>OY979453.1:2500-2737500 GCA_963855545.1 Ethmia dodecea
AACCAGTGCAGCGAGCCCGAACAAACCTACGCGGCTATAACAGCTGGCCACACGCAGAAGCAAAAGACGCAAAGGACCGCGCTGCACTCGGTTGTGGTGACATCAACAAATGAGACGGAAACTGGAGATCAGGTCTTAGACCGGATTAGGGAAGTAGTGATGGCCAAAGATGGGGGAGTAGAAATCGACAGGGTGCGAAAGACCAAAGACCAAAAGGTCGTCTTGAGCTGTGGGAGCCTAGAGGCTAGGCGGAAAGTCAAAGAAAGACTTGGAGTAGCAAAAGATGTCCTCCGGGTCGAGGATATGAAGAACAAAGATCCATTGATTATACTAAGAGATGTTCTGGCGTGCCACTCTGACGAGGAGATAATCCAAGCCATAGGCCGCCAGAACGAAGATGTTCTTCATGGCCTCGACCAGGAGGACACAAACCTAGTAGTAAAGTACAGGAGAAAAACGAGAAACCCACACATGAACCACATCATCCTGTCGGTCTCTCCCCAAATCTGGCAGAGGATACTGCACAAGGGGAAGCTCAGAATTGACATCCAAAGGGTGAGAGCTGAAGACCAATCGCCCCTTGTGCAGTGCACAAAGTGTCTGGGATACGGCCACAGCAAAAAATTCTGTCAGGAAACGGAAGAGAGGTGTAGCCACTGTGGAGGCTGTCATTTGCGCGACCAATGCGACGGAATGCGAGACGGAACTCCACCGTCTTGCATAAACTGTCAGTCTGCAAAACTGAAAGATGCAGTGCACAACGCGTTTAGTGCGAGTTGTCCCATTCGTCAGAAATGGGACAACATAGCACGAGCACGCGTTGCGTACTGCTGAGGGCTCCACGGCGGATACACAGCTCCTTAAAATAGACACAAAACAGGCGCTGCAAGCCGATCTCGGCTTAGTGATAAGCCGGACCGACTTGCGCAACACAAACAACCACAATACACACGAATATGCGGGAATACATATTGAATATGAATAATCGTATACAAGTGAAATATATAAATAACAATAGATACAGTAATAATTATTTTAAAATAAACCAAGATGTGGTCCGTAAGGAGCTTAGTGTAAAATTGCCACAGATAGTCATATACTATATAAATAGAACAATAGAAATAAGACCTAGATATAAATAAATTACAATATTAATAAATTATTAGAAATTACAATTATATAAAATGTAAGATTTTATATATGTGATAATAAATGTAAACAATTAAGACTGCATTGTGATGTAATTTTAAAAATGTAATAATGTATAGTACCGTAATATTAATAACAAAGAATAAAAATTATAATATGAATAAAAAATGTAATAATGTGATATGTGAAAAAAGTAAGAATACGAAATGTAAAATTTATTGAAATAAAAGTACCCTACACCCACTCCTATCTGTGGTAATTAAGAAAATAGTCAGGAACAACGATGAAGGAAAATAAGTGACAAAATAGCATAGGCATTGAAATCCAACAATGTAAAGAAAGCAAGAAATGATGGATGTGAGAAAGAAACAGTATGAAGAATGAAAGTACGAGAGGCATAAAAGCGAGAACTAGTATGAAAGAGAAAATAGAAATAACAAGGACTCTGACCAAGTCAGAGGAGCAAGAGAAAAAAAAAAAAAAAAAAAAAAAAAAAGAACCTAACCTAACCTAACCTAACCTAACCTAACCTAACCTAACCTAACCTAACCTAACCTAACCTAACCTAACCTAACCTAACCTAACCTAACCTAACCTAACCTAACCTAACCTAACCTAACCTAACCTAACCTAACCTAACCTAACCTAACCTAACCTAACCTAACCTAACCTAACCTAACCTAACCTAACCTAACCTAACCTAACCTAACCTAACCTAACCTAACCTAACCTAACCTAACCTAACCTAACCTAACCTAACCTAACCTAACCTAACCTAACCTAACCTAACCTAACCTAACCTAACCTAACCTAACCTAACCTAACCTAACCTAACCTAACCTAACCTAACCTAACCTAACCTAACCTAACCTAACCTAACCTAACCTAACCTAACCTAACCTAACCTAACCTAACCTAACCTAACCTAACCTAACCTAACCTAACCTAACCTAACCTAACCTAACCTAACCTAACCTAACCTAACCTAACCTAACCTAACCTAACCTAACCTAACCTAACCTAACCTAACCTAACCTAACCTAACCTAACCTAACCTAACCTAACCTAACCTAACCTAACCTAACCTAACCTAACCTAACCTAACCTAACCTAACCTAACCTAACCTAACCTAACCTAACCTAACCTAACCTAACCTAACCTAACCTAACCTAACCTAACCTAACCTAACCTAACCTAACCTAACCTAACCTAACCTAACCTAACCTAACCTAACCTAACCTAACCTAACCTAACCTAACCTAACCTAACCTAACCTAACCTAACCTAACCTAACCTAACCTAACCTAACCTAACCTAACCTAACCTAACCTAACCTAACCTAACCTAACCTAACCTAACCTAACCTAACCTAACCTAACCTAACCTAACCTAACCTAACCTAACCTAACCTAACCTAACCTAACCTAACCTAACCTAACCTAACCTAACCTAACCTAACCTAACCTAACCTAACCTAACCTAACCTAACCTAACCTAACCTAACCTAACCTAACCTAACCTAACCTAACCTAACCTAACCTAACCTAACCTAACCTAACCTAACCTAACCTAACCTAACCTAACCTAACCTAACCTAACCTAACCTAACCTAACCTAACCTAACCTAACCTAACCTAACCTAACCTAACCTAACCTAACCTAACCTAACCTAACCTAACCTAACCTAACCTAACCTAACCTAACCTAACCTAACCTAACCTAACCTAACCTAACCTAACCTAACCTAACCTAACCTAACCTAACCTAACCTAACCTAACCTAACCTAACCTAACCTAACCTAACCTAACCTAACCTAACCTAACCTAACCTAACCTAACCTAACCTAACCTAACCTAACCTAACCTAACCTAACCTAACCTAACCTAACCTAACCTAACCTAACCTAACCTAACCTAACCTAACCTAACCTAACCTAACCTAACCTAACCTAACCTAACCTAACCTAACCTAACCTAACCTAACCTAACCTAACCTAACCTAACCTAACCTAACCTAACCTAACCTAACCTAACCTAACCTAACCTAACCTAACCTAACCTAACCTAACCTAACCTAACCTAACCTAACCTAACCTAACCTAACCTAACCTAACCTAACCTAACCTAACCTAACCTAACCTAACCTAACCTAACCTAACCTAACCTAACCTAACCTAACCTAACCTAACCTAACCTAACCTAACCTAACCTAACCTAACCTAACCTAACCTAACCTAACCTAACCTAACCTAACCTAACCTAACCTAACCTAACCTAACCTAACCTAACCTAACCTAACCTAACCTAACCTAACCTAACCTAACCTAACCTAACCTAACCTAACCTAACCTAACCTAACCTAACCTAACCTAACCTAACCTAACCTAACCTAACCTAACCTAACCTAACCTAACCTAACCTAACCTAACCTAACCTAACCTAACCTAACCTAACCTAACCTAACCTAACCTAACCTAACCTAACCTAACCTAACCTAACCTAACCTAACCTAACCTAACCTAACCTAACCTAACCTAACCTAACCTAACCTAACCTAACCTAACCTAACCTAACCTAACCTAACCTAACCTAACCTAACCTAACCTAACCTAACCTAACCTAACCTAACCTAACCTAACCTAACCTAACCTAACCTAACCTAACCTAACCTAACCTAACCTAACCTAACCTAACCTAACCTAACCTAACCTAACCTAACCTAACCTAACCTAACCTAACCTAACCTAACCTAACCTAACCTAACCTAACCTAACCTAACCTAACCTAACCTAACCTAACCTAACCTAACCTAACCTAACCTAACCTAACCTAACCTAACCTAACCTAACCTAACCTAACCTAACCTAACCTAACCTAACCTAACCTAACCTAACCTAACCTAACCTAACCTAACCTAACCTAACCTAACCTAACCTAACCTAACCTAACCTAACCTAACCTAACCTAACCTAACCTAACCTAACCTAACCTAACCTAACCTAACCTAACCTAACCTAACCTAACCTAACCTAACCTAACCTAACCTAACCTAACCTAACCTAACCTAACCTAACCTAACCTAACCTAACCTAACCTAACCTAACCTAACCTAACCTAACCTAACCTAACCTAACCTAACCTAACCTAACCTAACCTAACCTAACCTAACCTAACCTAACCTAACCTAACCTAACCTAACCTAACCTAACCTAACCTAACCTAACCTAACCTAACCTAACCTAACCTAACCTAACCTAACCTAACCTAACCTAACCTAACCTAACCTAACCTAACCTAACCTAACCTAACCTAACCTAACCTAACCTAACCTAACCTAACCTAACCTAACCTAACCTAACCTAACCTAACCTAACCTAACCTAACCTAACCTAACCTAACCTAACCTAACCTAACCTAACCTAACCTAACCTAACCTAACCTAACCTAACCTAACCTAACCTAACCTAACCTAACCTAACCTAACCTAACCTAACCTAACCTAACCTAACCTAACCTAACCTAACCTAACCTAACCTAACCTAACCTAACCTAACCTAACCTAACCTAACCTAACCTAACCTAACCTAACCTAACCTAACCTAACCTAACCTAACCTAACCTAACCTAACCTAACCTAACCTAACCTAACCTAACCTAACCTAACCTAACCTAACCTAACCTAACCTAACCTAACCTAACCTAACCTAACCTAACCTAACCTAACCTAACCTAACCTAACCTAACCTAACCTAACCTAACCTAACCTAACCTAACCTAACCTAACCTAACCTAACCTAACCTAACCTAACCTAACCTAACCTAACCTAACCTAACCTAACCTAACCTAACCTAACCTAACCTAACCTAACCTAACCTAACCTAACCTAACCTAACCTAACCTAACCTAACCTAACCTAACCTAACCTAACCTAACCTAACCAAACAAACCGTGCACGCCCAAAACTTTGGGGGGTCGTAGCTCCAGACCGGGGGGTCGGATTTTAAAAATTCGACCGGTCAAATCATTTTTTCGGCCAGTTTAATTTACTGTATTTTTTCCAAAATTTTAGGATCAAAATTCGGGGGGGTCATTTTCGGTTTGAAATTACGTAACGGGAAAAATACAAATTTCGTTTTAATTCTATAACTTTGGATTGGGTGGGTCAAATTTAACGGGGTTTTCTCTAAATTTAATATTTTTGTAAGGGCTACGACTCTCTCTTAGAGTCCCAGAC
The DNA here is from genome assembly GCA_963855545.1 of Ethmia dodecea. Classification (NCBI taxonomy): domain Eukaryota; kingdom Metazoa; phylum Arthropoda; class Insecta; order Lepidoptera; family Depressariidae; genus Ethmia; species Ethmia dodecea. The sequence goes on from OY979453.1 coordinate 7,886, forward strand.
TCTATGTAGAGCAGGAAAAATTTTGGCATTAAAATTCGAATAACTTTTGGACGAGGGGGATCAAAATTACAGTGCACTATTTTTGGCATCTAAATTGGGGACTGACTCTACATAGAGTCAAAAATTGAAAATTCGAGCTCCACGAGGTAGAGCCGAATAGTGGACAGGGTAGCGCTTGACGAGACGAGGAAAACGAGCCCTCGCACGTTCTCCTACGACGAGCGGCTCACAAGATATAGCGGTTCAAAGTTGGCGCCGCCATCTTTTTCCGCCATCTTGTTTGTTTGAACGGCTATAACTTCACTTCAGATCGTCGTAGAGGAGTGGGGTTTCCTTTAAGGACCTAGGGCAAGGGTCTTCTACCCGCCCTATACGACAGAAAACGGTTGTAGAGTTTGACTCTACAAGGTAGAGCTGAGGGTGGGATCAGCTCGGGTACGTCGGGGCGATAACGGGGAGCCCTCTCACTGGCTTCTACGATCATTGGTTGGGGAGATATACGGGTTTGAACTTTTGGCCGCCATCTTGGCCGCCATCTTGAAAAGTTTCAAGCGCGTATATCTCGGCTCCCAGAGGTCGTAGGAGAACGTGGTTTTTACTGAGGGACAGGGCAGAGCTCACTCTCCCCCGCCAAGACCTGCCTGAGTCTTTCCAATTTTTTTTTTTTTTTTTTTTTTTTTTTTTTTTTTTTTTTTTTTTTTTTTTTTTTTTTACGTGTGCCCACCATTATTTTATATCTCGGCTCCTAGAAGTCGTAGAGAGACGGGATTTTGACGACTTTGATTATTTTATTTTGTATTTTTGTGACATTTTTAAACTTAGTTTAACGTGTGCTTCCTAAGGCCAAAATAATTACATAGACTGGCTCTATATAGAGCCCAGATTATACATTTTTATTTTTTATTTATTTTTAGAAAACTTTTTAAATCATTTGTTTACGCTGCGTCACATCAGACGCGTTAGTCTTATATAGGCGTGTTACCCGACTGACTCTACCAGTCAAGTAGAGACTAAGATTATTTTATCGTTTGTTTTGTATAAAGTGTGACTTGGCAAGTCGCTAGCGTGGGTCCGGCGATAGGGCAAGGCTCTACATCGGTAGAGTCGTTCTCATACCGCCGGGCTACAAGTTGACACCCACTTGTAATATATAAGTAGGTCACACACGGACAAGCACTACACATACCAACGTCACAACACACACACGATACATACATACACAACACCAAACAAACATATACACAAATACACATTGATGACTGTGATATTAGTATAGGCCTTAGGTTAAGAATTTGAATCTTATTATTTTGACAATTTATATTTTATTATTTTAATTATTGTAAATTTGACAACCCTCTGACACAATTATAACTACTCTTCCACTTTTACGAAGCTGACCAGTGTGTATAGGGCCATCTACACCCAAAACACGTTCTAAATTCTATTGTAATGGCGACCGTGCGCACTCCTGTGGTGCCAACGCGCAAAACACCTGCGCCCGACTCGGACGCGACAGAGAGGGCCGGCCCCTCTAATACGACGAACAACGTCAGAAAGAGCGTTGGCGAATGGGAGAGCCAGTCACAACAAACCGCACCCCCCGCTCGCAGATTAACCAGGACCGTGAGCCCCCCCAAGATGACACCTCGCCTGCAAGAGGCAAAGCGGACTCTTATGTCAGCCAAAAAGTACTTGGGGGACTCACGAAACCTGAAGACGGAGATAAAGGAGGGTGTGACAAAAGCCATCAACCAACTCTACCAGCTCGTAAAGGAATCGGAAGAGGAGAACAAGGGAAGAAAGAAAGAAGGAGGAAAGAAAGAGCAGAATGAGAGTGAAGTATGCAAGTATAAGGATCTGATTGAGGAACTTGAGAGAGGAATTAAGATATGCAAGGAAGAGACAGCATTATACAAGGGAAGTGTAAAAGAAATGGATGAAGATATGGAAGTAATAAGAGTAAGGCATGAAAAAGAGAAGAAAAGTATGAAAGAGGAAATAGAGAAACTAGTGGTCAAGATAAGAGAGCAAGAAGAGAATGAAAAAAGAAAACAAGTGACGAATGGATGTAAAAACAAGTGCGAGGATGTATGCAAGAAAGAGATTGAAAGGTTGAAGAAAGCAAAGGAGGAAAGTGAGGACAAGGCTAATATCTTCCAATTAGCCTTGAATAAGACAGATGAAGATATGAGGAAAATGCTGTCACAGTACACGGAGCAAGTGGAAGGAATGGAAGAAGAGATCAGCAAGCAAGCGAAGAGGATAAAAGAGTACGAAAGAAAGGAGAAGTCAAATGTGGTAAGAATGGAAGAAAAGAAAGAGAGCCTGAACAATGAAGAAATGGAAAAGATGAAAGGAAGGATAAAGGAACAGGAGAAAAATGACAAAGTAAATCTGGAAAAGATAAGGGAATTAGAGAAGACGAATGAAAGGATAAGGAGGGACGTCCTTAGAATGAAAGAACTAGAAAAGATGATTGAAAAACTGAGGAAGGAAAACGAGGGAATGAAAGCAGCAAACGCAAGTCTGAACGAAAGGATCAAAATAATGAACGAGGAAATGGAGAAGACGAAAGAAGAAAGAGTGGATAAGGAGGATGGATGTGGAAGAAGGATAGAGAGAATAGAAGAAATGTTGAAAGAAAACAAGGAGAAGACCGAAAGGATGCTGAAAGAGAATAATGAAAGGATGGAGGAGTTAAGGGTTGCGGTCATACGCAACCAGTGCAGCGAGCCCGAACAGACTTACGCGACCATAACAGCCGGCCGCCTAGAGAAACAAAAGACCCAAAGGACTGCGCTGCACTCGGTTGTGGTGACATCAACTAATGAGATGGAAACAGGAGATCAGGTCATAGGCCGGATCAGGGAAGCAGTAATGGCCAAAGATGGAGGTGTGGAGATCGATAGGGTGCGAAAGACCAAAGATCAAAAGGTTGTCTTAAGCTGTGGGAGCCTCGAGGCTAGGAGGAAAGTCAAGGAGAGATTAGGAGTAGCAAAGGATGTCCTCCGTGTCGAGGACATGAAGAACAAAGACCCATTGATAATATTAAGAGATGTTCTGGCGTGCCACACTGACGAGGAGATAATCCAAGCCATCGGCCGTCAGAACGAAGATGTTCTTCATGGCCTCGACCAGGAGGACACAAACCTAGTAGTAAAGTACAGGAGGAAAACGAGGAACCCACACATGATGCACATCATCCTGTCGGTCTCCCCCAAAATCTGGCAGAGGATGCTGCACAAGGGGAAGCTCAGAATTGACATTCAAAGGGTAAGAGCTGAAGACCAATCCCCCCTTGTGCAGTGCACAAAGTGCCTTGGATACGGCCACAGTAAAAAATTCTGCCAGGAAATGGAGGAGAGGTGTAGCCACTGCGGTGGCTGTCATTTGCGCGACCAATGTGATGGAATGCGAGATGGAACTCAACCGTCTTGCATAAACTGTCAGTCGGCCAAATTGAAAGACGCAGTACACAACGCGTTCAGTGCGAGTTGTCCCATTCGTCAGAAATGGGACAACATAGCAAGAGCACGCGTTGCGTATTGCTGAGGGCACCGCAGCGGATACACAGCTCCTCAGAAAGCCACCCAAAACAGGCGATGCAAGCTGGTTTCGGCTTAGTGATAAGCCAGACCAACTTGCACAACACAACCAAACCCAAAAATAGTATACGAATGTGCGAATATACATATTGAATATGTATAGTTGTATATAAGTAGAATACATAAATAACAATAGATAGAGTAATAAACATTATGAAATAATCCAAGATGTGGTCCGTAAGGCGCTTAACGTAAAATTGCCATAGATAGTATATGATAAATAGAACAATAGAAATAAGATCTATGTATGTATAAATTACAATATTAATAAGCCATTAGGAATTATAAATATATAAAAATGTAAGCTTTTATATATGTAATAATAAATGTAAATAATTAAGACTGTAATGATGTAATTTTAAAAATTTAATAATGTAATATGAATAACATAGAATAGAAATTGTAATACGACATAAAAATGTAATAATGTAATGTGTGAAAAAGAAAGAATACAAAAATTTTTAAGTTATTGAAATAAAAGTAAACCACACTCACTCCTACCTGTGGTAATAAAGAAAATAGATAGGAAACGATGAAGGAAAATAAGTGACGAAATAGCATAGGCATTGAAACCCAACAATGTAAAGAAAGTGAGAAATGACGGATGTAAGAAAGAAACAGTATGAAGAATGAAAGTACGAGAGGCATAAAAGCGAGAACTGGTATGAAAGAGTAAATAGCAATAAAAAGGTCTCTGACCATGTCAGAGGAAAGAGAGAAAAAAACAAAAAAAAAAAAAAAAAAAAAAAAAAAACCTAACCTAACCTAACCTAACCTAACCTAACCTAACCTAACCTAACCTAACCTAACCTAACCTAACCTAACCTAACCTAACCTAACCTAACCTAACCTAACCTAACCTAACCTAACCTAACCTAACCTAACCTAACCTAACCTAACCTAACCTAACCTAACCTAACCTAACCTAACCTAACCTAACCTAACCTAACCTAACCTAACCTAACCTAACCTAACCTAACCTAACCTAACCTAACCTAACCTAACCTAACCTAACCTAACCTAACCTAACCTAACCTAACCTAACCTAACCTAACCTAACCTAACCTAACCTAACCTAACCTAACCTAACCTAACCTAACCTAACCTAACCTAACCTAACCTAACCTAACCTAACCTAACCTAACCTAACCTAACCTAACCTAACCTAACCTAACCTAACCTAACCTAACCTAACCTAACCTAACCTAACCTAACCTAACCTAACCTAACCTAACCTAACCTAACCTAACCTAACCTAACCTAACCTAACCTAACCTAACCTAACCTAACCTAACCTAACCTAACCTAACCTAACCTAACCTAACCTAACCTAACCTAACCTAACCTAACCTAACCTAACCTAACCTAACCTAACCTAACCTAACCTAACCTAACCTAACCTAACCTAACCTAACCTAACCTAACCTAACCTAACCTAACCTAACCTAACCTAACCTAACCTAACCTAACCTAACCTAACCTAACCTAACCTAACCTAACCTAACCTAACCTAACCTAACCTAACCTAACCTAACCTAACCTAACCTAACCTAACCTAACCTAACCTAACCTAACCTAACCTAACCTAACCTAACCTAACCTAACCTAACCTAACCTAACCTAACCTAACCTAACCTAACCTAACCTAACCTAACCTAACCTAACCTAACCTAACCTAACCTAACCTAACCTAACCTAACCTAACCTAACCTAACCTAACCTAACCTAACCTAACCTAACCTAACCTAACCTAACCTAACCTAACCTAACCTAACCTAACCTAACCTAACCTAACCTAACCTAACCTAACCTAACCTAACCTAACCTAACCTAACCTAACCTAACCTAACCTAACCTAACCTAACCTAACCTAACCTAACCTAACCTAACCTAACCTAACCTAACCTAACCTAACCTAACCTAATCTAACCCAACTCATACTGAAAGCAAATATTGTCCGATTTCAGAAATTTTTTCGCTTAAACCTATTATTTTTTAGTCATACATCTGGCCCATAGTGAATTTTGGAAAAACCACCCTTCAAAAAACTACCCCCCATACAAAATTTTCAAATATTAACACTTTTTAATTTTTATAAATTTTTCGGCAACAATATCGAACAAGTTTTCTTCAGTAGGCAGTGAGACTCCATTGCCCGCGCCTTTTGACATATTTTTTCCCGCGAAATTCCCACGGGAAACTTTGATATTAATTTTATTCTAAATTTTTGTTTGCAAAAAACTGTTTTTTGTAATTTATTCAAAATTTTTATACCTGGCTGGGTCCATTTTTACTACGGAGGCTAAGGCGTGTCTCTCCAGTGCCAAACTTCAGCTCGACAGCTCTCGGAACCTGAAAAAGGAAATAAAAGATGCGCTTATAAAATCTGTCGACAGGCTCTACCAGCTTGTTAAAGAAAGCGAAATCGACAGGGGCAAAGCATCCGGAGGGGCAGCCGAAATCGAGAAGGCCCCAAGAGACCCAACGCCGACTCCGGGCGCGCCGACAGAGCTCATGGAGCAGCTCATGGAGAACCTCCAGCAACATAAAAAGGCTCTGGAGGAATGCCAGTCGCACACACGGGCTCTGTCGGAGCACCTACAACAGGCCCCTCGCTTTTCCGCAGGCCAAGGACCCTCTTTCGCGGAGATGGCAGCCGTCCCGAAGCAGAACGTCCAAAAGCCTCTTCACTCGGTGGTCGTGTCATCGGTTGATGACAAGGACACCGGGGAAGGGGTAATTGAGAAGCTGAGGACCGCAGTAAACGCCAGAAATGAGGGCACCAGGGTGGAAAGGCTGCGGAAAGTGAGGGACCAGAAGGTGGTGGTCGGTTTCGGGACCAGGGAGGAGCTCACCCGGGTGACGGAGAGGATTAAGAGGGCCGGAAACCTGTTGGTCGAAGAGGTCCAAAACAAAGACCCGCTCATCATCCTGAGGGACGTTCTCTCCTGTCACAGCGACGTGGAGGTCACCGAGGCGCTAAAGAGACAGAACACCCACCTGATTGGGGACTTGCCTGCGGATGGTGTGAGGATGGAGGTGAATTACCGTCGCAGGACGAGGAACCCTCACATGGCTCACATCATCATGCGGGTATCCCCCTCTGTCTGGCAGAGATTAACAAACGCGGGTCGAGTTCACATAGACTTGCAGCGAGTGCGTGTGCAGGATCAGTCGCCACTGATCCAGTGCACCCGCTGCCTGCGCTTCGGCCACGGTCGAAAACTGTGCACGGAACCCGCTGACCTCTGCACACATTGTGGTGACCCCCACCTGAGAGTCGACTGCCCTTCACGGCTGGCGGCGGAACCACCGAAGTGTAGAAACTGCGTGGCCGCAAAACATGGAAGGACCGAGCACAACGCTTTCGACAGCGAATGCTCAGTTCGCGCGAAGTGGGACGCATTGGCGCGGCTGTCGGTTGCGTATTGCTAAGGTCCAACCAGCGGAAATCCGAAACATTGACTCGTCCAGGGCTTCCCGAATGAATTTGAGCGCCAGCAAAAATTACGGGGTAATCCAAGCGAATCTGCAGAGGAAGAAATTAGCAACCCAAGAGCTCATGATTGTGGCTAGTGAGCGGAGGATAGCCCTCGCACTGCTCCAGGAGCCGTATGTGGGTGGGATCAAAAGGATGCGAGACTACCGGGGAGCGAGAGTCTACCAGTGCGCTGAACAAGGAGGTGGAACTGTGAAGGCGGCCATAGCAGTCTTTGACCACGACCTTGACGTGACACAGTGTCCTAAACTCACCACCAACAACATCGTGGTGGTAAGGATCCGTACCAGCGCCTGGGAAATCGCAGTGGTCTCTTTCTACTTTGAACCAGACCAGCCCATACAGCCATACTTGGAGCAACTCATGCAGATTCGCGAGGAAATAGGTCCCACTAGAATTATAATCGGAGGCGATGCTAACGCCAAAAGCACCTGGTGGGGAAGTCTTGTAACCGACAGTAAGGGCGAGGATATGTCGGGAACCCTGGAGGAAATGTGCCTGCACGTACTTAATGTCGGCAACACACCGACCTTCGACACCGTCAGAGGAAACACCCTGTACAGCAGCTTCGTTGACGTGACAGCTTGCTCAGCGGACCTGCTGGACTTGGTGGAGGACTGGCGGGTTGAGGAGGGTCTCACGAGCTCGGACCACAACGGTATAGTCTTCAAAATTAATCTTAAAAAATCGAAAGGAATAAATGTCAATAGAACCACTAGATTATACAATACAAAGAAGGCAAATTGGAGTCAATTTCATGAGAAATTGGCCCAATTACAAGCTGACGCAAATTTAAATTCAACAGAAATAAGTAAAATCAATAACAAAATAGATCTAGAACATACTATTAATTCATACATAGCAAGTATAATCAAAACCTCGGAAGAAACATTAGCAAAAGTTAAAAGGAACGAACAACTTACTGTACCGTGGTGGTCGAACGAGCTCGCTGAGATGATGTCGGAGGTCAATACCCGGAGACGCCGTATCCGATGCGCAGCACCAAACCGGAGGCAAAGGGTCGTCGAGGAGTACCTGCTGGCAAAGGAAAAATATGAGTCTCTGGCCAAAAAAGCGCAGACGGAGAGCTGGAAGAGTTTTTGTGGGAAACAGGACCGGGAAGGAATGTGGGAGGGAATTTATAGGGTCATAGGACGAACCGCCAAGAGACAGGAAGACTTACCGTTGGTGAAAGATGGGGTGCCACTGAGTGCACAAGAATCGGCCCTACTGATGGCTGAGACCTTTTACCCCGAAGACCTAGAGGAAGGAGAAACCGCAGACCACCGCCGAACACGCGATGCGGCCAATCGTGCAAACGAGTGGGCGCATGATGAAAAACATGACCCACCGTTTACACTCATGGAACTGGAAACAGCGGTTAAAAGTTTCAACCCCAAGAAGGCACCCGGGGCGGATGGTCTCACAGCCGATATTTGTACTCAGGCTGTATCCCGGGACCCGGGGATGTTCCTTGCCCTGGCCAATAAGTGCTTGGAGCACGGACACTTCCCCGGGGCCTGGAAGGCAGCCACGGTGGTAGTCCTCCGAAAACCCGGAAAGGATTCATACACCACCCCTAAGTCGTACAGGCCCATCGGCCTCCTACCAGTCTTAGGTAAAATCCTTGAAAAACTGTTAGTAGCGAGGCTAAAGTGGCACCTGATTCCACGGCTCAGTACTCGCCAGTATGGCTTCATGCCACAGAGAAGCACCGAGGACTCCCTTTACACCATGATACAATATATCAAAGGCAAGCTGAGTGAAAAGAAGCTGATCACTGTTGTGTCACTGGATATAGAGGGAGCCTTCGATAGCGCATGGTGGCCGGCCATCAGGTCCAGACTGGCTGAGGAAAAGTGCCCGGTGAATCTAAGGCGCATGATGGACAGCTACTTGACTGGTAGGAGCGTCCGAGTCAGGTACGCGGGCGCAGAGTGCCCAAGGTACACAAACAAGGGGTGTGTGCAGGGATCTATTGGCGGTCCGATCCTGTGGAACCTGCTACTTGACCCATTGCTGAAAGGACTGGAAGAGCGGGGAGACTACTGCCAGGCCTTCGCCGATGACGTGGTTATGGTCTTCAGCGGTGACACAGCGTTGGAAGTTCAAGGACAGGCCAATGCCGCCCTCGAGTATGTTCGGAGGTGGGGCATCCGAAGTAAGCTGAAGTTTGCACCGCATAAAACTTGTGCAATGGTGATCACCAGGAAGCTGAAGTACGATGTCCCACTCCTGAGCATGGGCGGGGTAGACATTGGCATGTCCAAGGAAATAAAAATACTGGGGCTCACCGTTGATCACCAGCTTACGTTTAACACCCACGTGGCCAACGTCTGCAGAAAAGCTGTTAATATTTATAAGCAGCTGGCACGTGCGGCCAAAGTGAGCTGGGGCCTTCACCCGGAGATCATCCGCGCCATCTACACGGCAGCAGTCGAGCCGATTATCCTCTACGCTGCAAGCGCCTGGGCACCAGCTGCCAAAAAATTAGGGGTAATAAAACACCTAAACGCGGTCCAAAGGGGGTTTGCCCAAAAGCTGTGCAGAGCCTACCGCACTGTCTCTCTAAACTCCGCACTAGTGCTGGCCGGATTGCTCCCACTTGACCTTCGCATACGGGAAGTGGCAGCGCTATACGGGGCCAGGAAAGGGGTGCCCCGGCCAGGGCTTGGAGGAAGGGAGGTCGAGCGGATGGCTCCAGCAGTAGAAGCTGCGCACCCTGCGGACCAAATAAAACTAGAGTTCGGAAGCCTGGTAGACGAGGAACAGTATGTAAGCCACAGCGACTTCGCTGTGCGAATATTTACAGACGGCAGCAAGATTGAGGGCAAGGTCGGCGCGGCACTATCTCTGTGGAATGGTGCCACCGAAATTAGAGCCCTCAAACTTGCTTTGCCGTCCTTTTGCACAGTCTACCAGGCAGAGCTTCTAGCCCTACAAAGAGCGGCAAAGGAGGCGCTAAAACGCAGCGAAGCAACGTTCGGCATCTTCAGCGACTCTAAGGCAGCCCTTCAGTCGGTCGCAAACGTAAACTCCTCCCATCCCCTGGCTGTGGAAACAAGGGACACAATCAGACGCTGCAAGCTCCAGAACAAGAGAGTGTCCCTCTTCTGGATAAAGGCCCACGCAGGCTTGGAGGGGAACGAGCGAGCCGACCAACTTGCGAAGGAAGCTGCCCTGGGGTTGAAGAAGAGGCCGGACTACGACCTGTGCCCCGTTTCATTCGTCAAGCGGCAGATCCGTATGGAGTCGCTTGACGAATGGAACCACAGGTACCAAAAAGGGGAAACAGCAGGGGTCACGAAGATGTTCTTCCCAAGTGCAATCGACGCCTATAAGATTGTGAAAAACATAGAACTAGATGGAATACTAACACAAGTATTGACAGGGCACGGCGGGTTCTCCGAATACCTGCATCGCTTCAAGTGTAAGGAGAACCCGGCGTGCATCTGTGAACCAGATAAGGTAGAGTCGATCGCACACGTCTTGACGGAATGCCCGGTCTTCGGGAAAGAGCGACACGATGCTGAGCAGACATTGGAGGCAAAGATTGATAGTAACAGCATTAAAAACATGATGACCAACAACAACACTAGAGACATTCTACTATACTACTGCAAAACAATAGCATCAAAGGTAATAAATCGTAACAAAGTAAGCTAAAACACAAAGTTTTTCCAAATATAGGTGTTTCTGGAAAGAAAAGATATTTGGATAAAGCTTTAACAATTTTAAATTTTTCTCTGGCAATAAAATAATGAATAAATAAAATCAACAAAAAGTATAGTAAATAATGACAGTTGAAATATATATATATATTATTAGATTTATTTATCTTTTTTCAATAATCAGAATTCAAAATTATATAGAAAACAGCAGTAAATTAAACAAAAATTAAAAAAAGGTCTCTGACTATGTCAGGGGCACTAGTTTAAAAAAAAAAAAAAAAAAAAAAAAAAAACCTAACCTAACCTAACCTAACCTAACCTAACCTAACCTTTTTTTTTTTTTTTTTTTTTTTTTTTTGGTTACCCAGGGGAAATGCATTACTGCATACCGCACGGCCCGGGGGGGGCGAGGGCTATGTGGGGCTCTGCAGCCTAGTGCTGCCATACCCACTAAAAACCCTGGTGTGTTCCTCCTCGCCGCTTCGGACCCAGCCATGGCACCGCGGTTGTGCATCCGCAGCTGGGTCGCGGCCGCCCGCAACACCTTGCGGGGCCTCCTCGAGGGGGAGTCGAGCGAACCCCCCCCTATCTCCGCTTAAGGCGCCCCGGAACACCAGGGGCGCCTTCCAGCACGGGACCTCTCTACGCGGGTGACGGATCCCCCGATCACGTCACCCACAGGTCCCCTCAGGGCGGTTGGTAGTAGGCGGCGTAGGCCCGCCTACCTCGCCCTGGTCGCCTGCGGCGGATGGGGAGCGCGTCGACATCGTCTTCCCGCTCCCTCTCCGCCGCCTCCTTCTGCGACATGACTTCGTCACAGAAGGAGACGACCGCCTGCCAGGCCTGCTCACTGCCGATCATGGCGTTGACCATGTTCGGCAGTGTCAGAGCCTGCACGCCGATGGCCGCGGACAGGGCCGCGCGAGGGACCGCCCAAGCGGGGCACTCCTCGCGCGTGTGTCGTGCCGTGTCCTCGGCCATCCCACAATGGTGGCACACCGTTGACGGCTCGCGGCCCACCACTTGGCACAGATACCTCCCGAAGCAACCATGCCCGGTCAGCATCTGCACCAAGCGGTAGGTCAGCGGGCCGTGCCTACGCCCCAGCCAGTCTTTGAGGACTGGCCGGACGGCGGCCACCAGATCCCCGGCTCCTCCGGGGACCTCCAACCGAGCCGTCCACTTCCGCAGGAGGACCTCCTCTCTCCAGCGAGCGACCTCCAGCGGATGGAGACGGCTCCCCTCTCGTGCTCGCCAATACACCGTCGCGAGTACCTCGGCCTCGAGGTCCCATGGCGGTGTTCCGGCGAGCACGCACGCGCCGTCGAAAGCGACGGTGCGGTACGCCCGAGCCACCCTCAACGCTATGACCCGCTGCGGACGTCGCAGCAGGGGTCTGATGCGAGCGTAGAGGGTGTCCGCCCATATTGGCGCCCCGTAGAGCGCCATGGAGCGTACCACGCCGGCGTACAGCCGACGGCAGCTCCCCCCTGACCCCCCCAGATTGGGGAGGAGCCTCCCCAGCGCTCCGGCTGCGGCCACCAAACGTGGGGCCAAGCGCCGGAAGTGCTCCGCGAACCCCCATTTGCCATCGAGGACGAGTCCCAGGTACTTCATCGTCGACCCGATGGCAATAGGGGTTCCGCCCACCACAATCCTCGCCCCCGGAGGTGGCGCACGCCGGGGCCCATGAAAAACCAGGGCCTCGGACTTACTCAGCGCCACCTCCAGACCCAGCGCCCGGATGCGGTGGACCACCTGGGCGACCGCTGCTGTCGCCAGCACGGTCGCCTCCCGGAGGGTGCTGCCTCGGGCCGCCACCAGGGTGTCGTCAGCGTAGCAAATTACGCTGACCCCCGGCAAATTGGCCCCTCGCAGCACCTTGTCGTAACCGATGTTCCACAGGAGCGGTCCAAGGACCGACCCCTGTGGAACACCGCACGACATTGCCCTCCTCTCCTGGCGGACTTCGGTCGGGTAAGCTACTGCTCGCCCGACAAAGTAGTCCGCCAGGACCCTCCTGAGGTACTGGGGTATATTGTGATACCCCAGCCCCTCCATAACGGCCTCCCAGGGCAGGGTGTTAAACGCGTTAGCGATATCTAACGATACCGCCAACAACACCCCGCCCTCTGAGACCGCCTCCTCGGCGAGGTCCCTTAACCGCGCGATTGCGTCCACGGTCGACCTCCCGCACCGGAAGCCGAACTGCGCGTCGTGCAGGTCTGGCCCCCCGTCCCTCAAACACTCGGCAATGCGAGCAGCGAGCACACGCTCGAAAAGCTTGCTCGCCTCGCCGAGTAGCACAATGGGACGGTAAGCCGACGGCAGTTCGGGGGGGCGCCCGTCCTTACGAAGAAGGACGAGCTTGCCCGTCTTCCACGCGTGGGGAAATCGACCCTGGACCAAACACGCGTCCAGAATAGACCTCACCCATCCACCCATTTCCACCGAGGCAAGAACCAACACTCGCCCCGGTATCCCGTCCTGTCCGGGGGCGGTTTTCCTCGACCGGAGTCTCTGGATCGCCGCCCCGAACTCCTCCTCGGAAATGGGTGGAATCACCTCCGCCAATTGAGGCCCATTGGTGGCCACGGAGGGCGGCGACCAGGCGTTCCGCTGCGGGAACAGCGTGGTCACCACTCTCTCCAGGAGCTCAGGCTGGAGACTCTTGGTCAGGGGGGGTGCCCAAGGCCGTAGCTTTTTTCGCACGACCTTTTACGGCTTCCCCCACGGATCCCTATTGAGAGTCTCCAGCCACTCCTCCCACGCCGACTCCTTAGCTCTAGCTATGGCCACCCGCAGCGCCTTGCAGGCGGCACTGTAGGCCAAGTAGTCGGCGTCCTCTCTGTTGTGATCTCGGATCCTCCTCCTCCTTCCGTGGGTGTATTGGCGTCGCGCAACGATACACGCTCGACGCAAGTCGCGGAGCTCTGCGCGCCACCAATACACCCTTTGACGCGGAGGGAACGGCTTCGCTCGGGGCATCGCTGCGTCACACACTCGTGTCAACGCAGCGCCCAGCCGCACCGCCTCCACGTCCACATCCGAGACCACAACATCACCCGCCACCCAGGCCTCCACAATAGAGGCCTCCTTGGCGACCTCCTCCCGGAGTCGCCCCAGCACCCAGCGACGATCCTCCTGAATAGGGGATCGGGGTTCCCTTCCTCGGGTGGTAGTGGACGTGGAGATCTCATATCGGATATAACGGTGATCCGATAGAGTCTCCACGTCCACCTCCACCCTCCATCCCTGAACACGGCGGGCTAGGGCGGGGGCCGCTAACGCAAGGTCCACAATAGACCCGCCCTGTCGCCGCACGCACGTGTTCACCGATCCCCTATTCAGGATCTCCAACCCCATGGACGCTATCCATTCTTCAAGTACCTCGCCCCGTACATCCGTTGCTGGTGATCCCCACGCCATAGATTTGGCGTTGAAATCACCGGCAACTAGTACGGGGTTGGGGTGTACTTGCCGAATCAGAGTCCCGACCTCAAAAAGCCACTGCTCAAAGAGGGCGAGACTGCGATTCGGGGAAAAGTACACCCCAACGACTGCAACACCGCCCACAACCGCCAAAACGCATCCTCGACCCTTCGCTACCTTCTCGAAGGGCGAGGAGCCACGAGCCGCCGGGGCGATGATGGCCACCGAGTCCTCACGGTCCCCAACCCAGTCAGACCGGGGGGGGACAAAGTAAGGCTCGGCGACCACAGCAACATCGATCAACCACTCTGCCATGCTCTGGACTAACGCGTCCTGAGCACCGCGAGAGTGGTTGATGTTTGCCTGCAGGTACTTGAAGATGGCCATTAATTGGTAGCGTCCATCATATCCGCCACTGGGTGCTGGGGCAACTCAGTTGCCCTCTTCCCTTTCTTCTTTCTCTTGCGGGCCTTCCGGCCCGCGCCGGCTGCAATGCTGGTTTTGCAGCCCTTCCCCAAGCGGTGTGCCGAAGGTTTTTTTGCGGCGGTGCACACCGGGCAGTTCGGCTCAGTGGCCCTGCAGAAGATTGTAGTGTGACCGGGTTGCCCGCAGCGGAAACACAGGTTGCTACGGTCAACTCCGGTCGTACATTTGGCCCCAAAGTGGCCAGGCTCGAGGCACCTGAAGCACCTTAGGGGCCTGGGCTCCAGCAGTGTCACGCGTGCTATCACCCAGCCAACCTGGAGCCGGCCACTTTCCGCCACCTTTTTAGCGGTTGCTACTGGGCAACTCAGCCACAGCGCGCCAGCTCCGGATGGACCACGGGTGATAACACCCGACCGGATTGCTTGTGTCTCGCAGCCACCTACTTCCGCGACCGCCGCTACCACTTCTGAGACACAAGCAGTGTCATCCAGGCCCGTCACACGCACTTCGGCACATTTGACTGGCCTGGTGACACGCAGTATCCCGGGGTCAACCATCTCTCTCAACCGGCCAGCAAGGGCGTCGGCCTTTTTGGCACACTCGTCGCCCGATACCTCAAACATTCGGGCGCCGGTGGCCGCCACCTTGAACCTTACGCCGGAGATGCCGAGAGCCTTGATGTCTATGACATCTTTGGCCTGGGTCATCACCGAGTCGTAGGTGGCGCCCTTTTCTTCAGCTCCCGGTAGTAAGGTCAGTACGACCGCAGCCGAACGAGGGAGCTGAAGGTTTGGCCTATTCTTGCCCTTCGTTGGAGGGGGGGGGACGGAAACTCCTGTGCGTCTAGGGGTGGACGTAGCGCCTCTCCCTGCCACAACGTTCCACGCCTCATTTAGAGACGTGGGTGCTTGTAGAGGTCGTGGCTCTCTGGCTTTTTCTGCCTCTCTGGCAGCCAGAGTTTTGCCTCTTCTCCTCTTCTTTTTCCCCTGGGAGAGAGCGGAGGTGCCTGCTGGTGTGTGAGCCTGGGACTGGGCAGCCGCGTTGGCTGGGGCCCGCTTTGCCGTGCCGCCTTCTGGAGTGGGAGGCTTGACCGTCTTCTGCCCCTGCATAGTAACCTAACCTTTTTTTTTTTTTTTTTTTTAAGTGGGGAAATCCTCATAGGATACACACACCACCCCGGGGGGAGTGGTGCGGTTATGCCGGACTCCTACCGGCTAAAACCCCACTGTGTTCCTCCGCTCCGCCATAGGGACGTGACCACGGGGAGGCCGAAGCATTACGTCCGCAGCCACGTCGGCGGGCCGCCTACCGCAGGAACTGCGCGGTGGGCCCTCCTCTTCGGGACAGGGGGGAGTGATCCCTGTCCCGGACGCTCCGAAGGCGCGTGGGAACACCACGCGCGCCTTCGCGACGAGGCCTAACCAGTGGACGGTGATGCCCCCGCATCACCGCCCGGGCCTCGTTAGGTGGGGAGGAGGAGAGAGGCATAAGCTCTCCTCCTGCGGCCTGTGCGTCTGCGGCGGATCGGGAGAGAAGAGGGGTCCTCCTCCCTGTCCCTCTCCGCCGCCTCCTTCTGCGACATGACTGTCTCGCAGAAGGAGTGGACCGCTTTCCACGACCTCTTGTCGCCGACCATAGAACGCACTACGGCCGGTAAGGAGAGGTCGTTCCCCACCGCTGCGACGAGGTCACAGCGCGGCTCCGCCCATGCCGGGCACTCCCCCAGTGTATGCTGCGCTGTGTCCTCGTGGCAGCCACAGTGGTGGCACTCAGCGGTCGCCTCCCTCCCGGCTATGCGGTGCAGATACTTCCCGAAACAACCATGTCCCGAGAGTACCTGCACCAGTCGGAAGGTCAGCGACCCCCACTCTCTCTCCGTCCACTCCCGCAGGACTGGACGGACCGCCTCGACAGTCCAACGGCCGGCCGATGGTTCGGCCAGCCTCTGTTCCCACTTGTCGAACAGGGACTGTCGAGCCAGGAGTTTCCGCACTTCCATCTCCCTGGGAGCAAGGCGACTGCCGCGGAGTTGGAGGTCCTTGCGCCACTGATACGTGGACGCTTGGGCCTCCGCCTCCAAGTCCCAGGGAGGGGATCCCGCCAGTACGCACGCCGCCTCAAAGGAGGTGGTGCGGTACCCGCGTATGACGCTGACGGCCATCACCCTCTGAGGTCTCCTCAGGAGGGTGATATTATGGGCCGTCAGGGTCTCCGCCCAGACCGGGGCCCCGTAAAGGGCCATCGATCGCACCACCCCCATATACAGGCGGCGGCTTGCCGACTCGGGCCCCCCGATATTAGGCATCAACCGCTTCAACGCGGCGGCAGATGCCATCAAACGGGGAGCCAGGCGGGCGAAGTGATCCCGGAAACTCCAGCGGGGATCGAGGACGAGTCCAAGATATTTCATCGTGGACTTGACCTCGATCCGAGTGCCACTCACTGTGATGTGGGACCCGACCGGTGGCGCCTTCCGAGGGCCGTGGAAACACAGCGCCTCGGATTTGGGCAACGCCACCTCGAGTCCCAACGACCGGATCCGCCTCACCACCTGTGCTACTGTCACAGTGGCGAGGCGGGCTGCTTCCCGGTACGAGGTCCCCCGGGACGTGACCAGCGTGTCGTCCGCATAACAGGTCACGTTTGATCCCGGGAGGAGCTCCCCCCGCAGCACCCAGTCGTACCCGATGTTCCACAGGAGCGGCCCGAGGACCGAGCCTTGTGGAACACCGCACGTCGTCTCCCACCTTACTTGCCTACCGTCCCGAACCGGATACTCGACGTATCGCTCCGAGAGGTAGGCCCCGACTATTCGGCGTAGATAGGGAGGCACGTCATGGAACTTCAGTGCCTCCCTGATGCAGGCCCAGGGAAGGGTATTGAACGCGTTGGCGATGTCGAGAGACACCGCCAACAGCACCCCACCCCGGGCGACCGCCTCATCCGAGAGGGCCTTGACGCGGAGGACCGCGTCAACGGTCGACCTGCCCCCTCGGAATCCGAACTGATGTTCGGACAAGTCGGGACCTACCTCTCGGAGGTGCACGATAAGCCGTCCGGCGATGACCCGCTCGAACAACTTATCGGCCTCGTCGAGTAACACGATCGGACGGTAGGCTGAGGGAGATTCCGCGGGACGCCCGTCCTTCCGCAGAAGAACGAGCCGACCGGTCTTCCAAACGGAAGGGAACCGGCCGGACTGAAGACAGGCGTCCAGTAGTCCGCGGAATCTCTCCCCCAGGGCCTTGAGTGCCAGAGCCAGGACGCGTCCCGGGATCCCGTCTGGTCCCGGAGCTGTGTTTTTGGCTTTCAGCCTCGACACAGCCGCGTCTAGCTCTGCCTCCGTCACCGGAGGCACCTCGAACTCCGCGCTCGCATCTACGACAGGGTGTCGTGGGGGCGCCATCGCTGGGGGTTGTTGTTCCGCCCTGTGTGGAAACAGGGTCGAAACAACATTCCCCAGCAGTCGAGGCTCGAGACTCTCCGTGAGTGGGGGGGCCCAGGGGCGAAGTTTGCCCCTGACCGCACGGTACGGCCTTCCCCACGGATCACGGGTCAGAGTCTCGAGGAGCTCCGCTCTGGCACTAGCCTTCGCGATGCAGATGGACAGCTGTAGGGCCTTGGTAGCCTCTCGATAGGCCCCAAGCAGCTGTGCTTCCACGTCGGCGTCACGTACTCGCCTACGGCGGTAGTGGGTGTACTGACGTCTCAACTCCACGCACTGGGACCGCTGATCCGCGATCCCCTGAGACCACCAGTACACCTGACGCCTAGGAGGTCGAGGCTTGGCCCGAGACATGCCCGCGTCGCAGATCTGCGACACGGCGCCCCGGAACCAAGATACCTCCTCCTCGACCTCCACAGGCCTGGAAGGGGTGTTACTCCAGGCCTGGACTATGGAAGCCAATTCCACTGCATCGCGATCTAGGCTTTTCAAGGCCCATCTGGGGGAAGCCGAAGCGTGGCCGCTGGGACGACGATGCGTGTCCGGGGCTCGGGATGCGGAGACAATGTCGAACCGTATATACAAATGGTCCGACATTGTCTCCACATCCTCCATAACCCTCCAGTCCCGGACACGGCGTGCTAAGGCAGGGGTTGTGAACGCAACGTCCACAATGGACCCCCCCTGCCAGCGCACGCACGTGTTGACCGACCCCCGGTTGAGAACCGTGAGGCCGGTCATCGTCGCCCACTCCGCTAACGTCTCGCCGCGTGCATCCGTCGCGGGACAACCCCAAGCCGTGCTCTTGGCATTGAGGTCGCCCACGAGGAGCGCCGGACAGGGTAGAGTCTGCCCAATGAGGGCCCCTACCCGGTCCAGGAACGCTTCGAACTCGGCGAGACTTCTGTTGGGAGAGAAATATGCCCCGATTAGGACAATTTCTCTCCAGCGGATCGCCACGTACCCTCGGCCCTTCGCTAAGGTGGGAGGGGGCAGTATGCCTTCTGCCCCTGACGCTGTTATGATGGCCACCGAGCCGTCTTGGTCCTCTACCCAGTTATCTCTGGGAGGGACGAAGTACGGCTCAGCGACCACCGCGACGTCTATCAACCACTGCGCCATGGATTGCAGGAGGAGATCCTGCGCACCGGCGCAGTGGTTAATATTCGCCTGGAGGATCCGATGGTTTGTCTTGATCATGACGTAACCATCGGATCTCCCCTTGGTGCGGCCAGAGCCGCAGGAGCATTGGCGGCCGGGGTCCTTGCGGCCGCCTTCCTGGGTGCACGTTTCGGGGCTATAGCCCAGGCGCACCCCTTGCTCCCTGCGCTGTGCCCGGCTGGCTTGCCCACTGCTGCGCAGAGCGCGCAGTGGAGAGCGGCCGAGCACCCTCTGGCCTTGTGGCCGGATTGACCGCAGCGATAGCAGTCGTCGCTGCGGTCAATCTCTGAGGTGCATTGCTGCCTGACGTGCCCAGCCGCCAGGCATCGATAGCACCTCATGGGTCGGCTCTCCAGGCGTTTCACCTGGGCGGACGTCCAGCCCACCAGGAGCCGACCCTCAGCCACCTTTTGGGCCGCTGCCACAGGGCAGCGAACCCAAACGGACCACTGCGCGTGGGGTGTGTAGTAGAGTTGGCCAACTTTGACCTCGCCTACCGCACACCCCCCGCGCTTCGCCACTGCAGCGGCGACCTCTTCCGCTGAGGCCGAGTCATCCAGACCGGAGATGCGCAATTCTGCGCATTTCACCGGTCTGGTCACGCGGACGTCGGCCTCGCTTAGTACCTCCCTCAGCTTTGCAGCGAGGGAGTCCGCCTTATCACCGCTCGTGGCCCCGGGGACCTCCAGCACGGCCCCTCCAGTGACGGCCTTCCGGAACCTCACACCCGGGATGCCAAGTCCTTCGAAGCTGATTTTGGACTTGGCATCCTCGATCACCGACTTGTATGTGAGGCCCCTGTCCTCCGCTCCGGGCTGGAGCGTGAGTACGACGGCCGTCGATCGGAGGGGACGTTTCTTCCCCTTTCTTTTCTTCTTTTTAGCCCCCTCCCCTTGGCCAGGTGTTTTAGCCTGAGTGGGGGGCTTCGGCGCTGCTGGGGTGGCCTTTCCAGTGGGGCCACCCTTCTGCTTGCTCTTCCTCACCACTGTCGACCAGCCCTCCTCCATAGAGGGGGGAGCTGGTGGCAGTGGTCGGGGCACTTGTGGTGATGGTTTTGGGGCGGCGGCTCGGGCGCTTTTGGCCGCCTTTCTCCCTTTTTTCGATGCAGCACTCTTTTCCGTACCGACGCTACCCGATCCCGGTACGTTTGCCAGAGGTGCCGCAGGTGTCACCACAGCCTTTGCTGGGGCGGCGCTTTGCGGTGTTGGCACGGCTGATTTAGCCACCTTGTCCCCGTTTAGCGGTGGACGGACACGTTTAGGAGGGAGGAGTCTCTCCTCTAGGGACTCCAGCCTCGCGCTCATCATTGTCCCTACCTGGGTCAATATAGAGCGCGTGTATTCTTCGGGCTGGAATCCCTGTGAGACGGTAGGAGGGGAAGGGAGGGAGGATGAAGGCCTCGCCTGTCCCACGGCCGTTGTAGCCTGCTGCAAGGCCCGCTCCAGGCTGACTCTCAGCTCGCCCATCTCCTTGCGGAGTTCCGCCATCTCGGCTTTTAGGCGAGCATTGTCGGCCTGGAGCCTTGCCGTCTCCTCTGAAGTGGTGCGGGTGCGCAACTCTGCCATGGCTTCGGTGATTGATGCCGCCGCCCTCTTCAGGGCACCCTGAAAGGTGCCCTTCAGATTTTTCGATTTGTTGGCGACATTTATAATAACCTCCACACTGTCGAGTACCTGCTCATTCAGGGCATCGGCAGTGTGGGTGTCATCGCCGACACTGCTTGTTGACATATTGGACAGGCGCGCCACCCTTCTTTGGTTCGCCTGTCGTGCCATACCCGCCACCTCCTCCTCCTCTTGGAGACGAAGCTCCTCACGCTTGAGCGCTAGGAGTTCCGCCTTCGCCTGGACCAATCCCACGTATTTGGCAGTGGTAGGCGGCCGGCCTCGTCCTCTCTTTGCGGGCCCAGATCTTGTGGGCCTCGCTGATGTCTCGGAGCCGGAGTCACTGCTGGAGCGCTCCGGCTCGTTTCTTTCGCAACGCTGTCGCTTTCGACACTCGGCAGCCAGTCCGGGTGTCGAATGCGACAACGGCACATCAGATGGAGCGTCATCCATTGACGCCCCAGACTCCACCTCCGTGTCAGTCCGGGTGAGTAGCACCCGCGCTACCGGTAGCGCAAGTGGCAGCGCCTTCTTCAGATCCCCATCTTCTGCACCAGGAGAAGATGGGGCTGAGTCTCCGGACCCTCTGTCTGTGGGCGTGGCAGAGAAAAACTCCTCCCGGCCCGATAGGTTCGAAGCATCAACTCTGGAGGGGGAGAAAAATTCTTCTCTCCCTCCCGAGCCGATACCTCGGTTCTTCATCCACAGTCGTTCCCGACTCCTAGTCATGATACCAGGAGCGGGGGACGACTGTCCAGATCGCCCTGCCTGCGCTGCCTCCAGTGTGTCGCCGGAGTCCGACGAAACACTGAGGACTGCGGGCTCAATAACCCTCCCCGAAATTTCCCTAGAGGTGGAGGAGGAAGAGGCAATATTTCCCTTCCGACCAGCCGATCCTTCTTCCCCTCCAACCCCTTTTTTTAGAGCAGTGTTTTTGATCACCAGACTTTTACCTGGTGTCGCTCTGAAGATGGTGTTTTGTTTTATAAAATTTTCCTCCATTTTTAGTCCCACGAGTATGGGGGAAATAGTGGTCCATCCGGGCAGTGCCCCCTGTACCCGGATAACCCTAATACTCCTAAGGAGGGCGGGAAACCTCCCCGGGTTGGCCGCTAGAAGGTGGAATATACTCTCCACCTATCCCTCGGAGATGATGACACCGCCGAGGGCATTCGACGTCACGATGCCACAACGCCGAAACTTGAGTGGTTTTTTATAGAGGTGTCCTTCCTGGCGGTCCGGGCGATTAAGCCAAGACCCCCGATCCCAACCGAAGCCGCGAGACGTGACCACGACACTCCGGAAGCGGGATTGCGGTATACCGACGGTGGCCGGGAGAGAACTCCCCCTGGCCTGCTCGGAGGCAGTGCGAGTGCACACCGAGCCCGCCCCTGCCTCTCCACTGTGCCCTCTGCTAATCAGAGGGACACGCGGAGAGACGCCTGTGGTAGTCTTAGCCGCGACTGGCGAACGGACACAGAAACCCTGTGTCGATTCGCCAGTCCCGTTGCCCAGGGTGCGCCACGAGGAGGCGACTACCAATGCACCCCATAGTAACCTAACCTAACCTAACCTAACCTAACCTAACCTAACCTAACCTAACCTAACCTAACCTAACCTAACCTAACCTAACCTAACCTTTTTTTTTTTTTTTTAACCAGGGAAAATGCATTACTGCATACGCACCCGACCCGGGGGGGCCGGGGGTTATGTGGGGCTCTGCAGCCTAGTGCTGCCATACCCACTAAAAACCCTGGTGTGTTCCTCCTCGCCGCTTCGGACCCAGCCGTGGCACCGCGGTTGTGCATCCGCAGCTGGGTCACGGCCGCCCGCAACACCTTGCGGGGCCTCCTCGAGGGGGAGTCGAGCGAACCCCCCCCTATCTCCGCTTAAGGCGCCCCGGAACACCAGGGGCGCCTTCCAGCACGGGACCTCTCTACGCGGGTGACGGATCCCCCGATCACGTCACCCACAGGTCCCCTCAGGGTGGTTGGTAGTAGGCGGCGTAGGCCCGCCTACCTCGCCCTGGTCGCCTGCGGCGGATGGGGAGCGCGTCGACATCGTCTTCCCGCTCCCTCTCCGCCGCCTCCTTCTGCGACATGACTTCGTCACAGAAGGAGACGACCGCCTGCCAGGCCTGCTCACTGCCGATCATGGCGTTCACCATGTTCGGCAGTGTCAGAGCCTGCACGCCGATAGCCGCGGACAGGGCCGCACGAGGGACCGCCCAAGCGGGGCACTCCTCGCGCGTGTGTCGTGCCGTGTCCTCGGCCATCCCACAATGGTGGCACGCCGTTGACGGCTCGCGGCCCACCACCTGGCACAGATACCTCCCGAAGCAACCATGCCCGGTCAGCATCTGCACCAAGCGGTAGGTCAGCGGGCCGTGCCTACGCCCCAGCCAGTCTTTGAGGACTGGCCGAACCTAACCTAACCTAACCTAACCTAACCTATCTCAAACCTTACAAACCCCAAACCTCACATTCCAAAACCTAACATATCTCAAACCGCACGTTTCCTCGTTACGGTGACAAGCACGACGTTGCCCGGGGAACGCTACGAGGAAGCCAAGACTGCGGGGTGTCCCCCAACCTAACCTAACCTAACCTAACCTTTTTTTTTTTTTTATTCTACCGTGGTGGTAGGTAGGTAGGTAGTAGGTAGTGGTGGGGGTCTGGGAAACTGGCAGAGCCTTCACTTCCAGTCCCCCACTGGCGATTGCCCACCTTCACGGTGGGCCCTTCACGCCCCTCCCAGGTGTGGGAGGGGCCCGAGGACGACTGATAAGCCAGTTATCCTCGTACTGCTGGGTGACGAGCAGTGCAATGCGGGCGAGGGCGCCTTCGCGCCCGTCGCCCGCTGCTCATCACCGAGGGATGCCATCGTCCAACACTGGACGGTGGACCTCGCCACCGCAACCTTCGGCCGGCGGACCTTGGACGCGCTGGGGCCGGTCCTGAAAGACTGGCTCCAGCGACAGCATGGATTCCTCTCTTTCCGACTGGTGCAGGTGCTGTCCGGGAATGGATGCTTCGGATCGTACCTGCACCGGATTGGGAGAGAGGAGAGCCCGGCGTGCCACGACTGCGGCGCAGCAGAGGACACGGCGCAGCACACCCTCGAGGTGTGCCCGTCGTGGTCCGAAGGGTGCCGCAGTCTTGTCGCGGTGGTCGGGCCGGACCTCTCGCTTCCCAACGTGGTGAGCGCCATGTTGGGGAGCGAGGAGGCGTGGGCGGCAGTCGCCTCCTTCTGTGAAGATGTAATGTCACAGGAGGTGGCGGAGCGCGCGCGGGAGGACGATCCTCTCGCGCCGCAGCTTCGCCGGCGGAGGAGGGGCAGGAGAAGGCGGATGCACAACCGCCTGCCCTCCCCTCGGTGATGAGCAGCGGGCGACGGGCGCGAAGGCGCCCTTGCCCGCATTGCACTGCTCGTCACCCAGCAGTACGAGGATGACTGGCTTATCAGTCGTCCTCGGGCCCCTCCCACACCTGGGAGGGGCGTGAAGGGCCCACCGTGAAGGTGGGCAATCGCCAGTGGGGGACTGGAAGTGAAGGCTCTGCCAGTTTCCCAGACCCCCACCACTAAAGGCGACGTGGTAGAATAAAAAAAAAAAAAGGTTAGGTTAGGTTAGGTTGGGGGACACCCCGCAGTCTTGGCTGGGGGACACCCCGCAGTCTTGGCTTCCTCTTAGCGTTCCCCGGGCAACGTCGTGCTTGTCACCGTAACGAGGAAACGTGCGGTTTGAGATATGTTAGGTTTTGGAATGTGAGGTTTGGGGTTTGTGAGGTTTGAGATAGGTTAGGTTTTGGATTTGTAAGGTTGAGGATAAGTTAGGTTTTGGATTTGTGAGGTTTGGAAAACGTGAGGTTTGAGATATGTTAGGTTTTGGAATGTGAGGTTTGGGGTTTGTGAGGTTTGAGATAGGTTAGGTGTTGGATTTGTGAGGTTGAGGATAAGTTAGGTTTTGGATTTGTGAGGTTTGGAAAAAGTGAGGTTTGAGATATGTTAGGTTTTGGAATGTGAGGTTTGGGGTTTGTGAGGTTTGAGATAGGTTAGGTTTCGGAATGTGAGGTTTGGGATTTGTAAGGTTTGAGATAGGTTAGGTTTGGGATTTGTGAGGTTGAGGATAAGTTAGGTTTGGGATTTTTGAGGTTTGAGATAGGTTATGTTTGGGATTTGTGAGGTTTGGAATAAGTTAGGTTTGGGATTTTTGAGGTTTGAGATAGGTTAGGTTTTGGTATTTATGAGGTTTGGGATATGTTAGGTTTGGGAAACGTGAGGTTATATCCCTCTGTAAACTACTCCCAATACAAAAAGAAACCTATTATTTATGTTAACATTCCTTCAGGTCTACCCTTAGTAATCTATGGGTTTTCATTCTGGTATCGACGTACTTAGTCTTTTCAAATTCGTAAGGAAAACTTTCACTTTTTATTTCTTATAACTTTTATACACAAAAAAAAGTGGTTTTTTATGCAATTTTTAAAATTTTTTATATGCGGATGGCCCCGTTTTTGTTCATAGTCTTCTTCCATTTGACGAGACCATTCCAACGAGCCCTCGCGCTCCCGCCTGGGACATCTGGAACGCAAAAAATCGCCCCCCGCCCACCCATTCTCGATTTGCTAGGTTAGTCTAGGCAATAAAGGTAGTGGACCCCAACATTAATTCCTCAGTCGATTAAACTTTGCAGGATTGTAGTATAGTATGAGACAATACTTGCATAAAAAAATCCAAAAAAAAAACCTAACCGAAGTTAGGTTTTTATACTAAAAAAAAAAATTTTTTTTGATTGATAATTTGAGAATTTATAAAAATAATGTAGCGAGAAGGTTTTTATTTTGGATTTTCCTATTGTAAGTCCACAGCGACCATTAAATGACATTCCTGTTAAAAAAATGGACTGAGCAATTTTCCCGAGCAAGGTACATTTACGTCTGAGTTTTGTTGTTTCTACCAGGAGATTTTTTTGGATATTTCGCATATAGCTTTCTTAACACACATGAATATTGCTGGAGAAGAAAATTTTGACTGAGCATTTTTCCCAGCAAAGATATCAAATAAATAAGTATTTCAGTAAAAATATCTAACTTCGGTTAGGTTTTTTTTTTGGATTTTTTTATGCAAGTATTGTCTCATACTATACTACAATCCTGCAAAGTTTCATCGACTGAGGAATTAATGTTGGGGTCTTCATACAAAAATCCGCTTCATTGCCTAGACTAGGTGGGCTGAGTCCCCATACCGAAAATATTTTTTTAAAAATTTAAGTTAAGATTTGAAGTGTAGTCTATAGATTCGTGGAGCACGTTGACAGCAACACAGGAAACGGGCTCCACATGAAAAAGAATTATAATATTAGTTATAAAAAATACTTAGGATAGCGACGCTTTTGTCGAAACACCTGACATGAATTTATACTCTTATTGTTTTTGTCATTTTGGAAAACTTATAGTTCAAATATCTCCGGAACTGGTTAACAGATCGGGACTCAACATTTTAAATGAACTTATTATTAACATTCAAGATTCAAATATTCATTGTCAAATTGCAGGTATCTACATTAAAATGTCTTTCATAAAAATATTTTTCCTTTGCAATTCGCCTTATCAGGCATACCGATTCTATAGATACCTATTCTCCAAATAAAACTAACCAGTACGTCACGGTCCCCCTTTTGGCGACTGACTCTGAGTCTCTAAATTCAGTTTTAATGGATTCCGTGGCCGCACGTATCGCATCACAAGCCAATTTGCAGCAAGCTGATGTTTAAAGTCGTTAATCGAAGCGAAACTACGGCTGGTTTAGCATAAAGGCCGCGTCCCGAACAAACAGCCAGTGAGCTAGTGCGGAAGTTTCCCAATTTACCTTTATTAGTTATGCATTGACCCGCGGTCGCGCACTGCCCCCGTGACGGGGATCCCTGTGTGTGTCTACTCATTAATCAAATTCCCACGTCCAACAAATAATTAAATACAGTTTAGGTTGACGACCGATGCTGTCGATGAGGGACGGGAAACTCGATTGTCTAATAAATTTTGCGTTTAGCAGGCGTTGACATCGCTATGTATACATTGAATTGAGACGGAGTTGAGAGGTTGCGGGTTCGATCCCCGCTCGGGGCCAACATTTGTGTGCATGAACATGTCTGTTGGCTTCGTGTCTGGGTGTTTAATATTTATTTGTTATTTAGTACCCACAGTTGGCCCTGCCTAGTTTGGAACTGAATAATTGTGTGTGAATTGTGTCCCACAACAATGTATGTATGTATAATGTATACATTATTTCATAGGAATGGGTCGTCAGAGCATGTGACGAGAGTTAAACCTCGTCTCGGAATCTGTTGAATAGCAAATTAAACTGCTGTGTTAACAGTTTGAAATAAAAAGAATATCTAAAAGTTTATTTTCATCAACATTAATAACGGTTGCGTTTCCACAAGAGGGATATAGGGCTTATTGCAATTAATGTTAACTCGAATAGCATAGGTAGTGACAGTTTTGCTATCATTGACATTGAGCATAAATTCACACCACAGCAAAAAAATACAATACAATTAAAACGGATAATACAATTAACGTAAAACTAAATAGGATTAAAATAATTTTATTTCAGTATTGGAAATTATTTATTTAAAATATTGCAGTGTACGTACATATACGTTTAAATTAACACTGTTTACTTTAATGTTTAACTAATTTTATTCAATGTCAATAATAACAATCACAGCTACGGAATGTGTTGTTTTTGGGGAAAATAAGTCAGTCCGCATTGAGTTTCAAAGGAAATGACGACTCGTTGTTTATTGAATTACTGGTGATGATTTCACTTCAGTCGCGTGGATTCAAAATATATTATTCTGCATCCGTGAAACTCACATACAATTGCGGAATGTTCATTTGTGACATACCTGTGTCCTGTGTCTCGCTGGCGTCTAGAAACTTTGAAGTGCGATAACTTCCAACACCTAAGGAGAACGTATCGTTTCTCCTCATTGGCCACTGATTGTGAGGTGGCCTCCTCGCCGGTTGTCTGCGGCTCCTGTCCACAGTTTGAGTCTAATTTGAGCTGATATAATTTCAAAGGCAAATTGCTTGTAGGTACAACGAAGGTAATTCGTTGTACGAGCAATTTGAATTTATTTATCCTTAAAAAAACTTTCTAAGAAACATCGAGCTATACTTCTTATTCCACCTATACTCATAGTCACTTAGTACATAACCATATTTATTAATTATTTTAGTCCTACATAAGTAATTTTTTCTTCAGTTTTTAAATTATAAAAAAAATCCTAAGATTCAAAAGTCAAAAAGTCAAAAGTCAAAATGTTTTATTCAAAATAGGAACTTACAAGTCCACTTATTGAACGTCATTTCAACTCCACCGCTTCAGCATGTATGGTTGAGGAGAAGAAGCGGGGCAAGAAACTCCTCAACACAATATTCTTTTAATCAATTGTTACTTAATACTAAATTGGGTTACATAGTTTCGTTTGTTTTTCGCTATCGTATTGCGCTGGACTGGAGGAAATCTGTTCCAAGCATCATTGTCATTTATATAATCGTCTAGTTTGTAATATGCCATTTTACAAAGTACATGCTTAACATGAGTTTTGAACACAGTTTCAGGCAATTTCAAAATTTGTTCTGGTATTTTATTATAAAAGCGTATGCAAAGCCCCACAAAGGAATTATTAATTTTACTTAATCGTGACTGAGGTTGCTCTAGTTTATTTTTATTCCTTAGATTACAATTATGCCTGTCACAGTTTTTAGTATACAGTAATATGTTTTTCCGTACATACATAATGTTTTCATAAATGTACTGACAAGGCATTGTTAAAATATTAATTTCTTTGAACAGTTCTCTTAGGGAATCACGACATCTTAACTTGTAAATGGCGCGTATACCCATTTTTTGTAAAATAAAAATAGATTCTGCATCAGCAGCTCTGCCCCACAGCAAGATGCCATAGGACATTATACTGTGAAAGTAGCTAAAATAAACGAGTCTTGCTGTGTCTACATCAGTAAGCCATCTGATTTTTCTGACGGCATAGGCAGCTGAGCTCAGTCTGTTAGATAATGCAGAAATATGAGAATTCCATTGAAGTTTGGAGTCTATCGTTATCCCCAAAAAAACTGTATTATCAGCGAAATCTAATTTGTCATTGTTTAAAATTATCTCATTCTCTACTCGTCTAACATTAGGGAGTACAAACTTTACACATTTGGTCTTCTTAGCGTTGAGCACTAGATTGTTTGCAGTGAACCATGTGAGAATTTGTTGAAGAGTGTCATTTACCTCGTCGAGCTTCTGAGCTTGTCTATCTACTTTGAAAATCAGAGATGTATCATCAGCAAACAACACTATCTTTGACAAACTCTCTACCATGAATGGAAGATCATTTATATATACAAGGAAAAGAAAAGGACCAAGAATCGAACCTTGAGGCACCCCAATTTTTACAGGTGGGCCCTGTGATTTACAATCATTTATTTTTACTTTTTGTATCCTATTTTCGAGATATGACTGTAAAATATCAAGCGCTTTACCGTTGACTCCATAATGATTTAATTTACATAGCAAAGTCTCATAATCTACGCAGTCAAATGCTTTTGATAGATCGCAAAAAACTCCAATTGCGTTTTGAGATTTCTCCCAGGCATTAAAAATATTCTTGAGTAATGCTATTCCAGCATCCGTGGTTGAACGACCTTTGGTGAAGCCAAATTGCTCGTTATGAAATAAGTTATTTAGATTGAAGTGTGAAATCATTTGATCAAGCAATAACCTTTCAAAAACTTTGCTAAGTACTGGTAAAACAGAAACAGGTCTATAATTTGAGGGGTCTTTTTTTTCTCCTGATTTAAAAAGAGGAATAACTTTACTATGTTTCATTAGATCAGGAAATAATCCTTTGTCAATACAATTGTTAAAGATATAAGCTAAATATGGTGCTACTAAGGTTATGATGAAGCTACATACCTTAACAGACATGCCCCATATATCTTCAGTACTTTTAAGTTTAAGTGCTCTAAAAGTTTTAATAACGGTATCCGGACTAGTGTGTCTAAATATAAGAGATTCGTTACAGCTATTTACATTTTTTCGTAGAAAAGTTATGGCAAGAGATGTGGATGAGTTCAGATGTTCTGTTGTTTTAATAGGTATATTAGTAAAAAAATGTTCAAATTCCCTAGCCACATCCTCACTCTTGGTAAATAGGCCGTGGTCCGTTTGAATAGCTAAGTCATGGTCACGTGGTTTCAGTCTACCCGTTTCTCTGTTTATTACTTTCCAAACAGCCTTTATTGTGTTATCCGATTTTTTAATAGTATTACATTCATAAGCGAATTATATTGCAGGAATCCTAAGCTAGGTGAACTTGGGGTATTCACGTGGTCTTTATTTACATCACATTACTATATTATGGTCACCGTTATAATACAAGATGCACGGAACTACCTACATTCGATAGGTACTACTCTGTTGTCGGTAAAGCAGAGAAATGTTACAGCTTAAACAGAATTGTTTCCGCCGCCTTTGTTGCCGGAACAGGTAGATCCGATTTTCACGGCGAGCAAACGTTCACTATATAAAGAAAAAAGTCTGAAATGTCGGAATTCCATAGACAGCTAAGCATTTCCGGCAATCTAATCAATCTTTATTCTAAATCGGATAAAAAACGGCGTGTGCGGACATTCGCCCGCATTTATCTGATACGTAAGTCTGATAGAGCGAAAAGTAGTCCCAAGTTTTTTTATTTTATATAATGGCACCGTATTTAGCATTTTGACAATGTCAAGTAATTCAGTTTTCAAGTTTTTAGTTTACGAAAATTCAATGTCCAACACTTTCAATGTCCCTCCCTTGCTCAACCGTACAATGATAGCACTTTTACAGAAGATGTCAATTTGACTTTCTTGAGGCAATCCAAAAATTTTAATCCTTCGCATTTTATCGAATTTTCCATTCACTGCACACTTTTACGGACACTTGCCACAAATTATTTTGCCACTTTCACTACTACTGAGTCAAAACCCGAAATATACAGCAAAGGGAAACACAAAAAGTATGACGTCTCTCTTCGGGTTCCCGGCAAAAAGTTTCTGTCCCAAGATTTCGCACTGGTAAAGGAAAACGAGCGGAAGTCGATCTGCTGCATTCGCTGGGGGACTCTCTCGGCGGGGAAGTGATGGCGCCTCGCAGGGGCCCGTGTACGTGATGCTGCCTCCCGACCAGAGGGCCGCCTTCCTCGAGGCGCTCGACAACAACGGCCTCGTGCATTACCTCCACGAGGTGGACGTCGCACAGTGAGTTTGAGCCG
Organism: Ethmia dodecea; assembly: GCA_963855545.1. Lineage (NCBI taxonomy): Eukaryota > Metazoa > Arthropoda > Insecta > Lepidoptera > Depressariidae > Ethmia > Ethmia dodecea. The sequence continues at coordinate 39,059 of OY979453.1, forward strand.
ACAGAGGCACGGCACGGACGTGATACAGTATCTATACTGGACGGAGACGGAAGCGGCAACTTCGTTTAGAGTAGCGGATAGAAAGTTGCCGCTTTCCACCCGGATATATGAAAACGTAGATTTCATGCTAATCAAATCAATTTGTTTTCAACATTTGTATGCGTCATTGCGCTGACATAATAACGTCATTAACGTTATCATTGTCAGTCACTTCGTACTGAATTCCAAAATTAGGCTGTGCGATGTGGGCGCTTGGTGGATAGTTAATGAAACACGCTCAAAGTTCTATTTACAAACTCGTAAATCGACTTTACAGACAACCAATTTTTTTATATAATTGATATCTGTGTCCCATGACAGTCTGTTGTCTATTCCTAGTCCTGAACATTTTTCTTTATAATGTAATTGTAGCCTCTAGAAACGGATAGGGTTGTGTCAATGATGATGCCTCGTTCAGGGCCCTGGATCAGTACGACGCTGAGCTGGATCAGTACGACGCAGCGCGCGAAAAGGCCGCCTCGTGCCCTTCGAGGAGTTCCCGCGCTACGACCAAGTGAGTACAAGATGGACTCCTTTCAACTGTTCGGTTATTACAGGAAGATCTCTGATCGAAGACAATTCTGAAAGTACCCACAGTAATACTGGCTGTTATGAAAAACTTCGATTTAGCCATAAAATGGTGAAATGGTGAGATAAAAATAGAATAAAATGCATCGACTCGACTTAATATTCACTTCACTACTAAACTAATTATTTGTGGTTGGCACACATTTAGCAACTAAATCACTTGCTACTCTATTCAATTACTAACCTAGTTCGAACCAGGCTTAGACGAATATACAGATACTTCGGAGTTTTCAAATATCCTGACCGAAGATCTGGGCTATTCCACTAGTCCCTACCAGCTGTCCCTCCTGGTAGGGACAAGTGGATTTATTTTTCCACTCTTCCCTACCACGCCGTCAGTGGTTGGGATAAGTGGAATTTCATTTCCACTCTTTCCAATCGGACATATTTTGTTAATAAGTACAGTCGATAATAATGAAAAAAAAATGAAAAATATATTAATTTAAGATATTTTTTTGTAAAATAATAAAAGAAAGTATGTCAAAGCTGTTAGAGCTCTTCCTAAGATAAGCTACTATCGTGGTCTCCTGCAGGTGGACGCGTACTTAGAGCAGCTGGCGGCCAACTACCCCGATCTGGCCACTCTGGTCACCGCCGGGCTCAGCTACGAGGGCCGCCCCATCAAGTACTTGAAGGTAACCATACATTCAGGCCATAGTCTATGATTGTTTGGATTTCAAGCATTGTCCAGTGCATTCATAAATGGTCGTGTGAAAACAAAAACTTATTTCTCTGAAAAAATTGTGTTTGCTATAAAATTGGTTTTAATACTTAACTAGCGACCCGCCCCGGCTTCGCACGGGTGCAATGCTAACACTAAAACCTTTCTCTTGAATCACTCTATCCATTAAAAAAACCGCAACAAAATCCGTTGCGTAGTTTTAAAGACTTAAGCATACATAGGGATATAAGGACATAGGGACATAGGGATATAGGGACAGAGAAAGCGACTTTGTTTTATACTATGTAGTGATAGTACAGTTACCACAATTAATTATTTTGAATAAAAGGAATGTTACAGTGTTTTTATTGGACCAGAAGGAGTATAATTTCGTGGATGTATAATATTATGTAGATATTACGTGAACTATTTCGTTAGCTTCCGCTGATTTGCCTATTTATTTTATTTTATTTATTTATTCCATTTAAAATATTTTACAATTGTGTCGGAAATTTAAGAAAAACATATCATTTTAATTATTATCATTATACAATTCAAGAACTCCCGTGCATTTCAAATTCAATAATTACATAAAAAAATTATCACCACTACATTATGTACCTAATTATTATAATATATTAACTTATGACTTCAACTTGTCATAAAATAGGTGTATATCACCGGAGTGGCATCATCATATTTTATGCTCAAATATAATTTACTCGTTCATTAAACGGAATAAGTCCGCAGTATGATACGGACCCGTTGAATGTGTTTAGATCTCGTCGTCGATCTTCACGGACGCCAGCAAGCCCGTGTACATGATGGACGCGACCATTCACGCGCGCGAGTGGGTGGCTCTCGAAGATCGAAGACGAAGACGAAGATCTGCTGCAGGACGTCGACTGGATCATTCTGCCCGTCGTCAACCCCGACGGCTACGAGTACACGCACACCCACGTGAGCTTATGCTGCTAGCCAATCTAGATCCATCGAGCTGCAGAACTGTGACGGTTTGCGTTCAATTCTGGTGCATCGCTATTTCACAGTCACGTATCTAATTTTATAATGTAAAGTAATGCAGTACCGCTAAACAAAATTTATTCTGAGACCTGCGTGTTTCCTCACGATGTTTCCTTTTACCGTCGAGCTAGTGATAGATATGGACGTAAGTTTAGATAAACTCATTGGTGGTCACATACATGTCAGAATTTGAATCCGAGCCTCACTGATTATCATCATGTGAAGCAGGCACTTTAAACGTAAGGCTATCACTGATGATCTGCAATGCACCTTGGTTGGTCAGTGAGCACATGGATGAAATGCTAGTATGTACTTCTAAAAATGGAATAATAATAACTCAACATATGCCCCCAGGACCGTCTGTGGCGCGGCACCCGCTCTGTAGACCCCTCGGTGAACACGACGTGCATGGGAGTGGACGCGAACCGAAACTTCGACGTGTCGGGCAACCCTTGCGCCCTCACGTGGCCAGGCGCGGAGGCCTTCTCGGAAGTCGAGACGAGGATCGTTCGCGATCTGCTGCACGAGCACTTAGGGAGGCTGCAGCTGTACCTGAACATCCACAGCTACGGCAACTGGGTGCTCTTCGGGTACGGGAACGCGTCGCTGCCCTCCAACGGCGTTGCTCTGCACCACGTGGGCGCAGCCCTAGGGGCAGCCATAGACGCCCACAAGCTGCCTCAGGCGCTTCACTACTCGGTGGGCAACGACGCCTCGCTGCTCTACCCCACCTCAGGGTCGGCGCAGGACTACGCTCAGGTAATTGTGCACTTCAATGGCGAAGGGCTGACTCCTGCCGATGGAAGTGGGAGAAGCCCGAGTGATATCATTCCACAAAACTAATTTTTCATATCTCATACTCGGAAAGTAGTGTATGTTTGATCTGAGTACCGGGTCGGAAGCGATGATTCCCACCACAGAGAGATTCAGGGCTCTGATTCTCGCCCTCGGTCGGGAAAGACTCATAGTAATTGCTTCCGGCCTTAGGGCGGGAATGAATTAAAAAAAAATTGTACTATATTTGGCAAAGACGTTTAAAGAAAAAGTTTCTCTAGTAAAGAGAATGACTTTCTTCCAACCTCTTTGGGTACTTAGTAGATAGGGATACGAAACTTTTTACATCAATTAGAATAAGAAAAAAAGGTACGGCCTTGTAAAATTAAAAAAAGAGTAATAATTTGGTAAGCTGTTCCGAAATTCAAAATCTTGTTTTTCATCGACACTAATAAGCACAGAACACTATTACTCGCCTAAAATTACATATTATTATAAAAAGGAAGGATTTGTATATTATTTTTGTAATGTTATTTAGGTTAGGTACTCTATGATGTAGTATTCAAAGACGTTTAAAAAAGTTTCTCTTTCTTCCAACCTCTTTGGTTGTATTGTTGACAATTTTGTTTTTTTTTGTAAGTAGGTATTATTGCGTTTTTGCATGTTTAAATTTTTTTTAAATTGTAATATTTTTTGTTTACTTTTCTTGAATTCGAAATGAAAAGTAGAGTGTTTAACGCGGGTGGAAGTTATCAATTCCTACTCGGACTATATCCGCCCTCGCTACGCTCGGGCGTCTAAATACCTCGTATGGGAATTGATTCCTTCCGACCCTTGTATAACAATCTACTATTGTGACATCGTCATAATCATCAACTGTCAGAATTGTTCAAACCACTCAAGGGTGGGTATCTGGCATTGCTTAGCGACTATTTATTGTGCGTAAACCAAAGATATTATTTATTATTTATTATATATATAATTTTTTATTATTAGAAAGACGTAAATATGTTACTGAAGCATGGAAAATGAGGCCGACAAATGTAGTTAATTAACCACATTTTATTTAGTCGCATTGTATTTCAAGTCGTATTTTAAGCGCAACTCTTAACAGATAGCTGTCTCTTTCTTTTATATTCGTTCCGTATCATCTTTCCCCGTCATTGTTGTATCCTATAAATACGCTAAGAAGTAAGTATGTACATGTTGTAGCACATCATAGGGGATTAATTTTCAAACCCAAGCAGTATGAATATAACTCATCCTTACTTTAATATCTTCGGCGTAAACACAACAATAGTACATTATGGTACAAGTGAGTAAAGTTGGTGATTACCGCTGAGGCGCCATTGAGACCCGAGCCGTAGGCGAGGGTCATAAGAGAGCCGAGGACGGTAATCATCAATACACACGTGTATCATACGACGTTTTTCAACACACTTGTGAATAAATAATACTAAAAAATCATTTTAAAATAATCATTCGCAATGGCGGGGAAAATTAATTGGTTTTCCAATTTTTTATTTATATAATTTGGAAAAGGCAAAAGGATCTAGGCCCATACAGCCTCGTTTTCCTATGCGCTCGCATCTTACAATGGCGATCGGCCATGGACTAAAAAAATTAGGTTTCTTTTTCTTTGGTTTGTCGTGGATAGCGTTTTAGCCACGTACAAAATGGGGTATTTAAAGTTTTTACAGAGAAAACCAAAGTTATATTTGAGTGAAAGTTTTGTTTATTAAACACGTACAAGTTGAAATGATCTATTTAAATACGAAGTTGCATGAAATGAGCAAGCCATATTTGTGTATTAATTTATTAGTACGATTGAATACGATCTTTTTTGTATCGAAACTTTTTTAAGAACAAAGCAACTCTAGCAACAAAATTGAAAAAAAAAATCTATAACTCACTAGTGAATAATAGCAAACAAAAAGTCTCAGTTTGATTATAGGTGTCATTATGTGCCTAATTGCAGTGAAATTAGAGCCACTTTATGAGCAAGTGTGTTGAAAAAACCATTACCAACGGTTTAACGTGCCTTCCGAATCACTGATGCGCTCCTGTTGGTTCAAAATCAAAATGTTTTATTTAAAAAACTGATTTATATGACCACATAGAAAATTATTTACTTCAGCAAGTAAATTATCCCAAACTGGGTTACATAGTTTAGTTATTTATTATTCGCTGTCCTTGAAAATGCGTTTATTTCGTCTATGTTTATCCGAATAAACTAGTTTTTGATAAAAATTTATAATGTTATCTAACCGTATCACAGAATAAATACCGATAATTGCGACTGTGCCTAAAATACGTACTGATTATATTGAAAACATAGATAAGTAAATCAATATTACGTATAGGTATAGTGTGTATCTTGATATAGACTACGGCAGAACTAAAACGATATCAAATGCATTGTTAACCGTGTCACGTGGACGTATGTTGCAGTCGGTAGAGATAGGCCGCTGTTTACATTCAGCCAATCTCCATGGACGAGCTTACTGTTCCTTGTTATGGACTTGACAGGCCTGTTGGCTCAGTTGGTAGTTACCCTGCCTTCTGAGTGGGAGGTCGCGCGCGGGTTCGATTCCCGCTCGGGGCCAACATTTGTGTGCATGATCATTCTGTTGTCTTTTAAGTATGTTTGTCAGTTGTTTAGTACCCATTGCCAATTTTGGGACTAAATAAATGTGCGAAAGTTGTGTCCCATAATTATTATTATTATTAAAGTATTGATATTTCTAAATCTAAATCTATAGTTACTAAGTATCACTATCACTACACAGTATAAAACAAAGTCGCTTTCTCTGTCCCTATATCCCTTTGTCCCTATATCCCTATGTCCCTATGTGTGCATAAATGTTTAAAACTACGCAACGGATTTTGATACAATTTTTTTTTAATAGATAGAGTGATTCAAGAGGAAGGTTTTAGTGTTAGCATTGTACCCGTGCGAAGTCGGGGCGGGTCGCTAGTAATATTATAAAGAGTAAATATTTGTATTTTTGTATGTTTTTTACGAATAAACTCAAAAACTACCTGGTACGATTTTTTAAATACTCTCACCAATGGAAAGCTACAATATCCCTAAGTAACATAGGCTATATTTTATTTCCGTTTTCCCTCGGGAACGGGAACTGCGCGGGTGAAACCGTGCATAACCGCCAGTGTATAATGTGTCGAATGCAATTTCAGTCGATCGGCCCGTTCTCGTACACCCTGGAGCTGCCCGCGCACTCGTACGGGTTCGAGGAGACGAGACGTGGCACGGACTGGCCGCTTCGGCGAGGCTGGCCAAGTTGCACTACGACGCGCGCTTCAACGGCTGAAACTATTTCCTGGAAATAAACTTTTCATTTGTTGGAACTTTCTTTATCTTCCCGAAGGTCCTGTTAATATTCACTAATTCATTAAACAAGTTTTACCCCCGGTTTTCGAAATGCAAATCAAACTTAAATTAGCAGACATTATTGTAAAATCTCATGTTAAGAAAGAAAGAAGAAGCAAGAACTGTTTTGATTGGTTGAATAAAATGTTAGCGTTTAGAAAGTTAGATAGATAAAAAGAGTAGGTTTTATTCAATATTGTTTAAATCCAATAAGTTAACTTCACTTTAATTTGTATTAAGTAATTATAGTAGGTAAATGGTAGTAGTATGGTATCATATTTTTGGCAACTCTGCTCTCAGATCTTTGTAGAAATATATGACTATCTGTGGAACACAATGGTTGTTAGTTTTTTTGGGTTTGGTTCACTGCCCATAAAAATAGTGTTATTCAATTAGATTAAATAGTAAAAGTAAGAAGAGGTAATAAAGGAGTATTGGAATATCTACATGAAGTTGTTGAACTTGTTACAAAAATCATAGGTAACATTTTTCAACTACCAATCAGAACAATTGAAGATTTTTTAACAGTCTGTCAGATAATTTAATTTGATTTGCCTTTCTTACACCGGTGGTTTTACTTGCCATTAGTATGGAGAGTGCGTACGCGCATGCAAAATACAAAACCAGCAAAGGCAGCGATGACGAGGCCCACAGAGTACATTATTATATATGAGACGAGGCCTCTGGCGCGACGTTGCCGCTCCGTGCACGCGCTTTCCACCTGCGACTCACCGCGAATTCAGTGATGTGCCGATACTGCGCTTTCAACTCGAGCAGGCACCTTATATCATTTGTGTCGATTGAAAAGTACATCGGGTTAAGGTTAGCAGTATCACACCAAACGCAGAAGGTATTTTGAGTGGTACATATATTCATGTCTACATGACATTTTTTTATTGCAACAAACGGCTATTCTGTTAACTTAAAAATAAAAAAGTTTTGACTTCTCATAAAAACAGCCATAACGTGACTTAATATTTTATTAAACATATTATTTTTGTATTTGGGTACATATGTACCCAAGGAATTTCCCGTTCAGTAGTTTTTGCGTGAAAGAGGAACAAACATCCATACAAACTTTCGCATTTATAACATTAGTAGGATTCAAGGAAATCTATTTATGAAAATTTAAATAATAGTTCCGACTATCGAACTAAAGCAGCTCGAGTGCGACAATTTAGCACATCACTAGTTGCCACAGCGAATGGCGCACGACTTGTCACAACCGGCCCGATTCTCCGCGCAATAACAGTGCGACCGACATTTGGCAATCACACGCGAACAGTGTTTACGTTTTTTGTGGAAAACTCTGCCGGCGAGATGTTCCTGTCTTACAAGGTCGTCGCCACGTTCGGAGTCTCCGCGGTGAGTCTAATCAGTGTTTTGTTATCTATGTATGTATGTATCTATCGACGTTATCAGTATCAAGGGCATTGTAGTGAGCATAGCAAAGCATCGTTTCTCAGAAATTCAGCTATTGTCAGCAAGGTGTCAGGAATACTTCTTATAACAACGTTCTATAAATGAGAATTTCTTTGGATACATTTGTGTAGGTATTGTGTTTCTGCATAGGTATGGGAATAACAATTATAAATAAATAATAACAATAAATACATTGTGGAATACAATTCACACACGGTGGTTTAGTCCCAAATTAGGTAGTAGAGTCTGTACTATGAGTACTAAACAACTGATAGACATACTTATATAAATATTAAACGCCCAGACACGAAACCAATAGACATGTTCATGCACACAAATGTTGGCCCCGAGCGGGGATCGAACCCGCGACCTCCGCCGAAGGCAGGGTCACTACCAACTGAGCCACCAGGCCCGTCAAACATACTCCATTCCCACCTGCCGTATGAGATGTTGTTCTAACGATTGATTCCGCTGTCCCCAGCTGGTGTCGTTCTTGGTGTCGACGGCTCTGCTGCTGGCGCTGGCCTCTCGGAGAGGCCTGCTGAGGCCCAGAGGCCGGCCCTCGCCCTCGCAGCGGCCTCTGGCCCCCAAGGGCCAGCCGCAGAGGCCTCAGCCCTCTGCGCCGCCTCCCGAGCTGGCGCCGCTGACTCGATGCTCCTGACTCCGCACCTAATACGAACCGGGAATGGGAAAGTCCTCTCCATGATAGCAGTGATGTTGAACGTTTCGTGAAAGCAACTCCTGGCATCGATGGAGATGATGTGCATATTCAACTCAGTTCAAAGAAGTATACAGTATCCAATACTGGTCCGTCCTTTTGAGCAATCCGACTTAATACTTTATTGAGTACTTACTCAAAGTTATTCTTCAGTCTTCTCGATTCGGTAAATATTGTGATATTATTATAGGTAAAGGGTAAGGTTGTTGTTTTGCTATTCTTATCAATAATTATGGCCATGGACAAGTCATTTTATGTTTCCACTATAAATATTTTTTAAACATATATATTTTCACACCATCTGCTTCCGTTGTCTGCGAGTCCAACTTGTATTTGGCCGGTATTTTATTGTCACATGCGTCTGTCTCGATTATAAGTATGATTGTATGAATTATGTAATAAATAATACCATATAAAAGCTTTTTAAGTTATTTAAAAGTAAATTCACGAGAGTTATTCGATCCTTAATAAGTACTATGGTCACATCACTTTAGTAAGAGATGATAAAACATGTTTTTTATTAAAGTAGTTGTTGCTTTCGACTTAGCTTATCGCGTCCCCTATTTATGTATGTTAACGAGGGCTCGTTTCCGCAACTCAGCGTCTTTTCTGCCCCTATTTTGCGTGATGGTGGGAATGGCTCTACTCTTGCCATCCCAGCTCCTCCAGGAAGCCCAGCAGCGACTTGAGGTCCTTGAGGGCTTCGGGGAGCGACCTCGGGGATCCAAGGTGCTTCGCCCGGTATTGAGCCACGCCTTCGCATCCAACAGCAATTTCGCAGTCGTTTCTTCTGCCTCCATCGCGTTTCCTAGGAACTGCAATGTTTTCTAGGACGAAAACTTTATTCTATGTCATTCCTCGAAATGCAAGCTATATCCTGGCAAATTTTCATTGGTTGAACGGTTAAGCCGTGAAAAGGTAATAGACAAACAGAGTTACTTTCGCAAAGGAATAGATATTCCCCGCGATTTGACCCTTGTAAGTCCCGTTCCCGTGGGATAATTATATAGCCCATGTTCCTCCCCAAAAACTAAGCTTGTTATTGGCGAAATATTTTTTGAAATCGGTCCTATTCATACAATTACTTATACAAATGTTTTCTGTTTATAATAAAAAAACACGCCTTTTATCCCCGAGGGGGTTGGCAGAGGTATTCCATCTCGGAAATAATCACTTTTCACGAGAATATTCGACCCCTAAACGCGCCTATCGTCGGACCGGGTCTGTTAAACATGTCTCAGAATTAATTCACCAAAGCAAAGATTCCATCATTACTCATTATAACTTATTTCAGCACTGACTCATAATTCAGCTTTACATGTTTGTTTTAACTGCAAAGCATTTTTGGCAGAGCTTCAGTAATTCGTGCGATTCCAAGCTTGAAATACGGCCTCCGGAAAAGGTACGTTAGTGCATTTGCCAAGGTAGTTGAGAAATTGCATATTCTTGTAGTTTTTTCTTATAGTAGTGATGGCCCAGTTGGAAGTTAGTCCCGTCCTGAGCCGTGAGGTAAGGCCCGTGTAACCCGGTGATCGCATAAGAAGTGTTTTTGATAACATTACGTAGATATGCCATATTTAACACGGTCCCAGAATTAATTCTGAGACATGTGTAAAAGACCCGGTCCGACGATAGGCGCCGAATTAGGGGTCGAATATTCTCGTGAAAAGTATGTATGTATAATGATGTTTGGATATTTGATGTAATAGAATACCTCAGCCAACACCCTCGGGGACAAGGCGTAAGCGTATAGCTTAAATAACAGCACTTAGCGTTACCGAGTTTGATGTAACAATATGCCACACTCAAGTACATTCCGGAATGCTCAAAGTGTATTATTGTCATTTTAACGGAGGCCTGACTCAAAGCACAGTATTGGCACAGTATATATAGGTATTGTTAATCCCGTTGCTACACCGATAGCGGCGCGGTCAACATGAAGACCCGCTCAGATAGCCGCTACGACCGCATATCGGGATATGAAAAAAATTGTTGACACTAAACCATCCAACTTTTGCCGACAAGGTCACTCCACGAAGCTGGTAAGTCATTTAGTTAAACGAGTGAATTAATCACTTTTTACCCCCTCGGGGTAAAGGGCGTGAGATTTTTTTAAAAATTATTAATCACCTTCACGCTTTGAAAATATCTCCATGTATCAAGTTTCTTCATGGTCACTGTATCAAGTTTGAACTCTTATTAGGATTACTAGAAACCTTATGTAGCATTATTTTATGTAGCCCAATATGCCTTTCGTTGCAAACCAAAGGAATACATTCTGGAGTAACTCCTTGAAATGATCTACCACGTCGAGCAAGCTTACAAGTTAAGTTCACAGATAGGTCTTTGGATTGATTATAATGGAGAATTGAAAACTAAGAGAACTAGAGGTGAACTCCAATAGTAGATTGTGTCATAAGGGAGCAAAACTATATTTTTACGACGAGGGCGTTTTTTTAAATCACGAACATAGTGAATGATTCTGTGAGGGATTCTAATGTAGAATCATGAATTGAATCATGAATTCATGAAATGAAGTGAGGGGTTTAAAGTACGTAGCCGAAGGTGAAAATATTTTTGCGACCGAATGATACACTCTGCTTTTCATACCTCTCTATGAGAAAAATTGCTACAAACATTGCTTCTTTTTTAAATATTTTCCGGTGTTTAACTGGAACCTAGCAAGAGGGAGAAACAAGTTAAGTCGGTTTTGAGTTTTTGTCGGTAACTATTTACTGCAACTGACTGCATACCTATTGTCGGTGGCATAGAGTAATTATTTTCAGTCAAAGAGTGTATACTCGGGACAGTAGATACGCCCTGTGCAGCAATGTGCCGTCGCCGTCGTGACAATGGCTCGCTTATCGGAAAAGCATTTGCAGAGAGGGTTTCTTAGCGTTCCATTAATTTGCTACTACGTTGTTTCTTTCGCATTTAAATATCATACACCAATACACCAATCAAGTATATGCGTATTGGGCATTTCCTCGACAAATCTTTTATTATTATATTGTCATCTGCGAAACTCTCAATTATAATGGTAAATGTACCTACTGAATATTTTTTAGATGTTTTTGATATAATATTAAAACCCGGCTGTAACGAAAATCAGACATAATAGGACTGCTGATGCTTGGTATTGAAAGTCTTGAAATTTGATTATTTATCTACACTTCTACACTGATATTATGCTAATATTATAAAGAGGAAAGATTTTATTTTTGTATGTTTATAACGAATAAACTCAAAAACTACTAAACCTATTTTAAAAATTTTTCACCAATGGAAAGCTACAATATCATTATCACTGAGTAAATAAATAAAAATAGGCTATATATTATTCCCGTATTCCCACGGGAACGGGAACTACGCGGATGAAACTTTGAATATATACCCTATTCAAACATACCAAATTAGAAAGCAGATTTCAAAGCCTGAAACTACACCTGCCTGTAACGGTAACAGTTTGGAGTACACTCTGTTCGAGTGGGACTTGCTGTGAAGAGTTAATGCTGCCTGAAACAAAAGCAGCTCGCTCAGCTCAAAGTCAACGCAATGATTGCAAAGAGCGAGCAATTTGCAGCGGCGAGCAATCATGGGCATGTTATATTCATGGGCTCTTTGTCGCATCTCCGTGGCCGAGGGATGAAAGCAGCTGTACACGTGCTCCAATCCAACTTAAAAATGTAAAAATTAGCTACGTAGAAATGTCACATACATATTATTGTAGATTAGATGTACCTACACTTGATTAATATTGAAATATGAATTTTAACATCATTTTTACAAGAAATAAAAAAAATTAAAAAATAATCTCACGCCTTTCATCCCCGAGGGGGTAGGCAGAGGTCCATTACATGATATACACACATTTCACGAGATACATTGGACCCCTAAACGTGATAGGTGGTGAGCCCATCGCCGGACCGGGTCTGTTTACACATGTCTCAGAATTAATTCTGACTTTTATTCTAATTTTTACCCGACTGAACCATAAAGGGGTATAATGTTTTTCGGGTCTGTATAAGATGTAAGTGAGATGAGAAATATGGTGTTGTTTGATTTGTCTTTATAAGAGACATGACATGAGTTACGTTCATATCCGACTGCTCCAGAAAGAAGGTAATATTTTCAAAACATTTCAGCCCCATTCACAACTCACCTTTTAAGTGTACTACCTACTTATGATAGTAACGAAAAGGTAACTTGAATTTCAACATAATTTTTGTACTCATTTTCTCACGTTTGGCACTTTACCACTCAGCGAATGCAGCGCTCACCTATTCCGCTCCGCTTTATCCCGTTCGCAACTAAATGAAGAATACGTGCAGCCAGTTCCGCTGTAATGTGTTTTGCAATAACCGCGGGCGCTCACGGAGCTTTGTGTGGTCTAATTCTCTCTAAAAGTTGCTATTTTATTTTTCGGGATTTCGGGAAGGATGCAGGAAAATTTCACGTCTGCAATTTGCAAAGGTATTATGTAATGCTATAGGGAGAAGAGCATTTTACGATGCATCGGTTAGATATAACCACATCATTATCACAATGACTAAATATGTTCCCGCTTTGTCCACAAGGGTTTCGATAGAGATATTCCGTTACTGAAAGTACCCACTTTTTAACCGACTTCAAAAAGCAGATTATCAATTCGTCTGTATTTTTTTTAAATTTAAATTTTTATGTTTGTTACTTCAGAACTTTCCTTTCTTTCTTTTTTTATTTGAAAGCTGGTGCTTCCAGATTGGTCCCATTTTAATGTCGTCCAGTTCTGACAACGGCATCCCATGAGAAAACCATATAAGTTGAAGATTGAAGTCGGTTTTTTTTCTCTTTACAGTGGTTATTTTATCATCAGTATATTTTACCGCTGCTAGTGATAATAATAACAATAAAAAAATGTATTTCTTGGAAGCCTTATGAACTAAAAATTACAAAAAAGACACATAATGTTAAGATTAGGTCTGAGATTTCATATCAAGATGATGTTGACGCTAAAATGGGTCGAACCTGTTCTATCTTAAGTTCTTGTATAAATCATTGGAACATGCCTTCACCAGGATAGAAATGTGATTACTAAACCGCAAAGTGTAATATTTATTCTCCTGTAGACACAAGTGACTTATTAAAGTGGGATTGCCGCTCGGGGCAGATATGAGTTCACTCTTTCGTGGTACAGTCAAGAGCACATTTTACACTTGCAGTGCGAGTCTGACCTCTAAGGCGATTGCAATAAGAGCGTTACAAAGTCCATGTGTCCTCTTGCAAAACATGCTCTGCGTGCTCAGGAACACGAAAGTCCCGTGCCGGCTCGAATTAGCGTCGTCGGCGCATTAATGGGTTTACTCACTTAATTACTATGTTTGGCGAGTTGTCGGCCAGCAAAGGGGGGGGGGGGGGAGGGTGAGGTAAGGGGGGGATAAAACTAGTGCCGCGACCACGGCTGCCGGTCGCGGAACAACTTTAGTGAATTCTTCGAAACTAATTAAAACGTGTCCCAAAACAAGTTGCATTTGACGTCCTCGTTATCTTGCGGTTTTAAAACCAACTTTTGCCGTAGCGTGTCTAAATAGCTAGGCGTTTTCTTACTTTTATTGAGCGTTCAAGTATTTACATACAAATATCATATACCTATATCCGTACATACATAAAATTATGTATTTCTGTATTATGTTGAACAATTTGGTTTGTTTAAAAGAATAATAGAGTTTCCTACGTGGATATACTTTCGACAGGTAGACTCATAAGACTGTGGCAAGTACCTACTCACCGACATGCCTCTATATTCTTTTTGATGTTTTTTAAGCTATTGCATAGCTTCTATCCCGGGCCTTGAGCGCGGGGACCGAATCCAGAAATTCCGTAACGAAAAAAACCTCACGCTCCCCACTCCGACGGGCACGGAGGTGTGGCTTGAAGGCCGTGCATTGTCTAACGTCGTTTGTTTTCGGCAGTCTTGTTGATAAAAAATGCTATGCAATAGCTTTACCGCGGGCGGCAGTCCCCGAGTGCCACACGTCTTTTATTTAAATTCTGTCTGTCATGTTTTTGAAGTGTAAAAAGCCACAATTATATTTTCGAAAAGTACGCATTCAGCCGCTTTAAGACTAACGTAAGCATTAATACATTAATGTAGACATAAAGGGTTACCAGTGTGTATAAGGTGACTCCCATTTTCCATTTACCCTGTACAGTTAGCGTACTATGATTAAAGTACCATGTTACCGAAGTTTTCAACACAATTTATTAAGTTTCTAGTTTGTTAGGAAGGACAGAGTCAGACATGAATACTAATGCAGTGTAATAAATGGAAATACAAAAGTATCCAATTTGGTGTTTGTCAAAAGTTCACAAAAGACTGTGTACGAGTCGCAAACTGTTATTCGTGGACACAAATACGATGGAATAGCGCAAAGCGTGCGGTATCGCCTAACCTTGTTTGCGTTACGCGGTAACGAACGGACTAGCCGCGAGTAACGCGAGTAACGCGACCCACTGATTCTGATCTTTCTGTAAGCTTTAGAATTAGCAAAGTATCAAGGAATTTTTTTTCAATTCTCATGCTCTAAAAGTACGCCATTATAGCCCGACGAGGCGGGATTAAAGTGACCACTTTAGTCTCTAGGGAGTAAAAAGTAATTGTTTTTTTAATTTCCATAATGAGATGTAGACAAAATCAAACAGCCAGTAAATATCTGTGGAGTGTGGACAATCTTCATCGCGAAAATGTTGAGAGTTTTAGTTTCATTGTTTTTCCGCATAGAAGGTGGCGCCATGTGTTTTTAAATTTTAATCTGCAAAGAGATTTAAATCTCTTTGTTAATCTATGACAGGTTTAGAAGAAAAAACTGCCCGCGAAAATTTCAGAATTTTTGTTGAGTATTTGTTCGGTTTTAAATAAATTTGTACTAAATTGACTATTTTTCTCGCACTCAAAGTGATAAATACAGTTTGCTAATCGAGACAAAACGCCAACTTAATACGAGTAGGTATACCCTCGGTTTCATTGACTTAAAACATACTATTAAGTTGACTTTGCGGAAATTTACAAATGAGTAGAGCTGTAAGACGGCCAGTATTTCTCGTATCATCACTTTAAAGATGTCACTTATATACTGGTTGAAAGCTGGTATTTCCATGAATGGAATGCCTCTGCCTACCTAGGGGATAAAAGGGATGAGCATTCTTTTTCTTTAACAGATTTGAATAACACGATTTTAATATGACTATCTCATGGTTTTTTAAAAATAGAATAGACTTCATCATTGTATACCTAATAAATACAAGTTAAGGAAGATAAATGCGGCAAATCGAGAGCTTCTGGAGAAGCCGGCTCATAGCCGCTGCGAGACAAAGCGAGCCAAATAAAATCTCGTCGTTCCTCAGATGAGGGCACTTTGTCAGATGCACCCGAAAACAACTTCCCGCTTTATCACAGGGCGACCGTGTTTGGTTTGGCCGAGCCAACCGACCTTGGGAGACGAGGCCGCATTTAGGAAAGACAGTTGAACGGCTCGCAGGAACGAAACTTCCGGAACGTGTGTGCAGTATACAGGTAAATAATAGTTTTTTTTTATGATATAAAAGGGGGCAAACGAGCAGACGGGTCACCTGATGGTAAGTGACGTCCGTCGCCCATGGACACCTGCAACTCAAGAGTCACAACTGCGTTGCCGGCCTTTGAGGTGGGAATAGTGGGAGGTGGGGAGATTGGGGCCTCCGGTTACCTCACTCACTCAACGAAACGCAATGCATTGCTTTACGCTGGTTTTCTGTGAGGCCGTGGTATCACTCCGGTCGTGCCGAAGCATGGCTCTCCCACGATAGCATATCAAAACAACCTATTGCCTTATGATATCTTAGTAATTTTCATATAATAAGTAAGTACCAGATACCCGGCATTCATCTCAAAATTGATAACCCAACCGTTTGAGACCCCATTTGGACATGCCTAACAAAATACGTAGGTACTACCCTGCCTGTACACTACAGTAATACATTTAGTGCGTCTCAACGTTTTCTGACGTCTCGAGCTATATCCAGGCCGATACAATTGAATACTGACGCAGTCTCCATACGAGCATAATGCGTCGCCTTGACTAATGGGCGCACATCAGTCGCGTTGTGGAAGGCATGATTCACGGGTGACGTCACGATCCGCTCGTCACGCGCCGGACATCTGGCTGGATGTTCGTCTTCAATTATGTCATTATTCCCAAATTATGTGTCAGTGCCTACTGTCCAGTCAACCCGTTAGATGTTTATTGCGCCACCCAAAGAGATTAAAATATAATAAGGCAGAGAGGGGACAAAGCGAGGAAAATTTTATCATCATCATCATCACAATCATCAACCCGTAACAGCTCATTGCTGGGCTAAGGCTCTTTCCTCACACATGAGAAAGTATAGGCTATAATCTCCCACGCGAGCCCACCGCGGATTGGGAGATGGTGTTAAGCTAGTGGCCACTTAACAGTCAGAATTTTTCAAGCCACCGAAGGGTATCTGACATGGCTCAACGACTTCCATTGTGAGTAAACACAACGAAAACCGGGACCAACAATTTAATTTTAGGAAAATTTAATGCCAAAAGTTGTTTGGAAAAAATATATTACGACAATGACGCTTGAGCTTCAAAGTTTTATATGAAAATATTCCCAATGCCCCCACTATTATATTTTAATCTCTATGGCCCACCTAACGCCATGTTTAACTTTTGTATGGATGAAGACCTACAATTGTTCCTAAAACCGCTGTAATGATATTCGCAGGTTTCAGCGATGATGTCCGCGTCCCGCCGCAACCCTTTCACCGAGCGGCAGATAACTGGCTTCCGGACGTGTCGCTTTGTGCTCGGCTCTCAATCACATTGCTCAGGTTTTGCCTTTTTCCATTTTAATGTTGATACTGTACCGTTCTTTCTACACACAACACTCACATCCTGGTGAGATCATGTACCAATAATAATTAGTTTAGTCTTCACGATGATGGATTTACCACCTGTCACGTGTATGAGTGCGAAAAGTCCACTGGTGAAAAGTGGTTTAGAAACGGAATAGTTTTGGGGATATGATAACATAAATCTTTATTTAAGGTGAGTGAGTTTTTTTATTATAAAAATTATGAAAATACTTCACCATACCCATTTGCAGATCCGCCGCGATTATAAAAGTTTTAAAATTTTATAAATGATGCTTTTTAAAAGTTCCCGCAAACAAGACCGGGAATAATTGTTTCGGACGTATCCGCGGAGGTTTGGAGTTAAGCCAGAAAAATGTAAGTTCAACAAAGGAAGCCGCGAGTTATGGCCGCGATATTTATGCGACAGCGCTCCCGGAGCTAATGTGATGCATTAGCAACCAAATTTGTTTTCGCTTTGCTGTACGTAATACGGACAAGTCTTGGGCATAGTTGTTCGCCCGTTGGGAGCTCTCATTTTAGTTCGCAGTTCTACCGCGAACTAGTTCGTTCATTTAGTTCGTTTTTTATATTTTTATATATGGAAATAATTGAATAAGGTTTAACTGTTTTTCATATTATATTTGCGAAAAACTTTAACTAAATGTTTAATATAAAACTCTTGTGATATCGGCAAGAGTAAAAAAATAGCCAGTTAGCCATGCAGCCCCACTAAAATAATAAAGCAGATGTCAGAAAAATATCGAAAAAATTCGAAATCTATCAAAAATATATATTTAAAAGAACTAAGAGCGAGACTGTAGACGAACTAGTTCGCATAGTTCACCTAAAAGAGCGATCTTTCGAACTAGGTCGTTCGCGAACTACCCAAGACTAATACGGATTAGTACCTACAAAGAGTTACGTCATTCTCTCCCAGTAGACTCAGGAGCTACTTGAGAAGTTTACTTAGACACAAGTCGTACAGAAAACAAATCTGAGTGTTGGGACGAGAGCGAGAAGCAGAGATAGAATAGGATGGCGAGCTGATGTTAATGTTTTTGTACTGAAAATCATTGGACGGGTGTAAGTCTTCTGGTTCAAGTTACGAAGCAAAGAATTTCCTATTTGAAAGACTTTCGACAGTATTATCCCTTCACTTAAGCCATATATTCGTCTGTACCTAGGAGCTATTAATTCTCGCCATGATTCATTAGCAACATGGTAAGTAGGAAAGGTAGAACATAAATCCTTTGGAACTTCCAAACTTTTTGAGAAAGCCATAAAAATATAATTTGCGTTCTCCATTGAAGCCCGAGGGAGTCGCCCGCCTTATCTGGAACATTTTATTACCGCCGTAAATAGCGTACAGTACACGACTACACGTGTAAACAATGAGCAGTGGCCTCTGCTTGTCTTGTTCGTTGCTATTATAAAATTGTAAGTAGTTAGCTTTGCTCTACGCTTGGTGCGTCTACGGCAGGGGTTCCCAAACTTATGACGGGCCTGTTGGCTCAGTTGGTAGTGACCCTGCCTTCTGAGTCGGAGGTCGCGGGTTCGATCCCCGCTCGGGGCCAACATTTGTGTGCATGAACATGTCTGTTGGCTTCGTGTCTGGGTGTTTAGTATTTATTTAAGTATGTTTATCAGTTGTTTAGTACCCATAGTACAGGCTCTGCCTAGTTTGGGACTGAATAACCGTGTGTAAATTGTGTCCCACAATTTATTTATTTATTATTTATTATTATAAGTATCGCGCCTCCCTACTGCTTAAAATGAATATGCCCACGCCCCCCCTTGGTCCCATCAAGTAGCAGCAAGTGGGCTCGTCGAGCAATTGTAAAATAAAATAAGAGTAATAAAGTTCAAAAATATATTTTTAGGTGTTTTACTATAAAAATACTGTTTTTACACATTTGTAAACACTTGTACAGTCAAGAGCACGCTAAGCTTGACACTTTGGACTTTGACCCGGCCCTGTATTCTATGGCGCGCAGTATAAGTCAGAGCTCAGCTTAAACTGGTAGTGTCAAGCTTGACTTGCTCTTGACTGTACTTACATAATATGAAGAGTCAATGTGACGGATGAGCTTGCATATTTTTGACAATGTTTCCAATTCTGGGTGAAATAGAAGAAAGTGCACAACGTAGATCACTAGCAATATCTAGTTTGCTTCTGTACTTTGTTTTTATTGCTACAACTGCTGAAAACGCTTTTTCGCACAAATAAGTGCTTGAAAAAGGTAAAAAACAATTTTAGTGCTTGCTCTGCTGTGCTGGGATAAACTTTGAGATATTTAACCCAGAATTGTGCCTTCTCCATCTTCTCAAAATCAAAATCTCGCCCGCGCCCGCGCCCCCCTGTACATGTCTTTGCGCCTCCCTAGTGGGGCGCGCCCCCTAGTTTGAAAATCAATGGTCTACGGGATGAAATACTTCGAAAAAGGAGAAAGATATTAATTCGACTGTACATTTCTTTTATGGTTGTTACTTGTACCTCAGAACTTTTGACACGGAGAACCGATTTTGATGATTCTTTTTTTATTTGAAAGCTGGTGCTTTCTGTGTGGTTGCCTTTAATTTGATCCAGTTCTGACAACAGCATCCATGAGAAAACCATATAGGTCTTAAATTTGCGTTAAGTATGTGCGTGACAAAAGGACGATTACCTCAATATCAAACCAACAGATTTCGAGGATTCTTTTAAACCGACTATAAAAAAAAACCGGCCAAGTGCGAGTCGGACTCGCGCACCGAGGGTTCCGTACAACCTTGCAAATTTATGGTTTTCGTAATTTTTCCTTTATCTATGCTATAAGACGTTGCTTCGTGCCAAATTTCAAGATTCTGAGTTCACGGGAAGCACCCTGTAGGTTTTGATTCCCTAGCAAGTGTCGAAAATTTGCGGCATAAACGGCTGTATCTTTTGATTGCGTTGGCTTAGAAGTTTGATTTTTTCACAGCTTCAAGGGACAGTAGACCTGAGTAATTGATATAAATTTCAGCTTCATACCTCTACGCGTTCCTGAGAAAAAGGGTCTTGACAGACGGACGGACGGACGGACAACAAAGTGATCCTATAAGGGTTCCGTTTTTTCCTTTTGAGGTACGGAACCCTAAAAAGGAAAACATTCTCAATTCGACTGTATTTGTTAGTATTATTCATTGAAGTCGGTTTTTTACTCTGTAGGTAGAGTTCAATGTTATACCATAGCTACTAAGGAAGGAGTGATTCCTACAGTTTATACTTACAACTCTAATCTATTCAAGATTCAAGTCGCAAGTGCATAGGCTTCTCCTGGGTGAGCTCGTTCTATCTTTTGACCTCACCTGACACCTGTGTCCTATGAGGTAGACTGATATCAAAAGCAATAATCGAAAGAATATGCTTGTTAAAATTTTTATGTATAAAATGATAAACTGACTGACTGATTGGTGATGTACAGTCAACAAAGTTGTTAGTGTTACATGGCCAAAAATTAAGATTCACTTTTCTCTTAAAGCCTTAAATGTATTTATAGTATTTTTTTGGTAAATTATAGGGATCAAAGATACCTTTCGAAATAAACATTAATCAATAAGATTTATTTATGACTTCCCCAGAAAAATGAATTCTTAGTTACTGGCCATGTAACCCTAACAACTTTGTTGACTGTACCTATCAACGCACAGCCTAAACCGCTGGGTCTAGAGACTTGAAATTTTGCACATAGATAGCTTATACAGTGTAGGCATCCACTAAGAAAGGATTTTGCAAAATTCAACCCCTAAGGGCGTGAAATAAACGTGCGCGAGCGAAGCCGCGGGAAAAAGCTAGTTCTAATCCTAATAAAATGATGACGACAGTCAGTACATAACGAACCAAATATATCCACAATTACCAAACACCAAAGTTCTTAGCACAACAATACCAATGTAATTAGAGATTAATGAGAGACGGCGCAGTGTAATAGCTGTCAGCCGTCAGACGCGGCCGGACGCGGTGAATGGGCACCAGCCACGGCACCACAATGGACACTAAAATTGTATTATACCCACGCTTATTTGCAGCAAATAATCATCATTTACGTGTTATGTTTTGTCCTTCCATTTAGATCATCATGTGACGTTTTAGTTAGCTCTTCACTTGGTAACTTTTTATGCAGCCAGACCTAGATGTCGTAGGCGCTTAGAATCCAATCCAAAATATCTCACTATAATAAGATAAACACTAGTACTTTTTTGGGCACAAACTGAGACAGCCTATATAGTGGTTGCCGAAATTCAAACAATGCTCTGCTTGGCTTGATGGCGGTTGGTAATACAGAAGTTACGAGAATTGGCACCCACATATTTATAGATTTTTGTGAATATCATTTCAATAAATTTAAAACCTACAATACCTACAGAACGTTATATTCTGTAAGTAAAATTTTAATTTTATCTGTACACAATGTGATTGTACCCACATCAAATTCTATTTATCAACATCCGTTTCGTTTCATCCTAAAACCATAGTCTTTCCATACATTTATATGGGCCTGTTTTATTGCTGGTGCTATAAATTGGCGCTGTCTTCGACGCCGCGATTAACGACCGCGAAATATAATTTATAGAATAATCTCAGAGTTAAAACTTGTCGGTCCATCTGTTTCCTGTTTCGCAACAGATCACCCGGCTCTCCTTATTCTCAGAGTGTTCATATTGGCAACATCAAGCTGAGCAAACTTGATATTCTAAATAAGAATCTATCCAAGATGAAATTGTTTACCATGGATCGAATGAAAACGATGCTGCTCGGGCTGGATCGCTCGAGCATTCCGCCGGCCGCAGAGCGATAGATACAACTAGAATACTGATAACAATAACAATGTAGTTAGCAAACTTTACAGTGCAATCTCTTCTTCATCGTTATTACTCTTCATCGCAAGGTCTGAAAGAAACAAAGAATCTTTTATTCAGCATTTTTCGACTTACAGAATCACACAATAATCCTAAAAAGCCGGATCCAGTTCAGAGTGATGGCAAAGCTAAAAATTACTATTTCTGTTTCGCTCTTGAAAATAGTTTTTGGCTCTCTCTAACAATACTAAATGCGACAAGCCAAAAGGACCTACTTACATGAAATGTGAAGGATGCGTGCATATTTTCCAGGCATTCTGTGTTCTGGAGAAGGCGACAAATGTACCTGCGCGTCGCCATAACAGGAGACGCGCTGAAAAATATGTTCCCCGCAAATGGAAGACGGCTGATGCGATTACTTACCTCGACATTTGTCAGAAGGCACGGCCGCCGGAGGACTTTGAGCCCTATGTGGACTGAATAGAGTCACGGTTCGGGTGTAGATGTCGACCGCCTATTTGCTGAGTGGAAAGAGTTGGCATGTTGAAATACCTTACAGGAGATATTTCAGGAGATTTCTGGAGAGGTACGACGGTTGACTGATAGGTATTGTATTATTTTTCCTTTTATCTAATTAAATTAATGGACACTGGGTACTGCCATATGATGCCTCTTTGGAGGATAATTTATTGTAATGTATAAATTATTGTACAGAATTGTATTTTAAAAATGAATGGTATAATTTTATTATCAAAACGAAACGTTGTTATAACTCATTTGGAGTGTACGTTGTTGTGTTTTGTGTTACTCAGAATTAAAACTCAAAAAGAAGAATTGAAATCATTATTTTGAAATGTTTATGTAAATCTGCGCAAGTAATTACCATATACGATGTACTGCTTTTGCTATATATTTCAATAACACTTGCAAATCAAACAGCCTTTATTTCAGCAACACTGAAATGTAGTCCTTTTGGATTTCAAAGTGAATTTGTGTCGTGAATCAATCCCCGCTGCGACGAGGCGATGCTCAGGTATTGTGTTGAACTAGCGTTGACTGCAGTTGCAGCGAATTGCCAACTCAGACTGTCGCAAGAAGCGCTCAATAGTCGAACAGCAATTTGCAGGCGAATTAGTCAGACAACTGCAGATACAAAGAGCCCTTAGAATGGAAGCTTCAAAACTCAAGGAAATCTCGTCAAATACAGTGGGAAGCAAAGGAGCGCTTCTTTTGTTTCTAATTGGTAACCGTTAGTAAGAACTCGATGTTTCGCTCCCGTTGACGCCGATAACCATTGTTCTTGTTTTAATTTATCGCTTGCTTCATATTGCGGTCGTTTTGATGCTTCCAAAATGTGAAATCCATTCATGAAGGTGTTTTATCTATTGAAAGGGGAATGTCTTTAATATTGCCTCGATCGCCTGCTAAGTGCAATAGTGATGGCTCGGCCGAGTCTTTGTCCGCGGCGTCGCTCGATACTAAAAGCTTTTATTGACGCTGCCCTTTCGACTTTTGTTCGAAGCCAATTTATGTTCGCTTTATTTTTATCTGGCTGAAAGGCAAACCTTTTAGGTCTTTATTAGAGCGCAAATCTCGTTTGCCGCTCGGATATTACTCAATAAGACTTTATAACAATGTGCCTTTCTTCATGGAGTGGCAGCGGGAGCTCCCGCGGGGCGAGCCTCTTTTCGCGCGATTTCAGAATTAAACCTTGTCTACCTTTTGTGTGGCGTTTGTGTTTATTAAAAAATAAATGGAATGTTGTAACCTTGTTACAGAATACGTAATTCTATCGCCACAGGTCGCCCTCCCTTTTGGCTTTGCTGCCATGTTGTTGACTAATGAATCGTCGCAATAACCTGCGTCTAATATTAGAGTAACCTCGCAGTTTTCTTCAGAGACAGTAAACAAATTACATAATTATGATATCAGGATCATGATCATGAATCAAGTCAAAAGCCAAAATGTTTTTAATCAATAAGTAGAAATTGAAAGAGTTGGAAGAAGTCAGGTTGCTGGGGTATGTTCAATCGTAACGGGAAGCAACTACGAAAAGGAAAGGTTTAGGTTCAACTGCCGAGTTGGGCCATCATAACTGCTTAATAAGGGACGAATGGGTACTGTAGGTACAATGAGAACACAAACGTCTGACCCGATTTATGTTAATTGCTAATTCAATTCAATTCATTTATTAACATGTCACATGGTTACATTAAAGGTCCTACAAATGAAATCTTACATGCTAAAACATACATGTAATACCCCGCAGGGGCACTGCAAAGGATTATAATAACAAAATTGTTTTTAATATAAGAGTAGTAGTACTATTACAGAAAAATAATAATTATTTTTATTATACATAAATTTCTTGTTCATTAATCTATTTTTATATAAATAACACTGAATAATTTAAAATAATTAATATCATTTCATGGAATCAGGGCAAATGATGACTCGGTAGCCACAGGGAGGAACTCGGCAGATATACCTACGGGACAAGCCACGACGGCTGCAAGCAAAGTGTGACTGATATTATATGATCCCTTCACCACAAAGTCAGGTTTATAAAATTGCCGAGCGCAATTTTTTTTTTATTTTAAACCCAAAAATAAAAAAAAAAATTGCGCTCAAAAAATATATTTTGAAAAATAGTAGGTAACACATAAAAATGTCCTTCAAAGAGCAACCATGTGGAACACTGCTCACAAAGCTTGGTGCTACTTACCTACATGTAACATTTTAAGCACAGATTTCTCTGGATTTAGGAGTAACAAGCAAATATCATCGTGTTTAATAAGACGAGAACAAATTAGTACCTATTAAGGGTGTTCCTGTTAATGATTACGCGGAACAATACACGCTGAAAGATGTGATAAATAACTTTGATCACGGAATCATTAATGTTACTTAGCGGACAAAGGTTGGAGCTCTTAATTATTATATTATGGGGAAAATCATACTATAGAGCAGTGATAGCCCTGACGGTTAAGGAGCCGGCCGAAAATCAGTGAAGCTCGGGTTCGAATCCTGGCATGTACCAATGAGTTTTTCAAAAACTTACGTACATATTTATCACTAGCTCGACGGTGAAGGAAAACATCGTGAGGAAACCCGCAGGTCTCAGAATAAATTCTGAGACATGTGTAAACAACAGACCCGGTCCGGCGATGGGCTCACCACCTATCACGTTGAGGGGTCCAATGTATCTTGTGAAATGTGGGTATATCCAGTAATGGAATACCTCTGCCTACCCCCTCGGGGATGAAAGGCGTGAGAGAGAAAATCATACTCTACTGTTTTCTATTTTGTGAAAACAAATTACCTACTCGTGGACACTGTACAATGTAGATGCGCTCACTCCTTGTACATTTAAACGGGTCAACGGATGTAGGTACCTATTTCATTTCCGGAAACCCCCATTTTTCACCCGTCTGTTTAACTCCTAAGCGTGACAGGTTGCGAGACCATCCTCGGCGATGTTCAAAATAAAATTGACTCTAAATAACGCGATTAACTGAGGTCGGCGTCGTAAGCCGCTTGTAAGGCAGTTATGAGAGAATAAACCGCCATTTTGAATTCAATATCCCGCGTCCTCGCTGCGCCGGTAATCGCTATAATAGCCGCGCTCCAGCCATGAAAATCCATAATCAATTGAGATTTGTAATAAAAATCCTATAATCAAATCGGATGTGGGGCAATTTTTCATGTCGCCGCAGCGGAGGCGCCCTTGGGGGGAAAGGGGACGGAAGCCTCGCGATTGCCTTCCAGAGTGGTTTCCTAAAACAAGTCAAGATGTTTATAAAATGGCAGTCGAGTTTGCAGAGGCCTGTCGCTTCTGCGGGGATCGTTCATTCGTGGATACGGTCGGCACTCTTGATATTGATTGATTGCACGAGGCGATTATTATAATGTCAGATGGATTGCAATTGAATGCTGTATGCAAAGCTCAAAGCATACCTAACTTATTCTAAAACTGGACGTATAACATTACATTTAATTGGGTAACTACTAAGACCGCATCAAACCAATTTACAGCTCGGGTCTTGGTCGTGAGTGGCGCCCCTGACGGAGACAAGACAGGATCTAATCGTAGGGCGTAATAAAGGTCGCGATCACGTGTAATTCAGCCGGCCTCGGGTAATTACCGCAATGGTCCGGCGGAGGGCCGCAATAAGCCCTTAATTGATAGCGTCGGAGACTACAGGGTGGATCCCAAACAAACGGGTTGTATCAGCTTTCAAACTAAAATACAAATATTGTAATATTATGATGCAGACTAAAAATAAACCCGAGAATAGGCTGATATTCCCAAATTATCGCAGCCCGTAGATACTGGTTGTATAATTTGTGTGTATTTGAATCTGTTGAATAAACCTTTTATTCCATACATTCCCGCCGGGTAGTAATTGGTTAACCGGAAACCTTTTAAAGTTACTTTGACATTCAACACTGTCAGTAGAATCACTTATTTTGTAAGCTCGCGCGGTAAATAGCTTCCTGTAGGAGATCTGGGAAGACAGATGAAATCTGAGGCCGGAGAGCGTTGGACATTGAGACGCGTGGCGAAGGAGGAAGCATCCATGCCATAGGGTCTGTCTGTAGGGTCGCCCTTTACTCTCACATTCACGGGAGTCAACTTTTTTTTCCATTGATTGGGTTGATACATACCTAGATCATGTGTCATATAAGGTGTTCCAACATAATTTGACATTTTGCTGGTGTATAAATATTTTGATTGCACACACATTTTACTACCTATATATTATGGCAAATTAAAATTAAGAAATATGTCAAATCAAATCATCTTTCTGGTGCTCGTAGTATAGTTCAGGATTTTCTTGACCCGGTCGCGAGATTCACGATTGCTTTTCTAACTTTTCCGAAAATAGTACAAATCGCGCAACCCGTAGGCCCGATCCTAATTCACACACAAACTGGTAATGCAAAACTTTGATTTGTTATCCAATACTCGTTCTTTACAATAAACCAAACGTGGTTTATTCAAGAAATCGGCAGTATATGCTAAACAATTTGAAAGTCTCAGGCATAACGGATTTTCGGTGTCCCGAATCGGGCTGAATAATGCAAGAACAATATTTGGTGTTCGACGAGGGCCGTGTAAGTGCCTTTCGATGTTATGTTTTCATCAGACCGATGTGTCAATTGGGCATTTCTTTGTGGGTAATTGATGAGGCTCCTCAGTCAACTCTATTTCTGATATTACCAAAATAAACAGTAGTTTGTTGTTGTAAAAAGACTCGAGCTACGAATCGAGCTTAGTTTTTTGATATCTTTATATATGAGTTGTGTTTTTGTAGATATTATTATATTTTATGATTGTATTCATAGTAATCTTTCGTAATCTGTTAAGAAATTGTTTATACTAAGTAGTATAATATGACAAACGTTTTGGCATGCGAGAAGCTTGATTCTAACTTTCACTTTTTAGTACTTAAGTTTAAAGTAACTTCAGCTTGATCTTCTGAGATTAGGTATACTTAACGTGTAAACAATCCGAGATTTATTCCAAGTTTACTAAGATAAAGCGAGATGTCAAACAACATTTTCAACCGCTTCGGTACAATATATAATTAATTTCCCGCCACGTGCGTGGCGTCATCAAGCGCTTGAAGCGCTGCAATAACGTTCCGGTTTGTCATCGCTGACGCGTCCGCTGCCACCGCCAGCCGCTGATTGCTGGACGCTACCACTAATTACTCGCAGTAATTGCTCTGCTGGAATGCGTCTCGCACGAGGACATTGATGGAACCATTGTTATTGAAAATACCTATTGTATTACGGTCTACAATTATTACAGATCTTTGTAATGCTGCAGAATGACGCTGATGACCGAAAATCGAATATATTAAACAATGATCTCGTTTGTGGTATGGACTGTACAGTCAAGCACTTGTAGTGCGAGTCTGACCTCTAAGGCGATTGTAATAAGAACGTTACAATGTCTTGACTCTTGACTGTACCTACACAGCCGATACCACAATCGGATACTACCTACAGTCAAGAAACAACTTCTCACGAGTACTCCAGGATAATATTATATAATCCTATAGCAGGTATATGTTACTTGACGGCATAATTCCCTCTTAATCATTATAATTTTCCATTTGGATAGATATTAAACTATCTTAGGCCTAAGCGGGTATACGAATCCCATCTGTAGGTTTATAAAAAAGGTATTGCAGTTTTTCCCGTGACCCATCAATCACGGCCTTTTCTTGCCTCTATCGTAAATCTATTGGCAGTGTCATTTAATGGCGCTTTTTTGCCCCACATATTATATTCATCGTCCGTTCACGTGATATTGTTCCATTGTGCTTCCGTGATATCTGATGGATACTACTTTTTGATCGAGAAATTTTTTGTAACCTTTTTGTGAAACATGACTTATTCGTATAGTTCGTTCGCTTAATACTTTTACTTATTTAGACAGAAACAAACTACAAGATCCTGAGCAAGACTTACACAGTAAGCTTTCTGTTTGTTATTGTTGCCTCTTATGCTGATTACGTGATGCTCGGATACGAATTCTAGTCAATCAAATCAATCAAAAATATTTATTTCTTTAACAACATGTACTTTATGGATGGGTTGATGCACCCTTTTAGACCTAAAGAGCCTGTGTTAGGATGCATCGCTCCTCCGTAGTACCGTCTAGTGAAGTCATATTATGAGTTTTTGAAAGAAAACATTGTGAGAAAACCAGCAGGTCCTAGAATTGATTCTGGTGATGGCATTGGTAACAACACCTCGGATCACCACCTGCCAGTTTTGAGATCTCGAAACTGTACCGGTGTAAAAGGGATCTTTCCAGGAAATTAATACAACTGGCGACACTCTGAAACTAATTTATTTATTTTAAATCTTAATCGAAAGAAGACGATCGGAAAAAATAATTGAAATCAAATGAACAAAATCTTGTCTCACTCCATGCACCCACAGGCACTCAAAAGCAGTCCCCTTTGGCGACGAGGTCCTCGAGCATTTGCTGGCAAAGCGCTCTCCGCAGCTTGCCGGAGTGCGTCCTCGGAAGGGACGCCACGAACGCCACTCCGCCGCGCAGCCGCTTGTACTCGCACAGGTTGCCTGGAATAGCAAGGGCGTTGCAAAATTAACTCTGCCAGTTTGGAACACAGCAAATCTTTAGTTGCGCACGGCACGCACTGTTGATGGCGTGATGTATCTGGTCGCGCGTGACGTCACCATCTCGCGTCACTACTGCAGCGGCGGCGCCTCGCTGGGTTCCGCTCACCACGCACTCCTGCACGCCCGGCACGTCTTGAATCACGTTCTCCATCTCAAGAGGCGAAACCTACAGAAAAAGGTTGATGAAAAAATTTATTTATTCAGCGACATCCTCAGGTCTTAATTGAGGTGTATGCCCTAGTTTTAAGGAAGAGAGTTTCCACAAGAGAAAGAAGATTCTGTCTGATAAGTTGTTTTACACAATGTTGTATAATTTTATTAACTAATTAGCGAAGAAGAGTTAAAGATTTTCCACTTGCCACTCGTCGATTAAAACAAAAACTTTTATTAATCATATTATTATGACTAGAACTAGAGGTTGGACTTACATGAAAATTGTCGCTTATAATGAAAAATCTTTTTCTGTCAACGAAGAACATGTACTGGTCCTGGTCGGCATACAGGATGTCGCCAGTCTTCCACCAACCATCCTCAGTCACGCACTCGAGATACGCCGCCTCGTCGTTGAGGTAGTTCTGCAGACGACGAGACCACGTTGGACCCATTAGTTCACCAATGGACAGTTCGTATTTCCATGATTAAATTATTTTGACCTCATATACAATTAAAAGAAAAATAGGTTAAAGAGCCCGCTTCACATGATGATAATCAGTGAGGCTCGGGTTCGAATCCTGATATGTACAAATGAGTTTTTCAAAACTGACGTACATATTCATCACTAGCTCGACGGTGAAGGAAATATCGTGAGGAAACCCGCAGGTCCCAAAATTAATTCTGAGGCATGTGTAACTGACCCGGTCCGGCGATAGACTCACCACCTCTTACGTTGAGGGGTCCAAAGAATATCTCGTGAAAAGTGGGTACATTCAGAAATGGAATACCCCTGCCTACACCCTCGGGGATAAAAGGCGTGAGTTTTTTTTTAAATACATATACACTCAAGATCTAATTCCGAGTGGATCGGCAAAGTTTCTGGTGCAGGTGATAAGCCCATTGCTGGACCGGATTGTGTTAATTAGTATACATTCAGAATTTTAAATACTAGCAATTAGTACTATAATTTAAACAGATGCGGCGTGCTGTTACCTTAATGATAACGTAATCACTTTTCAAATATAGCTCTCCATTTTCGTATGCTGCCTCAACCGTCTTGCCGTTGTCGTCAACCAACTGAAACATCAGGATTAAAACTTTGAGAATAAGGTTTTTCAAGAAAATGCTTTCTCTAGAACTTGAAAAAGTAGTCGCCATTCTCTTACCCTCGATTTAGGGTCACGTGCAACTTCTAACAATATTTGAAGGATGGTTCATATTTAGCTGTAGGCAACTTGAAGGCAGATTGCATTTCGACTAAAAACGAAAACAAACATGCCTTATACTGCAGGACATTGAGGATGCGCCCGACAGAGCGCCGTGGCGCGTCGAAGTCTGTGATGCAGCTGTATCCAGTCTCCGTCATACCATAGCTATTACACAGGTGTGCCCCGCTGGCCATCATTTCCTAAACGAAAAACGATGTATTAGATTAAATATACAGTACTGCAAGATAAGTGGAAATACCGTCATCATCTTGGGAATTTACTCATGAGGAAGTAATTTCTCCTTCTGCTGTCCAGTGCGTACCTGCAACTTGTCCAGCATGCGGTCGCTGGGCGCGGCGCCGGTGATGAGCAAGGTCCTCAGCGAGACTAGTTGAGGCGCAGTGGCTCGCTCCGCCAACTCCTGCGCCACGCCCGTCACCAGCATCGCCCACGTCGCCTGCCAAACAAGCTTTGATCAGCTATGTTAAATGAGATAAGTTAAATTAGGTCATAAGCGGTTTCGGAGCTCACTCGATACTTGTCCAGCAGCTCGAGCGTGTGCTCGGCGGTCATCCTGAGGGACGTGAGCAGCGTGACGCCGAACACGGGGCAGGTCGTGACCACGTCGGTGAACGTCACCCATTGCGCCGACGATAGGAAGATCGCCGTTTCCGTTGGGCGAGGGAACGCAGTGTGAAACATCCTGATTAATATTAATAGTCCTAGATAATACCTTTATGACATAAGTTCGCCAAGTGTACATTTTCTTGGTACATGAAGTAAAATAAATAAGTAAATTAATGAATTACTTGATCAGTAGTTCAAATGCTGACACACTGTGTAATCTTGCTGAGTCTTTAATTGTACGAGAACACAAAGAAATAGTAAATAGGTTGTAATTTTGATATCGGGTAGCTGTCGTTCGATTTGATTAGTTAGAACACTTACCAGATCATAGGCATACGTGCTACCAGCACACGGTGCGTCAACGGAATGCCTTTCGACAGTCCCGTGGAGCCACTCGTAGGCAGCAACACTGCGGTGGCATCCACTGATACATCAGACACCCTGCCAATCATACGCAGATTGTGCGTAGTATTTTATAAATACACGATAATACCTAAATAAAGTAAGTTTTGCCAAAACACTGAAAATAAAGTTATTTATGAGTTAAAGAACTCACAGGAAGTCTTCGATGCGATCGGAGTGACCAGTGGTGAACTGGTGCAACTGGTCGTGGCCGAGGATGGCGCAATCGTGTCCAGTGTCGGCCAGCGCTTCACGTGCCACTGCACACCCCGCCGGCTCGCACAGTATCAGGGAAGGTTTGAACGGCACGACGAAGTGACGAATTTCATCTGCACTCAAAAACGAGTGTCAATTAAACTCACCCTGCGACCAAAACTGTATAGACGATTGTAATGCTCACAAGCTGCGCAGCTAGGCTCCAGCAAGAACAGCTTGACGCCCGCGAACAGCGCCCCGTAGAAGGCCGCCATTAGGTGCTCGTGGTTCCTCATGAGTATCAGAACGCTGTGCGCTCCGCTGGCTGACAAAGCGCGCGCCATGGATACGGCACGCTTCAGGATCTGCTCGTTTGTGAACTTTTCTCCAGACATCCCATTTATCTGGACGGTTATGATAACTTATTTGAAGTGAAATTAAAGCCATACGGCACATATAGTCGCAATAATAAGGAGACAGATCATTATCACCAACCAAATGCAAGCCATCCGGGTTCTTATTCATGCTGTAGAAGACGAGCTCCGCGAGGTTGACTCGCTCCCTCTCCGTCGCTCCTCGGCCGAGGGCTCGGTTCTTCTCTGTCACTCCGTCCAGCACGCTGTCCAGGTATAGTTGCGCCTTCGTCGGTTCCCCTCGAACCACTGCGTGAGACACTGTGGAGTGGAATGATGGGTGGTTTTGAATACACGACTTCATCTTTACATCGTATAAAATAAATACGCCTAGATCTTATAAACAACTCCATAGATTCTGATGCTGTTCCCACTCTTAGAAAGAGCGATGAACGAGGAAGGTTTTAGTATATAATATAAACCGAAAACGAAGCAAAGACTCTAGTTAAGTAAATATTAATGAGATCCAGATTTAACTATTGAAAGTTTCGAAAAAACACACTTATCCACTGTTTAATTACTAGTTTCATAAGATTTGGAAATTGAAGATAAAAATATAATTATTGTATATTTTTTCGAAGTGAACTGTTCCTGCTTTCTTCAATGTAATTATTGCAATTAAACTAATTTCAAAATAATTAAATTTCTTTTGAACGATAGCTGGTTCGTAATTATTTATGAATTGCCTGAAATAATTAATTAATCGGAGATAACGCTCATGCATTTTCAAATTTGCTTACCAGGGTCGGATTAAGGACGGTGAATTGCCCTCTATCGTATTAAATAGTATCTAGTAGTGTACCTCTTATAAGTAAAAAAAAACTATAAAAATAATAAATACTACCTTAAAAAAACCACTAAAAAGACTGCTATATTTAACTCAAACTAACAAATTAATTATTGTGGTCTTTTTATGGTTTTATTACTTACTTATTAACATTGATTCAGTGCACGTCAGTATTATAGCCTAAGATCCGACCGCAAAATTGTGTAGGGATCGAGTACACGCTACAAACCAAATTTTTACGCATATT
Source organism: Ethmia dodecea (assembly GCA_963855545.1). Taxonomy (NCBI): domain Eukaryota; kingdom Metazoa; phylum Arthropoda; class Insecta; order Lepidoptera; family Depressariidae; genus Ethmia; species Ethmia dodecea. The sequence continues at coordinate 72,587 of OY979453.1, forward strand.
TCCAGGGTAATAGGTTCGAAAAATGGCCGCAAATATATAAAAAAATTTTTTTTATTGATTTTTGGACGAAATTTCATTCACTTATTTTTTTGCGAGCAGTGATAGCCCGGACGGTTAAAGAGCCGGTCGAAAATCAGTGAGGCTCGGGTTCGAACCCTGGCATGTACCAATGAGTTTTTCAAAAACTTACGTACATATTTATCACTAGCTCGACGGTGAAGGAAAACATCGTGAGGAAACCCGCAGGTCTCAGAATTAATTCTGAGACATGTGTAAACAGACCCAGTCCTTCGATGGGCTCACCACCTATCACGATTAGGGGTCCAATATATCTCGTGAAATGTGGGTATATCCAGTAATGGAATACCTCTGCCTATCCCTCGGGGATGAAAGGCGTGAGATTATTATTATTGTTTTTTTGCATAAAATATTGTCCACTTCACGTCAATACATATACATAATGAGATTTTTCAGGGTTTTCATACATACAGGGGCAATATACATAAAGACTGAAAAATCAGCTGATTTTTCATGATTTTTCAGAGTATTTATATATATTGCCGTGAAGTGGACGATATTTTATGTAAAAAAACAAGTGAATGAAATTTCGTCCCAAAAAGCAATTTTTTTTTTTAATACTGATAAATATATTTTCTCCTAATCATAAATATGCGTAAAAATTTGGTTTGTAGCGTGTACTCAATCTCTACACAATTTTACGGCCGGATCTCGTACTATTATCAGTGTTTCTTAGCGACAGTGCAAAGCTAGTTTTGGTAAGAAAAAACCAATACAAGTACTACCTATCTCCCTGAAATCAAAGAGGTTCGCAGAAAAAGTTTGTTTAAGCTTTGCACTCATATTTTTTTCAAAATCCACAATACCTACAGACTTGTCAAAGGAGCTACCGTAACGCGTAACGAGATTGAATTATCGATATATCTTGGCACCAACTCCAAAAAATACTATGATAATGCGTGCCCCGAATGAATATATTTATATCGAGTAAAATTTTTTTTTGAGTCTTATTGTGAGCGGAGGTAGAATGCTCCTCCAGCGTCAAATGGGAAGAACTTCCGACAGGCGAGGTGATCATGCCTGGGGACCGCGATCTAACGATTGATGAAGGACATTTGTATTTTTAAAAACTAGTGTGTACAGTTCCGTAGCGTGGTTTAGAACTTGCGGTCTATGGAGCTTTAGCTATTTCTATGTAGTGTCGCTAGATGTCGCTACAAGTGCAGTTATTTGAAGTCAGTTTGTATTGTCATTTATAAATTTTTAATATTGTTATAACTCAGGGTTTGTATGGACTACTTTGTCAGTATAATAGTAAGTAACGATAGTTCACATACATACATTATGCACACGCCTTTTTACCGAAGGGGTAGGTAGACCATAGACCGCCACCTCCTACGATCCTGGCACACCTCTCGCACCCCATTCACATCCATCAACCTTTTCGTACATCTCGTCGGTTTTGGGTAATCTTTATCTGGTTTTTCTTGCATATATAGCCAAAATGATCAATGTAAGTAAGCCTAGGTCGCCCTCTGCCGACTCGGCTACTCACAATCCCCTCATATATTTGTCTCGTAAGACGCCTTTCATCCAGTACTTAGTTAATTAGACCAATAGTTTAAATTGGGAGAATAAGGAAAATAAATGATGAAGTAATTTTAAAGATATACTTTAATGAAACTGCATTAAAGGACAACATATATTTTCGCTCTCTCTCAAAAGCACTCCCCTTTGGCGACGAGGTCCTCGAGCATTTGCTGGCAAAGCGCTCTCCGCAGCTTGCCGGAGTGCGTCCTCGGAAGGGACGCCACGAACGCCACTCCGCCGCGCAGCCGCTTGTACTCGCACAGGTTGCCTGGAATAGCAAGGGCGTTGCAAAATCAACTCTGCCAGTTTGGAACACAGCACATCTTTAGTTGCGCACGGCACGCACTGTTGATGGCGTGATGTATCTGGTCGCGCGTGACGTCACCATCTCGCGCCACTACTGCAGCGGCGGCGCCTCGCTGGGTTCCGCTCACCACGCACTCCTGCACGCCCAATACGCCCTGAATCACGGTCTCCAACTCGACGGGCCAAAACTGAGTATATGAAAATGCACATGGTTATGGGTATTATTATACAGAGACAGTTGCTAAATAGCTTGTAAGGAAATAGAAATGATCTGCTAAATAAAATATACTAGGACATCTTCTATTGCGTTGCAAACAGAATTTAATGTAAATTTTAGAAAATCACTTTCGTGTTGCCATTAATGACGAAGAACTTTTTCGTCTCGCGGAAGAACATGTTCTGGTTTTGGTCAGCATACAGGACATCGCCGGTCTTCCACCAGCCGTCTTCTGTCACGCTCTCACGGTACGCTGATTCATCGTTCAGATAGCCCTAGAGGCAGACCGAGATCACGTTGGAGCTATGAGTTCATTAATGAATATATGGGGTGCGCTATCAGTTGTTACCTTAATGATAATGTAATCATTTTTCAAATACAACTCTCCATTTTTGAATGCTTTTTCCACCGTCCGACCTTTGTCGTCTACCAACTGAAACAGACAAAGATAATAAAGAACAACTGGGTACCTACCTAACCAAAGTTATGAAAAATTGCTTATGAAAACATCAGTAAAATATCTGCTTACTGTATAATTTATTCGTGTAATTTGCACTTAAATACGAGATTAGGCTTAGCTTTTTCATTCACGAAGATGTCGATAGGAAACATGATTATTTTCAAATAGAGAAGAATAAATTATGAATGTACCTTGTAGTCCAGGATATTGAGAACAAGGCCAACAGAACCACGTGGCGCGTTGGGTCCCGAGATGCAAATGAATCCACTTTCCATCATTCCGTAGCCATTGCACACAAGAGCCCCTTTTGTCATTTTTTCCTGAATAAAGAAACAATGCGATGGAACGTTATTTGGCTAATGCAGCTTACTCAAAGAAGAAATTTACGTTATATGGTCTACAGGAATCATATCATCACATTATTCCCAAAGTCCACGTTGCTACTGTACTCGATTGCAAAGCAATACTATTAGGAATCGATCACAGTCTAGCTAGTTAATTCAAATTCAAAATTCATTTATTTCAGTAGGTATACAAAATACACTTTGAAACGTTAATAACAAGGCACACTAAACTCGTCCATGAAGATCCCATCTCCACCGACGAGTTGCTAGTTCCAAATGCAGTACCCCGAGAAGAGGAAGCAAGAAACTCAAGGGCTTAATATGTTCGATACCTGCAAGGTGTGGAGCAAACGCTCACTGGACGAGCCCGCGCCGATGAGCAGGGTCCGCAGCGAGCTCAGCTGAGAGGCCGTCGCCCTCTCCGCCAGCTGCTGCGCCAATCCCGGCAACAACAGCGCCCACGTGGCCTGTCAACCAACTCTGCTCTGACCTACTGTATCCACATCTCCAAACATGGTACCAGACCCTCGATTCACAAAATTTAGATCACATTTTCATCGGAATTTCTATCAACAATCTGTAAAGTTCTTCTTAGTTGATAAAATAGGTAGTAAGTACGAACACTGTTCTGCGTGTGACGATGATCGTAAAATGTAAAGTTATGGACCATGCTACGTTTCTTCTAAACGTTCAGTCAAAATGATGTTTCCATACTCTCATATTATGGAAAGTTGGAATACACGAATGTAACTGACCTGATACTTATCCAGCAACTCGAGCGTGTGCTCGGCGGTCATCTTCTGTGAGGCAAGCAGCGTGACGCCGTACACCGGGCAACACAGCACCGTGTCCGTGAATATCGTCGACTGCCCCGGGGATAAGAAAATCGCTATCTCCGTTGACAGGGGGAACGTAGTGTGGAAGTTCCTATTAATTGATAACTTCTTAACACAACAGCTTACAGCTCGGGACGCTTCTTATGCAATTTCACTTTGATTTTATGTACTATAATAGCATAGCCTAGAGGCGTGAATGGGAGTTTTATAAAGTTTAGAAAGTAGTCAAATTATGAAATCTCGTGCTTGGTACTTCACAAGTTGTTTTTGTACTTGAAGCAGTGGAAATATCTGATGAATACCAAAACACGGGTATGCGAGCAAGAAGTGTCCCGTGTGCCAGCGGAATGCCTTTGGGCAATCCGGTGGAACCACTGCTCAGCAACAGCACCGCCGTGTCGTCCGCTGATATGTCTGCCACACTGCCAAATATTAAAAGATGTTATACTAGTTCATAATACTTGACAGTAATATTCACTAGAAAAAAACTACTAAAATTCATTGTTAAGATATTGTTTTACTAAAGTTCTGACAAAATAGGTATCCACTAGCCTGACAGTATCCCCAAATCTGTGGTGAGCTCACACGAGGATTATAACCTATCCTCTAGCTTAGTTGTGTTTTATGGCTTGATGATATTGATGAATTAAATTTAATTCTGCTTATGTTGAATGGATAAATAAAAAAAAAATGTTTATATTCAAATTCCCTCAACACTTGCAGATATTAGCTGCTGATTGGTGCAAAAAAAGTCCAATTGTTAGAACGTTCATAGATAAAGTACACGAATTAGTGAGCTCACAGGAAATCGTCGATGCTATCCGAGTGGCCGGTGGTGAACTGGCGCAACTGGTCGTGGCCGAGGATGGGGCAATCGTGTCCAGTGTCGACAAGCGCCTCGCGAGCCACTGCGCACTCTTCTGGCTCGCAGAGTATCAGGCAAGGCTTGAACGGCACGGCAGCGTGGCGAATCTCGTCTGAGTCGAGAATTATCAAGTCAGCAACGGCCACCTTCGCTGTCGAATGGTGCCGTTTGTTTTACACTTTGAGCTTTTCTGGGTAAATCCAGTCGATAGCCACACATTTAAAGCGTCGAAAAATGTTGAACTTTTGTTGGTTTATTTATTTATAGGCGACCGAGTCATAAAAGAGATTTTTCCGTGGCACGTACTAGGAGGGAGAGGAGGAACAAGATGTTGGGGTTGGGTTGGGGTTCAAACGTGTAAGTGCAACATAACCTGGTGGTGGTCCCTACTATCACCAGGTATGCGTAAGGCATTGTCCCAGCATGCCAATCAAAAAAAGGGCATCCTCGCCCGTAACAAATTCTGTTGTAAGTCGGTAAAAGAAACTCACAGTAAAGTAAGGATGAGTTACATTCATACTGCTTGCGTTTGAAAATTGATCCCCTACGAGTGTGCTACAACATGTACATACTTACTTCTTAGCGTATTTATAGGATACAACAATGACGGGGAAAGATGATACGGAACGAATAATAAAGGAAAAGAGAGCTATCTGTTAAGAGTTGCGCTTAAAATACGATTTAAAATACAATGCGACTAAATAAAATGTGGTTAATTAGCTACATTTGTCGGCCTCATTTTTCGTGCTCTAGTAACATATCTACGTCTTTCTATATATAATATCTTTGCTCACAGTCATGTTTAGCGTAGTAAACGCAAACTGCCCAGATACTTTCATTTTAGGTGGCTGTTTGGGGGGTGGAGGGTATGTTTATAAATGGGGGTGTGTGTGTTAAGCGTCTGTAAGAAATCAGTATAGCACATGTTTTGAGTATATTTTTACAACAACGTAAGTTTAAATTTGTAAATAAATTAGTACGTTCTTGAGAAAAAGCGTTTACATGTTCAATACTATATTCTTTAATCTTTATTGCAAGCAAATTGTTTAAGCAGAATGGTAACGTTTGTGTAGAGCCGTCTACTTACAGGCAGCAGCGCAAGGGTCCAGTAGGAGCAGCTTGACGCCCGCGAACAGCGCTCCGTAGTAGGCCGCCATCAGGTGCTCATGGTTCCTCATCAGTAGCAAAACGCTGTGAGCTCCGCTGGCTGATAAAGCACGCGCCATCGACACGGCGCGCCTCAGAATCTGCTCGTTCGTGAACTTCTTCCCGGACATGTCATTGATCTGAGAAAAGTTGATTCAAAATAGAATTTTCAACACACTTGCTCAAAACGACGTTTTTATTCCACCGATTTTTGGCTCATAATCCTAGATATTAAACACGCGTGCTTTTTCAGTATATTATTGAACGAGTGCCTTTAGTTTATTAACCCGACCAATTTACATTTGTGCCCTAGTACCAAGTCGTAAGTAAGAAGAAGAAGCGATATAATTTAGTCGGGTTATAACTTTTTATTTTAGCAACAAACAGTATTTACGCGAAAAATAACAGTAAATGTTAAATCCAGCTTTATTATTAAAAAATAACTTAAATTCATTTAAAATTATCTGTAATTTCTGTTTTAAACATTACATTAAAACTTAATTATATTTTTAATCTTGGCTGTTGGCCGATCTAGTTCGCACCTTAGCCTTGCGCGCGCATCTTTATCGCGGCAAGAAAAAAAAACAAACGCGCCATTTTTCGTAAATAATTGTCGGCTTTGACGAAGTTTGGATTAATTGTGAAGTTCAATATTAACGAAAATGTCTACTTCAAGTGAAGAACATGAAGAAAACCTATTATTAACTCCGCCGGACATACGTAACGAGGCAAAAAACGCGTGCGATAGTCTTTTGCCATCAAAATCGAGTGAAATGTAAGTATTTAGCGGCCGGCCTATGAAAAAATTTTAAAATGGAAAACCGGCAAGAACGCTCATTCTTTCTCAGAAAAACGTCGTCTTGAGCAAGTGTGTTGAAAAACGTCGTATGAAACACGTGTGCCTGTGACCATGATATACGCGGCTTTCTTATGGCGCACTCGCTTTGTATCGCCTTGTATATAATGGTCAACTTAGCACACTTGTATCATAATGTACTATAAGCGTTTGCGAACAAGCAATGGATGCCTCCTTGGTATCATAAATCGTGTCACTAGCTGTTATAAGTCGCTAACTAGATGCAAGCCATCCGGGTTCTTCCTCATGCAGTAGAAGATGAGCTCCGCGAGGTTGACTCGCTCCCTCTCCGTCGCTCCTCGGCCGAGGGCTCGGTTCCTCTCTGTCACTCCGTCCAGCACGCTGTCTAGGTATAGTTGCGCCTTCGTCGGCTCCCCGCGAACCACTGCGTGAGACACTGTGGAGTGGAATAACTTTAATGTTTTTCTTTTTACAGTATGCCGTCTGGTAATCGCCATAATGAAATTTCATTACTTTCACGTCTTTTGTGACTCTTGCGAGATTGAGACGACACGATCGACGTATAAAATCACCCCTCGTTTATATACCGGCACAAGTACCACGGTATGAAGTAATAAATATTACCATAATTATGACTAATGTGATATTATAAAAACATAAATACAAACAGTCCTAAAAAAAACTAAAAGTCTACAATAATTAAATTGTTATCTTATTATTTTTATGAGGTGTAGAGGTGTAGGTGTAGGTACCCGGTATTACTAAGAGAAATAGAGAATAAAAAAAACTTAAGTAATGTTCGTATTTCTCTGTTCACGATGATTTCAAAATATGCAACATTGGAAGTGTCTAAAAAACTCACTGTTCCGTTGTTAATCTTTTATTTGTTGTCTCAGTTTATTATTCGTTCGTTTCTTTATAACTGCAATGACGTGGTTCAATGATAACTGACAAATGGCTTAATTACTCGTACAACAGTAAGATAGGGCGCATCGCCTTTGCAAATTAGATTACTAGGGCCAGGCTAAGGTGCTCGTCGTAGATTTGAAATTGAAAATATTGGATTGTTTTGAGTATTACCCTAGTAACCTACTTCATCTATGAATTAAGCCTATTTCATGAGCTAAATATAGAGGCCAGTTATGTACTGTCCATATGTACGTTGCATTATACCTATACATCATTATAAAAATTATCGTACACAAAACGAGCTCTTAAATTTTTTAAAATTACACTTTTTTTTATTCCGTCAATTAATTTAATTTACACTTTAATTAACTGCAGGTGAAAATGCAGATAACGAATTTGCAAAGTTTATTTATAATTTTTCGCTAAATAAATTTAATGTTATCAAGTCAAAAAATCTTTAGTGAAATGTTTCATTTTTTAATATCGGTCGCCCATAAATCTGCAGTACCATGCGTGATGTTGGTTAACTTAAATTCGATTAAAAATTTCTCTCTGCACCATGTTGAACGCCAAAAAAATTAAACGAGTAATACATAAAACGAGCGAGGGGCGTGAGGGGCAAGATGGACGGCGCCCGCGGGATAACCGGCAAAGGCACACCAATTTGCAACGAAAAAGTTGCTAATCTAATGATATTCTGTCGAGACTTAATCAATTAAAAGTTTTGCAAATACATTTCTATCTGGCCACACCAGCAGAAGGGGCATGTTTTTCGGGTTGTGTAAGTACTACGTGAGTATTTCTTGTGCAGCCTGTAGTCTAAACACGTTAGAGTCTAATGAGGCTTTTAATTTTTTTCCTGGGTATTTGAAGAAGTGTCACTTTGTGTTCCTTTGTGACAGAAAAGGGGAATACGAATTTCGAACGAGGTGTCAACCGTACATGCTGAAGGCGGTGGAGTTGTAATAACTTACAAGAGTGGACTTTTATGCCCTTACTTTAAATAAAATATTTTGACTCGGATGGATGTTTGATACTCTTTCGCTCAAAAAACTCAAGGAATTTTGATGAGGCTGTCCAATTTTACAATAATATTTTTTTAAATGTTAGGAAACGGAGATTAGTCTAAAAGGTGAAATAATTAATTCTGTCTACTTGTCAGTCCGCCCTATTTTTAACAGACTTAAAACAAGGAGGATTTGTTACCTTACAACTTTTGACTAGATGAACCAATTTTAATGATTCTTCATGTGTGTGGTAATTTGATAGTCCAGTCCAGTTCTGAGAATGGCAAGTCTTAAATTTGCATTAATTATATGCGCGACAAATGGACGAATAAATCCATATCACGCCAACCGATTTCGATGATTATTTTTTTTAAGTAAAAAAAATTATTTTATGCTATTGCATAGCTTCTCTCGCGGGCCTTGAGCGTGGAGACCGAATCTAGAAATTCTGTAATGAAAATAACCTAACACCTCCCACTCCGACCGGCACACAGCGGTGATACTTTTAGTTTTGCCATCTATCGATGAATGGCAGAACTTTTAATGACTTTTTTGAAATATCACGCTTGTCTTTTTAGTGCAGCAACTCGCCTCTAGGTGGCATTGGTTGTATTGGCGTTACTGCGCATTATAATTGCATAAGTTGATAAAAAAAACTTTGCAATAGCTTTACCACGGCAGTCCCCGAGTGTCACGTCTTTTTTTTTGCCCGACACCAAAAAAGGAGGAAGTTCAATTCAACTGTATTTTTTTGGTGTTATTCGTTGAACTTGGTTTTTTACTGAGTTCTAGTTATTTGGTGAAAATAATGAGAACAGATCTATGAGCCGCGCCGGGCGGTGTGGTGATTCTGTCTCAAGGAAAGGTCTTAAAGGTTATCATAATATTAAAGCATGATTGGCGATAACATGAAGTAATGTAAAGATAACAATTATTATATATAGCGGATGCCCAGCGGCGTTGCCCGCGCGGATTCCGTTTATTCCCGTTCCCGTGGGAATTTCCGAAAATCCCTTGATAGTGGTTGCCTACGACATATTTAAGACACCTACATACCATATTTTAAATAGCGGGTGCCCAGCGGTGTTTTTCCGCTTGGATTTAGTTTATTCCCGTTCCCGTGGGAAATTCCGAAAATCCCTTCATAGTGGTTGCCTACGACATACTTAAGACACCTACATACCATATTTCAAATAGCGGGTGCCCAGCGGCGTTTTCCCGCTTGAATTTAGTTTATTCCCGTTCCCGTGGGAATTTACAAAAATCCCTTCATACCAATTTCCTATGACATATCAGACACCTTCATACCATTTTTAAAGTTTCTAGGTGTTATCGTTTCGGAGTAGTACGTATTTCTCTTTTTAACCAGTTTTTTTATTTTCCCGTGGGAATGAGATATTTTCCTGGAATAAAAAATTGCCCTAGATGTTGACCCGGGTACTCAGTTATCTCCATACCAAATTTCATCAAAGACAGACAGACAAAAATTCCAAAAATTGGTGTTTAGGTATCTATATCGATAACTATATACACTACCGTTGAAATTTTCAAAAAATATTTAATGTACAGACACGGCCCCGTTAGAGTTTTATTATATGTATAGATTGGGGAATGTTTGCTTTCAGTAAGAAACAACAGCAACTGAGATAATCACAAGATGTTAAATGGAAGTTGTAGTCACCTAGCGTGTTTGCTTACTGGTTGTTTTCTTAGAAGTGATTTGCCAGGCTTATGTATTAGGTAACAATGAATTTATTTACTAAGCTATGGCATAGCTTCTATCGAGGGCCTTGAGCGCGGGGACCGAATCCAGAAATTCCGTAACGAAAAAAACCTCACGCTCCCCACTCCGACGGGCACGGAGGTCCGAGTCCGAATCCGCAGTATGCAGCTCAAAAAATATTTTTTGGCTTCCCCTCTGAGTGCTTACCAAAATTTTATTAAACAGTAGCAGCTCATTGCAGCTCAAAAATAATTACAGCCATCAAAAATGACATAAAATGCTGATAGGTTTTATAATGTTTGCTGGCCATGAGTTGCTGACCAATTAGCTATTAATTCTGCTTACAGATTATATTTTTCTGCTTACAAAAATACGAATACTCTGCTAACCATTTAAATAACACCCGTGTGGCTTGAAGGTCGTGCATTGTCTAACGTCGTTTCTTTTCGGCAGTCTTGTTGATACAAAATGCTATGCAATAACTTTACCGCGGCAGTCCCCGAGTGCCACACGTCTTTTTTTTTGTTTGTTTGTTTAATATTTAGAAAGAAAAATAGTTTTATTTTAAATATTAATGTATATCTACATAAAAAAAATCTAAATTGCAAAGAACTACCTTTCTGTATAGCTAGGCTGACAGCGTTGATAAGTACCCAAGGTTCCCTAGTCTCCTCCCAAAACGGCACAAAAATGTAGGCCTCGTTGATTTTACTTAAATAAGCAATCCTACTTTCCTCTCACTTGCAGATAGTCTTGACAACATCACAGAACTTGGAATCCTTTAAACCCACTAAGAAAGGAGAGAATCGACGTTAGCCAATAAAAAGAACTTATCTGTCTCTTATGGATTCACCTATAAACGATACGGTACCATTCAATGTCTTGTTAAGTTCCACATTTATATTAGTTTATTTTGGTAGTTACTTCTAAGCGGTTCATATATTTTTCTTTTTTAGGGTTCAACGCACTTGGCCGGTTTTTTAGATCAAGCGACAATGAGTTATTTATGTTTTCACGCGTAAAATACTAGGACTTTATAAATTCAACGAACATGCTTCTGGAGGTGATCCCAATTTGCAATGAAAAGTTTGACAGCAAAAATGTGAACAACGCACGTCCGTACAACTCTGGTATTGAACGTGTCATCCTGTGGGACGAGTGGAGTGTCAGCCGTCAGCACGACGTGCCACGGCGTACGGCCTTTTTCCCTTTGCCTAATAGCGTATGAAAACTGCCGCTCGTAAAAGTTTAACCCGAGCATCCGAAAGGGTATCGTGGCAATCTATCGCAGAGAGCTGTTTTAGGTGGAGGCCTTTTGAATTTTACACATCAATCAATACTTTTACTGTTATCAAAATAAAGTCAATACGAGTACTCCCTCGCCTTATTTTAGAGGGGGTTTGCAAATTCCATTCCTGGACATACCTACTTTTCCGTCTGAGGTGATGTCACAGATACCTCCAACCCAATTCTATGGCCTGTGGGTTTCCTCACCCTGTTTTTCTTCGCCGTCAAGCTATTGAATACGTAGATAAATAACTATAATAATAATAAACTTTTGCTTCCGACTTAGCGACAATAACACACAATTATATAAAATTAAGGAAATACAAAATGTATCTACTTAGAAACTAGACAATAACCGCTGTGGATTCTTCTTCAGTGTCTGAGGGTAACTCCAAATATGCACAGTGAATTATCACTGTGCATATCACCTCAACTATTAAGTTGAGGGGTCCGAATAAACCGTTCATTAAAAGTGAGAATGTTCAGACATGAAATACTTCTGCAAATCACCTCAGAAAAAATCAGAATAGGAGATTTATATTATACCACTTTCCGTTCCCGTGGAAATACGGGAATAAAACAGTACATAACCTATGGTTATAGGTATGGTTTCCATTGGCAAAATAATTTTTAAAATTGGTCTTGTAGTTTTTGAGTTTATTCGTAACAAACATACAAAAAATAAAATATTTCCTCTTTATAATATTAGTGTAGATAGTGTAGACTAGCTGTACCGTGGTATTTCACCATCTTATATATCCTATTCCTGTAGGAAAATTATAGCCTATGTTACTCCCACAAAAGTAAACTTTCAATTGGTGAAAGTCGTTTTTGAATTAATTCGTTACAAGAATACAATTTTTTTCTGTTTATAATTTTAGTTTAGAAGTTAATTTGAAAATGAATAATATTATACCTCCGAATTCCAGCGACATCCATGTCGATGAACTCTTATCATCGTTGCGAAAACGCCGTGCAATTAACGAACGAGGATGTGCAAATTCCATTTAAGGGGCAGATTCTCCTCATCAGCAGAATTAAACTGTTTGCAATCGTAATTAAAGCGTAATAGAGCAATTAAACCTTCCAAAGCTTTCTCAAATATAATTTTATTGCGATTAAAACGATCAAGTATTGCCGCCGTGCGTTGGCGCCAATTAATGCTGAGCCTTGCGATTATTTTATCGTTATGTTTGCTTAGCTAATAATTTGGAAGATGAATTTGTGCTGTGATTGTTATAGATAAAGTCATTGATAACCTTAGCACAGCTCAACCGTAATAAGCCTACAATCACGTCTTTACAATCATTCCCATCAGTCAGTCCCGAGTAGAGGATTCGATCCCGGTCGATTTTTCTAATCCCGGGATTTCGGGATTATCTAAAGTTAATCCCGGGATCCCGGGATAGTCCCGGGATTGTATTGGTATTGGAAAGTGGTAATAAAAAGACAGTAAGACATATCAAAATATTTTTTTCATATCTCCGGGCGGAAAGCGTCAACATTCGGCCCGCTGCGCTAAACAAAATTGACGCTTTCTCCTCTGTCGAGCTGAAAAAAGTATACACACCTCGAGAAGTAAATAAGAAAGCCTTGTTAGGACATAGAATATTTAAGTTTTAAATCTTTAAAAAGGCGGTTAAACAAAATTATACTTTCTTCTTATAAAATAAACAAACTGGGCCTAGTTTGTTCTGTAAGTAATTTATGAAACTAAAAATAAACTTCAAAAACTACTAACTACTTCTTTAGACTTATTTAGAATTAGAATTAGAATATTAAACTATAAAAATATGCTAAAGAGATCAATGTTTATAGGTACTGTAAATGTAAATGTATCAATCCCGAAAATCCCGGGATTCATTAAATTGGATCCCGAAATTTTCGGGACTAAAATATGACCGGGATCCCGGGATCCCGGATACCGGGATCCCGGGATCGAATCCTCTAGTCCCGAGTCAATCCGGATTACGCGGCTTGACCGTCTAGGACATATTTGAGATTCGATATGAATCAGAGCAGTGATAGCCATACGGTTAAAGAGCCTGCTTCACATGATGAAAATCAGTGAGGCTCGGGTTCGAATCCTGGCATGTAACAATGAGCTTAGCAAAACCTACGTACATATTTTATCACTAGCTCGACGGTGAAGGAAAACACCGTGAGGAAACCCGCAGGTCCCAGAATTAATTCTGAGATATGTGTAAAAAGACCCGGTCTGGGGCGATGGGCTCACCACCTATCACAGAATCCAAAGAATATCTGGTGAAAATGGATATTATATGGGCGTGAGATTATTTATTTTATTTATATGAATCAAACCCTTTAACTGTAAGCGCGATATCCATTACAATATTTACAATAGCTCTCAATATTTTCATATTACTGATATTGCGACTAAAAATTACAAAACGTACACGGAATTTGCATACGGACGTGATCCAATTCGCAAAATTGAATAGTGCGCCAACGCAAACAAACTATTGTAATAAAAATACAAAAAAATACAATTGGGTGAAAACGCCGAACGAAACTGAGGTAGGATATGGAATGCATACGAAATGACGTTCGGAGCAAAAAGCAGTAGTGGCTCCATCGGATGGTTGACAGAAGCCGGCGCAATCATCGCTGCAATTTCCCGAGGGGCAGCTGCACTTGTAAACGACGCCGCCGAAACCGATGCCAGCTGGACATCGGGCATCGGTATATAAGCGGGACACCACACTGTGGATAGATTTTATTTGTAGCTATAGATTTCGGAAAAGTGACCTGTAACGACATTTATTGATCCTACTAGAACTAGCGCCATAGATGTCAAGGACGTCACCAGTACTAAACCGCTCTGTCAGTGTTGTCGGAGGTCTCCAGACACGATAACCTCGCCATTTGGTTCTGAGGCAAGTGTTTTTTTAATAGTATACGGGCAAACGTGCTGACGGGTCACCTGATGGTAAGGTGCTTACCGTCGCCCATGGACACCTGCAACTCGAAAGTCACAAGTCACAAGTTGCCTTTGAGGTGGGAGTACGCTCTCTTCTTGAAGGTTCTAAGGTCGTATCGGTCCGGAAATACTGCGGGTAACAATTTGTTCTACAGATCGGTTGCACAAGTGTACCTAACAGAGCACAGTTTCAGAGTTTGGTTTACCACTTGTCACGATTCGGGATCTATTCAAAACACCAATGAAAAGTACTTCCAGGAACAGAACACCTCTGCTCGACCTATGCTCGGGAATATTTTTTATATTGTAATGTCATAGAAGATTTTGTGTTGCTGACGATGAAGCAGTTTAAATAAAACACATAGGTGATCATAATTTGCAGACTGACTTGGTGAATGGAATTATTGTTTGGACACCCTACTATTCTCAATCTCAATCCACAACAAACTTCACACCGGATTCGGAGCTTCATCCGTAAGCAAGAGTGCCCGAGGGCATGGTAGTGACAATTACCTCAGGAATCGACCAAAGCGACAGAACACTTGCCTCGGACAAGTTACCAGCAGGTCTTCCCTAGAGAATTCAAGTGATATTAAACGAAATGAGGAAATACGAAGCTGTTATGGTTTACTAGCTGCTGTCACGTCTTTTACGTTATCACGACCCTTAAATTTTATCAATATCGCTGCACTTATTTGACCTTGAAAAGGTATAATATTGGCTATACATACATTAGTTTAATGTACCAATATATTTTACGGCTGATCTAACCACTACGGGGGACGTAGATGCAATTTTATAGATAAGAGCAATGAAAATACCTCTCCGGTGCCGTGGGTCAAGCTTCCAATAGACGCATCTACGATCTAAGTTATAATTGCAGTTTCAATAGTTGAAGTCGCACCGTGTTCCGCTCTCGGTCAGTAATTTACTACTAGGGACAAGTTTCTCGCTAGCGATTGTAAATACATATTTGTTTGAAGGGATATATTGAACTCAATCTATTTGTTGTGTGAGAACCTAATAGCATCATCCATGATGCAGTCTCGGTTTGCTCACAGCCACATTATTTACACTAATATTATAAAGAGGAAAGATTTGTATTTTTGAATGTTTGTAACGTATAAACTCAAAACTACTGGACCAATAAAAAAATCTTTAACCGTTAGAATGGTGTAATATCTCTCTAGTTTTACATAGAGATATAAAATTTTATGTGGGTTTAAAGAATCGCAATTCCGCCAAATTATTTCTACTTAGCCTGATGGTTTATTATAGAAAATGCATTCAGGAATTAAGAACGCCATGTGTAGGTACATTTTCTTGGTACATTAAATTAAATAAATAAATCAAATTTCTTTCAGCAATGGAAAGTTTTTCATAGCATAAACTATAAGTTTCCCATGGGAAAGGTAGCTATTCAGTATTGTATAAGTTTGTCATTCAAATTTTGTACGTGTGTCAGCGAGCTCTAAGAGCGGCTATCATGCAATCGATCCTGTCTCGAGAGAAGCCTCGCCAAAGTAGTTGTTGCGATGTTTACCCAAGCACCGTATAATCTCCCGTGTTATTCACAAGATTATACCAACAATTTATTCATTTTCTATTCTGATATCGGTCGCCAGCTTCAAGGTATACAACATCGCATTACAAAGGATCCCTTTAAACAAAAGGCTGTCTAAAACAAACCGCTTTTCATGTTTATAGCATTAGTTGCGTTCGTATAATGTGTTGTCTTTTTAATTCTATTGTGAAAGAACCGAGAGCAGTGAAAGCTTGCATTTCTCGAACGACTACATTTAATGCCCTGGAGTGATTCGCTGGAATTTTACAACATCATAAACTTCTGCGACAACCGTTAGGCTTGTACGAAACGTTTTTGTATTTACACATGATGGTGCGTGTCATGATATACACAGAATAAGCGCAATTCCTCATACACCCCAATTAGAATATTGATACAAAACATATGATGACTAAGACACTATGTAATTTAAGTTAACGTAAGCCCACTAACCAACTAACAAACTATGGACTGAACTGTGTAATTTTTTATATTGGAAGATTTGAAACACGCCAAAATATACTAACGAAGATTTCATACGCGTAGTTGGGTTTGCTCAGTAAAGTTGTAATATCTAACTACTAACTATTTACTCACTTTACTAAGAACTACGTGTCAGGGACAATTTTTTTGTTTATTGTCAATTTTACTTGTCTGACCAGTCGAGAGCTAATTTCACCGATAAAATTTACATTCTATTATACTATTTTTTACGTTTTACGAAGCCACTTGGTTACGCCCTTAGGTAGGTCTTATAATCTTATTCTGTAGACACTGTCACTTTGTATCGTATCAAGCTTCCTTTGCCTGATCAGCTAGAATATTATAATGGTGATATGAATTAAGCCTATTGTTGTCAGTGCTTAAGCTGTCCTCTGATGTTGCTTAGTCATGTTGCAATCATTATCATCATCAACCCGTAACGGCCCACTGTTGAACTATGGGTTTTTTCTCACACGTGAGGAAATGTGGGCCATAATCTCCCACATACATAACTGTCAGAATTTTTCAACCCGACTAGGAATATTTGACATACAATTTACACACGGTTATTCAGTCCCGAACTAGGCAGAGCCTGTACTATGGGTACTATACAACTGATAAACATGCTTAAACAAATATTAAACACCCAGATACGAAGCCAACAAACACGACATGACAAAAAAACAAAGAACCAGAAGTTACGAAACTCACAGCAACTGACTGAAAACAGTAAAGCAAAATATGTCAACTCTGTAAAGCGAGGCCAAGGTCTCGGCCGACTTGGAACCTTGTCATAGCGAGGGCGGCGCGGGGCTCAAGAGATAGAGTGCGGGCCGGAGGCGCTTCTCACTGTGACAGGGTGACATCTCTCAAGCGTCGGTCAAGGCCGCTGAAATTCTATTCTGCTATTCTGTTTTTACCCGAGTGTCTCAGAAGAAGGGTACCTAATGCTTTTCAAGTGTACGTAAGAGTATGTAAGTCTATTTCTTGGATTTTTACATAATTATGGGACATTGTTACAAAAAGCTATACTTTTTAAATATGGCGTCCGCAGTTTAAAAGTGGGTAGGTTATACAGAAATGGAATATATCTGCCTACCCCCTCGGGGTTAAAAGGCGTGAGATTATTAATTTAATTATTAATTAAAAATAATATGAAATATAATAGAAATACCCTCTTGGGAAGACGTAAATGTATATAATTGAATTATGCAAATTTGTATTGTTACAGCTACGGTTAAAAATAACTAAGAAAGATCCGTTTGTATTTGTGCATTGTGATAAAGATATCACCTATTAATAGTGCAAGTACATAAATCATCGAGATACATGCTTGAGGAAAATAACTAGTAAAATAATAGGAAGATATCTCTGAGAATAATGATATATAAATAATTTAAAAGGAAGGGGGAATTATTTCTAATAATTGTGTTTACTGTGCGGCATATTAGATAATGTTTCTGTAAAAAACAGGTGATAATTTTTGCAAGGTTTTCGGTCTGTATTGCATTAAAAACAACAATTTAAATGTAGTTTTACTTTGTCAACATAAAGAACAATTAACAATTTGACCTTTTCATAGCACATTAACACAGGGTCTTTTGAATTCAGATTTAAATAATGAAACAGCAAAAAAATATGAAAAACCCCTAATCGTATGAGCGATGTAAAATTGAAAAGTAACCGTGTTTATGCAAATTGCATGCAGCGGGCGGCCGCGGGCGTCTGCATAATGCCCGCGGAAGAGGGGGGAGAGGGGGCGAGAGGGGCCCGAGAGGGGGTTGAAAGGGGGGCGAGAGGGGGGATCAAGCGCGGGATGTAAACAGGGTCCCTCAAAACGGGGTACAACGGGTTGCAAGTTGCTGCTGGTTAACAATTTCGTTGTTGGAAATTGCTAAATGGGTGTTCTGGCTTCAACTGCTAATAGCGTCAAGGACTTCTGAGTGTCTTTCTTATTGGTTAGACGGACTTGACTAATTTAATTTCGTTTTAATTGTGTTTTCAGATAGGATTTTATGCTTTCGGTGTTCCTGACTACGTCATCATTGAAGAAAATTGCTAATTGGTTTTCCTAAATCTCATCTTACTTGTACGTACGTACGTAGTACGAATTTACCAAACCAACTTATTGGTTTGGTAAATTCGTACCAAGTACTTTATTTCTAAGATCAAGGCCAAATAAAGAAACCACGCAAAATGCATGAGTGCGTGTACGTTTTCTGTGGATCACGTCGCATCGATATTCTTGGGTTTTGGGCCTGAACTACTTACTGCTTATTCAACCAATAGATATCAAACGGGCCTGTTGGGTCAGTTGGTAGTGACCCTGCCTTCTGAGTTGGAGGTCGCGGGTTCGATCTCCGTTCGGGGCCAACATCTGTGTACATGAACATGTCTGTTTGCTTCGTGTCTGGGTGTTTAGTTTATTTATGTTTATCAGTTGGTATACTCATACTACAGAATCTGCCTAGTTTGAAAGTGAATAACCGTGTGTAAATTGTGTCCCACAATTGTGAGACACAATAAGAATACATTAGGTATAATGTATTCTTATTATTAACTTTATAAATGCACATAAAAAATGTCATAATCTTTAATATCAGTACCAAGATTAACCCTATCCTACCACGAGCTCGCCTAGATGTGCGTCGCGTATTTCGTCACGTACTAAATACCCTGTGAGCACTGCGGGGTTAACACTGTTAAAGTGCACCGTGTGGCCTTACATTATCCGACACGATTAAGAAACCAGTATTAAGAGATAATGCAATACCAGTAGGTAGATACACTATTACGTACTACCTATGAAGTTGCCCAAAAACTGTAACTGCCGTTTTTGTTTCCAATTTCTATAATTTTTCGACTGGCCCGACGTCTATTATTCAAAAGTTAATATAAATATATTGATACACTAAGTGATTTTTGATTGATTTTAAGGCTTAATAAGAAAAAGGTCTTCCTAACAGTTGCCCAATTAGAATCTCTGATGAGTGTCTTTAATCTTTAATTTCAAAAATTCATTTTGTTTAAGTGTCCAAAGAATATACCTACCGTACCGTTCTTTGAGTATTAAACCAACAGGAGACGTCACGCGCACTAGTTTCTTAGCAAAATAGTCTGCCAATTTCTTCGAGAGGGACGAGGAAACGCACACAAATAATGTTAACACAAACGCATTTTTTGCCAAAACAATTAAACAATAGCTTGAATTAGATGCATACAAATACATTCACCAATCCGAGCACTTCGTGAACTCAAAAAAACTAGTAATATATAACAGGTATGATCGTTGACCGACACTTTTTTTTTGGCAGAGGGGAATGCCTGTCAGTGGCGTCTCCGGTTGGTTTAATACTCAAAGGTACCGTTCCGTACCCAAATTGTAAAACGGGACCCTATCAGACTCCGCTGCCCGTTTGTCTGTCTGCAGGCTGTATCTCATGAACCGTGATAGCGAGACAGTTGAAATTTTCACAGCTGATGTTCTTCTTTGAATTAAATAAATATTTAAGCTGGCTCCAAAACGTTTTTTTGACGTGACAACGTCTTATAATTCGATGGAACCGGCTGCACGCACAAAAAATTTGACGTATGCGGCGTTACCTCTCGCTGCGTTCCGTTTAAGGCTTGAAGTGCAAGCGATAGCGCGCAACGAGCGACAAAGAGGCACAATCCATTCCATCAGTATTTTCTTATGACGTTGTCACGTTCAACTATCGTCAGTAAACCGACATTACAGACAACCGATTTTTTTTTTTACAATATTGAATGTGGGAAGTGAAGCAAAAAGTCGTGTCGTGTCGGTGACTAGAAGGCGGACTCGTTGCTCTATTCCGTCTCCGAGGCAGCCTCGATGAGGCGTTTAAGTGGGATAAGTAAGCGTATTACTCTCGGGAATTAAGCTTACTAAAACAATTACCTATGTACGATGACATCGCACATTTGCTGAATCTGCGTTTTACTTTAATTATATTATTGTTTTTGCGACTAGCCAATAAGTTCAGTTCACGTTCACTCTCTATTGTGTGCACACATTTTATTACAATTAAATATTTTACAAGATTTTCAAGAGTTTTTTCCTGTCTACTTCATCAAGTTATCAGGTCTATTATATATCTTGTGGGAATACAAGAATAAAATATAACCGATGTTACTTAGGGATCTTCTAGCTTTCCATTGGTGAAAGAAAATTTAAAATCGGTCCAGTCGTTTTTGAGTTTATTCGTTACACACATACAAATCTTTCCTCCAAATAATATTCATGTAGATGGGCATGTGATATATGTGCATGTAGATTTACTTCTTTAGCCATTACTTATTTATTATTTCTTATAGTCAAGTAGGTACTTACTTTGAATTACCTTGAAATACATTACCTTGAATTTGGAGATACAGCAAAACACTTTTAAATTCAGTTCTCACGCATTCACCTTGAAGGTAGTAGGCAGAGGTATCCATTCTTTGGAATACCCTCTTTTCACCAGCCTATTTCGAGTGCGTTACTCCAGCGGAAATTTGTCGAATATCGGCATTTGAGGGATACAGATAATTAGTTCTCCGGCTTCTGTAAATGTTGTGCAGATTTAAAAATTTGTATTGCTTAAAGTTTTTGAGTAATTCAAGAAAAACAGTTTCCGCTGGAGTAACGTTACCCCAGCGGCATTTTTTTTTTCTAATGGGAATATTGAAATAATTTTTATCTACATAATCAGTTGTGATGACGGAGTAAATGTTGCGACTTAATTTGAATTTGTATCGTTAATGGTTCCGAAGATATTCAAAAATTTCAAAATGACGCATTTTTGATGTTTGCGTTTTTCGCTGAATTTCGGAAATGGTTAAGCGCACTATCATAATTTTTTGTACATGACTTCTTATGTCTTATTCCTAATTAGTTGTGAAATAAAAAATTAAAAATAATTTATCGTTTAGGAGTTATGTAAGCAAATAGAAAAACCCTCTAATACGTCCTAGCACTTCGAATAAGAGGTCTAGAGACTTGTTTGAAACGTTATTTTGTAGCTTGCAACTGCCTTCAGATATTTGTGAAGTTTCATTAGTATCCTATAAGTAATTAATAAATTATAATGAAATTTAGCTCGGTTTGGGCCTCGACGCGCAGACCGTTATTTAACCCCCTATTAATGGACTTTTTTGTGGGATTTTTTAACCGAATAATACGTAAATAATTAGTTATGTAGTTCAATTTTATACTTGTGAAATTTCAGCATCGTACAATCAATAATTAAGGTGATAATCAAAAAATACTCATTTTAAGTTATTTATCGTGGTAACCCGACCGAGTTTAGATGGTCACAGAAAAGCGGCCGTTTAGTACCTTATACTAACCTTTTTAAATATATAGGATAGTTTTACAAGGTTTTTTACAATTGCGTACACAAGTGTTAAAAAAACTTATTGACAGGTATTGACAGGTTTCTATAAAACCTTTTAATAAAAAATACGAAAAATAAAAAGTCATTGAACTTAGGTATATTTATTCTGCGAGCATCTTTTTATACAACATAAATATAAATCAACTTCAAAAACTAAATCAGATAATTATTACTGGACTAAATTATTGCGTTAGTATAGATAGTTATCAATTTAGGTATTATTATCAATTTTTGAAATTCTCCCGGGAACGGGAATAAACTGGATTCGCGCGGGCAACGCCGTTGGACACCCGCTATCAATAATAACATTATATAGCATCACTATTCAAAAAATAAAATATATAGTTTTTTAAAAACAAGCTTTTATTATGTTCTTCTTAATATAAAAAGAACTAAAAATTACAAAATAATAATTTAATATCAGGTTTAAAATACAGAAAAATATCATTATAATATAATCAACACTTTTTTAATAAATAAAAGCGTGTTACATTATGATTGCAAAAAGAAACATATTGAAGGTGTAATTTTGCTTAATGTTCTTTAATGTTCCATCGCAATGAAACTTGATTTTATTTATTGGAAAAGTATTGATTATATAATTATATTTTTATGGCTTGCAAATAAAAAGCTGTTAATTGAAAAAATAAAAAAATAACACTTCAACGTGGGAATAGTAGTTTGTGTCATGAGGGAGCAAAATTATATTTTTACGGCGAGGGCGTTTTTTTAAATCACGAATATAGTGAATGATTCTAGGATAGAATCCCGAACGTAGTGAGTTTTCCGGTGTTTAACTATCACTGCAGTCACTGCTACTTGAATACATTTTTATTATTATTATTATTATTATTATTATTAATCAGGCAAGCAGTTTACAACTGATAAAGCCTGTATCCAGGTGTTCTCCACTCAAGCTTTCTCATTACAGGATAGGCATTTGTCAAGTTTATTTTTAAATTGATTGACATTGGGTGCTGAGACTACTTCTTCTGGTAGCTTATTCCATGATCTGACCACTCTGTTGCTCAAAAAGTGTCTGTAAGGATTGTTGTGTGATACGTTGTTGTTGTATTTTAAAATATAAAATACACAAACAATTCGATGTCGGAATTGGAAAGCGCGCGCATTGCCACAGCAATTTTTCTGACAGTGTGGCACAACCATCGAACCCCATTCAGCCTTGTGAGCATATAAGTTACTCTATGCTTGTCAACCTAATGCGGCGAAAAATGGAACTAATGTTTTGATAAAGTACAAGCTACAGTGGCGCCAACCTTAGATGCAAACTTATTTTGTTAATCTCTTTGGTTAAGAATGTTGCGGGATATTTTTGATTCCAAATTCAAAACACTTTTATTCGCACTTATTAAGATCCTATCGGAAAAGACTTACTTTGATCCCTGTTATTGAGGACCAAAACGTCACTTTTCGAATAGATGGTATGAAAAAAATATTGTTGTTTTTTATTGCTTTTGTTAAGTTATGTACTAATTTTCAAAAACGATGTTTTGTCTCTGCCATACCTACCTATATAAATTTGGAAAAAGAATGTTTGATGAAATAGAATTAAATGTTGACTTGTCATCGTCGAGTCGAGAGGTTGCCTTTGCCGATCGATCACAGCCTCATCCTGATCTTTCAGTGGTTCGACGAGTTAACGGTTTCATTTCCGTTTCCGTGGGAAAATTCTAATCTATAATAATTATAATACTCCCAGAAAAGTAAGCTTTCAATTGGTGAAAGATTTTTTAAATCTCGCGTGTAAAATTTTACTACATAGCGGGTGTCCAGCGGATTTTCCTGCCCGGATCCAGTTTATTCCCATTCCCGTGGGAATTTCCTATATTTCCTTCATAGTGGTTTCCTAAGACATATAAGACCATGATATTTTGAACAGTGGGTGCAGTGGATCCAGTTTATTCTCGTTCCCGTGGGAATTTCGTATAATTCCTTCATAGTGGTTTCCTAAGGCATGTAAGACCATGATATTTTAAACAGCGGGTGCCGTGGATCCAGTTTATTCTCATTCCCGTGGGAATTTCCTATAATTCCTACATAGTGGTTTCCAAAGACATATAAGACCATGATATTTTAAACAGCGGGTGCCGTGGATCCAGTTTATTCCTGTTCCTGTGGCAAGTTCTGAAATTCCCTTTATAGTGGTTGCCTACGACATAAGACACCTATACATACGATATTTCAAACAACGGGTTGCGCGCGCGGATCCTGTTTTTCCCGTTCCCGTGAGAATTAAAAAAAAAACCCTTCATAGCGGTTGCCACTAAGACACCTACATACCATATTTAATGTTTCGAGGTGAATAGTACGTATTTGTCTTTTGTAACCAGTTTTTATATTTTCCCGTGGAAATGAGATATTTTTCAGAACTAAAAAGTAATCTAGACGTTGACCCGGGTACCTACTCAGTTATCTCCATACCAAATTTCATCAAAATCCGTTCAGAATTTCTGAGACATGTGTAAACAGACCCGGTCCGGCGATGGGCTCACCACCTATCACGTTTAGGGGTCTCTAATATATCTCGTGAAATGTAGGTATATCCAGTAATGGAATACCTCTGCCTACCCCCTCGGGGATAAAAAAAAGGCGTGAGATTAGATTATTATATTATTTTCATGATGCGAATGTATAAGTATAATATACAATTATAAACAATAATAATAATATTGTATATATATACATTATAGCCTACCTTGTTTACCAACTAATGTCCTTCTTGGTGGAACAAGTAACCCACAGAAAAAGAAGAAAAGTTAAGAAGCACTACACATTAATAATAACTGTTAATAGGTACGAAGATTTAGCTCGATTTAAGTATAGCAGACTGCTAGGATAATGGCATCACTATCACTATCACTACATAGTATAAAACAAAGTCGCTTTCTCTGTCCCTATATCCCTATGTCCCTTTGTATGCTTCAATCTTTAAAACTACGCAACGGATTTTGATGCGGTTTTTTTTAATAGATAGAGTGATTCAAGAGGAAGGTTCAAGTATTAGCATTGCACCCGTGCGAAGCCGGGGCGGGTCGCTAGTAATATATAAAATGTTCATGTGAAACTCCAAAAAAAATTTAATTAAATCAATAGGTACTCAAAAGATAATGTACGCGTCTGTACCGAACTTGAAAGACTATTATACTACGTGTTTTAGAATGTTAGCATAATGTACTAAACGGCCGCTTTTCTGTGACCATCTAAACGCGGTCGGGTTACCACGATAAATAACTTAAAATGAGTATTTTTTGATTATCACCTTAATTATTGATTGTACGATGCTGAAATTTCACAAGTATAAAATTGAACTACATAACTAATTATTTACGTATTATTCGGTTAAAAAATCCCACAAAAAAGTCCATTAATAGGGGGTTAAATAACGGTCTGCGCGTCGAGGCCCAAACCGAGCTAAATTTCATTATAATTTATTAATTACTTATAGGATACTAATGAAACTTCACAAATATCTGAAGGCAGTTGCAAGCTACAAAATAACGTTTCAAACAAGTCTCTAGACCTCTTATTCGAAGTGCTAGGACGTATTAGAGGGTTTTTCTATTTGCTTACATAACTCCTAAACGATAAATTATTTTTAATTTTTTATTTCACAACTAATTAGGAATAAGACATAAGAAGTCATGTACAAAAAATTATGATAGTGCGCTTAACCATTTCCGAAATTCAGCGAAAAACGCAAACATCAAAAATGCGTCATTTTGAAATTTTTGAATATCTTCGGAACCATTAACGATACAAATTCAAATTAAGTCGCAACATTTACTCCGTCATCACAACTGATTATGTAGATAAAAATTATTTCAATATTCCCATTAGAAAAAAAAAAATGCCGCTGGGGTAACGTTACTCCAGCGGAAACTGTTTTTCTTGAATTACTCAAAAACTTTAAGCAATACAAATTTTTAAATCTGCACAACATTTACAGAAGATGGAGAACTAATTATCTGTATCCCTCAAATGCCGATATTCGACAAATTTCCGCTGGAGTAACGCACTCATTTCGGCCTACTAATCATCCACTTATGGATGATTAATTATAACTGTGAGGAGGCACAGTTTTATTTCAATAAAAAAACTGTCAGATCACAAGATATAACATAGAACTGTATAGAGTAAAAAACCAACTTCAACTTATATGGTTTTCTTATGGATGCCAATGTCAGAACTGGACCATACGGGAAGTACCAGTTTTCAAATAAAAAAGAATCATCAAAATCGGTTCACCCAGTCAAAAGTTCTGAGGTAACAAACATAAAAAAAACATGCATTCAAATTAAGAATGTCCTCATTTTTTGAAGTCTGTTGAAAAGTATGTACTCACGAAGGTGTAACACTAAATCAGTTATATTATTAGAAATCACAGTGTCTGCTCAAATAATCTTTATTTCAGACATTCGGTTTGAGAGTGGCCACAAGTCTCTGGACACACGTGACACGACTCTCGGACTGTCAACATTGTCTCGAAAGATAAGAGCTCTCGTGGTCATTGATCCTGAAAATTAATCCGATGAAGAAGACGTATAGAGGGCTGACACCGCTGGACAGATGTCACTAGTTGTCAATACGAGGGTAGGGCAGTGTGTTGTCAACAACACGTAATGAAGCAGCAAAGAGCAGTGATAGTTACGGTTATAGAGCCTGCCTCACATGATGATAATCAGTGAGGCTCGGGTTCTAATCCTGGCATGTACCAATGAGTTTTTCAAAACTTACGTACATATTTATCACTAGCTAGACGGTGAAGAAAAACATCGTGTGGAAACCAGAATTAATTCTGAGGCATGTACAGACCCGGGCCGGCGATGGGCTCACCACCTATCACGTTTAGGAGTCGAATATACTCGTGTAAAGTAGGTATATCCAGTAATGGAATACCTCTGCCTACCCCCTGGAAAAGTAAAAGGTGTGAGATTATTTATTATTACCTATTTTTATTACTTGTGTCCATCGCAGACATTTGTGATTCTATTCGGTAAAATCTGTTAAATATATAAAATGATAAACTGACTGAGTGATTGGAGAGACTTGAAATTTTGCACATATATAGCTTTTAATACAGTGTAAGCATCCACTAAGAAAGGATTTTGAAAAATTCAACCCCTAAGTTGGTAAAATGGGCGAGCGAAGCCGATGGTAAAGGCTAGTAAATAAATAAATTCTGTTCGATAGATGTTTACTTGGACACGCCCTCTGATTGAATGGACCGTGAGAGTTGAAGTTCGATTGTGACAAGAAGTGGCCTACCCCACTCTCAACTAAAACTAACTCAAGCGAAGTTTCACGGATATAATATAATAGGTCCGCTGAGACGAATATTGAGTTATATCTGAACTCTTGCATTAATAGGTCTAGAGCACATGAAGCTTTACACTTGTTGTGCGAGTCTGACCTCTAAGGCGATTGTAATAAGAAAGTTAAGAAGTCCAATGTGTCAAGCTCCACGCGCTCTTGATTGTACCAGGATGTTATGTCTTTCGGTTGTAGTTGAGTAGGTACACGAGTCTATTTCGTAATAATGGTACTCGTCTGTACATTTTTCTTCATCCTAGAGTATCACGAGGCTACAACCTTTAGCGGAGTGTACCATAAAGAGACAGTCGCATCTATTTCTAAACGCACTTCTTGATAGTGTTTTCTATTCACACCATTCCCACAACCATCTATCCATCACAAACCGGTATAATAAGATTAATTAGCTTTTGCAAGCAAATACGTCCACTTTAGGTAGAGGTTAAAAAGTTACCCATGGAAGAATCTATGTTACCGTCAAGATTCATCCATTCGGAAGTCTTTGAATAAAATAATAACTTACATATTTCCATCCTCACAAACTTTCTCGTTTATAATGTTAGTAATTCCCGTTCGAATGTGTCTAACGTACCTACGCGCCAATTTAGTTCCAAAACGTATCCATAGATGGCCGCAATTTATTATAATTTCAATACAGCCAATTCTAGCCTACATATGCAATCGCCGGCATCAAAATATGGCCCAATTAATACTAACCGTTTAATGGCTCTCGGGATCGAGTTGCGGTAATAGGCACTAATCCTAATAGCTCGCGTCATATTGGGAGCACCATGAATACATTCGGTATAACATTATGCTCATTGCCCATTAACTATCGCATAAGTATATATAGTATATGGCTGGAATATTTAGGGAGTATCGCGGGTGCCCAGTGGCGTAGCCCGCGCGGATCCAGTTTATTCCCGTTCCCGAGGGAATTTCCACACAATCCCTTCATAGCGGTTGCCTATATGCAAGCTCGGGAATCAAACCACCTCTGGTATATAATGGCTTCGTTTAGTACCTCGATATAAAATATACTACAAAGTGTATTTAGGTGTTATCGTTTGGAAGTATTACATATTTAAATATATATATAAATATTCCGTATTTTAAGATACAACAAAATCCATCCAATCGGTATTGTGTGATGTGTGCACAGACAGAAAAACCTTAAAAAAAATTAAAAAGTGCTTTGATATCCCAAAAATTTTCAAAAAATGTGTCGTGTAGGTACAGGCATGGTCTCGTTACAGTTATATTATAGTGTAGATATGGATTTCAGTGGCGTGGTAAGGATGGTATAATATTATGGCCTGTTGTAATATTAAGTCGGATTACTCTCTCAGCATGCCGCAAAAAGTTTTATTATGTACTTAAACGCGATGTTTTATTCTAATCCGCTGAAGGCTCGTACGGAATTATGACCCATACTTCCTTGCTTTTGCGCAATAATATTTGGAATTACCACTGATATTATCCTTTTTGGCGGAAATAAAGCCGGTTTATTTTTCTAGGGAGGAAAGAACGGCATTGGGCAGCTGTACGTTGCTGAGGATTATATTGTAATGATAGCGGGTGCCCGCGCAGATCCAGTTTATTCCCGTTCCCGTGGGAATTTCCAAAAATCTCTTCAAAGCGGTAGTACAAGAAATATAAGACACCTACATACCATATTTCGAGTTTCTAGATGTTATTGGTTCGGAGTAGTGCGTATTTCTCTTTTTAACCAGTTTTTCAAATTTCTTTGGGGGAATGAGATATTTTCCTGGAATAAATCGTAACTTAGATTATGAACCAGGTACTCAGTTATCTTCATACCAAATTTCTTAAAAATCTGTCCAGTAGTTGACAGACAGACAAAATTTTTTTTTTGTTTTGGTGTCTACTTCGATAACTATATACAATACTTTTAAAATTTTTCAAAAATATTTCATGTACATACAGACAAGTTTTATTATATATAGATAGATAGATAGATTTCCATCCAGGTTCTGTCAGCCTGTACCTACTAAAATTAATATTGTACACTTTTAATAATAAATAAATGTAATGGCGAAAAGAACATAATAAAAATCCGTTTTTCATATCTCATACTCGGAAAGTAGTGTATGTTTGATCTGAGTACCGGGTCGGAAGCGATGATTCCCACCACAGAGAGATTCAGGGCTGTGATTCCCGCCCTCGGTCGGGAAAGACTCATAGTAATTGCTTCCGGCCTTAGGGCGGGAATAAATTAAAAAAAAATAGTACTACATTTGGCAAAGACGTTTAAAGAAAAGGTTTCTCTACGAAACTTTTTACATCAATTATTAGAATAAGAAAAAAGGTGCGGCCTTGTGAGTGTACGTGTGTAGGCGGGGCGGTACGCGTTCCATATTTAAAATTAAAAAAAGATTAATAATTTGTTAAGCTGTTACGAAATTCAAAATCTTGTTTTTCATCGACACTAATAAGCACAGAACACTATAGGTGTTATTGCATTTTTGCATGTTTGAATTTTTGTAAAATATTTTTTTTTTTTTTTGTTTACTTTTCTTGAATTCGAAATGAAAAGTAAAGTGTTTAACGCGGGTGGAAGTTATCAATTCCTACTCAGACTATATCCGCCCTCGCTATGCTCGGGCGTCTAAATACCTCGTATGGGAATTGATTCCTTCCGACCCTTGTATAACAATCTACTATTCCGTTATGCTACTGCCATCTTTTATTTGCGACTTAATGACTTACACAATTTGAATTAGAATATACTTACGTGCGCCTGCCAGTATTAATTAATCGTAAAAAGATCCTACATAAATAATTCCTCATAATATCATAAGACTCATAAACGAAAAAAAAGAAAAGCGCTGCTTGTGTAATTAATATGATGTAACAGAAAATAATAAGAAAGTATATATTGTTCCTCTTATTTCTGAGCATTTTGTTCCAAATAATACGAAGATTAGATCCATATAATCATATTTTAATTCATATCTGTTATTGCTAATGGATCGTGATCTTCTTACTTATGGAATAAAAAATAAAAAAAATAAAAAATATCACGCCTGTCATCCCCGAGGGGGTAGGCAGAGGTATTCCATTACTGGATATACCCACATTCCACGAGATACATTGGACCCCTAAACGTGATAGGTGGTGAGCCCATCGCCGGACCGGGTCTGTTGTTTACACATGTCTCAGAATTGATTCTGAGACCTGCGGGTTTCCTCACAATGTTTTCCTTCACCGTCGAGATAGTGATAAATATGTACGTAAGTTTTTGAAAACTCATTGGTACATGCCAGGATTCGAACCCGAGCCTCACTGATTTTCGACCGGCTCTTTAACCGTCCGGGCTATCACTTATGGAATTAAACAAAGAATAATGGCGTCCTGGTACACTATTAGGCTACGTTCAGATGGAAAAAATTTGACGTGCTTTTTAGAATCGCGACCTTACAAATCATTTTATTTATTTATTTACTTTTTATATCTAAATGTAACTTATAGAATATATTATCTAAGGCATTACCTAAAAAATCTTATACAATATCAAGCACATAATATAATTATCTGGTCTGATCATGGTATTGACCTACAAGCGATTACATGAGTGATGTAACTCGTGTTGAAGTGTTTATTATCTTACACATTTTACAGATGTGGATCTCAGATGTGTTGGGATTCTTTACAATCTTTTTTTGACCACCTAGTTATTTGTTACATTTATACATTTATTAAGGCTTGCTTATACACTAAAAAAATTATTTAATTTAGGTTAAAAGTATATTATAATGTTAAATGTAGGTATATATATATTTCGAATATAGCCTCATTTGCACACGCCCGGACTCATCACAACGCACTCTTAAAAGTGAGACTGTGTCTCACTACTCTAAAATAATAAGTTTAGAAGAGTAATAAACTGCACTTATTGAGATCTCGTAGTCAGCCGTTACCCGATACTCGCTGACAGTCCTAAAAGCCAACCCCTTCGCTGACGAAGGTTCAATGGCGAGTATCCCATGAATTAGCGAAAGCCACAACTTGGTACCAATTTGGACACTATTAGTGGCACATAGTTTGAAAGGGATCACAGCTGCAAATTAATAATAACTAGCGACCCGCCCCGGCTTCGCACGGAAGCAATGCTAACACTAAAACCTTCCTCTTGAATCACTCTATCTATTAAAAAAAACTGCATCAAAATCCGTTGCGTAGTTTTAAAGATTTAAGCATACAAAGGGACATAGGGACAGAGAAAGCGACTTTGTTTTATACTATGTAGTGATTATGTTTGTTGAGTACTATGGAAGGTGGAAAAGTCAAAATACTAAGGAGAAACTAAAAATTACTTATTAAAAAACGGTTTAGCCAAAATGTAGAGGTACCTTTATAAAATTCAAACATAACTTTTTGAGACTATTACTGCAATATTACAATTATAACTTTGAGGCAGTAAGCGATCAAACTTTTGTCAGATTCGTCTTTTTAACCGACTTCTAAAAAGGAGGAGGTTTTTTTTTTGATTGATAATTCGACTGTATGTATTTTTTTATGTTTGTTACCTCAGAACTTTCGACTGGGTGAACCGATTTGGATGGTTCTAATTTGGTCCAGTTCTGACAATGGCAACCATGACAAAACCATAATATGTCTTGTATTAAATATGTGAGCGACAAATGGACTCAATATCACGCCAACCGATTTCGATGATTCTTTTTCTCAAGTCTCAATTCGACTTTTTTTTGTAATATTCGTTGAAGTTGGTTTTTTAATCCGTAGAATTATATGTTATATTATTATTATATGGTAGCAAAATAACGGAAACAAGATATTTCATCTTAGCCTTAGAGATAAACATCCTGTTAAGGGACAAGCAAACAGTACCTAATCCTCACGAAAACACAACTCCTCAGTCCACTGTGCTCCTCAAAATATTCATATCAAACATTCCCGCTGACAAGATCCAACTTCAAACAAATTCCACGTCGTATATTTCATTTAATTTGGCTAGATCCCGCGTAGTTTCCGGCAAAAAACCGCGGAGCAAGTTCCGGCAGATGTCG
The DNA here is from genome assembly GCA_963855545.1 of Ethmia dodecea. Taxonomy (NCBI): domain Eukaryota; kingdom Metazoa; phylum Arthropoda; class Insecta; order Lepidoptera; family Depressariidae; genus Ethmia; species Ethmia dodecea. The sequence continues at coordinate 104,878 of OY979453.1, forward strand.
CTGGCGGTGACTGATTTGAAAAGTTGCACAAAGCGGCGACCACCAAGCAGATACAAGGTTAACATGAACAAAGTCATCAGATAGGCTCAGAACTTTTGAAACTAGAGAAAACCATATAACTTTAACTTATTAGTGTTTTTTTTATGTATAAATTTGTTTTGCACGCCTGTGTACAGGTTGGATACTGATACACACTTCTGCTAACACCTTATGACTTCAATTACTGTATCCTTGGAAATAAACCATTCATTTCATTTCATTTCATTTTGAAGTCGGGTAAAAAAAGACGTGTGGCACTCGGGGACTGCCGCGGTAAAGCTATTGCATAGCATTTTTTATCAACAAGACTGCCAAAAACAAACGACGTTAGACAATGCACGGCCTTCAAGCCACACGGGTTATTTAAATGGTTAGCAGAGTATTCGTATTTTTGTAAGCAGAAAAATATAATCTGTAAGCAGAAATAGCTAATTGGTCAGCAACTCATGGCCAGCAAACATTACAAAACCTATCAGCATTTTATGTCATTCTGGATGGCTGTAATTATTTTTGAGCTGCAATGAGCTGCTACTGTTTAATAAAATTTTGGTAAGCACTCAGAGGAAAAGCCAAAAAATATTTTTTGAGCTGCATATAAAAGTAGCAAAAATAATCTTAGCAAACTTGTCATGCGCAAAATGGGCGCATTCCTTACAAAGATTAAGAAGGACTTTGGATTATGCAACATATACACAAGTAGTGGTGGTGGTGGTGGTGGTGGTGGTAGTGGTGGTAGTGGTAGTGGGAGTGGGAGTGGGAGACTCAGACTCGGACTCGGACTCGGACTCGGACTCGAACTCGGACTCGGACTCGGACTCGGACTCGGACTCGGACTCGGACTCGGACTCGGACTCGGACTCGGACTCGGACTCGGACTCGGACTCGGACTCGGACTCGGACTCGGACTCGGACTCGGACTCGGACTTGGACTCGGACTCGGACCTCCATGCCCGTCGGAGTGGGGAGCGTGAGGTTTTTTTCGTAACGGAATTTCTGGATTCGATCCCCGCGCTCAAGGCCCGCGATAAAAGCTATACAATAGCTTAAAAGGATCATCGAAATCGGTTGGCGCGATATTGAGTTGTTCGTCCATTTGTGACGCACACAATGCAAAATCTAAGACTTACCTATATGGTTTTTTCATGGATGCAATTGTCAGAACTGGACCTAATTGAAATAGGACCACACAGAGCTTTCAAAGCTTTCAAATACAAAAAGAATAATAAAAATCGGTTCACCCAGTTAAAAGTTCTGAGGAAATAGACATAATTAAAAAACATAGAGTCGAATTGAGAACCCCCTTTTTAACCGACTTCAAAAAAAGGAGGATGTTATCCATTCTACTGTATGTTCTTTTTATGTATGTTACCTCAGAACTTTCGACTGGGTGAACCGATTTTGTTGATATATTTTTTTAAAGCTGGTGCTTCCAGATTGGTCCCATTTTAATTTAGTCCAGTCCAGTTCTGACAATCCATGAAAAAACCATATAAGTCTTAAATTTTGCATTGTGTGCGTCACAAATGGACGAACAACTCAATATCGCGCCAACCGATTTCGATGATCCTTTTATAGGCGACTTCAAATAATGAAGTGGGTCTCAATTCGACTTTATTTTTTAGTATTATTGGTTGAAGTCAGTTTTTTACTCTTAAGAGTACTGTTAGCGTTTAGAAAGTTAGATAAAAAGAGTAGGTTTTATTCAATATTGTTTAAATCCATTAAGTTAACTTCACTTTAATTTGTATTAAGTAATTATAGTAAAATTATCTCAATTGGTATCATATTTTTGGCAACTCTGCTCTGAGATCTTTGTAAAAATATATTACTATCTGTGGAACACAATGGTTGTCAGTTTTTGGGTTTGGTTCACTGCCCATAAAAATATTGTTATTCAATTAGATTAAATAGTAAAAGTAAGTAGAGGTAATAAAGGAGTATTGGAATACCTACATGAAGTTGTTTAAACTGGTTTCAGTACTATCGGTTGAAAATAAAATCATTCGTGAGCGATGAACATGTATGTGTTCGTTCGTTAATCCCGTCACGTGCTGCAGCAGCGCGGCAAATGAATCTTTTAAACGAGCTCTCATGTGAAGTCGTAATGAGGGCCGTTAAAAAACTCCATTACATTGCGATATTTCATCCCCTCCCCTAAAGGCCCCCATCCAATACACATTAGGGCGTATTCACACCGGGTGCACACCGTGGCTTCAGACGACCGACGAGTCACATATTCAATTTAGCAAATTGCACGAATACACTCCCGAAGCTGCTACGACAATACGAAAACCATCTCTTGTAATATTTCCCCGACTGTATTGTATTACGAGGAGGTTTAACGTTTGCTAAAATATTGCGACGGCATTTCATTTTCTGATTACATTTTACGAAGTTCTTCACAATAACATGGATCAGTGGTTCGTAAAAGAAATCTACGATTGACTTTGCTATGCCTGCTGAATTGAAATAGTTGAGTGATATGACATTATACGTTGTATTAAATGTGTTGCTTTATTTTAACATCTGATTCTAAATCATTTACAGTTATAATAGGTAATAAATAAAAGAGCAGTGATAGCCTCACGGTTAAAGAGCCTGCTTCACATCATGATAATCAGTGAGGCTCGGGTTCGAATCCTGGCATGTACCAATGAGTTTTTCAAAACTTACGTAAGTACATATTTATTACTAGCTCGACGGACGGTGAATGAAAACATCGTAAGGAAACCCGCAGAACCCAGAATTAATTCTGAGACATGTGTAAAAGACCCGCTCCGGCGATGGGCTCACCACCTATCACGTTTAGGGGTTCAAAGAATATCTGGTGAAAGGTGGGTATATCCAGAAATGGTATACCCCTGCTTACCCACTCGGGGATATAAGGCGTGAGATTATTTATTATTTATTTTATTTATTTATAGGTAATAAATATTCAAAAGTAATTTTGCCTGTTTTTCACGTCTAAGCCACCTTGATGAAATTTGCAGAAATTAGCTTACGTTAGATAATAATAAAATACATAGTTATCAAATTGAAAATTGAAAATGAAAAATGAAATGAAATTGAAAATGAACAGTGACTCCAAAAGGGTGCTCGCCTCTCATGAAACCAGGATTCGATTGCTGGACCCTTAAGTTTTTAAAACAGCACATAGTTATCACTAAAACAGAATAAATTGAAGAAACCCGCAAGCCTCAGTATTGGCTGTAACATAGTACAACATTTTTTTTAAATAATACATCTGTGAAAAGTGAGTAAAAGTGAACATTATAACTCTGCCCATCCTGGATGAGGAAAGATAAGTGGGTTTAATTAATCGAAGAAATCGACTTCAAAAAGGAGAAGGTTATCAATTCGTCAGTTTTTTTATGTTTGTTATCTCATAATTTTCGACTGGGTGAACAGATTTGGATGATTCTTTTTTTATTCGAAAGCTGGTGCTTTCAATGTGGTCCAGTTCTGACAACGGCATGAGAAAACCATACAAGTCTTAAATTTGCATCAAGTATGTGCTCGACAAATGGACGAATAACTAAATATCACGCCAACCGAATTCGATTATTCTTTTTTTAGCCGTCTTCAAAAAAGGAAGAGGTTATCAATTCAACTGTATTTTTAGTACAATTCGTTGAAGTCGGTTTTTTACTATTTTTATGTTATTTTACACTATTATGTCGCTGCCTCATCATCTCGTTTGTAGTGAAGTTCCATCATCATATTACTCTTCTAGTTTCAGAGATTCTTTATACCTTCAGGCTACCACTCCTTCTTTAATTCTGAGCTGAAACTCAAGTACGCAGGAGGCGCCATTAGGGGTTATTCGGCTATTAAGAGGCCCGGCCGGAGCCAGTGATGCATGGCTTCGTAATCCGCTCCCATAAAAAAAGTTATACTTCTTTTTCGAATTATTTTTTAAAAGTTTTTTCCAATCTAAGGGTGAATTTAAAACAGTTTATTTAGAAAGCAAAGAAAACAGTAATAGACTAGTCCTGAAGTGTATATGTTACCGGCAATCTGTATAATCCGGTATTATATATAATCCCTAGGCAATATATATAATAGCTAAAACGTGCAGGTACCTAATGTATGAAATATTATTTATTTCATACTCTGCCTAGGTATTATATATAATACCAAATGCGCAGCTTGCACATGACCTAGTGAGCTAAGAATAAATAAATATTTTTGAGTACTCAGTTTTTAGTGGGCAGTACCTTATTATTATTTTTACAAAACTATTTGATTAATTATTTCTTAATAGTGACATTATTTTGAGTAAGCAGCGCAGTGATACTGCTTCACATGATAAAAATCAGTGAGGATCGGGTTCGAATCCTACGAGTTTTTCGAAAACTTAAGCACATATTTTGATCACTATCTCGACGGTGAAGGAAAACATCGTGAGGAAACCCGCAGCTCCCAGAATTAATTCTGAGACATGTAACAGACACGGTCCGGTGATGGGCTCACCACCTATCACTTTTAGGGGTCCAGAGACCATCTTGTGAAAAGTGGGTATATCCAGAAATGGAATACCTTTGCCTACCCCCTGGGGGATAAAAAGGCGTGAGATTATTTTATTTATTTTGAAATACTTTCACTATGGGAATGGGACAGACTTGATCAGAACAACTTTGTTTTTCACTCCACCATAGAATACTGAGATGAGAAAAATGAAGTTGCTCTGATCAAGTTGGTTCCATGGTGTTGTTCCGAATGATGTCTCTTACAACCCAGTTTCAGCTTGTAAAATCCCTTTTGTTACACACTGTAGTTAGGTACAGAGAGGAGCTACTTTTATGAGGATTATTTTAAAGAATTAATTTACAGATTAAATAAAAGTTCATTAGGTTACTCATAAAGACTTAATTATTCTGCAAAAAAATCCGACCCTATTATAAAAACTATTTTGAGGAGCAGCCCAATTGGTAATTTTAATAAAGTAGATTTTAAGCAAACAGAACATCTTTCATTTGTCCGTCATTTCATACGTAGGTAGGTACTTAAATAACATTGATAAAACAGACCAAAATCTATTTATTTTACACATTGCCGGTGCCCAACAAGGTATTCTATATAATCCCTCGGTATTGTATATATTACCTCGGTAGAGTATGTAATAGACATTAATATTAATAATATTTCATACACTGCCTGAACGCCCCAGGTATTATATGTATTGCCTAGGGATTATATATAATACCTGCATTATACAGATTGCCGGTAACATATATATTACCTACTAGCCACCCGCCCTCGCTTCGCTTCGGTTTATCCTATCCTACTAATATTATAAATGCGAAAGTTTGTATGGATGGATGTATGGATGGATGTTTGTTCCTATTTCACGCAAAAACTACTGAACGGATTTTGATGAAACTTTACAGTTATATAGCTTATACATCAGAATAACACATAGGCTATATTTCATCCCCGTATCCCCACGGGAACGGGAAATACGCGGGTGAAACCACGGAGCGCTGCTATGGTATATAATACCTTCCCTTTAAGTCACTCTATCTATTTAAAGATCTAAGCATACATAGGGACAGTTTTATACGATGAAGTGATGATTGTAGTGCCCTGATAGCTCTGACTGTACTGTCTTCGATTTATCAAGGACTACTAAAGAAGCTGCGATAGTGCGGTGCCGTCGACACGCTAAGAAGAATAACAGAAAGATAAAAGCTGTCAGCTTTCTGAGAATTATCCTACATGTTTTCACATTGAAGAAGTGTTTTTTGTTCGACTGCCTCAAGACGGTAATATTTTGTCATGACGTGTATGTATATTTCTTTGGCACACTCTGTAGCCTAATTTTTTAAATATTAAACTGTAGCTGTTCTTTGCGATTTCGCCGTAACCGTAAGTCCCGTTCCCCTCATGTTACTCCCAGAGAAAAAAGCTTTCGTCAATGGAAAAAAAATCGCTCTAGTTCTTTTTGCCTATTAATTACAAACAAAAATACAAATCTTTCGTCTACATCTCTCTATATATATCTATATCGTTATAATATTAGTATAGATAATTCTGTTTGCTCTGTACATGTATTTTATCATTTCCAATATCAAGGAGTCTTTATCCAATCATTTTAGAAGACAAAACCTTAAACATTGATCTACATTCCACACTAATTCTTACTGTAAATCACCGCTATGTTTCCTAATATATTTAATTGAGTAGAACACCCTTGCCCAACTATTGTTTTCGTTGTATCTTTGCCTTACCTCACCCCATGAGAGCTGATGTGTTTACGAGTAAAAACACCTATTGCACAGCCGTGCCCGAAGATCCATACTGCACTAATGAGAACGCAGATTTTTCGAGTGAGCCACAGAGACTCGAGGGGCCATTAAGTGAGTCGTTATTCGAAGCTATTACCGCCGCGTGACGCATGGCCGCCGTAATCCACTCCTCATTTATACGAATAAGAAAAATAAATGCTTCGGAACGGCTAATTCTATTAGAATTTCACAGCACCTGTGAAATATTTCTTATTATGTTTTAGTTTGCACATTAGGTACTTACAAATGAAATGTTTTATTCAATGTAGTATAAGTCAAGTTTTGGAAAATCTAGAACAGCTTTAGGTATCTTGTTGTAAAAGTTACTTTATGTTTTTGCACAGTACTTTGGAAACATTGTAAGGGCACAGGCTTTAACTTTGCAATTTCATTGAAAATTATAAAAAAAATGCTCTAATATGTCTTTATGCTTAGTGCCTTAGGTGGTCGGCCAAGATATTTTATACCTATAATTACCTATCCACTTTTTTACCAGTATTTTAAAAACTGACTTGTACTTGCCCTCACCTGGCTTTAAAATTGTTGGTGTAAGTTTAACTAAAGGGCAGTTTTGACTAAATAAGACCTGTCATGTACGGATCGGAATGTTGGGCTCTTAAGGAGGATGAAAGGAGACTAAATGCAGCGGAGATGAGAATGTTGAGATGGATGTATGGAGTGACAAGAATGGATAAAATTAGGAATGAGTACATAAGAGGAAGTCTGAAAGTAGCACCTGTTATATAGAGAAGTTGAGAGGTAATCGTCTGTCTTGGTACGGACATATTTTATGATGAGGAGGGATCAGAGGAATGTGATTGATATGAATATGGAAGGTTATAGAAAGAGGGGTAGACAAAGAAAAGATGGATGAATTGTATGAAGGATGATATGTGCAAGATGGGAGTGAATTTAGACCTAAATGGAAGGTAAAAACATACTGCGCCGACCCCAAATAATGGGAAAAGGGCAGGTAAATGATGATGGTGTAAGTTAACGTAGCTTCCAAGAAAATAATACAACAATGTGAATTGCAGACCGATCACGGACAGGGTATGAGAAGTGCCGCGTTCTCGGTAGGTGATCCAATTTGCGGAGTAGCCGAGAGCGTTGCGGCAAGGACTAAGTGACCGCGAGCTAGCTCTGAGCGCGGCTTGTACAGTCAAGAGAATGTAAAGCTTTACACTTGTAGTGCGAGTCTGACCTTTAAAGCGATTGCAAACATTGTGCTTCCAGATTGGTTCCACTCTAATTTGGTTTGGAGCAGTGATAGTCCGGACGGTTAAAGAGCCGGTCGAAAATCAGTGAGGCCTGGATTCGAATCCTGGCATGTACCAATGAGTTTTTCAGAAACTTACGTACATATTTATCACTAGCTCGACGGTGAAGGAAAACATCGTGAGGAAACCCGCAGGTCTCAGAATTAATTCTGAGACATGTGTAAATAGACCCGGTCCGGCGATGGGCTCACCACCTATCACGTTTAGAGGTCCAAGGTATCTCGTGAAATGTGGGTATATCCAGTAATGGAATACCTCTGCTTACCCCCTCGGGGATGAAAGGCGTGAGATTATTTATTTATTTTTATTTTATTTATAATTTGGTCTAGTTCTGACAATGGCATCTATGAGAAAAAACCCTATAAAGTCTTAAATTTGCATTAAGTCTTAATATTGCCTGAAATAAAGATTTATTATTATAATATTAAGTATTTATTTATTTATTTATTTATTTTTCCACGGAATACAACAATTATCATTATTATTAGGTATCGCCAAACTGCATTACAGTTTGTTGGCGAAGGTTTCACTCACTAAAACATGTAGTATTGTTGTGTACCTACCATGGAATGAAAAAAAAAACACCACTTATCTACCCTTAACCATATTTAACAACATTAAACTGTGTCTTTCATTTTACATTTACAATAAAGTATCCAATAACTTAGCTTTGAGTTTGTTTTTAAACATCTGCTTGCTAATACATTCATTCTCCGAGACAATGTTGTTGCAAATTCTTGGTACCATATATTTTCGCGTTCTCTCACCTTAGTAGTTCTTAGCAGCGGGTTCCAGGAATTTACCACGGACATTCTCACGGAGATTTCTGACAGGTATTTTAAGTAATTTAAAATCATTACATTGAAATTGGTCCAGTGCCATTATGTATCGCACTTTTTCATGCACAGGTAAAATTTTAAATTTTTTAAACAATAAATTATAATTTTGATTACATTTAGTTTTAGTTTTCTTATCAACTAACAGTTTTATTAACCTAGTTTGTATATGCAGTATTCTATCGAGAAAAGTTTTAAACGTCCTACCGTACGCACATAACCCATACAATATAACTAATAACCGATTCCGCTAGCGCATGATATAATGTAAACATTAATGCCCTATTAGTAACATAATATTTCAAGTTTTTAAGTTTGCACATAATGGATCGCAACTTATTACATACTATATCAACATGTAACTTCCAGCTCATTCTGGTATCTATTGTTAGCCCCAGGTATTTATAACTATTTACGAACTCAATGTTTTTACATTTACACAGCAGTGAGTCATTGTGTATGCACTCAAAGGTATGTCCTTTAATAATTATACTTTCATTAGGTTTTTTTTATATAAGGTGAATGGATTAACATACACTTTGTTTTGTCTGCATTTAATATTATCCCATTTTCATGTGACCATTTTAATATGTTATCGAAATCACATTGAATACAGTTTTCTATGGTTTTAATATCCCTGTCAGCGTACATAATGCACGTATCGTAGCATACATATGAGCGCGACAAATGAAGAAATAACTCAATATCACGCCAACCGATTTCGATTTTTTTTTAACCGACTTCAAAAAAGCAGAGGTTCTCAATTTGATTATTCCTAAGGCGTGTTGCGTGTCAACAGAGAATGAGTGGGAGATAAATGCGCTTCGTCGTAACGCTCGCTGTAATGACACGTGGTTAGTGTGTAGTCCGCGGTTCTTCCCCGATGATCGCTCGGCGCACGCACGATCGCGGAAGAGGCTAACAGAGCTACCCTCCATTTAGACTAGGATGGCTTTTACCCGCGGCTTCGCTCGCTCACGGTTATTTCACCCCCATTAGGGGTTTAATTTAGCAAAATCCTTTCTTAGGCCGCTATTACATTATCATATATATGTCATTTATATATGATTGCATATCTGTCAAAATCTATGATCATAGTTAAATGATGCTGTCCTTCATTTTTACTTAGACCCACCTATGATCACATAAACTGGATGGATAACGATTTAGCCGTGTTTACCGTTGCTCTGAGTGCAATTTTATTAATAGCATTAAAAAAGAAGAAAACTGTTAAGAAAAAAACAAAGAATAAAAGACTTATTTGGGTTAGATCATGGGTAGCTAGACGATCAGAGAGAGGAGTCCATAACACCTTGCTAGAAGAATTAAGATTGGAAGATAAAAAATCTTACAAAATATATCTCCGGATGGATGAAGTCGTGTTTAACTATATACTATCGAAAGTGGCACCAATCATTTCAAAGCAAGAAACTCATTTCCGATGCCCCATTAGTGCAAAAGATCGTTTATTAGTAACACTGAAATATCTAGCTACCGGAGAATCATTTTCTAGCTTACAGTTTCTAACCAGAATTCCTCAATGTACATTATCAGTAATTATACCAGAAACATGTAGAGCAATATATAAGGCTTTCAAGGATATCCATCTAAAAGTAAGCACAAAATAAAGAGCATGAAATTTATAAATTTTATTTATTGGGAGAATTTAAGTACTAGTATTTAAGTACAAAAAAATAAATTGTACTTAAATAAACTGGCATAAATTGATATTCTAGAATTTATTACTATTTCCTTACAGTATGTGTTACAATTACTTCTGGATCATAGTTATTTATGTAATATACAATTTTTTCGCTTGATTCCTGAGTGGGTGTAGTCATAGGGCAAATAAAAATTGTTTTCGTCCTCTGTGTGGATCTTGCCATTTCCATCTCCCTGCGGGTTATTGTTGTGATGAATGGATGAATCGTTTTCTGTGATAATTTTGATATTTCCATCTTCCTGTGGGCTATTAGTGCAATAGAGATCCTCAGGTGGATGTTGTTCTAATGTATTGTAATTTTTAAAATCTTCAAATTGTGGTTTGATGTTTTCTTTTTTGATTTTGATTTGTTTTGATTTTATTTTAGGCAGTAACTCATTTCTCCTAACTACAATAGAACTGGCAGTTCCAGTTACTACAGGTTTTGATGTTGGTGGCACTGACGTACCTTGTACTTTTCCATACGTAATGGTTTCAGCTGGTATATTTTGAGAAATTATAGAATCCTCAGAGTGGTTAGTAGTCCGGGTGGATGGTCTCTCCTCAAACAAGTTACCAGTATCAATCTCGTCCCAGATGTCAAACAGACACATTTGAATCTTACGTTTAGCTTTATTTACAAAATTATTGTTGCTAGCCTGTAGAATACTGGTCAACTCGCTGTTCACAAAATTACAAAATGTAGTAATGTGGTCTTGGCTGATAGTTTTTGTGTTACGGGTAATTTGTTGAGACATCTGTCTCATTGTAGCTGTAACTTCTATAATCAAACCATCTGCGTCTTCATCTTGTGCTGATGTAGAATTCCTCTTCTTAGTTTTACGTGGACGCGCTGTCTGAAATTAATAAAAAGAATTTATTATTGCAGGTACCAAACACTGAGACCGAGTGGAACGAAGTATCTGAAGATTTTAAAAATAGATGGAATGTATTTAATTGCTTGGGAGCATTAGATGGAAAGCATGTTCGAATTACATGTCCTCCTAATAGTGGATCACATTTCTACAACTATAAACTGTATAACAGTATTGTCTAATTAGCTTTAGCTGATGCTAATTATAAATGTTTGTACGTTGATGTTGGAACAAATGGTAGAGTCGGTGATTCAGGAGTTTATGCTAAGAGCAAACTTAGACAATTCTTAAACAATAAATCACTGTTAAATATACCACAAGGAAAACCCCTGCCAGGCACAAGCGCAGTGTCCTATGTTGCCATAGCAGATGACGACTTTTCCACTGAGTTATACCATAATGAAACCATACCCTCTCCGGAATTTAACACGGGAAGAATCAATATTTAACTATAGGTTATCACGTGGCAGAAGGGTTGTAGAAAGTGCCTTTGGTATATTGGCCACTCGTTTCAGAGTAATGTTAAATTAATTGAATTTAACAGTAAATAATGTTAAAGACATTGTTTTAGCATGCTGTGTTTTGTATAATATACTTGTCGACAAGAGAAAGCACTTTTATACTACACAGCCACGTTTTGAAGGCGATTCTATCTTTCAAAAAAGAAACGAAGTTGATATGGAAAAATTAATTCCCATTGCCAGACAAGATCGAGAGTCACTATTACATGGTGCAGAAATAAGAAATTACTTTAAAGTTTATTATAATGGCATTGGAAGAGTACCCTGGCAAGACGGGAAAGTAAGTGCCAGATCCCATTAAAAGATGTTACCTCTTGTTCATATGACTGCTGTGTGTCCATGCTGTCGGAGTAAACTTGAGGTGATTGGCTATCCAAGTTTGATTCGGAAGCATCTGCTTCACTAGAAATATTTAAAAAGCGAAGCAATGGGAACCAGTACACTGTTGGGATGTAATCACCACCTGAACCACTTTTGCATTTTGTTATCTGAAAATAGAAAATAATATAACTTTATTAAACAAAATTTTAACACAAATACTACAGTTACATTATCATTGTTGAGTAATCTATCAATCAAGTAGTTCAAGAAGGTACCAGCCAGCTACTTTTGTAGGAGCTGTTAAACTATTATTACAGCTAGGTACCTACTCACCTTTAGTTTTTCTGCGAGATACTGAGATCTAAGGCTGTTGATTTTCTTCCGTACGTCTGCCACGAGCTTTGAGTATTAAACCAACAGGAGACGTCACGCGCACTAGTTTCTTTACAAAAAAATCTGCCAATTTCTGCGGGGGGGACGAGGAAACAATCACAAATAATGTTAAAACAAACGCGTTTTTTGATAAAACAATTAAACACTAGCTTGAACTAGGTGCACACAAATACATTCACCAATACAAGCACTCCGTGAACTCAAACAAACTAGTTGTATTTAACCGGTGTGCTCAAAGACCGACAAGTTTTTTTGGCAGAGGGGACCACCTGTCAGTGGCGTCTCCGGATACTCAAAGGCCACGAGGCATACTCTTCCCGTTGTATCACTTATTAATTTTGCAATGCTTGCCATTATTGACAATCGTTTGTCGCGATTTTTGTAATCCGGAACAAGATTATTATATAAACACTCATTTTCCTCGTAAAGAGTAATTAATATTTTTGTTGTTTCAATATTCCAGTCAAAATTTTTGCACTTGGAAGACGCCATTTTTTTAGATTAGGTGCATAGACATAGAGGAAAGAATCACCTACGAATATGATCCTACTTGTTCGCTCGCTGTCAAATAGGACCCCATAACTATGATCATAGACAATATGAATCACATATTACACCGTCATATGTTCTTCATATTAAAATGTCTCATATACAGGGTGACTTTTTTACCGTCTGGAAAAAAATGTGGTGTGATAGGTAAGGTAATAGATTCATTTGGCAATGTTACTTAAAAAAAAAATTTATTCTCAAAAAATTTTTTTGTTTTCTTATACTAATATACATTACTCAATTGTAGTCAATAATACACACTGACATATTTGAAATAGTATTTTAAAAAGAAACAGGCCATAGTTTCAATTTATGCGCAATTTACCTACAACCGCCAGCTGCGCGTAGTACTGTGCGTTGTTTTCTAGATTTTCTAAATCGCATTAAACATGACTACATTTAACAATTAATCTCGTGTATAACTTCGGCTCTAGATACCTTATACGTCATATTTTTTTCCAGACGGTAAAAAAAAACATCCAGTATCTATGATCATATTTCTATGACAGTGTAATTAAGCTCTTAGTGGATGCCTACACTGTATAAGCTATCTATGTGCTAATTTTCATGTCTCTAGACCCAGCGGTTTAGGCTGGGCGTTGATATATCACCAATCAGTCAGCTTATTATTTTATAATTTATAGATTACTCTAAAGAGTAAAAAACCGAATTCAAATAATAATACTAAAAAAATAGTCCAATTAAGCACGTCTTCCTTTTTAACCGCCTTCAAAAAGAGGAGGAGTTTATCAATACGTATATTTTTTTTTCAATTCGACTGGTAAGATATGGACCTATGTCGGTTAGTTGGGAAGAACTAAAACAGCCGAAAATCAGTGAGGCTCGGGTTCGAATCCTGGCATGTACCAATGAGTTTTTCAAAACTTACGTACATATTTATCACTAGCTCGACGGTGAAGGAAATCATCGTGAGGAAACCCGCAGGTCTCAGAATTAATTCTGAAACATGTGTAAACGGACCCGGTTCGGCGATGGGCTCACCACCTATCACGTTTAGGGGTCCAATGTATCTCGTGAAATGTGGGTATATCCAGTAATGGAATACCTCTGCCTACCCACTTGGGGATGAAAGGCGTGAGATTATTTATTTTTTATTTTTTAACTAAAACATTTTGATACGGCCAGTGGACGCGACGCCAGAGATGAAGATATCGAAGCCATACCGACCACATGATAGCTAACAGACGAGCCTCATTAGCCACCCACGTGGCATTTGCATAAACTAATCGGCTATCAAACGCTGTAAGCGGCCCTCATGTACCGCTGTTAACTGCAGCCATTTTGCCTTTTAATATATGCATGGTTTTAGCCGCCGCCGCGGAATAATTATGACGCTTATCCGTTCTGTGATCCGTAAACAAATGATATTGTTAAGTGTTTAATAGAACAGAATTAGGTTAGTGTGAGTCGGGAGTAAAGAGATTAAAATATAATAGGGCATAGAGGGGACAAAGCGACGAAAATTTGAAGCCAAAAAGTTATTCCAAGTGGATTAAGTCTAGTACAATTTCGACCGAATGACAGCTCGCGTTCATACTAACTGACATGACGCTTGAGCTTCAAACATGCTTCAAAGTTTTGTATGAAAATATTCCCAATGCCCTCTCTATGTCTCGTGTATCCTAAACGGTTTTATAGATGTTAAATCGTGAGGTCCTATCGGATTCGTCTTCATCTCGAGCCTGCCTGTCTTGCAGTAAGCCTGAGTTCGATTCTTGGTTAGGGCATGTTTCAATGAGTTTAAAATAATAATAATAAACCTCATGCCTTTTTCTAATCTTGCAAATAAACGTTTTTCAATATATTTTGGAAACCTCTGCGTGACCCGGGTGCTACTACACATGCCTCAGAATCAATTCTGGGACCCGCGGGTTAACTCACGATGTATTCATTTTTAGGGTTCCGTGCCGCAGGGTAAAACGGGACCCTATTTCTAAGACACCGCTGTTCGTGCGTCCGTCTGTCACCAGGCTGTATCTCATGAACCGTGATAGTTCGACAGTTGAAATCTTCACAGCTGATGTATTTCTATTGTCGCTGTAACAAAACATACTAAAAAACAGAATAAAATAAATATTTATTTTATTTTATTCTGTTTTTTATTTTTTATAAATATTTTATTTATTTTATTCTACGGCAAAAAAATGACGTTTGGTCTATACCAAACGTCATTTTTTTGCCGTTTTTATAGATAATGGTACGGATCCCTTCGTTCGCTATTCCGACTCGCTCTTAACCGTTTTTTTTTCAAAAGCTTACGGACATGTCTATCACTAGCTGAAACCCACCAGGCCTCAGTATTAGTCAGCACTTATTACAAAATACACGTGTAACACAGTCTATCTTCCCAATACCAAATGCTAATATTGTAATTTACACTAAGCATCCCTGTATTGCACTGAAACGTGATACAATAGCGTACATTCTAAACAGTATCCGATTTCCGATCTCAATACAGTAAGTGGCTTCGCCAATACGGCACGTGACTCGGTGCTATTGACATATCAGTGCATCTTGCTTAATTGCGAAGCCTCGCCTTTGCAGGCCACCGCCTAACGTAATGTAATCATAACAGTCGCCAGTGGTGGGAAGAGACGCTCGGTTGGTATCGAATACTTATTATTATTATTATTAGTTTATTATTAAAGAAGACGGCATCAGTGGTTTGGAAGATGAGGGGGAGCACAACTCCATGTTCATGGATCATCATGGATGTTATAACATCCTGAAAAATATAGCAGAGAGGTGGGATTCGGTCATTCTCCGCCAATACACACCGACCTGCGTCTTAAAAAATAAGTAGGCTATATAAACTTTTAATTATGTAATTGATTGACTAAACTTTATTTTAATTTTAGTTTACTAATTTTAATTTAACTTAATTTTATTTCATTCTAGTTCATTCTAGTTAATTTTAACATATTACTTTTATAAGTGTTTTTCTTACAAACAAACTATAGATCTTGAAATTTGAAAATAAATATTTTTTATTTTTTATTGTCCTAGTACCTAGTCCTAGTAAGTACTAGCGGTTCTGCACGGTTTCACCCGCGTATACGGGAACAAAATATAGCCTATGTTACTCAGCTTTCCATTGGTGAAAGAATTTTTAGAATCAATCCAGTTTAGTTTTTGAGTTTATTCGTAACAAAAGCCGTATGTACAGAAAGAAAGCTGATAGTCGGCGCCGATTACCAGCGCTTATCGGCGCTTATCGGCGCTGGTCCATTCTACATAAAGCAAGCAGATTGAAGCAGAGCGAGCAAAATGTCGTACGATAATTGGCGGGGGGCACCAGCGCTTATCGGCACTTATCGGCGCTTGTTCATATAAATGCCTGCGCCGGTTACCTGCGTAGACCGGCGCCTATGAGCGCTGATAAGTTGTCAGCTTTCTTTCTGTATACGGCTAAAGTTACAAAAATATAAATCTTTCCTCTTTATAATATTAGACTTCAGAATCTTAGATAGCGGTTTCGATTCCCGCTCTTAGCCAATCTTTTCATCATGCATGTTCTCTACATACATGTTCGTGCATCAATCTTTGCATGCATGAACACGTATGTTGGCTTCGTGTCTGTATAAATGGAATGGACGTAAATAGACAACCAAATATAATTCTTAATTTTAAATTTGCAACTTGAAAGTTGATTGATACTTAATTGATTAATCTTCTTTTTCTAGTAAGTCCAGTCCCATTTATCTACTAGCCCACCGGAGCGAAAAAGTAGCTTATGTAGTAACGTGTTTTATAACACATTTGCTTGTAAAAGGTGTCTTATTTCACCAATTTCAATATCGTATTGTATCTCATTACGCCGAAGTGCGGTAAGTGTAAAGTAAAACGCACGGTTTATCAAGATGCTCCGTCTTAAAACGAACGGTACTTTTTAAAAGAGCAAAGAGTTTTTATGTCAAAAAAATTGTCAACATTTTATGATTAAAATTAAGTTTGGGAGATAAAATATAATAAAGAAATATTTATGCACATAATTATTTAATTTAATTAATTTTGACAGTAAATTACAACCAATTAATCTGTAACAAAAATATTAATTTACTTTATTAGTAATACTGGCTGATTTTTGTGCCTTTGCCTAAAAAAAATGATGATGAGCGCCGCGCGCTTTTTCTTAACGCTGTATTGTTTTTATTCGTTTACCATAGTCGGAGTTTTATTTTATTTCCTCGCAAATGTGTTATAAAACGTCGTATGACATACGTGTTCTTTGATAATTACAGCCTCTGCTTACTTGTAACCCTCGCCTACGGCTCGGGCTAGCAATATCAACTCGTCTGTAATTTTCAACCTACCGCACTTATATCATAATGTACTATTATAACACATTTGCTCGTAAAAGGTGTCTTATTTCACCAATTTCAATATCGTATTGTATCTCATTACGCCCAAGTGCGGTAAGTGTAAAGTAAAACGCACGGTTTATCAAGATGCTCCGTCTTAAAACGAACGGTACTTTTTAAAATCTCACCAAAGAGTTTTTATGTCAAAAAAGTTGTCAAAATTTTATGATTAAAATTAACTTTGGGAGATAAAATATAATAAAGAAATATTTATGTATATAATGATTTTATTTAATTAATTTTGACAGTAAATTACAACCAATTAATCTGTAACAAAAACACAAAATTATTAATTTACTTTGTTAGTAATAGGTACTGGCTGTTTTTTGTGCCTTTGCCTAAAAAAAAAATGCTGATGCGAGCCGCGCGCTTTTTCTTAACGCTCAACGCTGTACCTATTGTTTTTATTCGTTTACCATAGTCGGAGTTTTATTTTATTTCTATATGTTTGAAAAAAAGAAGTATTATTATTATTAACTATTTACTGAGTAGTAAGTAGTAATATTCATCTCTAACTCGACGGTGAAGGAAAACATCATTAGGAAACCCGCAGGTCCCATTAATTCTGAGGCGTGTGTAACAGACCCGGCCCGGCGATGGGCTCACCACCTATCACGTTTAGTGGTAGAATATCCTCGTGAAAAGTGGGTATTTCCAGAAATGGAATACCTCTGCCTACCCCCTCGGGGATAAGAGGCTTTTTATTTTTTATTTAGTAGTAGTAAGTATTCAAACAGTATCGTATTCTTTATTTCTTGAAAGTAGCTTATTTAGAAACCAAATATCAGGTTACTGGAGTTTATAACAACTCGGCCCCTCACTGGCCCCCACCTTTCTACCCCCCCCCCTCCCCCTTTATCTACTCACTAATGAACACATCTGCAGTATGCAATTATCTTGCTAGGAGAGTGGACGGTTGTAACTTCGTCTATTGACTTCTAATCAATGCTTTCATACATTTATTTAATGCAATTAATTTTAACTCTGTCACGTTCAGGGGCATACTCGTATTATTGAGTATTTTTATCTACGATATTTAAAATATAAACAATTTGTTGTTTGTAAATGTAAAGCTAGGCCAAAGCAGTTACTTTTTTGAGAATAACATGTATGTACCAAGCCTGGTGGTACATGATTAAATGAGACTGCAGATGGATTTATTCTGTTTTATTATAACGTAATAACTGCTTATATACTATGACAAGATGTGGTTTATCTATCGATCTAACTTATCTCTAATCTTACAATTACGTGCCGTACATTTGCCGCATAACTTCACGTGCGGTGTCGCTACAATACTCCCCCCTTTGATCCATGGGTTACAATTGTGATGAGATTATTCATCCTTTGATCTACTGATTTCAAGAATCCAGATAGTAATAGTGCACCAAATGTTTTGGAGCCATTTTGAGAGAAGACGGTCGCGAAATATCAATATTTTTATCCAATATTGGTTTAATATGGGTATTCATCCCAATATCGACCGTACACATTGATTGGTGGATCGATTTGCTTAAAGTTGCAGGCGTTGTAAGCTCTGACACTTTATCAATTAGCGTTCGACCAGCAATATCTACTAGTAAGTATTATAGTAGTAATAGTTTAAAGCGTTCTCTCTCCATATGTACAAATTTTTGTACCATTTGTAGCGTATAGTTTATATTTACTATTTGGTTTTATTGATACCTTCTGCGGTTTATTAATAACTGTTATATTAGCTCCCGTATCGATTAAAAACCTCATACCACTTTTTCAGTCAGTAATCATAAGGCGATTGGACGGGTGAATAGCACAGATGCGTGCAAAACTTAGTTTCTGCTTCTTGGTATTATAATTCTCTTTCCAGTCACATGGTTTGATACCCTGTTTAGCTGAATTTCGAAATTTACTGCAATAATAACAGTAGTGCCTTTTTTCACGATTCTGTGAACTTGACCTAGGCGGATAACGCTGATGATAGGAATTCCATTCAGTGCTGTGTCAGTAATTTCCGCGTTCGCGTTGAATAGCGCATAATTCTAATTGCATTCTTCATATTTGTGCAAAATTTTTTTGATTTTACTTCGTCATCAGTTTTATTTATGTTTGTTTTGATCGCTGATATTTCACTCATTCTTGAGTTTTCTAATATTCTATCAGCGATTTGACCCAATTTAACAATGTCCTTAGTATCGGTGACTGCTAAAACAGTTGTAACAGAGGTTGGCAGGAGTCTAAGCCATAGGAGTCCAATAGTGTCATCGTCAAATTGATGAGGTCACTTACTTGTTGTATTTCTTCTTTGGACAGTTTGGCTATAACCAGGTTATATTTGTAGTCGTCTCCTTGCTTCTGCGGTGCCATAGTTGTGGTTGATCTTTCCAAAATTCGGGAAGCAGGAATATCACTGAAGAATTTGCAGCTACTTCCAAGTACTTGGTGTTGTTACTTTTTAACGGTGTGGTCGTCATGACGTAGGTTGTCGTATTCTTCTTCGGGGTCACCAATTGTACCAAGCCTGGTGGTACATGATTAAATGAGACTGCAGATGGATTTAATCTGTTTTATTATAACGTAATAACTGCTTATATACTATGACAAGATGTGGTTTATCTATCGATCTAACTTATCTCTAATCTTGCAATTACGTGCCGTACATTTGCCGCATAACTTCACGTGCGGTGTCGCTACATGTACTATAATTTTCCTACGGGAACATCTATTATTTCTACTGCTAAGAGTGAACACATCAGCTTCTCATAATTACAGACTTAGTTGTACCTACATACCTAAGTCTTTTAGATTATTTTTCTATTATTTTTCGGTGAAATTCTTGAATGGATTAACTGACCGGCGTAGGTATTCACGGAGACTCGATACCGTTTCCGTTAGATTCAGATCGAGTGAAAAATTTTCCGATGTCGAATCTATCGACTTCGGAAACTTTATTCTAGGTGTTTCTGACAGCCACGGAAAATTTTCCGAATCCTTATGTCACATATGACCTTAGATAAAAGCAAAAGAGGAAGATACGGTATAGTCATAGAAATCATCGTTGACATTTGGACTACATACAACTACACGCGCAAATAAAAAAAGAGATAGAAAGACGTACTCGGGCACAAGCGCGAACGAGTTGACTACAACGAATTACGCTACTTGCACCTAATTTAAAGGATCCACGCGCGAGGCGCCGGTACCGTATTCCTCTTTTGCTTTTATCTAAGCATATGACATTAGTTTTCAATACCAACATCAGCCCATCTCGAAAGTGTTCGACAGATTTTCCGATATCGAATATCGAAGCTCCCTGAATACGCGTGCTGGCGTGGCTTTTCGTAGTATCCCCAAGGTACTTCCTTTCTAATATATTTACATATCTATACATATAATAAAACTCTAACGGGGTCGTGTCTGTACATGAAAGATTTTTCGAAAATTTCAACGGTAGTGTATATAGTTATCGATATAGATACCGAAACACCAATTTTTGGAATTTTTGTCTGTCTGTCTGTCTGTCTGGTTGTGCACATCACTCAAAAACTACTGGACGGATTTTGATGAAATTTGGTATGGAGATAACTGAGTACTCGGGTCAACATATAGGCTACTTTTTATTCCAGGAAAATATCTCATTCCCACGGGAAAATATAAAAACTGGTTAAAAAGAGAAATACGTACTACTCCGAAACGATAACACCTAGAAACTTGAAAAATGGTATAAAGGTGTCTGATATGTCATAGAAAATTGGTATGAATGGATTTTTGGAAATTCCCACGGGAACGGGAATAAACTAAATCCAAGCGGGAAAACGCTGGTGGGCACCCGATATTTGAAATATGGTATGTAGGTGTTTTAAATATGTCGTAGGCAACCAATATGAAGGGATTTTCGCAAATTCCCACGGGAACGGGCATAAACGGAATCGGCGCGGGCAACGCCGCTGGGCATCCGCTAGTATAAAATAAAGACCGTTTCCTAGTCAGTCTGTTCCTGTATATCCGCTAACCTAAACCACGCAACGGATTATATGCGATTTTCCCCGATAGAAATAGCGATAAACGAGGAAGGTTTTTCTATATCATGTCAACAAAGCGAGGGTTACATTTACAAATAAAAAAAAATTGAGAGGTGTCAAGGGACACCCGGATGGATCGAAGTTCCATCATCATCACCATCATCTCATCATCATCATCATCTCATCATCATTATCATCATCATCATCATCCGTCTAGCATCTTTTCGCAATAAGGAACTTCGTTTTAAAAAATCAAAAAATCAAAAATCGTTTATTTTCTATTGGTATTAAAATATACACTTAGAAACGTCAATATTTTATAATAACAAGGCACTCTAAACTCGTCCATGAAGATTGGCTAAATGCAAACAGCAGCCCATCTCCACCGACGAGCTGCTGGTTCCGAATGCAGTACCCCGAGAAGAGCCAGCAAGAAACTCAAGGGCAGCTCTTTTTAATCTCATGTCTTACTAATAAATACATCTATGCACACAGAAATGTGGACAAACTCGCAGTAATAAGCTGGTATACATATCTTGAACATATGGCGAGAAGTTTAAAGCGCAAACTGCTTCAGTAGCAGACGGTGGAGTGCCGCGAAGTTTTGGTAGTAACATTCAAATGACGCGCCATGGGGAGGCCGCTTGGCCGAGAGGACAACCTGCTTTTTGATACACTCATTTTTAGGGTTCCGTAGCCAAATGGCAAAAAATGGAACCCACATGGATTTATCATGTTTGTCGGTCCGTCCGTCCGTATGTCACAGCCACTTTTTTCCGAAACCATGTAAGTATACTGTTGAAACTTGGTAAGTGTATTCTGTGAACCGCATTAAGATTTTCACCCAAAAATAGAAGAAAAAAACAATAAATTTAGGGTGTTCCCCATACTTAGAACTGAAATAAAAAAAAAATTATCAAATCCATACGGTCACATCTATGGATAGGTCTTCAAAAATTATATTGAGGTTTCTAACATTTTTTTTCTAAACTGAATAGTTTACGCGAGAGACACTTCCAAAGTGGTAAAATCTGTCCCCACCCCCCTGTTATTTCTAAAATAAGAGAATGATAAAACTATACGTAAACATTTTATTTCAGTAGACCTATAGTACACATATACGTATGTTTAATGTGTTGTAAAGTAAAAAGCGTTTATTGCAATTCTGCGACGTTACTGACGTATCTAAATTATGTCACTCACACAGCGCCTGTCACATGCTAATGAAATCGAGTTACCTGCCATATTGATAGAATGAACAAAAATATGCAGAATTTACAAATATGGCTGCATAATAAAAAACAACGGAACGGTAAAGCCAAGTAAAACTATTTTTTTTGGCGGATCGGAGTTAGAATACTACTCCATCGTAAAATGAAAAGATCTTTCAGTTCAAGATGTAATCGATGTTACAAACTGGTGTAAAAATGTTAATAGCGTATTTTAAAACACTGCGATTTAGTAGTAGCTGTGGTAATAGTGACTTCTCGAGCTGGCCGTCAATGCCGATTGTTGTTCAGTATAGCGTCGATAGAGGTCACTACAACTTATGAAGCAATAAAAAATAGGGTAGTTGACTGTCTCAAAATTATATTTCGAGTAATCATTAATTAAGAAGATTATCCCAAAATAACTCAAACAAGTAAAATTGAAACATTTTTGACGGGCTTGTTGGCTCAGTTGGTAGTGACCCTGCCTTCGACCCTGAGTTCGATCCCGGTTCGGGGCCAAAATTTGTGTGCATGATGTCTGTTGGCTTTGTGTCTGGTCGTTCAATATTTATTTAAGTATGTCTATTAGTTGTTTAGTACCCATAGTGCAGGCCCTGCCTAGTTTGGGACTAAATAACCGTGTGTGAATTGTGTCCCACAAAAAAAAATGAGTAGGTACTAAAAATGATGACGTCACATATTCTCATCATAGTACATTTTCCATGGGAAATTTTCATTTTGACGACCATAAAAATCACTTATGTATTTGAATAAGCAGTCAAATATACTTCACAGGAGGGTGTGAATTTTGGTTACATACTACCAAAATTCACACCCTCCTATGACGTACCCGTCCCCGACTTCAATAAAACTATTGATGCTATTTCAGTTTTAGTTTTGAAAATAATCTAAACCGGAGTCTTGATTATAACAGCCTGCTCCAATATAACGATAAGGCTTCCCTGCTCATTAAAACGCGCCTTAAGGCTTAATATTAACGCCCCTTTGAAATGTCCGGCGATGAATTTCAAATTGACTACAACTAGCGCCTCCCCCGGCTGTTGTCCTGAACTAAATCATTTAAGCTGCCTTTGTTTCCATATCTTTCTTAGATACCATAATATTAACGCCTATTGTATTGTTAATAGCTTTCAAGACACTTTCAAGATACTAAGTAATACTGTAACTATACTATACTTAAATCGTTAGAGCCTTAATTTTGTATTCACACAGGAAAGAGGTAAATACCTCCGGGAAACAAAAAACATAACTTACAAATAACTGGCATTTTTAGCTTTGGTTGGTACTGATATAGCTGCAAAAAGAGATACAACTGTGAGGTAAGATTTCATCACAATATCAAGCATTCTCAATCCTCTAGAATCTATGATCAGAGCCATCTGATGGTAAATATTCATCCCCATGGACATCTGCAACACCAGGAGTCATTGATACGTAAAGGTAAAACTTTAGGAGGTAATTTCAATGTTGTAAGTACGTAGAAAAATCGTGGTGGTATAATTCTAGGCGACCATGATGTAAAGATGTGGCCCCTTTCTACAAAGCGAGCAAAGATATCAATAATATCTTTGGGCGATGAGCGGTGATCGGAACGCGACAGTAGCAGTAACAGCTTCTCCTAAGCCCATTGTATTGACAGTAAAGAGCCAACATTTCTCCAGAGCCATAAAGGTTATGTCCGTTTTGACCGCTAACCGACCTTGAAACTGTTGGTCGTTCGGCCACATCAATATATCATTATAAATAGACATAAAGACTGACTCGCTGTAGCTTTAGCGCAAAAATTAGCAAAGGGATTTCAAAAGAGCTATTTCCAAAGTGTTCACGGCTCAGTACCTACTAATAAATTCAAAGCGCAGAAATTGAGATCGTACTTTAAATGGTTGGAATGATTCATAATGAAACAACCACTCCTCACGAAGTTCCAGCAACAAATTAAATGCACAAAGTATAAAATTCAAATTAGTACCTCGAATAAAGCGATGCATTGCAAAAGCGACCGCACTATCAAAGCCGAAGTTTTAAAGCGAAATTACAAAATTTTAAACCAGACTGTCTCATTTAAGTTACATTAATTATACGTCGCTCAAAGTTAGTTGAAACTTAAAATATGTAGCCTGTTATTAAAGTCGGCCTCGTTAAGTTTACAACTGATTATGTTTCGGCCTGCTATAAATAATTATAAAGCTGATATAAATAAAAGTGCCGCTTTTAGCTCGACTTGGCGGGGGCACTGCCGTGCCCCCAGATACGCAGATTCCATCATCATCAACCCATAACAGCCCACTGCTGAGCTAAGGATCTTTTTTTTGTCAAACCATTTGTCTGCCATCTCACCTGATGGAAAGTGATGATGCAGACGACGATGGAGCATGTTTGCCTAGATAATGCCTATTCACTCTTGCCTTGAAGAGGCCCAGGCAGGGAGTTCCATTCCTTAGCCGTTCGCATTAAAAATCTTTTGCAGCAGCGATAGTTCTTGACACTATGCGAGGTCGAGGGCGATGAGGGTTGCAGAAATGAAAGATGTTGTAGAGAGTCGAGATCGAGTGTGGTCGGTGATCGGATCTGACCTCCTTTACTACCCCTATTATAGTAGTTGAGTAGAAAATTAAAGAGGGTAGATACATTTTAGTAAACCCTGTAGGTGGGTACCTATAGGTCTATGACCTCTATTTTCAATCACCGCGGATTGGGAGATGGTGTGAAGCTAGTGGCCACCTAACAGTCAGAATGTTCAACTTACGCTCAAGGTATTGATATGGCTTAACGACTTCCATTGTGCCTAAACAGAACGAAAGCCGGGACCAACAAAGACTTGCCGAGACACGGGAGCGCTCGTGATGTAACCCATTCACTGACCGCATCCAACTTTGCTTAACCTGTGTGATCGTTAATTCGTTACAAACACATTGGTATACGGCTACGAGCGCTTTACGCAGTAATAAATAAATAAACGCCATTTTAAACCCATCGCTCGTACCTGCAGGCTTCAAAAGCGGGCTGTTAATGAATTTTGAGTGAAGTTCACTTATGTGGTGAATGAGGCGCCTGCATACATTACGTACACTTAGGTACGCTCTGCGAGCTTCAAAAGATATTCAGAAAACTCTGCTGTTGCATCGCCATGCACTTGCCTGTGCATACACGGATATGATGCGGTGACTAATGCATCTAGCTACTGTATTTCAAAAATAATTTATGAAGGTAATAAGTTATAAATAAAAATAAAATAAATAATCTCACGCCTTATATCCCCGAGGGGGTAGGCACAGGTATTATATTTCTGGATATACCCACTTTTCACCAGGTATTCTCTGGACCCCTAAACGTGATAGGTGGTGAGCACATCGCCGGACCGGGTCTGTTACACATGCCTCAGAATTAATTCTAGGTTTCCTCGCAATGTTTTTCTTCACCGTCGAGCTAGTGATAAATATATTTCTGTTCCAATAAAATATTAGCAAACTAGGTAGTTAGAATCGATAGTTATCCTAATATCATCTGTCGCGTAACCTTTTCTAGGGAAGAATGATTCAACAAAAAAATACGTTATCTCGCCCCATCGTTTTAATTTTCAATTACCAGTTTTGATTGATTGTTACGAAGTTATTTTTTGTCACTCGACAACTTTGTCGTCGCTCGCAATCTGAAACGGAATGATTAATGATGTCACTCGTGGCTTCGGAAAGAAATAGGTGTTCTCGCGCAACTGTAAGTGGCTTCCGACATTCAATTATCTTTCGACAGACAGGCTGAAAAAAGTACTTTTCACACCACATGCTCGACAAAGCCGGATTATATATCATATAAACGTCACCGAAAGCAAGACATTATATCCCTTGGCTTTAACCGGGTTATAATGTTGTATGGAATTTCATTATAACCCTAGGTCAATAATGTAATTTTCACTTTTCATAATCCTTATTGCTATGACGATAAAGTCTAATTTCGTTAAGCAAAATGTGGTGCAGTCGTGGCCAACTCGATTTTCGAAAACCGAAGCCGCGACCAACTAGATTCGCACGATCTTCAATTGTTAAATCAAGGACCTAGGTCACGCCGGCAGAAACAAGTTGCTGTATCCATTTTATAACTTTAACATTTCAAAAAATATCGAAAATGTTGAGTGATGAAAGTACTTTGTCTTCAGAGTCTATTATACTAGATGCCATAGGCATTGTCAATAATCTACTATCATGCAATTGCATTTTATGATCTCGCATAAGGTGAGAAAAGTAGAGTATATAACTCGGGAATATAACTGTTTTAGTCTTGGGCGCTTAAATCCCTCACTAAACTCAGGACTCAGTCTTAATTCCCTCGCTTCGCTCGGGAATTAAAACTGGGAGTCCTTTGTTACGTTCAGGATTCAATGTCGCGCCCGTGACATAAAACAGTGCTTTATTCCCTTGTTGTATAATCTACTATAAATGAAGTGTGGACATACTGAGACACACATGGGCGTACCAGGAGGGGCAGGGGAGCTGCCCCCCCTGGAAATCTCGCAATACATGTATGAACTCGCCTAATTACTAATCAAAGTGTAAACGGGGCCTTATGCTCTAACTTTTAAATAAAAGCTGGCAAAATGCACGGGGTCCAAGGTATCTCGTGAAATGTGGGTATATCCAGTAATGGAATACCTCTGCCTATACCCCCTCGGGGATAAAAAAGGCGTGAGATATATATATATTATAATATATAAAATGCACGGTGCAATTGCCAAAAAACGGGCGCGAC
The DNA here is from genome assembly GCA_963855545.1 of Ethmia dodecea. Classification (NCBI taxonomy): domain Eukaryota; kingdom Metazoa; phylum Arthropoda; class Insecta; order Lepidoptera; family Depressariidae; genus Ethmia; species Ethmia dodecea. The sequence continues at coordinate 132,036 of OY979453.1, forward strand.
GATGGCGGACGAAGATTACCTATAAAGCAGGATCATTTCCTGGGCCAGAAGCTGCGTATACGCCCATACCACATTTCTGAATTTCTTTATATATATATATATATATATATATATATATATATATAATCTCACGCCTATTTTATCCCCGAAGGGGTAGGCAGAGGTATTCCATTACTGGATATACCCACATTTCACGAGATATATTGGACCCCTAAACGTGATAGGTGGTGAGCCCATCGCCGGACCGGGTCTATTTACACATGTCTCAGAATTAATTCTGAGACCTGCGGGTTTCCTCACGATGTTTTCCTTCACCGTAGAGCTAGTGATAAATATGTACGTAAGTTTTTGAAAAACTCATTAGTACATGCCAGGATTCGAACCCGAGCCTCACTGATTTTCGGCCGGCTCTTTAACCGTCCGGGCTATCACTGCTCTTCTTTTCTTTATTGTCTGCGGTATTGAAGTCGCATCAAGCAAGCAAGCCTACAGAGTCCCATACCCATAGCATGGTCTTGGCGCGAACTTGCCACAAAAGACATTGTTTCGCGGCGCATGACTCGCACATTTTGCAAAAATTAATTAAAATCTAATAGCACGATGACTTGCGCCGCCATTTTGGGGGCTGACGCAGCAGTCCTGTTATTATTATTGCGGTTCAACAATATTTTTTCGCGTGAAAAGCGGACAGGAAAATGGTTTAATAAGAATTTTTGTAAAAGTATTAGGGTGAAACAAAAACAAAAAGTTCTTTTCAACACACTTGCTCATAAAGTGGCTCTAATTTCACTGCAATTAGGCACATAATGACACCTATAATCAAACTGAGACTTTTTGTTTGCTATTATTCACTAGTGAGTTATAGATTTTTTTTTTCAATTTTGTTGCTAGAGTTGCTTTGTTCTTAAAAAAGTTTCGATACAAAAAAGATCGTATTCAATCGTACTAATAAATTAATACACAAATATGGCTTGCTCATTTCATGCAACTTCGTATTTAAATAGATCATTTCAACTTGTACGTGTTTAATAAACAAAACTTTCACTCAAATATAACTTTGGTTTTCTCTGTAAAAACTTTAAATACCCCATTTTGTACGTGGCTAAAACGCTATCCACGACAAACCAAAGAAAAAGAAACCTAATTTTTTTAGTCCATGGCCGATCGCCATTGTAAGATGCGAGCGCATAGGAAAACGAGGCTGTATGGGCCTAGATCCTTTTGCCTTTTCCAAATTATATAAATAAAAAATTGGAAAACCAATTAATTTTCCCCGCCATTGCGAATGATTATTTTAAAATGATTTTTTAGTATTATTTATTCACAAGTGTGTTGAAAAACGTCGTATGATACACGTGTGTATTGATGATTACCGTCCTCGGCTCTCTTATGACCCTCGCCTACGGCTCGGGTCTCAATGGCGCCTCAGCGGTAATCACCAACTTTACTCACTTGTACCATAATGTACTATTACAAAACTATTTGATTAATTATTTCTTAATAGTGACATTATTTTGAGTAAGCAGCGCAGTGATACTGCTTCACATGATAAAAATCAGTGAGGATCGGGTTCGAATCCTACGAGTTTTTCGAAAACTTAAGCACATATTTTGATCACTATCTCGACGGTGAAGGAAAACATCGTGAGGAAACCCGCAGCTCCCAGAATTAATTCTGAGACATGTAACAGACACGGTCCGGTGATGGGCTCACCACCTATCACTTTTAGGGGTCCAGAGACCATCTTGTGAAAAGTGGGTATATCCAGAAATGGAATACCTTTGCCTACCCCCTGGGGGATAAAAAGGCGTGAGATTATTTTATTTATTTTGAAATACTTTCACTATGGGAATGGGACAGACTTGATCAGAACAACTTTGTTTTTCACTCCACCATAGAATACTGAGATGAGAAAAATGAAGTTGCTCTGATCAAGTTGGTTCCATGGTGTTGTTCCGAATGATGTCTCTTACAACCCAGTTTCAGCTTGTAAAATCCCTTTTGTTACACACTGTAGTTAGGTACAGAGAGGAGCTACTTTTATGAGGATTATTTTAAAGAATTAATTTACAGATTAAATAAAAGTTCATTAGGTTACTCATAAAGACTTAATTATTCTGCAAAAAAATCCGACCCTATTATAAAAACTATTTTGAGGAGCAGCCCAATTGGTAATTTTAATAAAGTAGATTTTAAGCAAACAGAACATCTTTCATTTGTCCGTCATTTCATACGTAGGTAGGTACTTAAATAACATTGATAAAACAGACCAAAATCTATTTATTTTACACATTGCCGGTGCCCAACAAGGTATTCTATATAATCCCTCGGTATTGTATATATTACCTCGGTAGAGTATGTAATAGACATTAATATTAATAATATTTCATACACTGCCTGAACGCCCCAGGTATTATATGTATTGCCTAGGGATTATATATAATACCTGCATTATACAGATTGCCGGTAACATATATATTACCTACTAGCCACCCGCCCTCGCTTCGCTTCGGTTTATCCTATCCTACTAATATTATAAATGCGAAAGTTTGTATGGATGGATGTATGGATGGATGTTTGTTCCTATTTCACGCAAAAACTACTGAACGGATTTTGATGAAACTTTACAGTTATATAGCTTATACATCAGAATAACACATAGGCTATATTTCATCCCCGTATCCCCACGGGAACGGGAAATACGCGGGTGAAACCACGGAGCGCTGCTATGGTATATAATACCTTCCCTTTAAGTCACTCTATCTATTTAAAGATCTAAGCATACATAGGGACAGTTTTATACGATGAAGTGATGATTGTAGTGCCCTGATAGCTCTGACTGTACTGTCTTCGATTTATCAAGGACTACTAAAGAAGCTGCGATAGTGCGGTGCCGTCGACACGCTAAGAAGAATAACAGAAAGATAAAAGCTGTCAGCTTTCTGAGAATTATCCTACATGTTTTCACATTGAAGAAGTGTTTTTTGTTCGACTGCCTCAAGACGGTAATATTTTGTCATGACGTGTATGTATATTTCTTTGGCACACTCTGTAGCCTAATTTTTTAAATATTAAACTGTAGCTGTTCTTTGCGATTTCGCCGTAACCGTAAGTCCCGTTCCCCTCATGTTACTCCCAGAGAAAAAAGCTTTCGTCAATGGAAAAAAAATCGCTCTAGTTCTTTTTGCCTATTAATTACAAACAAAAATACAAATCTTTCGTCTACATCTCTCTATATATATCTATATCGTTATAATATTAGTATAGATAATTCTGTTTGCTCTGTACATGTATTTTATCATTTCCAATATCAAGGAGTCTTTATCCAATCATTTTAGAAGACAAAACCTTAAACATTGATCTACATTCCACACTAATTCTTACTGTAAATCACCGCTATGTTTCCTAATATATTTAATTGAGTAGAACACCCTTGCCCAACTATTGTTTTCGTTGTATCTTTGCCTTACCTCACCCCATGAGAGCTGATGTGTTTACGAGTAAAAACACCTATTGCACAGCCGTGCCCGAAGATCCATACTGCACTAATGAGAACGCAGATTTTTCGAGTGAGCCACAGAGACTCGAGGGGCCATTAAGTGAGTCGTTATTCGAAGCTATTACCGCCGCGTGACGCATGGCCGCCGTAATCCACTCCTCATTTATACGAATAAGAAAAATAAATGCTTCGGAACGGCTAATTCTATTAGAATTTCACAGCACCTGTGAAATATTTCTTATTATGTTTTAGTTTGCACATTAGGTACTTACAAATGAAATGTTTTATTCAATGTAGTATAAGTCAAGTTTTGGAAAATCTAGAACAGCTTTAGGTATCTTGTTGTAAAAGTTACTTTATGTTTTTGCACAGTACTTTGGAAACATTGTAAGGGCACAGGCTTTAACTTTGCAATTTCATTGAAAATTATAAAAAAAATGCTCTAATATGTCTTTATGCTTAGTGCCTTAGGTGGTCGGCCAAGATATTTTATACCTATAATTACCTATCCACTTTTTTACCAGTATTTTAAAAACTGACTTGTACTTGCCCTCACCTGGCTTTAAAATTGTTGGTGTAAGTTTAACTAAAGGGCAGTTTTGACTAAATAAGACCTGTCATGTACGGATCGGAATGTTGGGCTCTTAAGGAGGATGAAAGGAGACTAAATGCAGCGGAGATGAGAATGTTGAGATGGATGTATGGAGTGACAAGAATGGATAAAATTAGGAATGAGTACATAAGAGGAAGTCTGAAAGTAGCACCTGTTATATAGAGAAGTTGAGAGGTAATCGTCTGTCTTGGTACGGACATATTTTATGATGAGGAGGGATCAGAGGAATGTGATTGATATGAATATGGAAGGTTATAGAAAGAGGGGTAGACAAAGAAAAGATGGATGAATTGTATGAAGGATGATATGTGCAAGATGGGAGTGAATTTAGACCTAAATGGAAGGTAAAAACATACTGCGCCGACCCCAAATAATGGGAAAAGGGCAGGTAAATGATGATGGTGTAAGTTAACGTAGCTTCCAAGAAAATAATACAACAATGTGAATTGCAGACCGATCACGGACAGGGTATGAGAAGTGCCGCGTTCTCGGTAGGTGATCCAATTTGCGGAGTAGCCGAGAGCGTTGCGGCAAGGACTAAGTGACCGCGAGCTAGCTCTGAGCGCGGCTTGTACAGTCAAGAGAATGTAAAGCTTTACACTTGTAGTGCGAGTCTGACCTTTAAAGCGATTGCAAACATTGTGCTTCCAGATTGGTTCCACTCTAATTTGGTTTGGAGCAGTGATAGTCCGGACGGTTAAAGAGCCGGTCGAAAATCAGTGAGGCCTGGATTCGAATCCTGGCATGTACCAATGAGTTTTTCAGAAACTTACGTACATATTTATCACTAGCTCGACGGTGAAGGAAAACATCGTGAGGAAACCCGCAGGTCTCAGAATTAATTCTGAGACATGTGTAAATAGACCCGGTCCGGCGATGGGCTCACCACCTATCACGTTTAGAGGTCCAAGGTATCTCGTGAAATGTGGGTATATCCAGTAATGGAATACCTCTGCTTACCCCCTCGGGGATGAAAGGCGTGAGATTATTTATTTATTTTTATTTTATTTATAATTTGGTCTAGTTCTGACAATGGCATCTATGAGAAAAAACCCTATAAAGTCTTAAATTTGCATTAAGTCTTAATATTGCCTGAAATAAAGATTTATTATTATAATATTAAGTATTTATTTATTTATTTATTTATTTTTCCACGGAATACAACAATTATCATTATTATTAGGTATCGCCAAACTGCATTACAGTTTGTTGGCGAAGGTTTCACTCACTAAAACATGTAGTATTGTTGTGTACCTACCATGGAATGAAAAAAAAAACACCACTTATCTACCCTTAACCATATTTAACAACATTAAACTGTGTCTTTCATTTTACATTTACAATAAAGTATCCAATAACTTAGCTTTGAGTTTGTTTTTAAACATCTGCTTGCTAATACATTCATTCTCCGAGACAATGTTGTTGCAAATTCTTGGTACCATATATTTTCGCGTTCTCTCACCTTAGTAGTTCTTAGCAGCGGGTTCCAGGAATTTACCACGGACATTCTCACGGAGATTTCTGACAGGTATTTTAAGTAATTTAAAATCATTACATTGAAATTGGTCCAGTGCCATTATGTATCGCACTTTTTCATGCACAGGTAAAATTTTAAATTTTTTAAACAATAAATTATAATTTTGATTACATTTAGTTTTAGTTTTCTTATCAACTAACAGTTTTATTAACCTAGTTTGTATATGCAGTATTCTATCGAGAAAAGTTTTAAACGTCCTACCGTACGCACATAACCCATACAATATAACTAATAACCGATTCCGCTAGCGCATGATATAATGTAAACATTAATGCCCTATTAGTAACATAATATTTCAAGTTTTTAAGTTTGCACATAATGGATCGCAACTTATTACATACTATATCAACATGTAACTTCCAGCTCATTCTGGTATCTATTGTTAGCCCCAGGTATTTATAACTATTTACGAACTCAATGTTTTTACATTTACACAGCAGTGAGTCATTGTGTATGCACTCAAAGGTATGTCCTTTAATAATTATACTTTCATTAGGTTTTTTTTATATAAGGTGAATGGATTAACATACACTTTGTTTTGTCTGCATTTAATATTATCCCATTTTCATGTGACCATTTTAATATGTTATCGAAATCACATTGAATACAGTTTTCTATGGTTTTAATATCCCTGTCAGCGTACATAATGCACGTATCGTAGCATACATATGAGCGCGACAAATGAAGAAATAACTCAATATCACGCCAACCGATTTCGATTTTTTTTTAACCGACTTCAAAAAAGCAGAGGTTCTCAATTTGATTATTCCTAAGGCGTGTTGCGTGTCAACAGAGAATGAGTGGGAGATAAATGCGCTTCGTCGTAACGCTCGCTGTAATGACACGTGGTTAGTGTGTAGTCCGCGGTTCTTCCCCGATGATCGCTCGGCGCACGCACGATCGCGGAAGAGGCTAACAGAGCTACCCTCCATTTAGACTAGGATGGCTTTTACCCGCGGCTTCGCTCGCTCACGGTTATTTCACCCCCATTAGGGGTTTAATTTAGCAAAATCCTTTCTTAGGCCGCTATTACATTATCATATATATGTCATTTATATATGATTGCATATCTGTCAAAATCTATGATCATAGTTAAATGATGCTGTCCTTCATTTTTACTTAGACCCACCTATGATCACATAAACTGGATGGATAACGATTTAGCCGTGTTTACCGTTGCTCTGAGTGCAATTTTATTAATAGCATTAAAAAAGAAGAAAACTGTTAAGAAAAAAACAAAGAATAAAAGACTTATTTGGGTTAGATCATGGGTAGCTAGACGATCAGAGAGAGGAGTCCATAACACCTTGCTAGAAGAATTAAGATTGGAAGATAAAAAATCTTACAAAATATATCTCCGGATGGATGAAGTCGTGTTTAACTATATACTATCGAAAGTGGCACCAATCATTTCAAAGCAAGAAACTCATTTCCGATGCCCCATTAGTGCAAAAGATCGTTTATTAGTAACACTGAAATATCTAGCTACCGGAGAATCATTTTCTAGCTTACAGTTTCTAACCAGAATTCCTCAATGTACATTATCAGTAATTATACCAGAAACATGTAGAGCAATATATAAGGCTTTCAAGGATATCCATCTAAAAGTAAGCACAAAATAAAGAGCATGAAATTTATAAATTTTATTTATTGGGAGAATTTAAGTACTAGTATTTAAGTACAAAAAAATAAATTGTACTTAAATAAACTGGCATAAATTGATATTCTAGAATTTATTACTATTTCCTTACAGTATGTGTTACAATTACTTCTGGATCATAGTTATTTATGTAATATACAATTTTTTCGCTTGATTCCTGAGTGGGTGTAGTCATAGGGCAAATAAAAATTGTTTTCGTCCTCTGTGTGGATCTTGCCATTTCCATCTCCCTGCGGGTTATTGTTGTGATGAATGGATGAATCGTTTTCTGTGATAATTTTGATATTTCCATCTTCCTGTGGGCTATTAGTGCAATAGAGATCCTCAGGTGGATGTTGTTCTAATGTATTGTAATTTTTAAAATCTTCAAATTGTGGTTTGATGTTTTCTTTTTTGATTTTGATTTGTTTTGATTTTATTTTAGGCAGTAACTCATTTCTCCTAACTACAATAGAACTGGCAGTTCCAGTTACTACAGGTTTTGATGTTGGTGGCACTGACGTACCTTGTACTTTTCCATACGTAATGGTTTCAGCTGGTATATTTTGAGAAATTATAGAATCCTCAGAGTGGTTAGTAGTCCGGGTGGATGGTCTCTCCTCAAACAAGTTACCAGTATCAATCTCGTCCCAGATGTCAAACAGACACATTTGAATCTTACGTTTAGCTTTATTTACAAAATTATTGTTGCTAGCCTGTAGAATACTGGTCAACTCGCTGTTCACAAAATTACAAAATGTAGTAATGTGGTCTTGGCTGATAGTTTTTGTGTTACGGGTAATTTGTTGAGACATCTGTCTCATTGTAGCTGTAACTTCTATAATCAAACCATCTGCGTCTTCATCTTGTGCTGATGTAGAATTCCTCTTCTTAGTTTTACGTGGACGCGCTGTCTGAAATTAATAAAAAGAATTTATTATTGCAGGTACCAAACACTGAGACCGAGTGGAACGAAGTATCTGAAGATTTTAAAAATAGATGGAATGTATTTAATTGCTTGGGAGCATTAGATGGAAAGCATGTTCGAATTACATGTCCTCCTAATAGTGGATCACATTTCTACAACTATAAACTGTATAACAGTATTGTCTAATTAGCTTTAGCTGATGCTAATTATAAATGTTTGTACGTTGATGTTGGAACAAATGGTAGAGTCGGTGATTCAGGAGTTTATGCTAAGAGCAAACTTAGACAATTCTTAAACAATAAATCACTGTTAAATATACCACAAGGAAAACCCCTGCCAGGCACAAGCGCAGTGTCCTATGTTGCCATAGCAGATGACGACTTTTCCACTGAGTTATACCATAATGAAACCATACCCTCTCCGGAATTTAACACGGGAAGAATCAATATTTAACTATAGGTTATCACGTGGCAGAAGGGTTGTAGAAAGTGCCTTTGGTATATTGGCCACTCGTTTCAGAGTAATGTTAAATTCAATTAATTTAACAGTAAATAATGTTAAAGACATTGTTTTAGCATGCTGTGTTTTGTATAATATACTTGTCAAGAGAAAGCACTTTTATACTACACAGCCACGTTTTGAAGGCGATTCTATCTTTCAAAAAAGAAACGAAGTTGATATGGAAAAATTAATTCCCATTGCCAGACAAGATCGAGAGTCACTATTACATGGTGCAGAAATAAGAAATTACTTTAAAGTTTATTATAATGGCATTGGAAGAGTACCCTGGCAAGACGGGAAAGTAAGTGCCAGATCCCATTAAAAGATGTTACCTCTTGTTCATATGACTGCTGTGTGTCCATGCTGTCGGAGTAAACTTGAGGTGATTGGCTATCCAAGTTTGATTCGGAAGCATCTGCTTCACTAGAAATATCTAAAAAGCGAAGCAATGGGAACCAGTACACTGTTGGGATGTAATCACCACCTGAACCACTTTTGCATTTTGTTATCTGAAAATAGAAAATAATATAACTTTATTAAACAAAATTTTAACACAAATACTACAGTTTCATTATCATTGTTGAGTAATCTATCAATCAAGTAGTTCAAGAAGGTACCAGCCAGCTACTTTTGTAGGAGCTGTTAAACTATTATTACAGCTAGGTACCTACTCACCTTTAGTTTTTCTGCGAGATACTGAGATCTAAGGCTGTTGATTTTCTTCCGTACGTCTGCCACGAGCTTTGAGTATTAAACCAACAGGAGACGTCACGCGCACTAGTTTCTTTACAAAAAAATCTGCCAATTTCTGCGGGGGGGACGAGGAAACAATCACAAATAATGTTAAAACAAACGCGTTTTTTGATAAAACAATTAAATACTAGCTTGAACTAGGTGCACACAAATACATTCACCAATACAAGCACTCCGTGAACTCAAACAAACTAGTTGTATTTAACCGGTGTGCTCAAAGACCGACAAGTTTTTTTGGCAGAGGGGACCACCTGTCAGTGGCGTCTCCGGATACTCAAAGGCCACGAGGCATACTCTTCCCGTTGTATCACTTATTAATTTTGCAATGCTTGCCATTATTGACAATCGTTTGTCGCGATTTTTGTAATCCGGAACAAGATTATTATATAAACACTCATTTTCCTCGTAAAGAGTAATTAATATTTTTGTTGTTTCAATATTCCAGTCAAAATTTTTGCACTTGGAAGACGCCATTTTTTTAGATTAGGTGCATAGACATAGAGGAAAGAATCACCTACGAATATGATCCTACTTGTACGCTCGCTGTCAAATAGGACCCCATAACTATGATCATAGACAATATGAATCACATATTACACCGTCATATGTTCTTCATATTAAAATGTCTCATATACAGGGTGACTTTTTTACCGTCTGGAAAAAAATGTGGTGTGATAGGTAAGGTAATAGATTCATTTGGCAATGTTACTTAAAAAAAAAATTTATTCTCAAAAAATTTTTTTGTTTTCTTATACTAATATACATTACTCAATTGTAGTCAATAATACACACTGACATATTTGAAATAGTATTTTAAAAAGAAACAGGCCATAGTTTCAATTTATGCGCAATTTACCTACAACCGCCAGCTGCGCGTAGTACTGTGCGTTGTTTTCTAGATTTTCTAAATCGCATTAAACATGACTACATTTAACAATTAATCTCGTGTATAACTTCGGCTCTAGATACCTTATACGTCATATTTTTTTCCAGACGGTAAAAAAAAACATCCAGTATCTATGATCATATTTCTATGACAGTGTAATTAAGCTCTTAGTGGATGCCTACACTGTATAAGCTATCTATGTGCTAATTTTCATGTCTCTAGACCCAGCGGTTTAGGCTGGGCGTTGATATATCACCAATCAGTCAGCTTATTATTTTATAATTTATAGATTACTCTAAAGAGTAAAAAACCGAATTCAAATAATAATACTAAAAAAATAGTCCAATTAAGCACGTCTTCCTTTTTAACCGCCTTCAAAAAGAGGAGGAGTTTATCAATACGTATATTTTTTTTTCAATTCGACTGGTAAGATATGGACCTATGTCGGTTAGTTGGGAAGAACTAAAACAGCCGAAAATCAGTGAGGCTCGGGTTCGAATCCTGGCATGTACCAATGAGTTTTTCAAAACTTACGTACATATTTATCACTAGCTCGACGGTGAAGGAAAACATCGTGAGGAAACCCGCAGGTCTCAGAATTAATTCTGAAACATGTGTAAACGGACCCGGTTCGGCGATGGGCTCACCACCTATCACGTTTAGGGGTCCAATGTATCTCGTGAAATGTGGGTATATCCAGTAATGGAATACCTCTGCCTACCCACTTGGGGATGAAAGGCGTGAGATTATTTATTTTTTATTTTTTAACTAAAACATTTTGATACGGCCAGTGGACGCGACGCCAGAGATGAAGATATCGAAGCCATACCGACCACATGATAGCTAACAGACGAGCCTCATTAGCCACCCACGTGGCATTTGCATAAACTAATCGGCTATCAAACGCTGTAAGCGGCCCTCATGTACCGCTGTTAACTGCAGCCATTTTGCCTTTTAATATATGCATGGTTTTAGCGGCCGCCGCGGAATAATTATGACGCTTATCCGTTCTGTGATCCGTAAACAAATGATATTGTTAAGTGTTTAATAGAACAGAATTAGGTTAGTGTGAGTCGGGAGTAAAGAGATTAAAATATAATAGGGCATAGAGGGGATAAAGCGAGGAAAATTTGAAGCCAAAAGTTATTCCAAGTGGACTAAGTCTAGTACAATTTCGACCGAATGACAGCTCGCGTTCATACTAACTGACATGACGCTTGAGCTTCAAACATGCTTCAAAGTTTTGTATGAAAATATTCCCAATGCCCTCTCTATGTCTCGTGTATCCTAAACGGTTTTATAGATGTTAAATCGTGAGGTCCTATCGGATTCGTCTTCATCTCGAGCCTGCCTGTCTTGCAGTAAGCCTGAGTTCGATTCTTGGTTAGGGCATGTTTCAATGAGTTTAAAATAATAATAATAAACCTCATGCCTTTTTCTAATCTTGCAAATAAACGTTTTTCAATATATTTTGGAAACCTCTGCGTGACCCGGGTGCTACTACACATGCCTCAGAATCAATTCTGGGACCCGCGGGTTAACTCACGATGTATTCATTTTTAGGGTTCCGTGCCGCAGGGTAAAACGGGACCCTATTTCTAAGACTTCGCTGTCTGTCCGTCCGTCTGTGACCAGGCTGTATCTCATGAACCGTGATAGTTCGAGAGTTGAAATCTTCACAGCTGATGTATTTCTATTGTCGCTGTAACAAAAAATACTAAAAAAACAGAATAAAATAAATATTTAAGGGGGCTCTCATAGACCAAACGTCATTTTTTTGCCGTTTTTAAAGATAATGGTACGGATCCCTTCGTTCGCTATTCCGACTCGCTCTTAACCGCTCAAATCTATCACTAACTGAAACCCACCAGGCCTCAGTATTAGTCAGCACTTGTTACAAAATACACGTGTAACACAGTCTATCTTCCCAATACCAAATGCTAATATTGTAATTTACACTAAGCGCAACACAGGGATTATATTGCACTGAAACGTGATACAATAGCGTACATTCTAAACAGTATCCGATTTCCGATCTCAATACAGTAAGTGGCTTCGCCAATACGGCACGTGACTCGGTGCTATTGACATATCAGTGCATCTTGCTTAATTGCGAAGCCTCGCCTTTGCAGGCCACCGCCTAACGTAATGTAATCATAACAGTCGCCAGTGGTGGGAAGAGACGCTCGGTTGGTATCGAATACTTATTATTATTATTATTAGTTTATTATTAAAGAAGACGGCATCAGTGGTTTGGAAGATGAGGGGGAGCACAACTCCATGTTCATGGATCATCATGGATGTTATAACATCCTGAAAATTATAGCAGAGAGGTGGGATTCGGACAATCTCCGCCAATACACACCGACCTGCGTCTTAAAAAATAAGTAGGCTATATAAAGTTTTAATTATGTAATTGATTGACTAAACTTTATTTTAATTTTAGTTTACTAATTTTAATTTAACTTAATTTTATTTCATTCTAGTTAATTTTAACATATTAGTTTTATAAGTGTTCTTCTTACTAACAAACTATGGATCTTGAAATTATAAAATAAATATTTTTTATTTTTTATTGTCCTAGTACCTAGTCCTAGTAAGTACTAGCGGTTCTGCACGGTTTCACCCGCGTATACGGGAACAAAATATAGCCTTTGTTACTCATGGATATTTAGCTTTCCATTGGTGAAAGAATTTTTAGAATCAGTCCAGTTTAGTTTTTGAGTTTATTCGTAACAAAAGCCGTATACAGAAAGAAAGCTGATAGTCGGCGCCGGTTACCAGCGCTTATCGGCGCTTATCGGCGCTGGTCCATTCTACATAAAGCGAGCAGATTGAAGCAGAGCGAGAAAAATGTCGTACGATAATTGGCGGGGGGCACCAGCGCTTATCGGCACTTATCGGCGCTTGTTCATATAAATGCCTGCGCCGGTTACCTGCGTAGACCGGCGCCTATGAGCGCTGCTAAGTTGTCAGCTTTCTTTCTGTATACGGCTAAAGATACAAAAATATAAATCTTTCCTCTTTATAATATTAGACATCAGAATCTTAGATAGCGGTTTCGATTCCCGCTCTTAGCCAATCTTTTCATCATGCATGTTCTCTACATACATGTTCATGCATCAATCTTTGCATGCATGAACACGTATGTTGGCTTCGTGTCTGTGTAAATGGAATGGACGTAAATAGACAACCAAATATAATTCTTAATTTTAAATTTGCAACTTGAAAGTTGATTGATACTTAATTGATTAATCTTCTTTTTCTAGTAAGTCCAGTCCCATTTATCTACTAGCCCACCGGAGCGAAAAAGTAGCTTATGTAGTAACTTATTTTATAACACATTTGCTTGTAAAAGGTGTCTTATTTCACCAATTTCAATATCGTATTGTATCTCATTACGCCCAAGTGCGGTAAGTGTAAAGTCGCACGGTTTATCAAGATGCTCCGTCTTAAAACGAACGGTACTTTTTAAAAGAGCAAAGAGTTTTTATGTCAAAAAAGTTGTCAACATTTTATGATTAAAATTAAGTTTGGGAGATAAAATATAATAAAGAAATATTTATGCACATAATTATTTAATTTAATTAATTTTGACAGTAAATTACAACCAATTAATCTGTAACAAAAATATTAATTTACTTTATTAGTAATACTGGCTGTTTTTTGTGCCTTTGCCTAAAAAAAATGATGATGAGCGCCGCGCGCTTTTTCTTAACGCTGTATTGTTTTTATTCGTTTACCATAGTCGGAGTTTTATTTTATTTCCTCGCAAATGTGTTATAAAACGTCGTATGACATACGTGTTCTTTGATAATTACAGCCTCTGCTTAATTGTAACCCTCGCCTACGGCTCGGGCTAGCAATATCAACTCGTCTGTAATTTTCAACCTACCGCACTTATATCATAATGTACTATTATAACACATTTGCTCGTAAAAGGTGTCTTATTTCACCAATTTCAATATCGTATTGTATCTCATCACGCCCAAGTGCGGTAAGTGTAAAGTAAAACGCACGGTTTATCAAGATGCTCCGTCTTAAAACGAACGGTACTTTTTAAAATCTCACCAAAGAGTTTTTATGTCAAAAAAGTTGTCAAAATTTTATGATTAAAATTAACTTTGGGAGATAAAATATAATAAAGAAATATTTATGTATATAATGATTTTATTTAATTAATTTTGACAGTAAATTACAACCAATTAATCTGTAACAAAAACACAAAATTATTAATTTACTTTGTTAGTAATAGGTACTGGCTGTTTTTTGTGCCTTTGCCTAAAAAAAAAATGCTGATGCGAGCCGCGCGCTTTTTCTTAACGCTCAACGCTGTACCTATTGTTTTTATTCGTTTACCATAGTCGGAGTTTTATTTTATTTCTATATGTTTGAAAAAAAGAAGTATTATTATTATTAACTATTTACTGAGTAGTAAGTAGTAATATTCATCTCTAACTCGACGGTGAAGGAAAACATCATTAGGAAACCCGCAGGTCCCATTAATTCTGAGGCGTGTGTAACAGACCCGGCCCGGCGATGGGCCCACCACCTATCACGTTTAGTGGTAGAATATCCTCGTGAAAAGTGGGTATTTCCAGAAATGGAATACCTCTGCCTACCCCCTCGGGGATAAGAGGCTTTTTATTTTTTATTTAGTAGTAGTAAGTATTCAAACAGTATCGTATTCTTTATTTCTTGAAAGTAGCTTATTTAGAAACCAAATATCAGGTTACTGGAGTTTATAACAACTCGGCCCCTCACTGGCCCCCACCTTTCTACCCCCCCCCCCTCCCCCTTTATCTACTCACTAATGAACACATCTGCAGTATGCAATTATCTTGCTAGGAGAGTGGACGGTTGTAACTTCGTCTATTGACTTCTAATCAATGCTTTCATACATTTATTTAATGCAATTAATTTTAACTCTGTCACGTTCAGGGGCATACTCGTATTATTGAGTATTTTTATCTACGATATTTAAAATATAAACAATTTGTTGTTTGTAAATGTAAAGCTAGGCCAAAGCAGTTACTTTTTTGAGAATAACATGTATGTACCAAGCCTGGTGGTACATGATTAAATGAGACTGCAGATGGATTTATTCTGTTTTATTATAACGTAATAACTGCTTATATACTATGACAAGATGTGGTTTATCTATCGATCTAACTTATCTCTAATCTTACAATTACGTGCCGTACATTTGCCGCATAACTTCACGTGCGGTGTCGCTACAATACTCCCCCCTTTGATCCATGGGTTACAATTGTGATGAGATTATTCATCCTTTGATCTACTGATTTCAAGAATCCAGATAGTAATAGTGCACCAAATGTTTTGGAGCCATTTTGAGAGAAGACGGTCGCGAAATATCAATATTTTTATCCAATATTGGTTTAATATGGGTATTCATCCCAATATCGACCGTACACATTGATTGGTGGATCGATTTGCTTAAAGTTGCAGGCGTTGTAAGCTCTGACACTTTATCAATTAGCGTTCGACCAGCAATATCTACTAGTAAGTATTATAGTAGTAATAGTTTAAAGCGTTCTCTCTCCATATGTACAAATTTTTGTACCATTTGTAGCGTATAGTTTATATTTACTATTTGGTTTTATTGATACCTTCTGCGGTTTATTAATAACTGTTATATTAGCTCCCGTATCGATTAAAAACCTCATACCACTTTTTCAGTCAGTAATCATAAGGCGATTGGACGGGTGAATAGCACAGATGCGTGCAAAACTTAGTTTCTGCTTCTTGGTATTATAATTCTCTTTCCAGTCACATGGTTTGATACCCTGTTTAGCTGAATTTCGAAATTTACTGCAATAATAACAGTAGTGCCTTTTTTCACGATTCTGTGAACTTGACCTAGGCGGATAACGCTGATGATAGGAATTCCATTCAGTGCTGTGTCAGTAATTTCCGCGTTCGCGTTGAATAGCGCATAATTCTAATTGCATTCTTCATATTTGTGCAAAATTTTTTTGATTTTACTTCGTCATCAGTTTTATTTATGTTTGTTTTGATCGCTGATATTTCACTCATTCTTGAGTTTTCTAATATTCTATCAGCGATTTGACCCAATTTAACAATGTCCTTAGTATCGGTGACTGCTAAAACAGTTGTAACAGAGGTTGGCAGGAGTCTAAGCCATAGGAGTCCAATAGTGTCATCGTCAAATTGATGAGGTCACTTACTTGTTGTATTTCTTCTTTGGACAGTTTGGCTATAACCAGGTTATATTTGTAGTCGTCTCCTTGCTTCTGCGGTGCCATAGTTGTGGTTGATCTTTCCAAAATTCGGGAAGCAGGAATATCACTGAAGAATTTGCAGCTACTTCCAAGTACTTGGTGTTGTTACTTTTTAACGGTGTGGTCGTCATGACGTAGGTTGTCGTATTCTTCTTCGGGGTCACCAATTGTACCAAGCCTGGTGGTACATGATTAAATGAGACTGCAGATGGATTTAATCTGTTTTATTATAACGTAATAACTGCTTATATACTATGACAAGATGTGGTTTATCTATCGATCTAACTTATCTCTAATCTTGCAATTACGTGCCGTACATTTGCCGCATAACTTCACGTGCGGTGTCGCTACATGTACTATAATTTTCCTACGGGAACATCTATTATTTCTACTGCTAAGAGTGAACACATCAGCTTCTCATAATTACAGACTTAGTTGTACCTACATACCTAAGTCTTTTAGATTATTTTTCTATTATTTTTCGGTGAAATTCTTGAATGGATTAACTGACCGGCGTAGGTATTCACGGAGACTCGATACCGTTTCCGTTCGATTCAGATCGAGTGAAAAATTTTCCGATGTCGAATCTATCGACTTCGGAAACTTTATTCTAGGTGTTTCTGACAGCCACGGAAAATTTTCCGAATCCTTATGTCACATATGACCTTAGATAAAAGCAAAAGAGGAAGATACGGTATAGTCATAGAAATCATCGTTGACATTTGGACTACATACAACTACACGCGCAAATAAAAAAAGAGATAGAAAGACGTACTCGGGCACAAGCGCGAACGAGTTGACTACAACGAATTACGCTACTTGCACCTAATTTAAAGGATCCACGCGCGAGGCGCCGGTACCGTATTCCTCTTTTGCTTTTATCTAAGCATATGACATTAGTTTTCAATACCAACATCAGCCCATCTCGAAAGTGTTCGACAGATTTTCCGATATCGAATATCGAAGCTCCCTGAATACGCGTGCTGGCGTGGCTTTTCGTAGTATCCCCAAGGTACTTCCTTTCTAATATATTTACATATCTATACATATAATAAAACTCTAACGGGGTCGTGTCTGTACATGAAAGATTTTTCGAAAATTTCAACGGTAGTGTATATAGTTATCGATATAGATACCGAAACACCAATTTTTGGAATTTTTGTCTGTCTGTCTGTCTGTCTGGTTGTGCACATCACTCAAAAACTACTGGACGGATTTTGATGAAATTTGGTATGGAGATAACTGAGTACTCGGGTCAACATATAGGCTACTTTTTATTCCAGGAAAATATCTCATTCCCACGGGAAAATATAAAAACTGGTTAAAAAGAGAAATACGTACTATTCCGAAACGATAACACCTAGAAACTTGAAAAATGGTATGAAGGTGTCTGATATGTCATAGAAAATTGGTATGAATGGATTTTTGGAAATTCCCACGGGAACGGGAATAAACTAAATCCAAGCGGGAAAACGCCGGTAGGCACCCGATATTTGAAATATGGTATGTAGGTGTTTTAAATATGTCGTAGGCAACCAATATGAAGGGATTTTCGGAAATTCCCACGGGAACGGGCATAAACGGAATCCGCGCGGGCAACGCCGCTGGGCATCCGCTAGTATAAAATAAAGACCGTTTCCTAGTCAGTCTGTTCCTGTATATCAGCTAACCTAAACCACGCAACGGATTATATGCGATTTTCCCCGATAGAAATAGCGATAAACGAGGAAGGTTTTTCTATATCATGTCAACAAAGCGAGGGTTACATTTACAAATAAAAAAAAAATTAGAGGTGTCAAGGGACACCCGGATGGATCGAAGTTCCATCATCATCATCATCATCACCATCATTATCATCATCATCATCATCCGTCTAGCATCTTTTCGCAATAAGGAACTTCGTTTTAAAAAATAAAAAAATCAAAAATCGTTTATTTTCTATTGGTATTAAAATATACACTTAGAAACGTCAATATTTTATAATAACAAGGCACTCTAAACTCGTCCATGAAGATTGGCTAAATGCAAACAGCAGCCCATCTCCACCGACGAGCTGCTGGTTCCGAATGCAGTACCCCGAGAAGAGCCAGCAAGAAACTCAAGGGCAGCTCTTTTTAATCTCATGTCTTACTAATAAATACATCTATGCACACAGAAATGTGGACAAACTCGCAGTAATAAGCTGGTATACATATCTTGAACATATGGCGAGAAGTTTAAAGCGCAAACTGCTTCAGTAGCAGACGGTGGAGTGCCGCGAAGTTTTGGTAGTAACATTCAAATGACGCGCCATGGGGAGGCCGCTTGGCCGAGAGGACAACCTGCTTTTTGATACACTCATTTTTAGGGTTCCGTAGCCAAATGGCAAAAAATGGAACCCACATGGATTTATCATGTTTGTCGGTCCGTCCGTCCGTATGTCACAGCCACTTTTTTCCGAAACCATGTAAGTATACTGTTGAAACTTGGTAAGTGTATTCTGTGAACCGCATTAAGATTTTCACCCAAAAATAGAAGAAAAAAACAATAAATTTTGGGTGTTCCCCATACTTAGAACTGAAATAAAAAAAAAATTATCAAATCCATACGGTCACATCTATGGATAGGTCTTCAAAAATTATATTGAGGTTTCTAACATTTTTTTTCTAAACTGAATAGTTTACGCGAGAGACACTTCCAAAGTGGTAAAATCTGTCCCCACCCCCCTGTTATTTCTAAAATAAGAGAATGATAAAACTATACGTAAACATTTTATTTCAGTAGACCTATAGTACACATATACGTATGTTTAATGTGTTGTAAAGTAAAAAGCGTTTATTGCAATTCTGCGACGTTACTGACGTATCTAAATTATGTCACTCACACAGCGCCTGTCACATGCTAATGAAATCGAGTTACCTGCCATATTGATAGAATGAACAAAAATATGCAGAATTTACAAATATGGCTGCATAATAAAAAACAACGGAACGGTAAAGCCAAGTAAAACTATTTTTTTTGGCGGATCGGAGTTAGAATACTACTCCATCGTAAAATGAAAAGATCTTTCAGTTCAAGATGTAATCGATGTTACAAACTGGTGTAAAAATGTTAATAGCGTATTTTAAAACACTGCGATTTAGTAGTAGCTGTGGTAATAGTGACTTCTCGAGCTGGCCGTCAATGCCGATTGTTGTTCAGTATAGCGTCGATAGAGGTCACTACAACTTATGAAGCAATAAAAAATAGGGTAGTTGACTGTCTCAAAATTATATTTCGAGTAATCATTAATTAAGAAGATTATCCCAAAATAACTCAAACAAGTAAAATTGAAACATTTTTGACGGGCTTGTTGGCTCAGTTGGTAGTGACCCTGCCTTCGACCCTGAGTTCGATCCCGGTTCGGGGCCAAAATTTGTGTGCATGATGTCTGTTGGCTTTGTGTCTGGTCGTTCAATATTTATTTAAGTATGTCTATTAGTTGTTTAGTACCCATAGTGCAGGCCCTGCCTAGTTTGGGACTAAATAACCGTGTGTGAATTGTGTCCCACAAAAAAAAATGAGTAGGTACTAAAAATGATGACGTCACATATTCTCATCATAGTACATTTTCCATGGGAAATTTTCATTTTGACGACCATAAAAATCACTTATGTATTTGAATAAGCAGTCAAATATACTTCACAGGAGGGTGTGAATTTTGGTTACATACTACCAAAATTCACACCCTCCTATGACGTACCCGTCCCCGACTTCAATAAAACTATTGATGCTATTTCAGTTTTAGTTTTGAAAATAATCTAAACCGGAGTCTTGATTATAACAGCCTGCTCCAATATAACGATAAGGCTTCCCTGCTCATTAAAACGCGCCTTAAGGCTTAATATTAACGCCCCTTTGAAATGTCCGGCGATGAATTTCAAATTGACTACAACTAGCGCCTCCCCCGGCTGTTGTCCTGAACTAAATCATTTAAGCTGCCTTTGTTTCCATATCTTTCTTAGATACCATAATATTAACGCCTATTGTATTGTTAATAGCTTTCAAGACACTTTCAAGATACTAAGTAATACTGTAACTATACTATACTTAAATCGTTAGAGCCTTAATTTTGTATTCACACAGGAAAGAGGTAAATACCTCCGGGAAACAAAAAACATAACTTACAAATAACTGGCATTTTTAGCTTTGGTTGGTACTGATATAGCTGCAAAAAGAGATACAACTGTGAGGTAAGATTTCATCACAATATCAAGCATTCTCAATCCTCTAGAATCTATGATCAGAGCCATCTGATGGTAAATATTCATCCCCATGGACATCTGCAACACCAGGAGTCATTGATACGTAAAGGTAAAACTTTAGGAGGTAATTTCAATGTTGTAAGTACGTAGAAAAATCGTGGTGGTATAATTCTAGGCGACCATGATGTAAAGATGTGGCCCCTTTCTACAAAGCGAGCAAAGATATCAATAATATCTTTGGGCGATGAGCGGTGATCGGAACGCGACAGTAGCAGTAACAGCTTCTCCTAAGCCCATTGTATTGACAGTAAAGAGCCAACATTTCTCCAGAGCCATAAAGGTTATGTCCGTTTTGACCGCTAACCGACCTTGAAACTGTTGGTCGTTCGGCCACATCAATATATCATTATAAATAGACATAAAGACTGACTCGCTGTAGCTTTAGCGCAAAAATTAGCAAAGGGATTTCAAAAGAGCTATTTCCAAAGTGTTCACGGCTCAGTACCTACTAATAAATTCAAAGCGCAGAAATTGAGATCGTACTTTAAATGGTTGGAATGATTCATAATGAAACAACCACTCCTCACGAAGTTCCAGCAACAAATTAAATGCACAAAGTATAAAATTCAAATTAGTACCTCGAATAAAGCGATGCATTGCAAAAGCGACCGCACTATCAAAGCCGAAGTTTTAAAGCGAAATTACAAAATTTTAAACCAGACTGTCTCATTTAAGTTACATTAATTATACGTCGCTCAAAGTTAGTTGAAACTTAAAATATGTAGCCTGTTATTAAAGTCGGCCTCGTTAAGTTTACAACTGATTATGTTTCGGCCTGCTATAAATAATTATAAAGCTGATATAAATAAAAGTGCCGCTTTTAGCTCGACTTGGCGGGGGCACTGCCGTGCCCCCAGATACGCAGATTCCATCATCATCAACCCATAACAGCCCACTGCTGAGCTAAGGATCTTTTTTTTGTCAAACCATTTGTCTGCCATCTCACCTGATGGAAAGTGATGATGCAGACGACGATGGAGCATGTTTGCCTAGATAATGCCTATTCACTCTTGCCTTGAAGAGGCCCAGGCAGGGAGTTCCATTCCTTAGCCGTTCGCATTAAAAATCTTTTGCAGCAGCGATAGTTCTTGACACTATGCGAGGTCGAGGGCGATGAGGGTTGCAGAAATGAAAGATGTTGTAGAGAGTCGAGATCGAGTGTGGTCGGTGATCGGATCTGACCTCCTTTACTACCCCTATTATAGTAGTTGAGTAGAAAATTAAAGAGGGTAGATACATTTTAGTAAACCCTGTAGGTGGGTACCTATAGGTCTATGACCTCTATTTTCAATCACCGCGGATTGGGAGATGGTGTGAAGCTAGTGGCCACCTAACAGTCAGAATGTTCAACTTACGCTCAAGGTATTGATATGGCTTAACGACTTCCATTGTGCCTAAACAGAACGAAAGCCGGGACCAACAAAGACTTGCCGAGACACGGGAGCGCTCGTGATGTAACCCATTCACTGACCGCATCCAACTTTGCTTAACCTGTGTGATCGTTAATTCGTTACAAACACATTGGTATACGGCTACGAGCGCTTTACGCAGTAATAAATAAATAAACGCCATTTTAAACCCATCGCTCGTACCTGCAGGCTTCAAAAGCGGGCTGTTAATGAATTTTGAGTGAAGTTCACTTATGTGGTGAATGAGGCGCCTGCATACATTACGTACACCTAGGTACGCTCTGCGAGCTTCAAAAGATATTCAGAAAACTCTGCTGTTGCATCGCCATGCACTTGCCTGTGCATACACGGATATGATGCGGTGACTAATGCATCTAGCTACTGTATTTCAAAAATAATTTATGAAGGTAATAAGTTATAAATAAAAATAAAATAAATAATCTCACGCCTTATATCCCCGAGGGGGTAGGCACAGGTATTATATTTCTGGATATACCCACTTTTCACCAGGTATTCTCTGGACCCCTAAACGTGATAGGTGGTGAGCACATCGCCGGACCGGGTCTGTTACACATGCCTCAGAATTAATTCTAGGTTTCCTCGCAATGTTTTTCTTCACCGTCGAGCTAGTGATAAATATATTTCTGTTCCAATAAAATATTAGCAAACTAGGTAGTTAGAATCGATAGTTATCCTAATATCATCTGTCGCGTAACCTTTTCTAGGGAAGAATGATTCAACAAAAAAATACGTTATCTCGCCCCATCGTTTTAATTTTCAATTACCAGTTTTGATTGATTGTTACGAAGTTATTTTTTGTCACTCGACAACTTTGTCGTCGCTCGCAATCTGAAACGGAATGATTAATGATGTCACTCGTGGCTTCGGAAAGAAATAGGTGTTCTCGCGCAACTGTAAGTGGCTTCCGACATTCAATTATCTTTCGACAGACAGGCTGAAAAAAGTACTTTTCACACCACATGCTCGACAAAGCCGGATTATATATCATATAAACGTCACCGAAAGCAAGACATTATATCCCTTGGCTTTAACCGGGTTATAATGTTGTATGGAATTTCATTATAACCCTAGGTCAATAATGTAATTTTCACTTTTCATAATCCTTATTGCTATGACGATAAAGTCTAATTTCGTTAAGCAAAATGTGGTGCAGTCGTGGCCAACTCGATTTTCGGGCCAACTCGATTTTCGAAAACCGAAGCCGCGACCAACTAGATTCGCACGATCTTCAATTGTTAAATCAAGGACCTAGGTCACGCCGGCAGAAACAAGTTGCTGTATCCATTTTATAACTTTAACATTTCAAAAAATATCGAAAATGTTGAGTGATGAAAGTACTTTGTCTTCAGAGTCTATTATACTAGATGCCATAGGCATTGTCAATAATCTACTATCATGCAATTGCATTTTATGATCTCGCATAAGGTGAGAAAAGTAGAGTATATAACTCGGGAATATAACTGTTTTAGTCTTGGGCGCTTAAATCCCTCACTAAACTCAGGACTCAGTCTTAATTCCCTCGCTTCGCTCGGGAATTAAAACTGGGAGTCCTTTGTTACGTTCAGGATTCAATGTCGCGCCCGTGACATAAAACAGTGCTTTATTCCCTTGTTGTATAATCTACTATAAATGAAGTGTGGACATACTGAGACACACATGGGCGTACCAGGAGGGGCAGGGGAGCTGCCCCCCCTGGAAATCTCGCAATACATGTATGAACTCGCCTAATTACTAATCAAAGTGTAAACGGGGCCTTATGCTCTAACTTTTAAATAAAAGCTGGCAAAATGCACGGGGTCCAAGGTATCTCGTGAAATGTGGGTATATCCAGTAATGGAATACCTCTGCCTATACCCCCTCGGGGATAAAAAAGGCGTGAGATATATATATATTATAATATATAAAATGCACGGTGCAATTGCCAAAAAACGGGCGCGACGATGGCGGACGAAGATTACCTATAAAGCAGGATCATTTCCTGGGCCAGAAGCTGCGTATACGCCCATACCACATTTCTGAATTTCTTTATATATATATATATATATATATATATATATAATCTCACGCCTATTTTATCCCCGAAGGGGTAGGCAGAGGTATTCCATTACTGGATATACCCACATTTCACGAGATATATTGGACCCCTAAACGTGATAGGTGGTGAGCCCATCGCCGGACCGGGTCTATTTACACATGTCTCAGAATTAATTCTGAGACCTGCGGGTTTCCTCACGATGTTTTCCTTCACCGTAGAGCTAGTGATAAATATGTACGTAAGTTTTTGAAAAACTCATTAGTACATGCCAGGATTCGAACCCGAGCCTCACTGATTTTCGGCCGGCTCTTTAACCGTCCGGGCTATCACTGCTCTTCTTTTCTTTATTGTCTGCGGTATTGAAGTCGCATCAAGCAAGCAAGCCTACAGAGTCCCATACCCATAGCATGGTCTTGGCGCGAACTTGCCACAAAAGACATTGTTTCGCGGCGCATGACTCGCACATTTTGCAAAAATTAATTAAAATCTAATAGCACGATGACTTGCGCCGCCATTTTGGGGGCTGACGCAGCAGTCCTGTTATTATTATTGCGGTTCAACAATATTTTTTCGCGTGAAAAGCGGACAGGAAAATGGTTTAATAAGAATTTTTGTAAAAGTATTAGGGTGAAACAAAAACAAAAAGTTCTTTTTAAGGTTCTTTATAGCCCTTAAATATTTATTTTATTTTGTTTTTAAACGACTTCAAAAAGGAGGAGGTTATCAATTCGTCTGTATTTTTTTTTATGTTTGTTACCTCAGAACTTTTGACTGGGTGGACCGATTGGGATGATTCTTTTTTTAAGCTATTGCATAGCTTCTATCGCGGGCCTTGAGCGCGGGGACCGAATCCAGAAATTCCGTAACGAAAAAACGCTCTCCCCACTCCGACGGGCACGGAGGTGTGGCTTAAAGGCTGTGCATTGTATAAAATAAAATAAAGTGAAGTAAAGTAAAGTAAAGCAAAGCAAAGCAAAGCAAAGCAAAGCAAAGCAAAGCAAAGCAAAGCAAAGCAAAGCAAAGCAAAGCAAAGCAAAGCAAAGCAAAGCAAAGCAAAGCAAAGCAAAGCAAAGCAAAGCAAAGCAAAGCAAAGCAAAGCAAAGCAAAGCAAAGCAAAGCAAAGCAAAGCAAAGCAAAGCAAAGCAAAGCAAAGCAAAGCAAAGCAAAGCAAAGCAAAGCAAAGCAAAGCAAAGCAAAGCAAAGCAAAGCAAAGCAAAGCAAAGCAAAGCAAAGCAAAGCAAAGCAAAGCAAAGCAAAGCAAAGCAAAGCAAAGCAAAGCAAAGCAAAGCAAAGCAAAGCAAAGCAAAGCAAAGCAAAGCAAAGCAAAGCAAAGCAAAGCAAAGCAAAGCAAAGCAAAGCAAAGCAAAGCAAAGCAAAGCAAAGCATAGCATAGCATAGCATAGCAAAGCAAAGCAAAGCAAAGCAAAGCAAAGCAAAGCAAAGCAAAGCAAAGCAAAGCAAAGCAAAGCAAAGCAAAGCAAAGCAAAGCAAAGCAAAGCAAAGCAAAGCAAAGCAAAGCAAAGCAAAGCAAAGCAAAGCAAAGCAAAGCAAAGCAAAGCAAAGCAAAGCAAAGCAAAGCAAAGCAAAGCAAAGCAAAGCAAAGCAAAGCAAAGCAAAGCAAAGCAAAGCAAAGCAAAGCAAAGCAAAGCAAAGCAAAGCAAAGAAAGTCGAAAGTCGAAAGTCGAAAGTCGAAAGTCGAAAGTCGAAAGTCGAAAGTCGAAAGTCGAAAGTCGAAAGTCGAAAGTCGAAAGTCGAAAGTCGAAAGTCGAAAGTCGAAAGTCGAAAGTCGAAAGTCGAAAGTCGAAAGTCGAAAGTCGAAAGTCGAAAGTCGAAAGTCGAAAGTCGAAAGTCGAAAGTCGAAAGTCGAAAGTCGAAAGTCGAAAGTCGAAAGTCGAAAGTCGAAAGTCGAAAGTCGAAAGTCGAAAGTCGAAAGTCGAAAGTCGAAAGTCGAAAGTCGAAAGTCGAAAGTCGAAAGTCGAAAGTCGAAAGTCGAAAGTCGAAAGTCGAAAGTCGAAAGTCGAAAGTCGAAAGTCGAAAGTCGAAAGTCGAAAGTCGAAAGTCGAAAGTCGAAAGTCGAAAGTCGAAAGTCGAAAGTCGAAAGTCGAGTCGGAGTCGGAGTCGGAGTCGAGTCGAGTCGAGTCGAGTCGAGTCGAATCGAATCGAATCGAATCGAATCAAATGAAATGAAATGAAATAGTCAGACCAACCAAGACAGTCAACTTTATATTTTACAATTTATCTTCAAAGAATTCTTTAATATTATAATAACCATAATAACTCTTATTTATTAGAAAAGCTTTTAATTGATTTTTGAATACAATAATTTTATTCATAATACAATAATTCAAGGTTTAGTCAAAGTCAAAATGTTTTAGGCTCAACTCACACCGAAAGAGCGGCGAAGGTCAGCGAAGCGCAGCGACCCGCTCGGTAGAGAAGGCGCGCGGATTCCCACTCGTCCCTACCAATCGGAGTTCCGATCGGCGGACTCGGAACAACCCGTTTCTTTCGGCAGTCTTGTTGATACAAAATGCTATGCAATAGCTTTACCGCGGCAGTCCCCGAGTGCCACACGTCTTTTTTATTTTTTTATGTTTGTTACCTCAGAACTTTCGACTGGGTGAACCGATTTGGATGATTCTTTTTTATTTGAAAGCTGGTGCTTCCAGATTGGTCCCATTTTAATTTCGTCCAGTTCTGACAACGGAATCTATGAGAAAAACATATAAGTTAAAGATTTAAGTCGGTTTTTTTACTCTTTAGAGTGGTTATTTAATATTATAATAGAAGTTCATCATCTGTAAAAATTTCAACTAACTATCACGGTTCATGACATAGCTTAGGTACAACCTGGTGACAGATGGACGGATTTGCAGATGGAGTCTAATAAATACTCTTTGGGTACGGAACACTAAACAATAGGCAACGTGATTTGTACACCAGTACTAGGATTGAATATTTTATGTTAAGAACAAAGCACCCAAAAACAGCTTTTTGATCTCTCCGGGCGGAAAGTGGCAAATTTTGGCCCGCTGCGCTAAACGAAGTTGCCGCTTTCCGCCTCCGTCGATAATAAAAAAAGTATACACACCTCAGGAAGTAATGCGAAAGCCTCAGAACACATGTCTGCAGATTACATGTGATCTGATATCTCTTTATCTTAATAAATTATGTATTCCCATAAAAAAAGGATTATTGTAATCTGAGACATTTCTTACTTTACTTCCCTAGATGTGTAATCTATACTAATATTATAAAGAGGGAAGATTTGGGTTTTTGTATGTTTGTTACGAATAAACTCAAAAACTAGTGGACCGATTTTCAAAATTCTTTCACCAATGGAAAGTTAGAAGATCCCTGAGTAACATAGAATATATTTTATTCCCGTATCCCCACGGGAACGGGAACTACGATGGTGAAACCGCGCAGAACCGCTCTATATCTTGTGCGACTTTGTACACTTGTACACGTGAACTTCCTTCTACTCTCATGCAAAATTACTCCCCCCCCCTCCCGGTGACGGCATTCGCGACTGATCCGTACACTCCGTTCCCCCCACAGCTCCTAAGGGACAACTACCATGAATCTTCGCCCCATCCGGCGAGCCTTTATAAATATCCAGCATATTTCATCCGATTATTTTTGTTACACGTGGAGGATGTTGGGTATGAAATGAGAAAATTGGAAACTCATGTGAGCAAATCGAAATTGGTGTTTTGACGCTAGCGGTATTACATGAATTTATGATGTGCTTGTTATAATACAATAGCTAGCGGTTCTGCGCGGTTTCACCCACGTAGTTCCCGTTCCCGTGGGAATGCGGGAATAAAATGTAGCCTATGTTACACAGGGATCTTCTAGCTTTCAATTGGTGAAATAATTTTTAAAGTCGGTCTAGCAGTTTTTGAGTTTATTCGTTACAAACATACAAAAATACAAATCTTTCCTGTTTATAATATAACTATGGATATATTAGTGTAGATAAGACTTATTTGCGCTGAGATGATTTAAAATAATTACTTTAATAAACACAGAGTTTGAGATATGACTATACAAGGGTTCAATTATTGAGTCATATGTAGTTGTTCGTTTACACGCAATAAGACACATTACCGTAAGAATATTATAGTTCATACTACTTGCAGAGAAGTAAGCTTTATAATGAAGAAAGAATTTTCAAAATGGGTCCAGTTGTTTTGGAGCCTAATAATTACAAACAAACTTAAAAAAACTCTGAAATTAGTGTAGATTGTTGAAAAGAGGTGATAAAAAAAATATTAAAAATCTCACGCCTTCTATCCCTGAGGGGGTAGGTAGAGGTATTTCATTTCTGGAAATACACACTTTTCACGAATATTCGACCCCTAAACGTGATAGGTGGTGAGCCACATGCGTCAGAATTAATTCTGGGTCTTGCGGGTTTTCTCAAGATGTTTTCCTTCACGTGATGAATATGTACGTAAGTTTTGACGATCTCAAACATGTCACGATTTGAAGCAGGCTCTTTAACCGTAAGACTATCTTTGAAAAACTCATTGATACATACTAGGATTTGAACCTGAGCCTCATTGAAAAGCGGGCTCTTTTCTTATCATCATTTTTTGGAGCATAAAAAGAATTAGAGAATTAATAAGACGCGCACAAATAAGTGCTATAGATAACACTTGTTTATTCTATTATTCAGTGCTTTTATCGTGATATTAAAGTGAAGTACGTAGATTGTTAGTTCAGAAAACATCCCTCCTCGGAATTGCTTCTTGAGAAAAGAAAATTTATTTCTACACTGAACATTTTGTCCGAGAAAATTGATTTGAAAAGTAGCTTAACTTTAGTGCACATTCCTCATCGCGACTGGCAGGTTGAGTGCAGCGGAGATCCCATTAAGGGTGAACCGGGGTCATAGTTCGATTCTCTGCGTTGCATACAAAGTGTTTTATCCGACATTTGCATCAACATATTTTGGCGAGAGTGCATCTTTGAAATCATAAAGAAATGAATGCAAGCTAGTTTAGAAACGAGAATTTAGCATTTGCTTAGGGAGAAAGTAGTTTTGAGTTCGTTGTTATAACTAAAAGTAATAACAACTAAAGTTCAGAGGTATCACATGAAAGAACCTGACGTCATTCCTAGAACCAAAGCTTTGAATCAAGATTGAAATATGAAACTCTCTTTGAATAATGATGACAGCGTAAGGGTTCAATTATGAGAATTTAATAGATATAGTACCCTGAGATAGAAAATTCCACAAAATTTATTTATTTATTCAAAATAACTTAAAACTAGCATTACAGATAAATCTAAGGCGCTAGAAAAGAATTAAAAATAAAAATAAAGTAAGAATAAAATGAACCATTTAAACATCTCGCTCGCAAAACACCATACACTCATGACACGCACTCGTCCATGCATCCACGAATATACACACACCGGCACAATTAGCGGAACAGAAAAAAAAGGGAGTATTTACGCATTTTTGCGTGTTACTGGCCGGCTAAACAAGCTTTTTTTAAATTTGGGTTTTAATTTAAAAATGGAATACTAAGCGACTGCCCTTTTTTTCATTCTTTTGTTTTAATTTTCATTGATTCATTTTTTCCACCGCTTGTCCGTTTTTAGAAGGTTCGTGAATTCCATTTGAAAAGCTTTGAATTGCAGTTTTTGAGGCTTTTGAGTTTTTTCGCATATTGATAATTTACGAGCATCTAATTATGCCTGATTTAACGCCATCAGAAATCATTAGGGCAGATCAAATGAGGAGAAATGGTCAAACCTACAGATCGATTGCCAGAAGCCTTCGTCGATCGTTATCAACGATTTATCGTAGCATCCAACGATACAGATTGATGAATGCTCTAGTGAGAAGGAGAGGACAAGGCCGGAAAAGGTGTACTTCAAGGAGGGATGACCGTTTTCTCCAACTTCAAGTCCGACGGAACACGAGACTAACGGCGGTGCAGGCTCGAAATTTACTGGAAGAGGTACGAGCAGTAAGGATGAGTGAGCGGACAGTTCGTAGAAGATTCTAAGAAGTGGGTATAGGCTCGTATGTGCCCGCCAAAGCCCCAAAACTTGAGAGACATCATCGCACAAACCGTCTACACTTTGGTCGTGAACATCGTGATTGGGACTTCGACGACTGGGGACAGGTTCTTTTTACTGATGAATGCAGAGTTATGTTAAATCAAATTGATGGAAGGCAGCGAGTATGGAGACGCAAAGGAGAACGGTATATCCAGTCTAATTTTGAAAATACAGTTGCATATGGCGGCGGTTCAATTATGGTCTGGGGAGGAATATGTTTAGGAGCTCGTACGGAGTTAGTAGTGGTCGATGGCGGGAATCTGAATGCTGATCGGTATATCAGGGAGATTTTAGAAGAACATGTTGTGCCATTTGCCCCCTTTATTGGTAACAACTTCATTCTAATGCAGGATAATGCTCGGGCTCACAGTGCTCGCACAGTACAGACATACCTAATCCATGTTGGTATAACGGTGATGGAGTGGCCAGCACGGTCCCCCGATATGAACCCTATAGAACACGTCTGGGACTTGCTAAAGAGGAGTGTAAAGTCAAGAATGCCCCCTCCCAATAATCTTAACGAGTTGCGAAACGCATTACTTGAAGAATGGCAGAGGTTGCCCCAAGAAACCATTGATAACATCATCCGCAGCATGCCCAGACGGATGGAAACCCTCATCAGAGCACGAGGAGGAAACACTCGATATTGAACAGTCATTGAAATTGTTGTTAAACTTTGGAAAATCTTGAATTTTCTGCTGTTTCTCTATAATTAAAAATCGAAGAAAAATGCATTTTGTTTAATTTAATTTTTATTTTTATAAAATTTTAAGTATGGTGTTACAAATGAATGTCAAAACATGTTAATTTAATTGTTGTTTCATTTTAAATAATATATTGTTTAAAAATTACATTCATTGTTCTAAATTCCCTCTTTTTTCTCTTTTTTTTTCTGTTCCGCTAATTGTGCCGGTGTGTGTATCACACTCTGGGGCCACCGCCAGGCCAAAATATGAAAACGAAATTAAAAATGTTACTAAGTACGGTCAATGGAGGGGGGGTGCTAGGACGGTACAGTGGTTGGTATTGGACAGTTCTATTTATACACATTGATGTGAAAATTTTGATAGCGCGGTTTAGAACTCGGCGCTGTACGGGGAGCTTGACACATTTGCCTTAGTAGAGTTCTTATTTCAATCGCCTTAGAGGTCAGACTAGCACTAGAAGTGTAAAGCTTCATGTGCTCTTGACTGTAAATATGTCGTCACATTCTTAAAGTTCTATGTAGTACCGATAGATGTGAACAAAAGCAACACTGGTATAGTCGAGTCGTTTGTCTCGTTAAGTAATAAGTCGCAGAACAGACCAATTCAACTTTCCGCTGAGTTCCCCGACTTAGATGAAAATAGAAAATTTTCAGCTCTAGATGAATCATACGGAGTTTGCCGATATGACGGGCCTGTTGGCTCAGTTGGTAGTGACCCTGGCTTCTGAGTCGGAGGTAGTGGGATCGATCCCCGCTCGGGGCCAACATTTGTGTGCATGAACGTGTCTGTTGGCTTTATTTGTCTGGTCGTTTAATATTTATTTAAGAAGGTCTATCAGTTGTTTAGTACCCATAGTACAGGCCCTGCTTAGTTTGGAACTAAATAACCGTGTGTGAATAGTGTCGATTTATTATTATTACTGGCGACCCGCCCCGGCTTCGTATGGGTGCAATGCTAATACTAAAACCTTCCTCTTGAATCACTCTATCTCTTAAAAAAAAACCGCATCAAAATCCGTTGCGCAGTTTTAAAGATTTAAGCATACATAGGGACATAGGGATAAAGGGACAGAGAAAGCGACTTTGTTTTATACTATGTAGTGATTATGTTGACATCCGGACTACACGAGCTTGCCATAGTATAGAAGTCAGTTTCCATACTAAGCAGAATGCGGGGTAGCTCAAATTTGGTCCTGAGGATGATATCGGAGAGATTTCACTCTCTTCTCGTCGCCAGGTTCCTCGAGTTACATATAAAACATGGTGACGCCATTTTGTTAATTGTATTTTATTTTTTGCACTTACAAATTAAAACGATATAGGTATATCACGAACGTCAAGCCTCAGGATCCCACGGGCGATCAATGGCGATAGATAGTCCTATTGTGCCTCGTTTTTTGTGCTTGACGGTGTACCAAATATGATGTGCGTAAATTTTACAATATTATAGTACATTATGATACAAGTGTGCTAAGTTGACCATTATATACAAGGCGATATTGTGTGCGCACGAGCGAAAGCGAATGCGCCATAAGAAAGCCGCGTATATTATGGTCACAAGCACACGTGTTTCATACGACGTTTTTCAACACACTTGCGAGGAAAAAACAAGACTCTTCATTTAGAAAATTTTTCATAGGCCGCTAAATACATTTCACTCGATTTTGATGGCAAAAGACTATCGCACGCGGTTTTCGCCTCGTTACGTATGTCCGGCGGAATTGATAATAGGTTTTCTTCATTTTCTTCACTTGAAGTAGACATTTTCGTTAATATTAAACTTCACAATTAATCCAAACTTCGTCGCAGCCGACAACTATTTACGAAAAATGGCGCGTTGTTTTTTTTTCTTGCCGCGATACCGATGCGCGCGGAAGGCGGAAAGGTGCGAACTAGATCGGCCAACAGCCAAGATTAAAAATGTAACTAAATTTAAATGTAATGTTTAAAACAGAAATTACAGAAATTCTTAAATGAATTTAAGTTATTTTTTAATAATAAAGCTGAATTTACCATTTAGTGTTATTTTTCGCATAAATACTGTTTGTTGCTAAAATAAAAAGTTATAACCCGACTAAATTATATCGCTTCTTCTTCTTTTTACTTACAACTTGGTACTAGGGTACAAATGTAAATTGGTCGGGTTAATAAACTAAAGGCACTCGTTCAATAATATACTGAAAAAGCACGCGTGTTTAATATCTAGGATTATGAGCCAAAAATCGGTGGAATAAAAACGTCGTTTAGAGCAAGTGTGTTGAAAAATTTATTATAGGTAACCCTATAATTCTCGCGGTACCTAATAAGTGATTATCATTAGTAATATTAGTGATGTACCAACGAGTATTAACTAATATCAAGTTAATACAGTATACATTTTGGGATCATAAATTTATTATTACCTTGTAACTCGCGCATTAGGTGGTTCCTATTAATAATTTTAGCGATGTGCCCACCCACGGGCATTACGAGTAATTTCATTGATTCGTTGATAATTGATGTTTGAACTAGGATGTACTATAAGCAGTCGAAACTCAATTGGAACTGCTTTAACTAGCTTATGAAGAGCTAGAGAGGTAATTTATTAATGGATAAAGTCTGATTCGAAGTAATAAAATTATCGCGTACGTCACATCCGACCGCAGCTGCGGATGTCGCGACGAACCGCGGATGTCGGTGCGGCAATTAGCTGCGGAAGTAGGCGGATGTTCCGCTGGCAACCGCTGGCACAGCGTTTAACTTTACTGCTTTATTATACCAGTGCTTTAGATAACTGTTCGCTGTTGAGTCATAAATTTAGGCCACGGAAGGGAAGTTATAATTAGTCTCTGAAATTCGATTTTTAAAAGGGCGTGAATACATTAGGAACTGTAACGTTGTGCCTCATTGGGGCTGAGAAATATTAGTTCCCAGTTCTGTTCATTTCAAAAAAATATGTTACACTGTCATCACACATTACTCCTGTAGTTGTTGTTATGCAAATAAATATTCTGTCTTTGCTTCTATAATAATTTTAATATCTTTTCCAATAAAATTGTGTCGATTTTTATTAATGAATGAACGAACTCATAAAAAGAACTACAAACAAAGTACTCAATTAAACTTTAAAGCAATTCAAATTCTGCATATTTGTCACCCTTAGTCAAGCTAAGAAAAAAAAAACTTTTGAGGTGTCAAGGGACACCCGGGTGGAACATAGTTCCATCATCATCAGCATCATCATCATCACCATCATCATCATCATCATCTAATGAGATTATTAGCTTTATCATAGAGCTTCAACTATAGCAAAAAGTGTCAGTCGTTACAACTTTTGGTCTTAATTTTTTCCGTCTAGCCCCCTTTCGCAACGTGCGATAAAGAACTACGTTCCAATAATAACTAGATTCTAAATAAGCCCCGCTATGCAGATGTTAGATTGGTATTGGAAACCAGAGAAGATTCATGAATAAAATCATGACTTTGGCGTACACATAATTACACATATCGTCCGAACTGCGCTTAAAATTATGTGTAGGTATGTTTTGTTTACAATGGAACGGGACAAATTACTGAATGTTTTGTACACCAAAGATATTATATATAGAAAGATATATGTTACTGGAGCACGGAAAATGAGGCCGACAAATGTAGTTAATTAACCACATTTTATTTAGTCGCATTGTATTTCAAGTCGTATTTTAAGCGCAACTCTTAACAGATAGCTCTCTTTTTCTTTATTATTCGTTCCGTATCATTTTTCCCAGTCATTGTTGTATCCTATAAATACGCTAAGAAGTAACGGGCAATTTACACGAGGGCAATCCACTAAGACAATCCACTAAGACTGCATACAAAAAAAACGTCAGGACAATGGAATGGATTGTCCTCACGTTTTTTTTGTATGCAGTCTTAGTGGATTGGCCTCGTATAAATGGCCCATTAGTATGTATATGTTGTAGCACACTCGTAGGGGATCAATTTTCAAACGCAAGCAGTGTGAATATAACTCATCCTTACCTTAATATCTTTGTTGTACACGAATAGTAAGACAGAAACTCCCTGTGTTCTCTAAGAGTCTAGATGAACCTATTACAAATACAGCTGTGCTGTTCTCTTAGCAACGTTCCGTAGTTTCATCGTAGATCTCACTAAAGTTACAATTTCATCCAAGTAATGTCGTACTCGTAACACAGATGTTGTCTCATCTCTCACTCGTAAGGGCGTTTTTGCTTTGACAAATTGCACTGCAGACGTCCATACTTGTACCGTTTTTAACCAACTTCATAAAAAGGAGGTTCTCAATGCGTAGCGTGTTTTTTAAAATTTTCGTTTATATGTTACCTACTTTATATTATACTAGCGACCCGCCCCAGCTTCGCACGGGTGCAATTCTGATACCTACTAAATAGGCCACAGAAAAACTGTGAACATATCTGTTGCCTAGTTTTAAAGATTTAAGCATACAAAGGGACATAGGGACATAGGGACAGAGAAAGCGACTTTGTTTTATGCTATTTAATGATACTATATATTGTTACCTCAGAACTTTCGACTGGTTGAACCGATTTGGATGATTCTTTTTTTATTTAAAAGCTAGTAGCTTCCTGTGTGGTCCCATTTTAACTTCGAAAAAGGAAGAGGTTTTCAATTCGACTGTATTTTTTAGTGTTATTCGTTGAAGTCGGTTTTTTACTCTTTAGATTTCTTTGTTATATTATAATACATATGTCCGCTTTTGAATATAATTTAGGATATTATTAATGCTCTACAAGAATACAGTAGCTATTCTTCATTAGATCATAATATTCAAGTGTTAATAATTTAACGACACCAATTCAACTGTATAATATTAGAATCAATAAGCATTTAAGGAAAGACGCTGAGACTAGACAACTAGCGTAGAATTGGTAAATTTAATATAGATCCGTCGATCAAAGGACGTATTCGAAGACATCCTGCTAATATTGACTCCTTGTCGGAGCACGGCCGTGGATAAACGTCTACGACCCGGATACAGACGATAAAACAATTTGTCGATGCAAAAGGAGTCGAGCGTAGCTGTGTGCAGGGGAAATTGCGGCCGTCTATTATGATATCGCTTGTTATAAATGTTCGAAGATTAAAACCGAGTGTTTATTTTAAAGAGATTTAAATTTAATAGGACATAGAGAATATTTTCATACAAAACCTTAAAGCTCAAGCGTCATGTCAGTTAGTATGAACGCGAGCTGTCATTCGGTCGAATTCGTACTAGATTGATTCCACTTGTAATAACTTTTGGCATCAAATTTTCCTTATATTTTAATCTCTTTGGTTTACTACGACTGCGTGCATTAAAAATATCTAGTCCGTTGATTTGCAAGATTCCACCCGAATAAACTTAAATACTCGTAGCTAGTTAAATAAAAGCTTGTAAAAACGTTATTTTCTATTTGGTCTCCTGCCAATGAAGGTCACGTCCTACGTGCCACGTT
The DNA here is from genome assembly GCA_963855545.1 of Ethmia dodecea. Classification (NCBI taxonomy): domain Eukaryota; kingdom Metazoa; phylum Arthropoda; class Insecta; order Lepidoptera; family Depressariidae; genus Ethmia; species Ethmia dodecea. Next base: position 168,646 of record OY979453.1, read on the forward strand.
CGGCCACTCATCTTTCTCGTTTCATTGTGCCTCTTGATCACTATTCATTTATTCAATGGACGTTTCACTTATGTTCAGTAATATTGTTATTACTTACGCTACCCGTTTGATCTATTGTCACTTCTTCTATTTATTTCTTATGTTTTTCTTTGATGGTAGAAATGGGCATACAATATAATACAACAATAGCGTGTTTGACGACTTCCTAGTTCCGTTCGTATCTTCTGTTATAGACAAGTCTGTTCTATTGATTGTTACATCGAAAACTACTAAGCAGCAACCAAAAACTATCAATGACCTTTCACCAACCTGTTGGCTTACAGTAGGGTTGTCACACGACAGTTGTCAGTTTTTAGGGTTCCGTACCTCAAAAGGAAAAAACGGAACCCTTATAGGATCACTTTGTTGTCCGTCTGTCCGTCCGTCCGTCCGTCTGTCAAGACCCTTTTTCTCAGGAACGCGTGGAGGTATGAAGCTGAAATTTATATCAATTACTCAGGTCTACTGTCCCTTGAAGCTGTGAAAAAATCAAACTTCTAAGCCAACGCAATCAAAAGATACAGCCGTTTATGCCGCAAATTTTCGACACTTGCAAGGGAATCAAAACCTACAGGGTGCTTCCCGTGAACTCAGAATCTTGAAATTTGGTACGAAGCAACGTCTTATAGCATAGATAAAGGAAAAATTACGAAAACCATAAATTTGCAAGGTTGTACGGAACCCTCGGTGCGCGAGTCCGACTCGCACTTGGCCGGTTTTTTTACTTTTCAAACGACTTCAAAAAAGGAGGTTATCAATTCGACGACTTTAGGTAGAAGAGTCTGTACGTTATTTTCTCTTTACAAATATAGTGCAGCACTTTATAAGTAGTAGAGGACACGAAAATTTATTACAATAATTTTATGTTTATTACCTCAGAACTTTCGATTTTGATGATTCTTTTTTTATTTGATAGCTGGTGCTTCCCGTGCCATTTCATCCAGTTTTGACTATGACATCTATGAGAAAACCATATAAGTCTTAAATTTGCATAAAGTACCGAAGGCCGAATAATTCAATATCACGCCAACCGATATCGATTATTATTTTTTTAACCGATTTCAAAAAAGAAGAGGTTCTCAATTCGACTGTATTTTTTAGTATAATTAATTGAAGTCGGTTTTTTACTCCTACATATTTACTTTTATATTTTACTCTTACATTTCTATGTTATCATTTCTTCTCCAAACCACTTGTCTTCTCCCTATCCATCTTCCAACAAAGCCATCTGAGCCTTATCAACTATTCCCGATCCATAAATCACTTAGTAAACCTGGCTTGTAGGTACAGGGCCGCTATATTTAATCACTACATTATCAGTACAGTCAGCCGGGTGAAATACGGCGCGTGCCTCGGTCCCCATCTGTCATGCGACACGGCTCCGCTGATATTCTGTTAATCCGTTTTTTGCTCGTATAAATTTCCCGTGTGTGACGGATGTGCGGGAGAGCTTAGCGTGACCCGCTTCAGGCTTCGGCCTGTGTCGGGCATTTTGGGATTACTAATAGGAGCTTGTAGTGAAGTGGGTGGACGATACTCGCGTATTGTCTCTAGCAGAATTTGGTTAATAATAATTATTATTGTAAACCATATTTACATGACATGAGATTAAAAAGAGCTGCCCTTGAGTTTGTTGCTGGTTCTTCTCAGGATACTTTCTTTGGAACCAGAGTTTTGCATTTAGAAAATCTTCATGGACGAGTCTAGAGTACCTTGTTATTAGACTATTGAATTTTTAAAGTGTATTTTATATACCTACAAAATAAGTTAATTTGTATTTTTTCTGTTGAAATTGTGATTTGTGATTCGTGAATCTAATGAAAGTTGTTTGGCTGGCTTTCAGGATGCCAACACATCTGACTAATCTCAGAAAAGATTTACCGAAGCAAGTTACAATATTATCTGTATCTAGCTTTTACAAGCGGCTTCGCTCGCACACGTTTATTTCACCCCCTTAGGGGTTGAATTTTGCTAAATCCTTTCTCAGTGGACGCCTACATTGTATAAGCTATCTATGTGCATAATTTCAAGACTCTATAACCAGCGGTTTAGGCTGTACGTTGATATATCACCAATCAGTCAGTCAGTTTATCATTGTATTTAATTATATAGATTGTTAGTTACACAGCATTTCAATATCCAAGAACGCACTGTGTGTTTTTAGAATAATAAATCCTTATAATTATAATAAAAACAAGATACTGAATTAATTATGACGAAATTGTATATATCGCTTATTACATTACAATAGTAGGTACATAGGCTACTTTTTATCCCAGAATACGGAGGATGGAGGGAAGATAAAACCTTGGTAACCACATCTGAGGGATAGCTAGTATGTTCATGAAAATTATAAAAAATATTAAATATTATGGTAAGAGTCACCGAAAAGGGTAGAATAATCATATTGCGAATACTGGCCAAATTGAATAAACCATGTTGCATGACCGTCGCCGGGTCTTCGGTTCCAGCGCTTCAATGGTTCCGAATGAAATTTCGTATATTATCGAAGGTTCTCGAATACATATCCCGAGGCGACACAAACAATACTTTGTCCGGTTGTTCACGTTATTCACTATTTAGGGTTACCATTGTTACTGGACGCAAGCTCAAAAGACTATTAGGATGGTAAGTATTTATTTGTCTAAACTTTCAGATTACAACATAAACCAACACCCCATCATGAACAGCCAGGCGTGCTTTTTTAGTCACTTTCTGGCTCCTCATGAAGGCGTGCAATGCACCGTTTACCATATTACCTGCATTCACCCTCCTTTCAATATCACTATCACACTTACCTCAGATTACAAAATAGAAAAATATTTTTAACCGTCTTCAAAAACAGGAAGAGGTTCTCAATTCGCAGCGTATGTTTTCTTATAAAGAACTTTTGACTGAACCGTTTTTGATTTGAAAGCTAGTGCTTCCCGTGTGGTTACATTTTAATTTGGCCTCATTTCAATTCTGACAATGGCATCTATGAGAAACCTCTATAAGTCTTCAATTTGCATTAAGTAGATATGAGCGCGACAAATGGACGAATAACTCAATATCACGCCAACCGATTTCGATTATTCTTTTTTTAACCGACTTCAAAAAAGGAAGAGGTCCTCAATTCGACAGTATTTTTTTTAGTATCATTCATTGAAGTAGGTTTTTTTATCAGCTTATTAGCAATTTTACATTACCAAACTAAACCTAACATGTTGTGATGCCGAATACATGAATTTTGTAGATACAGTATCTAAAAAATTTATGTTAGGTAGGTATCTAATTATAAAGTTGTAAGAGTTCAGAACCTCCGCTGCGAACATCGGAATCCGCCATTTTTGTATCCCGTTGTGTAGGAGGAGGAGAGAGGGTAACTCGGAAATATTACGGAGACATTAAATACTAGCAGCGCCCCGCGGTTTCACCCGCGTAGTTCCTGTTCCCGTCTGAATACGGGGATAAAATATAGCCTATGTGTTATTCTGATGTATAAGCTATATATCTGTTAAGTTTCATCAAAATCCGTTGAGTAGTTTTTGCGTGAAAGAGGAACAAACATCCATCCATACATCCATACATCCATCCATACAAACTTTCGCATTTATAATATTATATATATATATATATATATATATATATATATAGTAGGATTACGAGTATTTGAACATTGAGATGAAACAACGTGCAGTTCGAAGTTGTGTGACAGTTATACTCAGGCAACTGACTCAATTGAGATTGGTTGCACAATTATTAGAAAGTCTTTTACTGATGATGTTATTAGCCCTAGTTTATATATTTGTACCTATAAACAATCTGTTTTATAACCCATTTAAAAGAAAGGGAGTAGGCAGAGCTATTTCAATTCCGGAAAGGCATTAACGTGATAGGTGGTGAGCCCATTGCCGGAACGGGTCTGTTACATATGTCTCAGAATTAATTCTGGGACCTGCGGATTTCCTTAAGAAATATCTGTAAGCGACAATGTTGACAATAAAATTTCATAGATTAACAATTAAGATACATTATAATATACTAGCGACCCGCCCTGGCTTCTCACGGGTGCAATACTAATACTAAAACCTTGCTCTTGAATCACTCTATCAATGAAAAAAATCCGCATCAAAATCCGTTGGGTAGTTTTAAAGATGGGATAGAGAAAGCGACTTTGTTTTATACTACGTAAGTGATAATTTTACATTTTACATAATCTATCTATATATATAAAGAGAGAAGTCCTGACTCACTGACTCGTCAACGCCCAGCCTAAACCCTTACACCTAGAAAGCTGTTTTTTTTCACATATATTATTTTAAAGACGTAGACTAGGAATAAGAAAGGAATTTTCCAAATTCAACCTTTAAGGGGGTGAAAAAGGGGTTGAGAGTTTGTATGCAAAACCTCCATTTTTGGGTGTATCAATTCGAAACATTGTTAAAATACTCCTCAAAACAAATAACAAGACACGTGATTCTGGATTTTCCAAAAAACCCCCCCTAAGGGGTTGAAACAGGGGGATGGAGTTTGTATAGAGACGTGTTGTTTTTTACGTCTATCAAGTTGAAACTTGACACAAATACTCTTAGAAATAAATGATGAAATACGTGTTTTTGGATTTTTTGAAAATCGTCCTTTAAAGGTGTGAAAGTGGGGGTTGAGTTTGGTATGTATGGAAAACCTTCATTTTTGGGTATATCAATTCGAAACTTTGTAAAAAGACTCCTCAAAACAAAAAACACGTCACGTATTTCTGGCTTATCCAAAAAAAACCCCCTAAGGGGTTGAAACAGGGGGATGGAGTTTGTATGGAGACGTGTTGTTTTTTACGTCTATTAAGTTGAAACTTGACGCAAATACTCTTAGAAGTAAATGATGAGATACGTATTTTTGTATTTTTCTAAAATCGACCCCTAAAGGTGTAAAAGTAGGGGTTGAGTTTGATGTGTATGGAAACCCTTAATTTTTGGGTGTATCAATTCCAAACTTTGTAAAAATACTCTTCAAAACAAACAACAAGATACGTATTTCTGGATTTTTCAAAAAACCGCCCCTAAAGGGTTGAAACAGGGGATTGGAGTTTGTATGGGGACGTGTTGTTTTTTACGTCTATCAAGTTGAAACTTGGCACAACTACTCTTAGAAATAAATGATGAAATACGTGTTTTTAGATTTTTTGAAAATCGTCCCTTAAAGGTGTGAAAGTGGGGGTTGAGTTTGGTATGTATGGAAAACCTTCATTTTTGGGTATATCAATTCGAAACTTTGTAAAAAGACTCCTCAAAACAAAAAACACGTCACGTATTTCTGGGTTTTCCAAAAAAACCCCCCTAAGGGGTTGAATGGGATTTTTCGAAAGTCCTCCCCTAAAAGGGTGAAAGTAGGGGTTGAGTTTGGTATGTACGGAAAACCTTCATTTTTGGGTGTATCAATTCGAAATATTGTAAAAATACTCCTCAAAACAAACAACAAGATTTCCTTATCTTCAACTTGAAACTTGGCACAAATATTCTTCAATAGTCTCCATACAAAGTCCACTTCTTTTTTTAAGAATTCACTATGGGTTCCTTATGGAAATTTATTTGTTATTATGACCACATGCGTAGCCATTCATATCAAGAACTAATTCAAAAATCATAATCCAGAGAGTGTCCTATAGGCTTTACAACACGTAAGAGAATAAGCGCAATTCCTGAAATTAGTATCGACTACTTAATTGATTTCAGCTATTTTCAATAAGTGTAAAGTTTTTCCGAAAAATTAATTAGCATAACTAAATTTAGGACTGCCTATTTACACCGTACTATTATCGCTCTTTATTTAAGCAATTTGGTTAGACAAAACTAAAGTACGAATGCATCACCATCTTTTTATGTTAGTATACTAATCGGGGTACGTATCAGGAATTGCGCTTATTCTGTGACGCGTTGTAGGGTGTTTTTAATAACAAAAATATAAATAGCAATGATAGCCCAGTCGCTAAAGAGCCCGCTTCTCATTCGCGAGGCTCGGGTTCCAATCCCGGCATGTACAGTCAAGTTTTAGTAAGGATCCTTAATTTTTTTTCGTCATAGGTATAGCCTATATTACTCAGGGATAATGTAACATTCTAATGGTAAAAGAATTTTAAAATCGGTTTATTCGTTATTAACATTAAAAAAATACAAATCCTTCCTCTTTATAATATTATTGTAGATAGATAGATAGTGTAGATTATCCTTCTTGATATATTTTCTAAACGCAAAGGAATAACAAATTCCGCGCGGACGAAGTCGCGGGCATCAGCTAGTATACAATAATAATGGTTCACAAAAATACGTTATTCAAAATCAGAATTCTCTAGACCATCGACAAATTGGAATTAAAATTAAAACACCCAGACTGGCACCAAATGTTTTTGTAGAAAGAGAATTCGATAACCCGACGTCCAGTAAATGTATTCAAACATGCCATACCCAACGCTTGGTTGTCTCTCGATTTCAGTGTCGACGGCCGACGGATTTAATTAAAGCCATAAAGACTCCTTCACTTGAAAAGCGGATTATCGGAATTGCTGCTCAAAATTATATTTCTAGAAGATTCTGGAAGCCTCCAGATGGACTTTAAGGTACTTCTGATATTATTTTGAATCAATTAGGACAATAACGATCAATTAGTCTCGGGAGTCTCGAATAAAATGTTTTATGGAGCTCACGGCCATTTTGTCTCGCAAATTGTCTTATCGCCGTCAATTCTTACTTCAGTGAATTAGTCGGCCTTTAGCAGACGCCCATTCAAATGCGCGTTAACCGCCATTTTGTTTCCTTAACGAGGGCAATCTTTGTGCCTGCGGTAATCTATTCCCTTTACAGCGAGCACCTCGGCCCGAGCGAGCTTTGATGCAGAGTCGGAGCGAATTAGTCCGCTGGTCTTTTGGAGATGAATACGACGAATTCTAACAAGGATTGTGTCGGCTGAGTAGCATCTGCTGACTCTGTCGTGACCTAAAGAGTCTTATTTACTCCATCGCGCAATATGAATAATGTTGTTAAATAATAGAATAAGTCAGTAAGCTAAAACATTATTTTCTTGTATAACTTTTTAGAATTGCAGAGGAATATCTTGAAAGGTTTGAGATCAAAGTCCATTATCATAGCCAACGATCTTGCCCCTGATGATAAACAAAGATCGTAATAAGTTTAAAAACATATAGAACCGACCAAGTAAAAAAAACAGTAATAATAAATTATATTCTTCGAATTTTGGCATCGCAGGTTTTCGTCTTTCATACTATTTGTTTAAGATCGTATCTCTAAAACCATATTGTGTGCTAAAAATAAATGGAAATTCATAAATAATTCAGTCATCAATTAACTATCAGTCCGATTTTTAAATTGTAAAATGAAACACACTAGGGAAAGCAGCTTAAACTTTGCTATGTTTTACACAGGTAATCTGACTTTCCGAATCTACTGTAATCCTTTGTTGGAGTTGAAAATGGTGGAATATTCAGCTATCTGCTGCTTCGACCGCCTCCGGTGGTTGTAGACAAAGGCAGGCGCCGCCGATAGTGAACTCAACTCATGTTTGATTCAAAACACTGATCCCGCAACTCCCTGTGAGCGAATATGTGTAAGTACCTTTGTTTGCTGTGCCAATAATTAACAAATAACTATGTTTGCTATCTTCTTCATTAATATGTATCATTTCGATAGCTTATCGAGTATGCAAATTGGGAACATAAACTTAGTGGAATAGCGCTAATAATACCAACCTTAGGCTGATTAAATTAACGCTACTGTAGGCATAGGTATAGTATCAAATACCACTTCGAAGCAGTCGACGACCAGATTAGTGAGCAAGTACAAACTGGATAAAATATATATATATAATCTCACGCCTTTTTTATCCCCGAGGGGGTAGGCAGAGGTATTCCATTACTGGAAATACCCACATTTCACGAGACATATTGGACCCCTAAACGTGATAGGTGGTGAGCCTATCGCCGGACCGGGTCTATTTACACATGTCTCAGAATTAATTCTGAGACCTGCGGGTTTCCTCACGATGTTTTCCTTCACCGTCGAGCTAGTGATAAATATGTACGTAAGTTTTTGAAAAACTCATTGGTACATGCCAGGATTCGAACCCGAGCCTCACTGATTTTAGGCAGGCTCTTTAACCGTCCGGGCTATCACAGCTGGATAAAACAGTTTTTGGAAAAGAAAATTAAGAAGTATTATGATTACGAGTCTTCTGCTGGAAGCGCTCGCGGCTGCTGAAGTGCTGGCCACGTCCCCTGCGGTCCAGCTGTTCCAGATTGGGCTCAGTATGCTGTCAGTCCTGCTGCCATCGAGTGACTACACTCCACAGGCGAGGGTCTATGGTGGGTGCTAACAGTAAAATCAATAAGTTTTTTGGTGCGTGAAGCCGGCGTTAATTGATTTATTAAGCTGGGGTCCCACGGTCCGCTATTCTACGGATCAGCTACACTCAGCCGACGAGCACGGACGGCGACGCACCACAGGCAGGGCCGGTCCAACGGTGCGTGTCGATGTGTGTAGATGTTTTTATGTTGTCATAATGCAAAGCGAAAGAAAGAGAGAGAAGAGCGCACCTTTGAAGTTACCGACTCACGATGGATACGGGCGCACCGCCACAGACGTTCTGTGCTATCACGGACGAGGCCGGTCCCACGGTGCGTCGTGAGAGCTGGTCTGCGTGCATCCGCGATTTTACGGACCGTGGGACCCAAGCTTTAGACGTTATCACGTCAAAAATAAATACTTAGTTTTTGTAGTTGAACGATATCTGCTCCGACTCAATAATCAGTTAGTATTGTTAGTCGCCACCGATACCAACTTATTGGTTAGTAGCTGTTCCGTGCGGTTTTATCCGCGTACTTCCCGTTCCTGTTGAAATACGGGAATAAAATATAACCTATGTTTCTTTCTGTTAATGTAGTTTTGTATTGGTGTAAGATTTTTCCAAATCGGTCCAGTAGTTTCGGAGCCTATTCAATTCAAACAAACAAATCTTTCCTCTCTTTATTAATAGATTGCGCTGTTTCACCCGCGTAATCGATTGCGCGGTTTAATTTCCGTATTCCCACGGGAACCGTTCCCGTGGGAATACGGAAATACAATATAATCTATGTTTCTCAGGGATATTCTAGCTTTCTATTGGTGAAAGAATTTTTAAAGTCGGTCCAGTAGTTTTTGAGTTTATTCGTAACAAACATCCAAAACAAAACAAAACTTTCCTCTTTATAATATAAGTATAGATGAAGATGTCAAAAAAGTAAAAAATCATATATTTTCTGTAGGTACAAAAAGTAAAGGTAGGAAACTCAACGGAAGGTATTTTTATGTAGATGTAAACTTATTAATTGAGGTAGGATACCACTAGACAGTATTGAGTATGTAAGTACACTTGCATAGATACATGTAGGATGTCGCAAGTTTTCTCAATACGTATTCCCTGGTCTATCGGTCCCAGACAAGCAGACGTTCGACTTCGTGGTGGTGGGCGCTGGGTCCGCAGGCTGCGTGTTAGCCAACAGACTCTCCGAGGTCACCAACTGCACGGTGCTGCTCGTAGAGGCGGGCGACGACCCCCCTCTCGTATCTGATGTTAGTTCACGCTTTTATTGCCTTATATAAATAATGTTCCGCTCAATTTCATTAGCGTAGTTCCCATTCCCGTAGGAATACGGGAATAAAATATAGTCTATGTTACTCAGGGATGTTCTAGCTTTCTATTGGTGAAAGAATTTTTAAAATCGGTCCAGTAGTTTTTGAGTTTATTCGTTACAAACGTACAAAAATACAAATCCTTCCTCTGTATAATATTAGTGTGGATAAAATATTTCCATTTTCCATGGAAATATTCCTGTTCCCTTGGGAAGTTCACAAACTTTTTCTAATAATAATAATAATATAATTATAATATAATCTCACGCCTTTTTATCCCCGAGGGGGTAGGCAGAGGTATTCCATTACTGGATATACCCACATTTTACGAGATACATTGGACCCCTAAACGTGATAGGTGGTGAGTCTATCGCCGGACCGGGTCTATTTACACATGTCTCAGAATTAATTCTGAGACCTGCGGGTTTCCTCACGATGTTTTTCTTCACCGGCGAGCTAGTGATAAATATGTACGTAAGTTTTTTTGAAAAACTCATTGGTACATGCCAGGATTCGAACCCGAGCCTCACTGATTTTCGTCCGGCTCTTTAACCGTCCGGGCTATCACTGCTCTACTCAAATTTTTCTACTTCCCTAGAAAGTGAATATAGAAATTTCAAATCTCTGGTTACACCGGCTTAGACTGCTCGTTGTCAATCTGTCAGTGAATCGTGATACTGTATTATAAGAATAGATTATCTGCATAAATGTAAAGTTTTGTGGCAATGGGTAACTATATAATGATTTATGATCTCATGGACTCATTCTAAACATTCCTGCGATATTAAACTTCCGATCATAATTAATTGCTACTCGTAAAATAATCTTATATAATAACAATCGACATTTCTATAAAAGGTTACCTATTAAAATGTGCCCACAATATAATAGAATAATAAGAAACTTCATTCCCAGCTCGCAGTTCAATATACTAATAGAGTAGGTAATACCTAGTCACCTGTAATACTTTCCTGCGTTTCAGATTCCCAGCACGTTCGCGTTTACCGTTTATCCGCAAATAAACTGGGGATACTCCTCAGAGAATGACGGCTTCTCCAGCCAGGCGCACATCCACAAAAACATCCCTTACCCCAGAGGCAAAATGTTGTCTGGAAGCAGTGGAACTAATTATTTGTTCTGGGTTAGAGGCAACAAAGCTGACTACGACAGTTGGGCAGCGCAAGGAAACCAAGGGTGGGACTATGAGTCTGTGCTGCCGTACTTCAAAAAACTAGAACGTCTCAAAGATGACGCTATATTGAACAGTGACTCTGGACACTTACACGGAACTGAAGGGAATATAGGAGTGACAGTACCGAAATGGGAAAAAGAAACTAGAAGGTACTTCGAGGCATTAGAAGAAAACGGTCGACACATAACCAATGATTATAACGGATATCAACAAATCGGATACGGAAATGTAATGAACAATGTCGACAATGGACACCGGCAAAGCACTGGTTATTCTTACCTAAGACCGATAAAAGATCGCAAAAATCTTTTTGTTTTAAAGAATACCTTAGCGAGAAAAGTTGTTTTTGAGAAACAAAGAGCAGTAGGTGTTGAAGTCAAATTGCCTAGCAAGAAAATAATAACCTTAAAGGCAAGTAAAGAAGTGATATTGTCTGCTGGTGCTATAAACACTCCACAGCTCTTGATGCTATCTGGAGTCGGACCTAAAGAGCATCTGCAAGAAATGGGTATAATAGTGGTGCTTGATTCACCTGGCGTAGGCCAAAATCTACAAGATCATGTTGTTACTCATATTATTTTCTCAGGGAAGAGTGGTTTGACTACTGCTATCGATAATAAAGAAGTTTTAAAAAATCTCGATAAGATGCCTTCACCTTCGATGTTAGGATTTATAGCGCTGAATAAGTCACAGACGTATCCTGATTATCAAACTGTACTGTTACCTATTCCAGCTCTCTCTCTTCTGCCCGTAGCTTTTTGTTCACTTGTTTTGGAGTTGAACAACCGAGTATGTACTAAACTAGTCAAAGAAACTTTGCCACAGGAGATTTTACTGTCACAAGTACTTATGTTACATCCAGAATCTAGAGGACAAATTAAGTTGAAAAGTAACAATCCCGAAGACAGTCCCCTTATTTACACAGGATTCTACTCGAATAAAGACGATTTGAACAGAATGCTAGCCTACGTAGAAGATTTTACAACACTTATTAATACTACATATTTTAAAAGCATGAATTCTGAAATCATACATATCAAAGTGGAACAATGTAAAGATTTGGAATTTGGTAGCAGAGAGTACTGGATGTGTTTTATTCTGAACACAGCGATGTCTGAGGCCCATCCTGTGGGCACGTGTGCCATGGGCCCCGAAGGTGTCTTGGACCAGGACTTGAAGGTCAGAGGAGTCGACGGGCTTCGAGTAGTGGACGCCAGCATCATGCCCACGATCGTGAGTGGTAACACTAATGCGCCAGTTATTATGATCGCAGAGAGAATATCTGATACTATCAAGCTGCAATATAAAATGTATTTTGAAAAGAAATGATTTATATCTTTTCTGAATTTTTCTGATATAGAACTTAATATACTGTAGGTGCATAATTAAATTCTTACCTAAAATAAATTTAATACAGAATAAAGCTCGTATATCCACTATAAATAAAAAAAATATATAAATGTGTGGCTAAGCTCAAAACTCGAGAATGGCACGACTAATTTGGCTTTTTTTGTGCTCTTTATTGTCCTGACAGGTTTTTATTTCCACAAACGATATTCAATGAAGCAGACACGGATGATGCTCTGCAGGTATTTTCAAGGTGACATTCAATCTGCATCGAAATAGCTAGAAAAATGGTGGAGACACGAAAAGCGACACACACGACACTATCGTGCGATGCTGATAAACGAACTTTGTGGCCCGAAACTGTTTCTCCGCAATTTGTCACATCGGGAACTGTGACAAACCGGCCGTTTTTGTCGGCCTTGAGACGTGCGCCGGATTACATATGATTGAACCGGCTTACGTAGGTGTTTTACCCGGCTACGTCAAAGCTAAATTGAATGGTTATTTTTTAGCAGTCTTGCGCTTAAACTACTATGAAGAACCAATTATTTTTTTATGGTCCGGAAGACATAGGCTTTCGTCTTTAGTTTCTTCTAAAGAACTACCTACTAAAATCTTGTTACCTGTCAGAATTCGTTCGTTGTAAAGGCAAATATAACCAACGAGAGTAGTTTTTGATGAAAGTTTATAAGCCAGATTATTTTTCAGTTTCAAAAATAAAAACTGATTTTTGAAAGAGCAACAAACATCTATGCAGCTATCCTCATAATTATGATTTTGATGAAATTTTTAATTAATAGCATTATAATTTACACATTACACACGTATTATATTATAATTGCTAATTTCTAATTATATTATAATTGCACGCAGTTTTGTCGTTCGTTTCGTTCGTTCATTTACACATTTGAGTTTTGCCATACATTGTAAATCACGGCCCATATTATGTGATTAAAAACATGTATCAGATTTCTGGAATGGAACGTTTTACCAAAAATATACAACCATCGTTCCTGAAAAAAGGTGTTACTGTGGCATTTAGATTACTTCCAAACATTGTCTTTAATGAAATGCTCAAATCACAAAATCAAACAATAAATTTGTTTTGCCAAGAAACAAATAAAATAAGTCGAGATCATAATAAAGTTTCCATTAAAGCAGCTAGGTGTCGGGGCTTTGATCCGGCGATCAAGGCGAAGGCTCCGTAGTTTCTGCCGCCCCCCCATAAGCTGGATCAAGTCTGCAAAGTCTCGGACTTTAGCGCTCGCATCGGCAACGAAACGCTCGCTTGTTTAGTTGATATGGAAATTGCTGCAACGGATACAGTTTTGAGAAAAGCAAGCATTGGGCAACAAGAAAAACAACGGTAACCTATGTTACTCATTGATATTGTAGCTTTCCATTGGTGCAATAATTTTTCAAATTGGTCTAGTCTTTTTTATAAATTTATTCGTTACAATCATACAAAAATACAAAATACATATTTGTTTTAAAGAATGCCTGTAACATCTAGTGTTAGATTCGCATACAACTTCGAAGCAGTTATGTAGGCCTAGTTTTAAAATATAATAATGTATTATAAGCTCATTAGTTCTTCCTATGAAACAGAAAAATTTAAACTGAATGAATTCTGCCAGTAAAAAAATTTAGGAAGATTTGTATAAAAGTACTTATGGTTTCTTTTCTAACTAAGTATCTTTTGCAATAAGCATTTACAAGTAGGGATTGATCGAAAAAAATCTATTATAATTTTGGAAAATAAAATTAATCGATTAATTTTATTTCAAATAATCTACTATATAAAAAAAGTCGGGTTTTCCTTCCTGACGATTTAACTCCAGAAGTGACAAACCGATTTTGATGAAACTTTTTGTGTGGGTTTGAGTGGGTCCAGGGATGGTTTATAGCAAAGAAAATTTAGCATTACACCCGTGCGAAGCCGGGGTGGGTCGCTAGTAGATTATATAAAATATATTTTACGAAAAAAATACCAAATGAAAAAAGGTCATTTTTTTTCTCATTCTTTTTCCTTTTAACATAAGCTTTATGTTAGTAAATACACTTCAAATTTCTTCATTCATCACACTGATGGTGCTGTTAACAAAAACCGATTGAAATGTGTGAAAATATAATCGATTACTTTTTCACATCCCTATTTACAAGTAGGTTCCGAGTACCTTCAGTAGAGAGCCCACTGGCGCCTCCGGGAGTGAGCCGGACTTAAGAGGATCCTCCGGTATCACCTTGCAGGGGCTTACGAACTTTTGTCGCGAATGCACGAGCAGACGGACATTTGATACAAGCTATTCCTACCTGCACGGACTTTAAAACTATTTTCTTTTTAAACGACTTAAAAATTCGACTGTATTTATTTTGGGTTTGACTCAACAAACTATTTTCTTTTTTAACGACTTCAAAAAGGAGGAGATTCTACTGTTTTTCTTTTGTATTTTTTTTATATTTGTTACCTCAGAACTTCCAACTGGGTGAACCGATTTTGAAAAATCTGTTTAAATTTGAATGCTGGTGCATCCAGATTGGTCCAATTTTATTTTCGCACAGTTCTGATAATTAAATTTGCATTAAGTAGGTGCGCAAATTATTCCTTGAAGTCGGTTTTTTTCTCTTTCTATGTTATTACTCTAACGCAACAGAGGGAGGGTAAAGATTTTCGCGTGCATGTATACTGTACAGTGCAAGTATATGACAAAGTCCGAGGTGCCGTTAGATTTATTTTCATATCCGTGGAGACATAGGCTATATTTGTTATATTATTTTAAAAATATTCTTCTTCTAGTGCAGTCTACTAGAAGAAGATTATTTTTTAAATATTTTCAGTAGCATTAATTATGCAGTTGGGTTTTTCGAAGTTTTATATAATTAACTAACTGTTCCACGCGGTTTCACCCGCGTAGTTCCTGTACTATAGCCTATATTACTCAGGGATATTCTAGCTTCACATTAGTAAAATAATTTTTAAAATCTAGTACTTTTTGAGTTTGTTCGTTACAAACACAAAAATACAAATCTATCCTCTTTATAATGTTAATTGTAGATTTATCTTTGTGTTAGTGTAGTAATAGTGTTCTATTTATAACCTACGGGTGTATCGCCCTTTTCCATGCAAAGGAGACGTTCCATCTTGGGCCTGCACATTGTACACCAGCGTGAAATATAGAGAAAAATCTAGTGATTATCTGAAAAATATTTTAAAAATCATTTCCATCTATTTAACTTGCACAAAAGTAATTAAACTTCTTAAGCCCATTTTTTTTTATGTTATTGTGAATTAGTCGGACAAACATCAAAATAATGTCAATTGTCATTTACCGGTCAGGTTTTTTTATTTTTTCGGTCGTCGCTTTACTAGTTCAGTGAAAATTTAAGCTTATTGTACAACGAAACTAGACTAATATGAGCAAAACCATGAATAAAACTATAGTTATTTTATTTATATTTATCTAAAAAACTGGTATACATGGGGCAGGCCTAGTCTCCATACATTCATGAAACGTCCCTTTGGCTACATGGAAACTCACACTCTTTATTATTGAACCACATGTTTACAAAGTTCAAATGATTGAAAATGCACAACTTGATAAATTTTGAACACCTACTCAAATTAAATTTCCAAATCGCTGAAATAGATTGAATAGCTGAAGTGGAAAAAAGGAGCTCTCCCCTACGACGCAAAACCCGCGTCCGAGAGACGGCAGCTGTAATGGAACCCCTCAAACACTAGCGACAAGGAATTATTGTTCTAGAATAGTCTTTTTCATTTCTTATGTTCTAAAAGTACGGCAATATAGCCCTACGAAGCGGAACTAAAGTGACTTTAGTCCCTAGGGAGTAAAAAGTATTAGTTTTTTAATTTCCTTAATGAGATGTAGACAAACTCAAACAGTCAGTAAATATCTGTGGAGTGTGGACCATCTTCATTGTGAAAATGTTGCGAGTTTTAGTACCGTGGTGTTTCCGCATAGAAGGTGGCGCCATGTGTTTTAAAAGAGATTTAAATCTTTTTGTTAATCTGTGACAGGTCTAGAAGAAAAAACTGATCGCAAAAATTTCAGAAATTTTGTCGAGTGTATTTGTTCGGTTTTAAATTAATTTGTACTAAATTGACGATTTTTCTCGCACTCAAAGTGAAAAGTACATTTTGCACCTCGAGAATAAACGCCAACTTAATATACCCTCGGTTTCATTGAAAATTTTAGTTCAAATTTTTATTTCAATCCCTAAAACTTTCACCGAAATTCCAACGGATTTGCTGTTTTCAAGATTATTAGAGATTATTATAACTTTCAGGCTGACAGGCAAAAAATATTAATGATTAGGCATTTATTTTGAAATCGCAGATATACACTTCAATTTTATTATATATATTGCTATAAGTTGGAATCTTAAATGGAATGTTCATTTATTATTAACTAAAAGCTTCCTCTTGATTTCCTCTGTCTATTAAAAAAACCGCATCAAAATCCGTTGCGTAGTTTTAAAGATTTAAGCATGCAAAGGGACAGGGATATATGGATATCGGGACAGATAAAGCGACTTTTTTTATACTATGTAGTGATAGTGATTATCTTAATCCTAATATCGCTTCACTCGATTCACTGGATTAATGTAAATCAGCCATTAAAGGTGCAAATCTGTACCTGAACATAATATTCAATCAAGTCTACTAAGAATTAAATGAAATTGAGGAAGATGATGCCAACATAAAAAAAATATCTAATCAGGTAAGGTAAGGTAAAAAACCGACTTCAATGAATTATACTAAAAAAGTGCATTCGAATTGAGAACCTCTTCCTTTTTTGAAGTCACCAACAAAAAAAAAAGACGTGTGGCACTCGGGGACTGCCGCGGTAAAGCTATTGCATAGCATTTTGTATCAACAAGACTGCCGAAAACAAACGACGTTAGACAATGCACGGCCTTCAAGCCACACCTCCGTGCCCGTCGGAGTGGGGAGCGTGAGGTTTTTTTTCGTTACGGAATTTCTGGATTCGGTCCCCGCGCTCAAGGCCCTCGATAGAAGCTATGCAATAGCTTAAAAAGCACCAGCTCTCAAATAAAGAAAGAATCATCCAAATCGGTTAACCCAGTCGAAAGTTCTGAGGTAACAAACTCCCTTGTCAGTGGGCCCACCGTTTCCGGGAGGGTCCATATACGCCAACACCGAAGAAGCAACAGGTCCTCCACTGACTTAATAAAAAAACATACTTACATGTCGAATTGAGAACCACCTCCTTTTTAGAGTCAAAGTCAAAGTCAAAATACATTTATTTCTTTAGGTATGGAATATCAATAGTTTATAATAATAACAAGGCACTAAACTAGAAGTCGCTTATTACCTAGATACATACTCGTAATAATAGGTAATGATTATACCAAAGAGATTAAAATATAATAGGGCGTAGAGGGGACAAAGCGAGGAAAATCTGAGGTCAAAAGTTATTCCAAGTGGAATAAGTCTAGTACAATTTCGACTGAATGACAGCTCGCGTTCATACTAACTGACATGACAAGGACATGACGCTTAGGCTTCAAAGTTTTGTATGAAAATATTCCCAATGCCCCCTCTATGCCCTATTTTATATTTAAATCTCTTTGGATTATACTAAATAACAGTGAAGCTTACACGTTGAATAAGTGAATTCCATATTGCGATGTTAAAATAAAACTTAGATTTTGTTTATATTGAATTATTCTTTTGTAAATGTAAAATTCAATCCAATATTTATAATACGAGTCCGTCGCAATTCTGGTACTTATATCGAACTTTTCGTTCTATTGTTAAGGCTTCGTTGTCCCGAAGTATCGCATATCATAGAAACCTATCGGAGATCCGGATAAGCTTACATCATTCCTGTGTTTATTTGAGAAAGCAGTGTGGCATGGCCTGGTTGTCTCGGTTTCGATTCCTGGTGAGGGTAATATTTACAGATTTTCATAAACTTATTTAGTACCGATTTATCACTAGTTCGACGGTGAAGGAAAACATCTTGAGAAATCCTACAGGGGGCCCATTCCACTAAATGTCAACGGTTACAGTTGTATGACAATGACATGTCAATGGTCAGTCAATGGTGTTATCAGAGCAATAAACACCATCGACTGACCATTGATATGTCATTGTCATCGAACTGTAACCGTTGACATTTAGTGGAATTGGCCCCCTGGTTCTAGAACAATTGGTTTAGTTAGGGAGGCGAGTATTTCAGACTATCGATTTTTTTTTACTAATCTGATCGTCTATCCTAGGCGCGCGTCACTACATATAGAGCTAAATACTTTACAAGGTTGTTCTATTAGGTCTAAGGTATCTCTCATATCTTAAACTGCCACGCTCGAGTATTACCGAAAATTTCCCTATTCGCCTCCCTAACTATAAGATATATGTAACAGCACCCGGTCCAGAAATGGGTTCACCACCACTACACGTGTCTCCTAAAAATACTGGTGTAAACTTAGATATTTTCCCTAACCCCCCTTTCGACAGTCTACACTAATACAAACGGTTTGAAACAAAAACGAGAAAATTTTCTATTAAAAAAATTTGAATTTCGATATTTTTCAAAAATATGATTTTTTTTAAGCTGTAACTTGTTCAAATGCAACCTCTTTTGATATTTATAATAAGCGTCATAAATCTGCCTATAACATATTATTTATACGAGGGATTTATGTAAATAAATTTGGGAGATATCGCGGTTTTAATAATGGCCCGTTATTTTTGCTGTCCAGTGTATTTATAAAGAGATAAGATTTGTATTTTTGTATGTATGTAACGAATAAACTCAACAACTACTAGACCGATTTAAAAAATTCTTTTACCAATAGAAAGCTACATTATCACTGAGTAAAATAAATTATGCGTTATTCCCGTATTCCCACGGGAACGGGAACTACGCGGCTGAAACCGTTCTGAACAGCTATTTGTGAATAATTGATTTGTTAGAGCTGCATATTTTGCAGAACTTACTTCTTCCTCTTGAATTTTCTTCCGATTTTCCTAGCTCCACGGCCTCTGTGCACTGAGCCCTTTAGCGGGAAGTGTGTCAGTTGTATTTACAGCGGTGCAGCGCTGCAAGCCGTTATTTATTCACGCGGCCTTTTCGCTGAATGCGGCGAACTGGGGCGCGGTACGGGCTTAGACGGCGCGCCCCAATTAGGTCACTCTTTCATGTCTATGGGCTCTAATTGATTTAGGGGCAACCCTAGTCGTGGATACTTATTAGAGTAAACTACTTTGACAGTAGGCTTTTGTGTCAATTTGGTGTTACGTTATAATACTTATTTATATTAGGCTCTTTAATTCAACATTCTGCAAATTCAACATTTTGGGAAATGATAATTCAACATGTTGGCAATTCAACTTTATGGGATTCAACATTCTGGGAAATCAACTTTTAGGGAATGCAACTTTACGCGAATTCAACTTGAAGGTACGAAAGGGCAAAGAGGAAAGATTTGGATGTTTGTTTTTCAGAGTTATATTATTGTATAGATGCATAGTAAGTTTTAGTTTTGACAAATGATGAAAGTTACTAATATGAAGAGAAGTCAACAGTTATGTTATTATTATTAGCTTAAAATGTTAATAGAAAAGTAAGTTTTCTGATGATAAATAATTTTTAAAATAGTTTCAGTAGTTTCTGAGTCTATCCATCACAAAGAAACAAATCATTCCACGTTATATTATTAATGTAGACAAAGAACAGCGACATAATTGCAGATCCAACCATATCTATCACATTTGGTTGGCTACCATTTACGGAGCAACATTTAAACCACAGCAAATATTTTAGCTTATACATTTACTGCGTCTAAACTAAATCACACCTTGACTTCCGCTACAGCCTCCGCGATATGAAGTGCAGTCCAACTAATCTATTACTCTAGTACAATTCAAGAAGAGCAGTGATAGGCTCGGGTTCGAATCCTGACATGTACTAATGAGTTTTTCAAAACTTACGAACATATTTATCACTAGCTCGACGATGAAGGAAAACATCGTGAGAAAACCCGCAGGTCCCAGAATTAATTCTGAAACATGTGAAACAGACCCGGACCGGCGATGGGCTCACCACCCATCACGTTTGGGGGTCCAAAGAATATCTGGTGAAAAGTGGGTATATCCAGAAATGGAATGCCTATGCCTACCCCCTCGGGGATATAAGGGGTGAGATTATGTATGTATGTATGTAATTCAGAAAGATACTTCAGCACACTGCGTTATTTTCGCACCAACGACGCGTTCCGTCTGATGCAAATAGTCTCTAAGTTGTGCACTCGCTTCGTGCATGAAGAGGAATGTCGGAACATCAATGACTAAACGTGTCTTGAGATCGCAATGTCCTTGAGTTGAATATGTATTTGATTTGACTACCAATTAATGGGGGGACGTCTTCGGTTGGTGCTGCATTTTGACGAGTTTATGGAAATGGAAAATTTGTCTTGAACTGTTCATAAAAAGACGCAAACACGCCCTCTCCCTACCCACACATACCACAATACAGTGATTTTCTTGAATACTAGCTGTTTGCGTAAAATATGACCTATGTTACTCAGGTACTCATATTGTAGCTTTCTATTGGTGAAATAATTTTTCAAATCGATTAATTAGTTTCGGAGCCTGTTCTATACAAACAAACAATTAATCTTTCATTTTTATAATATTAAAATTTATAATATTAATATCAATATAATATAGATTAAAATATAGTAATATTAGTATGAATTACAATAAAAAAAAAATATTAGACTTCACTAACTAAATGATATTTCATAGATACTATCAGCTTCGATATGAACTACTTATTCATGTACCAATATCATTGCATTCGTGACTGGTGCTGTGCTAATGTCTCCAGCTCAGGATATATGTTGTATATCTGTATTTAGACATCAGCTGTTCCTGTAATGTTCACATCGCCTTATATCAAAAACATACGAACTCACTTAAAAATTTAGCTTTTGAAAATGAAGCTTTATTATTATTATTACTTACAAGCTGTGCAATATGGCAACTACAGCGGCCAACAAACAAGGTAGACAGAGGACCTGCCACTAATTACTATGTTCGCAGGAAGGGACTGGCTGCAAGCTTTCGACCGCTCGTTATGGAGGACAATGCCCAGACGAGCCCTTTATGCACAGCGCCGTGGACGTCGTGCCGCTGAACAAAGCTGATTGATACAGGGCTACAATTTGCTTTGGAAATAGATAAGGATCACTACGTATATAGTCAGCGGATAAAAAAAAAACCGGCCAAGTGCGAGTCGGACTCGCGCACCGAGGGTTCCGTACAACCTTGCAAATTTATGGTTTTCGTAATTTTTCCTTTATCTATGCTATAAGACGTTGCTTCGTACCAAATTTCAAGATTCTGAGTTCACGGGAAGCACCCTGTAGGTTTTGATTCCCTTGCAAGTGTCGAAAATTTGCGGCATAAACGGCTGTATCTTTTGATTGCGTTGGCTTAGAAGTTTGATTTTTTCACAGCATCAAGGGACAGTAGACCTGAGTAATTGATATAAATTTCAGCTTCATACCTCCACGCGTTCCTGAGAAAAAGGGTCTTGACAGACGGACGGACAGACGGACAACAAAGTGATCCTATAAGGGTTCCGTTTTTTCCTTTTGAGGTACGGAACCCTAAAAAATATTGTTTTCTGTAGGTACAAAAACTACACTTAGAAATACAATAGTCTCATAATCTCTCTAAACTCGTCCATGAAGATTGGCTAAATGTAAACAGCAGCCCATTTCCGAGGACGAGTAGCTGGTTCCAAATGCAGTACCCCGAGAAGAACCAGCAAGAAACTCAAGGGCTGCTCTTTTTAATTTGTGACATACAATTTGTTCGTTGTGTTACAATGGAAGTTGTTAGGCCATGTCGGATACCTTTAGGTGACTTGACTAATTCTGATAGTGCTACTAAAATAACACAAACTCCAAATCCATGGTGCACTCGCAAAATGAGATTATGATCTATAATTTCTGCTGTGAAGGATATACCAATGGAAGTCGTTAGGCTATGTCAGATACCTTTGGATGGCTTGAAAAATTCTTTCTGTTAGATGCCGACTATCTTAACACTATCTTAAAATCCGCGGTGGGTTCGCGTGGGAGATTATAGATTATATTCCTCATGTGTAAGGAAAGGGCTATTCCACTAGTCCCTACCAGCTGTCCCTCCTGGTAGGGACAAGTGGATTTATGTTTCCACTCTTCCCTACCACGCCGTCAGTGGTTGGGATAAGTGGAATTTCATTTCCACTCATCCCTACTAATAAAAACTTGACGTATTATAGTACAGTTTCAATAAAAAGCTTTCACCATTTTGCAAAAACAAGTGACAGTCAGTGAAACATTTTATCTCTTCCTATGACAGCTCAGCTGTGGGCTTTTCCGGGTAGATGCTGATGATGATGAAGGCTACAGCTCAGGCTTGATTGACGGGTTTATAATATCTAAAGTCAGAGGTATTCCATTTCTGGTTATACCCATTTTTCATGAGAATATTTGACTCCTAAACGTGATAGGTGGGGAGCCGGACCAGGTCTGTTTACACATGTCTCTGAAATATTTCTCAGACCTACGGGTTTCCTCACGATGTTTTCCATCACCCGAGGGTGCTAGTGATGAATATGTACGTAAATTTTGAAAGACGCATCAATGAGACATGCCAGGATATGAACCCGATCCTCACTGATTATCATCATAAGAAGCGGGCTCTTTAATCGTAAGGCTATCACTGCCTACCCCTTCAGGAATAAAAGGCGTGAGTGTTTTTTATTATAAAAAAAGATTTTGCTAGAGAAACGTTGCTGGGCGCCTTCTAGTTCTTTATACAAAAAGTTAGTGTCGTCGTTATGTATTCTAGACAATATCGTGACACCAGCGGGAAAGAAAATCTCCAATCAGGACGCGGCTACCTTACAGAATGACAAAATGGCCGAAGAGGCAATTTCTCGTGAGCCGGTTAGAACTGGATGAGACTAGTTTTCTCCAGTCAAATTACATTTGTTTGCAACTTTGCTCCTAAAGGCTGAGTATGGGATAGTCTTTGTGTTGTAATTGAACATTTTGACGGATAATGAAATAGGCTTTTTGCGATGCTATGAGATGTGTTGTCGTGACTCGTGATAGCGTGTTTCTTCTTTAGGACTTTGATTAACGATAAACGCCTAGCTAATGCATGCATAATAGGGTATTTAACTGCCTAGAGGAATCAAATCAAAAACGGTTTGATGTTATAAGTATAACGTGTCTGTCTACACTCAAGTGAAAATGTACTGAGAACTTAAGTCGTAATTATTTTCAGTACTCAATCTCTTCGAGCTTTGATTCCTTTAGTTCAAAATATTGTACAATTTGTAAAAGGAAAATTAATAGAAATACATAATATAATACACGTTTTAAGAAGATCATTTTAAATGAATTAATTAATTTAACTCCTATACAGTTTTCTCACTTTCATTAATCTCAAGTTTGTCTGGAAGAGATCGCTAAAAACGATAAGATCACCCATTGCATTTTATTTATGTTTTAAATCTTTTTAGGTTTCCGTACCCAAAGGGTAAAACGGGACACTATTACTAAGACTCCCTGCCTGTCCGTCTGTCACCAGGCTGTATCTCATGAAGCGTGATAGTTAGACAGTTGAAAGGAGACGTTTTATGAATGTATGGAGACTGGGCCTGCACCATGTACACCAGTTTTTAGATAAATATAAATAAAAAACTATAGTTTTATTAATGATTTTGCTCCTATTTGTCTAGTTTAGTTGTACAATAAACTTTAATTTCCATTTAACTATCATGGCGGCGACAAAAAAAAAATATTGCGATCTGACCGGTAAATGACAATTGACATTATTTTGATGTTAGTCGGACTAATTCACAATAACATGGAAATTGGGTTTAAAAAGTTGGAAATAGTATTATTTCAATATGATTCCATGCGGATCCATTGAAGTTTAATTACTTTTGTGCAAGTTAAATAGATGGAAATGATTTTTTAAAATATTTTTCTGATAATCACTAGATTTTTCTCTATATTTCACGCTGGTGTACAATGTGCAGGTCCAAAATGAAACGTCTCCTTTTCACGGATGATGTATTTCTGCTACCGCTTTAACAACAAATACTAAAAACCAGAATAAAATAAATATTTAAGGGGACTCCCATACAACAAACGTGTTTTTTTTCCTACTGCCCTATATATATATATATATATATAGCCTGCGTGTTATTCTGATGTATAAGCTCTATAACTGTAAATTTTCATCAAAATCCGTTCAGTAGTTTTTGCGTGAAAGAGGAACAAACATCCATACATCCGCAACTCCGACTCGCACTTGGCCTGTTTTTTATATTTTTGTGGTTTACTATTATAAAGAGACATTATTGTACAGTCAACTGTCCTATTGTAGGTACTGTTTGTTCACAAATAACTGAGTTTACAAATTCGGTTGAGAACAGCTGTATTTTGGTGTAGGTAGGTGTTTCTGTCCACTGCGAAGTCCACAATCGATAGCTCAAGGCACGTCCACTAATGCCCGGACACGAGGACAGGGGACGGACCGGACGCAGAATGTTAATAGCTGTTTGCAGACTCTTAGGAATTAGTTGGGACATAATTTCTACCCACATTTATTGGTGTATCAAACGGTTTATTTCATATTAAAATAAAATATACAATATTTTATTTTATTGGAGACGTTTTTCGGAAAGTTCCTGCACTTTGAGTTTTTCAAAAACTTACGTACATATTTATCACTAGCTCGACGGTGAAGGAAAACATCGTGAGGAAACCCGCAGGTCTCAGAATTAATTCTGAGAAATGTGTAAACAGACCCGGTCCGGCGATGGGCTCACCACCTATCACGTTTAGGGGTCCAATGTATCTCGTGAAATGTGGGTATATCCAGTAATGGAATACCTCTGCCTACCCCCTCGGGGATGAAAGGCGTGAGATTATTTTTTATTTATTTCCTGCACTTGCCACATTATATAACATACAATTTTCGAATGAGCGCTAGGCGTAAAATAGTGTAACCGACACCCGGTATCCTCCGGATACAAGACGACACGACACGAAACCTGACTCACTCCCACTACATGACACGCAGTCCCCGACACATGACACTATACACCCGACAAACGACACCACACATGCGGGATGACACGGAGCATGAAAGAAGAGATGAGATATTGAAATATTGTTAATTCATTTTTATTTTGTATGCCTGTATTAATACACAATATGAAACTATAGAAATATCTTTCCAAATGGGGTCCTGCAAAATCTAAAATTTTTTACTATCAAAATGTTTAAAAAGAAATTACCTTGTGACTAAACAAGAATTTTGTTTTTAAGCTATTGCATAGCTTCTATCGAGGGCCTTGAGCGCGGGGACCGAATCCAGAAATTCCGTAACAGAAAAAAACCTCACGGTCCCCACTCCGACGGGCACGGAGGTGTGGCTTGAAGGCCGTGCATTGTCTAATGGATGGATGGATGGATGGATGGATGGATGGATGGATGGATGGACGGACGGACGGACGGACGGACGGACGGATGGACGGACGGATGGACGGACGGACGGACGGACGGACGGACGGACGGATGCCTTCTATCGAGGGCCTTGAGCGCGGAGACCGAATCCAGAAATTCCGTAACGAAAAAACCTCACGCTCCCCACTCCGACGGGCACGGAGGTGTGGCTTGAAGGCCGTGCATTGTCTAACGTCGTTTGTTTTCGGCAGTCTTGTTGATACAAAATGCTATGCAATAGCTTTACCGCGGCAGTCCCCGAGTGCCACACGTCTTTTTTTTAATTTGATATACCCAGTGTCACTCTCACTGTAAGTAAATACGAATCTAACCATCAGCCATTCAGGCTGCAGAGCGTGCCAAACAATTATACATACATACATGCATACTCTCAAAAAACATAACCCTCCTTCTGGCGCAGTCGGGTAAAAAGAAATAGGTACCTTGTAACTAAATAATCTCAACGTGACATTATAATATAGGAACGGCGCACGGAGTCGTGCTGAATTCTGCATACATCTTTCTTCTTGAAAAATGCAAGGAACGCGATGAGAATGCATTACGTGCGTTTACCGCTCGTGTGGCGCTAGAATACTTTATAAATAATTTCTCGTACAACTGTAGGTAAAAAGTGCGTTGATATTCAAAGTCTGACGATTCATTTGATCATGTAATCGTAAATGCCGTCTTAGATGTATACTCAAAGCATCAAATGGAATCACATAAAGCGATCGCTAGCCGATACCCAGGATCCAGTCTAAAAGGCAAGTTGAATAGCCTACCTGGACTGGTAGTTTGTCTGAAAAGCAAGCGAACAGTTTATTCGAGGAGTAACAAAAGCAACTCGGGCT
The DNA here is from genome assembly GCA_963855545.1 of Ethmia dodecea. NCBI lineage: Eukaryota > Metazoa > Arthropoda > Insecta > Lepidoptera > Depressariidae > Ethmia > Ethmia dodecea. Next base: position 195,300 of record OY979453.1, read on the forward strand.
CGAGTTAGTTCTCAACTCGGGAGAATGAGCGTTCGCCGACAGTCGGACACATCCGCGCAAAACGCTTTTTGTCTCCACCAGAGTGAATAACGCTTTTTGCGGAATATGTAAAGTGGTCCCTGTTAATGGAGAAGTAAGCGCATTGGCATGCAGCCGCTTGATAAATTAGAGAATTTCCCGCAAAAAACGGCTGCAATTACAAACTTTAATGCCGCAGCGGGAGCTGTAAAGTATCACGCTACGGGAACGTTTAATGAAAACTCACCTCAAATATTCAGGGACTCTTCAAAACAGGCGAGCTACAGCTTGTTGTGGCAACAAAAGTTTCGAGTTTAAGAGCCGGCAACTCGAAGGGCCGGAAACGGACGCCTCGCCCCAGGGTCCTATCAATTTTCCCAAATTGAATCATGTTTCATATTTATACAATAGGAACCTTATGACAGCGTGTAAAGTTACCATTACGCAAATGGTTACGTCAGTAAAGGTTGCTTGCAAAGTTTCTCATTTCAAAAATAAAGGAGACGTTTCATGAATGTATGGAGACTGGGCCTGCATCATGTACACTAGTTTACATGATGCAGGCCCAGTACTAGTTTTTTAGATAAATATAAATAAAATAACTATAGTTTTATTCATAATTTTGCTCATATTATTTGTCTAGTTTAGTTGCACAATTCAGTTGCATAATTTTCATTAAAATGGCAACGCAACGGCCGAAAAAAACAATGGCAACCTGTCCGGTAAAATGACAATTGACATTATTTTGTCGTTTGTCGGACTAATTCACAATAATATGGAAATTGGGTGTAAGGAGTTAGAAATAGTATTATTTCAATAATATGATTCCATGGATTATCATTGAAGTACAGTTACTTTTGTGCAAGTTAAATAGTTGGAAACGATTTTTTTATATTTTTCTGATAATTACTAGATTTTTCTCTATCTTTCGCGCTGGTATACAATAATATGTGCAGGCCCAAGATGGAACGTCTCCTTTAATCACTTTCTGCTCATTAACGCCATCAATCACTTCACTTCGCACCGATAAAGAAGAGATATCTACGTTTATTTCGGTAGGCGGAAATGAAAGTCAGCGGAGCGCGACTATCGCTCCGAAGCACAATGCTCTAAGGAATACTAAAATACTTTTTACGAGTTCAAATAGTGACAGATCACAATGTGGCCCGCTTGTGGACGCTCCATTACCTCGTGTGAAGCAAACTACATGTATATACAGACTTTTATTATGACCATCAGTCACATAAAATTATTACACTAAAAAAAATCGCTTACATGCGAGTAGGACTCTGGTCGGTTCCGTACAAACTTGCTCTCATGAAAAGACTAACTGGACTAAAGGAGAAACTTAACTTTGCTGTTGGAAAACTGCTGTCTCCATGAATCGACACAGATCGAGATTTTTACCAAATGAAAATAAATTTATATTAGATTTTTTTTTATACATGGACAACGAAGTGATTCTAGAAGACTTCTGTTTTTTCTTTTTGAGGTACAGAACCCTAATAAAAGTTTAAAATGTAAACAAATTGGACGGTACACAATATTAAATTTGTAGTAGTTAGTGTGTGCAGCAGGGAACGTTAGGCTATAGCTCAGTGCTAACTTTACCTGGGTGTTTACAAAAGGTGCCATGACCAGGATTGTGCATCGGTTTAATAGTTTTCATCAGTCTCTGGATATAGAGTTATTTAGTATGTTTCAACTGAATGTACGGAATTTCCACTAGCTTTGTGTACAAAAAGTTTTTTCTTTGGAATTCTGAGTATGGACCGAATATTTAAATTGAGAAAACTCTCAATCATAGGTATATTTAATTGTTGAAAAGTATTTAAGGATAGAAACTCAATGACATTTACTAAAAAAAAATATATAAAATTACAAAAAAAAGAGTCGCAAAATACTCATTTTTCACTAGTAAATTTTATTTATACAGGTACTTTTTTTGTGGACTAATAAGTTGGGTCTTTAAACCACGGTGTAACCGCTCATTTGCGTGTGTGACGTCACGTCTCCATACAACTAACGAGTACACATGGTATCCATCAAATCGCCACCACTCGTCCGTTCACAGTGCACACAGCCCGCCGCCCGTGCCTCGCCAAACATAATCAGCCGAAAGCCTTCCACGTGAATTCGGCGGCAAGTTTATTGTTCCTGATGTAATTATTTCAGCGAGTATACCAGTGCCTATGTGATCCAGAATTGTCTCTTTTACTTTATTACTGACAAATATTAATAAACTACCTTGATCGTGCCTATGCCTAAAGTTGCCAAAAAAAAAAAAACTTTTGTATTTCTGAAAATACCCATTTTATACAAGCTTTTATTTAGTTTCACCTGTCCCGATGTTTGTCATCAAATTACAAGCTTTTATTTAACTTGCAATGTATGTTTATTCGGGTGGAATCTTGCAACTCGATTTTAAAGCAGATATTTTCAACCGATTGAGCTTCAGCTGTCAAAATTCATTTTGGCATACTTATGGAAGTTTGGTGACAATACAATTGTTCTTGTTGAAGAAAAACCAATATTTTTCCAACAGATTTTTATTGACTCTAAAAAATAAACAAAAGACAAACTATAAAAAGACTAAGGTTCTAAATTTATAGTACATTATGATATAAGTGCGGTAGGTTGAAAATTACAGCCGAGGCGATATTGCTAGCCCGAGCCGTAGGCGAGGGTTACAAGTAAGCAGAGGCTGTAATTATCAAAGCGCACGTATGTCATACGACGTTTTATAACACATTTGCAAGGAAATGAAATAAAACTCCGACTATGGTAAACGAATAAAAACAATACAGCGTTAAGAAAAAGCGCGCGGCGCGCATCAGCATTTTTTTTTAGGCAAAGGCACAAAAAACAGCCAGTATTACTAATAAAGTAAATTAATATTTTTGTGTTTTTGTTATAGATTAATTGGTTGTAATTTACTGTCAAAATAATTTAAATTAAATAATTATGTACATAAATATTTCTTTATTATATTTTATCTCCCAAAGTAAATTTAAATCATAAAATTTTGACAACTTTTTTGACATAAAAACTCTTTGCTGAGATTTTAAAAAGTACCGTTCATTTTAAGACGGAGCATCTTGATAAACCGTGCATTTTACTTTACACTTACCGCACTTGGGCGTAATGAGATACAATACGACATTAAAATTGGTGAAATAAGACACCTTTTACGAGCAAATGTGTTATAAAATATATTACTAAAGCTGCCAGCACATCGGCAACAACAATATTATGTGACCACTGAACTGATCTGATGATGTAGCCAGGAGGTGGCTATCACAACTCCTCAATGACTATTCGTAAACCCCTCGAGTTTGGCCTCATTAGATTTTTTGTAAGGTGTGCTAGACACACAAACGCATATCGCCAGCAAGCTGGGCCGCTGCACATGCCTCTCACATCTCACGTCATGCTATTAAAGGGGGCTCCAAACAAAGTTGTAGGTACGTAAAAAAAATCTCACTCCTCATATCGCCGAGGGGGTCGGCAGAGGTATTCCATTTTTGGATATACCCACTTTTTACCAGATGTTCTTTGGACCTATAAACGTGATAGGTGGTGAGCCCATCGCCGGACCGGGTCTGTTTACACATGTCTCAGAATTAATTCTGGGACCTGCGGGTTTCCTCACGATGTTTTCCTTCACCGTCGAGCTAGTGATTGATTATGTAGGTACGTAAGTTTTGAAAAACTCATTGGTACATGCCAGGATTCGAACCAGAGCCTCACTGATTTTCATCATGTGAAGCAGGCTCTGTAACCGTAAGGCGTATCACTGTTCTTCAAATAGGCTATAAAAGTAGTACGGGTTTTTTGTGCATTGTACGGTAGTATAAAATCCTGTGGATTCTACTGGGAGTTGGATATTTTTTTATACTCCTATGTGAGCGTTCGACGTTTCATTTCAAATGCTATATGTTCCATATTGAATGGTTTTCATTTGCAACATCCATCAACTCGCTCGTGTAGTTGACATTCCACTCATATCTTTCGGAGATTGCATCTAAAATCTATGCGCAAAACTGCAGCAGTATCCTATCCAATACAAATAACTTTGAAAAATACAATTTGTGATTTGTTTCTAAATACCAATAAAATACCATTTCCAGCATCGGTTCCTTTTAGGTGAACGTAATTTTACCTCTCTTTGCATATGCTCCGTTTAAATACACTATACATTTTATTGTATGTCTTATTAGCCGAACTACTAATATTATAATAAAAACGGCCTATGTTCTTCTCAGAGATGTTTAAACTATCGTCCTAACAAATTTTATTAATCGATATCGTTTTAGATGTAAAAGGGTAACTCACAAACAGACAGGAATGGAAACAGGCGGGAATAACTCTATGCCCGCAATTATACGATTACTAGCTTTTGTCTTTATAAAGTGGCCTATGTGTTGTTTTAATTATTACTATATAACTGTAAACATAAGAGCTATATTACTTTAAAGTTTCATAGAGATCCGTTTCGTAGTTTTTGCGTGAACGAGTAACAAACATCAATCCAACCATACTTCCTCACAAACTTTTGAGTTTATAATCGCCGTATTTACAGAAAATAGAGCAGTGATAGCCCGAACGGTTAAAGAGCCGGCCGAAAATCAGTGAGGCTCGGGTTCGAATCCTGGCATGTACCAATGAGTTTTTCAAAAACTTACGTACATATTTATCACTAGCTCGACGGTGAAGGAAAACATCGTGAGGAAACCCGCAGGTCTCAGAATTAATTCTGAGACTTGTGTAAACAGACCCGGTCCGGCGATGAGCTAACCACCTATCACGTTTAGGGGTCCAATATATCTCGTGAAATTTGGGTATATCTAGTAATGGAATACCTCTGCCTACCCCCTCGGGGATAAAAGGGGTGAGATTATATTATTATTTATTATTATTATTATTTACAGAAAAGAGATCGGATACAATATTGTATCTACAAATAAATCTTATTCTCAAAGAAGGAATCGTGTATACGTTCAAGTACATGTTGTATACATTCGACTATTGTATTGTTCAGAATATGAGTACAGTGTGTGATGCGCCTACACGAAACCAGTAGCATCGGAGTAGCATTCTATTATTGGCATTGCTGTGAAGTGGAGTGAAGAGATACTTATTATGTACTACATACTATATAATATATACTTGTACTACACACACCGGCACAATTAGCGGAACAGAAAAAAAAAGGAGAAAAAAGAGGGAATTTAGAACAATGAATGTAATTTTTAAACAATATATTATTTAAAATGAAACAACAATTAAATTAACATGTTTTGACATTCATTTGTAACACCATACTTAAAATTTTATAAAAATAAAAATTAAATTAAACAAAATGCATTTTTCTTCGATTTTTAATTATAGAGAAACAGCAGAAAATTCAAGATTTTCCAAAGTTTAACAACAATTTCAATGACTGTTCAATATCGAGTGTTTCCTCCTCGTGCTCTGATGAGGGTTTCCATCCGTCTGGGCATGCTGCGGATGATGTTATCAATGGTTTCTTGGGGCAACCTCTGCCATTCTTCAAGTAATGCGTTTCGCAACTCGTTGAGATTATTGGGAGGGGGCATTCTTGACTTTACACTCCTCTTTAGCAAGTCCCAGACGTGTTCTATAGGGTTCATATCGGGGGATCGTGCTGGCCACTCCATCACCGTTATACCAACATGGTTTAGGTATGTCTGTACTGTGCGAGCACTGTGAGCCCGAGCATTATCCTGCATTAGAATGAAGTTGTTACCAATAAAGGGGGCAAATGGCACAACATGTTCTTCTAAAATCTCCCTGATATACCGATCAGCATTCAGATTCCCGCCATCGACCACTACTAACTCCGTACGAGCTCCTAAACATATTCCTCCCCAGACCATAATTGAACCGCCGCCATATGCAACTGTATTTTCAAAATTAGACTGGATATACCGTTCTCCTTTGCGTCTCCATACTCGCTGCCTTCCATCAATTTGATTTAACATAACTCTGCATTCATCAGTAAAAAGAACCTGTCCCCAGTCGTCGAAGTCCCAATCACGATGTTCACGACCAAAGTGTAGACGGTTTGTGCGATGATGTCTCTCAAGTTTTGGGGCTTTGGCGGGCACATACGAGCCTATACCCACTTCTTCGAATCTTCTACGAACTTTCCGCTCACTCATCCTTACTGCTCGTACCTCTTCCAGTAAATTTCGAGCCTGCACCGCCGTTAGTCTCGTGTTCCGTCGGACTTGAAGTTGGAGAAAACGGTCATCCCTCCTTGAAGTACACCTTTTCCGGCCTTGTCCTCTCCTTCTCACTAGAGCATTCGTCAATCTGTATCGTTGGATGCTACGATAAATCGTTGATAACGATCGACGAAGGCTTCTGGCAATCGATCTGTAGGTTTGACCATTTCTCCTCATTTGATCTGCCCTAATGATTTCTGATGGCGTTAAATCAGGCATAATTAGATGCTCGTAAATTATCAATATGCGAAAAAACTCAAAAGCCTCAAAAACTGCAATTCAAAGCTTTTCAAATGGAATTCACGAACCTTCTAAAAACGGACAAGCGGTGGAAAAAATGAATCAATGAAAATTAAAACAAAAGAATGAAAAAAAGGGCAGTCGCTTAGTATTCCATTTTTAAATTAAAACCCAAATTTAAAAAAAGCTTGTTTAGCCGGCCAATAACACGCAAAAATGCGTAAATACTCCCTTTTTTTTCTGTTCCGCTAATTGTGCCGGTGTGTGTATTTACTTAATATACCTGTTTGCACTGAAGAGATACAGGATGCTTCACTAATAATTGGTTGTACAGTTTCCATGAGGCGATATAATAAATGCCAGTCACTTAATGTTTTCCGCATGATAAAACACTAAAACAGATATCGGTAAACATTACTAATACCAATGTAGAATCTAGCTGAAACTGGCTGTCAATAACTATAGAAACGTAAAATGCATTGTCGATTCGTATAACGCAACCACAAAAATTACTACATGTTCCTATCTCTATAGGTACCTACATACAGTTAGTAAAACATGATCGAAGTAATAAATTAAATGTGTTGTCCAGTAAGTATTTTTCCGTATTTACTTTTTACATTGCCTTCGAATATTTACTACTGTAGCTACTATATTATAAAATCCAATAAAAGAGCTATAATCGAAAAGATCATAACTTTGTCTCGAACAATAAAAGCGCAAGACAATAAACCAGGCGCTGCAGCGAGCGCTCGCGGCGGCCGCGCTATTGGAAACTGGATTTTTTCATTTTTCATTTTCTTTATATTTACTGTTTTACCGAGCAACATCGTTTGTCGCTGGGAAATCCTGTGAATGAGCATTCTGGAGGAAATATTGTAATAAAATGTGAACACACAATGCGCTGTTGATGTAGAATCGGCGACAAGTTTTCTAGTTCGGATTTCCTTTTGCGTGCGACTAGAAAGATAAATGATTCGCTTCGCTTGCACATAAATAATAGTAATAATAATCTCACGCGTTTTATCCCCGAGGGGGTAGGCAGAGGTATTTCCATTTCTGGATATACCCACTTTTTACGAGATATTCTTTGGACCCCTAAACGAAAGGACATAATATCAGACCCAAACGTGATAGGTGGTTAGCCCATCGCCGGACCGTGTCTGTTACACATGTCTCAGAATTCATTCTGGGACCTGCGGGTTTCCTCACGATGTTTTCCTTCACCGTCGAGCTAGTGATAAATATGTACGTAAGTTTTTGAAAAACTCATTGGTACATGCCAGGATTCGAACCCGAGCCTCACTGATTTTCGTCCGGCTCTTTAACCGTAAGGCTATTACTGCACTCGCTTACATATATTTTTTTATTTTATGATATACTAGCGGATGCCCAGCGGGGCGTTGCACGCGCGGATTCCGTTTACTCCCGTTCCCGTGGGAATTTCCGAAAATCCCTTCATAGTGGTTACCTACGACATATTTAAGACACCTACATACCATATTTGAAATAGCGGGTGCCCAGCGGCGTTTTCCCGCTCGGATTTAGTTTATTCCCGTTCCCGTGGGAATTTCCAAAAATCCCTTCATACCAATTTTCTATGACATATCAGACACCTTCATACCATTTTTCAAGTTTCTAGGTGTTATCGTTTCGGAGTAGTACGTATTTCTCTTTTTAACCAGTTTTTATATTTTTTCGTGGGAATGAGATATTTTCCTGGAATAAAAAGTACCCTAAATGTTGACCCGGGTACTCAGTTATCTCCATACCAAATTTCATCAAAATCCGTCCAGTAGTTTTTGAGTGATGCGTGCACAACCAGACAGACAGACAGACAGACAAAAATTCCAAAAATTGTTGTTTCGGTATCTATATCGATAACTATATACACTACCGTTAAAATTTTCAAAAAATATTTAATGTACAGACACGGCCCCGTTAGACTTTTATTATATGTATAGATTTAAATAAAACACCAGCTCTTAAAGGCGCGGTCATACTGATTTATTAACACATTCCGATGTTCATGTATCTTAACAATCGTCAAGATCCAAAATCAAATATTTTTATTCACCAAGCACGATCTGCACGGGTGCTATTATTTAAAAAAACAATCTTTTGTAATTAATAATTACAAACACAATAAAAAAAATCCAAGTGAGTAACTTTGATGTGAATTTTTTTTAATGTTAATTTCACTGTCACTTCCTAGTGTTCTAACAAAACTCCACAATAACGCTTGTTGGTACTCCCACATTATTGTAATTTTTCAATAATTCAAATACAAACGCTAAGATCTATGATATACAGGTGACTTTTTTTACCGTCTGGAAAAAAATGTGGTGTGATAGGTAAGTGTAATAGATTCACTTGGCAATGTTACTTAAAAACATTTTTTTTTTCTCAATTTTTTTTTCTTGCTAAACTAATATACATTACTCAATTGTAGTCGATAATACACACTGAAATATTTTAAACAGTATTTTAAAAAGAAACAGGCTCGTAGCTTCCATTTATGCGCAATTTACCTACAGCCGCCAGCCGCGCGTAGTACTGTGCGTAGTTTTCTAGATTTTGTAAAATGCATTAAACATGACTATATTTAACAATTAATATCGTTTATAACTTCGGCTCCAGATACCTTATACGTCATATTTTTTTCCAGACGGTAAAAAAAATCATCCAGTATTTACAACTTTAAACAATGCCAAGACAAGAGCAGATGACAAGTCTGAGTGCCCGCCGCGGCATGTAAGGAATGGGGAGTTGTTGGACGTGTGAAAACACATGCCTCTGTGTTAGCAGCGCGACCGCACTGCAAATGGGTGTGTCGGCGAAGGAAGGTTTCAAGAATTTTGAGGAATATTTGCGCGTTGAAATAAATAAATAATAATAAATTATGGGACACAATTTACACACGGTTATTCAGTCTCAAACTAGGCAGAGCCTGTACTATGGGTATTAAACAACTGATAGACATACATAAATAAATATTAAATACCCATACACAAAGCCAACAGACATGTTTTCAAAGTCAAAATGTTTTATTCAAAGTAGGAACTTACAAGTCCACTTATTGAAAGTCATTTCAACTCCACCGCTTCAGCATGTATGGTTATTTTTCGTTGTCGTATTGCGATGTGCTGGAGGAAATCTGTTCCAAGCAGCATTGTGATTTATATAGTCATCTAGTTTGTAATACGCCAATTTGCAAAAGTACTTGTTTAACCTTTGATCTTAGGTTTATTGCAACATGTTTACACCGATTCTAACGCTGATTAGTTTAATCTTACACATTTTTAGTAGTTTTCATCTCAGAAAATACATAAATATGTATTATTTTCAATGTCAACATTGAGCAGCGCAATATAAATAAATTGTGGGACACACCTTCTTCAATTTATCGTTATTTAATGCATTTTCTTCTTTCTTGCTGATATCTTTCACACAATCCATCCATATTTTCTTTGAAGTTTTCCTTATTCCACATTCATTTAAAGCACCCATCTCTTACAACATTACTCATCCCTTCGCGTTACACTGGTTTAGGCGTGAAATGGTAACAAACTCATATTCGCATTTATAATATCAGTAAGGATTATCTATTTAAACTTCAAAAACCTTGTTTAGTTTACTTAGAGCAGATTTTAAAAAGATGTATACATTCAAAATGTCTGAAAAAATATTTCAGTTAAATGATGTAGCATACATAAATAAAAAAATATTGTATGATAATTAATTAGTAATGTCAGCCCTGTAGGTACTAACATGCATCCTTGCATTCGACATTGTGGTGGTTGTCAGGTTTTACTTTTCAGTGGTTCCCACTCTGCTCAATTCTTGTCCTAAAAGGAAGTGACAAGACCGCCAATTTGTCCTTTAATTATTTGTTACTAGCGACCCGCCCCGGCTTTGCACGGGTGCTATGCTAACACTAAAACCTTCCTCTTGAATCTTTTAAAAAAAAGCGCATCAAAATCCGTTGCGTAGTTTTAAAGATTTAAGCATACAAAGGGACATAAGGACATAGGGATATAGGGACAAAGAAAGCGACTTTGTTTTATACTATGTTAGTGATAGTGATATCCATACTGTATTGTATTTGGTATAGGTACAACAAAGAGTCATTGTATTGCATAATGCAAATTTTGGTTTTCGAAAACAAATTTATTATTTTCAGAAAATTAAAGGAAGATTCAAATTGCTTCTAAAATAGAGCATCCGACGTGTTACAAAGCGCACAATAGCAGTGATGGTCTTAATTCCACTCCGTCACGCCGCGAGCGACGCCTTTGTGGCGGATGACTAACGCTATCGCGATCATCTGTCTCAACTTCCCTCTATTTTTCATCATTATCACTGTGAGCAGCGACTAATGTTCTATTCTATTACAGTGCAGATTGATGGATTCGACTCAATAGAGCGGTCGCTAATTTTCCTTAACTAGTTAGTTATCAAGCACTGACAGCCCACTACTGAGATAAGGGTCTATCTTCACATATGAGGAACCCACCGTGAGTCGGGAGATGGTGTTAGGCTAGCGGCCATCTAGCTGCTTAGTGTTTTTTCTACACTTTATGAACATGAAGTATTTGGAAAATACTAATATTTGTAAAATACAAATATTTGTAAAATACGAATATTTGTAAAATACAAAAATACAAATATTTAAGGAATAAACTCAAAAACTAGTGGACAGATTCAAAAAATCTTTCACTAGAAAAAGCTTATCTAGGAGTAACATGGGCGACAATTTTCCTACGGGAACGGGATTTACGCGGGTGAAATCGCGTGAAACAGCTAGTGATAGTAAAACAACGCGAACCAATGAACCAATGACCAGAAACACGTGTAATCGTCTCGACCAATCAACGGGCAGCATACATTTTTATTTAAATTTGTTAACGACGGCTGCACGCATAAAAAAGGGTCACGTTCCGCCTGAGCCAAGCGTGCAAACGAGAGCGCGAAACAAGCGATAGGGAGGCACGATCGGCCTAACCGTTCGGCTTGTGACGCATAGGTGCGTATGCAATTTTTCATCAATTTTTTTTATGACGATATCGCCTAAAAGTATCGTCCGTAAGCCGACTTTACAGACAACCAATTTTTTTTGTCTTACTCTTTCTAAAGTAAGACAGAAAATGCACGATGTTCGATGAGTCGATTTTTTTGTGTGAAGTGTCAGTAGTGTCAGTTTTGACTCATGCGTTTTATCTTGTTGGCCTTCTTAACGTCGATTAAGAAAAGAAATTGTTTACCTTTAAAAATTGTGTTGGGTCAATAAGAGCAATAATTCTACAGGCCAAATAAAAAATTCAAAGCAACTTTGAAAGCACCTTAATGAACTATAAAATTTCGAGGTAATTGTCCATTAAATAAGGATTCAAAGGAGCTTTTAACGAAGTTGGGTGTTTGGTAAGTGCTCAATAAATTTGCGGCACGCGGTTGTTTGGAGGGCCTTGTACCGAATTAAGGGACTTCCAATGAAAATCAACTCTCCTTCACGTCAATTTTGTTACAAGAATAAATACAATATATGTTCCTTGTACCCTATAAGATGTTTCAACAATATATTATTCGGACCCAGAAACAGATACCCTTTTTGTTGCTGGTTCTTCTCGGGACTGCATTTGGAACCAGCAACTCGTCAGTGGAGATGTGCTGCTGTTTACATTTAGCCAATCTCCATGGACGAGTTTAGAGTGCCTTGTTATTAGACTATTGACCTTTCTAGGTGTAATTTTTGTACCCACGGAAATAAATGATTTTTGACTTTGACTTTTAAACGTTTTAAAACAAGCCTATTACCGGATCGGTATGCTGTTAAATATGCCTCAAAACTAATTCTTGGACCTGCAGGTTTCCTCACGATGTTTTCGTTCAACGTCGAGTCATTAGTTTTTGAAAACTCATTGGTACTGCATGCCCATACATGCCTTCAACAGGATTAGAACCAATGAGATTAAAATATAATAGGACATAGAGGGGGCATACATTGGGAATATTCTCATACAAAACTTTGAAGCTTATGCGTCATTGTCAGTTAGTATGAACGCGAGCTGTCATTCGGTCGAAATTGTACAGTATAGCAAGTCGCACCACGCACACCCCTACTGCACTCCCTAACCGAGCCTCTCGAGGCCGCCTGCCTGCGCGCTATTTGTCGGCGTGCGCGGCGCATGGGCAAAGGGCTTTGTAACCGCCTTTGTGCCGACGCCGCTCGCGCTCGCTGGCCAGCAGTCCGCCGCCATCTCGCCAGTGTTGCCAACTTAGCTACTTTATAGCTAGATCTAGCTATTTTTGGGTATCAGGCAGCTACAATTTACAAAATCTTGTAGCTAAATTTTTTAGCTACTTTTTCTAGCTACTTTTACTCTTTTACAAGATGTGAGTACTTAGTAGGGTATCGGTCCTTAAATTGTACCTAGACGCTGGCGTGGCGTATTTTATTACTAATACCTGGATAAATGAAGGGGATAACATATTTCTTCGTTTAAAACTTATATTGCGTTCTGCTTTGTCTTATTTTATAAATTTAAAATTATTGCTTGCTGTTTTAATAAACTGAAAATTGATTTACCTATGAAAAAATACACGTAATCTGCTTATTTTACCTAGTTTTAAGTGTCAGCTACTTCTAGCTACTTTTTTGTGTCAACAAATCGGGCAATCTGGCTACTTTTCGCAAGACGTCTAGCTACAAGGTAAGGGTAGCAGTTGGCAACACTGGCGCTCGCTGGCCAGCAGTCCGCCGCCATCTCGCTTCGCGAACGGACGTAATTACATTTTGCCCTAGCGCCTCGCACAGACACTATAAACCGTCACCTTTTTGATTATACATACATACATACATACATACATACATACCTTTTTGTAAAATAGTTAATAGTCGTGTTTGTTTGTATAATTAATAAATCGTGTACCTAGTGTTTATTCTTCGTGTTTTCGTTGTGTTTCACCCCAGAGCTAGCCGGCTCAGTAGGGAATTCCCGAGGCGCCCTTATAAATCTCGGGACCCCAACGCCACAACAGGACTTATTCACCTTGGAATAACTTTTGGCTTCAAATTTTCCTCACTTTGTCCCCTCTTTGCCCTATTATATTTTAATATCTTTGATTAGAACCAAAGCGTCCATCGTGAGAAGCGAACTGCGTGACACTTCCGACAGGAATATCACTGCTATTATTTGAAATTAAGCACAGTAGTTTAAAAATAAGAAAAAAGAAACTAATTATTAAAGTTTATTTCAATTTTGATCTACGGAGTTATCCGAATAATAAAGAGGGTTGAAATTAAATTTGAAACGCAATCTTCTTTGCCGGTTTGTACAGTGATGGAGTAAATATTTAACCAGTATCATACCGTTTCTAAGGTTCAAGTGGATTATAGAATAGTAAAATGGAATGTTAACTCCATAGAGACATTTGAATTAATTCTATAAAGTATTTCTGAGTGACAGGGCGTGGCTATGACATTAATACCTATAATTTAATCACTTAACACCATTCCAATAATAATAATAATAAATTTTGGGACACAATTCTCACACGGTTATTCAGTCCCAAACTAGGCAGAGCCTGTACTATGGGTACAAAACAACTGATAAACATAACTACTTAAGTAAATATTTTACACCCAGACACGAAGCCAACAGACATGTTCATGAACATAAATCTTGGCCCCGAGTGGGGATCGAACCTGCAACCTCCGAGGCAGAAGGCAGAGTCACTACCATCTGAGCCAACAGGCCTGTCATAACTTTATATTATGTTGTATGATTTGTTTTCATCTCCGGGTGATAGATTACCCGTTTTCACGGTGATAACAAGTTTATCAATATGAGTGTTAAACTGTTGTAGCGACACTACATATAGCACGCGCCAATAGAAGGTCGAGTTACATAGAACGCGCCAATAGACGGCCGAGTTCTAAACCGCGCTATCGGAGTTTTCTAATGAGTTTGTATAAATACAACTGTCCAACATCAACCGTTGGACCTTATCCCCAGGCACGATCACCTCGCCATAAGGAAGATCTTCCCTTTTCACGATGGAGGAGCATTCCACCTCCGCTCCCCCATACTGTGTTGATAGCGTAGTGTCCGTGGTGGTCCCTGGCTAAGCGCAAATGATGTGTCTAATATACCATTGTTATTACGTACCTAGTATAGTTTTATATTTAGTATTCGGGCATTCACTCGCTGTGGCGCACCAGCTACTGCAAACTAGCAGGAAATTCATACGAATCCTGACCGCGTTCGCGTCATTTGAAACTTCGGGTTGTTTTGTTTGCTGCACTCCTAACTACCTGCCGGGGGTATGACAAACTTTTGTGTATGTTGGACTAGCCTTTCACTGTGAGTCTGTTCGGATTTCTAGGCAAAAAATAACATATTTATTCTCAAGATAGGCTATCTTCCTATATCTTATCATTTAATCAATTTGCGTGAACTTTTACAGTTGAATTTCGATGTTGCAATTATTATTGTCATAATCAGTAGTGAAATGAGGTACTCGTTAATGGTCATCCTTTCTTCTTTCTCATATCTGGCCACATATTTTAAATTTTGAATTTGAAATTAGAACTACATCTTCTCTTCTATTTTATTAACAGCAACGTCAGTACTTCCCTGAAGTTTGAATTTAGAATTAGCTTTTACTACGTAGAAAAGCTCATACGTTAATAGAATATACTTTTTGTTGCTACATACAAATTGTGCTACTACAACCTGATAATAAGCCACGTCTACAATGATAAAGTTGTGTTCTTACTCTCTACTTTCCTTCATATAATACTATACTTTGGCTGTTGAAATATTTATTATTTCGAACCCTATTAATCACTCCGTTATTGATCTCCTTAACTGTTCGTGCTGGCTGGTTGCGGCTGAGGAGGGCTGCACCATGGCAGTAGGATCGCTTTCTTGAGGTTCAAATCCACTCTCAGTATTATACAGATGAGTCTTATTTCCAGAAATAACAAAATACAGCTCAAAACTGCAAAGCCCATCTATACTTCTATACTCATATTATAAAGAGGAAAGATTTGGGATATGTGTATGTTTGTTACGAATAAACTCATAAACTAAATACTACACCGATTTAAAAAATGCTTTCAGCAATGGAAAGCTACAATATCCCTGAGTAACATAATATGCTATATTTTATTCCCGTATTCCCACGGGAACGAGATCTATGCGGTTGAAACCACGAGAATCGCTAGTATTTAATATAGGGGCTAAGCCCCTATAACCCGAAGCCCCTGGGGCTTAGTAGTCAACTTCTTGAAGGTCATTGCGACTCCACCGCTTCAGTATGAATAGTTGAGGAGAAGAAGCGGTTACCCCAACCACGCTGGACGAATCAGAGCTCAATCAGAAAACGTTCTTAATTTAAAAAGTTCTCGCTCGAGAGATGCGCGCGCAGCCGCCGAAATGCCGTCCCGCCAGTGCTGGCCGGCCACGCGCGCCGAGCACACGGGACACCCCCGGGACAACCACAGCCGCGTCCGACCGACTAAACGCAAAGTTTCCAAGTGAAGTTCGGCGATACCCTCGTCGACTGTCAATTGTTTCTACAGTGCTACCAGTTGAGTGTTTCATGTCCATAGTCAAACTTGAGGACTTGGTGATAGAAGTTTTTGTAAATTATGCTGTAACGTGAATGTGACTGATGACTCACCGGGGAAGTTGTGAAAGGTTTTTTGTGTGCCCCGAGAGGCTGGCGGCCGGCCAGCGCGCCACGTGATCGCGCCCACGTAAGTCTGGTTGCATTAGCCGCTGGAGATATTTCAACGTTCAAGTTCACCCTTTTGTCTCATTACTGATAGATGGAAAAATATCTACTGCACATTATCATACTTTATTAGCTAGACTCGAGACTATTTCTAAAATAACTAGGTAGCTTTGAATTGAAGATACACATTTACGGTTTGAGAAATAATAATATGATCAACGAAATGTAAGTAGGCACATCTACTTATATATCATCATCACCCATATAATAAAATGTATGTCTGTGATTCTAATAGTTTTATTGTATTTTCTATTTTTCCATTTCTGTGTATGTATACTTATTTAATGAACCGAAACAAAAATAGAGCGGTCGCTAGATAAAACATTTTGATAGTCAAAAAGATTTGTAGCTTCGAAACTTTACCATTTCGTAAAGCATGCAAGTAATCCTTGTAAGATGACGAGTCCCCATTTGTTAGCGTGACAGTCGTTTGTCCCGTTTAACCCGTTCCTTTCGCACACAGCGAGCGCGAGGCGCGTTAACCCGCGCAATTTTTCACTCCATCAAGCATCCGGGACATTTTCACGTGTCAGTGGGAACCACTGCCGCGGCTACGAGAGGCCTGAAACGCCTTGCGGGGAATTGTATTAGCTGCTTTATGGAAGTTTCGGCAGAATGCGCTTGTAAGCACGAGTTTACGAGTTGGTGATGTGCTGTGCGTTGTGTTGAACTTTATGGGCTTGTTGTGGTGAGAGAGAGAGGGTTAAATCTACACATTTCCTCGGGGAAGCAAAGGAAGATCGGTTTTATTTATTCTAGCAGTCGCGTGAACCTTAAGTTATCAGGTTCAGCATCAAATATAATTATTGTATTCTCAACCAACTTCTAAAAAGGAGGAGGTTATTCAATTGTCCTGCTAAGAATTATATTTTTTATGTTTGTAAGAAGTTTCGACTGGGTGATCCGATTTTGATGATTTTTTATTATTTGATAGCAGACGTGTTTCCCTTATGTGGTCCCATTTTAATTTTGTCCAGTTTTGACAATGGCATCCATGAGAAAACCACATAAGCTAAAGTCAGTGTTATTTTGCAATAAAAACATATGTCCTCCAAGGCCCAGTCTATTTCCATAACAAAATTCATAAATATCGGTTCACCGGTTAAGGAGTAAAAAAGCAACCAACAAACAAACCAATACTGGCTTTTGCATTTATAATATTGCGTCACAAAAAAAATTGTTAGCTACGTCAGTAAATTGATCATTTATTTAAAGATAACTGTCACGCCGAGTCTTGGATATCATCATAATTATTTTATCCACGAAAATATTTTGAAACAATGACGTGTACGGTTACTTCATTATTTTTATTTGATAACCTTAAATTCTGTAGGCCGCTTATTTATTCCTGGATAATACATTAAAACATGATTTAAGAGAAATTAGTGAAGGAAAACATCAAGAGGAAACCTGGAGGTCCCAGAATTAATTCTGAGGCATGTGTAACAGTCCCGGTCATTTGCTCACCACTTATCACGTTTAGGGGTCGAATATACTCGTAAAAAGTGGGTACCTATTTCCAGAAATGGAATACCTCTGCCTGTCCCCTCGGGGATAAAAGGAGTGAGTTTTTAGAAATTCCTTCTTGAAATTATGCCGCAGATGTGCTTTTTTCAGAACTTTTAAAATGGCTTAAAACCCATTTGCTAACTCCTCTCTTGGCCGAATGCCGAGCCATAGAGCGAAGTGGCAAAATAACGTGCCTTTAATATCATCACCGCTATAAATTAGATTCGCTTATCCCGCTTTTCCCCAACCGCTGCGGTACATATTTTTTATCCTGTATTCACAAAATGAAGTTTCTTCTTGGTCTCTCCACATTTTATAAAACAAAAATAGAATAAGTAATTGAACCTTTACAATAATTATGTTAAGGGGTTCGATCCCCACTCGGAGGAGTCTGTTGGCTTCGTATCTGGGTGTTTAATATTTATTTAAGTATGTTTATCAGTTGTTTAGGACACACAGATTCTGCCTAGTTCGGGACTGAATAACCGTGTGTAAATTGTGTCTTACAATTTATTATTACTAAATAAAATAAAATAAATGTAACGCCCTTTATTCCCGAGGGGGTAGACAGAGTTATTCTATCTCTGGAAATAACCACGTTTCAACCCCTAAACGTGATAGTGGTGAGCCCATCGCCAGACCGGGACTATTACACATGCCACAGAATTAATTCTGAGACCGTCGATCTATTGATAAAGTGTACTAAGTTTGGTAAAACTCATTGGTACATGTCAGGATTTGAACCCGAGCCTCACTGATTATCATCATCTGAAGCAGGCTCTTTAACAATACGGCTATCACTGCTCTTATTATTATTGTTATAATTTAAATTAAAAATCAAATTAAGATAAAAATGTATCTAACTTTTTGATAGACTCATCAGTATTTGCTCTCAACAGGATACAAACCCAGGCCCTAAACTTTCAAGTACTATCACTGGTGTGTCACATTTTATCTACATTTTATATTCTTCTAAAAGTAAAATTCCTTGGAACGGAGCGTCGCTCTCTTCGCCTAACGTCGTTTCAGAAGGTACGAGTGCTGACAAGCGAGTAACCCATTTGGGTTTCAAATTTTATTTATTCCGCACCAAACAAGATTGCGTAAGTAGACTCGATTCAGGTTCTGAGAACTAAGTGATCCAATTTGTACTGTTTGCCTTCGCATCCCTTGTTACAGCCCGCGATTATGCATGTACAGTCAAGAGTACATGAAGCTTTACACTTGTAGTGCGAGTCTGGCCTTTACGGCTATTGTAATAAGAACGTTACAAAGTCCAATGTGTCAAGCTCCACATGCTCTTGACTGTACAAAACATGTGTGATCATTCTCTTCCAAGAATTAATGGGGTCGTTTGGTATTTCCTTCCAATTTCACGCTCCTGTTGTCTTTGCTCAGGTTCCTTTACGATGTTTTCTTTCATTTGCTTCTCTAGCTTTAGTTTCTAAATTGCCAAAGATAAGAATTGACCGTCAGACCTTTAAACTGTCTTACCAACTCTGAAGACTTTGTTGAAGAGCTTCAAGTTGATAAGTTATCTAATGAAAATATAACTTCTCTTCAAATGCTGTAGGTAGCTGAACGTAAGTCGGATGCCCCGCGAAGAGCTTTTCTCGAATTACCCCGTATATTGCTATTTCAACTTGGAAACAACCTTTCAAAGTTACTCCGTCATTCGAAGTATTAGCGAAATAAAACTTGCATAAACGTATTCGTATTCTACTAAGTTAGCATGCTGTCACGAATGAAGACAAATTGAGACGATATAGTATCGGCACATTGTATTATATTTGCTGGATTAGTCTAGACATATAAGGTGTCACAGTAAGTGATCGATGCTTCATCAAATAATCCTCGTTGTGGCTTCATAATCAAGTTACAACTGAATTGATGAGGATCATTGTCTCGGGACAAATTACCATGGGATACCATATGTTTCTTTGATTTTAGCAACGAATTTACATTTACTGAATCTTAATTTTAATATTAATGGGCTCACCACCATCACGTTTAGGGGTCCAAAGAATATCTCTGGAAAAGTAGGTATATCCAAAAATGAAATACCTCTGCCTACCCCCTCGGGTATTAAAGGCGAGAGTTTTTTTTTTATATTTTTAATTTGATAAAAATATCTACCTCAGTGAGACCTACATATTTTGTGCCATTAAGTTGATACTATGGAACCATGGGGTCCAAAGACGCAGTTATCAAAAAGCTGTCAGCGCAATTGGTCGAAGCTTCAGGTGACAGTGATCTCTGTCAAAAGATCAGCCTAACTATCCCTTGTCCCTTGGGCACTGTTTTGATATCATCATTCTTAATTTCCCAAAACAACAGAGTTAAACAAAAAGTTTGTCTTCACAAATTCGTTCCGTAATCGCTCAAGTCATCTCAAGATAATGTACACGAGAAAAATGTCCGTCTGGCAATTCATCCATCTTGAATTGGAGCCGGTCCGCTCGGGGGAGTGTTTTTATGAATATTACAGTTGCCAGCAGACTGACGGCTTTATTTGTTCCTCTGTGTGCGCTTGTAATCGCGCCCCGCGGCACGGGACCCTCGGGGCTTATTTTCGCGCAGCCAACGACCGTTCGTGGCTTTCTTGTAGTTCCTTATTTGAACTTACTTTTTTCACCGCTCTTCCTACTATTGTACTTCCTTCTTAAAAAACAATCTGACGGCTTTTATCCAGGGTAGAGGTATTCATTTTCTGGATATACCCACTTTTCATGAGATATTCTTTGGACCCCTAAACGTGATAGGTGGTGGGCCAACGTCGGACCGGGTCTCTACACATGCCTCAGAACTAATTCTGGGACCTGCTGGTTTCCTCGCGATGTTTGCCTTCACCGTCGAGCTAGTGATGAATATGTACGTAAGTTTTGAAAAACTTAGTACATGCCAGGATTCGAACCCGAGCCTCAATGATTATTATCATGTGAAGCAGGCTCTTTCACCTTCTTTAAACTTCTTTCCTACTCATATTGAATAGATAGGTCAAACAATCGCATTACTAGGATAGCATATCTTTGATACAGCTCCTCCGAAAACAACGGTTCCATGCTACCCCAAACTTCACAAACATCTAGGCGATATTACCATGTTAGTTTATATTAACTTAATCCTACTAATACGTGTTTGCGACGATGGATGGATGTTTGTAACTCTTTCACGCAAAAACTACTTAACGGATCTGTACGAAACTGCATACACTGTACAGTAATAGCTTATATATACATCAAAACACTACATAGTATACTTTTCATCCTAAAACAAATTGTTTCCAGAGGACGCGTTTACCAAAAGTTCACTCGAACAGAGGCGCGGGCTACAGCTAGTAAGATTTAATTGTGAAATGTAATATCATAGAATATTCGTGTTAATGGTCCCTCCTTTATGAAGAGCCTGAATGTGATAAAAAAGCACGTCTGGCTGTACATGATGGTGTGTTAGTACCTTCGTTGATGTATGGCAGTGAGTGTTGGGTATGGCAGAAGAAGCATGAAAGTAGAATAAATGCAGTCGAAATGCGTTCATTAAGAAGCATTAGTGGAGTAAGATTGATAGATAGAGTCAAGAATAGTGTGATCCGAGAGCGTTGCGGCTTGAAAGATGATATAGTGACTAGGATTAAAAGAGGAATGCTGAGGTGGTTTGGTCACATTGAGCGGATGAATGAAAGTCGACTAACGAAAGAAATATACAAGGGTGTTGCGAATGGGCGAGTCGGTAGAGGACGACCTAGGCGTACCTACATCGACCAGATCGGCGATGTGTTGAGGAGAGGCCGGATAAAGAGTACCCAAAACTGACGAGCATGCATGAGTCGTTTGATGGATGTAGATGAAGCACGAGAGATCTGCCAGGTTCGTAGCAAGTGGCGGTCTGTTGTCTCTGCCTACCCCAATGGGAAATATGCGTGAGATTATGTATGTATGTATGTATTCGTGTTAATTTTCCACATCCTTTAAGGACCTAGAAATGGAACGGATATAAATAACGCGGAATCCACGTGTAGGATAGTTGGTGCGCCGAGACGACATCTTTCCCATTAATCCGACCGAGAGCCCTGGTTTTCGCTTCGGAACACACATTATCATCCCATGTTAGGAAAATAAGAGTTTTTGCTACAAGGCCTTAAACTTCATAGGTAGAGACCCATTTGTCGTTTATTATCACTACATAGTATAAAACAAAGTCGCTTTCTCTGTCCCTATGTCCCTTCGTATGCTTAAATCTTTATACCTAACTACGCAACGGATTTTGATGCGGTTTTTTTTATAGATAGAGTAATTCAAGAGGAAGGTTTTAGTGTTAGCATTGCGAAAGCCGGGGCGGGTCGCAAGTGTAAATATAAATGAGCGGTTGCAATTCCGACATACAATGGCAAAGATGGTCGAATATAATGGAATACCTTTGCCTACCTCCTCGGGGATAATGGCGTGAGATTATTTATTTTTACTTTAATGGCAAAGAAAGTTTGATTCTATTTATGCATAGTAGAAGTAAATTTAATGGCCTGATTTTAAAAGAGGAATCTGACTAAACTATCCAAGTTTCCATTTTAAATTCTAAACTAAAAAAATATTAATTCTTTCTCCATGTCGTACTCGCTATAAAATTAAAATTGTATCGTCATTTCTTAATTGGATTTTTTCTAGATGCTTCCAATTTCTTCTTTAATTCGTTCGCTCTTAGCGAGAAATGAAATTGTATTTCATCGACAGTTCCACTGCAGCGAGCGTCGCCGAGAATTGTGCACATGTTATCTCTACTCCAGACTTAGGGCGCGTACATATTTGTGAAATGTAGCACGCAATGTAACACGCATTGAAAGTAGTTTCCGTTTACATTGTCGCAAGGTATCACGCAATGTAACAAAATGCCCATAGTGTGGACGCCTTGCGCGCATGAACCGTGCACACTACTCTCTAAGCACAAAATCTCTAATCGTAAAAATCGGAAATCGCAAATTTGATAACAATTACGGTGTTCGCGGCGGAATGGTCCACGCTTGCAGCGAACATGTAATTAAAGGCAGAATGATACGCTTCATGTTACGTTTTACCAGTCTGTACACGCCTTTAGAGCTGCTATTGCTGCACAGCTGGCAACACCTGCACTAGGTGTTTCCATCTGATTGTGATGGTAACATGTAGCATGGCACTGACTAGTAGGTGTAGGTATCATCGGGGTACTGCATTTGCAAGCAACTCGTCGGTGGAGATGGGCTGCTGTTTACATTTAGTCAATCTTCGTGGATGGAAATAACTTCTTAAAGTTGAAATGATAGTTCAATTAGTGGACTTGTGAGTACAATACTTTGAATAAAATATTTTGACTTTGACGAGTTAAAAGTGCCTTGTTATTAGACTGTTGACATTTCTAAGTGTTTTTTTTTTCTTTAGAAAATAAATGGTTTTATTTTGTTTATTTCATCATCATTCAGCCAGTCTGTATATGCAGCTGATTTAGTAATGTACTTTCGACACTACTTGTTTCAAGATAGACGCTGGCTAGTGTACACTATTCAGTTAAGTTGCTTAATAGATAAACATTGCTTGCCCACTATGAGGTTTGGTATTCATATACCCGTTTATAGAAGCAATATCCATCTACTGACCAACTTAACTAAATAGTGTGTAAACCAGCCTTGGCACTAACCATAAGAATATCATAGCTGAATCCAAGCATCAGAATAAAAATGTCTTCATTCAAAGTTATATACTTTAATTTATAGAATAGTCACTACAACACCACCGTTTCGCCATATATTCGAGCTTAGGAAAAGAATCTCTAGTGACTAATACAATTAAATTTAGGTTATTTCTTGAATTTTTAACCGACTTTAAATAACCACTCTAAAGAGTAAAAAAACCGACTTCAATTGCAACATATATGGTTTTCTCATGGATGCCGTTGTCAGAACTGGACGAAATTATATATTTATAATGGGACCAATCTGGAAGCACCAGCTTTCAAATAAAAAAAGAATCATCCAAATCGGTTCACCCAGTCGAAAGTTCTGAGGTAACAAACATAAAAAAAAAAATACAGAAGAATTGATAACCACCTCCTTTTTGAAGTCGGTTAAAAAAGGAGGTTATCAATGCGTTGCGAATGTTTTTTTTATGTTTATTACCTCAGAACTTTCGACTAGTAAACCGATTTCGATGATTCTTGTTTTATTTGAAAGCTTTCCGCATGGTCAAATTTTAATTTGGTCCAGTTCTGACAATGAAATTCATGAGAAAACTATATAAGTCTTAAAGCATTAAGTATGTGCGCGACAAATGGACGAATAACCTAATATGACGACAACAAATTTCGATGATTCTTTTTTTAACAGACTTCAAAGGACGAGGTTCTCAATTCAACTGTATTTTTTTAGTATTATTGATTGAAGTTGGTTTTTTACTCTTTATATTATACTAGCGACCCGCCCCGACTTCACACGGTTGCAATGCTTATTCTAAAACTTTCCTCTTGAATCACTCTATTTATTAAAACGAACCGCATCAAAATAGTTTAGTTTTAAAGATTTACGCATACATAGGGATATAGGGACTTCGTTTTATACTATGTAGTGATTCTGTTATGTAGCAGTCAATAAATAGAAGTCCTCTGACAAATAACCTTTTGAATAAGATATTCAATCCGAGAGTAGTGCCGTGTGATTTGTGTGTCGTCTATCGGTATTGCATCTCGATGTCGCAATATTTGCCGTCGCCTGGCTCCGCTGCATACGATGCTGTGCATTTAACTGCATATTCATGGTCTCTGCATATTATAGCACTGACTGCACGGTTTCTACCATTTCTCGTATTGAACGAGGAGCCCGCTTGCGCTACGTTATTTTAAAGTATATCTACAGAGTAAACTTTGCTTGTGGATTAATTCAAATGATATAAAAATCATTGATCGTGTATGAAAATTAAAATGTTTTTATTAAGCTATTGCATAGCTTCTATCGCGGGCCTTGAGCGCGGGGACCGAATCCAGAAATTCCGTAACGAAAAAACCTCACGCTCCCCACTCCGACGTCCGAGTCCGAGTCCGAGTCCGAGTCCGAGTCCGAGTCCGAGTCCGAGTCCGAGTCCGAGTCCGAGTCCGAGTCAAAATGTTTTATTCAAAATTCAAAATTCAAATTTCAAATTTCAAAATTCAAAATTCAAATATTCAAAATTCAAAATTTAAAATTCAAAATTCAAAATCCAAAATAGGAACTTCTAAAAAAGGAAGTCCGAGTCCGAGTCCGAGTCCGAGTCCGAGTCCGAGTCCGAGTCCGAGTCCGAGTCCGAGTCCGAGTCCGAGTCCGAGTCCGGCTCCGGGTCCGGGTCCGGGTCCGGGTCCGGGTCCGGGTCCGGGTCCGGGTCCGGGTCCGGGTCCGGGTCCGGGTCCGAGTCCGAGTCCGAGTCCGAGTCCAAGTCCGAGTCCGAGTCCGAGTCCGAGTCCGAGTCCGAGTCCGAGTCCGAGTCCGAGTCCGAGTCCGTGTCCGATTCCGAGTCCGAGTCCGAGTCCGAGTCCGAGTCCGAGTCCGAGTCCGAGTCCGAGTCCGAGTCCGGGTCCGGGTCCGGGTCCGGGTCCGGGTCCGGGTCCGGGTCCGGGTCCGAGTCCGAGTCCGAGTCCGAGTCCGAGTCCGAGTCCGAGTCCGAGTCCGAGTCCGGGTCCCGGTCTCAGTCCCACTCCCACTCTGACTCCCACTCCCACCCCCAACCCCACTTCCACCCCCACTCCCAATCCCACGCCCACTCCCACGCCCACTCCCACGCCCACTCCAACTCCCACTCCCACCCTACAACCACCACCACTCCCACTTCCACTACCACCACTACCACCACCACCACCACTACTTGTAATGGTAATAATAAATAAAATGATAAAAGTTGCATAATCCAAAGTCCTTCTTAATCTTTGTAAGGAATGCGCCCATTTTGCGCATGACAAGTTTGCTAAGATTATTTTTGCTACTTTTATATGCAGCTCAAAAAATATTTTTTGGCTTCCCCTCTGAGTGCTTACCAAAATTTTATTAAGCAGTAGCAGCTCATTGCAGCTCAAAAATAATTACAGCCATCCAGAATGACATAAAATGCTGATAGGTTTTGTAATGTTTGCTGGCCATGAGTTGCTGACCAATTAGCTATATCTGCTTACAGATTATATTTTTCTGCTTACAAAAATACGAATACTCTGCTAACCATTTAAATAACACCCGTGTGGCTTGAAGGCCGTGCATTGTCTAACGTCGTTTCTTTTCGGCAGTCTTGTTGATAAAAAATGCTATGCAATAGCTTTACCGCGGCAGTCCCCGAGTGCCACACGTCTTTTTTGTGTAGATAAAAAATTATACTTAGAAAAGTCAATAGTCTAATAACAAGGCATTGTAAACTCGTCCATGAAGATTGTCTAAATGTAAACAGCAGCCAATCTGAACCACGAGTTGCTGGTTCCAAATGCAGTACCCCGAGAAGAGCCAGCATGAAACTGAAGGGCAGCTAGTAAATATTGTAGAGTTATCATCACCATAATCGACCCGTAAAAGCCCACTGCTGAGCTAAGGGTCTTTCCTCACACTTGAGAAAGTATGGTCCATAACCTCCCACGAGATCCCTCCTTGGACTGGGAGATGGGCTAGTCGTCACCTATCTGTTACAGTTTTTCATGCCACCCAATTATAAGATATATTGCAAAGAAAATACGACCTCTGTTTTTTATATTAGTAATTAAATTTGAAATCCAAAGCTAGCCAAGTGAAGAGGCTAATTAATCTAAAATTACAAAAAAACCTCTACTCGTATAAATTTCACATACGTCGATAAGCTTATTTTAAGTAAGAAGATAGATAGTACTTGTGCTAGAAGGCCCCGCCCTTCGTTAGATGATACAAAATTAGAGAGTAAGTAGGCAGGCACCTATATCAAACGGTAAAATTGAGATTTCCTAATAAAATAGGAATGTGTGTAGATCACATATAGATATAAATTCTGGTAAAATAAGGATTTAAATAAGTATTTCAGTTTCGTCATAATTTTGCGTTTTTTGATTTATTTATTCCCGATTACAAGTCCCGTTTATTCAGTACGAATAATATAATTACAAAAAACAATAATTTATAAATGTAATCGTCAAATTAAAAAGTAGGTACTCAAGAATATTAATGTGAAATAATTTATTATTTTATTATTTATTAATTAAATTATTTAAAACAATAGTAAACATAAGTAGTAAATAATACACTACCTACCTTTTTACATTCGCAGACATTGCAATATAGGTTATTACATTGACTGATTCCCATATTATTATCCATTTCCAATATTCTCTGCATAATAAATAAGACGTAACTCCGCACCCTTCTTATTTCCTCTTCGGAATGAGATTGACGAGTAACGTGATAACACCCTCGTTGGTACCCCCCCCCCCCCCCCCCTTCCCAAATTATCAGATTTTTGTAACGAGCTTCCAATTGCGACATCAGTATAAACGTTCTACTTCACCCGAGTAAATAAGTTCTTGGAAAGGTGCAATTGGTTTACAAATTATAATTAAAGAAAGAAGGAAAATGTATTTTATTATGTTATAGGTAATAAGAATTACACTTGGAATAGTCAATAGTCTAATAACAAGGCACACTAAACTCGTCCATGGAGATTGGCTAAATGTAAACAGCAGCCCATCTCCACCGACGAGTTGCTGGTTCTAAATGCAGTCTCGGGGTCGAGAAGAGCCAGCAACTAACTCAAGGGCAGCTCTTTTCAATCTCATGTCTTACTAATAAATATGGTTTATAGTGCTCAGCGGGCGGCGTTGCTCTTTAGGGTACCCAAAGGGTACAACGGGACCCTATTACTAAGACGCCGCTGTCCATCTGTCTGTCTGTCCGTCTGTCACCAGACTGTATCTCATGAACCGTGATAGTTAGATATTTGAAATTTTCACAGATGATATATTTTCTGTTGCCGCTATAACAACAAATTTTAATATTAAAAAATAATATATTTTTTGTTTACTTAGCTGTAAGTTTTCCCAAAAGGAAATAAACAAATAATATAAAAATAAAATAAATATTTAAATATCCTAATAGGTTCAGATACAAATTATGACTATACGTAGATAAAAATACTAATATGCCTCTTGAAATGTAATATTCACTGAATATATATAAGTTCTTGTTAAATACACACTTGTCATTTGAAGTCCTTAATTAAGAACATAACATGACGAACTCGCTCATGTAAACATTTTCCTTAATGAAGAATAAGAATTTCTTTTGCTTGCTGTGAAAATAACCTCATTTTACTTAGGGCAGACTACTTAATTTCTTACTTAATATTTTCGTACTCAAAATATTTCTTTTCTTTTCTGAGAACTAGAAGAATATGTACTATCAGCAAACGATAAGCCTGATACATTTGGAAGAATTGTCGCTTGCAAGCACAAATTTGATTACCCCTACCCTAATTAGAGTTACACAATGAGAAGCCAGTAACACCGTCTTTTTTTTCTATTCCGATCCATTAATCGACACTAAATGGTCATAAACATGAAAGAAACACTTTTTTGTAATTGTCATTGTTACTATAAGTGAGGGCTTTGTCGCCATGGGGTGGGAAAAGATAGCTGCTCGCTAAAATGACACTTAGGTGTATCAGGCAAAACTTTTTTTGATAGTACAGTAACCTCAAAATAAAATACACAACATAATCTTCTATACTAATTACAAGTCTGTACAAAACTGTGTACCTACCTATACAGAGAAAATAACATACTAAGAAAACGAAATTAAAAGTACCTATTAATGAGAGGATGAGAAAAAGGAGAATAACAAAACAAAGATTACCCGAAACCGACGAGCATGTATGAAACGATTGATGGATGTGTTAGATGCGCGGGAGGTATGAAAGGATCGTAGCAGGTGGTGGTCTATTGTCTCTGCCTACCCCTCCGGGAAAAAGGCGTGAGAATATGTATGTATGTTAGAGCTAGGTCAATAGTATGGGAGTTAAATAGCAACATTCATCGGAGGCGGAACGCAACATCACATGATTCATCGTTTGAACACCTGCGCTTCTTCGGTCGAACACGTGTTACACCCCGCTACTGCAAAATACTATAAAAGATCGAGGCGGTCGCCGCTACGAGCATTCTGTACCGAGACTTCGCGATGAGCGGTCGTTATTCAAGAGAGAGACATCGTTCAAGAGAGGTTGGAGCTTTACTGTTTCTGGTAATGTCTGTACAATCAGGAGACGATAGCGAGGTATGGGACACTCAGTTGTTTTGTAGGGATCAAGACGTGCTAGTAGTGAATTGTGTGAGCGATCTCTATACGCACTCCCGTGATTCGGTCCGTACAGCCATAGAATGGCAGGATCATGGGAAGGTGGAGGGCGTGTCCCCTTTTTAATCCAACGATGGGGTCTGTGATTACTACCCGCTTATTTAATTAGAACAGCTCACAGATTATTATTATTATATAAGTGTGACGACTGACATCTTTTATTTACCTACTTTGTAACCTTATTTAATAAAGTGATTGTGTAACTTATAACCAGTTTAATTATGTACTGCCCAGCCCAGAATAGACGCCCACCTTAAAATCTTATAAGTAAACCGCTATCGGCCATCCCGAAAACTTCTGATGCGCGGGAGACCTCTGAATATCACCAACGATCGCTAACAATTATCTGATCCGTGACGTCACCCAGGGGTCCTCGCTAACATGTATGTAATAAAACAAACACATAAGCATGACAAGTTTAGGCAATAAAAACTTAAAAAAACTTACTTTCGCATTTCTTAATAAAGTTATGATAGGTTTGATATTACTTGAATTTCTGAACTCTAAAAGTACTCAATTAAGACCTATCACAGGAGTTGTATTTCGAAGTTTCAAATGCCGAAAATCGTTCATCTGTAACAACAACAAACAAAACATGTATACAGCTATAGAATAAACGGACAAAACAGAAGCAAAAGTACTTTTGAAATTGATTGAGGAGTTACTGAGATTATCTCCAAACTTAGGGAGCTCCCAACTTGCCTCCGCTTTAATAGAAGTGCCTGGATACTTAGCGATTGTTTGCTTTTAATTAAAGTACCCTTCAGGTTCCTAGCTCTTAAAATAAAATACTTATTTATTCCAACATATGTTAATTTTGTATACCTCGCCTCATGCCTGTGCTAACTTATTAAAAATATCAACTTGTATAAACGTGTATGTTTGCAATAAAAATATCCATTAATTCAATCATTCACTCATCAATTAATTCATTCATTATTTAACTCATTCATTCACTCACTCCCTCATTCATTAATTTATGCATTCATTCATACACAAATTTATTCATTCGTATATTCATTCGTTCATTTACTCATTCATTCAATCATTTGTCCATTCATTGAAATTAATTCCCTGTTCATCGACTAGTAAAAGCGTTGATCTAAGTTGTCGTTGCATTATTGCGCAATGAAAGTCGTTAAATGGCAACAGCCAAACAATATCTCCCAATCCACAAATAGCTTTTGTAGGAGACTAAGTCCCAAACTGAAGATTGACTGAATGTAACAGCTCCCTATCTTCACCGACGAGTTTCTGCATCCAAATCCCCGAAAAGATCCATCGACACACTCAAGGGCAGCTCTTTTTGACGACATAAATAAATAAAAATAAAAAGACGTGTGGCAATGCACGGCCTTCAAGCCACACGGGTGTTATTTAAATGGTTAGCAGAGTATTCGTATTTTTGTAAGCAGAAAAATATAATCTGTAAGCAGAAATAGCTAATTGGTCAGCAACTCATGGCCAGCAAACATTACAAAACCTAGCAGCATTTTATGTCACTCTGGATGGCTGTAATTATTTTTGAGCTGCAATGAGCTGCTACTCTACTGTTTAATAAAATTTTGGTAAGCACTCAGAGGGGAAACCAAAAAATATTTTTGAGCTGCATATTATAAAAGTAGCAAAAATAATCTTAGCAAACTTGTCATGCGCACAATGGGCGCATTCCTTACAAAGATTAAGAAGGACTTTGGATTATGCAACTTTTATCTCGGACTCGGACTCGGACTCGGACTCGGACTCGGACTGGGACTCGGACTCGGACTCGGACTCGGACTCGGACTCGGACTCGGACTCGGACTCGGACTCGGACTCGGACTCGGACTCGGACTCGGACTCGGACTCGGACTCGGACTCGGACTCGGGCTCGGGCTCGGACTCGGACTCGGACTCGGACCTCCGTGCCCGTCGGAGTGGGGAGCGTGAGGTTTTTTTCGTTACGGAATTTTTGGATTCGGTCACCGCGCTCAAGGCCCGCGATAGAAGCTATGCAATAGCTTAAAATAAAAATAAATAATTCTGGATTCGGTCACCGCGCTCAAGGCCCGCGATAGAAGCTATGCAATAGCTTAAAATAAAAATAAATAATCTCACTCCTTTTATCCCCGAGGGGGTAGGCAGAGGTATTCCATTACTGGATATTGGGTAGGTATATTTCACGAGATATATTTGACCCCTAAACGTGATTGGTGGTGGTGGACCTGCGGGTAGTATAGTATTCTAATATCTGTGCTGCGGGTTTCCTCACGATGTTTTTCTTCACCGTCGAGCTAGCGATAAATATGTATGTAAGTTTTTGAAAAACTCATTGGTACATGCCAGGATTCGAACCCGAGCCTTACTGATTTTTGGCCGGCTCTTTAACCGTAAGGCTATCACTGCTCTAAACGACATAATATCTTACAAATAATTATAATGAATTGCCTGACATAGCGTCGAGTCAGTGTCTGAGTCTGTGCACAGATGAATAACCACTACCGTAAACAGAACAAAGATTAACGCAAACCCTCGTCTAAAATACACCATTTACAAAACAGTGAAGGTCAAAAAAAGGCGAGTCACCTCGCGGTCGTTGCACAGGCTTTGTCCCCCCTTCCCCCCCTTTGGAGAGAGGGCAGAGCACTGCTCCGACGTTTCCATCGGAGCAGGTAATTGAATCCCACCTGTCATGACTGCCTAATTTTTCGCGGTATTTTCCGCTAGAAGCATTTCCTGAATGCGTGGGTATTATATTCTGATGCAGATTTTCCTTTGCTGGGACATAATTGGTTGTATTACAAAGCTTAGAATCGGACGTTTAGGGAGGATTATTGGGGTGACGTTTGATATTTATTTTGTGAAACCTCTCTCGTAGCTAAGTACCTATTACTATGGGAATTTTAAGTAAATTGAAAACTGATAGCAATACCGTGG
Organism: Ethmia dodecea; assembly: GCA_963855545.1. Lineage (NCBI taxonomy): Eukaryota > Metazoa > Arthropoda > Insecta > Lepidoptera > Depressariidae > Ethmia > Ethmia dodecea. Next base: position 227,379 of record OY979453.1, read on the forward strand.
AAAAGATACAATAAAGCAAACAATAAATAGTTTACTTAGATTTATTTCCAACTTGCCGACAGAAAAGTTAATTTGGTTATTGAGTTTTCAAATATGTGTAATGTTTCGAGCAACTGACTAACTAACAAACACAACATAAAAAGAATAAGCGACATTGGTCCAGCCATGTTGCCATGACCAAGGGAAATAGGGATTCATTTTTAAATAATATATAAGATTTTTTTAGAAATCTTCTGTAAAACATAGATGAGGAAAAAATGTTGAATACTTTCTGAAAATTCTGTGTTAACTTATTAAACAGACGATACGAGACTGGTATACCTGAAGAAGAATGGGGCACTAAGTATACTGCCTAGTCAAATCAGTAACGTCGACTTGACCTCCTTTGGTTCGACTCGTAATGAGTTGCTCACGCTCATAAAGCGGTAAGGCAACGCTTTTTTCAACTTAATTTACTAATACTAAGATTTATGACTACTAATATTAAACTTATATTAATGAAAATAAAATACACCCTGCATTACTCAGGGATAGTGTAGCTTCCTATTAGAGAAATAATTTAAAGAATCCGTACATTAGTTCACAGATTAGTACACAATTATACTCCTCCTCAAGTGTCGACCGACCTCTCAGAGTCCGTTAACTATTTTTAAAATAATAATAAATAAATAATAAATTGTGGGATATAATTCACGCAAGGTTGTTTAGTCGTAATCTTAGGCAGGGCCTGTACTATAGGTACTAGACCACTGATAGACATACTTATATAAATATTAAACGACCAGACACGAAGCCAACAGACATGTTCATGCACACAAATGTTGGCCCCGAGCGGGGATCGAACCCGCGGCGTCTGGCTCAGAAGGCAAGTTCACTACCAACTGAGCCAACAGGCCCGTTCAACTCGTATCTAGACGCATCGCACATCAAAACCACAGTAAATAAGCTTATACCATTTACTGTGTCGAAACCATACACACTCACAATGAGCACACACCTCGTACACGCACAGTCTTGACGGTCGTTAATGGGGAGTGTTCCCCGCCATCTGAACTTCCCGTCGGTATTGTACCAACTTGACATCCCCCAACACTTCCGTCAAAGGGCACTTTATTGCAAACAAGACAGGCGCAAGGCCTCAAATGTGGGCGCTTTATACGATGCTACACCGACACGATATTGTAGAACAAGATAACTTAGAGACTAACTTTAGGTACCTAGTGATGTTTTAAGCTATTGCATAGCTTCTATCGAGGGCCTTGAGCGCGGGGACCGAATCCAGTAATTCCGTAATGAAAAAAACCTCACGCTCCCCACTCCGACGGGCACGAGGTCCGAGTCCGAGTCCGAGTATACAAGTCCGAGAATACGAGTCCGAGTCCGAGTCCACTCCCACCCTACACCCACCCCCACTCCCAATCACACACCCTCACACTCCCACACCCACCCTCACTACAACCACCACCACTCCCACTACCACTACCACCACTAGTGGTGTGGCTTGAAGGCCGTGCATTGTCTAACGTCGTTTCTTTTCGGCAGTCTTGTTGATACAAAATGCTATGCAATAGCTTTACCGCGGCAGTCCCCGAGTGCCACACGTCTTTTTATGTTGAAGTGCCCTTACGGGGTAGCACATGTCTTGGATGTACCTAATCTTAAATACCAAAATGTACTCACTATGTGATAACCAAATAAAGAATTGAATTGAATAATCACTTTCGGGGTTCAGGGGTTCACATATAAGTATGAATTTTAAAACTCTCTCACGCCTAATCCCTGAGGGGATCGGTAGAGGTATTGCATTAGAGTATTTCGGGACCCCTAAAACGTCGTCGTTGGGCAGCAGTGTTGTTACAGATTCCTTACAATAAATTCCTTACTATCCTTCACAATCGAAGTAGTGATAAATAAGTAATCATAGTTAATAATCTAATATAATAATAATACAATCTCACGCCTTTTTTATCCCCGAGGGGGTAGGCAGAGGTATTCCATTTCTGGATAAACCCACTTTTCACGAGATATTCTTTGGACCCCTAAACGTGATAGGTGGTGAGCCCATCGCCAGACCGGGTCTTTTACACATGTCTCAGAATTAATTCTGGGACCTGCGGGTTTAATCACGATCTTTTCCTTCACCGTTGAGCTAGTGATGAATGTGTACGTAAGTTTTAGAAAAACTCATAGAACAAACTCACTCATCATTTCTTTGCTTGCTTTTGTTGCGGCCTGATAGTACCTATACTTTACACGTTTTTGAGTTGACGATAATATTTTCAGAATCATTCTGCCTCGGTAAAACTATTGCTATAACTTCACGTTGAGTCTTACGTATCGTTGTTTACGTGTAGGTATACGATACTATGGGCGTCGTGGCGTTTGTATGTCTGATAATGTTAAACCAAACAATGTGTCCTATCGTAAATTTCCCAGCATTCAGCGGAGGCGGGCGTGTCGGCCCAGATTTTGCGTTTAATCGGGTTTTGCTATTCAATTTCATGGCTTTTGTTATTTTCTTGTTCATAATTGTGAACTCGGCATCTAAGAATACTGACGCAGCAGTAGAACGTTGCAAATCAAAATAGTATCTTTAGTATTCAGTGTTTTGAAGAAAAATTGTTTTTGTCGGTAAGCATATTATGTATATTAAGTTAGGGCAGAAAGCTGATGACGTCAATTGATCGAAGAATCATTAAAGTATTAGATTTGTCGAGGCTTCAGGTAACCAGGGCCCGTATTCGACATTCGATATTCGACTCGGAATCGGAAAATCTGTCGAAAGATTTCGAGATGGGCTATTTCACAGATGTCATATTTGACATAAGGATTCGACAGATTTTCCGATTCCGAATCGAATATCGAATATCGAATCTCCGTGAATACGGGCCCAGGGCTGGCAGCTATCTCTGTCAAAGGATCAGCCTAGAAGAATGCGGCCAGTCTTCTGGGAACTGCTCCACATGGTTGTTCTTTGGAGGATATTCTTATGATCCTTACCCACGGACCATTAAGCTAGATTAATGGTCTGTGTCCTTACCCAACTGGTGGCGTTAGCACTTTAAATTTTCACAGAGTATTCTATGGCCGTTTTAAAAGAAACGTGTTATTTTTATTGTACAGTGGCTAAGAACCCTTCACGTGCGAGTCCCATTGAGCACTTCGTGAGTTTAAAATAGTATTTTATTTTGTTAGAGCAGTGATAGCCCTTACGGTTATAGAGCCGGCCGAAAATCAGTAAGGCTCGGGTTCGAATCCTGGCATGTACCTACAATGAGTTTTTCAAAAACTTACGTACCTACATATTTATCACTAGCTCGACGATGAAGGAAAACACCGTGAGGAAACCCGCAGGTCTCAGAATTAATTCTGAGACATAATATGTGTAAATAGACCCGGTCCGGCGATGGGCTCACCACCTATCACGTTTAAGGGTGCAATGTATCTCGTGAAATGTGTGTATATCCAGTAATGGAATACCTCTGCCTACCCCCTCGGGGATGAAAGGCGTGAGATTATATTATTAAGCTATTGCATAGCTTCTATCGCGGGCCTTGAGCGCGGGGACCGAATCCAGAAATTCCGTAACGAAAAAAACCTCACGCTCCCCACTCCGACGGGCACGGAGGTCCGAGTCCGAGTCCGAGTCCGAGTCCGAGTCCGAGTAGGAGTCGGAGTCGGACTCGGACTCGGACCCGGACCAGGATCTGGACCCGGACCCGGACCCGGTCCCGGTCCTGGTCCCGGACCCGGTCCCGGACCCGGACCTGGACCCGGACCCGGACCCGGACCCGGATTCGGACCCGGACCCGGTCCCGGACCCGGTCCCGGACCCAGTCCCAGACCCGGTCCTGGACCCGGACCTGGACCCGGACTCGGACCCGGACCCGGTCCCGGACCCGGTCCCGGACCCGGACCCGGACTCGGACTCGAGTCCCAGTCCGAGTTCTTAATCTTGGTAAAGAATGCGCCCATTGTGCGCATGACAAGTTTGCTAAGATTATTTTTGCTACTTCTATACATATAATAAAACTCTAACGGAGCCGTGTCTGTACATGAAATATTTTTTGAAAATTTTAACGGTAGTGTATACATATAGTTATCGATATAGATACCGTAACACCAATTTTTTGAATTTTTGTCTGTCTGTCTGTCTGTCTGTCTGGTTATGCACGCATCACTCAAAAACTACTTAACGGATTTTGATGAAATTTGGTATGGAGATAACTGAGTACCCGGGTCAACATTTAGGGTACTTTTTATTCCAGGAAAATATCTCATTCCCACGGGAAAATATAAAAACTGGTTAAAAAGAGAAATACGTACTACTACCGCAACCAATATGAAGGGATTTTCGGAAATTCCCACGGGAACGGGCATAAACGGAATCCGCGCGGGCAACGCCGCTGGGTATCCGCTAGTTTATAATATGCAGCTCAAAAAATATTTTTTGGCTTCCCCTCTGAGTGCTTACCAAAATTTTATTAAACAGTAGCAGCTCATTGTAGCTCAAAAATAATTACATCTATCCAGAATGACATAAAATGCTGATAGGTTTTGTAATGTTTGCTGGCCATGAGTTGCTGACCAATTAGCTATTTCTGCTTACAGATTATATTTTTCTGCTTACAAAAATACGAATACTCTGCTAACCATTTAAATACCCGTGTGGCTTGAAGGCCGTGCATTGTCTAACGTCGTTTCTTTTCGGCAGTCTTGGTGATACAAAATGCTATGCAATAGCTTTACCGCGGCAGTCCCCGAGTGCCGCACGTCTTTTTTATATTATTATTATTATTGTTACTAAATGAATATTTAAATTGACACGATAATAAGTATTGGTGGCTAACCGGCATAAAATGAAATTGCACAAAGTCGGTGATACAACTTTTGGAAGGCAGGCCCTTAATATGCAAACAACAATACCTCTGACACAACTCATTAGGGTCCCACCAGTCGATTTAACTTGAGAGCAGCGGAAATTATACCATGTTTGTTTGTAATATGATTTGCATTTCGGTGTTTTGTTTCATTACTGTCATTAGTGTTTATAACTTGATGACATATTGTATAACATCACTACCACTACATAGTGTATAACAAAGTCACTTTTTCTGTCCCTATATCCCTATGTCCCTATGTATGCTTAAATCTTTAAAACTACCCAACGGATTTTGGTGCGGTTTTTTTAATAGATAGAATGATTCAAGAGGAAGGTTTTAGTGTTGGCATTGCACCCGTGCAAAGCCGGGGTGAGTCGCTAGTGACCTAATAAATGTTTGCTATTACGAAGGAACTAAATTAGTTAATTTTGGTATATCAATAAAAAAACACCATTAGATTAAACAGAAATTTGGAATAGGTATAGCTGTTAGGATATTTTAAGAATTGGTTAAAACTAATTCCCACTGGAATGGGAGAAAGCAGATATTAGAAAAATCAATAGATAATATTCCGTACGTTCATTATTACAGATTAATCTATTGGCACCCCACTAATCCAAAACGGATCAGTTATTTAATAAGTGCTGCGATGGAACATACAAACATACATAGCCTGCTAAAGCATAACTCTTCGTTGTTCTCGGGCGAAAAACACTACGCAAAAACCATTATCGAATTTCGAATCAACCCGCTTCAGAAGATTACCGCTCCGTGGAACATTTCGTATTCTCGCTTTTCTCGTGTTACTCTCACGTGCTTACGGTGAATTAAATTTATGAATAACAGAGTTTAAAGATGGCAAGCAAATTGGATGGGATTAAGACTTGGCAAAGGTATAAACGATGCAGATATTGTGAGCAACATTAATCACGAGGAGATAACGAACCACAGCGACCAGCGTGCAGCGGATCATAATTCAGCGGAAAGCAATAATGGTGGATGATTCAATTTGAATAATAATACAGAATTGGCAAAGTACAGTTTTGTCATAAATTCATAATCAAGAAACCCTAATAATCGGGCTAGGTATACTGAGTCAATGCAATAGACTCACGTAGATATAATTATATAATAGAAAATGTTATTAAAACATTGTCAAAGACCAGTGATAGCCTTACGGTTAAAGAGCCTGCTTCACATGATGATAATCAGTGAGGCTCGGGTTCGAATACTGGCATCTACCAATGAGTTTTTCAAAAACTTACGTACATACTTATCAATAGCAGGACGGTGAAGGAAAGCGTCTTGAGAAAACTCGCAGGTCTCATAATTAATTCTGAGACATGTGTAAAAGACCCGGTCCGGCGATGGGCTCACCACCTATCACGTTTAGGGGTCCAAAGAATATCTCGTGAAAAGTGGGTATATCCAGAAATGGAATACCTCTGCCTACCTCCTCAGGGATAAAATTCTGTTTCTGATGCAGATGGATAAAATCATTTACCAGTGTTAAGCTAAATCTGATGGATTTCAAAAGTGTAGATTTTAAAATAAGCTTAATTTTTTAATCAGCAATGCAAAAGAAGCAACCTATGGATACGCAACCTTAAGATAAAAAAGTGCTCGTGAAAAAACTTGTAGGTATACATTTGGTCGAAATACCTCAATTCACTTCCTTTTGATACGGAACGTACGAAAAGTAAAATGTCACAACATTTCACTCGTATGTATTTACGAAATGGATATAATATTGTGGACGTACAACTATAATCGTGAAACGAGAATGGGGCGATGACCGACATCTATTTGATGTAGGTAAGTGATAGCCGATCCTAACGACAGATTCAAGAAAAGGACAAATAATGTCCCTTTAACCTGAAAGCGGTACATCTGCTGAAAGAGAGTACCGTTATAGGGAAGTCTTACACTTAGGTCTTTTAGATGCCTCAATCCATCTTGTACTAAATGATGTAGTGTCACTGGTAGAATATCCATTAGATAGATTAGAACTGTTAAAACTGATAAAGTTTCTTTCTGTCTTCTTTTTTCTTCTTGTTGACAGTATTAAGGACTATTCATCTAGACACCTTTTGACTTTTAACTAATTTAGTTTCTCATACAGTTGGTAATAAGGATTTGACTATCATAATTTCCTTTCCTTTCTCTTTTCCCATTATTTGGGTCGGCATTATGTCTTCTTCTTCCAACCTTCATACCTCTGTATTCACTTTCTTCTATAACTTTACATTTCCGTACCACGACTAACATTTACCTCTCAACTTCTCTGTCACTGTTAATAATTTCAAACTTATTATTTTGTATTGAGTCATAACCTTACTTATTCTGGTCACTTCACACATTTATTTCAACACAACAATCTCTTTTTATCCTCTCTTTTAACATCTCCACAATAAATTCAGTTTTGATATTCCAACATTTAGTACTTTAAAAGCCTTACTGTCTTCCGGCGACAAATCATTGCTCATTCTCAAAGCCTCACTCGGTGCGCCTCAAGCCTTACTCGTAAACGTGGCTCCCAAAGCAGAGGGCTGAGGAAACATAATATTTTATTACCGCAATGCTTCTGCGCGCGGCTGCCAAATCCAATATTCGACCGATCTCTCCGCAGCGAAACTTTCAAGCCCGACTTGGGGGATTAATTTTGAAAGTACTAGTATTGCTATTCAAAGCCCCATCCATATTTTACTGACTAGTTTTTCGTGGAAAAGGCACTTGTATACAATTTGTCTGTTTCAAGATCAACTCTGAGCAGTGATAGCCTTACGGTTAAAGAGCCGGCTGAAAATCAGTGAGGCTCGGGTTCGAATCCTGGCATGTACCAATGAGTTTTTCAAAACTTACGTACATATTTATCAATAGCTCGACGCTGAAGGAAAACATCGTAAACCCGCAGGTCTCAGAATTAAGTCTGAGACATGTGTAAATAGACCCGGTCCGGCGATGGGCTCACCACCTATCACGTTTAGTGGTCCAATATATCTCGTGAAGTGTGGGTATATCTAGTAATGGAATACCTCTGCCTACCCCTTCGGGGATAAAAGGCGTGAGATTATTTATCAACTCTTCAAGTTTGAAAGCCCTTTGGTAATGTTATAATGATTAACAATGGAAATCAACTTGTTTATGCCTAAACATTTTGTATGTTTCTAATTGAAGAATTTCTTTTTTGCAGTTGGTATTATAATAATTTATGTTTTTATTTATTTAACTCATGTACCAAGAAAATGTACACACGGCAAAATTAATCTATCAGTCAACCATCAGGCTAAGCAGAAATATTTTGGCGGAATTGGCCGCAATAAAAATAATCAATGAAACATAACCTTACAGTAAATCCTAATACTTATATATGTTGATGATTAATATAAACTTAAACATACTATAATAAATACCCTAATAAACATAAATAAAAAAACACTTACATAAAATAATATAAAGATGATGATTTTCTTTCTAACAATGCCTGACCCGATAAAAACACATGAAAAAAACTTACATTGGGATTTCCTAATCCGAATGTACAGTCTTCCTTGTAAAATGTATAAATGTTAACTTAATTATGACCCCCGTAGGCACAGCAAAACTGAAAGGGCTTATTATATTCAAACAACGACTTATTACGAGACTACGGCGACGCGTCCAAAAGTAAGGGACGGAGGTTTAAAGCGCTAAGTATGTATGTATATTTTTTTGTGTAACAACCTAACTACTTTTGATAAAGGAGTGGCATTTTTATTAACTCAAACTCAAAATTCTTTTATTTCAGTACGTATAAAAATACACTTTGAAATGTCAATATAAACAAGGCACACAGCTTATACAGTATACATACTGTATACCACTATACTGAATGCCATACCTTTATCAAAAGTATTTAAGTTGTTACACAAAAAGAAATACAAACCTCCGTCCCCTTTACGTTTTGCTGTGCCTACGGGGCGTCATAGTTTCCCTGAAATCTCATCATGACCCTGAAAAACGCGAAATGACCAAAATGCAGAATAACACATGTGTCATGAGATTTCAGGAAAATTATTAGGTTTTATCTTTGTACTGTATTGCTATGGAAGAGTGAGGCATCCTGGCACAAGTATCTAAATACTTAATAGGTTGCCTTTACAATTACAATGTAATGTTAAGCATGACTTGAGTTAAAAAAAAACATTTTTCATGATCAATTGTTTAGTTGTGTTGATTTAGATTTTTTTAAAATCGTGTACTTACTTCAAAGGTGGTCCATTATAAGTTTTGTAAAAATCTGATAAAGAACTTCAGGTGTAGAACGGAACTCAACGGACATTCTCAAATCACTCGCTATAATGGATATTGACTATGCAAAAAATTTGTCGAAGTTGGTTTTTATTTTTGTTCAAATTTGATTATAGATGCACCTATTTCTACTTCCACTTGTTGTGTTGTTCTACGTCTATTGCTATAACAATATCATCTGCCTACATAATCATTTCAGTCAAAGGTACATAGTGTAACACAAAGTCGTTTTCTCTGTCCCTATATCCCTTTGTCCCTATGTATGCTTAAATCTTTAAAACTACGCATCGGATTTTGATGCGGTTTTTTAGATAGGGTGATTCAAGAGAAAGGTTTAGTGTTAGCATTGCACCCTTGCGAAGCCGGGGCGGGTCGCTAGTATAAATAATAATGGGAAACCACGCGTTTTTCCGCTCCAGTTTGTGATTTGAAATGGAATAGCTGTTATGAATCATGACAGGTTTCACATGCAGGCATCGAGCGTATTTCGGTTCTGTGCGTCCATAGTGTTGTTTAACTTCAATCATCATTTCATTTCATCTTTCTTTATTCTTACCTTTGACAGGTTTCCGGTTACGAATCACATCACTTCCCTTTCATTTGATAAAGGTATAAAAAGGCCTGAAATAGACAAATACTTCTACAGGAAAGATTAGTATTTTTACATCTTTATATGTTTGTAACGAAAAAACTCAAAAAGTACTGGACTAATTTAAAAAAATCTTTTACTAATGGAGAGCTACATTATTATTGAGGAAGATAGGATACATTTTATTCTCGTATTCCCGGGGGAACGGGAACAACGAGGATGAATTCGCGCAGAACCGATATTAGTTTTTTTTTTAATATTATAAAAAGGGGGCAAACAAGCAGACGTTGTTTTAGTTGTTTTATAATCGTCCCCCTACTGACATAGTTAAATAAAGACTGACTTCTCTGCTTAAATTTTAAGTTAGACTAACAATAAAACTGCGATATCGTAGTCAATTTCAAGAATTTTGCGTAATGCAGATACAAGCATACAGATAGACAGACATACAACAATTCCAAAAATGATTATTTTGGCTTCTATTGCTATAAATGGGGGGTCATTTGAATTTATCTCGAAACTATGTACAGACACTGGCCAGTTACACTTTTATTAGATGTTTACATCATTATACCTAAGACAGTAGGGTACATAACTGTCATTTACTGTATGTTTTTTTTGTACGACCAACTTTTGAAATTGAAAAAAATGAATTTTGTATTTTTGTATTTTATAACTTGTTTCTTAGTAATATTTTGTGCTCGGAATGCAAGCCGCCTCCAATTACTCCGTCTGCGCGATAGTCTCGTCGGTGTCGCTAACGAGTCAGCCCCTCAGTTATTTAAAGGCTCAAAGGAAAGCTCCCGAAACTCGATTATAAAAAGAAACACTCTTTGAGGCATTGTCGAAAAGTCTAAACATTTTTTTGGTTCCGGACCAAGGCAGCGGAACAAAGACATCAAAGCGACAAATAAATATAAAATCCGTAATCAAGATCTCCTGCGATTTGGAACCACAACAGCTGAAGGAGTTTTAATTTGCTGATAACACCAATGTTGAGAAAACTATAGGGCCCTGTAGAATTTCTTAAACAATGTACAAAATATCTTGAGGAAACCCGGTCTGGAGATGGGCTTACCACCTATCACGTTTAAAATTCGAATACACTCGCAAAAGGCGTGAGATTATTTAATTATTTTTATCTTGAGAAAACCCACAGAATTGATTGTGAGGTTTGAGTAACAAAAAAGACCCAGCAATCAGCATGGTATGAAATAACTTTTCAAAAAACTTTAGTAGATATTTCGTCTTTATAATGTTTCTAATGCTAATAGATATTTATGTTTGCTATTCTTTTGATTAACATATTGTAATGTTACCTTTTAAACATCAATTGTAACCAACTTCTCCGAAATGCACTGACTATTAATTGCATATTCAACATCCATTCCCTTCTGTTACTAAACCTATTAAATTGACAGCGAGTGATTTGCTGATGTCCATTGAGGAGTTCCGTTCTCCACCTGAAGTTCTTCATTTCACAAAACTTATATGGGACCACCTTTGAGGTATAACGATATAAAAAAAAAACAAATTTGATGGACATATGGATGAACTTATAAAAACAAGTGACGAATTGAGAACCTCCAAATTTATTGAAGTCGTTTTAAAATGTCTTATTTTGCTTCCTTCAACTCAAATAGTACAGGAATTGTTTGCCATGAATAGTGTATGCGGAGTCCTCGTGTTTGTCGCCCTCTTGGGCGGAAACCGACCTGAGTTGAACCGAACTCGGGCTGAATTAGAACAAGGGACACCTAGATGCAGGACGTGCCTGGAAATGTAATGCCCTCGGACATGGAAACTGTCCCACATGCGATATCGTTGAAGAGACGAGCAATCACAATGGATAGACCTTATCACACTTTTATGAGAATTGAAGACTCTTGTAGGTTGCTTTATTTGAATAACGGAATTGAGCTATTTTGAAGAGTCATTGTAAAACTTAACATTGTTAATGCGAAAGTATGTCAAAAAGTCAAAATGTTTTATTCAAAATACGAACTTACAAGTCCACTTATTGAACGTCATATCAACTCCACCGCTTCAGCATGTATGGTTGAGGAGAAGAAGCGGGGCAAGGAACTCCTCAACACAATATTCTTTTAACTGTTACTTAATACTAAATTGGGTTATATAATTTCCTTTGTTCGTATCGTATTGCGCTGGACTAAAAGGAAATCTGTTCCATGCATCATTGTCATTTATATTGTCGTCTAGTTTGTCATATGCTTGGTTTGTGTCTTTCACGCAGAAATGTACAACGAAATTGACACTAGGCTAGATATAGTAGAATAACCGCGAAGAGACATAGTTTATTTCTATCCAGAAAAGCGACAAAATTGAAGCAAACTATTGAACTTAAATGAAAGTTGCATAGACAGCGAGCTATAAAGAACTTAGGTTTGGCTGTGAGATGAATATAAAATTATTAAAATTTGTAATTACGATGTGTAAGGTGACACTTATGTTGAGCAAACATTATGAGTCCTGCTACTATACTACGGTACTTTTTTACACGTGTCTTTACATGTAGTCTATTACTGAGACAGGTTGTCAGCCCACCGATGCTTTTAGGATAGTCGCCACCTAACTGTCAGAAATTTCAAGCCATCCAACAGTATCTGACAGGGTTTAACGACTTCCATTGTGCGTAAACACAACGAAATCCGGGACCCAATGATTTAACGTGCCTTCCGAAACACGGGGGCGCTCGTGATATAATGCCACTAGGTGGTCATCACAACATGGCAAAGTCGCTTCCCGCTGTCTGTCCCTATTTATGCTTAGATCTTTAAAACTACGCAAGGGATTCTGATGTGTTTTTTTTTAAATAGATAGAGTGATTCAAGAGGAAGGTTTATATTATGGATATAATACATGCATAATATAGTAGAGAAACACTGATAATATCGGGTGGGTCCTTAGTCCATTAAAAAAATAATACTCATAAAATATACCTAATTATTGTAAGTAAATCTGCAACTATAAGTACATCTTTACATTTCCAACGTCCCTCATAGAGCGTACTGTAGTTATTGAGATTCAGCGGAGATTTTTCGATTCTAGAATATTCCGATATTACGTCCCCGCTTTGCCAACCGCTGTCAAAGCAACCGATAATGCGGCGGCGGCCGGATGCATAAAATTCCGCAGGCAAATACAGCCGGCATTTCTAGGGATTTCCCCTATCATTGAGCGATTTTGAAATCGGAACGTCTTTTTATGCGATTGCAAAATGTTTTTACTTTGCAGTTTATTAACCACAAAATGTTCCAAGATAAACGCTTGCTTAGAATATTTCGTCTCAGTGAAACAATTACAGAATTATTGTCGAATAAGTGATAGCACCTGTTTTAGACAATGTCTAATTCTAAATAGGTAGGTACTATTATGTATTTACCCTGCTGAGTTTATAATAAACATAATGATGATTTATTTCAGACACAAGTCCACAAAAATACTATAAAATCCAGTAACAAAACAAAAAGTTCTGCTTTAAGCAGAAGTTTGCCAAAACATCCATATTGAGGATACTAAGTATATACAGCCATTTTCAGTCAGTTTCGGAAAGTTGCCGTGGTCAAGGTTCTCTGATATCTAAGACGATGGAATGGAATGGAACTACTGTAGGGAAGCCATGAAACTTACAATACTTTTTAGTTTAGATGATATTATGATTCGGCAAAGATACCTATTTCATTCCTGGACATGTATTTTTCCTGACCCCTAAACATGTATTTTTTGTGACCCCGAAAAACAGTTGATGAGCCCGATAGCCGCAACTAGATGGGTGAAATTTATAAATACTAGAAAAGGAATAAAAAAAACAAGCTTTTATTTAAATGCTCTAAAAACAAGGAGACTGGTTTGCGGTCTTGGGCCGTCCGCCATATTGGATTTAGAATGTCACAGCTAACCAAGCATTTTCATCCAAACTTAACGTGTATGCAAAATTTAATCGCAATCGGTTGAGGATAACTGCTTTAAAATTCATTTGCAAGATTTCACTTCAACATAATACGTACATACAAACATTGCAAGTTAGATAAAAGCTTGTAATACAATACAATTTGCATTCCACAAAACGGTTTATAAAGTTAGACATTGTCTACACCAGATACTGTGACTTTTGCAAATATTGTTAGAGACAATATATTTTAACTCGGGTTTAACGTTTAGCATTTTGTGGACAAGCACTGTTTGAAAGTTTATAATATTTTAAATTAGTATTAGTAGCTATTTATTCCCCTTTTTAACGGACTACAAAAAATTTGGAGGCTCTCGATTCGTCACACATTTCCATATTTTCGTCAAAGAACCGATTTAGTATTTTTTTTTTGTTAGAACTGGTATACCTCAAGAGTGGTCCAAAATAAGTTGTTTTAAAAATCTGATGAAGGACTTCAGGTGGAGAACAGAACTCCTCAACAGACATTAGCAAATCGAAGCAAAGCAAAGATAACAATAATTATTATTGTCTGTCAAATTTAAGAATAGTAAGTAAGTAAGTAACAACTCTTTATTATACACCAATAAAAAAATATGCAACAAGTGACATTGTGATACAAAAAGTACAATGGACGGTCTTATCGCTTTAAGCGATTTCTGACAACCTTAGGATGGATGTAACTGAGATAGTTGTTAGTTGCATAGTTGTTTTCTATATTGTGGCAATTTGTTTTTCTAAACCCCACAACAACTTGACTGCTTGTAAATGGCATTGAATAAAAAAACTTTATGTTATGGTAAACTAGGTACGGATATGAAGATAAATCTAGTGCATGGACCTAGTGGGTATACAGGGTGAGAGGTAAATCGAACGAATCCTCTCAGGATGTAACAGAGGCTTTGTACATTCCGCATACATATAAAAAGTTTATATAAATAAAAATAAAACACTACGATCATTCTGAATTTACCATATACTACGTAGCATATTTTGCACACACACGCCGGCCGCCGGCTGCAGCGATGGCGGTCATTGACCTCGCGCTGCTGATTTTGCGAGTATACGCTAAAACTGACGAATATAACTTTTTAATTTCGAGAATTAAGGTGGTGTTTTTTATACAAATGCCAAAGGTTTACATCGATTTACCAGTCACATTGTATAGTAGGTATATGATCTGCGTTTACAAGTTCTATTGGATTATATCGAGTTATTTCTTAGAATAGAATAGAATAGAATATATTTATTGTTAAATTGTGGCACATACAAAGGATCTTATATTAAAAAAGAATCACACAATCTACCCGCTGCGGGCATACAATGTAGTATGAAGTTATATAAATGAAGGTATATTAATTAAACAGCTGAGAATTGATAATGTCAAGTAAGTAGCTTACAACTAGAAATTTAAGGATATGTAAAACAAGTATCGATAATTACAAATTAATATGTTAAAAGGTATCTACTAATATAAAAAATGTCAACGAAACGAAAAGAATTCAT
Organism: Ethmia dodecea; assembly: GCA_963855545.1. Lineage (NCBI taxonomy): Eukaryota > Metazoa > Arthropoda > Insecta > Lepidoptera > Depressariidae > Ethmia > Ethmia dodecea. Next base: position 242,596 of record OY979453.1, read on the forward strand.
TCAGCTCATAAAAACAGTTTTTTATAAGCCAGTTCTTTAATGTAGTGTTAAAGGTTTTACCGTCGAGTTCTTTAATAGTTTTTGGTAGGTGATTATACACACGAATCGCAGTCGTGTATGCACTCTTAAAGTAGATATCAGAGGTGGTGCTCAAAAGTGCTAAGTTTTGCCGTGATCTTAGGGTGGTTTTGAGGTATGTAGATTTTTCCGTAAAATTTGTTCCGTTGTTGCGCACAAATCTACACAAGTTAAAAATATATAAACTAGTAAGCGTAAGAAATTTATATGTCATAAAAAATGGTCTACAAGATGTCCTGCGGTCTAATTTATATATTGTCCTAATGCACCGTTTTTGTAATATAAATGTCGATTTAGAGTCCACCGAATTACCCCAAAAAATTATGCCGTAGTTTAAAAGCGGATATACTGTACCATAGTATGCCGCAATCAGTACTTTCTGAGATACTGATCTTGCTAGAAAGTGTAATGCGTATGAAAAGCTGGACAGTTTTGCATTGACTTTTTCTATTTGGTACTTCCAACTTTGATGTGAACCAATCTGCAGACCTAAAAATAAATGATGCTTTAGTTTTCCAATTTCCTTTGTGTTGCAAATTATATTAAGGGTAGGGGGTTTAGCTTGTCGAGGGTGAAACTGCATTGCCTTAGTTTTTACTGCATTAACACTTAAATCAATGGCTTGTAACCAATCTGTGAGTGTCTTTAATGTTACATTAATTTCTGTTTCATACTGAGTAATAGATAATCCTCTGTTAACGATGATAATTGAAGCATCGTCAGCAAAAAGGACACACGGATGTGAAATTACCAATGGCAATTCATTTATATAGATAAGAAAAAGTACCCAGAATACTACCCTGTGGCACTCCTCTGCTGTTATTCCTAAATGAAGACAATGTTGACTCTATTGTTTTACACGATTTGTTCATAAAAGTAACTTCTACAGCCTGACTACGGTTACTGATATAAGACTTAAACCATTTTTGTGCAATGCCTCGTATCCCTACGTTGTGTAATTTATTCAAAAGTAAGGTGTGGTTGACCGAATCAAACGCCTTAGAGAGGTCTAAGAATATAGCAGTAGCACTAGATTTTGTATTAATTGCATCCCAGACGATTCGCAACATTCTGAAAATGGTCTGTTCCGTGGAACGACCTTGCCGAAAGCCAAATTGACTGTCGGTTAGCACTTTGAATTTGACTAAAAATTTTGTTACTCTATTATAAATTGCCTTCTCAAAGACTTTTGAAAGAACAGGCAATAGTGAAATTGGTCGGTAATTAGAAATATCATTTTGTGAACCCTTTTTGAACAAAGGTTTTACTATTGCTCTTTTCAGAGGTTGTGGAAATACTCCCTTATCAATTGACAGATTTATTAAATAGGTTAGTGGGCGGCTTAAAATATCACCACATTCTTTAATGGCCGCTGTAGAGATTCCATCGTGCCCACAACTATTACTGTTTTTTAGTTGCCTAATTAATTGTTTTACTTCTGAATCTGTGACTGGACTGAAGTATATACTATTCTGTAATGGAGCTATTGGAACACTCGGGTGTGAGACACCATGATTATGGCAACCTACATTGATAAAATAATCATTAAAATGTTCAGCTTTGCATTGTGGATTTGACACTATAGAGCTATCTATTAATAGGTCACTTATAACGGATGGCGACTTTAAAGCACCCCTTGAGGTGCGTTTTATAACGTTCCAAGTAGCTTTTGTGATTTTGGAGCTTTTCTGTATATAGTTATTGTTACTGTTAACTTTTGAAACTCTTATCACCTTCTTTAACATTTTCTTGTAATTATTATAATACTCTTTACCGTTTGTATTATTTGCACTACATAATTTCAAATACAAGGTTCTTTTCTTTTTACTAGAAATTTTAACCCCTTTTGTTTTACAAGTTGAACTAATTTTATTACTTACTTTAATTCTTTTTAAAGGAAAACAACAATAATAAAATGTCCTAATAATGTCTGCAAAATGGTCAAAAGCTTCGTCCATGTCTTTAATGTCATATAAATCTAGAAATGTCAAAGAACTTAAACATTGCTTAAAAATACGAAGGTTAGTGTTATTAATTTCTCTTTTATATAAGAACCAATGTGTGTCAGAGTCTACCGACATCGGCAGCGTAGCAACTTGTGCGGTATGATCAGACAGACCATTGTGACAAACTTTTACACTACAGTTTTTGTGGTTAGATAAAATATTATCGATGCATGTACTCGAATTTGATGTAACTCGCGTTGGTTCCTTTAATAATAATGATACATTATATATTTTAATTACAGACAGAAAAGCTCTTGACTGTGGAGTATCTTTTAAAATGTCAATATTATAGTCACCGGCAATAATAAATTTAATGGTTTTACGTGATTTCGTAGTTAATTTAAGTAAAAGATTATCAAAAATTTCAAGAAATTGATTTAGAGACTCGGAGGTTGGAGGTCGGTATACAACCACAACAATAAGATTAGCATGTGGAATCTTGATGCCGCAGCATTCTAAGCATCTAGCAACCGAAAGATTTGCAACCCATCCCAGATCGATGAATTCAATACTATTCCTAACAAATATGGAGACACCACCTCTATGTCTATCCTTGCGTGAAAATGAACTTGCGATTTTATAATTTGCTAAATGTACATAGTCATAATCATTTTTTTTCATGAAGGTTTCAGAAAAGCAAAGCACGTGGTAAATTGTACTTTTATCTAAATATAAATCGATTTCGTCGGTCTTATTACGCAATGATTGGATATTCTGATGGAGTACATTACAATATTCTTTAGTCACGAAAGGAAAAATTTAAATTACAAGGTTCTGTTTGCGTTTCTTGGTCACAGTACTGAAATTCTGTAAACATACTATTGTTATACTCTGATATATCTGACATAAATTTACTCAAGTATGTAAATATCTCTCTCATTCCATTATTGTTCAAAAAGCCTGTAAATTTGTTATACAATGAATAGTCATCATACCTCATATGCATGTTACAGTCAAAAATATATGCAAATTCATGAACAAGATTATCTCTGTAAAGCATCTTATTAAAAATCTCAACTCGATGGTTATATATACTGGCATAGTTCCCACAGTTGTAGGTAGGTAAACTAATAATGATATTTGTGTGAGTAATTTTTTGCAGGACTATTCTAATGTTTTCTATTAACAATTCAAAATTCTGTGAGTATTGAAAGTCTCTCTTTCCTATAAATATAACACAAAAATCATTCATAGTGAAATTTTCTAATTTGACATCAATATTTCTTATTAATTCTAGTATTCCAACGTTTGTTTTAAGAATATGGCAATGCTCGAAATCTTGAGAAAAATCTTTTTCCGTAATACTTGTTATTTTATTCACGTTGTCACTACTTATGATATAGAGTTTTCTTTTTGGAATATTCATTTCAGCAGTAGACCGGTCAACAAGTGGCCTCTGTTTCACGATAGTTGTTTTTGGTGGCTCTTCTGCAGGTGGAGTTTTATCCATCAAAATTACATTTTGTTTTTGCCTGTCGTCAGTAGACGGAGAAAAAAACAACTTTGTTTTGTTAAGCTTATCTCGTTTCTTTGTGTTTGATCTAGGCTTGGAAACTGTTGAACATATGTGAGAAAGTTTTTTGGTTTTTAATTCATAATCTGAAAGTTTGTTTTTTAAAGCAGAATTTTCACACAATAAGTTATCGATCTCATTATCTGCTGTAATTAATTTTTCCTGTAATTCGTTGATTTTTTCTCTTAATTCACGAATTAACGACTCATCTGATGTGTCAGTGTTTTCAGGGCAGCTTCTGTTAAGAGAGTTTAGCGATGAATATTCTTGTTCTTCTTCAGAGAGCGAATCAAACGAGTTAGAAGTAGGTATATTAATTTTCGTCCTGTTTCTCTCAGTAACATTATTTTTGTCTTTATCCAAGCATAAATTACAAACAAAACTTCTTCTCCTTTCGGGGCTTCTTAAGTAAAGCCGTATACAGAAAGAAAGCTGAAAGCTTGTCGGCGCCGAAAGGCGCCGATCGGCGCCGATCGGCGCCGGTCCATTCTACAGAAAGCAAGCAGATTGAAGCAGAGCGAGCAAAATGTCGTACGATGATTGGCGGGCGGCACCAGCGCTGACCGGCGCGAGTCGGCGCCGATCGGCGCTTATCGGCGCCGACAAGCGCCGGTCGGCGCTTGTTCATATAAATGCCTGCGCCGGTTACCTGCGCCGATCGGCGCCCAAGTTTTCGGCTTTCTTTCTGTATACGGGTTAAAAGAGTTTTTTTGGCAAGTTGGTACAATGAATATGGAAATATTCTTCGCAAATTGTGCAGTTCAAATATTCTCTATCAGTTATGTTGTGGTTGCATTTGTAACATACCATTTGGGACATTTTTATTTCTTTAATATGTACGTCGAATTAAAACCAAAAACTAATTTTTTGAACGGTGAGACTCGAACCATGGACCTCTCGATTCTTAGCTCTCCATACACAACCGCAAGGCCAATCGGCTATGCAGTTATCACTGCGAAATTTGTATTCCCTAGGAGCGTTGACATGTGTACAATGTTGCAATATTGATGATTCATACCTCGACGGAGGTCAGTCTATTCAGCTCGGTCGTTGAACCGGTTAACAAATTAGAAAGTTTGTTTTGCACTCAATCACTCTAACGAACATTTTTATAGATTTTTGCAAATATCACGAACACTGCTTATTATTTTATAAAGATGTTTATATATTCTCATTCGTTACACTTTTATCTATACACTGATGCAAATTTCAATTACGTTATCAATAATTTTTCAACTATTTTGATTTTTTTCTGAGAACTGGCACTAAAACTGTGTTTACTTGTCGGGGTCGCGCGGGGGTATCGCTTCGCTCTTCGCTGTACGTACGTGTGTATATAGGTATTTTATTTATTCATGTAAGGGCATCTACGATACACAGCCTAATGTGGATACCATAGACAATGTTCTGTATCTCTTCCTGAATCAAAATATTTTATCTTTATCTAGTAGCACCTCCAATTTCAAAAACAATGGCTTGCTTCAAAGTCCTAGATTTACATTCGTACCCGTAGACCATTGCCTTCATTCTTGCGCAGTCGGTTAAAGAACCACTGAAGCATTTAATCCCAATGTGCCATTTCGCCGTTTAGGGTCTCATAGAGTGACCCTTTACGTAGTACACGACTTGGCAACCGAGAAATTGTTTAGTGAGGTCCGTAAAGAAGCACTCGTGACTCGAAAGGACGGAAATTCAATTACGTGTGTAGTATTCAGACCATAAACAGTTTTAGCCGTTAAACAAGCAGGATGTCACTGTAAGTTAATTATAATCTAGTGCTGAGCTAAGGTTTTTACAGGTTCTATTTACCCAAATTGATATTGTATTGTATCGAACTGCAACAATAAATAAACCAAAAGTATGTATGTAAGCAAACTGTAGAAATATAGGTTTGTCAGTTTTTTTTTTTTAAAGTAAAGTCACTTGGAACTACATGGATTTTGTATAATGGATATGAATATAGAATTTCGAAGCCATTATTTAATAAAAAAAAAGAGATATAACCGACTCGACAGACGTTTTACTCAGTAAAATTTCCAAAAAATAGCATTTTCAATTATTTCTAAACTTTAAATTTTCGGAGCTACATTTTAAATAAAAAAATTGCTCTTTCATGTAGATCTCAACTGACGCGCTTACTTACAGTAGTTACAGTACAGTAATAATTATAATTCGACAGTTTATGGGGACGGATCGATGTTTAAAACTTACCAAGCAAAAACTAGAAGCGATTTGTTGAAACTTTACAGAAATAGCTTAACATCAAATAACACGTGATAACACATATATAGATAACGTTTTCATCCTGGAACGCGGAAAAACACAGGCTAGTAGGCAATAAAATAAGCATGTCAAAAGTTTGAAATGTTGTGGTAACGCGGCGAGCGACGGAGTGACGTCACGGACGTGCTTCGCCTACCGCTCAATCAATTTGAGCGCCTAAGAGCAAAACTCACGTCTTGTGAGAATTGTTTTAAGACAACCCGATGACGGAGCGTTCAAGACTTCCGTTTTGCCGAGCGAAGATGTTGAATAGGAAATGCGGGGTCCCTTCGCGGTTTCGCTCACTATGCAGCACTTTTCGGTTTAGTCAGTTCTTGTATTGATACATCTAGAGGACTCAAATGCACCGAAGTGTTAACGTGTAGGTAGTACTGCAAATCTTATATATTTATTTTGACGGGCCTGTTGGCTTAGTTGGTGGTGAAGCTGCCTTCTTAGCCTGAGGTTGCGGGTTCGATTCCTGCTCGGGGCTAACATTTCTGTGCATGAACATGTCTGTTGGCTTCGTGCCTGGGTTGTTTAATATTTATTTAAGTATACCTATTAGTTATTTAGTACTCATAGTACAGGCTCTGCATAGTTTGGGACAAAATAACGGTGAGTGAATTGTGTCCCATAAAAAAAAATGGCCTGGGCCAAAGTGTAGGTACTCTGTGACTGTGCTAACAAGACTTACACTTCAAAATACGTGAAACTATTTAGGCTAAAGAATAGACCACTATACGTAAAGACACCAGAAAAACATTATCCTCTTTTCTGGTGCAGTCCGATAAAACATAACCAAAAATCAAAGAATTGTTCCAAAAAAATAAAACGGTTTGTTTAGATTGCTTTGCAATTTCAACGTCCTCTTAAATTCGCAAATACTATTTCGGTTACAAAAACCTTCTAAATATAACTTAGCTACTTAGCATTTCAAGTCCTCCAAAAATAGAGCCCGCAACTACTAAGGCTAAGTTAACCTCAAATCCAAGCTACAAAGAGCTCTCTGCGAGATTGTCTCGGCGCTCTCGGGAAGGCTTTTTGCACCAAATTCAATAGGGTTGTGTCCTACCTAGTCAAATCAGTTACTTTTTACGATCTGTCAAAACGAAATTTTACTATGGAAAATGTACTGAAATAGGAAACCGTGACGTCATAGTTTGTAGTACTCAATTGCAGCACTTTTTTTGATTGTTTTATTATTTTTAAATTTGCTATAATTGTAAATTGAAAATCGAAATACATATTTTGAGGTGTTTTGAGATAATCTTTTTTATGTATAACTACTCGCAATTTAATTTCGATGCTGTCAACTACCCAATTCTCTTCGCGATTGTCCCAACCGACCTCGTGTTTTATACTACCGGGTTCTTACTGGAAAAGGGGAGTGCTGTGGCTTAATCTCCAAGATTGTGACGTGTAGGCGGAATTTAGTTCCTACAAGCCAGTAGCTAGGAAATATAATAATAATAATAATGCCATTAAAAAAACATGTCAAAAACCCAAGCCTCGCAACTCAGTTCTTCTACCGTAAAAAGTTGTGAAATCCATGTAATACCAAGTCGGTTAATTTATTCAGTCCCTACTAAGGGACCTACTGTCTTAAGTAATAACGCAATAATCTAATCTAACAACCTCCTAAAGCGACAATAACAATATTAAAAAAAAATTATGTTCTAAATAAATAGATTGACTTGGCCATCGCATGAAAACCCAATGTATCTCACAAGTGATACATATTATATTAAATTAGATTGTTTAGTGCGTGGTGCCGCTTTTTACTCGACTTGGCGGGGGCACTGCCGTGCCCCCAGATAACCGTGTGTAAATTGTGGGACACGACTTACATACGGTTATTCAGTCCCAGTGTAGGCGGTGTACTTAAATAAATATTAAATGACAATCAAATGACTTCAATTATTTAAGCTGGTGTAGAAACACTGCAAAAGTGATCACGCTATTTGAAAATGAGATTGCATCTCGTTATGGAATATACATTTTTGCGACAATCATTATTTTACTATGCAGGAATAACACTAACATTGTAACTTATAGACGTCAAAATTCAAAAATCACTTAGAAAAGTCAATAGTTTAATAACAAGGCACTCTAAACTCATCCATGATGATTGGCTAAATGTAAACAGTAGCCCATTTCCACCGACGAGTTGCTGGTTCCAAATGCAGTACCCCGAGAAGAACCAGCAAGAAACTCAAATACTTTATTTAATCTCTTGTCTTACTGTGGTGGTTTAGTTATTGCACTACCTAAAGTCACGACCCAATGTTGCCATAAAGGATACCAGCCCTGTATAAATAGGGTAAGTTTACCCTACATCAGCTCCTAGTGTCAATGTTGACGATAGATAAATGGCTAAGATTACCACGAGCCAATGCAGGGCTAAATATTCTCTAGCAATTGTCTGCTCAATAATAGTAAGGTTAAGGTACACAGTCAAACACTAATTAACTTCGTTGTTAATAAGACTGATGAGAGCTCTGTTGATATAATGAACGTTAAGAAATTCATATTGTCAACTTGGCAAGAGCTGTGATAGCTTAGTGGTTAAAGAGCCCGCTTCTCATTCGTAAGGTTGGGGTTCGAATGGCATGTACCAATGAGTTGGAGGAATGGATGTGGAATAGTCCTATATCGGGAAAAGGAAAGATCTTCTTTTAAGCGAGGTGATCGTGCCTGGGGACCGCGGTCCAACGGCTGATGTTGGACAGTTGCATTTATACAAGCTCATTAGAAAACTTCGATAGCGCGATTTAGAACTCATCCGTCTATTGGTGCGTTCTATGTAGTGTCGCTACAAAATTTTAAAAAGCTTACCAGCATATTTATCACTAGCTCGACGGTGAAGGAAAACATCGTTAGGAAATCCGCAGGTCCCAGAATTAATACTGAGACATGTGTAAAATCACCCCGGTCCCGCGATGGGCTCACCGCCTTTATAAGGGTCCAATTAATATACTGGTGAAACGTAGGTATTTTCAGAAATGGAATACCTTTGCTTACCGCCTCGGGGATAAAAGGCGTGAGATTATTTATTTTTATTGTCAACTAGCAGCGCCCCGCGGTTTCGGCATAGTTCCCGTTCCCGCGGGAATAAGGGGATAAAATATAGCCTATGTGTTATTCTGTTGTATAAGCTATATAACTGTAAAGTTTCGTCAAAATCCGTTCAGTAGTTTTTGCGTGAAAGAGAAACAAACATCCATCGAGACATCCATACATCTATACATCCATCCATACAAACATTCGCATTTATAATATTAGTAAGACTTGTCGATGGATGCGAATTTAATCCCATTACGGAGAGCGCTCTGGAGCCTGTAGGTGTCCTCACAATATTTTCCATCAAGCTAGTCATACAAAGTTTTGAATAACTCATTGAGCCCAATCCAGGATTCGAACCTGGGCCTTACCGACAGGGCTGTCAGTTCTTAGAGCTTTTTACAAATGAGGTCAGACATTCCATTGTTCTAGGAGCGACACCATACAATGGTTTTGCTGCAATCACTGAGATTTATGTAGGTACTCGAGAGGTTACCACAAACCTTAGCAATGTCCCAAACAATTATTTACTGAGCCAATCTTTTGTAGGGGCCTCCCTATGAATGTTTTATTAATTTTAATTACGTTTTATAGGGACTAAAGGACAGAGTGTGTACCTATTGTACACACTCTGTGAACATTCCAAGGGTCTGCTTCTTGTGATTTTTAAAAATGACCAAATAATGCAAAAAATGTATCTCGTAGGCCCCTTTAATTTTTAATTTTATTGCTCTTTTATGATTTGTTGTTACAATTACACGTTTTATAAAAAAGTCATCTTTATACCTGTTCACGACAGAAAAAATAAAATAGGAAACTTGTAGAAATTTAGATTTAATCTACTATATAAAAATAAGTCGGGTTTTCCTTCCTGACGATTTAACTCGAGAACGGCAGGACCGATTTCGATGAAACTTTTTGTGTGGGTTCGAGTGGGTCCAGGGATGGTTTATAGCAAATAAAATTCAGCATTGCACCCGTGCGAAGCCGGGGCGGGTCGCTAGTTTACAATAAAATTCGTCGTTACAAGTGGTATGTAAGAATGGTAGTTTTAGAAGAGGGGCGTTAAGCGCCGTTACAATACAAAATTGATTTATATGACAGCAGCTGTCAAAAAGACGTCATAGGGGCTGTCATACGTAGAACTGTCACAGGAAAATCCGTCGTAGACAATACCTAACTAGCGGTTACGTGCGGTTTCACCCGCCTAGTTCCCGTTTCCGTTCGAATACGGAAATAAAATATAACTTATGTTACTCTGGGATATTGTAGCTTTCCATATTATGTGAAAGAATTTTTAAAATCGGTCCAGTAGTCAAAAGTCAAAAAGTTTTATTCAAAGTAGGAACTTACAAGTCCACTTATTGAACGTCATTTCAACTCGACCGCTTCAGCATGTATGGTTGTTTTTGAGAGTGGACAGTTTTTGAGTTTATTCGTAAAAAAACATACGAAAATACAAATCTTTCCTCTTTGTAATATTAGTATAGATTTGTAATATTAGTAATAAGTACCTATAGACTACAGTTAAGAAAACCTGTGATAGACAACCCACGGCTGCCGGCTGTTTTGATTGAGTATTCACATTAGCATGGAAATTGATTACGTCTGCCAACTGACGCAGTGCATCTGTGATTTGGATCAGACATTGATACTATACACATTTACGTTGAGACAGTATTGATTTTCGTGAGAACTTAATCACAGTAATAAAGTTTGATTGTTACTATCATCATGTTGGAACTATACGAAATAAAATTTAATTCTTGAGAAATATTTTTTTTATTACTTTACACTAGAGATGCCACGAATATTCGGCAACTATTCGGTATTCGGCCTATTCGGCGACTTTTTTGCTATTCGGTATTCGGCCGAATAGTACGTACTATTCGGCCAAATACCGAATAGCAAATCATGTAAAAAATGACACGTTATTTTACTCAAAATTATGTATTTATTTTCAAATTACAACATTTTAGTAGTTAAAATTAATCAGTGGTAAGTTGTGATGGATAAAAACGAGCTTTTCAGCATTTTTTGGGAGCAAACGATTGCGCTTTTCATCGTAAACGTTACCAGCCTCAGAAAATAACCGCTAGTTTTACTCGCAATTTAAACAAATACAAACGCGCCGTCGTCGGCCGTCGCCTGCCGCACGAACGCAACGAGAAAAACAGGTTGTGACTTATCTTATTCCAGCTAACGCGCCCCCACCAAGCATGTACTTCGCGCCGAATATTCGGCGCTTCGGCCGACAGCGTTGACGAATATTCGGTATTCGGCCAATTCACTATTCGCGGCATCTTTACTTTACAACTGCGTAGTTCCCGTTCCCGTGGGAATACGGGGATAAAATATAGCCTATGTGTTATTCTGATGTATAAGCTATATAATTGTAGCTATATAGCGGTGATAGCCCGGACGGTTAAAGAGCCTGCCTAAAATCAGTAAGGCTCGGGTTCGAATCCTGGCATGTACCAATGAGTTTTTCAAAAACTTACGTACATATTTATCACTAGCTTGACGGTGAAGGAAAACATCGTGAGGAAACCTGCAGGTCTCAGAATTAATTCTGAGACATGTGTAAATAGACCCGGTCCGGCGATAGGCTCACCACCTATCACGTTTAGGGGTCCAATATATCTCGTGAAATGTGGGTATTTCCAGTAATGGAACACCTCTGCCTACCCCCTCGGGGATAAAAAAAGGCGTGAGATTATTATTATTATTATTAATTGTAGCTATATAGAGTAGTTTTTGGGTAAAAGAGGAACAAACATCCATCCATCCATCCATACAACCTTTCGCGTTTATAATATTAGTACAAATTACTAATATTGCCTGCCTCCTCTCATACTTGAAGCTTGGGTTCAAGTGGTGAGGTATTCAAAAACTTACGTACATGTTTATTTATTATTCGTATTATCACAATAAAATATGTCTTATGAACAAATGTATTGAAAGGCTATACCCGTGTAAGGGAACAAAATATGCCCCTGACGTTATCAGCCAATGAATACATCCTATGTATTGGTAATAATGCTAGTTATTAATCTGCCAAGTTTTATGTCATAATTATTGACAGTTTCCTAGCAATGTCACTTGAAAGTTTTTTTTATTTTTCTAAATATCTTGAAAACTACTGATCCGTTTCTTTTGTGATTAACGTATGTTGTTAACGGCTTGAAGAGGAATAAATTCGCAAAAAACAAGACGTCTCTAGGTCAACATTAACTTGGTCATTTTTGATGTCAAATATTTCAAACTTTTTTTTTTGACACTTGTGACGCAGCGACACCCACCATTTTTTTTACACTGATGTGACATCTCTTTCCGTACAAATATATATTGGTCTGAAATCAATCGGCTTGGAGCAACATGGTGATTTTTTAATTTTGAGTATACCGGCCTAGTACATCACTAAGGTATATATACACGTACTACGAGTATAATTGATATTTTATATAAATCTTTATTATTCTACAGATTATTTAGGCGGACTATACCGGTCCGTTATGGAGTACATTCTAGGGATTCACTATCTTAAATCTACATTAAAAGTCGATTTAAAATGAAAATGTCGTATTTATTAATCAACAATACAAAACAAACGTAAAACCTCTAATAAGATAGACCTATCCACCCTCATCAGTCGTAAGGTGAAAAAATGGATACACATTATACTACTATAACACTAGCGGCTCGCCCCGGCTTCGCAAAGAATCATCGTGCCAATTGGTTTCAAGTTGATAGACGCAAAAAACCACACTTCTCCATTTCCAACTTCAACCTCGACTTTCAACCCTTTAGGGGATGATTTTCGAATAATCCTAGAACTAAAGAAAGAAAGAAAAGAAAGAAAAGAATCTCATAATTTGTTTTGAAGAGTATCTGTGTCGAGTTTGAAGTTGATACACGCAGAAATCACACTATCCCATACAAACTTCAAACCCCCCTTTACCGTTAGGGGTTGAATTTCGCATAATCCTTTCTTAGTGAGCATCTACAGTATAAACAAACCTACACACAAAATTTCATGTTTCTATGTTCAGCGTTTTGGGCTGGACCTTAATTTTTAGATTTAGCTTCTCCTTTTATATTTATAGAAGATAAAATAAATCCTAATCTTCGTCACTATCTTCGTTTATTGTGACATTCGTGTCATTTAGAAAAAGTGAGCTCAACTTTTCATTGGGCCGAGGTATTTTCGACAAGTACCTACCATATGATAAATAGTATATAACAGCTGCTACGTGAGAACAGCAACCTACTGTTCTTAGACCATTTGCACATTCACAACAATACTGTTCTATACTATTTATTCTTGAAACCACTTTCAATACTGCTCCTATTATGATTAGGCACCTAAAGTTTTAAAAAAAATCACCATGTTGCTCCAAGCCGATTGATTTCAGACCAATATATATTTGTACGGAAAGAGATGTCACATCAGTGTAAAAAAAATGGTGGGTGTCGCTGCGTCACAAGTGTCAAAAAAAAAAGTTTGAAATATTTGACATCAAAAATGACCAAGTTAATGTTGACCTAGAGACGTCTTGTTTTTTGCGAATTTATTCCTCTTCAAGCCGTTAACAACATATGTTAATCACAAAAGAAACGGATCAGTGGTTTTCAAGATATTTAGAAAAATAAAAAAAACTTTCAAGTGACATTGCTAGGAAACTGTCAATAATTATGACATAAAACTTGGCAGATTAATAACTAGCATTATTACCAATACATAGGATGTATTCATCTGCTGATAACGTCAGGGGCATATTTTGTTCCCTTACACGGGTATAGCCTTTAACATACAAAAAATGTTAAGCGGTTTTGGGAATTTCTTAAAACAAGCCATCAGAAAGACCTAACAGAAATAAAACCCGGCCAAGTGCGAGTCGGACTCGCGCACCGAGGGTTCCGTACAACCTTGCAAATTTATGGTTTTCGTAATTTTTCCTTTATCTATGCTATAAGACGTTGCTTCGTACCAAATTTCAAGATTCTGAGTTCACGGGAAGCACCCTGTAGGTTTTGATTCCCTTGCAAGTGTCGAAAATTTGCGGCATAAACGGCTGTATCTTTTGATTGCGTTGGCTTAGAAGTTTGATTTTTTCACAGCTTCAAGGGACAGTAGACCTGAGTAATTGATATAAATTTCAGCTTCATACCTCCACGCGTTCCTGAGAAAAAGGGTCTTGACAGACGGACGGACGGACGGACAGACGGACAACAAAGTGATCCTATAAGGGTTCAGTTTTTTTTTTTTGAGGTACGGAACCCTAAAAAATACTGAAACCTTTCATTTATGCTACATTTTTATTACATTGGTGAGATGTTAGAATAATAAATGGTAGCGGAGGATTCATTATTAATCGAAAGCCAAATATCTACTTATTGATGTACATTCGTTCAAATATACGCGAACACGAATTCCTCGAATAGATATTTATAAACAAAATCCGACAAGTCAAGATCAAAACAGGTCTCACGTACGTACGTACAACATAATTAACGAGAGTAAATAATGATTAATTAAACATTACAATTCACTTCACTACATAGTATAAAACAAAGTCGCTTTCTCTGTCCCTATATCCCTATGTCCCTTTGTTGCTTGTGTGTGCTTTGTAATCTTTAAAACTACGCAACGGATTTTGATGCGGCTTTTTTTAATAGATCGAGTGGTTCAAGTGGAAGGTTTTAGTGTTAGCATTGCACCCGTGCAAAGCCGGGACGGGTCGCTAGTAAGTACATAAATTAAAAACTTCAGAGGTGTCAAGGGACACCCGGATCATCATCATTATCATCATCATCATCTCATCATCATTATTAGATTTATCATGGAGCTTCAACTACGTTAGGAACTACGTTCCAATAACTAAACAACTAATTATCATTTTAAATCGAAGTAGCTATTATACTCGTAGATGGACGCATGTATCAACGACAGCCAGAATGCCAAGAGACCTGTAAACTTCATCTATATTTGTTCCCCAAATCAATGAATGAATGAATTGACGGGCCTGTTAGCTCAGTTGGTAGAGATCCTGTCTTTTGAGTCGGAGGTCGCGGGTTCGATCCCCGCTTGGGGGTAACATTTGTGGGCATGGATATATCTGTTGGCTTTATGTCTGGGTGCTTATTATTTATTTACGTATATTTATCAGTTGTGTAATACCTATAGTACAGGCTCTGCCTAGTTTGGGACTGCATAAGCGTGTGTAAATTGTGTCCCACAATTTATTATTATTAGATGTATTTTTCCCCAAATCAATACGTCGGGCTTATTTAAATCACGTGATAAGCCGCGTCAATCTCGCACTTACCCGAGCCTACCTTTCAAGCCATCAAGCACCTATGATCCTTCTGGGTAATTACCCAAATGGCACGTCAATAAGGGTAAATACTTTAACCTGATGTGTTGAAATTCTGTGGAACAAACTCTGATCTTGTTCTGTCGATCGTTTGACATTCCGAAAGTAAGTAAACTGATGTTTGTTGTAAGTTTTAGTCTTTTATCTGTCTATCTGCACATAGTACCCAAACGAAAAAACTGCATTGCAACTTTTTTTACTTCATTAAATATTACTAAGACTCTGCTGTCTCGGCTACATCCACCCTAAAGTTATCTAGAAGAAATCGCTTAAAGCTATAAGACCGCCCATTGTACTTTTTTTTGTATCACAGTGTCACTTGTTGCATATTTTTTTTGGTGTACAATAAAGAGTTGTTACTTACTTCCGTCCGTCTATCTGTCCGTCTGTCACCAGGCTGTATCTCATGAACCGTGATAGTTAGACAGTTGCAATTATGATGTATTTCTGTTGCCGCTATAACAACCAATACTAAAAAAACAGAATTAAATAAATATTTAAGGGGACCCCCATAAAACAAACGTGATTTTTTGACGTTTTTATAGATAATCGATCAGACTCGCACTTGGCTTTTTATAATATTTTAACTAGAGGATCTTATACGAACTGATAAATTCTTGTATCGTAGAGAGTGAGATATTAGAATGAAAACATATTATTTATTCCAATATCTCATTACGAAATCTGATTTCAAAGGCCCATCCAATCAAAACTCCATACACGCACTCGTTATTATGATCGAGCTGACAACGCGCTCTGAGCGATGACTTCAGTCGTCTTGATTTATAACCCGTCTTCATCTATGTTAAGTACAATTTAAACAATCTTATTTTGAATGAAGGATAGAACATTATCTTCAGCTTGTGACGTTGCGGAGCGACGGAGGAGGAAAGGAGACGTTTCAGGAATGTATGGAGACTGGGCCTGCACAATGTACACCAGTTTTTTATAATAATAATAATATAATGTCACGCCTTTCATCCACGAGGGGGTAGGCAGAGATATTCTATTACTGGATATACCCACTTTTCACGAGATATATTGGACCCCTAATCGTGATAGGTGGTGAGCCCATCGAATCTATTAAATTTACATACATACATACATAATCTCACGTCTATTTCCCACTGGGGTAGGCAGAGACAACAGACCCCACTTGCTACGAACCTGGCAGATCTCTCGCGCTTCCTCCACATCCATCAAAGGACTCATGCATGCTCGTCGATTTCGGGTACTCTTTATCTGGCTTTTCTTCAACACATCGCCGATCTGGTCGATGTAGGTACGCCTAGGTTGTCCTCTACCGACTCGCCCATTCACAACACCCTTGTATATTTGTCTCGTTAGACGACTTTCATTCATCCGCTCAATGTGACCAAACCACCTGAGCATTCCTCTTTCAATCCTAGTCACTATATCATCTTTCAAGCCGCAACGCTCTCGGATCACACTATTTTTCACTCTATCTATCAATCTTACTATTAAATTTAATCTTTATAAATTTAATCTTTATAATATCAACCGCAGATTACTATTATTATAAGAGCGATGTAAAAGTATTTAGTTCTAATGGTGCACAGCCTAAACCAGTAGGTCTATAACAACCAAATTGCTCATTTGTTACTTAAATGACGTAGATGACCATTTAAGATAGGAATTTTGAAAAATCCTTATAATATAAGGATTTTTCATATAATATTATATGTAATAAAAGTTTGTAGGAAAGTTCTTTATTTTTCCAAATTCCATCAGGCTTGTAAAATAATGTTTTCCTTTCTTCTTTTTCAGTAGAAGTGAGCGGGACGGAACGACCGATGCGGAATTCATAAGCACACTACGTTATAGGTGAGTATTTGAGTACCTGAAATATTTATGTGTAAGAACAAAGCTAAAAAGACAAATGTTGTTAATATACCATGACTGCGGGATATGAACATATTTTTTTTATTTTGTTTTTACTCACTCACTCATTTGTTTAATGTGTAAAATTCTTGTTAAAATTGTTCTCATTTTACAAGAAAAACATGGGCTGTAATTAGCATCAGAATATCAAGCAAAATGTTTTACGCATAATTACAAACAGCTTGTATAATAAACAGAACTGCGAGTATAGATGGCCCATCCAACCCATCAATACATCACACGATGAATGTGATCATACATCCTCTATACACTATAGAGCTTAAGGTCACCCACGGGGAGGGGCAATTCTACTAAATGTCAACGGTTATAGTTCGATGACAGTGGCATGTCAATGGTCAGTCAATGGTGTAATTTTGGCACTTTTCAGAGCAAATAACACCATCGACTGACCATTGATATGTCATCCAACTGTAACCGTTGACATTTAGTGGAATTGACCCCCGGGTCCATAGCCGAATTCAGATGAGAGAGTGACGTCAGAGTCTATTCTAGTCCTAGTTTTTCTTGGCTACGTGGGCTGATGCTTTGTACAAGCATAACTGTGACAAAGATACTTACACATTCAGTCACAGTGATTCCCCTCACTATTATTATCTACGATGTTGTTGTTTGGAGCAGTTATGCGAGGTATGTACCAGCGGAATGACGTCATAATAATTACGCCACGTCGTGACCGTAATGCTGACATAAAGCGCACCATTCAGAGGATATATGTATGCACATCACAGAATATTCTCATTAATATGATGAAAGTTGTTGAGCAGTGATAGCCCGGACGGTTAAAGAGCCGGTCGAAAATCAGTGAGGCTCGGGTTCGAATCCTGGCATGCACCAATGAGTTTTTCAAAAACTTACGTACATATTTATCACTAGCTCGACGGTGAAGGAAAACATCGTGAGGAAACCCGCAGGTCTCAGAATTAATTCTGAGACATGTGTAAAAAGACCCGGTCCGACGATGGGCTCACCACCTATCACGTTTAGGGTTCCAATATATCTCGTGAAATGTGGGTATATCCAGTAATGGAATACCTCTGCCTGCCCCCTCGGGGATAAAAGGCGTGAGATTATATATTTATTATATTTACTTCTCGACTTTAACAAGGCAGGGTTGCAAGGTTGTTAGAATTTGTCGGAAGAAAATAATTATTACAATGAGACTATTTATAATATAGGTAAATTTAACAAGGAACTCTAAACTGGTCCATGAAGTTTGGCTAACACATCTCACATCCCTTCATTATTTATAAAAGAGCTGATGATATTCAATTGACTAAATAGATTTTAATACCACTCACTAACAATTGAACAAGACACCTTTCAAAAAATTTATCAGTTTAAGAGCTACGATGCCAAAGACAGGCACATAACACATGCTTAACCTACTCATATCGTGCTCGTATCACACGTGTTTGCATCAAAGGTTGGAAAAGGGTGGCATAATTTTACACTAGCACACGTGATCACGTGAAACAAAAGACGCTCAATCAGCTCAGCCATATCAGCATCCGAAACCGATGTTGTCCTCGCATAAATCAACCGGAGCATCCGTCGTATGTTATGATACGGCCACACCCGAACGACCCCCAAGGGTGCTAGTGGAGCCGCACTGTACCCCGAAGATAAATATGAAACAATGCTTCGATAGCTAAACGGATGTTTAAGTGTGTCTAGGAAATATTGTATTGATCCTAATTGGGTCAAGTCAAGGTCGAATTATATTTTTCGTTGCCTAACTATTGGGATGCTAAAGACAAAGTATAGGCACTAACCTATAGTTTTTTTTGTGTTAATATTATAATGAAGTATAGCACATCTTATATTTGTAGGAATACCGTCCTTTATAAATTTATTATTGGAATTTAGTAATTTGTTGCAAACTTTAAGCATCATGCTTGACCTCTTATGACCTCTGACCATAACATATTATACAATAATATTTATTCTGTAAAAGAAGAAATTATGTTCCGTTTGTTCCAATTTATTCCTTGTTATAAGGGGTAGGCAGAGACAAAAGACGATAAACGAACCTCCCGCACACCTTTTAGGCTTAATCTACATCCATCAATTACATGCTCGTCGGTTTCGGGTACCTACTCTTTATCTGTCCTTTCTCCAATACATCGCCGATCTGATCGATACGAGTATGTAGGTAAGCCTAGCTCTACCAACTTGGCCATTCAGAACACTTTTGTATATTTGTTTCGTTAAGCGCCTTTCATTCATCCTCTCAGTATACTCGAACCACCCAAGTATTTCTTTTTCAATCCTAGTTCAAATTCAAAATCGTTTATTTTCTATTGGTATTAAAATATACACTTAGAAACGTCAATATTTTATAATAACAAGGCACTCTAAACTCGTCCATGAAGATTGGCTAAATGCAAACAGCAGCCCATCTCCACCGACGAGCTGCTGGTTCCGAATGCAGTACCCCGAGAAGAGCCAGCAAGAAACTCAAGGGCAGCTCTTTTTAATCTCATGTCTTACTAATAAATATCGTTTACAATAATAATTATAATTAATAGCCTTACATAGCGTCGAGTCGGTTAATCCCATGCATGTTGGTCTACTAAGTAGTCTGTAATTTTATAGTAGCCTTTTTTATGTAATTTTTGCTTAACTATTATTTTAAATTTGTCAAGAGGCAAATTTTGTAATTCAATGGGAATCTTATTGTAAAAACGTATACATTGACCCTTAAAGGATTTGGTAACTTTAGATAATCGACTAACACAAGCAGCCAGTTCATTCTTATTTCTAGTGTTTATACAATGTCTGTCACTATTTTTTTTGTAAAGTGATTTAATCTTTTTAACGTACAATACGTTTTCGTAAATATACTGTGACGCCAGTGTCAGTATATTAATTTCCTTGAATTTTTCCTTTAGAGACATCCTAGACCCCATTTTATAAATTGCACGAATGGCTCGTTTCTGCAAAATAAATATTCTCTGGACATCAGCAGCATTCCCTCACAGTAGAATGCCATATGACATTGAGCTGTGGAAGTCACAATTCTAGTCAGAAAACACAATTCTATTCTAACACTATTCGAGAGGTATGCCGGGATCATAGCACGTGGCGGGTTGTTGTCTCTGCCTACGTTTGTATGTATGTGGTATGTTAAACATTATTCTTTACCAAAGAGATTAAAGTATAATACGACATAGAGGGGGCAGTGGGAATATTTTCATACAAAACTTTGAAGCATGTTTGAAGCTCAAGCGTCATATCAGTTAGTATGAACGCGAGCTGTCATTCGGTCGAAATTGTACTAGACTTATTCCACTTGGAATAACTTTTGGCTTCAAATTTTCCTCGCTTTGTCCCCTCTATGCCCTATTATATTTTAATCTCTTTGTTCTTTACTCTATCTATCAATCAAATCAAAATTCTTTCACTTAAAGTAGAGACTTATAAGTCCACTTATTGAAAGTCATTGCAACTTTCTAATACAACGGAGTACGATTTAAACCACATAAATAATATCTTGAACATAATTGTATCCTTTAGATAATATACGAGTATATTGTGTTTATAAAAAAAGTTTTTGTAGCACAAATAAACCAACAAACAATGCCCTATCATCATGGAGCGGTGAAATTGAAAAGAGGCATAATTGAACTGGCAAAAACTGGTTCGGAAGCTGAATGTCCCGACTGAATAGCCATTGAACAGATGAGTGATTATGATATCGACATTGATGACGTCATCGCCCCTCAAAGGCGAAATTAACGAGCAACGCGGCAAGACCTGACTAATTGTGTTGATCGAGTGAGTATTTGGAACACTATCTGTAATTCCTGAGAATTTATTTACCATTAAGAGAATTAATTTATAACGCGATAGCCTTATGATGGGAACCATCGCAAAATGTCAGATTCGCAAAATGACGGATTCGCAAAATGTCAGATTCGCAAAATGACGGATTCGCAAAATGTCAGATTCGCAAAATGACGGATTCGCAAAATGACGGAATTTTAAAGATACTTCCCACTACACTAGGATAGACGAATTTGAAGTCTTAGTTTATTTTTAAGTTACAGACTTTCAGAGACTCTGGCAAACATTTATATCAATTAACTTTACGCGACACAGCCCAGTTCGTCAGTACTTACATTATCACCATCATACCGTAGCAGAATGTAAGTGAATTATGTGTCTTAAATGAGAATAAAGTATCTTTGAACCTAAACTATTAGAATGTATCACCAATACAGTTTAACGTGCAAACTAAAACTCCGAGGAGATTGTAATAAAAAAAAAAGTTTTTTTAGAAATATTTAGATCACCTCGAAAATTATCCTAGAATTGTTTATCTAATACTAGCGACCCGCCCCGGCTTTGCATGGGTACAATAATTATACCGAAACCTTCCTCTTGAATCACTCTATCTATTAAAAAAAACCGCATCAAAATCCGTTGCGTAGTTTTAAATATTTAAGCTTACAAAGGGACATAGGGAGGGACATAATGACATAGGGACATAGGGATATAAGGACAGAGAAAGCGACTTTGTTTTATACTATGTAGTGATGATCTTGGATTATATTCTATGCATCTGAGGCGTTGGACCGCTCACAGCGTTGTCTATAAATTGTGAAGTGTTTAGATTTGAATTCCCCATTGTAGTTATCATTTCTAAAGTTTAATAATCACAAATTATAGTTACAGAAATAAGTTTCACTAAATGTATACTACATACTAGTGTGTTAATTACTCGTGTTAAGCTGGGGTCCCACGGTCCGCTATTCTACGGATCAGCTACACTCAGCCGACGAGCACGGACGGCGACGCACCGCAGGCAGGGCCGGTCCAACGGTGCGTGTCGGTGTGTGTGTAGGTGTTTTTATGTTGTCATAATGCAAAGCGAAAGAAAGAGAGAGAAGAGCGCACCTTTGAAGTTACCGACTCACGATGGATACGGGCGCACCGCCACAGACGTTCTGTGCTATCACGGACGAGGCCGGTCCCACGGTGCGTCGTGCGAGCTGGTCTGCGTGCATCCGCGATTTTACGGACCGTGGGACCCAAGCTGATTAACACTTAGTCTTGTACATGATTGATAGTACTAATGATCTTCAATATATTTAGAGGCGACTACTCAGTTCATTGAGTATTAGGTATAATAGTTTAGGTACCAGCATTAATTGAGAGAGTATTACAGAATTCTGTATTAGAGAAAGTTTACAAATTGCACGGGTCTTATAATATCGAAAAAGCTTCTCAATCTCTCTCATAAATCTGTTTTCACAGGTTTTCACCGACGCCGTTTATATTTGAGTGTGTTTCAACTTATCAACATTTCAACAATGATTTTATAGATTTACATGTATGGGATTGATATAAGCACTGGTTAACATTAGCGCTAGTTGGAAAATGCTTATGTAAATCCAAACAAGCAATCAAATAATTAAAGACAATAATAATATTGCCAACTACTAGTTTATTTAACGAGATGCTCCTTACATGTTAGATTTAGTTAAAAAATTGTTTCACTTTATCACGCAAAAGCCATACTGCTTTGGCTATAATTTTGAATATACATATTATTTAATTATGCCCACACCATATTCTGAGGCAGTCGGTAGAAGTATTTCATTGATAATCATTCTTAAATAAATTAAACGACCAGACACGAAGCCAACAAACATGTTCATGGACATAAAATGTTGGCCCCGAGCGAGGATTGAACTCACGGCTGACTCAGAAGGCTCACTGCCAACGAACCAACAGGCAGGTAAAAAATTTAAAAGCAATTTTCAAATCCACCGGTACCTCATTACCATTCTAACCTAAAACGCAAAACGACGAACCTTTCACAACATGAGGCCAAAAGCCTGCATTAGCAAGTAGGTAATTATCTAACCGCAACAGCTGCGATGCCGCGCGTCACAATTAAATGGACTCACTGCAATATTAATGGCCCAAACCCTCACCTGAAGACCCAACTCTCAGCATTTCCATTTGTAATCTCCTCTTTCGAATTCATTCTCTCGTGTTGAACCTCCATAACGTCGACAACGTTTTTACAGCGGTTTTTATGCAGGTGAATATTTTAAGAACCGTTTTTATCTGTTATTTTCTTAAAGCTCCCGTTTGTTTTCTGCCAGTAACTTTGTGAAGAGCTAATAGCTAATGGACAATGTCTGAAGAGGTTGTGTTACGGAACTCATTCGTAACTTTATATTTAATGCACTATCTACTTGTATCTGGAATCGGTAAATCCAAACTTTAGTTGTGCAGATTCATTGAATAAATTGAGGTTTATTTTTCAACTACTCTATATAGGACTTCAGGTTTTTCCTCGGATATCAACTCGGAAAGGAAAGAGCACCGCTTTGTATGATATTCTCGAGTGTAACTAAACATTGCAACAACAATCCCAGAATTAATTTTGAGACATGTGTGATGTGTGACCCGGTAAGACGATGGGCTGATATTCTTTGGACCCCCAAACGTGATAGGTGGTGAACCTATCACGTTTGGGGGTCCAAAAAATATCTGGTGAAAAGTGGGTATATCCAGAAATTGAATACCTCTGCCTACACCCTCGGGATTATAAGGATCTTTATTTCATCGAGTACTCGTTGTTATGTTAGTCATAGTACAGTATTTCACGGCTTCAAACTAATGTAAACTGAAGTCGGTATTCCACCAACCGCTGTTTATAATAATAACAGCGTAATACATTATTCATGTCAACCTGACACGGACGCAACGGCTCCGACGGCCTGCGTGTAGCTGGACTTGTTCTGAACTTTCTAATTTCTATACAGACAAGTTGAGGGAAGTTTGTTGGGTTGTTTTTCCTGATAATTGTTTTAAGAAGCGTAAGTGTAGGGCGATTAATCGAGACAGTGTAGAATCATCATCAACCCGTAACAGCCCACTGCTGAGTGGTCTTTCCTCACACACGAGGAAGTATGGGCTTTAATCTCCCACGATAGCCCACCGCGTATTGGGAGATGGTGTTAAGCTAGTGGCCACTTAACTATCAGATTTTTTCAAGCCACCCAAGGGTATCTGACATTGTAGCATAGTGTGATCTATGCTGAAGTGGTTTGGTCATATTGAGCTAATGGACGAAACCAAAAAATTAAACTAGGGTATGGGAAGTGGGCGAGTTGGTAAAAGGCAACAAGTGCACTTACATCGACGAGATTGGCAATTTTATGACGAAAATAAATTTTCACACCACATGCTCGACAAAGCCGGATAATATATCATATAAGCGTCACCGAAAGCAAGACATTATATCCCTTGGCTTTAACCGGGTTATAATGTTGTATGGAATTTCATTATAACCCTAGGTCAATAATGTAATTTTCACTTTTCATAATCCTTATTGCTATGACGATAAAGTCTAATTTCGTTAAGCAAAATGTGGTGCAGTCGTGGCCAACTCGATTTTCGAAAACCGAAGCCGCGACCAACTAGATTCGCACGATCTTCAATTGTTAAATCAAGTACCTAGGTCACGCCGGCAGAAACAAGTTGCTGTATCCATTTTATAGCTTTAACATTTCAAAAAGAATATCGAAAATGTCGAGTGATGAAAGTACTTTGACTTCAGAGTCTATTATACTAGATGCCATAGGCATTGTCAATAATCTACTACCATGCAATAGCATTTTATGGTCTCGCATAAGGTGAGAAAAGTAGAGTATATAACTCGGGAATAAAACTGTTTTTGTCTTGGGCGCTTAAATCCCTCACTAAACTCAGGACTCAGTCTTAATTCCCGAGCGAAGCGAGGGAATTAAATCATAACTCCCTCGCTGCGCTCGGGAGTAAAACTGGGAGTCCTTCGTTACGTTCAGGATTCAATGTCGCGCCCGTGACATAAAACAGTGCTTTATTCCCTTGTTGTATAATCTACTATTATAGAGTAACTGAAATACTGTGATTATGGATCTGAATATACTTTTTTCTGAAGTTTTATAAAAAGTCCTGTATAATAAAGGTCTATCCTTGACAATATACTATTCCAGAATGATTGTCATTTTCAACCGAAAATATCCTTTAGTTAATATTTCTATAATGTCTAATTTATAGAAACCTTTGTTCACTTTTCAATTACTCCCCAAATTGATTTTGCCTCGAGGGTACTGGTGGAATATATTTAGACGCCTAGAGCGAGCTATTAATATCTAAAAGTCAGCCGACCGATTGCAGAGGTAATGTCATGACCTCGTCGTGACGTAATTACAGCGATATCCGCGTCATAGCATCATACAACATCACGTGAGGATGACGCGAGTCTTGTTTTCTGATTGAGCGGTATCGGGAATGTAGTTAATTATGAGAGATAAACGATAGAAAAAAAAATCTGTATTACCAGTGACGGGGCAATATTGTCGATACTACTCGTATCTGAGTCTTTATTAGGTTCGTAACGACCTCGCTTGTCGTTTTTCATCAAAAATATGAGACACACGTTTACATCAGCTATAGTGACATATTCACTATATCTTTGCTGTCTTTCTACATTTTTCTATTAGCCTTTTTATTGTACACATACTTTTCACAAATAAGTTTGAAACTAAGTTTCCACAAATTGCACTCTAAACTTTGATTTTATCAAACCTTTCTACACAGTGTTTCAAGCTAGCATCAATGCAAGTCGCATAATAATATTATGAATTCTAGTTTAACCCGCCGGTATCTCATCGTCGGCTGAGTAACAGAGAGCACGTGCTTGCAGCAGGCTCGCGTATTTGCTCGGGTTAGCGTTTGGCAAGTCGCCAGTTTCGGGGTGCCTCAGGGGTGATACGTGGGTCATACTATTACTATATTGCCTCTTGGAAGAGGCGCTTGGATTTTATGAGACAAGCAACGCTGCCAGAGCGCATTTTGGTGCATATCACACGTTGCTCTAATAAATCATGCATCAAGTAAATGCATGGAATGATTTAAAGATAAAATATTTATTTTGCACTCTTTCAAATTCCATTCAACATGGAAGTAATGTATTTGAAATTACTGTCATAACTAAAATATTTTACTCTCCACTAGCATTAGTGCAATATTTTAAGTTTTTCGTTTTGCATTTATTTAAAATAAAAAAAAATCTCACTCCTTTTATTATCCCCGAGGGGGCAGGCTGAGGTATTCCATTACTGGATATACCCACATTTCACGAGATACATTGGACCCCTAAACGTGATAGGTGGTGAGCCCATCGCCGGACCGGGTCTATTTACACATGTCTCAGAATTAATTCTGAGACTTGCGGGTTTCCTCACGATGTTTTCCTTCACCGTCGAGCTAGTGATAAATGTACGTAAGTTTTTTGAAAAAGTCATTGGCACATGCCAGAATTTGAAATCGAGCCTCACTGATGCGTAAGGCTATCATTTACATTTATTTCTGCTACAAATATTATAAATGCGATATAAATTTTATCTGTCTGTCTGTCTGTTACCTTTTTAGCAACAGATAAACCGATATTTGGCAGAGAGACTTGTATTATAAGACATTGGTTATCTTTCTTTGCGATACGCTGACAAAATCGTAGACCAAAGTTTGTTTATAATAATTATAATAATTGACTTTAATGCAATACGTAATGTAGAATTAATTTCTCATTCTAATTTGCCTTTTTCTACAAATTCGCCATCTCTTGTGGTTTATAACAGCCACTTAACATCGCGTGATGTTATTGTTTGCCATTCTTAAGATTTCTCGTCAACAATATCAAGACGAAAGGCGCCCGTTTCCTTGACTTCCTGAAAAGTAATTTAAATAAAAAGTAAAAATAAGAGAGATAGAGTTACTTTAGGCATTTGCGAACGAAATTACTTTTGCAAAACCACAAAATTTTTAGGATAACTTACTCGTATAATATAATGTATCAAAAATGAACTTGAGTTTCGTATTTGACATCATTTTCTAATTTATCTACCCAGTCATGCATTGGCGTTAATATTATTGTATCTGCAATTCGTTACTTGACTCAATCATATTATTATATAGTTGGTAGTTTCTCATTTTCATCGCGAGATGTCTGTTGAATGTTTTAAATCTTTTCCGTGTTTGTCAGTAGTTTGGTGTTTTGGTGTTTTAATAAATTGTACTACTTTGTTTGTCCAAAAGGACTGCAGGACTCAAAGACTTATTATTCCCTCCCCCCTCTCCCCCTTCACCAACCGATCCAATATTTACGTCGTTGTTTCGAAAAGGCTTGCGGATTTGAAATTCATGGCGGTGTATCGGGTGAAGCATTTGTCCCAGATACCCTACATCGTAGTTTGTTCGGAAGGCGATTGTCGAAACATGAGGCGCAAAATATTCCATCTAAGTTTGGACTTTTATATTCAAATGTTTTATTAAAGTTTCTGATACCTTCATTTTCGAACACTCAATTAAATAAACATACCTATATGTTTTTATAATATTAATCCTACTAATATTATAAACGAGAAAGTTTGTATGTATAGATGTATGGATGTTTATTCCTCTTTCACGCAAAAACTACTGAACGGATTTAGATAAAACTTTACAGTTATATAGCTTATACATCAGAATAACACATAGGCTATATTTTATCCCCGTATTCCCACGGGAACGGGAACTAAGCAGGTGAAACAGCGGGGCGCTGCTAGTAAACATATAATTATATTCTTCTTTTAAAATTATACTCTAAAATAAGGGGTTTGCTGGTTATTCCGAAGGGTTAAAACAAAAAAAAATCTCACAGGATTGAAAAAAACTGAATCTGTGCCATCAAGTAAAATATCCACGTGAAAGCAACGCGGCCTACGCAAGTTTGTTACGACTGCTTTAAAAATAGACCCGTGGAGTTTCGCTGCGGGGAGCCCAGCTGGAATATCTCGGTACAAAGATCGCCGCTTCCGATTGGAGCGAGTCGTCATTTGTCGGCCGGACTCGGAGTAATAATCGAGTGCCGCTGACAGAGCGATTAACGTGGCTCGTCAGGGGCAGGGCTGGCACAACCGCTGTTAGGGCGAAAATATAGTACGCGCGGGAGAAATTTTCAACGGAATTCAAAAAACGAACAGCTCTCAATTAGACTGTATGTTTTTTTATGTCGCGATTATTCCGAAAATTATATATAGATTTTGAAGATTATTTTTTTTTTGGTAGATCATCAGAGGTGGTTCCACTTAAATAATATCAAAATCGGCCGAGCGGTTTATAAAAAAAAATGAGGTTCTCAATTAGACTGTATGTTTATAAGGGAGAAGTTTTCAATGGAATTCAAAAAAGGATCAGCTCTCAATTAGACTGTATGTTTTTTTTATGTTAAATTTTTTTTTCAGTCTAGAAATGTTATAGTTACATCGATGATATTTGTGTAGTTCTATTCGATGTAGTAGGTTACTCTGCAGAGTTTTTTGTCAATATTGTCGAATTTAGGGGAACGGGGAATCAAATTTCTGGTTCCCCATTGAGCTGCTGTCACTAATGAGCAGATCTTTCCTCAAACCTGCGGAAGAATTAGCCATAGGTAACTCACACGCGAGCTCATTGCAGTCATGGTATTAGTCTAGTAGCCATCTAAATAACAGACATTTTCAAGCCACCCAAGGGTAGATAATTTTAGACGCCTGCATGCAAGTGGTATGGCTTAGCTAAACCTAACTTTTTCTATAAGGAATTATTCATTACTGTTACTAGTCTACAGGTGCAAAATCAAATATTTTTATTCAGCAATGGAATTCTAAATTCACTTTCTAGTCCGGCAAACAGCATAAAGACAGTTAAAAAAATACACATATTGGCCAACACTAACAGTTGTTCGTAGTGTTCTAGCGAAGAAATGCCTCAGATATATTCCAAAGCATTTTTGTAATATCACAACTCTTTAAAGCTTCAAGAAAACCAGCGAATACAAGATTACACCGGTTATGTGCCAACCCTATCCGGCATCGACCCGCTGCCCGCCGGCCGGCGCAGAAAATCCGGCGTGGTAATCCCACTTCCGTCACCCTTGGCAGCTCGCAGCAGTTTATGGCGCCAAAAGGAGGCTAATTATCATTCGCAATTACATTCTGTTTTTGTTAATTTAAAATCCAACTTATTTAAGGACATTTTTTATCTGTAATTATTGTAAATGAATGTGTATTTTCTTTGTAAATTTCAATTCATTCATTGAAAAAAGACTGGACCAGTTATTTAACAATTTATTCTCAGGAAAGTTCAGTTTTAAGTTCTTATGAAAGAAAAAATAAGAAAATTAATCAGCTTTTCTATATTCTACATTAATATTATAAAGAGAAAAGATTTATATTTTTGTATTCTTGTATCTTTGTAACGAATAAACTCAAAAACTACTGGACCGATTTTAAAAATTCTTTCACCAATGGAAATGTAGAATATCCTTGAGTAACATAGTTTATATTTTATTCCCGTATTCCCACTTTTGGGTCTAGCAACATGAAATTATGCATGGAGGTTCCCTAGGGAGCGCAAATTACCGATTTTTGAACGCCGGTAACGCCTCTGGGCGCAAGCTAGCTATAGAATAATAATAATTTAGCATGAGTTTTCCTTATGCTTTTAGGGTATCTTATGACTCGTCCCTATTATAAAAATAATACGCTAATTTCTTCAGAAGTACTTTAATGAATATTACGTTAAACTGTATGTACGCGAGTGTACGCTATGGCGTTTGTAGGCGACTGGCGAGTTGAACGACAAATTGCTGATTCTACTTTTTACAAATAAGGGTACTGCTACATGTGTCCCTACATGCTCTATGACAAAAGATTATTTCAAGCCTTCTTTCCTTTTTAAGATCTCCGCGCGCGTTTATAATTTTAAAATCTGCTGCAATACGAGCGCAATTTGTTGAAGGTCTTATAGTCTGAATAAGTTTTTTTATGGAAAGACTTTATGGGAAAAGTTTTCCAAAACATCCGATAATTGGGGAAGACGGAAAATATTTTTATTTTGACAAGACGACGTTTACCGGTCTTCTAGTAAATAAATAAATTTCATCCCACATTATAGCTACGTGACGTCACATAGTTGAAATCTTGAATGTGTTGGAAATTGGTTGGCAGTTTACTTAATAAGATGGAACGCTGGGTCGCTTTCCTGTTATAAAATCGTATCCTTTTTATATAATATGTATCAGCGTTAGTTTCCGTAGGAATACGGAAATAAAATATATCCTATGTTACTCAGGGATATTCTGGCTTTACAATGGTAAATTTTTTTTTTTAAAATCGGTCCAGTAGTTTTTGAGTTTATCAGTAACAAAGATACAAAAATACAACTCTTTGCTCTTTATAATATTATAAGCGACCCGCCCCGGCTACGCACGGGTGCAATGCTAACACTAAAACCTTCCTCTTGAATCACTCTATCTATTAAAAAACACCGCATCAAAACCCGTTGCGTAGTTTTAAAGATTTAAGCATACAAAGGGACATAGGGACATAAGGACATAGGGATATAGGGATACTAGCGGCTTTGCACGGGTGCAATGCAAATACTAAAATCTTCCTCTTCCTCCTCTATCTATTAAAAAAATCGCATCAAAATCAGTTGCGTAGTTTTGAAGATTTAAGCATACATAAGGATATAGGGACAGAGAAAGCAACTTTGTTTTATACTATGTAGTGACTAGCGGTACTGCGTGGTTCCACCCGCGTAGTTCCCATTCTAGTGGGTATACGGAAATATAATATAAATTATGTTACTGAGGGATATTGTAGCTTACCATTGGTGAAATAATTTTTAAAATCGGTCCAGTAGTTTTTGAGTTTATTCATTACAAACATACAAAAAACAAAAAATACAAATATTTCCTCTTTATAATATATGTATTAGTATAGAATATAGAAGTATGGATTCTCGGTCTAGGTACTTGCCGAGGACACGAAGCGAAGCGAATTATTGTCTTATTACCCGCCCCTTATCGTGAAATTCGATTATTCTGCTCAATTCGGTTGGGGCCTACGCTTTCATCGTATGTCTAACCTTTAGGACATTGAGTTACGTTGCTGACGTCAATCGCTCTGATCTATACAATAAAGTACGCAGTTACAATAATATGTATATTGTTATGTTGTCTTTAGGATATGACATTAATCAATCGGCGATTGCTGACTCTACCAACACTGTCGGTAATGTCGTTATACGTCAAAAGCCGATAGTGAATAAGGTTCAAATTAGACAATAATCGTACATAACGTGACGGGCCTGTTGGCTCAGTTGGTAGTGACCATGCCTTCTGAGTCGGAGGTCGCGGGTTCGATCCATTAAAGAGCCGGCCGAAAATCAGTGAGGCTCGGGTTCGAATCCTGGCATGTACCAATGAGTTTTTCAAAAACTTACGTACATATTTATCACTAGCTCGACGGTGAAGGAAAATATCGTGAGGAAACCCGCAGATCTCAGAATTAAATCTGAGACATGTGTAAACAGACCCGGTCCGGCAATGGGCTCACCACCTACCACGTTTAGGGGTCCAATATATCTCGTGAAATGTGGGTGTATTCAGTAATATTATATAATTCAGGGGATAAAAAGGCGTGAGATTATATTTATATTATATTATATTTATTTATAGGAGGCGAGCACATATTCAATGCGTATGTACTCGTATTTTGAAAATTGTTGCACCAACATGACGGTAACACGCTAGAATATTTTACAAGAAGTGGTTGCACTTAACACCTCATCTCGTTACTCTTTTCACCACCGGTTTTACGAGAGTGATGCTCGAGCGAAACTCGTAATGTGCCATCACCTTTATGCTGCGGAAAGTGCAGACTACAGAGTAGTTTTATTCTATCGCTGCACTTTGCAGGGGATTTTGTAGATTTCTGGCTACAAAATGTTACTAAAGTTCACATTCAATTGATGTGTAGTTTAGCATCCTTTGCGGACATTAAAAGAACTAATAATAATGACGTACTTCAAGTTGGTGTGTTGAGAATATTATGTTTTTTGTGTCACATCAAATCATTTATCTGATTGACTAATGCCCGCTTCCTATATTTGAGAAACGAAGCGTTTTGCTTACGGACGGTAGAATTATCTACGAGGCGTAACTCAAAAGTGTTCCTATAAAAACTATTCGTAAGCGAACTTACTGACAGCTTGCTACGTACGGATGGGAGGTAATACGTTAATGATTAATGATGATGAAAACCATAGATTTAATATACTAACGTTAGAATGGCAATAGAACCAGTACGGCGAGACCAAAAACAATTTACATTAGTGTGCGTGTTTTGTGGATTTTCTTTCCTAGATGAATTACAACCAGGTACTGCACACGTAGCCATAGCTGGTTACGTCTATTAAACATCAAACTTATTCTTTAAAAAAGTAAGATTCATAAACTGACGTCGGGCCGATACAGGCCGCTAGCGTGTATTAGGAATGTCTCGCCTATACCTAGCACCTATGTTATATATTAAATCTATGATGAAAACAAAGTTTGCTTCGTATAATG
Organism: Ethmia dodecea; assembly: GCA_963855545.1. Taxonomy (NCBI): domain Eukaryota; kingdom Metazoa; phylum Arthropoda; class Insecta; order Lepidoptera; family Depressariidae; genus Ethmia; species Ethmia dodecea. The sequence continues at coordinate 275,257 of OY979453.1, forward strand.
AAAGAGAGAACGAATTGTCAGTATCAATGTGTCAAATGTTCAACCAATTAAATAATGATTGTTGGTTTGATGTCTGGGTGTTTGTATGTATTAATTATTTACGGTTTTATTATTTATTATTAAGTGCATGTGAACTTTGTCCAATCTATTATTATATACCTTTACATGTCGGGACATAAAAATAATCACTATTTATGTGTATTCCACGATACGATATACTGGGCGATTTTTTTTACCGTCTATCTGGAAAAATATGACGTATAAGGTATCTAGAGCCGAAGTTATACACGAAATTAATTGTTAAATATAATCATTTTTAATGCAATTTACAAAATCTAGAAAACTACGCACACTATGTAGCACTATTTCGAATCTTTCCGTGTGTAATAATGACTACAAATTGAGTAATGTAGTTTAAGCAAGAAAAAAATCCTTTGTAAAAAAATTTTTTTTTAAGTAGCAGTGCCAAATGAATCTGTTACACTTACCTATCACACCTTTTTTTTTTATAGACCGTAAAAAAGGTCATCCTGTATAGTGAATTTCAGCCCTATTCTCGTCTGTCGAAGGTGTTAAGCTTGGGTCCCACGGTCCGTAAAATCGCGGATGCACGCAGACCAGCTCGCACGACGCACCGTGGGACCGGCCTCGTCCGTGATAGCACAGAACGTCTGTGGCGGTGCGCCCGTATCCATCGTGAGTCGGTAACTTCAAAGGTGCGCTCTTCTCTCTCTTTCTTTCGCTTTGCATTATGACAACATAAAAACATCTACACACACCGACACGCACCGTTGGACCGGCCCTGCCTGTGGTGCGTCGCCGTCCGTGCTCGTCGGCTGAGTGTGGCTGATCCGTAGAATAGCGGACCGTGGGACCCCAGCTCGTAGAAGTCAGGGTGGAAGCGAATCCCCCCCACCACTTCGGGCCCCCCTCTGCCCACCCCCCTGCCCGACGCACAATGATACACTTAGCGCGTAAATTGTGCTATTCTAAGTGATTTATACGTGAGCACAAGTGGCCGTTTGAGTATTACTTCACGCCTTCTTTAGTGAAATCTTATTATCCAACCAAAAACATTTCATGTAAAATGTTGCCAAGTCGATATCAGCCCCCTAGCCAAGTGGCATTGCACAATCTAATCGAATGTTCTTATAGATTGACATGTATGGGATTGACATTAGCGTTACAAATAAAGAAAATGTATAAAATAACTACTTCTTGTAATAATTAAGAGTAACATTTGGACTTTTATTTAACACTAGCGGATGCCCAGCGGCGTTGCCCGCGCGGATTCCGTTTATTCCCGTTCCTGTGGGAATTTCCGAAAATCCCTTCATAGTGGTTTCCTACGACATATAAGACACCTTCATACCATTTTTCAAGTTTCTAAGTGTTATCGTTTCGGAGCAGTACGTTTTTCTCTTTTTAACCAGTTTTTTTATTTTACTATGGGAATGAGATATTTTCCTGGAATAAAAAGTACTTTAGATGTTGATCCGGGTACTCAGTTATCTCCATACCAAATTTCATCAAAATCCGTCCAGTAGTTTTTGAGCGATGCGTGCACAACCAGACAGACAGACAGACAGACAGACAGACAAAAATTCCAAAAATTGGTGTTTCGGTGTCTATATCGATAACTATATATACACTACCGTTAAAATTTTCAAAAAATATTTAATGTACAGACACGGCCCCGTTAGAGTTTTATTATATGTATATAGATGGTCTTACTCTTGACCCCAGATAAGCCCGAGAGCAAAGACGGGGCCTACGATAGGACGATCTTGCCCAGAAGGTGCCTTCACTCGATCCTTAAAGGCTTGCGGGTTGTATAAACCTATTATATTTTAATCTCTTTGCTTAGAATGAAACCCGACTATACACGAGAAGCAGTATCACTTCCAACAAGGCTTTAGTTGTTCTTATTAATTTATTCATTTTAATTTACAGCAAAAATTAATTACTGGGTCATATATTATTCGGCAGACCGAGTAGTAATTTTCTATTGGGAGACTGCCAAGCGTCGACATATTATTATTTCATAGCGCCTACTTACATATGGGGCATTATTTTGCAGAAACGAGCCATTCGTGCAATTTATAAAATGGGGTCTAGGATTTCTCTAAAGGAAAAATTCAAGGAAATTAATATACTGACACTGGCGTCACAGTATATTTACGAAAACGTATTGTACGTTAAAAAGAATATATCACTTTACAAAAAAAATTGTGACAGACATTGTATAAACACTAGAAATAAGAATGAACTGGCTGCTTGTGTTAGTCGATTATCTAAAGTTACCAAATCCTTTATGGGTCAATGTATACGTTTTTACAATAAGATTACCATTAAATTACAAAATTTTCCTCTTGACAAATTTAGAATAGTATAATCTCACGCCTTTTTTATCCCCGAGGGGGTAGGCAGAGGTATTCCATTACTGGATATACCCACATTTCACGAGATACCTTGGACCCCTAAACGTGATAGGTGGTGAGCCCATCGCCGGACCGGGTCTATTTACACATGTCTCAGAATTAATTCTGAGACCTGCGGGTTTCCTCACGATGTTTTCCTTCACCGTCGAGCTAGTGATAAATATGTACGTAAGTTTTTGAAAACCTCATTGGTACATGCCAGGATTCGAACCCGAGCCTCACTGATTTTCGACCGGCTCTTTAACTGTCCGGGCTATCACTGCTCCTGAGTAAAAAATCGACTTCAACAAATAGCACTACAAAATATAGCGACTGATTTCTGTAAAATTTAAATGGGGTCACCCCTGAAGTATGATCTACCAAAAAATAATTATCAAAATCGATTCATAATTGGCGTAACAAAAAAAAAACAACATACAGTCGAATTGAAAACCTCCCCCTTTTTTGAAGTCGGCTGAAAATACCCGGGTGATTCAGTGGGAGATCGCCGATATCTGAACGCTGTTTGATTCAACACCGCAGGTGCACGTGCCAAAATTGCAGCAAACAAGGTGCAGCGCGTTATTGCGCCCATACATCACGTTCTCCATAATGTAGGTACTACGTGGGTCGTACTTTGTTCCTGTGCAATTTCTGAACTGAGAGCCAAGCGGCTTTATAAAAGGTCAAAAGGTCAGAGCTTGTCGAATAGAGCGATAAATGTATGACTTGTCAGGCGCGTGGCCTTATAGCGTGGGCTTCTAGGTATAATCAAAACCGACTTCAACGAATAGCACTATAAAGACTTTTGCATATTCCACATCCATTACCTACTGTTACTAAACCTATCTGATTTTCACAAAACGTATATTATGGGACCTATATTCAAACAGTCCCTATACAAGTTCAAACAAAAAAAAAATGTAAATAGATTCAAATTTGTTGGTAATATGAAAAAAATAAGTATTATATCCATCCATCCATCCATCCTGAAGACGGTAACTGAGATATTATACGACTCTCCCTTTATGCGACCCACAGCTTAGGTGCTGGTTAAACCAAATCCCGGCTAACCAGGGGGGCAATTCTACTAAATTTCAACGGTTACAGTTGGATGACAATGACAATGACATGGTCACTCGATGGTGTTATTTGCTCTGAAAAGTGTCAAAATAACACCATTGTCTGACCATTGATATGTCATAGTCATCCAATTAAGACCGTTGACATTTAGTAGAATTGGCCCCCAGTTCTTGAAATGCGTTTTTTTTTGTTAAGATACTAATATAGTTATAAGATCATTGTTACTAACAAAATGGGCCTTTGTAGTCTAATGTATTACTATAAATAAAAATAAAATTATTAACTATTATATTAATTTCTTTTCTATAATAAAATAATCTAAATACAAAAAAAAAACTTCCTTCTTTTTATGAAGTCTTAAAAACGTCAGAGTCAGTCGAATAGAATGATAATAGTAGATTATACAACAAGGGAATAAAGCACTGTTTTATGTCACGGGCGCGACATTGAATCCTGAACGTAACGAAGGACTCCCAGTTTTACTCCCGAGAAACTGAGTCTTGAGTTTAGTGAGGGATTTAAGCGCCCAAGACAAAAACAGTTTTATTCCCGAGTTATATACTCTACTTTTCTCACCTTATGCGAGACAATAAAATGCAATTGCATGGTAGTAGATTATTGACAATGCCTATGGCATCTAGTATAATAGACTCTGAAGTCAAAGTACTTTCATCACTCGACATTTTCGATATTCTTTTTGAAATTAAAATGAATACAGCAACTTGTTTCTGCTGGCGTGACCTAGGTACTTGATTTAACAATTGAAGATCGTGCGAATCTAGTTGGTCGCGGCTTCGGTTTTCGAAAATGAAGTTGGCCACGACTGCACTACGTTTTGCTTAACGAAATCAGACTTTATCGTCATAGCAATAAGGATTATGAAAAGTGAAAATTAGATTATTGACCTAGGGTTATAATGAAATTCCATACAACATTATAACCCGGTTAAAGCCAAGGAATATAATGTCTTGCTTTCGGTGACGTTTTTATGATATATAATCCGGCTTTGTCGAGCATGTGGTGTGAAAAATATATTGTAGTTCGACTTGTCATACACCAGCTTTATAGAGCGACCAAGTAAAATTGACGCAACTGACACGTTCCTATTGATAGTTGGAATTAAACTTTCGTTTATTATAATTCTTCTTACTACCTTTATAGTCCAGTAAATTTGTCGGTTGAATTATAATATAATAACGCGAAAGAAGTAGCAGGCAACATTTTAAAACGACAGAAATGCAAAAAATTGCGAAGTTCGAAAAAAAATATAAAATTTGAAAGGCTAAATCTCAGAAAGTATTGGGTCTACAGAGACAAATCTAGTATCATATTGTAGTTAATTTAGTCTACTTTAAAAACGTCCTTAAAAAGTTTTTGCAGAAACTAGTCCTTTAGGGTTATAATCGCCAAAATTTGAAAAAAAACTATTTTTTCGCAGTTTTTTCGATTTTTGACAAAGTTGCGTTCGGCGGTGACGGTGAAGGAAAACATCGTGAGGAAACCCGCAGGTCTCAGAATTAATTCTGAGACATGTGTAAATAGACCCGGTCCGGCAATGGGCTCACCACCTATCACGTTTAGGGGTCCAATATATCTCGTGAAATGTGGGTATATCCAGTAATGGAATACCTCTGCCTACCCAATGTATAAATTTACTGGACTATTACTTGACTGTGGCAAAGTAAAAAGGAAGAGTTATGCTTTTAAGCGACTTCAAAAAAGGTGGCTCTTTGTATAATTCGTTTATATGGAATGTACAGGTTTTACCGTACTATTCATAACATTTTGATGACTGTGGTATCAATCGATGAGTTTTTAAGCTGTTGCATAGCTTCTATCGCGGGCCTTGAGCGCGGGGACCGAATCCAGAAATTCCGTAACGAAAAAAACCTCACGCTCCCTACTCCGACGGGCACGGAGGTCCGAGTCCGAGTCCGAGTCCGAGTTCGAGTCCGAGTCCGAGTCCGAGTCCGAGTCCGAGTCCGAGTCCGAGTCAGAGTCAGAGTCAGAGTCAGAGTCAGAGTCAGAGTCAGAGTCAGAGTCAGAGTCAGAGTCAGAGTCAGAGTCAGAGTCAGAGTCAGAGTCAGAGTCAGAGTCAGAGTCAGAGTCAGAGTCAGAGTCAGAGTCAGAGTCAGAGTCAGAGTCAGAGTCAGAGTCAGAGTCAGAGTCAGAGTCAGAGTCAGAGTCAGAGTCAGAGTCAGAGTCAGAATTAGAGTCAGAGTCAGAGTCAGAGTCAGAGTCAGAGTCAGAGTCAGAGTCAGAGTCAGAGTCAGAGTCAGAGTCAGAGTCAGAGTCAGAGTCAGAGTCAGAGTCAGAGTCAGAGTCAGAGTCAGAGTCAGAGTCAGAGTCAGAGTCAGAGTCCGAGTCCGAGTCCGAGTCCGAGTCCGAGTCCGAGTCCGAGTCCGAGTCCGAGTCCGAGTCCGAGTCCGAGTCCGAGTCCGAGTCCGAGTCCGAGTCCGAGTCCGAGTCCGAGTCCGAGTCCGAGTCCGAGTCCGAGTCCGAGTCCGAGTCCGAGTCCGAGTCCGAGTCCGAGTCCGAGTCCGAGTCCGAGTCCGAGTCCGAGTCCGAGTCCGAGTCCGAGTCCGAGTCCGACTCAGACTCAGACTCAGACTCAGACTCAGACTCCGACTCCGACTCCGACTCCGACTCCGACTCCGACTCCGACTCCGACTCCGACTCCGACTCCGACTCCGACTCCGACTCCGACTCCGACTCCGACTCCGACTCCGACTCCGACTCCGACTCCGACTCCGACTCCGACTCCGACTCCGAGTCCGAGTCCGAGTCCGACTCCGAGTCCGAGTCCGAGTCCGAGTCCGAGTCCGAGTCCGAGTCCGAGTCCGAGTCCGAGTCCCAGTCCGACTCCCAGTCCGACTCCGAGATAGAAGTTGCATAATCCAAAGTCCTTCTTAATCTTTGTAAGGAATGCGCCCATTTTGCGCATGACAAGTTTGCTAAGATTATTTTTGCTACTTTTATATGCAGCTCAAAAAATATTTTTTGGCTTCCCCTCTGAGTGCTTACCAAAATTTTATTAAGCAGTAGCAGCTCATTGCAGCTCAAAAATAATTACAGCCATCCAGAATGACATAAAATGCTGATAGGTTTTGTAATGTTTGCTGGCCATGAGTTGCTGACCAATTAGCTATTTCTGCTTACAGATTCTATTTTTCTGCTTACAAAAATACGAATACTCTGCTAACCATTTAAATAACACCCGTGTGGCTTGAAGGCCGTGCATTGTCTAACAGTGTTTCTTTTCGGCAGTATTGTTGATACAAAATGCTATGCAATAGCTTTACCGCGGCAGTCCCCGAGTGCCACACGTCTTTTTTTGTTTCTCCGGTGTAAATTGACTTGAACCCTACTGCGCCATAAGTAAAGTGCTTTATTTTAAATCTTTTTTATGCATTTAAAAAGCATTTTTGTATTATAGTGCTAAAATAACATAGAATACTAAAGACACACAGTAAAAAAAAACATACAGTCGAATTGATAACCTCCTCTTTTTTTAAAGTCGGTTGAAAACTATGAATGGCTTTGCAGTTTGCAAAAGCTTTACAGCTTTACACTTATAGCGCGAGTCTATCCTCTAAGGCGATTGTAATAAGTCCAATGTGTCAAGCTCTACGTGCGCTTGACTGTACGATACATTGCTTACTAGCATGTTAATTAAACATGCGTAAGAGACACTAAGCCACGCCATGAGTTATGAGAGACGACTGTTCATCCAAAATAGTCTCACACTGCTTAAGGTAGACTTCCGTGGGGCGCGATCGCAGCCAATCGCATGCGACTGACGCGAGCGGCTGATGCGACAATAGTCAATCTATGAAAATGTATAGAGCAGTGATAGCCTTAAGGTTAAAGAGCCGAGAAAATCAGTTAGGCTCGGGTTCGAATCCTAGCATGTACCAATGAGTTTTTCAAAAACTTACGTACATATTTATCACTAGCTCGACGGCGCAGGAAAACATCGTGAGGAAACCCGCAGGTCTCAGAATTAATTCTGAGACATGTGTCAATAGACCCGGTCCGGCGATGGGTTCACCACCTATCCTGAATCTACCTAAACCTAAATGTGGGTATATCCAGTAATGGAATACCTCTGCCTACCCCGTCGGGGATAAAAGGCGTGAGATTTTTTTATTTTAATTTTTATGAAAATGTATGGCGCCATTTCCGAAGTCTGCGACAGACGCGTGCGGCCGACGACTATAATTTTAATACAGTGACAGTCGCACGCGATTAATCGCGCTCGGCTGCAGTAAGTCTATTTTTACATAGTCTCATACCGCCCTCATACGCGCGACGGACCGTATCGTACCTGCCCAGCGGGGGCCCATATAACTCACGTCCTACGCGGGTCGGCTATCTCCCTAATTCCATAATAAATCACCATTACAGGCAGCTTAATTAAGTTATGCGCGCACAGTGCGGAGGAAGTCGAATTGATGAGACGCAGAATATGCCTAGCTGTAATTGATAATGTGTCACGTGCGTCAAAAGTCACAAATCAAAAAATCATTTATTTCTGTAGGTACAAAAAATACACTTAGAAAGGTCGATAGTCTAATGACAAGGCACTCTAAACTCGTCCATGATTGGCTGAATGTAAACAGCAGCCCATCTCCCCCGAAGAGTTTCTGGTTCCAAATGCAGTATCCCGAGAAGAACCAACAACAAACTTAGTCGGTGGAGATGGGCTGCTGTTTACATTTAGCCAATCTTCATTGACGACTTTAGAGTGCCTTGTTATTGGACTATTGACCTTTCGAAGTGTAGGTACTTTTTGTACCTACAGAAATAAATAATTTTTGACTTTTGACGCACGTGGCACATTATCAATTGCAGCTAGACTATTGACCTTTGTAATTGGACATACTTTTTGTACCTATATTTTTTTTTTACGTCACCGACCCCTTAATTTCATAAAAAATGCTTGAAATCTTTTGAATTTTGAATTGCAGATCTTATTACGATAGGTATATAATGTACAATGTATTCAGCTTCCATATAACATTATTACAATATACAAAATTATAGTAATAAAATACAGATTTTTAGCTAAAATTCCATGTATCATTGTTTAAATCAAAAATTATTTAGTACTGCAAAAGCAATGTTGTAGTAACCATTTTGACTTTACCAAGAAGTGTGTTTGATCGTCGTGTGACGTCACGTTGATACAAGCTCCAACTAATAGTACAAAGGTAGACGGAATTCCGTGTAGTAACGAAGCCGCGTCCGGCTCGGTGCGCCATCGAAGGTTCTCGAACTCCGGAAATAGGCTTCACGGTTCAAAAGCGGAATGCCTTCAGAGGAATTCGCACTGTGTTTAGAACAAAGAGATTTAAATATAATAGGGCATAGAGGGGACAAAGCGAGGAAAATTTGAAGTCAAAAGTTATTCCAAGTGGAATAAGTCTAGTACAGTTTCGACCGAATGACAACTCGCGTTCATACTAACTGTCATGACAAGGACATGATGCTTAGGCTTCAAAGTTTTGTAGGAAAATATTCCCAATGCCCCTCTATGCCCTATTATATTTAAATCTCTTTGGTTTAGAACCTTCATGATAACGATGATAATGAGCGGCGATGATGATGACGTTGTGACGATATTGCGGATGTCATCAAATTTGGTATTTCACTGTATCGAAATTAAAATAGTAAATTGTCAGATGAATAAAATTAGCTTATCGTCCGATAACCGGATGACTAAGGTTTTTTAATAAATTTTTTGTCTAATTAGCGGACGACTAGCAACAGTCTTAATTCAATCAACAACCTTAAATGCATATATTATTCGAGAATTTTTAGTACCCAAATTCCAATAAATTACGGTAATCTTAATATATTTTGAATTTTAGAGAACTGCAGCAATACATAAACGGCCTTATTTAAAAGAACTAGAGCATAGAACGGCTAAAGCGAAAAAAGTTTTGAATTACGATTTTGTACCTACATTGAGACAAAATGACGTTTGAGAACAAAGCTTTTTTCTACACCAAAGAGATTAAAATATAAAAGGGCATAGAGGGGACAAAGCGAGAAAAATTTGAAGCCAAAAGTTATTCCAAGTGGAATAAGTCTAGTACAATTTCGACCAAATGACAGCTCGCGTTCATACTAACTGACAATGACGCATAAGCTTCAAAGTTTTTTATGAAAATATTCCCAATGCCCTCTCTATGTCCTATTATATTTAAATCTCTTTGTTCTACACTAATATATTATGAGGAGGAAAGATTCGTTTGTGAGCTTCGAAACTACTTACCTGGTTTTACCGATTTAATATAATAATAAATTAATAGAAATATTCTTTCACAAAGAATATCGGCAGCTTTGGTACCTACCCACTGAAATAGACACCCACGGGGTATCACACTATGCTTGTTTTATTGACTCATAACAAGTCGAAATTTTCCATATTTTTAAATTAATCTAGCAGTTGAAAATATTGAGTCAAATAAAACAGAAATATCATAGAAACACGAATCGATCGATTGGGAAATCTATTAATACCAAAGAGATTAAAATATAATATAAGGCATAGAGGGGAAAAAGCGAGGATTATTTGAAGCCAAAAGTTATTCCAAGTGGAATAAGTCTAGTACAATTTCGACCGAATGACAGCTCGCGTTCATACTAACTGACATGACAAGGACATGACGCTTGAGCTTCAAAGTTTTGTATGAATATATTCCCAATGCCCCCTCTATGCTATCCTATTTTAATGTCTTTGATTAATACAAAAACTTTTTTGTTGTTGTGGTAAAATTGAACGTCGTGTCATCACGTCAACCATGTCATTCACTAGGGATGGCCAAGTGAAAAAGTAAATTGATATTTATCGTATCGACATTTCTAAATAATATAATATAATAATATATAATATAATCTCACGCCTTTCATCCCCGAGGGGGTAGGCAGAGGTATTCCATTACTGGATATTTCACGAGATATATTGGACCCCTAAACGTGATAGGTGGTGAGCCCATCGCCGGACCGGGTCTGTTTACACATGTCTCCGAATTAATTCTGAGACTGCGGGTTTCCTCACGATGTTTTCCTTCACCGTCGAGCTAGTGATAAATATGTACGTAAGTTTTTGAAAAACTCATTGGTACATGCCAGGATTCGAACCCGAGCCTCAATGATTTTCGGCCGGCTCTTTAACCGTCCGGGCTATCACTGCTCTTTTTATTAATATCTCTTTGATAAATGATCTTTATGTTTAAATGCGTTCCGCATGGACACATTTTACACGATATTTTCCAATATTAAACATATTAAATACACGGTTGCCTTGTTGTGGCTGAAATCGAGCATCGGCATATTCCTCGCACAATAGAGGCCGATCAAAGGAACTACACCTACTCGAAGGCACAATGAACCTTTTAAGCTCTCCTGCTTTCTGGGACCCTGGTATCTCCGGCAATATCGTTGTAGAGGCAGCCAACTAAGACATCCAGTGGATTTGGGATATCTATCGGAAAACCTCCAACACTTCGGTTAATCCTGAAAATATTGCAGAGGGAAAATGTATTTACAATATTTACTGATTATTCCACACTTCTTTCTACACTAATATTAAAAAGAGGAAAGATTTGTATTTTTAAACGACTTCAAAAAGGAGGAGGTTATAAATTCGTCTGTATTCTTTAATTTTTTTTGTTACCTTTATTTTAATGTGTGGGGGTGTGTGTGTATTGTGTTGCAATAAAATTATTTATCTATCTATCTATCTACCTCAGAACTTTCGACTGGGTAAATGGATTTTTATGATTCTTTTCTATTTCGTGTTCTTTAGCTGGTGATTCTAATGTGGTCCAATTTTAGTTTAGTCCAGTTCTGACAATGACATCGGTGAGCAAACCATATAAGTTGAAGTATGTTTGTTAATCTTTACAGGGGGCCAATTCTACTAAATGTCTACGGTTACAGTTGGATGACAATGACAATGACATGGTGAGTCGATGGTGTTATTTGCCCTGAAAAGTGTCAAAATAACACCATTGTCTGACCATTGATATGTCATTGTCATCCAACTATAACCATTGACATTTAGTAGAATTGGCCCCCTGTTCTATGTCATTAGATGAAAGGTTGCCTATTCTATTTTATGCGGACGTGTGGCAACGAGAAAATTCACTACCTCAAGGCAAATAAACTTCATTCTTCTAATAAACATTATCTGCAGAGATAATAGTTACCTCTATGCTTCAGAACACTTCGCTCCGAAACACACGTACTGGGACCGAAACTTAGATTAGTTCGTGGCTAGGTTGCCATTACACATTACCGCGTCCCACAGGGGTAAGCAGTGCACGTTTGCTTTGTCGCTGATCTAACTTTAAACACGTTACTGGGGTGAGGTAATTAATTATACGGGAGTCTCTGAGGTTGAGGAAAGAGATGGTGTGTTGAAACATCTCTAAATTTATAGACTAGCTGTTCGCGGTTTCATCGGCGTAGTTCCCGTTCCCGTAGGAATACGGAAATAAAATAGAGCATATGTTACTTAGTAGTAATGTAGCTTTCCATTGGTGAAACAATTTTTAAAATCGGTTTCGTAGTTTTTTAGTTTACTCGCTACAATCATACAAAAATACAAATTTTGTATTTTTGTATGATTTAATCTTTCCTCTTCATAATATTAGTATAGTTTAAGACGTATGTCTGTTTGTCCCATAATTAACTAATTCTTCTAAACTACTTCAATTAATTTTGATGAAATCTTCACTTTTAAAAATTTATTTTTATTTAAGTATGTATTTTATCTTATGGAAAGGCAACAGCTTATACTAAACAATACAGAACATAAAACATATTGAGACACAGATCCAATTACAGATTTTTGCATGTAGAAATTAAATAAATCAGGAGTATGAACAATTTTCGTAGATCTATGTATTAAACTTGATTATATCACACGACACGGCGTAACATAATCTGGTAGAGAACAATTGATTATAGCTTGTGCGGTGAAAGAAATGAATACATACAGGTCAATTTCAATAATAAGATATCTACACAGGATTTATCATCATCACTACATAGTATAAAACAAAGTCGCTTTCTCTGTCCCTATATCCCTATGTCCTTATGTATGCTTAAATCTTTAAAACTACGCAACGGATTTTGATGCGGTTTTTTTTAATAGATAGAGTGATTCAAGAGGAAGGTTTTAGTGTTAGCATTGCACGCGTGCAAAGTCGGGGCGGTGCTTGATAAAAAAGACGTGTGGCACTCGGGGACTGCCGTAGTAAAGCTATTGCATAGCATTTTGTATCAACAAGACTGCCGAAAAGAAACGACGTTAGACAATGCACGGCCTTCAAGCCACACCTCCGTGCCCGTCGGAGTGGGGAGCGTGAGGTTTTTTTCGTTACGGAATTTCTGGATTCGGTCCCCGCGCTCAAGGCCCTCGATAGAAGCTATGCAATAGCTTAAAAAAACTTGCAATTAAATAGATTGAAATATACTTGGGTAAAGAGCGGTCATTTGGATTATTTAAAAAATAAACTGTTCTCAAGCGTCAGTTTCCGAGATACGAACGCGAGCTTTCAGACTTATTTCTTCTAAGTAATAAGTTTTGAAATAAAGTTTTATTTGCTTTGGCCGCTCATGGCCTTAGTATATTTCAATCTCTTTGCTTGCAATTTTTCTTTTCATTTTGTTGTTACTTTATTTACTGTTTTTAACATATATTTAAAGGCTACACAGCGTGCAATAGAATCACATTTTACACTCGAAAAACATAACATCCCTGTGCCGATAAAGTTAAAAAAATACATAATATATAGACACCGTTGAAATATTTTTTTATTTTGAGACATAATTCACACAAAGTTATTTAGTCCCAAACTAGACAGAGCTGTACTATGGGTATTAAATAACTGATAAAAATACTAAAATAAATATTAAACACCAAGACACGAAGCCAACAGACATGTTCATGCCCCGAGCGGGGATCGAACCCGCCACCTTCGACTAAGAAGGCAGTGTCACTACCAACTGAGCCAAAGGACCCGTTATTGAAGTAAAAGACAACAAAACATTGGTCCCAATTGTAATGTTGATGTTCATAAAATGTCAAATAACACTAATACAGTTTCGTGGCGTTAATAGTGGCAGATGAGACCCCAGAGACTGAATAAGACCGAGTAAAACTACAGACAAAAGCTTGCGAGTAAACAAATCTGTACACAACAGATAATAAAATTATCGTTCTACCCTCTCTGGAGAAGTTGGAAAAACACTCCTCTTCCGATACTTGGGAATATAGTTACTGTGCTTGTGCATTGGATCCGAAAGAAAAAAAATCTCACGCCTTTTATCCCCGAGGGGGTAGGCAGAGGTATTCCATTACTGGATATACACACATTTCACGAGATATATTGGACCCCTAAACGTGATAGGTGGTGAGCCCATCGCAGGACCGGGTCTGTCACACATGTCTCAGAATTAATTCTGAGACCTGCGGGTTTTCTCACGATGTTTTCCTTCACCGTCGAGCTAGTGATAAATATGTACGTAAGTTTTTGAAAAACTCATTGGTCTATGCCAGGATTAAAACCCGAGCCTCACTGATTTTCGGCCGGCTCTTTAACCGTAAGGCTATCACTGCTCTTGGATTCGAATAGGAGAAATAACAATCGGACAATACGAAATGGAATTTCTAATATTGCCTCGTCTTGTGAGAATGTTCTGGAAGGTGTCCTTTATAGTATACTAGCGGTTCTGCGCGGTTTCAGTCTCCTAGTTTCCGTTCCCGTGTCAATTCGCAAATAAAATATAGCTATGTTACTCAGGAATACTGTAACTTTTCATTAGGAAAAGATTTTTTTAAATCGGTGATGTAATTTTAGAGTTTATTTGTTACAAACATACAAAAATACAAATATTTCCTCTTTATAATATGTAGTGTAGATGTAGAATTGTGAGTTCCTTGCTACAGAGAAAACGGGATGCGGCAAAGATATTACATATAAAAAGACGTAGATATGTGACTAGAGCGCGGAAAATGAGGCCGACAAATGTAGGTAATTGCCCAAAGAGATTAAAATATAATAGGGCATAGAGGAGACAAAGCCAAAAGTTATTCCAAGTGGAATAAGTCTAGTACAATTTCGACCGAATGACAGCTCGCGTTTATACTAACTGACATGACGCTTGAGCTTCAAACATGCTTCAAAGTTTTGTATATTTTCATACAAAACTTTGCCATACCAATACCCCCGCTATGTCCTATTATATTTTAATCTCTTTATAATTGCCCTAATTTTATTTAGTCGCATTTTAGCTGCGACTGTTTGCATTTTTCAAGTCGTATTTCAAGCGCATCTCTTAACAGATAGCTGTATCTTTCTTTATTATTCGTTCCGTATCATATTTCGCCGTCAATGTTGTATCCATCATGACATCATTGTACGAAAATAGCAATACTAAAACAATACTGTTTTATAGAGACGGTGGTGCGCTCGTGCGTAGAAACAATATTGGTACAATACTTTGGTATTTCTAGAACATTCCAACAACATTCCTAGCTATGAGTCTAGAGAGAGCTATCCCTGTACAAACTGGTGCTTTCACGGAGCGTCTCGAGACTGCGGTCGGCCGAGTGTACTCAGGGATCGGTTCATTCAATTAGTCGATCCTTTGCCAAGTGGAATTACGCGACACCATGTTTGTTTAGCGGAAATTAAGGCTGGCGAGATAGCGTGGGCAAACTATCATGACCGTTTAGTAACATTTGAGTTATTCATTAAGATAACACTAATTTGCTCGCGTTATATCGTTGCGGTAATAAAGGCGCTTTATTTGCAACATGCTATGAAATAAAGGTGTTATAGCTCAATATGCTAACGGTAACAGTGTGCAAGTTTATGTTAGTACTGTAGTAGGTATCCAGCGACGTTGTCCGCGTGGATCCTCTTTATTACCGTTCCCATGGGAATTTTCAAAAATGTCTTCTTATTTCTCATTTACGTCATTAAGGAAATTTTGTGCAAAATTAAAAATTTCTAGACCCGGTGATTTCGGCTATCAATCAGTCATTCAGCTAATCAGATAATCATCCAGTAAGTTCCTTCTTTTAATGTATTTTCTTCACTACATAGTATAAAACAAAGTCGCTTTCTCTGTCCCTATATCCCTATGTCCCTATGTATGCTTAAATCTTTAAAACTACGCAACGGATTTTGATGCGGTTTTTTTAATAGATTGAGTAATTCAAAAGGAAGGTTTTTGGTATTAGCATTGCACCCGTGCGAAGCCGGGGCGGGTCGCTAGTTGAGTAATAAATGTATTTCATTAAACACAAAAAAAAATTATAAAATCACAATAAGCTTACAAAAATAAAACTGTGTTTTTTTATGTTCGGCTATCAGGAAATTCTGATCTGATGTAAACATATTTTCCAATTTAATAGGAAGCTGCAGTATCACCGTTTATATATGTAGTGTTCATCTACTTACCAACTTTACTAGACATCGTATATTCTAGCCATGATGTAATAAAGACCATATTATAATATCTAAGGTACACTTGTTTTAGTTCCGAAATGCCGGATGTGTTTCTCGCAAATGAGAGTATGATAAATCGGTTTGTTTTACCACAACCTCCTAGCGCTCTTCACGGATTTATGAGGAAGCAACCGAATACACTATCTCATGTTATCCAGTTTACGTAACTGTTTATTGGGACGCTATAGACGCACGTGCCGCACCCCGTTCGGTAATAGATTCAGATTCGGCCGATAACAAAGGACGCAATGTACAGAACGGTTTCCAGTAACCACGATCCGATCCAATCAGACGAAATAGTATATTACGTGCCAAGGGAAGTAAAATAAGAAATGTCTCAGATCACATGTAATATACAAACATGTGTTCTGAGGCTTTTGTATGGTGTGTATACTTTTTTCAGATCTACGGAGGTGGAAAGCGACAACTTCGTTTCGCGTGGCCGAAAGTTGACGCTTTTCGGCCGGAAAGATGAAAACATATTTTTAAGATACGTCTACTCTGTGGTAAGAATACGAGTAGATTAGTGCGAGTTTGGTTTTTAGGGTTCCGTACCCAAAGGGCAAAACGGGACCCTATTACTAAGACTGCTTTCCGTCCGTCTGTCTGTCTGTCTGTCTGTCAACCGGCTATATCTCTCTCTATATCTAAAGGGTTGGAAAACAGGAGATGATTTTTCACTAACTCATTGTAATGCATAACTTTTTACAGAGTAGTCCGATTCTGATCATTCTTTTTATATTGAAATACGGCATCGAAATTGATCCCATATAAATTTAATAAACCAAATTCCTACCCTAAGTGTTGGAAAATAAAAAATAAATTAAAAATGTGGGAAAATAGGAGTGATTTATTGTTAGTTTTTTTTTTATTTATTTGTATAATATGTATGTACACAACTTAGTATTAAAATATACATCATAAAATACTATAACATAAAAACTTTTTAACAAAAAATTAAACCGCCGAAAAAACTGATTAATAATTTTGTGTCGGCGCCAAAATTTAAAGTGACTTTGTGAAAGTCAAAGTCAAAATGTTTTATTCAAAATAGGAACTTACAAGTCCACTTATTGAACGTCATTTCAACTCCACCGCTTCGGCATGTATGGTTGAGGAGAAGAAGCGGGGCAAGAAACTCCTCAACACAATATTCTTTTAATCAATTGTTACTTAATACTAAATTGGGTTACATAATATCTGTTCTTGTTCGTTCAGTGAACTTTGTTCATTCATTATTTGGCGCCTCAAAATTACTTAGGTATACTTACATTAGTTAAAGAACTTAGCTATTAAGGTTAAATAAACAAGGTTACATATTTTTTGCTTTTAAATTTTTTCGTAGCTTTAATTTGTTGTCAAAAAGTTTATTTTCGCCTTTCCTATGATCAGCCGCGCTTATGACTGCTTAACCTGTACTCTTGAAAACGTGTGAAAGTAAACCTCGTAGCTGACAGCTACGTTCGTAGCAGTGCTACGCCGTAGCAGCGTAGCGTGTTTGTCCTACACGGTGCACAGTGTAATAAGAAGGTTTATTGTTTGTGATTTGTCTTCAGCTAGAACCACCTGCGTCTCATACTAAGCCGATTGTCCCTCTTCTATTTGATTATGAGAAAGCAGGATCACGAGTACAATTTATTTATTGTGTATTAGGTTACTTTGTAGCTCTTATCTTCAAAGACCGAACAGTTTTTTAATGATTTTGAAATGCTTTTTATAGTAGTTATCTGACTTAATGAAATATTTATGCTTATTGCGGATCACGCCCAGCTCAAATAATTAGTTTAAAAAAAAGTTTTTACAGAAACACACGGCCATTTGGAAATTAAGCGTTCGGAAATCAAACAAAAAGCATTTTTTTTAATAGATAGAGTGATTCAAGAAGAAGGTTTTAGTATTAGCATTCCACCCGTGTGAAGTCGGGGCGGGTCGCTAGTAGTTTATATAAAAATATTGACACGCAGTCTCTAGAAATTAACTCAGTACTTAAATTTTTGTATCGATGGCAATTAAACTCACAACCTCGGAATCAAAAGGCAGACTCGAACTTAGTCAACAAATTTTGTTTCTTTTATTATATAAAATTACCTCTCAAAGGAACAAGACAAAAGAAAACTTTGGATTTGTGGTTACAGTAAAAATGAATAGTTCCCACGCGTATTATCGGAATTCTAGGCAAGGTACGGAAAAAGCTAGTTTAATACACGAGAGAAATCGTTTCGCCAAAACCAAATACAGCACTCCCCGTCACGTTCCACGGCCGTTTGTGGCCACAATTCCGGAATTCCACCGAGGGGGACTTTCACCCCACTTTATTAGTTACCCATTTTTGTGCCGACCGTACTCACATTCGTTCCTTCAGAATAGAATTTTTGTTTATTTATGGTTGTAAGAGCTACTATGCACCACCACCAACAGACATTTTTTTTAAAAGCCGGTAATATTTACCGTTTTTATATTCGGTAATATTTACCGAATATTAAAAAAATTTTGTCTGTAAGGTTTATTTATATGAAGAATTGTCGCTTGAAAGTTCTTATTATCCGCCCTAATTAGAGTTAAACAATCAGAAGCCAGTAACGCCGCTTTTTTCATTCATCGACACTAAATGGTCATAAACATGAAAGAACGTTTTTGTAATTGTCATTGTTACTTTAAGAGAGATATTTGTTGCCGAGGGGTGGGAAAAGATAGGGACTCGCAAAAATTACACTTAGATGTATGAGGCCGAACTTTTATTGATAACTAGCTTTTACCCGCGGCTTCGCTCGCTCAAATCGGTTGAATTTTGCAAAATCCTTTCTTAGTGGATGACTACACTGTATAAGCTATCTATGTGCAAAATTTCAAGTCTCTAGACCCGGCGGTTTAGGCTGTGCGTTGATACATCACCA
The DNA here is from genome assembly GCA_963855545.1 of Ethmia dodecea. Taxonomy (NCBI): domain Eukaryota; kingdom Metazoa; phylum Arthropoda; class Insecta; order Lepidoptera; family Depressariidae; genus Ethmia; species Ethmia dodecea. The sequence continues at coordinate 294,187 of OY979453.1, forward strand.
ATCAGTCAGTCAGTTTATAATTTTAAATATGAGGTACAGATACTTCTATGTGTTTCAAACTATTTATTTGAGTGGCGAAACTCGTTTGGCCAAGTTTCTTATTGACCTGAACATCTAAATTGACAACGGTTTGAAATATACCGCTGGGACTCCCCTAATACATAACTGCTGTCCTTTGGCCCTTTGAGGGACAAGAGAAATATTTCATCCGAAGTTATAAAAGGAAAGTACTAACGGCTATCATTTTCCTTTTGTTTAAATAATTCGCTCCCTCTCGGGGACATCGCGTCTACTTAAGTGATATTAATGGGCTGGCTTCGATACAGGCACTGGCCATTTCGGGCTGTTTATTAAAAAAAAGTGCGAGTCTGACTCGTGCACGATTGGTTCCGTACCATCTACACTAATATTATAAAGAAGAAAGATTTGTAATTCTACTTTTGTATGTTTGTAACGAATAAACTCGAAAACTACTGGACGGATTTTAAAAATTCTTTGACCAATTGAAATCTACATTACTCCTGAATAACATAGGCTATATTTTATGCCCGTAACACGGAAACGGAAACTACGAGTCATGCAGAACTAAAAAAAATCACGTTTCTTATAGTAGATACTCCGAAGGGGTAAAGCACTGTTTCATGTCATGAATCCCGGGCAAATGAGTGGTACGAGTAAACTCCTGAACGAAGGGAGGGAATCAAAACGGAGTTGGAAATGCAGCGAGGGATGCAAGCTCGTCCGAGACGAAAACAGCTTTATTCCAAAGGAGAATACTCTACTTTTCCTTTTGCGAGACAATAAAAAGCAAGGCTACATAATATGGCTTGTAGTGGCCAATTCGATTTTCAAATATGATCTTTTTGCTGTAGGTCTCTATCAGGGATATTACGGAGCGTCGACTCCGATTCCGATATTTCGGAATTTCCCATTGATTTTACACTTCCGGTTCCGACTTCGGTTTCGATACTTTGAAATCGGAGGTTGAAGCATAGCGGCGGCGACGGCGCGGGCGGGTGGCGGCTCCAGTCAACGTGTACGAACAGGTTTACGCATCTCGCTCGAGGAACACGCGTTCTGTCATCGATTACTATTTCACTTGTTACGGATACGGATGGTTTGTTTTGTTTTGTGCGGCGTGTCAATTAATTGATTTCGACAATGAAGCCAAAAGCAAGTGTTATTTGGACACATCTTTCCGACTCCGCCTCCACCTCCGATTCCGACTCCGAAAAACCAAATTTAAAAACTCCGACTTCGACATCGGTTCCGATAAAACCACCTCCGTAACATCCCTAGTCTCTATGGATTCATTTTTATACGAATTTATTATAACCCGCTGGGTAATAATAACTTGCTTTAGGTGAGATTTGCATGATATATTTATTGATTTATTGATATATATTAGGCAATGGACTCGATTCTGACTGACCACCTAAAATTCCTAATTTTAAGTTAGCCTATCCTTCTCCATATAATACGAAAGAAAAAGGACAGAAACAAACCATAGATTGAAGAGTTAATGTCAAACATCTAAAAACCTACTAATTTTAACTATGAACGTGCTTATCTGTCACTTTTATCCATGACCTTGTTACATCGTCGCTAAAATTGCTTAACACGCCATACATGAGGAGACAAATTTTAATTTGACAGGACTAAATACACTCGTCTCTTTTCTTTTAAAGGAGAAAGAAAATGACAGGACTAAACAAAAATAAGTTTAGTCGCTGTAATGCAGAATCGAGTCCATTGTCGAGCATGTGGTGAAAAAAGATTATTTTTTTCTTTGACTCAAATGGATTAGGAGTTCCAGGAATGTTTGGGAGTTAATAATATTGCTCTCATTTCAAAGGCGGCCCTCGCCCTTCACCTGCGAGTGTTTTCATATTTTGCATTTTCCGTATAATGTTGTTCCACGATTTATATCCGCCATTTCTGAGCAATAGATATGATAATTAAATTGAAAATGTATGGCTCAACTTTGCCCTTTCCTAATTAGTACTTGAATAGGACTCTTCCCTTCTTAGGGTTTCGTACCAAATCGGTAAACGAAACCCTTATGATGCCTCTCTGTGTGTCGGTCACAGTAGTATACATGTTTCAAACCCTATAGTTATCAATTATCATAATAAGATAAATAATGATTTAAAAAATATCTTCTAGATCTCCTTTTTTTTTTTCTAAATTTGTGAAGCGTAATATCTGAACTAGTGGGGGTAGGTAAGTGATAGACGTTAATGGAAATATTCAAAAAATTTAATAAAAAATCTGTTACTTTCACATTTTTTTGGATATCTGCTAAAAAAATATACATTTACTAGCGACCCGCCCCGGCTTCGCACGGGTGCAATGCTGAATTTTGTTTGCTATAAACCTTGCGGAGCCCTAGACCTTTCCAACGAATGCAAAACCATGGAAATCGGTTCGTCAGTTCTGGAGTTAAATCGTCAGGAAGGAAAACCCGAATTATTTTTATATAGTAGATAACGAAATTTATTGGAACACTGCGTATGGGAGTCTAACTCCCACATGGCTGTTTGAATTCCTATGTAGTTTTAATTAGAAAAGTCATGACTCGATCTCATACAATGACATAGTGTTTCACAATAATAGTTCCTAGTTCAATCTCGTAGACCATTCAAGATTTTAATGCTGGAACAGTGCTTTTTTATGCTGCAGTGCAGTCTTAAAAAGACTTTGAATCGATATTTCAAATGTCCGAACTTTTAGTACAATCGTCATTCGATATTATTATTACGGTAGAGTATTCTCTAATTTTCTTCACTCGAATTTTCTTGACTTCAAAAAAGGTGGAGGTTATCAACTCGACTGTTTTTTAAAAGCTTTTTTAAAAGCTTTTATTTAACTTGCAATGTATGTATGTAAGTATGTATGTAAGTAACTATGTATGTTCGGGTGGAATCTTGCAACTCAATTTTGAAGCAGATATCTTCAACCGATTGAGCTGAAATTTGGTATACTTATGTAAGTGCGGTGACAATGCAATATTATGGTACCACCGAGCTGATCTGATGATGGAGCTGGAAGATGGCCATAGGAACTCAGTTATTAAACAAGATAGCCCCATCGAGTTTGGGCTCGATTGATTCGTCTTGACGAGTACTTTGGTACTAGATGGTAACCAGGGTCTGATGATGGAGCTTAAAGATAACCAATTGAGCTGAAATTTTGTATACACGTTTAGCTTGGATAACAATGCAGGGTTAGCCATGTGACACCCTTCTAAATCCAACTAAAAAGTATAAAATAAATTAAGTAAAAAATAATTTTTAAAACAAGCTTTTATTTTAATGCGCTAAAAAGAACAAAATAAACTTTTCCTTTAAAACTGTCTTAAAACGTCATTACACAATTTATTATGTAATAAAAGCTTGTCACGGGATTAATTAGGTAACTACCCATATTAACTTAGTCTGAAAATTCTAAAAATTTAATTCAATCAGTTAGAGTTACTTATATATTTACTTAAATATGAGTAGGTACCTACTCAGATCTCGCGACAAGCTTTTATTACATAATAAATTGTGTAATGACGTTTTAAGACAGTTTTAAAGGAAAAGTTTATTTTGTTCTTTTTAGCGCATTAAAATAAAAGCTTGTTTTAAAAATTATTTTTTACTTAATTTATTTTATGTTCGTTACCTCAGAACATTTGACTGGGGGAACCGATTTTGATGATTCTTTTTATTTGAAAGCTGGTGCTTCCCGCGTGGTCCCATTTTAATTTCTCTCAGTTCTGGCAATGGCATCCATGAGAAAACCATATACGTCAAAGATATTAAAGTAAGGATAAGTTATATTCATACTGCTTGCGTTTGAAAATTGATCCCCTACGAGTGTGCTACAACATGTACATACTTACTTCTTAGTGTATTTATAGGATACAACAATGACGGGGAAAGATGATACGGAACGAATAATAAAGAAAAAGAGAGCTATCTGTTAAGAGTTGCGCTTAAAATACGACTTGAAGTACAATGCGACTAAATAAAATGTGGTTAATTAAATACATTTGTCGGCCTCATTTTACGTGCTCTAGTAACATATCTACGTCTTTCTATATATAATATCTTTGATATAAGTCATAAATTTGCATTAAGTCACGCCAACCGATTTCGTTGATTCTTTTTTTAACCGACTTCAAAAAAAGGAACTGTATTTTGTAAATATCATTCGTTGAAGTCGGTTTTTTACTCTTTAGTTTTATGTTATTACGAAAGAGATTGCTCGGTCAGATAAATCATCTAATAGCAACTCTTGTTACTCCCAGTGTTTTTCCATTAGTTTTTACTAACCCAAACTGAATGAGGGCATCATAGTTGAGAATGGAATAAAAACAACCAGAGCAATTTCAATTACCGTTCAAAAATGCTCGCCATTCGAGTGGCGAGCGCTGCTTTTATTATGATTCTTATTGCTCCTCGTTTAGTTGCTGTTTTAGTTTATTTGAGTGTATATTATGCGAAACTATCTATATAATAAAACTGTAATAAGACCGTGGGTGTACATGAAATATTTATAATTTTTTTTGGGGTAGTGTTATGTAGCTAGTTATTCACATAAATATTCACAAAATTACTAATTTCTAAAAGTGTACCCTTTTTGGTTTTCCTTTAATGTTTTTTTTTCCATAAAGACCACATCGTCTACATAATATATAAAATACTTGATGTTCCGCACGGTTTTAGCCACGATGTTTCCATTTCCGTCCGAATACGGGAATAAAATATAGTCTATGTTACTCAGGAATATTGCAGCTTTCCATTGATGAAAGAAGTAAAAAAATCGGTAAAGTAGTTTTTGAGTTTATTCGTTGTACAGTCAAGAGCACATGAAGCTTTACACGTGTAATGTGAGTCTGACCTCTCGTAATAAGAGTTAAAAGTTCTAATGTATCAAGTAATGTATAAGTGATATTATGTAGCATATCAAAATACCTACAATCCCTGACGATAGAGGAACACTCTGAAGCGCCCGCACGATTCGCGGAACGGAATTCAAAGTGGCATGGAATTCGATAAGAGTCGCGAGAGAGTTGGAATCAACTTCCAAATCGGATTACCATAGCGTTATCCGACGACCCGCCTCCGTCGCGGAAAGCGGACTGACTGTAGCCAACGTCACACAGGTCGGCCATGCATCCGACTTTGTTTACTAGCCTGATGCTTGACTGGTAAATAATGACTTTAGGCAATAGATATGTTATTAGCAAAGAGATTAAAATATAATAAGGCATAGAGGGGACAAAGCGAGGAAAATTTGAAGTCAAAAGTTATTCCAAGTGGAATAAGTCTAGTACAATTTCGACCGAATGACAGCTCGCGTTCATACTAACTGACATGACAAGGACATGACGCTTAGGCTTCAAAGTTTTGTATGAAAATATTCCCAATGCCCCCTCTATGCCCTATTATATTTAAATCTCTTTGGTTACTAGAGCACGTAAAATGAGGCCGACAAATGTAGTTAATTAACCACATTTTATTTAGTCGCATTGTATTTCAAGTCGTATTTTAAGCGCAACTCTTAACAGATAGCTCTCTTTTCCTTTATTATTCGTTCCGTATCATCTTTCCCCGTCATTGTTGTATCCTATAAATACGCTAAGGAGTAAGTATGTACATGTTGTAGCGCACTCGTAGGGGATCAATTTTCAAACGCAAGCAGTATGAATATAACTCATCCTTACTTTAATATCTTTGCCTTTAGGCATTAATGTGTGTACATTTTCTTGGTACATGAAGTTAAATAAATAAATAAATATCCGAGATAAAGAGAAGCATGTATCTCTTTCCGGTCTTCCAACTATGTCTATGCAAATGAAGTCAAAACATACATACAACTTACCTGTATTTATCACTAGCTCGACGGTGAAGGAAAACATGGTGAGAAAACCCGTAGGTCTCAGAATTAATTCTGAGACATATGTAACAGACCCGGTCCGGCGATGGGCTCACCACCTATCACGTTTAGGGGTCCAAAGAATATACTGGTAGGTAGATATACTGGAATATACTGGGATCCAAACATTATACTAGCGAAATGTTGGTAAATAAAATAAATAAATAAAATGTGGGTATTTCCTGAAATTAAATACCTCTGCATACCACCTCAGGGACAAAAGACGTGAGATTAATTATTTATTTTTATACTTTCACCCCATTTTAAGACCAGATCCCGTGAGAAAATTGCAGTCAATGTTACTCATACAAAAGTAAACTTTTAATTGGTGAAAGACATTTATAAATCGGTCCAGTAGTTTCGGAGATTATTCATTCTAGGGCTGCTGTTTCAATCGTCAGATAAATCTTATCTGGAGAACATATTTATGCTGTCACTCTCTGACACAATAGAAAGGAAAAGTGACAGGTGATGTTTATTCTTTAGATAACTTTTAACTGACTATTGAAAAATCAGCCCCTAAGCACACGAATCTGCCATCTTTATAATAGTAGACGTAGATAGAAAGCAGATTGCTGTCAAAAAGTTTTGACTACTTATTTGTTGTTTTGGATTCAAATCCTAGTGCGAAATTATCAGAAATAAACTTTCCCTCCACCACTTCTGAGTAAATAAATAATCACCATAATCCCCCCCGGCTGTGTCTGCCCATCTCGCCAACTTGAATTAATTCCAAATTGAATGTTATTTTCGACAAACATTTGCAATTTCCAAAAGCAATAATTCATTATTATGTTCAATGAGCTTCTGGAAAGTTGGGCAGTTAAAAAATTGATTATCTACCATTGAAATATTCATAAAAATCTCGTGATTTTATAAACCCGAATTCCTTAGGGAGAAACTTTTCGTCCGACAATGGATGAGCCTGACCCTAACTCCTAAAGAATGTCAGCACTCTTGATGAATTCAAAGTAACAGTTCTATCGTTCGGAAAAGCAGGGATTTTTACCAATTGGACGGTCAAATTATTGCGAAGGGAACTGAAAATGTTGAAGTTATGGAGGATCGTGGTGGGTGATCGTGCCTGGGGACCGCGGTCCAACGGTTGGTGTTGGACAGTTGTATTTATACAAACTCATTAGAAAACTTCGATAGCGCGGTTTAGAATTCGGCCGTCTATTGGCGCGTTCTATGTAGTGTCGCTACAAAGTAATCTGTTATTTTTAGCTAGCAACCTCTCGCTTCGCTTCGATTTATTCAAATAAAATACACACGAAAATTTCAGTTAAACATCTGTTTTAATCCTAAAAATTTCAATTGAAATTCGAAGTTACGAAACCCATTGGAGACAAACTTTTATACAGACTGAAATTCTAAAAACGTTCATAAATTCAATAGCAGTTTTAACTTTACATTACAGACACTTAAAATTGTATTATGGAAATAGCAACGCCCCTCGGTTCAACTGTAGTTCCCATTCTCGTGGGAATACTGGAATAAACAGCCTACGTCATTCCATAATAATGTAGCTTTTTATTGGTGAAATACTTTTTGAAATCGGTCCAGTAGTTTTAAGTTTAATCGTTACAAACAAAAATACTAACACAAATTAGTATAATATATATATATATAATAATATATATATATAAATATATATATAATATATATATAATATAATCTCACGCCTTTTTTTTTTATCCCCGAGGGGGTAGGCAGAGGTATTCCATTACTGGATATACCCACATTTCACGAGATATATTGGACCCCTAAACGTGATAGGTGGTGAGCCCATCGCCGGACCGGGTCTGTTTACACATGTCTCAGAATTAATTCTGAGACCTGCGGGTTTCCTCACGATGTTTTCCTTCACCGTCGAGCTAGTGATAAATATGTACGTAAGTTTTTGAAAAACTCATTGGTACATGCCAGGATTCGAACCCGAGCCTCACTGATTTTCGGCCGGCTCTTTAACCGTCCGGGCTATCACTGCTCTTATTAGTGTAGATGTAGAAGTGTAGATAGGATGTCAAAACATATCGGAAACATGCGGCATAGCATTAATACCCGACGGCTGCCGTCAGCTGATTGATGGCGTGGCCAGCTGATGGATGTGACCAATTGCGTGCCATCGCCGCCCGTAAACAATAGGATCGACCACAATAAGTGGATTTGCGGATTATTCCCGATATGAGTGTGAATATTTCGTCCTTGTTTATTTAGGACACCATAGTTTTTGCATTATTTGCTCTGTTGTTTTAGTGATGGGCTTATCTGCAAACAATTGTAGTGGAAGGGACGCCGTTATTACCTCTAATATAGGGGAAAATTTACATAGATCTGTTTCTTTTGTTTTGAAGGTTTTTTGACGTGATAATCAATACTTCTATACTAATATTATAAAGAGGAAAGATTTGTATTTTTGTATGTTTGTTACAAATAAACTCAAAAACTACTGGACCGATTTTCAAAATTCTTTCACCAATAGAAAGATAAAAGATCCCTCAGTAACATAACTATATTTTATTACAGGCTATATTTTATTCCCGTATTTCCACGCAGAACCGCTGGTGTCTTATAAATCGATGAACGCCGGCTGCACGCACGAAAAAGTCACGTCAAGCGAGAGCGCGGAACAAGCGATAGAGAGGCACGATCGGCCTAAGCGTTCGGCGTGTGACGCATCTATCTCTGTTCCACTCCAGTATGCAATTTTTCATCAATGCTTTCTTAAATCGTTATCACGTAAACCGACTTTACAGTCAACCAATTTTTTTTTAATTTAAATTAAGCACGCTCAATTTGTTAACTCAATGTCAAAGTGACAGATGAGGCATTTAAGGAAGAGACGATACGTCAAGATTCCGAGGTTGTCGAAATAATTTAAAATTATGCAGTCAAACCACTTCGTTCTCATTTTCCAACCGTACCTACATAATAAGCTACAAATTTGATTTGGTATGCAGATTCTTCCCGAAAAGGTTGTTTGTAAGAAAAAAAGTCTTTAATAAGAGAAACTTTTTCTTCACATATCTGTGTTTCTTTTTTATACAATCACATATGCAACAGTTACTACGTAAGTAAGCTACGGGGATGTGATTCAATACAGTTCATGTGGACCGAGTCGCAGGTACCAGCTGGTTTATAATTTACATTTTGTAGACTGACATTCAGAATTGATAAATGTTTTATAAACCTACAAATATTATAAACGCGGAAGTATGTGAGTATGGATGTATGGATGTTTGTTGATCTTTCACGCAATACTACTTAATGGATTTTGATGAAACCTTACAGTTATACAATATCAGAATACCTAGGCTATATTTTATCCCCGTATTGCCACGGGAACGGGAACTACACGGGGCTGTGCTAGTTATTAATATGTGTTAATAAATTTGACATAATCCTAGTATCAATCTTAGTGACATTTATTTTCTTTTTATTTTTAATGTTTTTATGAGTTTGTTTGGGTTGCCAGTGATGACAACATTTAAGATATCATAATGATAAATAAATAATTCCCATGTTTATTTTCCGTTATAAGTATACAATCTGTATTATTAAGGCGTTCAAGCAAACCTTATGTATTCTGGGAATAATGAGATATGTTTGGATACATAAAATTTCACGTCAGACAAATCTGAATTACATGTCTATCTCTTTAAATTTCCAAGTTAAGTTGAAGCTCTAATAACTCGGCACAATACATTGTATCCTTATTGAACAGAAATAAGGTTTCAAAATTTATGATTCCATACAATACCTGTCAAACCCCCTTTAAGTTCGAATAGGGACCCTGCGAAGGTGTGAAAGGGCTACAACACAGTGCCGCCTCAAGGGATTTGCCAGTTGTAAATAAATAAATTGTGGGACACAATTCACACACGGTTATTTAGCCCCAAACTAGGCAGGGCCTGTACTATGGGTACTAAACAATTTATAAACATACTTAAATAAATATTGAACGACCAGATACGAAGCCAATAGACACGTTCATGCACACAAATGTTGGCCCCGCGCGGGGATTGAACCAGCGACCTCTGACTTAGAAGGCAGGGTTTCTAATTCATGCACAATAAATATCTTATCTTATCTTATCTACTAACTGAGCTAACAGGCCCGTCTGTGCTCAGGAAGATGAATACTGGAGGGGCGCAAAACGGATGTTTGTTCCTCTTTCACTCAAAAACTACTTAACGGATTTTGATGAAACTTTACAATTATATAGCTTATACATCAGAATAACACATAGGCACCTGATGGTAAGTAACTACCGTCGCCCAAGGATACCTGCAATTCAAGAGTCACAACTGCGTTGTCGGCCTTTGAGGTGGGAGTAGAGGGAAGGGGGGTGGGGGCCTCCGGTTAACTCACTCACTCAACGAAATGCAATGCAATGCATTGCTTTACGCTGGTTTTCTGTGAGGCCGTGGTATCACTCCGGTCGAGCCGGCCAAAGCGTGCCGAAGCATGGCTCTCCCACGTACAATAACACGTACGTATTTGTACTTCAACTTATTTGTTCGTTTTACGCAAAATAAACTTTCTTTCTTAAATTTTGAGCTATCACCGGGCGCAAATCTGGTTACGGCCCTGTTAAAACCGGTCGATTTTTCACGCCGGTTATCTCCCGGATGACCCGGCGACCAATCGCCCGAACAAATTCACCCCCCCTTCCCCTTTTACCGGTCTATTGTATTCACAGAATTTTCAATGCGATGACTGACGATAACGCTGTCTTGTACAGTCAAGCGCACGTGCAACTTTTTCACATCACTTGACTACATAGTATAAAACAAAGTTGCTTTCTCTGTCCCTATATCCCTATGTCCCTTTGTATGCTTAAATCTTTAAAATTTTTATGCGGTTTTGTTAATAGATAGAGTGATTCAAGAGGAAGGTGTTAGTATTACCATTGCACCTGTGCAAAGCCGGGGCGGGTCGCTAGTTAGGTGAATAAAACTATTACTTCTCTTAAATTGAATAAAAAAAATCATGTTCTCTACAGTGAGGCCTTGATAAGAAATATTAAAGATATACGTATTTATTTTATTTCTGACTGCGGTTTTTGTGATACAACCAAAGAGATTTAAATATAATAGGGCATAGAGGGGACAAAGCGAGGAAAATTTGAAGTCAAAAGTTATTCCAAGTGAAATAAGTCTAGTACAATTTCGACCGGATGACAGCTCGCGTTCATAATAACTGACATGACAAGGACATGACGCTTAGGCTCAATGTTTTGTATGAAAATATTCCCAATGCCCCCTCTTTGCCCTATTATATTTAAATCTCTTTGGATACAACTAATTAAATATATTCCGTGTTTATTGCATTCAGAATTTCATGAATTTATTCAGTTCCACAATTAGTGTACATTCTATCCAGTGCATCTAGATTTAGGCAAATTGATTTAGTGGGATTGCCACCCAAATGAATCGGCGGTTTCAAAGTATTACCAATAGGCTAATAAATGTACCAGAACTATTTAGTTTTAGATACTTGCAGTGGGTATCAATGTGTCACAAGCACTGAAAAAATGAAAATGTATTGATTTCCGTAGGTAACTGCTAGTTACTCGTACAATGAAAATTATAATTTTGTTCCATTTGCCATACAGACGTTGGGTCCGTGGGGCCCAGAAACGAAACTTTTTGCAACTGAGCTCTCAAGGCGTCTCATCGAGGCGACACAAGATCCAAAAGCTGCCAGCTACTTCTTTCAAAGAGTCTGCATAGCTGTCCAAAGGGGCAATGCTGCCAGTTGTATGGGTACGTTGCCTCAATGTGATGGTTTGGAGGAGGTTTTTAATTTATAGTTTAAATTGTGATAATAATAATAATAATAATACTTTTATTCAGTAAAAAGTGCTGAAATCTAATTGTCGAACATGCTGTCAAACCATACAATGGTTTGTTGACAGACGTGGCTCCAAATAATATTATCTAATACTAAATATAAGCTGTGAGTGATTCTTAGTTAAGTAGACACATTCAATCTTTCCTACCTGTGCAGTATGACTACTAGGTTCACTATTCTAATAACTTATAATTATGATTGTTGTATCTTATCTTTTATTCTATTTATAAGGCAGTTATTTACTTTCTTTTTAAACGTTTGTTTCGTTACATCTGTACATTTTAACTCTGACGGAAAGTCATTATAGATTAAAGGAATAAGGTACTTTCTACGTACGTTAACTTATTGTTATCTCTTTATCTTGTAAGTCTTTGGGCGGCGACAGGAATTTTAAACTCATCGTTACAAAATTGCTCAATAGCCAATAATAAAACTACTCTTTCATGAACTGGCAATATTTTTCCACTCAAGAATAATTGTTCATGTATTATGTTTACATTTTATTTTAGTATTTTTGTCAACTATTATTTTCATAAATCGAATTTGCAATGCCTTTATTTTATCTAAATAAGTTTTAAAAGTACGTCCATAACTTGCCAGTCCATATGACAGCAATGAATCTACGAGCGCATAGTACACTGAATACAATGTGGCTCTATTTAAAATGAACTTCAAGTTGTGGAATTTTACCAGTGCTGATCTTAATTTGTTGCATACGCTATTTACGTGTACACCCGCACGCGGTGCCCGCCGCTCGCGGACTGTGCAGGCAGTCAAAACTGTGTCCCACTATGTGCGGCGGCCTGTACCTATCTCTAGAATAAGGCGACCGTAAACACATACATTTTGTTTTTGCAATATTGATTACGATTCCGTTATTGTGGGACCATTTTATTATATTGATTAGGTCTTCTTGTATTTTACTTTCTATGTGTTTAAGATCTTTTTCCGCGTATAATAGGCATGTGTCGTCAGCGTACATGTAAACACTACAGTTTTTGACAACATTACACATGCTATTGACATGAACAATGTACCCCACTGGCCCGATCACTGAGCCGGTCGGCACGCCGCAGTAAACGCACCGCACTCGCCCGCCACAGCTGTGCGCAAGTTCGCTCCTCGAGGTAGACGCGAAGCCACGCGTTGAGCGGGCCCGCTATACCGCACTCTTCCATTGCCTGAAGCAGCTGGTTGTGGTAAATGGTATCAAAAGCTTTTTTGAAATCGATATAGACCACAACCACCTGCTTCCGCTGGTCCAAGGCCTCGTTGACCTCGTCAGTGAACCGAGCCAGCGCAGTCGCCGTGCTACGGCCGCGACGAAACCCGTGCTGTGACTGCGATAATATATTGTTATTCTCTAAAAAGCTAGTAATTTGAGCTGTTATATACTTTTCTACTATCTTATTGATGACTGATAATATGGCAATTGGTCGATAATTTGTGTATTCAGCATGTGACCCTTGTTTATATATTGGTCTAATAATAGATGTTTTTAACATTATAAGGTACATAGTTTTTGTCAAACACAAATTTATAAATTTAGCTAATACTGGACTCAGTTTTTCACCTAAGTACTTTACATCCCGTGCCCTTATCTGGTCCAACCTAGGGGATTTTTTATCACTTAGTTTATCTATAATTTTTTTAATGTCCAAAGTAGGGTGCTTCTTATTTTTCGACTTTTGAAAAATTATTGCGTCAGCCCGCCATTTGCTTCTATCACCAAAAAAACGAACCCATATTTTTTGTTTATTTTTTAGATAGGTTTTTAGGGGTCGCTACCTCGTGTCAAAGTTTGAAAAAATTATGATAATGATAACTTGCAGCTCAGTGTACAAAAAATAGTACTATATACCCACATCATTTATACATGATAAAACATACTAATGCAACTCGTCATATTAGGTACTCCGTACAAGGACACTCGTACACACCCCTCTCCCCCTCCCGCGCGCACAGATAGAGAGTGCATACATACGATTGCGTTTTCGTACGCATCGCATTTTGTTACACCATGGCGTCCTCCTCTAATTCGCTTTTGTTAGCTAGAAACAAAACAGATGTTTGGTTAGGTGGACAAACCTCTGACCACTTCATTCAAATCAAGTTACCAACGACAAAAGAAGTGCTGGGTTTTTTGAAGTAAACCAATCGCAATTCGGCCAATTCTGCTGCTTGTGACGTCATGGGACTGTTCGAACGAGCGGGAATTCCAACTAAGCTGAAAAAAGATGTTATAAAGTAGATAGAGTATATCTACTTGGGCCAGAGAGTCTCCTTCGAAAACAGGCAGGATAAGAAAGTTGAACGCCGAGTTCAAAACGCCTGGAAGAGCTATTGGTCCACGAATGAACTTATGAAGAGCAACCCTCCACTGTCGCTGAAGCGAAAGATCGTCGAAATATGTATTCTAACCGTCCTAACTTGACGGTGCTCAGACTTGTTTACCGACTTCTCTACAGAAGTCCACACTCAAGGTCTGCCAAAGTAATACTAGGTGTAAAAAGGATTGATCGAGTCCGGAACACAACGCTGTGCTCCAAAACCCAAATCATTGACGTCGGCGAAGAAACTGCCAAGCTGAAGTGGGAAAGGGCAGGCCACGTTTGTCGAATTCAGTCGGACAGATGGGCCCAAATCTGCATCAACTGGGTCCCAAAGAATGGCTGTCGACGCCGAGGCAGACCCCGAAGGAGATGGCGGGATGAATTGCACGCCTTCTCGAAGGACATGGCTGGTGGAGGCACAGGATGGGGATAAGTGGAGGGAGAGAGGAGAGGCCTTTGCTCAGCAGTGGGACAATATGTAGGCTAATAAAAAAAAGATAGAGAACAAGTTTAATGAGCAGCAAAAGTTAAAAGAAAATGAAGAAAAAAAATTCGAACGCTCTGAAGGTCTACGGAATAAAGAAAGGGAGTGGCAAGATAGTTTGGAATACCTGTTTGACATAGCACACGCTGATACTCTAAACATTGAGAAAGATAGTCATTTTTTGATTGAGCAGAGAAAAAGAAGACCTCCTGGTACAATAGGCGAAGTGGGCAAAGGTCTTTTAAAAAAATAGCGACAGAAGAGGAGAAAAACGTAGACAAAGGTACCCTGATACAAAGAAATCTAGCTTAATAATAGAATAAGTTATTTTTTTTTATCCTAATAGTTATATAATTTGTGTATGCTTGTCTTTTTTAAAACTTAATTAAAGAATTTTCAAAAATACTTTTTTAAATTTTTCATTCGCTGGTAGCGACCCCTAAATATATCTTTAAAAATAAAATAAAAATAACATATTCGTTTTTGGCGCCTTAGAACAAAATAAAAGGGTGACACGCATCATTAAAAAAAAAATTTTTTTTTGCCCAGATAAGAAGCACCCTAGTCCAAAGCCTGCGCTCCAATAAACCTCAATGAAACTTGGCTGTTATTTACATATTTTAACCCCTTGTCAGTGAGCCCCACCGTTTCCTGGACGATGTCACTTATGCCGTGTTTGTGGAGCCTCCCGGAAACGGTGGCTAAAAATGGGTCACGATTCCCGCTCTAAATACTGTGATAAATACACTATGGTCTGTCACACCTACGTGTATGGCCAGCTTTATAAAGCAAGCTTGCATCCAAACCCTAAATACAGGTGGCCTTTTACGAAAAAAATAAAGATATACGACATTTAAAATGACGTCACGCACGGTGTGTTTACGTCTATATTTTAGTTGGTTTTTGTGGTGAAAATAAGTGTTTTAGTCAGTTTTTTTAGGAAGAATCATGGAAAGGTGAGTACTATTTAATGTTTATTATAATAGTAACGCAATTCCTTCGATTGTTTGTGAAAAAACACGTCTTCAACCTATGACCATATTTTCAATCGAACTTTCGAGTGTTGTCTTGTTGAAAGTCAAAGTGTAAATAATTCAAAATATTTTTAAACAAACAAGATTAAAGAATAGATCCTCAATTTAATATAGTATAATGTTTTAAACAGGACTATGTATAATTCTAATTAGAATCAGAGAAATTCTAATAAGAATGAGTCAATAGCGCAAAATACCCCTGTCTGTGAGCGCCACCGATTCCGGGATGCTCACATAACCGGCAAAATGGCGTAAACGACGTCCCACTGGAATTTTATATTACAGTTATGCCTTATATCCAATATCTCATAATATCATATGATATCATATTATGATAATTGATCATAATGTAGGTACCTTATTTAAGAATAAAAACCTATTATAGTCGACATAAGAAACTCCTCCTTTTTTGAAGTCGGTTGAAAAACATGGAGTTTACCCCGAGAGAATAAGAGGACTTATAAGTCCCTACATTGAATAAAAAAAAATTGATTTAAATGCCTTTATAGACATCGAATTGGTATACATGCCGCAGACGTACGTTTGTACACGTCAGTACTTAATCGCAGCGCCATTGTAGAACAGCCGCTGACTCTGCTAACGTCGTTCCTCGCATTACTCGGCTCGCTTAGGGCTACCACTTCTATGATTTCTACACTACACCAGGTTTAAAACCATGTCTTACATTATATAAAAAAGGCTACTATAAAATTACCGACAACTTAGTAGATCAAAATGCATGGGTTTAACCGACTCAGCGCTATGTAAGGCTATTCATTAATGTGAACCATATTTACTAGTAAGACATGAGACTAAAAAGAGCTGCCCTTGAGTTTCTTGCTGGCTCTTCTCGGGGTACTGCATTTGGAACCAGCAACTCGTCGGTGGAGATGGGCTGCTGTTTACATTTAGCCAATCCTCATGGACGAGTTTAGTGTGCCTTGTTTATATTGACATTTCAAAGTGTATTTTTTATACCTACTGAAATAAAAGAATTTTGAGTTTGAGTTTGAAGGCACTTTCCAATTTATGTGGTAATTTTTGAAACTGAAGCATATCTGATCAATGTTCGAATTTTGACGTGACAACATCTTATAATTCGATGGAGCCTGCAGCTGCATTCACGAAAAATTATGACGTATGCGGCGTTACAGTGCAAGCGAGAGCGCGCAACGAGCGACAAAGAGGCACAATCCAAAAAGTATGACGTTGTCACGTTCAACTATCGTCAGTACACCGACTTTCCAGACAACCGATTTTTTTAATATAATAATAATAATAATTTTTTTTAATTTTTTAATAATTTTTTTTAAAGTTATGAAAGCGTACACCGAAATCACCGATTTTAGAGTTCCATACTCTGGTGTTAGGACGAGCAACGCATGGTCTCTCATGAACTGAAAATTAAAGAACCCCATGCAAGCAACATGATTTTTCTGGAAAAATAAATAAAAATATATCTCACGTATTTTATCCAAGAGGGGGTAGGCAGAGGTATTCCATTTCTGGAAATACCCACTGTTCACGAGTAAATTTGACCCTTAAACGTGATAGGTGGTGAGCCCATGGCCGGGTCTTTTTACACATATCTCAGAATAAATTCTGGGACCTGCGAGTTTCCTGACGACGTTTTCCTTCACCGTCGAGCTAGTGATGAATATGTACGTAAGTTTTTGAAAAACTCATTGGTACATGCCAGGATTTGAATCCCGAGACTCACTGATTATCATCATGAGAAGCGGGCTCTTTAATCGTAAGGCTATCTTTGTAATATTTGACAATGGTAACAGCCCTAGACGCATCCTCAACATCGGGTGGATTTACGGTGGCACGGAAGGTGGGCCGGTGCGTCAATGAGCCGGAAACAACGCCTTTATTTATACAGCTTCGAGCGCGATTGCTTTTGCGTTGGACTCCGTAAAACTGTGCCCTTTAGTTTTGCGGAACTCAGCGAAAAGTTGCATCCCAAAAAATTAAAACTGGTTCGCAAACCGAATTGTTCCGTATGCAAAATATTGGATAGGGCCCGAGGAAGCTTTTGACCTTACCAAATTATTTCCGGATACTGATGGTGATAGGCAGTTGTAAAAAAATGCCAAAACATTTTTCTATAGGTATGGATAACATACCACGGCGGCGGAAAAATTTGTTAATTATTTTAAAACTAGCTTTTGGCTGCGACTTCACCCGCACTCCGCGATAAAAAATTGCGTATTTGTTGTACTGTCTACGCTATATTGTTGTAAAGTTTCATCAAAATATGTTGAGTAATTTTTACATCACAATCACATCACAAATCATCGACACTTGAAATTTATGTATTCATGTATACTGCCGTATCCCTATAATGGGGACAACGGAAATACACCAAGAAAATTTCATCCAAGATTGGTGCATATCTTGAAAAACTCTCGCATTTTTAAATATCAGTAGAATTATTTGAAAATTAATTAATAATCATATTTTTTTTATGTATAATATACATTGGTGAAATAATTTTTAAAATCGGTCCACTATTTTTTTGAGTTTATTCGTAAAAAACATACAAATCTTTCCTCTTTATATTATAACTAGCGACCCGCCCCGGCTTCGCACGGGTGCAATGCTAATACGAAAACCTTCCTCTTGAATCACTCTATCTATTAAAAAAAACCGCATCAAAATCCGTTCCGTAGTTTTAAAGATTTAAGCATACAAAGGGACATAAGGACATAGGGATATAGAGACAGAGAAAGCGACTTTGTTTTATACTATGTAGTGATATTAGTATACATAGATAACCAAATGAAAAATCTAACTCGTGTATTTATATAGCCTCGCGGAAGGGACCGCAAGTCTGCCAAAAATAGATGGTTTTGTTTGCTACAAGCACTGACATTTACATGAATCATATCATATTATATTATGCTGTTTTTGGCCGGGCTGAGGTTACAATCTATCTAAGAATATTCATTCCTATCATAATATGTCGGCCGAAGGTATTACTGAGGTTACAAAAATACAATTAGGAGTCTTCGGCCCGATTTTGATGAAAACTAAAACGGTATAATTATTTGTATTTTTGAAATATAAATATTCCAAGCTAGGAATCGAACACGTTGGTTTTGAAAAAAAAAATGTATTATTACACCATTCAATAGTGCCTCTGGATAACATTTTTGGAAGAAATGAGTTATGGCAAACTTAAGGAAAATGTTGGATTTTAATAAACTGGTTCATATTCATATACCTGCATTACTGTACCTTGTCCGAAATGATGTAAAATATTTTCCTCAACACAGACCTGCAGCGCGGTCATTTTGACAACATCTAATAAGACCCTTTTGGTCATGTACGCCTAGAGGTATCAAATTGAAATAAATCTACACTGATATTATAAAGAGGAAAGATTTGTATCTTTGTATGTTTCTTACGAATAAACTCTAAAACTACTGGACTGATTTTAAAAATTCTTTCACCAATGTAAAGCTAGAATATCTCCGAGTAACAAAGGTTATATTTTAATTAAAAGGGACTTAGCGGGTGAAACCGAGCAGAACCGCTTGTATCTATAATTAGGCCACGGACTGAACTTAACCTTAGATCTTTAAAAAATAAAAAATAAAATCAATAATCTCACGCCTTTTATCCCGGAGGGGGTAGGCACAGGTATTCCATTACTGGATATACCTACCCAAATTTCACGAGATATATTGGACCCTTAAGCGTGATAGGTGGTGAGCCCATCGCCGGACCGGGTCTATTTACACATGTCTCAGAAATAATCCTGAGACCTGCGGGTTTCCTCACGAAGTTTTCCTTCACCGTCGATCTAGTGATAAATATAAAAAATCCAAGCGCCTGATTTAACGTAATAAAAAATACGGCCATTTTACACATTCGTTAATAAATCAATATTAATAGGGTACTTCACTTAGTACAAAACATAAAAAAACACTTAATTTTATTACGCTACTAGCGGATGCCCAGCGGCGTTGCCCGCGCGGATTTCATTTATTCCCGTTCCCGTGGGAATTTCCGAAAATCCCTTCATAGTGGTTGCCTACGACATACTTTTAAGACACCTACATACCATATTTCAAATAGCGGGTGCCCGCAGCGGCGTTTTCCAGATTGAATTTAGTTTATTCCCGTTCCCGTGGGAATTTCCAAAAATCCCTTCATATTAATTTCCTATGACATATCAGACACCTTCATACCATTTTTCAAGTTTCTAGGTGTTATCGTTTCTGAGTAACGTACGTATTTCTCTTTTTTACCAGTTTTTTTATTTTCCCGTGAGAATGAGATATTTTCCTGGAATAAAAAGTACCCTAGATGTTGACCCGGGTACTCAGTTATCTCCATACCAAATTTCATCAAAATCCGTCCAGTAGTTTTTGAGTGATGCGTGCACAACCAGACAGACAGACAGACAGACAGACAGACAGACAGACAAAAATTCCAAAAATTGGTGTTTCGGTATCTATATCGATAACTATATACACTACCGTTAAAATTTTCAAAAAATATTTAATGTACAGACACGGCCCCGTTAGAGTTTTATTATATGTATAGATAGATATGAATAGTAATCTACTCTGCGTTTTCTTTAACTCAATATGCTCAAAAGAACATTTCGTTCATATTCACAAATAAAATCAATAGCATCGTGAAAAGAACCAATATCACGCAATTTTGTCGCAAAATGGCGCTCAATTCGGAAGATTCCAGAACACGAACGACATCAAATTCCGCGTCTATATTCTGCAGAATTCCCTTCAAATTGTAAGTCACCTCTCACAAGGTCCTACGATTTATCAAAGTGTCTCGCTGTGGAGCGCCGAGATCCAAGTCACGATATCACGTTTGATCAAAGACTTCCTGGGAACGCCATTTGAACATGCACGAAGTTCGAACTGACGGGAATGGAAATATGCTCAATTCCAGCAATGCAAGTGAAAGTGAATTTACTTAAATGTATTTCGTTTTATATAAATAAACTAGCACCGCCCGTTTCACCCTCGTAGTTCCCGATCTATGTCGCCGTCGATAAATTTGTCACTTTCCGCCCGGAGAGATGAAAAAGATTTTTTCACCTCTCCGGGCGGAACGAGGCTACATTCGACCGAAGTTGCCACTTTCTACGGATCGAGCAGAAAAAGAGTATACACACCTCGGGAAGTAAATAAGAAAGCCTCAGACCACATGTTTGTAGCTTCGCCGACAATTACATGTGACCTAAGACATTTCTTATTTTACTTACCTAGGTGTGTAATAATAATTATACTATTACATTAAAATTTCTATACAATCGATATTGTTTGGATTACATAAAATACCTATTATAGGGAATACTGGCATAAAATATAGCCTATGTTATTCAAGGATAGTGTAGCATTCTAATGATCAAGGAATTTTTAAAATCGGTCAAGTAGTTTTACAAATACAAATAATTAAAATAAAATAATTTTATAGTACAAATCTTTTCTCTTTGTTATATTAGTGTAGAAGTGTAGATAGTGTAGACTATCTAGTGTAGATAGTGTTTCTTGTTTACTTACTTATGAAACTGGCGTGGTTCTATCGAGTGCTTGAACTCAACATTTTAATGATATTCGCTTGCCGCGTCGACGGCGGGGCCCAAGCTATGGTAATTCTTACCTTTCTGTTTACATAACTACGTTTGAGGGCAGCAAGCTTTAACTCAAATAACTGGAGTTTTCCGGTTATGGGCATTTTCGTCAGAACATGTACAAAATTTAAAAAATACTTGATTGGAATAAAACTTTTGTAAATAATATAATTTTAATGAATTCGCATGCTCGCTTTATAATCTTTGATTTAAAACATAGAATTCTGATGAATTTCAGTTACTTTTATTTTAATTGAATTAAAAGGAACTTAGTGCACTTTATTTTGTCATGTTCGTTACTCATAAAAGCACTTGAAAAAATAAAACAAAATGTTTGTTTGATTTTTTAATTATTTCAATAGTTTGTAAAAATAAAGTTGCTGCGTCGTTCGTTGCTCTTTTATTATGATTGTTAGGAGCTTTGATAAATCTATGAAAAACTTGATTGTGCTCTTATTTATGGTGATTTAAATACTTCCTTATAATCTCACGCCTTTTATCCCCGAGGGGGTAGGCAGAGGTATTCCATTACTGGATATTTCACGAAATATATTGGACCCCCAAACGTGATAGGTCAGTGTTTCTGATTATGTTTTTTCGAGAGACATTCTATCAAAAGCATTAAATAAGCTTATATTTAGTAGCTTAATGACTGCATTACCTTATCAAGACATGTAAATAAAAAGTCTTCATCTGAATAGTAATTAGATGATAAAAATTGTATAACGTAATCTGGAGATATAACAAAAGAAGGCGAAATTAGGTTGACCCTTGTTATTCCGAACACCGCGGGGCCCCGAGATAAAATAAAGGCGGCTCTAAAAATCCAATATCTATTAACGGGTAATCCCAAAACCTTTCCCGAAGGTTTTGTTTTAACACTTACTTAGGTTTGAATATTTTAAGAGATTCTGGAGACAAATGATCTTACGAAATTTTACCATTTAGGATCATTTTATTGTGTACTAGCGACCCGCACCGGCTTCGCACGGGTGCGATGCTAATAGTAAAACCTTCTTCTTGAATCACTTTATTTATTAAAAAAACCGCATTGAAATCTGTTGCGTAGTTTTAAAGATTTAAGCATACATAGGGATATACTCGTAGGGACAGAGAAAGCGACTTTGTTTTATACTATGTAGTGACTAGTGACCCATCTTGGCTTTGTATGTATTAAAAAACTCACGCCTTTCATCCCCGAAGGGGTAGGCAGAGGTATTCCATTACTGGATATACCCACTTTTTACGAGATGTATTGGACCCCTAAACGTGATAGTTTTTATTATTTTGGTTTAAATTCCTAATAATCTGTGTATTTCAAGCCAAGATTTCAATTCTCGTTTCGTTTCATAAGCAACTCCTTCACAATTCTCTCTGTTTAAAAGAATCTTCAAACAACTGTCACAAGTGTTCTGTGACTGTCACTAAGAGCAAAAGTTTCGAGTCGAACGACGCAAAGTTGTCACAAAATGTTTTTTTTTATGTAATTCAACGCAATAACGTTTTGTAGTTGCGCCCAGGGATGCTTTGAGGTCCGAATTACTGCGATAATAGGCCAGGTTGGGAAGAAAAATTAGTTTCGAGTTAATTCTTAAGAGCCACGGAAGATTGGGTTAGCGGTGAGCGTTAAGGCCAACACACACAGAGGCGGAAAGGACGGGAAAGCGGCCGCGATTCGAGATGACTCTTTCAAACGCCTTCAAAAACGTTTTCAGATTCAATTCGACTGTTTTTTTTATGTTTGTTACCTAAGGACTTTCGACTGGGTAAACGAGGAGGTTATTAATTCGACTGTATGTTTTTTTATGTTTTTAATGGGTGACTTTCGACTGGGTGAACCGATTTTGATGATTCCTTTTTTCTTTGCAACGTGGTGTTTGACGTGTGGTCCCATTTGGTCCAGGGGGTCAATTTTTGAATCTCACCAAGTGACTAATTCTCACCGATGTGAGTGATTTCCGAAAGTTCGTATTTTTGAAACTCATCGGTGACTTACATTTGTCATACCTATGATATCGATTTACGAGTGCCCCCACCCACTCGTAATTGAAATCACCATGCGATTGTTTTTGACAGTTGACGTATGTGACATCTGCCAAAAGTGCCAAAGTATGTTTTTCGGAATAATTAGTAGCGGGGCTCGATTGTGATATTTTGTAATTGCGACGATTTATTGAAAACAGCGTGTGACTTTCAAAAATACGGCTTTTGGAAAATGGTGACATAAAAGTCATCGGTGATAATTTTAGTCACCGGTGATTTTGATATCACCAGTGCCATTCAAAAATCGCACTCCAGTTCTGACAATAACGTCCATGAGAAAACCCTATTAGTCTTAAATAAATTAATATTGTCTACTAACATTAGCTCATAAGTTATATTTTTGTATTACTAACACTATGGATGTTCATCCGAAATAAATGAGTATTATTATTATTATTATTATTAAATTTGCATTATTTATGTGTGCGACAAATGGACGAATAGCTCAATATCACCCCAACCGATTTCGACGATTTTTTTAACCGATTTCAAAAAAGAAGGAGGTTCTCAATTCTGCTGTATTTCTTTAGTATAATTCGTTGGAGTCGGTTTTTTAGTATTTAGAGTTCTATGTTATTTGCAACCTGGTTGCTTATTGTCTCCTAGGTGTTCCGCGTAATATCACCCGTGTAAGTCATGTTTCTAAATAAATAAATTATAGACGATTGTTACTCCCAGAAAAGTGAGTTTTCCAATGGTGCAAGAATTTTTAAAATCGGTCCAGTAGTTTATGAGTTTATTCATTACAAACATACAAATGTACAAGTCTTTCTTCTTTATAATATTAGTGTAGATAGATAGACAATATATTCCAGTCGCTGTGAGAGTTGACCTTTATTCTGAGAAGCATTCCGAGCATGTCGCATGTTTCTTTTGAAGAGTATAACTGGAGGGCAAATTGAAATTGTTTTTGTTGAAGGAAACGCAATAAGCATAATTATTTGCTCCCCAAATTCTCTAACTTCTTAAGCCAATAAAATAAAACCCAATTGATTTTTAATTGTTACGGTGCCTATTGGAACCGGGCGGTGCTTGACGAATTACAGGATAATAATTTGTAAATTAATGATTGATTTGGCCACTATATTGTTTGTAATTGCATCAACTATTTTTTTATGTTTCTTTAATTTAAAAAAGAGCAGTGATAGCCAAAACGGTTAAAGAGCCCCGCCGAAAATCAGTAAGGCTCGGGCTCGAATCCTTCATTGTACCAATGAATTTTTCAGAAACTTACGTACATATTTATCACTAGCTCGACGGTGAAGGAAAACATCGTCAGGAAACCCGCAGGTCTCAGAATTAATTCTGAGATATGTCTAAATAGACCCGGTCCGGCGATGGGCTCACCGCCTATCACGTTTAGGGGTCCAATGTATCTCGTGAAATGTGGGTATATCCAGTAATGGAATACCTCTGCCTAACCCCTCGGGTATGAAAGGCGTAATTTTATTTATTTTAATTTAAAGAATAATAAAAAAAAAAATTATTTGTATAATACCTAATGGACTTTATCTATTTTATCACAAATAATTTAGTTTCACAAATAAACTTTTCATTTCATTTAAAACTTTATTTCGAAATTGATAGCATTCATTGTAATAAAAATACATGCCTCGTAAACATTTATTTCCATAGCAATAACATCTTTATGATATTCAATAAAATGATGGATAGAGGCAGATGGAGCCTTGAGCTCTGTCCTTTGATATACGATCGCCTTGTTTTATTCTTATTATCTGTACTCACGTTGCTGTGGCTTAGCCTTTATTTTCACATTAGGTAGGTATATACCTGGGAGACAGGGATTTACTAACATCAGTGTAGTTAACGCCATCTACCGGTGATTGGCCGGTGTTTTTTTTAATATTGCCTTCATTTAATTTCAGGGCCGTTTCTTGAAATAAAAATAAATACATACATACAACAATTTCTCGATTAAACTAATTTCATAAAAACACTTGCGTATTCAAATGCATTTTTTTTTCTACATTTTAAAGCAATCGATAAAGAACTTTCTTATATTTAACATTTTGAACAAGCAAACATGAAGACATTTTTATTAGATTAAGATCAGCCCCCTATCCAAGTGGCATTGTACAATTTAATCGAATGTTCTTTTAGATTGACATGTATGGGATTGACATAAGCACTTGCCAACGAGCGCTAACGCTAATGTCAATCCCATACATGTCAATCTAAAAGAACATTCGATTAGATTGTGCAATGCCACTTGGCTAGGGGGGCAGGACTTTATTTGCATTCTAGCATAAATTCAGTCACATGGCAACAAACAGACTTACTTTGCTATCACTTTTAAACTAGAAGTCAAACTAATACAACAACTATGTGAACTAAAAAAAAAAAACTTTCTTTTTTTCTTTCAAACGGTTTATTGTAGCGGAATTCATTACATCCTTTACTACCCACAACTATCTCATGACGAAATCACTGCAATGAATATGCAAGTGCCCGCACAGGGTGTGAATGAATAAATTCCGGGCAGGGAATGAATAAATTCCCGTGGGAGGCAATTCCGAACATGTGCCCGTATTTACGAGCGAGATAAAGTGTGCCTATCGTCTGCGGTGGGCCGAGCGCGTGTTTAGTGGCCCGCCTTCCGAATGTTCTGCGGTTGGAAAGGGTATCTCCAAAGAGATTTAAATATAATAGGGCATAGAGGGGGCATTGGAAATATTTTCATACAATACTTTGAAGCCTAAGCGTCATGTCCTTGTCATGTCAGTTAGTATGAACGCGAGCTGTTATTCGGTCGAAATTGTACTAGACTTATTCCACTTGGAATAACTTTTGACTTCAAATTTTCTTTGCTTTGTCCCCTCTATGCCTTATTATATTTTAATCTCTTTGGGTATCTCACACCGGAGCGTGTTGCGGTACAACAGTTTTCAGCTGCGTTGAGCGGCTGTTGTTCCAAGTCAAGTAATTTAGTTGTCAAGTCTTTATTTTATGCTTTACTGGCTCTGCTACTAGTGTGCCTTGTTATTAGACTATTGACTTTTCTAAGTATAATTCTTATTACCTGCAGAATAAATACAGTTTCATTTCTCTTTTTATTTTTTTTCTCTAAGGACCATGCACAAAAATTCAATGTTTCCAACACACAACACCTCTCCCTTGGTTATCAACAGTAAAATTATAGCACTTTTACCGAAGACTTCGTTGTGACTTCTTGAAGCAATCTAAAAATATCCATCCCTCGCATTTTATCGAATTTCCCATTCACTGCACACTTTCACGGATCCTTGCCACATATTAATATAGTTACTATCACTTAAAACCCGAGATACACAGCAAAAGCATGTCCCTCTTCGGATTCCCGCCAAAAAGGCCATGCATGGTGGTATAATCCGACGCAATACTATGTCAGGGTATTAATCATATCATCGCTCGCGACGTTGCCGCTCTTCCGAACGGGGCTGCGTTTGGAATCGCAGCCACAACTGGAACTACACAAATGTTTCAAGTAATACCACGATAGCTTAGTGTGTTTGTCAAGTGAGAACTAAGCTCCACAGAACCACACCTTGGACACAAGCGATAAAATGTATGAAACAAACGCGTTGCTACGCACACAGTCTAAGCTCGTGTAGGTGAACGCGTACCATGCTCTGCGTACCTTGTCGTCGTCTCGTCCTAGCCAGCTGGTGACTGTGAGGTTACCGAGCGCGGGGTGACGGCACTTTTAGCGGGAGGCAGGGAGTGGCCATACTTTTTTTTTATGTTAAAAAAGGGGGCAAACGAGCAGACGGGTCACCTGATGGTAAGTGACTATCGTCGCCCATGGGCACCTGCAACTCAAGAGTCACAACTGCGTTGCCGGCCTTTGAGGTGGGAGTAGGGGGAGGGGAGGGGAGAGGAGGGGAGGGGGACTAATTTAAAGATCTGTCAAATTGTTTAGGCTACAGGAGCTACGAATGTAAGGACAACTCATTAAAATCTAACCTACACAAATCGAATCACTGTAAAACCCCTTCGAACTTTAAGCTGCAAAAAAAGAATAAATATACATTTTGCATTTTCCTATACGAGCATTTTCCTATATAAGAGCAGTGATAGCCCGGACGGTTAAAGAGACGGCCGAAAATCAGTGAGGCTCGGGTTCGAATCCTGGCATGTACCAATGAGTTTTTCAAAACTTACGTACATATTTATCACTAGCTCGACGGTGAAGGAAAACATCGTGAGGAAACCCGCAGGTCTCAGAATTAATTCTGAAACATGTGTAAACAGACCCGGTCCGGCGATGGGCTCACCACCTATCACGTTTAGGGGTCCAATGTATCTCGTGAAATGTGGGTATATCCAGTAATGGAATACCTCTGCCTACCCCCTCGGGGATGAAAGGCGTGAGATTATTTATTTATTTTTTATTTTATTTTCCTATACCTACATATATTAGTTTTTTTTGAAGTAAAAACTTCTTTAGCGGCGTTGAGCTGAGCACTTTTGTGGGATGGGTAAAAACTGTGAAACTCGAGTCAGGTCACGTGTGCTGATCGAAAAACCGTAAGACGGTTGGAGAGTAGTGTTGTAACACCGAAATCGATAATCAAGTTTTCACTTCTGCCGGCACTCCCGCGGTCTTATTAATAAAAATGGCCTATTCCTAGGATGATCAGAGGTTACGCTAGAAGTAGTTAATCCCTGAGTAACCAAGTATTACCTCAGTTTTTTTTATGTCATTAATAAACACGGAGTATCCTCGGACTAACTATACATTCCTTACACCTAGCTTACACTTAGATTACGTCTGAAATGTGGCAATACTGATGAATTTAAAAGTAAAAAGAGAGATAAGAACTTTTCCAAAATGGAAGAAATCCGGCCAAGTGCGAGTCGGTAATGGTACTGTAACACCCTGTCCCTAATAACAAATATTAAATACTGAAAGAATATAAAACAGCTTGGTGGGGCTGTAAACATGTAAACACATGTAAATATAATCAGAAATAGAAATTTATCAAAACTTAGGAAAAGTTCAAAAATAATGAAAAATCAGTAAAGTAGAACTTTGATTAGTCAAAGGGATGTTAAGATAGCATAAAAGTTTCATAAAAGTAGTTAGAATTAGGTTTCAGTAGGGTTTAGGAAAAGTTAAAACATCTTCCCATGGAAGGAAATGCGAAACAGGTCTCGTATTGAAATAAACCATTAATCGGTTATAACTCCGGAACTAATGGAGTTAGAGAGATGGGGAGCATATCGTTGTGGTACTGTTGACGGACACTACGATATGAAAGAGGTTTCATCGAAATCGGAGATGGTCGGGTTTTTCCAATTTTCCGCTGCGGGACACGAAGATAAAGTCTTGGCATATATGGTGAGGGAGGGTGCGCAGCCAGGATGCGAGGCTGCCACCTCAACCATAGGTTGGACTTAAGATGTATGATACATAGGTCGGTCTGTTGAGCGATGTTGAGCAAAATGGTAAATAAATAAATAAATAAATTTATAAATAAAATAAATTTATAAAATTTTCATATTATGGCGTTATTGGCTGGAAGGTTCGTTAATAACAGAAGTTATGAGGACAAGGCAGGTAAGGGTACCCTGTCTGATTAATGGAATATGATAGTTTTAGGCGATATTCTAGACGAACCTAATATATGAAAAGCAGGGCGAATAAAAGTAAATAACAGAGCTGGACTTATAATACATCTGGTTTCTCTCCCGCTTTTAGGGCAGCTAACGCTGTCCGCTCGAATTCAAATATTGGGACAAGGTAGGGGTTGTAGTGTTTGAGTTATTGAAGGAGTGTGTAGTACTGCCCGAGTGGTGCAGCGGTTGTGTTAGTACGTTTCACCGTTCCATGGTCGGTGTTATGTCAGCACGTTACATCGTACCGCGGATGGTGTTATGTCAGCACATACCAATGTTAGCTTGGCGGTGGCGGCACCTCTGATCTTTGACTTGCATTATGACTTCTTTGTGATGCAGAGGCTTACGCTTCGACACAACGATCTTGTTCAACACTGTTTGGCGACAAAGTGCGAAAAGGTAAAAAGTCCGTGCCTCGAGCACTGCCTTACGGTACGGCAAGGTGGCGTTATATAGACTTAGTTTTTGGACATAGTCCATAAGCTTTGTTGGATGTAGCGATCGCTCAAATATTACACATTGGGGCTAGTAGTGGAATGACCGACGACGCACCTCTTAGCGCTGTCTTGTGGTTCACAGTAGATACCCCGGGACTGCTTCTGAGCTTCTTGATGCTAAGTAACGGAGATGATGGTATCGACTAACACTTAATTGATGGAGGTTGATAACGTCTCTCATTGAAATGTGAAAAGCAACATCTAGCTTGATCGTAGACCTGACGGTTCGAAATGGGCATTAACATAAGTTATCTTCGAGGAGTATTGTTGGTCTAGTACGCGAACACTCGACCAAATCTTCAGGAGTAAGCTCTTCGGGGTCTGGAACTGGAGTCATGTTGGCATTCGTGTTGGCATGGTTAAGGGTCTAGAGACTTGATTAGCTTGACGGGGATGTCTGTCACTATTCTGTTGAGTTTGATATTGCAATAAAGTGATACCACGAATGAT
Organism: Ethmia dodecea; assembly: GCA_963855545.1. Classification (NCBI taxonomy): domain Eukaryota; kingdom Metazoa; phylum Arthropoda; class Insecta; order Lepidoptera; family Depressariidae; genus Ethmia; species Ethmia dodecea. The sequence continues at coordinate 324,045 of OY979453.1, forward strand.
CGAGAAAGGGGAACGCCTCATATATCCTATGATAACCATGTATTTTGCAGAACGTACATCGGTTACTCCATACTATCATATGAGTGCGCGCGCGACGCGTACTAATATAAATTAATGGTTTTACCATTATAAGCTCATTCAGGGTGTGACAGTGCCTCTGATGGCTGAACGAGAATCGATGGCTCGTAGGGACCGAGGTCGGGTTATGTTAAGCATTAAGACCTATGAACTTATTGTCCTATGAGAATTATTGCCTTACGGGGCTTACTGCAAATGATCCTGAGGTCGTAAAGACCAATTCAAACATGTTCGAGATTGCCTTACGGGGCTTGCTGCATATGCACCCGAGGTCTTAATGACTGGCGTAACTCGCCTTCGGGGAATCACGACTACGGTCGCACCGTTCCCTTCGGGGCAACACACGGCTACGGCCAAACCACGACTACGGTCGCACCGGTCCCTACGGGGCAAAATACGGCTACGGCCGCACCAATCGACTAAGGTTGCACCGGTCCCTTCGGGGCAAAACTCGGCTAAGGCCGCAACAATCGGCTACGGCCGCACCAATCAGCTTCGGCTGCAACAATCGGCTACGGCCGCAACAATCAGCTTCGGCTGCAACGGTCCCGCTTCGGCGGGATATAAGACCGGATGTCCGGCAAAACCGGGACGTTTGGGGGGGTCGCAAACGCAATTGTGGAATGTTGCGGGTCGGCGATCACCGTATGAAGCGAGGCGGAGCTTCCTACTCTTCCCACCAACCACATTTTTATTTCTTTTCTTGAAAGGAGGTGAGAATGTGGGGAAGGCGATTTTATCTCGAGTCTGTCATCAGATAAGAGATAGCAGGGGAGGGAAACATGAAGTGTCCTTCATGAAATTATTGCCTTAGGCATGAATGGCGCTGAAGTGGGCAGCGTTATTAAATATTAAAGATTAAAAGCGAAAGACAAATTTTATAAATACGCGATAGATAATTAATGGTATAGGTTGATTCAAGTTAAGATTTCTTTTGATGGCAAAGCATGATCCTCAAAAAGGATCTGGATTACTATTCACAAAGTAGTGTCCTACACTCTAGACGATCACATAACTTAATTAAAAGGCCAAAATTGCAGGAGATATTTGACGGTGTCGACCTATTTAGCGATGCCTCCAAAGTGAATACTTTGGAGATAATCATGAAGCTAAATCTTGAGGTCGTTTAAAAGCTATGCGTAGGATGTAAATGATGGTTACTCATTTACGTCTATACGTGTAAAATTGATGTTCGTTTGCTACGAGTTAGCAGCGGAATGTCATACAGTGGGTTCTCTCTAATTCCGTGCAAGAGAACATGATAACAAAATATTGAAACGATATCTTGTGAATGAGATCCTTGCTTTGAGCTGTGCAATACTTGCTTAGCATTATAAGATGTTTAGCTTTGCATGGCTGGGAATTAAATCTATTACGTTGGAATTTTTGGTTCCAATGTATAGAGAGATAAAGTAGATGGGGGGTTCAGTTACAGTACGAAGGGTTTCGTAATGGTACGACCTATAAAAACGGCAAAAAAATAACGCTGGTTGTATGGGATCCCTCCTTAATTTATTCAGTTTTTTAGTATTTGTTGTTATAACGGCAACAGAAATACATAATCTGTGAAAATGTCAACTGTCTAGCTATCGCGGTTCTTGAGATACAGACTGGTGACGGACAGACAGCGAAGTCTTAGTAATAGGGTCCCAATTTTACCCTTTGGGTATGGAACCCTAAAAAAATGTGTTTCACAAGTGACAGCTGACTATCTGACATCCGTATTTGTGGTTAGTGAGTAGCAAAGAGATTAAAATATAATAATATTTAAATCTCTTTGATCCCATCGCCTTACCGTCATCCTTCCGTCATCGATGAATGTCAAAGTAACTTTTAGGTTAGCATAAAACCTAAACCATGGCTAATCCCTGCTTAAACTAGGTGACACCAAGGCGTAACTTTTACTCCGGGAGTAGGCATGGATTACTCCTTGCTTACTCTGTGTTTATTAATACTGAAATTGGTTAGTAATGAGTTAATACTTGGAGTAAAGTTAATCTTTCTCTAGTCGGAATTTATTAATAAGACCGCCGGAGTGCAACCCGTTTTTTTATTATTATTATTATTTGTAAGTACATAAAAAATTAGGTGCGATCCGGGTAAACAATCACTGCATGGCTTGCTTATATACATTTTTTTCTTTAGAAACGTTTTGGTATTATAATTCCTTATTGATATCAGGAACAAAACAGATAACAAAATTATAATTCCAAGTGAATTGTTATGGAATACGCAAACAATGTATCCTTCATTCCACTTACGAATACACAGCGACAGAAATTACCAAATAAGCTGACATTCCCCTTTTCAACATTTCCCCTTTTTCAATATTGTTGTTAAAGTAATCACCTCAGCCAAGAAGACGACAATCGTAATAAAGATGTATTAAAATTCCGGGGAAGCCCCGCTAGTAAATCCCCGAAGCCATTTGTCGCAATTCGCGTGACAGGTGACATGACGTGACATGACACGAATTTTAGCGCGACGTCAGGCCGCGTGACACCTGAACATCGGCTTAGCATGCGTGACGTGTCATTTCTTATAATGTGACAGCACCGAAATCCAACTATCCTACTAAAATTATAAACACGTAAGTTTGTAAGGATAGATGTTTTTGTAATTCTTTGAAGCAAAAGCAACGTAACATAGTTTACACATCAAACTATAATAAGTTGGTAGTGACCCTGCCTTCTGGGTCGGAGGTCGCGGGTTCGATCGCCGCTCGGGGCCAACATTTGTGTGCATGAACATGTCTGTTGGCTTCGTGTCTGGTCATTTAATATTTATATAAGTATGTTTATCAGTTGTTTAGTATCCATAGTACAGGCTCTGCCTAGTTTGGGAATTGTGTCCCACAATTAGTATAATTATTATTTTTATTATAATTTATTTTAGTGTATTTATTTATTTTATTTTTATTTAATTTATCTTTGGAAGACTTACAGACTAATAAATTACAGTAAATATCAAATGTAATATAACAGGTAGGCTAATTATTCATTATAAAGATAGTCTGTAATATAGTAGTCTGATATGTATGTATGATATAGTATAGTATGATAGTATGATTGTCTGCAGTCCGCTTGCGCAAAATTGTGAGAATGTATATTGACTCCTCTACAAGCGTCTTTAAAAGCTACAGATCGGATTTTGATCAAACTCTCCAGTGGTTTAGATAAAACATCAAAATAGCATATAGATTTTTCTTTACCCCAAAACGCGGACGCAGTCGCAAGCAAAACGTAGTCTTCCATAAATAAATGCCAGAAAGATTTATGTTTGTCTTGTAAGGGAACCCGCATTTATCACAGTCCCAGCGAACGTAAGAATCGAAGGAAGTCCAAAGGAAAATATGATGAACATTTTCTCGGGCTCTTTGAAGTTGTAAGAAGCAAATTACAGCAAATTTCTCATTCGTGAAGCCAAATTAGCCTCAAAGCGGTTGTCGTGGGCCGCATAATTGCTATTGGGATATCAAGGGACGTCTGTTACAAATGTCTTTATGACAAAAATAGAACAAAAATCTGGTCAAGTGCGACTCGGATCCGCTTACGGAAAGATTCTTACTACTATTTAATATATTTATCTTATGCATACATATATACATACATAATGTCAAGCCATTCCCATTGGGGTAGGCAGAGACAATAGACTGCCACTTGCTACATATCTTATGCATTCAGAAAAAACCGGCCAAGTGCGAGTCGGACTCGCGCACCGAGGGTTCCGTACAACCTTGCAAATTTATGGTTTTCGTAATTTTTCCTTTATCTATGCTATAAGACGTTGCTTCGTACCAAATTTCAAGATTCTGAGTTCACGGGAAGCACCCTGTAGGTTTTGATTCCCTTGCAAGTGTCGAAAATTTGCGGCATAAACGGCTGTATCTTTTGATTGCGTTGGCTTGGAAGTTTGATTTTTTCACAGCTTCAAGGGACAGTGGACCTGAGTAATTGATATAAATTTCAGCTTCATACCTCCACGCGTTCCTGAGAAAAAGGGTCTTGACAGACGGACGGACGGACGGACAGACGGACAGACAACAAAGTGATCCTATAAGGGTTCCGTTTTTTCCTTTTGAGGTACGGAACCCTAAAAAGTGATTAATTTCAAAATTCTTAGCAAAATCCTAACTCATACTTACCTAGTCGGTTTTTTGCTACGTTTACTTTTATACTTTAAAGTTAACACAACAACTTAAAAATACTTTCCTTATAGCCAATCTTTTTGGACGAGTTTAGAATGCCTTGTTATTAGACTTTGACGTTTAAAGACGTGAGATTATATATGTATGTATGTACATATTGACGTTTCTGTGTACCTTTTGTACCTACAGAAATAAATGATTTTTGACTTTTAAATATGTACATGTTGTAGCTATTAGTAGCGGAACAATACTATCCAAACGAGCGCGGTATGAATATAACTCATAATAATATAATCTCACGCCTTTTTTTATCCCCGAGGGGGTAGGCAGAGGTATTCCATTACTGGATATACCCACATTTCACGAGATATATTGGACCCCTAAACGTGATAGGTGGTGAGCCCATCGCCGGACCGGGTCTGTTTACACATGTCTCAGAATTAATTCTGAGCCCTGCGGGTTTCCTCACGATGTTTTCCTTCACCGTCGGGCTAGTGATAAATATGTACTTAAGTTTTGAAAAACTCATTGGTACATGCCAGGATTCGAACCCGAGCCTCGCTGATTTTCGGCCGGCTCTTTAACCGTTCGGGCTATAACTCATCTATAGTTTAATATCTTTGACTAAGACGTCCTTTGCGGACACTTTACAGGAACCTGGAGTGACCTTTCTCCACTCTCCCACATAGTCCAGACGACGAGATAAATATTTCATTTGAATTCTTGACTGGCCGGAATGGGAACTCCTAACTTTCTAGGTTTTATTGGTCATGTTGCTTTGAAAGATTTATCGGTGTCTTTGTAAAGAAATCCATTCCCCGAATTGAAAGGTTCAAAGGAATCGAAAATCATTTGGAGAAAACAAATCAAGTTTGTTGCCAAAAATGTAATGCAAGAAACAAACGAAAAATTCATTTGATTTTATGAGAGCAGTTATAGAACAGTGGTTAAAGAGCCCGCTTCTTAGGCGTGAGGTTCGGGTTCGAATCTTGGCTTGCACCAATGAGGTTTTCAAACAGACAGACAGACTGACAATTGACACATTTTTTCATGGTAAGAATTTTAGCAAACATAAGTAAACAATCCTCGATGTGATGCTTTGGACGAGGTATTTAATTTATAGTTTAAAATTTTGTATTGAATTTTATCAATTACTTAAAAATATTTATTGTGGTTTAAATCGTGAGGAAACCCGCAGGTCTCAGAATTAATTCTGAGATATGTGTAAATAGCCCCGATCCGGCGATGGGCTCACCACCTATCACGTTTAGGGGTCTAATGTATCTCGTGAAATGTGGGTATATCCAGTAATGGAATATCTCTGCCTACCCCCTCGGGGATGAAAGGCGTGAGATTATTAATTAATTAATTTTATGGTTTAAGTCAATAACAATTTATATCATAGTTATAAATAATTTAATAATAAAAAAAGTAAACAAGTACATTGCTATTTATAAATAAATGATAGATAAGTGTAGGATTCTGTGGCAAATTAATAACAAAAGAAAAGAGCGTTATTCTCGCCGGAAAACTGCATTGCAGTTTGACGAGTGTATTTTAAAATTATATAGATAACTATTTGTAAAAGGAATAATAAATAAATAATCAAAAAAAATCTCACCTACATATTTATCACTAGCTCGACAGTGAAGGAAAACATCGTGAGCAATCCCGCTGGTCCCAGAATTGATTCTGAGGCATGTGTAACAGACCCAGGCCGGCGATGGGCTCGCCACCTATAACGTTTAGGGGTCCAAAGAATATACTAGTGAAACGTTATTATTTCCAGAAATGGAATACCTCTTCCTAGGTGATAAAAGGCATGAGATTACTTGATTTTAACCCCCGACGAGGAACAGAGGCGTGTATACTGTGTATCTGTATGTCTGTTTGTTTCCTCGTTAGGTCCCAAATGGCTGAACCGATTTTAATTTAGTTTTTCTTTTAAAGGTGACTATCGAGAGTGTTCTTATCTGTAGTTCAAGAAAATCTGTCCAGCCGTTTGTGTTTAAAAGTATTTTTTGTGGCGGGGTTCTTTCAATTTTCAATTTATAGTTTACTAGCAGCGCCCCGCGGTGTCACCCGCGTAGTTCCGGTTCCCGTTGGAATACGGAAATAAAATATAGTCTATGTGTTATTCTGATGAATTATCTATATAACTCTTAAGTTTCATCAAAATCCGTTCAGTAATTTTTGCGTGAAAGAGGAACAAACATCATTCCATACAAACTTTCGCGTTTATAATATTAGTAGGAAGTAGGATATTCATAGTTTTTTTGTATGATCGTCGTTGACCCACTAATTAATTCCCAAATCACAGTCTTTAACAAAACAATAAAGAAATCTAATAACTCGAGTGTAGTTTAAGAGTTTAATTTTCCGCTAGACGAGGGTCGGCCGACGTAAGTCCAAACTTTACCGGAATTCATTTACTTCGCCGCAAACTTCGTAGATTGTTCTCGGCCATCATCGTCTTGTCTCTAATTCTTTAACGTGGACAGGCTTCTTTAAAGTTTTAACGGGTCGTGGGGGAATGTCGGGAGTTCCCTGAGGGCTACAAAAACTTGGTAGGGGAGAGAAACAAGGATAAAAATCTATTGACGGTCATGTCATCGACCGCCATTTTGTATCTGTACATCCTACTACTAATATTATAAACGCGAAAGTTTGTTTGGATGGATGTCTGGATGTATGGATGTATGGATGTCTGGATGGATGTTTGTTCCTCTTTCACGCAAAAACTACCGAACGGATTTTGATGAAACTTTACAGTTATATAGCTTATACATCAGAATAACACATAGGCTATATTTTATCCCCGTATTCCCACGGGAACGGGAACTACGCGGGTGAAACCGCGGGGTGCTGCTAGTATATAATAAAACTCGATTAAGACCGTGTCTGAACATAAAATATTGCCTTTGCCTTTAGGCATTAAGTTCGCCATGTGTACATTTTCTTGGTATATAAAGTTAAATAAATAAATAAATTATCGATATCAACTAAAATTTTTAATATTTTAAATTTTTAAAACTTTAAAATATTAAAAATTTTGCTGATGTCCGTTGAAGAGTTCCGTTCTCCACCTGAAGTTTTCCATTCGATTTTCACAAAACTTATATGGCACCAACCTTGAGGAAATATTTTCGATATCCTTTCAAATTTGACGGAATTATGGATCAACATAAAAAAAAAAATTTTAGAACCGATTTTTAGGGTGCCGTACCCAAATGATAAAACGGGACCATATTACTAAGACTCTCCTTCTCGCTGTCCTTCCGTCTGTCAATAGGCTGTATCTCATGAACCGTGATTGTTAGACAGTTGAGATTTTCACAGATCACGTATTTCTGTTGCCGCTATAAACAAATACTAAAAAAAAAAAATTAAAGTGACTTCCTTACAACAAAGGTGATTTTTTTAGCCGTTTTTATAGATAATGAGGCCGACTCGCACTTGGCCGGTTTTTTGTTAAAGTTAAAAATAAGTAATTAGCGACGTTTCAAAGTACTTTACAGCTCTATTCCTCTTATCCACAGAGGTTCGTCCATCCTAAGGTTGTCTGGAAGAGATCGCTAAAAGAAATAAGACCGCCCATTGTACTTTAGTTACTGTTGGTATCCATATTGTGTTGTTTTTGGAGTACAATATAGAGTTATTGTATTGCAACATAAACAATGACGGTACAAGTTTAGTGAAGAATGCCCGGAATCTCAACCGTAATGGTACATTATTAATCAGAACAAAGATCCCGGGACACGTCCATTACGTTCCCGGAAGGTTCCAGAAGGTTTTCAAAACAAAACACACTCAGCCCGCCATAATAAGGCGCAATGTTTTAGTAATGACATCAGTATTGTTGTGGGTTAACCGAAATGGAAATGTACTTCAATTATTTCTTATTTATTAACCGACTTCAAAAAGGAGGAGATTATCAATTCAGCTGTTTTTTTATGTTGTGTACCTCAGAACTTTAGTAATCGATGTACCAAACACATTTAAAAAAAATGTGTCTGGTGCAAATACTTGACGGATTTTGATGAAATTTGGTGTGGAGATAACTGAGTAACCGGGTCAACATCTAGAGTATTTTTACAGCGGGAAAACGTCTCTTTCTCACGGGAAAACTAAAAAACTAGGTAAAAAAAGAAATACGTACTACTCCGTAACGATAATACCTAGAAACTTGAGATATGGTATGTAGGTAGGTTTCATTATGTCGTAGACAACCGCTATGAAGGGATTCTTGGAAATTCCCAAAGGAAACAGGAATAAACGGGGCCAATTCTACTAAGTGTCAACGGTCATAGTTGGATGACAATGAGATGTCAATGGTCAGTCAATGCTGTTATTTTGACACTTTGCATAGCAAATAACACCATCGATTGACCATGTCATTGTCATTGTCATCCAACTGTAACCGTTGACATTTACATCTACATGATATACTTTACATTACACCGAAATGTTACAAGTCAGTCTCTACTTTAAGAATTCTGCCGAAAAAGCAGAGGCATTTGGCGCGCCAATAGCCAGTTTAACATGATGTTTCCCCCTCGCCGCAAAGGTAATGGTATTGCAAATGAATCGCTTGAAATATGAATGAACCAATGGGTTTTAAATCATACGCACGCTTGCAAATGAGAGTGGAGTTTTAGTAATTTTGCTGAGTTTTTACTCATTTCTAGTTTGAACAGGCTTTTATTTTATATTTTTAGATGTTCTCCGAAATGCGAAAACGTGCTCATTTCGTTACGATGTTGAACAAGTTCACTCATAAGAAAAAACGAATACAAGTACAGAAAGGATTTAGAAAATGTTTTCCATATTCTGGAGATGTCTAGTAAAAAATATTTTTGTGACTTAAAAAATCGGTCAAGTGTGAGTCGAACTTGCGCACGAAGAGTTCCGTCTATAAGAACGGCAAAAAAATCACGTTTGTTGTACAGGAGCCCCCTTAAATGTTTATTTTATTTTGTTTTTAGTATTTGTTGTTACAGGGGCAACAAAAATACATAATTTGTGAAAATTTCAACAGTCTAACTGTCGCGGTTCTTGAGATACAGCCTGGCGACAGACAGACGGACAGACAGCAAAGTGTTAGTAATAGGGTCCTGTTTTTACCCTTTGGGTGTGGAACAATAAACAAATTTTTATTCTACTTCCACGATTAGTTTATGAACCTACATAGTAGGTAACAAAGGTTAGGTATATAATTTTTCAACACACTTGCTCATAAAGTGGCTCTAATTTCACTGCAATTAGGCACATAATGACACCTATAATCAAACTGAGACTTTTTGTTTGCTATTATTCACTAGTGAGTTATAGATTTTTTTTTTCAATTTTGTTGCTAGAGTTGCTTTGTTCTTAAAAAAGTTTCGATACAAAAAAGATCGTATTCAATCGTACTAATAAATTAATACACAAATATGGCTTGCTCATTTCATGCAACTTCGTATTTAAATAGATCATTTCAACTTGTACGTGTTTAATAAACAAAACTTTCACTCAAATATAACTTTGGTTTTCTCTGTAAAAACTTTAAATACCCCATTTTGTACGTGGCTAAAACGCTATCCACGACAAACCAAAGAAAAAGAAACCTAATTTTTTTAGTCCATGGCCGATCGCCATTGTAAGATGCGAGCGCATAGGAAAACGAGGCTGTATGGGCCTAGATCCTTTTGCCTTTTCCAAATTATATAAATAAAAAATTGGAAAACCAATTAATTTTCCCCGCCATTGCGAATGATTATTTTAAAATGATTTTTTAGTATTATTTATTCACAAGTGTATTGAAAAACGTCGTATGATACACGTGTGTATTGATGATTACCGTCCTCGGCTCTCTTATGACCCTCGCCTACGGCTCGGGTCTCAATGGCGCCTCAGCGGTAATCACCAACTTTACTCACTTGTACCATAATGTACTATTCATACAATATCGTACACACACCTTCCTATAATCATGCAGTTGCGTAAACACATACCATATACAACTTTTTCTATAAGAAAATACAACTCAATTTTATTAACCCCAATAAAGCCTCTATATACGTCTAGAAATACGAGTAGCTTATTATGCCAAGACCCAACATTTGGGGCGCACTCGGCAACACGTTTTCGCATATTGACTTGGGTCTCTAATAGTCCTATATTTCATCAGTATGGCACTTGCACCAATGGGCAGCACTTCGTACTACCTCGAAGGTGTAAGTGCCATTTATACCAAGACTTATGCGCGTATGCCAAGGCTGTGCACTCATTTGCGGTTCGCCTACGACATGGCAGATGGTATTATTTATATTATCATCTCGCGCATAAGTCTTGGCATATTATACATTGTAATATTATTACTACGCACGGTTACCTTTGCTCTCCCATTTTCGTGACATCATCTCATATGTCTATCGACGCACTTCTCTTAATATCATTCCTTTTCGCTGCATTCATTTCTGTAGATCCCTGAAACCTGTTAACGTTATAAAAACACATCTTCACTGCGCTACCACATCGTATCTTCACATTACAAGAACCTTTATAAATCGGTCTTGGCTCCAATTACTTACAGCGCAGTTTTCACGTGTTCACTATACTCCTAGAACTTGGGGCTTCGAGCGCACAGATGCGCGTTACTTTTTCCTATTCCAATTCACTATTATTTTTTGATTTTTTGAATTGATTTGCTGTTTATTTTGCTAAAAAGGTAATTTTGACACTTCTGACATTGTTGTTTATAACGGTTGTTATGGCAATTTCTTTCTCATTTTATTAGTGGCCTGATGTTTCGTATGTGATCTTTCGCTAAATTGTGAATTTTGGGCTGGCCATTCGTAAAAAAATACTTCTAAATTCAAAATTACGATTCCTCTGCCAAAATTCTATACAAGGCAGAGGATTCGGAAGAGCAAATCAAGTCTTACTCCAGCTTTCATAAAAGAAAGTTCTAATTAAAGGCCTTATCCCGGGGTCGAGCGACCCCGGGACCCTGCAGTGCCTCCTTCTAAAAATCTTCACCGTGTGTGAGCCCCTCATTGTGTGAGTCATCTTGGTTCCCGTGTGTCCTCCCGCCTGGCCGTTGCCAGACGCTCGCAGGCCCCTCCGCCTTGCCAGTGCCAGACGCACGCAGGCCCCTCCGCCTTGCCAGTGCCAGACGCACGCAGGCCCCTCCGCCTTGCCAGTGCCAGACGCACGCAGGCCCCTCCGCCTTGCCGTTGCCAGGCGCACGCAGGCCCCTCCGCCTTGCCGTTGCCAGGTGCACGCAGGCCCCTCTGCCTTGCTGCGTACCCCTGCCGTGACTACATCGAGCCTCACTACATCTGGCCTGATTACATCGAGCTGTGCGGCCTTCAAGCGCGCAGCTCCTTCACCCCTGCCGTGCTGACGTCGTGCCCCTATTCTCCGCATCCATCCGTCATCAACTCCACTGACACATACCGCTTACCACGCATCACACGCCCATACACCCACTTCACAAATTCCCTTTTTTTAAAAAAACTGATGTAAATAGTGTTTTTTTAATATTATTTATCGAAATATAAAAATATCCTCATTCTTCATATTTTCTTTTTTTATTTTGTTCTTTTAAAATTGTCGCTTCACGACAACATCTTGCTAATATATTTTTTTATTTCGTACACAATTTACACACTGTTATTCAGTCCCGAACTAGGCAGAGCCTGTGGGTATCAAACAACTGACAAACATACTTAAATAAATATTAAAAAGCCAGACACGAAACCAACAGACATGTTTATGCACAGAAATGTTGGCCCCGAATCTAACCCGCGACCTTCCAGTACTTTCTGAGTTTATTCGCTACGAAAATACAAAGCTACAAATCTTTCAAAGTCAAAGTCAAAATGTTTTATTCAAAATAGAAACTTACAAGTCCACTTATTGAACGTCATTTCAACTCCACTGCTTCAGCATGTATGATTGAGGAGAAGAAGCGGGGCAAGAAACTCCTCAACACAATATTCTTTTAAGGCGACTGTAGCCGCCAACGGCCTTGGGCTTCAGGGCGGAGCTTACGTTTCCCGCTCCGCGCTTCCCCGCATTTTGACCACGCGTCTTGATAACGCAGTAGGGTCAGTAATAAAATATATACAATACAAAACGAAACTTGCATCAATATAAAAATGAATCTTTGATCTAACATTCATAACAAAACATTTTGTGAATGGAACGTTACTTCAAACACCAAACATCTTTTAGTAATTATAATAAACTGATAACAAAAACCTAGAAAGCAAAATTGTGGAAGAGTTCTCCTGCCACTTCACCATCAACTCCACTAACCATAGGTAGTATGCATTGTGACGGACGAGCATAAAATGCTTGGCAACTCTAATATAATATATAATACTAATAAAAGTAATATTATTATTATTAATACAATCGCAACAAATAAAATACTAATCATTGAGTAGTTCAGGTAGCCCAATCTGGTCTTCATCATCAGTTCCACTTCACCAAATGGTGCTTACCAAGAGTAAATGTACTAGTTAAACCCAAATTGCAGTAGGTGTACACTATAATATTCATAGATTAATCGCACCCTTAGAATGAAAGTGACCCAACTCAAAATTCCTGTATTTTCTGATTTTGCTATAAACTGACCTGAAACATCCTATTCTAAACCCCTATGGAGAAAAAGAGACCAAACTATAAGTAAAAGGGGGACCGCCGATAAATCGGTCACTTTAGTTGATCACGGTATTTACCTATGCATGTCGTGTGAAAGAGACCAAACTAGTATTGCGTCAAAAGAGGTAGCGAGTAGACGAGTACAACATCGACGGATCTCGAATTATGCCAGTTTATTGGAAATACTGTAAAAGTAAATAACATTTCTTTTTTTTGTACTAAACTGACCACTTTTTTGAAATAAGTCTGTTTATAACAAAATATCTATTAGATTTTATTGACTGTTTTATATTGGGTTACTTTAGTGCTAACATTAAATAAAAGAAGAAAGACACTTATAGGTATAGGCCTCTTTAGTAGTATATATTTTTGCCATAAAGTGACATAATTTGGAACTACTTTATGTTTAATGTCAAAATAAATATTTAAAATACATTTAAATTGAATATGATGTTACTAATATGTACATTAAAGATACATATACCCGCGAAAAAGAAATCATTTCCGATGAAACACGGTAAAGATACATTAAGTTTATTCAAATTTACAAGCTTTTGAAAACTTTCTTGCTCATTTCCCACAAATTGCGTTTTTTGACTTAGGTCACTTTCGTTCTGGGGGTGCGTTATAATATTGGAAAAGTTCCCTCGATTTCTCGAGGATCCCATCATCGGATCCTGACCTGATGAGTAAGGTTCTACCTGGAAAGTATACGATTTCAAACGAAAAAACAATTTCCCGAATCGCAGAAAGCAGTCTTCGAGTAATCTGGGAACACACAAAAAAAGAAATAAAAGATTTCGACACTGATAACTTTCTCTTTTTTTTTAAGTTGCTTAAATAAAAAAAAACGATTTAATGAAGGAGATTCGTGAAAGCTAACATGGATCATGGTAATAAACATTGTCTATGTACATCTTTTCCTCATTTTATATTGTGTCTAATAATGTTATTAGCCGAAGTCGGTTGAAAATCCATTATATTCAGTTCCACTTCAATAAATTGAGGTTTCCAACAACAAATAAAACACCCCTATTGTTTCCTTGAATCAATCTTTATGTTTTGTATCCCTTACCCGACTGCCTCATAAGGATGATGATGTTTGTTATTACTTGTTATGATAAAAAATTCTGAAAATAATAGTGTCGGCTTCTACTGCCGTTATGAAGACCCCCAAACACATACGTTTTTCTTATATATCTTATATATGTACAGAAATCAGTTACAATTTTATTATAATGTATGTATATATAGAAATGCATAGTTCAACGTTTTAGTTGTATTATGTTTATTTATAATTATTCTTTGCGAAAGCCTTACGTGTTTATTTATATAAGTACATGCAAGTTACTAGTAAGTACGGCGATGGGCTCACTACCTATCACGTTTAGGGGTCCAATGTGTCTCGTGAAATGTGGGTATATCCAGTAATGGAATACCTCTGCCTACCCCCTCGGGGATAAAAAAGGCGTGAGATTATATATATTATATATATATATATATATGCAAGTTATTTGCCGACGCAGCACAAGAAATCGAATCGACCTCCGGTCTTGGAGGGGGAGTGATGTAGCGACACTACATAGGACGCGCCAATAGAAGGCCGAGTTACATAGAACGCGCCAATAGACGGCCGAGTTCTAAACCGCTCTATCGGAGTTTTCTAATGAGTTTGTATAAATACAACTGTCCAACATCAACCGTTGGACCGCGGTCCCCAGGCACGATCACCTCGCCTGGCGGAAGATCTTCCCTTTTCACAATGGAGGAGCATTCCACCTCCGCTCCTCCATATGTTCATATTCTAAGCTTTTGGAAGAGGTAGGAGGTGAGATTTAAAAAAAAATTTGAGTAAAAAAATTATTAATCGAAACATTATTTTAAATGTATACGTATATTTACACCAATATTACAAAATTCGACATATTTAATTTTTTTATAAACCAGTAACAATTTTTCATATTTATTTATTGTGTTAAAAGTTTAAAAGACATCCCTCTTTGTACACTGTACTACACATAAAATGCGTAAAAATTCGAGCGCGCAGCGGCAACGCGGCGCGCGGCCTCTCTCCTTGAATGTCTGCGCTGGACTGGCTCCCGTCGCCCCCGCACGGACCCGCTAGAGACGATTTGTAGTGAAACTGCTATTTCGTAATTTGCGTAAAAACTAATTGGTCTTTTAAAAAACTGAACTATAAAATTTTAGATAGATGAATTACCAATGTTTTCCCGCAAGAGCTATGAAAATATCGTAGTTTAGAAGAAGAAGCGAATTTAAAATTCAAAACAGCCTTGTTGCAATAATTTTTTTCATATAGTAAATAATGTTCTACAACATTTTCAAACTATGAAAATGAAGATTATATATCAACGCTTAAGATATATTTTTTCTGGAATTTTGTGATTGCTCGTTTATAAGCCTTATGCCTTCAAAGATGACCATTTCACGACACTACTCGCCTTAATCAATTGTTACATAACACTTAATTGCGTTACATAATTTCGTTTGTTTTTCGCTATCGTATTGCGCTGGGCTGGAGGAAATCTGTTCCAAGCATCATTGTCATTTATGTAATCCTCTTCTTAATATTAGTTTAGATTAGTATAGATAGTTCCATCATCAACAGTTTTTTCGAGTAGTTAAACAAGATGTACGCAGCAAGTCGCAGTCTATTGTCTCTGCCTACCCCATTGGGAAATAAGCGCGAGATTATGTTATGTATACGAGAAACGTTGAAATAAATAAACCCATCCACTAATGCCCGCGGCACGCGCAGGGGAGGCCCCCGAGACCACGCTTAGCGGAACGGTTATCGGCAAATAAACTTTCATGTACCATAATAACACTTCGCTTAAGCTTTTGCTGATAACCACTTTTTTGTAAAACGAGGTTTTTTGGATTTTTGAACGAAGTTCCTTATCGCGCGTTGCGAAAGGGGGCTAGACGGAAATTAAGACCAAAAGTTGTAACGACCGACACTTTTCAGCGTTCGCGTGTTTCTCTGTCTGTTGTTGGTCGTTGAGTTAATGCTAAAAACTAACAAATGGCGCTGCTACGATGAAATACCGCTAATCATCCAGAGCTGCCACTGTTACGAAGTAATACCTTGACTTATCAAGAGATGGCGCTGTTAACACATTGTGACGACGATGACGACTGACGATGGTGATGTTCCGGGTGTCCCTTGACACCTCTCAAGTTTTTTTTTAGTGTGCGAAATATTTTTATGGCGAATGCAAATTATTTAAAAAATATATATTAAATGTTGATACGAGCTTTATGAGTTCGACATAAAATTGGTTCCGAGGCTTGTATCTGTAGCCAAGCCTGGCGATAAAGACACACAAAATGTAAAATCTAATTGTTTTTAGTCAATATAAGGGCACAGAAGATAATAGTACAGTACCTAAGTAGGGTCTCATAAGTTCACTTATTGGAAGTCGTTGCGACTCCACCGCTTCGGTATGTATAGTTGAGGAGAAGGGAAAATCATATTTTAATCAATTTTTTTATAGAATTGTGTCGAGGATCACAAGCATAACCACCTGTCTTCTGTCTCGAAAGCGTTTCCCTAACACCCTGTATAGCTCTTTGGACACTGAGTGAGTGGAATAGACCCCTAAAACGGAGGTAAAATGTCATTTCTACTTCAACCTCTTTATTCAGTACCTAATTAATCAAAAGTAAGTTCATTTTAAAGGAACGCCCGTTATAAATAATAGAAAGTAACAAAGTGCCTGTTCAAAGAGATTAAAATATAATAGGACATAGAGAGGGCATCGGGAATATTTTCATACAAAACTTTGAAGCATGTTTGAAGCTCAAGCGTCATGTCAGTTAGTATGAACGCGAGCTGTCATTCGGTCGAAATTGTACTAGACTTATTCCACTTGGAATAACTTTTGGCTTCAAATTTAAATCGCTTTGTCACCTCTATGCCCTATTATATTTTACTCTCTTTGTGCCTGTTTAATGTAAGTTAATTAATTCGTTTAATTAGGCAGTCTTTAGCCCGGGGCCTGGAATACACAGTTTGTTTAGGTTCAAACGGATATCACAAGGTCTAGTTATGTCCATTGAATTTCAGTTACGATGTAATAATAATTTATTAAATTATAATTCCTATCGTAAAGCTATTTCAATTGTAACACAAAAGTTCGTCTATGTCTAGGCTTCTTCTAAATTGTCTCTTATAAGTATTAAAAGCATATTTTTTATACAGGACGAAAAAAGCTAACGGGAACTTAAGAATTTGCTAATTTGATTGGCTCTTCTCGGGGAACCAGCAACTCGTCGGTGGAGATGGGCTGCTGTTTACATTTAGCCAATCTGCATGGACGAGTTTGGTGTGCCTTGTTATTGACGTTTCAAAGTGCATTTTATATAACTACTAGCGGATGCCCAGCGGCGTTGCCCGCGCGGATTCCGTTTATTCCCGTTCCCTTGGGAATTTCCGAAAATCCCTTCATACCAATTTCCTATGACATATCAGACACCTTCATACCATTTTTCAAGTTTCTAGGTGTTATCGTTTCGGAGTAGTACGTATTTCTCTTTTTAGCCAGTTTTTTTATTTTCCCGTGGGAATGAGATATTTTCCTGGAATAAAAAGTACCCTAGATGTTGATCCGGGTACTCAGTTATCTCCATACCAAATTTCATCAAAATCCGTCCAGTAGTTTTTGAGTGATGCGTGCACAACCAGACAGACAGACAGACAGACAGACAGACAGACAGACAGACAGACAAAAATTCCAAAAAATGGTGTTTCGGTATCTATATCGATAACTATATACACTACCGTTAAAATTTTCAAAAAATATTTAATGTACAGACACGGCCCCGTTAGAGTTTTATTATATGTATATAGATGACCGGGAACAACCCAAAAAAATTAATGAATTTTGAATTTTGATTGAAAAAGTTTTATCATAATGTATAGATTAAAATTTTAGAGCAGTGTTAGCCCGGACGGTTAAAGAACCGGCCGAAAATCAGTGAGGCTCGGGTTCGAATCCTGGTATGTACCAATGAGTTTTTCAAAAACTTACGTACATATTCATCACCAGCTCGACGGTTAAGGAAAACATCGTGAGGAAACCCGCAGGTCTCAGAATTAATTCTGAGACATGTGTAAAACAGACCCGGTCCGGCGATGGGCTCACCACCTATCACGTTTAGGGGTCCAATATATCTCGTGAAATGTGGGTATATCCAGTAATGGAATACCTCTGCCTACCCCCTCGGGGATAAAAAAAGGCGTGAGATTATATTATTATTATATTCTTTATTTACTTTATATCTTATGTTAGGTTTTTTACAATATGTATATAAAAGTAAAATATATAAAAACATTTACAAAACAATATAAAAATTACACATTATAAAAAACCTAACCTAGGGTGCCGCCGGCAACGGGGCAGAGGCCCAAGCTGTCGGTGGTCAGGGCTGCAGACAGAGGAGCCGGCGGACTATCCGCACCGTGTCCAAGATCACCGCCTTCTGTATCTGACCCTTGATCCAACCACCTAGCGAGAGTCCCTCAAGCTGTTGGTCGAGACTCTTTGCTATTAGACCGTTCGCTGAAACAACTATCGGGACAATGATCGTCGAATCAAGATCCCACATGGCGGTAATCTCATGGGCCAAGTCTTTTTTTTTAATAGTAGCCTTATTTTTATGGCATCCATCATCTAATCTTCATTATTCTATTTCCTACTATCGTAAATATTGTAAACGCGAAAGTCTGTGAGGATATTGTATGAATGAGTTTTGTAACTCTTACGCAAAAACTACTAAACGATTTTTATTAAACTTTACAGCTGTATTACCTATAGCTTTCATTTCATATGAGCATTTGAAGGACAATGATGTTTGGTGTAAATTTTCTCCAGCTCAGCAAAGCACTAAAACCTTTACTTACTTACTTTGTATTGTAATGGACTCGATTCTGCATTACAGCGACTAAACTTATTTTAGTTTAGTCCTGTAATTTTCTTTCTCCTATATAAGAAAAGAGACGAGAGATATTTAGTTCTGTCAAATTAAAATTAGTCTTCTCATGTATGGCGTGTTTAGCAATTTTAGCGACGATGTAACAAGGTCATGGATAAAAGTGATAGATAAGCACGTTCATAGTTAAAATTAGTAGGTTTTTAGATGTTTGACATTAACTCTCCAATCTATGGTTTGTTTCTGTCCTTTTCTTCCGTATTCTATGGAGAAGGATAGGCTAACTTAAAATTAGGAATTTTAAGTGGCCAGTCAGAATCGAGTCCATTAATTGTTTAAAATAATAAATGTTGAAGAGTTTTTTACCCCAGCTCCTCAACTATACATACCGAAGTGGTGGAGTTGCAATGACTTTCAATAAGTGGACTTATAAGCCTGAATTAAATACTCATTGAATAAAAACATTTTGTTTACATTGATTTGAGTTTTTTTTTATTTTTTTTTTTTATTTTTCTTATTATAATGTATATGTTTATTGTGTTGCAAATAGAACGATTTATTTATCTATAAATGATAATTTATGAGTTCGATTCTCAAGAGAGGACAGATTTTGACTTTTTCCTTGACCGAGTCAAACCATTAAAAATAGGTTTTCTTTACATTTAAATTAAATGAATACTTCATTTGAATAGAAGCTAACTTCAACAACTTTCTACTTACTTTCCAATTTCTGTTCATTGTTTACACCCTGTATAAATTATAATGACGTCACGTCTTACTACACATTTACTGAGAGTGGTTTCCTTCAACGCTGAGCTAGTTATAAACCTGTTACAAGTGTTGAACCTCATCAAGGAAGGGCGAGTTCCCGACGCCATTACCGCTCCAAATTAAATTACCGCTTGCTGTGCATTATGATATTTATAATTAAATTTTGCATTAAGACCTTAAATCTTCAACGAAATTAAAGCGAATCAAATTTTATTAATTGAAAATGAAAATTTCCCTGACCCGGTGTTTAAAACTTTTACTCTTCGATCGAAACATTGCCTATAGAAACCAAACACTTAATTCAATTTTGATGAAATATACTCGCATTGAAATCGGCGAATCCTTTTGGAAATTGGAACCACGAACCTAGATTTTATAATAAATAAATAGAATTTTAGATTTTTGAAATAAATAGTTTATTCATCATCACATTAACGCAACTATGTAACTAGACTTAACTAAGTTCATAATTTTCAGACCATGTCCTAATTTAAGAATAATTTCAAATATAATATATAAAAAGAAAACTGACTGACTGATTGGTGATATATAAACGCACAGCCTAAACCGCTGGGTCTAGAGACTTTTGCACATCATAATATATAGCTTATACAGTGTAGGCATCCGCTAAGAAAGAATTTTCCAAAACTCAACCCCAAGGGGGTGAATTAAACGTGCGCGAGCGAAGTCGCGGGTAAAAGCTAGTTAAGATATATGCCCGTCCAATAACACCCCTTACTGTCACACTGTAACTGCTCAAAAGTAGGTAACTTTATTCCAATACAACGAAATTGACGAGGAATATTACTTAAGTTTTCTGCTATCAAAGTAGGATATTTTTTTCAGCCCACTAGAAATATTATGAAGTAAAGAATCAAATGCGGTGTCAACAATACAATACAATACAATAACTCTTTATTGTATACCAAAAAGAACACAATATGGATACCAACATTAACTAAAGTACAATGGGCGGTCTTATCGCTTTTACCGATCTCTTCCAGACAACCTTAGGATGGATGAAACTCAACACCATTTTACTGATTAAAAAACTAACTCAGCATTTATAAAAAGAAAACAAGTATAAACTCACGCCTTATCTCCAAGGAGGTTGTTAGAGATATTATTATCCTGAAAGCAAAGAGATTAAAATATAATAGGGCATAGAGGGGACAAAGCGAGGAAAATTTGAAGCCGAAAAGTTATTTCAAGTGGAATAAGTCTAGTACGATTTCGACCGAATGATAGCTTGCATTCATACTAAGTGACATGACGGTTGAGCTTCAAAGTTTTGTATGAAAATATTCCCAATGCCCCCTCTATGTCGTATTATATTTTACATTAACTAAGATATGTTACCAGACGTTCTCTCAATGTAGCTACAACCCAACGGGTCACGCCGTTGGCGGTTCACCGTTTATACCATATCGGTCATCCGATCTGCGTGACTTCGCGTCGAGTTGCGTCGACTTCAGACGACTCCGGGCAACCTCAGCGCGCCCGGTCACGTCCAAACTTGTTCCACTTCTATTTGTTTCGGATCTGTCTTGTTATCTCCAACAGAGATAGGGGACGAATTAGCGGTACTATTCGGAAATAGGACGCGGAAGTACATCAATGGATGCTTGCTTACCTTGCTTACTTCTATACATCTATATCTATACATATAATAAAACTCTAACGGGGCCGTGTCTGTACATTAAATATTTTTGAAAATTTTAACGGTAGTGTATATAGTTATCGATATAGATACCGAAACACCAATTTTTGGAATTTTTGTCTGTCTGTCTGTCTGTCTGTCTGTCTGGTTGTGCACGCATCACTCAAAAACTACTGGACGGATTTTGATGAAATTTGGTATGGAGATAACTGAGTACCCGGGTCAACATCTAGGCTACTTTTTATTCCAGGAAAATATCTCATTCCCACGGGAAAATAGAAAAACTGGTTAAAAAGAGAAATACGTACTATTTCGAAACGATAACACCTAGAAACTTGAAAAATGGTATGAAGGTGTCTGATATGTCATAGAAAATTGGTATGAATGGATTTTTGGAAATTCCCACGGGAACGGGAATAATCTAAATCCAAGCGGGAAAACGCCGGTGGGCACCCGATATTTGAAATATGGTATGTAGGTGTTTTAAATATGTCGTAGGCAACCAATATGACGGGATTTTCGGAAATTCCCACGGGAACGGGCATAAACGGAATCCGCGCGGGCAACGCCGCTGGGCTTCCGCTAGTTTATGAATAGTTGAGAAAGTTAATCCATTCGGAGCGATGGCGGAAGCTTGTACTCGTATAAAGGTCACTAGAGATGCTTCAATGCGATAAATGTTTAAGGAAATGTAATTTGAATTTGAATATGTTTGAAGTTTACAAAGTATATGAGTGGTTGTTGTGGGTCTTGAGCTTTGGCCTTAGATCCTAAAATAAAAATAAAAAAAAAAACATCTCACGCCTTTTATCCCCGAGTAGGTATTCCATTTCTGGATATACCCACTTTTCACGAGATATTCTTTGGACCCCTAAACGTGATAAGTTGTGTGTCTGTTACACATGCCTCAGAATCAATTCTGGGACCTGCAGGTTTAGTCACAATGTTTTCCTTCACAGTCGAGCTAGTGATAAATATGTACGTAAGTTTTAAAAACTCATTGGTACATGCCATCATTCGAACCCGAACCTCACTGATTATCATCATGTGAAGCAGGCTCTTTAACCGTAAGGCTATCACTGCTGTACTAATAATTTGATAAATTTTATTATGAAAATATATTTTTAATAATAATAAATAATTGAATTGACATTTCATACTGCTATATTATTGCATCGTGGCCATGTACAACCGAGTCGGAAGCTTAACCCGTGCAATATGCACCAGCGCGCGTCGAGCAGTCCTGGAGTGCAGTAGTGGAGCTCTAATTGGCTGTGGTTGCCGGCAGGTTAATATGAGTACGGCTTGTTGGCACCAGCAGTAATGCTAAGCAAGAATAGCATCAATTAGGAACTACAGTCCCGGAGTTTGCGTCCTTACCGCTCAGGGAATAGGGCAGAAAATCCTTTACGAGAACTGCAAATCTAGTTATAGAAGGAAAATCATTAAAACAATGAGAATAGTGATGCTATGTG
This sequence comes from Ethmia dodecea, assembly GCA_963855545.1. Classification (NCBI taxonomy): domain Eukaryota; kingdom Metazoa; phylum Arthropoda; class Insecta; order Lepidoptera; family Depressariidae; genus Ethmia; species Ethmia dodecea. Next base: position 346,783 of record OY979453.1, read on the forward strand.
GCATAACTAGACAGAATAATAACACCTATAGAAACAAATCAAGGGTCAGTTAGTGAAGGAGTCTTGGGCGTAGATAATTACTAGTACATAGAAAGAAAACCTGAAACCAAGCATGTATGAGTCGTTTGATGGACGTGGATGAAGCACGAAAGATCTGCTAGGATTATAGCAAGTAGCGTTCTATTGTATCTGCGCAACGGAATTAAAAAGAGGGGTAAATTTTGAACAGTGATAGCCTTACAGTTAAAGAACCTGCTTCACATGATGATAATCAGCGAGGCTCGGGTTCGAATCCTGGCACGTACTAATGAGTTTTTCAAAACGAATTCATCGCTAGCTCAACGGTGAAGGAAAACATCGTGAGGAAACCCGTAAGAGGCTTGTCTAGCAGACCCGGTCCGGCGATAGGCTCACCACCTATCACGTTTAGGGGTCGAATATTTTCCTGAAAGGTGGGTATTTCCAGAAATGGAATAGCTACCACTGCTATTCTCTTAGGGATAAAAGGCGTAAGATTTTATTTTTTATTTTAAATAGTACTTTCGTTCTTGGATATCGTGACCTTGTGACCTTGAACCCTTCTCGCTATTAACCAACAAGGGATTACACTCAACAGCCTTCTTGGTATGAATGACAGCGCGGTGTTGCGGAAATATATACCTAAGCTAAAGCAGTACGCCAACTAAGCCTGTTTTCGGAAATAATTAAATACGCTCCGCTAGAGCGTTAGGGCCGTCACTATTATCAATTTTTTTTATAAAAAAATAACGGCGATGGGCTCACCACCTATCACGTTTAGGGGTCCAATATATCTCGTGAAATGTGGGTATATCCAGTAATGGAATACCTCTGTCTACCCCTTCGGGGATGAAAGGCGTGAGATTATATTATATATATTAAAAAAAAATTTTTTTTTTTACACAATTTTAATTTTAGTTATTCAGTCTCAAAATAGGCCGAGCCTGTGCTATGGGTGCTAAACAACTGATAAACATACTTAAATAAATAAACTAAACACCCAGACACGAAGCAAACAGACATGTTCATGCACAGATATATCGGATTTAGGGATTTAAATGAAAAAAAATGTATATCTCGTGAAATGTGGGTATATCCAGTAATGGAATACCTCTGCTTACCACCTCGGGGATAAAAAAGGCGTGAGATTATATTATATATTATAAAAAAATAATTGGTTGTCTGTAAAGTCGGTTTTCTGACGATAGTTGAACGTGACAACGTCATACTTTTTGTATTGTGCCTCTTTGTCGCTCGTTGCGCGCTCTCGCTTGCACTGTAACGCCGCATACGTCATACTTTTTCGTGCATGCAGCCGGCTCCATCGAATTATAAGACGTTGTCACGGCAAACGTAACAACTTCTCAGCGCGGCTCCTCTAACCGACAGCATAGTGAAAACCGCTTATAGAACCAATTTGGGCGCTTGTCTGTGTGACTGAGTCGTTTCGGACCAAAGAGATTTAAATATAATAGGGCATAGAGGGGGCATTGGCAAAATTTTCATACAAAACTTTGAAGCCTTTGGCGTCATGTCCTTGTTACGTCAGTTAGTATGAACGCAAGCTGTCATTCGGTCGAAATTGTACTAGACTTATTCCACTTGGAATAACTTTTGACTTCAAATTTTGATCGCTTTGTCCCCTCTAGAGGCCTTATCATATTTTAATCTCTTTGTTTCGGACGTTTAAACGCAGTTACCGTACTGCTCTAGCTTATATTTACTTGTAGTTTAGGCTTGAGCTGAGGAGAGTCAATTCTATATTATAGTTATTATTGTCTATTCTTATGACATTGTACGCAAACCTGAATAATTATACCCAAGGATTTTCATATCAAGGCTGGTTATTATTATGCGCGCCGGCTGCGGAGCAATGACTGATGACTATGGCCGTCGTCTAAAATGCGAAGAGATTAAAATATAATAGGACATAGAGGGGGCATCGGGAATATTTTCATACAAAACTTTGAAGCATGTTTGAAGCTCAAGCGCCATGTCAGTCAGTATGAAGGCGAGCTGTCATTCGGTCGAAATTATACTAGACTTATTCCACTTGGAATAACTTTTGGCTTCAACTTCTCGCTTTGTCCCCTCTATGCCCTATTATATTTTAATCTCTTTGCTATAATGTAATTAGGATTTGAGCGACGCTACTCGTTGCCTTGTTCATTTATCAACCGTTTTGTTTTCGCAATAAATGTAAATAACAGAATAACTCGGCCATCCTTTTCGTTCTGACGAATGTCGCGAATGCGAACGTAATGAGATGAAATATTTAATTTCATGTTCGAGTTTCTTTAGCAAAGAAATATTAGATATTAATTCGAATTCTCAGCGGCACCAAGTTTAATGAAACGTTTCCAAAGTAAGGATTGTTAAAAATAATTGAGATTGCAAATGGGAGTGCTGTTTTAGAAATTATCATTCTAATTGGGATTTGTTGTTTTGATTACGACAGAGGATGAGAAAGATTGTCGCCTGCGGTATTTCCGGATCGATACGACCTTCAAACCTTAAAGAAGAGAGCGTACTCCCACCTCAAAGGCCGGCAACGGTGTTGTGACTCTTGAGTTGCAGGTGTCCATGGGTGACGGTAGTCACTTACCCCGGTATTGTCTATAAAAACAACTAAGTTGAGAATAACTTGAAATTCGTGTAAAGAAGAGCAGTAATAGCCTTACGGTTAAAGAGCCTGCTTCTCACAATGATAATCAGTGAGGATCTTGTTCAAATGATGGCATGAACTAATGAGTTTTTCAAAACATACATACATATTCATTACTAGCGCGACGGTGAAGGAAAACATTGTGAGGAAACCCGCCAGTCCCAGAATTAGAGGCATGTGTAACAGACCCGGTTCAGCGATGGGCTCACCACCTATCACGTTTAGGGGTCGAATATTCTCGTGAAAAGGGAGTTTTTCCAGAAATAGAATACCTTTGCATACCCCCTCTAGAATAAAAGCGTGAGATTATTTATTTTTATTTTTATTTCGTGTAAAGGAATTCTCCAAAGCGCAGCCCATTAAATCGTTGTCAGCGCCGAGACTCAGGTGACCAAAGAGGGCAGTATCTTTGTCAAAGGAATTAAGCCAGCTATCTAAGGGAAGAAAATAAATGCTGCCTTTTGTGAACTTGGCCTGTTTCTTTTCAAAAGACGTTATATTTGTTTTTCTTACAGTGAATTCCGTTTCTTGTTGGCTCAGTCGAAAATAAATGGCTCTACCATCACTTTACAGATCATTATATTATTGCAATAACACAATCAACCAAGTTTATGTATCAGAATGATAATAAATAAATTGTGGAACATAATTTACACACCGTTATTCAGTCCCTAACTAGGCATACTTAAATAAATACTAAACACCCAGACGCGAAGCCAACAGACATGTTCATGCACACACATGTTGGCCCCAAGCGGGGATCGAACCCGCGACCCTGCGACCGAGAATAACACAAACATTACTTTTTATATAGGTACTCGTATTAACGCTGACGAGGTTGCATGAAAAATCTAGTCTATACTTCTATACTAATATTTTTATTTTTGTATGTTTATTACGAATAAACTCAAAAACTGCTAAACCGATTTTAAAAATTACGGAAACAACGGCAACTACAGAAACCGCGCAGAACCGCTAGTACAAAATATACAAAAAGTACCAAAACCAAACAACGACGTTATTAAAGAACGTTTTGTACATCTGTTATTTTACTCGTTACATTCAAAGATTCTCTGGGGAACTAATTACTCGGACACCTTATCGCCGAAAACCACTTTATTGCCCCTAATTTGCAAAGGTACATCAAACGTTTTAGTTTACTCAAAGTTAAGCGACGTTTTATCTACGCGGTGTGAACTAACTCATGTTATTATGCAGAGGTCCTCTTGTTGTGTCCTTTCCCCTAACACCCCCCAACACCCCCTAACACCCCAACACCCCCCAGTCCACCGGGTGTCTCTCATCAGCGGGTCACATTCCCATAATGTGTGCGAGTTGGTTGACACTCGTTTGTGAATACTTGTTGCTGCTTCCTAATAGCAGTGGCCCGGGTATTGTTTGTGGCGTTTTAGTTTAAAAGCTACTACAGTGTTAAAGAATATTTCGATGATAAATTTTAAGTCACAAATATTAAACCTAAATAAAAACTTTATACTTGTACTTTTCTAATTTTAAATTCATTGACTTTAACATAAGTCTATAAAGTAGTCCTCTCTTCTACTATTGCTGTGCCCTAGACAGGGTCCAACTTATGGGATGCAATAAACGATTGAGTATTGAGTATTGAGTTTTGGAAAGGAAAAGGAAAGTAAAGGAAAAAGGAAAAGGAAAGTAACCTCTATTGAATCACTGCATTGACCGTTTATTTTTCTTTACTTTTTCTTAGGTCTGCGCCGTGATACTTTAAATAAAACAATCTTCTACGTAAACACAATAAAAACCTGGATAAATAATATAGATATATATATATTATACTATAGTCAAAAACCGACTTCAACGCATTATACTAAACATTGTACTTTTTTTATCATTGTGTCACTTGTTGCATATTTTTATTGGTGTACAATAGTTGTTACTTACTTACTTATACTAAAACATACAGTCGAATTGGTTAAAAAAAGAATCATCAAAATCGGTTGGCGTGATATTGAGTTATTCGTCAATTTGTCGCGCACGTGCTTAATGCAAATTGAAGACTTATATGGTTTTCTCATGGATGCCATTATCAGAACTGGACCACATTAAAATGGGACCACACGGGAACCACCTGCTTTTAAATAAAAAAGAATTATCAAAATCGGTTCACCCAGTACCCATAGTTCTGAGGTACCAAAGATAAACAAAAACATACGTGTCGATACGAGAACCGGTTTTTTAAAATCATTTTTTGAAATCTCTTAAAAAACCGGTAAATTGATCTTTAATTAAATTTCGCAGGATGATTGAGGAAGGACAGCTACTTTTCATCCCAGAAAAGAATATAGTTCAGGCAAAAGATAAGAACGAATAAGACCAAATTTAAACTCTATAATGTAAGTTTTCAACAAAATATTACTTAAGCCGTGACTTTGATATTAGCGTAAAAATGAGCACAGCAATAGAGCCGAATAACGTTACGACTCCCCGGGGAGCCGTTCATATTACCGGGAGGTCGTAATTCCCTGTAATTCGTCGTAATTCCCCGTAATCGCCGCCTTCTAATCCGTCACATGTCCGCTATTATAACGTCCTCTCTCATGATAAAGTTTTCCAACTCATTCAGAGTTGAGTTTACTGCTGACGTTAAGACACAGACGCTCGACACGTGCGTCTGGTATCTTGTTCCTAATGAGATAGGGATGTGAATAATCGCTTTTTAATTCAAAAAACCAAAATTAAAATTTTTTTTTTCTTAAGACATGACGTAAATTGTAAATGTTGCACCCTTTTAGACCTAATGAGCCTGTGTTAGGATGCATTGCTCCTCCTTAGTACAGAGAATTTTAAACAAGGAAAAAAACTTAAAAATGTTGTATCTTAATTAATAGATAATATTCTCACAAATATTCTTAAATAAGAAATATAAAAGAAAAAATGCTGCTTATATTACACATTTTAATCTATTTTTGTAAACATCGCCATCTGTGCGACAAATGAAGAAATTTTAAGAAAGTTTACTAAAATAAAATGTATGTTAAAAGGATGAAGAATTGGAAAAAAATGATATTTTTTCATATTTATTGGTATTTCTTTTTCAAATACTCGATTTGATCGTAAATTTTTAGGAAAATTCATAGATTTTTCAATTGTTAGAAAGAGAGAAATCGATTTTTAAATAATCGATTTTTTTAACAATGTTACATCCCTATAATGAGATACCGTTCTAATCTTAATTGCACCGTAATGTTATTCCGACACGGCTGTATTTCGAAGTCTACTTATATTAATAGCAGTACCTTCTAACACCGGCGAGTGGTTCGACGTAAAACCCGCCGAATTCCCCAGAAGGCTCAACTTTACACATTTGCGCCGCAGAGTTTTATTTTATTTTATTTTCGTACTCATTATTTCGGCAACGAAATCCTCAAAAGGCCCGAAAGGCACACAATGTTCCATAATTAACCGCTTAATCCACACTTCTGTAATTTTACGGACAGTGAAGTCGTATGAAATATTATTTTCATTAAAGTTCCAGAGGCTGCCGACGTCCATCCTTAATAACAATACCGAACATATTTCTGTTTGTGTATAATTTGTATTCACAAACGTCGAGCAAAAATGTTAAAATGCGCAGTACATTGAGCAGTTTACGGCCGTAGCACTGCGCCATGCATTACCATGCCATAATTTGAAATGAATAACGTGAACTAATGTCGTATTCTCTGATTTTTATTACTCTCCTATTTCTTTCCCCGTTCTGTTATAGTGGTGTTCATGGCACCAAAAACAACACGAGCAAATTGAAATAAATGTTAAGTGAATTTATCTGCCTTGATAATTTCTCCAATGCTTCAAAAACAAAAGAGTGTCTCATTATTTCCACACAACTATTAGGTATTTTGAACTTAGGTTATTGAACGTTAGGTTTTTTAATTTTAGACATTTAAATACGTAACTGTTTACTTACATATTTTTGGTCGCTGATTGTAAACATTCCTTTGACGGGCCAGTTGGCTCTGACAATTCCGTCTGAGTGGCAGGTTGCGGGTTCGATCCCTGCTAGGAACCAACATTTGTGTGTCAACGTGCCTGTTTGCTTAGTATCTGAGTGTTTAAAATTTATTTAAGTATATTATCGGCCTAGTTTTAGACTAATTGTGTCCTACAATTTACTATAGTTATTATTATTTAGCAACTTGAAGCATCCTCGCGACATAAAAATCTAAAATAATGTTTCCATTGTTACAGTTTGAGGAAGCCAAAAACGCAACCTTCAAAACCTCACTACGATGACCAGAATAAAGAAGAAGATTGTCCATAAGAGGTACAAGGCGCGGTGAGGCAATATGCTGGAAGAAGGCGACGAGATGGCTGCGCGGTATGGCCCGTTCGACGCGAGGTGTTGCCTCACGCCAGCCACCCGCCTGCCTTGCTGCCGCTGCGCTCACAAGCGCCGTGCCTCGCCTCTCACCTGCCTCGCCATTTGCTTCCTCGTCCTCACCTACAACCTCCTCGGTGGCTTCTTATTCCTTGCGATCGAAGGCTCCACTACCGAAGAAACCGCAGTCGCCGCTTCAAAACCCAATCTAAGTCAAGCCAGCAGCGGCGACTTGCGCTCGAAGACCGTCGAAAAACTCTGGTCTATTACGGAAGACTTGAATATTTTGTACAAGGAAAACTGGACGAAGTTGGCGGCTAAAGAGCTGATGGACTTCCAAAAGGTTCTGATGAAGAATATGCGAGGAGGGGCGTTGGATGGGCGGCTGGTGTACAGACAGGACAGCGACTACAGGTGGACGTTCTCCAGTAGCTTTCTCTACGCTCTCACGCTCATCACTACGATTGGTAAGATATTTTGGTTTAATTTATTTATTTAACTTCATGTACCAAGAAAACGTACATATGGCGAACTTAATGCCTAAAGTCATTATCTACCAGTCAACCATCAGGCTAAGCAGAAACATTACCTTACGATAAATCCCAATACTTGTATATAATACTTATATACCAGATAATTAAAGCCCTACTAATGTATTAGCCTGCATACTCAACAATGAGTATGCCTGGTGAATGAGATTGCGTAATATTTATCACTAGCTCGACGGTGAAGGAAAATTGTTGCAGATAATAGTTGGTTCTGAGTACTTCTGAGGAATGTGCATTAGCAGTTCTGCGATGGGCTCACCACCTGTCACGTTAAACGTCCTAAAAGCGAATTGGTGCAAAACTGGATACTTTCTGGAAATATTTCTAGACTACCCCCTGGTATTCCATTCCAAAAAGTATCCAGTTATCACCAATGGGGATATGGCGCGACTGTATTTTGATTAAGTTGACAAATACTGTAGTTAATCTGTATTCAACATTATCTTATTTCATTCTTTAATAAGAATGCTAATGCATCACGCTTTTTTGTCGGCAGGTCACGGCAACGTCACGCCGAGGTCATCGGTGGGCAAGATGGTGGCCATCGCGTATGCATGCGTCGGCATCCCGATCATCATGCTCTACTTGTCCACTATCGGCGATGCTTTGGCGCGGAACTTCCGCGTGCTGTACTCGCGACTGTGCCCGGCGCGGCTTGCTGGCAACTTCCACGCCAAGGCCGACTGCCTCAGTCGCTCCTTCACCGAAGGGAAACCCTTCCCTGACTTCGACAAGAGCAAGCTCGAGCGGCAGAAGCGAACACCCTTCCAGGCGGCCTTGAACCTGGACAGTTTTAGTAACGGCTACCACTGGACGTGTCGCGACCACACGCGAGTTCCAATCCTACTGAGTCTGCTACTAATCGCGTTGTATATAGGTTTAGGGACTGTTGTGTTTCACACAACGGAAAAGTGGAACATTATCGATGGCTGCTTCTTTTCGTTTTCAAGTCTCGCGACAATTGGCTTCGGTGACTTGAAGCCAGGGGTGCACGCGAGCACAGTGTCGGCGAAGGCCGAGGACGTCGCTCTGGGCGTGTGCTGTCTGTACATTTTAGTGGGCATCGTGGTGATTGCGATGTGTTTTAACTTGATACACGAGGACACTAGTGCCGCGCTCCGGTCGTTCGCGGCGCTCTGTGCGGGTGGCTCGAAGTCTCGCGCGGTGCATAGTGCAGAGACGCGGTGCGAGGAGAAGATCGCGATGTCAGTGGTGTCCTGACACCGGGACGCGGCCGAGCCCGGGCCGTCGGTCGCGTTCGGCTGCCCGGAAAAGCGGCCGCAGGTCACTTTTAAGATAGACAGCCTCAACCCGACCAAGTTCAACAGCCTCCCGAGGCGGCGCTCTGCAAACTACGGCGAAGAGAGTTTCCAGAGGAACACTCCAGTGCGACGCTCGGCCGGCCACGCCGACCGGTGCGTGGAGTACTTCGTTCCGCGTAGTCTTAGCGAGTTCAACTTGAGCGGCGCATCTGGGGAGTTCACTGACCTCGCGCTAGGCGAGCGTCGTGGTGGGGGAGCCAGTAGTGGGGGCAAGTCGCGCGACAAGATGGTCACGTTCGAGGATGACCGCGGCAAGGCGTTGCCTGTAGGCGACGTGTTTATGTGACGCCGCGCACGCATGCGCCCTTTGTTGGTTTGGACACAGTTTGTTACTTAATAAATTATGAAATTTCACAAAGTTGGTGTTGTTATTCCGACCCCAGAGTTCTGATAGAGTCAATATAAAGTTTAGTTCATTAAATCGTTCGGCCGGGCCGGCCCTGTAAACATTGGGGCGGTTTTTCAATTTGCTGGCTCCGGATTTTTGTTTGTACCGAGTTGGATATGAAATTTGAAAATGTCTAATCTTGTCGACTCATCCTAATCAGAATGACCTCAAAACAAGTTTTCTATAAATTTTATAGCTACAAAACCATGTCTATATTTTCTGATTATGTGACTAGCTGTTCCACACAATTGCACCCGTGTAAATCCCGTTCCCTTGGGAAAATTGTAGCCTATGTTACTCCAAAAAAAATAAACCTTTCATTGCTGAAACAACTTTGAAATCGGTCTAATAGTTTCGTAGCTAATTAATTACAAACAAAAACACAAACAATCAAACTTAATATATTCTCTAGCCTCTATGAAGCTGACCTATTCTGCTATCTCAATCAATTTCCTTGGTTCTTGGAAAGTTGTAATTTGAGGGGGAAGACAATGGTGCTAATCAATGGTGCGGGCAAAAGCCCTAATGATTGGCAGCAGGGGGCGACGCCATTAGCCTGATTGACAATAGCCACTCACAGTGCGGAAGCGGAAACAGCATCTGCGATTAGCAGGTATGACGCAGAGAATTATCTATACTTCTACACAAATATTATATAGAGGAAAGATTTGTATTTGTATGTTTGGCACGGCAAGATGGACCGACGACCTGAAGAAGGTGGCTGGCAGCTGGATGGATGCGGGATGCCCAAGACTCATGCTTGGGCTCCTTGGGGGTTGTCCAGCGGTGGACAGCAATTAGCTGAAATTGTGTTTATTACGAATAAACTCAAAAACTACTCGATCGATTTTAAAAATTCTTTTATCAATGGAAAGCTAGAATATCCCTGAGTAACATAGGCTATATTTTATTCAAGTATTCCGTAAGAAACCGTGCAGGATCACTAGTTATATATAAATACATCGAAATAAATACGACATTTGAAGATACATTTAGTAGGTATAAAGGATGATTTGTGAGTTCGATTCTCACGAGAAGATATAATATTGTGTTCTATAAAATAGACAAACAAACAATGATTCAGCCAAGGTAAATTGAATCTTCGTTTACTTGTCTGTATGTTTGTTTATCACACCTATCTCCTGCGATCCGTGTGTTTCATGTGGAAGCAACTGGATACATACAGTATACTTCTGCACAAGTAGTGGTATAAAATTAAAATTCGCTGGTCATATTTGATCTAGTTCTATTGAGTGAAAATAACTCACTTTCAAGCTATAACATATAATTTTACTCAACTTTCTGACTATAACAGTTCAATTAGGCCTATAGTTTCAAGAAATTCGGGATTAGCCGGCTACTAAAATCTTTACCTATCAAATAAATTAAATAAAAAAATAAAAAATCTCACGCCTTATATCCCCGAGGGGTAGGCAGAGGTATTCCATTTCTGGATATATCCACTTTTCACCAGATATTCTTTGGACCCCTAAATGTGAATAAATTAATATAAATAAGTGCTACTGCTATCGCACTAGGTCAGCGCTAGGGTGGTATGGTTGGGTCCCACCGTACCACCAAGGGTATGGCCAGTAGTACGATGGATCCGCATTTTTAAAATTCGCACTGGCGACCCACCCCACTACCGAGCGCAGCCATTTTGCGGAACTTATGTATGTAGAACAAATAGCGGCATTATTGATAAGGTTTTTCCGGGATCGCTGCTAGCCCCACTACTAACTTATTCATTTACATTAATGAACTACGCCTTACGACCGGATCAAATAGAGTAGGTACCAATATTTATAGTTTAGATGGATATAAGATGGTACCGATGAGGGCCTTTTCCTGTCATGCGTATTTTTTCCCGCGGGTCCAGTCTGCATGCGGGTGATACCACGCTCCTGGCCTCACGCAAGACAAAGATTTCGTTTACTCTGTTTGTCTGAACTCGTGCATACTATGACCATACGTGTGACCTGCACGACAGTCAAGACTACACTGGCAGAAGAACGCGCGCCTGCAGCCAATCCGCGGCAAGCGCTCGTGATGCCCGCGTCATAGGAAAAACATGGCGGGAATCCGCTTTACAAGAAAACCAGGTTGAGTGGTTCTAAACTCACGTAGGTACATACACTAGCTTGGTGATGGAAAACATCTCAATATTGTTTATGAGGCATGGGTAACAGCATTAAAGTCTGTGCTGTGACTACAGTGACGGATTTAACACCTGTCACCTTTATGGATTGGAACATACACTATGAAAATTGGGTTCTTAAGAAGCTGAGTTTTTTGAGTACTAGTAATTCAGTTAAAGTCTATTAAATTCAAAGATGAACAATAACGGGGTTAACCAAAATAGCAAATGTTACAAAAGTTAGATGAATATTTGAATGACAATGATGTGTAGTGTAAATTTTCTGCAGCACAGAACATCAGTAAAACATAAAATAATAATATTATAGATACTTAATAATGTTTACTTATTCCATTCTTGTTGTACAAAAAACTTCTTACTTAATTATTAAACAGTTCAACACTAACCCTGTAAGGGGTGCAATTATTATAAATTTAAAAAAATATACCTAATCATTGTACTTATCTAAATGTAGTAAAGCTTTTTTATCGATCTCATTAAAATCAATAGCATACATAATTCTTGTAACTTGTAGTTTGTATTGTAATGACTGTTTATGAATGTGTTAAGAAGTTTCTTGACCCGCTTCTTCTCCTCCCACATGCCGAAGTGGCGGAGTTTCTCAAACTACTATATTGAATAAAATCATTTTGATTTTGAGCTCAAACCAAGAGGAACTTACTCGATATCGTTCCAACTGTTGCTGCAATATCTTCCTCAACAGAATTATTAATGACATTCAAAAATGTTTATTCATATCTGTTACGGAAGCGTTAAAATAAGTCATTAAATATTCATCAGAGCGCCTTTGATTGTACTAAAATTAGGGTTGTCTTGTAATCCTTTGGGATTGCTTGATGGACCTAAGATGATGGACCTTAATTAAGGACTTAATGCGACTTGAAAGGCCTTTTTGGAAAGTTTTAATTTTTGACCTTGAAACATTAATTATAATATCTAGGTAGGTAACATTAAATATAGTAAGTAGTCTAAATAGTGTTACGCTAGTGGCCACTTAATTGTCAGATTTTAACCCACCCAATTCAAATCTATACTAATATTATAAAGAGGAAAGATTTGTATTTTTGTATGTTTGTTACGAATAAACTCAAAAACTACTGGACGGATTTTGAAAATTCTTTCACCAATGGAAAGATAAAAGATGTAATTGTATTGGAAATTGAATTGGAATTGGAAATTCGCGGGTCAAACCGTGCGGAACAGCTGTATTAAAAAATTACGTTATTTCAAAATCCACGGTAGGCTCGCGTAGAGGATCCACCACTTCCTCATATGTGAGGAAAGACCCATAGCTCAGCATTGAGATGTTACGGGTTGATGATGATGATTTGACATTTCCGTACCTACGACATATGTACGGATTATGATGAGGACACGTAGAGATAAGAAAACGGAGTGAAGGTCGAGGGTTCGTAGGGGGTTGGAGGACGATGAGAATATAAACGTGTGGTGTTTCAGCAGCCAAAAGGTGTATTAACACTGTTTTAGGTTTACTGTCACAGTTTTATCGGGTTATTTATTACAGCACAATTGTAGAATTATAGATAATATTATGATATTTAATAATATATAATTATGATATTTAGAACATTAAAATCTATTTAAAATACAGACTTTAGGTCAGAGACCGTCTAGATCGAGCTTTGGGTAAATACGATTTTCTGGTAGAAGAAAAATAGAAGAGAGAGCTGTAGTTCTAATTTAAAATTTAGAATGTATGGCCAGATGAAGAAAATAAAAGGGTAAAAAGTTTATAAAAGGGGGGAATAAAGTAAGTCCAATAAAGAGTACCTCGTTACAAGTAATACTATTTAGTTACTCAACTCTCTATATCATACTAAATTTGCTAGACAGATATACAGTATTATCGACCAAGAACTCTCATCATATTAATGAGAATATTCTGTGATGTGCATACAATCTCCTCTGAATGGAGCGCTTTATGTCAGCATTACGGTCACGACGTAGCGTAATTATTATGACGTCATTCCGCTGGTACATACCTCGCATAACTGCTCCAAATAACAACATCGTAGATAATAATAGTGATGGGAATCACTGTGACTGAATGTGCAAGTATCTTTGTCACAATTATGCTAGTAAAAAGCATCAGCCCACGTAGTAATGCCAAACGAAAGTCTTATTCGCTTAGCCGGCGTTCTCGCATCTCAAGTCAAGAATCTGAGACACAATTGATTTTTAATTGTTCTGGTGCGCATTGGAACCGCACGATGCTTAGCCAAGCATTATTTTTATTATTTATTATTTAAATCAGCCGATTTAAATTATATAATAGTAATAATAATAAATTTGATAAATTCTCAAAAAAATGGTAGACAAAATAATTACACACATAATAAGTTAAAAAAAAAACATAACACAACAAATTCAAACTAAATATCATACAATGCGATACTAAACAAATAGTGTTGGTTATTTCAATCACTAAAACTGAAAACATTTTGTGTATTTATTGAAAAAAGAAACAAAGAAAAGACAATAAAATCGTAAGATAAAATACTTAATACTAACTATTAAGACCTAAGTTATAGTGACTATACTTCTTCAGAGTGTTGCGTCAATTTTACTTAGTCGGTCCGCGCATGAGTCTTTGAGGAAATCCACAATCCCCAGAGTCAATCTCGCTTCGCATAAACTTTTAATCATGAAGTACCTATAATAGAATCCTGGTCATGGGTTCACCACTTGTAACGTTTCGGACTACAAACATAAATAAATAAATAAATAAATAATCTTACGCCTTTCATCCCCGAGGGTGTAGGCAGAGGTATTCCATTACTGGATATACCCACATTTCACGAGATACATTGAACCCCTAAACGTGATAGGTGGTGAGGCCATCGCCGAACCGGGTCTATTTACACATGTCTCAGAATTAATTCTGAGACCTGCGGGTTTCCTCACGATGTTTTCCTTCACCGTCGAGCTAGTGATAAATATGTACGTAAGTTTTTGAAAAACTCATTGGTACATGCCAGGATTCGAACCCGAGCCTCACTGATTTTCTGCCGGCTCTTAAACCGTAAGGGATATTACTGGCTGAAAAATATTTTATTAAAAAGTGAAAATACCTATACCGACCGCTTCGGAGATAAAGTTAGTTTTTTTTACTGACCACTAGTAGTAGTTACAAAAATGTAACAACACTACAGCTGTCCATTAGGCCAAGTTTAATGGGGGTCGTTCCGCGCTGACTGCACGTGTCGCCGCGCAATTTAAATTGCCATCAATGCACAATGGACACTCGCTTTTTATACCAAAATTAAACTATATTGTTTACATAACGCTGCTATTAGCTGGCATACAAAATATACAGTCAAAAAGAATTAAAAAATAAAAAATCATTTATTTGTATAAAAAAGACGTGTGGCACTAGCATTTTGTATCAACAAGACTGCAGAAAAGAAACGACGTAAGACAATGCACGGCCTTCAAGCCACACGGGTGTTATTTAAATGGTTAGCAGAGTATTCGTAGTGGTGGTAGTGGTAGTGGGAGTGGTGGTGGTTGTAGTGGGGGTGGGTGTGGGAGTGTGAGGGTGTGTGAGTGGGATTGGGGGTGGGTGTAGGGTGGGAGTGGGAGTTGGAGTGGGCGTGGGAGTGGGAGTGGGGATGGAAGTGGGGTTGGGGGTGGGGTGGGAGTGGGAGTCAGAGTGGGAGTAGGACTGAGACCGGGACCCGGACTCGGACTTGGACTCGGACTCGGACTCGGATTCGGACTCGGACTCGGACTCGGACTCGGACTCGGACTCGGACTCGGACTGGGACTGGGACTCGAAGTCGGGCTCGGGCTCGGGCTCGGACTCGGACTCGGACTCGGACTCGGACTCGGACTCGGACTCGGACTCGGACTCGGACTCGGACTCGGACTCGGACTCGGACTCGGACTCGGACTCGGACTCGGACTCGGACTCGGACTCGGACTCGGACTCGGACTCGGACTCGGACTCGGACTCGGACTCGGACTCGGACTCGGACTCGGACTCGGACTCGGACTCGGACTCGGACTCGTACTCGGACTAGGACTGGGACTGGGACTCGAAGTCGGGCTCGGGCTCGGACTCGGACTCGGAGTCGGACTCGGACTCGGACTCGGACTCGGACTCGGGCTCGGGCTCGGACTCGGACTCGGACTCGGACTCGGACTCGGACTCGGACTCGGACTCAGACTCGGACTCGGACTCGGACTCGGACTCGGACTCGGACTCGGACTCGGACTCGGACTCGGACTCGGACTCGGACTGGGACTGGGACTCGAAGTCGGGCTCGGGCTCGGACTCGGACTCGGACTCGGACTCGTACTCGGGCTCGGGCTCGGACTCGGACTCGGACTTGGACTCGGACTCGGACTCGGACTCGGACTCGGACTCGGACTCGGACTCGGACTCGGACTCGGACTCGGACTCGGACTCGGACTCGGACTCGGACTCGGACTCGGACTCGGACTCGGACTCGGACTCGGACTCGGACTCGGACGACTCGGACTCGGACTCGGACGACTCGGACTCGGACTCGGACTCGGACCTCCGTGCCCGTCGGAGTGGGGAGCGTGAGGTTTTTTTCGTTACGGAATTTCTGGATTCGGTCCCCGCGCTCAAGGCCCTCGATAGAAGCTATGCAATAGCTTAAAACTAGCGACCCGCCCCAACTTCGCACGGGTGCAATGTTAATACTAAAACCTTCCTCTTGAATCACTCTATCTATTAAAAACACCGCATCAAAATCCGTTGCGTAGTTTTGAAGATTTAAGCATACATAGGGACATAGGGATATAGGGACAGAGAAAGCGACTTTGTTTTATACTATGTAGTGATAGTGATGTACCTATTTACATCAAAATAGGTCTACCGGCCTACAGGCTAAAAAAAAATACATTCCCACACAGTCCCACACCCAAAAAACATTACCTTTCTTCTAGTACAGTTAAACAAACTATTTCAATTTGCCCTTCATGGTGTGAATGATGGCCGACAAAATCAAAAACTGCACAGGAAATATACAGCCGGCAAAAAACCACAAATAGCGCATAGGTTGTAACGACGGCAATCGCACAGTATTGAGCTCAAAAACTGCGTTGTTTGGGAGCGAAGCATCGCTTGCAAATATTTTTCATATCGGAAACACGGATTGTTTTGAACGTGCCAAAACTTGTTGCAATGGGTCTATACTTTAATACCTATACTATTGTATGAAGAGAGAAAACCAGGGGACCAATTCCACTAAATGTCAATGGTTATAGTTGGATGATAATGACTTGTCAATGATCAGTCAATGGTGTTTTTTCGGCAGTTTTCAGAGCAAATAACACTATTGACTGACCATTGAAATGTCACTGTCATCCAACTATAACCGTTGACATGCTTCTATCGAGGGCCTTGAGCGCGGGGACCGAATCCAGAAATTCCGTAACGAAAAAAACCTCACGCTCCCCACTCCGACGGGCACGGAGGTCCGAGTCCGAGTCCGAGTCCGAGTCGTCCGAGTCCGAGTCCGAGTCGTCCGAGTCCGAGTCCGAGTCCGAGTCCGAGTCCGAGTCCGAGTCCGAGTCCGAGTCCGAGTCCGAGTCCGAGTCCGAGTCCGAGCCCGAGCCCGACTTCGAGTCCGAGTCCGAGTCCGAGTCCGAGTCCGAGTCCGATTCCGAGTCCGAGTCCGAGTCCGAGTCCGAGTCCGAGTCCGAGTCCGAGTCCGAGTCCGAGTCCGAGTCCGAGTCCGAGTCCGAGTCCGAGTCCGAGTCCGAGTCCGAGTCCGAGTCCGAGTCCGAGTCCGAATCCGAGTCCGAGTCCGAGTCCGAGTCCGAGTCCTAGTCCGAGTCCGAGTCCGAGTCCGAGTCCGAGCCCGAGCCCGAGACCGAGTCCGAGTCCGAGTCCGAGTCCGAGCCCGAGCCCGACTTCGAGTCCCAGTCCCAGTCCGAGTCCGAGTCCGAGTCCGAGTCCGAGTCCGAGTCCGAGTCCGAGTCCGAGTCCGAGTCCGAGTCCGAGTCCGAGTCCGAGTCCGAGTCCGAGTCCGAGTCCGAGTCCGAGTCCAAGTCCGAGTCCGAGTCCGAGTCCGAGTCCGAGTCCGAGTCCGAGCCCGAGCCCGACTTCGAGTCCCAGTCCCAGTCCGAGTCCGAGTCCGAGTCCGAGTCCGAGTCCAAGTCCGAGTCCGGGTCCCGGTCTCAGTCCTACTCCCACTCTGACTCCCACTCCCACCCCACCCCCAACCCCACTTCCATCCCCACTCCCACTCCCACGCCCACTCCAACTCCCACTCCCACCCTACACCCACCCCCAATCCCACTCACACACCCTCACACTCCCACACCCACCCCCACTACAACCACCACCACTCCCACTACCACTACCACCACTACGAATACTCTGCTAACCATTTAAATAACACCCGTGTGGCTTGAAGGCCGTGCATTGTCTTACGTCGTTTCTTTTCTGCAGTCTTGTTGATACAAAATGCTAGTGCCACACGTCTTTTTTATACAAATAAATGATTTTTTATTTTTTAATTCTTTTTGACTGTATATTTTGTATGCCAGCTAATAGCAGCGTTATGTAAACAATATAGTTTAATTTTGGTATAAAAAGCGAGTGTCCATTGTGCATTGATGGCAATTTAAATTGCGCGGCGACACGTGCAGTCAGCGCGGAACGACCCCCATTAAACTTGGCCTAATGGACAGCTGTAGTGTTGTTACATTTTTGTAACTACTACTAGTGGTCAGTAAAAAAAACTAACTTTATCTCCGAAGCGGTCGGTATAGGTATTTTCACTTTTTAATTTTATTTTTTAATATTTTTTCATCACATTTTAATATTTTTCATATCGGAAACACGGATTGTTTTGAACGTGCCAAAACTTGTTGCAATGGGTCTATACTTTAATACCTATACTATTGTATGAAGAGAGAAAACCAGGGGACCAATTCCACTAAATGTCAATGGTTATAGTTGGATGATAATGACTTGTCAATGATCAGTCAATGGTGTTTTTTCGGCAGTTTTCAGAGCAAATAACACTATTGACTGACCATTGTCACTGTCATCCAACTATAACCGTTGACATTTAGTGGAATTGGCCCCCCTGATTGACTGACTGTCTCATCAACGCACAGTCGAAGCTTGTATATACAACGCGTAACAGATTAAGCGCAAATCCTCATACACTCATAGTTTAGCTTCTTTTCCTCAACCATACATGCTGAAGCGGTGGAGGTGAAATGACGTCCAATAAGTGGACTTTTATGTGAATGAATAAAACATTTTGACTTTGACTTTGAGTATATTAATTAATATAAAAAAATATGATACCTTTGCACTTTATTTGTGTCTAACCAATTTTCTTAAATAAAGAGCAACACTAATTTCAGCTATGCAAATCACTACATAGTATAAAACAAAGTCGCTGTCTCTGTCCCCATATCCCCATGTCCCTATGTCCCTTTGTATGCTTAAATCTTTAAAACTACGCAACTGATTTTGATGCGTTTTTTTTAATACATAGAGTGATTCAAGAGGAAGGTTTAAGTGTTAGCATTGCACCCTTGCGAAGCCAGGGCGGGTCGCTAGTTCAATATAAAATTTACACATTGCATAACAAAGCTGAAATCGATTCAGTAGTCGATACTGAACAAACTAAGTTTAGGAATTGCGCTTATTCTGTTACTGAATAGAAACTTTTTTAAATACAACTGCGCAAGCACGACCACCTACGAAACAGACAAATTTAAATGGCCACTCTATGCGCAGTAAATTCAATATTTCATTATTAGGGTTCCGTACCCAAAGGGTAAAAACGGGACCCTATAACTAAGACTTCCGTCTGTCTCAGTGTCATCACCAGGCTGTGTCTCAAGAACCACTATAGCTAGACAGTTGAATTTGTCACTAATTATGTATTTCTGTTGCCGCTATACCTAACAACCAATATTTACTAAAAACAAAGTCAAAGTTAAAGTCAAAATGTTTTATTCAAAATAGGAACTTACAAGTCCACTTATTGAACGTCATTTCAACTCCACCGCTTCAGCATGTATGGTCGAGGAGAAGAAGCGGGGCAAGAAACTCCTCAACACAATATTCTTTTAATCAATTGTTACTTAATACTAAATTGGGTTACATAGTTTCGTTTGTTTTTCGCTATCGTAATAAAATAAACATTAAATTTCATGTATCAAAATAAAATAAACATTAATTTTTTTGAAGAAATTATTAATGAATTGTTATTGGCGATGTATTGAAGAAAAGTCAAATAAAGAGTACCCGAAACCGACGAGCATGCATGAGTCGTTTTGATGGATGTGGATGAAGCACGAGAGATCTGCCAGGTTCGTAGCTAGTGGCAGTCTATTGTCTCTGCCTACCCCAATCGGAAAAAGGCGTGAGATTATGTAATGTATGTATGTATTTTTTTTCATACAACAGAAGCGATTTTTTTGCCTTTTTTATAGGTACGGAACCCTTCGTGCGCGTGTCCGACTCGCACTTAGCCGGTTTTTTTATTTTTCGATGGAAGTGTTTGTCTTGGAAATTTCCCCCGTAAGTTCTCCGGTGATGCGACGCGGCGTGTTGCTCGGAGCGCATAATTTCCTGCAGACGACTGGCGGGCGACGCGTGTTGATTCGAAAACTACTTTTGGTAACGAACAGATAAGGTTGTAACTAGAATAGCAGAGAAAGTGGGATAAAAGTATGAAACAAGATGTTCAATCTTGTTAAAGTTGACAACGTAAAGTTTTGTAGTAGGTATACAGGATGTAACAAAATTTACTTAGAATATTCAAACCACATTTACTACAAGTACGTTACAAAAGTATTTTAATATAAAAACAATAAAAAATCTCGTATCTTTTCTCTGAACTATATTTTCTAATTCTTAATGTACGAAAAACATCAAAGAATTTTATCGCGAAAGAATGCCAATCGAATTGCGAAAAAATATGTTTTATTTCGTCTTATCCAAATTACAATTTTAAATTTATATTACCCAATTAAAGATTAGATAATGAACTATGTATGTCTATTCAAGATAGTAAAAAATATTTAATTCTCGTACATGGTTTAAATACTCACAGTTTTTTGTAACACCGTGTATAACTCCGTTGAGATGTGTCTGAGCAACAAACAGACTTGATATTAAGATGATTAGATATTACTCGAGCAAATTCTGTTGCTTTGACATACACGAGTAAACCGTACAGCCTACTTAAGTTATATATGATATGATTGATACAAGACTGCTGTCATGTGATACAATTAATATGATAATAATTTATGATTAAATTCATCTTCGTAGCTACGCTCATTGTATAAAATATAAGCTAGGATTTGGGGACACGGCAAGACGAAAACACTGCCATCGAATAACCACTCTAAAGAGTAAAAAAAAAACGACTTCAATCTTCAACTTATATGGTTTTCTCATGGATGCCGTTGTCAGAACTGGACGAAAAAAACGAATAAAATGGGACCAATCTGGAAGCAACAATTTTCAAATAAAAAAAGAATCATCAAATCGGTTCACCCAGTCGAGAGTTCTGAGGTAACAAACATAAAAAAAAAATTGGCGAATTGATATCCTCCTCCTTTTTGAAGTCGGTTAAAAAGAAAAAAAACTGTAATACTGAATGGACTGTACATTTCGCTGTTTCATATTTATAAAAGAGAGATCTTGCTTTAGGCGAGGTGGTCGTGCCTGCACAGTTGTATTTATATAAGCTTATAAGAACACTTCGATAGCGCGGTTTAGAATTTGTCGTTTATTGCGATTTAGTTAGTTCTATTTAGTACAGATAGATGTCGCCACAAACAGATAAATCATGTAATTGGAACGTAAGATTTAAGATTCTAAATTTTCATAGATAATATATAACCAGGTGACCCGATAAACGTTTCATTTTGCTTTGCTATCTCCCAAAATTTTTATGTGTAGGTTAGTTGTAAGGTATATATAATTGGGCATTTGTTCACGTTATTTAAGATCTATTAATGTAAATATTGCCTGAAATAAAGTTTTTTTTTGTTATTTATTAAAAAAACATATAATTGTTGCAAGTTGCGCTTATCAAAGTACATTCAATCACATTACACCATTTCCAAGTGACATAAATGTTATGACGACGTTGACACAATACTGCACAAAGTATTTAAAATTCAGATGGAATTTTAATGGGGGAAAAGGCACAAAATTGCTAGATAAAAACGCGCAGAGAGTACCCTGCATTTTAGTCGTGAAATCCGAGTAGTCGAATAGTGAGGTCTATACACGGCCACTGTTCCGTCCGATAGAAGAGAAAAAAATCAACTTCCCTCCAAATTAAATTCCGGGAACAATAGCTTCCAGTGAATACGAAGGAAGGCGACATTCCCACATCATTTATAGCTCTCGCTTACAGTTTGGTCTGCATTCGATTTTATTTGCAAACCCATTGATTTAAGATATAAATTACGATGTTATTCTCATTCGTGAAGCTCGGGTTTGAATCCTGTTCCAGAGTTAAAAAAAAAAATAAGATCGCAGGTCCCATTATTAATTTTGATTCATGTGTAAGATTCATGTGTAACAGACCCGGTCTAGCGTTGGGTTACCACCTATCATGTTTTGAGGGTCTAAAGAATATACCTACTAGTGTAACGATGGTATTTCCAAAAATGGAACACCTCTGTCTACCGAGGGGGTAGGCAGAGGTATTACATTACTGGATATACCCACATTTCAAGAGATATACTGGACCCCTAAACGCGATAAGTGGTGAGCCCATCGCAGGACCGGTTCTATTTACACATGTCTCAGAATTAATTCTGAGACCTGCGGGTTTCCTCACGATGTTTTCCTTCACCGTCGAACTAGTGATAAATATGTAGGTACGTAAGTTTTTGAAAAACTCATGGTACCTGCCAGGATTCGAACCCGAGCCTCACTGATTTTCGGCCGGCTCTTTAACCGTAAAGGCTATCACTCCTCTGCCGTAGGTATATTAAAGTTTTTTCTGATTAATAAAAACAACATCACAGCTTGTGTTACTGCACACATTATGAATATGCCAATGACGTTACCTTGAACCAACGTTAGGGAATCAAGTACCAGGGATGAGCTAACCGAACACAAACACTTTCTAGTACTAAACTAGTAGAAAACATCATCACTAAATAGTATAAAACAAAGTCGCTTTCTCTGTCCCTATATCCCTATGTTCCTATGTATGCTTAAATCTTTAAAGTCAAAGTCAAAATGTTTTATTCAAAATATGAACTTACAAGTCCACTTATTGAACGTCATTTCAATTCCACCGCTTCAGCATGTATGGTCGAGGAGAAGAAGCGGGGCAAGAAACTCCTCAACACAATATTCTTTTAATCAATTGTTACTTAATACTAAATTGGGTTACATAGTTTCGTTGGTTTTTCGCTATCGTATTGCGCTGGACTGGAGGAAATCTGTTCCAAGCATCATTGTCATTTATGTAGTCGTCTAGTTTGTAATATGCCATTTTACAAAGTACATGTTTAACATGAGTTTTGAACACAGTTTCAGGCAAATTCAAAAAATCTTCTGGTATTTTATTATAAAAGCGTATGCAAAGCCCCACAAAGGAATTATTAATTTTACTTAATCGTGACTGAGGTTGCTCTAGTTTATTTTTATTCCTAAGATTACAATTATGCCTGTCACAGTTTTTAGTATACAGTAATATGTTTTTCCGTACATACATAATGTTTTCATAAATGTACTGACAAGGCATTGTTAAAATATTAATTTCTTTGAACAGTTCTCTTAGGGAATCACGACATCTTATCTTGTAAATGGCGCGTATAGCCTTTTTTGTAAAATAAAAATAGATTCTGCATCAGCAGCTCTGCCCCACAGCAAACTTTTTTAAAACTAGGCAACGGATATTGATGCGTTTTTTTTAATAGATAGATTGATTCAAGAGGAAAGTTTTAGTGGTAGCATTGTAAGTTGTTAAATATATAAATAAATTGCACCCGTTCGAAGCTACGGCGGGTCGCTAGTGAGTAATAAATAAGTTAGATTCGACGTTAATGTTGCTGCTTATCCCACTAGTGACTTTATGCGTTTGGATATAAGGTTAATTATCATTAATCTTACCTTGCACAGTTGTTAGCTCGATTCACTCCACCGCGGCAACGGAAAATGGCACTATTTCTTTCCGTATTAATTACGTTCGGAACTCAGTAACAGACGAGTGTTCTTATTTACGTTCAATTTACGAATCGGCGCACTAAATTAATAAGCAGTAATTGTTTATTTAAGGGTGCGCCCGGAAAAGATATGGAATTGAAGCGACGATTTATTGACATGAAACAGACGCTAAAATCTAGGTCCATACTGGGTTCGATTCTGCTTTACACCGACTAAACTTATTTTAGTTTAATCTTGACTTACTACAAAAAAAACAAAAGGGATAGAAGATCACCTACCGAATTAAGTCCTGTCAGAGGCTGTATTTTAATAATAATAATAATAAATCTTTATTTCAGGCAATATTTACATTAATTGATCTTAAATAGCGTAAATAATAACGTAAATCTTAGCCATGATTAATTTACTTATGCACTAAACACGTTATGAAATGCCTTAGTTGACAGGACTAAATATCTCAAAGACTAAACTTATCCTAAAGTCGCTGTAAATCAGAATCGAACCCACTGTATACCTACTTAAATCGAACAGTAGGATGAACATTGCTCCTTTAAGCGGGTATAGGAATAATAAACTTCTTAGTGGGCAAGCAATGTTTATCTACTTAGCAACATAACTGAATAGTATGTAAACCAGTCATAGCATGGTTAAATGAATAACATAGAACTCTAAAGAGTAAAAAATCTACTTCAACGAATTATATTAAAAATACAGGCGAATGGAGGCCCTATTCTTTTCTGTAGTCTGTTAAAAAAAGAATCATCGAAATCGGTCGGCGTGACATACTTAATGCAAAGTTAAAAGTTTTTATTCAATTTAGGGGCTTATAAGTCCTCTTATTGGAAGTCATTGCGACTCCACACTCCTGCAAATTTAATACTTATCTGGGGGCACGGCAGTGCCCCCGCCAAGTCGAGCAAAAAGCGGCATGGCCGTACCATCCTTTTCTCGAAGCAATTCACGCCATTTTCGACCCCCTATAACTTCTTAATTAATTTTGTAATCCTATACCATTATTATGGGATTACAAAGTTATTTATGCAGTTGGTTTATCTAGAAACCTACACCGAAATTGCAAATTATTTGAGTTTTTCATTGATTTATACACTAAACCCTAATTGTATTCTAAATTTGAAGCTTCTACGACTGCTAGAAGTGCCTTAGAGTTTTGATGATCGGTCAGTGAGTCAGTCAGTCAGTCAGTCAGTCAGTGAGTGACAAAATTAGGAAACTTTGAATATTTATAATTCTAAAACTACTGGTTCAAATTGGGTGAAATTTGAAATATACTGTGTTTATACAATGCCTGCTTGGTTACTAAAAATTCAGGCTTCTAGGCTTATCCACAACGAAGTTCTAATATAATTTAACAACCTAATAATCTAACAACCTCAACTTGGTATTACATGCATTTCACAACTTTTTACGGTAGAAGAACTGAGTTGCGAGATTGACATTGACAGATTATTAATTGTAGCAACGGTATCGCTGAGTGTGTGTGGAGCTTGACACATTGGACTTTGTAACGTTCTTATTACAATCGCCTTAGAGGTCAGACTCGCACTACAAGTGTACAAGCCGCCTGCAGCTGCCAACGCGTGCCACAAACAGCGCTACTGCGAGTACGATATTCAATAGGTACGCGGAAATTATTGCCGATGGTGCTCAACGATTCCCTTTTGTTTGCGTTTGCGGGACTAGCTTTACAATTAACGAAACCAACAATATCCTAATTTGTATTTATTTGACTAATACTAGTGAAAACAAGGTCATATTACAATTACAAATACTACATTAGTACTAAACTACTACCTACATTACAAATGCGATTGTTTGTTTTGTGGTTATCTGTGACGGACGGAACAAAAACAAGTCCGGGAGAAAACCATCGACAGTGAAATAAATTATATACTCGTATGTACACTTCTCCACTTCCACTAGTATTATAAACAGGAAATATTTGTATTTTTGTATGTTTGTAACGAATAAACTTAATCGATTTTAAAAATTCTTTTTCTTACAGAAAGCTACATTATCAAGGAGTACCTAATATGGGCTATATTTTATTCTCGTATTCAAGAACTGGAACTTCGCAGGTGAAACCGTGCGGAACTAGTGCTATAAAAAGTGGAAATAAAAAAAAGGCATCACTAAAACATTCCCGCCATAGCTCCATTTTGTCACAGAGACAAATTGTTGAACTAACCGTTGGGGCGCGATATGGCGTCGGCAAAGCGTCCCGCGGCAGTTGTCGGCCGCTCTGCAAATGTTGACTGATTCGCCCGGGAAATTGGATACCCGGCCCTCGCGGTCCTATACAGGGTGTTAGGGAAACGCTTCCGAAAACAAAAACAGGTGATTGTGCTGGTGATTCTTGACGCAATTCCATGAAAAATGGACAAAAAAACATCGCAAATTTTATTTAAAAAATCGTTTGTCATCGTGAAATTAAACCTTAATTTAAAAATTTTAGCTTAGAAAGAAGTAAGACACTTCGCGTGGACCACAAAAATTAGGTCCAAAGAACGTAAGTTGCAGTCAGTAAGTGATAATCGACGAGAAGGAAACACATAATCGAATTGTTAAACCATGGGCTCGTGTAGTTGTATGTAGTCCAAATGTCAACAATGGTTTCATGAATGTTCCTTTTTTGCTTTTATCTAAATTTTATTGTAAAAAACAACAACTTTTTACATTGTGGGACAAACTATCCTAAATAATATATAGTCAACAACATATAACTTCCGAACACCCTGTATATGGGTTTCGCGGACGCATCGGCCATATTGTGCTGTAGCAAAAGGAAAATTCGGGTTAAGGGAAATTTGAAGCAAAATAAAACAAACTTGTGCGTCCGCAACCAAATCTCGGTTACTTATTATTGGGCTTGCTCTTAACCTACATAAGACCAGGACGAGAAATGAAATAAGCTCACTCAGAAGATGACTATATCTCTAGGCACTTATTTTACCTTTTAAAATTTTTGTTTGTTTTCCAACCGACTTCAATCAAAGAGATTAAAATATAACAGGGCATAGAGGGGGCATTGGGAATATTTTCATATAAAACTTTGAAGCATGTTTGAAGCTCAAGTGTCATGTCATTAGTATGAACGCGAGCTGTCATTTGGTCGAAATTGTACTAGACTTATTCCACTTGGAATAATTTTTCGGTTTTAAATTTTCCTCGTTTTGTACCCTCTATGCCCTATTATATTTTAATCTCTTTGACTTCAATAAAGGAGGAGGTTCTCGATTCGACTGTATGTTTTTTTATTTATTTATTTCTTCAACTTACTACAATAATAATTTAATAATAATTGTGGGACACAGTCACACACTGTTATTTAGTCCCAAACTAGGCAAAGCCTGTACTATGGATACTAAACAACTGATATACATACTTAAATAAATATTAAACGACCAGACACGAAGCCAACAGACATGTTCATGCACACAAATGTTGGCCCCGAGCGGGGATCGAACCCGCGACCTCCGACCAAGAAGGCAGGGTCACTACCAACTGAGCCAATAGGCCCGTCATGTTTGTTACGTCAGAACTTTGGACTGGGTGAACCGATTTTTATAATCCTGCTTTTATTTTAAAGCTGGGGCTTTTCATATGGTCCCATTTCAAAGTTCTGACAGTGGCATCTATAAGAAAACCATATAAGTTTCAAATAAAAAAATAATCATCCAAATCGGTTCTCCCAGTCCAAAGTTCTGAGGTAACAAACATAAAAAAAAACCAGACGAATTTATAACCTCCTCCTTTTTGAAGTCGGTTAAAAAGATACTGTCCGCAGTCGGGTAAAGTAAAAATGGCCCTCTACCATCTCTTTCGGGGATAAAAGATTTTTCGATTCAATTCTCTATTGGATTCCTGGGTAAGTATTTGGAGTGACCTAGCAACACTGCTCTCTAGTACAAGTGGGTCCTTCCCGAGCAAAAAGGCCGTCCGCTTATTAAGCTCCTTTGTGGACCGATACCATATTTTTCGTATTCATAGGTGGCCTCGAATCAGATTTTACTTTGAGCGAATTTTCGTAATGGATTTCATTCTGGAATAAGACATCATATGTACTCTGGTGAAAGCCGTTGAAAAGACTTTTCAACCGACTTCAAAAAAGAAGGTTATCATTTGGACTTAATTTTTTAATGTTTTTACCTAATTTTTTATGTATGTTACCTCAAAACTTTCGATTGGCTTCGGATAGCTTTCCGTGTGGTCCCAATTTAATATGGTCCAGTTTTGACAATGGCATCCATGGGTGGGTTTGTTTACTCTTTGGAGTTCTATGTTAGTAAATAAAATAAAATAAACAATCTCACGCCTTTCATCCCCGAAGGGGTAGGCAGAGGTATTCCATTAGTGGATATACCCACATTTCACGAGATACATTGGACCCCTAAACGTAATAGGTGGTGAGCCCATCGCCGGACCGGGTCTGTTTACACATGTTTCAGAATTAATTCTGAGACCTGCGGGTTTCCTCACGATGTTTTCCTTCACCGTCCTTCACCGATTCGAACCCGAGCCTCACTGATTTTTGGCCGGCTCTTTAACCGTCCGGGCTATCACTGCTCACCTATTTCTATGTTAGTAGTGTGAGAGCTATCATAGGAATTGATAAAGAGCCAGGAAATATAGTTATTATTATCTAAAATGATAAACTGACTGACTGATTGGTGATATATTAATGCACAACATAAACTGCTGGGTCTAGAGACTTGAAATTATGCACATAGATAGATGGCATCTACTAAGAAAGGATTTTGCAAGCTAGTCAAATAGATAGATACCTTGTTATCACTTTCTCGTTGGTGAAGGAAGACATCGTGAGGAAACCCGCTACTCCCATGGTTAATTCTGAGACATGTGTAAAAGACCCGGTGTGGCGATAGACTCACGTTTAGGGGTCAATAAAATTACAGGCGAAAAGTAGGTACCAAATATGTAAACGGAAAATCCAGAAAATAGACCTAGAATTTAACTAAGTACCACGCACCGTACGTATCGTTCAAAAGTGACTGAGGCAAGACTGTAATATTATTCTTCATTTTTGGATTAATAACTATTGACATTTTTGAATAATTTAATTAATTTTGACATTTTTTAATCTTATTAATAATTATATTTTGTATTTGTATAAACTTTAATTACTTGTATAATGTGTGTGCGTCTGTAAATGTAAGGTTCAGCTGTACTTTGAATTATTTGTAACATCTCTTTGTTCCTGAATTTACACACAATAAAGATTATTATTATTATTATTATAAAAAGCACCAAACGCTACTTTCAGCAAAGCTAGTCACGTATCTACCTCTTCTGTATATAAGTACATTCATGTAGTATTTTCTTTCAAAAACTGTTTTGGAACTAATAAAACCATGTTCTTCTCAACCAGCTTCAAAAAAGGAGTAGGTTATCAATTCGTCGCATATGTTTTTTGTTTGTTACCTCAGAACTTTCGATTGGGTGAACCGATTTTGATAAATCTTTTTTATTTGAAAGCAGGTGCTTCTCGTGTGATTCCATTGATTGTTGTGATTCAATTTGGTCCAGTTCTGACAGTGGCATCCATGAGAAAACCATATTATAAGTCTTTTTGCATAAAGTATGTGCGCGATTTCAAAAAAAGAAGAGGTTCTAAATTCAACTGTATTGTTGTTGTATAATTAGTTGAAGTCGGTTTTTCACTCTTTAGATTTCTATGTTCTTTTAAAATCAAAGAGATTGAAATATAATAGGACATAGAGGGGGCATTGGGAATACTTTCATACAAAACTTTGAAGCCGTCATGTTATTTAGTATGAACGCGAGCTGTCATTCGGTCGAAATCGTACTAGTATTCCACTTGTAATAACTTTTGGCATCAAATTTTCCTCGCTTTGTCCCCTCTATGTCTTATTATATTTTAATCTCTTTGTTCAAAATCGGTGCGAATGAATCTCAAAACACAAAACATTGAAATCTGTGAGTTTCCCAGTTAATTATGAATGCCCGCTGATTCCCGAGCAGGTCCCTAGTGGCATAGGCCACGCGCTGTATTAGGTTTAAATACGTTTATTTCTAAATATAATTTATTTCTCGAAATTTTATTTGTACACTATACTAAAAATTTAAAATACTCGGAGTTTTTTACATTTACACAATTTTTTTACATTTAGGTAGGTACATTATTCATAAAAGAAAATTGATATCCCAACGTAGCGACACTACATAGAACCCGCATATAGACAGCCGAGTTCTAACCCCGCCATATCGAAGTTTTCTAATGAGTTTGCATAAATACAACTGTCCAACATCAACTAGCCACGATCACCTCGTCTAAAGGAAGATCTTCCCTTCATGATGGAGGAGCATTCCACCTCCACTCCTCTTTAACATTCAATCGAATTTTTAGTATTTTTCACAAAATTACAGTACATGGTCTTGGCTGAAAATGGATGGCCGAATACGAAGAATTCGTGGTTTTGTCTGACCAAATTCCTTAAGTAAAGAGCAATAATAGTACGGTTTCCACAGGTAGCCCTAAATTTAGGTACGCGAATACATTTTTCGTACTAAACAAACTAATTTCAGGAATAGCGCTTATTCTGTTACATATTTTATAGACACAGAATAAAAAGTAATACTTACATATACTAGATGATTTTTTTTACCGTCTGGAAAAAATATGACGTATAAGGTATCTAGAGCCGAAGTTATACACGAGATTAATTGTTAAATATTGCAGTTTACAAAATCTAGAAAACTACGCACAGTACTACGCGCAGCTGGCGGTTGTAGGTAAATTGCGCATAAATGGAAGCTACGAGCCTGTTTCTTTTTAAAATACTATTTCAAATATTTCAGTGTGTATTATTGACTATAACTGAGTAATGTATATTAGTTTAAGTAAGAAAAAAATTTTTTCAGAAAATAAATTTTTTTTAAGTAACATTGCCAAATGAATCTATTACACTTACCTAACACACCACATTTTTTTCCAGACGGTAAAAAAGTCACCCTGTAGATCCCACACCAAATATAAAATTTTGTTCCTCTTCAGTTTCAATAAGGAAAAGTTTCGTACCCCTTCAGTGATTCTAAGACTGCCGTAAACATGTGCTTCTTGGAGAACTTCGGAGCTAGTTATAAAGTACTATGGAAGTCATCAGCTCACTTTTGTAGTTGGGAACTCGTAAAACTCCTCTCTGTGCTCCCCGCCTTGAGTATAGTAATACAATGTAGAAGTTACCGCCTCTATTACGGGGTACGTAGACATATAATTGTTCGCACAAGAATATTAAAAACTAGCGATTCTGCGCGGTTTCACCAGCGTAGTTCCCGTTCCCGTGAAAATACGGGAATAAAATATAGCCTATGTTACTCAGGGATATTCTAGCTTTCCATTGGTGAAATAATGTTTAAAATCTGTCCAGTTGTTTTTGAGTTTATTCGTAAAAAACATACAAAAATACAAATCTTTCCTCTTTATAATATTAATATAGAATATAGATATAGAAGACTATAGTCGGTCCAAAACCGGGTTAACCAGCATTCACATAATTATAGTTTCAGAAACTAAAAAATACAAATAGTCCAGTCATTTAAGCTTAAATTAGGTAAGAATCTCGGAATTAGAGATACCCAGCTGTAAGTTTGTAAATACTTGTATATTGACACCCTAAAAGTTGTCTCAAAACCTACATATGGTAGGGTGTACGCAACTATTAAATTTCAAGGTCAAAGGTCACAAAAATCGATTTTTTGCGCTTTGGGCAGGCAAATTGAAAAGCATTTGGTGAAAAACTATAGACCCATTTCAATACTTCCTGTCTTTGGAAAGTTGCTAGAATCACTGATCTACCGAGTACTGATATGGCACATGAAGAAATACATAACTCCTCAACAGCATGGTTTTATTAACTGTAGATCCACAAATACCAATCTAGTATCATACATGGAATCTTTGGCTGAGTCAGTCGATTCAAATACTGCTGTTGATGTCATATACATGGATTTTAGTAAAGCTTTTGATAAGGTGGATCATAAAATTTTACTTATTAAATAAGCAGATTATGGAGTGTCAGGAAATGTTCTTGATTGGTGTGCTTTCTATCTAAGGGACCGAACTTCGGTAGTGGTTGTTAACGGCTTCAAATTAAAAGAATTTCCAGCACTCTCCGGAGTACCGCAAGGTTCGCTTCTTGGTTCATTATTCTTTAATATATTTGTTAACGATATATCTAAGTGTTTCCAAAATTCTAACTATTACCTATACGCTGATGATTTGAAGTTCATGCGACGAATCAAATCGGTCCAAGACTGTGCATTCCTCCAAAATGACTTAGATAGGTTATTGTTAGAGAATGAAAACGCAGCCATTATTATATTTTTATGTTGCTTCTACTGTCAATGTTTCCCCGCTCAGTTGGTAACACTTTTTTTTCTCTCTCTTGTATTTATGGACTGTGTAAAAGGGATTGCCGAAATAAATACGTTCGTTAATATTAAAAGTTCTACAGTTTTATTCATTTCCACATTGAAATATCATCAGTTATCGATGTGGTGTAAAGACAATGCAATGTCCCTTAATGTTGACAAATGCTATTTTATTAGGTTTACAAAGGGACATGTGACTCCAAAAGTACAATATACACTGGAGGGTAGATTTCTTCAAGAAGTCGTGCAAATACGCGATCTGGGAGTGACCTTTGATCATAAACTTCGCTTCAATGTCCACATAGATCAAATAGCCACTACTGGTTTCAAAATGTTAGGATTTCTTTTGCGTAACTGTAAGGGGTTCAAATGTCCTTTTAGCAAAATAGTGCTCTTCAATTCTCTTGTTAGAAGTGGTCTTGAGTATTGCAGCACCGTATGGAATCCGCAATATGATATTTATACTAAGCGCATAGAACGCATTCAGAAAAGGTTTCTTGGCATTTATCATACAGCTGCAATTTGGCAAAAAAGTTACCCAGTTACGAAAACCATCTTAACCACTTTAAACTATCATCTTTAAGCTCACGACGAACGATGGCTGATAGTCTATTCTTTAATAACCTCCTAGACTGTCCTGAACTTGTTTCCAGGTTGCGTATCTATGCACCCGTGAGGCTTCCAAGAGGCTCTCGATATGCTCCTTTTTGCACGGCTATGTCACGGACAAATCTAGGTTTTTATTCCCCCATGAATAGACTCGTTCGGGAATACAACAATATTTTCAAGAAATCTGGAATAGATATTGATGTATTCTCGGACAAGGCATATAAATTCAAAAACGCTGTGGTAAGCGCTGCTGGCAGCTGGTTGCTAATTGATATTAATTAACTTCTTGTTTTGCTTTACTTGCTTTAATTTGTTTTCATTTATTTTATTTTATTTCTTTTATTATTTCTTGTAAATGTATACCTACGTAACTCGTTCTGATTGTGCCCCTTTGCTCGCCGTGGTTGCTTTTAAGTGAAGCGGCACAAATCTGTTATTGTTATCAGAAGTATGTTCCAATGTTTTGTGTCAGCTTTGTTAGCAATCCTAAATAAATAAATAAATTTGTCAGTTTCTCAAAAACTTTTAAAAATGATTTTTTTCCCTTTTCAAAAAGCGCAGAAGTTGTGTCATAGATTTAGTTCATAAAGAAAATTATAAAATATAATATAATAGTTAATAAAAATTGATATGATGATGATTGTATAATAGTTAACAAATATCTATCATCATTGATTTATCAATAGTTCATCAACTATATACTGGAGGCACCGGTTGACCTGAAGTGATCCTGTGACCGCGCGCTCTCCGCCCTCTGTCTCGGAAACAGTTCACTGTATGAAAAATTTTAAAAAAAATTGTAGAGAATTTTGTACTACAATATTGATAATAAATACAAATAACAAAAAACCCATAAGAAGTGAGATATTTACAAAAAAAAGCTCAAAAAACCTTTTCTTGTGACCTTTGACCTTGAAATTTAATAGTTGCGTACACCCTACCGTATTATGTAGATTTTGAGACAACTTTTAGTGTGTTAATATACAAACAAGTATTTACAAAGTTAAATCTGGGTATCTCGAATTCCGAGGTGAACTTACTAAAATGACTGGACTAAAAGTGTTGTAGTCATTGAGGAGAGGAGTACCAGGAGAATATAACCAGCAAGAAACTCAAGAGCAGCTCTTTGTATACATTACAGAGTCTTACTAACTCTCTGTTCACCTGAAGCTCTTTCATAAGCTGCTAAATTGCGCTTCCAAGGTCATTGCGTGATGCAAAACTAACGTTCCCCACGCTAACCACGTTGGTTCTTCGCAGTCACTAATGCACTAGTTCGAAAGTTAAATTGGTGGAATAAATTTTAAATGGACCTTCGCTAGTTGCCTTTGACGTAAACTTGTGCCGTGTGCCGGCAGTGAAACTAACGCGCTTAGGTAACTATAATTTACGATTTATGTATGGACTCTAGCCGTATGTACTGATCAACTGAGCCCGTGGCCTGAGTAAGCCCGTAAGCGGTAGGTAGTGGTCGATTGAGCCCGTGGGCTAAGTTGGTCTTTAGCGATAAATTAGTGAGTGAACAGGCCCGCGGGCTCAGTTGACACAGTAGGTCATGTTACCCATACAAAAAATAAGAGTGTCAACATAGCCCGCGGGCTAAGTGGTATGTGGGCTCATTTGACCACGAAGCCCTGTGTTCACGCATAGTGTGATGTCTACCTTTGGAGGATTGAAAAATTGTAAGTGTTAAGTGAATACTTTCTTTACCGCGATGGGCTAACAGGGGAGATTATAGACCATACATCTTCATGTGTGAGGAAAGACTCTGTAGCGACACTACATAGAACACGCTAATAGACGGCCGAGTTCTAAATCGCGCTATTGAAGTTTTCTAATGAGTTTGTTTAAATACAACTGTCCAACATCAACTGCTGGACCATAGTCCCCAGGCACGATCACCTCGCCTTAAGGAAGATCTTCCCTTTTCACAGTCTAACATGTACATGTCCATGCATGTATCTTTCGATTTACTTTAAAGGAAATAATAATAATATAATCTCACGCCTTTCATCCCCGAGGGGGTAGGCAGAGGTATTCCATTACTGGATATACCCACATTTCACGAGATATATGGGACCCCTAAACGTGATTGGTGGTGAGCCCATCGCCGTGCCGAGTCTATTTACACATCTCTCGAATTAATTCTGAGACCTGCGGGTTTCCTCACGATGTTTTCCTTCACCGTCGAGCTAGTGATAAATATAAAGGAAATAATAATAATAAATTGTAGGACACATTTTACACACGGTTATTCAGTCCCAAAATAGACAGAGTCTGAGTGCTAAACAACTGATCAACATATTTAAATAAATATTAAACACCCAGACACGAAGCCAACATATATGTTCATGCACACAAATGTTAGCCCCGAGCGGGGATCGAACCCGCGACCTCGAACTCAGAAGGCAGGGTCGCTACCAGCTGAGCCAACAGGGCCGTCATATAAATATATCGTTTAGTTGAAGTAGTTCCATTTAAATTAAAAGTTGCCGAGTGTTGGTGGTCCGTGATTTGATTGGATAATATGATGGAGGAAAATATACATGAGCAGTGATAGCCTTACGGTTAAAGAGCCTGCTTCACATGATGAAAATCAGTGAGGCTCGGGTTCGAACCTGGCATGTACCAATGATTTTTCAAAAACTTACGTACATATTTATCACTAGCTAGACGGTGAAAGAATTCTGAGGCATGCGTGACAGACCCGGTCCGGCGATGGGCTTACCACCTATCACGCTTAGGGGTCCAATATCTGGTGAAGTGGGTATATGCAGAAATGGAATACCTCTGCCTACCCCCTCGGGGATATAGGCGTGAGATTATTTATTTTTATTTAAAGTCACTATCCGAGTGTGGGCAGATCCGTGATTTGATTTGATGGAAGAAAATATACACCGAGTTTACAAGAAAAATATTTGCGAACCCAAATTATTTAAAAATATGTACATAAGAATTTTCATGCGACGACGAGGTTCTGAAATTTTGGCTCGGATTAAGAGATTTGCGAAAACCACGTCTTCTTGGAACAACTGCCATCCCGTTTCCTCTTGAGCTTGAAAAGGCGCTCTACCCGGTAATTTCATTAATAATTGAGAGTGTACTCGGAAAACAAAAATCTTCTTTGCGCCCTGAAAAATATATTGAATTAAATTTTAACATAAAATTAAGAATGAAGTTGTAAGCGTCAATTAAAAGCCAGCACCTTTGATAAAAAATCATAAAGTAAAATACAAACTGAATTAAATAAATTGTGAGACACAATTCACTTACTGTTATTTAGTGCCTAACTGCAGGGCCTGTACTATGGGTACTAAACAACTGATAAACAAACTTCACTACATAGTATAAAACAAAGTCGTTTTCTCTGTCCCTATATCCCTATGTATGCTTAAATCTTTAAAACTACGCAACGGATTTTGATGCGGTTTTTTAAATAGATAGAGTAATTCAAGAGGAAGGTTTGTCACGAAGAATTTTTCATGACAAAATAAAATAAACCGGAATAAATAATGATGTGAAATTTGCTAGGTTCTGGGTTTGCTTGTGATTGGAAATAAAATAACTGGATGTGGGTAATGACTGTTGCTAAGTATTTATTTATCTTTTATAATATCAGTTGTTGTACATTAACCGTTAACACTATTACAGCTAAGTTATAACTAAAGTTATACCAGACTAGTTAATCGGCAGAGAGGTTCACGGGGCAAATAAAATAACTTATCTGTAAAATCCCAACGAGGTTATACCACCAATCAGGTTAAAATCTAAAACACCTACTTGGTCATGATGACTTATCTTAAAATAGCGAGAAGCGCTACACCATCCTTAAAAACTCGGAGCTCGCAGAAACACCGTAGTCATTGTAGTGTATTGATTACTATTATTGTTATAATTATATTTAGTTATTGTTGGCTACACCCTATGACGCGCTATGGCTTTCACTTTCCCCCGCCGCGCCACTACAGTGTGCATATAAGGCGAGCGCTGCGAGGGAGTGGGGACACTTGTGCATCGGCCGTCGTAGCGGCAACATCTAGATACCTTATGTATATTTGTTGTATATTGTATGCGAGTTGGTAACGGAATAAATTAATATTGTTTACCACACGACGAGACTTATTATTCTACAGTCATCGAATAAATTTGCAACGGAGAAACTTAGGTACTGTAAATATTTGCGCATCAGGATCTCATGTCAGCCCCGGAGGTTTCTTACAAAAATGTGGGTATATCAACCCATACTGCAATAAAATAAATTCACTATAAACCACGATATTTATGGAATTCAACCAATGCAAATGGAGAAGTTAACAAACTAACAGCTTACCAAATTGGAATATAGAAGAATACTTCAGGAAACATTCTTTCTTTAACAATGAGTTTCCAAATTTTAGTTTGAAGTAGGGTAGATTCTGCAACGAAACACAAAATGTTTGAAACTGGAAAAAATCAAGAAATCGTCCTGATCTAACATCGTTTAAGTGTTGAAAGATAATAATATATCAAACTCACCAGGATGTTCAAGTTTGAGCTCAAAAGCATTTGCTTTGGTAAAATGTCGTTAGTCAACTTATTTCGACGACATCACGGCTAAGAAAGAACGAAGTCAACGTTCTGTATTTGGAAGACCATCTCTCACACACTTCCCGAAAAACACGGTAACTGCAGGCTATCTTGACCTTAAATTCACAAGACACAATTGTGCAAAAATCATAGTTCAAAACTGTTTGACATTTAAATGATCTCAAATATAATAACACACTATTTTCCCTATATGATTATTATTTAAAGCTTAGAAATGCATTTAAATTGAATAACTTATTTTTGTCAACAAAAGGGAATTCTTTCGTAGAAATTGACAACACCGACTTCTTTTTACAATGACGTTTGGCAAAGGCAAAAGCATCATCACATTCTGCCTATTTTTGAGTCACAATATTAAATGCTTCAATACGAAAGTACAACGTTACAGGTTTTAGTATAAGCATTGCACTCGTGCAAAGTCGGGGCGGGTCGCTAGTAAATAAATATTAAACGACCAGACACGAACCCAACAGACATGTTCATGCACACAAATTTTGGCCCCGACCGGGGATCGAACCCACTACCTCCGACTCAAAAAACAGGGTCACTACCAACTGAGCCAACAGGCCTGTCGAAGACCCCCCCAATTATAGCTTTTATTACGCAAAGAGTAAAATCATTGTACGCACCTCTAATTGTAATTGCATCTTTTATGCTAACGAGTATAACAGCTTTAAAATAGTTTAATCGCGATTGATAATTAATAGCTAGAGAGCAGACAACCCGTGACGTGATCTGTGACCTTTCTGCGACTTGCACGCCACGCGTCAGCTGGGCTATGACACTATAATCTATACATATATGGAGGAGCGGAGGTGGAATGCTCCTTCATCGTGAAAAGGAAGATCTTCCGCCAGGCGAGGTGATCGTGCCTGGGGACAAGGTCCAACGGTTGATGTTGGACAGTTGTATTTATACAAACTCATTAGAAAACTCCGATAGCGCTTTTTAGAACTCGGCCGTCTATTGGCGCGTTCTATGTAGTGTCGCTACACATAATTATAATAAATATGTCCAATAAAAATGGGACCGTCTCTGTACATGAATATATTTTTTTTATTTTAGTTTTCGTCTAGCTCTACTAGTAGTTACTAAACACTATTTTTTGAATTTTTTTTCTGTTTGCAAAAACCACTGGACGGATTTAGATGAAATTTATTATAGAGATAAATGAGTACCTGGGTCAAAATTTAGAGTACTTTTTATTCCAGAAATTATCTCATTCCCACAGGAAAAAATAAAATCTGGTTAAAAAGATAAATACGTATAATTCCGAAACGATTACTCGTACCTAAGAAACTTAAAATATGGTATGTAGGTGACTTATATGTTGTAGTAAACTGCTATAAAGGAATTTTCAGAAATTCCTACGGGAATAAACTGGACCAGAACGGGCAAGCCGCTGGGCACCCGTTATTTGTATTAAATTCCACATGTGAGTCTTAAACATTCTTTTACCAATGGAAAGCTTAGGTTTCGCTATACGGCTCGACGGTGAAGGAAAACATCGTGAAGAAACCAGCAAGTCTCAGAATTAATTCTGAGACATGTGTAAATAGACCCGGTCCGGCGATGGGCTCACCACCTATCACGTTTAGGGGTCCAATGTATCTCGTGAAATGTGGGTATATCCAGTAATGTAATACCTCAGCCTACCCCCTCGGAGATGAAAGGCGTGAGATTATTTTATTTATTACATATGCATTTTTTTAACGGGACCCGGACTTACGCAGGTGGAATCGCATGAAACAGCTAGTGTATCATAAAAGGTAGCATAAATCGAGACCTCTAAGCGAGTCACGTACTTACAATGAAAATTTTACACAAAGATATATCTTATCTATTTATGTATATAAAATGATAAACTGATTGACTTGAAAATTTGCACATAGATAGCTTATACAGTGTAGGCATCCACTAAGAAAGGATTTTGTAAAATTCATCCTAAGGGGGTGAAATAAACGTGCGCCAGCGAAGCCGCGGGTAAAAGCTAGTAATATATAAAAATGTACGATTTCGATGAAAACCTCCCCCTTCTCTACTAATATAAAAGGTTGTAATAGAAATGCGGTCCCTCAGCGAGCATTTTAATATAACTTTAAAAAGTTCTAAAAGCCCAATAATTCCCTAATCACTCTCAGCAAGGCTTGAACTTCGCAAAAGCCCCGATCACGCGCTACGCTCCAATAACAACGTGTCACCTTCGAAG
Source organism: Ethmia dodecea (assembly GCA_963855545.1). Taxonomy (NCBI): domain Eukaryota; kingdom Metazoa; phylum Arthropoda; class Insecta; order Lepidoptera; family Depressariidae; genus Ethmia; species Ethmia dodecea. Next base: position 386,243 of record OY979453.1, read on the forward strand.
CTGAGGGCGGTGCCCTCGGTAAGCCGCTTGAGCCCTTATTACTAAACCCAACACCATCTCTGGATAAAATTTTGAACGCTATTGCATTTAAATTTAAGAAATAAGCAAGGAAAATTAAAATATTAAAAAAAATTAAGCATCAAATGAAGTTTTAAAATAAAACTCATTTTAAACAAGAACTCTGAAAAATAAAGTATTACAAACTAGATAAATGATGCTTACAGTATAAGAATAATAACAGACGAATAAATGACATAGAACTATAAAAAGTAAAAATACCGACTTCAACCTTTATGATTTTTTCATAAATTGAGAATGAACTGGGCCACACGGGAAACACCAGCTTTCAAATAAAAAAAGACCTATCAAAATTGGTTCACCCAGTAGCAAGTGCTGAGGTAACAAACATATAGAAAAAAAACGGCCAAGCGCGAGTCGGACTCGCGCACGAAGGGTTTTTATCTATAAAAGCAGCAAAAAAATACCGTTTGTTGTATGGGAGCCCCCTTTATTTTTTTTGTAGGTATTTCTTGTTATAGCGGTAATACAAATACATCATCTGTGAAAATTTCAACAGTCTAGCTATCGCGGTGCTTGAGATACAGCCTGGTGACAGACAGACGGACGGACAGCGAAGTCTTAGTAATAGGGTCCCGTTTTTAGCCTTTAAAAACATATAGTGAGTTGGGAACCCATCCTTTTTTGAATACGGTTAGTAGGACCACAGCAGGCTAGTCCAACAACAGAAACAGCGGAATGACGTTAGCTCATCCATTAGGCGTAGCGGAAAAAACGCGCTTCGCAAAGTTGTCTAATTAAATTTCCCCTAAACAATGATGATTAGTGTTATGAGGCTGAATGGACGTGACTCGCCTCTTATTGGCGTTATGTTAATTTCAGGTGATAACTTTTACCCTGGTAAAGGCAAGTACAGTCAAGAGCACGTGGAGTTTGACACATTCAATTAGACTTCATTTCATTTTATTTTATTCTCGAACTCGAACGAAAAATTACAATCCTATCTAGACTAATGCTATAATGAGGAAAGATTTGTATGTTTGTATCTTTGTTACGAATAAACTTAAAAGCTAGGGACCGATTTTAAACATTCTTTCATCTATGGAAAGCTAGAATATCCCAAAGTAACATAGGTAACGTAAATAATAATTAAAATCTGTAACACTACTAAAATATTTTAAAAGACTTTGACGTTCTTATTACAATCGTCTTATAGATAAGACTCGCACTACAAGTGTAAAGGCTGATTCATGTTACAACGGGACGGGGCCCGTCCGGGCCCGGACGTGCCCCGTCCGGGGCGAACCATCCTACAACACGCCTCGACATTTGGCGCGGACGGGGCCCGTCCGGGCCAGCGCTTCTTACAAAAAATATTTGACCGTTCCCCGGACGGGGCACGTCCGGGCCCGGACGGGGCCCGTCCCGTTGTAACATGAATCATCCTTAAAGCTTCATGTGCCCTTGACTGGACCAAGGAGTTTAAAAGTCCATATTGCTAGATTTAAGTTTATGACTGTGAGCGTCAACAGTCCATAGATGAGTAGTCCAGTGCTAGGCGTCCGTCGCTCAGAATAGAGAGTACCTTCTTTTCTCGGCTACTTCTATACATAATATTATATTAGTGTTTTAAGCTATTGCATAGCTTCTATCGCGGGCCTTGAGCGCGGGGACCGAATCCAGAAATTCCGTAACGAAAAAACCTCACGCTCTCCCCACTCCGACGGGCACGGAGGTGTGGCTTAAAGGCCGTGCATTGTATAAAATAAAATAAAGTGAAGTAAAGTAAAGTAAAGTAAAGTAAAGTAAAGTAAAGTAAAGTAAAGTAAGTCGAAGTCGAAGTCGAAGTCGAAGTCGAAAGCCGAAAGCCGAAAGCCGAAAGTCGAAAGTCGAAAGTCGAAAGTCGAAAGTCGAAAGTCGAAAGTCGAAAGTCGAAAGTCGAAAGTCGAAAGTCGAGTCGAAAGTCGAAAGTCGAAAGTCGAAAGCCGAAAGCCGAAAGCCGAAAGCCGAAAGCCGAAAGCCGAAAGCCGAAAGTCGAAAGTCGAAAGTCGAAAGTCGAAAGTCGAAAGTCGAAAGTCGAAAGTCGAAAGTCGAAAGTCGAAAGTCGAAAGTCGAAAGTCGAAAGTCGAAAGTCGAAAGTCGAAAGTCGAAAGTCGAAAGTCGAAAGTCGAAAGTCGAAAGTCGAAAGTCGAAAGTCGAAAGTCGAAAGTCGAAAGTCGAAAGTCGAAAGTCGAAAGTCGAAAGTCGAAAGTCGAAAGTCGAAAGTCGAAAGTCGAGTCGGAGTCGGAGTCGGAGTCGGAGTCGAGTCGAGTCGAGTCGAGTCGAGTCGAATCGAATCGAATCGAATCGAATCGAATCGAATCGAATCGAATCGAATCAAATGAAATGAAATGAAATGAAATAGTCAGACCAACCAAGACAGTCAACATTATTATTTTATTGGTGACTGTACTTTGGGCGAAAAAAGGGGTTATTGAAACAACATAAAAACAATCGGAGCAGTAGGAAAAAATATTACCACTCGACCCTACCAATCGGAGTTCCGATCGGCGGACTGGGAACAACCCGTTTCTTTCGGCAGTCTTGTTGATACAAAATGCTATGCAATAGCTTTACCGCGGCAGTCCCCGAGTGCCACACGTCTTTTTTTTAGTTTTAAGGTACAATGTTAGTAACCCAGCAATACATAAGTTAATATTTATTTATTTAAAAAACTTACGTATGTATGAAGAAAAACTCATCAATTGTCATGTATAAAGATAAAAAAAATACTGGTGAAAAGGGAGAATTCCCTTAATATTTGTTTTAATTATCTACGCAAACCACAATAACATCGTCATTCGTAAAGAGGGCCATTTTATTCCATTTGTAGAAATCCTTTTCCGAAAAATTCTCTAAAAAAAATTCGCGTTGCCTAATTAGAAAACGGATTACATTTTAATTGAAAAGCGTTTTTTGTTGAAAAAAATAATGAATCCTGTAAAAGTGGGCGCTTACAAGAATTAATTAGTGGTGGGAGAGGCAGAGGCCGAGACCGACCTCCGAAAGACTCCGGAGGGAAGTAAAACCACATCACGATGCATAGTCAAACGTTAATAATCGAGAGCCACTGAAATGCTATTACATTAAACGAGCAATGGCAGCGCCCCGCGGCTTAGGATGCCTACTTCCCGTTCCCGTGGGAATATATATAATAATATAATCTCACGCCTTTCATCCCCGAGGGGGTAGGCAGAGGTATTCCATTACTGGATATACCCACATTTCACGAGATACATTGGACCCTAAACGTGATAGGTGGTGAGCCCATCGCCGGACCGGGTCTATTTACACATGTCTCAGAATTAATTCTTAGACCTGCGGGTTTCCTCACGATGTTTTCCTTCACCGTCGAGCTAGTGATAAATATGTACGTAAGTTTTGAAAAACTCATTGGTACATGCCAGGATTCGAACCCGAGCCTCACTGATTTTCGGCCGGCTCTTTAACCGTCCGGGCTATCACTGCTCTGCCCGTGGGAATACGGAGATAAAATATAGCCTATGTGCTATTCTGATGTATATGCTGTAAAGTTTTCAAAGTCCGTTCAGTAGTTTTTGCCTGAAAGAGCAATAAACATGCATACTCACAAAATTCTGCGTTAAAATATTAGTAGGAAGGAAGTAGGATATGTCGGGAGATATCTCTGAAACGATAATGATTTTGATTATTATTATATTTGACTACAGGGCTGTCCAGAGGGGAAATGCTGCCAGCATCTTGGGTGCCTTACCTCAACTTGGTACGCTGGAGGACATTTTTTATCTTTAGTTTAGTTCAGTCTGTAAATATTATGTGTGTTTTATAATTATTATTGTATATCACTACATAGTCGTCTTTCCTGTAAAAATTTAATTATAAAGATACAGCACCGTTAGAAGAGATTTTTAAATATTAGATATGCACATAAATGATGGCCCAGAGCGGGAATCGAATCCGCGACCTCCAACTCATAAGGACCACAAACTTTTTTTTTTATTTATCTCAATAAATTTATAATATACAGTGGTGTTAGTTAATTCTAACATCGCCAAACTTTTACGTTTGATGGCGAGTCAACAGGCTTAACTTGAGATTCAATTCAGAGTCGCACTGAGGTGAGGTTGTTTCCAAGCTATTAGAACGGATTATGGTAGACTTTTACAAAATTACATATGGTCAGTGCAGGAATATATTATCACATGTCTATAAAATATTTAATAAGCTCCCGAAAACCATAAGTGAAATAGATAACTGTTTTCTACAAAAAAACTGAAAGATTTTCTGCTAATGAACAATTTATACTAATAAGAATTTTTTTGATAAAAATAATGATAGAGCAACTTAAAAATTAGTATACACATTTATTTTTAAGATCTTAACTTTACTTAACATTGTTTTTAAATTTAATTTTGTATTTATCTTTTTTTGTATTTTTACATTCCTGCGCCCTTCCCCTACCACCTGTATAACCACATTTTGCAATAAACGATATGACTATGACTTTTACGTTAGTGATATCTACCACTGGGTCCATTCATTGCCTACATTTTGTATAATAACCAGCAAACCACATTACGAGAACACATCCCGCTCAAAAAGCTGAGCGAGTGGTAATGACGCTTTCGCATCCATTACTCGGTAATGGTTTTCCGGCTGTCACGTCTTCCAGCCCATTGTGTCTCCGGCTTGAGGTCTAAAAATAAATCCCTCCATCTGCCCGATTCGATTAAATAGGTGCCAATTCATGTAAGTTACAAGAGGATTGAGTGGATATACCAAGCGTTTCTTTTATTGAGATTCGAACGTACTATCGACAAAAGTTCCGCCTGATACAGATAAGGATCATTTTTGCATGCAGCTATTTTTTTTACTTAAGTATAGCGCCCAATTGCATTCAGATCTGTCACAACAAAGCCCTCAGTTATAGTGACAATGTCAATTATAAAAAAAGTGTTTCTTTCATTTTTATGACAATTTGGTGTCGAGGAAAGCAATGGAATTTTAAAAAAACCGGTGTTATTGGCTTCTGAATGTTTAACCTCTCAGACCATGAATCACAGACACAATTGATTTTTAATTGTGTCTCGGTTCCAATTGCAACCGGCGGTTCATAACTGTTAAAGCTAATTAGGGGCGGGATAGTAAAACCTTGACCGTTGAAGCAATGTTTTTTTCAGAATGTACCAGGCTTAACGTTTGTCGACAGTACAACTAGCATGCGTATGGAATATTCCCCGGGTTTTAAAAGACCCGTCATTTGGCAACCCGTGACTGAATACCATTAATTCAAAACGTTCCACTTAAATATTATATTCCACTTACAGCCAGTTTGTGCATTTCTGTAAAAGAGGCATGTTAAGCCTTTCAATTTCAAACCTTCTCATGTTTGTACATACTTAGATAGCTATCTATGTTAAAGCAGGATTCTTTGCCAGCGTACAATAAAAAAAACATTTCCTGTATAGTAATTTTCACCTTTTTTATTTCTTGTTACAGCGGCCTGTAATATACGTTCTATGAAAACAAGTGTCTTACGGACGGACAGATAGCGGTGCCTTAGTGGGTCCTGTTGTCACTCTTTGGCTACGAAACAATTAAGGTCAACACGAGCAGCTACACGAAATAACCACTCTAAAGAGTAAAAAAAGAGTAAAAACACCGACTTCAATCAAAAACTCAAAAATTCTTTTATTTCAGTAGGTATAAACACACACACACTTTGAAATGTCAATATAAACAAGGCACACTAAACTCGTCCATGAGGATTGGCAAAATGTAATCAGCAGCCCATCTCCACCGACGAGTTGCTGGTTCCAAATGCAGTACCCCGAGAAGAACCAGCAAGAAACTCAAGGGCAGCTCTTTTTAGTCTCATGTCTTACTAGTAAATATGGTTCACAATAATAATAATGAATAGCCTTACATAGCGCTGAGTCGGTTAAGCCCATGCATTTTGGTCTACTAAGTAGTCGGTAATTTTATAGTAGCCTTTTTTATATAATGTTTGCTTAACTGTTGTTTTAAATTTGTCAAGAGGCAAATTTTGTAATGCAATAGGAATCTTATTGTAAAAGCGTATACATTGACTCTTATATGATTTGGTAACTTTAGATAATCGACTAACATAAGCAGCCAGTTCATTCTTATTTCTAGTGTTTATACAATGTCTGTCATTATTTTTTTTGTAAAGTGATATATTCTTTTTAACATACAAACCGTTTTCGTAAATATACTGTGACGCCAGTGTCAGTATATTAATTTCCTTGAATTTTTCCTTTAGAGACATCCTAGACCCCATTTTATAAATTGCAGGCTCGTTTCTGCAAAATAAATATTCTCTGGACATCAGCAGCATTCCCCCACAGTAGAATGCCATATGACATCAAGCTGTGGAAGTAGCTGAAATAGACAAGTCTAGCTGTTTTTACGCTTGACATATTACGTATTTTTTTTACGGCATATGCAGCAGAACTGAGCCTTTTCGCCAACGTATCAATGTGTGGTCCCCACTGTAACTGAAGAGTTTAGAGTTATTCCTAAAAATACTGTAGTGTTTACACATTCAAATTTTTCGTTTTTAACTGTAACTGAGTTTAAAGTTCGTTTAACATTTGATAAAGAAAAATGTACACATTTAGTTTTTTTTCTCATTGAGACGTAAATTATTAACGTTAAACCAACTGAGAACATCATTAATTGCACTGTTCACTTCGCCATAAGACTCAATAGGTCGTTTAACTTTAAAAAATAGAGATGTATCATCTGCAAACAGTACAATATCATGTTGCACTCCGTGGGGTAGGTCATTTATATAGACCAGAAATAGAAATGGGCCTAAAATGCAGCCCTGCGGTACACCAATACAAACCGCCGATCCAGACCAATCTTCAACTTATATGGTATTCTCATGGATTCCGTTGTCAGAACTAGTCGAAATTAAAATAGGACCAATCTGGAAGCACCAGCTTTCAAATAAAAAAAAAGCATCCAAATCGGTTCACCCACTCGAAAATTCTGAGGTAACAAACATAAAAAAACATGCAGACGAATTGATAACCTCCTCCTTTTTGAAGTCAGTTAAAAACCGTCACAGTAACCTAAACCACAGTCGAAGCCGCGGGCGCTCGCTAGTATCAATAATTCCAACGATACAGGGATTTAGGTGGCGCCGCACCAAATCCAATTAAATTAACAATGGCGGCCGCTCCCTCGGCACTTCCATTACAAATTACATTAATTATTGGCATTGATTCACGGGGAATATGTATTGCTACCCGCGGATGTACCCACGAGAGAGTCCGATGGCGATTGGTTCCCTAATCTGCACCGAGTTCTTAGCTTCGTACGAACTCAGTAGATACGAAAGAGGCTTTGTAAAATGTAAAGAGTCATCGAATAGAATGAAAAACCGGCCAAGTGCGAGTCGGACTCGCGCACCGAGGGTTCCGTACAACCTTGCAAATTTATGGTTTTCGTAATTTTTCCTTTATCTATGCTATAAGACGTTGCTTCGTACCAAATTTCAAGATTCTGAGTTCACGGGAAGCACCCTGTAGGTTTTGATTCCCTTGCAAGTGTCGAAAATTTGCGGCATAACGGCTGTATCTTTTGATTGCGTTGGCTTAGAAGTTTGATTTTTTCACAGCTTCAAGGGACAGTAGACCTGAGTAATTGATATAAATTTCAGCTTCATACCTCCACGCGTTCCTGAGAAAAAGGGTCTTGACAGACGGACGGACGGACGGACAGACGGACAACAAAGTGATCCTATAAGGGTTCCGTTTTTTCCTTTTGAGGTACGGAACCCTAAAAAACATAGGTATAGGATTGACATCACACGTGTTAGAATGTAGATTAGAGACTGATTTGATTGTCCTTTTTTATTCTACTGAAATTTAATAAAGAGTAAAAATCCGACTTCCACGAATTATATTAAAAAATTCAAAACTCTTTCTTTTTTGAAGTCGGTTAAAAGAAGAAACATCGAAATCGGTCGGCGTGATATTAAGTTATTCGTCCATTTGGCGCGCACATACTTAATGCTTTAAGACTTATATGGTTTTCTCATGGATGCCATCGTTAGAACTGGACCAAATTGAAATGGGACCACACGGAAAGCACCAGCTTTCAAATAAAAAAGAATAATCAAAATCGGTTCACTCACTCGAAATTTCTGAGGTAAGAAACAACAAAAAACAGTCAAATTGAAAACCTCCTCCTTGTTGAAATGGGTTGAAAAATATTGGATTGACATCATTCACGCGTTAGAATAATTGTTTAGTAGTATTATAGACTGATTTATTTGAATAAATAATTAATAACAGTTAAAACATAAATTTCTTACTGACATTTAAAACACGTAGTGGAAGTGGATGTTTCGCCAGTTTCGCTACAAAAGAATAAATGGTACTAGGCTTCGCCATGATACATACTGTGCGCACACATCGGTGCAAAATTATTATTATATTTTATTGAAGTGAAAACTTCTTTAGCGGCGTTGAGCACTTTTGTGGGATGGGTGAAAACTGTGAAACTCGCGTCAGGTCACGTGTGCTGATCGAAAAACCGTAAGACGGTTGGAGAGTAGTGTTGTAACACCGAAATCGATAATGAAGTTTTCACTTCTGCCGGCACTCCCGGAGTGCAACCCGTGTTTTTATTTTATTTTATTGTATTTATTATTAACACAGCCATCCAAGGAGCTAAGTCTGAAAACCAGCGCTGAGTATCCAGTATGCCTAGCACAGCTGAGACTAGTACCCATTGCCAAACTTAAAATTAGTAATGAACTGTTTTTGTTATTCATTTATGCACAGATGATTGTTAAATTCTATAATTGGATTTTTTTGGCAATAAAGATTATTATTATTAAAAAGGCAATATCTGCAGAGATGAACAAACGAGATCAAAGAGAAAACAAACAAGAAAACAGGCAAAACACTCAGTAACAACTCATAATACAGTAGCCCGTGTCTGTTATAGCATATTTTACTAGAAGCTAACGCGAGAGGACCGATTCAACAACAGAATTCTATCCTCCTTCAAACACCAATTCTTCTAAAGAAAACGAGTTAGTCCACTTTCCACTTCACAAGAACTAATAATAGCTTCCTCAGCTAAGCTGTGGAGGGCACTCGGTGCGAGCTGAGAGTAGTTGCGCTAACGCCATTGTGTCGGTCACGTCTGCAGCTGGATAAGACACTGCGACACTGCGACACTCCGACACCAGGCGACACTACTCGCCTTGCTGAATAAACCTGCTTATTTTGTGTTAGACAGTGATTTTCAACCGATTTCAAAAAAGGTTAGGACGAGTTTCTCAATTCGACTGTATGTTTTTTTTTAATATTTGTTACCTCAGAACTTTCGACTGAGTGAACAGATTTTGATGTTTCTTTTTTTATTTGAAAGCTGGTGCTTCCCGTGTGGTCTCAATTTGGTCCAGTTCAAACAATTACATCCATGAGAAAATCATATAAGTTGAAGTCGGTTTTTTTACTCTTCTACGTTCTATAGCCGTATACAGAAAGAAAGCCGAAAACTTATACGCAGGTAACCGGCGCAGGCATTTATATGAACAAGCGCCGACCGGCGCCTATCGGCGCTTGTCGGCGCCGATAAGCGCCGATCGGCGCCGACACGCGCCGGTCAGCGCTGGTGCCGCCCGCCAATCATCGTACGACATTTTGCTCGCTCTGCTTCAATCTGCTTGCTGTCTGTAGAATGGACCGGCGCCGATCGGCGCCGACAAGCTTTCAGCTTTCTTTCTGTATACGGCTTATGTTAGGGGGTTTGGTTTCCGCACTTAGTCCTGAAGTGGACCATGGTACGTGATCTTTTACTCTTTAGATTTATATGTTATGTCCGTATGGAGTAGAAATAAAGTAATTCGGAGTATAACTAAAATTATTAACTAAGTCAATATTAGTGTTCGTCTAATACAAGAGATTTATTAAGTTTTCTGTTTATTTACTTAGAGTGATATAGCCTTCTGGTTAAAAAGCCCGCTTCGTTGTTAGGGCTCGGTTTGGAATGTGACGAGGGCATGAATCAATAAGTTGATAAAAAACTTAAGTACAATACGGCCGTTTTAACTTGGCTTCTCTGAACATAGGCTTCGCCTGCGCAAACCCCCCCCGTACCGCCAAATGGTCCGCTAAAAATGTTATTGCGCAGCCATTTGCGCAACTTCAGAGTGGTCAAGTTATAACGGCCGGGGTGTAGATATCTTGTAGGTATATTTATCACAACCCGCAAGCATCAGAATTAATTCTGAGGCATGTGGCACACCATCTATCACGTTTAGGGGTCCAAAGAATATACTGGTGAAACGGGGGTAATTCCAGAAATAGAATACCTCTGGTTACCCCCTCAAGGAGAAAAGGCATGTTACGTAAGTAAAGAGCAGTGATAGCCTTCCGGTTAAAGAGCCCGCTTCTCGTCTTGATAATCAGTGAGGCACGCGTTCAAATCCTGGCATGTACCAATGAGTTTTTCAAAACTTACGTACATATTCATCACTAGCTCGACGGTGAAGGAAAACATCGTGAGGAAACCCGCAGGTCTCAGAATTAATTATGAGGCATGTGTAACAGACTCGATCCGGCGATGAGCTCACTACCTTTCACTTTTAAGGGTCGAATATTCTCGGGAAAAGTAGTTATTTTCAGAAATAGAATACCTCTGCCTACCCTTTCGAGGATTTAAGACGTGAGATAATTATTATTTTATGAAAAAATCTTTCAAATATACCGCAATTTGTTTATATTTTCTACATAACATTACATTTAAAAACATACTGTATAATGACATTGCATTGATGTGAAAGCGCAAGCTTTCATTAACCGACCTGTAAACAAAGTCAGGGATCTTTGCTAGTCTTTCATAACGCCTGGTCCTTCAGCGAGTTATCAAATGGAGCCCACCACTCGCGACGTCCCCCGACACCACTTGTTATTGCTAATTAAATCCGACACCAACCTTCCAGAGCGTTTAAAACACTCCTTATCACGAGTACATAAAGTGCTATTTCCTACGATCGTTACGAGCTGAATTGCCAGAGTCAACGGCACTCTTCAAAAGATTGAAAAGAAGCAAGTGCTACGAGAAGTTCGTAGCACAATGCTACGCCGTGCCGCATTGCTACGAGCGTAGCTTTTGTTGTACTGGAAATTACACATGTAGAACAACTCTGAATACAGAACAATTTGTTTTCATTTTATTTATATTTGAGATGCTATTACAAACATTTACACTACTATTGAACGTTCGAATTAAATAAATGTTTTATTTCATTCATTCAAATACGCTCAGTATTTTTTCAGTATAATTGTGAGTCGCATATTACTATTGGTTTGGTATCACTAGGGCGTAGTACGTGGGACACCAAGCTTCTCTCGTTCTAACGCCATCTGCCAGTGAGAGGCCGTATTATTTAAATATTTTTTTTTGTGTAAAATTTTGTTTTTCAGGAAATATAACTTTAAATGCAAAACTGTATCTTTTTACCAAATTTTATCAAAATCGTTAGCGTAGTTTCCGAGATACCCGAAATATCAAAACATACAAGAATTGCTAGTTTAAAGTAATAAGATTATCTTGATCTAGCAGTGATAGCCCGGACGGTTAAAGAGCCGGCCGAAAATCAGTGAGGCTCGGGTTCAAATCCTGGCATGTACCAATGAGTTTTTCAAAACTTACGTACATATTTATCACTAGCTCGACGGTGAAGGAAAACATCGTGAGGAAACCCGCAGGTCTCAGAATTAATTCTGAGACATGTGTAAACAGACCCGGTCCGGCGATGGGCTCACCACCTATCACGTTTAGGGGTCCAATATATCTCGTGAAATGTGGGTATATCCAGTAATGGAATACCTCTGCCTACCCCCTCGGGGATGAAAGGCGTGAGATTATTTTTATTTTTATTTTATTTTTATTATCTTGATGTGGTTATAGTGATTTTTTTTTGTTTCTTAAGTGTAACAGAATAAGCGAGGTTCCTGAAATTAATTTGTTCAGTATCAACTACCTATTTAATCTAGGTCAGTCAGTGATAAAAATGACGATTTTTTGACGTTAATATCTAAATAACCGTTCGAAATGTGTTTACGAAATTTGGAGCACATATGTGTAGTCTCAATAATATGAGCCATATTTGACACGTTTATGTGAAATAGTTTTTGAGTTATGAGGGGGTCAAAAGTGGCTCCAAATGGTTCTTGTAATATTACACATGGTGCTGCTCGCCGTTTTGTTACTTGAACTTGGCTTGACAAGCTACCGCGTGTCTTGATGTCCACAGTAATATTGTAAATGCCAAAGCAACTCTGTCTATATGTTTATTACCTTGTCACAACTATACCGCTGATCATAATAAATATTGAAAAGGTGATCGCTTGCATTTTAAGGAAGATCTTCGAATGCTAAAGTTAGCAGCAAACAATTTCACTCAGGAAGCGTATTGAATGGCAAGGCACTCGGTGTTAAGCTTAAATTCACAGCGTGCACACATATGCGCCCTTCCGTAACACGTGACGTGGCATGCCACATGCAGCAAGTGTGCCCGCAAGGCTAATGACTTGCACGTGATCTTCATCAGGAGTCGGCCCTCCGTCGTACTCCGACTTGTGCAAAGCTTTGAGAGCATCGATCACAGATCAGTACTAAACAGAAGCGGCAATTAAATACATTGCAAAAATATACTGGATGATTTTTTTTACTGTCTGGAAAAAAATATGACGTTTAGGGTATCTAAAGCCAAAGTTATACATGAGATTAATTGTTAAATAGAGTCATGTTTAATGATCTAGAAAACTACTCACACTACTGTGTAGCAGCTGGCAGTTGTAGGTAGATTGCGCATGAATGGAAGCTACGAGCCTGTTTCTTTATAAAATACTATTTCAAATATTTCGATGTGTAATATTGACTACAATTGAGCTATGTATAAATAAAGTAAAAATTTTTTTTAAGTAACTGTGCCAAATGAATCTATTTAAATTATCACACCATATTTTTTTCCAGACGGTAAAAAAAATCAGGCGGTATATCGACCCGTTGCTTCTTTGATGCGTGAGAGTAGTGAGAAGCACGTTTTCGTGCTTATGATAAGCAATTCTGGTGCTGTAATTCTGGCGGTGCAAGGTAGTGATGTATGTACTTTTTGGGTATCTCGGAAACGGCTTCAACGATTTTGATGAAATTTTGTATACAGATACAGTGTTGAATTTTAAGTTCAACGACATAGTTGTATTTCCTGTAAAAACCAAATTTTTTGTCTGTCTGTCTGTGCACTTACATTCAAATACTACGGGACGGGATTTTGATGAAATTTGGTATGGAGATAACTGAGTACCCGGGTCAACATCTAGGACACTTTTTATTTCGGCAAAATATTTCATTCCCACGGGAAAATATAAGAACCGGTATAAAATATTCCGATCCTAGTATATTATTAATCCTTTAACGGGAATTGGCAGTTTTAATTTTTAATTGGTTTTGAATCTTATTTCAATTACATAGAGTTTAATATTTTATGGTAACTCTTTGCCCTCTGGCCGTTAAAGTGTTAAGATTTATAAATCAATCAGATGTCCGCTCTACGATGTCAATTCTGTGCCACTCACTGCAGTCTCAAAGCGAATCGAGTGGTAATGAGTGAGAGCCGCACGGCACATTGATTGCGTCTGATATATTGAGACTCACGGCAAGCCCCAAATTAATTCCCGCAGTTATGCGAATGCATCGCTCAAAGGAAAATCTGAGTTCTGTTTAACTCTGATTTGAGCTGCAAAATTGTTTGGTTGATTTCTCCATAATTGTACTGCGAGTGGGTAGCGCTTAGTGATTTCTGTTAGCCTGGTAGACTGGTAGATAATGGTTTTAGGCATTAGGTTCGCAACGTGCACATTTTTACCGACTTCAAAAAAGGAGGACGTCCTCCAATCGTCATGCATGTTTTTTTGTTATGTTATTCTACATTTTTGTCAAATCTGAAGCAATTTCAAAATTCTTGTTGTTTGGTCGGGTATACATGTAGTAGAAAAAAAATATTTAATAAGTATAAAAATATAGTTACGCTTTATCTCCGAAGGAGTTGTCAGATGTATTCTATTTCTCCATTCATAAACCATCTCCATTCAGGAAGTACCTAGTTTTTCCAGTCTATTTTGAAAAGTCGATAGTCTTTCTGTTTTCTTGTTATTTCGGTATTTCTGTATAAGATTTTAAAAGTATAGCTTATTTTCGAAAATAAAAATGTTTTCTTCCACACTCCATACTAACAATACGGTCCCGACTTATAATTCCAACTTGTTTATCGAAAAAGATACAACTTTATTTACGGAATTCAATATTGACTTTGAAGAAAATAACGGCTATTAATGAATGAACTATGGTTTCCGTAAACAAAGATACCTTACAAAACAATTGCTGCTACTGTTTTTGAAATCCGAACAGTCGGAAACCAGAGTTTTCGTTTTAATTAAAGGCTAACTGTTATTGGAAGTTGGCAGATACTGGTAGGGTTGTCTTTTTTTAAATAGCACAGATTGAAATTGAGCGTTCGCGAGACTCACTTTACATATTGTCGTCGAGTGATATTGAATCGGGCGCCATTTTGCTTCATTCTCAGCTCTCTAATAACCACTTTAATAGACCTGTCAGCGAGCAATCCGAGAGGGAAAAATATTCATGAATTTTCATAAGACTTTTATAATTGGCATTATTATAGAGCAGTGATAGCCCGGACGGTTAAAGAGCCGGCCGAAAATCAGTGAGGCTCGGGTTCGAATCCTGGCATGTACCAATGAGTTTTTCAAAAACTTACGTACATATTTATCACTAGCTCGACGGTGAAGGAAAACATCGTGAGGAAACCCGCAGGTCTCAGAATTAATTCTGAGACATGTGTAAACAGACCCGGTCCGGCGATGGGCTCACCACCTATCACGTTTAGGGGTCCAATATATCTCGTGAAATGTGGGTATATCCAGTAATGGAATACCTCTGCCTACCCCCTCGGGGATAAAAAAGGCGTGAGATTATATTATATATTATAGATTTTGGCTGCGACTTTGCAAGCGTTCCCGGATAAAAAGTAGCCTATTAGACCTATGTTAAATTCAAATTCAAATTCAAAATTCATTTAATTTCAATAGGTATATAAAATACACTTTGAAACGTCAGTAACAAGGCACACTAAACTCGTCCGTGAAGATTGGCTAAATGTAAGCAGCAGCCCATCTCCACCGACGAGTTGCTGGTTGTAAATGCAGTACCCCGAGAAGAGCCAGCAAGAAACACAAGGGCAGCTCTTTTTAATCTCATGTCTCTGCTGAATCTCATGTCGCAAAATATTGGATACGAAAAATTACAAATTTGCAAAATGTCGGAGTCGCAAAATGTCATATAGGTTTCTTCGATCGAATAATTCGTTTGAATACCTACGTGGTTTATAAATGAGCAAGTCGGTAGAGGATCACTTATGCGTACTTACATCGAACATAATAAACCCCTGACTTACAAAAAGCCAACAAAAATTTATGAAGCACGAGAAATCTGCCGGGATTGTAGCAAGTGACGGATTATCTCTGCCCACCCCAAAGGGAAAGAGGCTTGAAGTATATAAAATTTTAGAAACATAATTCGCATTGTCCCATAAATTATTAACGTCACCTGAAAGCATATTTAACCCCAGGTTCAAAAGTCACGATGAATGGTTAAAATTCAACGAAAACACAGCACTCAAGATAATCCGGCGTCGACGAAATTTCTCGCGGCAAAAAGTTAAAACATCTGTGTAGTATAAGTGGTAAGTTGGTGGTAGGGGGCAGCACTGTGCTCCCAATTAAAATGCTAATCACCCCCAAGGCGTCCGAGCGTAATAAGGAAGGCGAAGACGTGATATTAATGCGCTCGCTCAACGTCTCCCAACTAGTTTACTAGACTTTGAAATAAAAACAAGGCAAGTCACGAAAGTTTTGGAACCACGAAAGTTGCTGTCATTTTCATTTAGATTTATCGTATTCTAAATAATCTATATATATAAAAGGAGAAGCAAAATCTAAAAATCAAGGCCCAGCCCAAACCGCTGAACATAGAAACATGAAATTTTGTGTGTAGGTTACGTTTATAGTGTAGATGCTCGCTAAGAAAGGATTTTACGAAATTCAACCCTTAAGGGGGTGAAAGAGGGGGTTGAAGTTTGTATGGGATAGTGTGATTTCTGCGTGTATCAACTTTAAACTTAGCACAAATACTCTTCAAAACACACTATGAAATATTAGTTCTAGGATTTTTTGAAAATCATCCTCCAAGGGGGTGAAAGTAGGGGATGAAGTTTGTATGGAAAACCTTCATTTTTGGTTGTATCGATTCGAAACTTTGTAAAAATACTCCTCAAAACAAATAACAAGATACGTATTTCTGGATTTTTCAAAAATCACCCCTTAAGGGGGTGAAACAGGAGGTTGGAGTTTGTATGGAGACGTGTTTGATTTTTACGTCTATGAACTTCAAACTTGGCACAAATACTCTTAAAAATAAATCATGAGACCCGTGTTTTAGGAATTTTCGAAAATCATCCCCTAAGGGGGTGAAAGTAGCGTTTGGAGTTTGTATGGAGACGTGTTGTTTTTTACGTCTTATCAACTTGAAACTGGGCACAAATACTTTTAGAAATAAATGATGAGACACGTGTTTTTGGATTTTTTTAAAATCATCTCTTAAAGGGGTGAAATAGGGGGATAAAGTTTGTATGGGATAGTGTGATTTCTGCGTGTTTTTACAAATATTCTTGAAAATAAACTTGATATATTAGTTCTAGGATTTATCGAAAACCATCCTCCAAGGGGTTTCATCCCCTTGGGGGTTGAAGTTTGCATGAATACCTTCATTTTTGGATGTATCAATTCGAAATTTTGTGAAAATACTCCTCAAAATAAACAACAAGACAAGTAGGTATATCTCGATTTTAAAACGGGGTTGGAGATTGTAGGGAAACGTGTGGTTTTTTTACGTCTATCAACTTGAAACTTATCACAAATACTCTTAAAAATAAATGATGAGAAACGTATTTTTGTATTATTTTAAAATCATTCCCTAAAAGGGTGAAATTAGGGGTTGAAGTTGGTATAGAGAAGAGGGGTTTTTTGCGTCTATCAACTTGAAACTTGGCACAAATATTCTTTAAAAGTCTCCATACAAAAACTATTTTTTAAGCTATTGCATAGCTTCTATCGCGGGCCTTGAGCGCGGGGACCGAATCCAGAAATTCCGTAACGAAAAAACCTCACGCTCTCCCCACTCCGACGGGCACGGAGGTGTGGCTTAAAGGCCGTGCATTGTATAAAATAAAATAAAGTGAAGTAAAGTAAAGTAAAGTAAAGCAGAGCAGAGCAGAGCAGAGCAGAGCAGAGCAGAGCAGAGCAGAGCAGAGCAGAGCAGAGCAGAGCAGAGCAGAGCAGAGCAGAGCAGAGCAGAGCAGAGCAGAGCAGAGCAGAGCAGAGCAGAGCAGAGCAGAGCAGAGCAGAGCAGAGCAGAGCAGAGCAGAGCAGAGCAGAGCAGAGCAGAGCAGAGCAGAGCAGAGCAGAGCAGAGCAGAGCAGAGCAGAGCAGAGCAGAGCAGAGCAGAGCAGAGCAGAGCAGAGCAGAGCAGAGCAGAGCAGAGCAGAGCAGAGCAGAGCAGAGCAGAGCAGAGCAGAGCAGAGCAGAGCAGAGCAGAGCAGAGCAGAGCAGAGCAGAGCAGAGCAGAGCAGAGCAGAGCAGAGCAGAGCAGAGCAGAGCAGAGCAGAGCAGAGCAGAGCAGAGCAGAGCAGAGCAGAGCAGAGCAGAGCAGAGCAGAGCAGAGCAGAGCAGAGCAGAGCAGAGCAGAGCAGAGCAGAGCAGAGCAGAGCAGAGCAGAGCAGAGCAGAGCAGAGCAGAGCAGAGCAGAGCAGAGCAGAGCAGAGCAGAGCAGAGCAGAGCAGAGCAGAGCAGAGCAGAGCAGAGCAGAGCAGAGCAGAGCAGAGCAGAGCAGAGCAGAGCAGAGCAGAGCAGAGCAGAGCAGAGCAGAGCAGAGCAGAGCAGAGCAGAGCAGAGCAGAGCAGAGCAGAGCAGAGCAGAGCAGAGCAGAGCAGAGCAGAGCAGAGCAGAGCAGAGCAGAGCAGAGCAGAGCAGAGCAGAGCAGAGCAGAGCAGAGCAGAGCAGAGCAGAGCAGAGCAGAGCAGAGCAGAGCAGAGCAGAGCAGAGCAGAGCAGAGCAGAGCAGAGCAGAGCAGAGCAGAGCAGAGCAGAGCAGAGCAGAGCAGAGCAGAGCAGAGCAGAGCAGAGCAGAGCAGAGCAGAGCAGAGCAGAGCAGAGCAGAGCAGAGCAGAGCAGAGCAGAGCAGAGCAGAGCAGAGCAGAGCAGAGCAGAGCAGAGCAGAGCAGAGCAGAGCAGAGCAGAGCAGAGCAGAGCAGAGCAGAGCAGAGCAGAGCAGAGCAGAGCAGAGCAGAGCAGAGCAGAGCAGAGCAGAGCAGAGCAGAGCAGAGCAGAGCAGAGCAGAGCAGAGCAGAGCAGAGCAGAGCAGAGCAGAGCAGAGCAGAGCAGAGCAGAGCAGAGCAGAGCAGAGCAGAGCAGAGCAGAGCAGAGCAGAGCAGAGCAGAGCAGAGCAGAGCAGAGCAGAGCAGAGCAGAGCAGAGTAGAAGTAGAAGTAGAAGTCGAAGTCGAAGTCGAAGTCGAAGTCGAAGTCGAAGTCGAAGTCGAAGTCGAAGTCGAAGTCGAAAGTCGAAAGTCGAAAGTCGAGTCGAAAGTCGAAAGTCGAAAGTCGAAAGTCGAAAGTCGAAAGTCGAAAGTCAAGTCGAAAGTCAAGTCGAAAGTCGAAAGTCGAAAGTCGAAAGTCGAAAGTCGAAAGTCGAAAGTCGAAAGTCGAAAGTCGAAAGTCGAAAGTCGAAAGTCGAAAGTCGAAAGTCGAAAGTCGAAAGTCGAAAGTCGAAAGTCGAAAGTCGAAAGTCGAGTCGGAGTCGGAGTCGGAGTCGGAGTCGAGTCGAGTCGAATCGAATCGAATCGAATCGAATCGAATGAAATGAAATGAAATAGTCAGACCAACCAAGACAGTCAACTTTATGCTATGCAATAGCTTTACCGCGGCAGTCCCCGAGTGCCACACGTCTTTTTTTATTTATAATTTACTATGGGTTGCTAGGAGAAATTTGTTTGTGCATCCCAAAATGTTGAAAAAATAAATGTCCACCCGTGCGAAGCCGGGGCGGGCCGCTAGTAATAATATAATCTCACCTCGTTCATCCCCGAGGGGGTAGGCAGAAGTATTCCATTACTGGATATACCCACATTTCACGAAATACATTGGACCCCTAAACGTGATAGGTGGTGAGCCCATCGCCGGACCCGGGTCTATTTACACATTTCATCGTCGAGCTAGTGATAAAATTAAATAGGTACGTAAATTTTTGAAAAACTCATTGGTACATGCCAGGATTCGAACCCGAGCCTCACTGATTTTCGGCCGGCTCTTAACCCGTAAGGGCTATCACTGCTCGTATCGTATTTATGTATCGTATATATTTATCGTATTCTCTAAAATTAAAAACACCGCAATACGATAGCGAAAAATAGCCGTAACTCAATTTTATATTAACCTGCTAATATTATACGAAAAATAGTGAGTATGTACTCGTATGTATAATTGGATAGATGTTTGTTGCTTTGTCACGTAAAAACTAGGTACTGATCGTAACTTGTATCTATGCACTAAGTATAGTCAAACTTTAATAATGAACCAATGACATTGTAGGCTAATTTATAATTGAACTAGCTTTTACCCGCGGCTTCGCTCGCGCACGTTTATTTCAGCCCCTTAAGGGTTGAATTTTGCATAATCCTTTCTTTGTGGATGCCTACATTGTATAAGCTATCTTTGTGCAAAATTTCATTTCATTACATTTCGCCTGTGCGTTCATACTTCACCAATCAGTCAGTCAGTTTATCATTTTATATATATACTCGTAGATAAAATCGTAGATAAAATTGTGTTTTAAGGTACTTATGTGTATCAGCACCCCTGGTCCAACTATGGGTTCACGTTTAGGAGTCCGAAAAACAGATTGGTGCATACATTGTATTTCTCAAAGTGGGCAAGGTAATGGATAACTCGTTAGCGTTTTCATATACCTATATGATTTATTTTTGAAAAAATACCTTTGTCACGCATATTACATACTTTTATCACGTTTTATGAACTTTTGTCACGTTTTGCATACTTTTGTCACGCCTTGCGTACTTTTAGGGTTCCGTACCTCAAAAGGAAAAAATGGAACCCTTATAGGATCACTTTGTTGTCCGTCTGTCCGTCCGTCCGTCCGTCTGTCAAGACCCTTTTTCTCAGGAACGCGTGGAGGTATGAAGCTGAAATTTATATCAATTACTCAGGTCTACTGTCCCTTGAAGCTGTAAAAAAAAATCAAACTTCTAAGCCAACGCAATCAAAAGATACAGCCGTTTATGCCGCAAATTTTCGACACTTGCAAGGGAATCAAAACCTACAGGGTGCTTCCCGTGAACTCAGAATCTTGAAATTTGGTACGAAGCAACGTCTTATAGCATAGATAAAGGAAAAATTACGAAAACCATAAATTTGCAAGGTTGTACGGAACCCTCGGTGCGCGAGTCCGACTCGCACTTGGCCGGTTTTTTCACGTCTTTCGTACTTCTGGCAAACACTTATTATTGTACTTTTCTACGAAAACTGGGAGTTGAGATTTGGAAACTTTATGGAACGAATACATATGATTATTCGTCCGGTTATCGGATGAATATAATTATTTAGTCGTCCGGTAAAACGACTGAAGTTGTTGTTTTAAAAAAGAGAAGTGTATCTAGCGATACGCATGATTTAGCAATCATACCCATGTGCATAATCTACTCTTCAATCAATTTTATTTGATGAAATTACTTTTTTTTTCATGTGAGTTCACCTTTGATATTGACCAGTTGACCACTGATAGCTCATGACGTCTTTCTATAATAAAAATGATAACACCGCAGCTTTTAGTAATTTCTAGGTTCTCTAGTCATCCGGTTCACGGACGACTAAATAATTTCATTCATAATTTTATTCATCCGACATAACGGACGACTAGACACTAATGCTGCAGCAGTAGTAACGTAGGCAACACATTTAAAAATGTTCAGCTGAAATTATTAACTTCATACGTCTATCGGACACAGTAGAAAATTCTCGATATAAAGTGAACCGGACCATTGCCTCGTCGCCATCACGCCGGAGTTAAATGGAAAAATAATTGAATCTGTCGACTGAGGCGATAAAATGTTCGGACTACCTCTGCATACGTGAACTGAGGTTCGGTATCCATACTTTATTCATAAATTAATTAATTAGAAGAACCAGAAGATTCTACTTATAGGTATTGAAAATAAGCAAGAAGGCAATGATCTTGTATATCTATAAAATAATAAACTGACTGACTGATTGGTGATGTATCAACGCACAGCCTAAACGGCTGGGTCTAGAGACTGGAAATTTTGCACATAGATAGTTTATATAGTGTGAGCATCCACTTAGAAAGACCTGCCAGAGAGCGGAAAAAGAAATTACTTTTTAAGGTTATTTTATGGATTCGTCATGTCTGTCTCTCTATCCGTCCGTATGTCACAGACACTTTTTTCCGAAACTGTAAGAACTATACTGTTGAAACTTGGTAAGTAGATGTATTCTGTGAACCGCATTAACATTTTCACACTAAAAAAACAAAAAACAATGAATTTTGGGGTTTCCCCATACTTAGAACTGCAACTCAACATTTTTTTTGTAGGGTATCTATGGATAGGTCTTCAAAAATATATTAGGGTTTCTAATATCATTCTTTTCTAACACTTGACACGTCCAAATTGGTAAAATGGGTTCCCCCCCCCCCCCTTTAACTTCTAAAATAAGAGAATGATAAAACTAAAAAAATATATAATGTACATTACCATGCAAACGTGCACCGAAAATCGGGTTGAACGAGATCTAGTAAGTAGTTTTTTTCATAAATCGTAAACCGCAATTTACCTTTCATTCGCTTTTTATAGATAATGGTACGGAACCCTTAGTGTGCGACTCCGACTCGCACTTGGCAGGTTTTTAACAAAAAAATTGAGTCAAGCATGGGTTATTTTACATAGTTCCTACAGTGTCACGCAACTCAATGTCACGTCTCGAAATTCGAAATTCTTTTATTAAACATAATATGTCAACCAGTTTAGTTTTTCTGCGCTCATATTAAAATAACTCTCCTTTGGTTTCAGAAAAGGAAAAACTTTTTTTAGAAAAAAACTATCTCTGCCAAACCCCTTTGGGATAAGATGTGAGTGTAGACAGAGTCAACATCAAACAACTATTTTATAAATGTACTTTTTGTTTATAGCAGAAACAACTTTGCTGATTCAGCGAGAGAATCTCGCAGTACAGAATGTAGCGAAACCATAACGAACCAATTTACTCGTAAAAATACGAGGCGACTTCCTTTGAGGTGAAATTCTGAAAACCTGTGAAGTTTAAAGAAGCGGATTGTAAGACTGCACGTGCCACAAAGCTACGCGTTAGGGCTGCTCCACACCTATAATAGTCGATTTCACATAGGATTGATTCGGTGACAGTTCACATTTTTCCGTTTTACGCTTACTATTTTCGACTAACAAAATATTAGGATCCAAAATATTTTTAATTTTATTGTTTTATAAAATAAATAAAAATAAAATAAATAATCTCACGCCTTTTATCCCCGATGGGGTAGGCAGAGGTATTCCATTACTAGATATATCCACATTTCACGAGATATTCGGACCCCTAAACGTGATATGTGGTGAGCCCATCGCCGGACCGGGTCTGTTTACACATGTCTCAGAATTAATTCTGAGACCTGCGGGTTTCCTCACGATGTTTTCCTTCACCGTCGAGCTAGTGATAAATATATACGTAAGTTTTTTAAAAACTCATTGGTACAGTCAACAAAGTTGTTAGTGTTACATGGCCAAAAATTAAGATTCACTTTTCTCTTAAAGCCTTAAATGTATTTATAGTATTTTTTTGGTAAATTATAGGGATCAAAGATACCTTTCGAAATAAACATTAATCAATAAGATTTATTTATGACTTCCCCAGAAAAATGAATTCTTAGTTACTGGCCATGTAACCCTAACAACTTTGTTGACTGTACATGAAAGGATTCGAACCCGAGCCTCACTGATTTTCGGCCCTTTAACCGTAAGGGTATCACTGCTCTCATTGCAAATATACCTACAATAATTTTGATTAGTCAAAAGAAGTAAGCGTAAAACGAAAAAATGTGAACTATCACCGAACCCATGCTATTCGTATGTGAAATAGACTATAGTTGAAAGAGGAAATTTCTATACATATAATAAAACTGTGAGGATACCGTGTCTGTATCCATAAGACTGACACTTCTATAGTTTTCTCAAGGATGTCATAGTCAGAACTGAACCAAATTGAAATGGGAAGCACCTCAAATAAAAAATAACCACTCTAAAGACTAAAGAAACCGACTTCAATCTTCAACTTATATGTTTTTTTTATGGATGCCGTTGTCAGAACTGGACAAAATTAAAATGGGACCAGTCGAAAGTTCTGAGGTAACAAACATTAGGAAAACAATTGATAACCTACTCCTTTTTTGAAGTCAGTTGAAAAAACTGTCAACTACCGACTATGGAATAGTCGGAGCGTGTACTCTCTAGCTTACACAGATGCGGAAGCACACCGTGACATAGTACAAAACTTGCCTTGCCTCGACACTGCCTCTGACACGGCAGCCTCAAATAACATTGCAGTGCCTTTATGTTTAACGCAGGTCTGTCACTGTGATGACAAAAATAACTTTCTTTTAGTCACAGATTTTAAACATCGAAAACACAAAAGAGCACTTACCTCCGACAGTCAACCGCTCCCCTAAAATAACAGACAGAAAATGTTTAAAGGTATGAGGTTACATTATACTTAATTAGGTTACATTTCTCGCTGTATGCTTCGTCCATGTTTCTCTGAGTCCCTTTTTTATACAATTACATATAGAAATATAGTGTAAAACATGTACAGTGTAAAATAATCAAAATTTAAACAAAACTGCAAACCGACTTTAAGGCATAGTACTTATATAAAAAGACTATTATTTGCCTATTCAGAATCCATTCCCTACTGTTACTAAACCTATTACACTGATAGCGAGTGATTTGTTGCTGTCCGTTGAGGAATTCCATTCTCCACCAGAAGTCCTTCATCAGATTTTCACTAAACTTATACAACGAGTAGCAGAATAAGCTCAATTCTTCATACCTCCAATTAGTAAATTAATATAAAAAAATATTATGCCTTCGTACTTTACTTGTGTCTAAATATTCTTAAATAAAGATAAATGTACGAATTCCATAGGTAGCACTATAATCAGCTATGCTATTCCATTTTTCGGAAAAATTTAACACATTTTAAAAATAGCTGAAATCTATTAAGAAGTCGATACTGATCAAACTGGTAGATTACAGAGAACTATGTTTCAAATTCCACCTGTTATTTAATTGAATTTTCACTTATTTTGCACTAAAAGTACGCCAATATAGCCCTACGAAGCGGGACTAAAGTGCTTACTTTAGTCTCTAGGGAGTAAAAAGAAATTAGTTTTTTAATTTCCATAATGAGATGTAGACAAACTCAAACAGCCAGTAAATATCTGAACTCAAACTCAAACTCGTTTATTGCAAGTCACAGTATTACAAGATGTTTAACAAAAGATATGGTACAATGTGAATCTCGTCGCCTTAGAGTGAAAACCTCGTATTTGAAATTTCATGGTTTTTTTTTTATTACATATTTGGAAAGAAAACCTCGTAACGGACGTTCTAGTTTTACTCGAGTAAACATCATAGACATGGTGCACCATCTATGACCTATAATGAGAACCTCGTAAAAGCACTCGTATGTCAGTCTGCTGTGAAAACCTCGTAAGAAAGTGCATGCGTGGCTGCGAATTCAATAGTTCAAAGTCGTTTTTTCAGTATAGTTATACTATTTTCTGAAGGAAA
This sequence comes from Ethmia dodecea, assembly GCA_963855545.1. Taxonomy (NCBI): domain Eukaryota; kingdom Metazoa; phylum Arthropoda; class Insecta; order Lepidoptera; family Depressariidae; genus Ethmia; species Ethmia dodecea. The sequence goes on from OY979453.1 coordinate 411,357, forward strand.
TAAGTGCTTTTGATGTTATAAATAATTTGGTAAATTGTATTAATTAATATTTCAGAAGTTATTGCAATTTTTGTTTCTCGTTTGATAGAAAAACTCGTACAATTTATCTCTTGTTTGAAAACCTCGCAAACTCACTTACGAGGATTTTTTTTTACACAAAATAGCTGGAAAATAAACCACGTATGTGTGGTTGAGAGGTATTAATGATTAAATATTTGTTGATAAGGACTCAGAAAATTATCAAACATGACCACCTACGAGGTTTTCTCGAAGTTATATTGAACCTAATTAGGAGATTTTGGATTAGAGTGGAGAAAAGGGCGCAAAAACACGAAAGAACGTCTAATTATTCTTAATAACTTTATGAAAGAGAATGAGATTCAGATATTTAGCCACGCAAGGTCATGTAATTTTTATTCATAACGGAAATGTCAAACTGTACCTACACAATTTAGAAGGTCCGCATCCAAAAGCCCTTAATTACTTACTTACTTGTTTTATAACCAGCATAAAATATTTAAAAAGGCATGCAGAGAGTACAAAATTTTCTTTTAAAATACAAATGACGGCAAAATTCGAAAGCGCTGCTGTATGTTAGAAAAAATCAAAAATATCAGAGACTGCTTTTGCTTTCTGAGTTGTGTCGAAGGATGGCAATAGTCAGCAGTCCAAACCAAAATTTATGTGAAGCCAGGCGCTCAACGAAAGGTCAAGATGGTTCAGCATCTTACGATTTATAGTTATTCGACTTCTTTTAAATTTTTTGACTACTTTAAACTTTTTTACTAAGAACTTTCCTAAAACAAGAAGAATTTGTAATCACAAATATAATTTTATTTAAAATTATATGTATTTTAATGTAAATAACTATTTTTATTTTACCCGGTTTCATTGATTAACTTGTAACTGAAGTCCAAATAGTAAGTTTTTTGTTAGAAAACCTCGTAAGTGACATTTAACATGTTTAGGCTAATAATAATAATAATAATAATAATAATAATAATAATAATAATAATAATAATAATAATAATAATAATAATAATAATAATAATAATAATAATAATAATAATAATAATAATAATAATAATAATAATAATAATAATAATAATAATAATAATAATAATAATAATAATAATAATAATAATAATAATAATAATAATAATAATAATAATAATAATAATAATAATAATAATAATAATAATAATAATAATAATAATAATAATAATAATAATAATAATAATAATAATAATAATAATAATAATAATAATAATAATAATAATAATAATAATAATAATAATAATAATAATAATAATAATAATAATAATAATAATAATAATAATAATAATAATAATAATAATAATAATAATAATAATAATAATAATAATAATAATAATAATAATAATAATAATAATAATAATAATAATAATAATAATAATAATAATAATAATAATAATAATAATAATAATAATAATAATAATAATAATAATAATAATAATAATAATAATAATAATAATAATAATAATAATAATAATAATAATAATAATAATAATAATAATAATAATAATAATAATAATAATTTATTTGGATTAACAAGAAGGTTTTTACAGGTAAATAGCACTGAACCCCACACTAGGATACCCTGTGTTGTGGGGTCCAGTCTCTTTCGTCTACATGTACATGTAACATATCACTCTATTATTAAAAAAAGTAGTATAATTACATACTAAAACAGGTATAATCCAATAAGCTTTGGTAACAAAAAATTTCAGGGTGCGGTTTTTTCTTCCTCCTGTAAAGTTGCTCTTTTTCTTATACGAGGTTTTCACTCTAAGGCGACGATCTGTGGAGTGTGGACCATGTTTAATTACGAAAATGTTGAGAGTTTCATGGTTTTTCCGCATAGAAGGTCACGCCATGTGTTTTAAAATGTATTCTTATATTATTATATTAAATCTCTATGTTAATCTGTGACAGGTTTAGAAGAAAAAACTGCCCGCGAAACTTTCAGAAATTTTGTCGACTGCATTTGTTCGGTTTTAAGTAAATTTGTACTAAATTGATTATTTTTCTCGCACTCAAAGTGAAAAGTACAGTTTGCACCTCGACACTAAACGCTAACTTAGTATACCCTCGGTTTCATTGACTCCCTCGCATCCTTTAGTCCCTCGATAAAAAATATACTATTAAAACCTTAAAATAATGCATATACCGACACAGATATAGTGTTTTTTTTTTGTTTAAAAAAGGGGGCAAACGAGCAGACGGGTCACCTGATGGTAAGTGACTACCATCGCCTATGGACACCTGGAACTCAAGAGCCACAACTGCGTTGCCGACCTTAGGAGGTGGAAATAGTGGGAGGGGGAGGGAAGACGGGGGGGGGGGGGACTGGGGCCTCCGGTTACCTCACTCACTCAACGAAACGCAATGCATTGCTTTACGCTGGTTTTCTGTGAGGCCGTGTGTGAGTGTCGGACTAGGGTTACTATATAACCGGTCGATATACCCGGGTATTATACCCGGACGTCCGTGTCGGCGAGTCCGTCTGTCAGCGATTAATCCGGCCGGCCCCGCGTATTTCACCGATGTCGCCGCTCTACCGATCCGCTGATTAATATGTACGGAACCAGCCTCTGTTTGGTTTGGGAATAGGTGTTTATTTACACGAGGGATTGGGGGCGTTACGAAAATAGGCTTAGCTTTTTAGTTTTGTGCGGTGATGCGGCCAATCAAGGCACGAATAGATTTGTTGGCTCAGTCAGTAGCAACCCTTTTGAGGTGGATGTCACAAGTTAGATTCCCGTCTGATACTAACATTGTGTGCATGAATATGTATGTTGGTTTCGTGACTGACTGTTTATATCTTTGAGTATTAAACGAACCGGAGACGCCACTGACAGGCGTTCCCCTCTGCCAAAAAAAGTGTCGGTCAACACGCAAACCTGTTAAATACAACTAGTTTTTGAAGTGAAAACTTCTTTAGCGGCGTTGAGCACTTTTGTGGGATGGGTAAAAACTGTGAAACTTGCGTCAGGTCACGTGTGCTGATCGAAAAAAACTAAGACGGTTGGAGAGTAGTGTTGTAACACCAAAATCGATAGTCAAGTTTTCACTTCTGCCGGCACTCCCGGAGTGCAACCCGTGTTTTTTTAGTTCACGGAGTGCTTGGATTGGTGAATGTATTTGTGTGCATCTAGTTCAAGCTAGTGTTTAATTGTTTTGTCAAAAAATGCGTTTGTTTTAACATTATTTGTGTTTGTTTCCTCGTCCCCCGCGCAGAAATTGGCAGACTTTTTTGCAAAAAAACTAGTGCGCGTGACGTTTCCTGTTGGTTTAATACTCAAAGGTTTATATTCAAAAGTGTGAGCAGTGATAGCCTTACGGTTAAATAGCCGGCTTCACAAGATGATAATCAGTGAGGCTCGGGTTGAAATGCTGACATGAACAAATAAGTTTAAAAAAAAACTTACGTATATACTGGATGATTTTTTTTACCGTCTGGAAAAAAATATGACGTATAAGGTATCTAGAGCCGAAGTTATACACGAGATTAATTGTTAAATATAGTCATGTTTAGTGCAATTTACAAAATCTAAAAAACTACGCACAGTACTACGCGCAGCTGGCGGTTGTAGGTAGATTGCGCATAAATGGAAGCTACGAGCCTGTTTCTTTTTAAAATACTATTTCTAATATCTCAGTGTGTATTATTGACTACAATAATTGAGTAATGTATATTAGTTTAAAGAAGAAGAAAAAATTTGGAGAAAAAAAATTTTTTTAGTAACATTGCCAAATGAATCTATTACACTTACCTATCACACCACATTTTTTTTCCCGACGGTAAAAAAAGTCACCAGTATCACTAGCTCGACGGTGAAGGAAAACATCGTGAGGAAACTTGCAAGTCCAAGAATTGCTTCTGAGGCATGTGTTACAGACCTGTTTAGTGATCCAAAAGATATACTGGTGAAAAAAACGTTGTACAGTTTACCTTAATTGCGCCATCAGATTCTAAAAAAATCTTTCGCCCAGACAAAGCTACACTATTCCGAAGTTTTATAAGCTATGTTTACGTATAAACCACGGGACCCCGAAATATATAAAATTCAGATAGATAATAGTACATTATGATATAAGTGCGGTAGGTTGAAAATTACAGCCGAGGCGATATTGCTAGCCCGAGCCGTAGGCGAGGGCTACAAGTAAGCAGAGGCTGTAATTATCAAAGCGCACGTATGTCATACGACGTTTTATACACATTTGTGAGGAAATAAAATAAAACTCCGACTATGGTAAACGAATAAAAACAATACAGCGTTAAGAAAAAGCGCGCGGCGCGCATCATAATTTTTTTTAGGCAAAGGCACAAAAAACAGCCAGTATTATTAATAAAGTAAATTAATATTTTTGTGTTTTTGTTACAGATTAATTGGTTGTAATTTACTGTCAAAATTGATTAAATTAAATAATTATGTACTTACAATATAAATATTTCTTGATTATATTTTATTTCCCAATGTTAATTTTAATCATAAAATGTTGACAACTTTTTTGACATAAAAACTCTTTGCTGAGATTTTAAAAAGTACCGTTCGTTTTAAGACGGAGCATCTTGATAAGCCGTGCGTTTTACTTTACACTTACCGCACTTGGGCGTAATGAGATACAATACGATATTGAAATTGGTGAAATAAGACACCTTTTACGAGCAAATGTGCTATAAAATATTGAAATTGTATTATCATATTATAATAATAAGATTTAGGTGTTTTTAGCAACAGGCTGAGGAGTAAAGAAAATGAAAATGTAAATAAGAATAAATGAGAAATAAAAGTATCTGACCTCCATGTCAGAGGTGGAAGCACAACGCCCTGTGATGACGGGTGTATTTAAAAAAAAAAACACAGGTTGCACTCCGGGAGTGCCGGCAGAAGTGAAAACTTGATTATCGATTTCGGTGTTACAACACTACTCTCCCTTTTTCGATCAGCACACGTGACCTGACGCGAGTTTCACAGTTTTTACCCATCCCACAAAAGTGCTCAACGCCGCTAAAGAAGTTTTCACTTCAAAAAACCACTAGACCTAAGTGCAGATAATAAACCCAATTGTATACACATGTGTAGAGAATGCGTCCAATTGAGAAAAACTCCGGAAACGCCTCGTCTTTGCCCGTACGGGATCTCCATAAATCGTCACGGAAGATAAACGCCGGACCACATCCGGCGAACCTTTTATTTCATTCTGGCCCTGCTCACATGATCCACGGTTTTACATATCGAATAGACGATATTTTATTGCGATAGGGCTCGCAACGATCATTGAAATGTAGTAAGGCCACTGTTATTGAAACTTTACGATTACAATCAAGTAATTATTATTATACTTTGAACAGCAGAAACGAAAGCTGGTGCTTTCTCATGGTCCCATTTCAATTTGGACCATATAAGTTGAAGTTGGTTTTTTACTCTTTAGAGGTCTATCTTATTCTATACGATCTTTCCCTTCACCGTCGAGCGAGGAGAAATATGTATGCAAGTTTATAGCATTTAGTTAGTTAGTTTATAGTATATGAGAGCTAGGCGACCTTGAAGAAGACCTATGTCAGCTTTACATAACATATATTTAATTGTACTAGTTTTAAGGAGGTTGCTACATCAGCGACCTTGTATAGAATAGTGATGTCAGCTTTAATCTGTGCTTGTTTTAGTGTAACGTTAGCGTTTTAATTAGCTAGACATATTAATGTGTTCTTATTCATCGGAGTTATCTCTACTCTACATTGCTCCTACAAGTCTGCCTTTCACTTGTTCTAAAGTAGCTCACGTTCAAAAGAAGCTTCGGTTGCTTCATTACCTACACAGACGTTGGCAACGACACTATAAACCCAGTACCATGCACCTTCATCCATAAATTCTAAGGAAACTTGCCCTAATTCCCTGTGGGAATTAGAACGCATGCTAAGGATTAAGGGACACCTAGCTAATTTCGAACAAAGCACGTCTAACACTCTATGAGGGGCAACCACGAGTGATGGGGTTGCGCTTCACTGAACTGAGTCAACTGAGTGATCCGATTACGGAGACACCGGGCACAAACACTTGTTACAAACTGCTGCTGGGTGCGGGATTTCTCGACCTTAATTAGGCTTTATTTGATTCGTGTAAGAATTTTATATTTAGAATACATTTATTATTTGTTGGTTTTCGTCACTACGTAGTATAAAACAAATTCGCTTTCTCTATCCCTATATCCCTATGTATACTTAAATGTTTAAAACTACGCTACGGATTTTGATGCTGTTTTTATTAATAGATAGAGTGATTCAAGAGGAAGGTTTTAGTATTAGCATTGCACCCGTGTGAAGCCGGGGCGGGTTGCTAGTTATCGATAAATGTGTCTTAGTAAATCAATATTGTTTTAGTTACAATACTAAATCGATATGTTAAGTATTGTAACTTTTTGACGGGCCTGTACCGTTGGCTCAGTTGATAGTGACCCTGCCTTCTGAGTCGAAAGTCGCGGGTTCGATCCCCGCTCGGGGCCAACATTGGGTGCATGAACATGTCTGTTCGCTCCGTGTTGCTCAATATGCATTTAAGTATGTTTGTCAGGTATTTAGTACCCATAGGAGGTACAGGCGCTGCCTAGTTTGGGACTAAATAACCGTGTGTGAATGGTGTGCCAAAATCTATTTAATACCTCCTTAGTAGCAAAACCATCTCCTCCCCAAATTATTTTCGAATCACAAAACTATTGACTCATTCGCGAACTAAACTCAATAGACTCACTCACCTCCGTGCCTATTAGTGTGTTACCTGTACCCATTAGCAGTTCGTCAGCCTGTCGTCGCGAGTAATTAAGTGAACCCAGCACTTCCCGCTTTATCCGGGATATCCGCGCACCTTATCCTCGACTCGCGCTCGAAAGGGTTACTTTATAAGGTAATTTGTGAGTTACCCGGCCATTCTTCAAATCTTATGACACCGTGTATTCGTAAGTATCGGGCACGAGTAAGTAGGGTCATTTACACACTACTGTCTAACTACTCGCGTCTCAATTAAAGATGCCGCGAATAGTGAATTGGCCGAATACCGAATACCGAATATTCGGCAACGCTGTCGGTCGAAGCGCCGAATATTCGGCGCCGAATGTTCGGCGCGAAGTACATGCTTGGTGGGGGCGCGTTAGCTAGAATAAGACAAGTCACAACCTGTTTTTCTCGTTGCGTTCGAGCGGCAGGCGACGGCCGACGACGGCGCGTTTGTTTTTATTTAAATTGCGAGTAAATCTAGCGGTTATTTTCTGAGGCTGGTAACGTTAACGATGAAAAGCGTAATCGTTTGCTACCAAAAAATGCTGAAAAGCTCGTTTTTATCCATCACAACTTACCACTGATTAATTTTAACTACTAAAATGTTGTAATTTGGAAATAAATACATAATTTTGAGTAAAATAACGTGTCATTTTTTACATGATTTGCTATTCGGTATTCGGCCGAATATTACGGACTATTCGGCCGAATACCGAATAGCAAAAAAGTGGCCGAATAGGCCGAATACCGAATAGTTGCCGAATATTCGTGGCATCTCTAGTCTCAATCATCATCAACGCGCAACAGCCCAACGGTCTTTCTAATTATTTTAAACTAGCGGTTCTGCACGGTTTTACCCTCGTAGTTCCGGTTTACACGAGAATAAGGGAATAAAATATAGTCTATGTTACTCAGGAATAATATAGCTTTCCATTGGTGAAAGAATTTTAAAAATCGGTCCAGTTTTTGAGTTTATTCGTAACAAACATACAAAAATACAAATCTTTCCTCTTTATAATTTTAGTGTAGATACTTAATAATAATAATAATATAATCTCACGCCTTTTTTTATCCCCGAGGGGGTAGGCATTCCATTACTGGATATACCCACATTTCACGAGATACATTGGACCCCTAAACGTGATAGGTGGTGAGCCCATCGCCGGACCGGGTCTATTCACACATGTCTCAGAATTAATTCTGAAACCTGCGGGTTTCCTCACGTTTTCCTTCACCGTCGAGCTAGTGATAAATATGTACGTAAGTTTTTGAAAAACTCGTTGGTACATGCCAGGATTCGAACCCGAGCCTCACTGATTTTACCATCAATGGTACAAATCGATGGTACTGACACCACGCCGATTTTCGACCGGCTCTTTAACCGTATTAGTACAGATAGGTACTTATTAACCGATCATATTGAAAACTAGCGGATGCCCAGCGGCGTTGCCCGCGCGGATTCCGTTTATTCCCGTTCCCGTGGGAATTTCCGATAATCCCTTTATAGTGGTGGCCTACGACATATTTAAGACACCTACATACCATATTTCAAATAGCGGGTGCCCAGCGGCGTTTTCCCGCGCGGATTCCGTTTATTCCCGTTCCCGTGGGAATTTCCGATAATCCCTTTATAGTGGTGGCCTACGACATATTTAAGACACCTACATACCATATTTCAAATAGCGGGTGCCCAGCGGCGTTTTCCCGCGTGGATTCAGTTTATTCTCGTTCCCGTGGGAATTTCCGAAAATCCCTTCATACCGGTTTCCTACGACATATAACACACTTTCATACAATTTTTCAAGTTTCTAGGTGTTATCGTTTCGGAGTAGTACGTATTTCTCTATTTAACCAGTTTTAACATTTTCCCGTAGGAATGAGATATTTTCCTGGAATAAAAAGTACCCTAGATGTTGACCCGGGTACTCAGTTATCTCCATACCAAATTTCATCAAAATCCGTCCAGTTGTTTTTGAGTGATGCGTGCACAACCAGACAGACAGACAGACAGACAAAAATTCCAAAAATTTGTGTTTCGGTATCTATATCGATAACTATATACACTACCGATAAAATTTTAAAAAAATATTTAATGTACAGACGGCCCCGTTAGAGTTTTATTATATGTATAGATAAATACACGCAAATCGTTATCTAACTCCGTATTAGCATGCGGCGCACAGAGAGGCGGGACAAACATTCTGCTCATCTGTTATTGAAGATTAACAATAAGCCGCTTATTCATTACCTACCCGCCGCTGCGGACGCTATTCCGCGCGTCGTGTCCCGCATACTCCCGGGACCCTGCCATAGACAATTTAATGCAGACGGGACACTTTGTCTATACCTTAAGACGTGCCTCCAAACATTGAGGTTATGGAATGGAGTGCTCTTATGATGCATGGAGAGACTTGGCACTTACTCGACGCACTTACAGGTGTTATTTAATTTTATTTGGTTTGATAAGGATTGCAATAAGCGAAGTCGTTTATTCCAATCAATCGAAGCTCGCTTTGCACGTTCTTACACCACGCCATCTGCCGGTGAGTGGCAGTATTATTTTTAAAAAAATTGTTTAAAATTGCGTTTTTACAAGAAATACAACTATGGAGTTGGACTTAGAATGCAAAACTGTATCTGTATTCTGTATACAAAATTTCATCAAAACCGTTAGTGTTAGTGGTAGATACCCGAAATATATCTACCTACCTACATCAGTATAAGAATTGCTCGTTAAAGTTTCTTCATCGACGAGTTTAGAGTAATAATAGACTATTGACATGAATCTTTTGTACCTCAAGAAAATTTGTTTGTTTGTTTTGTTTTGTTTTAGATCAGTCTCTAAGAAGATGCCCCTCTGAATCAGCCGCGCTATGCCTCGTTGGTATGCGCGGGAGGCAATCGTCGTTTATTGACACTCGTGTACGTTTTTGCGACCAACTCGGGCCTCTCCGCCTCCTTACACCCGCAATGGAACGGAATCAATAAGACAATACGTCTCCGCGTACAAAGTGCGCCCTTATCCACGATTGTATTCGGATTATTATTGTATTTTCGGTGTGTCGCATTTGCTATTTGCTTTTACAGGGGTTAAGAGGAATGTATTTGAAAGGCGCGAAGCTTTTGGATGTGTAAGAAAAGCCTGTTTCCGAATTCTCGTTTATTCAAATTTGATGTAGATTGGTCCGTATCAAATATTAGCGTGGTGTTGCGTTTTTGATAAATCTAAAATAGATGTTTTAGTCACTACATAGTCTAAAACAAAGTAGCTTTCTCAGTCCCTATATCTCTATGTATGCTTAAAACTACGCAACGGATTTTAATGCAATTTTTTTAATAGAAAGAGTGATTCAGGAGGAAGGTTTTAGTGTTAGCATTGCACCTGTGCGAAGTCGGGGCGGGTCGCTAGTTTATTTATAAAATAAGAATTTTGACATTGCAAGATATCGAAATCTTGAATACCTAGCACTAGTTAAACTGCTAAAAAAAAGAAGTTTCTTCACACTGGCAATTTTGAGAGATATAACACCATCAAATTATTTGGATGATACTCATATCATCCAAAAAATACTAGAAGGCTATAACATAATATGGAGCATTTAGAAGGACCAAAATAGTACATTATAGACCGAGGGGCTAAATTTTATGTCACGGGCGTAATTTTGAATCCTGAGCAAATGATCCTCCTCCAGATTTAAATCCCGAGCGTAGCGAGCTTCGCTCAGGAATTGAAACGGAGTCCTGAGTGCAGCGAGGGATTCAAGCTCGCCCAAGACGAAAACAGCTATAGCCCAAAGGGGAATACTGTACTTTTCTCACGATTGCGAGAGAATAAAAAGCAAGGCTACTTAATATGGCTTGTAGGGGGCAGCTCGATTTTCAAATAAGTATTTTTTTTTGTCTGTTGGTCTCTATGGATTTTTTATACGATTCACATTCATTATATCCCGCTGGTTAATAATGAGCTACTTTAGGTGAGGTTTGCATGATTTATAATTGGGCAATGTCGAGCATAGCTCAGCAGTGGACGGGTTGATGATGATGATGATGATGATGATTAGATACTTCCAACAGATTGCAACACCTTCCCGTTCCCGTGGGAATACGGGGATAAAATATGTGTTATTCTTATAAGCTATATCATTGTAAGGTCTCATGAAAATCCGTTCAGTAGTTTTTGCGTGAAAGAGGAACAAACATCCTTACATCCATCCATACAAACTTTCGCGTTTATAATATTAGTAGGATTACGAGTATTTCTCAATTTTGCAGCTGCAAAACCCACTGGAACCTTTCTCGTATCAGGCACGGCAACCGCTCAACTGAAAACCATATTGAGAACGCCTGAGCCAACGAAGCATAAACATATTATGCGATATTTTTCCACGCCTAAAATAAATCGATTAATACAAAGCGTTTTATCGCGAGTACCGCGGCTGAGTTGAAGAAATGAAAAAAAAATGAAATAACCTCACGCATTTTATCCCCGAGGGCAGGCAGAGGTATTCCATTACTGGAGATACCCACATTTCACGAGATATATTGGACTCCTAAACGTGATAGGGTGTGAGCCCATCGCCGGACCGGGTCTATTTACACATGTCTCAGAATTAATTCTGAGACCTGCGGGTTTCCTCACGATGTTTTCCTTCACCTTCGAGCTAGTGATAAATATGTACGTAACTACTTCATGGTTAAGTTCATCCCACGAAATGGGACTGTCGCAGTTTTGCCTCCCAATTATTTTTGAAATACTCAACAGCTTATACATACATACATACATACATACATAATACATACACGCCTTTTTTCCGGTAGACAGAATAGCCACCTGCTACGATCCTACCTCTCTCACCTCATCCACATCCATCAATCGGTTCATACATACTCGTCGGTTACTCTTCATCTGGCTTTTCTTCAATAGGTACATCGCCGATCTGATCGATGTAAGTACGCCTAGGTCGCCCTCTGCCGACTCGGCCACTCACACTCCCTTTATATATTTATCTCGTTAGACGCCTTTCATCCATCCGGTCGATATGTCCAAACCACCTGAGAATTCCTTTCTTAATCTTAGTCACTACATCCTCTTTCTAGCCACAACTCAACAGCGTTGCCGATAAAATTAAACCTTCATTATTAAAACACAACAAACCGGCCAAGTGCGAGTCTGTTTCAAAAACTCCTACCCTTAATTTTGTCAACCGACTTCAAAAATGGAGGAGGTTCTCAATTCGACACGTACCTATGTTTTTTCTTTTCTTTTTCAAAAGCACTTAAAATTCTGTCATACCGCTACAGGCTAACGAAATAAACTCGTCTACACCCAAAAATACATTAAACAAATGTATTTACTTAATCTCATTTCGAAATGTAATACGAAAATGTAATATCAAACTGAAAATTACACCCGAAGTCTTTGTTTTCGAGGTCGCGTGTGTCATAATCATATTATTATATTTCATTTTATGTCTACGTGTGTCTGAATACGGAGTAAATTATTCTCCTAAACGTTATCTCCTGTCTGTTATGCTGTCTCAGTTCTGCTTTGACGGACATATTTATTTGTGTGCAGAGCAATTTCATAGTTGGCTGAACAGACTAAGGAGAAATAGGATAAAATAATAAAATAATTCCTTAATCTAAAAACTAAATCTAATTGACGGGCCTGTTGGCTCAGTTGGTAGTGACCCTGCCTTCTGAGTCTGAGGTCACGGGTTTGAGCCCAGCTTGGGGCCAACATTTGTGAGCATGAAAATGTACGTTGGCTTCATATCTAGTCGTTTAATATTTATTTAAGTATGTTTATCAGTTGTTTAGTACAAACAGTACAGCAGGCGTATTCACGGAGGCTCGATACCGTTTCCGTTCGATTCAGATCGAGTGAAAAATTTTCTGAATCCTTATGTCACATAATATGACATTAGTTTTCGACACCAACATCAGTCCATCTCGAAAGTGTTCGACAGATTTTCCGATTCCGAGTCGAATATCTAATATCGAAGCTCCGTGAATACGCCTGCAGGTCCTGCCTAGTTTGGGATAAAATAGCAGTGTGTGAATTGTGTTCCACAATTTATTATTATTATTAATTCGATATGTAACAAAAAAAAATATGATTCGATTCCAAAACCATGTCAAGATACTAGTATTAAAATTGTGCAATTTTTTTTATGTGTATACAACTTGACCTCATAATGACGTCACAATGACGGCTGATTCAGCGACACCGTGTAGTTGAAGTGTCAAATGTCAGTCCATTATTTGTATCTACATTTTTCTACATCTCGTCCGTAAGATAACGCCGCCACAACCGATTCCAAATTAAATTTACTTAATGAATGTATAGGCACAGTATAATAAATATAAAATGCATTCGGAACCAGCAGCTCGTCGGTGGAGATGGGCTGCTGTTTGCATTTAGCCAATCTTCATGGACGAGTTTAGAGTGCCTTGTTATCATAAAATATTGACGTTTCTAAGTGTATATTTTAATACCAATAGAAAATAAACGATTTTGAATTTTGAATTGAATAGTACTAGCGTAGTAAAGGATAATATTAAATATAACTGAATAAATTATAACTGATAGTTCTTATGAGTAGGTGTACAATTAATCGACTTCAACTTATATGGTTTTCTCAAGGATGCTATTATCAGTACTGGACGAAATGAGACCACACAGGAAGCACCAGCTTGCGAATAAAAAAAGAATCATTAAAATCGGATCGCTCAATCAAAAGTTTTGAGGTAAAAAAAACATTTAGAATTAAAACAGTTGAATTGTGAACCTATTCTTTTTTTGAAGTAGGTTGAAAATAGAAAATGGGACCGAAGCCTGCAACACAATGCAGGTCAACTATTACAACTACTATACTGCACGCCTGCGCTTGACACATTCGCAGGAGTTATAGCAAGTGAAATGAATGCGCCAACTTGCAGGCTAACTCGTTTGTTTACGACAACAGCAGTAGTTTTACCTATTATTATATGAGAAATATTGTATACCAAGGCGATAAGATAAGGCGTAAAGCGCACATGCATTTTCATATCTCCGGACGGAAAGTGTCAACTTTCAGCCCGCTGCGCTAAATGAAGTGGCCGTATTCCGCCTCCGTCGCGCTGAAAAAAAGCATACCCACCTCGGGAAGTAAATAAGAAAGCCTCAAAACACATGTTTGTATATTACATGTGATCTAAGACATTTCTTATTTTACTTCCCTAGGTATGTAATGTACTATTCCGTGATAATCATTTGGACGCGGGCGTTTGTAACAGACCACATTTTTCCTAAAAATCTAATGCAAATTTTCTTTAGTTTTTTTTACTAGTGGTCCCAAGATACATGGAAGAGACCAAGAGAAAAGTTCCGGGAATTGAACTATTAGATTCTAATATTTCTGGGAATAGGTCCCACTGTACCTATTATATTTCTAATATTTCTGGGAATAGTTCAATTCCCGGAACTTTTCTCTTGGTCTCTTCAATGTATCTTGGGACCATTAGTAAAAAAAACAAGTTTAGTCGCTGTAAAGCAGAATCGAATCCAGTAGTTCCCGTTCCCGTGGGAATGAGGGAATAAAATATAGCCTATGCTACTCAGGGATATTCTTGCTTTACATTGGTGAAATAGTTTTTAAATCGTCCAGTAGTTTTGAGTTTATTAGTAACAAAGATACTACCATACAAAAATACAATTCTTTCCGCTTTATAATACTTGTAGGCTGCATCAACGAAATATCTCACATATACGTACTTCACAAAAACTTCTGTTCAGATAAATCTGTACTTGATTTAAGTACTATAATCCGAGAAGCAAAACGACATAAACTGAGACGAAACAGTTCAGTTTTTTGGCGGCCACAAAAACAGCAATAGGCTGTCATATCGGTGACACGGGACACGGGACTTAAGTCCGGAACTTTTTGTTGTGCCCGGGATTCGGCCGAGCTCGAAATAAAACGAGGTTTTAATATTCCTGCAATACTCGTTGACTATAGGCGCCAAGCGAAGTTGGTTTGTCCCCGTTTTTCAACCGACTTCGAAAAAGGATTAGGTTCTCAATACGACTGTATGTTTTCTTTATGTTTGTTACCTTAGAACTTTCGATTCGGTGACCCGATTTTGAGGATTCTTTTTTATTTGAAAGCTGGTGCTTCCCACTGGAAATAAAATATGGAAAACCATATTATTAAAGGTCTTAAATTTGCATCAAGTACCTAAGTGCGTGATAAATTAACGAATAACTCAATATCGTGATAACCAACTTCAAAGAAGGAGAAGGTTCTCAATATCACTGTTTTTTTTTTATATTATTCGTTGAAATCGTTTTTTTTTAAAGTTCTAGGTTTTTAATATTCTTACAATAGTAGTGGAAATAGTAGGCGACAAGCGGTGTTGTTTTATCCCCGTTTTTTCCCATTCCCGATGGAATTCAGCAAAACCTTTCTTTTCTTGTGGATGTATTTATGGTATTGTTGCCGATGTGCTGGCAGCTTTAGTAATATATTTAAATTTAGAACCAAACAAAATACAAAACTATAAAAAGGCTAAACCTTTTTATAGTTTTGTATTTTGTTTATATTTTAGAGTCAATAAAATCTGTTGGAAAAATAAGGTTTTTCTTCAACAAGAACAGGTATAAAGAATCTATCTATCTTTTAAGTTTGTAGCAATTACACTTTCTGAGGTTTTGGTAATGATTCAGTAGCGTTTTGCGTTTATACATATAACATGTAACAGAATAAGCGCAATTCCTGAAATTAGTTTGTTCAGTATAGACGACTTATTCGATTTCAGCTATTTTTAATGTGAAAATAAAAAAAAACGAATTATCGTAGCTGAATTTAGTGCTTTCTATGGAAATCGTGCTATTATTAATCGATATTTAAGAAAATTTGTTAGACACAACTAAAGTTCAATTGCATCATTTTTTTTTTATATTAATATACAATTGGGGCGTATGAGGAATTGCGCTTCTTCTGTTATGCGTTGTATATAGGGGGCGCTAGTTTTTCTTTTGTTGCTATTCTGCAAATACAGCTAAGTACTGCAAATACGACATGAGTTGAGAATACCTCGGCTATGGTAGATATGATTATATATGAATGATTTTTGTAACAGTACATACATAATATTCCCCGCGATACAAACCAAATTATTCACCCATTTTGTGATTTATTTCTAAATATATGACTGTACTAAAACATTATCTTACGGAAATATCTTCCGTTTTCCTTACACAAGAAACACTGCGAAAATATATCCAAATATCATACTCAGGGAAGAAGAGTGGAGATAATGCTTCTATTTTTCTTGTTTAACATAACATACCAATAATTACTTGTATAATAATAATATTATTATGCTTAGGTACATGTCAAAATATTATTATATTAAAGGCTAATTCAGAGAGATTTTTTCATTACAATATTTGTAGCGATCATTGACATAACTGTGTGTAGTACCACAGAATATACAGAAATATTTGAAATAGTATTTTAAAAAGAAACAGGCTCGTAGGTTCCATTTATGCGCAATTTACCTACAACCGCCAGCTGCGCGTAGTACTGTGCGTAGTTTTCTAGATTTTGTAAATTGCATTAAACATGACGATATTTAACAATTAATCTCATGTATAACTTCGTCTCTAGATACCTTATACGTCATATTTTTTTCCAGACGGTAAAAAAAATCACCAGTATAATAGTACTAACGTACAGAACGTAGACTCAAATACTTCTCTTTGTATTAGTAAGATAAAAACTAATAAAACAGCAATATACGTGTGCATTCACGGTGAACGCTTGTCAGTCTGTCACCGACGAGCACTCCTTGCGACTCGCCTATCGAGTAGGCTAATATTTATACCTAAACTGCGGCACAGGCCTGGTAGTACCTTAGTTGTAACTACAGCCCCCCTAGCCAAGTGGCATTGCACAATCTAATCGAATGTTCTTTTAGATTTACAAGTATGGGATTGAGCACTTGCCAACGAGCGCTAACGCTAATGTCAATCCCATACATGTCAATCTAAAAGAACATTCGATTAGATTGTGCAATGCCACTTGGCTAGGGGGGCAGGTCTTTGAGTATTAAACCAACCGGAGACACTGACAGGCGTTCCACTCTGCCAAAAAGTTTTGAGTTCACGGAATGCTCGGATTGGTTGTTTCTGTGTGTAAATGTACTTGTGTGCATCTAGTTCAAGCTAGTGTTTAATTGTTTTTTCAAAAAATGCGTTTGTATTAAGATTATTTGTGTGCGTTTCCTCGTCCCCCGCGCTTTTTTGAGAGACATTTTTGTGAGACTTTTGTGAGACTTTTTTGCAAAGAAACTGCGTGACGTCTCCTGTTGGTTTAATACTCAAAGGTACAGGAACAAAAATACACCTTAAGTTGTATGCTACATAAATATACAATATATTTGTGATTTAAATAAACACAATGACTTGGCCATCGCATAAAAACACAATTTATCTCACAAGTGATACATATTATAAATTATGTGACACCCCTTTTGCATGCGGTGTTCACCTGTAATAAACTGTGCACTTAGCTATAATGTTAATTAATGTTAGATACTGAAAATGTTGGTGTAACAGTTGGTGAACCAAATAAATAAATAAATAAATAGATTTAGAGCGATTGCCAAGTCAATCTATTTATTTAACTCGTATCATCCCAAGCCTGTCTATTTTCATCTGATTGGTATCAAACACATAGAAGGGCATACAAATAGCTTATAGAACGCAAAAATATCGATTAAAAAAATCTCGTTTTTTACTTTTTTTATTACAGTACCGTTCCAAAAATGGAACAATAGGACAATAGGCCCATGTATTTTCTTTCATACATGATTTAAAGGAAATATAAATAAAAGTGTAAATAACAGGAAATTCCAGTGTATTTTGATTATTATTTCTATGTTCTTATATACCGAAGCTATCTTTTATAGTATTATAATAGAAAATCATTATTTATTATGAAAATCAATTATTGGTATGATCACTAAAAGATATTGTTAGGTGTTATTAGAGTTATATTTTGCAAAATAGATATAATTCTAGATTCAATTTCAACTTAACTAAGAACGATCATTGTTGGGAATAATTGAACTGTGAAAACATGATAACGTTTCAGAATACCAACATAATAAAACCATAATACTGTGACTACAAAACATTGATAATAATTAATATTTTTAAATCATGATAAGACAGCCTATAGAATTACAAACAAGCAGCCCCTATTTATCACTATCACTACATAATATAAAACAAAGTCTCTTTCTCTTTCCCTATATCCCTATATCTCTATGTCCCTTTGTATGCTTAAATCTTAAAACTACGCAACGGATTTTGATGCGGTTTTTTTAATAGATAGAGTGATTCAAGAGGAAGGTTTAAGTGTTAGCATTGCACCCGTGCGAAGCCGGGGCGGGTCGCTAGTATTCTATATGGTATATCTATACCAATATTAATATTGAAGTGTTTGTCTGTAATTTAAAAATAAGTGCCAAATTTTCATTCAATACTATGGCGCTTAATCAAGTACTAATAAATTACGATTTTTAGATTTTTTATTTGTCTGTCTATTTAAAAGGTTGTCTCGAATAATATTGGGCTAATTTTAAGTGTAAATATTACATATCGATTTCTTACACGGCTTCGCTCATTCTAACACCAGTGTCGCTAACGCCATCTATAAGACAATGTAAGCGCTAGTTTAAAAATAAAGTACATGGGAGATAGAGCTCCTCGTTCTAACACTACGCCATCTGCCGGTAAATGGCGGCTTTATTTAAAAGAAGTTATTTTTGTCCAAAATTACATTTTTACAGGAAAAACAACTATGCAGTTAACCTTACAATGGAAAACTATATCTGTATACAAAACTTCATCAAAATCGTCATAACCGTTTCCGAAATATCTGAAATATAAATACATAACGTACAAGAATTGCTCGTTTAAAGTCAAAGTCAAAGTCAAAATGTTTTATTTAAACTAGGAACTTACAAGTCCACTTATTGAACGTCATTTCAATTCCACCGCTTCAGCATGTATGGTTGAGGAGAAGAAGCGGGGCAAGAAACTCCTCAACACAATATTCTTTTAATCAATTGTTACTTAATACTAAATTGGGTTACATAATTTCGTAGTAGTAACATAGTATTTTATTTTTATAAACTGAAGTTAGTGTAGGTATATGATTTCAAATAAAATAAAACCAATAAAACCTCTCCCTAATGAATAGGTGAAGCCTCCCACTCATTATTTGCACTTCAAGTTATTCCAAACAAATAATGTCAGCCAATATTTTGTGAAAGTCCTCAGTGACTCGACGGGATCAAATATAGCTTATTGCGGAGCCTCTGGAAGCCTATTTTGTTTATGAAAGATTTGCTTACTCACATAGAAAACAATGTGGTTGACGTTGCGAGTCGCACGGAAAATAGGTTTTCGTAATTTATTGACAATATTGTGTTGCAAAGATGTGGTTTATTATTTAGTAGCAGCGCCTTGTGGTTTCACCCGTGTAGTTCCCGTTCCCGTAGGAATACGGGGATAAATATACCCTAAATAAATAATAAAAAGGCGATTTTTTTTTAAACTCGGTTTAGTGGTTTAGGCGTCAAAGTGGGCTTTGACGACATAAACAAACTAACTGTTATGTGTGCCAAAGTGAAATAAATAAATAGTACACGCTCTGCCTAGTTTGGGTTTGAATAACCGTGTGTAAATTGTGTCCCACCATTTATTATTATTATAACCATGCCACGTTGGCCGCTCCATACCCTAGTGTATTTAAATCTCTTTGCATCCAACTAACTTGTCACCTCATATTTGGATTAACACTCACACCACGTTTTGCTTTAAAGACGTATTACCATCAACCCAGCGAGGTACGCCAGCTGCTCACGTGTCCCCGTTCGTCCAAAGCCCCACTAACGCCCCTTTTATGCGACCCCTACACCTAACAGGGCCGCTACCAGGGAAGCAGGAGAGGGCGCAGAATTTGTAACACTCGATGTAAAAAGGGCGCAGTATTTTTGTCTTGGGTATATTAAGTTTAGCATTTTAACCGATTTTGACTATTCTTTTTTTATTTGAAAGATGGTGCTTTCCGCGTGGTTCCATTTTAATTTGGTCCAGTTCTGCCAATGGCAAAACCATATTTGCAATATGTTTATATAATTATCAAAATTAAAAAAAAACTAAATGCTAAATAAATTCGTTTTATGAGTTAGAAAAAGTAAGCGGAGAAACAGAAAGATGCAGATAGGTAATTTGCTTTAAAATATTTTAGAGATGGTTAGATAAATTGCTTGAGGTAGAACGACAGCAAAAATTACCATATTATTGTGTAACCCAATTTTGTATTATGATTTATGACTTGACTAGCATTTCCCTGTGACTTCGGGATAAAAGTCGCATAATATGTTTTATTCTGATTTGATTCTGAGCACGTTGAGCTTGACACTATGGACTTTGTAACGTTCTTATTATAATCGACTTAAAGGTCAGACTCGCACTACAAGTGCAAAGCTTTATCTTGACACATTCATAAAAATGCGTTCAGAAGCTTTTAAGATAAGTCAAAATCTATCCATAATTATGTTTTCCAAATAGAATGAAGCCAGTTGCGAAAACGAAATACATGTTAACATAAAATAATAAAATCTAATAATGGGATTTCTTTAAAAGTAAATTTCTCAAAACATAATTTCCTATGACTGCGTTTCTCAGACTTACAAAATGAATTTCTAATACCTTAATGCACTAGCACTTAGTGCGGCCCTGTACAGTGTTACGTGGACCGCTTTTTGCGTCGCTTGCATTTTGAATGCGCGCGGCCGCTGAATGGCTGCATACAAACCGCTGCGCTCGGTAGCCGTTGTTGCTAGGCTGGCGAGATGGATCGCTTTAACTGGGTTATACTATGTACTAGCGATTATACTGATTGCTTTCCTCTCATTATTACTGTTCATACCTCCTACAATATTTTGCTCTCCTGGTACTCGAGTTTTAGATACAGTACCTAATGCAATTATACGGTAGTTGCTAGGCTGGCGAGATGGATCGCTTTAACTGGGTTATACCTGTGGTTATAATATACTAGCGATTATACTGATAGCTTTCGTTTAATTTGGTACCGTTCTTACCTCCTACAATGTTTTGATCTCCTGGTACTCGAGTTTGAGATACAGTAATTCAATCATACGGTTGTTGCTAGGCTGGCGAGATTGATCGCTTTAACTGGGTTATTTATACCTGTGGTTATAATATACTAGCGATTATACTGATAGCTTTCGTTTAATTTGGTACCGTTCTTACCTCCTACAATGTTTTGATCTCCTGGTACTCGAGTTTTAGATACAGTAATTCAATTATACGGTTGATGCTAGGGTATCGAGATGGATCGCTTTAGCTGGGCTATGTACTAGCGATTATTCTGATTGCTTTCGTTTCATTATTACTGTTCATAGCTCCTATAATAATTTCTCCTATAATAATATCCTATTATTCAAGTTTTAGACACAGTAATTCAATATAAGAACCTATAGTAGCAGTGATAGGTCTGTTGGAACTGGGCCTCTTATGCATCACTTCAATTCTGAGTGTATATACCGCAGTATTGCTATTATAATTTAATCAGTAGTGTAATACTTGGACATTGTCACTGAATGCACCCAGGGAAATTATAATGTAACTGAAATTGTCCCGTGATATTGTATAATATGGATACGATTGAAAAAAAATCTGTTGAAAAAATAAAATAGCAATAGTGGAATTATATTATCACGACTTTTACATGCTTTTTGACGTGACAACGTCTTATAAATTGATGGAGCCGACGGCATTCCCGAAAAAGTGTGACGTATGCGTCGTTCCAGTGCAAGCGAGAGCGCGCAAAGAGCGACAAAGAGGCACAATCCATTCCATCAGTATTTTCTTATGGCGTTGTCACGTCAGTAAACCGACTTTACAGACAACCGATTTTTTTTCAAAAAGTTACTATCATAATATTATATATATATTATAGCTCAAAGTTGAATAAAACTATCTTAAAGAAACCTACATGCTTTAAACTGGTTATTCTAGAAACTTCTAAGACTAGAAACTTGAACTTTAGTTTTGTTGTAAAACTGATTTAAAATTCCTTTTTACGTTCAGATAAAACGTGATCGGTAAGAGCACTAATCAAAATGTACTAGCTCCGATCGTAGCACTGCTACGACGTGCTACGAGCTGGACTTTAATGGAATTCCTAAGCTATTTATGGACTGTTGAAATATAGAAGTTATTTATCAGCTAGCTCGAGACATACTAAACGTGAATAATGCCAATGAGTAAAAGGGATGCAGCTATAGCTTATACATCAGTGTGTCTCTTTTACTCTATGTAATTCCGTTCGCAGGGTCAGCTATTTCACACTATCTACATATTCACTTCCACACTAATATTATAAAGAGGAGAGCTTTGTATTTTTGTATGTTTGTAACGAATAAACTCAATAACTACTTGACCGAATTCAAAAATTCTTATCCCATTAGAATGCCACAAAATCCCTGAGTATCAAAGGATACATTTTATTCCCGTATTCCCACGGGAACGGGAACTACGCGGGTGAATCCGCGCGAAACAGCTAGTATTGTATAAAATCATTTTATCAAATAGCATAAATTATGTACCAATGAGTTTTTCAAAAACTTACGTACATATTTATCACTAGCTCGACGGTGAAGGAAAACATCGTGAGGAAACCCGCAGGTCTCAGAATTAATTCTGAGACATGTGTAAATAGACCCGGTCCGGCGATGGGCTCACCACCTATCACGTTTAGGGGTCCAATATATCTCGTGAAATGTGGGTATATCCAATAATGGAATACCTCTGCCTACCCCCTCGGGGATGAAAGGCGTGAGATTTTTTATTTTTTATTTTTTTTTAGCATAAATAGTCAGCGTTTCGTCGCTCGACTCCCTATAACCGGTTCCATAACAAACTGTTCACCCGAACGCTTTACATAGTTAATTTTTCATCGAGCATTTAATTTGCCCGTAAAACGGAACGGGCCGGTTTACGAGCACGTTTGTTGCTGTTGCTAGCCGTTGGCGGCTCGTAGCTGTTCACTCATGTTCATTTCTGTTCACTCACGTCCATCTGTTCAATCTTGTTCAGGGCCGTTGCTGTTCCGTGTGTATTTAAATCACAAACGCCCGTAAAATTATTACGAGCCTCGCGTCCCTTTTTATTGAATATTTACAGAGATTGGAACGTAATGTTGCGAAGTGTAATAGGAAACCTAACATTTACACGAAAACATGGTACTAATACTAGAGTAATAAATTTTCAACCGTCAAACCTTCAAGATGAGAGCGTACTTCTACCTCAGAGGCCGGCAACGCAGTTGTGACTCTTGAGTTGCAGGCGTCCATGGGCGACGATAGTCACTTACCATCAGGTGACCCGTCTGATCGTTTGCCCCCTTTTTTATATAAAAAAAAAACATTGTTCCTTAGACATTTTTAGGCCTAATACTGGTTTCCATAACAACGTTTCTCGGATGTACAGCGAATATAATAAATTGTTAAAAGGTTCGAAAGTTAATATCCCCGGGCAATTTTACTTACTCATAATAAATAGCAGCACTACCACGATTTCACTCGCGTAGTTCCAGTTCCTATAGGAATACGGGAATAAAAATACCATATAGATACGTTAAACTGTGTAACTTGAGCCTGCCTTACATCAGTGAGGCTTCCGTTCGAATCCTGGCATGTACCAATGAGTTTTTCAAAACTTACGTACATATTTATCACTTGATCGACGGCAAAAGAAAACATCGTGAGGAAACCCGCAGGTCCCAGAATGAATTCTGAGACATGTGTCAATAGACCCGGTCCGGCGATGGGCTCACCACCTATCACGTTTAGGGGTCCAATATATCTCGTGAAATGTGGGTATATCCAGTAATGGAATACCTGTGCCTACCCCCTCGGGGATAAAAGGCGTGAGATTATTATTATCCTATATTCAAAACAACTTTACATACAAGCCGCTTCACAAGAATATATAATATATTCACGCTTCACAAGACACCAAACAAAAAACCCAGCGAAACAGTAGACCTCGGTTAGTTTTTATTGTGGCTCATAGACTAAGAGACAACCCCCCTCCACCCCCTCCCCCCTAGCACAGAGACATCGCACTGAATACGCTTCTGCAGCAAAGAAAGAAAGCTACATTGAGCGTCGGTACTGCTGATAAGCAAAGTCAAAGAAAATTTACATTTGTTACTGGAAGTACCACTATTTTATGTAAATTACCAAAAAAAAACTCCGTCCTTTTATCCCCGAAGGGGTAGGCAGAGGTATTCCATTTCTGGATATACCCACTTTTCACCAGATATTCTTTGGACCCCTAAACGTGATAGGTGGTGAGCCCATCGCCGGACCGGATCTTTTACACATGTCTCAGAATTCCATGACAAGGCATGCGACACTCGTCCATGAAGATTGGCTAAATGCCAGTAGCCCATCTCCACTAATGAGTTACTGTAAAAAAAAGTATTATAAATTGATAAGCTAAGAATATTACTGCCCTACCACATCCCCATCTCGTCCACTCTATGGGATGAGCTCATCCCCTATCCCAACTCCCATCCCTTGCCATGCCATCCTATCCCATCTAATTTCATTTCATTCACGAATAAAACTAAATAATTTATAAATGACAATAACTTGTCGGTGTCGGCTACACTTTTTTTCACCTAGCTCGAGTAAAATGCGATAAAGACGTAATACACTCTCACCCGAAAATACGTCAAATGGTTTAAGGTCAAAAAAAACCGGCCAAGTGCGAGTCGGACTCGCGCACCGAGGGTTCCGTACAACCTTGCAAATTTATGGTTTTCGTAATTTTTCCTTTATCTATGCTATAAGACGTTGCTTCGTACCAAATTTCAAGATTCTGAGTTCACGGGAAGCACCCTGTAGGTTTTGATTCCCTTGCAAGTGTCGAAAATTTGCGGCATAAAAGGCTGTATCTTTTGATTGCGTTGGCTTAGAAGTTTGATTTTTTCACAGCTTCAAGGGACAGTAGACCTGAGTAATTGATATAAATTTCAGCTTCATACCTCCACGCGTTCCTGAGAAAAAGGGTCTTGACAGACGGACGGACGGACGGACAACAAAGTGATCCTATAAGGGTTCCGTTTTTTCCTTTTGAGGTACGGAACCCTAAAAAGAACAAGTCAGCCATATTGTTTATTTGATTTTTTTTATGTAACAAACACGACTAAATTCCGGTCGCAGCTGAAAATCAGTGTTTTGCTCTTTGAGCAAAGCTACACACTGAGCTGTGTCCCTTTGCACCGCCACGCACACACATACATTCCATTATGTTTAGCTGGTAAGTAGGTAGTTTGTATTTATTTGTTGTTCTTTTGTTTATCTTTTTTTAATTTCTTATTTTGATTGTATGTGTGTGTATTGTGTTGCAAATAAAATGGTTATCTATCTATCTATCTACTAACATTTTGAATTTTTACTACGGCATTTCCAGCATATCTCTATTTGGGGTCGACGAACCTCGTACAGCCGCAAGCCACAAATGTACCGACTTTGTACTTACTACCACAGTTACTACCTACAAATGTCACTATACTGCCAGCACTTTGTTCGAATCGGGATGTCAGAATTAGCTCGCTAGATGGCGCGACGTTCAACTATGTTTTGCACGTCGCGCCATCTAGCGAGCTAATTCCGACAGTTCATACACTTATTTAGTACTAGCTGTTCCGTGCGATTTTAACCGTAAAAGTCACATTCCCGTGGGAATATTACATCTCAGTTATCCCAAGAAAAGTAAGCTTTCCATTGGTGAAATATTTTTTTAAATCGGTCTAGTAGTTTTTGCGGTTATTCGTTACAAAAATACAAATCTTTCCTCTTTATAATGTAACTAGCGACCCGCCCCGGCTTCGCACGGGTGCAATGCTAACACCAAAACCTTACTCTTGAATCACTCTATCTATTAAAAAAAAACGCATCAAAATCCGTTGCGTAGTTTTAAAGATTTAAGCATACATAGGGACATAGGGATATAGGGACAGAAAAAGCGACTTTGTTTTTTATACTATTTAGTGATGTAGGTGTAGATGTATTTAAAGATATATTCAAAAGAAGAAACTGACTGGCCTATGTAAGTGAGCTGTCCATCAGTCCATACATTCAAATCACTTTCTAAAAAAAGAGAATACTGCTATTTAATTTACATGATGACTATTAACGATCGTTTTTAGAATGGAACGGCTGAACTGACATCATTATAACACAAATGTGAACTCAAATATTACTTTTCAATATGCAAGGTTCAGAAGATATCATCTATTCTGATAAATCTAAGCGTAGCGAGCCGTCTCCAATAAAACCCAGAGTCTAACGTCTAACGTACAAACCACTTTAGCCACCACAATGCCCCTGCGCCACAAACCACCCGGGAACGCTTCGCACAGTCGTCACCGGAACGAGGACAAAGCCAACAAAGGAACCTTACACCTGCTTACACATGTCGCTACGTGCTGCAAGCAATTCCTTTAGGGTTGTGGGGGCTGTCTTAGCGGATACGGAGAGTTATGGGCCATTTACACGAGGGCAATCCAGTAAGACAATCCACTAAGACTGCATACAAAAAAAACTTGAGGACAGTGGAATGGATTGTCCTCAAGTTTTTTGCCCATTAGTGGACAATAATATTGCTGGCTGCTGTTAGTCGTCCGATAACCGGACGAATAAATTTATTTATTCGTCCGATTATCGGATGAATATTAATCGTCCGGTAAAACGAATAAAGTTGTTGTTTAAAAAAAGAAGTGTAGCTAGAGATGGGTATGATTGCCGTTTATGGATAATCATCCGACAAATTTATCGGACGGCTAGAAAATTCGAATATTCTTTCCGAAACACGGAAGCGCTCGTGATATAACATCACTAGGCAGTCATCCATTCACTGACTGACTGCACCCAATTTTACTTAACCAGTGTGATCGTTACAAACACAGTGGCACCGCAGGGCTACGAGCGCTTCCGTGTTTCGGAAGGCATGTTAAATTGTTAATACCAGTTTCCGGTCCGAGGCAAAAGATAGGAGATAATGGATGATTCGAAAACGAATTTTTTTCTCATTGAGACAAAGTATTATGACAATTATTTCAATAGTTCCAAAAACAAATGATTTTATAACTTGGTAACTTGCAGATATGGCATAGATTCAATTTTATGCTGTGGCATAGCATTTGTGATTTTCAAAGACGAATCTCCGTTACAACACTGCTTTCTGCTTTCTCCAAAGCATGTAGAATGGTTATGGAATAGAAAGGTAGATTACAATTAAATATCAAATGATTGTTATTCTTGTAATAACTTCGGTTGTTTGGCAAGAGTGTGTTTTCTAGACAGATTAAAAATACCTATCATTAAAATAACGGACAAGAAATTTTGATATACTTTATGTTGTCAAAATTTACCTGAAATATTTTTATCTATCAGCCAAATTTCAAGAATGTATAACAATTATACTTTCTGAGATCTCGTTATTAATCAGTGAGTGTGTCAGTTACTTTTATACATATAGGGGCCTGTTGGCTCAGTTGGCCCAGTGACCCTGGACTCTAAGTCGGAGGTTGCGGGTTCGATTTACGCTCGGGGCCAACATTTGAGTGCATGAACATGTCTGTTAGCTTTGTAGCTAGTCGTTTAATATTTATTATAATATTATTTTTATAAATTTTGTCCCACAATTTACTATTATTATTACCTATACATACATATAAAGGTAGATACTATAAGTGTTTCGGAAGCCACGTTAAACGGATCTTGTCGGTTTTCGTTATGTTTACGCACATGAGAGTCGATAACCCATCAACGGGCATAGGCGATTTAAATTTTTATTGGTTTTGAATCTTATTTCAATTACATAGAGTTCAATATTCTATAGTAGCTATATGCCATCTACCTTTTAAAGTGCCAAGCCAAGTCAGATACCCTTGAGCAGCTTGAAAAATTTTGACAGATATGTGGCAATTAGCCTAACACCATCTCGCGTAGGTAGGCTCGCGTCGGTGATTATGGCTCATACTTCCTCATGTGTGAGGAAACAGCTCAGCTTGATGATGACGATGCTGATGATTATGATGATAGGTGCCTGTCCTGCTGTAATAAACAAGGTTACAGATATTGGGTTCGATTCTGCTTTACAGCGACTAAACTTATTTTAGTTTTTTACTCCTGTCATTTTCTTTCTCCTATAAAAGAAAAGAGACGACAAACATTTAGTCCTGTTAAATTAAACTTAGTCCTGTCAACTAAGGCATTTCATAACGTATTTAGTGCGTAAGTAAAGAAGTCACGACTAAAATACAGCCTCTGACAGGACTAAATTCGGTAGGTTATCTTCTATCCCTTTTCTTTTTTTGAGGTAAGACAAAGACAGGAATAAACAAAAACAAGTTTAGTCGGTGTAAAGCAGAATCGCCCCAGTATGTACCCACTTTTGTACGGATACGACTACATCGAGCAGCGAATCCGATAAGAACACTTCGAAAGCACAATAGTATAAAGTAGCACACACGGCAGTCGGATCGGCCGAAGCTGTGACGTCACACCGCTCGTTAAATATCGCTAAGCGATCGACCCTTTGTACTCGCGCCGAGAACTAGACACCGATAGGACGGGGCTTGGCATTGTGTAATGCCGGCAATTTAGTTTGATACGCACTGTGAAACTTGACAAGAGTGAGACAGCAGTAGATGGAGAATTGGAGATAGCCCGGTTGTTAGTGAGTAGCGATACTGGTAAGCGTGGAGTGGTGAACGTTCAAAAGCAACCACAATTTTAGAAAAAAACTTGAGAGGTGTCAAGGGACACCCGGTTGGAACAAAGTTCCATCATCATAATCATCTCGTCATCATCATCATCATCTCATCACCACATCATCATCACACCATCATCATCATAATCATCATCATCCGTCTAGCCCCCTTTCGCAACGCGCGATAAGGAACTTCGTTCCAAAAAGTGTCTTTTCAACTTTTGGTCATAAAAGTGTCGTTACAACTTTTGGTCTTAATTTTTCCGTCTGTCTCAACTGTCTGTCAAAAAGGGAACGTCATGGCAAGCGCACAAACGTCATTAGTTTACTTTTTTTTAAATTAAAAAGAGCAGTGATAGCCATTACGGTTAAAGAGCCGGCCGAAAATCAGTGAGGCTCGGGTTCGAATCCTGGCATGTACCAATGAGTTTTTCAAAAAACTTACGTACATATTTAGTGTAAGAATTAATTCTGAGACATGTGTCTCACCACCTATCACGTTTAGGGGTCCATCCAATATATCTCGTGAAATGTGGGTATGTCCAGTAATGGAATACCTCTGCCTACCCCCTCGGGGATAAAAGGCGTGAGATTATTTATTTTTATTTTTTATTTTTAGTTCTCTGAAAATGTGAATGGAAATTTAATTCGTCTACCTCACAGCGGTACCGCACCAGCTTAATAACATCTGCGGTGTTACCCCGCATAACTTTTACGTCGAGCAAAATGTTTCATTTCACAGGTTTCAAAATACGAATTGGTCCGTGGTCAAATGCAGATCGGATTGGACCAATATTAAATTGACTTTCATTTGTAGAAACGGATTTAAAACTAATGAAATAGCGAAGTAGATTTAAACTGGGATTACGTTATTAAATTATTCATGATCAGAATAACGTGCGGCTCGCAAATATCCTCACTGAATAAAAGTTTGTATTTATAAAATACTGAAACAAAAACAAAATACCGGAGCTTATTATCCCTCTTTCAAATTAATGTATTTTTTTAAAGTCGTCTTCATAAAAAAGGCACTAAAAAGATTTAAAATATTAAGTACCGTATTTTTAGTGCAGTAAGGTATAAACATAGTCTTTCATACTTCAACGATTACGACAAACCTAACAATATCCCCCCAACCGTTGGCTACGGCTGCTGTAAAGAAATAATTTCTCATACAGTAAATAGATCCCGAGATAGAGACCTGAAAAACTTTACTCTCCTATTGAAAAATTCCACTGAATACGAATTAGAATTTTACTACATGTACACCTTTGTACCATCAATCCGTTTAGGCTACAAGCTGTTCCAACGAAATACTTACTTACGTACATAATGGGTTCGATTCTGCATTACAGCGCCTAAACTTATTTTAGTTTAGTCCTGTCATTTTCTTTCTCATAGAGAAGAAAAGAGACAAGTGATATTTAGTCCTGTCAAATTAAATTTTTTCCTGTCAACTAAGGCATTTCATAACGTGTTTAGTGCATAAGTAAATAAGTCACGACTAAAATACAGTCTCTGACAGGACTAAATTCGGTAGGTTATCTTCTATCCCTTTTCTTTTTTTGAGGTAAAATAAAGACAGGAATAAACTAAAATAAGTTTAGTCGCTGTAATGCAGAATCGAACCAAATATACACACAAAAAAAACCGGGTCGGACTCGCGCACCGAGGGTTCCGTACAACCTTGCAAATTTATGGTTTTCGTAATTTTTCCTTTATCTATGCTATAAGACGTTGCTTCGTACCAAATTTCAAGATTCTGAGTTCACGGGAAGCACCCTGTAGGTTTTGATTCCCTTGCAAGTGTCGAAAATTTGCGGCATAAACGGCTGTATCTTTTGATTGCGTTGGCTTAGAAGTTTGATTTTTTCACAGCTTCAAGGGACAGTAGACTTGAGTAATTGATATAAATTTCAGCTTCATACCTCCACGCGTTCCTGAGAAATAGGGTCTTGACAGACGGACGGACGGACGGACAGACGGACAACAAAGTGATCCTATAAGGGTTCCGTTTTTTCCTTTTGAGGTACGGAACCCTAAAAACGTAGTGGAGTCGTGTAAAAAGCAAATCCATTTATAACGAACAGTACAAAAACACGAAACGCTTTGGACCGTGGAACGCCCAGCTCATCCGTTTCAAAAAAGTAATTTACTGACCCCTCCCCGCTCTGTCCTCGCAACAAACAAACAAACAGTCGCGGCAATTAACTAAGATAAATAAGGGTAATTTGTTGTGCGGGCAACTCGGTTTTTAAACGCTTTTTTGCGAAGTCAAGCTGAAGTTGTTTACAGTTGGTGCCGCTGTCGGCAGGACCAGGATATATGGCGCGAACAGGCTTTTTTAGAGGTCAATATTATAAGAATACTCTACAAATGTGTTAGAAATATTGTTTTAAATTCAAAACTTTTCTAGTATAAAGCACCATGTGTAAAGCAGGTCCCTAATCTATACATATAATAAAACTGTAACTAAATCGTGTCTGTGAAACCGAAACATGACATATTAAAATAAAATCAATCACATAGTTCTAGTAAGTAAATTTGTAACAACTATAATAATAACCTACATAAATATACTTGATTATAGGTACCTCATACAATTACATGGGCGTAAGGTAAAAACAATCAGTGTTCATTAGTTTTCTGTTAGACAATTGTTCTTGTAGCAACGAAACAGAATTGCCACATATTTTGACTAAGCGTAGAGTTTGTTTGAAGTAATAGCTTGTAGAGTAAGGACGTGGAGAGTTAAAAGCTTGTCTCTACATGAGGTCTAATAAATTTTTGACAGTGCGAGCCATATGATCTCGTCTTGGCAACATTTTACATGAAAACATTTTAGTGGGATATAATAATAATAATCTCACGCCTTTCATCCCCGAGGGGGTAGGCAGAGGTATTCCATTACTGGATATACCCACATTTCACGAGATACATTGGATCCCTAAACGTGGTAGGTGGTGAGCCTATCGCCGGACTGGGTCTATTTACACATGTCTCAGAATGAATTCTGAGACCTGCGGGTTTCCTCACGATGTTTTCCTTCACCGTCGAGCTAGTGATAAATATGTACGTAAGTTTTTGAAAAACTCATTGGTACATGCCAGGATTCGAACCCGAGCCTCACTGATTTTCGACCGGCTCTTTAACCGTCCGGGCTATCACTGCTCTCTGCTTTAGTGGGATACCGACTTCAAAAAGGAGGAGGTTATCAATTCGACTGTTTTTTTTTTTTGTTACCTCGGAACATTCGACTGGGTAAACCGATTTTGATAAACATTTTTTATTTGTAAGTTGGTGCTTCCCGTGTGATGAATGGGACCCATTTAAATTTGGTCCAGTTCGGACAATTGCATCTATGAGAAAACCATATAAGTCTCAAATTTGTATTAAGTATGTGCACGACAAAATTCAATATCACGCCAACCAATTTCGATTATTCTCGACTTCAAAAAAGGAAAAGGTTCTCAATTCGACTGTATTTTTTAGTATAAATTCGTTGAAGTCGATTTTTTACTCTTTGGAGTTCTATGTTATACTTCACACAATACAATTTACGATTAAGATATAGCAATATCCAACGAAATCTGACCCGTAATTTCATTGTCACCTAAATAACATTTTCTGTAGAAGCGCCTGGCTTGTTTACCCAAAGGATTAGTGTCACGCAGCCGGATGGAGCCGCCAATGAATTAATGTGATTTGTCATTATGACGCGGGCCGAGGCAATATTTGATTGGAGCTATCTATTGAGCTATCTGTCCAATTTGTCCATGGCGATAAAATTAACAGGTTAATCCTACTATCCCATTTCCTAATATTAGAAATAATATTATGAATGAATTTTTTTTATATGTACTTATTACAATTTTAATATTAATACAATTTTAAGCTATTGCATAGCTTCTATCGAGGGCCTTGAGCGCGGGGACCGAATCCAGAAATTCCGTAACGAAAAAAACCTCACGCTCCCCACTCCGGGCACGGAGGTGTGGCTTGAAGGCCGTGCATTGTCTAACGTCGTTTCTTTTCGGCAGTCTGGTTGATACAAAATGCTATGCAATAGCTTTACCGCGGAAGTCCCCGAGTGCCACACGTCTTTTTAATATTATTGCATTGAGAGTTGGTGTTTCTTTAATAGTTTCCAGAAAATATTTTTATTGTTCTCGCGTCTAATAGATTCAGGAAGACTATTGAGTAGGTACGGGATTAGATTTTGAAGGGCTCAACAAAACAAATAAAGTAAATTAGTAAGACATGAGATTAAAAAGAGCTGGCCTTGAGTTTCTTGCTGGCTCTTCTCGGGGTACTGCATTCGGAACCAGCAGCTCGTCGGTGGAGATGGGCTGCTGTTTGCATTTAGCCAATCTTCATGGACGAGTTTAGAGTGCCTTGTTATTATAAAATATTGATGTTTCTAAGTGTATATTTTAATACCAATAGAAAATAAACGATTTTGAATTTGAATTGAATTTGAATTAAAAAAATAAAGACAAATATACAAGGGTGTTGTAAATGGGCGAGTCGGTAGAAGACGAACTAGGCGTACCTACAATCGATCAGATCGGAGATGTATTGAAAAAGAAGTAAAGAGTACCCGAAACTGACGAGCATGCATGAGTGGTTTGATGGATGTGGATGAAGCACGAGAGATCTGCCAGCTTCGTAGCAAGTGGCAGTCTATTGTCTCTGCCTACCCAATGAGAAATAGGCGTTAGATTATGTATGTATGGATGTTTTCCTTCATCGTCGAGCTAGTGATAAATGTCTATTATATGACCTTAATGACACACACACAGGCCACTCGCATGAGAAGCGGGCTCACTCAACTACTAACCCACTTAAAAAAAACTTGAGAGGTGTCAAGGGACACCCGGACGGAACGAAGTTCCATCATCATCATCATCATCGTCATCGTCATCATCCTCGTCATCGTAATCTTCATCATCATCATTATCATCATCATCTCATCATCATTATTTTGATTTATCATAGAGCTTCAACTGTAGCAAAAAGTGTCAGTCGTTACAACTTTTGGTCTTAATTTTTTTCCGTGTAGCCCCCTTTTGCAACGCGCTATAAGGCACTACGTTCAAAAATTCCTACGGGTTTTTATACTTTCCCCTGTTCAAAGACCTTTGTAATTTTCAAAGAAACGCGTAGGGTTTGCACAATTACTCCATCATGCAAATATTACTCTGCTCCGAGCATTCATTTGCCTATTCACAATTTAGGCTACAACATTTTAGGCGAGTTATTTCAGTTGATCACCGTGAAAGTACTGGCTTCACTCAAAGACTCATGTTTTATTCTCCGACGGAGATAAAACGTATGCCCCCACTTTTACGAGTCAGCATAAAATACTTTTAAACGACATGTTCAAACAAGAGCACGCATGTCTTTTCTTTGTTCAGCTACAATGGAAGACGACATACTTTTAACCGACTTCAAAAGTAGAAGATTTACCTACTCAATTTACGCATAAAACATCAAAAAAAGAGGAGGCTCTCAATTTAACACGTATGTTTTTTATGTTTACCTCAGAACTTTCGACTAGATAAACCGATTTTAGAAATTCTTTTTTCATTTGAAAACTGGTGCTTCCAAATTGGTCCCATTTTAATTTCGCCCAGTTCTGATAATGTCATCTATGAGAAAACCCTATAAGTCTTAAATTTGCAATTTATTAAGACATGACAAATGGTCGAATAACTCAATATCACGCCAACCGATTTCTGTGAATTTTTTTTTAACGGACTTCAAAAAACGAAGAAGTACTCAATTCAACTATATGTTTTATATTATTCCTTGAAATTGGGGTTTTTACTCTTTAGAATTCTATGTTATTATTTTCATATTTGATGTAGTTTTTAAGCTATTGCATAGCTTCTATCGCGGGCCTTGAGCGCGGGGATCGAATCCAGAAATTCCGTAACGAAAAAAACCTCACGCTCCCCACTCCGACGGGCACGGAGGCGTGGCTTGAAGGCCGTGCATTGTCTAACGTCGTTTGTTTTCGGCAGTCTTGTTGATATTGTTTATTTGGGCATAATCCAAACCCAAGTTATGATAGTAGATGGATGGATAGATTGACGGACGAACCGACCGACCGACCGACCAACCGACCGACCGACCGACCGACCGACCGACCGACCGACCGACCGACCGACCGACCGACCGACCGACCGACCGACCGACCGACGGACGGACCGACCGACCGACCGACCGACCGACGGACGGACGGACGGACGGACCGACCGACCGACCGACCGACCGACCGACCGACCGACGGACGGACGGACGGACGGACGGACGGATGGATGGATGGATGGATATTGCAAAGCTTCTATCGAGGGCCTTGAGCGCGGGGACCGAACCCAGAAATTCCGTAACGAAAAAAAACCTCACGCTCCCCACTCCGACGGGCACGGAGGTGTGGCTTGAAGGCCGTGCATTGTCTAACGTCGTTTGTTGTACACGTCTTTTTTTTACTATTCTCATAACATGAACAAGGTAGTAAGAGTAACAAGTGTCCTTTCTGTACCAAGTGTACATTTTACTCCAATGCTCCAAGTAAAAACTAATTACGAGATATTTTTAGAAAAAGAAAGTTTCTTACCGTATTTCCAGCCAGCTATGAATGCAGCGCACTTCTTTAAGATTTTCTTACAAATTGCAGTCCTTAGAAGCAGGTTTATAAAGGAAGGAACTTAGAGTGTCCACTCATTCACCTCAAACAAAGTCTTTCATTTAAAACGTATGGGCCATAAACATTTATGTACCTACGAGTTGAGCTTGCAGTCATAAACAACACAAGTACATTATTAGGACACTAAAAAACCCGAATGCGTGTAAAAGGCACTGTAAGGGCGCGTTTTGACGGACGCATTTTCTATTCGAGCGGATTTTGACACAGGTTATTGCAATTTGGGTTGTATTCTAATTACATAAAGCTTTTTACAGTAACTGCACTGCGCGGTAGGTACCATAGTGAAAATATTTGAGGCTGTATAGCGCGACCAAGTAAAATTGCCCCAACAGTCTAAAGAAATATAGTCACTAACACGTAATGGCAATGGTTTGTATTTTTGTACGTTTGTAACGAATAAACTCAAAAACTACTAGACCGATTCTAAAAAGTATTTCACTAATGGAAAGCTATAATATCCCTGAGTAAAATGGGTTATATTTTATTCCCGTATTCCTACGAAAACGACAATTACACGGGTGAAACCGCGCGGAACAGCTAGTTCTAAATAACGTTCGGATACTTACAATGTCGCAGAAGTATGCGTCAAAATCAATGACGCTCTGACGTGCATCGGAATGCATATCGAAATAACCCACAAACCCTCTTATTGATATATCCCAATAACATTTTGCCCAATAACATTGTATGCAGATTTGTGATTTAGAGCAAAACAGTTTACACGCGTCAAACAATATTGAGCCAACAACAAACACGCCCACCCACAGCAATACACACAACACTAGTGGACCACTGTGTTGAGTTACAATGTAATCGAATAGAACGTGACTGTTTCATGGTACGATAACAATAGGACCGGAACCGAGTGTTGAACCGAAAATCTGAATTGATTACCTACTAATATTACAAATGAGAAAATAACTCTACTTGGTACATTTTTAAGGCTTTATCGCTAAACTGAGGGCATAGCTTAAGTTGAAGTTTAGCAGTCTATGAACGTATGTTTCACAACGCCTTAACAAAACATCAGCAGGCGTATTCAGGGAGCTTCGATATCGGAAAATCTGTCGAACTTTTTCGAGATGGGCCGATGTTGGTATGGAAAATTTTCGAGATGGGTTGATGTTGGTATTGAAAACTAATACCATATGTGACATACCTAAGGATTCGGAAAATTTTCCGTGGCTGTCAGAAACGATCTGAATCGAACGGAAACGGTATCGAGTTTCCGTGAATACGCCTTCTGATCTTCTTGCATTCATGAAGTAGTTTTTAGGGTTCCGTACCTCAAAAGGAAAAAACGGAACCCTTATAGGATCACTTTGTTGTCCGTCTGTCCGTCCGTCCGTCCGTCTGTCAAGACCCTTTTTCTCAGGAACGCGTGGAGGTATGAAGCTGAAATTTATATCAATTACTCAGGTCTACTGTCCCTTGATGCTGTGAAAAAATCAAACTTCTAAGCCAACGCAATCAAAAGATACAGCCGTTTATGCCGCAAATTTTCGACACTTGCAAGGGAATCAAAACCTACAGGGTGCTTCCCGTGAACTCAGAATCTTGAAATTTGGTACGAAGCAACGTCTTATAGCATAGATAAAGGAAAAATTACGAAAACCATAAATTTGCAAGGTTGTACGGAACCCTCGGTGCGCGAGTCCGACTCGCACTTGGCCGGTTTTTCTAATATCCGGATGACATAGGCAATGTTTTTCTGTAATCGGGTTTTAGTTTTACCTATGGATCTAAATAAAATCATGTCTCTTGTCATAATGTTTTCTTTGAGCCGTCAGTATTTCGAGAAATGGAGTACATCTGACAACCCCTTCTTCAATTAGGCATGACAATACTTGCATTTTGTTAGCCATGGCCTTCCCATGGTTTTATCACGTTTTTAGGGTTCCGTACCTCAAAAGGAAAAAACGGAACCCTTATAGGATCACTTTGTTGTCCGTCTGTCCGTCCGTCCGTCCG
The DNA here is from genome assembly GCA_963855545.1 of Ethmia dodecea. NCBI lineage: Eukaryota > Metazoa > Arthropoda > Insecta > Lepidoptera > Depressariidae > Ethmia > Ethmia dodecea. The sequence continues at coordinate 448,731 of OY979453.1, forward strand.
TCTGTCAAGACCCTTTTTCTCAGGAACGCGTGGAGGTATGAAGCTGAAATTTATATCAATTACTTAAATCTACTGTCCCTTGAAGCTGTGAAAAAATCAAACTTCTAAGCCAACGCAATCAAAAGATACAGCCGTTTATGCCGCAAATTTTCGACACTTGCAAGGGAATCAAAACCTACAGGGTGCTTCCCGTGAACTCAGAATCTTGAAATTTGGTACGAAGCAACGTCTTATAGCATAGATAAAGGAAAAATTACGAAAACCATAAATTTGCAAGGTTGTACGGAACCCTCGGTGCGCGAGTCCGACTCGCACTTGGCCGGTTTTTTTTTAAATAAACCTAAATCGAACCCGCACAAAAATCGTTATACTCCAACTGGTATTATCTCGGCCCGTGCTCCAGCTCAAACTGGATCTAAACACAAGTCACGCCCACATCTGAACACACGTGCCAACTCGCCCCCAAACAGACTCGGTATTATGTTATCTGTACTAACGAGATGGAGTAACTTCTCGACCGACGTTCAAATACGTATTTCACTGTTTGCGTTCAATGTTCATGTAGGGGCATTGATAGCTGTGTTAGACGTGTGGTCGCCTTTCATGCATGACGCTCGGGTTCGGTTCCCACTAAGGGTAAGAAAGGGTAAACTTACAATGGCATCCATGAGAAAACCTTAAACCTAACTCAGTTTGCATTAAGTATCGACTTGGTATTACATGGATCTCACAACTTTTCACGGTAGAAGAACTAATTTGCTAGACAAGTTTTTTTTTCTTTCCGGTACCTTCTTTAATATTATGTTATTCAATATCACGCCAACCGATTTCGATTATTCTTTTTAGAGTTCTATTTTATTAATATTAGCATAGAAGTAGGAGGAAATACGGTGAGGAAATAGGGGTTTTTATTTGTTTCTGACGCGGCTGCAACTGTGTTCACACGTGTCGTGTTTGTATAAATATAACTGTCCAACATCAACAACTCCACCTGCTCCTCCACAACCTTTATTGTTCTTTATTTTATTTATCAGTTATTTAGTACAGGTACAGGGACTAAACAACCGTGTGTGAATTAGTCTTGGGCATAGTCGTTCGCCATTGGGAGCGCTCAATTTAGTTCGCAGTCCTACCGCGAACTAGTTCGTTCATTTAGTTAGTTTTTTATTTTTTTTAATATGGAGATAATTCAATACGCAAATGTTTTTCATATTATAATTGAGAAAAACTTTAACCATAGATCGACTATAATTTAATAAGCAACTCTTATAAGAACGGCAAGAGTAAAAATTCGGTGAGCCATGCACCGCCACTCAATAATAGAACAAACCGAAGAAAAATGCATATTCAAAAGAACTAAGAACGAGACTGTGGACGAACTAGTTCGCACCCAAGACTAGTGTAAATTGTGTCCAACATTTTATTATAATTATTAAATACCTAATCAACTTGTGTCTGATCTCAGACAGATCACATCTAATATAGCTTACTAGATAGATACAGGCGAGTTTTCAGCTCGAATCCCCAGCAAAGAGCTAAATTAGCACTTCAAAAGGCGGCCGCCGGCTACACTCGTTTATTTTACCCCGATGTCCCCAGCGGCGAAATACACGGTGCGCTGCTAGTTTAATTAACTATACTACTATATATAGGCAGATATTTGATGTACAACTTTATTCGAATTCGATAATGAGTTGTGTGTATATAGAGCGAAGGCATGTTGTAGGTAAAACTGAGTTTTTCGAAAACTCACGAAGGTATATTTATGTAACGCCATTTTATAATCAAGTGCAAATATTTTAAGAAGAGATATATAATATAATTCACATATATAAATAACATAAAATAAACGTGATAGCCCGGACGGTTAAAGAGCCGGTCGAAAATCAGTGAGGCTCGGGTTCGAATCCTGGCATGTACCAATGAGTTTTTCAAAAACTTACGTACATATTTATCACTAGCTCGACGGTGACGGAAAACATCGTGAGGAAACCCGCAGGGCTCAGAATTAATTCTGAGACATGTGTAAACAGACCCGGTCCGGCGATGGGCTCACCACCTATCACGTTTAGGGGTCCAATTTAATATTTAATGTGCGTAATAACAGCGCGGTTGCCTTGCGCACTTACTGTGGCGCTACGGAAGATCAGCGCTGTCAGTCTTCTGCTGCAGCACATGCTGAGTAGCGACCCTTTTTGGTAGCTTAATAAATTATTTTGTGTCTTAAATTTTATTATAATATGTAAGTTTACCAAAATAAATAATTTTCTTTCTTTCTTTCTTCTTCTTTCTTTCTTTCTTTCAATATATCTCGTGAAATGTGGGTATATCCAGTAATGGAATACCTCTGCCTACCCCCTCGGGGATAAAAAAGGCGTGAGATTATACGATTATATAAAATAAACGTTAGTTTTTTCTTGTTCTTTTCTAACAAAATAAAAATATAATTTTTTAAACATTCTTTGAATAACCGCTCACTACCACACTATGAACTCCACACTCGAACTAAATTCAAAATACACCCATCACAGCCCCGTCGTTGTTGATACGCTGTATTTAGTATGCGTGGATTATTTATGTTATTTTATTTATGTTGCATGTTATGGTGGCTTCTCACTGGGCGTGCTACTGCGCGCCGCGCCGCTCCACGCGCAAGGACGCGCCACGCGACACGCCGCGCCACCCAACGGAAACTGGCGCGGCGCGGCGCGTGCCACCTCCAGCCATGGAGCAATGCCACTGAAGAAGAAGGCATGGCTGTTGCTTCTGCCATTTTTGTCTTATTTTGTGGTTATCGTTTACTTAATAAAATTAACAAAAACGAACACGCGGCACACGCCGCACCGCGCGCGCCCTACGCCAACACGCGCGAGCCCGCGCCGCGCCTTTGAAGTTACCGACTTTTAGCGGATAGGTCGCGCCGCGCCGCGCCTAGCTCTTCACACTGCGCGGGGCGCGTGCGGGCTAACACGCGCAGTGAGAAGCCAGCTTTAGTTTTTTTATTTTTGTAATAATCGATGTTATCTAGTAAAGTAGCATACAAAACCCGCAGATCTCAGAATTAATTCTGAGGCATGTGTAAATAGACCCGGTCCGGCGATGGGCTCACCACCTATCACGTTTAGGGGTCCAATGTATCTCGTGAAATGTGGGTATATCCAGTAATGGAATACCTCTGCCTACCCCCTCGGGGATGAAAGGCGTGAGATTATATTATTATATTATTATTAGCATACGAAAAATAAAAATCAATGCAAAAAAAATTTTCTTGTTCATTCATTATTTCATTCACCCTCTAAATATATGCGCTTGTTTTAAAAGGACCATGTATAGAAAACATCGTAAGGAAACCCGCAGGTTCTGTGACACATGTATCAGCATCCCGGTCCGCAGATTGGCTCACCACCACGTTGAAGGGTCCAAAGAATATACTGGTGAAACGGTGGTATTTTGAAAAATTTAATAGGTACCTTTGCCCCCTCGGGGATAAAAGACTTGTGATTTTTTATATACCTTACAGTCATAACTTTGTAACTATTTGATAAAACAAAAACACCTTATTGACTATACAAGCACAAAATCGTGACGTTATTATCTCCTTGTAACGCCACATTGTTTACATTTAATATCACGAGTGCGGAAAATAAGCTTATTTCTTATTCGCAAAAAAAACCTTGAAAGATAACACGAAAAATAATTATTTTCATTCGGTTCCATTCCTGGGAAAGGTAATTTAATATTTTTGTACACGTTACTTTTGGATCTTTGTTTTAACAATTATTATAATTCTAATAATACTTTCACAGAAGATTTATGATAATTATTATTATTATTTCAGGCAGTAGCTGTTCCGTGCGGTTTCACACCCTGATCCCGTGGGAATACGGGAATAAAATATAGCCTATGTTACTCCTCGATAGTGCAACTTTTCATTGATGAAAGAATTTTTAAAATCGATGAATTAGTTTTTCAGTTTATTCGTTACAAATATACAAAAAATCAAAAACAGAAATCTTTCCTCTTTATAAAATATAGTGTAGAAGGTGTAGATGTAGATTAAACGAACTTACCTTAAGTGAAGTTCTATCGGAAGAGATTAGCTACAAGTAATATCGCTACTACGTAAAAACAGTAATCCTTTTGTATTTATTACACATATTATGACTTATACCTACGAGCATTCCCTTCATTCCTTCCATCCAGGGTGTCTGGAAAGGAAACTCATAAAAAAAAAAAGAGTTGGTAGGAAGAGGTATTCTATTTCTTTTCAAAATCATTTGTAACTTCAATCGTCCTCAGAATTTAAATTATATAACCTCAAAATAAGCTTTATAGGTTAAACCCAGATTTTTTATGTTGGACTATTTCTCGTTACTGTAGGAATACGGGAATAAAATAGAACCTATATTACTGGTGGTGGTTAAATCTTGAAAGAATTTTTGAAATCGGTTCAACAGTTTTTAAGTTTATTCGTTACAAACATACAAGAAGCTAAAATACAAATTTGAGTTGCAGGTGTGCTCGTTTGCCCCCCACCCCCCTTTTTTTGTGTATATATATATACAGGGTGAATTTTTCAAGTGGGCGTGGTAGGCTAAATCAGAAACTATGAGGAATATCGAAAAGTACTCAAAGGAGTCTCGGGCCCGATTTTGATGAAAACTAAAACTGCATCTTTGGATTTTTGAAAATTCAATAATCCTAGCCAGGAATCGAAACCGTTGATTTTGGAAAAAAAAAACTCACCCTGTATTATTACACCATTCGATAGTGTCGCTAATAAGGATCGAATTCTGGAAAGAAATGACATACGAAAAACTTAAGGAAAATGTTGGATTTTAATAAAGAGATTCATACTTTAAAGTAATGCCTTAATTTCATACCTGCATAACCTGTACCTTGTCCAAAATGATGCTCAATAATTTTCTCAACATAGACCCGTAGTGTGGTCGTCTTCACAACATTATGTTCTAATTTAATTTTCATAAATTACGTCACAAGTTAAGAGGGAGAGGAGGAGGGGGTCGACGAATTGTGACATTGTGTGACAAGGGGGTGGGATTTTTGTGACGTCACATTTCAAAATCTAATATTTTGAAATATTTTATCAAATTTTTGATTTGTTGTTGATTTCATAAACAAGAATTTAAATGGAAATAAAACTAATTACGGAACTGCTGTTTTAATTCGACGTCTAGTTGTAAAATTGCAATTTATGTGACGTCACACTAGAGAGGGGGGGGTCTTACAAATGTGACGTGTGATGTAATTTATGGATGGTTCCTTAATTTTGTGAAGATGGCCGCGCTGCGGGTCTATGTTGAAAAATTTATTGAGCATCATTTTGGACAAGATACAGGTAAAGCAGGTATGAATTAAACCATTACTTTGAAATATGAATCAGTTTATTAAAATCCAACCTTTTCCTTAAGTTTTTCGTATGTCATTTCTTTCCAGAATTCGATCTTTATTAGCGACACTATCGAATGGTGTAATAATACAGGGTGAATTTTTTTTTTCAAAATCAACGGGTTCGATTCCTGGCTAGGATTATTGATTTTTCAAAAATCCAAAGATGCAGTTTTAGTTTTCATTGAAATCGGGCCCGAGGCTCCTTTGAGTACTTTTCGATATTCCTCACAGTTTCTGATATAACCTACCACGCCCACTTGAAAAATTCACCCTGTATACATATAAAATAAATATAAAATCTGTCCTGCTTATAATATTACTGTAGATATAAGCCTTGGGTCCTATAGAATCAGCATACGAGTGTTGTACAGAATATCCAAACAAATTTCCGGCCGAGCTGATTCCCATCCCGGCGATGCAGCGGCGCTAAATTGACGAAGGTCACTCAACGCCGAAATCAAATTGTCGCGAGCGCCGACACAAATCCATGTTTGTTCACACGTTTCACACCCAGTCCCCTACCAATGTCGGCTTTCTAGATGATTGATAGATTCGTATCCTACATACTCATCACTAGCTCGCCTCGACTGTGAAGGAAAACATCGTTAGGAAACCCGCAGGTGAAAGAATTAATTCTGAGGCATGCGCAACAGACCCGCTCCGGCGACGGGCTCACCACCTAAGTAAGTATTTTCAGAAATGGAATACCTCTGCCTGCCAACTCGGGGATAAAAGGCATGAGATTATTATTTACTAGCGGTTCTGGAGGTTTCACACATAGTTCCCGTTCCTTTGGGAATACGGGAATAGCCTATGTTACTCAGGGATCTTTTAGCTTTCCATTGGTGAAATAGTTTTAAAATTGGTTCAGTAGTTTTTAAGTTTATTCGTAACATACAAAAATCCAAAAATACAAATCTTTCTTCTTTATATTATTACTAGCGACTCGCCCTTACTGTTGAATCACTCTATCTATTAAACCGCATCAAAATCCGTTGCGTAGTTTTAAAGATTTAAGCATACATAGGGACATAGAGATGTAGGGATATCATCATTTCAGCTAATTGCTGTCCACTGCTGGACAAAAGCCTCCCCCAAGGAGCGCCAACCATTCCGGTCTTGGGCAGCCCGCATCCATCCACTGCCAGCCACCTTCTTTAGGTCGTCGGTCGATGGTGCCGCAGGGCGCCCTACACTTCGTTTGCCTAAGCGCGGTCTCCACTCCAATACGTGTCGACTCCAGCGGCCATCAGTCCGCCTGGAGACATGACCGGCCCACTTCCACTTCAGCGTGCTGATTCTCCGCGCGATGTCTTAATCTCTCTGTCTGTCTGTCGAAATAAAAATTATTCTATTCTAATAATATAGATTAACGTTTCAATAAAATGCCAGCGTATCGTGGTAGAGGCAGTGTATAATGCAATAGTGTCTGCAGGCCGAGTGCACAACAGCGCTAAGTGTGTGCCGGCGCGCCGCGGGCATGACAACAAGCGACCGGTCGGACGATTAGTCGGACGATTGGTCGCCAGTGCCCATACTATCAATGACTACATCAGTGAATATACTTGCTTTTGGAATATGAGTGTAAAGCTGTAAAACAGTACTTATGGAATTCTTCTCCTAAACCATACATGCTGAAGCGGTGGAGTTGAAATGACGTTCAATAAGTAAGCGAGTTGTCTGTAGTACAATACCTATTAACTATTTTTAACGGACTACAAATAACCACTCTAAAGAGTAAAAAAAACAGACTTCAATCTTCAACTTATATGGTTTTCTCAAGGATTCCGTTGTCAGAACTGGACGAAATTATTAAATGTGACCAATCTGGAAGCACCAGCTTTCAAAGTCAAAAGTTCTGAGGTAACAAACATAAAAATAATAAAAAAAAAAGACGTGTGGCACTCGGGGACTGCCGCGGTAAAGCTATTGCATAGCATTTTGTATCAACAAGACTGCCGAAAAGAAACGACGTTAGACAATGCACGGCCTTCAAGCCACACGGGTGTTATTTAAATGGTTAGCAGAGTATTCGTATTTTTGAAAGCAGACAAATATAATCTGTAAGCAGAAATAGGTCAGCAACTCATGGCCAGCAAACATTACAAAACCTATCAGCATTTTATGTCATTCTGGATGGCTGTAATTATTTTTGAGCTGCAATGAGCTGCTACTGTTTAATAAAATTTTGGTAAGCACTCAGAGGGGAAGCCAAAAAATATTTTTTGAGCTCCATATTAAAAAAGTAGCAAAAATAATCTTAGCAAACTTGTCATGCGCACAATGGGCGCATTCCTTACAAAGATTAAGAAGGACTTTGGATTATGCAACTTTTATCTCGGACTCGGACTCGGACTCGGACTCGGACTCGGACTCGGACTCGGACTCGGACTCGGACTCGGACTCGGACTCGGACTCGGACTCGGACTCGGACTCGGACTCGGACTCGGACTCGGACTCGGACTCGGACCTCCGTGCCCGTCGGAGTGGGGAGCGTGAGGTTTTTTCGTTACGGAATTTCTGGATTCGGTCCCAGCGCTCAAGGCCCGCGATAGAAGCTATGCAATAGCTGAAAAACAGACGAATTGATAACCTCCTCCTTTTTGAAGTCAGTTAAAAAGGAGGTTCTGAATTCGACATGGAAGGCTTTTTGTATATACTGACTAATATTATAAATGCGAAACTAACTCTGTCTGTCTATGTGTTACAAAATCACGCCTCTACTGAATCAATTTAAATGAAATTTGGTACAGAGAATATAGTTTAAAGCTTGAGAAAAGACAGGCTAATTTTTAATGCGAATAAAGGGAAAAATTTCATATGGGAACGGGACTGACGCGGGTGAATCCGCGGGGTGCTGCTAGTTACCGATTATTCTAATCTAATCCATAAACTTATTTTTTTTGTTTGAACTAGTATACCTTAACGGTGAATCCACAGATTATTAATAATGGTCTGTGTGTGAATCCATATTAGTTTTGTGAAAAGTTTGATAAAGAACTTTAGGTGGAGAACGGAATCCCATAAGGTAATAGATGTTGACTATGCAAATATGTCTCTTTAGTGCTATTCGTCAAAGTCGGTTTGTATTTTGTTTATTTGGATTCAAAACAAAATTAAAAGCTTAATAAGTGATCGGAAAATTAATTGTCGTTTTGCTGACGACCCAATCATAATTATGAGGTAACAAAATTAATTTTAATGAGTTATTCGATTATTTCGTGCGAATCTGGAACACAATCATCCAATTAATAAGTGGAACCCAATTTATATATGTTTTAAAATTATAAAATTATAACTGGATGATATTTGTAAATAAGAGACATTTAATAAAACGTAATATTAGGGATCTTTTTTTACAGAAACAGCTAAAATATTTTTTTATAGAATTTATGTTTTCGTTAGATACGGTTTTCGCAGTTGTATCATTGCCATATCATTGCATGTCTAACTTGAGATCTGGTATGTTTCTTCTTCATCCGCCACCTAGAACCAGTGTTACCTAAAGGGTTTTTATTGGGTCAGTCAAAATTAAAAAAACTGACGCCTTTATCCCCAAGGGGTTAGGCAGAGCTATTCCATTTCAGGAAATACCCACATTAGACCAGCATAATCTTTGGACCCCTAAACGTGATAGGTGGTGAGCCCATGGCCGGACAAGATCTGTTACATATGCCTCAGAATTAATTCTGGGACCTGCGGGTTTCCTCACGCTGTTTTCTTCACCGTCACACTAGTGATAAATATGCACGTAATTTTTTCAAACTAATTGGTACATGCCAGGAGTCGAACCCGAGACCTCACGCAGAGGCGGGCTCTTTAACAGCTCTTAATAATAAACATTAAATAATTCAACATCACTGTAATGGAATGGCACGTAAACCAACTACAGTAGCACTTTTAATTAAAATATGAGTGCGCAGAAATAACATGATAATTTTCAACCTCGTATTTCAATATAAAATTTCCTCCGCGCCTGTCGTCCATTTTGAATATCATATCATGTGATATATATGATAATCTATTCAAGAAGGAGCTTGATTTATCATAATTAGGTATCATGTCATAAAGCATAAATATATCAATCATATGGGTGTAGGGGTGATCAAAAAAAGAAATTATTAAGAGAGGAAAAATACTACAACCGTAAGAAAATACTTCTGTTTTCTTTCTTACTTCATCATCATCATCATCAACGTAACAGCCCACTGCTGGGCTAAGGGTCTTTCTTCACGCATGAAAAGTCTTGGCTATAATCTCCCAGGCGAGGCCACGGAGATGGTGTTAAGCTGTTAGCTCTGTCTATAATCTCAAGAAATACTATCAAATACAACATCAAAAGACAAGATTAGTATTCAAAATCAATACAAAAAAATAATCTCAGGCCTTATATCCCGGGGAGACAGAGGTATTCCATTTTTGGATACACGTAAGTTGTACAGGATGTACGTAAGTTTTTGAAAAACTCATTGGTACATGCCAGGATTTGAACCCGAGCCTCACTGATTTTCGGCCGGCTCTTTAACCGTCCGGGCTATCACTGCTATTAGGATTCAACTAACTTTTAATACACAGCATCATCCTTTCAGACGCTTTTATCGAAATTTAAAACAATTTACAAAGTGTAGTACGGCTTATAACTTTTTAAAGCCGAGCGCTGATAGAAATGTCTGGTTATTTGGCTTTAAAGGTACAAGGGGAAGTCTTACATGGAACACAAAGAACAAGCTAGGTCTATTATGTAAATTCCATCGCTAGGAACTAGCTGCTTCGAAGCTTAGTGAATTCACTAATGCACTGCGAAAAGTTCACGATTGAAGTTTACTTTACTGAAATAAATACTTAAAGTGCATATTCTAGTCAACAAATGGGAGAGAATAGATATCTAAATATAATAGTGTGTAGAGCGGTCAAAGCGAATAACTTAAGGTTAATATGGTACCTATGTAGGTGTCTTATAATATGACGAAGGCAACCGGCATATTTGGAAATTCCTACGGGAACAGGAGTAAACTGGATCCATGCTAGCTCCGCTGGGCATCCGCTAGTTCTATACATATACTAGCGACCCGCCCCGGCTTCTCACGGGTGCAATGCTAATACTAAAACCTTCCTCTTGAATCACTCTATCTATTTAAAAAAACCGCATCAAAACCCGTTGCGTAGTTTTAAAGATTTAAGCATACATAGGGACATAGGGATAGGGATATAGGGACAGAGAAAGCGACTTTGTTTTATACTATGTAGTGATAGTGATACTCGTGTAGCGACACTTAGAACGCTCCAATAGACGGCCAAGTTCTAAACCATGCGCTATCGAAGTTTTCTAATGAGTTTCTATTAAGTTAGTTCTACAAATCAAATTTATTTACGAAGAAAGTAAACATTATTTGAGGCTCGGGTTCGAATCCTGGCATGTACCAATGAGTTTTTCAAAAACTTACGTACATATTTATCACTAGCTCGACGGTGAAGGAAAACATCGTGAGGAAACCCGCAGGTCTCAGAATAAATTCTGAGACATGTGTAAACAGACCCGGTCCGGCGATGGGCTCACCACCTATCACGTTTAGGGGTCCAATGTATCTCGTGAAATGTGGGTATATCCAGTAATGGAATACCTCTGCCTACCCCCTCGGGGATGAAAGGCGTGAGATTATATTATTATTATTATATTATTATAAACATTATTTATAGAAAATAAATTTACTCCAAAGAGTGCCCAGTAGACGAATAGCATTCCCTTTGAGAAAATATTATTTCACGTTGCATAAAAAATTACTATTCTTACGTTATTTTATGAATATAACCCTATAGTAGCTTCATCTGCCTTTAAAAAAATCCCTTCCAATTTTCCCCGTATAAACCATCATCATCATCAGCCTATCTTAGGCCACTGCTGGAGATAGGCCTCCCCTAATGAGATGTATTCGGTTCGATGTGTTCTATGTCGGATGTACAAACCATCCCCTCTGTAAAATACTAAGCGAACACGTGTGCAACGAAGTGGGATCGCAACGCGTCCCAAACTCACATATTTCTCAATTGTTCTAAACCAAATTCATCCTTGTAGCCAAGCCTCCGCAATTAGCTGAAGATTGTTCGGGAGTAATGAATGATACGCGCGTGAGACGAGTTACGGGGCGTTACTCGATTTTAACTTTTAATTAAAACAAAACCGACTTTCTGGGAGTCTACCGAGTGAAAGTATCAAGTGGCTGGAGAAATTTATCTGGGAAATATATCCGAAGTAGCCTTCATTTACAACCGTCATCAAATTAAAAAAAAAAACCGGCCAAGTGCGAGTCGGACTCGCGCACCGAGGGTTCCGTACAACCTTGCAAATTTATGGTTTTCGTAATTTTTCCTTTATCTATGCTATAAGACGTTGCTTCGTACCAAATTTCAAGATTCTGAGTTCACGGGAAGCACCCTGTAGGTTTTGATTCCCTTGCAAGTGTCGAAAATTTGCGGCATAAACGGCTGTATCTTTTGATTGCGTTGGCTTAGAAGTTTGATTTTTTCACAGCTTCAAGGGACAGTAGACCTGAGTAATTGATATAAATTTCAGCTTCATACCTCCACGCGTTCCTGAGAAAAAGGGTCTTGACAGACGGACGGACGGACGGACAGACGGACAACAAAGTGATCCTATAAGGGTTCCGTTTTTTCCTTTTGAGGTACGGAACCCTAAAAAGGAGGTTTTCAATTAGACACATTTCATGTGTTTTTTTATGTTCGTTACCTCATAACTTTCGACTAGGTGAACCGATTTCGATGGTACTTTTTTATTTGAAAGATGATGCTTTTGGATTGGTCCCATTTTAATTTGGTCCAGTTCTGTCAATGGCAAAACCATATAAGTCTTAAATTTGCATTAATAAATGCTCGACAAATGGACGAATAACTCAATATTACGACAACCGATTTGGATGATTCTTTTTTTAAAAGACTTCAAAATAGGAAGAGGTTCTCAATTCGACTGTAATTTTTTTAGTATAATTTGTTGAAGTCGTTTTTTTTACTCTTTAGAGTTCTATATGTTATAAAGGATGAATACACCGTAGGAATACACCCATAAATTTGGAAAGTTTCGTTAAAACAGCAATCAAACACGCCAGTCAAGCATCAACTTCCTATGGCCGATCAAAGAAAATAGATAATCCTATTGTACCTGCATTCCGTTACTTGACGAGAATCACGAAACATAATATCGCCTGCAATACATCGCAACATTTAAATTATATTAAAAAAGCTTTACTCGTATATATCTATAGGTACTAATATTATAAAGAGGAAAGATTTGTATTTTTGTATGTTTGTTACGAATAAACTCAAAAACAGTAGTTTTTTTGGTCCAGTAGGACCAAAGAGATTAAAATATAATAAGGCATAGAGGGGACAAAGCAAGGAAAATTTTAAGCCAAAAGTTATTCCAAGTGGATTAAGTCTAGTACAATTTCGACCGAATGACAGCTCGCGTTCATACTAACTGACATGACAAGGACATGACGCTTAGGCTTCAAAGTTTTGTATGAAAATATTCCCAATGCCCCCTCTATGCCCTATTATATTTAAATCTCTTTGAGTAGGACCAATTTTAAAAATTATTTCACCAATAGAAAGCTACAAGATCCCTGAGTAACATAGGCTATATTTTATTTCAGTATTCCCACGGGAACGGGAACTACGCGGGTGAAACCGCGCATAACCTCTAGCTAAAAATATAGAAAGAAAAAGGTTCAGTCTTATCTCTTTTGGTGATCTCCTCCAGAAAACCTGGGGGAAAATGAAACTAGGAGATTACAACAAGGATTGAGCTTGTTTTTTTTATTTTTTTATAGATAAATATTTTGAAAATATTTTTACTAAAACAGCTAAGCAATATATCATCAGAAAAAAACCCTCCCACGTTCCTAGTCTATAAACTTGTGCCTTCCATTTTTAAAATTAAACTTTCTCGACATCGTTACGAGGAAGTTCGCTATAAGATCGCACAAGATTCTTACAATGTCTTTTATGAAAAACTCCCGCAACAATTTGAAATTGTCGGAGAAAATTTGAACAACAATATTACGTCTATTCAATATGGAGCTCCAAGAGTTGAAGACATCTGAAAGACTGGTGCCGGAGGGGAAACGAAACACAATAAGAATGCAAACAGATTCCGGTAAGAGTTAACCTTTGTATTCTATTTAACTAACTCCATCTTACTACCTCTATTTAAGTTGTACTGCTACGTTGTAGTTTTCGTGGGAATAAATAATAATATAATCTCACGCCTTTTATCTCCGAGGGGGTAGGCAGAGGCATTCCATTACTGGATATACCCACATTTCACGAGATATATTGGACCCCTAAACGTGATAGGTGGTGAGCCCATCGCCGGACCGGGTCTGTTTACACATGTCTCAGAAATAATTCTGAGACCTGCAGGTTTCCTCACGATGTTTTCCTTCACCGTCGAGCTAGTGATAAATATGTACTTAAGTTATTTATTAAGTTAGTACGTGGGAATACGGTAAAATATAGACTATGTTACTCCCTGATTATGTACCTTTCCATTGGTAAACGAATTTTTTGAAATCGGTCCACTCCTTTGTGGATTTATCGTTACAAACATATAAACTTTCCAAATACAAATCATTCCTCTTTATAATATAGTGTAGATGTAGATTATTATATTTTTTTTTATAGTCACTGGCAGTATTGACAAACGTGTCAGAAACAATGGACGTCAACGTTAATCCTATTTCAATTAAGATTGTCACATAATATTAATCATTTATTTCAGGTGTACAATGTAATAAAAAGTCAAAAAAGGTCAAACAAAACATTTATATACAGAATAGATTTTTTTGTGCGAAAATGCTCCAAAACTAGTGGACCGATTTAAAAAAAATCTTTTACCAATGAAAAGCTAACTTTTCTGGGAGTAGGCTGTTACCTAATTACTAAATTTCCCATGGGAACGGAACTTACTCGGTGAAATCGCGGATAACAGCTTGTAGACACATTGCCCCCAGTTCATGCTCGAAATTACTAATACCGTCGTACGATCCTTTAAAACAAAGTTCGTTCCCTGCAGTCCAATTTCCCCGTCGCACGATCCTTTAAAAATTCTCCATTATATCCTTTCTAGAATAATTCTTGTTGTCTTTATCTACTGTGTTAAATTAAAGAGAACGCAAACTCGGCTAAGGAAGCACAGAATATTCATAGCAAAACCGCAAATCCACAGGCGAACACACAGATAACGCTATCGTCGAAAGCATTGTCGAACTTTCGGTTGCAATAATCAGTTCCGCATCACACTACAAGTAATTAAAAAAATCGGTAGTCTATAAAATCGGTTTACTGACGATAGTTGAACGTGACAACGCCATACTTTTCCGTAAATACTGATGGAATGGATTGTGCCTCTTTGGCGCTCGTTGCGCGCTCTCGCGTGCACTGTAACGCCGCATACGTCAAACTTTTTCGTGCATGCAGACGGCTCCATCGAACTATAAGACGTTGTCACGTCAAAATAGGTAATAATAAATAATCTCACTTCTTTTCAACTCCAGAGGTATCCCATTTCTGTATATACACACTTTTGACGAGATATTCTTTGGACCCCTAAACGTGATAGGTGGTGAGCCCATTGCCGCACCGGGTCTGTTAAACATGCCTCACGATGCGGATTTCCTCACGATGTTTTCCTTTCCCGACGACCTAGTGGTGAATATGTAAGTTTTGAAAAACTCTCTGGTACATGCCAGGATTCGAACGCGAGCCTCACTGATTATCATCATGTGAAGCAGGCTCTTTAACCGTAAGGCTATCACTGCTCAAGTGCTCACCGCACCACAGTACTTTTCTGCTATCCGTGTTCCGCATTCGAGCAGCAGTGTCCGGAGCTGATAAAGTTCCATTTTTAAAACCAAAACTTCTGTTTACTGCCCGGAGTTGAGGAATAAATATTTTTCTCATATTTTAAAAGATTCCTTCCTGCATTCGGAAGTTTGAAAGTTTCTCGAGATTACCTCGCGCAAACAACCCGGGCTGAACAACAGAACTAAAACAGAACATTTTGTATGTGTATGAAAGTATGAACTCACTCGATTTTGGCTTACGCTCTGTTTATGTGTGTGTTTAAGCAAAAGAGATGAAAATATTATGGGGCATAGAGGGGGCATTGGGAATATTTTCATACAAAACCTTTGAATCTCGTCGGTGGAGATGGGCTGCTGTTTACATTAGCCAATCTTCATGGACAAGTTCAAAGTGCCCTGTTATTAGACGATTGACTTTTTAGAAATTACCTACGGAAATAAATACATTTTCCTTTTTTATTTTCTCAAGCGTCATGTCAGTTAGTATGAAGCTGTCATTCGGTCGAATCATACTAGACTTTTTCCCACTAATAATAATTTTTGGCTTTAGATTTTCCTCGCTTTGCCCCCTCTATGACCTATATTTTAATCTCTTTGGTATAAGCGCTCATTTTCCATAGTTCCAATTCTCGGTGTTTGGTGTTGATGTCGTTGAGTGTGGTTGGAAACGTTTTCGAGCGTAAATCAAATAATAACTTAAGATTAAGATGCTGGCAGGCGTGAAATTTGCGCCACTTCAAAATATTATTACACTTTATTAACCGATTTTAAAAACGGAGGAGGTTCTCTTATCTCCAAACCCTATAACATAATTATAATATCATTGCCTAAGTCTTAAATTTGCATTAAGTAGACGCGACAAATGGACGAATAACTCAATATCACGCCAACCGATTTCGATGATTCTTTTTTAAAATACTTTAAAAAAGGAACAGGTTCTCAATTTGACTGTATTCATAGTCCTTACAACAGAGTGAATCGGGGGGACAACAAGCGAATGCGAATGCCTCGCGTTATCTTCCCCAGGGGAACATTACAGGGGGACACCGAGGCCGTAGCGATTTTTTATAGTATAATTCGTTGAAGTCGGTTTTTTCCTTTTAGAGTTCTATATTATACATCCACACATACAGCTCACGCCTTCTTCCCACAGGGGTAGGCAGAGACGATGGATCGCCACTTTGCCCGGTCTGCGCACACTTCCCTCGCTTCCTTCACATCCAGCCTTTTCATGCACGCTCTTTTATTCTTCTCACTCTTGACCCCAGCCTTTTGAAGGACGTCACTAATTTGATCCGTGAGCATCTCTGGGGCGTCCTCTTGCCTTGCATCCTTCAACATTCGCACCATAAATCTCTTTCGTTGTCCTTAATTATAATCGCGGTAAATGAAGCCATGTTAAAAGAACCCCTAAACTCTAGGTAGGTTAGACATATTACGATGTTTTCCCTTATACTACGTGTAAAAACTCATTGTTTGCAAAAGCCAAAGCTTCCCAGACTAACTTCTACACTCATTTAACTTCCTTTCAACGCCCTACTTAACTTTAAAACCGCTATTTGACAATAAAATCTTACACCAAGGCTTGCTCGTAAACCACTCTATTGCTTGGGAATAGAGTACGATTTCGGGCGTTCTTCAAATGGCAGATAGTCAGGTTGACACAAAAGGTTTTCTGCGGGACTCTTTGTAATTAAAAATAAATTACGTCTGGCGGAGAGAATGTTCTGTGAATTGCTCGATACGCTCAGATTCAATACATGAATTCATTTTGTCGAAAAACAACGGTATAATTCGCTTTTTAACCGACTTCAAAAAGGAGGAAGTTATCAATTCGTCTGTATTTTTTTTATGTTTGTTATCACAAAACTTTCGACTGCTTGAACCGATTTGGATGATTCTTTTTTTAATTAAAAGCACCAGCTTTCAAATAAATAAAGAATAATCCCATTTTAATTTCCTCCAGTTCTGACAAACGGCATCCATGAGAAAACCATCATAATATAAGTCGAAATTTAATAATAATCGATTTTTGAAAATTAGTATATTATATTAATTTTAAAATAATCGATTATTAATAAACGATAAAACGAAACGAAAAAAATTATAATTAATATGAAAAATTATAATTTCTTACATTCTTTATCCTTCTAACATAAACTTTATGTTAGTGAATTTACTTCAAATTTCTCGATTAAAATGTGTGAAAATATAGTAGATAGCGGATGTCCAGCGGCGTTGCCCGCGCGGATTCCGTTTTTTCCCGTTCCCGTGGGAATTTCCGAAAATCCCTTTATATTGGTTGCCTACGACATATTTAAAGAACCTACATACCATATTTCAAATATCGGGTGCCCACCGGCGTTTTCCCGCTTGGATTTAGTTTATTCCCGTTCCCGTGGGAATTTCCAAAAATCCCTTCATACCAATTTTCTATGACATATCAGACACCTTCATACCATTTTTCAAGTTTCTAGGTGTTATCGTTTCGGAGTAGTACGTATTTCTCTTTTTAACCAGTTTTTATATTTTCCCGTGGGAATGAGATATTTTCCTGGAATAAAAAGTACCCTAGATGTTGACCCGGGTACTCAGTTATCTCCATACCAAATTTGATCAAAATCCGTCCAGTAGTTTTTGAGTGATGCGTGCACAACCAGACAGACAGACAGACAGACAGACAGACAGACATACAGACAGACAAAAATTCCAAAAATTGGTGTTTCGGTATCTATATCGATAACTATATACACTACCGTTAAAATTTTCAAAAAATATTTAATGTACAGACACGGCCCCGTTAGAGTTTTATTATATGTATAGATTAATATAGTAGATTAATTAATAATCGTATTTTTTATTTAATTATTTTAAAATATCCCTAATTTAAACGTCGTTGGGTCATGAGTCATGACTTCACCGCCACCGCCCACAAGACGTCAGCTTTTATTTGATGGCGGCCATCGACCTGATCAACTTTATAGCAGATGCCGCGGACTGAATGAGCAGAGTTGTAAATATAAAGACTGGGTTACAGCAGTGGCGGACTAAGCCTGTCCAAGGCCCGGAAGGAAAAACTGAATGAGGCCCCTCGGTCTAAGAACTTTTGGATTTTGGGGGCCTCAAATTTAGCTTAGCTTTAATCGTATTTGTATCTATGAAGCCTCCTACCAAAACCAAACTGCCTCTTAGTTATCCTTGTTTAGGATTTGATCAAGAGAACTTTTCGCTAAATTTGGAAGCCCTCAGGTCTGGGGTGGGCCTCTAGTCCTGAGGGGCTTTTAAATTTAATGTAGCTTTAATCGTATTTGTATCTATGGTGCCTCCAACTAACGCCTAACTGCCTTTGATCCTTGTTTAGGATTTGATTAAGAGAAATTTTCGTTTAATTTGGAGGCCCCTCAGGACCAGAGGCCCGGGGCGGACCGCCCCCTTCCGCCTCTGCCTTAGTCCGCTAGTGGGTTACAGCTGGTTTACGGGAAGGTATTAATTTTATTTTGCCAGTGTGGCTAAGAAACGACAGAACTGTACGATCTTTGTTCTCTTAATTTGACATTGTGTCATGAGACTGAGGGGGATGGCAGAAGTATTAAATACTATTTAAAAAATGTATCTCCAAGTATCTAATTACCTAAGTTTTAAAGATGCAATATTATCAACTAGCTGTTCCAAGCGGTTTCACCCTCGTAGTTCCCGTTTCTATGGAAACACGGGGATAAAATATCACCCTTGTAGCAGGGATGTTAGCTTTCCATTGGTGAAAGAATTTTTGAAATCGTTTCAGTATATAGTTTTTGAGTTTATTCGTTACAGAGTCGAATGTGTTAAGCTCCACGTGCTCTTGACTGTACATAGGTTGATAATATGATAAAACGTAGACAGTAAGTTCAACAGCTGTCAGACTCACACTAAAATTGTAAAGCTTCATGTGCTCTTGACTGTACACAGTTTGCACAATTAATATTCTCTATTCTATTCTATTCTGAATGTGTTCTAAAACCGACCAAAGACCTCCTGCTAATTAAAAGGTCCAGTTTCTACCCTGCTCGATGTAAACAACCTCTTAAACTAAGTACTCGAGCGTAGGCGCATAATTGTATGGCTTTGTACATCATTTATAATTCGTACGTTTTCCTTATTACATTTAATTGTTGTTCGGATTTTGTAAGGGATCAAGGTAAGTCGAATGTTTTCATTTTAATTATGAAAGTTGTTTGTAACTATATTCTATTGTGATTGTGTGTTAAAAAGAGCAGCTCCTGAGTTTCTTGCTGGCTCTTCTCGGGGTACTGCATGTTCTATCTATGTTCTATGTTAGGGGGTTTGGTTTCCGCACTTAGTCCTGAAGTGGACCATTGTACGTGAGCCATGGCGGCCGGTTACTCCAACCATCCTACCTCCTTCCAAAAGCAGATCAAACTTCCGAGTCTACTCAGGGCGTCCGCAAGAGATTCTGGTGTTCCGAGAATCTTCTTGCGGATCTGGGCAACGCCAACGCACTCAAGGAGCACGTGCGCTACCGTCTCCTCCGCCTCCATGCACGCTCTGCATAGGGGGCTGTCTGTGATACCTAGGGTGTGTAAGTGTTTGTTCAGTGAGCAGTGTCCGGTGATGGTCCCCGACACCATTCTCAGGCTGTCCCTGTCCAGGCGCAGAAGGCGCTTGGTTAGTTTCTTATTCAAGGATGGCATAGCCTCCTTGGATTGCCTACATCCTGGCGTCGAAGCCCACCAAATCTCCGCTTGAGTTTGAGTGTGTTCCCTTAACCAGCTCCTGAGCTGGTTAAACGGGATGGGTACAATGGGTTCGGGTCCGATGGGCTTAGTGTCAGAACCCCTCCTGGCGAGTTCATCCGCTGCGTCGTTCCCACGTGAGCCACTGTGCCCTTTAATCCATTGTAGTGTCACTGTGTTGTAGTTTGGTACCGTAATGCGTTCTAGTGCATTATGGCACTCCAATATAAGTCTCGAGGTGATCTGGTTTTTCTTTAGGGATTGAAGGACTGAGGCACTATCTGAGAGTATGAGGATATGAGTATCCGTGACTACTCTGGCCTCTATGGCGTGTGCTGCCTGGATAATGCCCACACATTCTGCCTGGTAGACAGTGTTGAGCATCCCTAGTGGTCTGGATATTCTGATGTTGAGATCATCTGAGTAGACTCCGACTCCTGTTCCAGTGTCGGTCTTTGATCCATCAGTGTAGATCCTTAGCTCTTTTGGACCTGGGTGATCATGCAACTCCGCTGTGAGCTCCACGTTGTAGTGTTTTACAAAACAGTGTGTTTTCTGGGTTCTATCGCTCGGTGATGCCATCATCGGGTGTCGCGAGAGGGCATCCTCTTTTATGCGTGTGTGTTTGATTCTGGAGTCCTTGTTTAGGGTTCCGGACAGCTCCAGCCTTAGTGTCGCTAGGGTTGCTTCCTCCCTTACTACGAGATGTAGGGGTGGCAACCCCAGCATCCCCTGTAGGGCAGCCGTGGGTGATGTTCTCATGCTGCCGGTAATTGCTACGCAGGCAAGTCTTTGTAGCTTCTCGAGGTCCTTCTGGGCTGTGCTCATGTTAGTCCTGGGCCACCACACTAAAGAGCCGTATGTAATAATTGGTCGGATAACTGTGGTGTATAGCCAGTAGGTGATTTTGGGGCTTATGCCCCAGTTCCTACCTAGTAGCCTTTTGCATTGCCATAGGGCCATGCTGGCTTTTGTAGTGATGTGTTCGGTGTGTTTTGCCCAGTTCAGCTGTTTGTCCAAAAATATGCCCAGGTATTTGGATTCAGTTGATAGGGTTAGGGTGGATCCAAAGAAGCGCGGTAATTGTAGGGTTGCCAGCTTCCTTTTCTTTGTGAATAGAACAAGTTCGGTTTTGGTGGGATTCACTGTTAGTTTGCATTCCTTGCACCAATCCTCTACTACCTTCAAGGCTTGGCGCATGAGGTTGCACAAAGTGTTTTCGTGTGCACCATTTATTATTATAGTTATGTCGTCAGCGTAGCCCACAGTGAAGTAGCCTTTATCATTTAGTCTTTTGATGAGGCTATCCACCACTAGATTCCACAAGAGTGGCGAGAGGACGCCTCCTTGTGGGCATCCCTTCGCCACAACGGCCCTCGTGGTGCTGTTCACTGTGACTTGTACGGCTCTGAGTCTGAGCATGTTTGTGATCCATCCTCGCAGGGTCGGGTCCACACCGTGCTCCTCGAGACCTGCGCTGATGCTGTCGAAGATAGTTTTATCAAAGGCACCTTCTATGTCGATAAAAACCGCTAGTGAGGAGCATTTGTGGTCTACTGCACATTCAATCTTGGAGATCACACTATGTAGTGCGGATTCTGTCGACTTTCCTGTGGAGTAGGCGTGTTGTTGTCTGTGTAGTGGGAATTCTCGAAGGGGCCCGTCCCGAATATGTCGGTCACAGAGTCTCTCCAGGGTCTTCAGTAGGAATGATGTCAGACTTATTGGTCTGTACGCCTTTGGTTGAGTGTAGTCGGTTTTGCCTGGTTTGGGGATGAAAATGACTTTCACCTCTCTCCATGGGAGCGGCATGTAGTTCTGTGCTAGACAGGCTTGATAGATTACAACCAGCCATGGTGATAGGAAATCCACTCCCCATTGCAGTAAGGCAGGGAAGATGCCGTCTAGGCCTGCGGATTTATACGGCTTGAAGGTTGTAATTGCCCATTTTATTCGTTCTTCTGTTACTACGGTACGGGCTCTGGACCAGTCTTGGTCGTTGGGTATGTGTGAGGGTTCACTTGCCCATGTTCTGTCCTCAGAGAGGCTGCAGTCTGGGAAGTGTGTTTCTAGGAGAATTTTACTCGTCTCGTGGTCTGATTTAGTGTATGTGTTGTCTGGGTTTTTCAGCGAGCCAAGGGTGCGGTTATGGTCCGTAGATAGGATCTTCCTTACTCGCGCGGCCTCGCTGTTTGATTCGATGTCTTCACAGAATTTTCGCCAGGCTGCTCTACCGGCTTTCCTGATTTGTTTTTTGAAGGTGTATTGTGTACTTTTGTAAAGCTCCCAGTCTTCTGGGAGCCTAGAGTTTTTGGCTCTGTTGAATTGCTTGCGTACCGTTTGTCTGAGTTTACTGAGTTCCGTATTCCACCAGGAGTTTCCCATGCTCTTGGTGTTTGGATCTATTAGTTTACAGCAGGCGTGGTATGCTTCTGTTATATATTCTGAGAGTTTTCTTATAGTGTTCTCGAGTTCTTTGGGGTCCGTTAAGTTTGAGGGTGTTGGGTGCCTGGATAGCAAGGAGGCCAGAAGGCGTTTGTAACCAGGCACGTTGGTTCGGCGCGGATTGCGTCTAGGTTCAGGTTTTTTGGTGTTGGCTGACAGTGAGAATCGAATCCACCTATGATCGGAACATGAGGGTTCATTGGACACGTGCCAGTTGGAGATATGGGTTGTTACGCTTTCTGAAGCTAGTGTTAGATCGATAATTGTTTGTCCGCGAGATGTGACCCAAGTGGGTTCCGAGCCGCGATTTAGGATGTTAAGGTTAGTGGAAAAAAGGTATGTGCATAGTACCTCACCTCTATGGTTGGCTTTGTTGCAACCCCAAAGCGGGTGATGGGCGTTCGAGTCCGTGCAGATGACCAGATCCAGTTCAGTCCCCTCACCTTCACAGTACTTCACCAGATCGGCCATGTCTTCCGGTGGGCAGTCCTCGGTCTCGCCTGGCATGTACACCGAGGCTAGGACGATGTCAGGTGCGTCGCCATCAGTCATGAGTCTGACGGCTGTTAAGTCTCTGGAACAGAATTGGGTGAGTGTCGTGGTAGGAATATCTTTGGGTATGTAGGCACAGGTTCGTGGTTTGTCCGTGCCCTGTGTGTCGAGAATTAGCTTACCTCCGATGTTACTGAGGCCGCATATTCTGTTGTTTCTGATCCACGGCTCTTGGATCAGTGCAATGGTTCGGGGTTGAACCTCCAGCGCTCTGCGTAAGCAAGCCGTTGCAGTCTGGCTGTGCTGGAGGTTGATTTGTAAGAAGTTGAGGGGGCTGGGCGTGGGTGACGGCGGCTGTGAGGCGGGGTTAGGAGGAGTCCGATCCATCGGAAAGTACTCCCCCCTCCTCCATCCCAAGCCGGTCGTCTCCCGGCGACGAGGCGAGCAGTTGTTCCGTCCACCTGGGTGATGTGGGCGGCACGCTCTGCGCGTCAGCCATCGCCGTTCTGGCCATCTCCTCCTCAAGTTGAGTCATGTCCGTGGGGTCCGCTTCCGGTTGTTTCGGTGCGGGGTTTGGGTTAGTAGTCGGGGTGTTTGGGGGTTGGGTATTGGGGTAGAAACGCACGTATATCGAGCCAAGTAGGTACGATACACGTCGTTCCCGCCCCAAGACCTTTTCGACTTCGTCTGGTGGGATACCCAGGGTCAGGTAGGTCCCGTGGTTTTCTCCACCGACTGAAGTCGCCCTGTACAGCGACCACCTCCCGATGTCATACCAAGTGTTCTGACGGGTCAGAACACTCTGGAGCCGCGCTATGTCTCCGTTATACCTCGGTACGAAGAGCGCTGCTCGGACACGGGTCGGTACGTCTGATTGTTTCATCACGACTAGAGTGTCGTGTGAGTTGGGGAGCTTTATTTTGGGCACATTTTGGTACAACCAGGTCAGGGCCATTTCGTCCTCGCACCACATCTGTACCGTGCCATCCGCTACCCGTGGGTAACCACGGAAGGCCGGGAGCGGTGTTGAGGGGTCGGTGTCCATGACGAGGTCTTCCAGGCTGAGCTTAATGTGCTCGGCCTCCTCTGTGGTCATATCACGGGATGGAGGCGGGAGGCAGATCGCTACGGCGAGCCGCGCAGGAATATCCTTTGTGGCCCGTGCGTAGGTTCGCTGCTCCCCTTGGGCGGTCTGGGTTCTTACGCGTTTGGCGTCACCCTGGAGCGTACCCGGTGAAGCCGAGTCGTCCGGGCGCATCCTCTTCGCCGTTCCCTGGCCACTTGGGCCAGGTTGCGGTTCCGAGGTGCTTGGCGTGGTGTTGCTGGCCAATGACGCTTTGCGCAAGAAACCACCTCGCTTTCCTCGCTTCTTTTTTGGTCGGGATTGGTTTTGGGGCATACGACTTGCGTTGTTTGTCCCTGATGGTCCTGGTGCTGGAAGTGATTTTCCGCGCTGAGTTTCCCCTTCGCGTACTGGTCCCTTCCCGCGTGTTTCCGCGTCCGGCCGCTTTTCGCGCTGGGTTTCCCCGTCGCGTACTTGCGGCTGGTCGCGTACTTCCGTTTGAGCAGCCGTTTTCGCTTCGCGCTGGCTACTGCCTTCGCGAATCTTGCGCAAACGGTTGTTCAGTTCCCTTTCTCTGTTTCGGACTTTTTCGCGCTTGAATTCCAGCGAGCGTACTTCGTCCTCAGAGGTGCGGGCAGAACCACCGGGTCCAGTGTCTCTTAATCTCACTTCGATCTTCTCGCGCTGGAGTGCCAGCGCGCGAAGTTCGCCGTTGAGACTGGAGATTCGTGCGTTCTCGGTGTCGTTGTTGGGGTTGTTCGTCACGCTGTTCCTTACAATGCTCTGTTGCCAGGCACTCGTAGAGGGAACAGCGCGTGTCAGGATGGTAGGCGCAGTAATCGCAGCCATTGGGGTGTCGCGGGGCGCGGTGATCGCAGCCATGTCGGTGTCGTGTGGCGCGTTGGTCGCTGCCAGTGTTGTGGGCGCAAAAGGCGCCGCCCGCGCAGAAGGCGCGGGGCTAGAGAGCAGATAGGTGCCCCCTCCCAGAATACGAGGGGGGCTGACCGACGAGTCGGCATGGGATTCCCCGGCATTGCCGGGACCCACCTGGGTAGTTTTTTTTTCTGTCTGCTGCATTGCACACACGGTACAAGTTTGGGTTGGCTTTTTTGGAATCGAGGTTACCACTCCTCATGGACCGAAGGGAAAACAGGGGAAAAGGAAGGAAGGACTTGGGTAAAGGATCATGGGAGTGAGGGTTTGGGTTACCCTACGCCTGGGATTTAGCGTTCGGGAACTTCTCTTGTCCGGGGCCACAAAAAGGGGGCACTTCGGATGTGGGATCGACTACAAAAAGTCGGTCCCACAGCCGGAGCTAGGCTATCCGCAACCTGCCATCCCGCCCGGTGGCATGAGAAGAAATGCCTGGCGGTCTAGGTCTGCTCATCGCTGAACAGGGCCCAGCCCGCCGCCGGGGTACTGCATTTGGAACCAGCAACTCGTCGGTGAAGATGGGCTGCTGTTTACTTTACCCAATCTTCATGGACGAGTTTAGAGTGCCTTGTTATTGGAACTTAGTTTTGGAACGTAGTTCCTTAACGCGCATTCGACACTTTTTGCTATAGTTGAAGCTCTATGATAAATCTAATAATGATGATGATGATGACGGTGATGATGATGATGATGGTGGTGGTGATGATGATGATGATGATGGAACTTCTTTCTATCCGGGTGTTAATTGACACCTCTCAAGTTTTTATAAACTATTGACGTTTCTAAGTGTATATTCCATACCTAAAGATATAAATGAGTTTTGAGTTTTGTGTTATACGATTTTATTAGTTCTGTAATATGTGATAGTAGTGGTTTTAATGTGGTTTAAGAACCAGCTTGTCATTCGTGAGGCTCGGGTTCGAATCCTATGTTCCTAAGAGTTTTTCAAAAACTTTCATTATGAAAACGAAAATGAAAATGTATTTATTTCCGTAAGTAATTGATAATTACACTTAGAAAAGTCAATAGTCTAATAATAAGGCACTTTGAACCTGTTCATGAAGATTGGCATCTTATCACTAGTTCCACGGTGCAGGAATACATCGTGGAGAAAACTCTGAGACATGTGTGTTAGCACCCGGTCCGGAGCTGGTCTCACCACCTATCACGTTTAGGGGTCCAAAGAATATACTGGTAAAACGATGGTATCTCTAGAATTCCTCTGCCTGCCCGCTCGGGCATACAGGAGGCCGTGAGATTATTTATATTATGTACTAGCAGCGGCTTGCGTTTCCGTGGCATAAAATATGACCCATGTTACTCAAGGACATCGTAGCATTGTAATGGTTAAAGAATTTTAAGCTATTGCATAGCTTCTATCGCGGGCCTTGAGCGCGGGGACCGAATCCAGAAATTCCGTAACGAAAAAACCTCACGCTCCCCACTCCGACGGGCACGGAGGCGTGGCTTGTTTATTGGGCATAATCCAAAGCCAAGTTATGATAGTAGATGGACGGACGGACGGACGGACGGACCGACCGACCGACCGACCGACCGACCGACCGACGGACGGACCGACCGACCGACCGACCGACCGACCGACCGACCGACAGACAGACGGACGGATGGACGGACCGACCGACCGACCAACCGACCGACCGACCGACCGACCGACCGTCCGTCCGTCCGTCCGTCGGTCGGTCGGTCGGTCGGTCCGTCGGTCGGTCGGTCGGTCGGTCGGTCGGTCTGTCGGTTGATCGGTCGGTCGGTCGGTCGGTTGGTCCGTCCGTCCGTCGGTCGGTCGGTCAATCGGTCGGTCGTTCGGTCGGTCAGTCGGTCGGTCGGTCGGACGGACGGACGGATGGACGGACGGACGGACGGACGGACGGACGGATGGATGGATGGATATTGCATAGCTTCTATCGAGGGCGTGCATTGTCTAATGTCGTTTGTTTTCGGCAGTCTTGTTAATAAAAAATGATATGCAATAGCTTTACCGCGGCAGTCCCCGAGTGCCACACGTCTTTTTTTTAAACCAATTTAATTGAGAGCAGTGGTAGCCCGGACGGTTAAGAGAGCAGTGGTAGCCCGGACGGTTAAAGAGCCGGCCGAAAATCAGTGAGCCTCGGGTTCGAATCCTGGCATGTACCAATGAGTTTTTCAAAACTTACGTACATATTTATCACTAGCTCGGCGGTGAAGGAAAACATCGTGAGGAAACCCGCAGGTCTCAGAATTAATTCTGAAACATTTGTAAACAGACCCGGTCCGGCGATGGGCTCACCACCTATCACGTTTAGGGGTCCAATGTATCTCGTGAAATGTGGGTATATCCAGTAATGGAATTCCTCTGCCTACCCCCTCGGGGATGAAAGGCGTGAGATTATTTATTTTATTTTTTAATTTTTTAAACCAATAAGTATACAAATTGAAATCTATTAAACATAGAAGAATACAAAATTACAAATCCTCTTTATAATATTAGAGTAGATGTAGACTAGTGTAGAAGACTAAATCTTGGTTAGGAAAAAAATTACAAAATATTACATGATAATCTATGGCCTTTGAGCGTTGGACAATGATATAGTTGTCTGGTAAACCACTAAAAAGTATCGTGAAATATTTTCTGACATTAATATGGGTCCTCGGAGGTCCAAACGTTACAATTTCGTCTGTTACCATTAGAGGACAGAAGTTTCCTTTGTAATTTGACCTCGGGTAATTGGACCCTTGCTGAAAGTGGACAATAATTTGACATTAGAGAATATGAGCAAAATAAAAGAGTTTATTAAACTGTAAAAGTAGGCAGATATAGGTACATGGTCCTTCTAAATTAGGTGCAAATTTTTAAGAGTAAAATCTTATAATGATAAAAAAATATATATATTGACTTTTATTTTCCATGCGCTATTTTACTTGATAACATTGTATAATTTCATAGGTTGGAATTTATTATATCAAATTTTATAGTTTATTTAAAAATAGGTACCTAGATATAAATATTAGATGTAAGTATGTAAATTATCTATACATATAATAAAACTCTAACGGGGCGGGGCCGTGTCTGTACATTAAATATTTTTAAAAAATTTTAACGGTAGTGTATATAGTCATCGATATAGATACCGAAACACCATTTTTTGGAATTTTTGTTTGTCTGTCTGTCTGTCTGTCTGTCTGGTTGTGCACGCATCACTCAAAAACTACTGGACAGATTTTGATTAAATTTGGTATGGAGATAACTGAGTACCCGGGTCAACATCTAGGGTACTTTTTATTCCAGGAAAATATCTCATTCCCACGGGAGAATAAAAAAACTGGTTAAAAAGAGAAATACGTACTACTCCGAAACGATAACACCTAGAAACTTGAAAAATGGTATGAAGGTGTCTGATATGTCATAGGAAATTGGTATGAAGGGATTTTTGGAAATTCCCACGGGAACGGGAATAAACTAAATCCAAGCGGGAAAACGCCGCTGGGCACCCGCTATTTGAAATATGTTATGTAGGCGTCTTAAGTATGTCGTAGGCAACCACTATGAAGGGATTTTCGGAAACTCCCACGGGAACGGGAATAAACGGAATCCGCGCGGGCAACGCCGCTGGGCATCCGCTAGTATAATAATAAACATAAAATTGAAAATAAACACATTGTATAATATGAAAAAATATAAAACTGACACGCTGTACCTACCAATACAATACAATAATACCTACAATAAAATAGATAAACAAATCCGACAAAAGTAGCGCTTTAGTGCGGTAGTGACGGCGTACGCAAAAGCATGTTAACAAAATAAATTTCTTATATAATCTTTATGATTTTTTGTTCTATTTTTCTTACAAATTTCTTCCTAACCTTAAAATATATTTACACTTGATTTAAAATTACCTTATAATATACGTTAATTTAATGTTGAATTAAGTGCTACCAATATTCGCTGCTAATTTAAAACAAATGTAAAACCGAATCATAAATAAACTCACCCTAATATTTTATTCATGAAACTCTATTTTAGAAAAATTAAAACGCTGTAGAAAGTGGTAAAAATTGTATTTTTGAATTAATACCATTTTCAATTTCATACTCACTATTTCATAATATTTCTTTTGATCTTGTCCAGTTCCGTGTCGTGGTTGTCTTGAATTTTACGCTCAGGTATCTTAAGCCTTCTTGTTAATATTACTCAAATACTGACTGAGTGACACACAAAGCAAAATCGAAATTTTACACATTTTAGTAGAACACAATTCACAAACTCAAACTAGGCAGCGCTTGTGTATGATGAACGTGGTTCGATGAGCCGTCTGTCGCTTATAATTTTTCGGTGATTACAATGTTACTGTTATTGTATTGTGTATTAGCGGTTCTGCCCGGTTTCACCCGCGTAGTTCCCGTTCCGAAGAAATACGGAAATGAAGTATAGCCTATGTTACTCAGTGATACTTTTTAAAGATACATTTATCTTTCCATTGGTGAAAGAATTTTTATAATCGGTCCAGTAGTTTTTGAGTTTATTCGTAACAAAGATACAAATCTTTCCTCTTTATAATACTAGCTGTCCCCGCGCGGTTTCACCCGCGTTCCCGTTCTCATTCCCATTCCCGTTCCCGCGTAGTTCCCGTTCCCGTGGGAATATTATTTCATAATTATGTATTCGTCAAGTTTTCATTGTTTTTAAAATGTATTCTGCTATTCGGGGCGGAGACAAATCCAACGAAACAAAAACCATGAAAATTGATCCAGCCGATCTCGAGTTATAAGTGTTGTAACAAACCCGTCTTTGTTTTATATATATATAGATTAGTATAGATTGTATAAATTAATTTGGAGACAACGGGGCCAGTGGCATAGTTAATAATTCGTGACTTAAGATTTTATTACGTAAGCTCTATGCAATTGTTTGTTGACCTAAATAAATAAACAGAAATGTTAGCTTCAGACAGGATTGAAAACTGCTACTAACTGAGCCAACAGCTCAGTGAAATGATCCAATGATCCCATCAATCAAAGATTGATAGCAAACGACTCAAATAAAACATGGCGGCCGCTCCCTCAACAATACCCATTTAACTTGTGTAATTCGCTTCACTTCACACATCGTTGTTGAGGCACAATTCAAAAAGCACAGAGAGTAATAATCAATTGCACAGGACCGCTTTATCGCCCCCCGCGCATGCTGGGGGCACTATCTAAATTATCTACATTTTTAGTACCTAAACTATTTATCGGATTATTAAGTTAATTGTCTACATTTTGAGCGAGTCGGTAGAGGACGACCAAGGCGTACTAATATCGACCAGATCGGCGATGTGTTGAAGAAAGGCCAGATAAAGAGTTCCCGAAACCGACGAGCATGCATGAGTCGTTTGATGGATGTGGATGAAGCACGACTGCCAGGTTTGCAGCATGTGGCAGTCTATTGTCTCTGCCTACCTCAAGCTATCCTTGTACCCCTGTTTATTTTCACTTATGTTATTGTTTATTAATAAATTAATTGATAAATAATAACGCACAGCACTAGCCCTGTGCTGTATTTCCGCACACATCAACATCTACAAAATGTCAAACATCATTAACAATTTTGCATTAGTTTAAATTATTATGTGTTTGACAGAAAGCATACGTGTGTGTATGTACATCTGTAATCATCGCTGAGAACTGAGAGAAATGGAATAGTATACGTATTTAAACGTGGCTTCCAAGAGGGGCGATGATAGGCGTCTCAGTGCGCCCCTGCCCCGTTTGCTGAGCTCAACACAAATAAAAGTGATTCCAGCCCCAAATATTCCGCTGTTTCCACTTTTTGGAGCTCGCAAATGAACCCGTATGAAATATTATATCGCCTTTGATGTGGTTCTCGTGAAGATAATTAAGAAAGTATTTTAATTCACTCTTATTTAACTAAAAGGTACATTTTATGTTGCTTTGTTATGGTAAATATCAAAGCTTTAATGACTTCAAACGTAGGGCAATTTAGGTTTACGAGAAAATTATTTAAAAAGGTTCTTTCGAAGACATAATTAATATATTTTTTTTAAAGCAAAAGAGAACACAGTGATTTTCAACCGACTTCAAAAAAGGAGGAGGTTCTCAATTTGACACGTTGTGTTAAAAAGTGGGTTAATCCAATAAAGGAGTACATGTGCCTACCCCGTCTTGGAGTGCGAATATTTATGTAGGTATATTGTTTGTTTTACTATTTTTTTAAACTTTAAAAAAGGAAGTTTCTCAATTCGACCGTATGCGTATACCATGAGGAAACCAGGATTTGATGGTGGCATCCTACAGAAATCGAGAATAACCTTCTCAAATCGTAGTGGCGACTAGTGCTTTTATACTTTTTTTAGGTTTCTGTTTAACGAGACAAATGTACAAGGGTGTTGTGAATGAGCGAGTCGGTAGAGGACGACCTAGGCGTACATACATCGACCAGATCGGCGATGTGTTGAAGAAAAGCCAGATAAAGAGTACCCGAAACCGACGAGCATGCATGAGTCGTTTGATGGATGTGGAGGAAGCGCGTGAGATCTGGCAGGTTCGTAGCAAGTGGCGGTCTGTTGTCTCTGCCTACCCCAATGGGAAATAGGCGTGAGATTATGTATGTATGTAGGTTTCTGTTTTAAATCGTTTAATTTTCAGTTTGTATTTGTATTGGAGATAATTTCTAGAACTACTGAACTGATTTTAAATACTTTTAATGCTTTTTTAATGATAGAAAAATACACTGTTCCTAGGTAAGGTAGGTAGACTGCTTTATCAAAGGGGGCGAAACTAAAATTTAATAAAAAAGTTACTAAAACGTCAAGAAATATTTTTAAATTAAAAGCAAACTTTATAGGGGCGCATTGTTCCGAGGAATTTTTAATAATCTGCCTCCGTGAGGGTAAATATTTTCGTTGAATCTCCGGACGTCGAGTTACGTGATAATGGAGTCCGATGCACTCTGTTACTTAGAGGTTTTGCAGATGGAGCCACTATCGCAGCAACTGGCAACTAGCTGTTAACATAATAACTCAATGGAACTGTTTCGGCGATCGGCAACAGTTTTCAGTTGCTAAGTTAGTTTATAATTGCCGCAACTAGCAACTTTCGGATTTGTATTGGTTTTATATAACACTAGCTTTTACAAGTGGCTTCGCTCGCGCACGTTTATTTCACCCCCTTAGGGGTTGAATTTTGCAAAATCCTTTTTTAGTGGATGCCTACACCTTATAAGCTATCTATGTGCAAAATTTCAAGTCTCTAGACCCAGTAGTTTAGGCTGTGCGTTGATATATCACCAATCAGTCAGTTTATTATTTTTTATATTATAGATATAACTCTACCAAGTTTTCTCATGGATGTCGTTGTGAGGTGTATGTGTATGGTAGGGGCGGCGCGGGCGCATACACCTCACTTTGTCAAAACTGGACCAAATATGACCATACGGGAAGCACCACAGTTTTCAAATAAAAAAAGAACCATCAAAATCGGTTCTTCCAGTCGAAAGTTCTGAGGTAACAAACTTATGAGAAGTCGAATTCATAACCTCATCCTTTTTTGAAGTCGTTTGAAAATTGCTGGTTTCTCACAGAAGTTGCTCACAGATTGCCATACAATTGCGGCAGCCGTAAACTGTGATATTTGGTTCTAACAACTGGCAACTTTTAGGAAAATTAAAAAGTTTTATAGTTGCCTAAAGTAAAGTTGCTCCCATCTGCAAAGCGCTTTAGTGTTGAACAGCGCTAACTATTTAGGCAAGAGCTCGAAGTTACAACGTAAAAAAAAAGAAAAATCTCACGCCTTTCATCCCCGAGGGGGTAGGCAGAGGTATTCCATCACTGGATATACCCACATTTCACGAGATACATTGGACCCCTAAACGTGATAGGTGGTGAACCCATCGCCGGACCGGGTCTATTTACACATGTTTCAGAATTAATTCTGAGACATGTGTAAATAGATGATGTTTTCCTTCACCGTCGAGCTAGTGATAAATATGTACGTAAGTTTTTGAAAAACTCATTGGTACATGCCAGGATTCAAACCCGAGCCTCACTAATTTTCGGCCGGCTCTTTAACCGTTAAGGCTATCACTTGCTCACACCCTGTAACCTGAAAATTGCTGAATTTGCTCGTCATCAACCCGAGGAGTTTGAAAAGCGTATAACATAGAACTCTATAAAAAACCTACTTCAACGAATATCAATACTAAAAAATACAGTCGAATTGAGAAATGTGTGAGTCCTCTTCCTTTTTAGGGTTCCGTACCTCAAAAGGAAAAAACGGAACCCTTATAGGATCACTTTGTTGTCCGTCTGTCCGTCCGTCCGTCCGTCTGTCAAGACCCTTTTTCTCAGGAACGCGTGGAGGTATGAAGCTGAAATTTATATCAATTACTCAAGTCTACTGTCCCTTGAAGCTGTGAAAAAATCAAACTTCTAAGCCAACGCAATCAAAAGATACAGCCGTTTATGCCGCAAATTTTCGACACTTGCAAGGGAATCAAAACCTACAGGGTGCTTCCCGTGAACTCAGAATCTTGAAATTTGGTACGAAGCAACGTCTTATAGCATAGATAAAGGAAAAATTACGAAAACCATAAATTTGCAAGGTTGTACGGAACCCTCGGTGCGCGAGTCCGACTCGCACTTGGCCGGTTTTTTGAATTTGGTTAAAAAAAGAACCATCGAAATCGGTTGGCGTGATATTGAGTTATTCGTCCATTGTTCGAGCACATACTTAATGCAAATTTAAGACTTACATACATGGTTTTCTCATAGATGCCATTGTCAGAACTGGACTACTCGGGAAGCACTAGCTTCCAAATAAAAAAAGGATCATCAAAATCAGTTCACTCAGTCGAAAGTTCTGCTGTAACAACAACATTAAAAAAAACAAATATGCTACGAATTGAGAATCTGCTCTTTTTTTGAAGTCCGTTTAAAAATAAGCCCCCAAAAGTGGTTTAATAGTAGATTGTGTCATAAGGGAGCAAAACTACATTTTTACAGCGAGGGCGTTTTTTTAAATCACGAACATAGTGAATGATTCTAGGATAGAATCATGAACGAATTGAGGGGTTTAAAGTACGTAGCCCAAGGTAAAAAAAAAAGACGTGTGGCCCTCGGGGACTGCCGCGGTAAAGCTATTGCATAGCATTTTGTATCAACAAGACTGCCGAAAGAAACGGGTTGTTCCCAGTCCGCCGATCGAAACTCCGATTGGTAGGGACGAGTGGGAATATTTTTTCCCACTGCTCCGATTGTTTTTATGTTGTTTCAATAACCCCTTTTTTCGCCAAAAGTACAGTCACCAATAAAATAATAAAGTTGACTGTCTTGGTTGGTCTGACTATTTCATTTCATTCGATTCGATTCGATTCGATTCGATTCGATTCGATTCGATTCGATTCGATTCGATTCGACTCGACTCGACTCGACTTTCGACTTTCGACTTTCGACTTTCGACTTTCGACTTTCGACTTTCGACTTTCGACTTTCGACTTTCGACTTTCGACTTTCGACTTTCGACTTTCGACTTTCGACTTTCGACTTTCGACTTTCGACTTTCGACTTTCGACTTTCGACTTTCGACTTTCGACTTTCGACTTTCGACTTTCGACTTTCGACTT
Source organism: Ethmia dodecea (assembly GCA_963855545.1). NCBI lineage: Eukaryota > Metazoa > Arthropoda > Insecta > Lepidoptera > Depressariidae > Ethmia > Ethmia dodecea. Next base: position 483,306 of record OY979453.1, read on the forward strand.
TCGACTTTCGACTTTCGACTTTCGACTTTCTTGGCTTTGGCTTTGGCTTTGGCTTTGGCTTTGGCTTTGGCTTTGGCTTTGGCTTTGGCTTTGGCTTTGGCTTTGGCTTTGGCTTTGGCTTTGGCTTTGGCTTTGGCCTGGCCTCGGCCTCGGCCTCGGCCTCGGCCTCGGCCTCGGCCTCGGCCTCGGCCTCGGCCTCGGCCTCGGACTCGGACTCGGACTCGGACTCGGACTCGGACTCGGACTCGGACTCGGACTCGGACTCGGACTCGGACTCGGACTCGGACTCGGACTCGGACTCGGACTCGGACTCGGACTCGGACTCGGACTCGGACTCGGACTCGGACTCGACTCGGACTCGGACTCGGACTCGGACTCGGACTCGGACTCGGACTCGGACTCGGACTCGGACTCGGACTCGGACTCGGACTCGGACTCGGACTCGGACTCGGACTCGGACTCGGACTCGGACTCGGACTCGGACTCGGACTCGGACTCGGACTCGGACTCGGACTCGGACTCGGACTCGGACTCGGACTCGGACTCGGACTCGGACTCGGACTCGGACTCGGACTCGGACTCGGACTCGGACTCGGACTCGGACTCGGACTCGGACTCGGACTCGGACTCGGACTCGGACTCGGACTCGGACTCGGACTCGGACTCGGACTCGGACTCGGACTCGGACTCGGACTCGGACTCGGACTCGGACTCGGACTCGGACTCGGACTCGGACTCGGACTCGGACTCGGACTCGGACTCGGACTCGGACTCGGACTCGGACTCGGACTCGGACTCGGACTCGGACTCGGACTCGGACTCGGACTCGGACTCGGACTCGGACTCGGACTCGGACTCGGACTCGGACTCGGACTCGGACTCGGACTCGGACTCGGACTCGGACTCGGACTCGGACTCGGACTCGGACTCGGACTCGGACTCGGACTCGGACTCGGACTCGGACTCGGACTCGGACTCGGACTCGGACTCGGACTCGGACTCGGACTCGGACTCGGACTCGGACTCGGACTCGGACTCGGACTCGGACTCGGACTCGGACTCGGACTCGGACTCGGACTCGGACTCGGACTCGGACTCGGACTCGGACTCGGACTCGGACTCGGACTCGGACTCGGACTCGGACTCGGACTCGGACTCGGACTCGGACTCGGACTCGGACTCGGACTCGGACTCGGACTCGGACTCGGACTCGGACTCGGACTCGGACTCGGACTCGGACTCGGACTCGGACTCGGACTCGGACTCGGACTCGGACTCGGACTCGGACTCGGACTCGGACTCGGACTCGGACTCGGACTCGGACTCGGACTCGGACTCGGACTCGGACTCGGACTCGGACTCGGACTCGGACTCGGACTCGGACTCGGACTCGGACTCGGACTCGGACTCGGACTCGGACTCGGACTCGGACTCGGACTCGGACTCGGACTCGGACTCGGACTCGGACTCGGACTCGGACTCGGACTCGGACTCGGACTCGGACTCGGACTCGGACTCGGACTCGGACTCGGACTCGGACTCGGACTCGGACTCGGACTCGGACTCGGACTCGGACTCGGACTCGGACTCGGACTCGGACTCGGACTCGGACTCGGACTCGGACTCGGACTCGGACTCGGACTCGGACTCGGACTCGGACTCGGACTCGGACTCGGACTCGGACTCGGACTCGGACTCGGACTCGGACTCGGACTCGGACTCGGACTCGGACTCGGACTCGGACTCGGACTCGGACTCGGACTCGGACTCGGACTCGGACTCGGACTCGGACTCGGACTCGGACTCGGACTCGGACTCGGACTCGGACTCGGACTCGGACTCCGACTCCGACTCCGACTCCGACTCCGACTCCGACTCCGACTCCGACTCCGACTCCGACTCCGACTCCGACTCCGACTCCGACTCCGACTCCGACTCCGACTCCGACTCCGACTCCGACTCCGACTCCGACTCCGACTCCGACTCCGACTCCGACTCCGACTCCGACTCCGACTCCGACTCCGACTCCGACTCCGACTCCGACTCCGACTCCGACTCCGACTCCGACTCCGACTCCGACTCCGACTCCGACTCCGACTCCGACTCCGACTCCGACTCCGACTCCGACTCCGACTCCGACTCCGACTCCGACTCCGACTCCGACTCCGACTCCGACTCCGACTCCGACTCCGACTCCGACTCCGACTCCGACTCCGACTCCGACTCCGACTCCGACTCCGACTCCGACTCCGACTCCGACTCCGACTCCGACTCCGACTCCGACTCCGACTCCGACTCCGACTCCGACTCCGACTCCGACTCCGACTCCGACTCCGACTCCGACTCCGACTCCGACTCCGACTCCGACTCCGACTCCGACTCCGACTCCGACTCCGACTCCGACTCCGACTCCGACTCCGACTCCGACTCCGACTCCGACTCCGACTCCGACTCCGACTCCGACTCCGACTCCGACTCCGACTCCGACTCCGACTCCGACTCCGACTCCGACTCCGACTCCGACTCCGACTCCGACTCCGACTCCGACTCCGACTCCGACTCCGACTCCGACTCCGACTCCGACTCCGACTCCGACTCCGACTCCGACTCCGACTCCGACTCCGACTCCGACTCCGACTCCGACTCCGACTCCGACTCCGACTCCGACTCCGACTCCGACTCCGACTCCGACTCCGACTCCGACTCCGACTCCGACTCCGACTCCGACTCCGACTCCGACTCCGACTCCGACTCCGACTCCGACTCCGACTCCGACTCCGACTCCGACTCCGACTCCGACTCCGACTCCGACTCCGACTCCGACTCCGACTCCGACTCCGACTCCGACTCCGACTCCGACTCCGACTCCGACTCCGACTCCGACTCCGACTCCGACTCCGACTCCGACTCCGACTCCGACTCCGACTCCGACTCCGACTCCGACTCCGACTCCGACTCCGACTCCGACTCCGACTCCGACTCCGACTCTACTCTACTCTACTCTACTCTACTCTACTCTACTCTACTCTACTCTACTTTACTTTACTTTACTTTACTTTACTTTACTTCACTTTATTTTATTTTATACAATGCACGGCCTTTAAGCCACACCTCCGTGCCCGTCGGAGTGGGTGTGCGTGAACTTAGCAGAACATTGTCCAGCAGATCAAAAATAAAAAGGAGTTCTATTCGCATGCAGGTGAGTTATATAGTTCCCAATACTTTTCAGGAATAGTTCTGGCGTTTTTCCTGAAAAAAAAGTCATTCGACAAAATGATCTGCTAACTTCCGGTAGCAGATCATTTTGCAGCAAATTTAAAAAAAAAAAAGTTCCATGCGCATTCAGCTAAGTTCTATAGTTCCTAATACTTTTCAGGAATAGTTCTGGCGTTTTTCCTGAAAAAAAAAACATTTGAAAAAATGATCTGCTAACTTCGAAATTCAAAAAATACCTATTTTCATCGTTTCAAATAAATGTCAAATGCAAGAACTCTTGTTTTTCACAGATACGTATCAGAACAGCAATCTAAAATTCGATTCTAATCCAGAACTTACCTAAAAGTGCCAGCAGAGCATGTCAGAACGTAAAAAAACTAGGAAATTATTAATTTCCAAGTCTTGTATCATTGTGACGGCCTAGAACTCTTTTGTTTCTTACAGATCTCTATCATTCCTACAATCTTGTATTTAATTTGAGTCCAGAACTCACGTAAAAGTGCCAGCAGAGCATGTCAGAACGTAAAAAAACTAGGAAATTATTTTTTTCCAAGTCTTGTTTAATTGTGACAGCCTAGAACTCTTTTCTTTCTTACAGATCTCTATCATTACTACAATCCTGTATTCAATTCGAGTCCAGAACTCACGTAAAAGTACCAGCAGAGCATGTCAGAACGTAAAAAAACTAGGAAATTATTTTTTTCCAAGTCTTGTTTAATTGTGACAGCCTAGAACTCTTTTGTTTCTAACAGATCTCTATCATTCCTACAATCTTGTATTCAATTCGAGTCCAGAACTCACGTAAAAGTGCCAGCAGAGCATGTCAGAACGTAAAAAAACTAGGAAATTATTTTTTTCCAAGTCTTGTTTAATTGTGACAGCCTAGAACTCTTTTCTTTCTTACAGATCTCTATCATTTCTACAATCCTGTATCCAATTCAATTCCAGAACTCACGTAAAAATGCCAGCAGAGCATGTCAGAACTTAAAAAAACTAGGAAATTATTTTTTTCCAAGTCTTGTTTAATTGTGACAGCCTAGAACTCTTTTGTTTCTTACAGATCTCTATCATTCCTACAATCTTGTATTTAATTCGAGTCCAGAACTCACGTAAAAGTGCCAGCAGAGCATGTCAGAACGTAGGAAAAGTTGAAATTATTTTTTTCCAAGTCTTGTTTAATTGTGACAGCCTAGAACTCTTTTGTTTCTTACAGATCTCTATCATTTCTACAATCCTGTATCCATTTCAATTCCAGAACTCACGTAAAAGTGCCAGCAGAGCATGTCAGAACTTAAAAAAACTAGGAAATTTTTAATTTCCAAGTCTGGTATCATTGTGACGGCCTAGAACTCTTTTGTTTCTTACAGATCTCTATCATTTCTACAATCCTGTATCCATTTCAATTCCAGAACTCACGTAAAAGTGCCAGCAGAGCATGTCAGAACGTAAAAAAACTAGGAAATTATTAATTTCCAAGTCTTGTATCATTGTGACGGCCTAGAACTCTTTTGTTTCTTACAGATCTCTATCATTCCTACAATCTTGTATTTAATTTGAGTCCAGAACTCACGTAAAAGTGCCAGCAGAGCATGTCAGAACGTAAAAAAACTAGGAAATTATTTTTTTCCAAGTCTTGTTTAATTGTGACAGCCTAGAACTCTTTTCTTTCTTACAGATCTCTATCATTACTACAATCCTGTATTCAATTCGAGTCCAGAACTCACGTAAAAGTACCAGCAGAGCATGTCAGAACGTAAAAAAACTAGGAAATTATTTTTTTCCAAGTCTTGTTTAATTGTGACAGCCTAGAACTCTTTTGTTTCTAACAGATCTCTATCATTCCTACAATCTTGTATTCAATTCGAGTCCAGAACTCACGTAAAAGTGCCAGCAGAGCATGTCAGAACGTAAAAAAACTAGGAAATTATTTTTTTCCAAGTCTTGTTTAATTGTGACAGCCTAGAACTCTTTTCTTTCTTACAGATCTCTATCATTTCTACAATCCTGTATCCAATTCAATTCCAGAACTCACGTAAAAATGCCAGCAGAGCATGTCAGAACTTAAAAAAACTAGGAAATTATTTTTTTCCAAGTCTTGTTTAATTGTGACAGCCTAGAACTCTTTTGTTTCTTACAGATCTCTATCATTCCTACAATCTTGTATTTAATTCGAGTCCAGAACTCACGTAAAAGTGCCAGCAGAGCATGTCAGAACGTAGGAAAAGTCGAAATTATTTTTTTCCAAGTCTTGTTTAATTGTGACAGCCTAGAACTCTTTTGTTTCTTACAGATCTCTATCATTTCTACAATCCTGTATCCATTTCAATTCCAGAACTCACGTAAAAGTGCCAGCAGAGCATGTCAGAACTTAAAAAAACTAGGAAATTTTTAATTTCCAAGTCTGGTATCATTGTGACGGCCTAGAACTCTTTTGTTTCTTACAGATCTCTATCATAACTACAATCTTAAATTCAATTCAAGTCCAGAACTCACGTAAAAGTGCCAGCAGAGCATGTCAGAACGTAAAAAAACTAGGAAATTATTTTTTTCCAAGTCTTGTTTAATTGTGACAGCCTAGAACTCTTTTCTTTCTTACAGATCTCTATCATTTCTACAATCCTGTATCCAATTCAATTCCAGAACTCACGTAAAAATGCCAGCAGAGCATGTCAGAACTTAAAAAAACTAGGAAATTATTTTTTTCCAAGTCTTGTTTAATTGTGACAGCCTAGAACTCTTTTGTTTCTTACAGATCTCTATCATTCCTACAATCTTGTATTTAATTCGAGTCCAGAACTCACGTAAAAGTGCCAGCAGAGCATGTCAGAACGTAAAAAAAGTAGGAAATTATTTTTTTCCAAATCTTGTTTAATTGTGACAGCCTAGAACTCTTTTGTTTCTTACAGATCTCTATCATTACTACAATCCTGTATTTAATTCGAGTCCAGAACTCAAGTAAAAGTGCCAGCAGAGCATGTCAGAACTTAAAAAAACTAGGAAATTATTTTTTTCCAAGTCTTGTTTAATTGTGACAGCCTAGAACTCTTTTGTTTCTTACAGATCTCTATCATTCCTACAATCCTGTATTCAATTCGAGTCCAGAACTCACGTAAAAGTGCCAGCAGGTCTCTATCTATGAAATTGCCGTTCTGTAGTACTGGCCATTTAAAATAAAATATATTTTTTTTTGGCTAAGAATAATTCCAATTTACAAAACGGCAATTTCATAGGTAAAGAAAGACCTAATATCAGAGCAGTATAGGATATGATCGTATTTAAGAATAGATTATATGATCACTTAGCAGACAAAATGACATGAATGACAGCACAATACAGACATGCTTATTTTTTTTTAATTTACTTGTTATTTGAAATTATTTTCTTAATTATTATTATCATTGACATTAAATTATTTAGTTAGTTAGGTAGTTACATTGCTATAAATCGTGTGATTAGCTTGTAAGTTCATGATGACATTGTATGCCTGGTAGTAGACCACAGAGCTCTCTTTTTAAATTTTAAGACATGTATGATTTGTATACATACATACATAATCTCACGCCAATTTCCCATTGGGGTAGGCAGAGACAACGGAACGCCACTTGTAGTATTATTACTACGCACGGTTACCTTTGCTCTCCCATTTTCGTGACATCATCTCATATGTCTATCGACGCATTTCTCTTAATATCATTCCTTTTCGCTGCATTCATTTCTGTAGATCCCTGAAACCTGTTAACGTTATAAAAACACATCTTCACTGCGCTACCACATCGTATCTTCAAGTTACAAGCACCTTTATAAATCGGTCTTGGCTCCAATTACTTACAGCGCAGTTTTCACGTGTTCACTATACTCCTAGAACTTGGGGCTTCGAGCGCACAGATACGCGTTACTTTTTCCTATTCCAATTCACTATTATTTCTTGATTTTTTGAATTGGTTTGCTGTTTATTTTGCTAAAAAGGTAATTTTGACACTTCTGACATTGTTGTTTATAACGGTGGTTATGGCAATTTCTTTCTCATTTTATTAGTGGCCTGATGTTTCGTATGTGATCTTTCGCTAAATTGTGAATTTTGGGCTGGCCATTCGTAAAAAAAATACTTCTAAATTCAAAATTACGATTCCTCTGCCAAAATTCTATAAAAGGCAGAGGATTCGGAAGACCAAATCAAGTCTTACTCCAGCTTTCATAAAAGAAAGTTCTAATTAAAGGCCTTATCCCGGGGTCGAGCGACCCCGGGACCCTGCAGTGCCTCCGTCTAAAAATCTTCACCGTGTGTGAGCTCCTCATTGTGTGAGTCATCTTGGTTCCCGTGTGTCCTCCCGCCTGGCCCTTGCCAGACGCTCGCAGGCCCCTCCGCCTTGCCAGTGCCAGACGCACGCAGGCCCCTCTGCCTTGCCAGTGCCAGACGCACGCAGGCCCTCCGCCTTGCCAGTGCCAGACGCACGCAGGCCCCTCCGCCTTGCCAGTGCCAGACGCACGCAGGCCCCTCCGCCTTGCCGTTGCCAGGCGCACGCAGGCCCCTCCGCCTTGCCGTTGCCAGGCGCACGCAGGCTCCTCCGCCGTGCCGTTGGCAGGCGCACGCAGGCCCCTCTGCCTTGCTGCATACCCCTGCCGTGACTACATCGAGCCTCACTACATCTGGCCTGATTACATCGAGCTGTGCGGCCTTCAAGCGCGCAGCTCCTTCACCCCTGCCTTGCTGACGTCGTGCCCCTATTCTCCGCATCCATCCGTCATCAACTCCACTGACACATACCGCTTACCACGCATCACACGCCCATACACCCACTTCACAAATTCCCTTTTTTAAAAAAAACTGATGTAAATAGTGTTTTTTTAATATTATTTATCGAAATATAAAAATATCCTCATTCTTCATATTTTCTTTTTTTTATTTTGTTCTTTTAAAATTGTCGCCCCACGACACACTTGCTACGAACCAGGCAGATCTCTCATGCTTCCTCCACATCCATCAAACGACTCATGCATGCTCGTCGGTTTCGGGTACTCTTTATTTGGCTTTTCTTCAACACATCGCCCGATCTGGTCTAGATCGTCCTCTACCGACTCGCCCATTCACAACACCCTTGTATATTTGTCTCGTAAGACAACTTTCATTCCGCTCAATGTGAACCAACTGGAGACGTTCTAAACCTTGTTTTGCTGTAACCGAATGGATACAAATACCGTCGATATATTATTATGTAAGAGGGAAATCAGTCTTTCAAACCATTTTGTATGCATCGTTAAAATACTGACGGTGCACTTTTGAGCCCAAAGAGCATAGCAACGTACTCAAATTGCCCATCAGGAGTAACAAACTAGGGAATCCGATCCCGCACCAAAATCGCGATCCCGCAGGCCTGCGGGATTGAGGCCATCAATCCCGCGGATCCCGCGGGATTTGCGGGATTGAGATTTTTCTAAATATTCTTTAGTTTTGAGCAGTTATTTAAAAATAATTGAAATAAAGACAAGTAAATTTTTATTTTTACATAACTACATACATATAGGGAATAGCATTTGCGGGATCCCGCACCTCTTTTGCAGGAGCTAAAATTCGGTATTACTCGTTTGCGGGATTGAAAATAAAATAAATGAGATCAGACGACGTTCTGATTAGTTTTAAAACCCAGTAAAGCCTCATTAATGGAGCTCGTGTGTGACTTTAGCATTTGAATGAAAAAAAAAAAGTTTTTGATTTGCAAAAAAAAAAAAAATATGGTGTATGAATCCTATTTCGGAATGGAACGTTAACCTCTCAAACCAAGAATCATAGACACAATTGATTATTAATTGTTACGGTGCGCATTGGAACCGCGCGATGTTTGACGAATTGTTAGTTGAAATACTAGAGCTATGACTAGGGATTCCCCCACGGCACGGGAATACTTTATCACTAAATAATTTCTTCGAAAGTATTATTAAAAAAAACTGTTTTTTCATGCCTCTTAAACTAAAAAATATTTTCTATTGTCAATACAAATCTAAAAGAGAAAAGGTTGAAAATTGTATTAAGTATATCCGTTTCTTAAAAGAAACTGATATTTTTACCTTTGAAGCATAACTAAATTCGATTGTTGTTTAGTAATTAGTACTTAATAACTCTAATAATAATTATATTAAAAATTGAAATTTACTTAAGTATCTTTATTTCAATTATTTTTAAATACTCAAAATAAAAGAATATTTAGAAAAATCTCAATCCCGCAACTCCCGGATTGATGACCTTAATCGTTTCGTTCGCGATTTTGATGCGGGATTGGATTCCCTACATACATACATGTTAGCGAGGACCCCTGGGTGACGTGACGGATCAGATAATTGTTAGCGATAGTTGGTGATATTCAGAGGTCTCCCGCTCATCAGAAGTTTTCGGGATGGCCGATAGCGGTTTACTTATAAGATTTTAATGTGGGCGTCTATTCTGGGCTGGGCAGTACATAATTAAGCTGGTTATAAGTTACACAATCACTTTATTAAATAAGGTTACAAAGTAGGTAAATAAAAGATGTCAGTCGTCACACTTAAATAATAATAATAATCTGTGAGCTGTTCTAATTAAATAAGCGGGTAGTAATCACAGACCCCATCGTGGGATTAAAAAGGGGACACGCCCTCCACCTTCCCATGATCCTGCCATTCTATGGCTGTACGGACCGAATCACGGGAGTGCGTATAGAGATCGCTCACACAATTCACTACTAGCACGTCTTGATCCCTACAAAACAACTAAGTGTCCCATACCTCGCTATCGTCTCCTTATTGTACAGACATTACCAGAAACAGCAAAGCTCCAACCTCTCTTGAACGATGTTTACTCGTGGACTCCTCGTTACAGACTCTCAATAACGACCGCTCATCGCGAAGTCTCGATACAGAATGCTCGTAGCGGCGACCGCCTCGATCTTTTATAGTATTTTGCAGTAGCGGGGTGTAACACGTGTTCGACCGAAGAAGCGCAGGTGTTCAAACGATGAATCATGTGATGTTGCGTTCCGTCTCCGATGAATGTTGCTATTTAACTCCCATATTATTGACCTAGCTCTAACATACATATGCTCACGCCTTTTATTTTTATTATGATTATTAATAATAAACAAGTAGAGTTGTTATGAATTACTAATCAACAGTTGAAATCAATTATGCTTTAAAGGTAAAAATAATCAGCTACTTTTAAGAAACGATACACTTAATATAATTTTAAGCCTTTTATCTTTTAGATTGGTATTGACAATTGAACATATTTATTAGTTATACAGATTAGTTATACAGGCATGAAAAAACAGTTTCTATTTTTTCCAAAAATTGTTTTCCATTCAAATGTCAAGTCACGCACGAGCTCCATGGGGAAAGTTGTTAAATAACTTATTAATGAGGCTGTACTAAGTTTTAAAAGTAATCAGAACGTCGTCTGAGCTCTTTTTCTCAATCCCGCAAACGTGCGGGATCCCGCACGAGTAATCCCGCATTTTTGATTCCGCAGAAAAGGTGCGGGTTCCCGCAAATGCGGGATCCCGCGTTTGCGGGATTGGATTCCCTATAACAAACGCAGTTTGTTCAATAAAAGTCGACTCTACACTGATACAATGGAAACCAGAGGTCATGTCGAGAGAGGTAAAGTAATAAGCTCAATATAGTGTATCAATCTGATCGCTAATTCGTGGAAGTGGAAAATTATCGCTGCGCGTATTCGGCTTAGCTTAATATAAATTATGATATGGTTCTGCTGAGCCCATCAATTGGGGTGCTAAGAGAGCTAAGAGAGTCCGTGTGCCAGAGGTATGCTGGGTTGCGTGGCCTAAAGAAAAATGCCAAGAAAAGTAAGTTATGAGTATTTAAGGCGGGGGGACAAACATTTATTCTGACTTACACGAAGTCTCACTTTGTGGTTCGACTTTCTAAAGAGTATATACGGTAGAGTCGATAAAAGGAAGTCAGTCTATGCGTTAGATAAGGACATGAAACTTTGCTCTACAAGCTAGAGTCATATGGTATAAGAGGAAATGAATTAAAACTCATAGAATCATATTTAAAAGACAGTACGCAAGTAACTATGATAAAGAGGATATGCCCCGCCCGCCAGAATTAATTCTGAGACATGTGTAAATAGACCCGGTCCGGCGATGGGCTCACCACCTATCACGATTAGGGGTCCAATAGATATCGTGAAATGTGGGTATATCCAGTAATGGAATACCTCTGCCTACCCCCTCGGGGATAAAAGGCGTGAGATTATACTATACTATACTATACTGCCCCGCCCGATCAAAGACCCTCAATCAGTACGACTCTACATCATAAATTGTGAAATATGGAGTGCCACAACGCAGTGTACTTGGTTCATTATTATTTATTACTAGCAGGTGTCCAGCAGCGTTGCCCGCGCGGATCCAGTTTATTCCCGTTCCAGTGGGAATTTCCGAAAATCCTTTGATTATTGTTTCCTACGACATATAAGATACCTACATACCACATTTCAAATAGCGGGTGCCCTCTGGTGTGGCCCGTGCAGATTCAATTTATTCCCGTTCCCGTAGGAATTTCCGAAAATCCCTTCGTAGCGGTTGTCTACGACATTTAAGATACTTACATACCATATTTAAAATTTAATAAATTAAAATTTTAAAGGTGTAATCGTTTCGGAATGGTACGTATTTCTCTTATGAACCAGTTTTTATATTTTCCCGTGGGAATGAGATATTTTCCTGGAATAAAAAGTACCCTAGATGTTGACTCGGGTCCTCGGTTATCTCGATACCAAATTTCATCAAAGTCCATCGAGTAGTTTTTGCGTGATGCGTGCACAGACAGACAAAAATGTTAAGTGTACAAATAACACTAAAAGAAAAAATAAAACCCACGTCAACGATGATTTCTATGAATGTACCGTTTCTGCCTTTTATGCTTTTATCTAAGTTATCATCCTCTTGATATTTTTTTAAATCTAGAACTATCATTATTAAGTCACGATTTTGCTTGTAAAATTCGCAAGCAACTATTATGAATTCTCAATCTCAGCGCAACCCAAAGCCAACGACGTGGACGTGTTGAGGACTGGCTTCACTTCTTATATTTTATTTTGATCTCTTTTTTTGTTATATTTTTGTTAATTATTTTTGTTAGTTTTTTTTATTTTTTTATGATAAATGTTTTTATTTCTTTGGTTTTTTTACACGGCTTACACAAATGCCAAGGGAATGTTATGATTGTGTTGAGAACTAGCGTATTTTTTTTATTTTTTCATTGATTTCTGTTATGTTAAAAAAATATGTTTTGTCTGCTAAGTGATCATAAATAATCTATTCTTAAATAAGATCATATCCTATACTGCTCTGATATAAGGTCTTTCTTTACCTATGAAATTGCCGTTTTGTAAATTGGAATTATTCTTAGCCAAACAAAAAATATTTTGATTTTAAATGGCCAGTACTGCAGAACGGCAATTTCATAGATAGAGACCTATTATTTGCTTACAATTAATTGTAGATTTTAGGTGCCATTATTATACTTTTCGTGCATAGTATAATTTGTCGTGAAGCGACAATTTAAAAAGAAAAGAAATGAAACCTAGCTACGTCACAGGAGTGACCGATAATTTAACAAGAATATTTACAATTTTATAAAAATAATTTGTGTAGTGGGTGTAAAGGTAAGTGATGAGAAGAAATGTGTGTAAATGTTAGTGGAGTTCCGAAGAGGGTTGGCAGTAGGTCCGGCGATGAAGACTCGGAGAAAGGGGCGCACGATCCCGTCAGCGCGGCAGTAGCGCAAAGAAGTCGCGCGCAGGAAGGCAGCACGTCAGCAAGACAGGATTGTAGAAATGATAGAGATCTGTTAGAAACAAAAGAGTTCTAGGCTGTCACAATTAAACAAGACTTGAAAAAAATAATTTCCTAGTTTTTGTACGTTCTGACATGCTCTGCTGGCACTTTTACGTGAGTTCTGGATTCGAATTAAATACAGGATTGTAGAAATGATAGAGATCTGTAAGAAAGAAAAGAGTTCTAGGCTGTCACAATTAAACAAGACTTGGAAAAAAATAATTTCCTAGTTTTTTTACGTTCTGACATGCTCTGCTGGCACTTTTACGTGAGTTCTGGACTCGAATTGAATACAGGACTGTAGGAATAATAGAGATCTGTAAGAAACAAAAGAGTTCTAGGCCGTCACAGTTATACAAGAATTGGAAAAAAATAATTTCCTACTTTTTTTACATTCTGGCATGCTCTGCTGGCACTTTTACGTGAGTTCTGGACTCGAATTGAATACAAGATTGTAGGAATGATAGAGATCTGTTAGAAACAAAAGAGTTCTAGGCTGTCACAGTTATAAAAGACTTGGAAAAAAATAATTTCCTAGTTTTTGTACGTTCTGACATGCTCTGCTGGCACTTTTACGTGAGTTCTGGATTCGAATTAAATACAGGATTGTAGGAATGATAGAGATCTGTAAGAAACAAAAGAGTTCTAGGCTGTCACAATTAAACAAGACTTGGAAAAAAATAATTTCCTAGTTTTTTTACGTTCTGACATGCTCTGCTGGCACTTTTACGTGAGTTCTGGACTCGAATTGAATACAGGACTGTAGGAATAATAGAGATCTGTAAGAAACAAAAGAGTTCTAGGCCGTCACAGTTATACAAGAATTGGAAAACAATAATTTCCTACTTTTTTTACATTCTGGCATGCTCTGTTGGCACTTTTACGTGAGTTCTGGACTCGAATTGAATACAGGATTGTAGGAATGATAGAGATCTGTAAGAAACAAAAGAGTTCTAGGCTGTCACAGTTATACAAGACTTGGAAAAAAATAATTTTCGACTTTTCCTACGTTCTGACATGCTCTGCTGGCACTTTTACGTGAGTTCTGGACTCGAATTGAATACAGGACTGTAGGAATGATAGAGATCTGTAAGAAACAAAAGAGTTCTAGGCTGTCACAATTGAACAAGACTTGGAAAAAAATAATTTCCTAGTTTTTTTACGTTCTGACATGCTCTGCTGGCACTTTTACGTGAGTTCTGGACTTGAATTGAATTTAGGATTGTAGTTATGATAGAGATCTGTAAGAAACAAAAGAGTTCTAGGCCGTCACAATGATACAAGACTTGGAAATTAATAATTTCCTAGTTTTTTTACGTTCTGACATGCTCTGCTGGCACTTTTAGGTAAGTTCTGGATTAGAATCGAATTTTAGATTGCTGTTCTGATACGTATCTGTGAAAAACAAGAGTTCTTGCATTTGACATTTGTTTGAAACGATGAAAATAGGTATTTTTTGAATTTCGAAGTTAGCAGATCATTTTTTCAAATGTTTTTTTTTTTTCAGGAAAAACGCCAGAACTATTCCTGAAAAGTATTAGGAACTATAGAACTTAGCTGAATGCGCATGGAACTTTTTTTTTTAAAAATTTGCTGCAAAATGATCTGCTACCGGAAGTTAGCAGATCATTTTGTCGAATGACTTTTTTTTCAGGAAAAACGCCAGAACTATTCCTGAAAAGTATTGTGAACTATAGAACTCACCTGCATGCGAATAGAACTCCTTTTTATTTTTGATCTGCTGGACAATGTTCTGCTAAGTTCACTGACATTCGGAGTGGGGAGAGCGTGAGGTTTTTTCGTTACGGAATTTCTGGATTCGGTCCCCGCGCTCAAGGCCCGCGATAGAAGCTATGCAATAGCTTAAAAATTTTGTGACCGAATACAGAATAGAGTTTATTTTTATTTCATTTGTTCTCAGTTCCTAAATCACTAGTAATTTGGTGGCCCTTTGAAAATCCAATTAAAATGGTTGTAGTTTCAGTTACGCACAGAACTCGTAAATTCCATTCGTCTATTCTAGACTAATTGTACCAAAACCAGAATATCCAGCGATCTTTTTTAACTTTCTTCAAGATTGTATTTCAGTGCCAATGGAAAAACTCAATTTATTTTGTTCATAAAGAGTTTCTTGATCGGTCTATTGCCTTCTATTTCATTGCTTATGTTAGTTGAGTATCTAAAGTTATTTATAACACATTTGCTCGTAAAAGGTGTCTTATTTCACCAATTTCAATATCGTATTGTATCTCATTACGCCCAAGTGCGGTAAGTGTAAAGTAAAACGCACGGTTTATCAAAAACGAACGGTACTTTTTAAAATCTCAGCAAAGAGTTTTTATGTCAAAAAAGTTGTCAACATTTTATGATTAACATTAACTTTGGGAGATAAAATATAATAAAGAAATATTTATGTACATAATTATTTAATTTAATTAATTTTGACAGTAAATTATGTTACAACCAATTAATCTGTAACAAAAACACAAAAATATTAATTTACTTTATTAGTAATACTGGCTGTTAATTGTGCGTTTGCCTAAAAAAAAATGCTGATGCGCGCCGCGCTCTTTTTCATAACGCTTTATTGTTTTTATTCGTTTACCATAGTCGGAGTTTTATTTTATTTCCTCGCAAATCCTACTAATATTATAAACGCGAAAGTTTGTTTGGATGGATGTCTGGATGTCTGGATGGATGTTTGTTCCTCTTTCACGCAAAAACTACCGAACGGATTTTGATAAAACTTTGCAGTTCTATAGCTTATACATCAGAATAACATATAGGCTATATTTTATCCCCGTATTCCTACGGGAACGGGAACTACGAGGGTGAAACCGCGGGGCGCTGCTAGTGTGTTATAAAACGTCGTATGACATACGTGCGCTTTGACAATTACAGCCTCTGCTTACTTGTAACCCTGGCCTAACGGCTCGGGCTAGCAATATCGCCTCGACTGTAATTTTCAACCTACCGCACTTATATCATAATGTACTATTATCAAATCCTATAAGGGTCAATGTATACGCTTTTACGTTATGATTCCCATTGAATTACAAAATCTTCCTCTTTACAAATTTAAAACAATAGTTAAGCAAAAATTACATAAAAAAGGCTACTATAAAATTACATACTACCTAGTAGAGTAAAATGCATGGGATTAACCGACTCGACGCTATATAAGGCTATTAATTATACTTAGTATTGTAAACCTTATTAACTAGTAAGACATGAGATTAAAAAGATTCTTGCTGGTTCTTCTCGGGGTACTGCATTTGGAACCAGCAACTCGTCGGTGGAGATGGGCTGCTGTTTACATTTAGCCAATCTTCATGGACGAGTATAGTAGAGTTTATAGATCCTCCAGCTCTTTTCTAGTGTGTTTGGGGTTTTATAATTTTTTTATTTAATGTTAATAAAGTCAATGTAATGATTCTTAAATAGATGATATAGTCAGAAAATAGATGATATAATATGACTTAGGGCAAAGGATACGTCTTTGTCTGTGTGAGTATATTTGTTATGATTTTTAAAGTTCCGTATCAAAGTAGTTAAAAAAACACCCTTTTGGTTCTGCTCGTTATTTCTGCCACAGCTGCTATGCTGCTATCTACATGAAATTATGTATATTTATGAAAAAAAGGTTGTGCATCTTTATACAATGATTTTTTAAGCTATTGCATAGCTTCTATCGAGGGCCTTGAGCGCGGGGACCGAATCCAGAAATTCCGTGACGAAAAAAAACCTCACGCTCCCCACTCCGACGGGCACGGAGGTGTGGCTTTAAGGCCGTGCATTGTCTAACATCGTTTCTTTTCTGCAGTCTTGTTGATACAAAATGCTATGCAATAGCTTTACTGCGGCAGTTTTATTTACTGATCAAAGGGGGCTAAAATGGTTGTGTCTAAATTTTGACGTGACAACGTCTTATAATTCGATGGAGCCGGCTGCATGCACGAAAAAGTATGACGTATGCGGCGTTCCAGTGCAAGCGAGAGCGCGCAACGAGCAACAAAGAGGCACAATCCATTACATCAGTATTTTCTTATGACGTTGTCACGTTCAACTATCGTCAGTCAACCGACTTTACAGACAACCGATTTTTTAAATACAATTTCAACTACAGTCTCAGAGCTAGTGTAGTGTAGCATTTGCATAATCCTACTAATATTATAAATGCGAAAGTTTGTATGTTTGTTCCTCTTTCACGCAAAAACTACTGAACGGATTTTGATGAAACTTTACAGTTATGTAGCTTATACATCAGAATAACACATAGGCTATATTTTATCCCCGTATTCCCACGGGAACGGGAACTACGCGGGTGAAACCGCGGGGCGCTGCTAGTACAAAATATATTTAAATTTCTATCTAAAATTCCTAATAGGTACATACTTACCTACTCGTACTTATGGTATTTTAAAAGGGTTCCTTTTCTCCGAAGATTCTAAAGTGAAAAATCTGAAATAACTACTGGGATTAGGCGCATAATGCCACATTCGCAAAATGACACATTAGATTTTCGCAAAATGCCACATTCTCAAAATGCCACATTCTCAAAACGCCGCATCGCAAAATGTCACATTATCAAAACGTTACATTATCAAAATGCCATTTTCGCATAATGCCACACTCTCGAATGTTTTTATTTTATTTATTTTTTAATCTTTTTACGAATTACGCCACCTAGCGAAAACCTTAAGAACTACTTTATTACAAGCAATTTGTAGAATCAATGATGCAAAAATAAATGGAAATCTATACTTACATATAATATAATAAGGGGGGCTGATAGTCTGTACATGGAAGATATTCCAAAAAAAGTTTGTTGGGGATACCTACTTAGAATCAATAACAATACATGTTCCAATAGTTTAAAACAAATTGTCTGTTTGTCTGTTTATTTAATCGCGCATCAGTCCGCATCACGTGAAAACAGCTGAACGGATTTTGATGCAAACTTTACTAATCTGTGTGATGTGATTAAATGCTATTATAAGTATTTCAATTAAACATTAAACATTAAAATTACAATAAAACAGCTGAATGATGTAAATACAAAAAAAAATATGCTTTTTCAAAAAAAGTTATAATATTTTGTTATGTAAGTTTTTATGATTCTCAGCAGCATTCATAATTTCAGTTTACATTTTCAATTTATTTTGTGTTAAAATAAATGGAAATTAATTAATGTGATTAAATACATACATACTAAAATTATTAAATTAGTTTTATTTTCATTTTTTTTTAATTAGTTTCATTTATTGCATCCCTTAAGTTTACAAGGTGGTTTTAACTAAGTTAGATCAATTTATGGACCCTGTACAGGGCACAGCAATAGTAGAGCAATAATAAATCATCGGCCTACATACTGCAAGAAAGGGAGTTGGACAAGTATGGCACTTTGTTAGTGTGGCATTTTGCTACTGTGGCATTTTGCTGTGTGGCATTTTGCGAATGTGGCATTCTGCGAATGTGGCATTTTGCGAATGTATCATTTTGCGAATGTGGCATTTTGCGAATGTGGCATTTTGCGTCATGTGGCATTTTGCGAATGTGGCATTGTGCGCCTAATCCACTGGAAGTTCATTTTAATAACAAGTGACATGCAATCTATTGCGTACTAATAATACCTACGTTTATATAATCATAGAAAAGGTATGAAACACTCAGTGCGCGAGCTCAAGTTGCTCTACAACGGTGTTTTCTCTATAAACACCAATTTCGCATTACGCCTTAGATAGTTATCACTTCAAAGCATTCCTAGGTATGTTTTACGCTTATAAGCCCCAAGGGAAGCCCTCAATATTGTGTTAAAAAATATTATATAAAAATAAATAAAATAATCTTACGCCTTTTATATGATGTACCCACTTTTCACGAGACATTCTTTGGACCCCTTAACGTAATAGGGGGTGAGCCTATCGGCGGACACACATGTTACACATGCCTCAGAATTAATTCTTGGTTTCCTCACGAAGACCTTCACCGTCTACCTAGTGATAAATATGTACGTATGTTTTTGAAAAACTCATTGATACATGCCACGATTCGAACCCGAGCCTCACTGATTTTCATCATGTAAAGCAGGCTCTTTAAGCGTAAAGCCGTATACAGAAAGAAAGCTGAAAGCTTGTCGGCGCCGATCGGCGCCGGTCCATTCTACAGAAAGCAAGCAGATTGAAGCAGAGCGAGCAAAATGTCGTACGATGATTGGCGGGGGGCACCAGCGCTGACCGGCGCGTGTCGGCGCCGATAGGCGCCGGTCGGCGCTTATTCATATAAATGCCTGCGCCGGTTACCTGCGTAGACCATGGGCGCCGATCGGCGCTTATCGGCGCCGATAAGTTTTCGGCTTTCTTTCTGTATACGGCTTAAAGCTATCACTGCTCTTAAAAAATAGGTAATATATTTTATTACCCATTCAATTTATAACTAGTTAATAACAAAAGCACTTAACCAACCGAGAGGGGCCCTCCCTAAAAAGCCGTCAGATACCTTTCAACGTTCGAAACTATGAAAATTAATTCAATTATCTTTACTTACAAATAAATTGACTGAAGGTTACCTTACAGAAATACGATCTGTAGCCCTTTGTGTACCTTCCCAATTAAGGGGCCTAGAACAGCGTTAATAGCGAATACCTTTCATTAGTACAGATCAGGGATGTTACGGAGCTTCGACTTCGATTCCGATTTGTCGGAACTTCCGATTGATCTTACACCTCCGGTCCGACTTCGGTTCCGATACTTTTAAATCGGAGGTAATCAGAGGGCGCGCGGCGGCTCCAGTCAACGTATACGAACAGGTTTACGCATCTCGCCCGGGGAACACGCTTTCTGTCATAGATTAATATTTCACTGGTTGTTACGCCATACACATAATATATAATATAATATAATCTCACGCCTTTTTATCCCCGAGGGGGTAGGCAGAGGTATTCCATTACTGGATATACCCACATTTCACGAGATATATTGGACCCCTAAACGTGATAGGTGGTGAGCCTATCGCCGGACCGGGTCTGTTTACACATGTCTCAGAATTAATTCTGAGACCTGCGGGTACATATAATATGGTCAATTAATTAATTTCTTCTAAAATCAAGTGTTATTTGGACACATCTTTCTTAGCCACCATCTCCGACTCCGACTCCGATTCCGACTCCGAAAAACCAAATTTAAAAATTTCGACTCCGACTTCGATTCCGATAAAACCACCTCCGTAACATCCCTAGTACAGATGGACAGTTTTGCATTCATTAACGGGGATTACTAGATAAGCACTGGTCGGGTTACGGTACCAATAACTTCGGTAAGCGGCTAAGGTTATAACAATGGACCGAGCCAGTACACCTAACGAGTATTAAAAGCAATCTATAATAATATTAATACCTATTAATATTGTTAATGCGGTTGTAACTAATTCTGTTTGTGAGTTAACTTTTGAACGGCTCCCAATGAAAATTGCCAAAAAGATAGTTTACATTCTTTGAGTATTAAACCAACAGGAGATGTCTGACTATGCCAATAGGTGGCGCTGTACGATTTTGCAACGTTTATTACATCGCGCTAATGAGAGTCGCCCGTGATAGTTTAAGTGATTTACTTATTAAATATTTTTCATCTTCGTCCAAAGCAAAATGAGTATTTGATTTATTTTTGGGATTAACAGGAGACGTCACGCGCCATAGTTGCTTTGCAAAAAAGTCTGCCAATTTCTGGGGTGACGAGGGGGGGACGAGGAAACAAACACAAATAATGTAAAAAAAACGCATTTTTTGACTAAACAATTAAACACTCGCTTGAACTAGATGCACACAAATACATTCACCAATCCAAGCACTCCGTGAATTAAAAAAAACTAGCTGTATATAACAGGTATGCGCGTTGACCGACATTTTTTTTTGGCAGAGGGGAACGCCTGTCAGTGGCGTCTCCGGTTGGTTTAAACTCAAAGTTTACATTATTTATTTTATCTATTTATTTATTTGTTTTCCAACAATTAACATTATAATTAAGTATTGCCTACAGCGGGCACGCGTAAGGGTTCCGTACCATTATCTAAAAAACGGCAAATATCACGTTTGTTGTATGGGAGCCCCCTTAAATATTTATTGTACATATTCTGTTTTCTAGTTGTTTTAGCGGCAACAGAAATAGATCATTTTAGAAAATTTCACCTGTCTAATTATCACGGTTTACGGAGATACAGCCTGGTGACAGACGAACGGAGAGCGAAGTCTTAGTAATAGGGTAACGTTTTACCCTTTGGATATGGAACCCTAAAAAGTTCATCATCGTTAAATGAAACATTTTTTTTTTATCAAAATTCAAATGAAAAAAAAATTAAGCTAAACGGTTTCAACTTGCACCCTGGCTGCGAAAGCGTTTCCCTAACATCCTGTAGATTAGGCTAAAGGAATATACTCACACACAAATATATATATGTCCCAGATGGTTCCTCTTTGGAGGACATTTTTTATATGTAATTATTGTAAATGAATGTATATTTTCTTTGCAAATAAATGTTATTGTGTCTTCGCGCAAAATATTAACCTCCTTCTAGTGCGATCGGATGAATCGTACTTAACAAATTCCTCCATCAAACTGAGTATAAAATTACATAGATTATAAAACAGCAAGAATGTCATCAATCACAAAGATGAGACCCCTAATATCTCTCTCAAGGGGGAAGAGCAATTTTCTTTTACAAAAAGAAATGTGATTCGTCGGTAATATATGTGATTGACTGACGAGTACGTCGGCTTTCTTATTGATGTGATAATTCAGATGACTCAATCATAACTTGTACCACAGAATAAGTAATAGTACTACGTACAGAAGGTTCTCTGTTAACAAATTCCCTGTTTAGGTACGTCAAACGTGCCTAAATGTGGCCATCTCTTTCTATCGCATGCAACGCGCTCTTTCGGAGGCGGAGCCTTAGATCTAGGGTTGCCGGCAGCTAGACCCATTATATTATACGTTAGTAGTAGTAGTTAGTATAATAGTGTATTTTACCTACGATATTACGATTATTCTTTATTTAAGTATAAAAGACCACCCAAGTTCACCCAACTAAACAAAAGCTGTGTAATTTGCCTTTAGGTTATGTTACGACTTCAAAACTGCCGGTTACTTAAAAATGTATTACGAAGACATACAACTGGGTTATCTACATACATACATTATATGTATAATGTTAAGAAAAATAGTTTATTAAAATTCAATATCTATACAACCAATGCGCGGCAACCATTAATAGACCGCCGGGTGGCGGAAGGCCGCATGTACTTGTAGCGGCGCGATGACGTCACGCAGTGTGCCTCCCCTGCTTAAGGTCACAGCACACTTATCAACTCGGAAAGGGATCGTCACCGTATCGCCTCGAGCCGTTCAGTATTGTTTGTATGAAACTCCCTACTGCAACGCACACTAATTGGAAACGTAACGTAATCGCCTCGCCTCGGAACAGGCTCCGAACCGCGATGCGGTGAGTGGTCAACTTGCAGTTCCCGCGCTTACGGCTCGCTGTCCCCCCGCTTACGTCTCTCCGTACGCGAGCTCACGGCTCTTCGTCGATTTGGTGACGATTTGGTGCCAACCCGGTCAGCCAGCGGTCGGCGAGGCATAAGCGCGGTGACGCCTAGCCGTAGCCGAGTTGACCTACAGGAGCCGCTGCTACGCTTTGTTTACATGCGTACGTTAGGTTGACGCCTGGTTGACGGCGAGGCGAAAGGCGATACGGTGCCGATCCCTTTCCGAGTTGATATGTGTGCTGTGACCCTTATACGTATATTATACTGAACTTAGCTATGATTTGAAAGTCAAAATATGTAATAACGATACGACATTATATTTTTTATTAATACATATTTTAATAAATAATAATAAATTGTGGGGAAAAATTCACACACGCTTATTCAGTCCCAAACTGGTCAGAGCCTGTACTATGGGTACTAAACAACTGATAGACTTATTTAAATAAACATTTAACTCCCATACACGAAGCCAACACATATGTTCATGCCCATACATGTTGGCCCTGAGCGGGGATCGAACAAAATAAATGCCAGGATTCGAACCCGAGCATCACTAATAATAATTAGTAATTATCATCATGTGAAGCAGGCACTTTAACCGCAAGACGATCACTGCTATAATATCATTGCTAAAATAGACTAACACACTTACTAATACATACAACTAAGATACTCTCCTACTTCTGCAGTCTGGCAGAAGTAGGAGACGTTTAAAAGAAAACGACTAAAATGTCGGAGGTCGTAAACGAATTATCACATAGACGAAGCAACGCCCTCTCAAGGTTGAGCAGGTATAGAGGACGCCCCGAATTTTTATCACGAATTAACTTCGCTTGATGAGGTTTCAAGACCTTTGACTTCTTGTAATTGAATCTTTGTAAAGACTGTGATTTTGATTTAATTCTGCAGTGCTGGCCTAAGGGGAGCCTAGCGGCGTTGCCTGTATTGAATCGGTTTTTTCAAGTTTCCGCGGGAATTTATGCATCTCCCTTTTTACAGCACATTTACGTCATTTAACAGCAAGAGCAACCTTTGTGGTAAATTTCATGCTCGTAGACCCAAAGGTTTCAACTGGGGGTTTGAAGTATGATGTATTCCCGTTGTTCCCATTGGCAGTATCCCCATGATGGGGACAACGGTAAATTCATTTAGTTAATCAGTTTTTTTCTTTTATATATATAGACACATGGTTTTGATGATTAGCCAGGCAACATGTGATTGTATATTAAAAAATAACTAACAATAATATTTTTAAACGACGAAAGAAGGAAGAGGTTATTTAGTGGACGACCACACGTAACTTTTTACAGAGCGGTCCGATATAATTATTTTTTAAAAGCTTTTATTTATTGGATAGGTTTATACCTCGAAATTGGTTTCAAATAATTTGAGAATATGAACTAATCCTCAGATTATTAAAACATATTCTGTGTAGCGTTGTAACAGACGGACAGACAGACAAGCAGCCGAAACCCAAAAAGTGTAGCCTGCGTACAATCCATAAAACCATTTTGGGCATCAGGGTGCACCAACGAAAAAATAATCGGCCAAGTGCGAGTTGGACTCCCGCACGAAGAATTCCGTACCATCACTATACATAGTATAAAACAAAGTCGCTTTCTCTATCCCTATGTCAATATGTCCTTATGTCCTTATGTATGCTTAAATCTTTAAAACGACGCAACGGATTTTAGTGCGGTTTTTTTAATAGATAGAGTGATTCAAGAGGAAGGTTTTAGTCAAAGAGGTTGGAAGAATAGGAGAGAGAAACTTTTTCTTTAAACGTCTTTAGTTTTAGTGTTAGCATTGCATCCGTGCGTAGCCGGGGTCGCTAGTTATCTATAAAAACGGCAAAACAATCACGTTTGTTGTATCCCATACAACAAACGTGATTGTTTTGCCGTTTTTATAACCCTCTTAAATATTTATGTATTTTTTGTTATAGCGGCAACAGAAATATTATCTGTGAAAATTTTAACTGTTTAACTATCATGAGATACAGCGGTGACAGACGGACGGTCAGCGGATTCTTGGTAATAGGGTCCCGTTTTACCCTTTGGGTACGGAACCCTAAAAATACCCTCCTTCTTTTGCACGCGGGTAATAAAATACTGTCACCTAAGATACAGGTTTCACCTAGTTTAGGTTTCAGGGAATCTTATTTTATTGTAATAACTGTACAATCTTACCAAAAACCCTCTACTTGTATGCACAATTTTTTGGCAAATAAACAATTTATTATTATTATTATTATTAAAATACACAGGACAAGGAGAGCTAATAAAATTCCACGAGCCTAACAATATAATGTTATGAAATATAATAAGGTTTGTCAAAGGTTTACAATAGAGACCTTCCAAAGCCCGTCCTGCCCTCACATTAATAGCCTATTCATAACGTGGTCTCTGAAATCAAAGGAGACATTGGGATCAGGCCACTAATAAATGTGCATATTGAGGGAACCCACGTCAAATTACGTTATTTGACACTTGAAAAGGATGGGCGCCAATTTGTGGTTCCGCCATCAACCATAGAAGGAAAACGGTGATTATAGAATGGATTATGTTTTGTCTATACGTAGAAAATAACATTCATATATATAAATGAATAAATTGACTGACTGATTGATGGTGTATCAACGCACAGCCTAAACCGCTGGGTCTAGAGACTTTAAATTTTTCACATAGATGGCTTATACAGTGTAGGCATCCACTAAGAAAGGTTTTTGCAAAATTCAACCAAAAAGGGGGTGAAATGAACGTGCGCGAGCGAAGCCACCGGTAAAAGCTAGTTATCGAAAATTTCATCTTTGGAAAACCTATTTCGCTTTGAGCTTCACAAGCAGAGCTTCTTAGTACAAGTATTATATTTATTAGTAACTAGCGGATGCCCAGCGGCGTTGCCCGCGCGGATTCCGTTTATTCCCGTTCCCGTGGGAATTTCCGAAAATCCCTTGATAGTGGTTGCCTACGACATACTTAAGACACCTTCATACCATTTTTCAAATTTCTAGGTGTTATCGTTTCGGAGTACTACGTATTTCTCTTTTTAACCAGTTTTTTTATTTTCCCGTGGGAATGAGATATTTTCCTGGAATAAAAAGTGCCCTAGATGTTGACCCGGGTACTCAGTTATCTCCATACCAAATTTCATCAAAATCCGTCCAGTAGTTTTCGAGTGATGCGTGCACAACCAGACAGACAGACAGACAGACAGACAAAAATTCCAAAAATTGGTGTTTCGGTATCTATATCGATAACTATATATTACACTGCCGTTAAAATTTTCAAAAAATATTTAATGTACAGACACGGCCCCGTTAGAGTTTTATTATATGTATAGACTAGGTTTCACCTGCTTAGTTCCCGTTCCTATGGGAATACGGGGATAAAGTATGTTCCAGGAATAGTGTAAAAGATTTTTTCGAAATTATACCACTACTTTTCGGGTTTATTTGTTACAAACATACAACATTACAAATCTTTCCTCTTTATAATATTAGTGTAGAATTGTAGATTTAGGTAAGTACTAAATAAAGTACTCAGCAGCGTATATCCCTTTTTTTAAAAACCGAGGTTTTTTTAAAATCCATATCAGCAAATACCTAGATCGATTAAGCAACTCACTATTAAATTAATATTTTTTATAACAAAATATATAATATTTATTTCATTTTGTTCAAATTACAAATAAATCGTAGAAAATGTATACAATATTAAAAAAAATACAGGCAAAATATCCACATCAGGCTTCGTCAAAATTAAATTATATACCTACTTACATTTTAAAAATATCCAACATGTCAAAATATTAAACTTACTAACTTACTACTAGTCAAATAGACCCCCCCCGTACCGTGTCCTGTCCAAAAGTGCCCATGACACTGGCCGCGTTCCCCCGCTGGATGGCCAAAGAAATTCGTTGCGCCAGAAACGTGCCCGATCTAGGATCCAGTCCCCTTTCTCTCAACCGCCTCCCAATGTCACGCACAAAAGCTTGAGCTTTTTTTTTTATTATTATTAATAATAGGCAAACCATTTGTCTGCCATCTCACCTGATGGAAAAAGATGATGCAGACGACGATGGAGCATGTTTGCCTAGATAATGCCTATTCACTCTTGCCTTGAAGAGGCCCAGGTTATAGGTCAGATCCCCAAGGCCCTGCTGTCTCAAAAGCAACTGGTTTATTAATATTTTTTATTAATTTATCTATTCTAATCAGTTCTCTTCGATTTCTAGCTCGTCTTCTAGACTTACAGAGTGTTTCATTTATACAAATAAATCAATATCAAACTCAATCTAAACTTACCAGCAGATCTGAGGAAAACTCCGCGAACCAAAGTCCAGTTTGCTCAAAAACTTATACCTTCCGTTACAAAGATTTGCAGCGTTGTTGGCAGCCGCACAAAACCGCAGCGCAGACATAAGTCGGAAACTAAAACAGGGAAGTTAATACCCCTCCCTCCCCCCTTCCTGGCACCTTCGAACACGCCGACCTTACAATTAAAGCGAAAGACAAACTGTGATACCTTGCCATTGGCTTTGCGCGTTTACATCGGGATAGTATTACTATGCTGCTAAAATATACAGTCTAAAAAAATGATTCAAATAAGTTAAGAATTCCGTCCCACAAATATAAAATACTAGCAGATAAAATATAGCCTATGACTGTGTTATTCTGATGTATAAGCTACATATTCGTATGATACTTCTACTATATACTCTACTGAGAAAAACTTAGTAATAGGTGTATATATATATATATATATATATATATATATATATATACCCAGGACCATTGCACACTTTCAATAGGCCTCTCACTACTTTTTATATCTACAACTACCTACACTAATACTGTAAAGAGAATATTTGTATTTCTGTACATTCTAACCTCTCAATTTAAAATAAATTTTCAAAAATGGAAAGCTTACTTTTCTGTGGATTAACATGGCTATAATTTTCCCACGGGAACGGGACTTACATGGGAGAAATTGCACGAAACAGCTAATATTTCAGAAATAAAGTTTATCTCCGAACAAGCTCTCATAAACCATTGCATTTTTTAGAACCCCTGTCTTCGGAAAGATATCTATACATCTATACATATAATAAAACTCTAACGGGGCCGTGTCTGTACATGAAATATTTTTTGAAAAATTTAACGGTAGTGTATATAGTTATCGATATAGATACCGAAACACCAATTTTTGGAATTTTTGTCTGTCTGTCTGGTTGTGCACGCATCACTCAAAAACTACTGGACAAATTTTGATGAAATTTGGTATGGAGATAACTGAGTACCCGGGTCAACATCTAGGGTACTTTTTATTCCAGGAAAATGTCTCATTCCTACGGGAAAATATAAAAACTGGTTAAAAAGAGAAATACGTACTACTCCGAAACGATAACACCTAGAAACTTGAAAAATGGTATGTAGGTGTCTTATATGTCGTAGGAAACCAGTATGAAAGGATTTTTGGAAATTCCCACAGGAACGGGAATAAACTGAATCCGCGCGGGCAACGCCGCTGGGCACCCGCTAGTTACTAATAAAATATAACTCTAAAGAGTGACTTTAACATAAGTGGTTTTTTCATGGATGCTATTGCCAAAACTAGACCACACGGGAAGCACTAGCTTTCAAATAAAAAAAACATCATAAAAATCGGTTCCCAGTCGAAAGTTCTGAGGTAACAAACATGAAAAAAACATACGCTACGAATTGAGAACCTCCTTATTTTTTTAAGTCGGTTGAAAAGAATACAGTAACTAAACAGTTACCTAAGTAATTCAGGTATCGTTAAATAGGTACTTGCTTATTGACTAAGTACTAGCGGGTGCCCAGCGGCGTTGCCCGATTATTCCCGTTCCCGTGGGAATTACCGAAAATCCCTTCATAGTGGTTGTCTACGACATAAGACATAAGACACCTACATACCATATTTCAAGTTTCAAGGTGTTATCGTTTCGGAGTATTACGTATCATTCTTATTGAACAGTTTTTCTATTTTCCCGTGGGAATGAGATATTTTCCTGGAATAAAAAGTACTATAGATGTTGACCCGGGTACTCAGTTATATCCATTTCAAATTTCAAATTTCAAAATCCGTCCAGTATAGTTTTTGCGTAATGCGTGACACGGCATAATATAATAAAACTCTAACGGGGCCGTGTTTGTACATGAAATATTTTTGAAAATTTTAACGGTAGTGTATATATTTATCGATGTAGATACCAAAACAGCAATTTTTGAAATTTTTGTCTGTTTGTCTGTGCACGATGATGCCCTTAATACCTGATGTAAACGAACCTGATCTTACAGTAACAGACTATAGCTTAGCTTTATACAACTTTTAAATCTAAAGGATTGTTATAACGACTCCGTTTCGATAAATTGTATTCCTGCACATCGTTACACCAACTATTGAACCGATTGAACGAAACTTCTCATAACTTTTCTTAAAATCTTTCAAAAAACAAATGGTTCTAATAAAGGAAATAAAAAGCAGAAAACCAAACCCGTTTTAACAAGTTATGAACTACCTTATTTCTTTAAAATCCTTTGAAATTTGCTGCTTTAAAAATTTACAACGCTAAACATTTTTGGCTCTAATAGCTTTGCGATTAGGTACTTAAATATGATAACCACTGTAAAGAGTAAAAAAACCGACTTCAATCTTCAACTTATATGGTTTTCTCATGGGATGCCGTTGTCAGAACTGGACGAAATTAAAATGGGACCAATCTGAAAGCACAAGCTTTCAAATAAAAAAAGAATCATCCAAATCGGTTCACCCAGTCGAAAGTTCTGAGGTAACAAACATAAAAAAACAGACGAATTGATAACCTCCTCCTTTTTGAAGTCGGTTAAAAATAGTAATAATCATAATTTCAATCAAATCTCTCTTTCTCGGTCCGGCGATGGGCTCACCACCTATCACGTTTAGGGGTCGAATATTCTCGAAGTGGGTAGTTCCATAAATGGAATACCTCTGCCTCCCCCTCGAGGATAAAAGGCATGAGATTATTCATTTATAGAACTTCTGTAAATGTACATAATTATCATAAATTCTCATTAGCCAACATTAACATTTTCCAGACACCGTTCTTTTTCACTACCACCTTATATCTTTGCAAATATACTTCGACAGGCCTGATTTTTCTCAATGAATATTAGCCGAGCTGTTAAAACACTACCCCAGATAGCTTCAAAGGGAGTAATTCCCCAAGATTTATTCGCAAAAGCAAATCCTTGTACAAAAAAGGCTCAAACCCTTTTCCCGGGTATATTATAATCAAGATTAATTTGTCAGAAGCGGAGACGTCCTATTGTTTACTGATGTAAATCTCTGCTTTATTCCCGAGGAGGCACCTCCAATCACTCCGATGGATAATATAATAGTCGCTTCCATTCGAAGGAAGGCTGAGGAGCTTGTGCATCAGGAAGACAATATCAAATCAAATTGCTTTTTAAACCGACCTCAAATAAAAAAGTTAATTTATAAACCCAAAAACCCGACTGCCTAAAAAGCTGGAAACAAGACCTAGGTATTAGAAAATTAAATCTTCTCAATTCAACAACAAAGACTTATTATTGCCGCCGACTGCGTGAGATTGTTGTAAGATTGTGCACCACTTCTCTAATAGGTCGTGTTTCCAGCTTTTTAGGCAGTCGAGTTTTTGGTTTTTAAATTAACTTTTTTATTTTATACTTTTTAGTTAGTAACCAACTTTAAACCGTTATATTTTATACTTTTTAGTTAGTAACCAACTTTAAACCGTTATAAGTCCAAAATGGCAATTAGAAATGGAAAATGGTAAAAGAAACCTAAACATGATTTTCAAATACCTATCCAATGATACCCCACTTAACATATTTCTTAGATTTTCTTATTTTTCTTTTTTACAATTTGGCGTCAAAAATCCGCCATTTTGTTTTTTTCTAAATTTTATATACCCAGTGTCACTCTCACTGTAGGTAAATACGAATCTAACGACACCTCTCAAGCTAAAATCCATCGAGCCGTTCAGGCTGCAGAGCATGCCAATTGCCAAACAATTATACATACATACATACTCTCGAAAAACATAACCCTCCTTCTGGCGCAGTGGGTAAAAAGAAGGACTCTTCTCAATTCGACCGAATACATTTTTTTTATGTTGGTTCGCGGATAACTTTTTCGTTTATGGACCGATTTTGAATTCTTTTTTTGTTGGAAAGGTGATATCCCAAGGGTACCATGATAGGGAAACCAGGATCTGATGATGGCATCCCAGAGAAATCGAGGGGAACCTTCGAGGATCGTAGTGGCGACTAGTGCTTTTTATTCCTTTTGGTTTCCTGTTTGAAGTAGGTTTTTTTTATTATATTTAAAGCCGGTTTAAATAAAATAATAATTTCACGCCTTTTATCTCCGAGGGGGTAGGTAGAGGTATTCAATTTTTTGATATAGCCACTTTTCACAAGATGTTCTTTGGAACGTAAAAAGTAGCTTTGTAAGACTACTTGTTGCAAGTCATTCATATTATACAGTCATATCAAACTTGAGTATGTCCAATTAGATAACGTCTTTCGGCTGATATGATGATGATGAAACTTGCCTTCTCGATTCTAATATTTGTATACGAGCAGTTCTTATATTAATATACCTTTAAATAAATAAATTTCGTATTTCGGTAATGCCTCTAAAGATTTGAATCAAATTCGGAATTTAGGCAAGGTCTTGTATACAAAAAAAACGTAGAGAAAAGCTTTGTGACCCAATGAATACTTACAGTACGGCCGTTTTAACTTGGCAGCTCTAAAGTTGCGCGAATGACCATTTGGTGGTGACGATACCAACATCAGCCCATCTCGAAAGTGTTCGACAGATTTTCCGATATCGAATATCGAAGCTCCCTGAATACGCCTGCGAGAGTGACAACTTTACTTAGGTCTATTGTTTATGTACAGCGTGTTAGTTTTTTGTTCTTTTATTTTTGTAAATCAATGTTATCTAGTAAAGAAGCGTATGAAAAAATAAAATATATGCAAAATATTATTTATTGTTCATTTGATCTACCCTTTAAATATTCGCCCTTAATTTATAAGGACCTTGTATACGGTTCCTACCTACATTGGTAACATGAACTTGTAAGAATGACGCACAAGACGCACACACGTAGACGCAGAGCCATGCGTCTTTCTACATCGTCATCAACTATGGAGCCGTGAATCGGGCATGTTGGCTCAGTTGGTAGTGACCGTGCCATCTGAGTCGGAGGTCGCGGGTTCGATCCCCGATCGGCGCTAACATGTATGTTGACTATTAAATTTATTAATATTTATTTAAGTATATTTATAAGTTGTTTAGGACTCATAGGCTCTGCCTAGGGGAGCTAAAAAACCATGTGTAAAGAACAATGGCAAAAGTCCATGTGTTTTAGGTACCCCACTTACACCTGCCCACGGAAGACGAAACCGTGTAAAATCGATAGTTCTTGGACAGACTAAGATAATATGTAATCATACCACATTTTTATAAGTTGAGGTTTAAAAGTTATTCGTTACCTAGTATAATTATTTTGTAGGTTATTATGAGATTTTAGGTACCAAAGACGTGTAAAGAAAAAGTTTCTCTAGGAAAGAAAATGATTTTCTTCCAACCTCTTTGTTAGAAAATAGCACTGCCTACCACATGCCATATAAGTTACTCTATGCCAGTGAATGATGGTTTGGGCAAAAAATATCGATACCTATATTAAAATATCGATATTTTTCCAAATACTAAATTAGCATATTATATATATCGTCGATATTTTTAATGGCGATATATCGACATTTATTTCACAGTATCGAATTCGTATCAATTTTAATATATTTTTAACGCAATTCTGGTTTCGTGTTTCATTTCATGTTAGGTACTAGATACTTGCCGACTCAAGCATTTATAAAAATATACTATTTTCATCGTCCTTTTTTACGAATTTGGGAATATGTATATGTAGTAATAATAATGTAAAACTGACGATATATCGATATTTTTCACTTGATTTTTATCTATAGTATTTAGAAATGTCGATACGATAAATATCAATTCATTTTTTCCCTTGGCCATCCCTAGTGAATGACACGGTTGACGTGTGACACGACGTTCAATTTTACCAAAACAACAAAAAAGTTTTTGTATTAATCAAAGACATTAAAATATAGCGGACGGCAGAGTGCCGGTTTGCTACTTTGAATGTTTGCGGAGGAATGGAGAGTAAACTAGATGAAGTATGTGAGATGATGTGTGATAGGAATATTGATATCCTGTGTGTGAATGAGACGAAGAGAAAGGGGAAGGACTTGTCGACGCATGGCCAATTCACAGCCATCTGGTCAGGGGTCGCTGATACTGAATATGGCAGTAGAGGTGTCGGACTTGTCCTTTCTGAGCGAATGATGATAGGCATGAGAGAGTATGAGTGTGTAGATTCTCGTCTTCTTTGGGCTAGACTGAAAGTGGGCATAACATCCATTTTTATAATTGGTGTATATGCTCCCGACATGTCAAAACCTCAAGAAGAAAGAGAATCTTTTTGGGAAGGTCTAAGAGAAGTATGTCTGAAGCGAAAGCCCAATGAACGATTGGTAATGTTAGGGGATTTTAATGCTTGGGTTGGCATGAAAAGGGATGG
Source organism: Ethmia dodecea (assembly GCA_963855545.1). Lineage (NCBI taxonomy): Eukaryota > Metazoa > Arthropoda > Insecta > Lepidoptera > Depressariidae > Ethmia > Ethmia dodecea. The sequence goes on from OY979453.1 coordinate 516,564, forward strand.
ATATGAAAAGGTACTGGGGGCTTTCGGTGATGTAAGAGTTAATGAGAATGGGATAAGACTGTTAGATGTGTGTGCAGAGATGAATCTGAATGTGACAAACACTATGTTTGAGCACCGACAGGTCCATCTGTACACGTGGCAGAGAGGTAATGAGAGAAGCTTGATTGATTTTGTGATTGTAGATGAAAGACTGAGAAGCAAAGTCACAGATACCAGAGCATATAGGGGGGCCAACGTGGGCACAGATCATTACTTGGTAGTGTGTCGAATTAGCGGTCTGTTTTCACGTTGGAAGAACCGTGCACGGGTAAATGTGACTGCGCCAGAACGTATAAAAGTAGAGAGATTGAGTGACCCTGACGTGAAAGAGCAGTATAAAAATAAAATGAGAGAAAATTTTGAAAAAGAATTGAAGGATGACTGTGGAAATGATATTGATTTGATCTGGAATGTTTTGAAGAAGAATGCGGTAAATATTGCGAAGGAGGTGTGTGGTGTAAGTAAAAGGAGGAATGCAAAGAACATGATGGCTGACTGGTGGGATTGGGAGACGAAAAGTGTAGTAGATGATAAGAAGAAAGCATGGCTGGACTTGTTGGCGGTGAAAGCCGACTGCAGAGTGTATGATTGTGAACAAAATAGGGAGAATGTAAAAAGAACAAAAGAGCGGTATGCAGAGTTTAAAAAGAAAGTTAAAGAGTGCGTGGCGAGAAAGAAAGAAGAGAAGAATAATAAGTTGGATCAAAAATTCTGCTCTAGTTTTCGAAATAACATAAAGTTATTTTGGAAACTTGTAAGGAAAGCGCAGGGGCAATCCACAAAATCTTCTCTGAGTGTAATACGTGATGAAAGTGGTGAACCTATGATTGAAGAACTGCATGTACTAGAGCGGTGGAAAAGTTACTTTGAAAGTCTGTTTGAAAAGCAAGAGGATGAGCATGAGAGTGAAATTTGTGAGATATCAATTCCACCGGAAGATTTCGAAATAAGTATGAAAGAGATTGTGGAAGCGCTAAAAAGTATGAAACTAGGTAAAGCTGCAGGATATGATAGCGTGACGGTAGAAATGTTAAGGGCTGGTGACACGTTGGTAACAGGCCTGCTGCAAAGACTCTTTAACCTGTGTTTGGAACATGGCCGAGTACCAGATGACTGGACTAAGGCGGTAATTGTACCACTATATAAAGGAAAGGGGTCGCAACAGGACTGTAAGAACTATCGTGGCATTAGTCTCTTAAGTGTGGTCGGCAAACTATATGCGAGGATATTGATTGATAGGGTCGTGAGTGAAACGAATGAGAGGATATGGGATGTTCAGGCAGGCTTTAGAAGGGGGATGGGATGCATGGATCAAGTCTTTTCCTTACGGTGCGTCACTGAGAAATTTTTGGCAAAAGACCAAAAAATATTCTGCGCCTTTATAGACCTAGAAAAGGCTTACGATAGAGTGAGAAGGAATGAGCTATGGTCAACACTGGCCATGCATGGGTTGAACCCTATTTTGATACAGGGTCTGAAATCCCTCTATAGGGATTCTAGAGCCTGTGTCAGAATTAATGGCGCCTACACGGACTGGTTTGACATCTCTGTGGGTGTTAGACAGGGTTGTGTAGCATCGCCATGGCTTTTCAACCTTTTCATGGATAGCTGTTTGACAGATTTGAAAGAGCGAGATTGTGGAGTACGAATGGGAGAGGTACGTGTCAAATGCCTGTTATACGCCGATGATCAAGTAATACTTGAACCATCGGCGTGTAAGTTGCAGGACACTGTAACTCTTGTGAATGAGGCTTTTAAGAAGAAAGGCATGAAAGTGAATGTAAGCAAGACGAAGGTAATGGTGCTGGAGAAAGATAGGGACATGTCTGAATGTGATATTATGATTGATGGCAAGAAAGTAGAACGAGTGTCAGAGTTTGTTTATTTGGGAAGTAAGTTTACAAGAGACGGAAAGTGTGACAGTGATATTGAAAGGAGGGTGAATGCAGGGAACATGATTAACGGAGCTTTGCACTCCTTTATGAAGAGCCAGAATGTGACAAATAAAGCACGTCTGGCTGTTCATGATGGTGTGTTAGTACCTACGTTGATGTATGGCAGTGAGTGTTGGGTATGGCAGAAGAAACATGAAAGTAGGATAAATGCAGTCGAAATGCGTTCATTAAGAAGCATTAGTGGAGTAAGATTGATAGATAGAGTGAAAAATAGTGTGATCCGAGAGCGTTGCGGCTTGAAAGATGATATAGTGACTAGGATTGAAAGAGGAATGCTCAGGTGGTTTGGTCACATTGAGCGGATGAATGAAAGTCGTCTAACGAGACAAATATACAAGGGTGTTGTGAATGGGCGAGTCGGTAGAGGACGACCTAGGCGCACCTACATCGACCAGATCGGCGATGTGTTGAAGAAAAGCCAGATAAAGAGTACCCGAAACCGACGAGCATGCATGAGTCGTTTGATGGATGTGGAGGAAGCGCGTGAGATCTGCCAGGTTCGTAGCAAGTGGCGGTCTGTTGTCTCTGCCTACCCCAATGGGAAATAGGCGTGAGATTATGTATGTATGTATGTAAAATATAATAGCATAGAGGGGGCATTGGGAATATTTTAATACAAAACTTTGAAGCTCAAGCGTCATGTCCTTGTCATGTCAGTTAGTATGAACGCAAGCTGTCATTCGGTTGAAATTGTACTAGACTTATTCCACTTGGAATAACTTTTGGCTTCAAATAATCCTCGCTTTGTCCCCTTCATGCCTTATATTATATTTTAATCTCTTTGGTATTAATAGATTTCCCAATCGATCGATTCGTGTTTCTATGATAGTTCTGTTTTATTTGACTCAATATTTTCAACTGCTAGATTAATTTAAAAATATGGAAAATTTCGACTTGTTATGAGTCAATATAACAAGCATAGTGTGATACCCCGTGGGTGTCTATTTCAGTGGGTACCAAAGCTGCCGATGTTCTTTGAGTGCCATAATTTAAAAAAAACCGTAGCAACAAGACAGCTCAGACACCGCTAGATAGGCAATGGTGATACAGCGGGGAGTGGAGTGGCGAATAAAAATATGGATCGTGCCGAAGCGAAGCCAGACGGCGCGACAGGGCTGGCGCCAGCGCTCGTGGGATGATCACAGAGTAGGCAGAGGCGCAGACGTGACACGCACTAGCATCAGAGTACTAAGATTTCGCTTCTAAGTGTAAATCGCAACTGGAATAGCTCTCGATGGGCTCACCACCTATCACGTTTAGGGGTCCAATATATCTCGTGAAATGTTGGTATATCCAGTAATGGAATACCTCTGCCTACCCCCTCGGGGATAAGAAAGGCGTGAGATTATATTATAATAGCTCTGAGGGCTCAGATTTATTTCGTTTTGTCCATATAAAAATCTCATCGGTCTGATTTTTTGATAAATTTGCTTTTGACGTGATAACGTCTTCTAAATCGATGAACGCCGGCTGCACGAATAACATAAAACTCTAAAAAGTAAAATACCGACTTCAACGAATTATACTAAAAAATACAGTTGAATTAAAAACCTCCTCCCTTTTGAAGTCTGTTACAAAAAGAATCATAGAAATCGGTTGGCGTGATATTGAGTTATTCGTCCATTTGTCGCGTACATACTTAATTCATGGATGGACACAGCCAATGTTACGGAACCTTAAAAATCTATAAAACAGCTAATGTTTTATAGATTTTTAGGGCTCCGTCCCCAAAGGGTAAAACGGGACCCTATTACTAAGACTCCGCCGTCGGTCCGTCTGTCACTAGGCTGTATCTCATAAACCGTGAAAGTTAGACAGTTGAAATTTTCACAATGATGTATTTCTGTTGCCGATATAACAACAAATACTAAAAAACAGAATAAAATAAATATTCAGAGAGCCTCCCATACAACACACTTGTTTTTGCCGTTTTATAGATAATAGTACGGAACCCTTCGTAAGTCCGAATCGCACATTGGTCGGTTTTTAAATTCAATAACAACAAATCATGTACTGCTGCTACTCAAACTATGAAAAAAGCTGTTAATTTAGGTCCACAATTAACGTTATCAACCTCTTAATCTTTGACAACGGCTTCCACTCTCTTCGTTTCCAAGACGCAGCGAGATCCTATTGGTCTACAAAAATAAACAGAATTATTTTAACCAATCACAGGACAACAAACAATCCTTTCCGGCAATCACAAAACGAAAATTCCTTCCGAACAACCAATCAGGAGTCTCGTTCAAAAATTTGAATCTCTGCTGAGAATCACAACATGAGCTCTAGGAATTTTTGTTATTTCTACAATAGTTAATTAAAATCGTCTATAAATATAATGTTAAGGTGATTGTGAAGTGTTTGTGATATAGTGATAATAATGATAATGATTTACGTTATAGATGTCATCTTGTTGATTGTTTTGGTGAGTTGGATTTGAAAGTTTTTGACCTAGTTGTAGAAATGATACAATTGGATATGACCCCATTTGGAAAGTTATGACCTAGTTTATTATAATCACGAGTATTATGAATTAATTAAATATTTGGTAGAATATTCAATTTATTTAGCGAATAATATTATGTTCAAACCACAATGTCACTATGCAGGCTTTAGCTTTAATAATTACTTGTAACTTTAAAATTAATTTGGCGAAATATAATTTATTTGGATCACAATTTCATTACGCGAAATTATTTTGATAAATATTTTTCATTTATCAATAGTTTATTACATTATGTCTGTTTGAATACGGACCATAATCAGATATTTCTATTAGATACAATATCTATTATACTGAAAAAGTAAATACATTTGAAAATTAATTGGACAAATATTTAATAGATCAGTTTTTCGCAGGATGATAATCATATGACTAAAATAAAAAAAATAAAAAAGACAGAGGTATTCCATTATTGGATATAACCACTTTTCACGAGATATATTGGACCCCTAAACGTGATAGGTGGTGAGCCCATCCCCGGACCGGGTCTATTTACACATGTCTCAGAATTAATTCTGGGACCTGCGGCTATAATATGATTGTGCTGTTAAAATAACACAATATTTATTTTAATATTATAGACACTATGTATTTATAATAGACACTATGATTATAATTTCGTCCATTTATAATTTTGGTGCTTTACCTAACAGGGCTGTTTATGCTATAACTTAAGATTATTATGTAAAACAAGAAGGCAATAGCTATTACTATTAATTCTTACAACCAATTTCTACATTGGATGAGTTCTTCTATTTATAGATTTAATTTAACTTTAGTATATTTTTGTATAAGGTTGTTTAGTTACTTATTTCTAATTCAATGTGACTTTTAATAAGCGAAATATTTAGCCATGAAAATATGTTTTGAATTGACTATTTTTTGTTCTAGTTCCTCCTCATCATATTGTTGTGTTGCTACGGCACCTTCTGTATCTACCGGGTCGTAACAAGCATTCAGGTATGCTAATTATTAGAAGGTCGTTTCAAATCTATTGCAAATATTTTAAGGGTAGGTACAGCCAACAAAGTTGTTAGGGTTACATGGCCAGGAACTAAGAATTCATTTTTCTGGGCAAGTCATAAATAAATCTTATTGATTTATGTTTATTTCGAAAGGTATCTTTGATCCTATAATTTACCAAAAAAATACTATAAATACATTTAAGGCTTTAAGAGAAAAGTGAATCTTAATTTTGGCCATGTAACACTAACAACTTTGTTGACTGTACAAATATGTAAGAAAAATATAAATCTATACTAGAATTATAAAGAGAAGAGGTTTGTATTTTTGTATGTTTGTTACGAATAAACTAAAAAACTACTGGACCGATTTTCAAAATTCTTCCACCAATGGAAAGTTAGAAGATCCTTGAGTAACAAAGGCTATATTTTATTCCCGTATTCCCACGGGAACGGGAACTACGCGGGTGAAACCACGCAATTCATACATGGAGATTAATGTAAATGTAACGAAACCTTGCTCAGAAAAATTGTCACATCACCTATTTATAACCACTTTTCCTGTGCAGTAGGGTAATTGTACACTCAAAATTAAAAAACATTTCTGTAACTTTCAGAGGCCAATATCATTAAGGCCGACAAGAGTCGTTTTCTCCCATAAGAAGGAAGAAGGCGCCAATGCAGAACTGAGGTACATTACATCTAAGAGTACTTTTAGGTCTCGTCCCCACTAGGAACATTTAATTTTGTCGAGCGACATGTGTCCCCGGGCGACGTCGGGCGATGTCGGGCATTGTTGAAACTGTTCCTTATCACTACTCTTCATCGACTGTGCGACAAAGAACAGTTTCAACAATGTCGCGGCGATATCGTCCGACGTCGCCCGGGGACACATGTCGCTCGACAAATGTTCCTAGTGGGGACGAGGCTAGGGTTCCGTAGCCACAGAGAGTTTTTTTGACGTGATAACGTAAAATAAATAAATAATCTCACGCCTTTCATCCCCGAGGGGGTAGGCAGAGCTATTCCTTTACTGGATATACCCACATTTCACGAGATATATTGGACCGATAAACGTGATAGGTGGTGAGCCCATCGCCGGACCGGGTCTGTTTACACATGTCTCAGAATTAATTCTGAGACCTGCTTCTTCACGATGTTTTCCTTCACCGTCGAGCTAGTTTTTGAAAAACTCATTGGTACATGCCAGGATTCGAACCCGAGCCTCACTGATTTTCGGCCGACTCTTTAACTGTATAGGCTATACGTGATATGATAACGTTTTATCTATGAACGCCAGCTGCACGTACGAAAAAGTGTCGTGTTCCGCCTAAGCCGAACGTGCAAGCAAGATCGCGAAACAACGATAGAGAGGCGCGATCGGCCTAAGTGATCGCATCTATCTCTATCAGACAACCTTTTTTTTTCTTTTTTATTATTTTAAGTAAATGCTTGTTTACTTTCATTTCAATATCTTTCATGTACATTCAATCACGTCTCTATTGTGAGCTCCGACTGACCGTTCAACATTGCGCAGAAATAGTTTTCACTAGGGGAAAATTCTAAAGACAACTTTTGCAAAATCTGTCCCGAACATTGTGATTCCACCGGGCAAAACTCAATGAAAATAAAAATGTTTTTAATCAATATAAGTGAATTTATCAGAAAGTTATTGCTGATATTACCGCTCTGGAATGTATTATAGCTGCTAACTCCACAATACAACATTATTATAAACAAAAATATAAAAATGTCATGTCTTTATCCCCTAGCTAGATTGTCGATAGAGCATATAGCAGTGATAGCGACATGCGATCATATACGGTTATCGCACCTGCTTCACATGAAGATAATCAGTGAGGCTCGGGTTCGAATCCTTCCATGTCCAATGAGTTTTCAAAACTTACGTACTTATTTATTTCTATCTCAACGATGAAAGAAAACATCGTCAGGAAACCCGCAGGTCCTAGAATTAATTCTGAGACATGCGTAAAAGACCCGGTCCGGAGCTGGGCTCACCACCTATCCTTTAGGGTACAAAAAATATCTCGTGAAAAGTGGGTATATCCAAAAATGGTATACCTCTGCCTACCCCCTCGGGGCGAGATTATTAATTTTAATAAATTATATTCGATCCTGGTATATTATTATTTTTTTGAACCCATATGGATATTGGATATAGGTATATTTTTGGACCCATAAACGTGACTGGTGGTTATTCTAAACAACCAATACAGCACCATAAGATACACTTTTATTCTTTCAGTGCTGCTCTGTAGAAAATTTACACAATGTTGAGCACAGCCGCGGGACAGTACTAGTTTTCCATAAACACTGTCGAGGGAACAAAAGTAAACTAAACATCGCTTACGACTTCTGCTTGCTAACTTTTTAGTATGTAGAGTTTTCAGTATAAACTGTATGCGAAGAGCTACGCTAGAACTGGGGATGCTACGAACGCTACGGGCGTAGCAGTTCGACGTAGCACTTTTGACTACAACTTTGAGTATATTTTGCATGATCATTTGGTATATTTGGAATGTTTGTGATATGAATATTTTGTTATACTATGAATACCGTTCCCGTGGGAATATTATATAGTCCATGTTACTCATAATAATAAAGAATTTTTAAAATAAGTCACGCAAAATTGGACCAAAATTCAAAATTCAAAATCGTTTATTTTCTATTGGTATTAAAATATACACTTAGAAACGTCAATATTTTATAATAACAAGGCACTCTAAACTCGTCCATGAAGATTGGCTAAATGCAAACGAGCTGCTGGTTCCGAATGCAGTACCCCGAGAGACCTTTCGAATGAACCATTTGAAACGGAGCCGCGGACAACCTAACATGAAGTTATCTTCAAAATATAAATGGCAAAGGCCAATTTATCAATTCCAATAAAAAAATTGAATATATGATGCAAGTTGAGTGTTTTATTAGATATTTAAAAAATACGCTTAAAAATCACCCTTTATTTTGCAAAATCCTGTCTAAGTGGATGCCTACACTATATAAGCTATGTGCAAAATTTCAAGTCTCTAGACCCAGAGGCCGTGAGTTGATATATCAACCAATCAGTCAGTCAGTTTATCATTTTATATACCGTCTGATAGATAATGTATTGTTATCTTGCGAGGATTTAGTTCGCTTTCCAAAAAAAACGCACACTATTTCGTACCTGATCCATCAACTTTCTTTATCCCTGGATGTCCACAGAATACCAGCGTCACGTCGAAGTTAATATTTCCTACACTAACAACCAATTCCTCTCAGAACCGTGGTGGCCTACCAGAATCCGTTCACCGGCGACTACTGCGTGCACAAGAGCCGCGGCGCAGGCGGCTACGAGAACGCGCTGCAGTCGCCCGACAGCGGACTGTCCGACGAGTACGAGCCGCTGAGGCCTGCGCCGGCGCACGTGCCGAAGCTGCTCCCAGAACTGAGTCCCCTCCCTTCACCGCACTGGAGCAACGAGGTAAGAACCCATAGATCTTCATCGACAAGTCTTGTTATTAGACTATTGATATTTCTAAGTGTACCTTTGGACCTATACTTTTGATCAGACGCCCGGTTCTTTAATCAAAAACTGAGACTGTAACTATCTTGAATAGGGTTGTGTCCTACCTAGTCAAATCAGTTACTTTTTACGATCTGTCAAAACGAAATTTTACTATGGAAAATGTACTGAAATAGCAAACCGTGACGTCATAGTTTGTACTACTCAATTGCAGTACTTTTTTTGATAGTTTTATTATTTTTAAATTTGCTATAATTGTAAATTGAAAATCAAAATACATATTTTGAGGTGCTTTGGGATAATCTTTTTAATGTATGACTACTCGCAATTTAATTTCGATGCTGTCAACTACCCAATTGTTGTAGCCAAATAGTTTGGAAGAAAAAAAAGTCTATAGAAACTTTTTTCAATAAAATAAACATGCTGCTAGTAAATAAATAAAAGCACGCTTTGTGCTTTTATTTATTTACTAGCGACCCGCCCTCCCTTCGCTTTGGTTTATATGGTACTAGCTTTTACCCGCGGTGTCGGCCGCGTACGTTTATTTCACCCCCTTAGGGGTTGAATTTTGCAAAATCCTTTCTTAGTGGATGCCTACTCTGTATAAGCTGTCTATGTGCAAAAATTCAAGTCTCTAGACCCAGCGGCTTAGGCTGTGCGTTGATATATCACCAATCAGTCTGTTTATCATATTATAAATATACTAGCCACCCGCCCTGGCTTCGCACGGCTGCAATGCTTATACTAAAACCTTCCTCTTGAATCACTCTATCTATTAAAAAAAAAACGCATCAAAATCCGTTGCGTAGTTTTAAAGATTTAAGCATACATAGCGACATAAGGACATAGGGACATAGGGACAGAGAAAGTGACTTTGTTTTATACTATGTATTGATTGATAGATAAAAAATCCCGCTTGAATCACTCTATCTATTAAAAAAAACGCATCAAAATTCGTTGCGTAGTTTTAATCTTTCTAAACATCTGACTATCAGAATTAGATTTTTATATTCCTTTCATATTTTTCATTTATATTTATTCAGAGCAAATATTTTTCGCATTGAATTGATTACACATGCCATAATAATAAATTAATCACAATACAAAACACAATGTCAAGCCATAATAATAAATTTATCACAAATTAATTCATTTAATAATTTATTAAATTTATTGTTATTACTGTGCAATGATGTGGCTTCTGATCATTGTCTCGACGGTCTTTGTTGGTGAACTAACAGAGCTAATTGTGGTCAAATACTATGAGTATGAGTCACTTACAGTATAACTATAAGTGACTCATTTCGGGCTTAAGTAACATAAATAAATAAATAAAATAAATAATCTCACGCCTTTCATCCCCAAGGGGGTAGGCAGAGGTATTCCATTACTGGATATACCCAAATTTCACGAGATACATTGGACCCCTAAACGTGATAGGCGGTGAGCCCATCGCCGTACCGGGTCTATTTACACATGTCTCAGAATCAATTCTGAGACCTGCGGGTTTCCTCACGATGTTTTCCTTCACCGTCGAACTAGTGATAGGTAAATATGTACGTAAGTTTTTGAAAAACTCATTGGTACATGCCAGGATTAGAACCCGAGCCTCACAATTCCAGGAAATACTTTCAGCTGAGTTGTCAGGAAGGTAGAGTATACTTGTCAAAACTTAAGAGGTAATTAGACCCGGCAGCAGAGTTAATCGGCCTGGAGCACGGCAGTTCTGTCGTATTCATTACTCGGCGAAACTTCCCTTTGTCTCGAATTAGAGGATAAAACTGACTTCTTTGAAAGATTTTCGTTTATTCATCTACTTTTAGTGGACTCTTATTGCTCGAGATAAGTTCAAATTCGACAAAATTTAAATAACACTAAAAAACCGTGGTGTATATTGGAATAAGCTTGCCTATTTTGCGTGAGCCCGGGTTCGATTCTGAATGAGAGAGAGTACCAATTTTTTTTATTACTTACGTACATAACGGTAAAGAAAAACAACCCAAAGAAACCCGCATCCATTTCGGAGCGTCTACTCGAGACAAACTTTCAGTTAGACAAAATTATTAAAAATGGTAATTAATTGATTAGGCATCGAAAAAATAGCAGTTTTTACTTAAGTTTTAACTTATTTTGATATTACAAACACAATTCCATTTTGTTATTAGAACCTAAAAACCAGCTTAGCTGCTACGGTACAGTTATTTATTTAGCAAATATCACGATTAGAAGTTTTTTGCAAAATCAATTACTTTATTAAATGACAATAAAACTAAAAGAAAGAATTGTATACAGAAACCTTGAACAACAATAAAAAGATTAAAATATAATAGGGCACAGAGGTGGCATTGGGAATATTTTCATGCAAAAACTTGGAATCTCAAGAGTCATGTAGTAGGTACCTACCTAAATATAATGATTGTATTATAAACCTGTTTATGTGCTGTAAAAGAAAATAAATCTTTTATCTATCTATCATGTCAGTTAGTATGAACGCGAGCTGTCATTCGGTCGAATCTCGGTCAATGTACTGCAACTGAGCCCGAGGGCTGAGTAAGCCCCTAAGCGGTAGGTAGTGGTCGATTGAGCCCGTGGGCTAAGTTGGTCTTTAGCTATAAATTAGTGGGTGAACGGGCCTGCGGGCTCAGTTAACACAGTAGGTCAAGTTACCCATAGAAAAAATAAGAGTGTCAACTTAGCCCGCGGGCTAAGTGGTCTGTGCGCTCATTTGACCACGAAGCCCAATAACACTAGACTTTTGACCACTAGTAATATTTTTTTACTTCAGATTTTCCTCGCTTTGTCCCCTCTATGCCCTATTATATTTTAATCTCTATAAACTACAATAACAAAATTAATTTTGCTCAAACATTATAGCTCAGATCACATGTAATTTCATCAGCTGCCATATTAACTGAATTACCAGAGATAATTCCACTTCATACGATAACGTAGAGTCGAGCTTCACTGTGGGAGTTTCGGACAATGGAGAAATTTATGACAGACATTATGCGACCATTTGGGATAATAAGTGCACAGTGTATATTACCCCAAATTTTAATGGTGACCCCAAGACAAAGTTTAATTGTTTCTAGGGTTGTGTCCGTCTGTCTATCCGTCAGTGGATCTCATGAAATGTATTACGTAAACTCAAGGGCCTGACATAACTTAATAATACAATATGTGCCCATTTATATAAGAGACTAGAAACGCGGATCACTTTGGTTCATTGTCACTTCGTTACATAGTGTAAAATGAAGTCGCTTTCCGCGTTCGTAATCTACTAACTCCTGAACCACGCAACGGATTTTGATGTGGTGAAAGAACAATAAACGAGTGATGTTTTTATGTAATGATTCAAGAGTAGTGATAGCCCGAACAGTTAAAGGGCCGGCCGAAAATCAGTAAGGCTCGGGTTCGAATCCTGGCATGTACCAATGAGTTTTTCAAAAACTTACGTACTTATTTATCACTAGCTCGACGGTGAAGAAAAACATCGTGAGGAAATACGCAGTTCTCAGAATTAATTCTGAGACATTTGTAAATAGACCCGGTCCGGCGATGGGCTCACCACACCACCTATCACGTTTAGGGGTCCAATATATCTCGTGAAATGTGGGCATATCCAGTAATGGAATACCTCTGCCTACCACCTGGAGGATAAAAGGCGTGAGATTATGTATGTCTCAGAATTAATTCTGGGACCTGCGGGTTTCCTCACGATGTTTTCCTTCACCGTCAAGCTAGTGATAAATATGTACCTACGTAAGTTTTTGAAAAACTCATTGGTACATGCCAGGATTCAAACCCGAGCGTCACTGATTTTTGGCCGGCTCTTTAACCGTAAGGGCTATCACTGCTCTCAATTTTCATACCAATGTATATTGGATATGTGTGTGTTACTGTATGTCTACAATACAATAATTTCAAAAAAGTATTATATTCTAACGCCAACTTGCTTATTAAAATTTAAATCTTCATTTAAGTCAAAAATCATTTATTTTTTGTAAGTAAAAAAGGTCCACTTAGAAACGTCAATAGTCTAACAACAAGGCACTCTAAAATCGTCCATGAAGATTGGCTAAATGTAAACAGCAGCCCATCTCCACCGACAAGTTGCTGGTTCCAAATCCAGTACCCCAAGAAGAGCCAGCAAGAAACTCAAGGGCAGCTCTTTTTAATTCATCTTCTTCTGGTGCAGTTGGGTAATAAACTGTTTCATGTTTTTCAGACGGACCTGGTGAAACCCCCAATGACTCCCGTGTACGCAGACAACAGCCTCAACAAAACCTGGAACTGGAACTACAAGGAATACCAGATATAACCGGAAGCATCCAGAATACACTAGCTATGACTAACTTTAAAAGATGAAGCGACACCTAGCAGTACTGCATCGAACTAACTAAAGCGCTATAGACGGCAAAAGTCCTAAACCGCGCTATCGAAGTTTTCTCATGAGTTTGTATAAATACAACTCTTCAACATCAATGTTGGACCATGGATTCAAAGCACGATGAGATCGCCTGGTGGAAGATCTTCCGTTTTTACGATGGAGAAGCATTCCATTCCGCTCCTCCATAAATATTTCAATGCTAATTTACGTTGGAGAACTCTTACCAATAAAGAAAAGAAGAAGATCATAAATAAATTAGATATTATCAAAAAATCTTAATCTATATAATACTAGCGGTTCTGCGAGGTTTCACCCGCGTAGTTCCAGTTCCCGTGGGAATAGGGGAATAAAATATAGCCTATGTTACTCAGGGATCTTCTAGCTTTCCATTGTTGGAAGAATTTTTTAAATCGGTCCTGTAGTTTTAGAGTTTATTCGTAACAAACATACAAAAATACAAGTCTTTCTTTTCTTCAGTTCCTCTTTATTATATCAATAATCTTAATCTATATAATAAACTAGCGACCCGCCCCGACTTCGCACGGGTGCAATGCTTATAATACTAAAACCTTCCTCTTGAATCACTCTATCTATTAAAAAAAAACGCATCAAAATCCGTTGCGTAGTTTTAAAGATTTAAGCATACATGGGGACATAGGGATATAGGGACAGAGAAAGCGACTTTGTTTTATAATATGCAGTGATAGTGATTGATTGATGGATCAACCCACAGCTAATACAGCTACACTATAAAACCTTGAAAGTGAACAAAAGTTACATGTAGGAAATTACCACCAAGAAGGGATTTTTGGAATTTCCCACGGGAACAAGAATAAACAGGAACAATATAAAATATCATAACAAGAAAAGTGTAAAACAGTATCAAACAAAGTGTCTAAAAGTACCCTATTCAGTTTGTGATATGGCCATCTGGGATTCTGCTTTAAGAGTATTTTGGATCAAGAAACCATGTTACACTAGTGTGGAGCGTTAACGACGCTAAAAAGTAATTTTAGAATCTGCTATAGTCATCACTTAAGCCATAGGACGTCCACTGCTGAACATAGACCTTCCCCATTGCTTTCCAAAATGGCCTGCATTATGCACATTGACGGAACCTATACTATGTCATCTGTCCAAAATCTTTTGGGTGAACGTTGCACACTGCTTTTCAACCGACTTCAAAAAAGAGGAGATTACCAATTCGTCTGAATGTTGTTTTTTTAAATTTTTTACCTCAGAACTTTCGACTAGGTGAACCGATTTGGATGATTCTTTTTTTATTTAGAAGCTGGTGCTTCCATATTGGTCCCATTTTAATTTCGTCCAGTTCTGACAATAGCATCCATGAGAAAACAATATAAGTTGAAGTCGGTTTTTTACTCTTTAGAGTTCTATATTATTGTCTTTAGAACTATTCTGCTTTATTTTTTTTTTGTTCACGCTGTTGGGTTTATGGTTTTTCTAAATAACACTTGCTATATTCTGTGAGAGTCATATTACAATGTAGCTTAAGAACGAATTTCCACATAACCGCAGTAAGAAGGAGAAGCCGCTATACGAGTCACATAAATCTTTCTCGCTCTCATTAGTGCTCAATTGTATATTCGTTCTTAACTTACAGGCAGCCCCATACTCCAGAATCTTTTCTTTCGGTGATTGAGCCGTGTAATGTTTCCTCCTTAAAAATGTTCATGTTCACTCAGACGTGGAATCAAAAGCTGGATTCAATTCAAATGGGGATTCGATTCTAAAGTTCAAAGATAATCCGACAGGTCGGAAAACTAAAGTGATCGAACAAAGGGAGGGGAGTGGACAGTGATCGGAGTCGGTGCCTCTGAAAGGCGAAACCTCTTTTGTTCTCCGAAATGTCTCTGATTTTGGCTGGCGTTTGAATATCGACTTCCACTGAACTGTATAGCGGCAGACTATAAAAATAACAGAACTCGAAAGAGTAAAAAACAGACTTGATTGAATTATGCTAAAAAATTTACAACCTCTTCCTTTTTGATGTTGGCTAAAAAAAGAACAAAAATACATTGCAAGTTAAGTTAAAGCTTCTAATGAAATAAGTTCGAGTTGTCCATCTTAGAAACTGGATCATCTTATTGACGACTAACAGGGCCCCGCGGTTTCACCCGCGTAATTCCCCTTCCCGTGGAAATACGAAGATAAAATGTAGCCTATGTGTTATTCTGATGTATTAGCTATATAAATGGAAACTTGTAATTAGCTTTTAGTTGTTATCTTTTGTTGCCTATATTTTTTGTGTACTTAGCTGTAAGTTTTCCTAAAAGTAAATAAATAAATAAATATAACTGTAAAGTTTCATCAAAATCCGTTCAGTAGCTTTTGCGTGAAATAATAACAAACATCCATACATACAAACTTTCGCGTTTATAATATTAGTAGGATTGCGAGTATCAACTCTCAATTGGGGGAGGCCTATGTCCGGCAGTGGAATAATTATTAGGCTAATGAAAAAATAATGGCTACTTGAGTATAACTTGTGATTACTTATAAAACTTGATTGAATCATAATCAGTAATTGCAAATTATTTTCTTCTAGAAGGTAGTTCTACTTCTTCTTACTGCTATGGCTTGCACCATTCATTGTCTAATTTTCAGTCCAATTAAATTTAAGAACTGAATATTATAAAACATTTGAAAGTTACGCTTGAAGAGTTTATGATCATTCCAATATGACTATTGTTAAAAGAATTGCTCATAAAATGTACATAATTTAATTATGTAAATGTTACAGCGACTCATTGAATATTAAATGTGATTAAATCATATTCCTTCAGTAGTTTTATTCAAGTGTATAACTATTCAAAGAGCGGAGCTAAATTAGAAAATCTTACAATTAATTAATTTATATTTTTTTATTTTAAAATATTATTTAATATTAAATTTAATTAAGAAACTACATTTATTTATTTTCTATAGTGCAGATTAAATTCTTTATAAGCATTGATTACAGTACAATATTTATTTTTATACCTCTCCCTTACCTAACCTTGTCTTACCTTTATTAATTGTACCTAATTAAAAATGATTAGGTTGAATTTCACAACAATTCAAAATTCGAATGACAAAGAAGTAAAATTGTGTGTTTGTTTGTATTTTGGAAAATATAATCTCTAAAACTTTAAAACAGTGATAGCCCGAACGGTTAAAGAACCGGCCGAAAATCAGTGAGGCTCGGGTTCGAATCCTGGCATGTACCAATGAGTTTTCAAAAACTTACGTACATATTTATCACTTCTTTTATCGATTATTATATAATAATCGATAAATATGTATTATCGATATACATATTTATCGATTATTTCACTTCTTTTGAAAAACTGCTTGAAAACGTAACTCCGTTATACAGTCACACAGTAATAATGGGTGATTTCAATACATGCCTTCTTAAAAATGATTCTCGATCTCATAGTTTACATTCAGTTCTCAATGCATGCAACATGGCAGTCCTTCCTCTTAGGGCCACTCATAACTTTCCCAACTGTACCCCATCTCTTCTTGATCTAATTCTTGTGTCGTCTCCTAACCATGTTTCTAAGCACGGCCAGTGTTCTGCTGATGCGTTTTCCTATCATGATTTGCTTTATCTCTCTTATAAAATTCGTCCCCCCAAGTCTAAACCGAAAATTATTATGCAACGCAATTTTAGTGGTATGGATCACGATCTACTTTACGCTGATGCTTTAAACATGGACTGGTCAGAAGTCACTGGAGCAGAGACTGTGGACGCGCAAATAAATGCTTTTATTTCTCTCCTCAAACAGCTTAACGACGTCCATGCTCCTATTCGCGCCATTAAAATAAAACATCTTCCGGCACCCTGGCTCACTGACGAGTTAAAAACTATTATGCACAGAAAGGGAGTTGCAAAATCAAAAATGAAGCACCGACCGACGGACCTTAATAAGGATAAATATAAAAATATTAGGAATCACTGCAACAAGGTGTGTAGGGATGCACAAAGGCGTCATATCCATCAATCAGTTGATGATGGAGATCCAGCCAAGGTCTGGAAGTTTCTCAGGTCCTTAGGAGTTGGTAAATCACGTCACGACACAGTCCCAAAAGATCTAAATTTTGAGCTACTCAACCAGCACTTTTCTTGCTCTTCCACATTTGACGCTGATACGAAAGCCAACACACTTACTTATCTTACATCGATTCCAACTCCGGACAATTCACCCTTCTCTTTTAATCAATTTTCCGATTGTGATGTTAAGAGAAACATTATGTCCATATCCTCCAATGCTGTGGGCAGTGACAATGTTAGTCGTAATATGCTAATACCAATTATCGATATTGTAGTTCCTGTTATAACTTGTATATTAAACAGATCGGTATCCACTGGTACGTTTCCTACTGTTTGGAAGGAAGCTGTTATTATTCCTTTGCCCAAAAAATCAAACCCAGTGTCCTTCTCCGATTTTCGTCCTATCTCTATTCTGCCTTTCCTGTCAAAAGTCCTTGAACGCCTTGTCCACCAACAATTGAGTAAATACCTCTCAAGCCACAATCTCCTTAATCCCTATCAATCTGGTTTCCGGTCTGGTCATAGCACAGTTACAGCTCTAGTTAAGATAACTGACGACATTCGTTTCGCTATGGAGAACCGTCAACTCACGGTACTAACCTTGCTTGACTTTAGCAATGCGTTTAACACAGTTGATTTTGACGTTTTGCTGGGTATTATGTGTTCTCTTAACATATCTCCAACGGTTATTGATTGGTTTCATAGTTATTTGCACGGCCGTCGGCAGCGCATCCGTACTGAAGAGTCCTTCTGTGCATGGTGCAATACTACCTCCGGAGTTCCACAAGGTGGCGTCCTATCTCCTCTTCTTTTTGCAATCTTCATCAACTCTATTACCTCAAATCTTACTTCTTCTTACCACCTTTATGCAGATGATCTCCAAATATATAAACATGCTTCTCTTAGTGAGTTAGATAACGCCATACAAGCCACCAATTTGGATCTACTGCGGGTATCTCAATGGAGTAATCGGTTTGGTTTAAAAGTCAATCCGTCAAAAACCCAAACCATCATACTCGGTAGCCCGAGGCTATTATCAAGGTTGGACTGGAACTCCGTATCACATATTATTTTCGATGACGTGCACATCCCTTTCTGTGACCAAGTAAAAAATTTAGGTGTCCTATTGGACAAAAAGATGTCCTGGGCTCCTCAAGTAGCGGAGGTCAGCAGGAAGATGTTTGCGGCATCTGCGTCTCTCAGGAGGCTACGTAACTTCCTACCCACTGCCACTAAAATTGCACTTGCTCAATCACTCCTTCTGCCAATTTTAGACTATGCCGATGCCAGCTATCTTGATCTGTCCGAATCCCAGCTAGATAAACTTGAGCGTCTCCAAAATTTCTGCATTCGTTTTGTATATGGGCTACGCAAGTATGACCATGTTTCCCATTTTCGTTCTCAGCTCAAGTGGCTTCCAATTCGTCTTCGGCGGAATGTTCACATTCTCTCCCTGCTTTACTCTGTGCTGTTTATTCCTTCTACCCCTCCCTACTTAAAAGTTCTTTTTAAACGACAGGGCGATTCCACCGATCGGTCTTTGCGAGAGTCTCGAAATTATCTTTTACAATTTCCTCGTAATACAACAGAATTTTACAGTAACTCATTTACCGTTCAGGCTGTTCGCTTGTGGAACGCATTACCCCTGTGTGTCAGAAGTGCTGAATCGATTCACATTTTTAAAACTCGACTGAAGGCTCACTATCTTGCAAGCATTGATGTGAATTAATTTTCTGTTTTATTTGTTATAATTATTATCTATTATTATTATAGAGTGAAAAATAGTGTGATCCGAGAGCGTTGCGGCTTGAAAGATGATATAGTGACTAGGATTGAAAGAGGAATGCTCAGGTGGTTTGGTCACATTGAGCGGATGAATGAAAGTCGTCTAACGAGACAAATATACAAGGGTGTTGTGAATGGGCGAGTCGGTAAAGGACGACCTAGGCGTACCTACATCGACCAGATCGGCGATGTGTTGAAGAAAAGCCAGATAAAGAGTACCCGAAACCGACGAGCATGCATGAGTCGTTTGATGGATGTGGAGGAAGCGCGTGAGATCTGCCAGGTTCGTAAAAAGGGGCGGTCTGTTGTCTCTGCCTACCCCAATGGGAAATAGGCGTGAGATTATGTATGTATGTATGTATTATTATCCTCAAGTATGTGTGAAAGTATTTTCTATTCTTGTTTATTTTATTTAATATATATTATTTATATATTTATTTATTTATGTATGTAAGAGTATGTTCAATTTATAGTGCACCGTCTACCCTAGTTCTAATCTCTCAGTTTCATCCATCCTAAGGTTGTCTGGAAGAGATCGCTAAAAGCGATAAGACCACCCATTGTACTTTAGTTAATGTTGGTATCCATATTGTGTTGTTTTTGGTGTACAATAAAGAGTTATTGTATTGTATTGTATTGTATCACTAGCTCGACGGTGAAGGAAAACATCGTGAGGAAACCCGCAGGTCTCAGAATTAATTCTGAGACATGTGTAAATAGACCCGGTCCGGCGATGGGCTCACCACCTATCACGTTTAGGGGTCCAATGTATCTCGTGAAATATGGGTATATCCAGTAATTGATTCATGATTAGGTTTATTCTAACTAAATTTGTAATAATGTAATTTTAATGTAATGTCTGTGTGTCTATAGGTATACTTTTAATATTAAATTTTTGCATATCACTATTAATATCTGCATGTCAAATAGACTAAATATGTGATACCATACTACTTGAAACACCGAAACTGAACCATATTTATTGCAAATAAATCATTTCATTTCATTTCATTTCATTGAATACCTCTGCCTACCCCCTCGGGGATGAAAGGCGTCAGATTATTTATTTTATTTTTTATTTATTTTATATTTTATTTATTTTATATTTTATTATTGTAAACTGAAGCAAAACTAGTGCCTAGTCTAGTCTTATATCATATAATCAGCCTCAAAAACTCAGTGGGAAACAAAAACACCTCACACTCTCCAAATAGCAAACTTAAACGAAGTATTTACTTAACTTCTTCATTCAAGCTCAACCGCTGAGTATGCACAGAATTCCCTATTCCCGTCGGGAAATCCCTGCACAGGAATGCATTCCGCGGGATTGCGTCGGCTGCGTCAACAGATGCAAGTCAAATGCTTGGGAAACACAGGGCGAGTGGGGAGCCAGATTTTAAAACGTTCCACTCCCTGGGACTATTCAAATGGACTGTGTGGAATTTAAGAGAAATATTTAAAGCCACTGCTATGAGAATGAAAATGGTACTGAGTAGGTAAGACACGCAATTGTTGACACCTACCCCAGGTATAAGAAAAATAGTTAGGGTCAATTTATTTATTTATTTATTTTTCGGAAAACTTACAGCTAAAATAACATTATGAGCAATAATCATAAGCAACAGAGAGCCAATTAAAAGTTTTCACAATTAGAAACAATTTAAGTAAATATAGGTTTCGACAAAGGTACCTACTGTAACAGTTAAATTTTTCAGGAAGCCACACAAATCAGAATAACTTAAAGAAATCCTCACATAGATCCTTCTTAAGTTTTTTTTCACTCAGACAGAATAAATCAAATGAATGTTGTTTACAATAGTTATTAAATAATTTACAAACTCGCCACAAATAAGAATTTCGTCTGTAATTTGTTGATGCATTACACAGTGTGAAGGTGGAAGTGACGCGAAGAGACCTGTTTGGTACATAAAAATTTAGTTTACCTAGTAGCTCGGGACAGTCGACTTTATTGTTAACTATTTTTAAAAGAAATAATATGTCTGCAATATTACGACGAATGGATAGTGGAAGAAGATGATATTTCCGGCAGGCCGCAAAATAGTCACTTTTAGGGTATTTAAATCGAAAATTTAGATATCGCACAAATTTTTGTTGAATACGTTCAATGCGTGATATGTAAATATTATAACAAGGGTTCCATATTTGCGATGCATACTCCAGTATACTTCTAACGTATGTACAGTACAATATTTTCAGAGTTTTAACTTGTTTAAAATCAACTGACATCCGCATGATAAATCCAAGCGATCTAAATGCCTTGCTTATAATATATTCGATATGTGAATCAAAGAGCAATTTCGAGTCATGTATTACACCTAAGTCTTTGACCTTTACATCTCTAGTAAGAGAGTGACCCTTAAGAGTGTAGGTGGTACTAACAGGAGAAGTCTTGCGTGTGAATGTCACATGTGCACATTTAGAGGGATTCAAATCAAGCTTGTTTCTCGCGCAGTAGTTATCCAGACGATTAAGATCTTCTTGTAGGGCATCGCAATCACTTTGAATTTTTATAGTTTTAATGATTTTCATATCATCTGCGAATATCAGAACCCTTGAATTTAAGAAGCAGGACTCAATATCAGAGATAAAAATTAGAAATAATAAAGGTCCCAGCAAGGAGCCCTGTGGTACCCCGCTTGGCACTGTAACCCAATTAGACATGTAATTCCCGATATCAACAACCTACGACCTATTACTTATGTAGGAAGTGAACCACCGAAGCAGATTTCCCCTGATTCCGGCACCAAAAAGTTTATTGATAAGTATTATGTGGTCAATTCTATCGAAGGCTTTTGTATAGTCTGTGTATATCACATCAACTTGGAAGCCATTGTCCATAGCTTCAGTGACGTGGTCATTTAATAGTATTAAGTTGGAGACTGTTGATCTGTTCCGAAGAAAACCGTGCTGGGATAGGTTGAAACTAGAGCTTAGGGTAGCATAAAGTTGTTCAAAAACTATTTTTTCCAGAATTTTAGCTATGATACATAGTTTGGATATGGGACGATAATTTGTAATTTCAATTCGGTTGCCTTTTTTATGCACCGGAGTGATAAATGCAGATTTCCATATTTTAGGTAAAAAACCGTCTGTAATAGTGCGTTGGAAAAGAATACATAGAGGTAGAGAGACGCTGTTTGCACAGTTAGCCAAAAAAATAGGGGGAATCGCATCAGGGCCAGCCGATTTGTTTAAGTCCAGTGATTTGAGCTTTTTCATAATATGAGACTCAGTAAATTCTATTGATGATATATCTCCGTTAAGATAAGGATTAATGTCTACCGAACTAGTATGAGATATGTTATTTGTGTTCGAGCTGGGATCAAGAAAGGTAGACAAAAAATAATTTGAGTAAGCGTCACATATGGTTGATCCGCTATTAAATGTGTTACCCATATAGGTCATGGAGCTTGGCAGAGAGCCTGAATTGGATCTATTCTTAAAGAAAGACCAAAAATATTTTGGGTTATTTGCTATAGATGACTCAACTCTAGAAATGTATTCTCTATAACACTCCTGCTCAAGAGATTTAACCCTCGAACGCAGAGTGATAAAAGATAGTTCGTCATATTTATTACCATATTTTTTATATTTGCGATGGTACTTAAACTTTTCTTTAATAGATTTAATAAGTGCATGCGAATACCAGCACGGGTAGATCGACGGTTTAATTGTGCGCTTAGGAACATGTGCATCACGAATAGAATAAATGCTACTGTAGAAGAAATCAACAGCTTCCTCCGGTGGCCTACTGGAAAGTTCATGCCGCCAATCAATTAATTTAATTTGGTTGTTGATAGTTTCATAGTCGGCATTACAATAATAATATTTTACTCTAGGCGCTATCTTAAGGGGACTGTAGAAACTAAACTGTGATGTAATGGACAAAGCTGTGTGATGGGGGTCGGCCGTAACGAGAGGGTCACTCAGGCTATTTACTAAGAATATATCATTACTCAAAACTAAATCCAAAATTTTACCATGCTGGTTGACGATGTTGCTATACTGATGAAGATTACATAGGTTCATAGTATCAAGTAAATTTAATTCATCATTTGAGGTTGCGTTGGTTGGATTATAAAAGAATTCACCATTCTGAGACGACCAGCAAATATGACTAAAATTAAAATCCCCCATTATCAGAAATTTATCCTGCGGATGAGATGCTATTATTTCACTTAACTTATCAAGGAAATTTTCTAGTTGCTGAGAGAAAGAATTACCCTCATTTTCTTTTATTAAATAAATTACACAAACATTAATATTAAAACAAACTTTGGTGGAACTATCCGTTAGCGAAATTGTGATCCATAGATCCTCAGCGGAGGAACCCCAAGCCAAGAGTGCAAAGAATAAAAGAGCGTGCATGAAAAGGCTTATGAATGTGAAGGAAGCGAGGGAAGTGTGCAAAGATCGGGCAAAGTGGCGATCCATCGTCTCCATGCCTACCCCTGTGGGAAAAAGGCGTGAGCTGTATGTATGTATGTATGTATGTAGTTACTTAAAAAAATATAAAACCCGACAGCCTAAAAAGCTGGAAACAAGACCTATTAGTGAAATAGGAAGTAAAGACCATTTGCTGCACAATCATACAACAATATCATCCATCCGTATCTTCTCAATTCAACAATAAAGACATATTGACATTATATTTTATAATGAAATAAAATTAAAATGAACGGCCCTCACACAGAACGAAACATTTTTGTAATTTTTTTGATCGATTTTAATTATTTAATATCGGAAGCGAACAGTATTAAAATACTGTTCACACTTTTTGGATACGGCATTCTAAAAAAACTCATGGCATATCCCCGATGTTGTGGACAAGATGTACTATAGTAACCGGTGATTTTTTAAGCGTTGTTTTTTTTTTGTTTTTTTGAAATCTAATAAAACACTCAATTTGCATCATAATATATTCGAAAATTTTATTGGAATTGATAAATTGGCCTTTGCCATTTACATTTTAACTAGCGACCCGCCCCGGCTTCGCACGGGTGCAATGCTAATACTAAAACCTTCCTCTTGAATCACTCTATCTATTTAAAAAAACGCATCATTAGTTGCGTAGTTTTAAAGATTTAAGCATACAAAGGGACATAGGGACATAAGGACATAGGGATATAGGGACAGAGAAAGCGACTTTGTTTTATACTATGTAGTGAAGATAACTTTATGTAAATGTTGTCCGCGGCGACATGTAAATGTTGTTGTTATATACTAGACAGATGATGTTTTAAACCTAAGACAAAAGCATCCACTATACGTCTTGTTATATAATTCACAGTATGAAAGCTTTGAAGGTAAAATGTCAAAGGCTAAAAGTTTTTTTCGCTACACTTTTAAGTCTTTGTAAAGTCTCATTCGCTCTCATCAAGGTTATCCCTGAGGCAGCATTTTCGTCGGCACTAGAAAGAACTTTGAAATACTAAAGAATATTTTATGTTACATAAAATTTTTAGTAAAAAAATTACGGTTTCCTTAGGGTTGCGACGTCAAAGTTATTGTCCGAGAATGTAATACCGATGTTCTTTTAACCGACTTCAAAAAAATAGGAGGTTTTCAATTCGTAGCGTATGTTTTTTTTGTTACTTCAGAAATTTCGACTGGGTGAACCGATTTTGATGATTTTATTTTGGTGCAGTTCTGACAGTGGCATCCACAAGAAAACCATATAAGTCTTTTTGCACTAATTATGTGCGCGACAAATGGACGACAGCCAATTTCTATAATTCTTTTTTACCGACTTCAAAAAAGGAAGAGGTTCTCAATTCGACTGTATTTTATTAGTATTAGGTACTAATTGAAGTCGGTGTTATTAAACAAGTTTTTTTTTAATTAGTTGGGATGTTTGTTACTAAATCACGCAACAACGGTTGAACGGATTTCTATAACATTCGACACACAGTTAATACTCGGAACGCAGGAGTATTCCGGAGAAAAACCAGTTAAGTGATAAATCTTTTGTGGACGTTGAAAACTACGTCCCTCCATTTTACGTAACTAGCTTTCGCTTTCCACTCCACCGTACATTCCAAATAGTTCAAAAACACCTTTCCCTGGAGGCATAATAAATTTAAATTGCATCAATTTATTTCTCAGCGAACTAGAGGTGAAACCCGGCTCGATCGGTCTGATACAGTCGCTGGCCTATTCTGAAAGCAGTCGAGATATAATCGATATCGAGTTGGAGAAACAGAAGATTGATGATAATGATGAACTTTTGGATTTAGAGTGACTTTATTTTTCGAGTTATTCTCAGCAAGCCTTTTCATTTGTTACCCTTATTATTATAGGATGCATCTTGGGTGTTCCGCCATTTTGGATTTAGATTGACGTCACACAGTTAACCATGCATTGACATCCAAACTAAAAGTGTATACAAAATTGTAG
The DNA here is from genome assembly GCA_963855545.1 of Ethmia dodecea. Taxonomy (NCBI): domain Eukaryota; kingdom Metazoa; phylum Arthropoda; class Insecta; order Lepidoptera; family Depressariidae; genus Ethmia; species Ethmia dodecea. The sequence goes on from OY979453.1 coordinate 542,201, forward strand.
CTCAATCGGTTGAAAATCTCTGCTTCAAAATTCAGTAGCAATAAGAGCTTGTAAAAATAAAAACCAATAGTAAAATGAAAATTAAGTTAAAAAAGTGCAGTGATAGCATAACAGGTAAGGAACCTGCTTCACATGATGATAATCAGTGAAGCTCGGGTTCCAATCTTGGCAATGAGTTTAAAAAAACTTATGCACCTACATATTTATCACTAGCTCGAAGGTGAAGCAAAAAATCGTGAGGGAGCCCGCAGGTCCCAGAATTAATTCCGGCGATGGGCTCACCTATCACGTTTAGGGTTCCAAAGAATGTCTTGTGAAAAGTGTGTATAAACAGAAATGGATTTTGTCTACCCTCTCGGGGATAAAAGGCATGACATTTTTTTTTTAAGTTTTTTTTCTCATCTAACCTTTCTCTTACGAGGCTAACTCGTCCGTTTCCGGTATTTCAAACGTCTGCATCACTCGCAACCGACCCACTCTCGACAGAAACTCGACTTAAAGTCGATTGAAACTCGACCCGCGCAGCTTGCCGCATCGCAGTAATCCGCGCGGCCATCCATCACGCGAGATTGCCGCTAGCACATCGATCAGTGTCGCCCACTCGCCGCACCGATACACAGAACTACGAACCATTCAACACATGGACTTACTTTTCTAGCGCCAATCGATAATGTAATCGCCAGTTGCGGAGCTAAGCAAAAGTCAAAATGTTTTATTCAAAATAGGGACTTACAAGTCCACTTATTGAACGTCATTATAACACAAACACCATGTATGATTGAGGAGAAGCGGGGCAAAAAACTTCTTAAGACAATATTATTTAATCAATTCTATTGGAGATAGGGAAAAGGCTCGTCGAAAAAAGCGGTGACTCCCGAAAGGCTGGCCCTCGAAATCCAGCGCGGAAACGCGGCCAGCGTGATGGGCACCTTTGCACCGGGAACGATTAGGGGCGGGTTATTTAATTAACTTTACTTAGATTATTATTGTATTTTTGTTTTATGACATTAGTAAGATTTATGGAATTAAACTATTTAATATCAATTCTTACTTAATACTAAATTGGGTTAATTTTGTTACTTTTCACTGTCGTATTGCGCTGTGCTGGAGGAAATCTGTTCCAATCATCATTGTCATTTATATTGTCGTCTAGTTTGTAATACGCCATTCATTTTGCAATTTATTGAGCTGAAAATGAGCAGTATTGATTTTTGTGTAGTTAGCGAAGTGTGAGGCTCCCTGTATTGAGACCAGGGCTTAGGTAAATCAGTGGGATGGTGACTTTTGTTCAGATTCTCAATTGATTGATTTTTTCATTTAGACACAACTCACACACGGTTATTCAGTCCCAAACTAGCAGGGCCTGTACTAAGGGTACTAAACAACTGATAAACATACTTAAATGAACATTAAACGACCAAACACGAACATATATGTTCACGCACACAAATGTTGACCAAAAGCGGAGATGAAACCCGTGACCTCCGACTGAATGCACCAGGAGAAAGCTAGTTTAGCGGTAAGAGTATTTCTTATACCTTGTAGCGACATCTATTGCTTCTAAATACAACTAACCAAATCGCCATTCACGGAAGCAAAGCTTGTATAAATGCAACTGTCTAACATTAACCGTTGGACCCCTTTCCTCTCGTCTAAAGAAAGATCTTCCCTTTTCACGATGGAGGAGCATTCCGTCTCCGCTCCTCTACAATCTGTCATTAGAAGTGTCATCATCTCCGGAGTATGATTCGCAAATTTTTTAATGAAGTATGTATCGTTTGAATAATAATGTTTGCAATCATAACATCATTATTTTTAGATGTCTATTTTTGGTGTTTAATATTGCACACTTGTTATTCGCAAATATTCATATACAAAGGTAAATACATTTAATTTAATATGTATGCATATAACAATACCTATTGTAACACATCTTGGAGACAAAGAGATTAAATTATAATAGGGCGTAGAGGGGACAAAGCGAGGAAAATTTGAAACCGAAAAGTTATTCCAAGCGGAATAAGTCTAGTACAATTTCGACCGAATAACAGCTCGCTTTAATACTAACTGACATGACGATTGAGCTTCAAACATGCTTCAAAATTTTGTATGAAAATATTCCCAATGCCCCCTCTATGTCCTATTATGTTTTAATCCCTTTGCTTGGAGATAGCATCACCAATTTGAACATTTCTTTTTATCATGATCAAAAAATCAAATCATGGCGTAGCTGTTTTTTAACGCACTTATTTCACTGAAAATAAACGACATAATTTTGTACATCTGTGTCTTCACCTCAGTCCCTTTAATCGGTAACTTCTTTATCGGTCTTTCAATTTGAGGGTCGCGTCACACAAGATAGAGTGACCAGTTCATGTAGGTACACTTGAATGTACGAGTGTTTTGGACACAAAATATTTGGTTCGTTATTTTACTTTACAGAAACACTATGATTTCTAAGCCATTAGGTATTTCATATTAGGAATTATGCTAAATTAAGCATATTGGAAAACACAATCTTATCTATAAATATAAAATGATAAACTGACTGACTGATTGGTGAGATATCAACGCACAGCCTAAACCATTGGGTGTAGTACAGTGTAGACATCCACTAAGAAAAGCTTTTGCAAAATTTAACCCCTAAGGGGATGAAATAAATGTGCGCGAGCGAAGTCGATAGTAAAAGCTAGTCCTAAATATGATAAGTGCCAAAGTGACGTTGTAAGCTGGTTTGTTTGTTACGCTTTCACGCTTGAACCACTAAACCGATTTAAAACATTCTTTCACCAATGGCATAGATATTAGAATACTCCAATGGAAAGCTATATTATCAGGGAGTAACATAGGCTTTATATGTACTAAACATTGCATAGAGGAATGAATTATACGATAGCTATATTGTTAATATATTATATGTTATTTCGAATGCCGTCGTTACACAAAGGATATATTCTTACATTACAACATTATCTCCCAATCCGCAGTGGGTTCGCATGGGAGATGGTAATAATAATAAAATAATATGGTGGACCATATTCTCATGTGTGAGAAAATACCGTTAGCTCAGCAGTGGACTGTTACGGGCTTATGATGATGATACTAACTGTTCTGTTGCTGAAGATGGGAACTACGGTCCAAATTTCATCAAGATTGACATAGCGATTTAGCCGTGAAAAGGTATAACAGGTAAAAAAATAGACAGAGTTACTTCATCACTACATAGTATATAACAAAGTCGCTTTCTATATCCCTATGTTATGCTTAAATCTCTATCTGATATTGATGCGGTTTTTATTAATAGATAGAGTGATTCAAGAGGAAGGTTTTAGTATTAGCTTTGCATCCGTGCGAAGTCGGGGCGGGTCGCTAGTTCACAATATAATATTAGTAGGGAAAGGTACATGAGCTCTAGAGGCTTTATAAAATTTGAAATTAGTTTTTGAACCGTTGAATATTTCACTATAAAACTTGGATTTACATTTAAAGTTTAGATTGATGATTTTTAAAACAATATTTGCGAAAAAATCAGAAACTTCTAACTTATTCATTACTTTGTTATTCTTATACAAGGTGATGAATAAATAACCGATGAAAACTTCAACTACACATATTTAATTTAAATTTTATTCATTTTCAAAATAAAATATACTATGACCTCTGCAAAATGGAACATACACAAAAATTTAAGTTGTTATTTCTGTATAAATTTTTTTTTTTTTTTTTTACTGAAATTACGTAGTTGTTCAGAAAGACTATAAATAATAAGAAAAATTTTATAATCGTTCATTAGACTTCTAACATTTTACTGACCATCTTCTTGTACCACATTTTGGGCGAAATAGGGAATGTTATTATTATTAATAGTCGTTTTTCCTGTGGCATTTATTTTATGAGGCTATCCATAAATGTCACTCATAGAAAGTGAGCTTTCCATTTGAGAAATAATTCAATTTCAAAAATTATCTATTCAGCAATTTCGTAGACTATTAATTACAGACAAACAGAAAAACAATCTTTACTCATTAAAATATGAGTAGTTATACTAGATAGATTACGTTCCAGAATATTTTTGCACCTACATTTATAAACTCCATCTTTTCGACCCGAGTCATGTGCCGAGAACAGATAGAGCAACTTGATTGATGTGGCGCGGTCGAATTAACTCTTGTTTTAAATACTGCTATCAACTAACCCCCGAAAGGGGATGAGAATATCCTTTTAGGGAGAACCGTCTGCTTCCAATTCACTGGATGAGTCTAAAACTTAATAGTCATTACGCAGTAGGTAATAGATAACACAGAACTCTAAGTAGTAAAATGCCGAGTTCAACTTTATATGGTTTTCAAAACGGACGTCAACTTATATGGTTTTCAAAACAGGCTTCAACTTATATGGTTTTCTTGTGGATGCAATTATCAAAACTGGACCAGATTGAAATGGGACGACACGGGAAGCACCAGCTTTCAAATAAAAAAAAATCATCCAAATCGTATCGAAACTTCAACAACTGTATCAGCAACTGTATTAAAAAAAACATACGTGTCGAATTGAAATCCTCCTCTTTAGAAAAAAAAAAAAAATCTCACGCCCAGTTTTTACGTGAAAGAGTAACAAACATCTAGATCCATTAGTCATCACCAAAACACCTGAAGCTTATTCAAATATTTTTAGTCTATTTTATACGCAGTTAGGTCTATAAGTCATACTAAGCGAGGTCAATAAAAGTTGGTACAAAAGTGATATCACTCTATTAGTGTTCATATAATTTTATTATTAATGATCTGTTTCTTAAAGAGTGTGATGCTAACAAACAATATAGCAACAACCAATAACGTTAAAGAGATATGTGTGCGAATGAAATGAATACGGCCGCGGTTGACAACTCCACGGCGATTCAATCGGCGCCGATAGCCCAAATACATTATCCCTTATACCGATCCGTAGGGGTAGTCTCCTTTGCCGCATTTACTCTCTATTTGTGTATGTTCTCGTATTTATATTTCGGGTTCCTATCTCGGAAAATGCTCTAACGATTTTGATGAAATGTTGTATAGAGATACAGTCGTGCATCTGAAGTTTAACTGCATAGTATTTCAAGTTGTATTTACTGTAAAAACGCATTTTTACACAAAAACAGTATTTTTTTAATCATACGGCCGCTCACCACTAGATGGCGTTAGCGACACTGATGTTAGAACTAGCGAAACTCGGTCTCCCGGGTATTGATTAGCGATATAACGTGGTGTAATCATAGTCATATTCTTTAGATTATATTAATCAGAAGATACAAAAAGGTGCCCCTAAGTTTCTTGCTGGCTCTTCTCGGGGTACTACTTTTGGAACCAGTAACTCGTCGGTGGAGATGGGCTGCTGTTTACATTTAGCCAATCTTCATGGACTAGTTTTAGTGCCTTTTTATTAGACTACTGACTTTTCTATGTGTATTTTATATACGTAGGTATAGATTATCTATTATTAGGTAGGTATTTTCTGTATAGAAAATAAATGTTTTTGACTTTTTACTGTTTTTTCACTACAAAATCCCATACAAAAGGCAACACTGATATTTTATAAAACATTACTATAAAAAATTACGATGATCCTCTGAGTGTTAAGACAAATCTAGTGACACCACATTTATCAAAATATACAGTATAGGCTATGTTCAATATTTTACAATCAAAAAACATTACCTTCCTTTTGATGAGTCGAGTGAAAATGAGTTTCCTCCAGATTCGAACATATCGAATCAAACAATTTATCCACGGCGTTTCCTCCATTATCTAAGTATAATAAAGTACTTAGTATCAATAATAACATTATTTTCTATAAATAAATGCGTATAAATTACATTCATTTCTACTTAATCAATTTGAAATTCAATATTGACCTTTCAGATTCAATCGAAATAAACTGGAAAGTGAAATTTTATCTGATGTTGTTCCCGGGCGCTTTATAGGGTTATTCTGGAGAGACGAAATAATTAGAGTTAGCTTTCTTAGGTACGAAAGAGATGGCTGTAGTGCAGCACAGTTGAAGGAAATTGAATAGAAAACGTCGCTGTTTTCGTAAGCTATTTTACGTCAAAGAAAACGAGAGAATGTAATTCTATGGACAAACTTCCACCTGTTGACTGCCAACAACGAAAATGATGTTAATGATGATAATAATTTTGATGGTGACATTTTTTGACATTTTTGTAATTTTTTGTCATTTTTGAAACTTTTGACATTTTAGACCTTTTTGACATTTTGACATTTTTGAACTTTTTGACATTTTAACATTTTTGACCTTTTTGTCTATTTGACATTTTTGAACTTTTTGACATTTTTGACATTTTTACATTTTTGACCTTTTTGACTATTTGACATTTTTAAACTTTTTGACATTTTTGACATTTTATGACCTTTTTGACATTTTTGACCATTTAAGACATTTTGACACTTGACATTTTTGACATTTTAGTGATTTTTGACCTATTTGACATTTTGACCTTTTTTGACATTTTTGAGATTCTTGAGATTTTTGAAATTTTTGACCCACGGGTCTGAAATGCCCAGTCCCTTTTGACCCACGGGTCTGAAATTCAAACTCGATCGAGGTATTGACCTAAGGTATCTACTGACCGAATTTGAAGTCAATCGGTCCAGTAGATCCGGAGATATCCTGTCGACAGACACACAGATACACAGACAGACATCTTACTCAAATCATTAACTTCCTCTTATAATGCTACGCAGGAGGAAGTTAATAACAGGATAAAGTCACAGTACCAAACAGATTAAAATATAATAGGACATAGAGGAGCATTGGGAATATTTTCATATAAAAAAAACTTTATAAGTGTCAAAGGAACGAAGTTCCATCATCATCATCATCATCAACATCATCATCACCATCTCATCATCATTATTAGGTATATTATGGAGCTTCAACTATAGCAAAAAGTGTCGGTCGTTACAAATTGTGGTCTTAATTTTTACCGTCTAGCCCCCTTTCGCAACGCGCGACTCATCGCGCGTTGCGCAAGTTCCTTAGAACTTCGTTTCAAAACTTTGAAACTCAAGCGTCATGTCAGTTAATATGAACGCAAGCTGTCATTCGGACAAATCACACTAGACTTTTGCCTACTAGTAATAATTTTTGGCTTCAGATTTTCCTCGTTTTGTCCCCTCTATGCCCTATTATATTTTAATCTCTTTCTCTTTACATAGTACGTATGTGAGAATGGTGTTTATCTGATCGTGTATAGGATAACTTGAAAGGTGATTCGTCTATCCTAGTGGCAGGAGTGACAGAAGAGATGTTCAAGATAGGGTTTAGGGATTGAAGATGGACTAGTAATGGCGTCTTTTTACGTTTTTACCCAACTGCACCTAAAGGAGGGTAAGTAATTTTTCTGTTGTGTATGTATATGTATGTGAGTTTGTAGCCTAAAAGGTGGTGGTAAATAAATCCTGTTATTTATATTTCGGGTGTCTCCGAAACGGCTCTAACGATTTTGATGAAATAATTTGTCTGTTACACGTAGTCAGATTTACTGATTTTTTAATTATTACATTTTACTCCATCAATCTGGTGTTTCAACATATTTGATAAAGTTGCTTATAAAATAAAATGTATATTTTTTTCGTACTAGTATAAATGCATAACTATAGTACCTGCTTTTAAACTGTAAGGACATACCTGCTATTAAATTTTACCAGCACTCAAACAGTTAGTACAACTTTAAACGTAATAAAACTAGGTAGAACATCAAACATAATAATGTTGTGGATAAGAGACGGGACCGAGCGGCTGCATTAACCAGATTAATGTATTCAGACTGTGGTCGAGGGGGTAGGTCCATGTTTTATTTATCCGCATTAAGGGGACTATACACTTCGGAATAGTTCATTTGTTAAACTGATTAAGTGGAGACAATTTTTTACCAACTTAACAAAACTAACTTCAAATCTATACAAATATTATAAAGAGGTAAGATTTGGATTTTTGGATTTTTGTATGTTTGTTACGAATAAACTCAAAAACTACTAGACCGATTTCAAAAATACTTTTAAATACTTTTTTCTGACAATGTAAAGTGTGTGCTATGTGAGGGCAATCACCCTGCTAACTATAGGGGATGTGCAGTATTCAAAGAAATACAAAAATCTAAATACCCTACCTTAAGAAAGAGAGACACAGTGACTTCCAACCAACCAAGTGGAGAAATAAAACACACTACCAATGCACATGACATAGCTACTAAACAACTAAAAACCTTTGCTTTCATAACCGCATCCAAAAAAAGCCCTGTTGACTTACCAGATCAGCTGAAACAAAACGACCTGACATCAGTCATAAAAACAGATATCCTAAGCGACCTTAAACAACTGCTCCAAGAAATGATGCATCAAATGACCATTATCACCGAAATGCTAGTTGAACTCATGTCAAGAACGCTACAAAATTCATTGCCATAAAAATAGCACTCTGGAATGCTAACGGCTTGTCACACCATGTGGAAGAACTACAGATCTTCCTAAGCTCCTACAATATAGACATAATGTTAATCACTGAAACGCACTTCACAGACAAAAGTTACGTATCAATCAAGTCATATGATTCATACTTCACCAATCACCCTGATGGCACAGCCCACGCCGGAACAGCGGTACTTATCAAAAGTAAAATTAACCATTATATCTCACCTCCTTTCCGTGAGGCTCCTATTCAGGCGACAAATGTTGTTATTGAGGACAAGAATGGACCAGTCACCATATCAGCAGTGTATTGTCCTCCAAAGCACAACACCAAACAACCTTATTACACTAACTTCTTTGAATCCTTGGGCCCACGGTTCATAGCTGGCGGCGATTTTAATGCCAAACATACAGCTTGGGGCTCAAGATTAGTAAATACTAAAGGTCGCGAACTACTCAAAGCTATAGAAATTGCAAACATGAGCACTATCTCCTGCGGAAGTCCTACTTACTGGCCATCCGATTGCAAGAAACTTCCAGACCTAATAGACTTCTTTGCTGTACGAGGCTTCAACAGTAACTACCTGAAGTGTGAGAGCAATCAAGACCTTTCATCCGATCATACCCCGACACTGCTTACTGTGGAAGCGGAAATCTTACCAAGAATTTTATTTTGTCGACTGATCAACAAAAAAACTAACTGGGACTACTTCAGACAATTGGTAAATGAATCCCTTGACGCGAACGTTCGCCTTAAAAGTGAGGAGGACTTGGTTGAGGCAGTGGAGATATTTAACACTACCGTTCAAAAAGCTGCTTGGGAAGCGACACCAGTAAACAATTCAAATAGCCCAAACACGGCGTTAAGAATCTCGCAGAAGGCGGAGGAAATTATTGCACAGAAGCGCAAACTAAGGAAAGAATGGCACAAAACTAAATACCCGCCTCTGAAGACAAAGCTAAACTTCTTAAGGAAAAAACTATCGCTACTTCTGAACAAGGAAAAGAACTCAAGTGTTCAAAAATTTCTTTCCACACTGGATCCTACTTCAGCCACCGACTACTCGCTGTGGAAAGCCACAAATTATTTGAAAAAACCCGTAGTACCATCTTTCCCTTTGCGCCAAAGTAATGGCGAATGGGCCAGAAGTGACGCCGAGAAGGCAGAAACATTTGCGGAGCACTTGGCTGAGGTATTCACACCACATCCTTATGATGGACCTCTTGCACACATTGAGGAAGTCGAGAGTACTCTTTTCACCCCGTGCCAATCATCACCGGACCAAGGATGCTCAAAAATAACAAAGGGTGAAGTAATGACTGCCATTACAAATGTCAAAGATAAGAAAGCCCCGGGGTACGAGCTTATAACAGGAAGCATCCTTAAACAGCTACCAAACATAGGATTCTTATTTCTCACACATTTGTTTAATGCTGTAATCCGAATGGCATTCATTCCACCACAATGGAAAGTAGCACAAGTTAAGATGATCCCAAAACCGGGGAAAGACCATTACGACCCAAAATCTTATAGACCAATTAGTCTCCTCCCTATAACTTCCAAACTTCTCGAAACTCTACTCTTGAAAAGGCTCATGCAACAAATCCAAAATAAAGTACTGATTCCTGACCACCAGTTTGGATTTAGGCATAAACATGGTACTATCGAACAGGTCCATAGACTGGTAAATAAAATACATCAATCATTCGAAGATAGATTCTACTGCTCTGCTGTGTTCCTGGACATCTCCCAAGCTTTCGATCGTGTCTGGCACGAAGGTCTATTGTACAAGCTAAAACATCTTCTCCCGAGCAGCCTGTTTTATATACTACGATCATATCTGCGAGACCGACAATTCCTGATAAAGTATGGTGAGGAAGTAACAAGCCTAAAACCCATACATGCTGGAGTCCCACAGGGTAGTGTACTTGGCCCGATTCTGTATCTCCTGCACACATGCGATCTACCAATAGGTGAAAGTTCAACAACGGGAACCTTCGCGGACGACACTGCTATTCTAGCATGTCATAGCAACCCTTCAACCGCATCACAAATGCTACAAGGCGACCTGAATGAAATCTCTGGATGGTTAAAAAAATGGCGCATAAAGGCAAATGAGGCAAAATCTGTTCATGTAACATTCACGCTTAGGCGAGAAACTTGTCCACCTGTCACTCTTAATGATATCCAAGTCCCTCAATTGGACCATGTCAGGTATCTCGGGCTACATCTGGATCGTAGACTCACATGGAAACACCACATATTCACGAAAAGAAAGCAACTTAGCCTTCAACTACGGAACCTGTATTGGATGCTAAACAAAAAATCACAACTGAGTCAAAGCTACAAAGTTCTCCTCTACAAGGCAATATTAAAGCCAATATGGACCTATGGTATCCAGCTGTGGGGCACTGCGTGTCACTCCAACATAGAAATAATCCAACGGTTCCAGTCCAAAATGCTGAGAATTATAACTGAAGCTCCATGGTATGTGCCCAACTATGTACTTCACAACGACCTTGGAGTACTGACAGTCAAAGAGGAAATACAAGCCAGTACTAAAGCATACAAGAAAAGGATGGAAGCCCACCCAAACAAGCTGGCAAGATGCCTGATGAAGCCATGCACCGCTACACGACGCCTAAAACGAGGCATACCCCAGGACAATGTTCCATGGGCCGATGGAGCAATAAACCAAGTGGATTTCGTTAATGAACGGATTCCTAAGAGACTGTAACTTAATAGTGTCATAAAAGTGGCTAAATGTCCATCCTGTGATAGATCGCCGCTAAAGAAGGGGTCATAAAGAAAAAAAAAAAAACTTTTTTTATTTTTATTTTTATTTATTCCCGTGTTCCCACAGTAACGGGAACTACGCAGGTGAAACCGCGCCGAACCGCTGGTATTTTATATATTACTAGCGCCGCCCCGGCTTCGCATGGGTGCACTAAAACCTTCCTCTTGAATTACTCTATCGATTAAAAAAAACTGCATCAAAATCCATTGCGTAGGTAGTTTTAAAGATTTAGGCATACAAAGGGACATAAGGACATAGGGACATAGGGATATAGGGACAGAGAAAGCGACTTTGTTTTATACTATGTAGTGATTATGGCACTGGTATATATTATACGAGCAGTTCTGTGCGGTTTCACCCGCGTAGTTCCCGTTCCCGTCGGAATACGGGAATAAAATATAACCTATGTTACTCAGGTATATTCCAGCTTTCCATTGGTGAAAGAATTTTTAAAATCGGTCTAGTAGTTTTTGAGTTTATTCGTAACAAACATACAAAAATATAAATCTTTCCTCTTTATAATATACTAGCAGCGCCCCGCGGTTTCACCCGCGTAGTGTCCATTCACGTGGGAATACGAGGATAAAATATAGCCTATGTGTTATTCTGATGTATAAGCTATATAACTGTAAAGTTTCATCAAAATCCGTTAAGTAGTTTTTGCGTGAAAGAGGAACAAACATACATCCAGACATCCATCCATACAAACTTTCGCATTTATAATATTAGTAGGACTAGCGACCCGCTTGGGCTTCGCACAGGTGTAATGCTAATACTAAAACCTTCCTCTTGAATCACTCGATCTATTAAAAAAAATAAAATAAATAAAAAAAAAAAAATCTCACGCCTTTTATCCCCGAGGGGGTAGGCAGAGGTATTCCATTACTGGATATACCCACATTTCACGAGATACATTGGACCCCTAAACGTGATAGGTGGTGAGCCCATCGCCGGACCGGGTCTGTTTACACATGTTTCAGAATTAATTCTGAGACCTGCGGGTTTCCTCACGATGTTTTCCTTCACCGTAGAGCTAGTGATAAATTATATGTACGTAAGTTTTGAAAAACTCATTGGTACATGCCAGGATTCGAACCCGAGCCTCACTGATTTTCGGCCGGCTCTTTAACCGTCCGGGCTATCACTGCTTAAAAAAAACTATTAAAAATAAAATATTAAAAAAAACGCATCAAAATCCGTTGCGTAGTTTTCAAGATATAAGCGTACATAGGGACATAGGGATATAAGGACATAGGGTCAGAGAAAGCGACTTTGTTTTATACTATGTAGTGATAGTGAAGTATAGAAGTTCTATCTCTTACAAGCATCTTACCGAATTTTGGTGATGTGGCTTTTACGAAGCACGTACAATTTGATGATGGTGTTATTAAGCAAACAACGTTAAAATCTCACTTTGCCTGTCTGACTTTTCATTGTCGGGTAGTAAAGCCTTAAACAAGGCCTGTGAAAGCAAAGTTTATCGCTCATAACCCTGTTAAGAGCTGGGTGGGGTTAAGAGATTACTGTTTCTTACGATTCGCGAAGCGATATTAAGAGCTTGTTACAACTCCTTTATCTTGCAGATAATGTTGGTAATTAAAGTGTATTATCTCCACATAAATTTAGGATTTCGGAGATAACATTGGTATTATTTAAGTAAAATTTAGGTGGAGGAAAACATCGTGATGAAACCCGCAGGTCACAGAATTAATTCTAATGTAAAAGTCCCGGTCCGGCAATGGGCTCACCACCTATCACGTTTAGGGGTCCAAAGAACATCTCGTAAAAGTCGATACCCACTTTTCATCCGGAAATGGAATACCTCTGCCTACCCCCTCGGGGATAATAATCGTAAGTATTTTCTTTTAACTAACTCGCCCTTGCTCGCTTCGCTTTGGTTATCGAAAAACAAGATATTTTCAAACACAAAAAGGTATCGTAATGCAAAATACACGTAAATCTAAGTTAAAATTGCTGTTTTATATCCTAAGGATTTGGTTGAAATCTGTTGAGACATTTCCGACCATATTCGAGACAAACTTTCAGACAGACGAATATTATAAAATATAGAGAAATCGTCGTATAAAATAGCAGTTTTCACTTAAATTTTGGAACTTATTTTACAAACACTTTAGTTTCAATTCTATCATTGGTACTAAAATAGATTTATATAAATGAATCGATATTATAAAGTTCGTTATTAATATATTTGAGGTGTAATTATCTTTATAACACATTTGCTCGTAAAAGGTGTCTTATTTTACCAATTTCAATATCGTATTGTATCTCATTACGCCCAAGTGCGGTAAGTGTAATGTAAAACGCACGGTTTATCAAGATGCTCCGTCTTAAAACAAACGGTACTTTTTAAAATCTCAGCAAAAGAGTTTTTATGTCAAAAAAGTTTTCAACATTTTATGATTAAAATTAACTTTGGGAGATAAAATATAATAAAGAAATATTTATGTATATAAGATATTTTTAGTGATTGGACGACACAGTCAATGTAAACACAATTGAGTTTCTCTGTAAGAAAAGATTTATTGTGTTAGCTTTACATAGGTAATCTAATTCACATAAATAGAGTGTAACAAAACTTTACCTGTAAGAAAAGAAACGACATTTAATGTTATTATTCACAATGTCGACTCCTAAATCACAATAACAATTAATTTGCTTTCTATTACTTAAAAAATACATAAATCGTTTTTATATCAGCTGTCACTTGTCAGCTATAAATAGATCATATGCTTTATCATTCGACCACAGACAAAGCAGATTTTATATGCGGTCTACCACTATGGGCGCTTGATGCGCGGGAATATTTAAATTAAAGAAAAATATATATTTTTTCTTTACATCTCCCCCTCCCAGAGAAGATAAGACTACACGAACACTCACGCCTTCTCTTCATGACTCTTCAAACATTGGAGCTGGAGTTAGTTTCGAGATGTGGAAAAAGTTTGATTCTGATTTCTTATGGTCAGTGTTTATCTTGTAAATTGAGTTTGATATTTTTTCTATGATTTTGTAGGGCCCGATTCTCAATTCGTCGAGCTTTTTTCTATTCAGTTTGTTTCCATTGTCCACAAAAACAGCATCACCCACTTTGTAGTCTATATTTCTTCGATTTTTATTGTAAATTGTTTTGTTGTAATTATGTGATCTGATTGTATTTTCCAAAGCTTTTTTTCTGTCTTGGATCAGATCATACTCGGTCTTCTTAAGTTTCAGCTCATTTGGCAAAATTGTGACATCTGTGCCATTTAGTAGATACTTTGGAGCATATCCAGTGACAGTGTGCTCAGTTTCATTATAGTTTTTTACACAATTTTGAGCTACAGTTGTCCACGCTATGTTTGTGTCATTTTCATTTATTTTGCATCTGATTTTATTGACCAAGGTTTGATTTAGTCTTTCATTTAAACCATTTGAGAAGGGGGAGTTCACAGCAGTAAAAATTATTGGAATATTCTTTTCATCCAAAAATCTTTTGAATTCTCTAGAATTTATACCGGGGTATTGGTCTGAGAGAATCATGCCAATGTCGTCAGTTTCTTCACATTTTTTTACTAGTTTAATGAAATCATTTGCATTTTGAGTACTTGACGTCACACTATAGGCATATATAGTAAAATGATCTGATAGCAGGTGCAAGTATCTTTTTGTTGACCTCGAACCTCCAAAGCCTCCAATGGTATCAATGGAACATATCTCAAACGGTTTTGTGGCAGGACCCAATTGAGACATCAATCCATATTTATTTTGTCCTCTTGATTTGTTCTTTATACATACTATACAACTTTCACAGATTCTTTTTATGTTTTTTGTCATATTTTCTGCTGTATACAATGAGCTGATCATTCTTTCCATTTGTTTAATTCCTATGTGACCTAAGTTCATGTGTATATTTTTGATGAGTTCTATACTGAATGTTTCTGAAAGAATTATTTTTTCTTTTTTGTTTACTTTCTTGTAATAAACGTTGTTTTTCGTTATTAACTTCTCTTTTCTACACTGTATCTTTTTATTTTTAACTTGATCTTTTAAGATATCTTCTAGTTTTATCATGTTGACTACTTTTAATTGTTCATCTAGGTTATCAGTTGGTTCTAAGACTGGGTTTCTGCTTAGGCAATCGGCTTCGATGTTGTATTTTCCTGGAGAATATTTAATTTGAAAATCATATTGTGATAGGTAGTATGTTAGATCTCCTAATTCTTCATCCGTTCTTGACTTTATATTCATATTCTCCAATGGCTTGTGATCTGAGAAGACAGTGAATTTCTTACCTATCAACAGATGCTGCCAATACTGTACACATTCTTTAATTGCCAGGCATTCCAGATATATGGCTTTTTTCCTTTTTTGAACTTCATTCAATTTTTTTGAGAAGTATGCCACCGGTTTCTCTTCATTGTTTTTCTGTGGCTGTTTTAGAACTGCTCCTACTCCTAGTATACTGGCATCTGTGTATATGTGAATAGGCAAGTTAGGATCAAAAATTGTTAATATGGGTTCAGAACATAATATTTGTTTCATTTCATCAAATGACTCTTGGCATGCCTTAGTCCAGTTAAAGGTTTGTCCTTTTCTCAAAAGGTTATGTAATGGTTCCAATTTTATTGCTATTTTTGGCACATATTTATGGTAAAAGTTAATTTTTCCCAAAAATTGCCTCACATTTTTTTGCGTTTTTGGAGTAGGGAAGTTCTTTATTGATATCAAGTTGTCTTTCATAGGTCTGATTGAATTATTCTGTATTATGTGACCCAGGTATTTAACAGAGTCGGCTGCAAAGGTGCATTTGGAAAATTTTAATCGTAAACCTTCAGTTTTAATTGCTTGAAATAGCTGTTTTAGATGTATGATGTGATCTGAGAAAGATTTTGAAAATATTAAAATGTCATCGATGTAACTTACTGTGAACTCTCCGAGCTTGTGCTTCCGTATTATGTTACACATTATTCTCTGGAATATAGCTGGTGAGGTTTTTAAGCCGAATGGCAAACAAGTCCATTGAAAGTGACCCTCTTGAGTGACGAATGCAGTTTTGTGTCTATCTGTGACACGCAGAGGTATTGACCAAAATGCTGAATTCAGGTCTAGTGTTGAGAAAAACTTGCAATCTCTTGTTTTCACTATTAGGTCTATAAGTGGGAAGGGCTGTGATTGAGGGACAACAATTTTATTTAAATCTCGAAAATCTATGCACAATCTAGATTTTTTATTTTCATCTCTTTTATAAGCTAATGTAACTGGAGCTGCAAACGGACTATAAGATTCTTCTATTATATTTTTATCCAATAATTTTGCAATCTGATTTTCAATCTCCTTTTTATCTTCAATTGTACAACGATATGGCCTTTTACTACAATATTTTTCTACTAACAGATCAATGTGTGCTTCATAATCTGTTACCGTTCCGATGTCATATTTGTCCTTTGCAAATACAGACTTATTGTTCAATATTAAGTCATCAATCACTGCCTGTTTTTGATAGTCTAGATGATTTATTGAAATTTTAAAGTTTTCTTCACTGAAGTTTTCATTGAAGTTTATTAAATTATCAGATTTTATTTCCTTAGAAATATCAATATCTGATTTATTTGTTTCCTTAGAAACTATTTCCTGTCTTGGTATGGGAACTTTCTGACTGATTTCTAAATTCTCATTTTGAATTAAGTAAAATTTTTTTATACAATCAAGCCCAATTAAGAAATCGTAATCGAAATTTTCTTTGTCTATTACAAAAACATCAATTTTTTTCTCAACATTAAAAATTGTTATATCGATTGTGATTATGCCATTTGCCTTTTTAACGCCATTAATTGTTTTTAAATTAGTATTGTTAGAATAATCCAATGCCTTATTGTTTATCTTCAACAACCTTGAATTTATCAATGACACATTAGAGCCTGAGTCATAGATTCCAAACACTTCAACATTTTTATTCAAACCTAATTTTACTTTAATTAATGGCGGCACTATTAGTTTTTTTGGTCTTTACACTGCAGTCCGCATTCCAATTCTGAATTGTTGATGAGCTTTATGTTTTTCATATTATCCTTTTCTTTTTCAGTATTTATTTTTGTTTTGAACCAACACAAGTCTTCTGAATGATAGCGAACACCTTTCTTCAAACTCTCACAAATTTTACATTTTTCTTTTATCGTCTTAGTATCATCTTTTTTTTTTATAAATTTCTTCTTTGCAACCAAATGTTCTAACTTTCCAAGTTCGCTAAATAAGTCTTTGGTTTATTCAACTTCCTCTTTGTTGATTCTATCCGTTATAAAATCTGGTAAGCCGGCAGCAATTATATCAATTAACGTCCCTTGATCAATTGTTTTTCTTACTTCGAGTAAAAGTTTTTCTTTTTTAATAGCATATTCTAACAAAGATCCAGAGTGATACCTGAAATATAAAGCATACTTGCTGGTAATCCACCCTTTATTAGCATAGGTTTGCAAAAAGTTTGATTTCCATTCTGACCACTCGGATTGTAAACTAAGTTTGATCATCATGGAAGAATACCAATCAGTGCATGATTTTTCTAAAAATAATCTGAAGATTTCAATTTTTTCTTCTTCTTTTACTATATCAAACCTTGCACATTCTTTTTCAAATACTTCCATCCAGTGTAATGCATTTATATTTTTTCCATCAAATTTTTCAATCACAAACCTTTCGGCTAACTTTTTTATACTTTGTTTTTCTTTGTTTTGTTGACTTTCAATTAATTTTTCCAAAATTTTTACCATGGGATCTTCTGAAGTTTTTTTATTGATATTCGCCAATTGTTCTTGGGTTATTTCCTCAAGGAATTGGTCCTGAAAAACCATGTTATCATCCTCATCAAAGTATGTTTGTAATATACCCTCGGTCATTTTTATCCATACACTTCTAGTTTGATGTCTCTTTTTCAATGTATTTTTCACTGTAGCGAAAGTTTTAGAGGTTTGGATATGTTTATGAAGTGATACTGCTTGATACTCCTCAGGAATGAGAAAGACTTTGTCATCTTGATTGACAATTGAGGTTATGGCAATATAGTTGGACTTTCCGTCTGATGTTGGTTTCGTTTGAAACGTAAATTTCAACTTTTCCATTTTCTGACAATAAATGTCGTTTTATAAGATATTTTTAGTGATTGGACGACACAGTCAATGTAAACACAATTGAGTTTCTCTGTAAGAAAAGATTTATTGTGTTAGCTTTACATAGGTAATCTAATTCACATAAATAGAGTGTAACAAAACTTTACCTGTAAGAAAAGAAACGACATTTAATGTTATTATTCACAATGTCGACTCCTAAATCACAATAACAATTAATTTGCTTTCTATTACTTAAAAAATACATAAATCTTTTTTATATCAGCTGTCACTTGTCAGCTATAAATAGATCATATGCTTTATCATTCGACCACAGACAAAGCAGATTTTATATGCGGTCTACCACTATGGGCGCTTGATGCGCGGGAATATTTAAATTAAAGAAAAATATATATTTTTTCTCTACATGTACATAATTATTTAATTTAATTAATTTATAGTAATATTATAATTAATTATAGTATATAATTACAGTAAATTACAACCAATTAATCTGTACCAAAAACACAAAAATATTAATTTACTTTATTAGTACCTAATACTGGCTGTTTTTTGTGCCTTTGCCTAAAAAAAAATGCTGATGCGCGCCGCGCGCTTTTTCTTAACGCTGTATTGTTTTTATTCGTTTACCATAGTCGGAGTTTTATTGGATTTCCTCGCAAATGTGTTATAAAACGTCGTATGACATACGTGCGCTTTGACAATTACAGCCTCTGCTTACTTGTAACCCTCGCCTACGGCTCGGGCTAGCAATATCGCCTCGGCTGTAATTTTCAACCTACCCCACTTATATCATAATGTACTATTAATTTTGACAAAGCGTTTTGTAGATATTTTGCTTGTAATTTTAATACGAGTAGTAATAATTCATTTACAGTTATAAACTTCATTATTTAGTATTTTATCAACTCTGAAAATTTATTTTTTGTAACCGTCACACTGATTCACCTCAAACAAAATTACGATAACATAATTCTCGTGAAAAGAAAGAAAAAGTCGCAAAATATATTTTCAACATATTTCATTGAGTACGAAAATTGATAAAAAATGTCCCTTTACAAACTAAAGCGTAGTCAACAAAAGTGGGGCAGACGGAGACAACTCATTGCATAGTAAACAAGACTCCAAGCCAGTCTAGATGAAAAAACTTGTAACTCAGCTCTGTGACTCTGACTTATTATTCTAATAAAACATTCGTAAGTAAAACTGGCCAAGTGGGAGACGGACTAGCGGCACGGTGGGTTCCGTACCTTCTCTGGGAATATTTTCATAAAGTCAATTTTGTTCTTAAAGACTGTCAAAATGAAACACGTAAGTAGTTTGATACTTCTGAATTTTTGCGCTGTTAACTTTCGTGGTGAGGAAATTGGTAAGGAGTTGGAGAGGGCATAAAAACTTTAATATACTGCATAAAATCAAATGAATATAATCTTTTATCTCAAAATGAATCCCTGTCATATGACTCTCCTCTTGCCTTAGTTACATCACTTTAAACCTTCCAATTAGTCCCGATGTCACTGCTAAAATCAATGTATTTATTGTAAATGAATGTCTATTTTCTTTGTAAACAAATGTTATATCTATTTTCTATCACTAAATAGTGTAAAACAAAGTTATTTTCTCTGTCCCTATATCCCTAAGTCCCTATGTCCCTATGTATGCTTAAATCTTTAAAACTACGCAACGGATTTCGATGTGGTATTTTAATAGATAGAGTGATTCAATAGAAAAGTTTTAGTGTTAGCATTGCACCCGTGCAAAGCCGGGGTGGGTCGCTAGTTTATTTATAAAATTCTTTCATTTGCAATAAAGTTGGACATTATTTCTAATTTCATGTCGATTTGGTTAGTTGCTGAAATAAGCAGCTGTTGACAAAAACACAGAAAAAAGACAAAAAACCGAATGAAACCTTTTTTACCGACACGGAACCCTAAAAAGAAGCCGAGTCTTAGCCTTTAGGTATAAGAAGTTGAAGGAACTCATGTTGAGTCAAGTCTAACATTCGTTAGAAAATCTAACATCTCCTTTTTTGTGCGTCTGGAAATACACTTTGAGTGAACAATGATTTTTTGCTGTCTGTAGCAGCGGTTTAAGTATGAAAAGGATAGAATCATAGACATTAATATATCTATGGATCAAAGATATTATATATAGAAAGACGTAGATATGTTACTAGAGCACGGAAAATGAGGCCGACAAATGTAGCTAATTAACCACATTTTATTTAGTCGCATTGTATTTCAAGTCGTATTTTAAGCGCAAATCTTAACAGATAGCTCTCTTTTTCTTTATTATTCGTTCCGTATCATCTTTCCCAGCCATTGTTGTATCCTATAAATACGCTAAGAAGTAAGAATGTAGGTACATGTTCTAGCACACTCGTAGGGGATCAATTTTCAAACGCAAGCAGTATGAATATAACTCATCCTACTTTAATATCTTTGTCTATGGATAGAATGGACGTAAATATTTTACAACTAGCAACCCGTCCTTCGATTTATCAAAATGAAAATAAATATCTAAAGCTTGCGAGATACAGAAATGGAACATACAACAATATTCAACTTAAAAACCACGCCTATACCCGAGGGTAGTCTATTCTATTTCTGGAAATCTGGAAATACCCACGTTTCAGAAAAGTATTCTTTGGACCAATAAACATGATAGGCGGTGACATTTAACATCTAATATTACTCACGAAAAGTCTTTTGATCCGTTGCCTATTTGACATAAACTTTCAGACAGTCAAACATTCTAATTATCTACACTAATATTGTAAAGAGGAAAGATTTGTGTTTTTGTATGTTTGTACCGGATAAACTCAAAATTATTTTACCAATCGAAAGCTACATCACTAAATAACATAGGATATATTTAATTTTTATTCCTATATTCCCACGGGAACGGGGACAACGCGGGTGAATCATATAAGTACCAGTTCTCACTGTACTTACATTTATTTTGAAATCACAGTTTGGTACTTCAACTTGTATTGGTATAGAAAAGAAACTATAGATATAACACGAATGCCTTTTGATAGAAGAAAAAATACCATTTTGCTTTCATTCACTTGTGATTCTAAGATAGAAAGTATTGAAAAGTTTTTACAGTTGGTTCTATTTTAAGCAAACTTTTTTTATCTTCATCGTTTTGGGAATAGCTAAAAGCAGTAAAATAAAATGACCATTTCTTAGAACTTTTATTTACAAGTATTGACATTGTAAACATGATTTCTTTGTTTAGTTAGTAAGCTTGTGATACAAACAAGTAGATACACATATGAATGAGATTCAGTCTGAAGCCAATTTTCTTACTTCGATAGACACAATCAAACTGAGAACCACTCGCACCATTTTCTATTTTCTCTACAATTGTCTGACAATTGCAATAAAACGTGATGTCTGTCTGTATCTGATCTGTGTGTTATCAATTTTATCATATACTTAATAACATAGAACCCTATAGAGTAAGAAACCGACATCAACGAATAATACTAAAAATACAATTGAATTGAGAACCTCTCGTTTTTGAAACCGTTTAAAAAACAATCTAGAGCAGTGATAGCCCGGACGGTTAAAGAGCCGGCCGAAAATCAGTGAGGCTCGGGTTCAAATCCTGGCATGTACCAATGAGTTTTTCAAAAACTTACGTACATATTTATCACTAGCTCGACGGTGAAGGAAAACATCGTGAGGAAACCCGCAGGTCTCAGAATTAATTCTGAGACATGTGTAAACAGACCCGGTCCGGCGATGGGCTCACCACCTATCACGTTTAGGGGTCCAATATATCTCGTGAAATGTGGGTATATCCAGTAATGGAATACCTCTGCCTACCCCCTCGGGGATAAAAAGGCGTGAGATTATATTATATTTATATTATTTATTATATAGATTATATTATATATTTAAAAAACAATAATCGAAGTCGGTTGGCGTGATATTGTCCATTTGTCCCGCGCATACTAAACGCAAATTGAAGACTTATACTGGATGATTTTTTTTACCGTCTGGAAAAAAATATGACGTATAAGGTATCTAGAGCCGAAGTTATACACGAGATTAATTGTTAAATATAGTCATGTTTAATGCAATTTACAAAATTTAGAAAACTACGCACAGTAGTAAGCGCTGCTGGCGGTTGTAGGTAAATTGCGCATAAATGGAAGCTACGAGCCTGTTTCTTTTTAAAATACTATTTCAAATATATCAGTGTTTATTATTGACTACAATAGAGTAATGTATATTAGTTTAAGCAAGAAAAAAATTTTTTTTAAGAAAAAAAATTATTTTTTGGAAAATAGCCAAATGAATCTATTACACTTACCTGTCACACCACATTTTTTTCCAGACGGTAAAAAAAGTCACCCTGTATATTTTTCCCATGGTCAGAACTGGGCAAAATTAAAATGGGGCCACACGGGAAGCATGAGTTTTTAAATAAAAAAAGAATCATCAAAATCGGTTCACACAGTTGAAAGTTCGGATTCAAAAAACATTAAAAAATATTGAGAACCTCCTTCTTTTTTTGAAGTCGGTAAGAAATACATCTTCACTTAAAAGTCTAATCTACACAGAAGTAATCCCCCTAAGGCCGACAGGCTGGAGGGGACTGCTAATTGCTCATCCATTTGTAAGGATATACCTAGGCTAGGTCTAGACTAGGCAAAGAGGTTAAAATATAATAGGGCATAGAGGGGACAAACCGAGGAAAATTTAAAGCTGAAAAGTTATTCCAAGTGGAATAAGTCTAGTACAATTTCGACCGAATGACAGCTCGCGTTCATACTAACTGACATGACGCTTGAGCTTCAAACATGCCTCAAAGTGTTGTATGAAAATATTCCCAATGCCCCCTCTATGTCCTATTATATTTTACTTTCTTTGAGACGAGGTGACTTTAGAGCTTTATGGTATTTATGTATTTATTTATGTAATATATGTAAAAGTATGTTTATTAATATATAGTGCACTGTCTACCCTAGTTCTAATCTCTCAGTTTCATCCATCCTAAGGTCTGGAAGAGATTGCTAAAAGCGCATTGTACTTTGGTTAATGTTGGTATCCATATCGCTGCTGGCCACCCGCTAGTAATATCTCAAGTTACCCACTCCACACAATACAATACAACACCTCTTTATTGTACAACATTACCAACATTAACTTATGTACAATGGGCGGTCTTATCGCTTTGAGCGATCTCTTCCAGACAACCTTAGGATGGATGAAACTGAGAGTTTAGAACAAGGGTAGACGGTTTCTTCGAGACCTTGACTAAAATGGGGTCTACTGCTGTGAGAACCTACTAATCAAACAAATATTATAACGAAGTAAAGTTGTTTGTTAATTTAGAAGGAATAATCTCTGGAACTACTATCCGATTGTAAAAATTGCATTACTTATTCCCATAAGTAATGCAATTTTGCAAGGCGAGGGATCGCCCTCGTAGCCCTGCGGTGCCAGTGTGTTTATGACGATCACACTGGTTAAGCAAAGTTGGGTGCGGTCAGTCAGTGGATGGGTGACCGCCTAGTGGCATTTATATCACGAGCGCTTCCGTGTTTCGGACGGCACGTTAAATTGTTGGTCCCGGTTTTCGTTGTGTTTACGCACAATGGAAGTCGTTAAGCCATGTCAGATACCTACCCTTGGGTGGCTTGAAAAATTCTGACTGTTATGTGGCCACTAGCTTAACACTATCTCCCAATCCGCGGTGGGCTCGCGTGGGAGATTAAAGCCCATACTTCCTCATGTGTGATACAAGATAAACAACTTCATGTAGGTATTCCAATACTCCTTTATTACCTCTTCTTATAATATATAATAATATAATCTCACGCCTTTTATCCCCGAGGGGGTAGGCAGAGGTATTCCATTACTGGATATACCCACATTTCACGAGATATATTGGACCCCTAAACGTGATAGGTGGTGAGCCTATCGCCGGACCGGGTCTGTTTACACATGTCTCAGAATTAATTCTGAGACCTGCGGGTTTCCTCACGATGTTTTTCCTTCACCGTCAAGCTAGTGATAAATATGTACGTAAGTTTTTGAAAAACTCATTGGTACATGCCAGGATACTCTTCTTACTTTTACTATTTAATCTAAGTAATTGAATAACAATATTTTTATGGGCAGTGAACCAAACCCAAAAACTGACAACCATTGTGTTCCACAGATAGTCATATATTTTTACAAAGATCTCAGAGCAGAGTTGCCAAAAATATGATACCAATTGAGATAATTTTACTATAATTACTTAATACAAATTAAAGATTTAAACAATATTGAATACTAGCGGATGCCCAGCGGCGTTGCCCGCGCGGATTCCGTTTATTCCCGTTCCCGTGGCAATTTCCGAAAATCCCTTCATAGTGGTTGCCTACGACATATTTAAGACACCTACATACCATATTTCAAATAGCGGGTGCCCAGCGGTGTTTTCCCGCTTGTATTTAGTTTATTCCCGTTCCCGTGGGAAATTCCGAAAATCCCTTTATAGTGGTTGCCTACGCCATACTTAAGACACCTACATACCATATTTCAAATAGCGGGTGCCCAGCGGCGTTTTCCCGCTTGGATTTAGTTTATTCCCGTTCCCGTGGGAATTTCCAAAAATCCCTTCATACCAATTTCCTATGACATATCAGACACCTTTATACCATTTTTCAAGTTTCTAGGTGCTATCGTTTCGGAGTAGTAGATACGTATTTCTCTTTTTAACCAGTTTTTATATTTTTCCGTGGGAATGAGATATTTTCCTGGAATAAAAAGTAGCCTAGATGTTGACCCGGGTACTCAGTTATCTTAATACCAAATTTCATCAAAATCCGTCCCGTAGTTTTTGAGTGATGCGTGCACAACCAGACAGACAGACAGACAGACAGACAAAAATTCCAAAAATTGGTGTTTCGGTATCTATATCGATAACTATATACATTACCGTTAAAATTTTCAAAAAATATTTAATGTACAGACACGGCCCCGTTAGAGTTTTATTATATGTATAGAAAACCTACTCTTTTTATCTATCTAACTTTCTAAACGCTAACATGTGTGAGAAAAGCTCAGCGGGTTGATGATGATTCCCTCCCGTAGACTTAGAGTGCCACGTAGACTATGTTTGCGTCTAGAAGATAAAGCAAGTGAACAAAATGTATGCAAATGGAGTCACGGGCATTTGTCAAATTGCGACATTAAAAATGTCATGCAATTTTCAAGAGTGTACCTCAGATGTTTTGAGATTAAAATTAAAACGTCGTTGAAAAGAAGCAATTTAAAAATCATTTTAAATCCAAAGAGAACCTCTCAAAAAACGAATTTTATTTTAGTTCTAGAAATTACAGACACTAGCAATTTCGTTTCTAGACACAATAGTTAGAAATAAGAAAATATAATTTCAATTTGGACTCTATCAAAGATTGCGTTTTCCACGAATGTAGACCACGTACTAAGATAACAACTTGATTAGATTTTAACTAACTTTTTCTTTGTTCAACAAACTGTGTTCAAAATTGTATTTGATTGGTTCAATATATTCTGTAGATATTTGGTGCTATTTGATTAAAAGAGAATGAGTGTGCTGGGCAGCAATATTTATTATTCTTTCATTTGTTTGTTCTGATTTAAATTTGTTCTGTTTCATTGCCACTTTCAGAATTATAGTAAAACATTTTAAAATGTTACGCGCAATGGAAGTCGTTAAATCATGTCAGCTACCCTTGGGGTTGGACAGAGCAGTTGGACCACTGCCCCGGACTGGATAAATTGTGACTGTTAGGTTAGGTTGTTTCTTTCCTATTCCTACCTTACTCCAACTTCTAAAGTATACACAGAAACAAAATTGATGAATATTTCACAGCTATACCGGTATCAAACATGTATACTTATTCGAAAAGTACTTAACAAAAATATACACACATCAATCTCTTTTACGCAAAAAAAAACACGTTACCAAACGCTCCACAAGACGCGCTAGCTACCTCGTACTACCAACAATCAGAACAAATTATGGCAAACGAATGTTCACCTACGACGGGGCGAATATTTATAATAGCGTACCCTCCGGAGTATATTATTATACCATGGTACCCTCAAAAATAAAAAAAATCACTTCATTTCATGTCTTCAAATCAAAATTAGCTGAGTATATTTTGGAATCGTAAACTCTGAATCAGTTTTTGGGAGAGGTGGTTTTTAAGTTTTTAAGTTCTTGTTTGTAGCACTGTGTGTTTTATAATATACCTACCTACTAATGTAAAATTATTTGTAACTGTGAACAAAGATATTAAAGTAAGGATGAGTTATATTCATACTGCTTGCGTTTGAAAATTGATCCCCTACGAGTGTGCTACAACATGTACATACTTACTTCTTAGCGTATTTATAGGATACAACAATGACGGGGAAAGATGATACGGAACGAATAATAAAGAAAAAGAGAGCTATCTGTTAAGAGATGCGCTTAAAAAACGACTTGAAATACAATGCGACTAAATAAAATGTGGTTAATTAGCAACATTTGTCGGCATCATTTTCCGTGCTCTAGTAACATATCTACGTCTTTCTATATATAATATCTTTGACTGTGAACGGCAAAAATTTCATGTAACAAAATTCCTGTTCTCATGTAAGTGACTGTAGGTTTTTAATGAGAATAAATTATCTTTAAACCCAGGTTGGGAGATGGTGTTAAGCTAGCCGCTTAACACCATCTCCCAATCCGCGCATGGGAAATTATACTTTCTCATGTTTACATTTAGCCAATCTTCATGGAAGAGTTATTGACCTTTCTAAGTATACTTTTTGTACCTACAAAAAATTAATGATTTTTGTCATTTTTTATTTTTTACTTTTGTTTGAGGAAAGACCCTTAGCTCAGCAGTGGGCTGTTACGGGTTGATGATGATAAAAAACTATTATTAACGATATGCCGGGCCTGTTGGCTCAGTTGGTAGTGACCCTGCCTTTTCAGTCGGAGGCCGCGGGTTCGTTCCCCGCTCGGGGCCAACATTTGTGTGCATGAACATGTCTGTTGGCTTCGTGTCTGGGTGTTTAATATTTATTTAAGTATGATTGTCAGCTCTTTAGTACCCATAGTACAGGCCCTGCCTAGTTTGGGACTGAATAGCCGTGTGTGAATTGTGTCCCATAATTTATTATTATTATTATTTAAAAGTACACTCGCTATCTTCTTTTCTTAATTCGGTGCAGGGCTCACAAATTGACTCAGTTTCCGTTAATTGTGTTCCTTAATGAAGTCTTGGGTAATCATCGTTAAGTTAAATCAAGTTTACGCGCTGCCTGAATTATCACCTTTTTAGGGGGACGTAAAACTGGAGTAGATTTAGGTAGACAGGTTAGAATATAAAATTAAGTGCAAACTTTTTTTAATCGACAAGTTTGTACTCGACTTCATGGACGAGTTTAGTGTGCCTTGTTAATGACGTTTCAAAGTGTATTTTATATACCTACTAAAATAAATGAATTTTTGAATTTAGAATCGACTTCGAAAAAGCAGGAGATTCTCAATTCGTCATGTATGTGTTTTTCTTTGTTATGTTAATCCATATTTGCCTCAAATTTGAAACGCTTTTAAAAATGTTTTTCCGTTTAGGTATATCTCAAGGACGGTGCCATAATATAAGTTTTAAGAAAATCTGATGAAGAACTTCAGGTGGAGAATGAACTCCTCTACGGACATCAGCAAATCACTCGCTATCAGCTTAATAGGTTTATTTACAGTAGGTAATGGATGTTGAATGGATGTTTCTTGCTGGCTCTTCTCGGGGTACTGCATTTGGAACCAGCAACTCGTCGGTGGAGATGGGTTGCTGTTTACATTAGCCAATCTTCATGGACAAGTTTAGTGTGCCTTGTTATTAGACTATTGACTGTTCTAGGTGTAATTCTTATTACCTACAGAATAAATTCATTTTTAGGGTTCCGTACCTCAAAAGGAAAAAACGGAACCCTTATAGGATCACTTTGTTGTCCGTCTGTCCGTCCGTCTGTCAAGACCCTTTTTCTCAGGAACGCGTGGAGGTATGAAGCTGAAATTTATATCAATTACTCAGGTCTACTGTCCCTTGAAGCTGTGAAAAAATCAAACTTCTAAGCCAACGCAATCAAAAGATACAGCCGTTTATGCCGCAAATTTTCGACACTTGCAAGGGAATCAAAACCTACAGGGTGCTTCCCGTGAACTCAGAATCTTGAAATTTGGTACGAAGCAACGTCTTATAGCATAGATAAAGGAAAAATTACGAAAACCATAAATTTGCAAGGTTGTACGGAACCCTCGGTGCGCGAGTCCGACTCGCACTTGGCCGGTTTTTTATTACATTATTTCATTTTTGAATATGCAAATAATAGTCTTTTTAGTGTTACTCGTTGAAGTCGGTTGTATTTTTGTTTAAAATTTTTATTATTACGGAGCAATGCATCAACAGATCTTTTACAGAGAGATAGTTGGAGTTGGAAATAGACAATTTTTATCTGGTAATGCGGACAATTTTTATCTGGTAAGAGCAGTGATAGCCCGGACGGTTAAAGAGCCGGTCGAAAATCAGTGAGGCTCGGGTTCGAATCCTGGCATGTACCAATGAGTTTTTCAAAAACTTACGTACATATTTATCACTAGCTCGACGGTGAAGGAAAACATCGTGAGGAAACCCGCAGGTCTCAGAATTAATTCTGAGACATGTGTAAATAGACCCGGTCCGGCGATGGGCTCACCACCTATCACGTTTAGGGGTCCAATGTATCTCGTGAAATGTGGGTATATCCAGTAATGAAATACCTCTGCCTACCCCCTCGGGGATGAAAGGCGTGAGATTATTATTTATTTATATATTTATTTATGCGGACAAACACCATCTAGAACGAAAATATTCTTAGTATAATTATTAAATTGTAAAAACATTTATCAACATGCCAGCTCTATTCCAGTAACGTCCTATTTAACTTTCGATTCCAATAACAAGTTTCGCTGGAAGTCCAACAACTTATAACAATCGCGACGCGATTTACAATTCAACGACTCTCAGCTGAAAGTTCGTCGAATTATTTCAGAATTCGATACGAATTCAGTTGAAGAATCACGAACAGTCCGAGGGTGTCAGCTGTCCAAATATTGACGGAGGCGTAGCCGCGTGCCCCAACTTAGTTTGTAAATAGCACTTGTTTATAAGTTTTCCAGTCTCAAAGCTACAACATACTTTTTGAAGTGCGAATTTAAAGCAAGCGATCCAACGCCTCCAATTTAATAATTTCAATCTAGCAACCTAATACAAACTATAGCCATATTTATTTTTCTTCGTCTCAAACACACTACAATTAATATTTAATACCCTACTTACTTCAACTTACTTACTATACCCTTCTTAGTTTACCTAACTTACCTTACCTTACCTACCTCAATTACCTTACTTACCTTACTTGCCTTACGTATCTTACTTTACTAACCTTACTTTACTTACCCTACTTTACTTACCTTACTTCACTTACCTTACTTTACTTACCTTACTTTACTTACCTTACTTTACTTACCTTACTTTACTTACCTTACTTCACTTACCTTACTTTACTTACCTTACCTTACTTACCTTACATTACAACATAAAGTTTTCTTGCACAAAAGTGGTCGCCTCACATAATACCAGCGTTGTGGCCTTTCACAAATCGCCGCAGCTTGTGCTGAGTGAGGTCCCGTTAGAGTTAGGACACCCAAATATATTGTATTTTAATTCTAATAGAGTTGTAAGACTTCAAGGTGTTCCTAATTAATGTTTTTCTTTCTTTCAATTTTCACATTAGGATAATTTATACTAAACCCAGCCAAATTCAGGTCGTGGCACGGATGAAGCACGGACAGGGCACGGGTTTGAAATTTTCACAAACCTTTATTTAAGTTGCAATGTCTCATTGTCATGTAAGTTCGGTGACAATACAATATTATGGTACCACCGATCGAATCCCAGTTAGGGCGTATATTCAAAATTCAAATTCAAAATTCATTTATTTCAGTAGGTATATAAAATACACTTTGAATACCAACGCGTTTTACAAAAAACTTGGGTGCCTACATATTTATCACTAGCTCGACGGTGAAGGAACATCACAAACCCATAGGAATATAGTAGGACCAAATTGATATGGGTCCACGACAAGCACCACTTTCTAATAAAAAGAATCAGCCGAAAGTTCTGAGAAAACATAAAGAAACATACCGTCGAATTGATATAATAATAATAATAAATTGTAGGACACAATTCACACACGGTTATTTAGTCCCAAATTAGGCAGGGCCTGTACTATGGGTACTAAACAACTGATAAACATAATTAAATAAATATTAAACGACCAGACACGAAGCCAACAGACATGTTCATGCACACAAATGTTGGCCCCGAGCGGGGATCGAACCCGCGACCTTTGACTCAGAAGGCAGGGTCACTACCAACTGAGCCAACAGGCCCGTCAACCATAACCCCCTTTTTTATGAAGTCTGAAAACAAGGCTAACTTGTTGTAACATCTCTAACTTAGGGTATCTAGTATCTTGTTAATTAGGTACTTTTAAATTCCCAACAAAGTTAGGAAGCTTCACCTTGTATTTTGTTTTCCTTGTTTTATCTAGAAGCAATATTATATTTCACGTTGTTCCAGTGTTAGTCATCATAATCAACGTCATTGATAAAAAAAAAGACTCACGCCTTTTATCCCCGAGGGGCTAGGCAGAGGTATTCCATTACTTTTCACGAGATATATTGGACCCCTAAACGTGATAGGTGGTGAGCCCATCGCCGGACCGGGTCTATTTACACATGTCTCAGAATTAATTCTGAGACCTGCGGGTTTCCTCACGATGTTTTCCTTCTCCGTCGAGCTAGTGATAAATATGTACGTAAGTTTTGAAAAACTCATGGGATTCGAACCCGAGCCTCACTGATTTTCAGCTGGCTCTTTAACCGTAAGGCTATTGCTGCTCTTTTATCATTGATCTGGTCACTGATAAGATTTTCTTGAGATGAAGTCAATCGCAGTAACCACGCTACGACTGCTGACCTTGAAGTCATTTCGTCATCGTCGTCAACAGTAACAATCCCAGCTGTGCGTATCTTTCCTCACACATGAAGAAGAACAGGTTAAATTCTCCTACACGAGTCCACCACAAATTGGGAGAGGTGTAAGGCTAGTGGCACTCTTGTCACTATCAGAATCTTATGCACCTTTTCGTAACCGGCTGGTATTGCTTATTTATTTTCACTTCTCATGCTCTAAAAGTACGCCAATATAGCCCTACGAAGCGGGACTAAAGTGACCACTTTAGTCCCTAGGGAGTAAAAAGTAATTAGTTTTTTTGTATTTCCTTAATGAGATGTAGACAAACTCAAACAGCCAGTAAATATCTGTGGAGTGTAGAAAATTTCAGAATTTTTGTTGAGTGTATTTCGGTTTTAAATAAATTTGTACTAAATTTACTATTTTTCTCGCACTCAAAGTGAAAACTACAGTTTTCAACGCCCATTTAATATACTTTCGGTTTCATTGGCTCCTCGCATTTGTTATATAATGGCTTCGTTTAGTCCCTCGATACAAAATATACTAAAAACGTGTCTACCTATAAAACGCCATTGGATGCCGCTTCTTCTATTCTAACTTGCACAGTGCTTAGCAGGAACTTGTGCGCAGTATCGCTTCAAGAATTGAGTGCAACGAAGTTGGTAACTCCAGACGATCGTAGGTTAGGCTTCATATGTAAGGGTAGCTTTGCCGAACTTTATTAACTGTATTCTAGAACTTGAAAAACATACATGAAGGGATTTTACAAGCAAACTTTGGATAATTATTTCCATGTCTACTTAATTTGGTTGATGTATCATATTGTTTTGTTTTTATATGATGACTAGCTTTTACCCGCGGCTTCGCTCGCGCACGTTTATTTCACCCCCTTAGGGGTTGAATTTTGCAAAATCCTTTCTTAGTGGATGCCTACACTGTATAAGCTATCTACGTGCAAAATTTCAAGTCTCTGGGCCCAGCGGTTTAGGCTGTTCAAACGCCCCCATAAGGCTAGCTGCATTGCCATCTTGAATCCTATTTGCTTACCTCCTTCCTTCTTCCGATTTCTGTAAGTCAAATTATTTACAGTAAACGTGGCTAGTTGCTAGTTTCACGAAGTAGTATTAATCAATTTATACCTCAGTTCGGTGCAGGCTGCTACAACTTATGTAACCAATATTAATATTGGCCACACATAACAAGTTGCGCTCTGCGATGGATAAGTTGCACCGAGTTGCTGACCAAGTTATATCGGAGTTGAAGCTCACGCACTGGCCGGGGCACACGCTCTTGGCTGTACGTCTATGTCGTGGCCAGATAATAGGATTGATCACAACTTCAATGAATTATACTAAAATAACCACTATAAAGAGTAAAAAAAACGACTTCAATCTTCAACTTATATGGTTTTCTCATGGATTCCTTTGTCAGAACTGGATGAAATTAAAATGGGACCAATCTGAAAGCACCAGCTTTCAAATAAAAAAACAATCATCCATATCGGTCCACCCAGTCAAAAGTTCTGAGGTAACAAACATAAAAAAAACAGACGAATTGATAACCTTCTCCTTTTTGAAGTCGGTTAAAAACACAGTTGAATTAGGAATCTCTTCCTTTTTAACCGACTTCAAAAAGGTTACCAAATCGTCTGTTTTTTTTTATGTTTGTTACCTCAGAACTTTCGATTTGGATGATTCTTTTTTTTTAATTGAAAGCTGGTGCTTCCAGATTGGCCATTTTAATTTAATCCAGTTCTGCCAACGACATCCATGACAAAACCATATAAGTGAAGATTAAAGTCGTTTTTTTTACTCTCTAGAGTGGTTATTTGAAATACGTTAAAAAAAAATCATCGAAATAGGTCGGAGTGATATTGAGTTATTTGTCCATTCGCACAAACTTAATGCAAATTTAAGACATAAATGCTTTTCTCATTTATGCCATTGTCAGAAGTGAACCAAATTAAAATGGGACAAGCTAGTTTTGCTCTTTCTCTGTGCAGTGCGTACATATGACACTAGGCGGCAAGTGAAGCTAACTATTTACTTAGTAGTTGTCAGGAGTTGGCCCTCAGTTTGCGGTCGCCGGTTCGACGCCGGGCGTGCGACTTCTCGCATATTAATTACCGTGATATTACCAGTAACAGCTCTGTTGGAGGTGAGCTCGTGTCTCATGGGTTAGACCCAAGTTTTTATTGTATCATAGTCAGGGCACGCAACTGAGCATTTTAAAAACTTTCCATTTTAGCACTCACGGTGGAAACTTAACGAAAATAATAATTTTAAACAAAAAAAAACACTGACTTCAAAGGAAACTAGAAAAGTATTAAAGTCACCACTACGATTTTCGAAGGTTCCTCTCGATTTCTCTGTGATGCCATCATCAGATCCTGGTTTCCTTATCATGGTACTACCCTTGGGATATCTCCTTTCCACCAAAACGAATCAGTAAAATCGGTTCAAACACGACGAAGTTATCCGCGTACACACGTAATACATGGTTGAATTGAGAAATCTATTCCTTTTTGAAGTCAGTTAATTAATAACCACTCTAAAGAGGAAAAGAACGACTTCAATCTTCAACTTATATGGTTTTCTCATGGATGCCGTTTTCAGAACTAGACGAAATTAAAATGGGATCAATCTGGAAGCACCAGTAAATTCAAATAAAAAAAGAATCATTCAAATCGGTTCACCCAGTCGAAAGTGCTAAGGTAACGAACATAAAAAAAAACAGTCCAATTGATAACTCCCTCCTTTTTGAAGTCGGTTAAAAACTAATTATCAAAGTATCTGGGTAATTATTTTTAAGATATAGGTACTCTTATAATGATATTTTAATAGCCATCTTTGAACTGAGTTCGGAGCATGTTTTTTTACGTATGAATAAACATCGAATAGAAATATTTACCTCTTCAGTCCAGATAGGATAATTTAATTCCTTATTATATTCTATTTATTCAGACAATAGACCGATTACATACAACAAAATAGTTATTAGATTATATTTAGTGCAGAAAATAAATGACAAAGACAAAAATATAAATATAAATTAGAGCACACATTACATCAGAAAACATTATTTCTGTTTACAATTTTTGGCACGATTCACACCAAGCCATAAAAATTCTGACACATATATAGGTAAAATGTGTATTAAATATACTTCAATTATTATCATTATGTTATTTGGTACAATTGTTTTAAGGTAAATTTAAAAAAATACCAACCATTTTTTTCTTGCAGTTTTATTGCGAACATTAAAAAAAATACTGCTAAATAGGTCTAGCCAATCGCTAGTGATAATACATAGGTAGACATGCGGAAATTGATTTACGTTTAGGCAGATATTATATATAGATTCGCCTTTGACGCTAAAACAAAACAATCAATTCCATTAAGTTTCCACTGAAGTCGACAAGATACTTATAGAATAATGTAATAATACGACATTATTTAATAATCTTGTAATATTAAATTTATATATTATTCAATAATAAAGCACTTCTCGTAATTACATAATACACTTATTATACAAGAAGGCGCTTTGTTGCTTTTACCAATATTGTCGGCCGCATTCAAAGAGATTAAAAGATAATAGGGCATAGAGGGGGCATTGGGAATATTTTCATACAAAACTTTGAAGCCTAAGCGTCATGTCCTTGTCATGTCAGTTAGTATGAACGCAAGCTGTCACTTGGCCGAAATTGTACTAGACTTATTCCACTTGGAATAACTTTTGGCTTCAAATTTTAAACGCTTTGTCCCCTCTATGCCTTATTACATTTTAATCTCTTTGGCCGCATTAAAGCCTCATGAAAGATCATCTTTAATCTCATAGTACGCATTATGTTATCTCAGACTCTACTAAATACAATTACTTAGAACAAATCTACTTAATCATTAGTTTTTAGCCAACTGTACCATAAGGAGGGTAATGTAGGGTCAGTGACTTTACTTCATTAGAATAGTGCCGCGCGAATGAGAAGTGGACGGATGTCAATGCCACACTTTGCCATTTTATTTGACTGAGGAGGTTCTTAATTCATCACATACGTTTTTTTGTATAAAATAAAAAAGACGTGTGGCACTCGGGGACTGCCGCGGTAAAGCTATTGCATAGCATAAAGTTGACTGTCTTGGTTGGGCTGACTATTTCATTTCGTTTCATTTGATTCGATTCGATTCGATTCGACTCGACTCGACTCGACTCGACTTGACTCGACTCGACTCGACTCGACTCGACTCGACTCCGACTCCGACTCCGACTCCGACTCCGACTCCGACTCCGACTCCGACTCCGACTCCGACTCGACTTTCGACTTTCGACTTTCGACTTTCGACTTTCGACTTTCGACTTTCGACTTTCGACTTTCGACTTTCGACTTTCGACTTTCGACTTTCGACTTTCGACTTTCGACTTTCGACTTTCGACTTTCGACTTTCGACTTTCGACTTTCGACTTTCGACTTTCGACTTTCGACTTTCGACTTTCGACCTTCGACCTTCGACCTTCGACCTTCGACCTTCGACCTTCGACCTTCGACCTTCTACCTTCTACCTTCTACCTTCTACCTTCTACCTTCTACCTTCTACCTTCTACCTTCTACCTTCTACCTTCTACCTTCTACCTTCTACCTTCTACCTTCTACCTTCTACCCTCTACCTTCTACCTTCTACCTTCTACCTTCTACCTTCTACCTTCTACCTTCTACCTTCTCCTTCTACTTCTACTTCTACATGACAACTCACAACAACATGTGAAAACCGACTAATTTGATGTCTTATCTGTCACTTTTATCCATGACCTCCTTACATCGTTGCTAAAATTGCTAAAAACGTATTTGAATGCGTCCATAAGGTTCAATTTTGTTATTTTGACATTTGTGACGTTGTAAATAAATAATATGTCGCTTATTTCTGTCCCTTTCCTTTCCAAAGCGGTGAAAAAGAATAGAGCTAACTTATAATTAGGAATTTCAGGTGGTTTGCAGAATCGAGATCCAATATCTATCGGAACTTCTATTCTAGTCTAGTTTTATTTAAAATTAAGATTATAGTTTGTCTAGTCCAGCTAATAATCCACCATATCTCTGTGTAACAAAATAAAGCAAACAGATTGCGCAATCAAAAAAATAAAATTCTATAATAACATTTCAGTTCGTTTTAATCTTGTAATAATTAAACCAACATTTGCACAGACGGCGAGCGCTTAAAATAATTCTTTGTGATGATAATTTATAGCGTAGATACAGTTTTAATTTAAGCTGAGCAGTTTCTTGGCCGAATTTATTATCTACGGTTCATACTTTATATCTCGAGAAAGATCTAAATTACCTCCCGATTTGGAAGGAATTTGTGCTTTCTTTACTTTAGTTGAGTTGTAAAGCGGGTTGTAACGAATCAAAAGCTTTTGTTTAAGTTAGGGACAAGGATAAGAAGTCAATAACTAGTAAAGTAATTTGGAAACTCGTGCAAAGAGATTGTAGCGTATTTTCGAGACACACCTAAGTGCCAAATAAAACTTTTAATTTTCTAATTCTGTAAACGATTAAATTGTAATAATGATTGTTAGAAATTTTGTGTCAACAACTACAATTTTTGAAGTATTTTTTATGCCAGTCGACCCGATATAGTCGATAAACATCACGTGATATTTCTACTGCTTATGTCGATTTCATTCATTAATTTTATTATTCTATTGTAAGGCCTTTAAGACCACTCAAAGCCACTTAGGCTAACCTTAAGCTAGACCTTACGTAGACTAAAGGATGCTAATAATACGAAGACACTATAAATACGAGTAGTTTGGTCAATGATTTTTAATGGTGTGAGGTAAGAGTAGTGGCGAAATAAAAAGAGTTTGACGATCGCGGAAATGAGTGAGTTTATTTGAAAATATTCGCTTAAAATATGGATTTACAATATGTCTCAAGAAGCGATATCTAAAAAGAGTTTACAAATTTTAACCAATGAGATTCAAGTATAATTACTCATGCTGTCCCTCTCGCACACTATATAAATAAGATGCGTTCTGCAAGGCGTAGGTAGTCGGCGGTAGGCAGAGTTAGCGAGAACACGATGCATGTCGCCACAATGGTATGACGACTTTCTTTGTGCACAAAGAAAGCTTTAAACAGAACGTTTATCATATCAACGACATCACTGGACGAGAGGCAAGTGCGAGCTGTAACATGACGCCAGCAAGTTACGGAACGTGCAAACGAGGCACCATCCGCGAACGATCCGAAATCGAGCGCAATAATCGGGTATGAGGGGCGAATGGAATCAGTATATCATTATTATGATCCATTATTTGAGGAAGACTGATAAAAAATGACAGAACGCCGTTTTGTCTTGCTAGTGGATGGGGTACAGTGCGGCCACGAAAGGGGTGGAACTTTTGTAAAGCAAACATTTTTGTCTCATTATCTACTCGTATATGTACCTACCTATGTTAGCAGGCCTGTTGGTTCAGTTGGTAGTGACCCTGCCTTCTGAAAGGGCGATCGCGGGTTCGATCCCCGCTTGGGGCTAATACTTTTGTACATGAACATGTCTGTTGCCGTCGTGTCTGGTCGTTTAATATTTATTTAAGTATGTCTATCAGTTGTGTAGTACTCATAGTACAGGTCCTGCCTAGTTTGAAACTAAATAACCGTGTGTGAATTGTGTCCCACAATTTATTATTATTCCTATATGTAAATAAAAGAAGAAATAAGTTATATTTGTTGGTACTGGTGAAACATGGGTATTTCCAGTAATAAAATACCTCTGCCTATCCCGTCAGGAATAACATAACAATTACATCCGCAACAGGTCGCGTCGTCTACACCAATATTATAAAGAAGAAAGTATTTTTTCATCATTGTAATGAAAAGGCTGCGAAACTACTGAACCGATTATGAAAAGTATTTCACCAATGGAAAGCTTAGTTTCCTGGGAGTAACATTAGCTATAATTTTCCCACGGGAACGGGATTTTCGCAGGTGAAATCCGTATAAATTACAGGGCGCTTGAAATAAATAAATACAATGAAACTTCGTTATTAAATAAATTTGTAATCAACAAGCACACGTTAATTTCACTATTTTACTATCATTTGCAAAGCCAATCGAATACCAAAATCCTTTGAATTCAACCTTAAAATTAATCCGACATTTATCCGCAGTTTCACGGGCCCCTATTCTGTAGATCGCCCGATACCGAAACGGGCGGAAGGTATAAATTTGCAAGCGACTAGGAAACCGTCCCCCTTATTCCAATACAACTGGCCGAATATTTATTGACCAGAAAAGCCTAAAACTAAAACGAACCCAACTTTTTAGGACAGTTAGGATAAAAAGTTTTTCGCGTATTCTAGTTCAGTTTTGGGTACCCGGTTAGTTGTTTACATAAAACTTTTCGGTGTTTGTTAAGTTTTTTTTAGTTGACACAACTTGCAGCCCAATTCTATGTTTGTTACAGCAAAATCTACAATGGTCACAACAGTTTTTTTTTTCAGACTGTGCGAGCACGAGGAATTCCACGAAATTTTCATTCGAGTTTTGAATTCCTTAAAATAGTCCCCCGAAATCAATTACTATTAACGCATTGCAATTGCTTATTGAACCTGCAAATAATTACAAAGCTCTTATAAATATAACGTGTATTATGTGATTTTGTTGATAGTCAATAATATATA
This sequence comes from Ethmia dodecea, assembly GCA_963855545.1. Taxonomy (NCBI): domain Eukaryota; kingdom Metazoa; phylum Arthropoda; class Insecta; order Lepidoptera; family Depressariidae; genus Ethmia; species Ethmia dodecea. Next base: position 581,334 of record OY979453.1, read on the forward strand.
ATTATATTTTTTCATTTAGATAAATGTTATATTATTATATAGTCATTATAAGGGCGTTATAAGAGTTACCATGATGTGATGGTATGATTCTAAAATAAATAAAAATAAAATAAAATATCAGAATCAATCACTGTCTATATTAAGGTTGTCTGGAAGAGATCGCTAAAAGCGATACGACCGCCCATTGTACTTTAGTTAATGTTTGTATCCATATTGTGTTGTACAATAATGTGTATTGTGTTTTTGGTGTATAATAAAAAGTAATTGGATTGTATTGTATATTTTTGAAAAGAATAGTTTTTGAATCTAACTATTTTTCTAATTTTAAAATCCATCATACAGTTGTACACGCTGCGCCAGCGAAATAGGCTCCCAAACTTTTACTAAATACACTCGGAAAACATTACCCTACTTCTTCTGCAGTCAGGTAAATAAATTAATAGACAGCCCTAGGTGTTGTTTAACCCTGTCTTCGGATGCTAATCCTATGAAGTCAACTCTTAATGGCTTGTTGCCTTCTATTCAGAGTTCACAGATGGCAAGATAGCCCTTATTGTTCTCTAGTGTAGTAATTATTTACGATAGAGATGTTCTTATAATATAAATATACTACGAACCCGTCTGCACTATAAGGCTGGTTATATAAGGTCATTTTAAGTCAAGTGCAAATATTTTAAGGGTAGGTACAAGTAAGAGAAATAGAAATAACATAATATTATAAAGAACTAGCGTGCAATACTTATACTAAAATCTTCCTCTTGAATTACTCTATCTATTAAAAAAAACGGTATCAAAATCCGTTGCGTAGTTTTAAAGATTTAAGCATACATAGCAAAGAGATTTAAATATAATAGGGCATAGAGGGGGCATTGGGAATATTTTCATACAAAACTTTGAAGCCTAAGCGTCATGTCCTTGTCATGTCAGTTAGTATGAACGCGAGCTGTCATTCGGTCGAAATTGTACTAGACCTATTCCACTTGGAATAACTTTTGACTTCAAATTTTCCTCGCTTTATCCCCTCTACGCCCTATTATATTAAAAATCTCTTTGGTATATAGGGACATAGGGATATAGGGACAGAAAAAGCGACTTTGTTTTATACTATGTAGGGATAGTGATACAACGATGCAGTTAAAATTAAAATTGTATATGTAGGTATCTAAAATTTCATCAAAATAATAGAGTAGTTAATAGAGTTCTTAGAGTTTCAGAGATACCTGAAACATAAATACATACATACAAGAATTGCTAGCCTAAAGTAATAGGATATTTTCAATATCGCAAGGACGGCATCTCGAGTAAGGCATAGTTCTTTTTGGCTCGACATTTAATTTTTTGACGCGTAGTTCCCGTTTCTTTAGGAATACGGGAATAAAATATAGCCTATATTATTCAGGGATATTCTAGCTTTCTATTGGTGAAAGAGTTTTTTACATCGGTCCAGTAGGTACTTTTTGAGTTTCTTTGTAACAAACACACAAAAATACAACTGACTGAGTCCTGAGTTTAGTGAGGGATTTAAGCGCCCAAGACAAAAACAGTTTTATTCCCGAGTTATATACTCTACTTTTCTTACCTTATGCGAGACAATAAAATGAAATTGCATGGTAGTAGATTATTGACAATGCCTATGGCATCTAGTATAATAGACTCTGAAGTCAAAGTACTTTCATCACTCGACATTTTCGATATTCTTTTTTGAAATGTTAAAGCTATAAAATGGATACAGCAACTTGTTTCTTATCTGCCGGCGTGACCTAGGTAGGGTCATTACGCCGGATCGCGGCCCTGCGTTAGTTTGCGGCCTTTTAGAGGACCAACCGCATAAATATTGCAATAATAAGAATTCTATCTCATCTTTCCCAACGTTTGTATCACTTTAAGAAGTAGAATAGTTGCAGAATGGAATGCCTATTCAAATTGGTCGATTACCCTAATCCATGTGCCGGAAATAAATTGTCCATTTTGGCAGCCGCGCCGTCAGCAGACATACGTTCGCAAACCTGTTCAAAAAATAGCGAACAGGTCCCACTACAAAAGTAAGTATTTCATGTTTACGGTTACATAGTACTATTGTGATTGTTTTTGAGTGATCATAGGTGTTTGATATACTTAATTTTACATTTATTTTTGGAGTAAATTACTTTAATACTAGTTTTATTTGGTGGCCGCGAACCAGCCTAATAAATTTTTGGTAAAGTTGGTTTACGGCCGGGTGGCCGCGAAATAACTCACTGAATGAAATAGGTTTGCTTTCCATCCTATTATTAATGTAAATAAAGTTTCGTTTTGTGCAACATTTTTTTATTGTTGGGGTTGGGTTGAATGCTATGGTTAGTTCACGGCCGCCAAAATATAATTTTATACGGATTTATGGCTACTTAAATATAAGGGGGCCGCAAACTAACACATGGTTAAAAAACGAAACTGGTTCGCGGCCGTCTGAAAACTGTATGAAAAATAGACGGCCGTTATCTGACTATTGAAAATAGAGGTGTAAGTTTACGGCCACTTCTTGCACACAGACTAATTAATTTTTTAATCAAGTAGGTATTTTAAAAATGTTTTTTTACAATCTGGCTTTGAGGTCAATAAAAATTGGTACACAAAAATGATATCACTAATACTACGGTACTAGTCTAGTCAAAAATACCCCGAGCCGTACCAGTAGCAAAGGAGCCCATGACAGACATCGCATTGCCGAGCTGCATGGCAATAGACAACCTTTGCAGCAGGTAGGTACACCCCAGAGCGAGCGTCACAGCCCCTCACGAAGCCGACGGCCAATCTCTCTTTAATAAAGCCAAAGCTTTTGCTCCCGCTCCGCTCCAGCATCCCGTAGTTTCGCACGCAAATGGCAAGAAGCAATAATTTGCTTCTAAGGTCAAGTATGAACTAGGATGAACTTGGACAAAACCAAAGTTATGTTCCACGATCACGTCACTCCGGGGCTGATAGCTGTCAATGGTGGTGCTCTCGATTATGTTCGAGAATACGTTTACCTCGGGCAAACTCTGAAATTCGGTAAGAACAACCTTGAGAGTGAGGCTAACAGGAGAATTCAGCTGGGCTGGGCAGCGTTCGGGAAGCTTCGTCGAGTATTCTCTGTGCTTATTCTACGGACCGAAAAAAGAAGACGACTTAAAGACGAAAGGTTTCAACCAATGCGTCCTGCCTGTTATGACTTACGGAGCCGAAACGTGGACACTCACGGTACGGCTGGTCCATACATTCAAGGTGACTCTGCGAGCTATGGAACGGGCTATGCTTGGAGTCTCTGAGGGCTCGAATCCGAAACGAGGTAAGCCGAGGGAGAACCAAAGTTGTCAACAGAGCTCGTAGAATAAGCAAGCTGAAGTGGAAAAAGGGCTGGCCATATTAGCCGTAGAACTGATGACCTTTTCGTTGGAGTAGACATGTTCTAGACTGGAGACCGCAAATCGGTAAGCGTAAGGTAGGACGGCCTCAGACTAGGTAGAGCGACGACCTTCGCAGGGTGGCTGATAGCAGATGTATGAGAGTTGCCGAGAATAGAACTGAATGGCGTGCAATTGGAGAGGCCTATGTCCAGCAGTGGACCGGTATAGGCTGATGATGATGATGAAGTATTATTTCTCGTGCTTTTTGACGGCCGCGAACTCAGTGTGACCGAAGTAAGAGGCCGCGAAGGTGTTGACGCACGTAGCGTCACGGCACCAGGGTCAAACCATCTAGCCTTCTGCCATGGACTAAGACAAGGATGGAATATTGATGTCATTGAGCGCATAGTGCCGAGGGAATCTTTTCAAACAAAGACAGCAGCTCAATGTATGATGACCAGTTGCCCCAACCATGGAGCCGCAAATGTATTGATGTGGTTGACATACATCGCAGCCCAGGCGGAGAACAACCGCGACACGCAAGGAGTTGCCGTCGTGAAGAGTTCCCATATGTGGAGAGGGTAATGCCTGCAACCAGAGTCTAGCTTGTCCAGGGTGTTCTTTGTCCCTTCCTCATCCACACCCTGAACCACACCTGAACAGTAGGAACTTTGGGCACGGGCACGGGAAGAGAGTACTCCACTTCGCCAGCGCCTCAGCTGCAAAGGGCAGGGGCCCGCCTCCATGGGAAGATAATATGAGTATATACCAGAGACGAGATCCGCAACCCCGTGCGTCGAGGCGAGGAAAGCCGGAACACTCACATCCCTCACGCGTCGCACCCCCAGTCCGCCGCATCGTATGGGAACGATGCCTGATTCCACTAGTCATTGCTGAGTGAAGTGAAGTAGCGCTTTAACTGAAGCCGTCCTCAAAAGATACATTATTTTAGGGGCTGCAAAGCACATCCTTAACAAGACCAAGATGACATGCGCGGAGACACTTTTCAGACGATCCCGAGCGAGGAGAAGGAGACGTCTTCTAGCTTCAATAGCATCAGGGAATGTAGGCAAACCCAAGAGGCTAAAAGTTGTAGGGGATAGTTGCTTCAGCCCGGGAGGATCGAACTGAAGGCAGAAAAGAAAGGGCAAAGAGATGTTAGAACAGTGTAAGCTTAGGTTAGGTTAGAGCACAAAAAAGGGACGAATATTGAGAAAAACGTGTTTTTTAAGAGTGAAGGCATTTGAGTGACAATCGCGATCATGTGCCTAATGATGTGGAAATTTACGATAGGATATGTATGGAGAAGTGTACGAAAACGTCAAAAAAGTATGAAATCTCGCAAGTCGATATTGTATGTAAAACTGGCGGCCGCGAACTGACTCTAGGGTGGCCGCCAACCAAAAAAAGTGGCCGCCAACCGGCATTTTGCCTAAGTTTCAGGTAATTATTTATTTAAAAATATAAATGCTCCCATATTCCTATAATAGTTATTTCGAAAAATAACTTGATTATATCTGCTATGCCCACAGAAATAATCAGAACTTGAATTATGGACATATCATACTAATTTCAAAGAGCAAAGTTTGGAAGGCGACTAAAAGGCCGCCAACCGGCGTAATGACCTTGATTTAACAATTGAAGATCGTGCGAATCTAGTTGGTCGCGGCTTCGGTTTTCGAAAATCGAGTTGGCCACGACTGCACCACATTTTGCTTAACGAAATTAGACTTTATCGTCATAGCAATAAGGATTATGAAAAGTGAAAATTACATTATTGACCTAGGGTTATAATGAAATTCCATACAACATTATAACCCGGTTAAAGCCAAGGAATATAATGTCTTGCTTTCGGTGACGTTTATATGATATATAATCCGGCTTTGTCGAGCATGTGGTGTGAAAAGAGTTGTTACTTACTTACTTCCTAATAGTGAAATAATTTTTGAACTTTATTTCGTTTGACGTGACAACGTCTTATAATTCGATGGAGCCGGCTGCATGCACGAAAAAGTATGACGTATGCGTCGTTACAGTGCAAGCGAGAGCGCGCAACGAGCGACAAAAAGGCACAATCCATTCCATCAGTATTTTCTTATGACGTTGTCACGTTCAACTATCATCAGTAAACCGACTTTACAGACAACCGATTTTTGGAAATTAACAAATTTGATTCTAATAACCGCTGTCTCATAATTTTATTCGTTTTTCCCACGATCTCCTAAAAGTAACATTAGCCCGTTAAAGCAGAAGAGGGTCGGGAAAGGCTTACTGCTGTCATAATTTGTCCAAAGCACACATTGTGTATTATCCCCCCTCTATCAGCTGTGACGGAGACACACGACTTTGCCGTGTCATCTACGAGTATATCCGCAATGGAGTGGCAAGCCAAGATTTAGTAACTATTGTTTTGTATTGCACCGAATACAATAAAATTAACGACGTCTCCCATTTACTTTATAAACAAACTAGTGACCCGCCCCGGCTTCGCACGGGTGCAATGTTAACACTAAAACCTTCCTGTTGAATCACTCTATCTGTTAAAAAAAACCGCATCAAAATCCTTTGCGTAGTTTTAAAGATTTAAGCATACATAGGGATATAGGGACAGAGAAAGCGACTTTGTTTTGTACTATGTAGTGATAGTGAAGAGGTATTATCACTTTAGGGGAAGACTAGGACTAAATTATTTGTCATGGAAGAAACTGTTTCCCGGGACTCGGACTTAGGGCGAGAGGAGGAACAGCATGGGGGGTTTTTAGTCAGTGCAATTCTGACATAACCAGATTGTCGTCCCCGCTACCACCAGGTATGCTTAAGGCATTTTCTCCGCATGCGAAAGAAAAAAAAAGGAAAAAGGACTTAATTTCACAAAGACATTATAAACAACACTTTTGGATGTTTATATCAAATGAGAAGTTCCCGGATTCTATTTGGGAAACTGTGATGCTTAGTGGAATTTAGCCCATAAAGGATATATAAAATCGTTCTTATGTTAAGTTTCAGGTAACCAATTTCTTTACAATAAATACATAAAAAAAAGGTACCATACTTCAGCTTATTTCTAGCAGTTACATAGTTGGTACTATTAAACAAAAAAAATCTCTCGCCTATTATCCCCGGGAGGGTAGGTAGAGGTATTTAATTTCTGGAAATACCCACTCTTCTCGAGTATCTTCGACCCCCAAACGTGATAGGTGGTGAGCCTAAAACTTACGTACATACGTAAGTTTTGAAAAATTTAATGATACAGTCAAGAGCACGTGGAGCACTAAAAGTGTAAAACTTCATGCGCTCTTGACGGTACATGCCAGGATTTGAACCTAGCCTAGCCTCACTGATTATCATGATGAGAAGCGGGCTCTTGATGTAAAACACTTTATCATTATGTTAACATTAAGAAAAAACACATAGGTTATACACAATAACATAAAATTCACGAGGGCAGCAGCTTATAGTTTTGTACAACACCCGGAGAGCAATAAATCTACTAAATGCCATTTTATGAGCATAATGACACTCTGTTTAACGCAATAATGAAACGGTAGCGCTGCTAATGAATCATTATTGCAATTGAACTAATTATTGTCATTGTCATTGTCAATGTTCTGTTAATTATTATTGTAGTGGTCGTTATTCGTTGTTACCAAATGTTGAGTTTTGGGTCTTTCCTCACGTATACGAAAGTGTAGGCTATATCCTACGTTAGCCTACAGCAAATTGACAAATAGTTAGTTCGATTCTGCTTTACAGCGACTAAACTTATTTTAGTTTACTCCTGTAATTTTCTATCCTAGAAAAGAAAAGAGACTAGAGATCCTGACAAATTACAATTAGTCCTGTCAACTAAGGTATTTCATAACGTGTTTAGTGCATATGTGAAGAGGTCACGACTAAAGCCTCTGACAGGACTAAATTCGGCAGGTTATTTTTTATCTCTTTTAGTTTTTTGAGGTAAGACAAAGACAGGACTAAACTATAATAATTTTAGTCTGTATAAAGCAGAATCACTGCCAGTGGATTCGATTCTGCATTACAGCGACTAAACTAATTTTAGTAAATTCCTGTCTTTATTTTATCTCAAAAAAAGAAAAGGGATAGAAGATATTAACCTACCGAATTTAGTCCTGTCAGAGGCTGTATTTTTAGTCGTGACTTATTTACATAAGCACTAAACACGTTATGAAATGCCTTAGTTGACAGGACTAATTTTAATTTGACAGGACTAAATATCAGTCGTCTCTTTTCTTCTCTATGAGAAAGAAAATGACAGGACTAAACTAAAATAAGTTTAGGCGCTGTAATGCAGAATCGAACCCAATATTAGACTAGGCCACTTAACTGTTTTAAGCCTCCCAGTGTAAACGGCTTGGCAAAAACATAATCCTGTAGCAGTCGCCAAACCATCAAAAATCAAATTGCCTTAGCAACTCCACCCAAGCAAGCAACTCTACTTCATTCAGATTTGCATCCGTCAAGATGCGAGAATAAAGTGGTATCCCCGAAAAATCAATGGTACTTACAGCGGAACTCCGTGCCCGGAGATGGTCGAATCGAGATTTACGATCGAGCCGCGGTCGAGTTATAGCCCATAGAGCAGTGCCGCATCTGCCTCGGACGATTATGCTAATGTTATGCGGCTGTGATGAATAAAAACTACTATTTAGGGATCCATTGGCAATACAATGGGAGCCTGATTTGAACTTGAAGTTTCTGGAGACTTTCATTTCTATCATTTTTTGTCTTCTTATCTTGCTCAAACATTATCAGGGAGAAACATAGGCTATATTTTATAAACGTATTCTCACAGAAACCCGTAGAAACCGCGTGGAACAGCTAGTATAAATCCAGCATGGTCTTTTCTATAATCATATTGACTTCCTTCTTTACACAATCCATTCATCTTTTATGTAGTTTTCCTTGATCTTTCAATATGTGGACTTATAAGTTCCTACTTTCAATAAAACATTTTGACTTTGATCCTTTTGACAATTTAATTGTTTCCCCCCATCTTGCCTAGTTTCCTAGAATAACTAACAAGCATATACAGACAGAAATAGAAGGTAAAACAAAAGAGCTCTTATAGCTACTGGAAACTCGAAACCCTAAGCAAACGTCATAATTTAATATGTACACTTCGTGGAAATGATATAAAACGTCGAGAAACTAAATTATGTTGACACAGTCTGAGGAAAACGTTTGCACATAAAGCTTTCTACGAAATCCGATTTGTTTCTAGTATCCGAGTTTAGTCCCTACAAATAACAAACGTAGATCTTTTTAAATCAGCCGTATTATTCTCGTGAAAACAATTTCCACGGCTCCGGAACCATTTTATTTTACGGGGTAATACTCTTGAATATTTTTTCTTCCCGAAGAGGTTTATTCAAATCTTTTTATAGTCCAACAGGCGTTTTTAGTTTTTTATAACACGTCGAAGGGTGGAATATGGTAATGAAGACAGGAAAAGATGTTATGTTGGAGAACATTATGGGAGCTTTACATGTTTGTGCTATTTAGGGTAGACAGGAGGATCGTAGGCTCAAGAGAAAAAGCTGTCAGTGCGTTTGGTCGAGGCTTTAGGTGACCCGAGGACTGACCGGAATCCATTCTTCTGGGCACTGCTAGAATTGGTTCTTCTTTTGGATTAATTTATTATTTTTTCTAAGCAAATAATTGTTATTATTATTGTGGGATACAAGTCACACAGAGTTATTTAGTCCTAAATTAGGCAGGGCCTGCACTATAGGTACCTACTATACAACTGATAAACGACCAGAATCGAAGTCAACAGAATGTTCATGCACACAAATGTTGGCCCCGAGCGGAATTGAACCCGCGACCTCCGATTAAGAAGGCAGTGCAGTCTCTACCAACTGGGCCAACAGGCCCGTGCAATCAAATTGTACAATACTTAAAGCACTCAAATTTGTAACTGACAATTTCCTTCTGAAAAAGTAGTCTGTGCTGAACCCATCTTCAAGCCACAACAGCAAGTGATAAATTCTAATTAAAACTTTTTAAGTTGTTTCAATAATTAATAAGTGTTACGGCCAGACTTCCACGGAACCGCGAATTTGGAAATTCAAACTGCTAGTCAGACGTTTAAAGAAAAAAATTCTTTCTAGGAAAGAGAATGATTTTCTTCCAACCTCTTTGCTGCTAGTACTTTGTTGGCTTATTATTGTGATTGACAATAGTCCTGATTTTCAACAGACTTCAAAAAAGTAGGAAGTTATCAATTCGACTGTATGTTTTTTTTATATTCGTTACCTCAGAACTTTCGAGTGGATGAACCGATTTTCAATCCAGTTCTGACAATGGCGTCCTTGAGAAAACCATATAAGTTGAAGTCAGATTTTTACTATTTAGAGTTCTATGTAAACAATCATTTTGTTAAGCGAAGAGCTAAAACTTAAAATTGCGTGACATCAAGACTCTTTCAATTTAGATATCTTTGTAAACGCAAATAAAATCCCATTAGCCCATACCACCTCCCAACTGTTTTAAAATTAATAAAAGCGTATTTCTGCCTTTCTCGTAATTAAAAAGGCGAATTCTCCCCGGTTTTATTTCTCCAAATTTAATTCATTTATGAATAAAATTTCTTTGAGTTGTAGGACAAATTGTTTGAATGTTTCGCTATGTACAACACAATATACTTCGTAACAATAATGTTTCTTTTAGTTTTCAAAACTTATGCAAAATCTGTCTGTGTATTGTAATCTTTAATTTCGTGTCGTGTTTAGTGCCGATGGCTAAATTGCCAATGCCTTAAAACAAAAAAAAACTCAAACATTTTAGTTTGACAGCCCGGTGGTAAAGTGAGCTCGTCTCTCGTGTTCGATTCCTACTGTAGGTATTTCCAAAAACGTACAGAAAAGTTGATCGCTGACTCTATTTTAAAATTGGATTTTTTTTGTATTTTTTTTTTATTCGATTTCGGTTTTAGTTATAAGTTGTATAATAAAATTATTAAAGATTTTATTATATCTACCTAACCAAAACTATTTGTCATAAATTAAAACTAATTAAACTACTGATTCAATACATATAACAATACAACAACTCTTGTAACCCTAATTAGAAAAAACCTTACATAATTTATTTTAAATTAATCAATCATCATCAATCAATCTTAGACTAAACCTAGATTAACCCACCCTGCATCGCACCCGGCTCAAAGGTCCCCATAATGCCTGCATCGTTCCCCCGCTGAACTGCTATGGAGACCTGTTGAACCAAGTACACCCCGGCCGTTATAACTTGACCACTCTGAAGTTGCGCAAATGGCTGCGCAATAAGATTTTTAGCGGACCATTTAGCGGTACGGGGGGGTTTGCGCAGGCGAAGCCTATGTTCAGAGAAGCCAAGTTAAAACGGCCGTATTGTACGACCCAGAGCGAGGATCACCGCCTTTCTCCCGCAAACGCCGGCCTATTTCGCGAAAAAATGCGCGAGCCTCCACTCCCCACGGCCCAGCTGTCTCCAATGCTACCGGCACAAAATCGTATGACGATGCCAGTGCGGAGTATTTTCTGTTTTCTTTTGGCAGCAGCCTCCGCCGCCGAACCAGCACATTGGATTTGAGGCAAGCCCGATCCGGCGAAGGGATTTCCACCTGCCACGTTAACGGGTTCGAAAAATACACTGGTGAAAAGTGGACTTGAAAGAAACTCTCCGGCGAAGGGATTTCCACCTGCCACGTTAACGGGTTCGAAAAATACACTGGTGAAAAGTGGACTTCGAAGAAACTCTCCGGCGAAGGGATTTCCACCTGCCACGTTAACGGGTTCGAAAAATACACTGGTGAAAAGTGGACTTGAAAGAAACTCTCCGGCGAAGGGATTTCCACCTGCCACGTTAACGGGTTCGAAAAATACACTGGTGAAAAGTGGACTTCGAAGAAACTCTCCGGCGAAGGGATTTCCACCTGCCACGTTAACGGGTTCGAAAAATACACTGGTGAAAAGTGGACTTCGAAGAAACTCTCCGGCGAAGGGATTTCCACCTGCCACGTTAACGGGTTCGAAAAATACACTGGTGAAAAGTGGACTTCGAAGAAACTCTCCGGCGAAGGGATTTCCACCTGCCACGTTAACGGGTTCGAAAAATACACTGGTGAAAAGTGGACTTCGAAGAAACTCTCCGGCGAAGGGATTTCCACCTGCCACGTTAACGGGTTCGAAAAATACACTGGTGAAAAGTGGACTTCGAAGAAACTCTAAGTGTACTAATTTTTAATTATTTTACAGTATATAATAAATACATTTTCATTCTTCTTCTCCTCAAACATACATGTTGAAGCGGGTGAGTTGAAATGAATTTCGATAAGTTACATAAAAGTGCCTACCTTGAATAAAACATTTTGACTTGACGGGCCTGTTGGCTCAGTTGGTAGTGACCCTGCCTTCTGACTCGGAGGTCGCGGGTTCGATCCCCGCTCGCGGCCAACATCTGTGTGCGTGTCTGTTAGCTTCGTTTAATATTTATTTAAGTATATTTATCAGTTATACCCATAGTACAGGCCCTGCCTAGTTTGGGACTAAATAACTAACCATGTGTGAATTGTGTCCCAAAATTGATCAATTTATTACTTTGACTTTGAAGGGCATACCATTATCAAAAAAATGGTAAATAAGGTTTCAGCGTATATTTTAAATAATAATTATTATATATTTAAGAATTATGTATTTATCAAGGGCCTGGGAGACTAAGCTTTGTATTCGCTACACCAGTATCTCTAACGCCATCTGCTAGTAAATGGCCGTATTATTATTTTTTTGTGTAAAATTGCGTTGTACCTACAGGAAAGACAACTTAAAATACAAAACTGTATCTGTAAAGTAATGGGAATGTGAGTTCGGTTGTGCAGAGGGGTAACCATAACTATTTGTATAAACAGTATAATCTAAAGATAGACCTCTCCCCCCCCACGCCTTACACGCCCATGACGGGAGCTATTGCCCACTATTCGTCATCATGTATACCATCAGGGTTTATATCCTCTTTCCCAAAATATATGTCCCTAAAATAGTTCCGTTTGTCCCAACCCCACCACATGGCAGGCTCAATTCCTTTGATGAAGGCACTAGCCACTGGAACGCTTACGACTTTAGCAATAAACGTGTCGATATCGTGGCGATGTCTGGTCTACTCCTATTTCTCCTAGTCCAGCCAAATTCGCCCTAGGTGTGATGATAAACAAAAATAATTCATTTTTTTTATAACAAAAGGTGGCTTCTCGACCACTGACCGAGTTTTCTGTTGTCAAGTAGCCACCTAAGCCTTCAAAAAGTGTCATCTCGACCATCAGTCGAGACTTATGTGGTCGAGTAGCCACCTAACCATTCAAAAGGTGGCTTCTCGACCATTAGTCGAGATTTCTGTGGCCGAGTAGCCACCTAGCCATTCAAAAGGTGGCTTCTCGACCATTGGCCGAGTTTTCTGTGGTCGAGTGGCTAGTGGTTAGGTGGCTACCTAAGTCAATTATTGCCTCATTTGACTTACAATCTTGCCTAAAGACCAATAAGTAATTTAAATTTGACCTAAACTTGTAACTAAAAATATGTCCATTAACACTTTTCTTATAATAAAAAAAAAACACTAAAGTATTTTTACTGGGAATACTACTAGTAGTAGGAATACTAGGAGGTTGCAGAGTAATATATTTATCGGAATATACCAATACAAAATTGTAAAAAATCTGACTGACTCTTCTAACAAGCCTGATGAGTCCGATGATGCATTCAATAATGAAAACTAAAAAACTATTCCATTACTTTTGTTTTATGATTGTATATTATTGCAAAATTTTCCGTTTTATTCAAATTACATATCCATTTAGGAAACATAGGTGATACAGCTACCTTTAAACACACAAACAATTTTCGTCTTCATAACTCAAAACCAAGCGGGAATAAACCGTATGATGACCCTAATCGGGTGAACTGCCACATTTGTCAGTGCGGAGTAGGCGGATCCAGCGGAGTTTGCAGGTGGCCGTAAATCCGGAATTCCAGACAATTCCGGCGATGACTCGTCCGAAGATTAATCCTAATAGCAGCTGGCGTTTATTACTTGGTCTAACTCCTAGCTAGCTTACAATGTCTCAAGGTTCATATCCCATGCTCCGTGTGAACAAGAGCTTTACAACATGTTACAGAATAAGCGCAATTCCTAAAATTAGTTTGTTCAGTATCGACTACTTAATCCATTTCAGCTATTTTTAATGTGTTAATTTTTTACAAACGAGCTAGTCGTGCAATTTATAAAATGGGGTCTAGGATGTCTCTAAAGGAAAAATTCAAGGAAATTAATATACTGACACTGGCGTCACAGTATATTTACGAAAACGTATTGTATGTTAAAAAGAATATATCACTTTATAAAAAAATAGTGACAGACATTGTATAAACACTAAAAATAAGAATGAACTGGCTGCTTATGTTAGTCGATTATCTAAAGTCACCAAATCATATAAGGGTCAATATATACGCTTTTACAATAAGATTCCTATTGCATTACAAAATTAGCCTCTTGACAAATTTAAAACAATAGTTAAGCAAACATTATATAAAAAAGGCTACTATAAAATTACCGACTACTTAGTAGATCAAAATGCATGGGTCCAACCGACTCAGCGCTATGTAAGGCTATTCATTAATTATAATTATTATTGTGAACCAAAAAAAAAAAAAAAAAAAAACATATTTACTAGTAAGACATGAGACTAGTTTTAGTTTAGTGTGCCTTGTTTATATTGACATTTCAAAGTGTATTTTTATAGGTACCTACTGAAATAAAAGAATTTTGAGTTTGAGTTTGAGTACGAAAAATGAATTAGCATGGCTGAATTCAGTTTGATCGATATTTAAGAAAATTAGTTAGACACAACTAAAGTTCGATTGCATCATATTTTTTTTTGTGTTAATATTCTAATTGGGGTGTATGAGAAATTGCGCTTTTTCTGTTACGCGTTGTATTTAAGGAGAGTCGTATGCAGCTATTGGTTGACGTGGGCTGATAATGTTGAAGTCTTGAAAAGACTTTTGATTTTCTCTCTTTTAAGTAATAATAAATAATAAACTGTAGGACACAATTCACACACGGTTATTTAGTCCCAAACTAGGCAGGGCCTGTACTATAGGTACTAAACAACTGATAGACATACTTAAATAAATATTAAACGACCAGACACGAAGCCAACATACATGTTCATGCACCAAACACAATGTTGCCCCCGAGCGGGGATCAAACCCACGACTCAGAAGGCAGGGTCACTACAAACTGAGCCAACAGGCCCGTCAGTATCTCCTAATCCACGGTGGGCTCGCGTGGGAGATTATAGCTTCTTCTCCTCAACCATACATGCTGAAGTAGTGGACTTGAAATGTCGTTCAATAAGTGGACTTGTAAGTTCCTACTTTGAATAAAACATTTTGACTTTTGACTTTGACTTTATAGCTGATACTTCCTCATGTGTGGGGCTTTGCATACGCTTTTATTTTACCAGAAGAAATTTCGGAATTGCCTGAAACTGTGTTCAAAACTCATATTAAACATGTAATATGACATATTACAAACTAGACAATTATATAAATGACAATTATGCTTGGAACACATTTCCTCCAGCACAGCGCAATACGACTGCGAAAAATAACGAAATAATGCAACTCAATTTAGTTTTAAGAAATAATTAATTAAACAGTATTTTACACACCTAGGGAAGGAAAACAAGAAATTATTTACTTCCCGAGGTGTGTGTACTTTTTTTCTTATCGACGGAGGTGGAAAGCGGCAAATTTGTTTAGCGCAGCGGGCCAAAATTTGCCGCTGCATCCGGGCGGAACCCGGAGAGATGAAAAGTACTTTTAGCCTACTTCCTCATGGATAATGTATATTTTATAATATATCTTAACTAATTAATATTACAATAATATGCACCGTAGATTACAGAGCTCAAGTGCACTTTATTTCCGACTGCAAGCAAGGTAATGTTTTTAAATTGGTCTCTGAAAGTAGATGCGATTAGTGCAAAAAACCGTTCCTTACAATCCCAGCGGCACTTACCTACATTAGCTGTTTTAAAATTCACTCTGCTCTTTTCCCGAGGGAATTGCCTTAGAGATGCATGGATGCATGCAGGAAGCCTTAATTTAAAAGCCAAGTTACTACTAATGCTACTAATTGTATTCTGCTAGAGATGCTTGGCTCATCCTTTACTCGTGTTAGATGGGTGCCTATAAATTTAAAAGGAAGAAATCTCAGAATTTAAATCTACATTTATCTTCACTCGACTAATATTATAAAGAGGAATGATTTGTATTTTTGTAACGAATAAACTTAAAAACTAATAATATATAATCTCACGCCTTTTTATCCCCGAGGGGGTAGGCAGAGGTATTCCATTACTGGATATACCCACATTTCACGAGATATATTGGACCCCTAAACGTGATAGGTGGTGAGCCCATCGCCGGACCGGGTCTGTTTACACATGTCTCAGAATTTATTCTGAGACCTGCGGGTTTCCTCACGATGTTTTCCTTCACCGTCGAGCTAGTGATAAATATGTACGTAAGTTTTTGAAAAACTCATTGGTACATGCCAGGATTTGAACCCTAGCCTCACTGATTTTCAGCCGGCTCTTTAACCGTCCGGGCTATCACTGCTCTTAAAAACTACTAGACTGATTAAAAAAATTCTTTCACCAATGGAAAGCTACAGTATATATAATCTCACGCCTTTTATCCCCGAGGGGGTAGGCAGAGGTATTCCATTACTGGATATACCCACATTTCACAAGATACATTGGACCCCTAAACGTGATAGGTGGTGAGCCCATCGCCGGACCGGGTCTATTTACACAAAGCTAAATAAAAAGCTACAATATCCTTGAGTATTATAGGCTATAAGTAGTCATTAAACGTTGTACAAACTTGCACTTCTAATGCGTTTGTACAAATATGGAAATTATACCAATGTGTCCGAAGCCATATTTTATTCCCGTATTCTCACGGGAACGGGAACTACGCGAGTGAAATCGCGCAGAACCACTAGTTAACAATATTACATTAAGAAATCACCTCCAAAGGGGAACCATGTGGGACAGTGAACAGAAGACTGGCCGCATTCCCTGTATGGATAGCTATTAGGCTGATTATTTGACATATTGATAGCTGCCAGCCCTCTGGTCACCTGAAGCCTCGACCAAACGCACTGACGAACACAAAATATCAAAGCTATCCACCATGCATTTTCAAAAAACAAGCGAATGCAAATGAGGAGTTGTCCCCCCAGGAGAACATTACAGGGGGACCACGAGTCTGTAGCGCCACCGACGAGTTGCTGGTTCCAAATGCAGTACCCCGAGAAGAACCAGCAAGAAACTCAAGGGCAGCTCTTTTTAATATTATCTTCAAGAGAGTGGTTTACGTCTTTTGGGTTTATGCAACATTTAAAAGGTTCTCACTATGATTATAATAAACAGCATAAAGTCCGGAACACACTACCTCTATAACCGAGTCTAACCCAGTTTTTCCTCAAACGGTGCATAGCGAGTGCATTAGAACTCCCTGAAACTTCCTAGAAAGAGTGCTTTGGAAAATCGCGCTTATTAAAGGGGTAGATTTAAAGTTTTAACTCTGTTCCAAGCTTTATAGTGAAAGTTTATAATTAAGCGGCAGTTTAGTCAATCGGCCCGAATTAAGTGGACGACTAGGATTTACGGGAGGTGGTTAGCTAATGTGTGCAAACTTTAATGGTGATTCCGTTTGTAAATACGCACACGTTAAGCCTAAAGACTCGAAGGGTAAAAGTTGTTTACCATTTTAAATATTCAGTACAATATTTAGGATGATGTATTATGCAAAATGAAATTTGCAAATCCTTTTGCAGTACGGATTTTGCGCCGACCCCAAATAATAGGATACTTTATTCGTACTATTTTTTTTTTATGATAAAAAAAGGGGGCAAACGAGCAAACGGGTCATCAGATGGTAAGTGACGTCCGTCGCCCATGGACACCTGCAACTCAAGAGTCACAACTGCGTTGCCGACCTTTGAGGTGGGAGTAGGGGGAGGGGAGGGAAGAGGAGGGGAGGGGGAGGGGGAGGGAGGATTTTTCCTCCGGTTACCTCACTCACTCAACGAAACGCAATGCATTGCTTTACGCTTGTTTTCTGTGAGGCCGTGGTATCACTCCGGTCGAGCCGGCCCAAGCGTGCCGAAGCATGGCTCTCCCACGCAATATTATAATTGTAGAAGCAACTCTACCAATTTGTTACGTTTCACAACTAAATCGATGAACCGACGTGGGTTGAACCTAGAATAATTTATAGTTGTGAAATAAAAGCCCCAATTAGAGCTTTTACCGTTGAAAAGACTTGATTGATTGAGGTGAATGTTGTTGAATTAAAAGTCAATAAATCTCATACAAAATCGTCTTTATTATTTGTTTAACAAAGTCTACGTTTTGAACACTCTCTCGTATACACAAGTAATACAACAGTTACAGTATTAATATGCAAAACCTTAGGCATCACAATTCCAAATGTACATTATTTACAAACCAAAATGCGGCTACATAACATCACGGAGACAATAGGGTTGTCGACGAAATAATTATTTGAAGTATGTGAAATCATTTTAGAACATGTTTAAATGTAAATGTAGTGAGGCGGCTTGAAAAGTGTATTTTTTTTATTTATCTCAAAAATCAGATATTATAAAATACTATTAAAAAAATCAAGACATTATAAGTTGTCTTCAGTACGGCCGTTTTAATTTGGCTTCTCTAACATGGCTTCGCGTGCGCAAACCATCTCGTACAGCCAAATGGTCGCTAAAAATTTTAATTGCGCAAGCCAAATTGCGCAAAAGCGCAAATTCAGAGCTGCCAAGTTAAAACGGCCGTACTGTAATTAGATAAAATTACGCGATTGAATCTAAAAGAGAGTAAGGTTTCATAATTATGTAGCTTAAATTGATCGCCAGTTTTCTTGTAATAAGATACATTTTAAATATTGTTTCATAGCTCTTTACAAGCCACTGTATAACTATTGTTAAATAAAATTATAACATTCCAAACCCCTATTGCCTCTCACTTTTTGAGCTGTCGATAAATTCGAACAAAAGGGTCATCTCTAATCTTCTACCTCGACACAATCCCTTGAACCACACTATTACACTATTTGCTATAGGCACTAGAACTAGATTACACTGCGCGTAACAGCATGTCATCTCTTACAGCGGCAAATCCGCTTCACAGCTCGCTTCAACCCACCCACGTAATGTATCACCTGCTCCTGTAATAGTGCATATTACCATCACTACATAGTATACAACAAAGTCGCTTTCTCTGTCCCTATATCCCTATCTCCCGATGTATGCTTAAATCTTTAAAACTACGCAACGGATTATGATGCGGTTACTTTAATAGATGGAGTGATTTAAGGAAGGTTTTAGTATAAGCATTGCACCCGTGCGAAGCCCCGGGTCGCTAGTAAAAATATATAGTAGATTGTTATACAAGGGTCGGAAGGAATCAATTCCCATACGAGGTATTTAGACGCCCGAGCGCAGCGAGGGCGGATATAGTCCGAGTAGGAATTGATAACTTCCACCCGCGTTAAACACTCTACTTTTCATTTCGAATTCAAGGAAAGTAAACAAAAAAAATTACAATTTTACAAAAATTCAAACATGCAAAAACGCAATAATACCTACAAAAAAAAAAAAAATTGTCAACAATACAACCAAAGAGGTTGCAAGAAAGAGAAACTTTTTTTTTAAACGTCTTTGTATACTACATCATAGAGTACCTAACATAAATAACATTACAAAAATAATATACAAATCCTTCCTCTTTAAACGTACTTTTAGCCGAGTAATAGTGTTCTGTGCTTATTAGTGCTGAATTTCGGAACAGCTTACCAAATTATTACTCTTTTTTAAATTTTAAATATGGAACGAGTACCGCCCCGCGCGCGGTCTATTTTCTGTTGTTTATACCTACACTCACAAGGCCACACCTTTTTTTCTTATTCTAATTGATGTAAAAAGTTTCGCATCCCTACTAAGTACCCAAAGAGGTTGGAAGAAAGTCATTCTCTTTTCTAAAGAAACTTTTTCTATAAACGTCTTTGCCAAATGTAGTACTATTTTTTTTTAATTCATTCCCGCCCTAAGGCCGGAAGCAATTACTATGAGTCTTTCCCGACCGAGGGCGGGAATCATAGCCCTGAATCTGTCTGTGGTGGGAATCATCGCTTCCGACCCGGTACTCAGATCAAACATACACTACTTTCCGAGTATGAGATATGAAAAATAAATAATCTCACGCTGGCGAAATGGCGCCGTACGTTTTGATACGTTGATTGTCGCATCAGCCGCTTGCGTCAGTTGCATGTGATCGATCGCGACCCACGGAAGTCTACTAACCTGCATGAGGTTGAAGCACATGGCAACGAGGGCCATACCCAACATGAGGTACATGGAGCACACTATGAAAGAAGTCTCGATGCGAGGAGTGTACACGCGCTCGCCAGGCACGAAGTCTCCGAAACCAATGCTAAAAGGAAAAGAATTGGTTGTCTATAAAGTCAGTTTTTAATTTTACGTCATAAGTATTGATGATGATCGTGCTTCTCTATCGCTTGTTCCGCTCTCGCTTGCACGCTCGGCTCAAAGTGACAATGAGTCATGCTCTTTCGTGCGTGCAGCCGGCGTTCCTCGATTTATAAGAGATTATCACGTCAAAATATACTTGATTTCGGAATAGCTTACAGAGCGTACCTCCAGATGATTACATAATATAGGTAGTGTTTATAAATTTTAAATATGGAACACACCGCGTCGCCGCCGCGGGGTATTTTTTGATGTTTATACCTACACTCCCAAGGCCGTTATTTTAACCGATGTAAAAAGTTTTTTAATCGACTAGGTAGGTACCTAATCAAATGTAATACTATTTTTTTAATTCATTACAGCCCTAGAGATCGGAGCAATTACTATGAACCACAGACCTGAGACTCTGTGGTGGGAATCATCGTTTTCGACCCTGTAATCAGATCAAACACTACATTCCGAGTACCTATGAGAAATAAAAAAATAAAAAAGACGTGTGGCACTCGGGGACTGCCGCGGTAAAGCTATTGCATAGCATTTTGTATCAACAAGACTGCCGAAAAGAAACGACGTTAGACAATGCACGGCCTTCAAGCCGCACGGGTGTTATTTAAATGGTTAGCAGAGTATTCGTAGTGGTGCTAGTGGTAGTGGGAGTGGTGGTGGTTGTAGTGAGGGTGTGTGAGTGGGAGTGGGGGTGGGTATAGGGTGGGAGTGGGAGTTGAACTGGGCGTGGGAGTGGGAGGCAGAGTAGGAGTGGGACTGAGACCGGGACCCTGACTCGGACTCGGACTCGGACTCGGACTCGGACTCGGACTGGGACTGGGACTGGGACTGGGACTCGGACTCGGACTCGAACTCGGACTCGGACTCGGACTCGGACTCGGACTCGGACTCGGACTCGGACTCGGACTCGGACTCGGACTCGGACTCGGACTCGGACTCGGACTCGGACTCGGACTCGGACTCGGACTCGGACTCGGACTCGGACTCGGACTCGGACTCGGACTCGGACTCGGACTCGGACTCGGACTCGGACTCGGACTCGGACTCGGACTCGGACTCGGACTCGGACTCGGACTCGGACTCGGACTCGGACTCGGACTCGGACTCGGACTCGGACACGGACTCGGACTCGGACTCGGCGGAGTGGGGAGCGTGAGGTTTTTTTCGTTACGGAATTTCTGGATTCGGTCCCCGCGCTCAAGACCCTCGATAGAAGCTATGCAATAGCTTAAAATGTTTTAATGTTGACTATTTATTGATATCTGAAGCTAAGTTTACTCGAAGATGTTAACATACTGAAGTGATGAAGGAAATAAACAGACCTGCTGAGCGATATGAAGCAGAAGTAAGCGCCATCCAGCTGATCCCATTTCTCCCACATGCCAAAGATCATTGAGCCAAACATCAGGTAACTGTCAACAAGATACTGTTCAAGTAATGCCCTAGAAATACAAATCCTTGTTACACGAATGATTGGATTGTATAATTTCATGAATTATCTTCTAACTTAGTTAGTTGTTTCAAGTGGTTCTACGCTACCTGATAAATCTTAATATTAAATTCATACAATCAATTTGCAAAGTTTTTGATTGGATAGTTTTCAGATAACAAAGAGAATCAATTATGGGTTATATAGCTTTAGTGGAATTCGTAAAATTATTTATACGAATTTAATCTAAAGTTAACCTCAATTATGTCGTCAAAGCTACTGTAGTGCCTTCGAATAAAAAATAGAAAATTAATCTCTAAATGTTGTTAACAACAGAGCATATTTTTAAAAACGTTCCAAAAAATATGACTATTTCTTTTTCAATACTAATGATCATGAATTCAATAACAATTGTAACGAAGATTAAGGTATATAACAATCACTGTACTAACAAACTTACAGACATCATTGGTAATGAAAAAGATGAATATAATGGCTTAAATTTGGCAGAAAGGGCATACTAAGTCCTCTTAAATGGGGTTAGCCAGCAACTATAGTACAGGTTTTCCTAGTTTAGCTGTTGGCTGCCACTTACCTTGTACCTTATCCTCACGACACTTGCACTTTGTCTACACTTGAGTGTATTACCTTTAAAAAGGTTAAGTTTTGGTATACCATACATAAATACATACATATGATCACGCATTTTTCCCGAAGGGGTAGGCATACTTCACGCACCTCATCCACATCCATCAATCGGTTCATGCAAGCTCGTCAGTTTCGGGTGCTCTTTTATCTGCCTTTTTTTCAATACATCGCCGATCTGATCGATGTAAGTATGCTATACCAATAAACTTATTATTATAATGACAATAAACACGTACCCAACCATAATCGCCACACAAACACTAATAGGAACAGTGATGGCCTGAACATCGAATGTGACGTAGCTGAACTCGCTGGAGTCAGGGCTGTGGCGGTAGGCCATTGGTTCGGACCAGCCTCGACCCTGGTACGGACCAGAGTACGGACGCTGACTCTCCCAGGGTTGAGGCATGGAAACGCTGCGGAAGTAATCTGCCCTCCTGAAAACGGTTGGATGATAAAAATTGCTATCCTTGAGTTTCTTGCTGGTTCTTCTCGGGATGCATTTGGAATCAGCAACTCGTCGGCGGAGATGATTTGCTATTTAGGTACATTTAGCCAATCTTCACGGACGAGTTTAGAGTGCCTTGTTACTAGACTGACCTTTCTAAGTGTACATTTTGTACCTACAGAAAATAAATGATTTTTTACCTTGATTTTGGATAGCCGGAAAGTAGGAAGAGCAAGAACTATGCAAAATGAACTTACTTATATATTGTCTATCGTCTCCATTCCATATAATATCACGGGACAATCTTAGTATTCAAAATCAATACTAGCAAAACTTCTATGTAGTGGGAAGCCATTTTGATTGGCCGATTCACTAACCACCGTGCTATTCTGACCAACCAGTGACCGTTTTACAGGTTTGTATCAAATTGAGACGAATGACTAAAGTCCGTGCCGAGTCATACTATCACTAGTGCAATTATAATATCAAGACCTTTACAATAACTCTGCGACAGGTGCATTCAGAAACACGTTCGTGCAAAACAAATTCACTATTGCCGCTTGTCTACACTTACCTTTGGAACTGTCTTTGAGGTTGAGGTGGGTATCTACTCGTAGTATCATCATATGTAAAATCAGCATGTCTGAAATCTGGTTGGAACCTGTTAGGTCCCCCAGGATATCTGATACGCGGCGGATATCTTGAGTCTTGTGGAATTCTTGGTGGATACTCAAAGTATCTAGGACCCGGATGTCTGTGATTTGGATATCGAAAATCTAGCATCTCGATATTTTCAGGTCTCCAGTCTTCTGGACGTTCGATGCTTTCAGCTTCACTTATTTCTATCTGCAAAGAAACCTGGTTACAGATGTAAACTTTGTCATCTCCAATAGATTACTTTTTTGAATAGTAGTAGTGCAAATAGTACTAAACTTTTCATTCAGTGACAGAATATCATCGGTTTGTATAAATGACGTCTATATTGAGAAAGCCTACCTAAATATGCAAAAACCGTATGAAACGTTACTTTAATAGCGAATGGAACACCTCTGCCTCTCGCGGATATAAGAGAGAGTGAGATTTTATTTATTTATTTAATAGCTAAAGTGGGATGCAAATCCAGGCACTTTGCAATAGTAATGTATAAATAGGTGGATAGTGTGTATAGTGCTGTAAGGTACACAAATAATTCTACTTTCTTGGATTTAGCGCTTTTGATTTATCATCATGTGTTTTCTATAGTTTTGAAATAAACAGTATTTTTATTACGTTCTTGGATTAACTCTAAATATATCACCTGTGCCCGAAGCTTGGTCACTCGTCTTCTAGTGAACCCTGGACATCCTCTGCAGAGGCAGATCAGGGCGTAAAGGCACTTACACCACCGCGCCAAGAGCTCTCCTGAAGCAAAGTATTTTAATGAACAAAATCTTAGGAATAGCAAACTATGTATTTGAATAATTCTAGTTAAATAGATGATCAACATTTAGAGCAATGAATTAGATACTTATTGATAGCATGAATCAGTAGATTTTGGAAAAGAGTAAAAAGGGTTACATATTCTGAGTGATACAAGACTTATGGTTAAAGCCTCGAAGTTCGGGTTCAAATCCTGGCATGTACCAATGATTTTTCAAAACTTACGTACATATTCATCACTAGCTCGACGGTGAAGGAAAACATTGTGAGGAAACCCGCAGGTCTCAGAACTAATTAATAAATCAAAGTCGAAGACGTATTGGACACCAAAGCAATTCAAGTATAAGGAAGAAGAAGACAAAATTAAACTCTTACCAACATTGGTTAGGTAGAGCAGAAACAGCGGCATGCCGAGGAGCGCGTAGAACACGGTCATGATCTTGCCCCAGTTCGTGCGCGGAGACAGGTGACCGTAACCTAGAATATGAATAAACTGTCTAAATTAGACTAAATAAATCACCCCCTCTATGGAAAACTAGGCTGACATTTAGACAGATGCAACTGCCAACCCTTTGCTCGATCAAATGCACTAATAATTTAATTGTGGGACACATGTCACAAACGGTTATTTAGTCCCAAACTAGGCAGGGCCTGTATTACAAGTACTAAACAACTGATAGACATACTTAAATGAATATTAAACGACAAGACACGAAGCCAACAGACATGTTCATGGCTACAAATGTTTGCTCCGAGTAGACGTTGAACCCGCGAGCTCCGACTCCGAAGGCAGGGTCACTAACAACAGAGCCAACAGGCCCGTCAATCTAGAAATCTAGACTAGATAAATCATCCCCTCTATAGATAACTAGACTGATCTTTTGACAGATGTAAATACCAGCCCTTTGGTCACTAGCTTTTTGGTGAAGCCTTGATCAAACGCACTGACAGTTCTTTGATAAACTGCCACCCCTCTGCCATATAGCCCTGTGGTCCGGCGTGCAAGCCGGTGAGCGGTCTGCCACGGCGTCCATCTATCTACCCTAGGTATGTTTCTAGAAATTATAGTATTATTCTGGTTGTAAGTACCGATAGTGGTAATGACGGTAAGAGAATACAGGAAGGCAGAGGAGAAGCTCCACTGGCGACTGGACCGCCCACCGTCCCAGCCTTTGCGCGCTGCCACCACCACCTTCCGCTGGTACCGCAGCAGTGCGAAACTTATCCTGGAACAATGACGTCATTACACGCGGCGGCACACACCAAGCCATTATCTTAGGCTGCACTTGCTATCCGCATCTTAAAATTACCAAGTAGCCGTAGTTACGCGGACGTGGGAGTCGTGGGATCTTAGGTACATTTCTGTCGTAACTATAGTTACGTAGACGTTCAAGTGGTTATGCGAAAATGCATGCGCAAGTGGTGGCGTCCATCTTGCGGCGCTTGCGTGGCAGCACCAACAACGTCCTGACTACCGCTGCGGGGAAAGTGGATTCTCCCATACTGAGGCACTGGATGAAGACACACGTAATGTCTCCAGTCGGTGGGTTGGGTTGGAGAATTTATTTATTAAGATAGATACCTACTACTGACATCTACTATATAAAAATAAGTCGGGTTTTCCTTCCTGACGATTTAACTCCAGAACTGACGAACCGATTTCCATGGTTTTGCATTCGTTGGAAAGGTCTAGGGCTCCGCAAGGTTTATAGCAAAGAAAATTCAGCATTGCACCCGTGCGAAGCCGGGGCGGGTCGCTAGTAGTTTATAAGATCAATGTTACTAATAATTATGGGAAATAGCCTGAAATAAATGTTATTTAGTTTAATTTAATTACAGTTGGCATATCTTCGACTTTTGACGAATGACCTGTTTTTTGACATTTAATTTCCTTGGACTCTTAGCATTATTTAGGTTCGGTGCAGTATGTCTTTCTATATGAACCGTCATATCTACATCAATTCCTTCTGGCACTCGTAATTAATAATCGTATTTCTTTTGTTTTCCGGCCGATTCGGCTCAAATTTTTGGAATCCGTAAAACTTTTAAGATGATTTACGAAAATTATTTAAAAAGTTGAAAAAACAAAATGGCGGCCGCGTAGTAATGTTTCAAAGTTGGAGTGGTTTTAGACCCCACTTGACCCGAATTAGACGCATGGTTGCCGACATCGTGCAGTTACAAGTGGCACGTCATCTTTTTAGGCATATCCCGTAGTTTACCAGAAAAATCCGAAAACTGAAAATCCAAGATGGCCGCCCTGTGATTGGCTCCCAAAGAAAAAGATGAATTTTACCAGATTTTGAATGTCGATTTTCGGCAAGATGGCGACACCTGAGCGAGTTAGCTTGTAGAGCGGGGTTATAGGTCTCATTACAGAGTATTGCCATGTTTAACAATTTTCCCAAAATTTGGGGTA
Organism: Ethmia dodecea; assembly: GCA_963855545.1. Taxonomy (NCBI): domain Eukaryota; kingdom Metazoa; phylum Arthropoda; class Insecta; order Lepidoptera; family Depressariidae; genus Ethmia; species Ethmia dodecea. The sequence continues at coordinate 607,694 of OY979453.1, forward strand.
TTTTTTTACTTTTAATGCAAAAAGTCAAAACTCGAAATTTTACCATTTTGCGAAAACGAGTAACAGTCAACGGTACATTTTATCTCTCTCTATGATCTTTTGTGGGTTTTTTGATTTTCGCCTGGCAACACTGAAAGTTATGGCCGATTGAATTTTTAGAGTAGACCTCAAAAGACCCGAATTGATCTCCCAGATGCCAATATGCTATAGAGACGTGATTGGTGTCATTGCATAGGGCATATCCTGTAGTTTACTAGAAAAATCCAAAAAACTAAAAATCCAAGATGGCCGCTCCGGTATTCTCTCTTTACTGAAAAAATTGGGTTTTTATAATTTTTATCGGTATTTTTAGGCAAGTTGGCCACACTTTGGAAAGTTGGTTTGCATGAAGCGATTGTGGGTATCAGTAAGCAGTGTTGCCATGAAAAGAAATATTTTACAAAATTTTATTATTTTTCGACTTATACTTAAAATTTACTATTTTCACATAGAAAATAATCGAAAATGGCTAAAACAAGATGGGCGCCCAAAATTTGACTTTATTTTTCTGTCAAAATACGACCTCACAGAGACACGCGTGGCCGCTTGCGGCCTCGCGCACCGCGCGACATCTAGTCATCCTTTATACAATCCATCTATATTTTCTTTGGTCTACCCCTCTTCCTATAACCTTCCAAATTCATACTAAGCACTCTTCTTACAAAATTACTCTCATCCCTCCTTATTATAATGTCCGTACCACTACAAACGATTGCCTCTCAATTTTTCCATCATGGATTGCTTCTTTCAAACGTCCTCTAATGTCCTTTTCCCTAATTCTATCCATTCTAGTCACTCCATAAAACAATCTCTCTTTGCCATTTGCTTTTAGCAGTCCTGTATACACTGGTACTATAGGACTGATTAATTTCATGTTAACTGTTTTCATTGGTTGTTATAAAGTGTTATGATTTTATTCATCTCCAAGTAACATGAGGTTTAACTCTCTTGCCTTTTGGAAACTGAGGGTAAGACGGTTAATTCATAGCATCTGACACCTTGAAAAATCTAGTTGTTTAATTACACGAAATAGTACGCTAAAACGAAACGAGATTTTACTGTTTGTTTAATGGATTTTTATCGCATCGTTCTATATTTAAACTGTCTACAAGAAATCAAATTAATCCCCGCGATTATGCAAGTCACTTCTTTCGAACTTTCAGAACAGAATTGGCAGCTCATTCAGCAGGGAGGCCTCGATACGCGGTGGCTCTCTAATACTTGTACGTAACGGTTTGAAGTGTAAAGAGCGCGCGGACATTGTTGGGCTCTCTGTTGAGCGATCTGTGGAGATAGCCTGCACAGAGCTCGAGCGGCTTATTGTAATGAGCGTGTACAGACCCCCCAGTTCTTGTTATGAACACTTTGAGAAAATCATGGATGAAGCCATATGTAAAATTAGCAATAAAAATAAATACATTGTTGTTTGTGGAGATTTTAACATTAACCTTTTAGATACTTCATCCAGTATTGGTAGTAGGCTTGTATCATTTTTCAAATGCCATAATCTTGTAAATCTTTTTTCAGTGCCTACCAGAATTACTGCGACCACAGCAACATGCATCGATAATGTTTTTACAAACCTCGTGCCTGATGATACAGCCGTAATTAATAAATTATTCTCAGATCATTGTGGCCTGATGGTAACTTATCAGATGTGTACTGAAAAGGCACTAAAGAAAGATATTAAATACAGACCAGTAACGTGTACTCGCCTTCAGCAATTTAGAAATAACATGGAAAATAAACTTTTAGATTTTTCATACTGTGATGACCCTAATGATTTGTACAAGTCAGTATTAACACTAGCTAAGAACGAATGTAATAATGTTTTTAAAACAAAAAGTGTAAAAATCAATAACAACCTAATGTTCAGTGATTGGGCGACGGTGGGAATTCATAAAAGCAGACAAAGATTATATGAACTATACAAGGAAAGGACGTATAACACTAGTGATGCCTTTTGCAATTATGTTCGTCAATATTCAAAAGTCTTTAAACGTATTTGTACCGCGGCTAAAGCTAACCATGTAAGTAATAAAATCAAAAATAGCACAGACATTGTAAAAACTACATGGAAAATTATAAATAGCGAGACTGGAAAATTAAAATCTCAACATTTTGACTTTCAGTTGAAAGTTAACAATAGAATTTTAAGAAATGATAAAGATATATCTGAAGTGTTTGTAAATTTTTTCTCTGATATTCCAGTCTCGACGACCAAGTCACTTAACTCGTCACCCGCACTCGCTGAATCGCTACTACAAGAACATACCGCTGCATGTAATACACGCAATTTCGTATTTGATCATGTAAATCCTTGGGACATCCTAAAAGCATTCAAATCAATACAAATGAAAAATACTGCCGATCTCGACGGCTTATCTGTAAAAATCATATCATCCATAATAGACTTAATTGCCTCACCTCTAGCTTGTTTATATAATAAATGCGTTGATGATGGCGTGTTTCCTGATCTGATGAAACATAGTAAAATTATTCCATTATTCAAAGCCGGTAGTAGATTAGACCCTTCTAACTTCAGACCAATATCAATTCTACCGACTCTTAGTAAAATTTTTGAGAAAATTATTCTATATCAGTTGAGTGCACATTTTTCTATCAACAGTATAATGTCTGTAAAGCAATTTGGATTTACTAGGGGTCGCTCGACAACCGATGCCGGTGTTGAGCTAGTAAATCATGTGTTTGATGCCTGGGAGGAGTCGCAGGATGCTGTTGGGGTTTTCTGTGATTTATCTAAGGCATTCGATTGTGTCCATCATGAAATTCTCATCAGAAAACTACGTCATTACGGAGTACAAGGCCGCGCTCTTGATTTAATAAAGTCCTACTTGAAAAGCCGGATACAGTGTGTTGATGTAAACGGTTCAAGATCGTCTGGATCGGCGGTTTGTATTGGTGTACCGCAGGGCTCCATTTTAGGCCCCTTTCTATTTCTGGTCTATATAAATGACCTACCCAACCGAGTGCAATATGATATTGTACTGTTCGCAGATGATACATCTCTACTTTTTAAAATTAAACGACCTATTAAGTCTTATGACGAAGTGAACAGTGCAATTAATGATGTTGTCAGTTGGTTTAACGTTAATAATTTACTTCTCAATGAGAAAAAAACTAAATGTGTACATTTTTCTTTATCAAATGTTAAACGAACTTTAAACTCAGTTACAGTTAAAAACGAAAAATTAGAATGTGTAAACACTACAGTATTTTTAGGAATAACTCTAGACTCTAAGTTACAGTGGGGACCGCACATTGATACGTTGGCGAAAAGGCTCAGTTCTGCTGCATATGCCGTAAAAAAAATACGTAATATGTCAAGCGTAGAAACAGCTAGACTTGTATATTTCAGCTACTTCCACAGCTTAATGTCATATGGCATTCTACTGTGGGGGAATGCTGCTGATGTCCAGAGAATATTTATTTTGCAGAAACGAGCCATTCGTGCAATTTATAAAATGGGGTCTAGGATGTCTCTAAAGGAAAAATTCAAGGAAATTAATATACTGACACTGGCGTCACAGTATATTTACGAAAACGTATTGTATGTTAAAAAGAATATATCACTTTACAAAAAAAATTGTGACAGACATTGTATAAACACTAGAAATAAGAATGAACTGGCTGCTTGTGTTAGTCGATTATCTAAAGTTACCAAATCATATAAGGGTCAATGTATACGCTTTTACAATAAGATTCCCATTGGATTACAAAATTTGCCTCTTGACAAATTTAAAATAATAGTTAAGCAAAAATTACATAAAAAAAGCTACTATAAAATTACAGACTACTTAGTAGACCAACATGCATGGGATTAACCGACTCGACGCTATGTAAGGCTATTAATTATAATTATTATTGTAAACGATATTTATTAGTAAGACATGAGATTAAAAAGAGCTGCCCTTGAGTTTCTTGCTGGCTCTTCTCGGGGTACTGCATTCGGAACCAGCAGCTCGTCGGTGAAGATGGGCTGCTGTTTGCATTTAGCCAATCTTCATGGACGAGTTTAGAGTGCCTTGTTATTATAAAATATTGACGTTTCTAAGTGTATATTTTAATACCAATAGAAAATAAACGATTTTTGAATTTTGAATAAAACAAATCATCCGTTTAAAATCTCACAACGTTACAGGAATCTTTGAACTAAATTCATTCAGGCTCAGATGAATTTCTCTAGACCCTGTTGTTTGTCAAACAACTGTTCGTTCAAAATAAGATTTCTCTTTTATCCCGTTGAGCTACTAACACAGACTTATGACTGGCACGAAACAAAATTATTCAGACAAGTGTGACACAAGAAAGCTTTGAATATTATGTTGATACGTCTTACTATCTCTAAAGGTACCGCGTTTGGAACCAGCAACTCGTCGGTGGAGATGGGCTGCTGTTTACATTTAGCCAATCTTCATGGACGACATAGTGCCTTTTTATTAGACTATGGAGATATTTCCAAGTGAAATTTTAGTACCTACAGAAAAAAAAAAGAAAATGGTGACTTTAAACATAATATTGCTGCACACATAATTATATGCTCACGTACTTTTTTCCAACAGTGTTGGACGACAAAGACCACCATCACACTCTGAAAAAATCACTCAAAAAGCCGTAAAGAAGACCACATCCAAATATTCTTTACTACCATATTTTACAACAAAAAAAAAAGACGTGTGGCACTCGGGGACTGCCGCGGTAAAGCTATTGCATAGCATTTTTTATCAACAAGACTGCCGAAAAGAAACGGCGGCGTTAGACAATGCACGGCCTTCAAGCCACACGGGTGTTATTTAAATGGTTAGCAGAGTATTCGTATTTTTGTAAGCAGAAAAATATAATCTGTAAGCAGAAATAGCTAATTGGTCAGCAACTCATGGCCAGCAAACATTACAAAACCTATCAGCATTTTATGTCATTCTGGATGGCTGTAATTATTTTTGAGCTGCAATGAGCTCCTACTGCTTAATAAAATTTTGGTAAGCACTCAGAGGGGAAGCCAAAAAATATTTTTTGAGCTGCATATAAAAGTAGCAAAAATATATAATCTCACGCCTTTCATCCCCGAGGGGGTAGGCAGAGGTATTCCATTACTGGATATACCCACATTTCACGAGATACATTGGACCCCTAAGCGTGATAGGTGGTGAGCCCATCGCCGGACCGGGTCTGTTTACACATGTCTCAGAATTAATTCTGAGACCTGTGGGTTTCCTCACGATGTTTTCCTTCACCGTCGAGCTAGTGATAAATATGTACGTAAGTTTTGAAAAACTCATTGGTACATGCCAGGATTTGAACCCGAGCCTCACTGATTTTCGGCCGGCTCTTTAACCGTCCGGGCTATCACTGCTCTTAAAGTAGCAAAAATAATCTTAGCAAACTTGTCATGCGCAAAATGGGCGCATTCCTTACAAAGATTAAGAAGGACTTTGGATTATGCAACTTTTATCATTATAATTATTATTACCATTACAAGTAGTGGTGGTGGTGGTGGTGGTGGTGGTAGTGGTGGTAGTGGAAGTGGGAGTGGTGGTAGTGGGTGTGAGGGTGTGTGAGTGGGAGTGGGGGTGGGTGTAGGGTGGGAGTGGGAGTTGGAGTTGGAGTGGGCGTGGGAGTGGGGGTGGAAGTGGGGTTGGGGGTTGGGTGGGAGTGGGAGTGGGAGTCAGAGTGGGAGTGGGACTGAGACCGGGACCCAGACTCGGACTCGGACTGGGACTGGGACTCGGACTCGGACTCGGACTCGGACTCGGACTCGGACTCGGACTCGGACTCGGACTCGGACTCGGACTCGGACTCGGACTCGGACTCGGACTCGGACTCGGACTCGGACTCGGACCCGGACCCGGACCTCTGGCCTCTGGCCTCTGGCCTCTGGCATCTGGCCTCTGGCCTCTGGACCTTGGACTCTGTACTCTGTACTCTGGACACTGGACTCTGGACTCTGGACTCTGGACTCTGGACTCTGGACTCTGGACTCTGGACTCTGGACTCGGGACTCGGGACTCGGGACTCGGGACTCGGGACTCTGGGCACTGGCCTCTGTACTCTGGCCTCTGGCCTCTGGACTCTGGCCTCTGGCCTCTGGACTCTGGCCTCTGGACTCTGGACTCTGGACTCTGACCTCTTGACTCTGGCCTCTGGCCTCTGGCCTCTGGCCTCTGGCCTCTGGACTCTGGCCTCTGGACTCTGGACTCTGGACTCTGGACTCTGGACTCTGGACTCTGGACTCTGGACACTGGACACTGGACTCGGACTCGGACTCGGACTCGGACCTCCGTGCCCGTCGAAGTGGGGAGCGTGAGGTTTTTTCGTTACGGAATTTCTGCATTCGGTCCCCGCGCTCAAGGCCCGCGATAGAAGCTATGCAATAGCTTAAAAATTAAGACCAAAAGTTGTAACGACCGACACTTATTGCTAGAGTTGAATCTCTATGATAAATCTAATAATGATTATGAGTTGAAGCTCTATGATAAATCTAATAATGATGATGATGGTGATGATGATGATGGTGATGATGATGATAGTGATGATGATGATGGTGGTGGTGGTGATGATGATGATGTTGATATTTATTTTACTAATATTATAAACGTGAAAGTTTGTGATAATTGGTGGATGGATGTTTGTTACTTTTTCATGCTAAAACTGTATCAAAATCTGGTCACTATGTAGTTTTTGCGTGACAAAGTAACGAACCCGATCTGGCAATGGGCTCACCAACTCTCACGTTTAGGGTTTCAAAAATATAAAAGTGGGCACCTAATTACATTCCGAAATGGAATGCCTCTACCGACTCCCTCGGGGATCAAGACGTGGGCGTATTTATTTTAAAGTTAGGTACGTATTTTTTATATGGGGTAAACGAGCAGACTGGTCACCTGGTGGTAAGTGACTACCCATGGACACCTGAAACTCGAGTCACAAGTGCATTTGCCTTTGAGGTGGGAGTACGCTCTCTTCTTGAAAGTTTGAAGGTCGTATCCAAAGAGATTAAAATATAATAGGACATAGAGGGGGCATTGGGAATATTATCATACAAAACTTTGAAGCATGTTTGAAGCTCAAGCGTCATGTCAGTTAGTATGAACGCGAGCTGTCATTCGGTTGGGAAATTATACTAGACTTATTCCACTTGGAATAACTTTTGGCTTCAAATTTTCCTCACTTTGTCCCCTCTATGCCCTATTATATTTTAATCTCTTTGGTCGTATCCGTCCGGAAATACCAAAGCCAGTTGGTTCCACAGATCGGTTGTGCGAGGCAAAAAGTTTCGTGAAAATCGCACAATGGTGGATTAGTAAAAAGATTCCATAATTCCTAACTCTGTGTCCGTAGAGCAAATAATAAATCTTTTGCCAGCTTATGAAATAAAACTACGTGTAGCTATGAACAAGGCTTCACTTCATTTGCTTTGAATAAATCCTTTTCAAAGGCCTATTGTTTGTCCCCTCTGATTTCTAGTTGAATTGGAAAACAAACCTTGGGATACCCTTTAGGTCGTGCTTCATTTCAGAATAACCTCTCTAAATTATTATTTCAAATACTGCTTTTCCCCGTGGCTTTGCTCGGATAAAAACAACACTTACTTCAGGTGGACTTAAGGGTACGAATACAAGCTATAGATATAATTACGGTAGAAACAAATGTGTTAAATTTCGTTCAAGATAGTATCACTATACTCAAATTTATTTCAAATCCACCAAAATTTTTAGAATGGCACAAGCAGTAATTTTTAGAATGGCACAAGCAGTAATTTTTAAAATGGCACAAGCAGTAATTTTTAGAGTGGATGTCTGTCTAGTTTATTTCGAATAGAAAACGACTCTACCGTTCTTAATCCCTACGGGTTAAAACACGAATTATAACTTCCATATTCCTATATTTTCCATTTCGATGTCTTTCCTTTGGGTTATTGGGTTCAAAAGATGTATTTTTCGTACCACTTGCTCAAAAAAGTGACATTCTACGCCACAAAAAGCGAACATAACAAGAGTCATTTTTAATCTGTTAAAAACAGGGAAACAAAATAGTACTGAATTTCATTCATCCTCTAGGGGGAGAATGTGATTTAAATTTGGAATACTTACCGAAATTTATACTGAACTACATCTGTGTTTACACCATTGAGTTTGTATATAAAGCATTATACATCTTTTTGAAAAAGGAATACGCATTTATTATGCAGTTATGATTATTAAATAAAATTTCGAAAACCGACGATACCGTATGAGCTTGATGCCTATGCTTTTCCGACAAAAAAAATTCGTCTAGGAATTTGCCGCGTTTTTGTTTTCTTCAAATACATAAACGTTAAGTTTATTTTAATTTATTCTTATATAAGTTAATGTTCTAAAAATACGTTACGATGTTAAATCAAAGCGACAATGACATTTATAAATAATTTGCTTCCAACAAAATCCAAGGAAAAATATTCAATAACTTATGAAGAATTTTCAACGTGGAGAAGTGCGAAAGGCCTATCAATAATTGGAAAAATGTTTCGAATGTTAACTTTTAATTTTAATTGTCATTATTTTTAATAAATCCTTATCTCATATTAATAATGTGTTAATTTTTTCGCAAATGGTACGAAAAGTAGAGTATTTTCCTTGGTGATAAAGCTGTCTTAATCTTGGGTGAACTTAAATCCCTCGCTACAATCAGGACTCGTCTTAAATCCCTCGCGTCGCTCGTGATTTAAGTTTTTAACACCCTCGCTACGCTCGGCAGTAAACCTCGAGTCACTACATTTGCCTAGTCTCGGTCTCCACTTTACCCCAACGGTTGTCGGTTCTTTTGATTTCTGCTCACCTATCTTTATAAATATCTTTGAGAGTGTCATTGAGCGGGTTGGAAGCAAGTGCGACATTGTGCCACAGGTATTGAGCCACGCTTTCCCTCTCTCGCTCCATCTGATTCACTTGCTCCATCTCGATTTCTCCTTCAATGGCTTGGAACATGAATGCGCCTGAAACAACCAAAAAATATAAATGAATAGGTAAACATAACATAGAGCCAGAAAAAATTATCAAAACTCACGTTAAAATGTTTTTTATGTAAAATGGCATATTATATGTCAGATGGATATTTGAATGACAATGTTTGGTGTAAATTTTCTCCAGCTCAGCAAAGCACTAGCCCCCTCTTTTATTAAAAAAAAACACGGAACTCCGCTTGAGACCAATCCTGTCGATTTGCCGAATACCTCTGTCCTCCTCTAACTCGAGTGAAGTTCCAAAATAGAGAATCATTTTTTTTTATGCATAGTTTTAGTGAATAAATATCGTAAATTATAAGAAATTAAATTACTACTTTTTACTATCGAAGTGTCTAGTCGTCCGATTAAGTAATTTCATCAAATGAAATTGATTGAAGAGTACCAATCATACCAATCGCTAACTACACTTCTTTTTAGGGTTCCGTACCTCAAAAGGAAAAAACGGAACCCTTATAGGATCACTTTGTTGTCCGTCTGTCCGTCCGTCCGTCCGTCTGTCACGACCCTTTTTCTCAGGAACGCGTGGAGGTATGAAGCTGAAATTTATATCAATTACTCAGGTCTACTGTCCCTTGAAGCTGTGAAAAAATCAAACTTCTAAGCCAACGCAATCAAAAGATACAGCCGTTTATGCCGCAAATTTTCGACACTTGCAAGGGAATCAAAACCTACAGGGTGCTTCCCGTGAACTCAGAATCTTGAAATTTGGTACGAAGCAACGTCTTATAGCATAGATAAAGGAAAAATTACGAAAACCATAAATTTGCAAGGTTGTACGGAACCCTCGGTGCGCGAGTCCGACTCGCACTTGGCCGGTTTTTTTAAACAACTTTATTCGTTTTATCGGACCACTAAATTATTTTATTCATCCGATTATGGGACGCCTAGCAAGCTAGCAACAGCCTTTTATTATTGGCCTTCTGATTCCAGAGCATATCTAAAAGAATATAAACAACTGTATCATACTTTTACTTTCCACTCGATTGAATCACAAAATTCTTTTTCCTAAAAGTAAGACTGGGAAAATTAGTTCACAAACAGCGCTAATAATTCTGTTTGATAAATTTGTGAACATACTCTGGAATTCGTTTGTTGTCTATAACTGTCACTCCGTCATAATTCAACAACGAATAAAAAACCGGCCAAGTGCGAGTCGGACTCGCGCACCGAGGGTTCCGTACAACCTTGCAAATTTATGGTTTTCGTAATTTTTCTTTATCTATGCTATAAGACGTTGCTTCGTACCAAATTTCAAGATTCTGAGTTCACGGGAAGCACCCTGTAGGTTTTGATTCCCTTGCAAGTGTCGAAAATTTGCGGCATAAACGGCTGTATCTTTTGATTGCGTTGGCTTAGAAGTTTGATTTTTTCACAGCTTCAAGGGACAGTAGACCTGAGTAATTGATATAAATTTCAGCTTCATACCTCCACGCGTTCCTGAGAAAAAGGGTCTTGACAGACGGACGGACGGACGGACAGACGGACAACAAAGTGATCCTATAAGGGTTCCGTTTTTTCCTTTTGAGGTACGGAACCCTAAAAATGGCACACTTTAGTTTTCGTTGACATTAAAATATCATCAACATACACAATTCTGTGACACTTAAAAATTTGTAATTTATTTTTAATATTCTTGGCAAAATATCGAATCATCTTGAATTTGTCGTAAATAATGCTGAGCATAACCTCATTTATCAGTACCTAGAGATAAAAGCAACAGCTATAATATAGAAAGTTTGTTCATTTGAGAGACTGATATTTATGTACTTTTATTTATTTTATTCGGAACACCTACAGCTATTCCCGTTACCGTGGGAATTTTTAAAAATCCCTTTATAGTGGTTGCCTACGCCATATAAGACACCTACTCTACATACCATATTTCAAATAGCGAGTGCCCAGCGGCGTTGGCCGCTCGGATCCAGTTTATTCCCGTTCTAGAGGGAATATCCAAAAATCCCTTCATAGCGATTTCTTACGACAAATAAGACCCCTACATACCATATTTCAAGTTTCTATGTGTAATAATTTCGGAATAGTACTTATTTCTCTTTTTATATTTTCCCTGGGAATGAGATATTTTCCTGGTATAAAAAGTACCCCAGATGTTGACTCGGGTACTCAGTTATCTCATTACCACATCTCACCAAAATCCGCCCCGTAGTTTTTGCGTGATGCGTGGACAGACAGACAGACAGAAAAATTGTGTTTTGATATATATAAATCTATACTACCCCTAAATTTTTCAAAAATATTTCATGTAGGTACAGACACGATCTCGTTAGAGTGATGTTACCATAATCATAAGCAAATAAAGAACCACAGTCCTATTTCCTTCGAGCTTAATTGCTAGAAAGTTGGAGTCAGGCCCATTACCGAGTCACCTGAAATACGTTCATTGACAATTTGGAGAGAGATGTCTTAACTTTCATCCGATTAGTGTCCGAGCTACCAAAGTTGCTAATCACCTACTTAAACTTAGCTTATTGAGTCCAGGACAACTTGGGTGACTTTTTATTAGTTTAGTTTAGGAGTATAATCCACATTTCTTCGTATCCCTACTACTTAAATTGATTGATTATAGTATTTAAATTTAAGACAGAAAATTTATGTTAACTTTTTTTTTAAATGGCCCCATTTAAGCACTATTTTTTTTAAATTATTTGCCCATCGCAATTTTTGGAAGTTGAGAGGTAATATTTTATCGTGGTATGGACTTATAAATAGGAAGAGGGGTAGACCAAGGAAAAGATGGATGGATTGTGTGAATTATGATATGTGCAAGAAGGAAGTGAATGTAGGTATGAGGGTTAATAGATCTAAATCTAAATGGAAAGAAAAAACATACTGCGCGATCCCAGATCGGAAAAGGGCAAGGGAATGATGTATTTTTGTTTATTGTTGTATTTCTTTGATAAAGAGTTACTGTATATACATATAACTAGCGACCCGCCCCGGCTTCACACGGGTGCAATGCTAATACTAAAACCTTCCTCTTGAATCACTCTATCTACTAAAAAACACCGCATCAAAATCCGTTGCGTACTTTTAATGATTTAAGCATACAAAGGGACATAGGGATATAGGGACAGAGAAAGCGACTTTGTTTTATACTATGTAGTAATATATAATATAAAAATATAATCTCACGCCTTTTTTATTCCCGAGGGGGTAGGTATTCCATTACTGAATATACCCACATTTCACGAGATATATTGGACCCCTAAACGTGATAGGTGGTGAGCCCATTTACACATGTCTCAGAATTTATTCTGAGACCTGCGGGTTTCCTCACGATGTTTTCCTTCACCGTCGAGCTAGTGATAGATATGTACGTAAGTTTTTGAAAAACTCATTGGTACATGCCAGGATTCGAACCCGAGCCTTACTGATTTTCGGCCGGCTCTTTAACCGTCCGGGCTATCACTGCTCGCTACTGTATAGTAATGAAGATAATCGATTAGATCAATATTCTTATCTACTGAGCTACCATTCTGTTATCGTAACCTACTTACATATTTCTTTACCGAATTCTACTTTAACATCTTTTAAACTCTTTTCAAATCAATCAACGTATAAGGCTTCGAAGAGAACTTTCTAAAATCTACAATCTAACTGCTTTGTCTTCGGTCTTTGGATTCTCCATTGTTACTTATACAGCTATGCTGTATTACCTACTCGTGCGGACTCAAAGATAGTCTCAAAGTCCGGAGGGTCGAGGGCACTCGGCCAAAGTGCCGGAAACCTCCGTAATATCTGAAACGTTCTGTTATCTGAGTGCCTCGACATTGTCAAGCGGATTTGCCTCACATGGGTCGTAAAGTATGTGATGAGAAATAATCGTGTGTTCGTCGGGAATTTAGTGAGGAATGCCAACATCTCTAAAAGATGGAAATTCGACTAACGCGACTTTAATTGGCGGAAGAACTGAGGTCACCGACGTAGCTTTTAGAATATGCACGTTGAAGCGGTGATGGGCAGGCCAAATCGCTTGAAAAACCAATAACAGATGGGGAAAGGTTCTCGAGTGGTAACCACGAACCGGAAGACAGCGTTGGTAGCCTCCCACCAGGTGGGCAGACGACATCATTATGTTCTATGGGGGAGGCCTTTATTCAAGGAGGACGTCTTCCGGCTGATGATGATAATAAACTTTGATTGGGTGTCAACAATAGTAAGAAATAACCACTCTAAAGAGTAAAAAAAACGACTTTAATCTTCAACTTATATGGTTTTCTCATGGATGCCGTTCTCAGAACTGAACGAAATTAAAATCGGACCAATCTGGTAGCACCAGTTTCTAAATAAAAAAAGAATCATACAAATCGGTTCACCCAGTAGAAAGTTCTGAGGTAACAAACATAACAAAAAAAATTAAAAAATACGGAATAATTGATAACCTCCTCCTTTTTGAAGTCGGTTAAAAAAACATACGTGTTGAATTGAGAACCTCTTCCTTTTTTGAAGTCGGTTGAAAAATTCAAAAAATTCAAAATTCAAAATTCAAGGTCCAATTATACGTCCTAAGCAAACACCACGCGAGCTTTCATTGCCTGTGGTAAACACTTCATCAAGATATGACGTCAATTATATCAACGCAAACAACTCGGTTACATATACAGGTGGTACTTCAGTAATTTGCGGGAGTCGTGGTAATATAACGTTTCCCAGAACACGAAAGTAAGTAAACCTAGTGTAGTTACTACTCGATGTACTTAAGTTAGCAAAAAAAACAACTAAAAAAAACTGCGGGTATCGTCACGATGTTTTGCTTTACCGTTATACGTGCTAAAGAATCTAGCAGCGCCCCGCGGTTTCGCCCGCGTAGTTCCCGTTCCCGTGGGAATACGGGGATAAAATATAGCCTATGTGTTATTCTGATGTATAAGCTATATAACTGTAAAGTTTCATCAAAATCCGTTCAGTAGTTTTTGCGTGAAAGAGGAACACACACCCATCCATACATCCATCCAAACAAACTTTTGTATTTATAATATTAAAGTAAGATAAGATATACCTATAGTTCTTGACAGGGCCGTCGCTGTTTCCTAATTACACCGTCTAAAAATAAATCTATTCATATCTTCTATACATATAATAAAACTCTAACGGGGCCGTGTCTGTACATTAAATATTTTTTTTAAATTTTAACGGTAGTGTATATAGTTATCGATATAGATACCGAAACACAAATTTTTGGAATTTTTGTCTGTCTGTCTGTCTGGTTGTGCACGCATCACTCAAAAACTACTGGACGGATTTTGATGAAATTTGGTATGGAGATAACTGAGTACCCGGGTCAACATCTAGGGCACTTTTTATTCCAGGAAAATATATCATTCCCACGGGAAAATATAAAAACTGGTTAAAAAGAGAAATACGTACTACTCCGAAACGATAACACCTAGAAACTTGAAAAATGGTATGAAGGTTTCTGATATGTCATAGGAAATTGGTATGAAGGAATTTTTGGAAATTCCCACGGGAACGGGAATAAACTAAATCCACGCGGGAAAACGCCGCTGGGCACCCGCTATTTGAAATATGGTATGTAGGTGTCTTAAATATGTCGTAGGCAACCCCTATAAAGGGATTATCGGAAATTCCCACGGGAACGGGAATAAACGGAATCCGCGCGGGCAACGCCGCTGGGCATCCGCTAGTAGACAATAAAGCCCCAGGTTCCCAGTTAAACTATTAATATGTGTGTTGTATTGTACTTACCCCTCCTTCCCCAAAAGTCAATACTTACGAGTCTATCGAATAACAATTAGTGAGAGTCTCAAGGGGCCAAAGTTGAAAAGCATTAATGCTCTAACCAAATAATAATAGGCTGACGCGAATGGTAAAAGGGGGAGTTCACTTCACCCCTCTTTTTGTTCTGAATAAGTTAATTAAAACTAATTATCTACGTGTTTATATTTAGAGTCGAATGAAGATACTGTTTTCTAAGTCATGTTTCGGTCCAGAAACTCTGCTCGAATAGGGTTGTGTCCTACCTAGTCAAATCAGTTACTTTTTACAATCTGTCAAAACGAAATTTTACTCTGGAAAATGTACTGAAATAGCAAACCGAGACGTCATAGTTTGTAGTACTCAATTGCAGCACTTTATTTGATTGATTTATTATTTTTAAATTTGCTATAATTGTAAATTGAAAATCGAAATACATATTTTGAGGTGTTTTGGGATAATCTTTTTGATGTATGACTACTCGCTATTTAATTTCGATGCTGTCAACTACCCAATTTAAACGATACATCAGCGACTGTTTCATTTATTCGCGGAAATTATTTGATTTCTGTAAGGTAACTTCATTCTGGGGGCACGCCAGTGCCCCTGCCAAGTCTAGCAAAAAAAGCGGCACGGCTTATTTTTCTAAGCTTTTATTTAGAGATATCTGTGTTGGTTTAGAGGTCAAAACTTGCAACTGAATTTCAGACCACTTACTGACGTTTGGTGGAGCTAACATTTTATTTATGTAAGTTTGAGCTGATCTGATGATGAAGCCGGGTGGTCGATAATTTAACTCCTCAATTGTGACTTATTACAAAATCTTGCTTTTAGTTTTCATTTATTTTTACAAATCGATGTGAAATATTACGTACGTATGTTACGTAGGTACGTAATATAAGCGAAAGTCATACACAATATTACTCGAAGATGACGCAAAAAACATATGACAGTCACCGTGACGCAAATAACGCTGTGACGCACGACGGCATTCTCATCGTGAATGGTTATCTTTTATTTTTAATATTGGTTTATTTTAACTGGTATTGGCAACGCCTGTATCCTAAACGATTTTAACAGATGTTGAAGTATAGGATTAAAAAAATGTTTTCCGGCCATTTTATATTTTCTTCTGTTTCTTGCGGAAAAATTACGTGATATTTGCGTGATATTATGCAAGATTCGGTTCGACCCTTCCCACCTAAATTGATGCCCCCTTTCGTTCTATGGAGGAGCGGAGGTGGAATGCTCCATCGTGAAAAGGGAAGATCTTTCGCCAGGCGAGGTGATCGTGCCTGGGGACCGCGGTCCAACGGTTGATGTTGGACAGTTGTATTTACACAAACTCATTAGAAAACTTCGACAGCGCGGTTTACAGCTCGGCCGTCTATTGGCGCGTTCTATGTAGTCTCGCCACAGTTCCATTATCAAACTTAGAGTGCGCGTGTACTTACCAGCGATAGTGTACGCGACGACCAACACGACGACTCCTACGTTGCTGAAGAGGAAGGCGAGTAGTTGTCGCAAGGCGCGGCGCAGCCTCGAGGCGAGGCGGCGCTTGCGGCGAGGCATCGCTACCCTGCGCAGGCGCTGCCTCGGCGCCGCGCGCGCCTCACTCGCGACATCCGGCTCGCTGTGGAGAGGCCCTTAGCTCATGGCTTTGGACTCTATCTGCAATTATATAAAAATTTGTTGTCTGTAAAGTGGATTTAAAGGACGATAATTTTACGTGATAACGTCATATTAAGAAAACATTGATGAAGATCGTGCCACTCTATCGCTTGTTTCGCGCTCTCGCTTGCACGCTTTGGCTCAGGAGGAACGTGACAATTAGTCATGCTTTTTGTGCGTGCAGCCGGCGTTCATCGATTTACAAGACGTTAACACGTCAAAAAATTAGTTGTCTGTAAAGTCGGTTTACGGACGATAATTTTACGATAACGTCATAAGAAAACATTGATGAAAAACTGCATACTGGAGTGGAAGAGAGATAGATGCGTCACAAGCCGAACGCTTAGGCCGATCTACCTCTCTACGGCTTGTTCCACGCTTTCGCTTGCACGCTCGGCTCAGGAGAAACGTGACACTTTTTCGTGCGTGCAGCCGGCGTTCATCGATTTATAAGTTATCACGTAAAAAAATTGCTGGCGCCTTGTTACCGAGAGAATCGGCAGGTCCTGGAAATACGCAACTATGTGTGTGATACTGTCTTTTTCGGACCACTAAACACAGTCGAACAGGTGGTAAGATAATGTGAGACTGGAGAGCTGTTACACATATCTGAGTACCAATTCTACTTAATCCTACTAATATTATATTTGCAAAAAATCTATTTCAAAATTCCACGGACTGTACGCCGAACGAACCAGTTATTTTCGATACCTCCAGCCTCAACCAACTATGCCTTACACTCTTACTTTAGACGCACTCTCTCCAATTATAACAAGGATTTGTCACATATAGATTTGTTTTCAAATAACAAAAAGACATATAAGAAACTTGTAATTGATCACCAGTTCAGTAAACTTCAGATATCTTCTTAGAAAACCGTAGCAAATTGCTTTGTGAAATTTGCCGTTTCCGAATCACATGTTAATTATGTATTTACTTTTAATTTGTTGGTACTCTAAGTCGATAAGAGAAACTATGTTTGTATTGTTTATGATACATGACTGTCTGTTACCAAAATAAAACAAAAAAAAAATTATAAACGAGAAAGTTTGTATGGATGGATGTCTGGATGTATGGATGGATGTTTGTTCCTCTTTAACGCAAAAACTACTGAACGGATTTTGATGAAACTTTACAATCATACAATATGTAACAGAATAAGCGCAATTCCTGAAATTAGTTTGTTCGGTATCGACTACTTCATCAATTTTAGCTATTTTTAGTATGTGTTAATTTTTTCCGAAAAAATAATTACCATAGCTGAATTCAGTGCTATCTATGGAAATCGTGCTATTATTGATCGATATTTAAAAAAATGGTTAAACACAACTAAAGTTCGGTTGCATCATGTTATTATGTTTTTTGTGTTAATAATCTAAACTTATCGGGGTGATGAATTTCGCTTTTTCTGTTACGCGTTGTATAGCTTACACATCAGAATAACACATAGGCTATATTTTATCCCCGTATTCCCACGGGAACGGGAACTACGCGGGTAGTATAGCTAAAATAATACATAGGTTACTTTTAATTCTGGAACGCGGGCAAAGCTGGTAGTAAAATGAAAATGAAATGAAAATGAAAAAATGCTTTAATTTTTCTCCCAAAAACAAAAATGTAACAAAGATAAGGCTAAGAAACTAGAGGATAGGTGGGAGACAGGAGCCTAAACTAGGATAACCTGTGCTATGGCACTCCTGGCTCCACCTCTTAGAAAGTACCAATACAATAAGTTTTTTTTTTTTAGTAATTAGGGAAAATATTCTATTTTACTAAATATAAATGCAATTATGGTATGTGACAGTTTGGTGGATGTGAGAGTGTCGGGAGTGTGAGTGTGTGTGGATGATTAGTGTGGGTGATTGTATGAAGGGTGTGTGCATATGGTAAGGGGGTGTGTTCGTATATGTGTGGGGGAGAGGAAAAGGAGGGTTTTTATATGGGGGGAGAACATGGGGGTAAGTATTGAGGCATTACGACGGAGCCAATAATAGTTCTTCAGACTTAGGGTAAATATTAGAAATTTTGTTAGCTATGTTATAGAGTCTGGCGCCTTGGTAGTCGAAAAATCTTTGGGCAAAAGATGAAGTAATAGGTCTAGCGACACAGACCTGATACTCACGTCTGGTTTGGGCACGAGTATGATCAGGGGTATATATAATATTTCCATGTTTACGGAGGATGGAGGAAAGAATAAATAACTGTCTGACTGTTAGGACTCCAGTCTCCTTGTAAAGGATAGAAGTAGGATCATAGGAAATATAACGCATTCTACTCATAAAACAATGATACTTACTGTGTCTGACATCTAGAAAAGTATTTAAACTTCAACCGAAGTTTTGTTTTGTATAATTATCTTATTTTATGGTTCCCTGATGTTGATTCAAGCCCTGAATACTAAGCAGGGATGGCGTCCAAAGGCAAAAGAACCCACAAAGGGACGGCTACAAGCAAATTACATTAGCAACTTTTAAACTACAGACGAAATTGTGGTGGGCAAAGTCTTTTCTAATTGTTCCAGACTTAATCTTTAATCTTCAGGCAAAGTTGAAACACTAATTGGTACCAGGTTGCGGGTCACCCCTTGACCGCTGAATTAATTGTTAATTAAAAAATACTCACGTAGATTTTACTAAAGGTTAGTTGAGCCTGCCTCTAAAGCGAGAGGCACGGGTTTAAATCCTGGACGTAATATTACTAGACTATAAAGAAAAATATCGTGGTTCATCAGGAAACCAAGGCACGTGTAAGCCAGCCGTGCAAAATCTGGTATTTTTAGGAATGAACATCACTGCCCACTCCCTCGTGTATTAGGTAAAAGTACACATGGTCATTTTAAATTAAGCTTAGTGCAACTATTTAAAGGGTAGATACAATAATTAACGATAAGTGGTGAGCCCATCGCCGGACTGGGTCTGTTAAATACGTGCCTCAAAATTACTTCTGAGACCTGCCGGTTTCCCCACGATGTTTTCCTTCACCGTCGAGCTAATGATGAATATGTACGTAAGTTTCGAAAAACTCATTGGTACTTGCCAGGATTTGAACCCGAGCCTCACTGATTATCATCATGAGAAGCGGGCTCTAACCGTAATGCTATACGTGTAGAGATGTAGACACGTATAGAAAACACGAACTGTCAGTTTTAATAGAAGAGTTGGAAATGTGTGATGTCCCGGTATAGTCCCTATACAATAGTTGTTTGGGAACTATTAACTTTGGGAACATTGTTTTTATTTGCGGTGTCCTTTGGCACGAGTACACAAAAACTCTGTGAACTAATATAAGTATGTCAGCCATCAATAATAATATATAATAATATAATATAAATAATATAATCTCACGCCTTTTTTATCCCCGAGGGGGTAGGCAGAGGTATTCCATTACTGGATATACCCACATTCACGAGATATATTGGACCCCTAAACGTGATAGGTGGTGAGCCCATCGCCGGACCGGGTCTGTTTACACATGTCTCAGAATTAATTCTGAGACCTGCGGGTTTCCTTACGATGTTTTCCTTCACCGTCGAGCTAGTGATAAATATGTACGTAAGTTTTTGAAAAACTCATTGGTACATGCCAGGATTCGAACCCGAGCCTCACTGATTTTCGGCCGGCTCTTTAACCGTCCGGGCTATCAGCCATCAATATATGGGAAAAAGTTTGCTCTACAATAGATTCAAACTATTTTCCCGTTAGTCTAAACCAGGCTGGCCAACATACTGGGAATAAATCATTGAGAACTAAATTATCACGGGCACTAATTATGACTGGCATATTGGCTCAGTTGGTAGTGACCCTGCCTTCTAAGTCAGAGGTCGCGGGTGAGATCCCCAACATTTGTGTGCGTGAACATGTCTGTTGGCTTCGTGTCTGGTCGTTTAATATTTTATTTAAGTATGCTAACAGTCGTTTAGTACCCATAGTACAGGCTCTGCCTAGTTTGGGACTAAATAACCGTGTGTGAATTGTGTTTCATAATGTATTTATTTATAAATCATCACTTCATCAGGCTAAGCAGAAATAATCTGGCGGATTTTTTTACTAATGGTGACCTGTTTTTTAAGGTAGTCAGGTTTTCGATATATTTTTCTTATATTTTCACCTTTATATATTTTTAATTCCGTCTATAAAGAGATCCGTATTGTTATTTATTTTCTCTCATTCCGCTTTAATTGGAAACCTGTAATGTTGACAAAACAAAACTACAGTTTATAAACAAGACCAAGATTCTGTTATGATTCCTCAACTTAAACATCGCTACATACAGGGCCTGACTATTTGTTATTGTAAACATCAGTTTGAAACTTCAAAAGACTGTAAGGCCTAATGTACACCGATTGTTTTAATTTACTGTTATATAGCTCTACTAATGGGAATTTCCAAAATTCCCTTCATAGTGGTTGCCTACGACATATTATACTTCACTGGTTCTTCCGAAAGATTATTTTACTTGTAGTAGTGCCCTTGTACTGCCGTCGTCACATAATTTGAGAGCTTTCTCTATGGAATTTGCAAAATTTAAAACAACACATGACAACACTAAGATTGCCCCTCCTGCTACCCCATCCGCCCGCCATCTTGTCATTCTATGTTTTTGTGCGCCGTTGTTCACACAAGTTATGGATAATTCCGATCTTTGGAAAGAAATTCGTCGACTGAAGAAGCAGCTTAAGCGAAAACGTTCACGCTCGTCATCGGTTAGCTCTTCAGCGAGATCAAAATCGCCTATAAGTGATAAATCCCCGCAACAAAAGCGCGGGCGCCGACGCCGCCGCCGGCGTGTTATTTCCAGTGAATCTAGTGATATACTATCAAATATTCAGGATAACGAAACAAACCAAGGTTAGTCTAGTGATTTTTACTCTAGCACACAATTCTAATGATATTATGTCCAAAACTACTTATCGAAGGTTAGTTTGCAAATAAGTAGGTAGTTATGTCATTCTGCCTACCAGAGTTCGTTTTTACAATAAAGTTGCAAGTAATGTCTGTATGACTTACGCAATTATAAAAATGAGCATTACAAGAGCTGACTGAATGTCACACGTAATGACTAAAATGCAACATCATGTACGTTGCTAAAACTTTGCTAGTGTCGACTGTATGTCTCACGCAATGATAAAATTTATATTTTATTATTTAGTCTACTATTAGATAACTACTTAAGGCCCCTAAGATCACACTCTGACCAGGCTATTTGCCTATTTCAGTTGATGAAAATAATCAAGATGAAATTTTTTCAATATTGGGAGAAGACCCCACATTTAACAAGGAATTTAGTGAAGAAATTCATTCCCATATGGCTGTTCGCTGGAACAATATCTTACAGAAAGGAATAAAAAAGGAAAATCGTTCTGAGATAATAAAAAGATACTTACCACCGATGAATTGCACTTTCCTCAAGCCGCCTAAATTAAACGATGAGATTAAAGCTGCTGTTCAAGAATCAGCATATAAAAGAGACGTAAAGCTGGAACTAAAACAAACACAGTTGAGTGCTGGTATAACTTGCATGGGCAGAGCCTTTGATGCAGCTCTTAGAATATCCAACAAAGAACTACGGGACCAAATTATTAAATATCTCGGTGATAGTGGCCAGATTTTAACTGATCTTCATTTTTTAGAAACAATTACCAGACGATCACTCTTAGCTCAAAGCTTGAATAAAAATACAAAGGATGCCATAAAGGATATACCAAGGGACCATTTGTTATTTGGAGAAGGGTTGACTGAAAAATTGAAGGCTGTGAAAGCATGCTCGAAATCAGCGGCAGATATAAAAACTAAGCCGCCTAGGGCGCCGCCAAACCGCACCAGATTCGAGGCCAAAGGTGGTAACACTAGTTCGGCAGGGTCTTTAAACTGGAGGGGCTCGTCTCGCCGTGCAATGACAGCGAATACATAAAGCAACATGACAGCAGGCACGTACCGCGAGCGCCGTCCCGCGCCCGCGCCAGCTCCTCAGCGCCGAGCGCAGACGAGCCAGCGCCCTCCACAATCCAGGCGAACCTAGCCAACACTCCTCAGGTAAATCGCCATGCAGGCAGAATAAAACATTTTTACTCTCAGTGGCAACAGTTAACGGATGATGAAACTATTCTTTCATGGGTTAGAGGTTACCGCATTCCTTTCTCAGACGAGGTGTATCAACAAGAACCACTTATTACTCGTCCTCATAATAGCGATGAACATAGAGTTTTCAAAAAAGAAATTCAAAAGCTTATTTTAATTGGTGCTGTTTCTGAATGCTCACCATGTAAACATCAGTTTGTATCCAAAATATTTTTGATAGACAAACCCAATGGTGATAAACGAATGATTTTAAACCTTAAACCATTGAATAAATTTATAGACACTTTTCACTTTAAGTTAGAAGATCATAGGACTGTTTTGAAACTCTTAAATAAGGATTCGTATATGTGTTCTGTGGACTTAAAAGATGCTTATTTTCTAATAAGCATACATAGCAATGACCGCAAGTACCTCCGGTTTCAGTATAAGTCAAAACTTTATGAGTTTTCTGTTTTACCGTTTGGCCTTAATGTTGCACCTTATGTTTTCACTAAGTTGATGAAGCCTGTCATACAACACTTGCGCCTTTCAGGATATATTTCAGTGATATATCTTGATGATTTATTTTTGATGGGAAATTCCCATGTGGAATGCAAGAAAAATCTAGAGGTTACAAGTGAATTATTAAATTCTTTAGGGTTTGTTATAAATAGTGACAAAAGTTCACTAATACCAAAGAAAATCTGTAAATTTCTCGGCTTTGTATTCAATTCAAACAATCTTACAATCACACTTCCAGATGAAAAGCGTTCTCGTGTCAAATCAGAGTTATTAAAATTAAAAAATAAAAAGTCTTGCAGTGTTAGACTCTTTGCACGACTTCTTGGCCTACTGACATCAGCTTGTCCGGCTGTTGCTTACGGCTGGGCACACACTAAATTGTTCGAGAGGGTTAAATACCTCAATTTGAAGCAAGATGATGATTATGACAGGTCAATGATAATCCCTTGTTACCTTCAAGAAGAATTTCAGTGGTGGTTAACTCATATTGACTCTACATTTAATCATATTCGACATGATAACTTTATTTTGGAAATTCATTCTGATGCATCTAAAACTGGCTGGGCATCTTGTGGGGCCAACAGAGCAAATGGCCTTTGGTCACACACTGAGTCCACAAAACATATAAATGAACTTGAGCTCATTGCAGCCTATTTTGCATTAAAAATTTTTGGAAAGGACATTTATGATTCAGAACTTCTTATTCGCGTTGACAACACAACTGCTGTGTCTTATATAAATAGAATGGGCGGTGTACAATATCCCCATTTAAACAAGGTTGCACAGGATATTTGGGACCTGTGTGAATCACAAAATAATTTCGTGTTTGCCTCTTATATATCTTCGGCAGATAATGTCATTGCTGACACAGAGTCTCGGCGGTCACATTCAGACACTGAATGGGAATTACATGATTCAGCATACAATAAAATCATAAAACTTTTTTCCTTACCCGAAATAGATCTATTTGCTAGTCGAATAAATCATAAATGTCCTAAATATATATCCTGGCATGGTGATCCAGGTGCATTTTGCATTGATTCATTTACTGTCAATTGGAATGGCTATTTCTTTTATGCATTTCCACCATTCTCACTAATTTTAAAAACATTATCAAAAATCATACACGATAAGGCAACAGGAATTGTAGTTGCTACTCACTGGCCTAACCAGCCATGGTTCCCTTTATTTAACAGGCTTTGTATATCGCAGGTGCTTATTTTAAATGCTAATTCCAACTTATTATCAATCCCTTCCAGGGAGCGCCATCCTCTTCACAAAAGACTGTCTTTGATGGCAGGAGTTTTGTGCGGGAAGCATTCACAAAGAGAGGAGCACCTACGGAGGCACTAGATATACTGTTGGATTCCTTATCTACAAATACTTTTAATCAGTATCAGTCATGTTTAAGAGAATGGTATGATTTTTGTTTTAGAAAGGGATATGATTGTTTCAATACATCTACATCAATTATTTTAGAATTCCTTACGTTAATTTACAATAAGGGAGCGAAATACGGCACCTTAAATTGCCATAGATCAGCTTTAGCTTTAATTTTAGGGAGACAGCTGAATGATGATTTAATATCTCGATTTTTAAAGGGAGTGTACAAAAGAGCTCCTGCTCTACCTCGATATGAGTCCACATGGGACCCATCCCTTGTTCTTAATAAATTAGGTACAATTTATCCAAATGATGACGTATCGTTGGAAGATTTGACTAAAAAAATAGTAACGCTACTAGCGTTGGTGACTGCTCATCGCGTTCAAACATTATCATTAATTAAACTTCCCAATATTGAGATTAATGAAACAAAAATTGCAATTAAGATACCAGATAGGATAAAAACTTCTGGCATCAATAGATCTCAGCCAATTTAGGTTCTACCTTTTTTTGAAGAAAAGCCAGAAGTGTGTCCAGCGAAAACATTACTCTCATATCTTCAAAGGACTGAACCCTTGCGAAATAATAATGTTGATCAGCTCTTTATTAGTTTTAGAAAGCCACACTCTAGAGTCACCTCTCAGACACTGAGTCGTTGGATAAAACGCACACTGGAAGAAAGTGGTGTGAACACAGAGGTGTTCTCAGCTCACAGCACCCGCCATGCAGCCACGTCGGCTGCTAGCCGGCGAGGTATTAATCTTCAACTTATAAGAAAAACCGCTGGTTGGAGCACTTCTTCCAGGGTGTTCGGTGCTTTCTATAACAGACCTGTCTTAGAGAACTCTCTAAATGATGATTTTGCTAGATCAATCTTGAGTTAATATATATAATAATATATTTTATTGGTAAGATGCGCAGTGTTGTGATTAATTACTGTCTATTGATTTTTATGGAAAAACTTACTTTATTATGATAATAAAGAAGATTTTTAATTTTTGTTCAATGAGAATTTATTTTCATACTCTGAACATCTACAAGTAAAATAATCTTTCGGAAGAACCAGTGAAGTATAATTAACTATTAAAAGAAACTTACCTGTAAGGGAAGTTCAATAGTAATTATACGAGCTGGTTCTTCCGAAAGATTATACCAAAACCCACCCATCCCATACCCTTGTTGAATGAAAATAAATTGAAAATTGACTTTATACTTAAATGACAAGATGGCGGGCGGATGGGGTAGCAGGAGGGGCAATCTTAGTGTTGTCATGTGTTGTTTTAAATTTTGCAAATTCCATAGAGAAAGCTCTCAAATTATGTGACGACGGCAGTACAAGGGCACTACTACAAGTAAAATAATCTTTCGGAAGAACCAGCTCGTATAATTACTATTGAACTTCCCTTACAGGTAAGTTTCTTTTAATAGTTAATTATATGACACCTTTTTTTTTATAAGAGCAGGGGGCATACGAGCAGACGGGTAACCTGATGGTAAGTGACTATCGTCGCCCATGGACACCTGCAACTCAAGAGTCACAACTGCGTTGCCGGCCTTTGAGGTGGGAGTAGGGGGAGAGGGGAGAGGGGAGAGGAGGGGGGGGGGCTCCGGTTACCTCACTCACTCAGCGAAAGGCAATGCATTCCTTAACGCTGGTTTTCTGTGAGGCCGTGGTATCACTCCGGTCGAGCCGGCCCAAGCGTGCCGAAGAAATACTCGAATAATAATTATTATCCCAGGGATAGTACTTTCTGAGATTCGACTATGCCGTTTTATGCAGGCGTCAGGATTGAGGGCCCAAGCTATTTGACCATAACTCTTTTGTTTCACGTTTAAGAAATTTAAGAATCTTTGCTTTAGGTTTTACAAATTTTTAAGTAAATGCCCTGTAAGTATCATTTCGTTTCGCAATAATTTAAAAAGTGGGCCCTCAATCCAGATGCACACGAAGCATGGCTCTCCCACGTACCAACATAACATATTTCAAGTTTCTAGGTATTATCGTTTCGGTGAGACATTTTTCCGCTGTTAAAAGTACTCTCCACACCAAACTTCATCAAAATTCGTCCAGTAGTTTTTGCCTGATGCGTGCACAGACAGACAGACAAAAATTGGTGTTTTAGGCTAGGTATATGTGAGTTAAACAGAGATTCTATTTATTCGACGCAGATTATAGCCTAAGCGGTTTGAAGGATTTTATGAATAGGCTACATGCAGGGGTAAGACCCAACTTCACCAGCGTGTATTATTCTTTTATTTATTTTCTTGAAATAAATACGTCTTATGTTTACGCCTTTTATCCCATGTGCAGGCGTATTACATACTAAATACCTAAGTTTCACAAAGTTTATTTATTTTTTAATTTAATATACCTAATTGATTAATCATTGTCTTGGAACTTGTTGCGTTCGACATTGTTCGACTTAATAAAACAAAATAATTATAATAATCTCACGCTTTTTATCCCCGGGGGATATGCTGAATTATTCTGTAATTACTCACACTTTTACGAAAATGTTCGACCCCTAAACATGATAGGTGGTGACCCCATCGCCGGACCGGGTCACATGCCTCAGAATCAATTCTGGGACCTGTGTGTTTCCTCACGATGTTTTCGGGTACAAATTCTTTCATGTACCAATGAGTTTTTCGAAAGTCACATACATATTCGATTAAATATTCAATACCTTTATCAATTAGTGTGAAGCAGGCCTCAACCTAGACAGATTTAAAGCTGAAACGGATTTAGCTGCACTCTCAGTCTATTTTAGAGTAGTGCTAAACTTACATAAACGTACATATTTATCACTAGCTCGACGGTGAAGGAAAACATCGTGAGGAAACCAGCAGGTCTCAGAATTAATTCTGAGACATGTGTAAATAGACCTGGTCCGGCGATGGGCTCACCACCTATCACGTTTAGGGGTCCAATGTATCTCGTGAAATGTGGGTCCAGTATCCAGTAATGGGATACCTCTGCCTACCCCCTCGGGGATGAAAGGCGTGAAATTATATTATTATTATATTAAACTTACAGTCCACAATAAATACTAGCAAATCTTGTTTATTTGGCATAAATATATACAGATTACGTGTTAGTTAAACAGAAATTAATGTCTGTTTTAACTCATTATTGAGACTTGTTTGGCCATCGCAACTTTGAAAAGGATTCCGAATGAAATAGCGTTATCGATGAGTCTTACGTACATATTTATCACTATCGACCTTCAGACAACACATTTAATACTGCGGTATGTGTAATAGCAATCCGGTATACGCAAAAACTACTAGACTGATTGTGATGAAATTTAGTGTGTTGATAGCTGAGTAGCCGGGTATAGTATTCTAATATCTGTGGCCGGGTCAACATCTGGGATACTTTTTACCGCGGGAAAATGTGTCATTACTACGGGAAAAATAAAAACTGGTTATAAAGATAAATATGTCCCATTTCGAAACGATAACACCTAGACACTTGAAAAATGGTATGTAGGTGTCTTATATGTCGTACGCTGCAACCACTATAAAGGGATTTTTGGTAATTCCCTCGAGAACGGGAATAAACTGGATCCGCGCGGGCTACGCCGCTGGGTATCCGCTAGTTAGTTATAAAATACTTACGTAGATTTTACTATAGGTTAGTTGAGCCTGCATCTAACGCGAGAGCCACGGTTTTAAATCCTGGACGTTATTACGTCCAGTAATATTTTACTAGACTTTAAAGAAAAATATCGTGGTTCATCAGGAAACCAAGGCACGTGTAAGCCAGCCGTGTAAAATCGGGTATTTTTAGGAATGGAACATCACTGCCCACTCCCTCGTGTATTAGGTATAAGTGTACCTACATGGTGATTTTAAATTAAGTGCAAATAATTTAAAGGGTAGATAAAATATTTAACGGTAACAGTGCACAGATAGAAAAGATTACTTAGACCAAGAGTCAAAAATCTCTTGGAATAATTGCTCCAAGCAAGTAATATATATCTTGGTATAAAATACTTTACTTGAGTTAAATGGGTCCCAAATATTGCCTCAAAAATTATATTTATTTAGTTTGATTCCGAGAAATTTTTGTTTGAAGAAACACCGTTTTGATGTAAGAGTTACTTATTCCAATCAAAAGTTTCCCATTCTTAGCGTTAAAGTGAAAACTCTTGGCAATTCTTATTTAACCCAAGATTGTTACCATTTGCGTTAAATATCGCCATTTTCCATTCAAGAACTATCAAAAGTCTTCCTTTAAAAACGCTCGCCACTTTGAACGAAAACAGAGCTTTTAGAATAAGATTAACTCTATCTTCATTCAAGAGTTTTTAAATCTTGAAACCAGTACTGGGGCCAAGAACGTTACATTCTTGTCTCAAATATTTTTGTTAGGTATTTCATTCAAAATTCATTCTTCGACCAAAATCTAGAACCAAAATTCTTACTCGCACCAAGAGCGTAAGCTTTCTTAGCACAAGAACTAGACATTCTTAACTCAAAACTTTTTTAGTATTTATTGTTTCTATTAAAATTTCTTTTCTTTTCTTTCTTCGACCAAGAAAGTTTCACTCTTGGACGGAAAATTTTTTAGGTTACTAATTTTAGTGCCTTTTTGGTGTTGCTACTATATAAATTTTCCCTGGATCTATTGTAAATTGGACGACCGTCGAAATTGGGCTCATTTGATTCGTCTCGATGAGAAATTTCGACCTGGGTGATTCCAAGGGTCTGACGACGGAGCCCGGAGGTGGACATGGGAACTATAAGATGAAACCACCCAACTACGTTGAACTTGGGCTCATTTGATTCGTATCGATGAGAAATTCCGACTTGGAACATAGTGATTTCAAGGGTCTGATGATGGAGCCAGAAGGTGGCCATGGGCACTCTAAGATGGAACCACCCAACTACGTCAAACTTCATCTCGGTGAGAAATTTAGACATGGGTGATTGAAAGGTCTGATGATGGAGCCGGAAGGTGGCCATGGGAACTCCAAGATGGAACCACCCAATTACGTTGACTGGTGTTCATTTGATTAGTATCGGTAAGAAATTCCGACCTGAAACTTGGTGATTTAGAGGGTCTGATGATGGAGCCCGAAGGTGGCTATGGGAGTTCCATCTTCGAGTTCCCATGACCACCTTCCGGCTCCATCATCAGACCCTTGAAATCACCCAGGTCGGAATTTCTCACGGAGACCAATCAAATTTCAATTACTCGACTGGTTGTCGGTCAGTTAGGTACGATACTCAGTTAGTACTCAGTTAGGTACGATAACTAGTGAAGCTAAAAAACCATAGCCACAACAAAAAGAAAATAGCGGCCCATTCTTCGACATTTTCGATCTCGCGTATATCGGACTGCCGGCCGTACATTCGGTCAAACGTACGTCGGTCTTTTGACATTCGATATTTCGTACTTCGGTCAACCGTAGCTGAGTCGATGAGCCCAAATTCGATGTAGTTGGGTGGTTCCATCTTAGGGTTCCCATGGCCAAGTTCCGGCTCCATCATTAGATGACCCTTGGAATCTACCAGGTCAGAATTTCTGATTGAGGCGAATCGAATGGGCCCAAATTCGATGTAGTAGGTTCAATAGTAAACATAGGTAGGTATACTAGGGAAAAGTTAATATGTGACTTGACAGCTCTGCAAAATACATATCATAGACAAAAAGATGTAAATTGTATGTATTTGACAGAGCTGTCAAGTCACCTATTAACTTTTTATTAGTTTAATATTATTTGTTATGAAGATGTATAAGTATCTTAGTGTACCTAGATATGATAATGATAGATTTTGTCAAAAACAATATATCGATTCTATCCATTTCCTACAAATGTTTATTTTATTTTTCAACACAAATCCTAAACTTAATATTTGTTTAAGCGAGTTCATATCAGTTATGCGTATTCATGTTTATGCGCATTTATTTAAACGAATTAAAAAAATGGGGAAATGTTAATTAGTTTGGCGGAATCTGAACAATCATATCTGGCCACCCCATTTGTCACTGGCAAGTTGGCAACTGGAAATTCAAATTTTACGAGTGCACGTCTATTTCTTGTGTCGTAACGGAAAAAACCAGCAAACAGCAAATTTTTGTGAAAATTAACTCCTGAAGTCCTGGACATACTGTTACTGCTTTGAGCCTGAAGTGAAAGCAATGGAATCTGCAGAGGAGGCCACGCTATCCTTACTTTCCTCTTATAAAGGTTAATTCCTAACATTAATTCCTCAGTCGATGAAACTTTGCAGGATTGTAGTATAGTATGAGACAATACTTGCATAAAAAAATCCAAAGAAGAAACTTAACCGAAGTTGAATTCAGCGGACACTGAAGAAATACAAGGTAAGTTCTCTTCTCCGTGATAGTTAAGCAGTTGAATATGTGTAAAGTAATTAAATTATCATTGCCTTTCATCACTACAAAATATAAATTGAAGCCGCATGTCTAACTGTTGTTATCTGTTATCTGCTAACTCCTCTTAAACCACCGAGACTTCAATGTGGTTTTCACTGTTAGCTAGGAAATGTTATTAGGACCAGCATAAACCCACCGTGTTTGGGTTCATTTAATTCATCTTGACCAGCACTTTATACTATGGGTGCCATGATGGAGCTAGGAGTTGCCATACCATAAGTAGTTGATAATGTTTTTTTTAAAGTTTTTATGAGTACCTATTAGTCTCTAAGGTTATTATTGAGAAGTAATTAAACGGGCAGCAATTATAAAATTTGATTAGCCACAAAAAATAAGCATTTAAATCATTTGGTCAAAAATCAGGCAGCAATCCTTGTTCGGCAAATAATTTTGATAATGGTCAAAAATTAAATCCGAAATAGGCAGCTTACAATAACATGGGTTTGCATAATAAACATTCAGTCCGCAAAATAGTTACTTGGTCCGCAAAATAACTACTTGGTCAGCAAGATTTCATAATTGAACAGCAGAGAAAACATGTCGTAAAAAATTATACTATTACTACTACTACTACTACTACATTATTACCACTACCACTACCACCACCACTACCACTACCACTGCCACCACCATCGCCACAGCCACTACCACTACCACTACTACCACTACCACTACCACTGCCACGTGCTTACCAAAATTTTATTAAACAGTAGCAGCTCATTGTAGCTCAAAAATAATTACAGCCATCCAGAATGACATAAATTGCTGATTAGTTTTGTAATGTTTGCTGGCCATGAGTTGCTGACCAATTAGCTATTTCTGCTTACAGATAAAATTTTTCTGCTCACAAAAATACGAATACTCTGCTAACCATTTAAATAACACCCGTTATTATTATGGTTAGGTTAGGTTATATTCCATTCTTCAGTTATCATCACCTAGCCTAACACTAGACTATTTGCAGCCATAATATTTTTGTGTGTTTAAATTAATGCAAGTACTCTTTTATTTTAGGAACATCTGATGATGCACTATGGCTTATGCATAATGATGAGCCGTGGGACGAGCTCTTAGAGAAGTGGGAAAACACATACGTGGAGCGACAGAATTCTAAAACCTTGACGGTGTATGAGTACATAGAAAAGTTTCCAATACTCAAAAGCTCCAAAGCTCAAACGCTGGTAAGTAACCACGATGTAGCATCCTTGAGAAATCTTTGACCAAGTGTCCTGTTTTTTATACTTAGTATTTTTCTGATAAATCATGACAGAGTAACGTAACACATGTTTTGTTATTTCAGATATCCTGGGACTTTGAACAAAATTACAAGAATATAGAAAGTGACTTATTAATATACTTTTGATTATTCCTAACAAAATTCAGAGTCAACTTGGTCCGAGCCTTGCCACGTGTACGCTTGGATGTGGAGATTTTAAAAAAAAAATTAGCTCATAGGTACCCTTCGCCTGCATCCGGGCGTCGCATGGGGCAAGTCTCGGACTACGTTGACTCAGAATTTTGTAACGAAATTTTTACCGAAATATTATATTATGTGCAAATCAAATTGAGGTATGTCGCTTACTCGACGGACTATTGATATTTTCGATATTTTACCGACGATCGAAATACTACATACATCCGTATTTCAGTAGGTATAATCAGTGAAATCGACAGTAGTTTGTTTACTTTAAATGCACAGTAGTTTGTTTACTTTACAAATGAATAAAATTGAATATAAAATAACTTGCATACAGCTTTTTCAATTAATAATTAAGTACCTTCCTTTAATATAATAGTTTAGGACTTAATTTATGAAAGATTCTGATTGTATAGATATTGATTATGTTTTGCTTTTCCATATTTTATTGTTACCTATTGGGACGTTTTTTTTTTCTTTCCTATTTCCTATATTTTGTGACGGTTGTTCAGTTTTGCGATATGACTTAGTTCAATACCTATGGTTTTCGTTTGTAATTGTACCCGATGTTGATGTTGTTCTTAGTATATAACCAAGAACGACCAAAACAAAATCGTGTACTTTTTCTCCTAAATTAATAATTGCACTCTTCTCGACCAAACTTTAATAAAGTTTAATATAATTAACAGAATCTTTCATATCAAGTAATAGGCTCTTTTCACCCAAACTAACATAAAGTTTAATTGAACTATCAGAAACTTTCATATTGAACAATAGGTTCTTTTCGCCCAAATTAATATAATGTTTAATTGAAATATGCGAATCTTTTATATAAAGCATTCGTCTCTTTCATACTAAAGATTCACAATTTTAGGATAAATATTTATCGTATTTCCTGGAAGCAATGCGCAATCTCACGACAAAGCTGAAATATATTTAATTTAAAAGCGCAGTTGTTAGTGTCAAGCATATTAAATAGTCACGTCAATTTTTTTAAATCTTAAACTAAGCTTTAAACCTTAAGGCAAGACACACCAATTATTATATAAAGAGGCGATAACTCTTCATTCAAGCATTTCTCGTTCTTGCTTTGTTGTTTGAAATGAAGAACGACACAAATTAAATCTAAAATTTTTATTTATTCGGTCCAAGAGCGTAAAAATTTTAGATAAAAGTTTCATGCGCTTTTGTAGCGAGTATTTTATTGTTTGATTTAAATAATAAACTCTGAAATCTTTTCACTCTTGATCCAAGAGATTTACGACTTTCCTCATATACGAATATGAAAAACTCTTGGATCAAGTAATATTACTTAACTGAAGTAATCTTTTCTATCTGTGTGCCCCCGCCAAGTCGAGCAAAAAGCGGCACGGCCGTACCATCCTTTTCTCGAAGCAATTCACGCCATTTCCGACCCCCTATAACTTCGTTGTAGATAAACCTAGAAGCCTGAATTTTCAGTAACCAAGCAGGCATTGTATAAACACAGTATATTTCAAAATTCATCCAGTTTGAACCAGTAGTTTTAAAATTATAAATATTCAAAGTTTCCTAATTTTCTCACTCACTGACTGACTGACTGACTCACTGACCGATCATCAAAACTCTAAGGCACTTCTAGCAGTCGTAGAAGCTTCAAATTTAGAATACAATTAGGGTTTAGTGTATAAATCAAGGAAAAACTCAAATAATTTGCAATTTCGGTCTAGGTTTCTAGATACACTAACTGCATAAATAATTTTGTAATCCTATAATATGAAATAGGAAACTCCGCTGGGCACCTGCAAGTTTTTTATATAGGTAAATCTAGGAATTTTAGTCCCTTTGAAAACAAACATACTTGTGATGCCTTTTCTTCATTAACAAAAAACAACATACAGTCGCATTGATAACCTCCTTTTTTTGAAGACGGTCAATTAATATCTTCGGATTTTTATATTGGTGTCTTCTTAGTTTGATTAGTGGAGTACAATCGACAACGTATTATAGCAAATCAGTTAGACCATTGGAGTTTAAGACGATATCACTCACTAAACAAGGATAAGTACCTGATTAGAATAAAAAAAACTCAACTTACAACAAACTCCTCTTCGATCTGATCTGATTAACACTTCCTTACTTCTGCACATATGGGACCTGTTCACGTGGAAACGTTTCAAAATCCTCTCATAACGGATTTTAACGGAAGTTTGTAAGTGTAACAGAAAATAGAAGATTTGAAGAAATAATTATCCCAACTCTGCAATAAACAAATTCTATGTGGCGTATATTAGCACTAAACTTAAAAATGCCCCATTTCTAGGATGGCATACAAACACACATTACGAGATAATATATTATATAACAGACAATAATTACGATCAGACAAGAATATATATAGAGAGGATGTTCTAAATACATAAAGAAGTCTTTTATAATTAATGGCTTTTCCAAAGCTGAGAGAAGCTTGTTTAAAGGTCACGCGTAAAATAAAATGTATTTCAGAAATAATTACTTCATTTAATAATATTTAAAGAAACTAGAGAGTTTTAAAATTAATATACTTATACTCGCAAGCAAAAAAGATCTTACGACTAGTTATGAGGGATTTAATTAGATGGTTTTATAGCTTAGTTAGTCTACTTCAAGAATTATAACAAACACTAAAATTATACGAAGTAATTAAATGTACGTTTTAAAAACACAGCTACATTACGAAATGCCGACTTCATATTATGACATCCTATAAAAGCACTGAGTATAGGCAATACAAAGCACTGAATGTCTACAATAATAGAAGATTTGACTTCTTGTTTGTTTGTATTGAAAAGGTTCCGAAATAGGACCGATTTGAAAAATTCTTTCACTTAGCAAGCTTACTCTTCTGTGAGTAACATGGGCTCTAATTTTCCCATGGGAATGGGACTTATCTAGGTGCAATCTCGCGGATCAGCTAGTCTACATCTACACTAAAATTATGAAGAGGAAAGATTTGTAATTTTGTATGTTTGTAACGAATAAACTCAAAAACTACTGGACCGATTTTAAAAATTCTTTCACCATTGGAAAGCTACAATATCCTAGAATAACATAGGTTATATTTTATTCCTGTATTCCCACGGGAAGGGGAACTACGTGGGTGAAACCGTGGGGAACAGATAGTATAGAAAAAAGCTAATACGGTTATCCTATTGCAATGTTAATAAAGGTTGAAATTATCATATTAATAAGCCCCTACTGTCCGTCAAAGTCAAAGTCAAAGTCAAAATGTTTTATTCAAAATAGGAACTTACAAGTCCACTTATTGAACGTCATTTCAACTCCACCGCTTCAGCATGTATGGTTGAGGAGAAGAAGCGGAGCAAGAAACTCCTCAACACAATATTCTTTTAATCAATTGTTACTTTACTAAATTGGGTTACATCATTTCGTTTGTTTTTCGCTATCGTATTGCGCTGGACTGGAGGAAATCAGTTCCAAGCATCATTGTCATTTATATAGTCGTCTAGTTTGTAATATGCCATTTTACAAAGTACATGTTTAACATGAGTTTTGAACACAGTTTCAGGCAATTTCAAAATATCTTCTGGTATTTTATTATAAAAGCGTATGCAAAGCCCCACAAAGGAATTATTAATTTTACTTAATCGTGACTGAGGTTGCTCTAGTTTATTTTTATTCCTTAGATTACAATTATGCCTGTCACAGTTTTTAGTATACAGTAATATGTTTTTCCGTACATACATAATGTTTTCATAAATGTACTGACAAGGCATTGTTAAAATATTAATTTCTTTGAACAGTTCTCTTAGGGAATCACGACATCTTAACTTGTAAATGGCGCGTATAGCCCTTTTTTTTGTTTTTTTGTCCGTCTGTCTGTCACTCAATGGGCTGTATCTCACGAACAGTAATGGAGACAGTGAAAATAACTATGCAGTTTCACTAAAAATCCCAAGAAAAACAAAACCAACACCTATCTAATTTAGTTACATTGGGACAACATCAAGAACAATAAAACCAAGTTTATTCAACATCGTAGTGTTTCGTAACCCTGTTGTTTCTGCACACGTTTTATTGTAATCTTTTTGTCTTTAAAATTGAGAACACAAAAAATCTCGTAGGGTGAAGTTGAAATATGTTATCGTCAACATCTTCAACCTGTGACAGTGTAGGTCTGTCCTCACACTGGAGAAGTATGGGCCATAATCTAAGGAGTGATTTTTTTTTTTTAAAACTCCTATAAAAATATTTGGATTTCCTTCTTTAAATTTTTTTAAAAGCATTCTAGTGAACGCGGGTGAAACTGTCCTGGTAGTTCCTGTTCCCGTGGGAACACGGAAATAAAATATAACCTATATTATTCAGGGATATTGTGGCTTTCCATTTGTGAAAGTATTTTTAAAATCGGTCAAGTAGTTTTTTAGTTTATTCGTTACAAACATACAACAATACAAATCTTTCCTATTTATAAAATTTGTGTAGATTTAGATGTACTTAGATAATTTTTATTCATTAACTTTTACGCCCAAACATCGTCTGCTTTTTATAAGATTGAGCTGTTTAAAATCGCTTCAGAACTCAATCTTTCCGTGTTTATACGCTACTAGCAAGGCGATGAAATCCGAAACAGCGTGATGAATTCAAAATAGTGCTGAGCTGCTGAGTGAAAAGACAGACACTAAGATGGCTGAACACACTAATATCCTATTCAAATCCTACGTAATACACTAATATTCGTGACGGTAAGACCGCTCCTTGTACAGTCAAGAGCACATGAAGCTCTTCACTTGTAGTGCAAGTCTATCTACTGCGATTGTAAAAACAACGTTACAAAGTCCAATTTGTCAAACCCTGCTCTTGACTGTACTATTCTTGTCATTGCGTCACTTGCCACATATGCGAGTAGGTATCTATGTTATTGGGGTACAATAAAGAGTTACTTTTTCTTGCAAAAACTACTGAACCGGTTTTAGGGGTTGAATTTTGCAAAATCCTTTCTCAGTAGATGCCTACACCGTATAAGCTATCTGTGTGCAAAAGGAGACGTTTCATGAATGTATGGAGACTGGGCCTGCACCATGTACACCAGTTTTTTAGATAAAAATAAATAAAATAACTTTAGTTTTATTCATGATTTTGCTCATATTTGTCTAGTTTTGTTGTACAATAAACTTTAATTTTTATTAAACTGGCATCGCGACGACCGAAAAAAAATATTGCGACCTGACCGGTACAATGACAATTGACATTATTTTGATGTTAGTCGGACTAATTCACAATAACATGGAAATTGGGCTTAAGAAGTTAGAAAAAGAATTATTTCAATATGATTTCATGCGGATCCATTGAAGTTTAATTACGTTTGTGCAAGTTAAATAGATGGAAATAATAATAATAAATCTTTATTTCAGGCAATATTTATATTAATAGATCTTAAATAACGTAAACAGAGGCCATGATTTTTTAAAATATTTTTTTGATAATCACTAGATTTTTCTCTATCTTTTACGCTGGTGTACAATGTGCAGGCCCAAAATGGAACGTCTCCTTTCAAGTCTCTAGACACAGCGGTTTAAGGCTGTGCGTTGATACATCACCAATCTGTCAGTCAGTTTATCATTTTATATATATAGATATTATTTTCTTTAACAATAAGAGATCATCTACAGAGAAGTTCGTACTATCTTTTAATCCTAAACTTGATGAATACCTTCTAATAACCCAATAAACCACCTCGCGCTAACACTTCAGCCGGTACGCTAATCCCCAGTAGTGTCGCGCTATCATTAACAATCATTATCATTAACAGTTATTATCATTAGTTATCATTATCGTTAAAAGCGGCATCTGCGGCGGGTTTGGAGCGCGACTTAAGTTGAGGTTAGCGATGGGTACTTTAGAAAATTAAATGTTTATTAACATTTTAAGGTATACTTTCTTATAACAAATAATCAACTTTGCTTTTTACTAACCCTTTTTTTTCTATTTCCCGTGTGAGGTTCGAGAAATCCTTTCTTTGCTAGTGCCCTGGGGACCGTTCAAATACTGCCCAACCCAGTCCAGGCGTATTCAGGGAGCTTCGATATTCGATATCGGAAAGTCTGTCGAACACTTTCGAGATGGGCTGATGTTGGTATTGAAAACTAATGTCATATGTGACATAAGGATTCGGAAAATTTTCCGTGGCTGTCAGAAACAAAAATTTTTCACTCGATCTGAATCGCACGGAAACGGTATCGAGTCTCCGTGAAACCTACGTTGAGCAGTACCTATACTTGAATTATTTGCACAAATTCGTATTATGTATTTCAATTAGGTACCTAGGTACTAACTTCTTAAAAAAATTGGTTGTCTGTAAAGTCGGTTTACGGACGATAATTTACGTGATAACATTATAAGAAAACATTGATGAAGATCGTGCCTCTCTATCGCTTGGTCCGCGCTCTCGCTTAGCTCAGGCGAAACGTGACAAGTAGTACCTTTTCACACGCACCGGTTGCCGGGTAGCCGGCGCCGGATATACCTGGAAACTGATAAGTGTAAAAAGGCACAGACGTTATCACATAATAAATCTGTTTCTAATTATTTTATACTAGCTTTTACCCGCGGCTTCGCTCGCGCACGTTTATTTCACCCCCTTAGTTGAATTTCGCAAAATCCTTTCTTAGTGGATGCCTACTACACTGTATAAGCTATTTATGTGCAAAATTTCAAGTCTCTAGACCCAGTGGTTTAGGCTGTGCATTGATACATCACCGATCAGTCAGTCAGTTTATCATTTTATTATATACCTATATTATATAGATTTGAAATACCTGACGCTGAGGTATTTTGTACAGTATAAGGACAGGCAAAATGAAATTAACTAAATTTAATTAAGGCCATACATAATCCTAAAGCAACGGTCACCAGATGTTAGAATTAAAACTAAACTCGTCTCGCTAAGTACTTTTAACCGGTTCAATTACAAAATTTTTAATTAGTTGCCATTAACAATTCAAAAATCTCAGCTGACCACAATCTGTCTGTCAAACTTTGTAATCATTTATTTTTCAGTGACCGAAAGGATTAAGATTAATTTTATAACAGGTAGGTATTTTAATTGCCCACTAAGTGTAACGGTAAGTTCCGTTCTTTCTTCGTTCGTTCTCCCGTCTTGTTATTTTTATTTTGACTTCTAAAAATTCATTTTGATTTAAGAATTTAATTGTAAACTCAAAATGAATTTTTAGAATTAAAAAAGTATAGTATAATAATCTCACGCCTTTTGTTATCCCCGAAGGGGTAGGCAGAGGTATTCCATTGCTGGAAATACCCACATTTCACGAGATATATTGGACCCCTAAACGTGATAGGTGGTGAGCCTATCGCCGTACCGGGTCTATTTACACATGTCTCAGAATTAATTCTGAGACCTGCGGGTTTCCCCACGATGTTTTCCTTCACCGTCAAGCTAGTGATAAATATGTACGTAAGTTTTTGAAAAACTCATTGGTACATGCCAGGATTCGAACTGATTACTTACTGATTTTAGGCAGGCTCTTTAACCGTCCGAGCTATCACCGCTTTCAGAATTAAAAAAATAAATAATAATTTTGGGATATGCTTATACATATATACGATGACTAGCAATTTTATTTCGATACGGTCAAATACTCTATTGAGTGAATGCCTGTGCCTTTCACATAACACCTTAATAGACCTTTGTTAGCACAGCCTTGGACGTAACTTCATTTATTTTTTCACTGCAGATGAAATATAAACCGTAAAACAACGCGCATAATAATGACTTTACGTTATAAAGACGTCGGAATCTAGACTATGGAGTCACTTAGCGTCACGTTTGTAGATCGGCTTTGATGCGTGACGTCACTTGCGCCCACGCAGAGCGCTGATACGTCTTATTGGAGTGGCCACTAAACCGACGAGTAAGTATATTATGTCATTTAAAAGTATTTTTAAATTGTTATTTGTTATTCATTTTATAGTACATTATGATATAAGTGCGGTAGGTTGAAAATTACAGCCGAGGCGATATTGCTAGCCCGAGCCGTAGGCGAGGGCTACAAGTAAGCAGAGGCTGTAATTATCAAAGCGCACGTATGTCATACGACGTTTTATAATACATTTGCGAGGAAATAAAATAAAACTCCGACTATGGTAAACGAATAAAAACAATACAGCGTTAAGAAAAATCGCGCGGCGCGCATCATCATTTTTTTTAGGAAAAGGCACAAAAAACAGCCAGTACTTATTACTAATAAAGTAAAATATTATTTTTGTGTTTTTGTTAGAGATTGGTTGTAATTTACTGTCAAAATTAATTAAATTAAATAATTATGTACATAAATATTTCTTTAATATATTTTATCTCCCAAAGTTAATTGTAATCATAAAATGTTGACAACTTTTTTGACATAAAAACTCTTTGCTGAGATTTTAAAAAGTACCGTTCGTTTTAAGACGGAGCATCTTGATAAACCGTGCGTTTTACTTTACACCGCACTTGGGCGTAATGAGATAGGTAACGATATTAAAATTGGTGAAATAAGACACCTTTTACGAGCAAATGTGTTATAAAAGTATTTTTAAGTTGACATATTAATTTACATTATGTAATTTGTTTTTTGACATGCAATTTGTAAGTATTTAAATTTAATCAGTAACACTTTGATTTTTTTTTTAAGAAAACTGTTATGTTACTATTGGATAATGAATAAATAAATTGAATTGAATTGAATGTCGAAGGGAATTATTGTTGTACATATATTTAATTAGGAGCTAGATTTAAATAAAGAACAGTGATAGCCTTACGGTTAAAGAGCCTCCTTCACACGATGATAATCAGTAAGGTTCGAATCCTGGCATGTACCTACTAATTAGTTTTTCAAAACTTACGTACATATTCATCACTAACTCGACGGTGACGGAAAACATCGTGAGGAAACCCGCAGGTCCCAGAATTAATTCTGGGGCAAGTGTAACAGACCCGGTCGGGCGATGGACTCACCTATCGCGTTTAACGAATCCAAAGAATATCTCGTGAAAAGTTGGTATATCCAGAAATTGAATAATTCTGTCTACCCCCCCGGGGATAAAAAAAAGGGGTGAGTTTTTTTTTATTATTTGTCAATAAATTATCAAACACGGTGAAGAAAACATCCTGCCAAGGCAAGGCACCATCTGTCACTTTTAGGGGTCCGAAAATACCCAGGTAATTAGTAAGTACTTATAAAAAACAGAATAATATGCAGCCTCAGAATCAGAATCGTTTATTTGCTTAGGATAGGTTCATTCATACACACAGTTCCTAATATAAAATAGAATCCAGGCTATTTAATCGTTTTACAGATATGCAGAAGTCCAAACTCAAGGTTTGCCAAAGGGCGATGGAGCGCAGCATACTAGGTGTAAAAAGGATTGACCGAATCCGGAACACAACGCTGCGCTCCAAAACCCAAATCGTTGACGTCGGCGAAAAATCTGCCAAACTGAAGTGGGAATGGGCAGGCCACGTTTGTCGTATGCAGTCGGACAGATGGGCAAAAATCTGCACCAACTGGGTCCCAACTAATGGCCGTCGACGCCGAGGCAGACCCCGAAGGAGATGGCGGGATGAACTTGACGCCTTTTCGAAGACATGGCCGGAGGAGGCACAGGACAGAGATAAGTGGAGGGAGGGAGGAGAGGCCTTTGCTCAGCAGTGGGACAGCGTATAGGCTAACAAAAAAAAAAAAAAATATCCTAAAATCTAAA
The DNA here is from genome assembly GCA_963855545.1 of Ethmia dodecea. NCBI lineage: Eukaryota > Metazoa > Arthropoda > Insecta > Lepidoptera > Depressariidae > Ethmia > Ethmia dodecea. Next base: position 649,684 of record OY979453.1, read on the forward strand.
TAATCTGAATAAAAATTATGCTCCAGTAACCAGTGATAGGCAACTTAATACAAATAAATACTCATATTAATTATTGTATTCATAGTCGTCATTCTGAGCAGCGAACGCAGTGGCCCCACACTCCGCCCACTGGCACAGTGACGTGTGCCTACGTGTAACGATGCAATATAAGATTTATTCGCGAGACCAAGGCTCTTCCCGCTGTTAAGCCGAGAACGGGTGTCATTAAACCAAAAGGTGCAAATAGACCAGCCTTGAGCCCGATCCAATCTCACCTGGGGCTGGACGCAACAGGGAGGGATCAAAGGGGGGAAAGATAAAAAAAATGTTCACGCATAATGCCGAAAGGCACACCTATATTCTACTATCCTACTAATCTATATGTATACTAATATTATAAAGAGGAAAGATTTGTATCTTTGTTACGAATAAACTCAAAAAGGTTCCGGCAATGGGCTCACCATCTATCGCGTTTAGGGGACCAAAGAATATCTCGGGAAAAGTGGGTATATCCAGAAATAGAATACCTCTGCCTACCCCCTCGGGGATAAAAGGCGTGAGTTTTTTTTATATAAACTCAGAAAGACCGATTTTAAAAATTCTGTCACGAATGGAAGCTAAAATATTCCTGAGTAACGTAGGCTATATTATTTCGTATCCCCAAGGGAACGGAAACTAAAACCGTGAAACAACGAGTAGTAAGTATATTTACTCGAAAGTTTGTGAGTAGGTTTGTTGCTTTTTCACTCAAAAACTACTGACCGGATTTTGATGAAAGTTTACATTTTTATAGCTTATACATCAGTATATCACATAGGCTACATTTTATCTCCGTATTCCTACGGGAACGGGAACTAGGCGGGTGAAACCGCGGGGCGCTGCTAGTATCATTATAAGACCGACACTGCTCTCTGATGCTAAATGGTGATAGTTGACATCTACAAACTCAAACTCATTTATTTTCTGTAAATATGGAATATACCCTTAGAAAAGTCAATAGTCTATTAACAAGGCACTCTAAACTCGTCCATGAAGATTGGCTAAATGTAAACAGCAGCCCGACTCAAAGTTGCTGATCTCATGCGGGGTTGCAAATTTTCATACTGACATGCACCTCAAAGAAACAATCATTGGCTCGATTTGCAAAACTTTTGAAATTTTTTCGAAAATGAAAAATGCCATTAAAGTGAAATTTCCGATATCACACAAGATTCCGGATTGCATGAGAGGTTGCAAATTCAAATACTGACATTAATCCTAAAATTAAACCGTCCCCTCGATTTGCAGAACTTTTGAAATTTTCTTGAAGGTGAAAAAATAAAAAAAATACATTTTGGCAAATTGCATAAAGTTCCGGATCGCGTATGAGGTTGCAAATTTGTAAATGCATCAGAATAGATGTTTTCGAAGTTTGCAACCAAGTTTCAAAACTTTTGTAATTATTCCGAGACCACCTTACTCGAAAAAATGACCACGAATTAAAAAGAATTATAAATAAACATGTTCCGGTCAACGTAAAAGGTTGCAAATTTATACAATCGTTCGGTATATTTTTCCAATATATCTGTCAAATTTGCAGAACTTTTGGAACGTTTACATTCAGTTTAATAAAAAAAAACATTAATTTTCAATAAAAAAAATGTTCCGTACGCTTAGATTGGTTGCAAATTTAATACGTGATATGAAATATTATATCGAAAACTTCCCCAAGTTTGCAGAACTTTTGGAATTTTTTTCACGACCATACAGCAAAAATTAATTTAATTGCAATTTTAACAATGTTCCGGACTGCGGACAAGGTTGCAAAATTAGATTTATTGTCGTCCCAATGTACCATTCACTTAAACGAAGTTGGAAAACTTTTGGAATTATTGTTAAATTTTCGATTTTGAATGTCTATAATGACTGGACTACTGCGTGTGCGTGGAATGCAATGCATCTAGGATGTGAGGATGATTTTCTAAGACGCAAGGTGTGGTACTGTAGATGTCATAGTCAAACCTAGAAGCTCCTAGGTTTGACTAGTCAATGTTCGGGTCTGACTTAGAGTCTTAGTGAAAGTCCAAGCCCTTTTTGTGTCTTGGTCTTTGACTTCGAAAACACCTACCCATTAGTTGGGTTAGGTTAGAACTGTGATCACAACGATGCATATATAGAGCGCCTCGGTAGCGTACGCCGCGAACTAGAACCAAAGTTTTCCGAAAATGCGTTAATTGGTAGGACTAGTTAAGTTTAGGAACGCCGGAGACGCTTAGAGGTTTGACTATAACGTACAAACGCAACGGACTTGCTTAGGTAAATGTGTTGTAGCGACACTACATAGAACGCGCCAATAGACGGCCGAGTTCTAAACCGCGCTATCGGAGTTTTCTAATGAGTTTGTATAAATACAAATGTCCAACATCAACCGTTGGACCTTATCCCTAGGCACGATCACCTCGCCTGGCGGAAGTTCTTCCCTTTTCACGATGGAGAAGCGTTCCACCTCTACTCCTCCATAGTGTCAACTAATAAATGTTATTGAATGAAATAACCTTCAAAACAAATGGTCGAATCCAGATTTAGACACGGGTGGAAGGGTAGGAGAACCATAAAAGGAGATTATTACTGTTGTAAAAAAACTTTTGCACTATCTCAGAGAGTTTTTGCAACTTCTGTCATATTAAAATTGTCAAAACTGCCAGGATAAATTAATAGCACCTTTTAAAACAGCCGCAACAAAATTTTAGTAAACATTACCTGATCCAAACACCAAACAATTATGGAAGAAGAGAACGTATTAATAAATGAGGAAATTATAAAAGTACCTGAATCCACCGCCAAGGAAACTGAGAATCGCGCCCACCGTATCAAGAGAGAGGTGACTGATGGAATATCGCTGGAAACTGAAATCAATTTGAAGCTTGATCTACTGCTGATGACTATAAGGATTCTAAACAACAGGGTCATCGATCTTGAGAAGAAGCTCTTGAAACCAAAGGAGGTACCAGACATAACAGTTTTAAAAGCGCATAATAAAGATAAGACTTCTATTGGTCCAGAAACTAATGCAACAGCAAAAACTGGTGATGTCACGTGTCCAGAAAAAGGCTCGGGAGACATCAAGCAAGACCCTGTAGATCCGGAGATATTCAACGTTGAGAGAGCGTTTTTAAAACCATCCGAGCAACCTACTAAGCAATCTATATACGAGAACATATGGGTATTTCTGTAGTTTACCAAATAGCTAGAATATTTAAACAATGATTTTATTGGTTTCAACCATAACGAGAAAACGTTTTATAGTAGTTGTTAAACGTTAAACGTTTTATATTGACCTAATAACTACCACAGTACAGTATACAAATATTTTATGTGTAAAGTGGAAATTATAAATAATTGTATAAAATCTATAAAAGCATCTACAAATTAATAAGCTTCCATCGTAAAATTATAATTTGAGTCGGTATTATAAATTCATCGCAAAATTTCTATCATTACTATGGCATCACGCCATAATGCATAATATTTCGATAGTGGATTACTATTTTCTATGTTCATTGCAATTTTTATGTACGCTATGATTCTCATGTATATTTCGATCTCTATGTTCATTGCAATTTCCATGTATCTTGCTGCCTCTACATATATTGCTCTTACTATTTATCATAACATGTAGAGATCAAGCAGATACGATAGGTTATTGGACAAACCATCAATTTTAGGCGATGGAACAGCATAAAACATAACGATGCTTTTATTATACGAACAATTTAAATGTTTACTGCAGAACATAATGAAAAAAGTATAAACGCAGGTGTGATAATAATAAATAATGCAAATGTAATAGAAAATAAATAGCACCCGTTGAAGTAAATGTTTTTAACTTACAACCTTGATAGTATACTGAATAAAAGTTTTACAGCAAACAATATATGTGTTAGCCTAAATAACATACCATGAGACCAAGTGAATCGATCAACACACCTATAATAAAAGGGTAGGTTACGAAACACAGGAAAATTGGTGAGGGCATTGGTGCAAAACGGTTTTCAAATACTTTCGTTCTATTTATTATCACTCTCTCGACGCTATTTATTCTTACTGAATGCTTAGCAAAAATTAAGGATTTGCATAATCAGTTTGCCTTTGCCGTCTCTCACTGCACCCATGAGCAGAAACGGGAGATTATTCTTCTAGCATAAAACCTCCTTGTAAGCTACCTACAAAGCTGTCCGCCTAAACTTTGATTGAGGAGGAAAAACGCTTGAGGGAGCAGTAGATATCATAGAGTAACTTCTTGACAGTTGTGGCTCATTATAATGACAGTGTTTTCTGGTAATAACTCACTTTTGCTGGGTTCTACGACCGTAATATAAAAAGGCACCTAACAATCAGTGTGCGAATGAGTTTTACAATCGGCCGGTTAATATAATTTGTTTGACGGGGTAATGGCTGAGCGCGAGAAATATGCGCCCTGCCAGCCGTAAATCATAAAAAATGTATTTATTTTTATTCCAAGCGAAGTGTGATGCTTCGGAAAATTAGATTTATGTGATAGGGCTCGCTTGTTTTGTTCTGTTTTAAAACAATGACTTTAGAGTCGATAAAATTACCTAGTCGAGCATTTTGATTGTTTTGAAAAACTTACATATAATATAATAATCTAATGCAGGACAATATTTGGTGATCTAATATTAGGACAAGCTCTCTTTGCTTTGCTCAGGATAAATCTTCGAAATCACTGACTCTAAGCTCTGTAGTCTTCTGTCTGAAACTAAGGCTAAACGGGTAGATCTTATGCCTAAAATTCTACTCAGGAGATTCTTATACGATGCATACCATTATATCCTTACCTATTTTTTTTAATAGTATAGGGGGCAAACGAGCAGACGGGTCACCTGATGGTAAGTGACTACCGTCGCCCATGGACACCTGCAACTTAAGAGTCACAAGTGCGTTACAGGCCCATGAAATTGCCGAAACATTCTGATGAATGTTTTTGTTTCCACTTTCTTTATTTTGCGATTACGAGTACTTAAGAAATTGACTAAACTGTTAAAATTACATAAAAAAAAATTAAGAAAGAAATATATTTTTCATATCTCATACTCGGAAAGTAGTGCATGTTTGATCTAAGTACCGGGTCGGAAGCGATGATTCCCACCACAGAGAGATTCAGGGCTGTGATGCCCGCCCTCGGTCGGGAAAGACTCATAGTAATTGCTTCCGGCCTTAGGGCGGGAATAAATAAAAAAAAATTGTACTAAATTTGGCAATGACGTTTAAAGAAAAAGTTTCTCTAGGAAAGAGAATGACTTTCTTCCAAAATCTTTGGGTACTTAGTAGCTTAGGGATACGAAACTTTTTACATCAATTAGAATAAGAAAAAAAAGGTGCGGCCTTGTGAGTGTAGGTATAAACAACAGAAAATAGCCCGCGTGCGGGGCGGTACGCGTTCCATATTTAAAATTAAAAAAACAGTAATAATTTGGTAAGCTGTTCCGAAATTCAAAATCTTGTTTTTCATCGACACTAATTAAGCACAGAACACTATTACTCGGCTAAAAGTATAATAATAATAATAATAATAATCTTTATTTCAGGCAATATTTACATTAGTAGATCTTAAATAACGTAAAGCGCGCCCCTTTTCACACGTACCGTTTTCAGCCGGGCCGGCGGGCGGCGAAGTATATGGCCATGTACGTTCGCGTTCATACGTACCGGCGGGCAACCGGGTGATCGGCCATACATTTCGCCGCCGGACCGGATTGCAGGACCGGCGGAAACCGGTACGTGTGAAAAGGGGCGAAGGATTTGTATATTATTTTTGTAATGTTATTTAGGTTAGGTACTCTATGATGTAGTATTCAAAGACGTTTAAAAGAAAAAGTTTCTCTTTCTTCCAACCTCTTTGGTTGTATTGTTGACAATTTTGTTTTTTTTGTAGGTATTAATGCGTTTTTGCATGTTTGAATTTTTGTAAAATTGTAATTTTTTTTGTTTATTTTCCTTGAATTCGAAATGAAAAGTAGAGTGTTTAACGCGGGTGGAAGTTATCAATTCCTTCCGACCCTTGTATAACAATCTACTATATTGCCACAAATAATTTTCAAAACATTTCTCGGCACCTTGATAGCATAGCTTGGCAAAGGGAGAATAATCAGCTTGTCCTACCAAGCCATAAAACTTGACTCAGTAGAACTGGTTTTCATTATTCCCCTATTTACTCTTACTAAGATGGTACATAAATAATCTAGAAAAGAGTTCGTCTAATACGTTGGCCGATTCGATGCTTATATTAGTTTAGTAATGACAGCTCCGCTTCAATTCAAAAACTAAGTGATGTTGCTGAGTAAACTTATTGATTTTCTTTTTGTTGGATTCAGATTTTTTAATCTCGAGATTTTGTTAAAAATATGATTTAAAATACAAATATGTAAAATTGTGTTTTCTTAAAGTTCTCCATACAAACCTGCAATTACAATTTCGGTGAGTACTAAGACATGTTTTTTTTTAATTGAGATGAAGTGTGAAAGTCTGTACAGAGATTGATTATTCCAAATCTCATCGAGCTTTATTATACCGTGTAGCTAGTTGGTATTATTATTATTTTAATAACACGTCTAGATATTGTATAAAAAGCCCTTATTTAAAAGCCATAGCAGCTACAACTGCTCCGCAACGTGTCTCCGCTAAGAAGCAGCATCGCAAGAAACTCCACGAGAAGATTATACTTAATCTAAAGCAATCTACCAAACAACATAATCAATGCATCATATAACGAGAACAAGTTACTCTAACGATAGCAAATCTGAATGAATAACTGCATAATTACCCGATGAATTCAGACACCACCACTCCGTTCCATCACTCCATTATCCACATCGATAATTACACTTCACGTTACCCAACCCAACTTGCGAAAATGAGTGTATTACAACTAACGCCTCACTTTCAATTAAAAATAGTCGATTATTTTCTCAACGAACCATTCTTTTGTCTTTTCCTCTCGGTAAGGAGTATATCTATTTCGAATGCCAATATCAGGTGGAGCAGAAAGTTCTATTGGTATCGCCCGGTGCCGACTAACAACAGAACTGGACTCGGGTTATATGGACCCACAGATCAACGATGCAGACGTGACATTAATTAAAGATAGAGAGTTTATTGAGATTACATCCAGTTTATACGTGTGCATCTGGATTGAGGGCCCACTTTTTAAATTATTGCGAAACGAAATGATACTTACAGGGCATTTACTTAAAATTTTGTAAAACCTAAAGCAAAGATTCTTAAATTTCTTAAACGTGAATCAAAAGAGTTATTTTCAAATAGCTTGGGCCCTCAATCCAGACGCCTGCATAAAACGGCATAGTCGAATCTCAGAAAGTACTATCCCTGGGATAATAATTTTTATTCGAGTATTTAGTTAGGAATTTGTTAAATACATTAAGAAATTGTTAAGTCTTAAGAATGCGACAATACAGATTTATGGCGGTTTAGCTTGGGCCCTCAATTCATCAATTTTGATATTGTAGAATCAGCAAAAAATATGAGTTTTTCTAAGGAAAGATATTAATACGACTTTAATATATTTGAGTTCCATATCTCGGAAAATTTGTTAAAAAGAAATAACGACACAAAAGTTAATTGTTAAAAAGTTATTGAAATTCGTATTTTTTCAAAACGTCTGAACTGAGGGCCCAAGGTTTTTGTCAGTATTGACTAGACTAAGCTTTCTACACTACCGCACTTTAGGCTAAGTATTTTAACAAATTCTTAACTAAAAGGCTACAAAGCGTCCATTCTTCTAAATGCCGTACTTTAGGAGAAAATTGATTTTCGATGTTTTATATGAGAAAATTCAGTAGGGTGTATATGATTTTGTTACTTTTTTGAGACAAATCAGCATGTTCCCTCTTAGAAGATATTTCATAAGTTGTTGTCGGAAGCGATTACGTTTTGTGTGATACAAAATTAATAAAAGGTGTTATTTAAATGGTTATCATAGTATTCGTATTTTTGACGCCTGACGTACGCGCGTCCCCGTCATGTTTTTTGTTTAATTTTCATTTTGCTGTGTATTTCGGGTTTTGACTCATATTAGTGATAGTATATTATACCTATTTTGCAAGCACAGATCATTAATCTAGCTCTGTGGTAGCAAGGGTCCGTGACAGTGTGCAGTGAATGGGAAATTCGATAAAATGCCAGGGATAAACATTTTTGGATTGCCTCAAGAAGTCTTAATGAAGTCATCAGTAAAAGTGCTATTATTTTACTGTTGAAAAAAGTTTGTTAAAAAAAAAAGACCCACAATCGCTCCATACTTGTATGGTTTTTTTTATTGTTTAGCGGCCTTTGGATTCTAGTCCTAATAGCCTTATTACTTTCCTATTATTATTAATCTTAGTAAAATGGCTCTGCTTCAGAGACCATGCACAAAAATACTGTGTCTTCCTCATCTCTCCCAACCCAACTTTCCAAAATGTTGCCAACTGTCTGAAAAATTATGATAAACAAAATTGTTTTTTTTTCATATTATTTTATTTTCTTGTTAAAAACAAATTAAGGTGAGTACCCTTATTTGTAAGCTAAATATGTAAAAATTTTATCTATACGTGGCTGTATATGAAATGTTTTTTGAAAATTTTTACGAGTCTATTTTAACGAGTCTATTTTATCTAGTCTATACAAAGAGATTTAAATATAAATTATATTTTAATCTCTTCGAGTCTATATATTTATCGATATAGATACCAAAACAACATTTTTTAAAATTTGTGTCTGTCTATCTGTCTGTCTGTCTGTCTGTCTGTCTGGTTGTGCACGCATCACGCAAAAACTACTAGACGGATTTTGATGAAATTTGGTATGGATATAACTGAGTACCCGGGTCAACATCTAGGGTACTTTTTATTCCAGAAAAATATCTCATTCCCACGGGAAAATATAAAAACAGGTGAAAAAAGAAAATACGTACTTTTCCGAAACGATAACACATAGAAACTTGAAATATAGGTGTCTTGTATATCGTAGCCAACCGCTATAAAGAGATTTTTGGAAATTCCCACGGGAACGGGAATAAACCGGATCCGCGCAGGTAACGCCGATGGGCACTCGCAATTTCTAATATGTTATGTAGGCGTCTTATATGTGGTAGGCAACCGCTATGAAGGGATTTTTTGATATTCCCACGGGAACTGGAATATATTGGATTGAGGATTTTTTTGATTTTTTGTATTGAAAAGGCTCCAATACTACCGGTTTTACCGATTTAAAAAAAATGTTTTGCCAGTGGAAAGCGTACTTTTCTGGGAGTAACATGTGCTATAATTTTCCCACGGGAACAGGCCTAAACCACGTTACCGATTTAAAAAGTTCTTTTAAAAATGGAAAGATACATTACCAGGGAGTAACAAAGGCTATATTTTATTCCCGTATTTTCACGGGAACGGGAACTACGCGGATGAAACCGCAAGGCAATGCTAGTTGTTAATATACAGGGTTATAATTTTAATACGTCCAATAGGTACATAATTTCATTGATTATTGGCACTTTCTTATTTTATTTTTCCACGCATACGTAGGTGAAGGCACAGCACAGCTAATCGTATATAATTATATCGAGCTTTATATATTATATACAATATGTAACAGAATAAGTGCAATTCCTGAAATTAGTTTGTTCAGTATCGACTATATATTCGATTTCATCTATTTTTAATATGTGTTAAATTTTTCCGAAAAATGAATTAGCATAGCTGAATTTAATGCTATCTATTGAAATCGTACTATTATAGAACGATATTTAAGAAAATTGGACACAACTAAAGTTCGATTGCATCTTTTTTTATATTAATTTACTAACCGGGGTGTATGAGGAATTGCGCTTTTTCTGTTACGCGTTGTATAATAATATATATTGTATCTGCGCTTTACAAAATACTACTTACATGATCACAACGAATACTTGTTTATACTTACGATAAACATTATGGTCACCCTACTAAATTTTCTCATATAAAACATCGAAAATCAATTTTCTCCTAAACTACGGCATTTAGAAGAATGGACGCTTTGTAGCCTTTTAGTTAAGAATTTGTTAAAATACTTAGCCTAAAGTGCGGTAGTGTAGAAAGCTTAGTCTAGTCAATACTGACAAAAACCTTGGGCCCTCAGTTCAGACGTTTTGAAAAAATACGAATTTCAATAACTTTTTAACAATTAACTTTTGTGTCGTTATTTCTTTTTAACAAATTTTCCGAGATATGGAACTCAAATATATTAAAGTCGTATTAATATCTTTCCTTAGAAAAACTCATATTTTTTGCTGATTCTACAATATCAAAATTGATGAATTGAGGGCCCAAGCTAAACCGCCATAAATCTGTATTGTCGCAATCTTAAGACTTGACAATTTCTTAATGTATTTAACAAATTCCTAACTAAATACTCGAATAAAAATTATTATCCCAGGGATAGTACTTTCTGAGATTCGACTATGCCGTTTTATGCAGGCGTCAGGATTGAGGGCCCAAGCTATTTGACCATAACTCTTTTGATTCACGTTTAAGAAATTTAAGAATCTTTGCTTTAGGTTTTACAAAATTTTAAGTAAATGCCCTGTAAGTATCATTTCGTTTCGCAATAATTTAAAAAGTGGGCCCTCAATCCAGATGCACACGTTTATACATCTTAAAACTGTAATAGCATTATTTAGTTCAGCTCTGAGTAAGCCTAAGCAAGTGGAGTATCGTGCTCTTGGTGGGCCTTTTATCTAAATTAGTCGAGGACCCCTTCTATGGGACCGAAGCAAAGATTTTTCACAAAACAAAATGCTCCTAGCAGCCAAAGTTAGCCAAAAAATACAAATATAAAAATTTTCGCCTTTGTTTCGGCAAATTTATTTATGACATCCTTCATAGCTGAAGACAATTTTTTTAGTATTTTCTACTTGTTTAACAGTAGGTACGAACGGGTCTGATAGCTGTTTTTGTCCAGTAGAAGTCCTGACACATTTTTTTAACACGTTAATAGAAGTATAAGTGATATTATGGTTAACATTTTAAGAATTTAGGTCGTCTAAGTATATCATTGATATGGCGGTCATCCTTCTTTCTCCTTAAAACATTCCTCAATAATTCACTGGTAGGTAAAGAATCCATTTTAAACGCGTAGCTACTCTTTGCGGCGTCTAGTCTAATATTAGGTGCGCGTGCGACGGTGGTCGTTGCGTATCAGTTTTGGTTTTTATTGTACGCCGCCCGGTGTATTTCGGGAGTACTCGGCTCTAAGCTCCCTACGACTGCATTGAGACTGCTGGGCTCATTTCAAAAGCAGTCCTGATTGAGGATTGAGGGAGTGTCAACATTATTGCAATGCAGGATAAATCATTTTACAAGAGCAGCGAATGCTATTCCATTGGCCCCAGTTGAAAATATATGAAGTTAGATTATTTAATTTGACTGCCTACAATGATTTACAACTCAGCTCGTTCCGCAATGGTCTTCAGGAGGCTGTTGGGGCTGACACGAATTCTGTTCAGTAGCGACGCCGACTTTTTTCGTAGCACAGCCATAAAGCTGTCGACACGAGCTTCGGCGAACATAGCGGAGGCACAGTATAATAAATAGTACTAGCGTAGTGGCGGAGGCACTGCAGAACCGTGGCAACCCCATCATCACCCTGAAGGCATTGTTATATTGCACACTTAGCGCTTTTAGTGAGTGCTGAGTGCAATATAGCTTATAGATGACAGTAGGCTACTTTTTATTTCAGAACGCGGGCAAAGTCGCAGTCAAAAAGTAGGTATTTTATTTCGCAAGTTGACGACACCGCAACTCTTACCAAGAATTATAGACTCAATAGATTTTTAATTGTTACAGTGCCATTGGAACCGCGTGGTGCTTGACTAATAAAATCCTAAAGTTAAGGACTTGACCAAGAGTCTCATATTTACTACAGGCCCACCACGAGGCAACTATCAGAGATCCACCAGACGATCGTTTCTAAAATATCTAAGTACCTACTAACCATGAAGCCATGAAGTTGCTCCTACTTGATCAAGGCTATAAGACAGTGCCAGATTAAGGTAACTTGAGGCCCTAAGCAATCTTCCCCAGTAGGCCCCGTATCCTAATTCGTCAAGCACCGCGCTGTTCCAATAGGCACCGTAACAATTAAAAATCAATTGTGTTTTATTTTATAGTGAAACTGTACAAAAACATAATTTAAAAAAAATGTTAATTCGTGGGTAGAATATTATGTAAGTATGTGTTGTTGTTCCTGCACTTATCCCGCACAACATGATTTCACATGTCATAAGATGCGACCGAACCGAACGTCAAAGACAATTTAAAACGTGCGAATTTTGAAATTGCTTTAACTTTTGTCTGCTCGTTTTTTTTTGTCGTCTCTGGTGCTAGGGGCTTATACAACATGTAACAGAATAAGCGCAATTCCTGAAATTAGTTGGTTCAGTATCGACTACTTATTCGATTTCAGCTATTTTTAATATGTGTTAATTTTTTCAAAAAAAATTATTATCGTAGCTGAATTTAGTGCTTTGTATGGAAATCGTGCTATTGTTAATCGATATTTAAGAAAATTGGTTAGACACAACTAAAGTTTGATTGCATCATATTTTTTTTATATTAATATACCTACTAATTGGGGTGTATGAGGAATTGCGCTAAGCAATTGTTCAGTCAATCAGTCAAGAACCGTGCGGTTCCAATGCGCACCGTAACAATTAAAAATCAATTGTGTCTCAGATTCTTGGTTTGATAGCTTATAGGCTAATCCAAGACTGCTTTATGGTTTCGTAAAGGAACGTTGCGCCTTTTCGCACCATATGCCGTGCTGCAAGACTTCACTCTCCAGTCTGTCGCGCTTTGCATATACTTATTGTCTTCCTCACTTATGATCCTCGACTTGATTTGTTTGCTGATAATTGGCATACTGTCGAAAGGAAAGTACTAAATATCTGTGAGAAAATTAACACGTCTGAAGTCCTCTACACGTGAATTGCTAGCTGCATAAGTTTTTTTGACGAAGCCTGTTTGCGGATTATAATTTTACTAGCGACCCGCCCCGACTTCGCACGGGTGCAATGCTTATACTAAAACCTTCCTCTTGAATCACTCTAACTATTAAAAACACCGCATCAAAATCCGTTGCGTAGTTTTGAAGATTTAAGCATACAAAGGGACATAGGGACATAAGGACATAGGGATATAGGGACTGAAAAAGCGACTTTGTTTTATACTATGTACTTAGTGATATAATGTGCTTGATATTGTATAACATTTTTTAAATTAGGACAAAGGTACCTAATGCCTGAGATGTATGTATTCTGTAAGTTCAGATACATTTATATATAAAATAAAATAAATCAATAAGCAAAGATAAATAACATGAAGCATATAGGAAGTAAATTTACAATCATCACATATGCTTTCAAAATATTAAGGAAAAAATAAAATTGGACGGGATCTAAGGGACTTTCAAAAGCAAAAGCCTTTCAAAGGCCTGCCTTCAATCAAGTAGCAAAAGGAATCCAGTCTTTTACACGAGAGAAATTTTCCAATAACAAAAAGTTGTAGATTATTTATGCGGAAACGGCGCACTTGCATATTTTTTTATAAATGAGGCAACGCAAAAACCGAGAGATTCCTTTTTGTAATAAACATGTGCAACCTTTTTCGGTGAATTTATAAATCACAGCACAATCTGATATTCTCCGATTGCGCGTCCTCAACACAATTCCAATTTCCGAACACACTACATAAAACGGCAATGTTTAGAGTTGACATAACATTTGTGCTGTTTTAGCTAAACACCTTGATTTTTGTAACAAAATGTTGGTCCGTTGTAACATTAACATACCAGGCCCCTCAGAAAGTATTGCGAAAAAAAGTTTTTACATATGGGAGACTGGCCAGTTATAATGATTTTCGAAAATATGATTATTTATAAGTAAAAATAGGTATGTTCCAATTTCAAAATTGCCCTCCACTTTTTTTGCGAGCTAATTCAAAGTATTGCGTCTCGCTGAAATATGGAACTGCGCCGGGAACATATTGGAGCTACGATTTTTTACGATTTCAAGTGTCACCTGAAACCGGATGAATCGTACGATAGACTTCAAATGGCATTCATGGATGAAGGCCCTTCCAAGGCAACCGTGTATCGTTGGTATAACGACTTCAAGCGCGGTCGATTCACTTTGGGGGATGAAGAAAGAAGCGGTCGCCCTTTGACGGCTGTTACCGAAGAAAACGTGCTAGCAGTGAAAAATTTAATCCAAGACAATAGGCGAATTACATGTCAGGAGATTCAACACATATTGAAGATTGGATCGGGAAGCGTTCACGAGATTCTACATAGCCATCTTCGCGTGAGGAGGATAGTATCACGCTGGGTGCCGCACAACCTCACCGATGCTCAGAAGCATGCCCGGGTGGAATGGTGCCGTGATATGCTAAACAAATTTGAAGCAGGCTCGTCTCGGCGTGTTTACGACATCGTTACAGGTGATGAGTCCTGGATTTATCAATACGACCCAGAAACCAAGCGCCAGTCGACTGTTTGGGTGTTTCAAAATGCACCAACGCCTACCAAAGTGAAGCGATCTAGAAGCGGAGGGAAGATTTTGATCGCTAGCTTTTTTAATTTGACTGTGCACTTTGTATCAATTCCCTTACGGGATCAAAGAAGCATCAATGCCGAATGGTATACTACCAAATATTTGCCAGAAGTTTTCTCTGTTGTTAGCAACAAGCGATCAAACACAGGGCTCGGCGGGCTACTGCTCTACAACGAGAATGTACCTGCGCACACCGCACTCAAAACGAGGGACTTCTTGGACAGCACGCCAGTCAAACTCCTGGGTCACCCTCCTTACAGCCCTTATCTAGCACCATGTGCCTTCTTTTTATTTCCAAAAATAAAAAATCTTCTCAAAGGAATACAATTTTCGTCGCCGGCTGCGTTCGAGCAGGCTGTAAACGAGGTGTCTGCGGCAGACTGGAAAAAGTGTTTTGAAAACTGGTTTAGACGCATGAAACTGTATATAGAGGCTGGTAGAGAGTACTTTAAAAAGATTATAAAAAAAACCATGTACCTATAGAACAATTTTTTTTAGTTTCGCAAAACTTTCTGAGTGTCCCACGTATTATACATACATACATTGTGGGACACAATTTACACATGGTTTCAGTCCCAAACTAGCCCTACCCTGTACTATGGGTGCTAAACAACTGATAAATCATACTTAAATAAATAAACACCCAGACACGAAGCCAACAAACACACAAATGATGGCCTGGAGCGGGGATCGAACCCGCGACCTCCCACTCAGCAGGCAGGGTCACTACCAACTGAGCCAACAGGCCCGTCAAACACGTAATCGCGAAGACGTAATTGTGTTTTCAAATCTGTCTACTTACAATAAAATGTTTAAGATAACAAATTTAAAAAGACCAGCGAAGATTCCTACGATACGGGCTGGTATATCATCAGCTTCATACATAAACGTGTTGGATGCTGTATAATAAAATGCATCCTGCTAAAAGATGACAGAATGTTCAACTTATTTCCCAACCCTAATATTACAAAATCTAATATTTTTATTTAATACATAGTAGGTACATAGATTGACATGTGCTCGTTGTCAAGTGCTTTGTCAATCCCAAAGAGATTTAAATATATGCATATTTAAATCTCTTTAGTCAATCCCATTTACATGGATGGATGGATGGATGGATGGATGGATGGATGGATGGATGGATGGATGGATGGATGGATGGATGGATGGATGGATGGATGGATGGACGGACGGACGGACGGACGGACGGACGGACGGACGGGCGGATGGATGGATGGATGGATGGATAGAGCGCGGGGACCGAATCCAGAAATTCCGCAACGAAAAAAAACCTCACGCTCCCCACTCCGACGGGCACGGAGGTGTAGCTTGAAGGCCGTGCATTGTCTAACGTCGTTTGTTTTCGGCAGTCTTGCTGATACAAAATGCTATGCAATATACCGCGGCAGTCCCCGAGTGCCACACGTCTTTTTTTGGCTTAACTACCAGCAATCTACATACCTACGTCGAGACTTTATAATGAATGGTTACTCGCAACTGTACATAACAAGCAACGATTGATTTGGCAGCGGGCGTGTAATGTCCATCTCTTGTATATGGCAACTGACACGCGCTGTCCAAACCACGTCGCTTCACCAAGCGTTTCCGTTGCCTCTCGACAAACAGAAAACAAACACGATGTTATCTAGCACATTTGTCATTCCAATGCTGGGTAGTGAGAACAACGCGGAATGAAGGACCAATTCCAGCACTTTTGGAGCTTCTCTATTGGTTATTTAGGGTAACCAACATACTTCAAATCTATTTATTAATACGGGAAGCAAAAAACTGTACGAAAATTGCGAGCACGGAGGAGTACCTATGAAATTTCGAACACTTATCTAATAAGTAGGTATTATAAAGAAGAAAGATTTGTATTTTTGTATGTCTGTAATGAATAAACTGAAAAACTACTAGACCCATTTCAAAAATTATTTCACCATGAGAATGCTACTTTTTTTGCTAATCACTCCCACATGAGCGGGAACTACGCGGAACAGCTAGTTAATTATACATAGTTATAATTGTTATCATAAATATTTTATTAAATTGTATGTTGCCATAAATAAATAAAATTAAGTAACAAGCCCGATGTCCAAAGCCCCGGAAAACGTATCCACTCGTTCCCTTGTGACGGTGGCGAATAAATTACTGTCATGTCCGGCGGAAACGGACCCGTTACCCTTTGTCAAACTATGATTAACCTTTCTCGATCGGTTTAATCACTTGGATCTTTGTATTGCTATTATACTATTTCAGGCGCGTTAAAGGGATTTAAAATGTAAGGCAAAGGATGTGTTACAGCGAGTTTAAGATTTTTTTAAACTTGTAAAATAAGCCAAAGAATAATCTCCAATTTAAAAACGAAAAAAACCTGTTTGTTCCGGCACCAAAAATTATTCATTCAACGGAAGAAATTTAAGGAACATAAAAGAATTGAATTTTATACATAATTCATCAGACGCTCGCTACAGATAAGGCTAAAAAGCCTGATAAATTTGTTTCTTGGGTGTTATCGGCGTTATTAATGTACGCAAATTACTCTCGGCTCCTGCCAGAATCTGAATTTCAAAAAACATCTCGTAATTACTTGCGATCATTATCATTCGGAACTGCCTTAACATTATTCAAAAGTTTTAAAGTCACTTTTTTCCCAAAGAAATATAGATACTCGTACATACATACACTTAAAATCAGTACCTACCGTTGTAAAATTACATACAATACTAGCGGCCCGATACGTGCTTCGCAACGTACCACTGAACGAAGAACCACTCGACAGATTTTAAACGAACTTCACATAAACCATCTGCTAAATAGTCCGAATAAAGCCTAAAATTTTGGTTTGGATAGATAAGCCCATTCTTCAGTTATAAAATAACAACGAAAAGTGGCATTGATTTTTATATTTATAATAGATAGATAGGTACTTACAATTATTTCAATGTATTATGTTACCCTTCCATATACCTAGGTAGTGTTATTATTCCATAATACAATAGTACAATAATTCATGAAATACCTATTCCTAAAATTTCTTTATTATGTTTTTGATTTATGAACCCCTTTATTAGTAGATATAGAGTACGATAACCCAAAACAAGAGTCCCAAAATAACTTCAAAATAAACATAAACGAAAATTTAATGAACACAAAATTTGCATAAAAAAAAACCTGAAAATTCTGGGTGTATCATTTATGATGACTAAATATAATAATCGATTTTATGAATATTTACAGGAATCAGACAAAAAAAGTTGGCCGTATAGATTTGAATCCTTTTGCCTTACGTAAAGAGGTTGAGTTTTGACAGCTGTCAAAACGTTTTCTTTTTCTTTCATCTTGACATTTGTTCAAGACGATCATTTATTTTACGGCACTACACGTTTCGTGTCTTTACGACTTAAAAGTAAGTGTTTTATTCAAAATATTATTGTGATAATAACTATTACCAAACGGTATATATGTGAAAAGTGTTTATTTGTGAAAATATTAAATTTTTTGGAAGATTGACTTGGATGCTAGATATACTCGCCGACACGACTTTGGATTTTGATTACCTCTAAGTCGTTTGTTTTTATTCCCGCGTGTCCCAAATCAAAGATTTTCCTTAAATTGAAAACTACTAATTGTTTCTAGCACATAGTTTATGAATTACCTACTATTTTCTTCGTGTAAAAAATAACCTCCAAATAGAACTTGTTTGGCATCATTGTTTTCTCAAATTTTATTCTAGAACATAGAGTTATTATAATATCTTTTACACTGTGGTACTAAAGTAACCCATGACATGTTTTAACGATGATAATATTCAATCGTAAAGATTTAAAACTTTCTGATACCATGCATGTGATGTGATGTGTGACCATTGTGACCAAGTAAAATAACTCAAGCACTAACCAACGACTCTAAACCAATTTGAACCCTATGAAGGGTTATGAATAATGTAGCATAACATTACATAAATAATTGATTTGGAGGTTTTGTCATTATGCTGCATTTACACTACAAAAATCTTGTTTATTATTATAACATTAATATTGTCTGTAATTTTAGAATGCGTTACGTGGCCGCTTACTTGTTGGCTGTGCTCGGCGGGAAGGTGTCCCCGGCTGCGGCAGACGTTGAGAAGATCCTCAGCTCTGTGGGTATTGAGGCCGATGGCGAAAAGCTAAAGAAGGTCATCGCTGAGCTCAACGGAAAGGGCATCGAAGAGCTCATAGCGCAGGGTACGTATCTATATCTATACTAATATTACAAAGAGGAAAGATTTGTGTCTTTGTTACGAATAAAC
This sequence comes from Ethmia dodecea, assembly GCA_963855545.1. Classification (NCBI taxonomy): domain Eukaryota; kingdom Metazoa; phylum Arthropoda; class Insecta; order Lepidoptera; family Depressariidae; genus Ethmia; species Ethmia dodecea. The sequence goes on from OY979453.1 coordinate 668,613, forward strand.
TCAAAAACTACTGGACCGATTTTATAAATTCTTTCACCAATGGAAAGCTAGAATATCCCTGAGTAACATAGGCATAGCATATTTTATTCCTGTATTCCTATTATTTCAGTGCTCATCATTCATAATTATTTCTGGACCAACCAAAGCTCAATAAAGAGTGAATGTGTTCACTAATGGCAAAAATATTTTTCTAGGTAGAATAAAATGTCTGTTTATTTTAAGCACCTACAGTTAATGATGATTAACCATAACACCATCTTTCGACTGAACTACCTTGCTGTTCACCCTGTATCTGAGGTCGCGAATGTCCCTATCTAAGAGCCGTTGCCTGGTGCCCCTCTAACGCCCTCTCGTGCAGGTCGCGAGAAGCTGTCCTCGATGCCTGTTGGAGGCGCCGCGCCCGCCGCTGCAGCTGGAGCCGCTCCTGCTGCCGCCGCAGAGGAGAAGAAAGGTTGGTGTTATTCTTCTCTTTGTCTTCTACAGGGCAACATTGATATGGCAATGGACAGTAATATTATAGGATAATCAATTTCATTGTCTTTGAGGGCCCATAGGCACTTGATGATCGATTTACTATTATCATTCATGAAAACAGATAAAATTGTAGTAAAAACATGTTACTTCGTCTTTAATATCAAACCACAAGATAGCAACACTATGGAATTATATACTGTCCTTGAAAGCAGTGGGATGCTGACGTTTCACCTGGGACCTTGGGACCTTTCAAATCGAATTGTGTTAAAATATTTTTTCCTTTCAATAAGGACATGTTGTGTGACATTGCTTTTAGCACTTTAACGGACAGAGGGCAAATAGTTACCACCAAATATTGAACTAAATGTAAATGAAATAAGAAAAAAAAACTGCCTATGCATTCTAAGGAATACTTAAAATGATGATTTCAATTAACACCATCTTTCGACTGAGCAACCATGCTGTTATCCTTCTGTTCTGATCTTACATTACCTTCTTAAAATTCGCCACAAAGTTGTATTCCTCTCTGACCCGCATATTCTTATTACAGAAGAGAAGGAGACCAAGAAAGAGGAGTCTGAATCAGAAGACGAGGACATGGGCTTCGGTCTCTTCGATTAAGTGCATTTTAAAGGTAAGCAGGTTCCGTCTGTGATCAAATACATTTGTGTAAATGAAATTTTACTCAAATCTGTATCTGAAAACCTGTGACGTCATCGTTTGATTTTTTCAGATGTTTTGGATAATCTTTCTAATTAATAATTATCTAATTTCGATTCCGTCAACTACCCTATTGGTAGAGTCATACCTTATTTATTTCTCAACGCCCACCCTTTACTGTTTGACTGTTAACAATAATATTGTTTCTGTTTGTTGCAGTCGATGGCGGCGCACGCGGCCGTAATTCCAATTATGGTGTAAGCGTAACTTGACGGCATCTATGTTTCTATGAAATATATTTGCAAGAAACTTTAACAAAATGTTTTATTTTGACAACAAAACCTACCCCGAAAATATACAATAACGATAATAGCTCGAGCTGCACTGAATTTATCGTTACTGCAGCAAAATCTATTTTTATTGGACTTTGCCTGGATGGAGAATGTTGGGAGTGTATGAATGTGAATCTTTGGTGGCGTCTGTACCGTAAGTAAATATTTGAGATGTGATCCTAACAGGTTGACCACCTTTGTTATAATCAGTTGGCGAAATAGGCCACGAGGAAAAAGCCTTAAAAAATGCTTTAAACACGAGTCCACAGAGAGGAGGGATGATGCGGTGCAACGTCTGAAAATTAAATCGAGACAATTCACACACGGTTATTCAGTCCTGTACTGGGTACTGAATAACTGCGACAAAGTGTGTGGCATCTCGGGAGTTTTTAGATTAGTTTTCATTTCTAAAGATCTTGGGCTACAAGGGCATAATGGTGTGTAATTAATGTAAATAATAAAATTAAATAATCACGCCTTCTATCTTCGAGGGGGTAGGCAGAGGTATTCTATTTCTGAAAATACCTACCGTAAACCGGGGTTACTTTGAACCTCGGGATGACTTTGATTAAAACTTCCTGTTCTCATAAAAATGCGAATTGCATAAAACGGAACGGTTTTTGGCAGTTTTTTTCGGATTCGGAAATATCAAGACTAATGAACTGTCAAAACCTTTTCTGAAGGTGGTCTTGAGGTTGCTGCTATACATTACATTGAAAAAGGTAATTTTCCGATATATTTTTTTTCTTATTTTGAAATATTTTTTGTGGTTACTCTCAAATGAAATTATAAAAAAGGGGGATATCAAAGTGACCCCAAAATCAGTATCGCTTCGATCACGCTATTTTTATTTATCTATAAATGTTTTATTTTTCCTTTTAAACTTAATCGAATGAACTAGTAAAACCGATTAATATATATTTTTTTAGAACCACAGGTTAAAAAGTTATAGGGCTATCAAACTTCAAAATTGATCAAAGTAACCCTGGTTTACCGGTACTCATTTTTCACGAGAATATGCGACCCCTTAACGTGATCGCCCATCGACGGACCGCAGTCAGTTACACATGCCTAATTGAGGGCTGGAAATTACAAAGATGCTAAATGATTTAGACATAAAACGAAGTAAATTACAAAAAACTGTTTATTCAGAAAAAAGTACTCCATTGTGAATAAAAAAACCCAAAATTAAATTTTGAAGAGTTAACACCTTTGTAATTTCCTGCCCTCAATTATTAATTAATTATGGGACCTGCGGGTTTCCTCATGATGTTGTCTATCACCGTCTGAGATAGAGATATAAATGTGTACGTAAGTTTTTGAAACTGATTGGTACATGCCAGGATATGAACCAGACCCTAATCTCCTTTCGGAATGGCCGGTATTTTTCCCTGTAATAACGCCCCGTCATTATTTTTAGGTCTTAGAAGTGATACACTAAAACCAGTTTTACAAATAAAAGAACTTTATTGCACAGGGATATAGTAAAATACTTAACATATTATAATAGTGAAATTATCTTCATACATTCGCATTTACTAAAAAAATATGGCATGTGTACGTACATTACAGGCTCTGCACAATGCCAATGCTATAAATAATATCAAAGGCGAAATTTCAACAACTTATAGGTACCAATATCCAATTACCGAGGATGAACTATACATTTTTGGTTTGGTTTTTGAAGAAGACAGCTATTTACCAATGGCACAACACATCGTCGATTTATAGGTACAAATGACGCCACAGGAAATAAAACTGAATAAATATAAATGCCCAATATACAATTTTACACACAACAATAAAATTGTTATCTCACGTGATCATTTCCTCAACAGTATTTATATGGTGCTAAATGGTGAAAGAAGCCTCCTTGAGACTGCTTTAAAAACACTAGCCAGTGAAAAAGCAAGTGGACCAATAATTTCTGTTTATTACCTACACATGTGAGCAAATACTAGGTTACTGCTGCCTTTGTAATATTAATAATATATTATTACTATATATTATCTAATCACTATATTAATCTAATACTTAAATCGCGTCTCACTAGAATCAAGCATAACGTTGTGCCCTTTGCCACAGTAAAAGTAATTTAATTATAAATCATTGAACTAAACAGCTCTTAACTAATCCATTTATATTTAAAAATTAATTAAAACTATTCAACTTAGATCGCCGTACTATACAAAATAACATGTCTGTAAAAGTATAGCAGCACAGGATATATAAGTTATGTTATAATATTCTATGCCTTTTATCTGTAAGTATAGACACTCCAGTAGTGTTCTGATTATTTTATATCTTTAAGATATAAATCATAAAGCCTTTTAAAAACAACTGGCATATAATACTAAAACCGAAATAGCAAAATTTATTAATTTACAAATTTATATTATTATATAAAATAGACGAATGAGTAAATATAGCACATCGCATTACCTACACTACATCACATCAGTCTCGAATACATTTACCAGACGCGCCGCGGCTCATTTTGTTCTATCACACGCTAAAACAAGGAAAAAGTGGCGTCAGAGGGGACACGACAAGTGCCGTGTTCTCGAAATTGAAATTGTCCCATCTATGTACAGTGAGTGCTGCCGAGTCGAGTGGGTTAGCTGTGTAAATGAGGCACACGACAAGAACTTATTTCTTTGGTGTCTGACAAGCGAGCATGGATGAGAGGCAAGCCAAGACGAGGCGACGACACGAAAATTAATATGTTAGACCCATCTAATGGTAAAACCTTCGAGTATTAAACCAACAGGAGATGTCACGAGCACTAGTTTCTTTGCAAAAAAAGTCTACCAATTTCTGCAAGGGGGGACGAGGAAACGCACACAAATAATGTTAAAACAAAAGCATTTTTTGACAAAACAATTAAACACTAGCTTGAACTAGATGCACAGAAATACATTCACCAATCCGAGCACTCCGTGAACTCAAAAAACTATTTGTATATAACAGGTATGAGCGTTGACCGACACTTTTTTTTTGCAGAGGGGAACGCCTGTCAGTGGCGTCTCCGGTTGGTTTAATACTCAAAGGGTAAAACTGATGGGCCATCGTCGCCCATGGACATTTGCAACACTAGAAGGGCCACCGATGTGTTGCCGACCATCATCACTCACGCTCAGCAGCACTCATGTTCACTTGACAAACGCAGAGCATTATTATTCTGTGGGACGGAGTTCATAAGAAAAAAAATAATTATTATTCAATTGAATTTACAAATTTCGATGTTCAGACTTGGTTTTTCTGCCAATAAGTATTTAAAAATATTCAGTATTTTAACTGATACAATTTATAATTTACAAATAATTGCAATCCATACCACACTTGACTGACGATACCAAAATAAGCACATACGATCATTTATTTTAGTAACACCTTAAACACAACATCTTATAATTCTTACGACAAACCTTCGAAAACCAACAGACGGAATGATTAAAACTATAACGAATAAATGTAACAAAATTGTAACTAATTCGTTTTTGGACCGTTGCTCATTCAATCTGCGCTAAGTTTCAATCTTTGCGATAGGCCACTGGGCGGACTAACTTTTGGGTTTAGGTACCCATTTACTTCGTTATTTAGAAATTAGAAGTGTCAAATTTGGAAATATATCTATGGTCCTGTAACCAAAGAGATTTAAATACTAGGGCATAGACGCATTGGGAATATTTTCATACAAAACTTTAAAGCCTAAGCGTCAGTGCTGGTATCTAGATTTCAATAGCTGAATCACATGAGTAAACTCATGTGGCTGAATCAAGTATTCAAACAATTAGAAGTTGTTTCAGCTATCGACCGGTAGAGGTCACGCTGATTAAAAGGGATGTTACTATTTCATACCAAGGTATCGATAATATCAGTTTATTGACAAAGTATAGGTATATACAACAAAATCAATTTCAATTATACCTACTACACTCCCGGACACATCTATCGGGCCACCTAGTTTTTTAAGTTTTGACGGTCCCTAGCTAAAAACGTTGTCACACGAGACCGCGGTCTTCCTTGACAACAAACGAAGCCGCCAGTCTCTAAGTACCTTATATTATTTATTAAACTGTTTGTATTCTTAAAAACAGTATGCCTATATTTTCTACCTAATAAATAAATATCGATAACAAAAGTCGATAAACAGCACCACATCACTAATTAGTAGTGAAGTAGTGGTATAAGCTACTCAACAGCAGAGGGCGTTAATTTACAATATCAGCAGAATGTTCTAGAACGAATATAAGAAAATTATTAATTTTGTTCTTTTTTCTGAGTAAATATGAAAAATACTTACGAAAATAAACTAAAATCCCTTCCAGGCGTTTTGCCGTAGCGTGATTTGCAACCTAGCAAGGCGCATCTCGGCATATTTATTTATTTTGGCGAGATACGAACGAGAGTTGTTATTCGGACGACTTATTCAAGTTATTCCACCGTGGAATAAGTTTTGACTTCAAATTTTTCGGGCTTTGTCCCCTCTATGCCCTAGTATTTAAATCTCTCTGCCTGTAACTATACAATATGTAACTGAATAATCGCAATTCCTGAAATTAGTTTGTTCAGTATCGACTAGTTAATCGATTTCAGCTGTTATTAACATGTGTTAAATTTTTCCGAAACATGAATTAGCATAACTGAAGGGGTACCTATGGAAACAGTACTATTGTTGCTCTTCGTTTAAAAAAACCAAAGTACGAATGCATCGTCTATTATACTAATTGGGGTATATGAGGAATTGCGCTTATTCTGTGACGCGTTGTTTAAGCGGCATTGGTCCATCCAAAACATTTTTATCAATACCTAGCTACCGCAATTTCATATTAAAATAGTATGTAATTAAACTATTACATTACGCCGTCTTATACACACGAGTGTATACAGGGTGACTTCTTTTACCGTCTGAAAAAAAATGTGGTGTGATATGCAAGTGTAATAGATTCATTTGGCAATGTCACTTAAAAAAAATGTTTTTTCTCAAAAAAATGTTTCTTGCTTAAACTAACATACATTACTCAATTGTAGTCAATACACACTGAGATATTTGAAATAGTATTTTAAAAAGAAACAGGCTCGTAGCGTCCATTTATACGCAATCTACCTACAACCGCCAGCTGCGCGTAGTACTGTGCGTAGTTTTCTAGATTTTGTAAATTGCACTAAACATGACTATATTTAAGAATTAATCTCGTGTATAACTTCGGCTCTAGATACCTTATAAGTCATATTTTTTTCCAGACGGTAAAAAAAATCATTTAGTATAGTTTATTTATACTAATTTGCAACACAGTTTCTTTAAGTTGAGGCACGGTAGGTATTCTTCATATTTCATGTAAGTCTTTTATTAGGGAATCTCATATTAATTCGGTGCCTAGCTAACAGTGCATATAGGAGCAGTCTTTTCTTAGTAATACCTTTCTTAAACACAGGTATATATTTGTATTAGATTAAACATGTACCTGGTTCCAACGTCTATTCACATCACCGCTGGTGCTTTACCCAATATTTTAAAACTATTGTAATGCAACAAACAACTCTAAGAAGCCAAAAATCGTTTCAACATTATATGGCATTTTTACTGTGGGGAATGAAAAAGTCAAAATGCGTTTTAGTCAAACATTTTAAGCTTTTAGTTCCCACAATGTAAGTCGTTAGGACGAGACAAGAACTAGACTTATTTTTAAATTTTGGACTATTAATTTTTGGTTCAATTACTTAGTTTTAGCGTAGAAAAATAAAGATTTTTTCCCAGTGCGGCTTCAAAATGGCGACGACACTTTTGGAAATGTAGGAAACCCTGTTGAAATTCATGCATTTTCTACCGCTAAACATAATGTATATTTTTTTGTTAAATTTAATGTGATTGCAGAATACTTTTTAGAATTTTCTACATACTGTACAACCAAGCCCATTTTGAAATATCTTGTATTTTGCATGTATGCGTGAAACGAAAGCTGATACGAAAACTAACTAAATGCAATACGAACGAACCCGCTTTGTAATATAACAAGCATTCCACTCTGTTTTGAAACGTGAATAGGGTTGCTCAAACATCAAATCTTCAAATATACATTTGTACAAGTATCATCATTTGAGTATAAATATAATATGGCCCAATTAGGGCTACACCGCGCTGTCTTAGGCTATGACGCACATTTTCTTCTCGTCCGGATCGAGCGCCTCCGAGTCCTTAATGACGAGTTCTTTTCCGGTGATGTCTGGGAGATACCTGCCAATTAATACATATTTTAATAAGAATTCGAGCAATAACTTGCGTAAAAGGGGTCAGTATCAGCTTCTCTCGCCGTTAACGTCATCTGCCAGTGAGTAGTCGTATTATACAAAATATATTTTTTTGTGCAAAATGATGTTTTTACAGGAAACAACTACGTAGTTAGAACTTAAAATGCGAAACTGTTTCTGTACACAAAATTTCACCAGAATCATTGGGGCCTTCTCCGAGAATAAATACATACATACAAGAATTGCTCGTTTAAAATTGTAGCGACACCTAGCGGTACAACATAGAACTAACTAGAGCGCCATAGACGGCAAACCTCCGCTCCTCCGTAAGATAATAGTCATGGATTAGGTGCACAATGACACATTCGAATTTCGCAAAATGTCACATTCTCAAAACGCCAAATCGCAAAATGTCACATTAGCCGAATGCCATTTGCTCATAATGATTCTCGAATATTTTTTTTTTATTTTGAATCTTGTTATTTTGATAATAGTGCATTTTTTAGTGTGCCATTTTGCGTCAATGTGTCACGTTGCGAACGTGTCATTGGGTTCGATTCTGCATTACAGCGACTAAACTTATTTTAGTTTAGTCTTGTCTTTGTGTAAACTCAAAAAAAGAAAAGGGATAGAAGATAACCTACCGAATTTAGTCCTGTCAGAGGCTGTATTTTAGTCGTGACTTCTTCACTTACGCACTAAACACGTTACGAAATGCCTTAGTTGACAGGACTAATTTTAATTTGACAGGACTAAATATGACTCGTCTATTTTCTTCTCTACGAGAAGGAAAATGACAGGACTAAACTAAAATAAGTTTAGGCGCTGTAATGCAGAATCGAACCCATCGTGGCAACGAATAGCGACCTCTCGTAGTCGAGCCCCTGTCGCTCGTAGAAGAGCAGGTAGGCGCTGGCGGGGTCGATGGGCGGCCTCCCGCCGGGCGAGGGCAGCTCGCGGCACGAGCTGTCGTTGAGGCAGAGCCAGCGCCCGGACGGGTTCAGGGCGTACGCCACGTAGTGCCCGCCGCTCAGCTGGCCGGAGTGCGACTGCGGATACACGTCGACGATCAATATCATCTATTTCTAACTAGCGACCCGGCAGTGCCAACACCAAAACCTTCCTCTTGAATCACTCTATCCATTCAAAAAGACCGCATCAAAATCCGTTGCCTAGTTTTAAAGATTTAAGCATACATAGGGACATAAGAAATGTGTCAGAGCAGTGTGTGGAACTGGCCCAATAGAAACTTGTCGCCCTCTATTTAAGAAACTCAAATTACTAATCCTGACTGGACTGTATATTCTAGAACAGCTATACTCAACCTGCGGCCCGCCGGACCTTTGTTATTGGCCCATCTGAAGTTACAAATTTATTGTAAAACATTTTAAATTTCACGCCCATCAAAGAATGGGTGTATCAGAACGGGAATGTGAGCCGAGCGCTATCAGCTATAGCTAATCTCGCCCAGTAAATGCAGTTAATTGTGGTTTTAGTGTCAATATAATGTCAGGAGTATCTTCTAAATATAAAAGAAAAATATCTAATCGCCAGCCAGACCTTGATAAAGTACTGAAAAAGTGTTCACAATATCAAAAATCGCATTAAAACATATAAACATCTTTGTTAAAACTTCTTTTTTAACTACATCGTTAACTTGGAATCACGTTTTTTTAAATAAGACCTAAATAATTTTTGCTTGCGGCCCTCGACACCATGACTGAAACGTGTTTGTGGCCCCTATAAAAAAAAGGTTGAGTATGGCTGTTCTAGAAGCTTGTAACTTTGTTAAGAGCTATCCTGCGTATTTTGAAAAACGAGTGTACTATACAAGACTAAGAGAGAGAGACATGAACACGCTAATGGTGCCTACCCATAGAACTGCATTTTACGCAAAAAGTTGCAATAGTATGCCTATTAAAATGTATAATAAATGCCACAATATTTAAAACAGCGCCCAACTAAGTATTTTTTGACAAAGTTGCGGGAATGGTTCATTGAAAAATGTTTTTATAATATAAGGGAGTTTTTCGAGCATGACAATTCTCAGCAATGACTCAATGGTGCCTAGTTTTTATTAATAATGACATTTTGTAATATAGTTGACATAGCATTTATTATTTTTAAATTAGTAGGTATCAATTTTATTGTAAGTGTGCACCATTGTTATTTTTATATACTGAATAGATTAAATAATGTTAGTTCTAATTTATATAAAAATTTGCATGCCTCAAATGGCTAAATATACTGATACATTAATCAACATTGTTAACCAACTGAAGATATTTCATTTCATAGGGATATAGGGACAGAGAAAGCGACTTTGTTTTATACTATGTAATGATAACAAGGGAGTATGAACTCGTCCATGGAAATTGGCTGAATGTAAAGAGCATCCCATCTCTACAAACGAGAAGACTGGTTCCAAATGCAGTACCCCGAGAAGAACCAGCAACAAACGTCAGCGGATCAAGCAATTTTTTTTTTTTTTGGGTTTTTTATTGTTTATACTAAGAACTTGAGAGCGGAACATTAGAAAAATTAAGAAAACTGAACGACCATGTTGACGTTTTGAATTACGTTTGACATAACTGTCAGGACAACATCTGTCGGGTCAGCTAGTAAAGTAAAAATCTTATGAGTACATAATTTAGGAATATAGTTATAATAGTTATATTATTAACTCGTAGCAGATCACTATTGAGCTAAGGGTCTTTCCTCAAGGAATACGTCCTCTTGGTCACTAAAAATTCTCTCGCCAGCCTTATCCACGACGAAATTACGGAGGCGTCAAAAATGCCATAACCGACTTAGCGATAAAGGGTAGTAGGCTGTGTTTTTGTTTATCGGCGAATATTTATTTGAAATTAAAACCTTCACGCGTTCCTGAGAAAAACAGACAGACAGACAGATTAAGAAGTAATTCTATAAGTAACCCTTTTTGGGTACGGAACCCTAGAAATAAATATACTAGAGGATGAACGAGGCTATCCACTGTAAACCTTAACATTCGGCAATCTCCTACATAGCAGACCCAAAGCTAATCCGCGACCACTCGAATAATAGACAACTCACCACAACAGCGTACAGCCTGTACTTCAAGTCGAAGGGGTCCTGGTGGTTGAGCAAATGGTGCTGATGGTAGTCTATCAGGTTATCATCCGTCACCGGCGTCGTCACTAAGCTCGACGACTCCAGCCTCTGCCGAGTCCTGACTTCGGATCCCCTCCGCCTCCTGGCTTTGGGCTTGCTGGCTTCCTGGGAATCCAGCTCGCTGTCTTCGGGGATGTCTTCAGGGTCACTGGATAACTCGTCGACGAACATCGAGGAACGCCGCCTTGTGGCCTTCAGTTCCAGGTGCCTTAGGATGGTCTCCTGCGGGACTGACGCGAGGTAAGCGGTCGGGTCGAAGTCTTCGAACGGGAAGTTGACCACCTTCTGGGATTTGATCCATTTGTTGTTGACGTACTGGAAACGCTTCAGGTGGATTATCTGGAATGGGATGAACGGGTGGATGAGTAACTGGGTGATAGAAGAGAGAGAGAGATCGCGTTTAGGAACACGAAGTGGCACGAATCGGCACGATGGATCGACGATTTAAAAAAGAATGGGGCTCCTTTCTTTCCGAGGTTTTCGTCCAGCAGTGGACAGCGATTGGCTGAATGATGATGGCAAAGATAAATAACGTCTGGAAGTCATTTTTCATCAACGTATTTCGCGAACCCCTAAATATGATAGGTGAGGATTCCATCTTACTCGTAAAATGTCGCACGCGTGTAAGGCACGTTAAATTGTTGGTCCCGGTTTTACGCACAATAGAAGTCGTTAAGCCATGTCAGATACATTTGGGCGGATTGAAAAAAATTGGTTGCCCGTAAAGTCGGTATACGGGCGAAAGTTTTACGTGACAACTATCTGTCTCTCTCGCTCTTAGGCGGGCTAACCATGCCCGAGTGGAAGGGACGCGTGCCTCTCACTCGCTCTCATTGTGAGCGCATAACGTGAGCGGAGCGTAACGCAGTTTCTTGAAGTGTCACCCGGCAAACCAATTTATAAGACGTTGTCACGTCAAAATTCTTAGTTAGGCGGCAACTAACCTTATATTATCTCCCCAATCCCCGATGTCCGCGCGGGAGATTATGGCCCATAAATAAAATGAAATGTCTTTATTTGCAAGAACATAGTATGAATTGAGGTGGTCACTTAAAATATTGAATCATATGTTCTGCCGACATACTTCCTCATGAGAGCAAAAACCCTTAACTCAGCAGTGGGTTGTTATGATATTACACAGAAAACCAGCGTAAAGCAATGCATTGCGTTTCGTTGAGCGAGTGAGGTAACCGGAGGCCCCAATCCCCCCTTCCCCCTCCCCTCCCTACCCCTCCCTCTACTCCCACCTCAAAGGTCGGCAACGCAGTTGTGACTCTCGAGTTGCAGGTGTCCATGGGCGACGGTAGTCACTTAAGATGAGGTGACCGTCTGTCCGTTTGCCCCCTTTTAATTATAAAACTCACGAGTATAGGCGGCGCCCTCCATATCTGCAGCTTCTTGGTGGCGGTCTGCTTGCAGCGGCAGGCGGCGCAGTGGTAGCGCTCCTCGAGGCGCTCCTCGCGCGTGAAGGCGCGCAGGCACGAGCCCAGGTCCACGGGCCGAGAGGCTGCTAGGGCCACCGACCCCACCGACTCGTGCTCCACCCACGCCTGCGGCACATCATCCACGTCAGGACGTGCGAGCGGTAGAGAGGCACGATCTTCATCAATGTGTCAAATTATCGGCCGTTATTTTTACACGGGTTTTGCACGGGTGCAATGCTAACACTAAAACCTTCCTGTTGAATCACTTTAACTATTTAAAAAACGCATCAAAATCCGTTGCGTAGTTTTAAAGATTTAAGCATACATAGGGACAGAGAAAGCGACTTTGTTTTATACCATGTAGTGATAACGTCTTAGGGGTCGTCCATTAATCACGTGATGTTTTTTTACCAACTTTTTGACCCCCCTCCCCCCCTTGGTGATGTGTGGTGAGGTTTTAGACTACCCCCCCTCCCCCATACCGAAATCACGTGTATTTTTTCGGTAGACAGTATATTGAAATTTTCCAAAATTTTATCAATTCGTCATGAATTTTGGAAAATTGAGCATAAATAAAAAGTCACGTGCTACTTGTTTGGTTTAGAAATCGCGCGGTCAATAAAAAATAAATACACGTGATATCTCATCCCAACCCCCCCCCCCCCCCTCCCTCCTTGTGATATTTCGTGATTTTTTCCGAACCCCGTGACCCCGTCAAACCTCACGTGATTAATGGACGACCCCTTATGAATCGATGAACGCAGAGCGTGCGAGCGAGAGCGTGGAACAAGCGATAGAGAAGCACGATCATTCTTATGACGTTTTCACGAAGGCGATAATTTACTTTACTTCAGGCGATAAGTTACTAACAAAAAAAAAAGGTGTTTTATTAATATTGTCGTTCTTGCGACGTTTTCCGGCGAAGCGTCCGTGGTAATCCCTGTGCCCATAGTGGATGTATACTACGGCCGTTTTAATTTGGCAGCTTTGAACTTCCGCCAATGGCTGCGCAATAACATTCTTTAGCGACCATTTGACGATATGAGGCGGTTTGCACAAGCGGAATCTATGATTAGAACAGCCAAGTTAAAACGGGCGTACTGTACCTTCTCCCTGGTGGTCTGGTAGCGCAGATGCAGCGCCGTGGGGTCCCAGTCGATGGCCAGCAAAGCTCGTTGCCGCCTCGCCTGCCTGCGGAGGAATCCCAGCGAGAGGCGCCGCAGGGCGCGGGGAACTCCCTCCTGCGACTCACCCTCCTGTAACGTCCAACACTCATTTTGTCTCCCATTCCCGCGGGAATTTTCCCGTTCCCGTGGGAATATCACGTTCCCGTGGGAATTTTTCCATCCCGATGGAATTTCTACGACAAATATGTCTCACTTTCCTGGGCGTGTTGACCACATCAACCCTCTACTCATAACGAAATGTACCAGGAAACTAGTAAAGAATAATAATTTACTTCCGCCTTCAGCTCAAAATATTCCATTTTTGGAAATATGTATCTACTTATCGACTTAACTGATGATGCAATGTGGCCTCAATCGGGCATGTAGGAGGAATAGAGCACGACTGACCTCGTAATCGGCCAGCCGCTCGTTGTCTTCCCTCTGGTTGCCGTAGCCGGAGAGCGGGGCGTCCTCTGCACAAGTAACATTGTCATTGAATGTACAAAGTGTTAGGTATCAATGAAGGGCTATTCAAAGAAATTAAAACTACTTCTGGTTATAATGGCAAATTGGCAGTTCAAAACAATGCACGCTTGCATGAGCAACTTACAGCACGGCCGTTTTAACTTGACAGTTCTGAAGTTGCGCAAATGGCTGCGCGGTTACATTTTTTAGCGACCATATGGCGGTAGGAGGGGGATTTGCGCAGGCGAAGCCTATGTTCAGAGAAGCCAAGTTAAAACGGCCGTACTGTACTAAGGCCCCGTTCAAACCGAACGTATAGTCAGCTACGTAATGCGAGAGAGGTTACAGACTATCAATTTTACTTTCACACTGAACCAACTATACGTTAGTATACTAAGCTTAGTCGATGATACTTAACGCTCAATTATTGGTAACACACACACTCACATTCTGCCGACTATAAGTTTGGTGTAAACGCGGTCTTAGGGTCAATTTATACTAGCGCAGAGTCGAAGCGTCTATCCAAAACTGGACATAACAAATTGAACCCTAACTCCACAGCGTAACACACACATTATTTCTGAGCACTAATCAGGGTTGTTCACGAGCAGATGCGCGAATTCCAAAGAATGCGAGCGTCTTTTTAAAATCTCAGAAGTAATGTGTGCGTTAGGCTGTGGAGTTAAGGTTGAATTTGTTATGTTCAGTTTTGGATAGACGCTTCGATGCGCTTCGGACTCTGCCCTAGTATAAATTGACTCTTAAGGTACACTGCCGAAGGTCGCGGTCGAAGTCCAGACGCGCACTTTTTCATGGCGCTGTTTTCAAGTCTCGCTGACGCCCTCGTGTAGCAGTGTACCTTAAAGGCTGATTCATGTTACACCGGGCCGGGTCTGGGCCGGGCCCCGTCCGGGTCACGGTCAACATCTATAGTATACTTTTGGTATGAACCGCTGGCCCGGACGGGGCACGGCGTCGACATGTCGAGGCGTATTGTTAGGATGATTCATCCCGGACGGGGGACGTCCGGGCTGTAACATGAATCAGCATTGTAAAATGCCGTATTACAAACTAGACGACTATATAAATGACAATTATGCTTGGAACAGATTTCCTCCAGCCCAGCGCAATACGACAGCGAAAAACAAACGAAATTATGTAACCCAATTTAGTAAAGTAACAATTGTTTATAAGAATATTGTGTTGAGGAGTTTCTTGCTCCGCTTCTTCTCCTCAACCATATATGCTGAAGCGGTGGAGTTGAAATGACGTTCAATAAGTGGACTTGTACACATATGCTCACGCCTTTTTCCCGAAGGGGTAGGCAGAGACAACAGCCCGCCACCTGCTACGATCCTGGCACACCTCACGTGCCTCATCCACATCCATCAATCGGTTCATACAAGCTCGTCGGTTTCGGGTACTCTTTATCTGGCTTTTTTTCAATACATCGCCGATCTGATCGATGTAAGTACGCCTAGGTCGCCCTCTGCTTATATATTTGTCTCGTTAGACGCTTTTCATCCATCCGCTCGACATGTCCAAACCACCTGAGCATTCCTTTCTCAATCTTAGTCACTACATCCTCTTTCAAGCCACAACGCTCTCGGATTACACTATTCCTCATTCTATCAATCAATCGTACTCCACTCATGCTTCTTAGCGAGCGCATTTCTACTGCATTTATTCGACTTTCGTGCTTCTTCTGCCATACCCAACTCTCGCTACCATACATTAAGGTAGGAACCAACACCCCATCATGAACAGCCAGGCGTGCTTTTTTAATCACTTGTGAGTTATTAGTTTGAATAAAACATTATTAACACTAAAGCGCACGCGTGGGGTCATATGTACCCCAGTGTTTGATTTTATCGAATAACTTGACGAATTGCATTTGTTTGACCTTGAGCGCCTAGCTAAGCTTTACTCGTTAACCAATAGTCCAGTAAAATTATACATTACCGCATGCGTCAAATCCGGTAGTTCTGATTTTTTGCAGACTTGTTTATGATGTTGTCCTAATGTATAATCCAAGTTTGTGACCGCGAGCGACGAACGCAACTTTGTCAAAAATCGAAAAAAAAAATTTTTTTTTCAATTTTCGCGGTTATAACCCTAAATGAGTAGTTTATGAAAAAACTTTCTAGGGACGTTTTTAAAGTAGACTAAATTAACTACAATATGATACTAGAACTGTCTCTGTAGACCCAATAGTTTCCGAGATTTAGCCTTTCAAAGTTTATATATTTTTTCGATCTTAGCAAATTTTTGCATTTCTGTCGTTTTAAAAGGTTGCCTGCTACTTCGTTCGCGTTATTTCGGGATAAAAAGTAGCCTATATGTTAATCCGGGTCGTAATCTATCTACCTACCAAATTTCATCTAAATCCGTTCAGCCGCTAAGTTAATTTTTCTTTTATCACATAATATCTACACTAATCTATACTAATATTATAAAGAGGACAGATTTGAATGTTTGTACGTTTGTTACGAATAAACTCAAAAACTACTGCATCGATTTTAAAAATTCTTTCACCAATGGAAAGTTAGAATATCCCTGAGTAACATAAGCTATATTTTATTCCCGTATTCCCACGGGAACGAAAACTACGCAGGTGAAACAGAGCGGAACCGCTATTATATTATAACACTAACGGTGTTTGTATCGAATAAACTCAAAAACTACTAAGCTGATTTTACAAATTCTTTCACCAATAGAAAGTTACATTATTACTGAGTAATATATAATTCTGGGCTATATTTAATTCCCGTATTCCCATGGGAACGGAAACGACGCGGGTGAAAACGCGCGGAACCACTATTATATATGATACTAGCGGTTCCGCGCGTTTTCACCCGCGTCGTTTCCGTTCCCATGGGAATACGGGAATTAAATATAGCCTATGTTACTCAGTAATAATGTAGCTTTCTATTGGTGAAAGAATTTGTAAAATCAGCTTAGTAGTTTTTGAGTTTATTCGATACAAACACCGTTAGTGTTATAATATAAAAGCGGTTCCGCGCGTTTTCACCCGCGTCGTTTCCGTTCCCATGGGAATACGGGAATTAAATATAGCCTATGTTACTCAGTAATAATGTAACTTTCTATTGGTGAAAGAATTTGCAAAATCAGCTTAGTAGTTTTTGAGTTTATTCGATACAAACACCGTTAGTGTTATAATATAATAGCGGTTCCGCGCGTTTTCACCCGCGTCGTTTCCGTTCCCATGGGAATAAGGGAATAAAATATAGCCTATGTTACTCAGTAATAATGTAACTTTCTATTGGTGAAAGAATTTGTAAAATCGGTCTAGTAGTTTTTGAGTTTATTCGTTACACACACCGTTAGTGCTATATATAATAGCGGTTCCGCTCTGTTTCACCTGCGTAGTTTTCGTTCCCGTGGGAATACGGGAATAAAATATAGCTTATGTTACTCAGGGATATTCTAACTTTCCATTGGTGAAAGAATTTTTAAAATCGATGCAGTAGTTTTTGAGTTTATTCGTAATGTAAGTATCGCTGTTAGAACCTAGTTAGTTAACTGTTACGCTATTGTAGGTCACTATGCTCGCATCAGAAGGAGGGTGTCGCATGAAAAGTCTTAGTGCGGTTCACGAAAACTATCGGTTATATTGCCAATAAACTTATTCTATATGACATGTACTTGCGACATGAGTGGCTGGCTAGATGCGCGGGGAACGACTGGCGCGACCGCACCGCGTTCTATATAAATTGCAGCGTAAGCGCTATGGTAGGTACAGGTGTCCCTACAGTAACAAACGTACAAAAATTCAAATCTTTCCTCTTTATAATATTAGTATAGATTAGTGTAGATATTATGTGATAAAAGAAAAATTAACTTAGCGGCTTAACGGATTTAGATGAAATTTGGTAGGTAGATAGATTACGACCCGGATTAACATATAGGCTACTTTTTATCCCGAAATAACGCGAACGAAGTAGCAGGCAAACTTTTAAAACGACAGAAATGCAAAAATTTGCTAAGATCGAAAAAATATATAAACTTTGAAAGGCTAAATCTCGGAAACTATTGGGTCTACAGAGACAGTTCTAGTATCATATTGTAGTTAATTTAGTCTACTTTAAAAACGTCCTTAGAAAGTTTTTTCATAAACTACTCCTTTAGGGTTATAACCGCGAAAATTTGAAAAAAAAATTTTTTTTTCGATTTTTGACAAAGTTGCGTTCGTCGCTCGAGGTCACAAACTTGGATTATACATTAGGACAACATCATAAACAAGTCTGCAAAAAATCAGAACTACAGGATTTGACGCATACGAGCCCATACATTCAACCGACAAATTTACTGGACTACAAGGTATGTGTTTAGTAGTCTGCCGGCACTTGCACGGTACTGTCGCTTGCACTGTGAGTATTTAAAGTTGCTTGGGGTACACATGATCCCACGCGTGCGTTCGTGGAAGTTTTTTTGTGGATATTACATACCCACAAAAAAAAACAAATGGATTTGCAGTTATCATCAGGTGATGATATGTCCGGATTGTCATCAAAATCAATATTTCTTTTTTTGTAAACACAAGACTGCTCAGAGTCCAAATATATAAAAATAAGTGTAATTTTGTTGATTTTTGTTTTTTTTTATTTAAACTTATAAAAAAAAAACAGTTATGTTTCATACTTTTTGCAAAAGATACTTGATTAAAAGTTCCTCTTTATAATTATAATAATTTTGTTTTATTTAAAACACTATACGAAGGAATAAACTGGTATCTAAGTTGGGGTACATCCGTCCCCCACGCGTGCTCTCACGTACCAAGCATAGGCGCGTGCGCTCCAGTGTTAAAAGTAGGAACTGTACCTTCGTGCGTGACGAGGGGCCGGTGGTCGGCGGGCAGCGGGCAGCCCCTGCAGAGCAGCGGCCAGGCGCACACGGCGCACCAGGCCCCGCTCGGGCCCACCACGCGCAGGGTGAACGGGAACTCGTAGCCCAGGCTGTCGTCGCTGCACAGACACACACCCTCACTTTATATCAGGTGCCTATTAATACGGTCCTTATGACATCGAAACTTTAATCGTTATCGACGAAGTTATCCGCGAACACACATTAATCTGAATAAGGTTGTTTTGAAACGATACGTTTTTGAATTTTGATATTTTTATAAGATGTGGTGGTAGGCCCCCAGATCTTTGTGTATGTATGTTCGTGACATTGTACTGACCAGTTGGTGGCGTGGTTGTGGTCACTGTATTTGTAGTACTGACCAGTCGGTGGCTTGGTTGTGGTCACTATAATGTGTAGTACCTATTGACCAGTCAATGACGTGGTTGTGGTCACTGTATATAATAACTAGTCTATGGCGCGGTTGTGGTCAATATGTGTAGTACTGACCAATCCGTGGCGTGTTCTTTGTGAATGTAATAACTAGTCTATGGCGCGGTTGTGATAAACATGTGCGTGGTACTGATCGTCTATGGCGTGGTAGTGGTAAACATGTGCGTGGTACTGACCAGTCTATAGCGTGGTTGTGGTAAACATGTGCGTGGTACTGACCAGTCTATAGCGTGGTTGTGGTAAACATGTGCGTGGTACTGACCAGTCGGTGGCGTGGTTGTGGTCGTGGTGCGCGGGCCTCTTGGTGAGCAGCCGGGCCAGCTGCGTCCAGACGGCGGCGTAGAGGTCCCTGCCCGACTGGCCCTCGCGCAGGGGGACCACCAGCGGGACCCCGAACAGGGCCGCGCGGCTGCGCCCCGGGCCCACGAAGTACACGTCCGAACGGCACTGCTTTCTAACATACAATACCGTCTATTCACTAGAATCTATTGTCCCCGTTCCCGCGGGAATTTTGTACGTTCCCGCGGGAATAATGCGGGATCACATTTTTTTCAAGATAATATGAAAATATATTTTTTTGAATAATAATAATAAACTTTATTTCCTAAAAAAGTTTTTTTAAATTTAGTAGCTTGTGATTAGGGCATGGAATACCGGAATGATTTTCATACCGGTATTGATACCGGTATTGAAATTTCAAATACCGGTATACCGAAATTTCGGTATTTTTTCGGTATTTTTTTAAATACTGCTAGTTACTGTTTAAATGATCACCAGAACTACGCTATATGTCAGAAATACTCAGAAACCACAAAGTGAGTTATTAAAGTAGAGGTAGAGGGAAATAAAGAATACCAAAGAAAATACGTTATTTGATACAAAAATTATTTATATTGTTTCATTGGCACAAATATCACAATCAAATAGGTAAAATCTAATTAATATAAGATAAAATAAGTGTTACTTACTCTCTTAATTACAACAAAAAATAAAATTGCAAATGAAGGTTCGAAAGTAATAATTTTAAAATAAACCAAAATATAGGCGCAAGCGCAATTTAAGGCTAGGTGAGCCAGCAGAGGGCGATTTTTGTGATTTTTAAAATCATCCGAGACATAGAAAATAGTGTTTAGAATTCAGAAAAAAAGATAGGATATAGTCTAGTCAGAATCGCATTCAGTTACAATATCTAATGAACTTCACTCGATACCAAAAAATCGCAAAATTACCCGTTTGTTTTTTCAATATTATGCTTACACTACTGATATTTTACATTTGTTTTTTGTACTAAGCTAAAGATACTAAATATTTCTAAACAAATTCGCAGAGTCTGATTTGATATAATGATTTCTATAGTCACTATGAACTCCATCAATCAGGCAGATCGCGTTTGTTGGAAAATCGATCTAAGAAAACACAACGCGTCTAAACTTGCGTCGTTAAGCGATGATCTTATTTTGTTACATATGTAACTTGCAGCTGAAAAGGCCCTTTCAGATTCAACGCTCGTGGGAGGAATGCTTAAAAGGTACTTGTAAGCTGCGTCCAAAAATCTGCCTCTAGTACCTCCATTTTCATACAATGTCATTTCAATACGAATTAATGTTTGAATATTATCCTCTTCTTGCTCTCCAATCTGGGATTTGTTTTGTTTTTTAGTCATATATTTTTCTATTGCTTTATTAAGTTCTTTTTCCATCGCAGATGAAGTACTGCTACTAGTACCTGTGTCATCATCACTTGTTTCCTTTTCAGCAGAAGCACTAGCAGCCGCAGGTGAGCTCATCGCACTTGTGTTTTGTAGAGAGTGGAGAGTCTGCTCTTGCAAACGTTGAACAAGTTCAGTAATTGAAGTAATCATTTCATCACAGCTCATTCTAGGAAACTCAGGATAGTTGACGCGGTGCGTCTCTGCATTTTTGAAATATTCTTCTGGGTTATGAAGATACTGTAAAACTGCAGTCAGAGGTTGTCGTCTTTCCGATATGCGCTTTCTTAGAGCTTCCGCCAGGGATTTAGATAAACTTGTTTTTTGGTTATCTAATTTTTGTAGCATATATTTAAGGGAAGCTTCTGCAGTTAAAAGTGTTGCATCTCGTCGGCAAAGTGCTTCTACTGTGATCTTGACTATTTTCAGGCTCTTTTGAATGGAATGCAGCAATTCAAACTCCTCTTGGGAAAACTTGATAGCAGAGTTGAAGTCTATCAGAGTTTTTTCAATGCACGTCTTCAGTCGGTTAAATCTCTCTATCATATCGGCTAGACTGGACCAACGAGTTTTGCAATCCAAAACTAAGGCCAGATCACGGCTTTCTTGCTCTCTTACATATTTTTGTAAGGCATCATTTTTTGTAGGTGATCTCAAAAACATTTTTATAACAGAGCGTGTTTTCTTGATCACACAACCATATTCCAAGTTAAAACGTGGCGCGGAAACTTCAATAAATGTGAATATTTCATTGTCACCGTCTTCATCTTCACTTTCATCGTCATCTGACGTTTCATTTTCATCGAATTCTGTGGTAGTGGCTTTTCTATACAATACGTCTGACACTCCAAGATGTATCCCATGTGCTAGACAGATTTGATGAAATGCTTCTATATTGCGGCCGACTTTGCACATCACACTAGCACCGTCAGTTGTAATTGCAACTATGTCTCGGTCTAGCGATAGCTCGAATTCTAATAGTTTGGTTTTCAGTAGCCTGATACAAGCTTCGGCGGGCATTGTGCCATCAACTCTGACTAAACCAATATTTTTGAATCGCGACCCATCTTGAAACTCGCTTCCTATTGCAGTATGTAAGTTGACATTCATGTATCTGCGGTTTCGTAAAGATGTCCATTCGTCGAATGTCAGTGAAAATTTTATGCCATTTTTTTTCATTACAATGATTTCTTCTACAAGCTTTTTCTTTTCTTTCTTGCTATAATTGATCACAATACTTTTGATTGATTTTGGAGTTGACGGCAGACGATTATAACCCGCAGCTAAGAGCACGCGTCTTAAATCTTTTGACGTGCAAAACTTTGAAAATGGTATTCCATCTAGAGCAGTCATCCTGCTAATTGTGGTTTCCATTGAGTTAGAGATCTCAAAGTATTCAGTTATCTTTCTCTTTTTAGGATCACTGGTCAAAGGTTGCGTTGACGTTCCTGTATTTTGTTGAATAGGTTGGAGCACTCGCACCTGAGGGGGAGCTGATGATGTAGATGGTTCATTCGATGGGGTATTTACGACTGTTGGCTTTTTTATGTCAATCTGATGAGCTGATTTTAAATGCAAACTTAACCCGGTCGTTGATCCCCCTGCGCATTTTCTGATGGCTTCACACATATTGCATTTTCCACTCTGGCCATCTTGCGCACGTAGAAAATAATGCCACACAGATGATTTGTCATCAAATTTCTTTTTGTATTTTTCATACTTCATTTTTTATTTCCTGTAACAACATTTTAATATATTTATAGCAACACAAGCCCTCTAAATTAAATTGCTTAGTGTATCTTTTTTCTATTATAACAAAATAAGAGATATGTACATTAACATTTATTATGCTTGATTTAGCTCCTTGCCTATTATCCTTTTATTTTATACTAATACTTAATACGTTTAATGAAAGAGGAAAGATTTGTATGTATTTTTGTATGCTTGTAACGAATAAACTAAAGAACGACTGTACCGATTTAATAAATTCTTTCACCACTACTACGTAATTTTTTAGTAACGTAGGCTATATTTTCCACGCGAAATATGTCATTCTCGCGGGAATGATAAATAACACGTGGGCAAAGCTAGTTTTATATAATTTAATAAAGGCACAAATGACAGACTTCGATAAAGAAAATCACCACGAGGGGACTTAAACCCACGACTATTCATTTTGTTATTTTCTTTTCAAAAAGTTCTGTAGGGTCAAAAGTAAAAAACAAAATGCCCATCTGTTTCATTATGATGCCTCTTAACCTTGAAAAAATAGCTACAACGAAAGCAATAAGTTAAAGTACTTACTCAGCTTATCTGTTTGAACTGGTACCGGTCACAAACACAACACAACTCATACAATGTGGGTGGTTGTTACGATGCACTCCAAAAATGCACTTCAATCAAAGTGATTGTTATAAGTATTGTCACAACAAGAAGCACACTACATACCGGCACATCAGGCACATGGAGCCTAGCGTCGCTATTTAGAGGAGCTAACAAACTGCAACGTGCTCTCGCTTCAATGTAATCAGCTGAACTGAGGTGTGCGGCGTGGGTCCTGGCTGTCCGGGAGAAAACCGAGAGGTCCAATACTAATCCAACGTATGAGAGAGAAAGATGTATGATGTTCGTTGATGTGGTTGCCGCTTCAGAGCAGAGCGCTAACGTATCGTCTCTGCGCTATTGTGTTTGTGTCTGTGCGTGAGCGAGTGTCGTTAGAAATACATATATTTGTAGAAGTAAAACATTAGATGGACAACTGAAAGCAATATCATTAAATACCAACTAGATACTAATGCATGCAGTGTTTTGCTCAGTTGGTTTTATAGTGTTTTTTTTTTCTAAAATCGTGGTTATTCGTGTCATGAAAACTCATCTGCAGTATGAACAATACTATGAACCATATAAATCGAGCGTTCTGCATGGTCTTTAAAAACCCATTCAAAAATAGATAACTTTTTTCGAAATACCGGTATTGTGTCCTCAAATACCGGTATCAAAATACCGGAAAAATCTATCGGTATACCGGTATTTCGGTATACCGGTATACCGGTATCCATGCCCTACTTGTGATTTGAGTTTCCATTTAAGTATAAAAATGCCTGTGCCAGGGCCAGGAGGCATCTGTATCTGTTCCCTTGGAAATTTATTAAAAAAGAAACATCAATCTCAATAAAAAAACAATCTCACTCCTTTTATCCCCTTATTTATTGAAATGGAATACATTCCCATTTCAAATTTAAATAAGTACAAAAATTTCAACAGTATAACCTTTGGACCCCTAAACGTGATAGGTGGTGAGCCCATCACGGGACCGGGTCTCTGTGTAGGTTCTACTTCAATATTATGAATCTGAATACGATTAAGCTTTGATGATGATGGTGTTTGAGCACCAACAGAAAGTTTATAGAAAAACCATAGAAATTTTCCATGGGAACCTAAAAACTTGGAAAAAATTCCTATGGGGACAGAAAAAAATCCCCAGAAACGGTAAAAAACTTGATCAGCGCGAGCAACACCGCTGACGGGTCAACTTAGCTACAGTCTATTTTACATAGCATGGGTTCGGTGACAGTTCACGTTTTTTTCTCTTTTATGCTTACTACTTTCGACTAATTAAAATTATTGTATTTTTGCAATGATAAAATAAGAATTATTATTTTTAATCCTAATATTTTTATTACTGCTATGTGAAATAGACTATAGTCTTATATTTATTATTATTAGTCGTATACCTCATATATAATCAATATACGCACCTATGCACGGCCACGAGGTAGTTGAGCTTGGGCAGCGCCGAGGGGGGCGTGGGGGGGCGTTGGTTGCGGCCTGAGGGGGGTCGGGGGGAGGCCGGGGGGGCGCGGGGCCGGGGGCTGCTCACCGTCAGCGACTTGACGCTCAGGGTGGGCGAGCTGCCCCCGTTGGGCGCCGATCTGAGGTGAGAGGAGATACCATTCATGAGAGATAGGATGAATTTGAGTTATTAAATTTTTTTCTATTCTGTTTTTGACCATTTAGTGAATTATATTTTGCGCATGTGACATTCAGACATGTGCCGCCGAATTTAACATTAGAAAAAATGTTATTCAAGCTTTTTATTTATATTACAAACCAAATCACTATAAATCTAAGTACACAAAAATTGCACATTAAATAGATAAATAATAGAAATCACATTAAAGATGAAAAAGATAAGTATATTAGTACATTTATAACTACGTTTGGGTGTAAGTACTACTTGGGTGGCTTTAAAAATGACTGTTATGTGGCCACTAGCTTAACACCATCTCCCAATCCGCGGTGGGCTCGCGTGGGAGATTATAGCCCATACTTCCTCATGTGTGAGGAAAGACCCTTAGCTCAGCAGTGGGCTGTTACGGGTTGATGATGATGATAACTACGTTTGAACCATGCAATTTATAAATTACTAATTATATCTACGTATTTATTAATTGCAACATTTATATACTCCAAGAATATCACATTCGCAAAATTTCACTTTGCACAAAGTCAGATCACAATTGAAAAACACAATGACCAATAACAAAGAACTCGATGTGAAATTTTGCTCGACATTTTGGTAATGTGACATTTTGCGTCGTATTTTCACTGCACACAATGTCGTATCAAAATTTAAAAACATAATGACCAATAACAATGAACGCGGTGTGACGTTTTGCTAAAGACATTTTGGTAATGTGACATTTTGCGCATACGACAGACCTCTTGAGATCCGACAGGTCCCTGGGCAGCGTGCTGCTTCGGCAGTCCCTGGACAGCCCCCGTCCGTACGCGGTGGCCCCCGGACTCTGCGACATAACAATTTCCGATCGCGACCGCTGAAATGCCACCACGGACCACTTGAGACTCGGTAATGACGGTTCGGAATGGGATCGACTTACGTTGTATCAAAGAGATTTTAATATAATAGGGCATAGAGGGGGCATTGGGAATATTGCCTAAGCGTCATGTACACTTGTCATGTCAGTTAGTATGAACGCGAGCTGTCATTCGGTCGAAATTGTACTAGACTTATTCCACTTGGAATAACTTTTGACTTCAAATTTTCCTTGCTTTGTCTATGCCTTATTATATTTTAATCTCTTTGCGTTGTATTAATATCGTCTTATCGAAGTGCTCTTATTCGTCGTATATTATATTTTCGTATATTAAGAAATGATAATCACACAAAGCAATTATGAACATATTACAGTCAAAGAGCAGTGATAGCCTTGTTGTGAGATGTACCGATGCGTCTTTCAAGGTAATGCTTATTTATCACTAGCTCGACGGTGAAAAAAAAACGTGAGCTAACAAACAGACCCCATCAGAATAAAAAAAAAATCTCACGCATTTTATCCCCGAGGGGGTAGGCAGAGGTATTCCATTACTGGATATACCCACATTTCACGAGATACATTGGACCCTGATTGGTGGTGAGCCCATCGCCGGACCGGGTCTGTTTACACATGTCTCAGACTTAATTCTGAGACCTGCGGGTTTCCTCACGATGTTTTCCTTCACCGTCCAGCTAGTGATAAATATGTACGTAAGTTTTGTAAAAACTCATTGGTACATGCCAGGATTCGAACCCGAGCCTCACTGATTTTCGGCCGGCTCTTCAACCGTTCAGGCTATCACTGCTCTCATCAGAATTTGCTCTAAAAATTCTGTAACATCACACCAGTTCAGTGATACCCTCATCACCTATCACGTGGGTTCTAAAACACTCTACTACTAAATATTACTCTCTTAAAAACATGAAATGTGAACACATTGAAAGCCTAAAACATGATATACTATAACATTATACCAACACAAAACATTTATTAAATGCGTGAAACACAACCAGATGGTCCAACAGTGATAACTAGCGTACTCGTAGCGTGTGTGTGTGTGTTTGTCGCTAGCTTGGTCGTGTTCCAGGAAAAATATGTCGTAGGACAAGTGGATAAGGTCCAATACATTTTTAGGGTTCCGTATATTAAAAGGAAAAAGGAACGCTTATAGCATCACTTCGTTGTCCGTCTGTCTGTGTGTCAAGACCATTTTTTTTAGAAACTGTTGGAATTATTAAGTCGAAATTAATATCAAATACTGTATATAAAAATAAGTCGGGTTTTCCTTCCTGACGATTTAACTCCAGAACTGACGAACCGATTTCCATGGTTTTGCATTCGTTGGAAAGGTCTCGGGCTCGGCAAGGTTTATAGCAAAGAAAATTCAGCATTGCACCCGTGCGAAGCCGGGGCGGGTCGCTAGTACTGTATATTAATATCAAATACTGTATATTAATATCAAATGCAGTCCCTTGGAATGTCACTTATGAACATAATATCTTTCTTTGTATCACTGGTCAATTTTTAAGTGGATCAGTTGTTTAAGAAATATAGCTTTGCCTGTTTATATACTTTCCCTTTAAATATAGATACTTTAAGAAAATATAACAGATTTCTGAGAAAGACTCTGACCAAGTTAAGCTTACGATAATATTGCCACCAAACTGTTTTATTTAGATTATCCTACTGAGACTTAATTTTAGACAACACAAAATTGATTATGTAAAATTAAACGTATACCTTTGTTTTAGTATTTTTAACGAATATAATTAAATTGTTCTTGATTAAGAACGTGAGTGATATTACCTTATCCGCAGTAGATATTCAAAGCCGATGGTAGCTGTGACATACAATTCGGAACACAATTACACAAAATTTAAATTTTTATTTACAAAATTCGTGAAGTCAAAATATTATTTACAAATGGCGTTACATCACTATACGGACGATGGAACGTTATTTACATATTTACATGTGTTTGTTTAGTATTCCGTCACTCAGCTTATTGATTAGTTGTTAAGTTTTAATCGCACTTTACCTACAGAATTTAGCCGTCACCGAGTAACTGTTGTTTTTGAACCCTCATTATAATAAACTCGGATTAATAAAACACGTCTTTAAAACAAGGTATTAAGGTGTAAATTTAAACAATAACGACTTGTTTACATTGCAACGATAAAAATTATGCGCTTCGGCAATGTTCGTGTTTCCGAAGTAGTCCGAATATGCAACCAATGGACTCGATTCTGGCTGAAAGGCTAAAATTCCTAATTTTTAAGTTAGCTCTATTCTTTTCCACCGCTTTGGAAAGGAAAGGGACAGAAATAAGCGCTATATTTATTTTTCATATCTCATACTCGGAAAGTAGTGTATGTTTGAACTGAGTACCGGGTCGGAAGCGATGATTCCCACCACAGAGAGATTCAGGGCTGTGATTCCCGCCCTCGGTCGGGAAAGACTCATAGTAATTGCTTCCGGCCTTAGGGCGGGAATGAATTAAATAAATAGTACTATATTTGGCAAAGACGTTTAAAGAAAAAGTTTCTCTACTAAAGAGAATGACTTTCTTCCAACCTCTTTGGGTACTTAGTAGGGATACGAAACTTTTTACATCAATTAGAATAAGAAAAAAAGGTGCGGCCTTGTGAGTGTACAACAGAAAATAGCCCGCGCTCGGGGCGGTACGCGTGCCATTATGTAAAATTAAAAAAAGAGTAATAATTTGGTAAGCTGTTCCGAAATTAAAAATCTTGTTTTTCATCGACACTAATAAGCACAGAACACTATTACTCGGCTAAAAGTACATATTATTTTAAAGAGGAAGGATTTGTATATTATTTTTGTAAAGTTATTTAGGTTAGGTATGTACTCTATGATGTAGTATTCAAAGACGTTTAAAAGAAAAAGTTTCTCTTTCTTCCAACCTCTTTGGTTGTATTGTTGACAATTTTGTTTTTTTTTTTGTAGGTATCATTGCGGTTTTGCATGTTTGAATTTTTGTAAAATTGTATTATTTTTTTTTGTTTACTTTCCTTGAATTCGAAATGAAAAGTAGAGTGTTTAACGCGGGTGGAAGTTATCAATTTCTACTCGGACTATATCCGCCCTCGCTGCGCTCGGGCGTCTAAATACCTCGTATGGGAATTGATTCCTTCCGACCCTTGTATAACAATCTACTATACAATGTCACAAATGTCAATATAACAAAATTGAACCTTATGAACGCATTCACATCTTATTCAAATACACGTGATTAGCAATTTTAGCGACGATGTAACAAGATCATGGATAAAAGTGACAGATAAGCAGTTCATAAGGTTCAAATTAGTTGGTTTTTACATGTTTAACGTTACTCTTCAATCTATGGTTTTTTCTGTCCTTTTTCTTCCGTATTCTAAGGAGGAGGATAGGCTAACTTAAAATTAGGAATTTTAGCTGGTCAGAAGAATCGAGTCCAATGTCTGACTTTTCGCCTCTTGCCTTCTCAGTTGATCACGAGCTTCAAACAGCGTATATTTCAAATATTTTGAATTGTATGGCGTAGTTAACGCCCCGAGTCGCATGAATTTAGTTCTCTATTCTTACTGCATTGAAAACTTTTATTTAATTCTATAAAAACAAAGCTCACGCCTTTTATCCCCGAGAGGGTTAGGCATAGGTATTTCATTTCTGGATATACCCACTTTTCACGAGATATTCTTTGGACCCCTAAACGTGATAGGTGGTGAGCCCATCGAAGGACCGGGTCTCTTACACATGCCTCAGACTTAATTCTGAGACCTGCGGGTTTCCTCACGATGTTTTTCTTCACCACAAATTTTTTCCCGAGATAAATTTTAAAAAAAAAGGAAATAAGAATACGTACATACATACATATGCTCACGCCTTTTTCCCGAAGGGGTAGGCAGAGAAATAAGAATCTCGTTAGTATTTCCGAAAATAGCCGGTTTGGTAACAATTCTGAGAAATAATTGGTCATCATACGCCCGTCGGAATTTGCTGCTTGACCGGATAGACGGATATTGCCGAGGCACATAACTTTAATCATAGTACTGTCATAGTACACTACCCAAAACAAATGTTGTCACTTTTGACAGTAGTGATAAACTACTGTCAAAAGTGACAACATTCGTTTTAGACAATGTTGAACGTCTGTGGTAAAGTCTCAAACTGCCATAAATAAAATAAATACATAAATAAATCATATTTTTTATTTTGTGTAAAATTATTCCAAGCTTATTAACAAGGTAATAGAGTGTTTATGAGTAGTTTCCATGAATTCGTTAACAATGCATGGAATGACAAAACATTTTGTACTTTCTCAGTAATGTTTTTCTTTATTTATGGCTCAACTGCTAAAGCCTAATCCATGTCATATTTTATGACTTCCTTTTTAAATAGTTCTGCTTCAAGAGTCTATGCACAAAAAATACAGTATATTCAACACTATCCATATCTTTTTTTATTTAGACAGTAAAGGATACAGTTCGACTTTTACTGATGATAGTCATCCCAAATATTCTATGGAATTTCCCATTAACTTCTCACTTTCACGGAGACTATTTATTATGAGCTAAAAACCCGAAAAGAAAATTTTACAAAAAAACATGGCGTCTCCTTAAGGATTCCCGCCAAAAATCGCCTCCCAGTACCGGATGCTCTCATTTATAGAGAAAGGTTAAAGTACAAAATGTCATTGTTAACAGACCGTTTAGAACCACTCATAAATAAACCTCAATGTATTGTGTTCGTTGTTTGAAACGCATTCCTAATTAGAAAAACAAATAGAAATAAGTAAATTCTTTCTCAAAACGAAGTCAGATTAGTTATTTCGCAACTACAAGCCGACGGGGAGATAGCTCAGTGGTAGAGCATTCGACTGCAGATCGAGAGGTCCCCGGTTCAAACCCGGGTGTCCCCTGGTAGAACACTATTTTTCGTCAAAAAAGTATAGTTTTAGGAAAAACTACAGCTTTTATCTTACCGCTTTGATTTCAAGATATAATCTAAAAAACGAAGTGTTTGTGTTTGGCGGTACTGCACAGGTAGCCATTAGAAGTTTTGGACACATCTTTGATCAATCATACACTTTACAAGCTTGTATTAGTCAAGGATTAATCAGAACTTAATTACCTAGTTTTTGCAGTTTATCCGTAGTATTAGGCCTACCCCGCTTTGGACAAATCTGGCCTTAGCTATTTAAATTCAGGCAGCTATATTGTAATTTCGATGTTACCTGCGCAACTCAACTATAACAAATATATTTCGACTGCATTATCAAACAGCGAACACAACTCATCAGTTCCCTGTGTATGTTTATGTGTGTTTGTATGTCCCGTGTGTGTGTGTGTGTGTGCATGGCTAACCTTAAAGCAGAAGAGTGCGGGCATGCAGAGTGAGGAAGTGCTCCTTCGCGGCACACTCACCTCCGGCCACGCCGCGCCATCCACACGCCCTGCGGACACCATCCACTCCTTTATATATACGCCAGCAGTTCCCGTTCCCGTGGGAATACGGGAATAAAATATAGCCTATGTTACTCCCTGATAATGTAGCTTTCCATTGGTGAAAGAATATTTAGAATCTGTTCAGTGGTTTAGGCGTGAAAACGTAACAAAAAAAGTCACTAGCATTTTTATAATATTCATAGGATCACCCAAAAAGGAACGAACGATTCCAAGATAAGGTATGACCTTTCTTGAGATGAAAACTATCACCCTGGCTTACATCAAAACCAATTTGAGATGGTAATAAACAGTTATTTGATGGGATAATATGACGATTAAAATATGTTTTCCCTAGCTATAATGATGCAAAATTTGAATGGTATGCATGCTACATGCAATAGCAGAGAGCGCCACAAGAGCCGCAATTTGAATGAGATGAACCAGGTAATATATTCGCAAAGCCCGATTTAAAAATAGATTACAATTATACCTGTGGAAGATACGTCGACGGAGATAAATCCTAGAAGAACGATGTAACTATCTTATAAAACAATATATCCATTGGATATCATTTTGTTATTCCTTTAATAGCTTCACATTATCATTATATTCTTTCACTAAAATTTTAAACCTGACAAACTAATGTGTCTCGGGGATTCAATACGAGAACTACTGACTTATTATATAATTATTTGTCTCACTGCTAGGTTTTGTATAGTTCTCGTATTTTGTTAGTGACCCCTCTTATGCGTAAGGATCGGGTTCGAATCCTGGAGAGATGTAGTAATGCAATTAAAAAAGAAAAACCTACATATTTATCGTCAGCTCGGATCGGACGATGTATTATTGACTCAAAAACGCGGCGTAACCCTTCAACCGGTTTCGGTTAAATAGTAGTTACCATAAATTGAACTCTATGTAATTGAAATAGGAAAGAAAACCAATGAAAAATTAAAAGTGGCGTCATTACCGTCTTGGTGCGTGGCGGGGTCCTCGTCCCCGTCCCCCCCCGGCCCCCCGTCGTCCCCCTCCGGCCCCCCCTCGTCCCCCCCGGCCCCCTCGAGGGGCGTCTCGTAGGCGTACAGGTCGGTGGCCCCCCCCCCCGCCATCTTGGCGCCGTCCTCGAACACGCGCCCGAACATCGCGCCGTTCAGCTCCACTATCAGCATGCTGATGATGCGGACGACATTTTATGTTATCACTTCACTTCATAGTATAAAGCAAAGTCGCTTTTTCTGTCCTTATATCCCTATGTCCCTATGTCCCTATGTCCGTATGTCCCTTTGTATGCTTAAATCTTTAAAACTACGCGACGGATTTTGATGCGGTTTTTTCAATAGATAAAGTTATTCAAGAGGAAGGTTTTAGTGTTAGCATTGCACCCGTGCGAAGCCGGGGCGGGTCGCTAGTACAATTATATTTTACTAGCGGTTCTGCACGTTCCCGTAGGAATACGGGAATAAAATATACCCTCTATTACTCAGTGATAATGTAGGTTTCCACTGGTGAAAGAATTTTTAAAAACGCTCTAGTAGTTTACGAGTTTATTCGTTACAAACATACAAATCTTTCCTCTTTAGAATATTAGTGTATATGTAGATTATCCTATGGTCTAGTAAAAGGTATATTGAAAGGATCTCTAGAATCGGATCAGTAGTTCCAGAGATTACCTCCTACAAACATTTAAACAACTTTATCTATTTACTAGCTGTTCTGCGCGGTTTCCTCCTGAATAGTTCCCGTTCCTGTGGGAATACGGAAATAAAATATACCCTATGTTACTCAGGGATATTCTAGCTTTCCATTGGTGAAATATTTTTTTAAGTCGGTCGGTTTGAGTTTCTTCGTTACAAACATCTTTCCTTTTTATAATACTAGCGACCCGCCCCGGCTTCGCACGGGTGCAATGCTAACACTAAAAGCTTCCTCTTGAATAACTTTATCTATTGAAAAAACCGCATCAAAATCCGTCGCGTAGTTTTAAAGATTTAAGCATACAAAGGGTCATAGGGATAAAGGGACATAGGGATATAGGGACAGAGAAAGCGAGTTTGTTTTATACTATGTAGTGATAGTGATTAGTGTAGATATTATTTTGGCATCCCCTGAATGTATCCCAAATTATTTGTATCCCTCTTTATCTACATACAATCGTTATACTCACGACTCCGGGGGCAGACCGCAGAGTTCTGACAGTTTCTTCTTGAGGTCCAAATACGTGCCTTCCGAGTTGACTTTGACACCGTACTTCACTGGCACAGAGCCGTCTAGCAGCATCACTGGGAAGAGGAAATTAGTAACAAGTTAGCACTGAGTCGTTGTACAGTCAAGAGCACGCTAAGCTTGACACTTTGGACTTTGACCCGGCCCTGTATTCTATGGCGCGCAGTATAAATCAGAGCTCAGTTAAAGTGGTACTGTAAAGCTTGACTTGCTCTTGACTGTACAGTGATGTTGTTTCCTTTTATCGTGCTGTTGTATTTCAGTAGGGTGTTGTAACTTTTCAAGTGGTGTCGTGCCTCAGCAGGGTGTTGTAAAAACATAGCCGTTTAGGGTGTCGTGTTGTTGTGTAGTGTCATACTAGTATCTCTTAGGGAATGTCGTATTTCAGTAGTGTTATATCTGTAACTTAACTTTTGCGGGGGTGTCTAATTTATTTTATTCAGGACCAAAAAGGTTACAAATACCTTAATACCTGCGATACAAATTACTCATAAACTCATAGTTCCCTTAGGGCGGCTTGCACCATTTGTTCTTAAATCTCGATTTTATTAAGCTCGATTTAACTTAAACTAGATTATAAACGTCTTGCAATAGTGTGAAATGTACTTGACTTAACTAAACCTAGCTTAGCGTGTTCCATTCATTCGTTGTTCGTTCCGTTGCGTTCCATTTTATCCAGTGTGGCTGGATATTCCTTGCATTTTTAACTTTTTGGGTGCAACGGAACGTTTCAAATGTGAAATTAAATCTGACGTTTCGCGTTTGTAGTTTGTGTATGAAGTCGTTGCGTTGTTATTTTATTTGTTTTTGTGGTTTGATCCCGAGCACCCAATTTTAATATCAAAGAAATCATGATTTTACTGCTGTTAGTAGAAAAGTACCCAGTCATAGAAAATAAAAAACCGACAGGGCAACCACTAAAGATAAGTGAATCCAAATATTGGACGAGTACTTCATCCTCCTCAGTTAGTAATTCGTCATTGAAATCACTTAAAAATTCAAAGACATATCCATTTTCACAATAAAGCACTCACTAAGCCGAGATTAGCAACGTTAAACTGCCCACAACACCGGTTTAAATTTGATATTACTTTAAATCTAGTTTAACTCTAAACCGACGCCGTGCAATACGATAAGCTCGACTTAAGTTTAAACCGAATTGAACTCGCCTAAAATCTAGATTTAACTCGCTAGCGCAAGCCGCCCTTACTCATTTAAAATTTTTGTGATACTCTAAATCTACTATATAAAAATAAGTCGGGTTTTCCTTCCTGACGATTTAACTCCAGAACTGACGAACCGATTTCCACGGTTTTGCATTCGTTGGATAGGTCTCGGGCTCCGCAAGGTTTATAGCAAGAAAATTCAGCATTGCACCCGTGCGAAGCCGGGGCGGGTCGCTACTAAATTTAAAGTTATTTCTATATATCCAGTTAAGTGTTATATTTATGTAAATTATCGTATCTCAGCTGGGCATCATATCTCAGCGGGATGTTGTAACTGTACAGGGTGTCGCATCTCTGCATGTCATATGGTGTTTTATATATGCATAGTATAATATCTCGGCAGGGTGTCACATCTCCAGAAGGGGGTGTCATATCTCATTGGGGTGTCGTAACCGCGGGGGGTGTGGGCCCACCGACCTCTGACCTCCGCCCTGGTGGTGCACTCCATGGGCAGCGGCAGCGAGAGCATGTTGAAGGCGTCGAAGCGCACCGAGTCCCTCCCGCAGGCCTCGCAGCGCACCTTCGACTTGAGCTGCCCGTGGAACAGCTCCGTCACTATCGACTGGTTGCGGGCCGCATACGCCTCCCACGCCTCCCCCGCCACAGTCTTGCAAACGACAACAATACGCTCTTGTAATGGGCCATTTATCTACGGAATAGTATATATTAGATGCCAAAAAAAGTAAATAAAAAAGCCTCAGATCGCATGTTTGTAGACCTCGGCTTCGCTTCCGTTGACAATTACATTTGATTTGAGGCATTTTGCCAGAGTGTGTATATTATTTTTCTTTTCGACGGAGGCGCAAAAGCGGCAAATTCGTTTAGCGCAGCGGAGAAATGAAAAACAATGACTCATTGTTACTGAGGTGAACGTGCAAGTGAGAACGCGGAACAAACGAAAGAGAGACACGATCGGCTTGTGACTCACCTATCTTTCTTCCGCTGTATTAGTGATAATAAATCAATACATAAAAACATGAAATTTTTCATAAATTTTTTTAAACACCCAATTTTTTATTCCAAATTTTGATTATCTTAATCGGTCTACAGACTATTTCAGTGTCCTCAGCTAGCATGACGTTGAACCGACCTGGTCGGGTCTCTTGTAGGAGTCTTTGTGGTGGTGGTTTGTGGGATGGACAGGCATTCGACAACAGAACCCACCTGCGTAGGTATTCAGGGAGCTTCGATATTCGATATCGGAAAATCTTTGTCAAATATGACATCTGTGTATAGCCCATCTCCTATACACAGATGTCATATTTGACATAAGGATTCGACAGATTTTCCGATATCGAGTATCGAATCTCTGTGAATACGCCCGCTGGTCTGGCCTCCCGTCGGAGTCCCTGTGGCGTTTCGTGGGATGGATATGCATTCAACACAAGCATAGACAACAGAAACGGACCTGCGGGCGTATTCACAGAGATTCGATATTCGACTCGGAATCGGATAATCTGTCGAAAGGTTTCGAGATGGGCTATTCACATAGGTGTCATATTTGACATAAGGAATCGACAGATTTTCCGATTCCGAGTCGAATATCGAATTTCCGTGAATACGACCTCTGGTCGGGTCTCTTGTAGGAGTTCCTGTGGACGGTGGGGAGAGGCATTCGGGACAAGCATAGACAACAGAACCGACCTGGTCTGGCCTCTCGTCGGAGTCCCTGTGGTGATGTTGGGGGGTGAGGGGGGGCTTGTATCAAGGGGGCATTCGGGACATTCCCATAGGAGTCGTTGTGGTGGTGGTGGACAGGCATTTTTGATAATTTCAACTGTGGAAACCGACCTGGTCTGGCCTTCCGTCTATGTCCCTGTGGTGGTTCGTGGGATGGACAGGCATAGACAACAGAAATGGACCTGGTGGTAGGATATAATCTCTACTGTAGTAGCGCACCTGGTCTGGCCTCCCGTCGGAGTCCCTGTGGTGGTGGGGGGGGTGGGCCCTCTGGGGCACGGGCTGGGCCCTGTTGAGGTCCTCGTGCAGCGCGTCCAGCAGCCAGGCCAGCAGCTCCTGCGCGTCGTGCTGCCCCCCCCCGGCCAGCCCCCTCGCCCAGCGGGACACGCACCAGCGGACCCTCAGAGGGGCCACCGACCTCACGCTGCAGCCCCACACCTGCACGGACACACATTTTAATATAATACGGCATAGTGCAATTAGCAATTATTACAAGTGGAATAAGTCTAGTACAATTTCGACCGGATGACAGCTCGCGTTCATACTAACTGACATGACGCTTGAGCTTCAACATTTTGTATGAAAATATACCCAATGCCCCGTCTATTTTCTATTATATTTTAATCTCTTCGGTAGGTGCATAGACGCGGAAAAGCAACAACATATTCACTACTAATCTCTTTTGGTAGGTATTTTATTACTGGATATAAGTACCCACTTTTCACGAGAATATTCGACCCCTACACGTGATAGGTGGTGAACCCAGACCGGGTCTGTGAATACGATTTTAAACCGAGTTTCATTGATTATTATCATGAGAAGCGGGGTCTTTAACCTCTCAGGACTATACTATTCTTAATTAATTATCAAATATGCTACTAACGCCACCTTTTATTTCCTAAACAAACAAGTCATGAGTCACAACCACACTAGTTAGCAAACGAGCCAGGACTAGTTAGCAAGAGAAAAAAAATGCCAAGTTTTTTTATTTTACGTCCAATGTATATATTTTGTTCGGGTGGAATATTGCAACTCAATTGTGAAGCAGACATCTTCAATCGATTGATCTAAAATTTTTGAGACAAGTTCAGTTTGGATGACGTTGCATGATTAGCTGTGTGACGTCATTCTAAATCCAACATGGCGGAACACTCAAGATAACAACATTCCATTTAAGAAATAAGTTTTAATATCGGTAGAGTAGATTTTGAGTTTATTCGTCACATAAAGTGATAGCCTTACTGTTAAAGAGCCGGCCGAATTAATTCTGAGACATGTGTAAATAGACCCTGTCCGGCGATGGGCTCACCACCTATCACGTTTAGGGGTCCAATATATCTCGTGAAATGTGGGTATATCCAGTAATGGAATACCTATGCCTACCCCCTCGGGAATAAAAGGCGTGAGAATTTTTTTTTAATCACCCAAAACTACAAATCTTTCGTTTTGATAATATTAGTGTTTAGTGTAGATGGTACATGTTTACCTCCTTGCATAGCTCCCCGTAGCGCAGTGCGAGCGCCCCCCGGGTGCCGAGCGGGTTGTTGGGGTTCACCTCGTACAGGTGCATGCCCGAGTTGAAGTAGCGCGTCAGGGGGCCAGTGTTCCACACCTGGAAAGGGATGAGTTTTTTTTTATATTTTTTTCACCGCATTTTGCCAATGGGTTCGATTCTGCTTCACACCGACTAAACTTTTTTTTTTATTTATTTTTTATTTATTTAAAGGTTTAGTTTAACTCCTGCCATTTTCTTTCTCCTAGAAAAAAAAATAAACGAGAGATATTTAGTCCTGTCAAAATAAATTTAATCCTGTCAACTAAGGCATTTCATAACGTGCTTAGTGCGTAAGTAAAAAAAATCGGTGGAGTTGAAATGATGTTCAATAAGTGGACTTGTAAGTTCCAATTTTGAATAACACATTTTAACATTTTTTATGCAAATAAATTATTATTCAAAGACGTTTAAAGAAAAAGTTTCTCTAGGAAAGAGAATGATTTTCTTCCAACCTCTTTGTTATTATTATTATTATTATTGACTTGGACTTTGAATCACGACTAAAATACAGCCTCTGACAGGACTAAATTCGCTAGGTTATCTTCTATCCATTTTCTTTTTTTGAGTTTACACAAAGACAAGACTAAACTAAAATAAGTTTAGTCGCTGTAAAGCAGAATCGACCCCAATGTTAAGTAATATTGTTTTCAAGTATTTATTTTATAAATACTTCACTGCATCAGAGACAATACACAACAATTTAGTGTCTTCAACACTTTCTACATCCCTCAACATCATCAACAGAAAAATGATAGCACTTTCCTGAAGACTTCATTGTGACTTCTTGAGGTAATCCAAAGATGACAATTTAACACATTCACAGACTCTTGCCACATAATATACTATCACTAAACGGTATAAGTCAAACCCAAAAATATACAGCAAAATTAAAACTATACAAAAAGTATTCGGACTAGAAGCAGAATTCGTCTAATTCGAATAATAAGTCTTTTACGGTATGATTTAGCAGATAATGCAAATATGTCAATGCAAATAAAGTGATCATTGTGTGATTTCACGCGCCACAAGGTCCGTTCGTTCAAGCGATAATTCATCCGAATGTATCAGGCTTAACGTATGAGGATAGTACGTGTGTGTATGGGGGTGTGTGTGCGTGTATGAACTGACCGCCTGCAGCGCGGCGTTCATGTAACAGGTGTTCCCCAGGTTGTGCAGGCCCGTGGCTCCTGGCACGTCGGGCGCAGTCAAAGTCTCGCGTCGCTCTGTCGCGCGACACCCGCTGCCAGACAGGCTGCAAAAAAATATATTTTCACACCACATGCTCGACAAAGCCGGATTATATATCATATAAACGTCACCTAAAGCAAGGCATTATATCCCTTGGCTTTAGCCGGGTTATAATGTTGTATGGAATTTCATTATAACCCTAGGTCAATAATGTAATTTTCACTTTTCATAATCCTTATTGCTATGACGATAAAGTCTAATTTCGTTAAGCAAAATGTGGTGCAGTCGTGGCCAACTCGATTTTCGAAAACCGAAGCCGCGACCAACTAGATTCGCACGATCTTCAATTGTTAAATCAAGTACCTAGGTCACGCCGGCAGAAACAAGTTGCTGTATCCATTTTATAGCTTTAACATTTCAAAAAGAATATCGAAAATGTCGAGTGATGAAAGTACTTTGACTCCAGAATCTATTAAACTAAATGCCATAGGCATTGTCAATAATCTACTACCATGCAATTGCATTTTATTGTCTCGCATAAGGTGAGAAAAGTAGAGCATATAACTCGGGAATAAAACTGTTTATGTCTTGGGCGCTTAAATCCCTCACTAAACTCAGGACTCAGTCTTAATTCCCTCGCTTCGCTCGAGAATTAAATCATAACTCCCTCGCTGCGCTCGGGAGTAAAACTGGGAGTCCTTCGTTACATTCAGGATTCAATGTCACGCCCGTGACATAAAACAGTTCTTTATTCCCTTGTTGTATAATCTACTATTTCATCTCTGCGGGCGGAAAGCGGAAACTTTCGGCTGACTGATGAAACTGAACGAAGATGCCGCTTTCCGCCTCTGTCGAAAAGAAAAAAATATACACACCTCTGGAAGTTAAAAAGAAAGTCTCAAGACGTTTCTTATTTTTACTTCTCTTGGTATGTAATACACTATTTCTGCAGGTGGTGGAGCTTGACACATTGTACTTTGTAACGTTCTTAATACAATCGCCTTAGAGGTCAGACTCGCACTACAAGTGTAAAGCTTCCGATGTTCTTGATTGTACAAAAGGTCCACTTAGAAACATCAGTGATAGCCTTACGATTAAAGAGCCTGCTTCACATGATGATAATCAGTGAGGCTCTGCTTCGAATTCTGACATGTACCAATGAGTTTTTACAAAACTTACGTAGATATTTATCACTAGCGTGACGGTGAAGGAAATCATCGTGAGGTGATCCGCAGGTCCCAGAATTAATTCTGAGACCCAATCCGGCGATGAGCTCTCCACTTATCATGTCTAAGTCTAAAGCATATATCCCGCCTACCCCCTCAGGGATAAAATTCGTTTGATTTTTTGAAATGAAGTTCCTTATCGCGCGTTGCAAAAGGGGTCTAGACGGAAAAAAATAAGACCAAAAATTGTAACGACACTTTTTGACGTGTTTCTCTATCTATCTCTCTCTCTCTTTCATAGAAAGCAACCCAGTGACACCCATATGGAACTTCGTTCCCTTCGTTTCGTCCCTTGACACCTATAATTTCTTTATTAATTTTATGACGTGAGACCGTCTTATAATTCGATGGAGCCGGATGCATGCACGAAAAAGTATGACGTATGCGGCGTTCCTCATTTAAGGCTTGAAGTGCAAGCGAGACAAAGAGGCACAATAGAGTTGTGTCCTACCAAGTCAAATCAGTTACTTTTTACGATCTGTCAAAACGAAATTTTACTATGGAAAATGTACTGAAATAGCAAACCGTGCCGTCATAGTTTTTAGTACTCAATTGCAGCACTTTTTTTGATTGTTTTATTATTTTTAAATTTGCTATAATTGTAAATTGAAAATGGAAATACATATTTTGAGGTGTTTTGGGATAATCTTTTTAATGTATGACTACTCGCAATTTAATTTCGATGCTGTCAACTACCCAATCCATTCCATTAGTATTTTCTTATGACGTTGTCACGTTCAACTATCGTCAGTAAACCGACTTGACAGACAACCGATTTTATTTTTCTTGTCGAAGTTCACCTCAGTGCGCCGATCTCCTCCGGCCATGTGAGGTCTGCGTTGCGCACCTCGATGAGCAGCCTGCTCCTCTCGTCGAGCCTGAGCTCCTGCAGAGTGGGCCTCTCGTCGTCCAGCAGGACGTTGTTCGCCCCCACCGACCACAGGCGCATATCTTCGCGAGCCAGGCCGAGAGCTTGGCACAGGAACTCCGACACCTAAGGAAGACATTTTCTTTACTAAAAATATTATAGCCCATGATATTCTCAGAAAACTAAGCTTTATATTTGTGAAGAAATTGTTAAAATAGGTCCAGCAGTTTCGGAGTTTTTTGGAGAAACCAAAACAATATTTCCTTTTGGAACAATAGATGTAGACTAGCGGACGCCGACTACTTCATCGTGGACCCGTATTTTACACAACGTGTTTAGGAATATTACTCTGAAGAAATCTGTTCCGTAGTTTTGTCAAAAAATAATAAACATTCTCTCTCAAACTTATGCTATTATTAGTAGCATTTTTACTTGTCGATGGAATACATTGGAGCTAAACAAATTAATCCTGGTCACGGCACCAAGTTGTAGTAGACGGATCCAAAATCAGGAAATAAGCTAACTCGGTTGCACCCGAACTCATAAATAAATACAAATATGTATTTGACGCGAGGAGGTCATATTGAAAGCTATAACATATTAACTGATTCAGTCCAGTTATTATAGGAAAAGCTCATCACTTCCAAACCTTATAAGAGCTTGATATGACCATGTTTTTAGTCACCATTTCTACATGTCTCACCTGCTTGACGGTGGCGAGCCTCGAGAAGGCGGCCGTGTAGGCCAGCTGCCTCTCGGGCGGCGCCGGCGCAAGGGGCACCGAGCTGTACAAGGACGCGCCAGGCCCACCGCCCACGCCCACGCCCATGCCCACGCCGCTCAGCCCTGCACCACCACCCACATCATCATTAGCCACCAACTTTTATTTATGTGTCCAGGTTTTTTCCCCATGGAAATTTTTATGTTCCCGATGGAATTTTTTCCGCGTTTCGATCCCGTTTTATTCTTCTATAGATTCATCGTAATCGGATGAGTGGTATAGACATAAATGTATAGACGAACAAAAAAACAGAAATCATTTCAAAGATTTGTATTTTAAAAAAAATATAAGGAAATAATCTCAAGCCTTTTATTCTATTATTTAGGGGGTAGGCAGAGGTATTAAATTTCTGGATATACCCACTTTTCACAAGATATTCTTTGGACCCTAAACGTGATAGGTGGTAAGCCCATCGCCGGACCGGGTCAGTTACACATGCCTCAGAATTAATTCTGAAACCTGCGGGTTTCCTCACGATGTTTTCCTTCACCGTCGAGCTAGTGATGAATATGTACGTAACTTTTTGAAAAACTATTTGGTACATGCCAGGTTCGAAGATCAACATCATGTGAAGCAGGCTCTTCAACCGTAAGGCTATCACTGCTCTTAACCAGAGTAACTCTATAAAAAAAGTCACAACGAAACTTACTCTGTGGACTGGCGACGTGCCTCAGTAACTTCAAGTGCAATGGGTATAGCTCCAGCTCCACGTCCGCATTCGGAGGCCGAATCACCTGGAACGCAATCGATTATTTGCTAACTAGAGATTCTAATTGCGAATTATTTAGCGGTTCTGCGCGGTTTCACCCGCGTAGTTCCCGTTCCCGTGGGAATACGGGGATAGAATGTAGCCTATGTTACTCAGGGATATTGTAGATGTCCAGTAGTTTCGGAGCCTATTCAATTCAAATAAAAAAAAACATCTTTGGAATATTAGTGTAGATGCAAAAAATACGTATGTGTGAGTAGGTATATTGTTTTAGTGAATTCGTAATTGAGAACCTCCGCTTTTTTTAAACGGTGCGGCCGTTTTACCTTTGTTGCTATGAACATAGGCTCAGCATGCGGAACCGCCTCATACCGCCAAATGGTCGGTAAAAAATGTTATTGCGCAGCTATTTGCGCAACTTCAGATCTGCCAAGTTACAACGGCTGTACTATATGTGCGAGTATATTGTTTCAGTGAACCCTGTCGTAAAGATCCTGCCGTAATTGAGAACCTCCTCCTCTTTTACGTATGCAAAAAATGTTTATGTGCGAGTATATGAGTATATTGTTTCAGTGAACCTTGTCGTAAATACCCCGTCGCAATTGAGTATTGTTTCAGTGAACCCCGTCGTAATAGACTACTGTCTCGGTGAACCCCGTCGTAATAGACTACTGTCTCGGTGAACCCCGTCGTAATAGACTACTGTCTCAGTGAACCCCGTCGTAATAGACTATCGTCTCAGTGAACCCCGTCGTAACAGACCATCGTCTCAGTGAACCCTGCAGTAGAACCCACCTGCCTGGGCAGCGGGTCTGGCGCCCCGTACCAGTGCGCCAATGCCCGCCACAGCTGATCGGGCAGAAGCTCGAAGTCGCGGTGCTGGGCCAACGTCACGTCGCGCCGCAAGTGCCCGCCCTCGCCCGTCAATGTGCGCACCTATACAACACTCCGGATTAGATATTTTTATAGCATACTATCGGCGCCCTGCGGTTTCACCCGCGTAGTTCCCGTTCCCGTGAGAATACGGAGATAAAATATAGCCTGTGTTATTTTGACGTATAAGCTGTAAAGTTTAATCAAAATCCGTTTGGTAGTATTTTGCGTGAAAGAGGAACAAACATCCATCCAGACATCCATACATCCATCCAAACAAACTTTCGCGTTCATAATATTAGTAGGATGCAAACAGCTAACCAGTTGAGGCAATATCACTACATAGTATAAATTATAAAACAAAGTCGCTTTCTCTGTCCCTATAACCCTATGTATGCTTAAATCTTTAAAACTACGCAACGGATTTTGATACGGTTTTTAATAGAGTGATTCAAGAGGAAGGTTTTAGTCTTAGCATTGCACCCGTGCGAAGCCGGGGCG
Source organism: Ethmia dodecea (assembly GCA_963855545.1). Classification (NCBI taxonomy): domain Eukaryota; kingdom Metazoa; phylum Arthropoda; class Insecta; order Lepidoptera; family Depressariidae; genus Ethmia; species Ethmia dodecea. Next base: position 712,678 of record OY979453.1, read on the forward strand.
GGTCGCTAGTAATTAGAATATAACATAGAACTCTAAAGAGTAAAAAAACCGACTTCAACTTATATGGATGCCATTGTCAGAACTGGACCAAATGTGAAATAAGACTACACGGTAAGCACCGGTTTTCAAATAAAAATGGATTCACCCAGTCGAAAGTTCTAAGGTAACAAATATTAAAAAAATTGGTTGTCTGTAAAGTCGGTTTACGGATAATTTTAGGTGAAGCATCATAAGAAAACATTTAAACAATACAAACTCGATCGTACCTCTCTATCGCTAGACGCTCTCGCTTGCACGCTCGGCTCAGGTGGAACGTGATACTTTTTGGTGTGTGCAGATGGCGTTCATCAATTCATAAGAGAAGTTATAACGTCAAAAAAATACAGTCGAACTGATAACCTGTTTTTTTGAAGTCGTTTAATTGGTTGTTCTTAATAAAACATGAAAATGTATTCATTTTCGTAGGTAATTGAAAATGACACATAGAAATGTCAATAGTCTAATAACTCTAGATGCTGTCGTAGGGCTAGCCCAGAGAGTTTTTTGTAATGTTTGACTGATTTTATATTGATGCTTTCAATTTTGGCATGCGTTCTATAGTCACCACTTTTCTGATATATTATTACAATAACTCCCATATTATATTAAACACCATAAAACTCTATGATTATAGGTTGGTGGGTGTATGTTCGCGCGAGCTTTGCATTTCTATCTTTTCAATTTCTAACTGGATTACTTTTAAGTTTTTATTTGTTACATCTTAGCGAGAAATGTCCATGGACATAGTGTTACCTATGTAAGTGAAATACAAACATACCCCATAAGAATTTACATACACTATGTACTGTTTTTTCTCCGAATAAATAAAATAAAATAAAACTCGTCCACGAAGATTGGGTGAATGCAAACAGCAGAAGAAGAGCCAGCAAGAGACCAACCTTGAGCAGCGAGTGCGCCAAGAGGCGCTTGTTGTCGACGGGCCCCGGGTGGGGCGGAGGCCGGCCGTGGGCGCTGCTCACGCCGCTGCTACTGGCGCTGCCCACCGACGCCGTCTCAGCGCGCCAGAGCAACGAGCCCATCGACTCTGCGACACGCCGAGACACATCACCAACTAGCCCTTGTCTACCCACCTCATTGTTTTAGCCAATCAATATGTACTCATGCACCATTCACAGAGTCCACCGAGCCAATCCATTAAGCCAATCGAAACTGGCTTCACCGGAGGCTTTGGGACAATCTGATGCAGTGAACTGTCTCTATTTACACGAGGCCATTATTGGATTGGCTCAAGGAATGGCCTCGTGCAAATGGTCCATAACATCTTAAAGCTAAACGGTCTCGCCAATTACACATAGGGAATTATTTATAGTATCTTGTTGAAATTATTGAGTGAATGAAGAATTAAGTGAAGAATGAGTGTTATGTACGAGTATGTATCATAAGCGTGACATAAGCTTAAAATAATAAAAATTTAAATCTCACGTCTCTTATCCCCGAGGAGGTAGGCAGAGGTATTCCATTTCTGGAAATACCCACTTTTCACGAGATATTCTTTGGACCCCTAAACGTGATAGGTGGTGAGCCCATCGCCACACCGGGTCTTCTACACATGTCTCAGAATTAATTCTGAAACCTGCAGATTTCCTCACGATGTTTTCCTTCACCGTCGAGCTAGTGATGAATATGTACACATTGACATAAGCTTGTAACGTAACTATAATTGCAATTTCTTTGCAAGCGGTTTACTAGTTGTGCACTTAGATTTAATGTATACTTTCAAGTTTCGCATGTATCAAAATGGTGTAACAACTGTTGATAAGCCTAAACAAATAATAAACGATATGCCACTGACCGGTGGAGTTGGTGGTGAAGCTCTCGTCGCAGACGATGGCCTCGTCGAGGGCCCTGGGCTGGGCCCTGCAGCAGGGCCCGCTGCCCGCGCAGTGCGCGCCCCACGAGGCCCACCACTCGCCGCCCACCAGGTACCAGAACTGGCCCACGCTGTAGCCCGAGGACACGGCGCGACGGAGCCAGCCCAGAACTGCACACGCATATTATAAACATACTAGCGACCCGCCCCGGCTTCGCACGGGTGCAATGCTGAATTTTCTTTGCTATAAACCTCGCGGAGCCCTAGACCTTTCCAACGAATGCGAAACCTTGGAAATCGGTTCATGCGTTCTGGAGTTATATCGTCAGGAAGGAAAACCCGACTTATTTTTATATAGTAGATCATACAACTCTAAAGAGGCCCTGGCTGAATAGAATAGATAAACAACTTTATTTGTACACAGCATGGTAGGTATGGTGTTAAATATTATAAAAAAAATTAAGATAGGCATGCAAAAATTACAATAAAAATAATAGCAATTCAACATCAATTACCAACAAATTAATCTAATCATTATGTGTAATATAGAATGTTAAATATCGCTTATCTGTACACGAAATATTAAGAAACCGTTAGTGTAGATAGTCATCGATTTCGATATTAAAACACCAATTAAAAAAACTATTTGTCTTCCTGTCTGTTTGTGCATCACGCATCACGTGAAAACTACTGAACGGATTACGATGAAAATTTTGAGTAATGTAGCTTGTACATCAGAATAACACATAGGCATAGAATAACACCTATTTTTTTTTGTGGGTCACAATTTACACACGGTTATTCGGTCCCAAACTAGATAGAGCCTGTACTGTACATGGGTACCAATCAACTGATAGACATACTTAAATAAATATTAAGCGCCCAGGTATGAAGCCAACAGACATTTTCATGCACAAAAATGTGGATCGAACCTGCGACATCCAACTCAGAAGGCTGGATCACTGCCAACTGAGTTAACAGGCCCATCGATTTATATAGGTATTATGTAATACGTCTACGGTAAACGAAACAGCGGGCATCCCATACCTAGTACGTTTACAAGTTCTATTTCGCGTACAATTTTAATCTATATAACATCCGTTCGTTGTTAAGCTCATCACTTGAGAGCATCTGGACCAATTCGGCAATTTTTTAAACGTTATTTATTTATAGTCCTAATAGAAAGGATAGTCTTTTTGATAAGTCAATTTACATTAGGTTAGAAAAACAATCATAGCGACACTGTGTAAAAGATACAAAAAAGATATATTTTTTTGTAATGACATTTAAAAAAAACGATTACAAATATAATATTCAGGATTACTTTTAAAAATTCCATGAAATTCTGACGTCTGGGACGTACCATTCACGATCTCTTTCAGACTTAAATGGTGCATTACATGTTAAATTCCATATCTAAATTAGTTTCAGGCAGGTTTTTTTTCCTCTTTCTCTGTGATGTTTACCTTTTAAAAGAGCATGAGGAGTTTACCTATAAGTAGTTATTGCACTTTAATAGTTGTAAGCTTAATAAAAGAAATAATTAATGTTAGATAGGACGCCAAATACCAAAATTCTTGCAATACCGTAATCTATTATATTGCGGTATTGCACATAATACTATCGAAAAGTGAGATAAGAAACAAAGAGAGACTCGTACAGTTCATTAACCTCTGCTAGTTACTTCAACGAAGCTAGAATACTATAGTTAATCATGGACCGTGAGTTGAGGGGCCCTGGGCCACAACTTAAGGGCCCACTTAATTACTCAGTTCAGTTCGAAGTACCAACACAACGTAGACTTCAATTAAATGAATGTAGTGTCCTGCCTAGTCAAATCAGTTACTTTTTATGATCTGTCAAAACGAAATTTTACTATGGAAAATGTACTGAAATAGCAAACCGTGACGTCATAGTTTGTAGTACTCAATTGCAGCACTTTCTTTGATTATTTATTATTTTTAAATTTGCTATAATTGTAAATTGAAAATCGAAATACATATTTGGAGGTGTTTTGGGAAAATCTTTTTAATGTATGACTTCTCGCAATTTAATTTCGATGCTGTCAACTACCCAATTGAATGAATAGGGTAGTGTCCTGCCTAGTCAAATCAGTTACTTTTTATGATCTGTCAAAACGATATTTTACTATGGAAAATGTACTGAAATAGCAAACCGTGACGTCATAGTTTCTAGTACTTAATTGCAACACTTTTTTTGATTGTTTTATTAAGCTATTGCATAGCTTCTATCGAGGGCCTTGAGCGCGGGACCGAATCCAGAAATTCCGTAACGAAAAAAAACCTCAAGCTCCCCACTCCGACGGGCAAGGAGGTGTGGCTTGAAGGCCGTGCATTGTCTAACGTCGTTTCTTTTCGGCAGTCTTGTTGATACAAAATGCTATGCAATAGATTTACCACGGCAGTCCCCGAGTGCCACACGTCTTTTTTTATTATTAAATTGTCTATAATTGTAAATTAAAAACCGAAATACATGTTCAGAGGTGTTATGGTATAATCTTTTAAATGAATGCCTACTCGCAATTTAATTTCGATGCTGTGTCAACTACCCAATTGAATGGGTTTAATTAATAGCAGGATTCGCGGGCCTGCAAAAATTTTATTTTATTATAGATTTTTTCGCATTATCGTCTATTTTTGTCTTTGACTTCACTTAGCTGGGGGCCCCTGGGATCCACGGGACTCTGGGCTGAAGCCCAAAAAGCCATATGATAGATCCGGACCTGGTTAATTAGTACGAGTAATAGATATTTCCTTTAATATTTGCATTCCTAAGTGATAAGCGCAACCCAGTTTAACGTATATCGGCCCGTCTGTTACGAAACAAACATTTGTGGTACTGTAAATGAGTTCGTTATTTTGAATGTATATTATTATGCCGCGGTGATATTGTAAGTATAGTATAGTAGTATAGTATAATCTCACCCCTTTTATCCCCGAAGGGGTAGGCAGAGGTATTCCATTACTGGATATACCCACATTTCACGAGATATATTGGACCCCTAAACGTGATAGATGGTGAGCCCATCGCCGAACCGGGTCTGTTTACACATGTCTCAGAAAATTATTCTAGTGATAAATATGTACGTAGGTTTTTGAAAAACTCATTGGTACATGCCAGAATTCGAACCCGAGCCTCACTGATTTTCGGCCGGCTCTTTAACCGTAAGGCTATCACTGCTCACCGATATTGTAAAAGCCGTGATAATACAATCCTAGTGATTGTATTATCACGTTCAATATTCATTTTACGGACTGTTGTCAATCGGTTCCATTTCATACAATATCACGGGACAATATCTACAGTAAAATTATAAAGAGTAAATATTTGTATTATTGTATGTTTGTAAACTCAAAAACTACTGGACCGATTTTAAAAATTCTGTCTATCTGTGTGAAAGTTTGTCTCTAGTAGACCGCGAAATGGCTCAACAGATTTCAATAAAAAATTCAGGGGAATCTTGACAAAGCCACAAAAAAGCCGGGGTTGAAGGGAAAATAATAATAATAATCTCAGGCCTTTTATCCCCGAGGGGGTAGGCAGAGGTATTCCATTAATGGATATACCCACTTTTCACGAGATATATTGGACCCCTAAATGTGGTGAGCCCATCGCCGAACCGGGTCTATTTACACATGATGGGAAAGTACCCTAAATAATGATGATGTCAAATATTACTAAAAGGAAATATTCCTTTATTTTCAAAAATATGTAAAACTGCGTTCAAAGATCTCTGATAAATCTTCTGAAGCTTGAGCCCGTTATCAAACCGTGAGACAGCTAGTATTAAATAAAGAATTTATTAAATGCATTTCACAATTAGGGTAAAACACCTAATTGTTGACACCCCGCCAATTAGTGGACCCCCCAACAGATTTATGCAAAATTAACAAAATTACGTTATACAATTATATTCAGAATAATCAAATAAACACGGTGGTTTTATCTAATTATTTTAAATATAATTATGTAAAGTAATTTCGTTAATACCACGTGATACCACGGCCTCACAGAAAACCAGCGTAAAGCAATGCATTGCGTTTCGTTGAGCGAGTGAGGTAACCGGAGGCCCCAATCCCCCCTTCCCCCTCCCCTCCCTACCCCTCCCTCTACTCCCACCTCAAAGGTCGGCAACGCAGTTGTGACTCTCGAGTTGCAGGTGTCCATGGGCGACGGACGTCACTTACCATCAGGTGACCCGTCTGCTCGTTTGCCCCCTTTTTTATCATTAAAAAAAAATTGAAAAGATCTGTTGGGGTGTCAATTGGAAGGGTGAACTAGGGTGTATATAAATAAATAAAATAAAAATATTTTTTTGCAAATAACAATACTCAATAATTGGGTGTTTTAGCCTACTACAATTGACATTATTACGGCGATCCAAACAATGTATCGAGAGACACAGCAAAGTCTGAATTTGAAACTCGTTTTCGCGTACTCTTGCGCTGACAAGTAATTGCGCAGAAGCATTTTGCCAAAACATTCCATTGAACACGAGGAATCAATGGAGCCGACATCAATACGCGGCGATTCTAGCTATTCGTGTCAAGTGTGCGACATTGGTACACATAGATAGCGTCGTTGATAACATTGTAAGTATACACTGGCTAGGGGGACTATCATTTTGTTTTATGATGGATTTGGTAGACTTTTTAAAAGTAGCCTAAGTCGTCCCCTATGGAGCAACTTTTTGTCTCTTCCAAATTTAATAAAGATCAATTCTGTGGTTTCGCAGGGAAAAGTAAGCAAGATTTTTATTGATTTCATTTAAAAAATATTAGCATTCTGCACTAAATAAACGACTAACGGTTCTGTGCGGTTTCACCCGCGTAACTCCCGTTCCATAAAATAGAGCTTATGTTACTCAAGGATAATCTAGTGTTAAGGAAATTGGAAGCGACGTATGCGCCATCCTATTCTTCGGCATGTATTTGTACTACGCTCAGACCATGGATGGCGTTGGTCGTCGAGTTAATGCTTTAAACTAAGAGATGGTGCTGCTACGATGAAATACAGCTAATTATCCAAAGAGTAAAATATGACAGAGACTAGGAGTTATAGAGTTCTGTCAACAGAGAGGCCGGCACGAGCTAGATGCTCTTTGGTTGAAGGCGGTTGTCATTGAATTGTGTTTTGTTCAAGAATATAAATTGATATCGAAATATTTGTATGTCTCATTCTGAACCATTCTAACACAAGCTTTTCCATTGGTGAAAGAATTTTTAAAATCGGTCCAGTAGTTTTTGAGTTTATTCGTAACAAACATACAAAAATACAAATTTTTCCTCTCTATAATATTGAGTGTGCGAAATTTCAAACTCCTCCGTCCACGCAATTTTCGTAAAAAGAGGTACTTACAAAGTTTTTGTTTCACGTACTAACTAAAATATAGATTGGCGTGAGTTTCCGGCATCTGTCATCCCCCTCGCACCGCGCAGCTACCTTAGAAACCATCTCATTTAAGCGGTAGACTTGAAAAATTGCGTTTTATAGTTACTCCTTTATCGAGGCGTATTTATAGTAAACGTTCGGATTATGTCGTCTTATATCCGTCTAAAACTTAACCCATGGTCACCGAACACGACAGCAACACGCAGCGGTTAACGCTCTCTAAATATAACGCGAATATGGTAATAATAGCTGATAAGTGATAACAAGGCGCGAATTAAATATGTCGCGATATACTTTTATGTTGTTATTACCACATTAAGATGTGATAAAATGACATCAAGCCGTGCATAGTTCGTAATCGTCATCATCGTAAATGTTTGAAAATTAAATATTTTCAGTGCTCGTCTTGTTTCCGTATTTATTTGCCTAATCTTGTTCAGTTAATTAGCTAGTATCAAGGTAATTTTTTTTTATTCAACATAGGGACTTGCAAGTCCACTTTTTGAACATCATTTCAACTCAGCCACTTCAGCATGTATGGTTGAGGAGAAGAAGCGGGGCAAGAAACTCCTCAACACAGTATTATTTTAATCAATTCTTACTTAATATTAAATTGGGTTACATAATTTCGTTATTTTCGCTGTCGTATTGCGCTGTGCTGGAGGAAATCTGTTCCAAGCACCATTGTCATTTTTTTCATCTCTCAGAGCGGAAAGCGTAAATTTTCGGCCCCGTGCTGCGCTAAACGAAATTGCCGCTTTCCGCTTCCGTCGAGCAGAAAAAAGTATACCTACATCGGTAAGTAAATAAGAAAGCCTCCGATTACAAGTTTTTTGTTCACGGGTCGATAATTACATGTGATCTGGGACATTTCTTATTTTACTTCCCTATATATGTAATACTAGCAGCGCTCCGCGGTTTCCCCCGCGTAGTTCCCGTTCCCGTGGGAATACGGGGATAAAATATAGGGTATGTGTTATTCTGATGTATAAGCTCGTCGAGTTCCATCAAAATCCGTCCAGTAGTTTTTTCGTGAAAAAGGAACAAACATCCATACATCCATCCATACAAACTTTCGCGTCTATAATATTAGTGCGATACTATTCCGCCCAACTCACCGATGTCCCTCTCCATGTGCTTGCAGAGCGGCCTCAGCCCCAGCACCACGTGGCACACCTCGAACAGCACGTCCAGGAAGGGGCAGACCAGAGCCTCCGCGCTCTCCACGGACCAGATGAGGAAGTCCTCCGGCGTGAGGGCCATGCCGCTGGCTATGGGGCCCTCCTCGGGTTCCTCCTTCGATTAACCAGTCAAATATTGAAAAACCACTCTTGAATGTGGAATAGGGTAGTTGACGGCTTACAGTACGGCCGCTTTAACTTGACTGCTCTAAACATAGGCTATAACGGCCGTACTGAAGAGAAAAAAAAATAAAAAACTCAAGACTTTCATCCCCGAGGGGATAGGCAGACGTACTATATTACTGGATGTACCCACTTTTCACGAGAATATTCGACCCCTAAACGTGATAGGTGGTGAGCTCCGGACCGGGTCTGTTACACATGTCTCAGAATTAATGAGACCTGCGGGTTTCCTCACGATGTTTTCCTTCGTCGTCGAGCTAGTGATAAATATGTGCGTAAGTTTTTGAAAATCTCATCGATAACTCCTTAAGCGTAAGGCTATCACTGTTCTTAATTATCCAGTCAAATATTAAAAAACCACTTCGGAATGTATGTATGTATGTATACGGTAGTTGACGGCTTACAGTATACGGCCGTTTTAACTTGGCTGCTCTGAACATAGGCGCTCCGCTTGCGCAAACCATTTCATACCGCCAATGGTCAAGGTGCCAAGTTATAGCGGCCGTACTATACTTAAGAGAAAAAGTAAGTAAAGTATTAATTAGGTACAGTCAACAAAGTTACATGGCCAGTAACTAAGAACTCATTTTTCTGGGGAAGTCATAAATAAATCTTATTGATTAATGTTTATTTTAAAAGTTATCTTTGAACCCTATAATTTACCAAAAAATACTATAAATACATTTAAGGCTTTAAGAGAAAACTAAATCTTAGTTTTTGGCCATGTAACCCTAACAACTTTGTTGACTGTACAAATAAAAAAATCGGCCAAGTGCGAGTCGGACTCGCGCACGAAGACTTCTGCACCTTTATCTATAAAAACGGCTAATATTTTAGATTTGAAAGATCAGTCGCGTAAGCTTTTGTATACAGTACATATACATCCTTCGAATTCATCAATGCCGTGGTGATATTTTCATCTAGTCCGCTGATATCAAAGGGCTGAGCCCCACTGACCTGCTGGGTCTGGTGGGCCCTCATCGCGTCGCTGTCGGGCCCCAGCTGGAAGTGCGCGCGTCTCTCGTGCCGCACCAGCTTATCCCGCAGGTGCAGCAGCGTGGCCTCGGGGTCGAAGCCCTTCTCCACGGCTTCAGAGCCCGTGCTGTCCGAAGGCGTAGATGCACGGGAATTCTGCAACCATTACCATCGAAAATTAAAATGTATTTATTTCCGTAGGTAATTAAATATTACACTTAGAAAAGTCAATAGTCTAATAACAAGGCACTGTTAACTCTAAAAAAAAAATTTTACTAGCGGTTCTGCGCGGTTTCACCCGCATAGTTCCCGTTCCCGTGGGATAACTTTAGCTTTCCATTGTTAAAATAATTTTTTAAATCGGTTAAGTTGTTTTTGAGTTCATTCGTTAATTATAATATATAATCTCACGCCTTTTTATCCCCGAGGGGGTAGGCAGAGGTATTCCATTACTGGATATACCCACATTTCACGAGATATATTGGACCCCTAAACGTGATAGGTGGTGAGCCTATCGCCGGACCGGGTCTATTTACACATGTCTCAGAATTAATTCTGAGACCTGCGGGTTTCCTCACGATGTTTTCCTTCACCGTCGAGCTAGTGATAAATATGTACATAAGTTTTTGAAAAACTCATTGGTACATGCCAGGATTCGAACGAAAGAAGAAAAAAGAAAAAGAAAGAAAAAAGTTAATTATAAAATACTAATCTTTTGTATTTCTAATATTAGTATACATTAGTGTAAATTCTGTGTCTACGTCTTAGCACCGTTAGCACCATAACGACTTTAATCCTGTTTCACACTACTAATCCTATTGGAAGTATTCGTCAGCCAATTATAGTGCAGACACCCCTAATCCAAAGGAGTTCGTTGACTTTCAAATGTTTGTAAGGCAACTTCGAAAAACATAAATGATCTCAAAATCTAACCCGGTCAAAAAGAGGTTTACTTGACTATGTAAAGTGATATAAAAACATAGACCTATAGTGATATTAGCTTAGTCTGCTTAAACACAAATTAAAATATTGATATTGACATTTTTAATAATTCATTACCTATGTATAAGAAAAATATAAATATGTGTTCTACACTTTAAGTATAGTTAAATAGACTTTAGTATTTTGATCTCATTGTTAATTTAGTTATTTTTAACTCTTTCTATTTTAGTTTATTTCGTTTCATTGTTTCGTTTATTTTGTGTAATTGTTTGATTTTTGTCATAATATATATATTTTTTAATGTTTACTTCAAGAATGTTGTATACACCTTTAATTTGGCATAACACACTGTCTTGGATTTTGGTTTTGTTTTTTGTATAATTAATGTGTATATGTTGTTGGTGTATCTTAAATAAATAAATAAATAAACAAATAAATAAATAAATAAATAAAATAGAATACATAAATAAAATAATGAAATCATATTATTTCAGCCTTGTTATTAGACTATTGACATTTCTAAGTTTACTTTTTGTGCCTACAGAAAACAATGATTTTTGACTTTTTGACTTTCAATCATTTCTAAATTCGAGTTTTAACGTTAACGAAATGAAATGAAAGTGTGTGCTGCGCTATTGAAGTTTCAATTTATTTAGATTATAACCTCAAGTAATTAATGCGAATATCAAATATGTAGCTTTCTCATTACTGAGACAAATTCATTGTAAGAGACTTGATAAAATTTGTGTATCGTTGTAACCAGTCAAACATCAGCGTTCATTGACAAAATATGTTGTTGTGTCTGCACTCCGTTACTGGAACTTAGCTAATATTAGAACCCGAAAGTTTGCATGTTTTTCTTCAATCATGGGCTTACTCTTGACCTCGGACTAGCCCAAAGGCAAAATACGGGGCCTACGATGGAGCGAGCTTGCACAGAAGATGCCTGTGAACTCGATCCTTAAAGTGAGCCAAGTAAAAACGGCTGATAGTAAAAACAGTATCTAGGGACGCAATAACCTAAAATACACTCAAACGGAGTCTCAGGCAAAGCATAACATAGCATCTAACATAGCATGTAAGATTTCTCTAACATAGCATGTAAGATTTCTCTAACATAGCATGTAAGATTTCTTGTACCTACTAACCATCTATGGACTATTTTTGTCTGAAAAAAAATTTTTTTTTTTTAAAGGCTTGTACTAAATAAACTTGACAGAGGGTTCAATTCTGCATTACAGCGCCTAAACTTATTTTAGTTTAGTCCCGTCATTTTCTTTCTCATAGAGAAGAAAAGAGACGAGTGATATTTAGTACTGTCAAATTAAAATTAGTCCTGTCAACTATGGAATTTCATAGCGTGTTTAGTGCATATGTAAATAAGTCACGACTAAAATACAGCCTCTGACAGGACTAAATTCGGTAGGTTATCTTCTATCCCTTTTCTTTTTTTGAGGTAAAACAAAGACAGGAATAAACTAAAAGAAGTTTAGTCGCTGTAATGTAGAATCGAACCCAGAGAATCTTATAAAAAAACAAATGCGTAGTACAGCGTGATATATCCCTCCATTGTTCTTACAAGCGACCGCAGCGATGTCGTCAATATAGAAAAACTTACAACATAAGTTTTCAGACAATGAATTACTGAGAACTAGTTACATCTAATTTTAATATAAACAAAACATTGGTATTGTTCAGAACCACGGAGGAATGATATAATAAAAAGTAAGTTTCTTTAGGTTTTTTTTTATGTTATGGATAATAATCCAATATGTAACAGAATAAGAGCAAATCTTGAAATTTGTTATTTCCATATCGACTACTTAATTAAATAAAAATAAAATAAAAATCATTTAATTCAGGCAACACATTAAAACAAAGCCCATATAATGATTATTAATTAATTAATCGTCAATTAATTTATTAATTAATTGATTTCAGCTATTTTTAAGTGGTAAATTTTTCGAAAAATTTATTAGCATCTGAATTTAGGGTTACCTATGGAAACCGTGACGCTTTGTATATGGGCAACTAATTTAAATCCGATTTATAAACATCCGTACACCCAGATACACACGTTGTTTTTCTATTTTTTCTAGCAACATAGGTTTTTTTTAATGTATCATGATTTTTATTGTACGACTAGCTTTTACCCGCGGCGTCGCCACGTTTATTTTGCGTAGGGGTTAAATTTTGCAAAATCCTTTCTTTGTGGATGCCTACAGTGTATAAGCTATCTATGTGCTTTTCAAGTCTCTGGGCCCAGCGGTTTAGGCTGTGCGTTGATACATCACCAATCAGTTTATCATTTTATGTATACAACGCGTAACAGAATAAGTGCAATTCCTCATACACCCCTATTAGTATATGAATATTAAAAAAATATGATGCCTTCGTATTAAAGTTGTGTCTAACCAATTTTCTTAAATAAAGAGCAATAATAGTAGATTTCTATAGGTAGCACTAAATTCAGCTACGCTAATTCATGTTTCGGTAAAAAATTACACATCACTACATCACTACATAGTATAAAACAAAGTCGCTTTCTCTGTCCCTATATCCTTATGTCCCTATGTCCCTTTGTATGCTTAAATCTTTAAAACTACGCAACGGATTTTGATGCGGTTTTTTTTAATGGATAGAGTGAGCCATGAGGAAGGTTTTAATGTTAGCATTGCACCCGTGCAAAGCCGGGGCGGGCCGCTAGTATTAAAAATAGCTAAAACTGATTATGTAGTCGATACTGAACCAACTAATTTCAGGAATTGCGCTTATTCTGTTACATATTGCATAGATAGAAGATGGTGCGGAACCCTTCTCGTACTTGGCAGTTTTTTTCTTTACACGCCGAATTTAAGGAGAAGTGTAGAGTAAAGTTTGACTTACATTTTTGAGTGACTCATTGGCGACAGTGCACAGTACCCCCACCATGTCGATGAGCTCCTTCTTGTTGAGGACCCCATCCCTGTCCAGGTCGAAGATCTTGAAGCAGACTGGAACAAACATTACACATATAGATATCCATCCAACTTCGTGCAATACTTTTTGCGAGATCTCGTATACTAAAAATAATAGTTTTCGCTTCTATTTTTGTATTTAATAATTATTACAGTACATATTACATTACAGATGCATCGTCAACATTAATTAATGAATGATTTTTCCGTACACTACAGTATTCGATGTTCATAGCGATATTTTAGCAAAATTGACAGAAATATATTTTATATAACTGCGTCATTGCTATTATAATGACCCCTTATTTATTTATATTTATATAAAATTTTCTCAAATATCTCCTACTAGCAGCGCCCCGCGGTTTTACCCGTGTAGTACCCGTTCCTGTGGGAATACGGAAAAAAATACACTCTATGTTACTCCCTGATAATGGGGCTTTCCATTGATGAAAGTCAAAGTCAGAATCATTTATTTTCTGTAGGTATACAAAATACACTTAAAAAAATCGGTTGTCTGTAAAGTCGGTTTACTGACGATAGTTGAACGTGACAACGTCATAAGACAATACTGATGGATTGGATTGCGCGCTCTCGCTTGCACTGGAACGCTGCATACGTCATACTTTTTTGTGCATGCAGCCGGCTCCATCGAATTATAAGACGTTGTCACGTCAAAATATCAGTAGTCTAATCTAATAACAAGGCACTCTAAACTCGTCCATGGAGGTTGGCTAAATGTAAACAGCAGCCCATCTCCACCGACGAGTTGCTGGTTCCAAATGCAGTACAGTAAGTAAAGAATTTTTGAAATCGGTTGAGTGGGTTAAGCGTGAAAGCATTTAATAACAACAAACAAACAAAGACACTTTCGAATTTATAATAGGACTCTTTAATTTAGAATTAGGACTAGCAGTTTCACCCTCGTAGTTCCCGTTCCCATGGGAATACGGGGATAAAATATAGCATGTGTTATTCTGATGTATAGGCTATATAACTATAAAGTTTCATCAAAATCCTCTCTCTTTTTTCGTAAAGGATCAACAAACATCCATGCTCAAACTTTCGCGTTTATAATATTAGTTGGATGTACAGACATCAGCCAGTTACAATCTTATTATATGTATAGATGCTACAAATATTGGTGAAACAAAATTCTACATTAAATCTACGTCACGAAAATCGACCGACGACGTTACACAGTCATACAAGTCTTCACGTAAATAATTGTATTTTTGGCTCCGTAATAACGCCGAGATGTTCTTTAAATCTGACGTTGACCCGAGGTATACACTTTCTACACAAATACGCAAATGTTAATTTTAGTTACATTATTTGGGTCTTATGTGTTTCTTTGTTGGGGTCACTTAAAAACCGGCCAAGTGCAGGTCGGACTCTCGTCGGTCGTCTACGAAAACGGCAACAAAATCACGTTTGTTGTAGGAGCCCCCTTAAATATTTATTTTATGCTGTGTTTTAGGATTTTTTTTATACCGGCAACAAAAATACATCATCTGTGAAAATTTCAACTGTCTAACTATCGCGGTTCATGAGGTACAGCATTTGGGTACGGAACTCTAAAAGACGGACGCCTTCTCAGCATAAGCCTAATGGTGAAGGAAAAAATCATGAGGCCTCATAATCGGTTCTGCACGTGTCCACCGACAGACTCAACAGATGTCACATTATGGGGGCTGAAAAATTGTTAAAAACCAAATGGTTTTATTCAAAGTAGGGACTAATAAGTCAACTTATTGAATTCATTTACACTCCACCGCTTCAGCAAGTTTATTTGAGAAGAAGCGGGACAAGGAACACATTAAGTATGTATTCTTATAATCAATTCTTACTTAATACTAAATTGGGTGACAGTATATAGAATATCTCTGCCAACCTCACCGGAGATAACGCGAGTAGGTATATTTATGTACTTTTTAGGGTTCCGTACCTCAAAAGGAAAAAACGGAACCCTTATAGGATCACTTTGTTGTCCGTCTGTCCGTCCGTCCGTCCGTCTGTCAAGACCCTTTTTCTCAGGAACGCGTGGAGGTATGAAGCTGAAATTTATATCAATTACTCAGGTCTACTGTCCCTTGAAGCTGTGAAAAAATCAAACTTCTAAGCCAACGCAATCAAAAGATACAGCCGTTTATGCCGCAAATTTTCGACACTTGCAAGGGAATCAAAACCTACAGGGTGCTTCCCGTGAACTCAGAATCTTGAAATTTGGTACGAAGCAACGTCTTATAGCATAGATAAAGGAAAAATTACGAAAACCATAAATTTGCAAGGTTGTACGGAACCCTCGGTGCGCGAGTCCGACTCGCACTTGGCCGGTTTTTTTATCTTAATTACCCGTCAGTGGGTGTACTATAATTATTTACTCTCCACGTAAAGTTTATACTTACCACGATAAAGAACTGATAATCTGAAGTGGGAAACAATATGGATTAATTACCCAACGATACTGCGTTCAATGGCTTCGGAGTTTTTGTAAACAGAATTACTGTTACCAGACTTCAAAAGGCACATTTACATCTAGATTTACGCTAATATTATAAAGGGGAAAGATTTGTATGTTTGTTACGATAATATAATAATAATAAATAATATAATCTCACGCCTTTTATCTACGAGGGGGTAGGCAGAGGTATTCCATTACTGGATATACCCACATTTCACGAGATATATTGGACCCCTAGCACCTTGGATCCCCGAGGTCGCTCCCCGAAGCCCTCAAGGACGTCAAGTCGCTGCTGGGCTTCCTGGAGGAGCTGGGATGGCAAGAGTAGAGCCATTCCCACCATCACGCAAAATAGGCGCAAAAATGACGTCGAGTTGCGGAAACAAGCCCGCGTTACCATACCATACCATACCATTGGACCCCTAAACGTGATAGGTGGTGAGCCCATCGCCGGACCGGCTCTGTTTACACATGTCTCAGAATTAATTCTTAGACCTGCGGGTTTCCTCACGATGTTTTCCTTCACCGTCGAGCTAGTGATAAATGTGTACGTAAGTTTTTGAAAAATTCATTGGTACATGCCAGGATTCGAACCCGAGCCTCACTGATTTTCGGCCGGCTCTTTAACCGTATTGCTATCACTGCTCTGCTGCTGTTTTTTACGAATAAAGTCAAAAACTACTGGACCAATTTAAAAAAAATCTTTCACTAATGGATAGCTAGAATATCGTAGGCTAGAGTGGCATAGGATATATATATTATTCCCGTAAACCCACGGGACCGGGAACTACGCAGGTGGAACCGCGAGAATCGCTAGTTACTAATATTTATGAAGTATGATTTATCAATTGTTCAGTACCCATAGTACAGGCTCTGCCTACTTTGGGAGTAAATAACCGTGTGTCAATTGTGTCCTACAATATACAATTTTTTATTTATATTTGACAGGCCTGTTGGCTTAGTTGGTAGTGACCCTACTTTCTACTACTGAGTAAGAGGTCGCGGGTTCGATCCCCGCTCGGTGCCAACATTTGTGTGTATGAACATGTATTTATGTTGGCTGTGTCTGGGTGTTTAATATTTATTTAAGTATGTTTATCAGTCGTTACCCATAGTTCAGGCTCTGCCTAGTTTGGGAGCAAGTCAAAGTCAAAATTTTTTATTCAATTTAGGGGCTTATAAGTCTTTTTATTGAAGTCCACCGCTATGGTATGTGTAGTAAATAACAGTGTGTGAATTGTGTCCTACAACATATTGTTATCATTACACACACACACATAGCAGGCCCCTGAACGCCTCAAATTACCTAACAGACAATAAACAAAGCCTACGTTATATTTATCGCAACTAATTTGCATAATGCTTGCGTTTGATATCACAATGACACCCGACCTTGTGACGTCACTTCGTAATTCCTTAGGAAGTTGCTAATGGTATGACCAAGAGAATGGAAGGCGTGAAATACTGTATTTTCCACAGTCATGGCAAGGAGACGTTTCATTTTGGGCCTGCACATTGTACACCAGCGTGGAATATAGAGAGAAATCTAGTGATTATCAGAAAAATATTTTAAAAAATCATTTCCATCTATTTAACTTGTACGAAAGCTATATTATATGTATATAGTAAACTTCAATGGATGATCATTAAATCATATTGAAATAATACTATTTCTAACTTTTTAAGCCCAATTTCCATGTTATTGTGAGTTAGTACGACAAACATCGAAATAATGTCAATTGTCATTTACCGTCCGGTCGAAATTTTTTTTTTTGGTCGTCGCGATGCTAGTTCAATGAAAATTAAAGTTTATTGTATAACTAAACTAGACAAATATGAGCAAAATCATGAATAAAACTATGGTTATTTTATTTATATTTATCTAAAAAACTGGTGTAAATGGTGCAGGCCCAGTCTCCATACATTCATGAAACGTCTCCTTTATCGCAGCTATAATTTTATTTATTTGGGAAATTAACATTTTGTTGTCCCTTAGTCCCTGACACTTCGTCCACCTGTATTTTACAGAACATCTATATAAATAGTCTATACTAGCTCTACCAGCGGCTTCGCTAGAGCACGTTTATTTCACCCCCTTAGGGGTTGAACTTTGCAAAATCCTTTCGTAGTGGATGCCTACACTGTATAAGCTATCTATGTGCAAAGTTTCAAGACTCGAGACCCAGCGGTTCAGGCTGTGCGTTGATACATCACCAATCAGTCAGTCAGTTTATCATTTTATATCTATAGATGCTATACCGATGTATATACACAAGCGGAAAGATTCGATATTTTATTTGTTTGTTTATATGGAATAGGCACCGACTACTGGACCGATTTTAAAAATGATTTAACCAACGGTAAGCTTACTTTTCTGGGAGTAACAGGGGCTATAATTTTCCCACGGGAACGGGACTTACGTGAGTGCAAGCCAGTAAGCTATATTACTGTATAGTTTTTAGGAAATCGTATAGTAATTCAAACGTGGAAGAGGAACAAACATCCATCCATACATCCATACATCCATACATCCATCCTCACAAACTTTCGTAATATTATTAGGGTAATCTTTTACAGTAAGAACTATAATAAACTAGCGACCCGCCCCGGCTTCGCACGGGTGCAATGCTGAATTTTCTTTGCTATAAACCATCCCTGGACCCACTCGAACCCACACAAAAAGTTTCATCGAAATCGGTCCGCCCGTTCTCGAGTTAAATCGTCAGGAAGGAAAACCCGACTTATTTTTATATAGTAGATTACAAAGTCATCTTCAAATGACTATTCAAATGAATAAACGTTATTAGGTTTTAAAAGACATCCACGCAATAAAATGATCAAACTTCTTATAGACTTTTTGTTTAATAAGAACTTACGGAACAACATTTGTGCATATTTACCACTATTTATAGCGCTCGGTAATATCATAGGCTCTATAAATCCTACTAATATTATAAACGCGAAAGTTTGTATGGATGGATGTCTGGATGTATGGATGGATGTTTGTTCCTCTTTCACGCAAAAACTACTGAACGGATTTTGATGAAACTTTACAGTTATATAGCTTACACATCAGAATAACACATAGGCTATATTTTATCCCCGTATTCCCACGGGAACGGGAACTACGCGGGTGAAACCGCGGGGCGCTGCTAGTAAATTATAAAGTCATCTTCAAATGACTATTCAAATCAATAAACGTTATTAGTATTAGGAGTATGCTATGGTGACTTGAATAATACTCACACTTAGAATTTTCTATCAATCAGTATATTCCAAGCTATATAATGTAATTAATTAGTTTACAAAACTGTTACAAGAAGTACTTAGGTATTATTTTGAGCTTTCACATCGTCAAGTCAATTCCTTATGGTGGTCGGTGTTCGAATGGCCCGCAAGGAGAGTCCTCTTACGGTGCTCCATCGTGAGACTGTTTACATTAATAAAGCACAGCCGTTTGCAATTTTTGTAAATACAATTATAGAGATTTTGGGAATCGCTAACATTAGGTTTTAAAAGACATCCACGCAATAAAATGATCAAACTTCTTATACACTTTTTGTTTAATAAGAACTTACGGAACAACATTTGTGCATATTTACCACTATTTATAGCGCTCGGCAATATCATAGGCTCTATAAATAGCTAATAAAAATATGTATGTGTTTTGAAGACATCTCATAATGTCTTAATCATAATATACAGACCACCATCTAATAGATTATGGCAATCATCCTGGCAATATTAATACTGTCATACCTGAGTCGTCTTTATGAAAATATTATATAGACACAAAAAAAAAAGTCGTTTAGATAAACGACTTTTTTTTTATATAGATATTTACTAAGAAACTGTGATACTATACGAGAGCAGTGACAGGTTAAAGAGCCGGCCGGAAATCAGTGAAGCTCGGGTTCGAATCCTGGCACGTACCAATGAGTTTTTCAAAAACTTACGTACATAGTTATCACTAGCTCGACGGTGAAGGAAAACATCGTGAGGAAGCCCGCAGGTCTCAGAATTAATTCTGAGACATGTGTAAACAGACCCGGTCCGGCGATGGGCTCACCACCTATCACGTTTAGGGGTCCAATATATCTCGTGAAATGTGGGTATATCCAGTAATGGAATAGCTCTGCGTACCCCCTCGGGGATAAAAGGCGTGAGATTTAATATTTAACCGCAGTGTATTCATACATGCATACATAGAGTTCACGCCATTGTCCCACAGGGGTAGACAGAAACGAAGGATCGCCACTTTGCTCGATCTCTGCATACTTCTTTCGCTTCCTTCACATCCATAAACCTTTTCATGCACGCTCTTTTATTCTGCGCACTCCGGACCCCAGCATTTTGAAGGACGTCACTTATTTGATCCGTGAACGTCCTTCTGGGGCGTCCTCTTTCCTTGCATCCTTTAAAATTCACCATAAATCTCTTCCGTTACTCTTCTTCCATCCATACGTTCTAAATGACCAAGTATTCAGTAAAGCAATAAGCTTCTGATAATACTGCACTAAATCAATCCTGTGTCCATTGTATGTACTTATGCTCAATTAATAATTTAGCGTTCATTGATTCATCCAACTCTTGTGTTCTAACAAACAATACAATCTAGTAATCGTAAACTGTGAAGTCATCAGATTATCTTCGTAGAGATAGCTATATCTGTTTCCGATAGGGCAAGGGTAGCGAAATTTATTTACAGAGCAAGGTTATCTGAATAATTATATCATGACCAAAATCTAACTTGTTTTTCAAAGATATTAACAATAAATAAAAACTCACGCTTTTTGTCCCCGAGAGGGTAGGCAGAGTTATTCCACTCTTCACAAGATATTCTTTGGACCCCTAAACGAGAAGGTGGTGAGCCCATCGCCGGACCGGGTCTGTTACACATGGCTCAGAAATCTGCGGGTTTCCTCACGATGTTTTCCTTCACCGTCGAGCTAGTGATGAATATATACGTAAGTTTTTGAAAAAGTCATTAGTATATTCCAGGATTCGAACCCGAGTCTCACTGATTCTCATCGTGTGAAGCAGGATCTTTAACCGTAAGGCTGTTTATAATTATTAAACGACCAATAACCTTACCTAGTGTAAGGCCATATCAGCAGTGAGGTGCCTAAAACGATATCCTATGACACTCCGGAGATGAAGACTTCAAAATCCGTCAAACTTTTTAGCCTACAAGTGGTCGCAACGAAATATGCTGATGTTTGATGATCCCGCTTCTTCTCTTTAACTATAACACATACCGAAGCTGTGGAATTGCAATGTATTTCAATAAGTGTACTTACAGTACAGCCGTTTTAACTTGGCTGCTCTAAACATAGGCTCCGCCAAATGATCGCTAGAAAATGTTATTGCGCAGCCATTTGCGCAACTTCATAGCTGCCAAGTTAAATCGGCCGTATTGTATAAGCCTCAAAATTAAATGAAATCATTTTCAAACACATTTTAACGTTATCCTTCTTCTGGTGGCGTCGGGCAACTAGCAGACGCCCACGTCTTTTAGCGTGTAGGCTGGCGCTTCCTAAACTGGTTCAAACGATATTCCGGTTCCATACCGTCATTATCTTATTATGGAATAGTACGATATATCACAAATGCCAGCAAATAGCTGCCGCGTTTATGCGAAGTCTTGTTTGTTTTTCTAAACTTCTACATCTCCACTAATATTATTAAGAGGAATTTGTGTGTTTGTTTGTAATTAATAGGCTCCGAAATTACTGGGCCGATTTTGAGTATTCCTTCATTAATCGAAAGCTTGCTTTTCTGTGATTAATATGGGCTATAATTTACCCGTTTTCGTGGGAGAGCCATGCTTCGACACGCTTTGGCCGGCTCAACCGGAGTGATACCACGGCCTCACAGAAAACCAGCGTAAAGCAATGCTTGCATTGCGTTTCGTTGAGTGAGTGAGGTAACCGGAGGCCCCTAATCCCCCCTCCCCTCCCCCTCCCACTATTCCCACCTCCTAAGGCCGGCAACGCAGTTGTGACTCTTGAGTTTCAGGTGTCCATGGGCGACGGTAGTCACTTACCATCAGGTGACCCGTCTCTGCTCGTTTGCCCTTTTTTTCTTATATAAAAAAAAACCGCCATTTCACCAATGGAAAGCTACATTATTAGGGACTGACATATATTTTATTCCCATATTCCCACGGGAACGGAAACTAGGGTGAACCAGGTGGTGTTATATAATTCCGCCATATAACACTTGTACATACTCATTAATCTATACATATAATAAAACTCTAACGGGGCCGTTTCTGTACATAAAATATTTTTTGAAAATTTTAACGGTAGTGTATATAGTTATCGATATAGATACCGAAACACCAATTTTTTGAATTTTTGTCTGTCTGTCTGTCTGGTTGTGCACGCATCACTCAAAAACTACTGGACGGATTTTGATGAAATTTGGTATGGAGATAACTGAGTACCCGGGTCAACATCTAGGGTACTTTTTATTCCAGGAAAATATCTCATTCCCACGGTAAAATAAAAAAAACTGGTTAAAAAGAGAAAAACGTACTACTCCGAAACGATAACACCTAGAAACTTGAAAAATGGTATGAAGGTGTCTGATATGTCATAGGAAATTGGTATGAAGGGATTTTTGGTAATTCCCACGGGAACGGAAATAAACTAAATCCAAGCGGGAAAACGCCGCTGGGCACCCGCTATTTGAAATATGGTATGTAGGTGTCTTAAGTATGTCGTAGGCAACCACTATGAAGGGATTTTCGGAAATTCCCACGGGAACGGGAATAAACTAAATCCAAGCGTGAAAACGCCGCTGGGCACCCGCTATTTGAAATATGGTATTTAGGTGTCTTAAGTATGTCGTAGGCTACCACTATGAAGGGATTTTCGGAATTTCCCACGGGAACGGGAATAAACTAAATCCAAGCGTGAAAACGCCGCTGGGCACCCGCTGTTTGAAATATGGTATGTAGGTAGGTGTCTTAAGTATGTCGTAGGCAACCACTATGAAGGGATTTTCGGAAATTCCCACGGGAACGGGAATAAACGGAATCCGCGCGGGCAACGCCGCTGGGCATCCGCTAGTTACTAATAATCTTAGGAAACCACTTATGATTAATAATTCATTTTATGAGTACCTAGTGGCCGAGACCTACTATGGTTCTGCTGAAGCAGTAGAGTAAGGTTACAAATACTGTTGTTGTATAACATCATTAATTTACCTATTCAGTGTGATAGTGATATTGAAAGGAGGGTGAATGCAGGTAATATGGTAAACGGTGCATTGCACGCCTTCATGAGGAGCCAGAAAGTGACTAAAAAAGCACGCCTGGCTGTTCATGATGGGGTGTTGGTTCCTACCTTAATGTATGGTAGCGAGAGTTGGGTATGGCAGAAGAAGCACGAGAGTCGAATAAATGCAGTAGAAATGCGCTCGCTAAGAAGCATGAGTGGAGTACGATTGATTGATAGAATGAGGAATAGTGTAATCCGTAACGTTGTGGCTTGAAAGAGGATGTAGTGACTAAGATTGAGAAAGGAATGCTTAGGTGGTTTGGACATGTCGAGCGGATGGATGAAAGGCGTCTAACGAGACAAATATATAAGGGGATTGTGAGTGGCCGAGTCGGCAGAGGGCGACCTAGGCGTACTTACATCGATCAGATCGGCGATGTATTGAAAAAAAGCCAGATACAGAGTACCCGAAACCGACGAGCTTGTATGAACTGATTGATGAATGTGGATGATGCCCGTGAGGTATGCCAGGATCGTAGCAGGTGGCGGGCTGTTGTCTCTGCCTACCCCGTCGGGAAAAAGGCGTGAGCATATGTATGTACGTCAGTATGAAACAATGGTTATGTTATGTTCGGTGAACAGTAAGTCACATTCAATTAATATAGTAATGCCCTTATTCTTCTAAATACCCACTTTCGGCAGCATAGTTTTTGAACACCTTTTTTTTAAAACTTCAAAAAGGAGGAGGTTATAATAATAATAATAATATAATATAATCTCACGCCTTTTTTATCCCCGAGGGGGTAGGCAGAGGTATTCCATTACTGGATATACCCACATTTCACGAGATATATTGGACCCCTAAACGTGATAGGTGGTGAGCCCATCGCCGGACCGGGTCTGTTTACACATGTCTCAGAATTAATTCTGAGACCTGCGGGTTTCCTCACGATGTTTTTCTTCGCCGTCGAGCTAGTGATAAATATGTACGTAAGTTTTCGAAAAACTCATTGGTACATGCCAGGATTTGAACCCGAGCCTCACTGATTTTCGGCCGGCTCTTTAACCGTCCGGGCTATCACTGCTCTTATAAATTCGCCCGTAATTTTTTTCCCTCAGAAGTTTCGACTGGGTGAACCGATTTGGATGATTCTTTTTTTATTTGAAAGCTGCTGCTTTCAGATTGGTTTCATTTTAATTTCGTCCAGTTCTGTCAACGACATCCATGAAAAAACCATATAAGTTGAAGATTGAAGTCGGTTGTATTACTCTTTATTTTTTTGGCATATAGGGAAAATGCCTTACGCATAGCTGGTGGTAGCGGGGACAACAACCACGTTATGTTACTGACGGGCCTGTTGGCTCAGTTGGTAGTGGCCCTGCCTTCTGAGTCGGAGGTCGCGGGTTCGATTCCCGCTTGGGGCCAACATTTGTGTGCATGAACATGTCTGTTGGCTTCGTGTCTGATCGTTTAATATTTATTTGAATATGTTTAGCAGTTGTTTAATAGCCATAGTACAAGCCCTGACTAGTTTGGGATTGAATAACCGTGTGTGAATTGTACCCCACAATTTGTTATTATTATTATGTCAGGCTTGCACTGACTAAAAACCTCCCATGCTGTTCCTCCTCTCGCCCTAAGTACTAGTCCCGGGAAACAGTTTTTGGACCCCTAAGGGTCGAGACACACGGAATGCAATCCAACTGCAATTCGACCATTCAAACTGCACCGGAACTGGAATTTTCAGTCGAATTGCAGTTGAATGCAACAATGAACCCTGTGTACTATGTGTTCACCACCTGTCAGATTTAGTGAAGGAGTCACTAAATCTGATATGTGGTGAACACATATCTCACATTACTTCTTGACCAAGTCCACAAGTCTGTTATCACACAGATTGAAACATCAAAGTCCAAAAGATAGTTATATCCTAGCGAACAAATTGAAAACGTAATAAGTATAAATTCCGCCACCGAAAACTGCAATATCTCTAATCAGAGAAATGTCTAGTTATCTCAACACAGAAGAATTCATTGTGTATTCGTGATTATTACGTACTCGTTAAAAATTTACACATTATGGCGTAACTTTCGCTGTCACAAATTGTTGTTTTATTTAATAGCATCATTGTGATGTTACACAATCTGCTGTTGTGTGCATAACGAAATATAATAATTGTTAGAAGAGGAATAGTTTTACAGTAAACAAACTTAGTTTGTAATGGAATACAATCGAAAATAAATCTTATTCATTTTCAATAGAAATCATATTCTCCTGGAATCGAAAGTCAGTCCCTCGGTTAATAGCATCAATATAAGATGAAGTAAGTGTCGCAAATGCATTTATGTTTTAGTAAAAACGTTCATAAGATTAATACATCGGCCTGTGTTGTGGCCGTCGTAAAGTTTGAAGTTTCCTAGTTCAACAATATCAGCCAAAAAATTTTTCTTTTACAACTCCTGAGTTAATAGAATTTATTTTCAAAATTATAGCCAAGATAGGCTAATAACTGAAGAAGAATAGAATACAATTTTTTTCTACTATAAAATTACATTTTGAATTAAATTCATTAAGACCGGTTTTATTTATTTGAGACTAGTGGCCCGGGCAGACGTCGTTCTGCCACCGTATAAACCATCCCTGGACCCACTCTAACCACACAAAAAGTTTCATCAAAATCTGTCCAGCCGTTCTGGAGTTTTAATCAGACTAACGAACATCAATTCATTTTTATTTATATAGATAGATATATAGATAGATAATAGGTTATGTCGTGCTGCTAGACCAGTTAAGTATATATTACTCTAGCACTTACACTTCAGCCTCTCCGTCCGTGGGCCCCTGCAAGCAGCGCTGAGCCCGCAGCAGAGTTCTTTGAAGTCCACATGGCCGTCTCTGTTCTCGTCGAAGGCTAGAAATGTTCCCTCCACGGCCGCCCGTGGCAATGGCGGCGACAGGAGGGGCGTGAGGCTCTCCGCATCGAGCTGCCCGGTCGGAGCCGCGTTCCGGAGTGACCAGAAGCATTTCTCCAGTTCTATTATATCCTGAGAGAGGATACCAGTCTATATTTGTCTGATGATGATGATGAAATCGGATATGTCATTTGTGGCCAATCCATAACACTTGACTGACACACATAAATGGACAGTAATAGGTGTGTTGGTTATAACTTATGTGAATGGTATGCTATTGTGAATTTGAAGTGTTGTCTATAATTTATGTAGTAGCAGCCTCGCGGTTTCAGATGCGTAGTTCCCGTTCCCGTAGGAATATGGGTATAAAATATAGCCTATGTTACTTTCTGTTAGTGTAGCTTTCCATTGGTGACAGAATTTTTAAAATTGGTCCAGTAGTTTATTTGTTACAAACATACAAATCTTTCCTCTATATATTATTAGTGTAGAAGTGTAGACTAGGGGAACACCAACAGCATTGCCTGCATAGAACCCTTTTTTATGCTAAAAAAAGCTTCCAATGTTCGAAATTTAATCTTGTTGAGGCTGTGTGTTGGTAGGTCAGTCAGTCATTCTGGACATTTTTCTTATAGTATAATACTATGAGATGCAGCAGTACACTGTTTAAAGTACCGACAACTTACCAAACTTCAAGTTTCTAGTTGTTGTCTTATATTTCATGACTAATGTTTAAGTTGATGGTATTTGAATTATTTTGAGTAACTAACATTATTGAATAACTCACACTGTATGTGTAAGTTATTCAATAATTGTTAATACCTATATTTGGACAACAGATACCTACTATTGATAAACATGATGTGTCAATGGAGAAACCCTAAAAAACATTTATTCTATTGGCAAATAACTAAAGTACCAGTAATTATCCACATGGTGAAAGATCACTTAGAATTTTAATCTTGCACCTTTATGATTCACCGAAATAAGGACAAAGAGTTTTCCTCAAGTGTTGTTTACAAACTGGAAATCCAAGATGAAGTATGCATGCAAAACTTATGTACAACTAGCGGTTCTGCGTGGTTTCCCCTTAGTAGTTCCCATTCCCGTGGGAATTACTCAGTGATAATCTGCTTTCAATTGGTGAAAGAATTTTTAAAATCAGTCAATGAATAGTTTTTGAGTTTATTTGTAACAAACATACAAAAATACAAATCTTTCCTCTTTATAAAAGATTTATCGAAGTATAGATATTATAGATGTGCACTGAATAGTGCCACTAAAACATTTCAATCTTGAACTTGATATTCGAAAAATGTTTTGTAAGATGCTTATCAATGCAAATATTTACTCTTAACAATTTTGATAATCAGTAATACAACAATGGAGGTAAACCATTCCATCCATTAAACATTTGTTATGTTAGTTGCTATCTCAGACAAAATGAAATGGTATTTAAATATTGGTAGGACTCACCCTCTCCTCCAGATGTGTGACCCCAGCTAGGCTCTGATAAAATGTTGGAGTTTCCAAATCGTGGGACACATTTGCCCGATCTGTGAGGAGCCACTTTGACAGGACTGTGGCATCCTTGTGTATCAGCAGCCATGACCGAAACTGCTCAAACGTGACTTTCTCCCCAAGACCGAATAGTCCAGTTAAAACCTCAGCAGTAGTTACTGTCTCTACTGGTAGCGAAGCATTCTCAAAGTTCAGTAAGCACGAAAAATCGCTCTTGTAGATGTACGTGCCGTTATCATTCTGATTGTTCACGTACAGTGTCCATAAAAACCTGTGAGACAAGTGTTTATGTCATAAAAACATGATGTGATTGTTTACAACTGATAAAATTATTGATGTAAGCGACTTACTTGATTTTCTCCTCTATGTTGCCTTTGGTGAGCACCACGATCCCGCAGAGCAGGTCCCTAAACGCGATGCCCCTTTTGGTGCCCCCGCAGGCCTGGAATAACCAGACGGCTACCTCGTAGGGGACCCCGTCGCACAACACTTCATGTACGAACGCCTCCAGGCTCAAGGCCGTCCCGTTCGTGCCGGTGCATCTCTTGAATGCCTCACGAATACGTCTCAACTCACTATCAGACACTGCAAATAAAACAATAGGCTGTATTCGTAATCTTACAACGCACTTCAATCGATGTCTCGCACTTCACAAACCTCGCTTCACAGCGTCCTCGTAGGATATGAAGCTAGGTTTAGAGTCTTTTGCACCCATATTCTTGAATTTTTCGCGATCATAACATTTTAAATGGCGTAATAAACACAAAGAAACCGAAATTATTACAGCTGACAGTTCACGTCGTACGATCTGTCGCCATATTGAATATTTTTCTTTTTTTCCCTACCCTTCCACGAAACCGCCAATCACGTCCAACTTCTTCGTTTATCAAACTCGGATACACAGATTAGCCACTAACATTTCTTTTTCCTAAATAATATAATAATAATAAATTTTGTATAAATTCGTAAGAAAATATATTTTTTTACAGGACACACAATGCAGTTTAACTTTAAATGCAAAATTCTAGTCGAAGGAGCCGTTTCCGAGATACTGAAAATATAAAGTAATAAATTCATCCAGTTCGTCCTTTGAGTATTAAACCAACTTGGTTTAATACTCAAAGAGTTCGTCCGTCTGCCCCATGTCCGCTTGTCGCCCCGCGCCCGAAAGAACAAAGAAAATAAAATTTTGTCTTTGGCTTATGTCATTATTGCAACGCAACCGTATCAAATAGAAACGACAAACAATCACAATAATTTTATATTTGTTTCTCGCTCACGCCTATTGATTCGTCATAAAGCAAAAAACTTTACGATCAATCATCATCCACCTCATCATTTGTTCGAGTTCTCTTTCCGTCTGTGCCTGACTGCCTGTGCTTTCGCTTTGCTTTGTTTGGTTTTGGTCCTAAAACAAAGTCGAAATCTCCATTGTTTCTAATTTTCTACCTCATAAAATCCACTAATTGACTCAGTTCGCCTGTAATTTGTGTGCAAGATACATTATTTCTCTTTGAAAATTCTGTATACTCTGAGGGAACACTGTTTTGTAAATGTCTGTGTCTTTGTGCGTATTGCGAATAGAAGTCGACGAGGATCTCCCCGAAATGGGCGACAATGCCGCCGACATTGGTATGTACAGTGTGGTTCTGAAGCTCTATCTAACAGTATTACTTACCTATCTACCTTCCAATTTTTTTTTATTGATTCAACCCATAACGCACACTGCTTACCTGTGGTGTATGGGCTATACTATTCCATCTTATTGGAAGATGGGTGTAGGGCTAGTGGTAACATTTTCAAGCCGGATTTCTGATTTGAGAAGAACATCTACCATTTTAATGTGAACATAACAAATGACCTAGGTACCTTCTGGAATGTTCCAGAAGCAGCTAAAGAGCAGAAGAAGAAAGACCGTGGCGCTCGCGAGTCTAAAACTATCACAGTGGAGACGTACGCTAGTGTTCTGATGGGCCCGAATGCTGAGACAGGCATTCTGCCGACTAGCTCGCGTCGGTCCCCGCCAGAAAACAGCACTTCTGAGGACGGGGATACCATTAGTTTCTTCTGTGGAAACCCTTTAGTTGAAGTCACTAAGGGAGTGTTGCATTTGTATAAAGAAAAGTAAGTTGTGCTACAAACATGATACTGTGCGTTGATTTCTTCCCAATCTGTAATTTTCTGACTCACTTCGAGATATTTACATTGGTAAAATTATACATATTACATTAACTAAAAGTTATTTTTGATTATACTTAATAAATAATCTAGAATAGAGCTGGTACTGTATGTTTTAATCTTTACAGCTGTTTTAAAACTGATGTTTATTAAAATTATTACACAGTACTTACACATAATAGGGTTGTGTCCTACCTAGTCAAATCAGTTACTTTTTACGATCTGTCAAAACGAAATTTTACTATGGAAAATGTACTGAAATAGCAAACCGTGACGTCATAGTTTGTAGTACTCGATTGCAGCACTTTTTTTGATTGTTTTATTTTTTTTAAATTTGCTATAATTGTAAATTGAAAATCGAAATACATATTTTGAGGTGTTTTGGGATAATCTTTTTAATGTATGACTACTCGCAATTTAATTTCGATGCTGTCAACTACCCAATTATGTAAAATTTAGATGTCCCCAATTAGACTTCTTGATTTTCTCATTCTGAATTAAATAATAATGATTGTCTTTTATTGCAATTCTTAATACATAACAGTAATCTTATTAGTAATTAAGTTGTACATGAAGTCTATGGAGAAAAACCTTTCATTGTAAACAAATGTGATTTAATACTAGGGAAAAGGTCTAAAGCTACATTAACTGCACACTGGTTATATTTTCAGTCAACTGAGAGAGGCAGAGGATGCAAAGACTCTCTGCCTACTGTCTGTGCCTGGAGCACTCGGCGCATCTGACCTCCTGGCGTTTGCAGCCGCCTGCCAGCAGGACATCGCTCACGTCAGGGTCCTCAGGGATGGCTCCCCTGACCACTACATGGCTTTACTGACGTAAGTTTTTCCTCCTTTATTTATAGTGTTTTATTCAGAACATGTGTTCGATGTGTAATTGACAGAAATACTAAAACTTAATTTTCTTTGTGCCTTTGGATGAAAGCCTCCTTTCTCCACTCTCTCGAGTCGAGACTGGGAACCAATTATGTATTTTTACCTTCTGCATTTCCTAATATATTCTTCAGTTTCGATCTGTTCTTGGCCCTAAATTGTATGCCCAATTATTTTTGAAGTGCAATTTTGAAAGTAACTTTAGCTACCCTTTTTCTATATACTTATCAATTTCTTATTCTTTATTATTTCTAATAATTTTTCATTAGTTTTATTTTTTCCATACATTAAACACATTTTGAATAACAATAAATTTAATAAAAGCATTTGTCACGAACATATGGAATGCTCTACCAGAAACAGTGATAAATGCCCCATCAGTGAACTGTTTTAAAAATAGACTCGATAAACATTTTAAACAATAGACACAAGTGCAGTGATATACACGCATCAGCTCAAGAGCTGCTGGTGTATTAAAGAAATAATAATAATACAATTTTGTTGCACTACCGGACGTTCGTATGTCCAGATTCCGCACGTCGGACGCGGCCCGCGAGTTCCACTCGGCCTTCGACGGCGTCCCGTACAGCAGCCTGGAGCCGTTCGCTCTGTGCCACGTGGCGCGAGTGGCGCGCGTGGAGAGCGCCCGAGACGGATTGGCTCCTCAGCAGCACACGGAGCTGCCAACGTGCCCCGTCTGCCTCGAGCGGATGGACGAGAGCGTGGCCGGAGTGCTGAGCGTGCAGTGCGAGCACGCCTTCCATGCCGACTGCCTCACCAGGTTGGCCTTCTGGAACATTCGTCTGTACAGTACGGTTTTAACTTGGCTTCTCTGCAAGTAGGCTTCGCCTGCGCACACTAAGTACCGCCAAATGGGGTAGTGTCCTGCCTAGTCAAATCAGTTACTTTTCATGATCTGTCAAAACGAAGTTTTACTATGGAAAATGTACTGAAATAGCAAGGTGTGACGTTATAGTTTGTATTACTCAATTGCAACACTGTAATGTTCTTCAATAGTTACATTGAGTTATGTAAGACTGGGTTATATTATAGAGTTCCTATCGTAACCCCGGTATACTGTTCACACTATAGAAGGAATATTGTTCATCACAGGGGTTGGAAATGCAAAGTCAAAACTGAGATTAATATATTAAAATCGCAATTAATTCTAGGATAAGTACATATGGTACGCGCGGCGTGAGACGACTGGCGAGTTGCCGGTCGGTCCGCTAGCGCATTGCTTAAAACTACGTGTCAGCAAAACGTGTGTCCCTACAACACTTTCAATGGTTGTTTTATTATTTTTTTATTTGCTAAAACTGTAAAGTGAAAACCGAAATACATGTTCAAAGGTATTTTTGGATAATCTTTTTAATTAATGACTACTCGCAATCGAAGCTCTCGTAGCCCTGCGGTGCCGGTGTGTTTGTAACGATCACACTGGTTAAGCAGAGTTGGGTGCGGTCAGTCAGTTGATGGGTGACCGCCTAGTGGCATTTATATTACGAGCGCTTCCGTGTTTCGGAAGGCACGTCAAATTGTTGGTCCTGGTTTTCGTTGTGTTTACGCCCAATGAAAGTCGTTAAGCCATGTCAGATACCCTTGGGTGGCTTGAAAAATTCTGACTGTTAAGTGGCCACTAGCTTAACACCATCTCCCAATCCGCGGTGGGCTCGCTTGGGAGATTATAGCCTATACTTCCTCATGTGTGAGGAAAGACCCTTAGCTCAGCAGTGGGCTGTTACGGTTGATGATGATATGACTCGCAATTAAATTTATATGCTTTCAACTACCCAAATGGTCGCTGTCGTATACTGGCCGCCACGGCCACCAACCTACAAGCTGTCACGCTGACGCGATTATGAGAATGGAATAAATAATTGCCAATAAACTAAAATATCTACGATTTCATGTTTTAATGTATGTATATGATATACAACTTCAGAGCTGCCCTGCCAAGTTAAAACGGCCGTACTGTACATAAATTAAATATTGCAGGTTAACACCATGTCATTTTAAATTGAATGCTAATAGTTAAGGGGTAGATCAAATTATGAACAAGAGACTATTTTTTGCATTTCTTTTTACTCTGTACATAAACAATACATGCACTAAAATTAATAATCCCAATCTAAATAAATAAAAAACGTCGACAAAAGTAGCGTTTTAGTGCAGTAGTGAAGGTTTATGCAAAGTATGTTTACTAAATAAATAATATTTAGCGTATTTTTGAAGTGAAAACTTGTTTAGCGGCGTTGAGCACTTTTGTGGGATGGGTAAAAACTGTGAAACTCGCGTCAGGTCACGTGTGCTGATCTAAAAACCGTAAGACGGTTGGAGAGTAGTGTTGTAACACCGAAATCGATAATCAAGTTTTCGCTTCTGCCGGCACTCCCGGAGTGCAATGCTGCCCGTTTTTTTTTCTCTTTATTTTGTGAATGTGTGAATTCTGTTTCCCTTAAACCACGTGCACCTGATGAAAAGGACCTTTCGCATATAACTGTGAAATAGGTGGAGCGACGCGAGATGCCCCGTCTGCAGATGCGCGCAGACTCCCGAGCCGAGGGCCAGCGCGAGGTGCTTCCAGTGCGACTTGGCCGACGGTGAGACCTATCTCAAATTTAAATATGCTCGCAAAACTACACTACCGGACACATCTATCGTAGTCCGGTCAATTTAGACATAAAAATTGTGGTTAAATAACAATAATTCCCACAGAGCCAAATTTTGGTGGACAGCTGGGGTTTACCATTATAAATAAAGTTTTAAAAATCCCCATCGATCCTATGTGTGCTAAAAAAGTTATTCGGGTCGAAAGGTCAAAGTTTGAGGTTTTTTAGATTTTTCTCGAAAACGGTAAGTTATATCAAAAAGAACTTTAAACCAAACTTGTAGACCTTAGAATTATCTACTAAAATGGTTCTTATAATTTTTTTCCTAAAAGTTACCATTCCTGAGATATCGCGATTCTAAGAGTCACAATTGCCTTGAGCGCTCGCCTTCGCGATTCAAGGAAAAACACACCAAGCGGCCGCTACCTTGTTACTAAAAACATGATAGCAGTCAAACTACTACAGCTACACGGAAAAAAAAACGACGTAGGGATAGCTTATTATATGCAGAACCAATGTATATAAAAAGAAAATTACAACTAATAATTAAAAGTTCTCAAAAAAAGAAACAGGAAAATCATAGCGAAAAACCGACGAAATACCCTATTTTTTTTATGTCGGTTTGTCGTCGCATCAAACTTTGGACATTATGATAGTTTTACATAATTGGATGTAGTAATCTTGAGGATTACATTGATATATAATAGTAATATAAATATTTACATTATAAGAACAGACTTTCAAGAGTATGAATCTGATAAAAATATCTAAAGGAATCAAAACAATTAGTTAACCCAATAATCAATAGCAATATCAATATCTAGAACTTGACGGGTATTGTGCACTTAGAATCGCGATATCTCAGGAATGGTAACTCTTACGGAAAAGGATATAAGTGCCATTTTAGTAGATAATTCTAAGATCTATAATTTTGGTTTAAGGTTCTTTTTGATAAAACTTACCGTTTTCGAGAAAAATCCAAAAAACCTCAAACTTTGACCTTTCGACCCGAATAACTTTTTTAGCACACATAGGATCGATGGGGATTTTTAAAACTTTGTTTGTAATGGTAAACCCCAGCTGTCCACCAAAATTTGACTCTGTGGGAATTATTGTTATTTGAAATGTCTATTTTGACTGGACTATCGGGCCTCCTAGTGTTTTACGTTTTGACGGTCCCTACCTAAAAACGTTGTCACACGAGATCGCGGTCTTTCTTTGTCTCTAAGTACCTTTAATAAACTCTTCGGACAGTAGTACGGCTTAAATTCAGTTGTGCACTCACATTTATTTGGCTATGCCCGGCCTGCAGAAGTGGTACAGCTTTGGCGGCAATTTCAGGCCGAGTATCCATATTTTTTGGTCAAATCTGGCTCAAAGTTTGCAGTAGCCATATTATTGAACCAATAATCAGAAACATAAATAAAAAAATCCAACTTTCGCAAATTAAAAAAGTTTTCTTCTCCCTTGCATCGTTGAAAACAATGAACAGACTCGAATTTTCGAATTTTTTTTTTCACAATTCTGAATTCGATATTTAAAAAAAACATATTAAAAGGTTGACCAATAAATCAGCTTCAAAACTGCATACCAACTTATTGCTTCATTTAACATTTATATTTAGCTAGGGACCGTCAAAACTTAAAACACTAGGTGGCCCGATACATGTGTCCGGGAGTGTATATTGCATTATGACAATAATAATAAATTGTGGGACACAACTAACACACTGTTATCCAGTCCCAAACTAGGCGGAGCCTGTACTATGGGTACTAAACAACAAATAAATATTAAAACCCAGATACGAAGCCAACAGACATGTTCATGCACACAAATTTTGGTCCCGAGCGGAGATCGAACCCGCGACCTCCGACTTATTATTAATATAGGTGATAAAATATTTATATTTTCGGTAAAAATTTTAAATAAAAATACGAAAGTGCTTCAGAGCAAAGCTCTTTCTAACACCAGTGTCGCTTACGCCATCTTCTGGTGAGTAGCCGTATTTTTAAAAAATATTTGAAATTGGAAATAAGTTAAAATACAAAATAGTATCTCTGTATACAAAACTTGATCAAATTTGTACATACATAAAAAATACATACAAGAATTGCTTGTAGTCGCTTTATCTCTAAAGTTTGCAAAGCTAAAAATCTTTAATAATCAGGGTTAAGCAGATATAAGTAGTAATCAGCAGTTGCCTGCCTGACTATACCTAGTTTCCATCTATCTATTTTTTTTTTTTTTTTTTTTTATAAAAAAAAAGGGTGCAAACGAGCAGACGGGTCACCTGATGGTAAGTGACTACCGTCGCCCATGGACACCTGCAACTCAAGAGTCACAAGTGCGTTGCCGGCCTTTGAGGTGGGAGTACGCTCTCTTCTTGAAGGTTTGAAGGTCGTATCGGTCCGGAAATACCACCGGCGACAATTTATTCCACAGATCGGTTGTGCGAGGCAAAAAGTTTCGTGAGAATCTCACAGTGGTGGACCGCCAACTATCCAGGTGGTGTGCATGATAGTTTTGTCGCGTTGAACGTTGGCGAAACGCTGTGGCCGGTATAAGTTCGAACAATTCCTCGGAGCACTCCCCATGATACATGCGATAGAGAATGCAGAGTGAAGCTACATCTCTACGCAACGCCAAGGGGTCAAGTCGGTCTGAAATGTCCTGGCAATCGACGATTCGAGTCGCTCTCCGTTGAATGCGGATATAATTGAATTATCCTACTAATATTATAAATGCGAAAGTTTGTTTGGATGGATGTCTGGATGGATGTTTGTTCCTCTTTCACGCAAAAACTACCGAACGGATTTTGATGAAACTTTACAGTTATATAGCTTATACATCAGAATAACACATAGGCTATATTTCATCCCCGTATCCCCACGGGAACGGGAACTACGCGGGTGAAACCGCGGGGCGCTGCTAGTTTATTTATATACTTGAAAATACTCGTCAAACTGCATAGCAGTTTGTTGGCTAGCTTGCACTCTGTTTTACCAATAAGCAACACTTATTACTAACTAGCGACCCGCCCCGGCTTTGCACGGGTGTAAAGCTAACATTAAAACCTTCCTCTTGAATCACTCTATATATAAAAAAAAACCGCATCAAAATCCATTGCATAGTTTTAAAGATTTAAGCATACAAAGGGACATAAGGATATAGGTATATAGGGACAGAGAAAGCGACTTTGTTTTATACTATGTAGTGATACATAACTATCTTATTTTAAATATCTTATAGAAATCGCTTAAAGCGATAATACCGCCCATTGTAATTCTTTTTAAATCACTGTGTCAGTTATCGCATATTTTAATTGTTGCACAAATGTACAGTATTTCCATATAGCACCGTTCTGAATTGGAAAGTTGTCCCCCGTAGAGGAGCCTCTGTCGGAGCCCCTGAACGCGGCCAGCGGCGGGGCGGAGGGCCTGGGCCTGGAGGGCGTGGACGCTAGAGCGCTCTGGATCTGCCTCATCTGCGGGCACGTGGGCTGCGGCAGGTGAGGGCTAATAACCGACTTCCAATAACGTCTTATTAATCGACTAGCGGATGCCCAGCGGCGTTGCCCGCGCGGATTCCGTTTATTCCCGTTCCCGTGGGAATTTCCGAAAATCCCTTCATATTGGTTGCCTACGACATATTTAAAACACCTACATACCATATTTCAAATATTGGGTGCCCACCGGCGTTTTCCCGCTTGGATTTAGTTTATTCCCGTTCCCGTGGGAATTTCCAAAAATCCCTTCATACCAATTTTCTATGACATATCAGACACCTTCATACCATTTTTCAAGTTTCTAGGTGTTATCGTTTCGGAGTAGTACGTATTTCTCTTTTTAACCAGTTTTTATATTTTCCCGTGGGAATGAGATATTTTCCTGGAATAAAAAGTACCCTAGATGTTGACCCGGGTACTCAGTCACCAAAATCCGTCCAGTAGTTTTTGAGTGATGCGTGCACAACCAGACAGACAGACAGACAAAAATTCAAAAAATTGGTGTTTCGGTATCTATATCGATAACTATATACACTACTTAATGTACAGACACGGCCCCGTTAGAGTTTTATTATATGTATAGATATAGATTAAGCACGCACGAAACTCAAAGTAAACTTACGTACATTTTCATCACTAGCTCGACGGTGAAGGAAAACATCGTTAAGAAACCCGCAGGTAACAGAATTAATTCTGAGACATGTGTAAATAGACCCGGTCCGGCGATGCGCTCATCACCTATCACGTTTAGAGGTCCAATGTATCTCGTGAAATGTGGGTATATCCAGTAATGGAATACCTCTGTCTACCCCCTCGGGGATAAAAAAGGCGTGAGATTATTATCTATAATATATAAAGCTAGACTACCACTCACTCACTCACTCACTCACTGACTCATTGACATAATTGTTCTCCCAGAAGGAGTCGTTTTGGAGACAAGTCATATATGAGAAAAGTGTACAAGATGGCGGGGTGACCCCCTGTAATTGGCTCCCAAAGAAAAAGATGAATTTTACCAGATTTTGAATGTCGATTTTCGGCAAGATGGCGACACCTGAGCGAGTTGGCTTGTATGGCGGGGTTGGAGGTCTCATTACGTGGTGTTGCCATGTTTAACAATTTTCCCAAAATACCCCAAGTATTTTTTAACTTTTAATGCAAAAAGTCAAAACTCGAAATTTTATCATTTTGCAAAAACGAGTAACAGTCAACGGTACATTTTATCTCTCCCTATGACCTTTTGTAGGTTTTTTGATTTTTGCCTGGCAACACCGAAAGTTATGGTTGATTTAATTTTTAGGGTAGACCTCAAAAGACCCGAATTGATCTCCCAGATGCCGATATGCTACAGGGATGTGTTTGGTGTCATCGCATAGGGTATATCCTGTAGTTTACTAGAAAATCCCGAAAATCTGAAAAAACAAGATGGCCGCCCCTTTATTTTTGTTTTACTGAAAAAAATCAATTTTCTTAATCTTAATCGGCATTTTTTAGCCAGTTGGCAACACTTTGGAGAGTTGGCTTGTATGGTGCGATTGTAGGTCTCAGTAAACAGTGTTGCCATGAAAAAAAATATTTAACAAAATTTTATAATTTTTCGACTTAAAATGGCTAAAACAAGATGGGCGCCCAAAATCAGACTTTATTTTTCTGTCAAAATACGACCCCACAGAGACACGCGTGGCTGCTTGCGGCCTCGCGCACCGCGCGACATCTAGTCTATAATATATAAAGCTAGACTACCACTCACTCACTCACTCACTCACTGACTCATTGACATAATTGTTCTCCCAGAAGGAGTCGTTTTGGAGACAAGTCATATATGAGAAAAGTGTTCAAGATGGCGGGGTGACCCCGGGAAAATTCCGACTTTTCAAAAAAACAAAATGGCGGCCAGGCTTGCCTATCGTATCTCTTTTGTTTTCCTGCCGATCCGGTTGAAATTTTTGAAATCTGTAGAAATGTTTAGATGAATTACGAAAATAATTAAAAAAGTTGAAAAAACAAAATGGCGGCCGCGTAGTAGTGTTTCAAAGTTGGAGTGGTCTTAGACCCCACTTGACCCGAATTGATCTCCCAGATGCCAATATGCTAAAGGGATGTGTTTGGTGTCATCGCACAGGGCATATCCTGTAGTTTACCAGAAAATCCTGAAAATTTGAAAAACCAAGATGGCCGACCGGTGATTTGCTCCCAAAGAAAAGTATTAATTTTACCACATTTTGATTGTCGATTTTCGGCAAGATGGCAACACCTGAGCGAGTTGGTCTGTATAGCGGGGTTGGAGGTCTTGCTACGTAGTGTGGCCGTGTTGAAGAATTTTCCCGGAATTTTTCGTATTTTTTTACTTTTAACGCAAAATGTCAAAAGTCTAAATTTTACCATTTTGCAAAAACAAGTGACAGTCAGTGAAACATTTTATTCCTCCCTATGACCTTTTGTAGGTTTTTTGAATTTCACCTGGCAACACTGAAAGTTATGGCCGATTGAATTTTTAGGGTAGACCTCAAAAGACCCGAATTGATCTCCCAGATGCCGATATCCTACAGGGATGTGTTTGATGTCATCACATAGGTCATATCCTGTAGTTTACCAGAAAATCCCGAAAATCTGAAAAAACAAGATGGCCGCCCCGTTATTTTTGTTTTACTGAAAAAAATCAATTTTCTTAATCTTAATCGGCATTTTTTACACTGTTGGCAACACTTAGGAAAGTTGGCTTGTATGGAGCGATTGTGGGTCTCAGTAAACAGTGTTGCCATGAAAAAAAATATTTAACAAAATTTTATTATTTTTCAATTTAAAATGGCTAAAACAAGATGGGCGCCCAAAATTTGACTCTATTTTTCTGTCAAAATAAGACCCCACAGAGACACGCGTGGCCGCTTGCGGCCTCGCGCACCGCGCGACATCTAGTCTATATATATAAAAGGACAAGCTAAATCTAAAAATCAAGGCCCAGCCCAAACCGCTGAACATAGAAACATGAAATTTTGTGTGTACGTTTATAGAGTAGATGCTCGCTAAGAAAGGATTTTACGAAATTCAACCCTTAAGGGGATGAAAGAGGGGGTTGAAGTTTGTATGGGATAGTGTGATTTCTGCGTGTATCAACTTTAAACTTGGCAAAAATACTCTTCAAAACACACTATGAAATATTAGTTCTAGGATTTTTTTTAAATCATCCTCCAAGGGGGTAAAAGTAGGGGATGAAGTTTGTATGGAAAACCTTCATTTTTGGGTGTATCAATTCGAAACTTTGTAAAAATACTCCTCAAAACAAACAACAAGACACGTATTTCCGGATTTTTCAAAAACCATCCCCTAAGGGGGTGAAACAGGGGGTTGGAGTTTGTATGGAGACGTGTTATTTTATACGTCTATAACTTCAAACAATGCGCAAATACTCTTAAAAATAAATCATGAGACACGTGTTTTAGGATTTTTTGAAAATCATCTCATAAAGGGGTGAAAGAGGGGGATAAAGTTTGTATGGGATAGTGTGATTTCTGCGTGTATCAACTTT
This sequence comes from Ethmia dodecea, assembly GCA_963855545.1. Lineage (NCBI taxonomy): Eukaryota > Metazoa > Arthropoda > Insecta > Lepidoptera > Depressariidae > Ethmia > Ethmia dodecea. The sequence continues at coordinate 753,030 of OY979453.1, forward strand.
AAACTTTTTACAAATATTATTGAAAATAAACTTGATATATTAGTTCTAGGATTTATCGAAAACCATCCTCTAAGGGGTTTCATCCCCTTGGGGGTTGAAGTTTGCATGAATACCTTCATTTTTGGATTTATCAATTCGAAATTTTGTAAAAATACTCCTCAAAACAAACAACAAGACAAGTAGGTATATCTCGATTTTTCAAAACTCACAGGTGAAACGAGGTTGGAGATTGTATGGAAACGTGTGGTTTTTTTTTACGTCTATGAACTTGAAACTTATCATAAATACTCTTAAAAATAAATGATGAGAAACGTATTTTTGTATTATTTTAAAATCATTCCCTAAAAGGGTGAAATTAGGGGTTGAAGTTGGTATAGAACTTGAAACTTGGCACAAATATTCTTTAAAAGTCTCCATACAAAGTCTATTTTTTTTTGATAATTTATTATGGGTTGCTATTTTTTTTAGGAGAAATTTGTTTGTGCATCCCAAAATGTTGAAAAAATAAATGTCCACCCGTGCGAAGCCGGGGCGGGCCGCTAGTATTATATATTTATATAAAACAAATTACTAACTTCAATACCACGGATGACGTTGTCACAGGAAATTTTATAATGTGTAGCGAGTAGCAACACTACATAAAACGCGCCAATAGACGACCAAGTTCTAAATCGCGCTATCGAAGTTTCCTAATGAGTTTCTATAAATACAACTGTGCAACATCAACCGTTGGACCGCGGTCCCCAGGCACGTTCAGCTCCTAAAGGAAAATCTTTCGTTTTCACGACGGAGGAGCATTCCAACTCCACTCCTCAAAAAGTGTATAAATATTAAAATTTTGGCAAATGTGAAAGTGTTTATGATTTGATTATTCGTCAACTACCCTATTGGGAAGCCCAAGTTTTGGTGATTGACTGATCTATTTCATTCAGGTACGAAGGCGGTCACGCTGCGAAGCATTTCCTGGCTTCAAACCACACGTACGCTTTGCAACTGGGATCCAACAGAGTATGGGATTATGCAGGTAATTTTATTTTCATCCCTCCGGGCGGGAAGTGGCAACTTTCGGCCCGCTGTGCTAAACGAAGTTGCCGCTTTCGAAAAAAGTATACACACCTCGGGAAGTAAATAAGAACGCCTCAGCAGGCGTATTCAGGGAGCTTCTATATTCGACTCAGAATCGGAAAATCTGTCGAAAATGGTCTATTCACAGATGTCGGTATCAAAAACGAATGTCATATTTGACATAAGAATTCGGAAAATTTTCCGTGGCTGTCAGAAATGCCTAGAATACAGTTTCCGAAGTCGATAGATTCGACTTCGGAAATTTTTTCACTCGATCTGAATCGAACGGAAACGGTGTCGAGCCTCCGTGAATACGCCTGCTGATCACATGTTTGTAGACCTCGGCTTATTTCTACACCATTGCAATATGTCGAATAGGGTAGTGTCCTACCTAGTCAAATCAGTTACTTTTTACGATCTGTCAAAACGAAATTTTACTATGGAAAATGTACTGAAATAGCAAACCGTGATGTCATAGTTTCTAGTACTCAATTGCAGCACTTTTTTTTTATTGTTTTATTATTTTGAAACTTGCTATAATTGTAAATTGAAAATCGAAATACATATTTTGAGGTGTTTATGGATAATCTTTTTAATGAATGACTACTCGCAATTTAATTTCGATGCTGTCAACTACCCAATTCATGCAAAATGCCACTTGCTGGCCGCTGCAGTAATGTGCTATCGTCCCAGGCAAAGAGATTTAAATATAATAGGGCATAGAGAGGCATTGGGAATATTTTCATACAAAACTTTGAAGCCTAAGCGTCATGTCCTTGTCATGTCAGTTAGTATGAACGCGAGCTGTCATCCGGTCGAAATTGTACTAGACTTATTCCACTTGGAATAACTTTTGACTTCAAATTTCGTCGCTTTGTCCCCTCTATGCCCTATATTTACATCTCTTCGGTCCCAGGCGACAACTTCGTGCACCGGCTGGTGCAGAACAAGGCGGACGGCAAGCTGGTGGCCTCGGACGGCCCCCCCACGGACTCCCCCCCCAGCGACAAGCTGGACAAGCAGCTCGAGTTCACGTACATCCTCACGCACCAGCTCGACAGCCAGCGGGCCTACTACGAGGAGAAGCTCAACAAGTCAGTGCACATGACGGGAGCCTACACGAATTAACACGGCTTGGGTGGGGTGTAACGTGAAAAGTGATCAAATGATATTCCGTACTTGTGTACGTTCTGTAATACTAAACTTAGTCTTCATTTAAAAAGGGACTTTCCAGGCCACGTTTCTGAAAATTGCTCACAGATGGCGGCCTATAATTCCTTAGGTCCATATCTGATGCCCTGTGCATTAATGAATTTGTAAAAATAGTATATTACACATCTAGGAAAGTAAAATAAGAAATGTCTCAACGGTGACCTCAACGACTATGAAAAGCCGGGTTGGGTGGTGTACATATGACGTGAGGGTTCTAAAAGTGATCAAATGTGACGGGCCTGGTTGCTCAGATAGTAGTGACCCTTTCTTCTGAGCTGGAACCCGCAGCTGGAGGCCAACATTTGTGTTCATAGATCTGTTGGCTTCGTGTCTGGATATTTAATATTTATTCAAGTAGTCTATCAGTGATTCAGTACCCATAGTACAGGCGATCCTTTTATCACATAATGTTAAGGCAACTTTTCCATCACTGAATACGTGCTCGTTGTTCAAACTAAAATAAACCCTATCGCCCTCAGAATAGAGTTGGACCACGCAGCGGAGTGCGAGAGGCTGACCTTGAGGGCGTCTGAGGCGGAGGCCAGCTCGAGCCAGCTGCAGGCCCAGATGGCCCAGCTCACCAGGGAGAATAAGGCCCTCGAGAAGAAACTACACCAGGTCACCGCCAAGTTAGTAGCCTGATGACTCTTCGTTTACTTGTATTACATTATTAGAGCAGTGATAGCTTCATGTGCTCTTGACTGTACTTCTGATATGTAAACGTGGCAGGTGGCCACATTTAGGAGTCCAAAAATATTGATGAAAAGTCTGTTTTCCAGCAAAAGAATGCCTCTGCCTATCCCCGAGGGGGTGATAAAGGCAAAATTTTTGCCTATCTGTCCGACTGCATATTACAAACGTGGCCTGCATATTACAATCCCATTTCAACTTGGCAGATTTTTCGCCAAAATCAATGAAAAAATAAATTGTTCATCATAAATAACTAGGACACAGTACAAAAACAGATCTAGTTATCTTTATAATAAGATAAATAAGGAACTACAGATATATTCAATGACACTACATGACTGTAAATCTACCCTAATCACATGGCTAAACCAACAAAATTATGAATCATGCGAGCTCTTACTTCGACCTGCATCTTAACGTATTAACTAACTCTGTATGGTTATAACTGTAGTAATACAATATTTATTTTCACTTACCACACCACATACAAACACACATTAAAGTTTAGTGGAAGTTGCTATCATATAAGCTTCCGATCCCAAGGTTCTGCCGTAGGGCTAACACACAAATAATCAAACACACACACACAACATACACATCCTACACATGCACACACCACACACCCCAACACACACAGCAAACACATTTCTAATATAAATTTTGTTAGATTATGTTTTCTAGTAACTATTATGTACTTACTTACCTTAAAATTTACCTTCTATTAATTTAATTATTTAACTTAGCTTACAGACTACAGTCTTAAATTAAATTAAAACTGTATAGTTATGTTTCTAGTATAGTTTACTAGCAGCTATCGCGGTTTCACCCGCGTAGTTCCCGTTCCCGTGGGAATACAGGGATAAAATATAGCCTATGTGTTATTCTGATGTATAAGCTATATAACTGTAAAGTTTCATCAAAATCCGTTCAATAGTTTTTGCGTGAAAGAGGAACAAACATACATCCATACATCCAGACATCCATCCGTACAAACTTTCGCATTTATAATATTAGTAGGATTTAACATTATTTACCTCACGCTATGGAAGAGCGGATCCTCCTGGCACAGACATTCTTATGTTTAAAAGGAGGGTCCTAAACCCTGAAATACTACTCTGTATGGTTAATGTAAATAAATATTTTTTCATTTTCATTTTTCAAAATAAACCCAATTTTAAAACAAAGTTCTTTTGCCAAACTGCAAGACAGTTTGCTGGCAGAGGGATAATTTTTTACACGCTTCATTTTAGCTTAAAAAGGAAAACATTTCGTGAGGAAACCTGCAGCTCCCAGAATTAATTCTGAGACATGTGTTACAGCAACTCGGGCGATGGGCTCACCGATGATCACGTTTTGGCGTCCAAAAAATATACTGATGAAATGTGGGCCCAGATATGAAATACCTCTGCTTATCCCTTCGGGGACAGTAGGATTGAGCATTTTCAACTGCTGGGAATAATCGTAAATAAATATGAGCCGGTAATAATAGGGTTGTGTCCTACCTAGTCAAATCAGTTACTTTTTACGATCTGTCAAAACGAAATTTTACTATGGCAAATGTACTGAAATAGCAAACCGTGACGTCATAGTTTGTAGTACTCAATTGCAGCACTTTTTTTGATTGTTTATTATTTTTAAATTTGCTATAATTGTAAATTGAAAATCGAAATACATATTTTGAGGTGTTTTGGGATAATCTTTTTAATGTATGACTACTCGCAATTTAATTTCGATGCTGTCAACTACCCAATAGTGTTGTGACTACTAGGGTGTCGTCGCTGCAGAGCTCGCTGTCCGAGGAGCGCGGCTTGGCGGCGGCCTTGGCAGCCGGCCACGCCGCCTGGCGGGACAGCGCCCGAACCGCCGAGGAGGCCTTCGCCAAGGAGGCACGTCACTGAATCGCTCTTCATTGGATGACTATGACATATCAATGGTCAGACAATAGTGTTGTTTTGACACTTTTCAGAGCAAATGTCATTGTCATTGTCATCCAACTGAAACCGTTGAAATTTTGTAGAATTGGCCCCCAGTTCTTGTTGTTTATTACGATGTTAGGTGACTTAAACAAAACACCGTGTAAACTAAAAAAGCTTTAATATTAGGAAAATATATATCTTTGACAAAATTTATAATAACGTGCGGTCACCGCGCAGCGTTGCTAAGTGTTCCATAGAGTGTTTTTGTCTATGGAAGTCTCGATGGCGGGCTGGCCGGCGATCCCCGACGCGTCCCGCTTCCCCGCTAGGGCCTTATGCATAATCAATTCTATTTATGTATACTTCTTCATGCCCGGAAACGGCTCCATCTGATGAAAAATTGTATACAGATACAGTTGCATAGTTGTGTTTCCTGTTAAAACGAAATTTTACACAAGAAATTATTTTTTTTAAATAATACGGCTACTCACCAGCAGGTGGCGTCGGAATACGGATAGCTATGTAGGGTTTTTCTGATAATCCTTTTAATAGTTTATGCGTGAAAGAGCAACAAATATACAAACTTTCTCGTTTACAATATTAGATATATTTATTAAGATTAATTGATTAGTGTAATCGATTCTGCGGACCAGCTAAAATTCCTAATTTTAAGTTAGTTCGTTCGTTAAGTTCTTTTCCACCGATTTGGAAAGGAAAGGGACAGAAATAAGCTCCATGTCGATTTACAATGTCACAAATGCCAAAATCACAAAATTGAACCTTCACATCTTATTCAAATACACGTGTTTACCAATTTTAGCGACGATGTAACAAGGTCATGGATAAAAGTGACAGATAAGACATCAAATTAGATGGTTTTAAAATGTTTGACATTACTCTATAATCTATAGTTTGTTTCTGTCCTTTTTCTTCCGAATTCTATAAAGAAGGATAATTTCTTGAAATTATTAATTTTAGCTGGTTTGCAGAATCCAGTCCAGTGTCTAAATAAATTTGAGAAATATACATAAATTTAGCCTATTTAACTGTGAGAATGTTCTTCTGTATCCCTTTAATCTAAGTGCGCCAATAACGATGGTTGCAGATATCCGACCTGAAGGAGCAACTCCGCGACGTGATGTTCTTCGTGGAGGCCAGAGGGCAGCTGGAGCAGTCCTCGACGGCCACCAGCGAGGAACTGGCAGAGGCCAGTGTGGCCGTCGCCCCGCCGCCCAACAAGCCGCGCAGGAAACGACGCTAAGACAGAGGCAGAGGGACAGTTAACACCATAAAACTCTATGTAATTGAAATACGATTCAAAACCAATTAAAAATTTAAACTGCCTATGCACTCGATTCTGCATTACAGCGACTAAACTTATTTTAGTTTACTCCTGTCAAAAGAAAAGAGACAACAGATATTTAGTCCTGTCAAATTAAAATTAGTCTGCTCATGTATGGCGTGTTTAGCTATTTCAGCGACGATTAACAAGGTCGTGGATAAAAGTGACAGATAAGCACGTTCATAGTTCAAATTAGTAAGTTTTTAGATGTTTGACATTAACTCTTTAATCTATGGTTTGTTTCTGTCCTTTTTCTTTCGTATTCTATGGAGAAGGATAGGCTAACTTAAAATTAGGAATTTTAGGTGGTCAGCCAGAATCGAGTCCTATGCCCGTTAAAGGGTTAAGACTATCACTAAGAATACATCCAATATGTATTCTTAGTGATATAGTCTACTTACTGTCTGGAAAAAAATATGACGTATAAGGTATCTAGAGCCGAAGTTATACACGAGAGTAATTGTTAAATATAGTCATGTTTAATGCAATTTACAAAATCTAGAAAACTACGCAGACTATGTAGCAGCTGGCGGTTGTAGGTAGTTTGCGCATGAATGGAAGCTACGAGCCTGTTTCTTTTAAAAATACTATTTTAAATATTTCAGTGTGTAATATTGACTACAATTGAGTAACGTATATTAGTTTAAGCAAGAAAAAAAATGTTGTAATAAAATATATTTTTTTAAGTAACAATGTTAAATGAATCTATTACACTTACCTTTCACACCATATTTTTTCCAGACGATAAAAAAAATCAGGCTGTATATAGTTGTATTGTATATAAACTTAAAACAGGTTTCCTCACTACTAACCGCGCAGTCTACTCAAAAGATTTCAAAATAAGTTTTATGTAATCAGAATAGAACCCAAATTGCAATAGGGTTGTGTCCTACCTAGTCAAATCAGTTACTTTTTACGATCTGTCAAAACGAAATTTTACTATGGAAAATGTACTGAAATAGCAAACCGTGACGTCATAGTTTGTAGTACTCAATTGCAGCACTTTTTTTGATTGATTTATTATTTTTAAATTTGCTATAATTGTAAATTGAAAATCGAAATACATATTTTGAGGTGTTTTGGGATAATCTTTTTAATGTATGACTACTCGCAATTTAATTTCGATGCTGTCAACTACCCAATTACTTAGTCGTATTATGCGTGTCGCTCGCGTATGTTGCTCGATTGTATATTATGGGCTATGGTGTGACCTCGCTTTACACTGGGATTCTCTTTCTCTTGTGAGTAGGTATTTTGTTAGTATAAGAAACACAATGTTAAGCTAGAGTGAATCAGAATACACTTGAATTGCTGCAAATTTCTGTGATAATGATAAAGTAAAAATAGATGTAAGAATATTTTGTTTGTTTATTTTGTTGTATTATTATTATTATCAAAATTGAATGTCTTAAAAATATTTTCGATACGTACCTCCATAATTTTGTGATAGATAAATAAAAGTTAAAATCTAATTTACGATTTGTTTCATTTTAAATATGAATAACTAGCTGTTTCGCGTAGTTCCCGTGGGAATACGGTCATGAAATAGAGCAGAATTTCTGAAATCGGTCCCGTAGTTTTTGAGTTTTTAAATCTTTCCTCTATGAAATATTAGTGTAGATGTGTCTTTGTTGGATGAAAAGTTAGCAATATCTTAGAATTTATAAAATAAATAATCTCACGCCTTATATCCCCGAGGGGGTAGGGAGAGGTATTCCATTTCTGGATATAAGTACCCACTTTTCACCAGATATTCTTTGGACCCCTAAACCACAGAACACTTTTACTCCTAGCGGCCCTAAACGCTAAACGTGATAGTGAGCCCATCAGAATTTGTAATAGGTACAATATATGTTTAAAATACTTATAATTAGTTATACCAATTTTCTCGAGATTTATGTGTGTTTTTTTGTATGTTGTGGATAGTCTTTTATAATATAAATATGATAATCTGTATGTTTAAATGTTTCTTACTCAAGGATTAACACAGGATACTTTTTATCCCGGAATGCGGCAAAAGCTAGTATTTATATAGGAAATTTCCAACCTATCTATGAAGTAACGATTCTAGCCGTTGAACCCCAGGTAATATATAAGGTGGTGGGACAAGACGTCCTACTACCTTATATTATATTACCAGGATAAAGTAACAAGTGATCTAGAAATACATTTCACTTCTTCTGGTGCAGTAGGGTTACAGAAAAACAAGAAGTAGGTACTTATTCTTACATAATATTTTGAAAGTATTTAATGCATCGCTAGGCAGAATAAATCACAGTCACATACTTCATTAGGTATTTAAAAAAAAACCTCACAATCTGTGCAGTGTTGTCGTTTCATATAATTTAACACAAAATCAAGGGATCAAATTATGTTAATAATAACATTGCAATGCTATTTGCTTACGAAAACGGAAAAATGTAACTGTCACTGAACTCATGGTACGTTAAAAAGACTAACCACGTATTATTAACATTTTTTTTATTAGCGTACAAGACGACGAACGCTTCATGGGCAAAGAACTATAGTCTCAATATCACAGCTCAATATTATGTCAAAAAGGGTAATATTGTTTCATAAAGCGGCAACATTTACAAAAGTACAGATGGAAGCTGTAAGGACTAGAATCCAAAGGCCATTAAACAATTAAAACACTCGGGGACTGCCGCGGTAAAGCTATTGCATAGCATTTTGTATCAACAAGACTGCCGAAAAGAAACGACGTTAGACAATGCACGGCCTTCAAGCCACACCTCCGTGCCCGTCGGAGTGGGGAGTGTGAGGTTTTTTTTCGTTACGGAATTTCTGGATTCGGTCCCCCCGCTCAAGGCCCTCGATAGAAGCTATGCAATAGCTTAAAAATCACCACCAGTGTTATATCCCACTATACAAGTTTATTAAAAAAAGTGTTGGAAAAATCTGAAGTGAAGTGTTAACTAACTAACTAAAAATAAAGACTTGGTTTAAAGGCCATGCAGCCAAACCACAATCTCAAAAAAAAACACAGCCAGCCAAACGAGGTGACTAGGGATGCGAAAGTGGAAAAAATATCGATATTAAAGAGTATCTATATATTGGGTTCGATTCTGCATTACAGCCTTTGAGTATTAAACCAACCGGAGAAGCCACTGACAGGCGTTCCCCTCTGCCAAAAAAACGTGTCGGTCAATGAGCATACCGGTTAAATACAACTAGTTTGTTTGAGTTCAAGGAGTTCTTGTATTGGTGAATGTATTTGTGTGCACCTAGTTCAAGCTAGTGTTTAATTGTTTTGTCAAAAAATGCTTTTGTTTTAACATTATTTGTGCTTGTTTCCTCGTCCCCCGCGCAGAAATTGGCAGACTTTTTTGCAAAGAAACTAGTGCGCGTGACGTCTCCTGTTGGTTTAATACTCAAAGATTACAGCGCCTTAACTTATTTTAGAGTAGTCCTGTCATTTTTTTTCTCATAGAGAAGAAAAGAGACGAGTGATATTTAGTCCTGTCAAATTAATAATAGTCCTGTCAACTAAGGCATTTCATAACGTGTTTAGTGCATAAGTAAATAAGTCACGACTAAAATACAGCATCTGACAGGACTAAATTCGGTAGGTTATCTTCTATCCCTTTTCTTTTTTGAGGTAAAATAAAGACAGGAATAAACTAAAATAAGTTATAAAATAAGTTATAATATATAAGTTATAAAATACCGAAAGCATTTTTAATTCCTAAAAAAGAACGACGAAAATAGTGTTTTTTATTGATGCTTGAGCCTAAACAAGTATAGGTAAGTACACAATTTAATCGGCAGTGGTAATGAGATATCATGGAGATTAGAAGCACTCTTTGTCCCAATGATGGTTTAATAAATTAATAGTAATAGGATTTACGTGCACGTAGTCTTCTTACTGTTTGTTTTGCATTTCATATAGTTAATGATGCGCGAAAAGCATAGAAAGAGTAGGTAACTATTTAGCAACATTAAACACTAAACCAGAGTTGCGTTAAAAATATATTGAAATTGATACGATAGAGTATCGACTTAAAATAAATATGGATAAATCGCTATTAAAATATCGACCATATATTCTAAATCAATAATTGTATGGAAAAGTATCGATATTTTTGCTCATCCCTAAGCGAGACTAACAGACAAGAGCATGACAAACGTGCATTTCAAATAATTTCGATTAAATATTTATGGTGCTAAATTGCTAATTATAAGAAAATCATTATTATATCAGTGTTGTTCGTGATTTCATTGGAGATGATGATGTTATAGTGTTAAGTAGGATAAGAAAAATTCGATTCCTCAGCAAATCATTGTTGAGCGTAAGTCGTCAAGGTAAGCATTTTGATAGCTACGCTTGCGTGCAAAGCGGTCTAATTTCACATAACGGTGTAGTTGGAATGCACTGGTGCCTTCTTGCATTATCAAAGTACATGCCACATATAAAACGACTGTTTTGCACGTAGAGTTCAGCCAATACTGGTTGGTTACATAGTTTTCTGACAAGTTTTTTGCAGAGTCAGCGTTTGCACTCGCTGGGCTGTCGAAGAGTCCCCGCTCTCGTAGCGCAGTTTTGCCACAAACTAGCCTCTGTATTCCCCATGCCAGAGCGCTCAGTATGTTGCAACTCTGCCTCGCCGCGCGTTCATTGCTCCGATAAAATGACGAGAGAATTGTAACGAAAGTCTGCAGTGAGCGATGGAAAAAATCCAACTGTTAATGTACATTGGGTTTTTAATGCCATCGTTGTTTGTTGACTATCTTTCAACTGCTTTTCTGTAAATTTTGTGAGAAACAAGGTAATTTGGGTCGAGTTCTCTGGTCTCGATGAACTATTTTATTGACAGGTGCATAGGTGCTGGAAATAGTACACTGTAAAGTAGGTAGCTAAATAAAAGTTAGTTTTTGGTTAGACTATAATTTGTGTTTTTAAACTGCCATTGAATCTTTTTAGAAAGAAAAGAAAGAAAATAAATCTTTTCTTCCATTCTTATCCATTCCATCATAATTATAGTCTAGTCTAATCATAATTTATATTGTTTCAGTATGAGTAAATACACACGAAAAAGTATTTTATTTAGATAACTATCACTTAGGCTGGATGCCACCAAAAAAGGAGAGCTTATTTATTTATAAACACACTAGCGACCCGCCCCGGCTTCGCACGGGTGCAATGCTTATAAGAACTTTCTTTGCTATAAACCTCACGGAGCCCGAGACCTTTCCAACGAATGCAAAAACGTGGAAATCGGTCCGGCCGTTCTGGAGTTATATCGTCAGGAATGAAAACCCGACTTATTTTTATTTCTAAACACATTTTTTAAATTTAATCATAAAGGGTCATTTTCATTGATAGTTACCACAGTCATTACCCCAAATGCAGGGAGTGCCAAAGAAAATGAGGCTTCAACTAATGAAACTTATCTGTGGGTGTTCTCCTACACCCATGTGTGCCCTACCAACCAACGAAGGGCTTTAATGCTTATTCTATCATGGTTAAATTCAGCCTCAACCTACAACCTACTCAGTTAAGCACCAGTGGCCTATGGGGTATCAAGGAAATAGATAATAGGGTAGTGACTCCCTCAAGTCAAATCATTTACTTTTTATGAAATCTGACAAAATCCAAATTTTTAAAGGCTGTACCAAATAATACTGCATCTACATCATCATTTTAGTATTAAACTGTTTCACTTTTTTTATTGTTTCATTATTTTGAAATTAACAGAAAATGTTAACACATGTTTAGAAGTTTTTGTGATAATATTTGTAATGTATTATACTCTTAGTTTAATTTCATTACTGATTGTTACTACCCTATTCTACTATGTCTCGATCACAATCAGCCACGTAGCTAGGCAGGTGCGACAATGTATTTTTATGTCTCTTTAGTAAGCTGTACCAACTTTTTAGGTAAGTAACAAAAATGAGTGAAAATGACCAAATTATGGGACCACCAGCAAAGAAAGCAAAACTCGATGAGAAACTTGATACAGAAGAGATTCATGTGGAACGTAACGACAATGAATTCACTGAAGATGTGGACATAGATAATGCCAATAACGCGTTCTCATCCAGCGAGGACAAGTACAGCAACTTCGTGACTGCTGAGGAGCTGGACAAGCTCCGAGAGTTCCATGTTCTGGACGAGGTCAAGTCTAACGATGAGGACAGCAACAATGAAGGCGACTCTGACAGCTCTGATGGTAGCTTTTATTTGTTCTTATTTAGTAGTACTATTAACCAAACAACTGAGAGTTTTCCTTTTATTTCTTCAAGTAGAGATTAGTGTATTATATAACTAGCGACCCGCCCCGGCTTTGCACGGGTGCAATGCTAATACTAAAACCTTCCTCTTGAATCACTATTAAAAAAAACCGCATCAAAATCCATTGTGTAGTTTTAAAGATTTAAGCATACAAACCGATACAAAGGGACATAGGGATATAGGGACAGAGAAAGCGACTTTGTTTTATACTATGTAGTGATAATGATCTTGAAAATGTCATCCCACAGCTATTTTGTTTGACATGTCATCAGTAAATAAAGCCAAAGTTTTATTGTTTAAAATTCTTCCATATTGGAATTATTGATACATTTAGGAGACTGTCAATTGCGTATTTTACTATAGCAATTATTTTAATTTCAATTATAATATTTCGAGTTCTATTTGGGTATACATAAATATAATTATTTATCATCTCTCCGGGCGGAAAGCGGCAAATTTCGGCCCGCTGCGCCAAACGAAGTTGCCACTTTCCGCCTTCGTCGAGAAGAAAAAAAAGTGTACACACCTCGGGAAGTAAATAAGAAAGCCTCAGATCACATGTTTGCAATTACATGTGATCTGAGACATTTCTTATTTTGCTTCCCTAGATGTGTAATATACTATATTTCCACAATCATGGTAACATTTAATAACATATTATGTACTCTCACCTCATCTGACTGTGACTTGAGTCCCCCACATTTGTAGACAAATCGGTGGAATTGCCTGAGGATGAGATTGAGAAGATGCTGGACGAGAACCTGCCCGAGGACTTCAAAGGAGCCCCCAAGCCTAAAGAGAAGCCATACAGCACCAGGCAGAAGGTTATATTGGAAGGTAATTTTCTTTGCTTACTTTCTTGGTTACTCTCAATGATTAGTGACGTCTGGGTTGGACAGTGTTTTACAGTCTCTGTCCTTCTGACATTGTTGAAAAATAATATACTCCCTTTCATCCTCGAGTGGGTAGGTATATTAAGCGATACTGTGTATTATAGTAATGAAGATAAAGTCTATTCGCTGCTGGCCGCTGCCATCTCGGTGTGAACTGAGCCTAAACAGTACATAAAGAGTAATGTGGCTTACTTCCTCATATGTGAAAGACCCTTAGCCCAGCAGTTGGTTGTAACGGGTTAATGACGAGAATCCGCATTCTTCTTTCTCATTGCAGACAAAGGCGTGAACCCCTTCGAGGTGCTCCCCCTGGACTGGATGATAGTGCGCCACTACAGCGGCATGCCAGTTTACATGCACCGCGCCTCGAGAGTCTGCACCCTTTCCAAGCCCTATTTCCTGGGCAAAGGCAACACCAGGGTAAGATGTCATTAAGTAGATGATGATGACAATGAGGATTGGAGTAGATTTCGGCAGACTAAAAATTTGGCACTCTGTAAAGTCAGACGGACGATAATTTTTAAAGTCATAAGAAAACATTGATGAAAATTGCATACTGGCGTGGAACATAGATGCGTCACGAACCGAACGCTTAGGCCGATCGTGACACTTTCTTGCGTGCAGCCGGCGTTCATCGATTTATAAGACGTTATCTCGTCAAAAAATGCGAGCCCTCGCGGTCGAAAGAACCCTCTCCGTTTAAGGCCCCCGGATCCCCGCCAAATTAATCACCCAATTAGTCTTCTAGACTACCTTAACTTATATCAGTCTTAGGCACACCATAAAATAACAAATTAAATAATCTACCTTATAAGTTCATTTCATTATGACAATGAATGTCCCTCATACTCATACTATATTTGCGAGATATGTTTGTCAACTAACAACTGTAATAATGTACAAAAATAAGGTTGTTGCTGAATTAAATTTATTCTATAAGAAATTTTTGGAACTCGAACTGTACGCTGTTCTATGCATTTAACTTTTAAAAAACCTACAAAATGTTTAAAGAAAATAACCTTGTTTATTTTCAGAGGCACGAAATCCCTATCAGCGCTATTCCCTGCCTGGCTTACCGAAAAGCGTTAGAGGAGGAAGAAAAACAGAAAGAGATAGATAGACAGATAGAGGAACAAATCAAAAACGGTACCTGGTTGCAGAAAACTGACGCAAATAACATTAAAAATGTAAATAAAGATAAGAATGACAAAGGAGATTTAGTTATAGAAATTGATGGTAAGACTGACTCTTTGAATAAAGCTAATGATGTTATTGAAAAGAAATCGAAATGTCCTATTAGACACGGGGCTGCCATTACCTATGAAACGGACGCACAAAGAGAAGAGAAAACTAAGTACAACACCAACAAAGACTGCGCAACTAGTCAACAAAACAATGGGAATCTAGTCAATGAGCTCAATGATAACAGTATAAAGAACCATCAATTCATTGATGACCAAAACATCAAAACTAACGTCTCTAACAACTTTGACGGCGACAATCAATCCACCTCCACCAACAAGGAAACCAAAGACAAATCTACCCTTTACATTGAAGACGAAAAGCAATACAGTCAATCTACATCCAAGAACAAAGATCAAACAGAAGACGCCCAAACCTCTCCAACGATAGACGATAAAACAAAAGACAGTTATTCCTCAAAGAAAGACGTAGAAACAAGAGACAGTCGTCCAAATGGCACAGACAAAACAAAAGACGCTCAGTCCTCAAAGAACGAGGTAGAAACAGAAGACAGTCATCCAAATGGAACAGACAAAAAAGACGGTCAGTCAGTGAACGAGGTGGAAACAGAAGCCGGTCTACCCAATGGCACAGACGAAACAAAAGACGGTCAGTCAGTGATCGAGGTGGAAACAGATGTGGGGGGCATCCCCCTAAACCGTCAGCCCGTGGTGCTCCCCGGGGGGCTGGTGATGCCCCCCCCTCGCGTGGAGACGGTCAGCACCAGCTGGAAGGCCCAGCACCTCACCCACGAACAGCTCACCGACTACTGCCGCAGCCTCTTCAAGTTCAAGACCGTCAACATCATGCATTTCAAGTGAGTTCGTTTATGTTTGTTGCTCAGTCTTCAGTTAAATTATTGAGGGTAAGGATTGAATCCCTATATGAGCCTTAATGGCTGTTGATAAACAAAAAAGTTTTTTTTCCGGTTTGTGTAAAGGCAATACGCTATCTACAATGTGACTGATAAATGGAGGGAATACTCCAAGTCACCCACTTCAAGAAGACATTTGTGTAAGAAGCCGATTTGTATAATTCTTTAGTTTTAGCGTATACTCGCAAAGTCAGCTGCGCGAGGTCAATGTCCCCCGGCGTGTGTGTGCAATACGCTAAGTTCAGAGATTTAAATATAATAGGGCATAGAGGGGCATTGGGAATATTTTCATACAAAACTTTGAAGCCTAATCGTCATGTCCTTGTCATGTCAGTTAGTATGAACGCGAGCTGTCATTCGGTCGAAATTGTACTAGACTTATTCCACTCGGAATAACTTTTGACTTCAAATTTTCCTCGCTTTGTCCCCTCTATGCCTTATTATATTTTAATCTCTTTGGCTAAGTTGTATAATATGGAAAATTCAGAATGATCGTGAGAATGAAAATTGTGTTTTATTTTTATTTATTTAAACTTTTTATGTGTACCTATGTAGAATATTGGTCGGTAACTCTTTTTTTGCGATGGCGCCGTCCACGCATAGAGATCAACAGTTATTTTTAACCGACTTCAAAAAGGAGGAGGTTATCAATTCGTTTGCATTTTTTTTTATGTTTGTTACTTCAGAACTTTCGACAAAACATAATATTATTTATTCTAACGAAATCCAAAATAATAATTAAAAGTTAATAATATAATAATAATATAATATAATAATAATATAATAATAATAATAATAATAATAATAATAATAATATAATAATATATAATAATAATAATATAATCTCACGCCTTTTATCCCCGAGGGGGTAGGCAGAGGTATTCCATTACTGGATATACCCACATTTCACGAGATTTATTGGACCCCTAAACGTGATAGGTGGTGAGCCCATCGCCGGACCGGGTCTGTTTACACATGTCTCAGAATTAATTCTGAGACCTGCGGGTTTCCTCACGATGTTTTCCTTCACCGTCGAGCTAGTGATAAATATGTACGTAAGTTTTGAAAAACTCATTGGTACATGCCAGGATTCGAACCCGAGCCTCACTGATTTTCGGCCGGCTCTTTAACCGTCCGGGCTATCACTGCTCTTTATAGTAGCTGCCAGCCCTCGGGTCACCACTTGCCTCGATCAGACGCGCGGATATGTCATTTAAAAACATCTTAGCCTCAGGGCCCCAAGGGCCCATCGTCTCTATTGCAAACGGCACAAAAAAGAAATTCCCAACCAGACCCAAATATTTTCTTGTCTTTGACGCTTCGGCAGAAACCGCGGCCGCACCAGGGCGAGAAGCAGTACCCACTACATGCGAAGAAGCCAGAGTATCAACGCAAGTGGCATCCCAAACTAAGCATCTGCCTAACTTCCAAGGAATAAGCGTCATTCCGTCCGGTCTCTTCCCATCAGATCTAAATAACCCATTGGGTTCCAAAATTGCTGGGATATTGGCTGCAGCTAAAGCCCGACGAATAACGTCATTCAAAGTGGCATGACGAGAGAGCCGACCAGCGCTCCTCTGGCAGGACAAGCCATGGTGCCCAAGCTCATCCACCGGCTCCCCACACATACATCGATGAGGCGCGTTCACCTTCAAGCCCAGACGCAGCCCAACAGACAAGGACAAAGTTCCGTTATCCAACAGGTTACCCAAATTGGCTGATGGAAAAGCCTGCAGCCAGTAACCTGATTCCTTTTCGAAAACGGCCAACAAACGCGCACGGTCCGGGGCATTCTGACTGCAGTCCAGAAGGCGTTTCTGCACTAACTTACAGAGCGGCTCATCCCACCCTCTCTGGCACTTGACCGATGCTGGCAAGTCACTCCGACAAATCGTGCTCCAAGCATTCCTGGCCTCCACAAGTCCCGAAATCTCCACGGAACCCAAGGCTGGGTTAAGAATTTTACCGGTAAGGAGATTCGAAGCATAAGCGCAAGACAAAAAAGCAGGCAAAGCAACAGACGAAGCCTTTCTAATACCCAAACCACCCAAGCGGACTGGAAGAGTAGCCTGATCCCAAGCAGCACCCTCGAAAGCACAGTTAACTATCCTGGAAAGGGTTTCCTTAATAACATCATCCAGCAAGCTCAATTGAATTTGATTCTTCCAAAGATAGGAACACCTGAGAACATACGTGAACCTTGGTACAAATAAGCAGGATCGTATAATAAAAAGAGCCATGTGAGCGTTCATCTCAAAAAGACGTGATGAAGACTGACGAAACCACTGTATTTGTTCGCTTACGTAAAGGGGAACCGCCTCATCTAAAACGGGCGCGCCCAACAAACGTAGAGTGTCTAAGCCCACAATTTTGATGCCCGTTGCCACTGAATTAAAATTATTTATTATGTCGTCACGAATCTGAGTCGCAACGGAAGGATTTACGAAAAGTTCACACTTAGAATGGTTTAACTCCAGACCAATGCTTGCAAAAGCCTGAATCAAATTATTTAGATCATTCAGGACAGTTGAAGCTTCACCACCCAGAGTGCCATCGTCCAGATACCACACGTTGAATTTTGAATCCAGGGCCTCCACTATCGGATGAATGGCTAGGCTAAAAATGGCAGGACCAAGGGGGTCCCCTTGTTGGCACCCGACTGAAGAAGTCAAACTATGATCTTTATAAACGAGCTTAGTCGGTGTACCATAGCACTGCCACAGATAGGGATAAACAGCAGGCGCATGTTCTTTGACCTCCCTCAAAAACGCACCGCGATCCACAGAATTAAAGGCATTCCTCACATCCACCTTAAGCAAAACCTCCGCTCCGCCGTGATCTAAAATAGAGCGGACTGCATGCACAGCTGCCTCACAACCCCCCCTCGAACCAAAACCAAGCTGTTTAGGCTGAAAAGTATTGCTGAGCGAAGGCAGTATCATCTTAACACAGATCTTGGAGACCACACGGCGCAAGGTGTTTCCAATAGCAATTGGCCTGATTCCCCCATCTTTCTTTTTTAGTGCGCAAAGATTGGCACCATAAATTATGTGCGTAATTTCTTGAGATACATTTCCGGATAGCATCAAATTTACAAGAGACACTAAGCTCACCAAGAGAGCCCTCCCTGCATCGCCAGTTGTGCCACACGTTAGATCTTTTAGATGCTGCGGTGAAAGACCATCAAGACCACTAGCGGATCCGCTTTTAAAGGATAGAATGGCCGATCTGACATCATCCACAGAAGCTTGAGGCGTAGGGTCCGAGCTCAAAGGTGGGCCAGGCAGCTGCGTCGTAGCGGTGGGAATGGGATGCTTGGACTCAAGAGCTCGTAATGTCTCCAAATTGTCTGGCGCAATCTCGTCCGAAGAGAATAATAACTGTGCGGCGCCCCTCAAATCACCGTCATTGACTTTGCCTTCAACCTTTTTAATAATATTAAAAGTGGCAAGTTTTCTGACCGCTGAACCGAGATTTTCCGAAGCCGAATCATCGAAACAGTTTCTTTTAATTTTTTGCGTTAAACTATCCGAACCACCAGGCTCACTTCGCACATGCAAGATCCTGTATGCAAAACAAAGTAAATTCTCCCAATTTTGTAAACTGCTGTCGGCTACTACTTTGTCTATAACTTTTTTAAGGGCACCAGCTACAGTCACTCTAGCGCCCCGTGGAATCCTTTTCACTACGGAAACACGTTGCTTACAGTCTCCAAGAAACTTCCAGAGAGGCCGCGCCGTAGGAGAGGCTTCGGGCGCAATATTAGACTCAACATGCGTGCTCCCTGCTAAATGAACAGCTGAAGTAGATGTCCCCGATTTGTGCACTTTGCCGGCGTGAATCTTCAAACCCCTACTGCCCCTGAAGTAACGAGGCTGAGAGCACTGGTCGCATCTCTCGTACCCATCCCAAGATGAAGGCAGCAAATGCTCCCCTAATGCCGATGGGCCTGCAATTGGGTCTGGTTGAGACTGCACAGACATAGTCACCTACATAATAAAAGTTAACATAAATAATTATTTTAATTATAAAAAGATGGTTTAAATAAAAAGGATTCACTAATCATTCAATACGTAAATGACACAAAATAAAAAAAAATGTATATAATAACAAAAAAGATAATTTGCACCGTTTGCTCGCCTAAATAAAAAAAATGTAAAATATGAAAAACATAAATCTAAATATAATATTAACAATGTCTATATCAATGTCTGTTTGCATTAAAATAATTCTAAAAAGTCAGTCCTAAAATATATATATATATATTTACAAACCAATGTCACATTGTAATTTAAACAGTTGGGTCATGGTCATTTTACAATAATAATATGTGAATCAAATTCCGGATAGTTCTTTAAAAAATTTTAAACATATTCAAAAAGATACATTAGTAGGTATGCCAAAAGTATTGGTCATGATTTTTACTGGTAACTAAATTCTATATTATAAAAAAAAAACATATATTAAGCTACCTAAGTAATACTTAAATTCAGAAAATAAAACAAACAATACAGTATAAGATGTCGACACCACCAGATTGATTCACCATGCAAACGGCGAGACCAGCCCAGAATGTGCCCTATAGCGAAAAAGCGCTCGTATTATAAAACTTTTATAACGCGCACAAGCAAAGAACTCTTAACTAACTAGGTAACTCTTTTATCTCCTGAGGATTTCCTCGATTTACGTACCAGTGTATAATTGTGCCTAATTTAAGATTTGATTTTTTTTGTTTGTATAGAATGGGCTTCGAAACTACTGAACTTCAAAAAATCTTTCACTAATGAAAAGCTTACTTTTCTGTGAATATCATGGGCTATATAACTTTCCCACGGTAACGAGACTTATGCGGGTGAAATCGCGCGGAACAGCTAGTGTATTTCTTCTTCTTCTTCGTCGTTCCCTCATGACTGAGGATCGCGACCAAGAACTATATCCCTCCATTTAACGCGATCAAGGGCTATGTGGGCTGCCCTCTGCATGGAACCACATGCTTGTCTAATGGAATCCGACCATCTTGCCGGAGCTCTTCCTCTAGCGCGCTTGCCTTCAACTTGCCCCAGTATCATGTCACGTTCGAGGCTGTGGTGTGGCGATCGCATTATGTGCCCAAAGCTAGTGTATTTATATCATCAAAATCAAATGTTTCTATTCAATGTAGGGGCTTACAATTTCTCTTATTGAAAGTCATTGCGACTCCACCGCTTCTATCTATCTTTGTTCGTATTCTAGTTTGAGTGTTCCTATTAAATATATTTTTCATTTCTCCGGGTGGGAAGCGGCAAATTTCGGCCCGCTGCGCTAAACCGCTTTCCGCCTCCGTCAAAATAAAAAAGTATACACACCTTAGGAAGTTAGTAAGAGAGCTGTTTACATGTTTGTAGAGACAATTACATTTGATATGAGCCATTTCTTATTTTACTTTCATAGATGTTTAATATACTATTTCGTTGGTTCTTTCAGGCACTTACGTACATATTTATCACTAGCTCGACGGTGAAGGAAAACATCGTGAGGAAACCCGCAGGTCTCAGAATTAATTTTGAGACATGTGTAAATAGACCCGGTCCGGCGATGGGCTCACCATCACCACGTTTAGGGGTCCAATATATCTCGTGAATTGTGGGTATATCCAGTAATGGAATACCTCTGCCTACCCCCTCGGGGATAAAAAGGCGTGAGATTATATATATATATATATATATATTTTTCAGGCGCTGGGCCGACCGGCGCAAGTACACGAAGGCGCGCAAGACTTTGCAGTACCCCACGCTGCCGGAGGGGACCAAGCTCATCACCATCCCCGCGCAGACGGGCTTGGGCCAGGACAACGGTCGGTGCAAACAAGCTTCTTAACCGACTTCGAAAAGGAGGAGGTTATCAATTCGACTGTATTTTTAAGCTATTGCATAGCTTCTATCGCGGGCCTTGAGCGCGGGGACCGAATCCAGAAATTCCGTAACGAAAAAACCTCACGCTCCCCACTCCGACGGGCACGGAGGCGTGGCTTGTTTATTGGGCATAATCCAAAGCCAAGTTATGATAGTAGATGGACGGACGGACGGACGGACGGATGGATGGATGGATATTGCATAGCTTCTATCGAGGGCGTGCATTGTCTAACGTCGTTTCTTTCGGCAGTCTTGTTGATACAAAATGCTATGCAATAGCTTTACCGCGGCAGTCCCCGAGTGCCACACGTCTTTTTATTTTTATGTTTGTCACATCAGAACTTTCGACTGGGTGAACCGATTTCGATGATTCTTTTTTTTACTGACTTCAAAAAAAGGTTTCTCAATTAGACCGTATATATTATATTATGTTTGTTCGCTGATAACTTCGTCGTTTATTAACCTTCCTTCCTTTTTTCCTGTTTGAAGTCGTTTTTTTGTTGAAAATTATATTTATTTAATAACTTTTGTTAAGTTTCTTGGTCTTGATACATCCCTCTAAATAAAGTGCTATACGTGTTTTTTTAGCTACCTTTTAATTAGTGTAGTCCCGTTGTCCCCATTGACGGTAAGTAAGTAAGTAACAACTCTTTATTGTACGTACACCAAATAAAAATATGCACAAGTGACACAGTGATCCAAAAAAAAGTACAATGGGCGGATTTCTTCCAGACAACCTTAGGATGGATGTAACTGTATCCCCATTGAGTGAATTATTAAAAATACTTTCCGTTGTCCCCACTATCCGTCCAATACCTACAGAAATAAATACATTTTTATTGCCTTGTGTCAGGCGGCAAGGCGGCAAAGCGCGACTGGGTGATGAACATGAACGGCCGCAGCTACCTGTCGGTGTTCCACGAGTACGTTCGTCGAGCTCTGCAGAAGCAACCCGTCTACGAGTTCAAGCAGCTCGGTAAGTACACTGGCTTTATCCCATCAACTAACGGTTAGCAGACACAATAGGGTATTTGATGCCTAGTCAAAGGGGTTACTTTTTATGATCTTATGGAGGAGCGGAGGTGGAATGCTCCTCTATCGTGAAAAGGGAAGATCTTGCTTTAGGCGAGGTGATCGTGCCTGTTGAGAAGGTCCAACGGTTGATGTTGGACAGTTGTATTTATACAAACTCATTAGAAAACTCCGATAGCGCGGTTTAGAACTCGGCCGCCTATTGGCGCGTTCTATGTAGTGTCGCTACAATCTGTCAAAACGAAAATGTACTATGGAAAGTGTACTGAGTACTGAGCTGTGAATTGTTGAAGATTGGAATTTCGCAAAATGTCACATTCTCAAATTTTCACATTCTCAAATTTTCACATTCTCAAAACGCCACATCGCAAAATGTCACATTAGCAAAACGTCACATTAGCAAAATGCCATTTTCTCATAATGTCACATTCTCGAATGTTTTATTTTTTATTTTGAATCTTGTTATTTTGATAATATGGGACTTGGTTAGTGTGGCTTTTTGCTAGTGTGGCATTTTTTTTTGTGGGACACTATTCCCACATGGTGGTTTCGTCCCAAACTAGGCAGAGCCTGTACTATCGGTACTATAAACAACTGATAAACATACTTAAATAAATATTAAACATATTTATCACTAGCTCGACGGTGAAGAAAAAAAACATCGTGAGGAAACCCGCAGGTCTCAGAATTAATTCTGAGGCATGTGTAAACAGACCCGGTCCGGCGATGGGCTCACCACCTATCACGTTTAGGGGTCCAATGTATCTCGTGAAATGTGGGTATATCCAGTAATGGAATACTTCTTCCTACCCCCTCGGGGATGAAAGGCGTGAGGTTATTCATTATTTATTCATAAATATTAAACGACCAGACACAAAGGCAACAGACATGTTCATGCACACAAATTTTAACCCCGAGCGGGGATCGAACCCACGACGTCCGACTCAAAAGGCAGGGTCACTACCAACTGAGCCAACAGGCCCGTCATTTTGCTGTGTGGCATTTTGCGAATGTGGCATTGTGCCTAATCTACGTAGGCTGATGATGATGATGATTCTCCGTCTTAGAGAACGCGTCGATGCCGTACCAGGCGAGCGTGTTGATCGGCGGCATGCAACCTTTTTATATTGTATATTTTAATATGTATTAAGTTTTTTCATATTTCATGTGTGGTTGTCTTTGACTATGAGTCTGCTTCTTGTCGTGGATTCTCATTTGCCTTTTTATTAAATAGAATTATTTAAGTGTTTCCATAATTCGAATATATTTCGTGAAATGTGGGTACCTATATCCAGTAATGGAATACCTCTGCCTACCCCCTCGGGGATGAAAGGCGTGAGATTATTTTATTTTTTATTTTTTCCATAATTTCATAGCACACATACAGTCCACTATCACTTCACCAGACTAAACTAAAACCGTTGTAATGGTTCTCCGTCTCAGAGAACGCGTCGATGCCGTACCAGGCGAGCGTGCTGATCGGCGGCATGCAGTACGGGGTGGGCAGAGGCAGCAGCAAGCGGGCGGCCAAGGCGGCCGCCGCGAGGGCCTCCATCCACATCCTCATCCCCGAGATGAGGGACGACCTCGACCCCACGGACGGACAGCCCGCGCAGGACAGGGACAAGCCGGAGACCGACTTCTCGGTCAGACATTACAACTTCTTGAAGAACCTCTTTAATTCATCGCAGATAATATCATCACTATCACTACATATCACTACATAGTAAAAATCAAAGTCACTTTCTCTGTCCCTATATCCCTATGTCCCTATGTTTGCTTAAATCTTTAAAACTACTTTTTTAATAGAGTGATTCAAGAGGAAGGTTTTAGTGTTACGATTACACCCGTGCGAAGCCGGGGCGGGTCGCTAGTATAGTAAACATCAAAGTCGCTTTCTCTATCCCTATGTCCCTATATCCCTATGTATGCTTAAATCTTTAAAACTACGCAACGGTTTTTGATGCGGTTTTTTTTAATAGATAGAGTGAGTC
Source organism: Ethmia dodecea (assembly GCA_963855545.1). NCBI lineage: Eukaryota > Metazoa > Arthropoda > Insecta > Lepidoptera > Depressariidae > Ethmia > Ethmia dodecea. Next base: position 777,437 of record OY979453.1, read on the forward strand.
CAGAGGAAGGTTTATATGTTTATAGTACATCAGCATTGCATCGGTGCGAAGCCGGGGCGGGTCGCTAGTATATTTTACACGTCACAGAATAAGCGCAATTCCTCATACACTCCAATTAGTATGTGAATGTAATGAAAATTCGTAATTTAGTTTTGTCTAACTAAATTTCATAAATAAAGAGCAATAATAGGTTTTCATAGTAAGCCCTAAATTCAGGTATGCTAATGCATTTTTCCCCTCCGGACCAGCTGTATCATTGAGTTTTACCATTGATGGTACAATTCTTACCGACTTGTACCGTTAATGGTAAAACTGGAATAGTCTTATCCCACTAGTACCATTATCCAAAGAGATACGAAGACACGTGTACAATTTCAAATAGGTACTTTCGGAAAAAATTAACACATTAAAAATTACTGCCGATACTGCACAACCTAATTTCAGGAATTGCGCTTATTCTGTTAGATATTGTATACTAGCGACCCGCTCGGGCTTCGCACGGGTGCAATGCTGATACTAAAACCTTCCTCTTGAATCACTCTATCTATTAAAAAAACGCATCAAAATTCGTTGAGTAGTTTCAAGATCTAAGCATACATAAGGACTAGGACAGACAGACAGAGGGTAGCGTTAAAAAAATGACAGTCATCCATCAAAATAGGTTGCATAAAGGCTGATTCATGTTACAACGGGACGGGCCCCGTCCGGGCCAGCGCTTCATACAGAAAGTATATAGATTTTGACCGTGCCCCGGACGAGGCCCGTCCTATTGAATCAGCCATAAAACTGGGTTTTTTGTCAAAGGTTCAGGGAACTAAACTATTTATAAACGTTTATTAGGGTATTCACTCGCATCAACATTAGACATTGTGAATTCGTAACGTGTATGTCGCTTACTGCAGTTCTTCGACTACGTGAGCATCGAGGACCCCCGCATCACGGAGTTCTGCGCCGCCACCTGCGAGCCCTCCCCCCACGCCATCCTGCGGACCTGCCTGCTGCGGAACTTCGGCGCGGGGGACAGGCACATACACACTGAGGTACGGCTTACGAGGCTCACACACACTGGGGTACGTACGGCTTACGAGGCATACACACACTGGGGTACGACTTACGAGGCACACAAACACTGGGGTACGTCTTACGAGAGGCACACACAAAGATATCACTTATGAAGCACACATACACACTGAGGTACGTCTTACTAGGCACACAACACACCGAGGTACGACTTACGAGGCATACACACACTGGGGTACGACTTACGAGGGACACACACGTATACATCGAGGTATGGCTTACGAGAAATACATGTTGCACACACTGGGGTACGACTTATGAGGGTCACACACGTACACTAATATTGTACATACCGAGGTACGGCTTATGAGGCACGTAAACATACTACTAATGTTGCACACACATATGCACAGCGATATACAAGACACATACACAGAGATGTAAGACTTGCAAGGCACCCACGAATACACGAAGATATACGAAACACATACACACCGAAGTACGGCTTACGAGACACATACAAGATACATACAAATACCTATATCATTCGATTTATAAATACCCCCCTATTTTGACAGTTGCATTTCCCTAGCGAGCGTGTATGCGTACACACCATCTTCGTGTCTGGACACTAACGCAGTCGCACTCGCATACGACATACGCTCGGATGATCAAACCGCGTGTATTTGGTGTTTCAGATGAAGAAGCTGGAGTACCAGAAGATCGAGCTTTCCATGAAGGTGGGCAAGCACTCGGCGAAGGTGGTCTGCAAGAACAAGAAGGCCGCCAAGCAGCGCGCCTCGCAGGCCATCCTCCAGGTTAGTGTGCACATCACACAAAACTACACTAAACACTGTACACTAAACGACAGCAACGATTGGGTATGCTAAAAAAAATCGGTGCTATATAAAAAATGTTCGAATCTTTTGAGTATTGGTTGCAGATCCAGAACGGTTTTATAAAGGAAGGAAAGGAAACGTCATATGAAATGACTTGACCATGGCCATGGATACAAATACTTCCGTCCTTTTTGTTTTCGACTGAAGGACTTGTGTCCATGGTCATGGTTAAATGTCGAGCGGATGGATGAAAAGCGTCTAACGAGACAAATATATAAGCAGAGGGCGACCTAGGCGTACTTACATCGATCAGATCGGCGATGTATTGAAAAAAATCCAGATAAAGAGTACCCGAAACCGACGAGCTTGTATGAACCGATTGATGGATGTGGATGAGGCACGTGAGGTATGCCAGGATCGTAGCAGGTGGCGGGCTGTTGTCTCTGCCTACCCCTTCGGGAAAAAGGCGTGAGCATATGTATGTATGTATGTATTAGTGTTTGTCCTGAACGTGTGTTCCTTGAGCAAAGCTACCCACTGAGCTGTGTCCCTTTGCACCGCCACGCACACACATGCATTGCATCTCTCTCATCATCATCTCTATCTATGTCTTGTTGGTTATCCAAATAAATAAAAAAGAAAATGCGGATACCCTGACCGAGTAGTAAGTTGTTGATACATTTTAGTCTTAAATGCACTTTCCTTGTTCAAGGCCCTCCATCCCCACGTCCGCTCCTGGGGATCTCTGCTCCGGCTGTACGGCTCTCGCTCCGTGAAGAGCTCAAAAGAAAAAAAACTGGAGGAACAACAAATAACGCTCCTTCAGGACGCCGCTCGACACAACGAACCCAACTACGCGGTGCTCGAGAAACTTCGCAACGAAATGCGGAAGCTTCGAGAACGCGACGAGGCTGTAGTACCAATTGGCACTTTACTGGTCAAAGACGACTTGCCCACGCATTCTGGGTCCAACCTGAACAATGTAGACCTTTGACAGAGTGATCTGAATAGCAATAATGAAGGAAACTTACTTTGATATATTTTAAATCATAGGTTTACGCAAAGAGATTTAAATATAATAGGGCATAGAGGGGACAAAGCGATGAAAATTTTAAGTCAAAAGTTATTCCAAGTGGAATAAGTGTAGTACAATTTCGATCGAATGACAGCTCGCGTTCATACTAACTGACATGACAAGGACATGACGATTAGGCTTCAAAGTTTTGTATGAAAATATTCCCAATGCCCCTCTATGCCCTATTATATTTAAATCTCTTTAGGTTTACGCTTTACGCTCTACGCTTTACGCTTCAACATTTGCTGTCTTTCAATATCGTGTGTGGAAGGTAAATTCTTGTTGGGTTGACTAGAAAGTTGAGTTGAGCTGGGAAAGTTCTGTATGAAATAAAAATAAATCATCACGCTATCTATATACAATATGTAACATAATAAGCGCAATTCCTGAAATTAGTTTGTTCAGTATTTATGGAATTTTTACTGTGTAAAATTTTTACGAAAAATGAATTAGCGTAGCTGAATTTAGTGCTATCTATGGAAATCGTGCTATTATTGGTCGATATTTAAGAAAATTGGTTAGACACAACTAAAGTTCTATTGCATTATATTTTTTTTATATTAATATAGTAATTGGGGTGTATGAGGAATTGCGCTTTTTCTGTTACGCGTTGTATATATAAAATGATAAACTGACTGACTGATTGGTGATGTGTCAACGCCCAGCCTAAACTGCTTGCTTTAGAGACTTGAAATGCCGCTGGTAAAAGCTAGTATTTCACAACGCAGATGAAACACTTGTGTGTTTCTTCTGCGATGATCTGAATGGCAAAAAGATTGTATTGTACCTGACAAAATTTTCAACCTTATCACTTATCAAAAATGACGACTGACGATACGCTGAAATCATCGCTTAATAAATTAGCCTTAGTATGTAAAAAACAAGGGTAATTGTTTTACAAAACACCAGAAACTGACCCCGCTTTGCTTCGGTGTGTCAAAATAAAATAGTCTTTAATAGTCAGGGATAATGTAGTTTGCTATTATAGAAATATTTTTTAAAATTTGTTTAGTTCTAGAGATATTCGCCAAAATAAACAATTTTACTTCCTTATTAGTGTAGATGTAAATTTTAATTTGTATGCGCGACATATCTGGTTATCTTAAATCTTGGTGCCCTAAGAACATCAATGAAAAAATGAAATGTATTTAGTATTCTTGTAAATGTTTTATCTTGGTAGTTATAAAAATACTTATACCCTTATATTAACATTGTATTGTTTCTGTAGTCATTAAACGAACAAAATAATAGACAAAGAAAATACCGCTGGATCTACACTCGGCGTCAAAAAAATCGCACCTTCGGAAAATAATACTTTAAACCACTTTTAATCACATTTAGAATCTATGGTGATGGGACTATTAAGTATCGTTTTAAACATTAATTTAACGACATTAAAATTAACAATCATTTATGCCATAAAAAAAAACATTTCACCCAAATAACGACGTTATACAAAAACAATGCATAATTACTTTATAAAAGGGCCGCTAGTTGCGCTACCTTTTAGAGGCATAAAAGGGGGGGGGGGCTAAAACTAGGTTTTAAGTAATTTTTAAACATTTTTTTGTCTTACTTTAATTCTTTGTCAACAAACTTTTTCTTCTTCTTTTGCAATCACTTCTTTTTTTATGACCTAGCAACACTAAAGTACGATTTGCTGAATGTTGATGATTAGACCTATAAAATGATACCTAATAGTCCCATCATCATTGATTCTAAATGGGATTAAAAGTGGTTTTTCAAAGGTGCGACATTTTTTTGACGCCGAGTGTAGTTGGCGTAAGATTATTACAAACTAGCAGCGCCCCGCAGTTTCACCTGCGTAGTTGCCGTTCCCGTGGAATTACAGGCAATAGCCTAAGTTACTCTCTGATAATGTAGCTTACCATTGGATCGGTTTAGTGGTTTAGGCGTAAAGTGTAACAAGCAAATAAACAAAACTTTGGCAATTATAATAGTTAAGATTTATATGGATTTATCGAAAGCTTGAAATGACCAATATAGGCTTCTAGCGGTTCTGGGTTTTACAAGTGCAGTTCCCGTTCCCGTGGGAATACGGAAATAAAATATAGCCTAAGTTACTCAGGGATATTCTATCTTTCCATTGGTACAATATTTTTTTTAAATCGGTCTAGTAGTTTTTGAGTTTATTCGTAACAAACATACAAATATTTCCTCTAATATTATAAATATATAATAATAATAATATAATCTCACGCCTTTTATCTCCGAGGGGGTAGGCAGAGGTATTCCATTACTGGATATACCCACATTTCACGAGATATATTGGACCCCTAAACGTGATAGGTGGTGAGCCCATCGCCGGACCGGGTCTGTTTACACATGTCTCAGAATTAATTCTGAGACCTGCGGGTTTCCTCACGATGTTTTCCTTCACCGTCAAGCTAGTGATAAATATGCACGTAAGTTTTTGAAAACTCATTGGTACATGCCAGGATTCGAACCCGAGCCTCACTGATTTTAGGCCGGCTCTTTAACCGTCCGGGCTATCACTGCTATTAATATTATAAATGTTAGTATATAGACTAGAAATCTCTGAAAGCCTGAACCATTTTATTACTTGAAACTCATAAATACATATAAGAATAATAAATGCCGTGTATCTGTCAAGAATACCCCATTTTTATCAGTTTCGGATCTACGATTTGCGTTTGGGAAAGGCTGCTGCTGAGGGTAATTAAACTTTAGGTAAATACTTACACAAAAAAGCACACAATATTTTGCTGTGCTCGTGTCCTGGGCTTTGAGTATTAAACCAACCGGAGACGCCACTGACAGGCGTTCCCCTCTGCCAAAAAAAAGTGTCGGTCAACGCGCATACCTGTTAAATACAACTAGTTTTATTGAGTTCACGGAGTGCTTGGATTGGTGAATGTATTTGTGTGCATCTAGTTCAAGCTAGCGTTTAATTGTTTTGTCAAAAAATGCGTTTGTTTTAACATTATTTGTGTTTGTTTCCTCGTCCCCCCCGCAGAAATTGGCAGACTTTTTCGCAAAGGAACTAGTGCGCGTGACGTCTCCTGTTGGTTTAATACTCAAAGGTCCTGGGATAATGTTGCAAATTCTCAAATAACTGACAGGTTAAATACTCTCCACATAAACATCTTATAGCAACAGGGTAGTGTACATATCGAAATTAATTTGCTAGTAATAATTCAAAAGATCTTATCCCAAAACACCTCCAAAAGTTCATTTCGATTTTCATTTCACAATTATAGCAAATTTTTAAATAATAAAACAAAAAAGTAATGCAGTTGAGTACTATGAGTCATGAACAACTCAGTATTTAGTACATTTTACATAGCATGCTGGCCCTGTATTCTATGGCGCGCAGTATAAATCAGAGCTCAGCTTAAACTGGTAGTGTCAAGTTTGACTTGCTCTTGACTGTACATGTTCGTTTTGACAGATCATAAAAAGTTACTTATTTGACTGAGCAGGACACTTCCCTATGTAAATAAAATGGATGTAAGGATAAGAGGAAAAGCTAAAATCAAATTTAATCTGACAATTCACTATAAACGCTTAGGTCGCTGCCTCTCACGTCACGGTCTTTATGGACATGTCATTGTCGTTCGTAATTTGAAAATGGACTCGATTCTGGCTGACCAGCTAAAATTCCTAATTTTAAGCTCTATTCTTTTCCACCGCTTTGGAAAGGAAAGGGACAGAAATAAGCGCCATATTTATTTATAATGTCACTAATGTCAAAATAACCTTATGGACGCATTCACATCTTATTCAAATACACGTGTTTAGCAATTTTAGCGACGATGTAACAGTCATGGATAAAAGTGACAGATAAGCACGTTCATAAGGTTCAAATTAGTTGGTTTTTACATGTTTGACGTTACTCTTCAATCTATGGTTTGTTTCTGTCCTTTTTCTTCCGTATTCTACGGAGAAGGATATGCTAACTTAAAATTAGGAATTTTAGTTGGTCAGCAGAATCGAGTCCAATATACTTATTGGGTAGAATCAACGTTACCTATGTGATACGTGTTACAAGTAGTAACCTATGTAATATCATTAAACGTAATGAATTTCTTAATTACTTAATTAAATATTTTGCAATATGGTGTTGTGTGTACAAATTGAATTATATATCTTAAACACTAGAACCTAGCCTTATATATGCACCTATTAAATTTATAGTACTTACTTACCTATATAGTTGAATGTAATCTATAGAATGTTAGAAACATCAGCTGAAATAAAAGCAATGTTAGATTGTTCGTAATTTGTTTTATTCTTAAAATACATGTACAAAATCGCGTTTTGAAATACAGAATTGTGGAAAAAATATGATTTGATGGACAGTCTTTATTAATTTGACCGGTATAATGAAATTAAATCTTTGAGTATTAAACCAACACTCAAAGAATGAAATTCCCATATACTCTTTGAGTATTAACCAACAGGAGACGTCACGCGCACTAGTTCCTTTGCAAAAAAGTCTGCCAATTTCTGCGCGGGGACGAGGAAACAAACACAAATAATGTTAAAACAAACGCATTTTTTGACAAAACAATTAAACGCTAGTTTGAACTAGATGCACACAAATACATTCACCAATCCAAGCACTCCGTGAACTCAAAAAAACTACTTGTATACAGGTATTGACCGACACTTTTTTTTGGCAGAGGGGAACGCCTGTCAGTGGCGTCTCCGGTTGGTTTAATACTCAAAGCATATACTACAGACTTTGCTTCATACTTTTAACCGAATGGGAAATTTCTGCCTACCCCAATGGGAAATAGGCGTGAGATTATGTATGTATGTATGTATGTATGTATTTTAACAGAATTCCAAAAAGGAGGAGGTTTTCAATTTCGCGTATGTTTTTTTATATAAATATTAACATAATACTCGAGTTACTCACACGTCAAAATAGTTTAAAAAATACCCTTTAAAAGTTAGACATTTTTTTTTAATAAATATTCCCAATACATTTTTAATTTTTCTTATACGATTATTAACATTATCTAATAAATACTAGTTTGTACAGCTAACAACGCTAACTATTAAACTACACGTAGAATCACAAGCAATGGTAACTGTTTCTAGTGAGACATTCATAAAAATATATTTATCCAAAATTACATTACTTATATCTAAGTATGTAAAACTATATTGGCAATGGAAAAATATCAAAACAATAATATTTGACCTCAATAACACCCGGCAAAAGCATAAAGAATGGGATCAACCTCATCTTCTTAAGATAGGTACAAACATGTAAGGCTAGCCGCATTTTGGACGAGTTTTTTCGTACAACCGTACCTACTAACACGCACGAAAAGCACTCTGGGTGCGTTTTTGTACGAACTTACCACGTACGAACACGAACTTTGGAAGCGATTTCGTACGAACTGGACTTGTACGAACACGCATGAACGATTTCCAAAGTGCTATGACATTAGGAGAACGTGTCTTATATGCGTTAACCTGATGTCACGTTTCTTACAAGCACCAATATTCACAACCAGATACAAGTTTGAGTGGGATGCAGCTATATGACGCTAAGGTTGTCCCTTTCACTCACTGGAACGTCATATTGTGAAAGAGTGTATAATACTAGGCTGCAGTGTGACGTCACACCCATTGCTGCCAAACAGTCTGCTGCTGCGAGTCGCTGGCCGCCAACACGTTGGAGAGGCCGCCGTGGCCTCCAACAGGGTACGGTGCCTGTAGGTATAGGTAGGTAAATAATTAATTATACTGAGACATGTGTAAACAGACCAGCAGGCGTATTCACGGAGACTCGATACCGTTTCCGTTCGATTCAGATCGAGTGAAAAACTTTATTCTAGGCGTTTCTGACAGCCACGGAAATTTTTCCGAATCCTTATGTCACATAAGACATTGTTTTCGATACCAACATCAGCCCATCTCGAAAGTGTTCGACAGATTTTCCGATATCGAATATCGAAGCTCCCTGAATACGCCTGCCGGTCCGGCGATGGGCTCACCACCTATCACGTTTGGGGGTCCAAAGAATATCGGGTGAAAAGTGGGTATATCCAGAAATGGAATACCTCTGCCTACCCCCTCGGGGATATAAGGCGTGAGATTATGTATGTATGTATTAATTATACTAATTTTTTTTGGGTTAAGATCGTCTGAAAAATGTGGGACATTTATATAGCGACCAGGGGGGTTGCTGGTTTTTAGGGTTCCGTACCCAAAGGGTAAAACGGGGCCCTATTACTTATTATTATTAGTACATATTTAAGCCATAATTACTAGGAAGACATGAGATAAAAAAAAGCTGCCCTTTAGTTTCTTGCTGGGTCTTCTCGGGGTACCTACTGCATTTGGAACGCAACTCGTCGGTGGAGATGGGCTGCTGTTTACATTTAGCCAATCTCCATGGACGAGTTTAGAGTGCCTTGTTATTAGACTATTGACTTTTCTAAGTGTACCTTTTGTACCTACAGAAAATAAATGATTTTTGACTTTAACTTCGACTAAGACGCTGTCCGTCCGTCTGTCACCAGGCTTTATCTCAAGAGTTAGGCAGTTCAAATTTTCACAGATGATATATTTCTGTTGCGGCTATAACAACAAATACCTACTAAAAAAATAAATAGGTATGTAGCCGCGCACTTACGCTGGTGGCGCCAAGCCAGCGTTGCTTGATGAAGTCTGCGACGCGCTCCCCAATCATGACGGTGGGGGCGTTGGTGTTCCCCGACGTGACGCTCGGCATCACGCTGGCATCAGCCACGCGCAGCCGGTCGATGCCTTGCACCTGGAGGAAATAAGGAATTATGTAACTACTACCGTTGGTCCCAGTTTTTGTTGAGTTTATGCCTAATGGAAGTCGTTAAGCCATGTTAGATACTCTTAGCTGGCTTGAAAAATTTTGAAAGTTTGTTGGCCACTAACACCATCTCCCAATCCGCGGTGGGCTCCCGTGGGAGATTATAGCCCATACTTCCTCATGACTGTGAGTAGCGTTGCCAGGCGACCGGATAAAGCTGGCCATAGTCAGGCTTTTTGATAGCGTGTCCGGCCATAATAAACGGTGTCCGGTCTGTCCGGCTTTTGTTAGGCTTTTTACATTTCGCAAACGAGTACAATTTTGACTGATTAATAAAGTACTTAGACTGATTTGGCTTTCGATTTTATTTATATTTCATTAGACTTGAACAAGATTTATGGGAATAATAAAAAAAGGCTTGATTTATTAGTAATACTGAGGCAAAATCCTCAATAATGTATATGGTGTCCGGCCTTTTTACCCAAATGTCCGGCTGGTCTGTCCGGCTATTAGGTTTGGCAACCTGGCAACCCTGTGTGAGGAAAGACCCTAAGCTCAGCAAAGGCTGTTACGGGTTGATGATGATAACTACTAGGTTTTGCCAATGACTTCTTACATACATGTAAGTATATGTTTTGGAAAATCGCCCTACAGGAAAGTGACAAATTTGCTCACATTTGGGCTTTCTTACCGCTCTGAACTTCAGTGCCCAAATAAGTAGTAAACCATTATAGTAACCTGTCTCATATAAAAACCAAAATTCCTTCACTGTAAGAACAAACCACATACGGGGATATAAATGGTAAATATTCAATCATTTATATACATAAAAACCGTTTATGTCGTTGGTACCAACCTGCAGCAAGTTGTCGACGACAGCGGTGGGATCACCCCGAGGTCCCATCTTACAGGACCCAGCCTGGTGGTTCTCTGGAGCTGTCTGCATCCGCACTGCGCACTCCCAGTACGCATCGCACCCGAACTTGATCTTCTCGCAACCTTTCACTGGCGTCTTGTCCAGTTTCACCCCGAACTTCTTGAGGGCCCTCGTCTCTGATAGCTTTATTGAGAACTTGATGCCTTCGATCAGGGTCTTCACGTCGTCTGGGTGGGTTAGGTAGCTGGAGAAGGAAAGACTGAATTAATTTTAAAAGTAAACGAATAATACTTATTTACCTACTTATAGTATTCAATTCGGGAAATCAAAAACTCTTAACACTGTTACTATTGACAACGTACAGTAGATATGGCCGGAGGCCAGAAGCCTGAATTTTAAAAAGTTTTGTATATTTACCTCATAGGGGTACCTAATACGGGAAGGGTTTGTATTGAAGTCCTTAATCGGAAATGGGCAAGGCTACTGGCTTGACAATAGCATAACTACAAATGCGAGGACCCCTAATAGATAATAAGATAACGTTTACAAAGTAGATAATTTTTGTTTGATAATGAATTTCCTTTTCCACAGTAGGTTTAGGTACTTTACCTACTAGTGTAGCTAGTGCTAAGATCACACCCTGCCTATAATCACCCTTTCATTATTAGACTCACTCACTCTTTAGGTACCTACTTAATTGGTACCTAATGGTATTCACGTCCATAGCGTCACATTGACAATTCAATCAAATATCCAAAACTAAATGAAAACAGAACTTACTTAACATAAATCTTGGGGTATTCAAATGGGTCAGCGGATCCGATCTCCAGCCGCCCCCTGCTCTTGGGGTGCAGCACCGTGGGTATGATCTGGATGGACCTGGAGCCGTTGTCGAGCCTCTCGCCCACCATGCCGGTCTTGGCGCAGTCTGCCAGGAACCCGCCGAAGAACAGCTGCAGATCTGGATTATCGTCAGCCGGGCTCGAGTATTTGCTGTTCACGAACGCTGTTACCTCCGATATGCCTGAAGAGATGGAAATGTATTTATTTCTGTAGGTATTGAGAATTATACTTAAAAAAGTCAACAAGGCACTCTAAACTCGTCCATGAAGATTAGCTAAATGTTGCTGGTTCCAAATGCAGTACCCCGAGAGGAACCAGCAAGAAACTCAAGGGCAGCTCTTTATGAAGGTGAGATGTTTGGTGATGAACATTTAAGAGTTCATTGGGTAAGCTATGTTAATCGAGTATTCCATTTCATAGAAATGTAAGATTTGTATATCAATGGATGGCTTTCTCTCCTTTCATTGGATACTTAAACATGTAATACAACTCCTGCAGTTTCTATTCCGAAAATGAGTTTAAAAAAAATTACATGATCACGCCTTATTCGCCAGGGTGGACAAATGAATTCCGTTTGACTTTTCAGCAGTGTATTGTTTGGACTGGGATATTGTTGCAGATGCCTCATATCAAAAAACGATTCTGGGGCCTGTGGGGCTCTGTGGCCTCACGATACTTTCTTTGACCCTTAAGCTAGTAATACCTAAATATGCTACCAGGAACCACAACCGAGCCTCATGCATGAAGGGCGAGCTCACTTCCACCAGCTACCATTTCTCTAAGTGTCATAATTATTAACGACACTCCCTAGTTGTCCATGTGGAATCAAAAAGGTAATTCGCCAAATTGAAACTCGCTCATTACATTCCCACTCACCCGTTCCGGACATAAGTCCATCCCTGAACAGCAGGTATTCCATAGCCGTGGCCCAGTTGAGCGGCGCGGTGTTGTTGTCATTCACGTGAAAGTTGAGGAAGTGGGCCACGTGGTTGTGGAGGTTGCGGCCCACGGCGGGCAGCCGGTGGACCAGCCTGACGCCGGCGCGGCCGAGGACCTCAGGGTCACCCACTCCGCTCAGCTGGAGGATTTGGGGGGACGCTACTGCTCCGGCGCTGTGGGAGATTTCGGAGATTGTTTTTTATGTCTTTCTAGCAGCGCCCCGCTGTTTCAGGAGCATAGTTCCCGTTCCCGTGGGAATACGGGGATAAATTATAGCCTATGTGTTATTCTGAAGCTATATAACTGTAAAGTTTCATTAAAATCCGTTTAGTAGTCTTTACGTGAAAAAGCAACAAACATATCCATACATCCATACTCACAAACTTTCGAGTTAATAATATTAGTAGGAAGTAGGATTTTGCACCGAAGGATGAGAGTACCTAATGTTGTGTATGAATGCGAAAGAAAGAAAGACGAACGGTAGACCAATAAAGATGGATGGGTTGTGTGAAGAAAATGTGCAAAAAGGAAGGGAACGTAGATAATATGATGGTTGATAAAGATTCTTAGAACGAGAAAATGCACGAACAAATAATCGAAAAAGGATAAGAAAATAATGATTGTCTAACTCTCAGGTTTTACCATTTACTAGCCCGTCAAACTTGCGAGAGGAGCTTTACTATTTCAGAAACAATAAAATTCTACCTTTTTTTAGCAAGAGGATAGACATTAGACTTCTTTTCGTGGGCACCAAGATGCAGTGAAGGGAATAGGTAGGTAAGTATACCAAGAAAGGGGTAACGGGAGTTTCCATCCTACAGCCTATTATCATATTCAGCCTATAGGACTACTGCAGGACTGGAGGACCGTATGTAAGCTTCATCTAATATTTTCACGAACTACTGAGTCTTCTAGATTATTGGGCTGGTGTTTGAAATTCTGCACGACCTACGACGTACATTTTCCTACTGCCCATCACCACTCCTATGCAAATACGATAATTATACGGAGTATACTAACCTGATGACAATCTCATTGTTAGCAAAGATAGTTTCCGTGCCACCAAAACTGTTCCTGACTTCGACAGCATACGCCTGCCTCGTGGTCTGGTTGATGAGGACCCTGGTGACGGTGGCGTTGAGCATCACGTGCAGGTTGGGCCTGTTCTTGGCAGGTCGCAGGAAAGCCCGGGCCACGCTCAGTCGGGAGCCGTTGCGGTTAGTCGTCTGCGCGATTGAGAAACCCGTGTGCTGCTCGCCGTTGAGGTCTCGTGCTTGGTAGCCTGATAATGGAGCTTGTTAAAATTTATTGTACCTTTTATCAAACAAATATTTGGGCACTTTTTGGCCTCATCTGCCACAGAGCAAATTAATTAAGCCCAGAGGCAATAGTAATGATTATGAGAATGCCCCGACTCTACAAGTTAATAGCTTGCAGTGGATCGAGTTCCAGAACTGCAAAGAAAGCAGGGTATAGGAGGACCAAAGAAAATAGAGTTCGTTTGTATTGAAAAGAGCATGATAATTCCTTATGAATAGCTCATCATCATCATCATCATCAGCCGGAAGATTTCCACTGTTAAACAAAGGCTGTTTGCATCCACCGGTTGCCCGCGACCTTGACGATGTCGTTGGTCTACCTGGTGGGAGGCCTACCAACGCTGCGTATTCCGGTTCGTGGTCGCCACTCGAGAACCTTTCTTCCCCATCGGCCATCGGTCTTCGAGCGATGTGGCCTGCCAATTGCCACTTCAACTTGCATATTCTGAGAGCTATGTCGGTGACCTCAGTTCTGCGTCTATAGCTCATCAGGTAGGAAAAAGAAAAGGTTACATCTCTTACCCATTTCTTCCCCAGCCTTAACGATGCTGTAGCTCAGCGGGGGATGGTAAGGGAACTGCGAGACTGTCAAGGGTCCCCCGGTTGCGTGGTACCCTTGGTCCATGGCATCCAGCTGCTTATTGTCTTCGGACTTGAGGAAGTAGGGCAGCACCTCGTCGTAGCTCCAGCCCTCGTTGCCGGCAGCTGCCCAGCTGTCGTAGTCCTTGCGGGAGCCCCGTATGTACATCATGCCGTTCATCACTGAAGTCCCGCCGAGCACCTGGATGGAATTAGTTTCAAATAATGTTGAATGTGATTTTGTGTGAACTATTTTTAGATAAAAGTCCGATTAAGCAGTGCTTTTAAATTGTCTTTATTTTGTATTTGTTTTTAAATTGCTTTTTGAAATACTAGATACTTACACAATAGGTATAGGTAAAAAAGCTAAACACGTTTGTGAAGTTTTTAAATGGTAAGTAGGTATATTTATAACATATACCTAAGTAAAAGTAAAGTTACCTACTCACCTAGATCATTGGATTAGGGTCGCAATTCTCGTAATAGATATTTAATAGATGTTGTGTGGAATTTATAGATGTCGAGTCAGAGCTCGTCGGTTCGATTCCCATCGACGACAACAATTAAACTGACAAATATTTATTTAGTTTAAAAATGATTAACTTTCGATATGTTGTCATTGAGTTGAGTTATGTGTGGTTAGAGGATTCGATCCCGAGATCCGGGATCCCGGTCATATTTTAGTCCCGAAAATCTCGGGATCAAATTTAATGAATCCCGGGATTTTCGGGATTGATACATTTACATTACAGTACCTATAAACATTTATCTCTTTAGCATATTTTTTATAGTTTATCTAAATAAATCTAAGGCTTTTTTGAAGGAGATTTTTTGAAGTTTGTTTTTAGTTTCATAAATTATTTACAGAACAAACTAGGCCCAGTTTGTTTATTTTATAAGAAGAAAGTATAATTTTGTTTAACCGCCTTTTTAAAGATTTAAAACTTTAATATTCCATGTCCTCACAAGGCTTTCTTATTGACAGAGGCGAAAAGTGGCAATTTCGTTTAGCGCAGCGCGGCGGGGCGAATGTTGACGCTTTCCGCCCGGAGATATGAAAAAAATATTTTGATAAGTTTTACTGTCTTTTTATTACCACTTTCCATTACCAATACAATCCTGGGACTATACCGGGATCCCGGGATTAACTTTAGATAATCCCGAAATCCCGGGATTAGAAAAATCGACCGGGATCGAATCCTCTATGTGTGGTGCTTTGAGTATTAAACCAACCGGAGACGCTACTGACAGGCGTTCCCCTCTGCCAAAAAAAAGTGTCGGTCAATACCTGTATACAAGTAGTTTTTTTGAGTTCACGGAGTGCTTGGATTGGTGAATGAGTATTTGTCTGCATCTAGTTCAAGCTAGTGTTTAATTGTTTTGTCGAAAAATGCGTTTGTTTAACATTATTTGTGTTTGTTTCCTCGTCCCCCGCGCTGAAATTGGCAGACTTTTTTTGCAAAGAAACTAGTGAGCGTGACGTCTCCTGTTGGTTTAATACTCAAAGGTGTGGTGTCATAGTTTTCTCACCTTCCCTCGAGGCCAGTAGCACTTGCGGTCGGTCTCGCCGAGGCAAGCTGCGGGCTCGGGCTCCGTGTGGTAGCCCCAGTCGATGCTGGACCCGATGAAGTTGAGGAACATCGACGGAACCTGCGTGCCAGTCGGCTCGTCGAATCCTGCGATCGAAACATGTCAAATCTATAGGAGACTAGCTTTTACCCTCAGCTTCGCTGGCGCACGTTTATTTTACGCCCTTAGGGTTGCATTTCGTAAAATCCTTTCTTAGTGGATGCCTACACTGTTTAAGTTATCTATTTGCAAAATTTGAAGTCTGTAGACCCAGCGGCTTAGGCTGTGCGTTGATATATCACGAATCAGTCAATCAGTTTATCATTTTATATTCTAAAAAAAAAGAGGAGATTAGGCACCGAGACTGATTCAAAATGTTTGTACCTATTCTATATTAGTTTAATTGAGGAGTTTTACTCAACAAAAGTTTCGGTAGTTCTGGATTTACTAAGTTTTAAAGGTTGATAGGTAATCAATAATGAAGTTTTCGTCACCCCACTTCCGTGCTTCGCCATCTTGGAAGATCTGTGACCTTTTTAGGGTACACCCGTTCAATCACTAATCTACAATACACTTCAAAGTCATTACTTTTTCCTATAACGATTGAAATATCATCATAACTGGCTACTTATTTTTGCAGGTAAGTGTTTTCTTTTGTCTGATTCGCTCAAACCTCTTTCTAACCAGTGAGTGGCTTTTTGAGTACACTTTTGGAGTATTTTCTTTTTTATTATTAAAAAATTCAAATTGATGTAATCTAAAAAGCATTGGACACGCAACTGACTTCACTAATGACCTGAAGATAGCCGAGAACGGTAGGTGATTGTAGACCATTATACCATTAGGTACCTACTTGGTGTATGCGAAATTATAGCCCTTTGAAGGCTTGCTGTGGCAATAAAGTGCGCTAGTTTAAATCTTAGTGCACTTGATGGGTGGAAACACACTAACGGAATTTGGGCCTTCGCCGAACTAATGTTATGAGCCATTTACACGAGGGCAATCCACTAAGACGGCATACAAAAAAAACTTGAGGACAATCCATTCCATTGTCCTTAAGTTTGCAGTCTTAGTGGATTGCCCTCGTGTAAATGGCTCATTATTGTAGTGCTATGGTTTGGAAATACTAGAGCGTTGTTAATAGATATGTTGCACCGTCGAATGACGCCAAATATCTCTCGGTGTCGAATTCGTAAGATATCAATAAATCTCCGCGATGGACTTTCATTTGGCTGTAATGCAATTAGGTTTCTTGTTTACCCGCCGTAACACAAAGCGTCAGTTGCCTTTAGGCGGAGTACGTCATTTTCTTTACCAGTCACTTTCTGGTTAGGTCACGTTCTGAAGACGCCACTTTCTGACTTTGTCACGTTCTGGGTTCGTCACTTTATGAGTTTGCCACTTTCTGACTTCGCCACTTTCTGACTTTGTCACTTTCTGTGTTATTAAATTAGGTACAGGACATCTAATTTGACGCCGCCTAAATCGCTAGCTAATCTTGATAAAATTTTGGAAAGGGAATTTGCGGAATTTGGATTTTGCGTCGTATGGAAAGATATTTTATCGAAAACGTAAAACAAAATAGAAACCTAAGCAATGTTTTTTATCGTGTTTAAACACAAGCTAAACAGCAAATGTATTCACAGAGACTCGATATCGTTTCCGTTCGATTTGAGTAGAATCTTTATAACAGTTTTTATTTATTCATCATAAGCATACGTCGCACTACAGCGGGCGGATTGGTGGTTCGTCAGTGGTTAGGTTGCCAAAAAAATCAATACGTTTTCGAGTTGACAGAATAAAGGTATTTGTACTTAGTATTTGGTATTTCTGTTCCAAATAATTATGTGCAATTCCAAATATCTTAGCAACTATTTATAAACACCATAAAAGGTTGACGCAGCCTTAAGAGAAATAAAATAAACTTCTTGTAGGTACCTAAAAGTGACAAAATCAGAAAGTGACAAAGTCAGAAAGTGGCGAAGTCAGAAAGTGGCAAACTCATAAAGTGACGAACCCAGAACGTGACAAAGTCAGAAAGTGGCGTCTTCAGAACGTGACCTAACCAGAAAGTGACTGGTAAAGAAAATGACGTACTCCGCCTAAAGGGTCAGTTGTTTTAAACAGTTAGGCGGAATGCATATCGGCGAAATATACAATCAGATTGCGACATTTACTTAAATTCTGAAAGATCAGTTGATTTTTAATAATATCTATAAACACATTGAGTTTGTAAAACTTTTAGAAGGTGTTTGAATGCAATTATTTTTTAAATATACGTAGGTAAACAAACTTTACTTACATAATACTAACGATAAACAAGTATAGCATTTTTTTTAATTAAACGGTCTTTTTCGAATTTACTATTTGGAATGTTTGGGCAGAAAAAAGTGAAATTTTCTCGATCTATGGTCTAAGCCGTCGAGAAAAAAATTAAGTAGATTCGGGTCCATGGTGTACTTTAAGATGTACTCTAAGTACCCATTAGGCCACTTACCAGCTTCTAGCAGAAGCACCCGCCACTCAGGCACCTCGCTGAGTCTCGACGCCACCACGGAGCCGGCAGAGCCGCCACCCACCACGATAAAGTCGTACACAGAGTCCATGTGCCGCCGGTACTAGAACAAAAAGGTGCGACATGATGCTATGTGATGAGGACTAATGTCGCGGGACATAATTGCAGTGATAGCCTTACGGTTAAAGAGCCCTCTTCACATGATGATAATCAGTAAGGCTCGGGTTCGAATCCTGGCATGTACCAATATGTTTTTCGTAACTTACGTACATATATATCACTAGCTATACGGTGTAGGAACACATTTTGAGGAAACCCGCAGCTGCGCAGGTCCCAGAATTCATTCTGAGACATGTGTAAAAGACCCAGTCCGGCGATAGGCTCACCACCTATCCCGTCCAAAGAATATCTCGTAAAAAGTGGGTGTTACCGCCTCAGCGGTCTTCAATAAGTTCAATTAAGTTTGTTTAGAATCATTTAATAAATTAAAACCAAAATTGTAATATTATAAAATTAAATAGAATGTAATAAATTAAAGATAAATAGATATTAAGCATGTATAAAATAAATAAGTAAATTCCGCCTTACAATTGTTTTAGAGCAAATAAAAGTTGCTATTATATTCGATTAGGCAAAACATTTCTATATAAGCGAGAGGCAATGAGCTCCCTCTCTCATTCCTTTACTAATTTTCTAAGGTCAACATTGTAATACATAATTAAAATTTGAAACTATAATTAATTCTTTGATTTGTTGGACTCTATATGTTTCCTGCCAGAGTTACGAAACCAATCAGGAACATATTTTGGCGACCGTGACAGGACACTTTCTCGTGGGACGGCCACTGACGGCTCTGCCGGCCCCGGCTCTCGAGGACCGCGCCGAAAGCTCGCTCACACGCTACGCCCGCCTTGAGAAGATGCAGCAGCACTTCTGGACTCGATGGCAGAAGGAGTACATCGCAGAGTTGCAGCAGAGAAAGAAGTGGAAGTCGGCTGCCAATAGAAAACTTGAGATTGGCGATTTAGTTATTCTCCAAGAGGACTTCGTTCCACCCCTGTGCTGGAGACTCGGTCGCATCCGCAGACTTATTCCGGGCGCCGACGGTACCGCCAGGGTGGCTGATATCGACACCACGAGGGGCTGCGTGCGACGGCCTGTGGTTCGCCTGTGTCCTCTTCTGTCTCCTTCGTCTGAAGACTTGTCCTGAAAGGGGGACCTTTCAGCGGGGGGGAATATGTTACCGCCTCAGCGGTCTTCAATAAGTTCAATTAAGTTTGTTTAGAATCATTTAATAAATTAAAACCAAAATTGTAATATTATAAAATTAAATAGAATGTAATAAATTAAAGATAAATAGATATTAAGCATGTATAAAATAAATAAGTAAATTCCGCCTTACAATTGTTTTAGAGCAAATAAAAGTTGCTATTATATTCGATTAGGCAAAACATTTCTATATAAGCGAGAGGCAATGAGCTCCCTCTCTCATTCCTTTACTAATTTTCTAAGGTCAACATTGTAATACATAATTAAAATTTGAAACTATAATTAATTCTTTGATTTGTTGGACTCTATATGTTTCCTGCCAGAGTTACGAAACCAATCAGGAACATATTTTGTGGCGATATATCTCCGTTCGGTAAACAATAGTGGTGACGTCACCGTCAGATTATTATGCGCTAAATCAAAGGTTGCAAAGCGCAAGCCATTGATAACTATTCCACGTTTAGAGTTATGTGGTGCGTTATTAGCTGCACATTTGTGTAAGGCTGTAGTTAATTCTATTAGGTGCACACTTACGTCAATAACACACTGGTGCGATTCTAGTATTGTTCTTGGGTGGCTAAAGGCCGATCCCACAAAATTAAAGACGTTTGTTGCGAACCGTGTAGGAGAAATAAATGAATTGACTGAGTCATCTGAGTGGCGCTACGTGCCTACCGATTATAATCCGGCTGACTATATATCTCGCGGAGTTAACCCTTCTCAGCTGGGTGATCTTGACCTGTGGTGGTCAGGTCCAAGTTTTCTTTCTTTGTGTAATTCGAAATGGCCAAAGCTTGCCCTTTCTGATGACTTATCTAAACTACCTGAAATTAAGAACTTACAAACTAATATAAAATTAAAAGAAACTAAACCTAAAAGCACTTCTAAATCTAATAAAACTAATATACCTAAAAATATAAATGTACAAGTACTTACCTCAGCGCTGCAGCTGGAGCCTGTAATAAATTTTAATGATTATTCGAATTTAAATAGGTTACAGAGAACAATTGCATATGTAAAACGATTTGTTTATAATTTAAAAAATAAAGCTCAAAGGCTTACGGGCACTCTCTCACCTGACGAGTTAAATGATTCGTTCACTTACCTGTGTTCTATGGCCCAACAGCAATCGTTTCCTGTCGAATATGATATACTTTCCAAGCAGCAGTCGCTTAAGTCAAAGTCACCTATATTATCTTTATCTCCATTTTTTGACGGCAATGTAATTAGGGTCGGAGGTCGCATTGAATCTTCAGGATATAAATATGAGAAAAAGCACCCTGTATTGTTACATGCGGCACATCACTTGACAAAACTAATTCTCAAGGGAACATGTTCGTCAGTTACATGCCGGTCCACAGTTATTATTAGCTGTTGTAAGAGAATATGTGTGCGATGTACCCGCATATCGGGCAAAACCATATTTCCAAAAATGGGAAACCTTCCCGCGAATAGGGTTACTCCTGATTTGCCGTTTTCGTCTGTTGGTTTAGACTTTGCTGGACCGTTCTATATTTTGAATAGAAAGGGCAGAGGTGCTAAAGTAACAAAATGCTATCTATGCTTGTTTGTTTGCTTGAGATATAAATGTCTCCACTTAGAGGCCGTCTCTGATTTGTCTAAAGACGCCTTTATTATGACGTTGCGACGTTTTGTAGCTCGCAGAGGACGGCCAGCGGAAATATTTTGCGATAATGGTCGTAATTTTGTAGCGGCAGCTAAAGAGTTAGCTAATTTTCTTAATATAAATAATACAACTTTTTCTGAGTTTGCAGCTCAAGAGGGCATTAAATTCAGTTTTATTCCAACTTACGCACCTCACTTCGGCGGCATATGGGAGGCCGGAGTAAAATCCGCTAAATTTCACTTAAAGCGTGTTATGGGTAACTCACACGTGACTTTTGAGGAGATATGTACTTTGTTTGCACAAGTAGAAGCCGTATTAAATAGTCGGCCCTTGTGTCCCCTTTCCAGTTCCCCAGATGACTTCCTATTCCTTTCCCCAGGACACTTTCTCGTGGGACGGCCACTGACGGCTCTGCCGGCCCCGGCTCTCGAGGACCGCGCCGAAAGCTCGCTCACACGCTACGCCCGCCTTGAGAAGATGCAGCAGCACTTCTGGACTCGATGGCAGAAGGAGTACATCGCAGAGTTGCAGCAGAGAAAGAAGTGGAAGTCGGCTGCCAATAGAAAACTTGAGATTGGCGATTTAGTTATTCTCCAAGAGGACTTCGTTCCACCCCTGTGCTGGAGACTCGGTCGCATCCGCAGACTTATTCCGGGCGCCGACGGTACCGCCAGGGTGGCTGATATCGACACCACGAGGGGCTGCGTGCGACGGCCTGTGGTTCGCCTGTGTCCTCTTCTGTCTCCTTCGTCTGAAGACTTGTCCTGAAAGGGGGACCTTTCAGCGGGGGGGAATATGTTACCGCCTCAGCGGTCTTCAATAAGTTCAATTAAGTTTGTTTAGAATCATTTAATAAATTAAAACCAAAATTGTAATATTATAAAATTAAATAGAATGTAATAAATTAAAGATAAATAGATATTAAGCATGTATAAAATAAATAAGTAAATTCCGCCTTACAATTGTTTTAGAGCAAATAAAAGTTGCTATTATATTCGATTAGGCAAAACATTTCTATATAAGCGAGAGGCAATGAGCTCCCTCTCTCATTCCTTTACTAATTTTCTAAGGTCAACATTGTAATACATAATTAAAATTTGAAACTATAATTAATTCTTTGATTTGTTGGACTCTATATGTTTCCTGCCAGAGTTACGAAACCAATCAGGAACAGTGGGTATATCCAGAAATGGAATACATACCCCCTCGGGGATAAAATGCGTGAGATTTTGTTTTTATTACATATCGCCTGCGATATTGCCTGACCTTGCAATGTCACATGGCAATGGCAAGGACATTGCCCTACTTCTGGTACAGTAGGGTATAAATGCGGCCTATAAGACTCTAGAGATCAAGTGCAAACGACACCTTGCACTTAGGACACAAACTAACATAGAACTTTAGTGTTCTATGTTATTTTGTTAGCATGATAGGAAAACTTCCATTCTAAAGGTCCATTTGTCTCCCACATACTTAATGCAAATTAAGGACTTAGGTAGGTAACTATATGGTTTTCTTGTGGATGGTATTGTCAGAACTGGACCAAATTCAAATGACCACACGGGAAGCACCAGCTTTCAAATAAAAAAAAAAGTCATCAAAATCGGTTCACCAGTCGAAAGTTCTGAGGTAACAAACATAAAAAAACATACAGTCGAATTGATAACCTCCTCTTTTTTGAAGTCGGTTGAAAAGTAACTCATTTGACTATACAAATACCCTATTACTTGCAGTCGGGTAAAAAAAATGAGAATTCAGTCATAGATGTCAGTGAAAGACTGAAATAAACAAATGAGTACTTAGGTAATTGGAAGACTTCCTGATCCCACTTCCTGCATAAGTGCCTCCGGATGATAGTAATCGGTGCTTGTGCATGTGATTAATTACACGCTGGTTGTCGGTTCACACTATTGTTCTTGTTACTTAACCTCTGACTCCGCGTAAAAGCAGACAATTTCTTAACGAGGTTATAAAATTATCATTATTAGTAATTTGGAACTAGAGATGGGTTCATCATCATCAACAATCCATGATGGGCCATTTCCACGAGGCCATTCCAGTGAGCCAATCCAATAATGGCCTCGTGTAAATAGAGACAGTCCACTGCATTGGATTGTCATCAAGCTTTTTTTGTATGCAGTTTGGATTGGCTTAGTGGAATGGCTCATGGAATGGCATCTGTAAATGGCCCACAACATCGCACTTCGAAATGGAATGCACTGACTGCAAACCAAAGAGATTAAAATATCATATGCCCTATTATATTTAAATATCTTTGCTGCAAACGAAACTGCAAAACGAAAGGTAGATACTTAGAGAGTTATGAGGGTCAATTTACATTTAATTTAATACCTACATTCAATCTTATCTAAGCTGTATCTAAATTATAGTACTCTTACTTTCCATTTGCATAAATAAAAACATTACTAAATGATAACCTTTCTTTTTAATATCTCTTTTGCGAATGAAGCAAGGTTGAGGCTTCTTTTCTGGGTGGGCTTGTTGAGTAACTCTCAGTCTAAAGAAATCTGGACTTAGAGACATTTAGTTTTGTCCTCACCTGAGGTCCACACTTACTTCAAGATTAGACAAATCTGAGCCCTATTTCATGGAGCTGAAAGATGCGCTAAACCTGTATTTTTAATATTTAAGTAATACTTGACGTAGCCCTGTCTTCACTATGAAGTGACAGTTATGTTAAACGTCATAAGGTTAGAATGCTAGACACAAAGTAAAATGTGTCTGAGTTTTAAATTTTGGCATAATATTATTTAGAAATTATTGATTTTCTCAGTTAAAAATAATTATAGAATCCTGAAAAAAAATATTATTCAAACTAATACGCCCACATGGTCTAGACACGCGGTAGCGTGTCAAGCCGAGTTCAAGCAGGAGAACGGCGAGCAGCACCGTGTGTAATTTTACACGAACCATTTGGAGCCACTTTTGACAACATCATAACTGAAAAACTATTTCACATAAACGTGTCAAATTGGGCTCATATTATTGAGACTTGCAAGATACATACGTGCTCTAAATTTCATAATCATATCTCAAACGGTTATTTAGATATTAACGTCCTAAAATCTTTTTATCACTGACTGACCTATAGACCAAAACTCTAACCCAGTTCCAGGTGACCTAGAAAGTTCAAATTTGGCATGCAGATAGGTAATTAGGTGAATACAAAGGAATAAATCAGAAACTGGTAAATTTGTATAATTTTATTATCCATTTAACTATTATTATGGAGTGAAGTGTAGTTTAGTTCCGCTATCTGCCGACAGATGGCGCCGCACGTATGTAAACCCAATTATTATGGAGTGAAGTGTAGTTTAGTTCCGCTATCTGCCGATAGATGGCGCATAAGGCCACGGTAAAACGTTATACTGAAAAAAATCCAGTTGTAGATAAAAGATCGTCGAAGTTTTAATATGAAAAGAAAAAAATATCGTTTACTAATGGAAATGACATAATTAACAAACTTACAGACAAAATTGGATAGCAGAAAAGGTTAGAAGCTGAAAGAACTGTAAAATGGGTTACTGAGCGTCGCAAAAATATACTAGATAATTACTGTAAAGTTTTAGATCGCGTTCAAAGAAAATACAGTAGCTTAACAAAAACCATTTTGAATTAATTTTATTATAAATAATTACCTACTAATAATTTATGTACAAAAAGTAATGATATCCCATCAAAAACATAAATGTAAAATGAGAGCCAAGTTCAATATTATGCCTTGGTTGTTGACTTCAACGACAAAAGAAGTGAGATCTAAATGGGTGCCAAGTTCAACGGTCAGTCCTGAAATTTATTTATAACAACATAAAATATCATTTATTCTTATAACTTAGGATAATATATTGTAGCCTAAGGTCTGACTTGGCTAGTTTTCATATACGAATTATTGCTTATTGCTGGTAGAAACTAGCCATTGAATATAATACCTATTATACTTAGCCTTCGCAGGTTCTAAACCTGTTACTTGTCGTGTCTTATTTTATTATTACGAAAATTTGGCTTGCTGGTAGAAACTAACCATCGAATATAATAATTCGTATGTGAAAACTAGCCAAGTCAGACCTTAGGCTACAATATATTATCCTAAGTTATAAGAAGAAATGATATTTTATGTTGTTATAAATAAATTTCAGGACTGACCGTTGAACTTGGCACCCATTTAGATCTCACTTCTTTTGTCGTTGAAGTCAACAACCAAGGCATAATGTTGAACTTGGCTCTCATTTCACATTTATGTTTTTGATGGGATTTTCTTATTTTGCTTCCTCGGTGAAAATGAAATGTTGTCTATTGTCGCACCTGTGTTTTGTGAAATAGGGCTGGCTATTTGTGGTGCCGCTTTGGCAATACTAATTAACTAAACTAGCCTTCCAATCCAAGTCATTTTCGACCGCAAATCTTACCACGGCTCACGGAAGCTTTACTTCATTTCGCTCGAAATGATTCGTACCCCTAATTGCTGAGAATCGTGATCATGCCTGCAAAATGAAACCCGTAGAATATTCTTCGTGGAATTAACGGGGTGATTTGCGCTTTCCAGTATTCAAAATAAGTGGAAGATTTTCAGTTATGATTGGCGCTAGCAATCGCGACTCACGTTTTAGGGGACTCTGGCTGTCACGAATGGACTGTGAAAGGGCTGTTTTGTTAGTTTATCTGAATTATTTTTTAGGGTTCCGTACCCAAAGGGTAAAACGGAGCCCCATTACTAAGATTCCGCTATCTGTCCGTCTGTCTGTCTGTCCGTCTGTCTGTCCGTATTTCTGTCCGTCTGTCACCAGGCTGTACCTATCTCATTGATGTACCTATTTCTGTTGCCGCTACAACAAAAAATACTAAAAAAAACAGAATAAAATAAGTATTTAAGGCACCCCTACAACAAACGTGATATTTTTGCCGTTTTTATAGATAACTAGCGACCCGCCCCGGCTTCGCACGGGTGCAATGCTGAATTTTCTTTGCTATAAACCTTGCGGAGCCCTAGACCTTTCCAACGAATGCAAAACCGTGGAAATCGGTTTGTGCGTTCTGGAGTTATATCGTCAGGAAGGAAAACCCGACTTATTTTTATATAGTAGATGTTGGAACCCTTCAACAAGAAAAATCTCGTCATGGATCATTGATTGAATTTTTACCAGACATTTTTATTTTTGAATATGCTGGAATTTTTGCTGCATGAACCGTTTGTGTAAAAATGGTTTAACCAAAGTAACTATTAGTTACTTTGGTAAGTTGTAAGATTGTAAGATTGACAAAACTCCGTCCAGTTGTATACTACTTTTAGCGAAATTATAATATATCAGGGCTTTTACAATGACACTAGGTAGGTAGGTAAATGAGTCAACGACAACGGTGTGTTTGTTCGCACAGTCAGTCAAGCTGTTTGTCAATGGAGTAATTAAAAAAAACACGGGTTGCACTCCGGGAGTGCCGGCAGAAGTGAAAACTTGATTATTAACTTTGTGCATTTTTGATTTATTGGAATAGTTAGGGAATAGCATTGAACCTCTCTTGACAACATCGTGATTATCTTCTCTCTGCTTCTCTAGATATAATATAATATAATATAATCTCACGCCTTTTTTTTTTATCCCCGAGGGGGTAGGCAGAGGTATTCCATTACTGGATATACCCACATTTCACGAGATATATTGGACCCCTAAACGTGATAGGTGGTGAGCCTTTCGCCGGACCGGGTCTGTTTACACATGTCTCAGAATTAATTCTGAGACCTGCGGGTTTCCTCACGATGTTTTTCCTTCACCGTCGTGCTAGTGATAAATATGTACGTAAGTTTTTGAAAAACTCATTGGTACATGCCAGGATTCGAACCCGAGCCTCACTGATTTTCGGCCGGCTCTTTAACCGTCCGGGCTATCACTGCCCTTCTTCTTCTTCTCTAGATATTTCTGCTAAATCTTATTTACCCAAAAAACAAAGGAGAAGGGAATACGAACCTGTGACACGTGATGACATTGACATGTTTACTTAGCAACACCATTAATTTAATAGCAATTTATTCATTTTTATATTGAAAATACTCGATAATCCGAATTTTCCGCCTATAAGTTGTCGACTCAGATCGACTTATTTTTTACGCTCTTCAATTTGATGTGCGTTTCGTTTGAGTCTACCGTAGACACAGTTTTTGCAGCGTACGCCAGAATAGCTCGCAGATGGCAGATCGCGCAAGCGCTCTGCGCCGTCTTACGGTATTTTTTCGATCAGCACACGTGACCTGACGCGAGTTTCACAGTTTTTACTCATCCCACAAAAGTACTCAACGCCGCTAAAGAAGTTTTCACTTCAAAAATTGAATTCAATGGACACAGTAGGTACCTACCTATACCTAGCTATTTCTAAATGTTATATTTTGATTTTCATATGATAAAATTAACGGCATAGCCTATATTAACCCATAAAATTTCCCAATTGTCTGTTGTGACCACATACCTATAAGAAGGTATAAAAAAATCGTTGCAGCACTTGCAGCATTATCAGCTTCTCAACCATACATGCTGAAGCGGTGGAGTTGAAATGACGTTCAATGAATGGACTTGTGAGTCCCTACTTTGAATAAAACATTTTGACTTCGACTTTGACCTCCCCTCCCTGTACCTGTGCACGGCCGCACGGGTCCTCAAGGTCGCACTGGCTGCGCAGGAACACCTCGAGCAGGCCCATGAACAGCATGAAGGCGCCGCCGCCGCACGTCGCCGCCAGCGTCGGCCCCGGCTGCGACATCGGACAATCGCACGTGATCGCCATCTGAGGTACAAGAACAGCTGAGCTTAGGAAAATTCAACTGTATGTCAGGAACATTACACGTCGATGCATTATGGTGATACTACGTGATAAAAAATTGACTTCACACGTAACTGATTTGAATAGATTCGTAAAAAATAATAATGAAAATCTGACGCCTTTTCTCCCAGAGGGGGTAGGCAGAGGTATTCCATTTTTGGATTTTCACGAGATATTCTTTGGACCCCTAAACATGATAGGTGGTGAGCCCACCGGCGGACCGGGTCTGTCTGGCGTCTGAATAGATTGTGATCATTTTGTTATTGGATTATGTAGATACAGTTATAAAAAAAAGAATGAATAAATAATTAAACGCAAAAAATAATACACTCATCATCATCAACCCATCACCTGTGCCCCAAGGTATACCTGTCCTCTCCAGTATTTGGAACAGTGTTTGTGCAAATCCTGTCATATACCAAGAGTTTTTCAAAAACTTTCGTACATATTCATCACTAACTCGACGGGGAAAGAAAACATCGTGAGGAAACCTAGAACTAATTCTGAGGCATGTGAAACAAACACGCAGGCGAATTCACGGAGCTTCGATATTCGAATCTAATCGGAAAATCTGTCGAAGATAGGCTATTCAGAGATGTCGGTATCGAAAACGAATGTCATATGTGACATAAGGATTCGGAAAATTTTCCGTGGCTGTCAGAAACGCCTAGAATACAGTTTATCGAACGGAAACGGTGTCGAGCCTCCGTGAATACGCCTGCCGTTCCGGCGCAGGCGGGCTCACCACCTATTATGTTTAGGGGTCGAGTATAGTCGTGAAAAGTACGTATTTCCAGAAATGGATGATGAGCAGTGATAGCCCGGACGGTTAAAGAGCCGGCCGAAAATCAGTGAGGCTCGGGTTCAAATCCTGGCATGTACCAATGAGTTTTTCAAAAACTTACGTACATATTTATCACTAGCTCGACGGTGAAGGAAAACATCGTGAGGAAACCCGCAGGTCTCAGAATTAATTCTGAGACATGTGTAAACAGACCCGGTCCGGCGATGGGCTCACCACCTATCACGTTTAGGGGTCCAATATATCTCGTGAAATGTGGGTATATCCAGTAATGGAATACCTCTGCCTACCCCCTCGGGGATAAAAAGGCGTGAGATTATATTCCAGAAATGGAATACCTTTGCTTACCTAATCGGTGATTAAAGGTGAGGTAATTTTTTTTTATTATTAACCTTTTTCCCCTTACAAAAAGTAAGTAAGCAATTTTAGCTACGATGTAACAAGGTCATGGATTTAAGTGTCAGATAAGCACGTTCATAGTTAAAATTTGTAGGTTTTTAGATGTTTGACATTAACTCTTCAATCTATGGTTTGTTTCTGTCCTTTTTCTTTCGTATTCTATGGAGAAGGATAGGCTAACTTAAAATTAGGAATTTAAGTCGGTCAGTCAGAATCGAGTCCAATGTATCTAACATTAATAATTAGGAAAGCCACAAAAAACACTTCTGGTGCAATAGGTTTGACCTATGGTAGGTATCAGGGTAAATGACCTTTGATAGGTACCCTCTACACCCTAATCTATGTCCCTTCATATCATTCATAATTGCACAACACAGATATCATCTGTCACCTCAAGGCTCCGCAATCGGCCCACGGCGATAGTATAGATGTAACTTGTTGCGTTACTATCGACCCAACTCGAATGTTCCAAAATTAGGTGAGATCAGGTTTCGCGTAATAATTGCTTTCACTAGATTACCAAGATCAATGGCAACCGGTATGCAATCGACTCGAATATTGTTTTGTAACAAAATTGTCCCTAAGGGTGAATTGGTAACAAATAACGTTAGAGAAAGGTCATCGTATTTTGAGCCGTCTTGTTTTACTGGTACAGTCAAGAGCACGTATGGAGCTTGACACATTGAAAGTTGTACCGTTCTTATATTAGAGACTCGCACTATAAGTGTAAAGCTTTATGTGCTCTTGACTGTAGGTACATGTTTTTTTTAAGCATTGCGATCTTTTTTCATGTGTTATTTAAGGAGTTTGGCAACCACGATTTGTTTTTTCAATCGATAAATCATTAAACTGACGTTCCATCCCTAAATTTAGAAAATATCAATTTCACCTAATATGGAGTATCCATGCTAACTAAGGATTTTTTTTAGCTTTTAAATAAATAATCTCACGCCTTTTATCCCCGAGGGGGTAGGCAGAGGTATTCCATTACTGGATATACCCACATATCACGAGATATATTGGACCCCTAAACGTAACAGGTGAGCTTATCGCCGGACCGGGTCTATTTACACATGTCTCAGAATTAATTCTGAGACCTGCGGATTTCCTCACGATGTTATCCTTCACCGTCGAGCTAAAAAAAAGCTAAAAAAACTTACGTGCATATTTATCACTAATAAATATGTACGTAAGTTTTTTTAGCTCTTACTTGTGAGAAAATGATGATGTAGAGTTACGTAGGTATTTTCCCGAGTCAAGTACTTAGTCTTTTTGAACACGATGTATTTTTTATAAAATCCACCGAGAGCATAAAATTGAAATCGAATCTAAGTATTACTATAACTATAGGATCCACGCGGCGGAGACTTTAATTTAAGTAATTCAAAGTTTTGAAATTGAAATATAGGCTTATATGTCATTTTTGTAACAAATTGCGACACAGAACATACTCATATTTGGGAACACAATCAAAATTCCTTGTTAATTATCAGGTAATTTTCCCAGGCACTTCCAGCAGGTCGCTATAAATCACAATTAAAATTCCTGTCTTAGCCAACTCGAAACCGTAGCGAGTAACAATGGTAATCTTGTCACAGATGCAAACAGATAAATCGTTATTTTCGTTGCATTGTCTCTTAATAACCGTTTATTCGTTAATGAGTGGCATATCACATGCAAAGCTGCAAGGCTGATTATATGTGGCGATAAACATTAATCATGCTATCGCTTCGCTGCGTTTCGGGGTCTCTTATTTGAGAACAAATTAATTATGTAAGATGTGGTTTCATGTGGTTGGTAATTGCACCTGCTATTACGGCCTAGGTTGTCCTAGTGTCGCTGAATAATTTCTAGTACCAGTAAAACTGTACTCATAGATAAGTGACAAACGAAAATTTTCAATTGAGTTTCTAACAAAGCTACACTATTGAATAGGCTCCGAAACTCCTAGACAGATTTTATTCTAGAGAGATATTATGTCTTTCGCCGATGAATAGATTAATTTTCTGGGAGTAACATGAGCTTTAATTTTCCGGCGGGAACGGAACATACACGGGTAAAATCGCGCGGAACAGCTAGTGTTTAATATATAACCAAATTTTCTCAATTCAAATGTCAATCACTGGGCTTTGCTTCCATTTGTAGAGTGTGAAATTAACTTCTGAGGTTTTCCCTTCAAAGGCGCCTAGTGAAATGATTCATTTTATAATTATCTGTTATCGTAAAATAAAAATTGAAATACTTTTTACCAGTCTTTTGAGATCTTTTTAATGAATCGGACACAATTTAATTATGATAGAGTCGAATACCCTTATCACAGAAATCGCCAATGCATCGGTGACTGATAGCCGATAGGTGACGTAGGTAGTTGGAGACTGCTTTTGTAGGCATTTAGCCTGTTTTGAAGAGAACTTTAATAAACCATTTACCAAATAACTACATGCTTTCATGCATATTAATTTATTAAAAATACACTTTACTAAATATTAGTAGATATGGTGATATTATTGTTCTTTGTGACACTAATCGTAGAGTGGATGCCACTCTAAAGTACAACACAATTATTTCAACGCGACCATAGCCATGCCAGAATAAATAACAGGCCATGAATAAATACTAGTTTATTTGTTTAATGATAATAAATATGTATTAGCTTTCAGTTACGCCTATAAATAAAAGATTGCGTATTCTATAAAAACCACCGTGGGCGTCTCAACTATCTTTGATCTAAATATCTCAAGTAACATACGGTGCGCCAATCTTAGTTTTTTGCCACTCCGAAAGTTGTTTGCGATTAATTACGTAACACACTAGACTAATATACTTAGTTGTATTATAACTTGTACTTGGCATATGTGTTTTGCAAAGTGGTTTAGTTTATTTTTAATTGCGCAAGTTGTTTATTTTTAGCTTAGCTTAACATCTGAAGCTCGTAGCAACTTCTTAATTTTTTTAAGTAACATTTATTTACAAGGATAAAATACAATTATGTAAAATATTTACAAATAATAATGATCTCCAAAGAGGAACCATGTGGGATGGTGGCAGGGAAACTGGATAGCTAGGCTGATCCTTTGACTTGACAGAGATAGCTGCCAGTCCTCTGGTCATCTGAAGCCTCGCCCAAAACTAATATTATTCTGTGACTAAAAGCACTGACAGCTCTTTGATAAGCTGGCGCGCCTCCGGACCCCACAAATCTTGTTGTAAGCATTACAAAATAAACACTTCTTAGAATATCTACACCGTTTAGTACGAAGCAATGCGTTGATGTCTTTCATGATTTGTTCGTTTGCGTTTGTTTGCAGGCGTAAACAACCGCAAAAAAAATATACACTCGACTCCTATCCTCGAAGTTGTTGGCACAGGTATTAGGTACATTGCTTTTATTAACTTCCAACTCTCCCCAGTGCATTTTTGGGGACCTAAGAGAGACAGGTGGTGAACCCATCGTCGGACAGACAAGTAAAAAACCCATTTAAAAACATCAGCAAACAAACAACATTTTAACCTACACTATTGACAGAAAAGCTGATAGCTGCGCATACATTGACGACGCATGCGCCGCAGTCGGCGTGCTAATCTGTTGTTACACATGCCTAAAACCCAATTGGGGCATGCGAGTTTCATCACGATGTTTTTCTTCTTCCTTGAGTTGATAATTTGATAAACATTGAGACATCCTGACCCAAAACATCAATTAGCTGTAGGTAACTGCTTAATTTTTTTTTAAGATTATCTCTTAACTAGAACCAAGCTAACTTTGACGCATTGCCATGACATAGTCGCACCGGAAACTTCGAATTTAAACGCCGTTAATATTAGATAATCTAATCCCTAATGGCAGGCAGCGCAGGAGGAAATTACGAGTATTAATAAGGTAATTCCGATGATTGCACACCTGCGATTGCGAGTTCGGTGTAACGAGCTGTAATGCGCTCTGATTGGGTGCGCGTGAGTAGGGTCCTTAAGCTTCTAGATGTAGAGTTGAAAAGGATTTAATTTAATAAGAACTAATTAGAATCCTTTGAACATTATGTTGTTTGGCACCGGTGACCGAAATCCTGAATAAATTTATCACCTAAGGCAAAGTTGGCGGGAAAAGATTACATTAAAAACCCTGTCAAGTGCAAGTTGGAGAGTAAGGGTTCCGTATCATAAAACTAAACAGATATTTTTGTACAGGGCGCCTTTTTAATTTTCTGCTATAGGGATTCATAGCAACTGTAAGAAATTTCATCCTTTTACGATTTAAAAGATACATTCCTGTGACAGACAGAAGGACATACAGCCTTAGTGACAGAGACCCGTTGGCACCCTTTGGATAATGAACCCTAAAATAGGATTTAGTACGTACTAATTTGTTCAGAATAAAAACTCTAGGTAAAGTTATAATGTAGGAAAGTGAGTACTTCTATGTTATTATTTATTAATCAAATTTAATATTAGATTAGGTATACACCGAGGGGATAAAGCACTGTTTTATGTCACAGGCGTGATATTGAATCCTGACCAAATGAGGAACTCCAGATTTAAATCCCGAGCATAGCGAGGGTGTTACGAGTAAAACGAAGTCCTGAGTGCAGCGAGGGATTCAAGCTCGCAAGACGAAAACAGCTATCCCAAAGATGACTACTCTACCTTTCTCACCTTTTGCGAGACAATAAAAAGCAAGGCTTGTATTGGCCAGTTCGATTTTCAAATAAGTTTTTCTTGCTCTCTATGGAACAATTTTTCATACAAATTATGTATAACCCATATATGTCATAATATTGTAATGAATCTTATTATAACTTGCTGGCAAATAATGACTTGCTTAAGGCGAGGTTTGCATGATATACATATAATTGGGCGATGTCGAGCATGGTGTGAGAAGTATTAAAGACTCCCGGAACTCTCTGCTAGTGAACTTTCCATCACGCACCGAGTTAGTTGTGACACTAACTGGTGCATGCCCAAACGGAGCATATGTCACACATGTGCAATGGCGATGGCGGTGAGAGCGAGTGCGTTGCCACTGACAAAGACGACACGAGACGCCCGTGAAACCCAATCCAGTGGATTATATCGTTCTTGATCGACTGGACTCTCTGCCTAGTTTGGGACTAAATAAGGGTGCCGTGTGTGAATTGCGTCCAAAGAAAGGCTAATGACACCTCATTTATTAGAATTTCTCTCTCTCTCTCACGTACCTACTTACAGTCGAAAAACACCCTTATGTGTTTAGGCTGAAAGTAGGAAG
This sequence comes from Ethmia dodecea, assembly GCA_963855545.1. Lineage (NCBI taxonomy): Eukaryota > Metazoa > Arthropoda > Insecta > Lepidoptera > Depressariidae > Ethmia > Ethmia dodecea. The sequence goes on from OY979453.1 coordinate 811,969, forward strand.
TGAGTGGGAGAGATTCTAATGACCGAGGTGCCATTAGATATTTTTTGGACACAATTTACACACGGTTATGTAGTCCCACACTAGGCAGAGCCTGTACGAGTGCTAAACAACTGATGAAAATCCTTAAATAAATATTAAACACCCAGACACGAAGCCAACAGCCATGTTCTTAGTATGTAAGGCTAGGATGGACTAGGTATTACTTCATATCCTTAGCGAACAAAACCGCAGGTAAAAGCTAATCGCAATTTGATTGCGATATCGTATCGTATGTTATAGGACAAGTGACTCGTTTAGAAAGCGGTGCTAGTAAATCAGTATATAGATTGCACGCGGCGCGCCTTCGGACGATCCCCCGGGCCTTGCAACCTGTCACTGTATAGCACGCTTATTACAGCGATATATGGCGGCCAGTGGAAAATACCACATGGTTAATATCGATAAGGAAATAAGGATAACCGACTTCAATAAAGGAGGTTCAAAATTCGTCGCGTATGTTTTTACCTTTTTTTTATTAATCCAAAACTCCGTCAAATCTGATCTGGTTTCACCCGCTCCCGTGGGAATACGGAGATAAAATATAGGCTATGTCTCCTTGATAATGCAGCTTTCCATTGCTGAAAGATTTTTTAAAAGCGGTTCAGTAGTTTTTGAGTTAATTCGTTACAAAAATACAAATCATTCCTCGTTATAATATTATCTAAGTGTAGATTACCTTATTTTTTTCAGCATTTTATATCTAGCTATTGATTTAAAAGCAGCTATGTGGTCTGCATTCGATTTCAGGTGAGGGTATGGGGAATCACTAGCTCGATGGTGAAAGAAAACATCGTAAGGAAACATGCTCACCTTGAGTTTCTTGTTGGTTCTTCTCGGGGTACTGCATTTGGAACCAGCAACTCGTCGGTGGAGATGGGCTGCTGTTTACATTCAGCCAATCTCCATGGACGAGTATAGAGAGCCTTGTTAATAATAATAATCCTATACGCCTTTTATCCCCGAGGGGGTAGGCAGAGGTATTCCATTGCTGGTTATACCCGCTTTTCACGAGATATTCTTTGGGGCCCTAAACGTGATAGGTGGTGAGCCCATCGCCGGACCGGGTCTTTTTACACATGTTTCAGAATTAATTCCTGAACCTGCGGGTTTTCTCACAGTGCCTTGTTCTTCATAGCTATTAGGTGCTGTTTTCTGTTTATTGAACCTCTGCGCATGCGTTTGCGCATAAATCGCTATCTGCTACACGCGAGACAAAAGTCACGAGTAGCGAAGCAAAACTTGATCAAAAATATACCTTTACTGTATGTCTATGTTTATCTGTCTATTATAGCAAAGGAAGTAAGGGCGTGGCCACACCGTATAAAAAGTCTACATTATTATTGATTACTGTCGGATATCATTTAGAAATTGCTTTGTGTCGGCAAATAAAAAACTTATACGAGTGTAAAAGAAATCTTTCTCGTATTTATTACGGATATAGAGTAATTTTTTTTTCCGTTATAGATAATTATTTATGTTTTATTATTATTACTTACTTACTTCTGTCATTTTCTTTCTCCTAGAAAAGAAAAGAGACGAGAAATATTTATGCCTGCCAAATTAAAACTAGTCCTGTCAACTAAGGCATTTCGTAACGTGTTTAGTTTATAAGTAAAGAAGTCACGACTAAAATACAGCCTCTGACAGGACTAAATTCGGTAGGTTATCTTCTATCCCTTCTATTTTTTTTGAGGTAAGATAAAGACCTAAACCAAATTAAGTTTATTCGGTGTAAATGAGAATCGCCCCCAGGGTGTACAGGCCCTAAGGGCAAGTTTGCAGTTCACGAGAATTCGTGACTCGCGAATGCAACCCACATTTCCGTGGACCTCTGACCCGCTATCTGCATTTGGATTAGGTTACCATTGTCTGATTTTAGAAATCTGTAATACGATTGTGTAAGTAAGTAAATATGACGCTCGTGTTGTTTCGTATCTGACAAAGAGATTAAAATATAATAGGACATAGAGGGGGCATTAGAAATAGTTTCATACGAAACTTTGAAGCATGTTTGAAGCTCAAGCGTCATGTCAGTTAGTATGAACGCTAGCTGTCATTCGGTCGAAATTGTAGTAGACTTATTCCACTTGGAATAACTTTTGGTTTCAAATTTTCCTCGCTTTGTCCCCTCTATGCCCTATTATATTTTCTTTTCTTTGGTATCAGGTTATTTTAATATTATAGTAAAGGTAGCCTTCCGTGGATCGCGGCTCAGCCGCGTGCGATCGCTGATGCGGCTAGTTAATGTACTTTGGGTATTAAACCAACAGGAGACGTCACGCGCACTAGTTTCTTTGCAAAAAAGTCTGCCAATTTCTGCGGGGGGGACGAGGAAACGCACACAAATAATGTTAAAACACTTGATGAGCAAACCCATTTTTTGACAAAACAATTAAACACTAGCATGAACTAGATGCAAACAAATACATTCACCAATACGAGCACTTCGTGAACTCAAAAAAACTAGTTGTATATAACAGGTATGATCGTTGACCGACACTTTTTTTGACAGAGGGGAACGCCTGTCAGTGGCGTCTCCGGTTGGTTTAATACTTAAAGTTAATGTATGAAAATCTTCGGAAACGGCGCCATACATTTTCATACATTGACTATTGTCGCACAGCCGCGCGTCCGTCACAATTGATATATCGCGCTACCCACGGAAGTCTACCTTAAGTTATCAGTTGGTTAGTACATACCTTTAGTGTAGGCTCACTTTCGGACTAAAAACCCTGGGCGAGTTGTATTGTATACCACGTTTTATTTATTAAATAAATTATTATTATTAGCAAAATAACAGCGTGTTGACGTAAAACTATAGAACAGATTTGTTATTGACCGATTGAAAATTTCATCAAAATTCTATATAGATTTATTCTGTCAACTCATTGCTAAGTTATTACGATATGATTATATAGGCGAAGATTATAATGATTACGTCCAATATTCCTTCAGTACTAGAATGTGGTTTATACAATAATGATAGTTTGTTTTGATTTCCATCTTTTTAACCACCAGTTCCGGCTAAAATGTTTTACGTAAAACATGTTACAGTCAATATTGCGTTTAGAAACGATTTTGGTAATGGTTCACGATTTGATTTTCATTGTTTCCAGCTACCTGTAGATAGTAAACAACTAGGTACTTCACCACAATTGCGTAATTGATACTTATCATGATTTCAACCCTCGGTCTTTAATTCGGTCAACCTTAAAAGATTATATTTTTTAAATAAATCGAGTTGTAATACTTGTAATGCACCAGTATAGGTATAAACCAATTTTATTTTATTTAGAATTAAATGAGTTGTCATATCCTGCGGAATCGAATTCCTACACTTATTACTCAATGACGATTGGAATTTACCTACCTGGCAACATTAGAAAAACTGGCCAAGTGCGAGACAGACTCGGGCACGAAGGGTTCCGTACCATCCTACTTATATTATAAACGCGAAAGTTTGTGAGTATGGATGTATGGATGTTTGTTGCTCTTTCACGCAAAAACTATCGAACGGATTTTGACAAAACTTTACAGTTATATAACATATATATCAGAATAACACATAGGATATATTTTATTCCCGTATTCCCACGGGAACGGAAATTACGCGGGTGAATCCGTAGGGCGCTGCTATCAGTCATTGCTCCTAATACTAGCGTTATAAACTAACTTTATGATGGTACCCTAACCTTTATGATGGTATGTACCTAAGAAGTTTTAATAATGGGAACGGATCCCTGATAAAGCTCAGATCTTAATTAGTTGAACCACGCACGTGAATAATCTGCGGATTTACCGACTTACCCAACTTGATTGGCGGTTCAACTTTAACATAAATATCTGACTAATTCAACTTACTTAATTAAAAGTAGAGTAATTAAAGTGACTGATTAAATTGAAACTTAATTTAATTCATTGATTTAAATAGTTTGCTCGATTCCATCCTATTACGACGCGCAAAGCGCTACTTAGAATAAAACAAAACATCAAAGGGAACCATCGCAAAAGATATTCGAAATGTTCATCTTGAAATCTCCAACCTCTTTTAAAAATGTCTGAGGTGATGTTAAAAATCTTTTACTAGCTGAAACAAAGAGATCGCGGAAAAACGCGAATGCTGAAAGTTAATGCACGGAGAAACGATTTAGCGGAAGCCGTCTAACAAATCGTACTAACTAACAAACCGTTTCTATGATATTTTTGATAACATGGTGGTAAGTACAATTGTGTACTTTTGTGTTGAAGGTAATCTTTAGAACTACCGTACTGAATTCAAAGTCTTAATATTATTAAATAGGTCCTACATTATCATTATCTCTGATTAAATATACCTTTATTTTATTTTGATTTGATATACTTACCCAAACATCATTAATATTTATTTTAAAAACTAAGAAAGAAAGGCAGACATATTTATTTGTTCTGTAAACTCTTCAAATACTAAATTTAATGTAAATATGTACTTAGGTATATAGGGTGTATAAAAAGATCTAAGGCTCAGCATTGGCTGTGGACTGTAGCCCACAACCACTGATATTCTGTGATAGACCATCATGTCGTGGAAAGAACACAAATTGGAAAATATTGGCCGTATGAAATGCAACAATATACTTACAACGCGTCACAAAATATGCGCAATTCCTCACACACCCCAATTTGTATATTAATAAAAAAAATATGACGCATTCGTACTTTAGTTTTGTCTAACCAAACTTCTTAAATAAACAGCAATAATGGATTTCCATAGGTATCCCGAAATTCGGTCATGTTAAATAATTTTTCAGAATTTTTTTACAAATATAAAAAAAAATAGCTGAAATCGATTAAGTAGTCGATACTGAACAAAATAAATTCAGAAATGGCGCTTTTTCTGTTACATATTGTACTTATACAATAACAAAAACTTATTGAAAATTAAATTAAACTTAATAATACCACGACTTATACAAAAGAGTCTGAATTTTATGGACTACTAGCGACCCGCCCGGCTTCGCACGGGTGCAATGCTTATAAGATTTTCCCGCTTTTCTGTTGAAATTTTTCCTAAATTTTCTTTGCTAAAAACCTCACGGAGCCTGAGACCTTTCCAACGAATGCAAAACCGTGGAAATCGGTTCGTGCGTTCTGGAGTTATAGCGTCAGGAAGGAAAACCCGACTTATTTTTATATAGTAGAGAGAAGATTAAAATATCGTTCAATACCGCCTACCGAGTCAGCGAACTTACATCACATGCCTCGGTGGGTGGGTCGATATGCATCATTTGTGTATCATTGGCATGCGATCTGTCACTGATAACACTGTTTGGATAGATGACTTGTTATGGCGAAAGGCTTCAACTGTCTTTGCATAATAATAATTGTGGGACACAAGTCACACACGGTTATTTAGTCCCAAAATGGGCAGGGCCTGTACTATGGGTACTAATCAACTGATAAACATACTTAAATAAATATTAAACGACCAGACACGAAACCAACAGACATTTTCATGCACACAAATCTTGGCCCCGAGCGGGGATCGAACCCGCGACCTCCGGCTCAGAAGGCAGGGTCACTAGCAACTGAGTCAACAGGCTTGTCAGATTATCTACCAACGGATTATTCTCACATATTTACTCGTTCATTATACATATATACATACATACACCCGAAAAGCATACTCCTGCTTCTAGTACAGTCGGATAATAACACCTTCACTAGAAATATGCCTATTTAAGCTCTTTATGTGTCGATCCCTACGAAATTACTTAAAAAGACAAAAAATACGCAGAGATTATCATAGATAATTGCTACTCTTTAATAATACACCTGTTCTTGTAAAATAACAATGAATTGAGGAACAATGCAATCATTGTTAGTCCTACAGCCTACAAAAACTATAAATCACTAAAATTAACAAATTACACGTTAAAGAAAAGAATAAGTTTTACACTTGAGGTTCTCATAATTGAAAAAACACGGTTTGCACTCCGGGAGTGCCGGCAGAAGTGAAAACTTGATTATCGATTTCGGTGTTACAACACTACTCTCCAACCGTCTTACGGTTTTTCGATCAGCACACGTGACCTGACGCGAGTTTCACAGTTTTACCCATCCCACAAAAGTGTTCAACGCCGCTAAAGAAGTTTTCAATTAAAAAAAAAAAATTGTGTAATAAAAATTACTTTAATTGTTTACCTAACAAATTAGTTGCAAACTAAGAGATAGAGTTTCGTTGCTAACGTAGTTTTAGACCCAATGATAACTGTTACAATATCATCAAGCTGGGGAGATTGGTAGAGTTATTCGATTCCTGGTAATACCTACTTTCCAACCGACTTCAAAAAAGGAGGTTATCAATTCGACTGTATGTTTTTTTTATGTTTGTTACCTTAAAACTTTCGACTGGGTTAACCGATTTTGATGATTCTTTTTTATTTGAAAACTGGTGCTTGCCGTGTGATCCCATTTGCTCCAGGGGGTCGATTTTTGAATCTCTTGGTGAGGTGACTAATTCTCACCGATGTGAGTGATTTCCGAAAGTTCGTATTTTGAAACTCATCGGTGACTTACATTTGTCATACCTATGATATCGATTTACGAGTGCCCCTACCCACTCGTAATTGAAATCACCATGCGATTGTTTTTGACATCTGCCAAAAGTGCCAAAGTATGTTTTTCGGAAGAATTAGCAGCGGGGCTCGATTGTGATATTTTGTGATAGCGACGATTTATTGAAAACGGCGTGTGACTTTCAAAAATACGGCTTTTGGAAAATGGTGACATAAAAGTCATCGGTGATAATTTTAGTCACCGGTGATTTTGATATCACCAGTGAGATTCAAAAATCGCACTCCAGGTCTGATAATAGAATCCACAAGAAAACCATATAAGCGGAAGTCGTTTTTTTACTCTTTAGAGCTCTATGTGATCTCTAGAGTATTTTTCGGATCCTCAATAGAATATTAAAAATATGAATAAATATAAATGTAAACATAAATATGGATACAGTAAAAAATAGACACAGATAAATGTTATTTTACCCACCTTGGGCGAGAGGGGTATTGTGGTTTACAACAGTGATCTAATCTCGTGGGAACCGGGCCGCGGGAACGCGAGAGTATATCTATGTAAGTATTCGGTGCGCTTGCGCCGATTGCGAGCTAATTCGATTTGGATTGCAAATAGTTCTCTTTACAGCTCGTCAAAGTTAACGAAAGTAAAACTTGTGGCCCGATCAGGTTATAGCAATATTCGTTTATGGATAAAACATGTTATATCAGTATGAAAATTGCCCTAGATATATTATGTTTCGGTCTCTAATCTAAACCAGACACATATTATGTAATATGCAGTGTCTCAAAAATTATAACAATATTGGTGAAAAAAACGATATTGTACTTTGATTGATTCTCTATTGTATTGCTTTGGTGTACAATAAATACTTACTACCTATATTGTGCAGTCGTGTTACTAAGTAACATTTATTAAGTGATCTTTTGATGCAATGAAATAGTAATTCAGGGGACTTATATTTGATTTTTAATGACTTAGGTACTCTATTTTGTAAGAGGGACGCAGTTACATACATGAATTTGTGTGTTTCAATGGAGAAAAGCCTACATTAGGAAACTAGGTAGGTGCTACTTCAAACTTGCTTACGAATAAACAATCGTGCTTTCTTATAATAATAGTATTTCGTTCAGTGATAGACTTACGGTTAAAGAGCCTGCTTCACATGATGATAATCAGTGAGGCTCGGGTTCGAATTTTGGCATGTAAAAATGAGTTTTTCCAAAACTTACGTACACATTTTTCACTAGCTCGACAGTGAAGGAAAACATCGTGAGGAAACCCGCAGGTCCCAGAATTGATTCTGAGACATGTATAAAAGACCCGGTCCGGCGATGGGCTCACCACCTATCACGTTTAGGGGTCCAAAGATCGAGAAATGAAATACCTCTGCCTACCCCTCGGGGATAAAATGCGTGAGATTATTAATTATTTTTATTATAGTATTTCGTCCAACGTATTGTCATAATTATTCCGTGATTATTCTTTATAATAACAGTCCAACCATTCAGCGACCGCAGTAAGAGTGATAAGTGGACGGGAGGAGTGAACTCGTGATTTACCACAGATGACTAAATAGTCACTCATTACTGCGGCTTCTGGCAATTGTGGGTAATGGAGCACGGCTGTTACACTTTAGCACGACGGCTATGATGACTGCGGTGTTTTTTATAGTTAAGGCTATGCAACGAAATATGCTTTCATGTTTAAAAAACCGGAAAATTTCGTGTCAGGCCACGTGCTGTGTAGGGTTTTGTATTTGCCCCTCACATTTTGCGCACTTCTAAGAGAGCTTTATGTTTGATATTGGACATATTAATTACAGTATATTTTATAACTTACTCGACTATTGCCAATTAACATGTAAAGCATACCTACTTAGCTATGATTAATTTCCTTTTACCTTCGTTTTATATGCTGCTGCGGTGTTTTTTATTTATTCTTGGAATAAATAAAAAACACCGCACGTACACGTAGTAGGTACCGCGTATAGACAGACGGACGGACGAACATAGCGCATCGATAAGGGTTACTTATTAATACGGAACCTGCCCAGTTTTTTACAATTTTCTTCCAAAAAGAATACAATAACTATTTTAAAATGAAAAAAATATATATATTTCCTTAGGTAATTGTTAATTAAACTAAAAATCATATATAGTCTAATAATAAGGCACTTTGAACTGGTCCATGAAGATTGGCTAAATGTAAACAACAGCCCATCTCCACTGACGAGTTACTGGTTCCAAATGCAGTACCCCGAGAAGAACCAGCAAGAAACTCAAGGGCAGCTCATTTCAAATTATGCACGGCTGTCTTATCTCATAAACGATATTGGTTGTTCGAAAAGGTCGAGGTTGTGAATCAGGTATACCGTTATCGTGACGAGCTGAAGTTTCATGACCAGACTGCATTTGAGCCGATAAACAATCTCCGGGCCTTCTTCTGAAGTGAGCGGAGGAACCGCGTAATGTCAAGGCAGCCGTAGGTAGGGATGTGACATTGATCGAAAATATCGATTATTTAAAAATCGATTATTCTGTTTTCAATAATAAACGAATTTGAAAAATCTATTAATTAAAAAAAAAGGTTTTAAAAAATATCATAAGAAAAAAATACCAATTACTAAGAAATTCTTTATCCTTTTAACGTAAACTTTATACTGTGAACATGCTTCAAATTTCTTTATTAGTCGCACAGATGGCGCTGTTTATAAAAAATCGATAAAAAGGTATAATTTTAGCAGCATTATTCTTTTATATTTCGTATTTAAGAATATGTGTGAGAATATAATCGATTAATTAAAAATCGATAATTTTTTCACATCCCTAGCTGTAGCCGCTGTAGGTAATGGCGGGGTAATGTATCGCTCGAATAGAATGGAAAGGGGGCCGATGATTCGGAACCAGTTTGTTTTAGAACTTTTAGATTACCCGAATTGATGTCCATAATTCAAGGTTGTTGTAGATAGCAAAAGGAATATATCAGGCGGCGCGCCACTCAGTCAGACGACTCAGACGGGATGAAAACGCATATTTTTAACCCCTGCCGCAAAACAGAGAGGTGTTATAAGTTTGACCTGTGTATCTTATATGCCTAACTTATTTTAAGATTAAGTTTTTTTTAAGATTTACTACAATGGCACCTTAGATAAAAAAGAAAAAAAAACATTCCTGTACTTGTTAAATCGATATTGATGCCTGTTACGTAAAGCATGTTAATTGTATTGTTTTTAATGTTTTGGACAACCGGTTTACAAAATGTATTTCTGTTTATAATGAAAGCGACATTGTTGAAGGGTGATATTTCCGGAATACGGCTTATTGGACTGGTTTTGTTTCGATCTCATTACAGTATTCGATGAAAGGTCATTGACTTCACATGCATATTCGCTGCATTGTGGCAACAAATTATTATTAATGTTGAGTTACGCTCGTTGATGTCTTTTTTATAGGAGGTCGCGGGTTCGATTCCCGCTCGCGGCCAACATTTGTGTGCATGACCATGTCTGATGGCTTTGTGTCTGGTCATTTAATATCTATTTAAGTATGTCTATTAGTTTAGTATCCATAGTACAGGTCCTGCATTACATAGTTTGGGACTAAATAACCATGTGTGAATGGTGTCCATCAATATATTAAAAAAAAATCTTTACAAGCCCTGCGCCACCCAATTTTACAATTTCAATAGAGCGACCTCTGTTCTTGGCATCTAAACGCGGGAAGATTGGTTTATTGACATTAAGGCTGTCGCAACTAAATAGAGCAACGTTTTTGTTGCAAATTATGCGAGCATCTCGAAACGGAAGATCAAAAGGGCACCGTAGATGGATTTGACATGGTGTTTAGCGATCTAGAGTTAAGAACGCTGTATGTGTGAATTCAGGTATCAACTGTGATTTTTGATTTTGATTTTTTGTTTAATGGTTATCTACACTAATATTATAAAGAGGAACGATTAAATAATAATAATAATAATAAATCTTTATTTCAGGCAATATTTACATTAATAGATCTTAAATAACGTAAACAGAGATTAGAATTTTTGTATGTTTGAAACGAACTCAAAAACTACTGGACCGATTTTAAAAACTCTTCCACCAATGAAAAGCTACAATATCCCTGAGTAATATAGGCTATATTTTATTCCCGTATTCCCACGGGAACGGGAAATACGTGGGTGAAACCGCGCATAACCGCTAGTGTTTTATATTTAGTGAGTATGAGGGAGCAGTTAGCCTTGTGGTTAGTCAGCACGCCTCTCAACGGGACTCTGTTTCGAATCCTGGTGAGGGTATGTAGCAATGAGTTTGTCAAAAAGAACATATTTATAAGTAGGTACATGTTTACCACTAGCTCGACGGTGACGAAAAACATCGTGAAGAAACCCGCAGGTCCTAGAATTAGTCCAAAATATACTAGTAAAAAGTGTAAAAAAAAATGTACTAAAGTGGGATTTGTCCCGGAATGGAATATCTTTACCGACCCCGTCAAACATAGGTGTGAACGTATTATTTTTTATTGATTTCTCTCTTGTAGCCCTAATTCTCATTCACCAAGTGTGTGGAATGTAACGTGCGGTAAATAACTTCGTTCCAAAATCCAAGATTTTTGCATGACCTACTTACAGAAATGTAGATAATATTTTTACGGGAATTATTTTGGTTGCTTCCAAACATGCCAGCTTCTCGGATGAAATATGATAACTTTATATTCAACTTGAGTACAGATGAACTCAAAATATAATTAACCACTGACAGGCACGGCGCATGCGCTATTGCAGTAAGGGGTACTGTGATTTTCGTGACTGTTCTCATGACTAACCATCACGTCTTCGTGATAGTAATGAGCACAGACTTAAATCTCTGTGGGGGGTTTACTATAGGTATTTCCCGAACTATTTACTTACCTAAGAACAAAGAGGTTAAAATATAAGGCATAGAGGGGACAAAGCGAGGAAAATTTGAAGCCGAAAAGTTATTCCAAGTGGAATAAGTCTAGAATGATTTGGACCGAATGACAGCTCGCGTTCATACTAACTGACATGACGCTTGTGCTTCAAAGTTTTGTTTGAAAATATTTCCAATACCCGTCTATGCCCTATTATATTTTAATTTCTTTGCCTTATAACTTATTACTTACTTAAAAATTCAGATTATAGTAGTTGTAAGATTTTTACTTAAGGTTGCAAATACGAGTATATTGATTACGCAAGCGAAAATCTGTGAATGATTTCCATATTTTTATGATCTGTCAAGTAACAGAATTATGTACCTATTGTCCTTGAATGGTCGTGGAATACTTATAATTATGATGTTTTTATTTATATTTTTTATGTTTCTTTTTGGACTTTTATATGATGTTGTTATTAGACACTTATGTGTCGCCTTCATTTTTTTTTTATCTTAGCTAGGTTAAGAATAACAAAGTAAATATTGTATCCTTTTAATAGTTTCAAAATACTACAACTAATGTAAACCTGGTGACTGACTGGTATGACCATAACTCTTGTCAAAATGTAATTTAAAATAATGCTCTTATAGTCGCAAATCAACTGAGGTAATTTTCTTCGTGGTAATGAGATGTCTCTGACTGGCCGGCGGGCATTGTCATTACCATAGTTCGTTGCAGCGAGTAAAGTTTGTGCAATGTTTTGGTATGATTATGATAGAAAATATCGGTAACAGTCATGTTGAAATTCTTCTTCGTAGTCTCTAGACACGAGATCGATTCTGGACGAAGTTTCTAAAGAGAGTTTAAAAAAAAGTAAGTGCTTAACCGTAATTAATCGTTAGATCAACTTTGCAGAACTGGTTTTGCGAAGGATGGCTCATCTGTCACGTTTATTGTCCCGAAAAATACCTACTTTGATGGAAACTGGATACTTTCAGTATCACTACATAGTATAAAACAAAGTCGCTTTCTCTGTCCCTATATCCCTATGTATGCTTAAATCTTTAAAACTACGCAACGGATTTTGATGCGGTTTTTTTAATAGATAGGGTGATTCAAGAGGAAGGTTTTAGTATTAGCATTGCACCCGTGCGAAGCCAGGGCGGGTCGCTAGTTTATTATAAAATACTTCTGCGAACCTCATCGGGGACATGGATCGAGTATAAAATATATATCTCATGCCTTTTATCCCCGAGGGGGCATGCAGAGTAACAACTCTTTATTGTACACCAATAAAAATATGCAACAAGTGACCAACAGAAAACCTTAGGATGGATGAAACTGATCTAAACAGATGAAGGTAGATGGTGCACTAAGGCAGAGGTATTTCATTTCTGGAAATACCCACTTTTCAGGAGTAGGTATATTCGACCCCTAAATGTGATAGGTGGTGAATATGAGTATGCATATAGCAAAATAACACACTTATCGAATGTATTGTGAATATTTTTAGTGCACACAAAGTCGGATTTCTTGGTGTTTTAGAAATTACTAAAATGAACACAAAAGAAAACAAAATCAATATCGGTTCGGTACACACAGACAAACAGGTACACAAGTTAATCAGTTAAGAACCGCCGGTTCCAATTGGAACCGAGACACAATTAAAAATTTATTGTGTCTGTGATTCATGGTCTGAGAGGTTAAACTTATAACACCAATCTGCTCAAAGCTTTTGGCCGAGAGGGTCTGTAGAATATTATATGTGTGGTTATACCCATTTTTCACCATTTCATCAATCAACTTATTGTGAAGTAGTAGCCAATACTGTCTTACAAGACTTACTAGCTTTAATTAGTTTATTTATTATTATAACATTACTATTAGTTTATTATTTAGCAATTACTTTATTTCCAGTACAAGATGGGGTGTCGACAAGCTATCGGCGCGATCAAAGTTGAGTCTGTCAACACCGATCACTATCGTTCAGTATGACGCGTTGCGCCAGCTCCGCACGCGACAAAAAAATCAGGTCGAAAGTCGAGCCGCGGAGAAAACTAATACGAGTACTATTAAGTACTATGAACAGATTATTCTTGGTATTAAAATGAGTCGCCTTACCTATTACCTATTAATTACTGTTTTTTTACTAAGTTGTCGTGGGTGCGAAGGAAATTGGAAAATTCGAACATCCATCTATCTATTGTGAACAGTCAAGCAATAGAAAATAAATAATATTATTGCGTCTCGTGTTTGATGATAGTTTTTATGAGATAAATACATAAAATAACATAGCCTTTTATTCCCAAGGGCGGAAGCAGAGGTATTCACTTTCTGGAAATACTCCTGTTTCACCAGTATTTACTTTGGACCCCTAAACGTGATAGGTGGTGAGCCCATCGCCGGACCAAGTCCGTTACACATGCCTCATAGTTAATTCTAGGATCTGCGGGTTTCCTCACGATGTTTTCCTTTACCCTCAAGCTAGGATATAATAGGCTACGCTCTTTTTAGGAGATATAATATTTAGAAAAATCTTTTGTTAGTTCTCACCTACGCTATTTATGGAACTCCTGTGCATAATTTCATTTTTGTAGACTCACAGCACAGGTTTACGATGTCACTTGCGGCTATAAAAACAATCTTCACATTCTAAATCAGGTGACATTACCGTAATCTCTAAGACTAAATCTTTGACGGGCCTGTTGGCTCAGTTGGTAGTGATCCTGCCTTCTGAGTCGGAGGTCGCGGGTTCGATCCCCGCTCTGGGCCAACATTTGTGTGCATGAACATGTCTGTTGGCTTCGTGTCTGGGTGTTTAGTATTTATTTAAGTATGTTTATCAGTTGTTTAGTACCCATAGTACAGGCTCTGCCTAGTTTGGGACTAAATAACCGTGTGTAAATTGTGTCCCACAATTTATTTATTTATTATAATCTCTCTAATTGGATACAAAGTAGGTATACATTGCAGCGTTACCGAGATCTACTTAATTACGGGTGTCATAGCCACAATAGCGCAAAACACGTTCACATCGAGCGCTATTGTTGCTTATGAGTAAATATCTGCTCTGGTTGCTTAACATGCAGATCAGGGGATCTGGGAAACGGAGTGTCTCAAGATAAGTAGGTGTAGTATACGCTTATTTCACAAACGTGATGGGTGGTGAGCCCATCGCCGGACCGGGTCTATTTACACATGTCTCAGAATTAATTCTGAGACCTGCGGGTTTCCTCACGATGTTTTCCTTCACCTTCGAGCTAGTGGTAAATATGTACGTAAGTTTTTAAAAAACTCATTGGTAAATGCCAGGATTCGAACCCAAGCCTAACTGATTTTCGGCCGGCTCTTTAACCGTAAGGCTATCGCTGTTCTTACATGATTTAGTCTCACGCCTTTTACCCCCGAGGGGGTATGCAGAGGTATTCCTTTACTGTATATACCAACTTTTCCCGAGATATATTGGACCCCTGAACGTGATAGGTCCCAGGCCCATCGCCGGCCCGGGTCTATTTACATATGTCTCAGAATTAATTCTGGGACCTGCGGGTTTCCTCACGATGTGTTCTTTCAAGAAATCATTGGTACATGCCAGT
This sequence comes from Ethmia dodecea, assembly GCA_963855545.1. Classification (NCBI taxonomy): domain Eukaryota; kingdom Metazoa; phylum Arthropoda; class Insecta; order Lepidoptera; family Depressariidae; genus Ethmia; species Ethmia dodecea. Next base: position 827,051 of record OY979453.1, read on the forward strand.
CCGAGCCTCACTGATTATCGTCATGAGAAGCAGGCTCTTTATCTGTAAGGCTATCACTTAATAATAATAATAATAATGATTTATTTGCATGAAATGTGGTTTCAGGGGGGTGTTACGTACAAAATTAGGTAGTCGTCACATTTGCAAAATACAGCAACAATATTTAAAAAAAATACAAAATTATCTCAAAAATGTCAAAATTAGATTCAATAATGTCAAAATTACACTAGGCTACATAAGTCAATTTAAAATATAATATTAATAAATTATTACACATTAAAAAAATCATTTACAGTATAAAAATTTCGTTCACTTAGCCATGTCATAATAGCTCCCTTGGTAGTATCATAATATCCTTAGGTAGGTATAGCATTAAATATTTTTTGCACATAACATTACACTGTTTCTGATAGAGCGTTAGTTTTGGAATACTACTAAATACTAATTTTTCAGGATCTCTTACGTTTCTATTGTGTACATTCTTAACTTTTTTGAATAGATGAAGGTTATTTTTCACAAAGTTTGCAACCTCAAATATGTACATACAAGGTAAGGGTAGTATTCCTAATGATTTAAACTTCTGACTTTTATACTTAGCTTTCTTAATCGGTTAACTAGACTAGCATGAGCCATAAAAAGTTTGAAAACCAGATTGATTTGATATTCGGACAGCTGATGACAAGTCTTCTACCACCTTCTATACTAAGTGGTTTTTATAATAAACTGCAATATGCTGAAAGTGGTTTTATTGCAATACATTAGTATAGCGTAGAAAGATTTCTTCATTTATGTAAATTGCATTACATACTTAGGTACTTAACTATAAGTGCAGTGGAGAAAATATATTGACTAACAATCATTTCTTAGTGTTTAAAATATTTTTTTATCTAAAATATAAAAGCAGTGATAGCCCGGACGGGAACAGTGATAGCCCGGACGGTTAAAGAGCCGGCCGAAAATCAGTGAGGCTCGGGTTCAAATCCTGGCATGTACCAATGAGTTTTTCAAAAACTTACGTACATATTTATCACTAGCTCGACGGTGAAGGCAAACATCGTGAGGAAACCCGCAGGTCTCAGAATTAATTCTGAGACATGTGTAAACAGACCCGGTCCGGCGATAGGCTCACCACCTATCACGTTTAGGGGTCCAATATATCTCGTGAAATGTGGGTATATCCAGTAATGGAATACCTCTGCCTACCCCCTCGGGGATAAAAAGGCGTGAGATTATATATTTATAAAATATTTAGTGCAAAATCTTGTGTTGTCGCAAATTAAATAAACATTTAGGATTACGTTTACAACTCAGTCAATATGTTAGTTGACTGGAAGCTAAAAATTTTATTATTGACTAGCGGCTCAGCGCGGTTTCACCCGAGTCCGAAATTGGCCAGAATTGCTTCGAGAAAAGGATTTGGACTTCGAGGAAAGGAATTGCTCGACTTGGCGGGGCCACTACCGTGCCCCCAGACACTTAACACGCACATGTTGACACGCACTTGACCTCGTGATACGTATACGTGGGAATTGCTGAGCAATTGTGAGATGCAACACTAATATAATGCATTCAATTAATTCATAATTAGCATGACCTCAGGTTTTGTTATTGCAAGCCGGACTCAAACTTGCAAGGTCGGAAGACACTGCTATTTCGTTTGTCTAAAGCTGTTTCAGGTCCGAGACGATCTCTTCCTTTCAATATTTCGAGATGGTCATCCTTATTTGGTAAATATAGCTATTGCAAAAAAGCAAGAAACTGCGAGGTTCCAGAAAACAACTGCGTTATGTAAACTACGTAAGCCCATGCTTAGCTACTAAACCGAACTTGAGGAAATTTGGCAAGAAGATAACTTGCATCAACTTGATAAAGGACAGGTTATTTTTATCGAAAGCTGACTAAATTTTGAATTTCGGCATGTATTTGTACTATGGATGGCGTTGGTCGTTGAGTTAAACTAAGAGATAGCGCTGCTACGATGAAATACCGCTTATTATCCAGAGATTAAAATATGACAGAGACTAGGAGTTATAGAGTTTTGTAGACAGAGAGGCCGCAAGTGGTTAGATGAACATGAATTGATCAATATCGAAATATTTGTTTGTCTCATTCTGAACCATTCTAATAGTATCACTACATAGTATAAAACAAAGTCGCTTTCTCTGTCCCTATATCCCTATGTCCCTTTGTATGCTTAAATCTTGAAAACTACGCAACGGATTGTGATGCGGTTTTTTTTAATGGATAGAATGATTTAAGATGAAGGTTTTAGTGTTATCATTGCACCCGTGCAAAGCCGGGGCGGGTCACTAGTATATTATAAAACAAATGGATTTAGGTACAATATGTAACAGAATAAGCGCAATTCCTGAAATTATTTTGTTCAGTATCGACTACATACTTAAACAATTTCGACTATTTTTAATGTGTAAAATTTTTCATAACTGGATTTAGGGCTACCTATTGAAACCGTAGACAAAACTAAGGTACAAATGCCTCATATTTTTAAAATTAGTAGAGGTACTAATTGAGAAATTGCGCTTATTCTGTGACGCGTTGTATAACACTGATAGCAATAGGATTAGAGCTGTAAAACCGACTACACAGACACCTCGCAATCAAGCCTTCAACGGAACTGCAAATCTCAGACCGCAATCTAAATAAGGTCGCCACATATCCAGCCAAATCTTTAATAATTCATGCGATTTCACAACTATCTTGTCATAAAGTGGTGTCACAATCGATTTGCATTATTCTCGATATCGACTATTGTCATCTCCGAGAAAGCTAGTGACGCAACTGTGCAATATCGATGATTTATTCTTATGTATTGATAGTGTTAATGCGTCAGATTTAAGCGGTAAAGATGACAGTAATAGTCGTTTCATATGTCGAGGTGATTGATCTGTCATTTGATGCTTTATACTGATAGTTGGAGTCATTATCTGGAAAGATTTGAAATGAATGAATTACGTTATTACCTCTTGTTCAGTTACACCATTAAATCGTGTAGGTACCAACGATAGATGAGTTACTACAGGGGACTTTGTGGCAAAGAAGGTAGGTCGACCTATGCAGTGTGTAAGTCATCATTTAGTTTGGGGTGTCCTCTTAGATGTTGTACATTTCGTATGTCAATTATGAACGCAGCACTGACATGTGACAAGTGTAGAAAAACATATCTCCTACGTATATCCTACTAATATTATAAACGCGAAAGTTTGTTTGGATGGATGCCTGGATGTATGGATGTTCCTCTTTCACGCAAAAACTACCGAACGGATTTTGATGAAACTTTACAGTTATATAGCTTATACATCAGAATAACACATAGGCTACATTTTATCCCCGTATTCCCACGGGAACGGGAACAACGAGGGTGAAACCGCGGGGCGCTGCTAGTAAAAACTATGAAGATTCAGACAGTTCTTTCTTCTAACTTCGGGTTAGATTTATTCAAAAGTTTCAATATAAAATTACTAGCTACATATTTTTTATGCTTAACGTAGATAAGCCGGTTGACTTGTGTCTATGTTTTTTAGGGTTCCGTAGCCAAATGGAAAAAACGGACCCCTTATGGATTCGTCATGTCTGTCTGTCTGTCTGTCTGTCTGTCCGTCCGTCCATATGTCACAGCCACATTTTTCCGAAACTATAAGAACTATACTATTGAAACTTTGTAAGTAGATGTATTCTGTGAACTGCATTAAGATTTTCACACAAAAATAGAAAAAAACAATAAGTTTTGGGGTTCCCCATACTTAGAACTGAAACTCTAGAGTTGTTTCAGAACTATTCCATAAGAATAATCATCAAGCAGCATCAATCATCAAGAAGCAGACCGCGCCTCACTTGCTCTTTAAATGTCAGTTCTAATGCAATGCAATTAGGCATGAATTAAAGTCTAAAACTTTGGGTGCTGTTGTAATTGTCAATCATCCAACGAAGCTAGATGGACTCGGACAGCTTCTGTTTACGGACAAATTCAAATTCAAATTCAAAAATCGTTTATTTTCTATTGGTATTAAAATATACACTTAGAAACGTCAATATTTTATAATAACAAGGCACTCTAAACTCGTCCATGAAGATTGGCTAAATGCAAACAGCAGCCCATCTCCACCGACGAGCTGCTGGTTCCGAATGCAGTACCCCGAGTAGAGCCAGCAAGAAACTCAAGGGCAGCTCTTTTTAATCTCATGTCTTACTAATAAATATCGTTTACAATAATAATTATAATTAATAGCCTTACATAGCGTCGAGTCGGTTAATCCCATGCATGTCGGTCTACTAAGTAGTCTGTAATTTTATAGTAGCCTTTTTTATGTAATTTTTGCTTAACTATTATTTTAAATTTGTCAAGAGGCAAATTTTGTAATTCAATGGGAATCTTATTGTAAAAACGTATACATTGACCCTTATAGGATTTGGTAACTTTAGATAATCGACTAACACAAGCAGCCAGTTCATTCTTATTTCTAGTGTTTATACAATGTCTGTCACAATTTTTTTTGTAAAGTGATATATTCTTTTTAACGTGAATGTCACGGCTACACGGTAAATGTCGGCGGTACAATTTTGTGAGAGTAGTTCCAATTGAGCATCGACCCGTTTGACATTCAATACGAGAACATTGAGCTAGCTCTGCTCGAGAAGTGGTATAGGGAGTGAATGGTTATCTACCATTTATCTATTTAAATAATATAAAAGAAGACTAAAAGAGCCATTTCTGGAACTACCGACTAGTGGTGAGCCCATCGCCCGGACCGGACGATGTTTTCCATCGTGAGGAAACCCGCAGGTCTCAGAATTAATCCTGAGGCATATAAGAGACCCGGTCGAGCAAGTGATGAATATGCACGTAAGTTTTGAAAAGAAAAACTCATTGATACAAACTGACTGCCTGATAAACGCATAGGGGAATACTGGGTCTAGAATCATGAAATTTTACAAGGATGCAATAAAGAGGCAGTAGGGTCGATGTGGCGGGCAAAAGCTCGTCAATCTAAGATCAAGATCTTCATTCATTGAAGTCATCACTGCAAAAAAAAATATGCACTTTGTATATACAGTGAGACATGATATTAAAAAGAGATGCCCTTGAGTTTCTTGCTGGTCCTTCTCGGGGTACTGCATTTGGAACCAGCAGCTCGTCGGTGGAGATGGGCTGGTGTTTACATTCAGCCAATCTTCACGGACAAGTTTAGAGTGCCTGTTATTAGGCTATTGACATTTCTGTGTACTAAGTATTTGTACCTACAGATAATGAATACTACCATGAGATACTTTCCTAATGTTAACATAAGTCATGATCAGTTTTGTAACGAACCTGCCTCAAAGTTTACGATGTTAATTTGTCGGGCTCACTTTAATAGAGACACGAAGCCGCAAATAAAATAAACTGCGTCGCGCCTCCGTTGCGTCAGAACTGTAACACTTGCGGGCAGCGATCTCACGTAAACATTTCGTATTATAACATAAAACTCTAAAGGTGAGTCTTAGACTACAACATTTAATCGAGCGTTTCGGTGTAATGTAACGTTCTTACGAATGGTACAATACAGGCAAAAGCTCAGTTAGCCTAAGCATTGCCATGTAATGTAACGTTCCTACGAATGTTCGGCGTTGTGTTACGGGTAAATGCTTACAGCGAGTGTGCATTTACCCGTAACATTTCGTTGTACCGCGATCATTCTTCTTTGAAATGTCGGACCTACAAGTTCCTCCCTCCTCCGCGTCACTCCGCACCCGCTCATCGCGCGCACTCGTGCAATTAAGGCTCGACGAAATGTTACACCAATATGCTCGTCGGTTTTTAAAAGGCTGTAACAATACATCGAGCGTCGTGTTCGAAGAGCGGTTCGAGTAAATTTAAAAATGGCGAATTCTCGATGTTCTGATACAAGTAAATGTTGTAGTCTATACTCAGCTTAAAAGTAATAACATAGGATATGAAGAGTAAAAAACCGACTTCAACGAATAAAACTAAAAAAATTTAGTCGAATTGAGAATCTTTTCCTTTTTTTAAGTCTGTTCAAAAAAGTATAATCGGAATCGGTTGGCGTGATATTGAATTACCTATAGGTACGTCAATTTTTCGCACATACTTAATGCAAATCAAAACTCAAAAAAAATATAAGACTTATATGGTTTTCTCATGGATGCCATTGTCAGAACTGGACGAAATAAAAATGGGACAATTCAGAAAGCACTAGCTTTCAAATAAAATAAGAATCATCCAATTCGGTTCACCCAGTCGAATGTTTTAAGGTAACAAACATAAAAAAAAAACATACACTCGATAATTCGATTTAACTCGATAGTTGATAATCTCTGCTTTTTTTAAAGGTTTTTTCATGGATTCCAGAACTTGTCAGAACTGATCTAAATTAAAATAGGACCACACGGGAAGCAAGGGCTTTCAAATAAAAAAAGAATCTTCAAAATCGGTTCATCCAGTCGAAAGTTCTGAATTGATAATCTACTTTTTTGAAGTCGGTTGATAAATGTAGTCATTTCTGTCGTCAACCAGAGCAGGCATAAAGGAGTTTTGACGCGTTTACACATTCATCAAGCAGCTAACGAACACTGTTTATGTGCAATTGTGCATTGCAATAGGCAGTTATATGGATTTGAAACCTTATATTCTGTGTCGTGCGTATTTCACATGCGTGCGCAGAACAGGATAATTATTTAACTACGAGTAGGTAAATCTTATTTATTTATTGTTAGCAAACTGTTCCCGCTATATTTCGTTTTATATATATAGAAATTTAATATTCACAATACAATACAATAACTCTTTATTGTACAAATTGAGTTGTCGTGATTCCCTAAGAGAATTGTTTAAAGAAATAAATATTTTAACAATGCCATGCCAGTATATTTATGAAAGTATTATGTACGTACGGAAAAATATATCTCTTTTTACAAAAAACTGTGACAGGCACAATTGTAATCTTAGAAATAAAAATAAAATAGAGCAACCACAGTAATTGTGTTGTTTTTGGAGTCAAAGTCAAAGTCGATAGTTTTTATTCAATGTAGAGGAGAATCCATGAAGGAATGTAAAATTAATAATTCCTTCATGGGTTTGTGTGTACGCATTTACAACAAGATACCGAAAGCTGTTCTAGATTTGACAGAAAAAATGTTCAAAACTCCCGTTAAAATGGTTTTATGTAAAATGGCATATTATAAGTTAGATGAATATTTGAATGACAATGATGTTTGGTGTAAATTTTCTCCAGCTCAGCAAAGCATTAAAACCATGTAACTTGTATTTTGTATTGTATTGATTGTTTAAAAGAAAAATGTGTTGAGGAGTTTCTTGCCTCGCTTCTTCTCCCCAACTATACATACCGAAGCGGTGGAGTCGCAATGACTTTCGATAAGATGACTTATAAGTCTCTACATTGAATAAAAACTATCGACTTTGACTTTGACTCCAAAAACAACACAATATGGATACCAACATTAACTAAAGTACAGTGGGCGGTCTTATCGTTTTTAGCGATCTCTTCCAGACAACCTGAAGATGGATGAAACTGCGAGATTAGAACTAAGGTAGACGGTTCACTATATTATATTATTGAACATACTCTTACATACTATATACACGTTTTAAGTAAAAATGGACGAATCCGACTCAAATAAATGGGTTCCAATTAGTTATACTGAGCAGCAAAGATATTAAAGTAAGGATGAGTTATATTCATACTGCTTGCGTTTGAAAATTGATCCCCTACGAGTGTGCTACAACATGTACTTACTTACTTCTTAGCGTATTTATAGGATACAACAATGACGGGGAAAGATGATACGGAACGAATAATAAAGAAAAAGAGAGCTATCTGTTAAGTAAGAGTTGCGCTTAAAATACGACTTGAAATACAATGCAACTAAATAAAATGTGGTTAATTAACTACATTTGTTGGCCTCATTTTCTGTGCTCTAGTAACATATCTACGTCTTTCTATATATAATATCTTTGCTGAGCAGTATAACTATCTGGATTATTTGTGTCCATCTTGTTATATCGTATAACTAATAGTATAACTAGGTGGATAAACCCCTATGTTTTAATGCTAAAGTTTTCATTGAAATTTGTTGTGCCGTTTTGGACCTACAAAACAAATAAGAATCTTCACTTAACTAAGGCATAACTGCAATTTTATTAAATTAGTCAAGTTGTAAGTAACTTTGTCGCTCTTACAAGTAAAAATTTTGTGTTAAATTTTCGTGTAGGTACATTCCGTTTTGTCATTTTGCATCATAATATTATTCATTTTGATAAACACAATTCGTAGTATTAATAGTGATTTACTCAACTGCATCGGTAAGTTGGCCGCTGCGTGACAGTGGTTACAAAAGGGACTGATTGTTTTGTTACTCTAAAACCAATAACCGTGCAAATTGTTGATTTCCGCAGTCGAATTGGTGATTTAATTTTATATTGAGGCTGTTATTGCTGCACAAACCATTAAAGACAAAAGAAAAACTATAAAAAAGCTAAAAGTTCCAAATTTAAATAAAAAATATAGCTGCCAGCATATCGGCAACAGAGACCGTTATTGTTTCTTTTTTAAATGGCTTGACGTAATAGATGAATTACTTAGTATATGGGCATAACTTTTATGAACGCTACGGATCACGCAGATCAATTGCACCATTGTCAATTTGACCTTAGACAATATGTAACAGAATAAGCGCAATTCCTGATATTAGTTTGTTCAGTACCTATCGACTACTCAATCGAATTCAGTAAGCCTACTAATATTATAAATGCGAAAGTTTGTATGGATGGATGTATGGATGTATGGATGTCTGGATGTCTGGATGGATGTTTGTTCCTCTTTCACGCAAAAACTACTGTACGGATTTTGATGAAACTTTACAGTTATGTAGCTTATACATCAGAATAACACATAGGCTATATTTTATCCCCGTATTCCCACGGGAACGGGAACTACGCGGGTGAAACCGCGGGGCGCTGCTAGTTTTTAATATGTGATAAAATTTTACGAAAAATGAATTAGCATAACTGAAAATTAGGCCTACCTATGGAAAGCGTATATTGATTTTTATTTAAGAAATTAGGTTAAACAAAACAAGTACGAATTCATCAAAGCTCTTCGGTTTCGGGTACTCTTTATATGGATTTTCTTCAACTATGCGCTGTTGTAATGGTGACACGTGCTTGCCGTCTGTGCTATGTATTCTATGTAGCTAATGGATATTGCTACAAACTCAGTGTCATCCGAGATAAGGGGAAAGATGAACGAGACCTTGCATATCAACTGCTATTGTGGCCTGGACAATGTGTGTGTTAAGGTAATGGTTGTATATTGGTAAGGTTACCTTAATCATCCATACATGTAGGTCTTTTTGGAGCTCACGACTTTTAAGTCATATTTAAGAGATGAGATACTCAGCTGCAGTCTACTGCGGGCGACCTATTACCATAGATAATCCTATTGTTTACCGATTATACGCGGCTTGACCGGGAAAGGGGGAAAGTGGTAAAACCAATGACGTTAAATTTAACATCATTGGGTAAAACTCTATGTTTGTTTGTTTGTATGTATGTTGGGTGTAATCTCTGGAACTACTGAACCGAGTTTATTAAAAAATATGTTAATGGAAGCTACATTATCACTGACTAAAGTAAGATTTTGAATCAAAATCTCAAATGAGTAACTAAAATCAGAGAAAATAGTACTTCATCTTTATCGGTATGCGCAAATATAAACAGCGGGTCGTTAGTTTTTGGATTTTAATAGTAGTGTATTGTTTAAGAATGGGCTAAGACGACACTTCATTCTAGTCTCATGAAAGTTATGGAATATCCAAACAAGGATCATAGAAAAGGCAGTATTTAATGCCATATATGAAAATAGCTATTTAAGAGTATTACACAACTCAACGGACTGGTAATACGTCCTTAAAATTGCTAACGCTTTTTTGGGAGTTAGGTACATCAGTTATATGAAAGTATCGTAAGAAGGTACTTACAGCACATATGTAATAAGAGCTGCAACAGCTGCAAAGCTGTCCCATCAATAAATGAACATAAAATTTGTTCAATACAGCTTTTCTCGGCGTAAAGAATATGTAATATAAGTACTCGTTATAACATTTATATGCAAGTTTTATTTACATTAAAATTATTAAGAGTTAAGTAAAGATGTTTGATATACCAATCCGATTCTCAAAGTTTTTTTACCCATATAGACAGCTATACTATTCCTGAATTACATAGGTTGTTTTTGTCGACACGGGTGAAACCGCGGGACCCAAACATAGTGATAAAAAGTCTTCGCCAATCTCGCGCAACGCTTTTATGTATATCATAAACGTTTGAGTTAACACTACGATTTGTAGGAAACGTTGTATCTAGGGCACCCAATTTGCGGGATCTCGCACCTTTTTTGCGGGATCCAAAATGCGGGATTACTCGTGCGGGATCCCGCACATTTGCGGGATTGAAATATATATATATATATACAACATGTAACAGAATAAGCGCAATTTCTGAAATTAGTTTGTTCAGTATCGACTACTTATTCGATTTCAGCTATTTACGCGTTGTAGGTATATGAGCTCAGACGACGTCCTGATTAGTTTTAAGACTCAGTACAGCGTCACTAATAAGTGTTTTAACAACTTTCCCATGGAGCTCGTGCGTGACTTTAGCATTTGAATAAAAAAGAATTTTAGTTTACAAAAAAAAAGAATTTTAGTTTTTTGTTGTGTGAATCCTGTTTCGGAACGGATCGTAATTAATGTTAGTTGAAACACTAGAGCTATAACAAGGGATTGCACGGGAATACTTTATTATTTTCTTCGAAAGTATTATTAAAAAAATACTATTACTAACAACTCTACTTATTATTAATAATTACAATAAAAATTTAAAACTTGTTTTTATTTCAATTATTTTTGAATAACTATTCAAAACAAAAGAATATTTAGAAAAATCTCAATCTGGCAGGCCTGCGGGATCGCGATTTTGATGCGGGATTGGATTCCCGTTGTATCGAATTTCTACTAAACCAATGTATTGCGAAAGTAGGTACATACCTACGCATTTTATTATACGTTTGACTGTCAGTTGTCACGCGTTTTAAAACGGTGCTATAGAACTATGAAATATAGGTGAATGAAATTAATATTACTGTGATATTGGGGATTGATTTATTCCGACACGGAAATCAAACCCACGCTCCAAAGCAATCTAATACCACACGTCACGTTTTTCCCCATTCATCACGCGACCCATTCGAGTGTCGATAGTGTGAAATGCCACAAACGATGTGGTTTTCGCGAGTGCACTATAGTTTCCCAACATACATGATAATAGTTATAGGTAATGTAATGTAAAAGGAAAATTGATTTAAATACACACACCGGCACAATTAGCGGAACAGAAAAAAAAAGGAGAAAAAAGAGGGAATTTAGAACAATGAATGTAATTTTTAAACAATATATTATTTAAAATGAAACAACAATTAAATTAACATGTTTTGACATTCATTTGTAACACCATACTTAAAATTTTATAAAAATAAAAATTAAATTAAACAAAATGCATTTTTCTTCGATTTTTAATTATAGAGAAACAGCAGAAAATTCAAGATTTTCCAAAGTTTAACAACAATTTCAATGACTGTTCAATATCGAGTGTTTCCTCCTCGTGCTCTGATGAGGGTTTCCATCCGTCTGGGCATGCTGCGGATGATGTTATCAATGGTTTCTTGGGGCAACCTCTGCCATTCTTCAAGTAATGCGTTTCGCAACTCGTTGAGATTATTGGGAGGGGGCATTCTTGACTTTACACTCCTCTTTAGCAAGTCCCAGACGTGTTCTATAGGGTTCATATCGGGGGACCGTGCTGGCCACTCCATCACCGTTATACCAACATGGTTTAGGTATGTCTGTACTGTGCGAGCACTGTGAGCCCGAGCATTATCCTGCATTAGAATGAAGTTGTTACCAATAAAGGGGGCAAATGGCACAACATGTTCTTCTAAAATCTCCCTGATATACCGATCAGCATTCAGATTCCCGCCATCGACCACTACTAACTCCGTACGAGCTCCTAAACATATTCCTCCCCAGACCATAATTGAACCGCCGCCATATGCAACTGTATTTTCAAAATTAGACTGGATATACCGTTCTCCTTTGCGTCTCCATACTCGCTGCCTTCCATCAATTTGATTTAACATAACTCTGCATTCATCAGTAAAAAGAACCTGTCCCCAGTCGTCGAAGTCCCAATCACGATGTTCACGACCAAAGTGTAGACGGTTTGTGCGATGATGTCTCTCAAGTTTTGGGGCTTTGGCGGGCACATACGAGCCTATACCCACTTCTTCGAATCTTCTACGAACTGTCCGCTCACTCATCCTTACTGCTCGTACCTCTTCCAGTAAATTTCGAGCCTGCACCGCCGTTAGTCTCGTGTTCCGTCGGACTTGAAGTTGGAGAAAACGGTCATCCCTCCTTGAAGTACACCTTTTCCGGCCTTGTCCTCTCCTTCTCACTAGAGCATTCGTCAATCTGTATCGTTGGATGCTACGATAAATCGTTGATAACGATCGACGAAGGCTTCTGGCAATCGATCTGTAGGTTTGACCATTTCTCCTCCTTTGATCTGCCCTAATGATTTCTGATGGCGTTAAATCAGGCATAATTAGATGCTCGTAAATTATCAATATGCGAAAAAACTCAAAAGCCTCAAAAACTGCAATTCAAAGCTTTTCAAATGGAATTCACGAACCTTCTAAAAACGGACAAGCGGTGGAAAAAATGAATCAATGAAAATTAAAACAAAAGAATGAAAAAAAGGGCAGTCGCTTAGTATTCCATTTTTAAATTAAAACCCAAATTTAAAAAAAGCTTGTTTAGCCGGCCAGTAACACGCAAAAATGCGTCAATACTCCCTTTTTTTTCTGTTCCGCTAATTGTGCCGGTGTGTGTATATTTGATTTAAAATAGCGCATTTGTTTTTTATTTGTTTTTTAGAGCAGTGATAGCCCGGACGGTTAAAGAGCCGGTCGAAAATCAGTGAGGCTTGGGTTGGAATCCTGGCATGTACCAATGAGTTTTTCAAAACTTACGTACATATTTATCACTAGCTCGACGGTGAAGGAAAACATCGTGAGGAAACCCGCAGGTCTCAGAATTAATTCTGAAACATGTGTAAACAGACCCGGTCCGGCGATGGGCTCACCACCTATCACGTTTAGGGGTCCAATGTATCTCGTGAAATGTGGGTATATCCAGTAATGGAATACCTCTGCCTACCCCCTCGGGGATGAAAGGCGTGAGATTATTTATTTATGTTTTTTCATAAACTATTTATTATTGCTATGAACTAGCTAATGCATCACGTACCTTCAACTGTTTCTCTTAGGTAGGTACATGAATGTAATCTATACTAATGTTATAAAGAGGAAAGATTGGTATAAAACTATTGAACCGATTTTAAAAATTTATTCACCAATGGAAAGCTAGAATGTCCCTTAGCATATTTGTAGGCTATATTTTATTCCCTTGTTCCCTTATAAGTACTGTGTGTATCACTTACCGTATTTTTTTTATATTACTGCCCCTTTATAACCAAAAGTTATGGATATTAATTAGCAGTGATAATAATAAAAAGCTTTTTATAAACCTTTGTGGTTTGATCGCAAACGGTCTTGACTGAAACATCACAGGGTCTTATCAACCACTATTTGGCTTTCGTAGGTATCCTGTACCTATACCTATACCTTTGTACTCAAATACTTATACCTAACTATTTACTTCATTGTGACGTCACACACAGTAGTCCGTACGATGCCGTGCTTAGATTAGGCCAAAGAGATTTAAATATAATAGGGCATAGAGGGGGCATTGGAAATATTTTCATACAAAACTTTGAAGCCTAAGCGTCATGTCCTTATCATGTCAGTTAGTATGAACGCGAGCTGTCATTCGGTCGAAATTGTACTAGACTTATTCCACTGAGAATAACTTTTGACTTCAAATTTTCCTCGCATTGTCCCCTCTATGCCCTATTATATTTAAATCTCTTTGGCATAGCTTTTTGAATTTTCCATTCTTTTTGAATCTTATTTCAATGACATAGAGTTCAAATTCAAAGTGGTACCTATTTGTCCACTAGGCTAGGTTAAAGATCCCTTTGTGAGTTTATTTTAATAACGCATTTTTATTTCTCATCTTCTTAGGAAATACCTAATAGTATTAACAATAACAACTTTTAGTAGGCTCAATAAACACCATTAACTCTGAGAATATTTCCAAAACTTAGTTAAATTGGCAATTATAAATTCCTAATGATCATAACTCCAATTCTAGGTTGTTCTCAGATAGTGTTGACATCTCACCTCGGTGTAATTTTGGGCCATAACAATGGGCAAGTTGAACAACAGTTGGGCAACTATGCTTATGATTCGCTAAACGAGTGAAATGCTGGTAAAATTTAATGACGTTCTATTTGGTACAATAAAAAAATATTTTAGGCACTATAACTTGATGTCATGGACAGGCAAGTATTGATTCTAATAGAAAATAGGGGAAAAGAAGAGATTTTTGTTGTTAAAAATACATTACCTATGTAATTTATTTAATTCATATTATATTTACTTACCTATACCAATATATTTATTTATGTAATAGTATGTAAGAGTATGTTCAATAATATATAGTGCACCGTCTACCCTAGTTCTAATCTCTCAGTTTCATCCATCCTAAGGTTGTCTGGAAGAGATCACTAAAAGCGATAAGACCGCCCATTGTACTTTAGTTAATGTTGGTATCCATATTGTGTTGTTTTTGGTGTACAATAAAGAGTTATTGTATTGTATTGTATGACAAGTAATGACCCCGCACAGGTAAAGAGTTCAGCTTGGTAGGTACCCGTGCTTTGAACCGTTATAGATAAATTAGGCAAACGAAGTGAAGGGCGCCCTGCGGCACAATGGACCGACGATCTAAAGAAAAAACTAAAAAAACTAAAAAAAATATTTATTCAGAATAAATAAAACCAATTTAAAAAAACTAAATTCTTCTGCCAAACTGCAAGACAGTTTGTTGGCAGAGGGACTCCCTTAAAAACATAGATAGGTAGATTTACCTGATTGCTGAATATGGTGGTAACTTCAGTTTATTTTTAGGGTTCCGTACCTCAAAAGGAAAAAACGGAACCCTTATAGGATCACTTTGTTGTCCGTCCGTCCGTCCGTCTGTCAAGACCCTTTTTCTCAGGAACGCGTGGAGATATGAAGCTGAAATTTATATCAATTACTCAGGTCTACTGTCCCTTGAAGCTTTGAAAAAATCAAACTTCTAAGCCAACGCAATCAAAAGATACAGCCGTTTATGCCGCAAATTTTCGACACTTGCAAGGGAATCAAAACCTACAGGGTGCTTCCCGTGAACTCAGAATCTTGAAATTTGGTACGAAGCAACGTCTTATAGCATAGATAAAGGAAAAATTACGAAAACCATAAATTTGCAAGGTTGTACGGAACCCTCGGTGCGCGAGTCCGACTCGCACTTGGCCGGTTTTTTTAAGAGAAACAATTTAAATTTAAACAGAAGGTGGCAGTGGATGGATGCGGGCTGCCCAAGACCGGAATGGTTGGCGCTCCTTGGTAGGCTTTCGTCCAGCAGTGGACAGCAATCAACTGAATGATGATATCAGCCTTTAGGCATTCAGTTCGCCAAGTGTAAGTACATTTTCTTGGTACATGTAGTTAAATAAATAAATCAGTTAAAATTCACAGAATACAGAATATATTTGAAGTGGGGTTTGGTCCGTGTTTCTTGATAAAAAAATAGCCTTTGTGTTATTCTGATGCATAATCTATATTAATGTTAGAGTAAGGTTCAATACCTAACTCGATAAAGTGATTTTTGCGTGAAAGATTAACAAACATCTATACATCCATCCTCATATCTTTCGTGTGATTTTTATTAGTAGGAAGTAGGATTACTACGGATATCCTTACAAAGAATTTAAAAAAAGAAACAAAAAATGGGTACAAAATAATAAACTTTCGGTGGTATGTGTACAGAACTCTAAACTACTATATCCGTCAAGTACTATATAATTGTACTACATAACAATTTCAGCGTTACCCAACTGTGTCTAAAAGATATGTAATGTACCGTACTGTGAGGAAACAATAGAACTGAGAGACCATAAAGTGCATAACACATTATAGTCCTATTCTCCATCGGACAACCATTTCACGGACCGTAGATAAGATTGGATTTATTTTTATTTAGTTGGCGATTTAAAAGATTCGTGATAATTCATTTATGATTACTTACGTAAAAAATGGGGATTTAATGTTTAAGTTTTTCATAAAAATTAATATGTAATACAATTTGTAAAATATTTTATGATTGATATGTAAATTTGATGTTTTGTTAATAAAAAAAACCGGCCAAGTGCGAGTCGGACTCGCGCACCGAGGGTTCCGTACAACCTTGCAAATTTATGGTTTTCGTAATTTTTCCTTTATCTATGCTATAAGACGTTGCTTCGTACCAAATTTCAAGATTCTGAGTTCACGGGAAGCACCCTGTAGGTTTTGATTCCCTTGCAAGTGTCGAAAATTTGCGGCATAAACGGCTGTATCTTTTGATTGCGTTGGCTTAGAAGTTTGATTTTTTCACAGCTTCAAGGGACAGTAGACTTGAGTAATTGATATAAATTTCAGCTTCATACCTCCACGCGTTCCTGAGAAAAAGGGTCTTGACAGACGGACGGACGGACGGACAACAAAGTGATCCTATAAGGGTTCCGTTTTTTCCTTTTGAGGTACGGAACCCTAAAAATAATACTAAAGTGTTTGTAAAGTGTTTATTCGCCATAAACACTTTACAAAAATCATGTGAACCTATTAAACTTCAAGCTTTTCGGAATTTTGAATAAAGTATACAAACTACACTAACTACACCCAGTGTTTTATAAGTATTTTTATTAATCCGCTATTCATGCTAACTTTATCTAAACAGTTAGGAACACAAAAAAAAAATTGTCGTGCCGTTTTCAAGTGATAATCGATTTTTGATTATACCGATTCATTTTCCCTTAATTTCTTTCGCACCTGTTTATTTAAGCCCTGTACTTTTAGTAATAATCATATACATCTAAATGTAAAGCCAACATTTCTGCAGAAACAAAAACAACTAACGATTAAAATGGATTCTCTACACCAAATTAAAATAGTTACTCAGAAAAGTTCTGACATTGAATACAACAATAGACTAAGATTATTGTAAATCCGAGTTCGGTATAATGAAAATGAAAGGCGCCGCGGCCGAGGCCATTTTCGAATCTTCCCATTGAGCGGGAATGCAGTAATACCATCGGCATTTAGGTACTTGACACAGAATTATATTTATGTGGAATAGTTTACAAGGAAAGTTGTGTTTTTGGTGGATGATATTCAGATGCATGCAGCTGCTCTATTCAGTGTGTACTTACCTGTCTTTGTATTGTTTTACAAATAAATTCAATTGCAATTCTACAAGTTTCTAAGAGATCCTAACTAACCATTAGAGCTTTTCGAGTTATTCTCAGCAAACCCTTTCATTTGGTACGCAATTACCCATATTGCAGGAGTGCATTAAAAATAACTAGTCCGACAACTTGGGTTTTCCGCCATGTTGGATTTAGAATGATTTTACACAGCTATTCATGCATTCTCATCAAAGAGATTTAAATATAATAGGGCATAGAGGGGGCATTGGGAATATTTTCATACAAAACTTTGAAGCCTAAGCGTCATGTCCTTGTCATGTCAGTTAGTATGAACGCGAGCTGTCATTCGGTCGAAATTTTACTAGACTTATTCCACTTGGAATAACTTTTGACTTCAAATTTTCATCGCTTTGTCCCCTCTATGCCTTATATATTTTAATCTCTTTGATTCGCATACAAACTAAATGGGTATACAAAATTTCAGCTCAATCGGTTGAAGATATCTGCTTCAAAATTGAGCTGTAAGATTCCACCACAACAAAAATACATTGCAAGTTAAATAAAAGCATGTACTCGTATTAATGTGTAAATAGACCCGATCACGCGATGGGCACGTTTAGGGGTCCAATATATCTCGTGAAATGTGGGTATATCCAGTAATGGAATACCTCTGCCTACCCCCTCGGGGATAAGAGGCGTGAGATTATTTATTTTTTATTTTAAACTTCACCAATGTATTTACAAAAATTGTAAACGATATCCCAAAATTATGATCGAGCTATTTTATACAAAGTAAATAAATTGGTCACTAAGTTTACCACAATTTAAAACTCTAAGTTAACAAAACCTCCGCAATTGATATTTAATTCTTTATACATACCGTGAAATGACCACTTTAGAAAATCACTATAGTTCGCTAAAGAAATTACAAAATCCATTATATTTTTAATCTACTACTAGATTTTTTTATCTGTATGAAATGAAAGGAAAGTATTAACAGTTGAGTCCGACAGAGCTCAATAATCGGCACGAAGCCGGCTATTCTAGCTCGAGGCAATTTCGTGGCCAGCGGTCAGTATCGGTTTTTAATATGCATAATGCAATTACCTAATGCTCTTAAAACTGTTCAAAAGCTCTTCGTAAGAATACAAGTAGAACTTGGTTGTTATTTGGTAACGAAGCATTATGGTTAAAGAGCCGGCCGAAAATCAGTGAGGCTCGGGTTCGAATCCTGGTATATACCAATGAGTTTTTAAAAACTTACGTTTAAATTTATCACTAGCTCGACGGTGAAGGAAAACATCGTGAGGAAACCCGCAGGTCTCAAAATTAATTCTGAGACATGTGTAAATAGACCCGGTCCGGCGATGGGCTCACCACCCATCATTAGGGGTCCAATATATCTCGTGAAATGTGGGTATATCCAGTAATGGAATACCTCTGCCTACCCTACCCCCTCGGGGATAAAAGGCGTGAGATTATTTTAACGAAGGTTTCAAATTTAATTTTTTAAAAGCAGCAATGGAGCAGACGAGAAATCTGATGATAGGCTTTTACGGTGGACTTAACAAAAAAACCTTGTCAGTCGACGTCAACCACCTTGTCAATAAAAATAAAAATAAATCGGTTGATCGTTTCTCAAGAGACGATCTTTCTTACATGTGATAATTGATTCTGATGATAGGTCATCGTCGCACATCGACATCTGCAATACTAGAGCATTCACCGATGCGATGCTAAGCTTTGAGAAAGCCTTAAAACTACCTGTTTATTTATAAGTACTGGTATCTGTTTATCTATAAGTATGGTGGTGGTATTGGTACTGGTTAATTTTGCTGGTTCTTCTCAGGGTACTGAATTTGGAACCAGCAACTCGTCGGTGGAGATAGGCTGTTGTTTACATTCAGCCAATATCCACGAACAAGTCAAGAGTAACTTGTTGTTAGACTATTGTAATTTTTATTTTTTTTCGATACAGAAATAAATGAATTGAATCGATATGACGTAATATATACAGTTTGGAAAAAGATGAATAATAAGGCTTTTAAAAATAGATGGACAATGTATTAATCTATGATTTTTTGAAGGTAAAACGGAGAATAATTCATAAAATATATACTCCTTTGTCTCCTGAAATAGTAAACTTCAGAAACTCGAAAATTGAATATCGATTTTTTTTTTGTACACAAACACAAAATAATAATCATAGATACTTATTAATACAAAATAAAAAAAAACTAAGGATTGACATACCTTTACCACCAACCAGAAACGTCACAACCACAAAATTCACAAAAAAATTAAAAACAAACCAACTGATCTATATTTTCGCGCGCTTTGCGGAGCGTGTGCGCGTGAGTGGTGCGCGCTGCGTTTCTGCGCACTGACCTGCCTAGGTACGGAGACTGTACTGAGAGGTTTGCTTTTGAGATGCGTCGTTAATTAGGCGAGCTTCGAGGTTAAAGGTAATCTTATAGTTTGGATTAGTTTAATAGAAAGCTCCAGCAATACGTCAACATTTTAATCTGTGCTTCAAAAAATTACATTTTGCAGAATCTCGACCCAAAGATTTGAACATAAATCAAAACATAAAAATCTATAATCTCACACCTGTTATCCCCGAGGGGGTAGGCAGAGGTATGAAAGGCGTAAAATATCCATTTTTGGATATAGGTACCCACTTTTCACGAGATATTCTTTGGACCACTAAACGTGATAGCCCATCGCCGGACCGGGTATTTTATTTTACACATGTCTCAGAATTAATTTTGGGACCTGCGGGTTTCCTCACCATGGTTTCCTTTACCGCCAAGCTAGTGATAAATATGTACGTAGGTTTTAAAAAACTCATTTGTAAATGCCACGATTTGAACCCGATATCTCGTGAAAAGTGGGTAGGGGAAAGTCGTCACCCTTCGTACACTTTTTATATTTTATTTTATTACTTTATGAATTATTGTCGAATTTATCTAGTTTATGTACCTAAGAGTAACAAATATATTGTAGTTTGTTACAAAAAAGTTCGAAACTATTATGTCAAAAGGTTAAAGGGATATAGCCATTTTTTTACGATAAGATATTTGTACGAACGTACCCCACGTACGGGGTACGTTCGTACATTAGGTGGGGTACTTTCGTACGCCATTAAAAAGCCAATTAAAGTTGTTAAATTTTTATTAATTATTATTAAAATCATTATTTATCAAAGAACTAACTCAATACTATGAGACTTGACTCATAGTCGATAAGCCTTTCTTTAGAAAAATAAAAAAAAAGAAATTGTTCGTCCTTAGATTTCTTATTGATAATTTTAAGCTTTACAGTCAGTCTAAATGAGATGTTTACATATTGTATGGCATTATTGTACAGTCTTAGTACTCTTCATCTACTTCTTTAGTACACGTACCATTTTTTTATATTTTCGCACCATGATTCTGCCAAAAATATTAATTATAAAGTTGACTTAACAAATAGCATAATGCATTAAAGGAAAAAGGTTATTGTGTTGTCTGAACGATAATTTTAGGAGCTAATACTATATTTTATTTCATAAATCTAAAGGCGAGCATTTGTACGAATGTGCCCCTTGTCTGACTGTCCCAATGCACCCCATGCCTTTGAAAAAAATTAAAATACAACTTTATTCAAATTCTAATTTAGTTTGAGAAATATAACAATTACAGCTCAAAATAAACAATGTTAACATTAATCAACCGTCACCACTTTGTCAAAAACATAATAATTCTACTTACAATAACGAACGAAACTTAGGTAATAAATTTACTCACCGCTCCCGAAAACACGTTACGTCTTATCAACTGATACACCATAGTGCAACTCGTGCGAAACTCCGCTAGCAACATGGCAGCCGGTATGTCTATGCACACAAGCAAAGGCGTGTTTGTGTGCTCTTTAGTTTTTCTGTTATACTGACTGTACGAATGTGCCCCGCGTACGAATGGTGACGACTTTCCCCTATATTATCAAGAAATAGAATACCTCTGCCCTCCCCCCTCGGGGAAAAAGGCGTGAGACTATTATTATTATAAAAAAAGCGACGGCAATCGAAAGAATTGCAAAGATTTCCGGTTTCGCTTCACTTGTTCCCTGCAACGGGTCGTAACTTCAATGTAAAAAAGAAATAAATATTGCGTAGCCGTGTCAAATGTCGCTGAAATGGTTGAGTACCATTGGCCCCTTCAAGGCGAAGGTTCCATCGGAGAAGTGTTATTTTATAACTACAGTTTTTATTGTCATTTTACGTGATGTACCCTTTTTTATAGGGATTAACATTTTTTACATTTATTTTTGTACAAAAACTTAAACTTGAGTTGTTTTTGTGTTGAAGTTAGTTAGGGCCCTAATATGCTAGCTTTAACGCTAGTATATTAAATCTATGGGCGACGGTGTATGTGGTATTGTTTTAACTTGATGGTTTCCCCACAATGTTGTGTTTCGCCGCAGAGCTGGAGTGCGATTTTTGAATCTCACTGGTGATATCAAAATCACCGGTGACTAAAATTATCACCGATGACTTTTATGTCACCATTTTCCAAAAGCCGTATTTTTGAAAGTCACACCCTTTTTTCAATAAATCGTCGCAATTTCAAAATATCACAATCGAGCCCCGCTGCTAATTCTTCCGAAAAACATACTTTGGCACTTTTGGCAGATGGCACTACGTCAACTGTCAAAAACAATCGCATGGTGATTTCAATTACGAGTGGGTAGGGGCACTCGTAAATCGATATCATAGGTATGACAAATGCAAGTCACCGATGAGTTTCAAAAATACGAACTTTCCGAAATCACTCACATCGGTGAGAATTAGTCACTTGGTGAGATTCAAAAATCGACCCCCCGGTGATAAGTTTTTGTAAAACTCATTCACTTCCAACAACGCTGTCACTGCTACTGAGCGGTTTCAACAGCGTATAGTTTCCTTTCCCGTGGGAATGCGGAAATAAAATATAGCCTACGTTACTTAGCAATATTGTAGCTTGGCATTGGGGAAAGAATTTTTGAAATCAGTCTTGTAGTTTTTTTGAGTTACAAACATACAAATCTTTTCTCTTTATAATATTAGTGTAGACAGTGTATAGTGTAGATTAGTGTGTAGATATACATATCATATCTACTATATAAAAATAAGTCGGGTTTTCCTTCCTGACGATTTAACTCCAGAACTGACGAACCGATTTCCATGGTTTTGCATTCGTTGGAAAGGTCTCGGGCTCCGCAAGGTTTATAGCAAAGAAAATTCAGCATTGCACCCGTGCGAAGCCGGGGCGGGTCGCTAGTATCATATAATAAACTACGTAAGTAGATTTTCTGCAAAACTAGATCAGCTGTCCGTTCCCATACGACATTTACTGAGAACAAACTAGGTTTTTCTAGCACTTATATTGGTTTCCTATTAGTTCATTGCAAATGTTACTTTACTTCATACTATAAAAACTTGCCTAGAGTTTTAGCAGTGATATAAAATTGTAATTGAATAATAGGTCCTAGAGGCATTGGGAATATTTTCATACAAAAACTTTGAAGCTCAAGCGTCATGTCAGTTAGTATGAACGCGAGCTGTCATTCGATCGAATCCCAGTCGAATCAAACGTCTTTTTCCCACTTGTAATAACTTTTGGCTTCAAATTTTCCTCGCTCCCCCCCCCCTCTATGCCCTATAACTACATAGTATAAAACAAAGTCGCTTTCTCTGTCCCTATATCTCTATGTCCCTATGTATGCTTATAAATATTTAAAACTACGCAACGGATTTTGATGCGTTTTTTTTAATAGATAGACTGATTCAAGAGAAGGTTTTAGTATTAGCATTTTACCCGTGCGAAGCCGGGGCGGGTCGCTAGTTTTAAATCTCTTTGCTCGTGGCGCAACACAAGTTATCTGCGAAATTCAATATAAGCAAAGTATGCAGATAAGCAGCTCCAGGCGTCGGCCGTCGGGCACCTATGGACTGGCCAAGCCTTTCTATAAACTCAAAGTGATTACTTAAATTATTGTTTTTATTAAATTAAATTATTGACAACTCGTTTGTCACTTATGTTAATTTCTTCTTCTACTCATCCAGAGACTAGCGAGGGTCGCACGTGCAAGGAGATGGTATATTGCATTCAGTAAATAGACTATGCTACATTTAAAAAAATTGTATAGTTTTATTATAGGTATTATGGAAGATATTGCTTGTCACATCGGATTGATTAAAATAGGTGTGTGCAACGATAACACTGGTCAGTCAGTGATTGTTTAGTGGCATTATCACGAGCGCCGCCGTGTTGAGGAAGGCACGTCAAACCAGTGGTTTTCGTTGTGTTTACCCACCAATGGAATTCTAAGCCATGTTAGATACCCTTGGGTGGCTTGAAGCATTCTGACAGTTATGGACCATTTACACGAGGCCATTCCATGAGCCATTCCACAGAGCCAGTCCAATAATGGCCTCGTGTAGAGACAGTCCACTGCATTGGATCGTAAGCAAGCTCTATTGAAGCGGATTGTCTCGGTCATTGGCCTCGTGTAAATGGTCCATTATGGTCACTAGCCTAACTCCATCTCCCAACTGGAGATTATAGCCCATACTTTCTCGAGTTTGAGGAAATACCCTTAGCTCAGCGAGTTGGTGATGATTATCATATTACCGTAAATTTATAGAACTTGTTTGTTTAAGAGCAGTAATAGCCAGGACGGTTAAAGAGCCGGCCGAAAATCAGTGAGGCTCGGGTTCGAATCCTGGCATGTACCAATGAGTTTTTCAAAAACTTACGTACATATTTATCACTTAATCGACGGTGAAGGAAAACAACGTGAGGAAACCCGCAGGTCTCAGAATTAATTCTGAGACATGTGTAAACAGACCCGGTCCGGCGATGGGCTCACCACCTATCACGTTTAGGGGTCCAATATATCTCGTGAAATGTGGGTATATCCAGTAATGGAATACCTCTGCCTACCCCCTCGGGGATAAAAAAGGCGTGAGATTATTATTATACTTGTTTGTTTAAGAATTATTGTAATAAATTTTCTCTGACAGTTTTACCAGACTGCACCGAAGGAGGGTAATGTTTTTCAACGCCACATACTGTCATTGTAGCGACCTATGTATTTCATAACATTTTCAATTTTCACGCTGATGCAGAAATATGTTATCTATTTACAAACATACTTTTAAGATTGAGAAATTAATTTTAGCATTTGCTTTATTTTAAGGCTTCGTGGTCAAATGAGCCCACAGACCAATTAGCCCGCGGGCTGAGTTGACCCCTTAGTTTTTTTCGTAGGTGACTCGACCCACACTTACCGGATAACTCAGCCCGATTGGTTTAAAGCTCCCGTGAGTGATGGTGTCATTCGTCATGGTGGGTTTGTCTGTAATTTACTTTTGGATGAGCTTAATGATCAATCACCTTACAAAATTAATATTGTTCTCGTTGAGAATCATTCGCACCGGCTAGATTTCGTGTAACGAGGTAGAGAACTTGGTATTAGAAAATTAGTGAAATTAAAAGCAGTGATAGCCCGGACGGTTAAAGAGCCGGCCGAAAATCAGTGAGGCTCGGGTTCGAATCCTGGCATGTACCAATGAGTTTTTCAAAAACTTACGTACATATTTATCACTAGCTCGACGGTGAAGGAAAACATCGTGAGGAAACCCGCAGGTCTCAGAATTAAATCTGAGACATGTGTAAACAGACCCGGTCCGGCGATGGGCTCACCACCTATCACGTTTAGGGGTCCAATCCAGTATATCCAGTAATGGAATACCTCTGCCTACCCCCTCGGGGATAAAAAAGGCGTGAGATTATATTATTATATATTTATTAGAAAATTAGTTTCAGAACTTAGCATTTGCAAATTAGACCGGAATTATCGGCTCGATGGAACTATAAGTTTTGAAAAGTACCTCATAATAATATTATGACCTTCCGTACAACATGAATGCAATAAATAAATAAATAAATAGGTAAATAAAGTAGCCTAATATGTACTTCCTCGAACTGTATCTTCCTGACCAATGTCATTATAATAATAATAATTGTGGGACACAAGTCACACATTGTTATTTAGTCCCAAACTAGGCAGGGTAAGTACTATGGGTACTGTTTAGTCCAACTGATAAACATATACAGGATAAGCCAACAGACATGTTCACGCACACAAATGTTGGCCCCGAGCGGGGATCGAACCCGAGACCTCCGAATCAGAAGGCAGGGTCACTACCAACTGAGCCAACAGGCCCGTCATTATCATCAAGATCATTAGGATCGGTAAATTCGTTTGCTGTAAAAAGGTAAAAAACAAACAAAGTTACTTTCGCATTTACAATATTATTCGTATGGAATAGGTAAATGGAGGGGATAAGAATATAGGTATATAAAATACTAACATAACATAACATTCACAAATAAGTATTACCCTCCTTGTCGAGTAAAAATAGTTGCATTCCGATTTTCCCCTTCGTCCCATTTCGTAGCTAGATTTCGTAGCCAGCTTCGAGATGAGACTGTTCTTTTCCCATTTCGAAGCCAGCTACGAGTTGGGATTGTTTTAGTATCATTTCGTAGCTGGCTTCGAAATGGGAAAAAAATAGTCCCATCTCGAAGCCGGCTACGAAATCTAGCTACGAAATGGGACGAAGGGCGATTTTCCAGCATTTTATAACAGAATAACGTTATATAAATTATCGTTATAACATGTTCAGCAACATCGTGATTATAGTAATCAATTAAACTGTAATAATCCTACTAATATTATAAATGCGAAAGTTTGTATGGATGGATGTCTGGATGTATGGATGTCTGGATGTATGGATGGATGTTTGTTCCTCTTTCACGCAAAAACTACCGAACGGATTTTGATGAAACTTTACAGTTATGTAGCTTATACATCAGAATAACACATAGGCTATATTTTATCCCCGTATTCCAACGGGAACGGGAACTACGCGGGTTGAAACTGCGGGGCGCTGCTAGTCGTTTATAAAGGCAATAAACCTACATTTGACTGTTTTGAAATTGTGTAAACTTGATCATCACGGTCAAACCAAAGCTTTTTATTTGGAAGAAATTAAAACTAATTTTCACACCACATGCTCGACAAAGCCTGATTATATATCATATAAACGTCACCGAAAGCAAGACATTATATTCCTTGGCTTTAACCGGGTTATAATGTTGTATGGAATTTCATTATAACCCTAGGTCAATAATGTAATTTTCACTTTTCATAATCCTTATTGCTATGACGATAAAGTCTAATTTCGTTAAGCAAAATGTGGTGCAGTCGTGGCCAACTCGATTTTCGAAAACCGAAGCCGCGACCAACTAGATTCGCACGATCTTCAATTGTTAAATCAAGTACCTAGGTCACGCCGGCAGAAACAAGTTGCTGTATCCATTTTATAGCTTTAAAATTTCAAAAAGAATATCGAAAATGTCGAGTGATGAAAGTACTTTGACTTCAGAGTCTATTATACTAGATGCCATAGGTTGTCAATAATCTACTACCATGCAATTGCATTTTATTGTCTCGCATAAGGTGAGAAAAGTAGAGTATATAACTCGGGAATAAAACTGTTTTTGTCTTGGGCGCTTAAATCCCTCATTAAACTCAGGACTCAGTCTTAATTCCCTCGCTTTGTTCGGGAATTAAATCATAACTCCCTCGCTGCGCTCGGGAGTAAAACTGGGAGTCCTTCGTTACGTTCAGGATTCAATGTCGCGCCCGTGACATAAAACAGTGCTTTATTCCCTTGTTGTATAATCTACTATTACTGCTCTTAGAACATGTTCGATAAGATCAGATGTAATTTAAGCCCAGCGATAGAAACGTAAAGTAAAATATTAACGAAGTCGATTTAAAGATAGTTCTACTTTTAGATTGATATACTTATAGCGAGAAGGCTATCTATTGTATTAAATTACATAGGTACATCTTTTGTGTATAAGTAACTATCTTTTCTTTTGTTATATTAGCTACAGCCCTAACCTATTTATTTTAAACACGGACGTCTAAAATCAACAATTATTCAAATTGCTCCTATTAATAGTACACCTGGAGTAGGAACCTATTCATTGTCCCCTCAGAAAACACGACACAATTTTACGACAGGTGAAATTAATTTAAAAATCGATTTGATGGATTTAACCTGTTATCATAATGGTTATCTGTAGGGAAAATACGTTTAGGCGCAGAATGTCTAGTTCGCAAAATGTCAAATGTTGTAGCTAAAAATCACATGTACCTAATGCTCAGATTATCTGGGGGCACGGCAGTGCCCCCGCCAAGTCGAGCAAAAAGCGGCACGGCCGTACCATCCTTTTCTCGAAGCAATTCTCGCCATTTTCGACCCCATATAACTTCGTTGTCGATAAACCTAGAAGCCTGAATTTTCAGTAACTAAGCAGGCATTGTATAAACAAAGTATATTTCAAATTTCATCCAATTTCAACCAGTCGTTTTAAAATTATGAATATTCAAAGTTTCCTAATTTTGTCACTCACTGACTGACTCACTCACTCACTCACTCACTGACCGATCATCAAAACTCTAAGGCACTTCTAGCAGTCGTAGAAGCTGCAAATTTGGAATAAAATTAGGTTAGTGTATAAATAAAGGAAAAACTCAAATATTTTGCAATTTCGGCCTAGGTTTCATATCATAATAATTGTATAGGATTACAAAATTACATGTTCAAGTGGATCAAAATCCGTTCAGTAGTTTTTGCGTGACCGGTGCACAACCAGACAGACCAAATTTCAAAAATTGGTGTTTTGGTATTCACATCTAAATAGGTAGGTAACTAAGTATCTAAACTACCGCTAAAATTTTCAAAAAAGTACACGGCCTCTTTAGTTGTACCTATATACTTAGATGAAGTGAACTCGTATAAGTATGTCACAATACTAACCCTCTTTCAAACCACTTCTTAACTTCTCAGAAGTCGAAACCGGCCAACCGCTGCCTGGTAAATCAACCAACAATCCACGTGCAGCTGCGGATTGACATTTTAAACCTTATCTTGTTAAGCATAAAGGTTTTTGAGGTATGCTATTAGATGGTATATAAAATGCAACTGTATTTATCACACTACGCACGATACTCGTGAACTGAATTAGATTTTGGTACGGTTTGCAAAACGAATATGTAAGAAAAATGTGATGTTTTGTCATCAAGCAATCAGTAAGTTTCAATGGTTGATGCGATTAGATCTCCCCCATATTATATGAAGTAATAATAATGCACCCATGATTTTATTACTAACACAACTACGAGTATGTAACCAGTCATATACAAAATCAAAGTGCAAGTCCGTCCTGTGTGTTGCTAAGTCAATTAACAATAATTGTATAATTTATGACCTGCTGTTCAAAATGCAGATTTTTGTATTTGTATGTTGTCGTGTCCCAAATAAATAAATAATCTCACGCCTTTCATTTTAAGTTCAAAAGTTTCAGTTCAATCTTGCACATAATATCATCTTTCACACCATCCATCTATCTTTTTCTCTTTGATCTGCCTTTTTCTGCCTCTTTGGTCTGCCTTCCCCTCTTTCTATAAACTTATAGAGTTCAAATACGAATGAGAGAATGACATAGTCCTAGAAAAAATGTTGGTTGTCTGTAAAGTCGGTTTACGGACGATAATTTTACGTGATAACGTCTTAAGAAAAAATTTATGAAAAATTGCATACTGCAGTGGAAGAGAGATAGGTGCGTCACAAACCGAACGCTTAGGCCGATAGGGCCTCTCTATTGATTGCGCTCTCGTTTGCACACTCGCCTCAGGCGGAACGTGTAAATTTTTTGTGCGTGCAGCCGGCGTTCATTGATTTATAAGTCGTTATCAGTTATCACGTCAAAAACCCAAAGACGTTTTTGCAAACGGTACGTCTTCGGGTGCGTCCACACGTTATGGCGCAACTCGGGAAAGTGGCCGGGCATCAATCGCTTATCACCATCACACGTGCACTGCCCTATGTCAACCAGTTGGTACAGTCAAGAGCACATGAAGCCTTACACTTGTAGTGCGAGTGACCACTAAGGCGATTGTAATAAGAACGTTACAAAGTCCAACATGTCAAGCTCCACGTTCTCTTGACTGTACCGGGCCTTCTATAACCAAGGATATATGTTTTTCAACTGTCCGATACGATAGCTGTTTGAAATGTCTTCCTGATTCGTTGACGGGAGAGTCCATTCGCATGCCTTTCAGTTTCATACTGATACTGCCCTGTGCCTGCGATTTAGTATAATGATGTCTATGCATCAGAGAGCAGTGATAGCCTTACGGTTAAAGAGCCGGCCGAAAATCAGTGAGGCTTGGGTTCGAATCCAATAAGTTTTTCAAAACTTACGTACATATTTATCACTAGCTCGACGGTGAAGGAAAACATCGTGAGGAAATCAGCACGTCTCAGAATTTATTCTGAGACATGTGTAAAAAGACCCGGTCCGGCGATGGGCTCACCACCTATCACGTTTAGGGGTCCAATATATCTCGTGAAATGTGGGTATATCCAGTAATGGAATACCTCTGCCTACACCCTCGGGGATAAAAGGCGTGAGATTATTATTATTTATTATTATGTCTATGCAGTAATAGAACCATACGGTTAAAGAGCCCGCTTCTCATGATGATAATCGTGAGGCTCGTGTTCAAATCTTGGCATGTACATATTCTCACTAGCTCGACGATAAAGGAAAACAGAATTATTGAGACTTAGGCAACCAAGTTTAAGATCGGATCGGAAAATGTAAAACTTCTAAAGTCCTTAAACACTGTCAGGCTTTACTTGTAAACGAGCTACTTTCCACAGCTCGACTAGCGTCAAAGTGATTTGCTCCGAAAGCAACATATTCCGTGTAATTTTCATAGACATCGTTTGGAATTTCCTTATTCGACACTTTCAACTATTGCACTTTATTGATATTGTAAATGAAAAAGTGTTTTTTTGGTCCTATGGCAAATCTCGTCGACATTAGAGCCTATAATTTTATTAACACAACATAAAAATAACAATAAAACCATAGGATTCAAACAATCAAGAACTCTTACATAAAAAGTATCAGTTCCGCTTCTTCTTACTAACTTTCTTGTTGCTCTTAAATAATTTCTTAATAATTAGTAGCAAAAAGATCAGAGCGGCTACTACTATCGCTGCAAGATCTAGGTACATCTTCTGGTAGAAGACCATGTCCAGTACCGGGGAGCGAAGGTGGGGGGCGCCGCGCGTGCGCACCACGTGCTCCACCCAGTGGACCAGCTCTGCGCCGGGGGACACTGGCCGGTCGTGGTATATCATTGAGAGTTCCCGCGCTTTTTCGGTGTACCTGAAAAAAAAGTGCTTCCTCATAGTTTACAGATTCATTTTCTACTGCTTTGATACGTAGTTCAAACAGAATGGAGTTCAAAGTCCACTGAAATGTAAAAACACCTGATTGCACCAGTAGGACGGTAAACGTTTTCGGGGACATGTATTATTTAGGTATTCAATCTTCAACAACAGTAGCTACATACAATTTTAGTTGTTCTAATTTCTACCAAGCTTTAAAAAAGTTTATTGTTAGTAATTTGCGCTCCATGTATGTTTATAACCTTACTAGTATGTTTCGTTGTGACCTCCTGTAGTATTACAACGGTTTGACTGAGGGTCGTTAGGTTTGTGTCCATTTTCTGGAATGTCGTATTTTAAACTTTACCCGACCACACCGGGAGGGTATTGTTTTAAATCTTTTCTGTGCCTTATGGTTTTTTGTGTTTCAATAACTTTACCGGTGATGCGATTACTAACCTAGGGTTGTATAAAACATCCTCAATAGCAAATTTGAGTGGATCGATCATTGTGAACGACAAGTCGACTCGCTTGGCAAACCCTTTGGAGACGGCCTTGTTTATATTCAGGAACTGGTCGGAGAAGACTGGGATGCCGATGATGGGGACTCCAGCGTGAACAGCTTCCGTCGTCGACAGCAGGCCGCCGTGCGTGATGAAGAGCACGCAGTTGGGATGGGCTGCAAGATTAACAGAACACGATGAAAAATTAAGGGGCAATTCAAAATGCTTGATTTTTGGCAGTCATCATCATCAACCTATATTTGTCTACTGCTGGACATAGGCTAGGGCCTATGGATTCATTAGGATAGGATAGGACTCATTAGGATAGGATAGGACTCATTAGGATAGGATAGGACTCATTAGGATGGGATAGGACTCATTAGGATAGGATAGGACTCATTGGGATAAGTGCCTGTCTTCAGCTCGCTCGACTGTCTGCATCTGCGTGCATGCAGCCTTTCGCAGATCGTTATCCCATCTGGCCGGAGGGCATCCTACACTACGTTTGCAGAGTCGCGGTCTCTACTCCAAAACACGTTTACCCCAACGGTTGCCGGTTCTTCGCGAGATATGGCCAGCCCACTGCCTTATTCCTACTTGTTCTTTGAGCTGTTCTTTGGCAATAACTGCCGATTATATGACGAGACATGGAGGAATTAAGAGCCGACTTGTGACTGCCGACGGGACACAACAAGGGCCTTATAATTGTAATCGAAATCGTCTTCATTTTCACATACCTTGCATCTTCCGTACATCTGTCAGTACAGCCAGTGAAAGAAGAGCAAGCACTGATCGCGTAACAAATGTCAAATAAAGACGATTAGGATTACAATAATTATAAATAGATAATAAGGCCCCAGTTTTAGTCGTTTTATTATATTTCGCTAGAGATCCGTATCTCTCGTTCGGAACCATATCATCATATCAGCTGAAAGCAGTGGCGTAACAATAGGGTGGCAGGGCTGGCAAAACGCCACGGGCCCCCGACCCAAGAGGGCCCCGGCTCAATAGGCCGCGAACTCAAAAATATTTTTTTACATTGTACCTGAGTATTTTATTTTATTTGAAAAGTATAATATTTTTATAAGTTCTGCTTAAACTCTAAAGTGAGACAACTAAAAACCATAATACAATTTCAAATTAATCGTTAGCATTTCAACCAACCTAAACAAAAAGATGTTGATTGAAATACTGATGACTCGGTACACACTATGATACAACGTGTAATTGAGTATGCTGAAAATCTCGAAGTTTATTAAAATTAAACTGACAACGTGACGATTTTTACTGATAGGGCCCCATCAAAAGAATTTGCTACGGGCCCCAAATGGTATAGTGTCGCCACTGGCTGAAAGACGTCCACTGCTGGATGTAGGACGATAGGGTGATATGCAACAATTTAATTTAAAAAATCTAAACCCACTGGCAATTCAGCTATGCACAACTTTATGCAATATATTATAGAACATGAAGCAATAACAAATAATCTTAATATTATATTGCTTATAGTCCCTTAAAAGCTAGAAGCAGGCAAGACATTTTCGTTGGGATGTGTTCATTGTTTAGTGAAATAAATATTTATTTAAATTTTGGTTTCATTAATTTTTGCCTGACACCTAATAATAATTATTTATACCTACTGTTAGGTATAGTCAACAGCACATGAAGCTTTACACTTGTAGTGCGAGTCTGACCTCTAAGGCGATTGTAATAAGAACGTTACAAAGTCCAATGTCTCAAGCTCCACATGCTCTTGACTGTTCCAGAGTAGTGTCACTCACCTAAAAGACTTTGCTGTGGTGCCCACTGTAGGATATGGACGTTCTTTGGCAGTTCTGGTAGCTTTTCTTCAAACTTCCAAATGACCGTTTGCTTGAATCCGCTGAACATCTTTAGAAAACCCCTCTTCAGCTCATCTGGCAAATCTTTACTCTTCAAGTTTGATCCCATACTAAAGTATATGACCCCATCTTTTGCTGCATCCATAATCTCTTGCAAGTCCTAAAGGAAATGTAAATTTGTCATTTGATAGTACTTCTTCTACTTCCAAAGAAAGAGTTTCTCTCCTAGAGAATAATTTTCTTCCAACCTCTTTGACTACTTCAATACCCTTATGACTTTACCAAGGTGTTCATTACTTTGTACGTGAATAGAACGTGGGCTTATTGGTAATACCAACTAACTCGAGATTTTTGCGAAATTGAGTTAATAATGCCACTCTACTCTGAATTTTTTCCTCTTTCTACTGGTAATACCGACTAACCTATGCGACGCCTGGTTTCGGAGATATAGAAACCAAAAACCAACTATCTAAGCTTTTTTATGGCTACTTTTCGTGTGAAAAACTAATAGTTCTTGTTAATCAAAGTTTTTTCTTTTTTGTATCGACGTCTAACCAAATACCTATACTTAATCAGTTTTAAATCTATAAACTCTCTAGCAGAAATACGTAATATTATCGAAATAAAACCGTCTTAACTTGTTTAGTTGGTTTTAACACTGAAAATTAACATAAAGCAGCATTATTTTCTAATGTTAA
Organism: Ethmia dodecea; assembly: GCA_963855545.1. Taxonomy (NCBI): domain Eukaryota; kingdom Metazoa; phylum Arthropoda; class Insecta; order Lepidoptera; family Depressariidae; genus Ethmia; species Ethmia dodecea. The sequence goes on from OY979453.1 coordinate 860,944, forward strand.
TAACAACTACTAAAGGTTAGTAGCTTTTACCTTTCGATTTATAATAAATATGTACACAATCTTACCAAGATATTGGTTGAGATAGTTGGTAAATTTAATTTTCATGAAGATTTTATGGTTGTTATATCGAAAAATGCAATATTATAGAGCCCAAATGACTCTACTTACTGTAATTACTCATGTTACTTTATTATTATTGTTAATTTTAATAATCATTAGTAAAAACCATTACAATACTAGCTGTTCCACGCGGTTTCACTCGCGTAGTTTCCGTTCCCGTAGGAATACGGGGATAAAATATAGCCTATTTTACTTCCTGATAATGTAGCTTTCCATTGGTGAAATATTTTTTTAAATCGGTCCAGTAATTTCGGAGCCTATTCAATACAAAGAAACAAAAAATGAAATCTTTGCTTTTTATAGGTAGTATTATTTATTTAAAGAAAAACATATTTTTTTATTTATACGTCTTCTTCATTTTCAAAAGTAATGGTCGGTCTGAAAAAGAAAATGTGACAATGAAGTAAACTATAATGTTACCGTAATATAACATCATAATTCACCTAATCTATACTAATATTATAAAGTAAGATTTGTATTGATTTGTTACGAATAAACTCAAAAACTAGTGGACCGATTTTAAAAATTCTTTCACCAATAGAAAGCTAGAATATCACTAAGTAACATAGGCTATATTTTATTCCCGTAATTTCACGGAAACGGGAACTACGCGGGTGAATCCGCGCAGAACCGCTAGTAATAATATAATAGCAGACCTCATGTTAAGCCCGATCGTCTCTTCATCTTACAGGATGTCTTATACTGCGCTTATCTAAACGTGACCTCCACTCCTGTATCCGTTTACCCCAAAGGTTGATCTTGCAACAACTCCGCTACTAAGACGATATCATCGGCAACTTGCAAGTGCTAGATATAGAACATGTTGTTGTTATAAGACGTACAAAAAGAGATTTGTTCTGAAACTACAAACCGATTTCATTCTCATAACTGTTTTCCAGGGTTATTAAGACTATTGGCAATACATCGAAGTGCAGTGAAGCCACTATGTTCATCTAAGTCCAGAAGCAGCAGTCTGAATCTATCCACTTGCACCGTGGAGTGGGACAAGGGGTTGTAATATCCCCTATATTGTTTACGAATGCACTGGAAGATATGTTTAAGACGCTGCACTGATTTGGAATGTATTGGGCAATAACATCAATGGCAGACACATCTCGCACTTGCGACTATGATATGTAGTAGCGGAGTAGTTAATATTGTATGTAACCGACGAGCAAGTATGATTCCTGTAATGGGTGTGGATGAAGTACGAGAGATTTGCCAAGTTCGTAGCAGGTGGCAGGCTGTTGTGCCTGCCTATCCCGACGAGTTTCTGTATTCCACCATTAACTTGACTAAATTGCTGAACAGATTTGAAATAATGGGGTATAGTTAGATTCTTAACATCATCCTGAATGACATGGAATAAAAAAAAACAATATGGCTGATGTATTATTTTCATACTTCTTAGTTCGTTTCTTTAACGATGCCATGTTAAAGAAACGATTACACATTTAATTTTATGGCAGGAAATAATTTTTTGTTAGGGAAACATCTTAACTTTGTTAAAATTTCTACAGAATTCAGGAACTAAAAGCAACTAAAATTTAGTTTTTTGGGCCTTTCTCAAAAGTTTAAAGGTTTATTGAAGAAATGAAATGATAAATCCCTATAAATACCTAAACTAAGAAATATAAAACAAGTAGCACTTAAAGGAAACCCCTAGTTTCTAAAATAAAGGCTTTTTTTTATATCGCGGTAAAAGCAACTAAATAAGGGGTTTTAGATAAAAAAATGCAATTTGCAGCGGAACCGTATAACTTTTGTTCAAGCAACTATAAATGATAACGTACTAGATAAGATAATAAAGTAAATACTATTTACGAATAATAACATTCCTAAAGCAATCAACGAAATTTTGGGGTTCAAACCTTCAAAACGCCATAACTCGAAATCAGTTTTTTAGCATTTAGTCGGTTTTACTTCTAAGCCCACGAACAATACATTATATTCAAAGACTTTGTGTCGCGCACGATCTTTTGTTTCGTTTTCTTTACATAATACAACATGTTTGATACTAACCTTAGGTAAAGGTGCCAGTTTAGGGTCTATATGGTAACCACCAATGTTCTTGTAGTTTGGTGGAGTCCTCAACGCAGTTCCCAAGGATTCGTGAGAATTTACCAGTACTAGGGATATGTTGTGCCTCATTACACTAAAGGGAGTATGAGGTAGCCCTTTTTTCGCCAAAATTGGGGTAAATACGTCTTCATAAATTTTTTCTTCGGCCGTGTAACTTCTAAAACATGCATCGAATGAATTATTTCGGCCGATAGAAATAAACCATTCGGATTTCAAATTGACAAATAGTTAACTTACAGTGACGTTGCTATATGTAGCTTTGCGTGACTCCATAATAACTGAAGTCGGTCTGTAAACGAGAACGGTGGTACCGCATCGGAATAGATCATCGGCGTATACGCAGGGTTGGGAATTTGGTCAATAATCCTCAGAGCCATAGACGGGTGTTCGATAGGGAAGAACCAGACGAACGGGCAATTGAACACGGATGCGATTCTGGAACATAATTAAAAAGAACTAGCGACCCGCCCCGGCTTCGCACGGGTGCAATGCTGAATTTTCTTTGCTATAAACCTTGCGGAGCCCGAGACCTTTCCAACGAATGCAAAACCATGGAAATCGGTTCGTCAGTTCTGGAGTTAAATCGTCAGGAAGGAAAACCCGACTTATTTTTATATAGTAGATGATTTTTTTTACCGTCTGGAAAAAAATATGACGTATAAGGTATCTAGAGCCGAAGTTATACAAGAGATTAATTGTTAAATATAGTCATGTTTAGTGCGATTTACAAAATCTAGAAAACTACGCATAGTACTACGCGCAGCTGGCGGTTGTAGGTAAATTGCGCATAAATGGAAGCTACGAGCCTGTTTCTTTTTAAAATACTATTTCAAATATCTTAGTGTGTATTATTGACTACAATTGAGTAATGTATATTAGTCTAAGCAAGAAAAAAATTTTTTGAGAAAAAAAATTTTTTTTTTATGTAACATTGCCAAATGAATCTATTAAACTTACCTATCACACCACATTTTTTTCCTGACGGTAAAAAAAGTCACCCTGTGTAGTAGAAGATTAACCATGTAAACATAGAACTCTAAAGAGTAAAAAAACCTTAACGTATAATATGGTTTTCTAATGGATGCCATTGTCAGAACTGGACCATACGGGAAAAGCACCAGCTTTCAAATAACAAAAGGAATAATCAAAATCGGTTTACCCAGTTGAAAGTTCTGAGGTAACAAACTTAAAAAAAACATACAGTCGTATTGATAACCTTTCTTGAAGTTGGTTTAAAAAACAATTTTATACCACCAAAAACGAAACACCCAAAAAATAGGTACAAAGATAGACTCGCGTATAGCTTTGTTACAGGTCTTAGTAAAACATCACAAAATAGAAGACTCGAACGTTAATACATTTGAGACCAATAAAAAAGATGAAAAGCACAATATTCTGCTTGAGAAGATAAGTGCACATAAAACTATATTCTTGACTGATATAAGAGCGGTGATAGCCCGGACGGTTAAAGAGCCTGCCTAAAAATCAGTGAGGCTCGGGTTCGAATCCTGGCATGTACCAATGAGTTTTTCAAAAACTTACGTACATATTTATCACTAGCTCGACGGTGAAGGAAAACATCGTGAGGAAACCCGCAGGTCTCAGAATTAATTCTGAGACATGTGTAATAGACCCGGTCCGGCGATAGGCTCACCACCTATCACGTTTAGGGGTCCAATATATCTCGTGAAATGTGGGTATTTCCAGTAATGGAATACCTCTGCCTACCCCCTCGGGGATAAAAAAGGCGTGAGATTATACTTACTTATACTTATACTGATATAGACAATGCGACAAAGCTGTTTATCTAAAATAATGAAGTTTTGCACAAGAATGACTTATAATATTATTAATTACTTAAGTATAAAGCCTTATACAGAAAGAAAGCTGACAACTTATCAGCGCTTATAGGCGCCGGTCTACGCAGGTAACCGGGCGGCGCAGGCATTTATATGAACAAGCGCCAATAAGCGCCGAACGGTGCCGACAAGTTCCGACAATCTTCGAGACACGCGCCTACGACATTTTGCTCGCTCAGCTAAAATCTGCTTGCTTTATGTAAATTGACCAGCGCCGATAAGCACCGATAAGCGCTGGTAATCGGCCCGACTATCAGCTTTCAGCAAGCTTTCTGAAAACTTATCAGCGCTTATCGGCGCTGGTCCATTCTACATAAAGCAAGCAGATTGAAGCAGAGCGAGCAAAATGTAGTACGATGATTGGCGGGCGGCACCAGCGCTGACCGGCGCCTGTCGAAGATTGTCGGCGCTTGTCGGCGCTTATCGGCGCTGGTTCATATAAATGCCTGCGCCGGTTACCTGCGTAGACCGGCGCCTATAAGCGCTGATAAGTTTTCAGCTTTCTTTCTGTATACGGCTTAAGGCAGGTGAGCATTAGGAAAGGATTTTTGCAAATACATCCGTTATAGATGTGAAATAGGGGATGGAAAATTTATGAACTGTATTTATAAGATGCAAACTTCTTCCGAAAACTCCTTTAGCACTTGTTTAGCACTTACCCGCAGTATGCTTCAGAAAACATCCACTCTGCTAGCACTACATCAAAAACAGCGTCAGAGTCTTCTAGTAATTTCTTTACATTGTTATTCTCTAGCACTCTTCTTGTTATATTCGCCATAATAGCGAACCGGAACGATTGATCATTCAAATGAACTTTTTTCTCCATTAAATCCCGGATATTGAGAAAATCTGGAAAAAATCGGTTATCTGTAAAGTCGGTTTACTGACGATAGTTGAATGTGACAACGTCAAACTTTTTGGATTGTGCCTCTTTGTCGCTCGTTGCGCGCTCTGGCTTGCACTGGAACGCCGCATACGTCATACTTTTTCGTGCATGCAGCCGGCTCCATCGAATTATAAGACGTTGTCACGTCAAAAGAGATTTGACGCTATGTAAGGCTATTAAACATTTGTAAACCATATTTAATTTTACTGGTAAGACATGAGATTACAAAGAGCTGCCCTCGAGTTTCTTGCTGGTCCTTCTCGGGGTACTGCATTTGGAACCAGCAACTCGTCGGTGGTGATGGGCTGCTGTTTATACTCGTATTTGGCCAGTCTTCATGGAAGAGTTTAGAGTGCCTTGTTATTAGAATATTGACCTTTCCAAGTGTAACATTTGTATTCAATTCAATTCTTCTATACTAGTACTGTATTCAAAGACGTAATACTGCTGGTGTACCGAATAAATAGTTTGAATTTCTATCCGAGAACTCGACGCTATGGAACTATTTAATCACTACCTACGTAAAAGTTTATTTATTTTATTTATTTATTTATTTCATTCTATCACAATACGCATTGTATTTGAATATTATATTATACATAATTATGAATTATTAAATTTACTGCAATATGAAAATTATAAAAATTAAAAATTATATACTAAGCTACCTAACTTACTAACTAACGAACATTACACATATTCCCATCCTCCATAAAAGCATTCACGGAATAATAACACTTTCTCAACAAAAGGGCCTTCAAACTCTTTTTGAATTGCTTCAAGTCAGCCTCACTCTTGAGATCTATGGGTAGCTTATTAAATAGTAATATAGACTGATATCTTGGAGTATGTTTAACTACCTGCAAAGTTTGTCTTAATGTAAATACAAGATCTTTTCTGCGTGTGGCCAGCCTCGCAACTCTTTGTTCTTGAGTTTCTAATGAATGTTTTACAAGATCACAAAGAAGTACAAAGATATAAAGACTTGGAGCTGTGAGTATTCCTAGTCTGCTAAAGTAGTCCTTGCAGGATTGCCACTGGGGAATGCGCACCATCGTTGTAACGTTGTACTTTCGTATTGAAACATTTAATATTGTGACTCAAAAATAGGCAGAATGTGATGATGCTTTTGCCTTTGCCTAACTTCAATTTAAAAAGAAGTCGGTGTTGTCAATTTCTACGACAGAATTTCCTTTTGTTGACAAAAATAAGTTATTCAATTTAAATGCATTGTAAAGTTATAAATAATAATAATATAGGGAAAATAGTGTTGTGTTATTATATTTGAGATCACTTAAATGTCAAACAGTTTTGAACTATGATTTTTGCACAATTGTGTCTTGTGAATTTGAGGTCAAGATAGCCTACAGTTACCGTGTTTTTCGGGAAGTGTGTGAGAGATGGTCTTCCAAATACAGAACGTTGACTTCGTTCTTTCTTAGCCGTGATGTCGTCGAAATAACTTGGCTAGCGACATTTTACAAAAGCAAATGCTTTTGAGCTCAAACTTGAACATCCTGGTGAGTTTGATATATCTTTCAATACTTAAACGATGTTAGATCATGACGATCTCTTGATTTTTTCTAGTTTCAAACATTTTGTGTTTCGTTGCAGAATCTACCCTACTTCAAATTTTTATTAGGAAACTCATTGTTAAAGAAAGAATGTTTCCTGAAGTATTCTTCTATATTCCAATTTGGTAAGCTGTTAGTTTGTAACTTCTCCATTTGCATTGGTTGAATTCCATAAATATTGTGGTTTATAGTGAATTTATTTTATTGCAGTATGGGTTGATATACCCACACTTTTGTAAGAAACCTCCGGGGTTGACATGAGATCCTGATGTTTCAAGCTTGACTCTTCTCCCCCACAAGGTATGTAAATGTGCAATAACTAATTCCAATTAGGTTCTGTTTTACAACTTTATATATAATTTTTTAACCGTCCCCGAGTAAAGTCATGTAGATAATATTTCCTGTTAATTGCAGGAGGTTTCTACAATACGCAGGTTTCTACGATACGCAAATTTCTACGATACGCAAATTTCTACGATACGCAAACTTCTACGATACGCAAATTTCTACAGTCCCTAAATTTCTCCGTTGCAAATTTATTCGATGACTACGGTGTTTCTCACCGTGCCAGTTTCTCCGAGCTCCGAGTTTTTAAGAATGGTGTAGCGCTTCTCGCTATTTTTAAGATAAGTCGCCATGATCAAGTAGGTGTTTTAAATTTCAACATATTAATGATAAATTTAACCTAATTGGTGGTATAACCTCGTTAGGATTTTACAGTTAAGTTATTTTATTTGCCCCGTGAACCCGGCTCTGCCGATTAACTAGTCTGGTATAACTTTAGTTACAACTTATCTGTAATAGTGTTAACGATTAATGTACAACATCTGATATAAAAGATAAATAAATAATAACAACAGTCATTACCCACATTCAGTTTATTTTATTTCCAATCACAAGCAAACCCAGAATATAGCAAATTTTACATCATCTTTTATTCCGGTTTATTTTACTTTGTCATCAAAAATTCTTCGTGACACGTTCTTATAGCCCTTTTCTGGATTATGAATACTTTTTCCATATTATATTTGTAGCTATTGCCCCACTGTCTAATACTATACCTAATGCGGGATTCCACCAATGCATGATATACGATTTTTAAATGTTTAACCTCGGCCTCATCTCTTAAGGTTCTTAGAGCGTAACATGCAGAGCTTATTAAGTTTTCTACGCTAGCTGTTTCTGTTTTCCAGTTGAGTCTTGAGTTTATATGAATCCCCAAGAACTTGATCACCTCAACATGTTTTATACGTTTTTTTTTTTACCCTTAAAAATAATAAAACCCTCTCAATGAATTCATGTTAAACTGTGCTAAGTAGCGTATTAAAACTAATTACACGATTATATGAATGACCATGATGCTTGAAGCAGCTTTCTAACCAGCCCCCCTAGCCAAGTGGCATTGTACAACCTAGTCGAATGTTCTTTTAGATTGACATGTATGGGATTGACATATTAAGCACTTGCCAACGAGCGCTAACGCTAATGTCGATCCCCATACATGTCAATCTAAAAGAACTTTCGATTAGATTGTACAATGCCACTTGGCTAGGGGGGCACCACATCGAAATACGATAGCAATAAATGTCTATATTGGCTTTACTGACTTACTAGGTAAAACTTCTTTGCATTCACTAACATCTATTTGGTGAAGGTTTGGTGGCGGGTCCTTCTTCAGGAATGACGTAATATGAGTGACCTGAAAAAAAGTAAAATGAAACAACAGCCCACATGAAACTAGACCATGTTAACAAACTCATCAAGAATATGAGCTCATATAATGGAAAGGAGTATATTATATGTATAGATAGGCAGTACCTAGGTAAGTTCTAAGAGTCACGATTATCAACCATTAATCTACTATATAAAAATAAGTCGGGTTTTCCTTCCTGACGATTTAACTCCAGAACTGACGAACCGATTTCCATGGTTTTGCATTCGTTGGAAAGGTCTCGGGCTCCGCAAGTTTTATAGCAAAGAAAATTCAGCATTGCACTGCACAACATTGGCGGGTCGCTAGTATTTCATAATAATAAATGAGAAAATGGGCAGGGAAAGTCCAACCCGCTTACTTTCCATAATATAGAACTCTAAAAAGTATAAAATCGACTTCAACTTAATAATGTTTTCTCATGGATGTCATTGTCAGAACTGGACCAAATTGAAATGGGACCCCACGGGAAGCAGCAGCTTTCAAATAAAAAAAAATACCTAATCAAAATTGGATCACCAGTCGGTAAGTTTTAAGGCAACAGACATAAAAAACACACGAATTGAGAACCTCCTCCTTTTTTGAAGTCGGTTAAAATCACCTAGTGAGGTACTTCACCCCTGTGCTTGCTACAAACAAACCGGCATCTTAGGTACACAAATACTTTCAGATTCCACCTACCTCGTGGCCAGCTGCCAGGAGGTGCCGCACTATCCCATCGCCGAGGATACCGTGACTGGAGCTCGGGAAAGGGAAGAGCGCCAGGATCTTGTAACTCTCACACATCCGCAGCAAAGCGACCACGAAAACCCATTGGAGAATTCTCGACATGGTCTGAAATTAATGATAATAAAATAATAATAAATAATAAAATGTCTTTATTGTGACTCACAGGATATTACATGCAATGCAGGTCTTAAAAATAGTTTGGAGCTCTGTGGTCTACCGTCAGGCATACAATATTTTTTATAAAAGTTAAATAAGTAATTCGAGACCAATATCTAACAAATTATACAAAATCTTAATTGTCAGATAATGAAATACAATTTTAATGTCAAATAATAATAACAAAACAAAATAATTAAAGATAAACAATGTAAAATAATTAAATACAATTTCAATGTCAAATACTAATAATTATGTAAAGTCCTATGTAAAATAATAAAATAATGTCAAACAACAGTATTATGATGACAGTCATGTCCTTTTGTTATTACTCTGAGCTAGACTCGTTAAAGAATTCTGTAAGGTTATAGAATAGTTTGTCAATTAAATAGTCATACAGTTTTGTTTTAAAAATAATGAAGTCCTTGAGTTGTCTAATATTTGCGGGCAGTTTATTATAGATTTTAGGCGCCATCGATAAAACACTTTTACTGCAGAGTGATGTTTTCTGCCCCTGTATATGTAACTGATCACATCGCCGCGCACTCTTTACGTATGTGAATCGGTTAGGGTGACGCCTTACGAAGAGGGCAGACTCGTAAATGTATAGTGATGTTAAGGGCAGAAGTTTTAGTTCCGTAAAGTAAGGTCTGCAGCTTTCTCTTTTTTTGATGCCAGTAATTGCACGTATGCATCTTTTTTGTAAGATGAACACACGTTCGCTGTTTGTGGCATTTCCCCAGAAAATTATCCCATACCTCATTCTGGACACAATGTAACCGTGATATGCAGTGAGAACAGCCTGTTGGTTTACAACCTTATACAAATTGCGCAGTGCATAGGAGAACTGACTTATTTTTTTGCAAACAAACTCTATATGTGTTTGCCATTTTAAGTTATAGTCAATGTACATACCTAAGAATTTTGTTGATGTCGTTTCACCTATCTCTGTACCATTAAATGGAATTTGTGTCTGTAATTGTTGTGATTGACGTTGTTTGAAGCCCATAACTTTTGTCTTCTCCAGATTAACAACTAGGTTGTTGGATTGTAGCCAAGCAGTTATCGATGTTAGACTGGCTCGTATTTCGCTTTCTTCGAAACATACTACAGTGCAGTCGTCCGCAAACAATGTCATTGAACTATTTGTAGAATTAATCATGTCGTTTATGTAAATAATAAATAATAATGGGCCAAGAACACTGCCTTGTGGCACTCCATATTTTACAGTTTTTGGTGTAGAGTAATATAGGTTCTCGGTTAGTGACATAGGGCATATACTCTCTATAGTAGTTATCTGCACTCTGTCATTTAGGTACGACTTTATTAGTTTCAGAGTATTTCCCCGTATCCCGTATGCCTCTAGCTTGTGGAGCAGTGTATCATGTTTGACAAAATCGAAGGCTTTTGTCATATCCATGTATAAAGCATACACTGGTTTTCTTTTGTCAACTCTATCATAAATCATATGTAAAAAATCGTAAACAGGTATGTCAATTGATCTATTTTTCCGGAACCCGTTTAAATGGGTCATAAAAAATATTGAAAGCTTTTTCTCCGTCACTCTCCAAAAGTACATCAGCGAAAGAAAGACTTTCGAGAGATTGTCCAAATTTATTCAGATTTTCTTGGCTAATGTCACGTTTACTAGTAAACCAAAAATCAACGCTGCATGTCTTTTTTACTGGACAGGAAAAATATTGCGCTTTATGATCGGAGAGAGCGAACTCATATACCTCTGTCTTTCCGCCGCGTACATACATTGTGAATTACATTATCTAGGCATGTGCCACTTTTTGGTCGAGTGGGCTCTCTTACTGATAGTTTCAAATTGTAATTGAGGATACCTATTTCAAATTCTTTTGAGATTTTCGTGTTTATTAGTGTGTCTATGTTAAAGTCACCACAAATAACCAGCTTTTTATTATAATTTTTTGTAAAAATTGAAATAATTTTATCGAATGTATTGAGAAATATGTCGTAGTACATAGAGTTATTTTTTGGAGCTCTGTACATACATAGAATAATTAACTTATGTTCTATTAATTCTATGGCGCAGCATTCTAGGACGTTACACACGTTATATTTTGTTAAATCAAGAACTTCATACTTTATATTGTGTCTAGTCAGAATACATGAACCCCCGTGTCGATTACTTCGTGTGGACAATGTAGCGAGTTTAAAGTTTGGTATATTTAGAAACGCTTTATCGTCTATTATCATATTATGTTCTGTAAAGCACAAGATATCAACTCTTTTTCCGATGTCAACCATGTCATCCAAACATATCGAAATTCTGTCAGATTTATTTATCAGGCCATCTATATTCTGGTGGAGTATATGGACATGATTATACACGACAAAAACCTGGCTTCCTATTGCTTGTACTACTAATCGGTACAGATTCATTTAAGGTTTGTTCCGTATCTAGTATATTTACAGATATTTCGTTATATTCTCTAATGTTATACAATAGTTTTTGAAGATCTGTGAAAATGCATTTCATACCCCGATTATTAACATATCCATTTTTTGAGAACATATATCTATCATAAGTAAGGTTCAAATTTGAATCTAGTAAAAATGCATATTCAAAATTATTAACAGCCTTAATTAGTAGAGAATTAAATAATTCGATTCGATTATTGAATAAATTAAAGTAACTGCCAATTTGGAAAGTAGGAAGACAAATAATTAAATTGGTATAATTTATCTTGTAAGAATAGATCGGGCCTTCTGTGTTAGGGCGTTGTAATCCTGCGAAGTTATGAAATCCCGGTGTCCAATCATTATAATACAGTAATCGTTAAAACTGTAATTTCTTATTTTTGTGTCAATATTGTCTATTAAATCCAAAAATCCAACACTCGTTTTAATGTAATGGCATATATCGCAATTAGGTAGACTGGTTTTCGCGATAGAGAGAACTTTGTTTTGCGTGTTGGTGCTCAAAATGCAGATTTTACTGTTTATTGGAGAGTCCTTTTTTTGTAGATTTCCTAACTGTAGCTTGTTTAGGTGGTTTTCTTTCCTTTGAGTGTCCTTGATATCTTCACTAATGTTTTGTTGGCTCCCCTTTCCACTCTGATCTTGCGTTGAGAAGTCCAACCTTGTTCCAGTTAGAGATGGTCGCATTTTCTTGACCGAGTTGACTTTTTTAGTAGAATTACAGATATCTGTCAGTTTCTTTGTTTTATGCTCATACATTTGTATCTGTTTTCTTAAACTATTATTTTCTAGTGACAAGTTGTCAATTTCATTTTCCGCAACTTCTAATTTTGTCTCTAAAATTCTTATTGTCCGTCTTAAATCTTGTATTTCATCTGTATGAATGGAGCGCAAATCAGGACAGCTTCCGCTCTTTGATATTTTTGAAGGTGTCGATGTTACCGACGTAAACTCAAAATCATCGTCGTCTTCGGATTCATCCATCAATCCTGAGAATGAGTTTGATGTGCGGATATTTATACGCTCCTTGTTGCGAAAAGTTATATTGGATTCTATTACCGTATTATTAATTTGTAGCTCCATATCCTCTTCATCTGCCATCTTGCGGTAATTTTTCACAGTGTATCGGGATGCACTTGAGATACTCCAGGGATTTACTTAACTACAAAGTTAACAGTTTATGTAGTGCTGCAAGATTCCACAAGATGTCGCTGTTGGTAGTAAGTTCCGCTAGACAATAGATGGCGCTGAGATCTAGATAGATTATTGATCTACCTTATATTTATCCAACGGTTGCACGAGATAAGATTTAAAAACACTGTGATTTTGCACTAATTTTCACTCATAATTCTATCCCGATGTATAGATGATTGAAAACGATATTATTTATGTGGTAGTACATTGTTTTATGGTCACAAACATAGATATTCACTTTCACACTATTGATAGTTATTATTCACACTATATTAGACGTAAATGTTAGATAACATTGTCAAAGGGTATTTATATGTAGAACTTTGTATTTATATCAATTATGTTAATAATATATGTCACTACTTAAAATATGAGTACACAATTTATTTAAGTTGTATGTATTTACATGACGATTAATGAGGTTCTAGCTTAGATAAAAGCAAAAGATTTAGATAAGAGCTATCAATCAAATCAATGAGTGCAGGTGCTTTTATTAAGTAGGTAAGTACTAGCAGCGCCTTGCAGTTTCACCCGCGTAGTTCCCGTTGTAGTTCCCGTTCCCGCTTAAATACAGTGATTAAATATAGCCTACGTTACTCCCTGTTAATGTAGATTTCCAACAAACAAAGTCACTTTCGGTAAAAACAAGATGGTCTATAACAAATGTGAAGATGCGTTATAAAGTTGTGAGAGGTATACTAAAAGGTAATACTAGTAACTAATAATTAGTATCAGACCGAAACTGGTTTTCCGGTCGAAACCAAAACCGAATATTCGGCCGTGGCTTCAGCTTCGGCTGAAACCGAAACCGAAACTCACGTGGTCAAGTATAAAATTCCTTAAAATACTGAAATTTTTACAGTTTATTTAACAGTTTTTTCTTTATTGTGTATCTAGGTTATCGAAGTCTGTGGCTATCTTTATCGGTAAGCTGATAATTTAGTGCATCTGCAGCAGGACAAAGTCTAATAATTTTTAATAAAAAAATAGTTCAAACTAGATACTAAAAAATTAAAAAAGCACTAGCCACCACTACGATTTTCGAAGGTTCTTTTCGATTTCTCTGAGATGCCATCATCAGATCCTGGTTTCCTTGTCATGGTTCATAAGCGACGAAGTTGTCCGCCAACATACATAAAAAATATATATTCGTTCGAATTGAGAAACCTTATTTTTGGAAGTAGATTTAAAAATATGTAATCATACCATAGCGGAAAACTGAGACATATTATTTAAAAAACCAATTTGGTGATATTCCCTTCTCATTCACTCACATTACATAGGTAGGTATCTAGTGCACAATATCAATACACAATACACATGTTAACCACGATGTTTTCATTCAAGTAAAATAATTGTCTGCTTCTCGATAAACAACGGCCTTGATGCAAACTTAGATTTCGCATAATTATGTTTACAAGACCTTGAAGATGATGTTGGAATTAAAAAATGTTCCATGTAGGTATTTAGAGCCGTGAAAAAAAATATTAATACATTCAGGTATTATCTTGCATAAAAAGATTCAAAGTACGCAATACACTAGTACTTATAAGAGCTAAAATATATAATTGAATAGTAATAAACATGTACTCACATAGAATGATAACAGTAAAAAGGTCTACTTCTAAAAGAACTCAACGATAACCCAATTACTACTATTGTTATTGTAAATAATTCACACGATCACTGTTAAATACAAGATATTAACATGATATCAGCCGGAAAGCGCCCGGCACCGGTGTTACAATGAGAATCGAGATTTAGTATTTGACTCGTGTCATCGCTCATCGCATTGAGATCGTCCGCTATGCAAAATTGCTCGTAATTTTTTTGTAGGTTCACGGATTGATGTCTGTATTGGTATATTATGTTCTGCATGAACGTTATCATTAAAAGTGTATAAACAGTACTGTATTAGTAACACGCTTGTCTGTCGAGTTTTTGTTTGAGAACTGTTGTTTGGTAACGTATCCAAAGTTGTTACAAAGGCTATACCCGTGTAAGGGAACAAAATATGCCCCTGACGTTATCAGCCAATGAATACATCTTATGTATTGGTAATAATGCTAGTTATTAATCTGCCAAGTTTTATGTCATAATTATTGACAGTTTCCTAGCAATGTCACTTGAAAGTTTTTTTTATTTTTCTAAATATCTTGAAAACTACTGATCCGTTTCTTTTGTGATTAACGTATGTTGTTAACAGCTTGAAGAGGAATAAATTCGCAAAAAACAAGACGTCTCTAGGTCAACATTAACTTGGTCATTTTTGATGTCTAATATTTCAAACTTTTTTTTTTGACACTTGTGACGCAGCGACACCCACCATTTTTTTTACACTGATGTGACATCTCTTTCCGTACAAATATATATTGGTCTGAAATCAATCGGCTTGGAGCAACATGGTGATTTTTTAATTTTGAGTTTAGCCTTTGCACTTGTGCACTGTGCTTTGGCCAGAATAATGTTCATATGACACGAACAACAAAACCTAAATCACTTTTTGTTGTATCTGTTAGTGTCTAAATTGACTTTGAAGATTTCTGACAACTGAACTAAACATAGTGGAGGTTGATGATCGAACGATATTGTAAAGTTTACCTAATCTGCTGATATTGGACCGAAGAGGGTACCCTAGCGTGCAAAGCGTAGTATTGTTAAGCTAAGCTCCAGACCAGAATGAGAATCAATCCATCACAAATATGAATGCCTCCAAAGTTTAGTGGTTCGACTAACATCTTCAGATATGATGACTGGTGAAATAAATGAAATAGATAAAACAGGATATAATTTTAATAATATTTTTAAAATTAACAATAAAGCACACAAACGATATTTCCGCACACTATCACGCAGACATGACCTTTATGTCAAATGCTGACAGCCTCTTATCAGTTTCGCTTCTTTTTACTAAGTTTCTTGTTGCTTTTAACCACTTTTTTAATAACTAATATCAAACCGAACAGCACGGCTACTACTATAGCTGCAAGATCTAAGTACATCTTCTGGTAGAAGGCTAAGTCGAATGCCGGGGAGCGAAGGTGGGGGGCGCCGCGCGTGCGCACCACGTGCTCCACCCAGTGGACCAGCTCTGCGCCGGGGGACACTGGCCGGTCGTGGTATATCATTGACAGCTCCCGAACTGTCTCCGTGTACCTGAAACAAACTGCTTCTTTAGAACTATTACTGTTATCATTTTGATTTTCTAGCTGTTCCCAACTCTGCGATTCGAGATCGATCCATGAGTCTAGCTGTGGCAAGGTAACATATAAACAGACTCGCAAATTTAATCATTATCATCATCAACCCACTGCTGCGCTAAGGGTCTTTTCTCACATGACGACAATGTTTTGAACTAGTCAAGAACACGGCCCTGTATTCCTAAGAGCAGACCTATCGAGGTTACCCTCATGATTCGTCTGCATTTCATTCCATTAGTACTAATTTGACTTATTGTTGATAGTCTGTTATTGGTTTGATTTTACAGGCGTCGCGTTATGCCTAAATGTCATAATAAAAGATCTGTAGGCCTAGAAATAAATTATATAATAATTTTCTAGGCCTACAGATCTTAATAAATTGGACTATTTAGTAGACTGCCTATTTCTCAGTAATGCTAAATCCTTACTAGTCTAAATCTGTACAAGCCCTAATCGCGTTATGCCTTAACGAAAATTAAATGAAGTAATGCAGACTCCTTCGTCGTATCTTGAATTGGTACTTATATCGTTTACTTGATTGTTGACTGACCTAGGATTGTTTAGAACGTCCTCTATAGCCAGTTTGAGTGGATCCACCATAGCGAAAGACAAGTCGACTCGCTTGGCAAACCCTTTAGACACGGCCTTGTTGATGTTGAGGAACTGGTCCGAGTAGACTGGAATGCCGATGATGGGGACCCCGGCGTGGACGGCTTCCGTCGTCGATAGCAGGCCGCCGTGCGTGATGAAGAGAATGCAGTTAGGATGGGCTGCAAGATTAACAGAACACGATGATAAGATAACTTAGGTTTTTCCTTATTAATACGGTCTCTGGAGTTTTTGGCTTCGTATACGAGTAGGCACAACCGTCCAAATTTTGTTGAAATTTAGTTGTTCTACTAGCGCCCGTGTAGTTCCAGTTCCCAGGGGAATACTGGAATGAAATATATCCTATGTTTTTTAGTGATAATGTAGCTTTCTATGGGTGAAGGATTTTTTAAAATCAGTCAAGTCGTTTTTGAGTTATTTATTTTTTTATTTATTGATTTTTAGAAGACTAACAGCTAAATTTTACAATAGATTAATATATTAATAACCTAATGCTAATTATAAGTCTCCGCATGACTAAGAGAGGATTTAATAAAAGAGGATGAAGTGAGAGAACAAAACACCCACGTAAATAAACACGCATATAAAATAGAAATAATAATTCAAGTGCTCGCATGAGTCTGACATTAAAGTAATCCTTGGCAAATCGTCGTTTGAGTGATGTAGTACTCGTACAGAGAAGATCGATATCGATGTCACAAACATACAAATCTTTCCTTTTTATAATACTAGCGTAGACTATGCTTTGTTTATGATAAAGAGGAGTTATTATTTTATAGGTATTGTACCTACATCCACAAGAATTTATCTTTTTGAAACATAAAAGCATCTTAACTCACCTAAAATACTTTGTTGAGGTGCCCACTGTAAAATGTGGATGTTTTTCGGCAATCCCGGCATATTTTCTTCAAACTTCCATAAGATTGTTTGCTTTAATCCGCTAAAAATCTTTAGCAAACCCTTTTTCAGATCATCCGGCAAGTCTTTACTCCTCAAGTTTGATCCCATACTAAAGTAAATGACGCCATCTTTTGCGTCATCCATAACTTTTTTCAAGTCCTTAAAACATAAAAACACTGTATTTCTTTATAGTTTTTCTGAATTGTACCACAAAAACATCTGTGCCTTAGTATTGGAAAATTTTCGTAGGCATCTATGAGATTTGTATCAATTATATTGAATACTTTCGATGGTCCGGCGATGGGCTCACCACCTATCACGTTTAGGGGTCCAATGTATCTCGTGAAATGTGGGTATATCCAGTAATGGAATACCTCTGCCTACCCCCTCGGGGATGAAAAGCGTGAGATTTTATTTTTTATTTCGATACTCGTAAGAATTGCTACCAACCTTAGGTAAAGGTGCTAGTTTAGGGTCTATATGGTAACCGCCGATGTTCTTGTAGTTTGGCGGAGTCCTCAACGCAGTGCCGAGGGACTCGTGTGAATTTACCAGTGCTAGGGATACGTTGTGCCTCATCGCACTGTAGGGAATCCGAGGTCGACCTTTTTTCACCAAAATTGGGACATATATATCTTCATACACTTTCTCTTCGTCTGCGTAAGACCTAAAATATATTTAGTGTAAGACAAACTCAGAGTATTCAGGAAACATTATTAAGACATACAATGGCGAAGACTTACAGAGATCTAATAACATGTAGGTTTGTATGACTCCATAGTAACTGAAGTCGGTCTGTGAACGTGTATGGCGGGACCGCATCGGAATAGATGATCGGCGTATGCGCAGGATTCGGAATTTCGTCAATAATCCTCAGAACCATAGTCGGGTGTTCGAAAGGGAAGAACCAGACCAACGGACAATTGAACACAGAAGCGATTCTGAAACAATAAAAGAAGATACTATTATCTCATAATAGACGTAATAGCCCACTTGAAATGTATAAGTAGGTAGGTACCTATATTTTTTATCAGTGGTCAATGACTTGCGCGATAAAGAATAAAAGTTCCGATGCGAACATACGAGTATTTTTATCAAATATTTAAATTTTTATCAAATATTTGAATGTCCAAATTAAATGTCTTCTAATATTATGCAAAAAATTACGCTGTCTATTTGTTACCTTTTCACGGCTAGACTGCTGGATCTATCTTGTTGAAAGGCAAGACAATAGTTTACAGCTTGATAAAGGACATAGGCTATTTTTGATCCCGGAAAACCTAAGGGATGTGATCACCTGTACAACATCAACCGTTGGACCGCGGTCCCCAGGCACGATCACCTCGCCTGGCGGAAGATCTTCCCTTTTCAAGATGAAGGAGCATTCTACCTCCGCTCCTCCATAATAGTTACTTATAAGTAGTTTCAATATTTGTGTTTAAATACAATGACATAGCAGTGTAGAGTCTTAAGTGATCTCACATGTTTAGTGGAAAATACAAAAGACTATTACGGCATTGTAACCTTCACTGTGGCATTGATGATATAAAAACCAAAGTGTAAATGAGCAGCTTAAACTACAAATACAAGCTGTGATCGCCGTTTTGGAAATTAGCCGGTCTCTAATGCGTGTAGCTCGGGTTCGAATATCGTGATGACATCAAAGACTTACTTAGGCATAGGTATTATATTTATCATTTGATCAAAGGTGAAGGAATACACAGGAAAGAAACCTGCAGGTCCCAGAACTCGTTCTGAGGCATGTGTAACTACACCCCCAGTCCGGAGAAGGACTTATCACTTATCACGTTGAGGGGTCCGAAACATGAATAGGAGAAAGGTATGTATTTCCAGAAATGGAAAACCTCAAACCCCTCGTAATAAGGCTTGAGTTAAACACACACACACACACAATCATGTAACACCATCTCCGAATCCGCGCTATCTAATACTTCCTCAACGCCGGCTACACTCACGAAAAATTGTCACGATCCGACTGAGCCGAGCGTGCAAGCGATAGAGAGGCACGATCGGGCTTGTGACGCATCTCTCTCTCTCTCTTCCACTATGCAATTTTTCATCAATGTTTTCTTACCGCCCGTAGTCCGTAAACCGACTTTTCAGATAACCAATTTTTTCAATTTACGAACTCACCCGCTGTATACTTCAGTAAACATCCATTCAGCTACAACCACGTCAAATGTAAGATTGGGGTCTTCTAGCAATTTCTTTACGTTTCTGTGTTCTAGAATAGTCCGAGTTAACTGCAGCATCATACCGAACAAAAACGATTGATCACTTAAATCCACTTTTTTCTCCATTAATTCTTGGATGTTGAGCACATTACCTGATAGAGAAAACGATTTGGTAAATTTAAATTGAAATATATATTTTTTAATTCTCTGTGTAAGACTTCTGAAATGATTTTGTTTTTAATTTTTGAGACAAATGCTAGAATTTGCATGGGCTCACTAACTATCACGTTTAGGGGTCGGACAAAAACATCAAAAAAGGATAAAAGGCGTTATATTACTATTATACGTACTATGTTGTTGCAAGTGCACTAACGTCATTTAAGTTTTAATTTTAGCACTTACTTGGTAAAGCTTCTTTAGAATCACTGACGTCGATTTGGTGAAGATTAGGAGGTGGGTTCTCCTTAATAAATGACGTAACATGTGTGACCTGAAAAAAAAATTGACAACAATTTCCTTGGTGACATTGGAAGATAATGGTGACCAGAGAGCTGGTAGCATCTCTGTCAAGGAATCAGCCTGAGGCTGTAAGGACTAGAATCCAAAGGCCAATAAACAATTTCAAAAAAAAAAAGAATCAGCCTGTCCAAAGGCCATTAAACAATTTAAAAAAAAAAGGATCATCCTGGCAATCCAGAGACGGAATTTGGCCAGTCTTCTGGGCATTGTTCTAGAAAGTTCATTGCTCAGGCAGGTCTCAGAATTAATTCAGAGGCATGTATAATAGACCAGCAGACGTATTCACAGAGACTCGATACCGTTTCCGTTCGATTCGAGTCGAATCTATCGACATCGGAAACGAATATATCGAGATGGGCTGATGTTGGTATCGAAAATTAATGTCACATATGACAGTTGGTGTCACATATGACATTATTTTTCGATACCAACATCAGCCCATCTCGATAGAACAACTCGAATCGAACAGAAACGGTATCGAGTCTCTGTGAATACGTCTGCCGGTCCGGCGATGGGCACACCACCTATAACATAAGGGGTCGTAATAGTACATTATGATATAAGTGCGGTAGGTTGAAAATTACAGCCGAGGCGATATTGCTAGCCCGAGCCGTAGGCGAGGGCTACAAGTAAGCAGAGGCTGTAATTATCAAAGCGCACGTATGTCATACGACGTTTTATAACACATTTGCGAGGAAATAAAATAAAACTCCGACTATGGTAAACGAATAAAAACAATACAGCGTTATGAAAAAGCACGCGGCGAGCATCAGCATTTTTGTTTAGGCAAAGTACAAAAAACAGCCAGTATTACTAATAAAGTAAATTAATATTTTTGTGTTTTTGTTACAGAATAAGTAGTTGTAATTTACTGTCAAAATTAATTAAATTAAATAATTATGTACATAAATATTTCTTTAATATATTTTATCACCCAAAGTCAATTTTAATCATAAAATGTTGACAACTTTTTTGACATAAAAACTCTTTGCTGAGATTTTAAAAAGTACCGTTCGTTTTAAGACGGAGCATATATTACCGCACTTGGGCGTAATGAGATACAATACGATATTGAAATTGGTGAAATAAGACACCTTTTACGAGCAAATGTGTTATAAAGAACATTATATTGGTGAAACGTGAGTATTCCCAGAAATTGAATACCTCTGAGAGCCCCCTCGGAAATAAAAGGCGTGAGATTATTGTTTATTATTTTGAAACCGATTTCAAAAAAGGTGGAAGTTTCTCAATAAATATTTTTTTTATGTATGTTCGCAGATAACTTTGTCGTTTATGAACCGATTTTAAAGATTATTTTTTGTTGGAAAGGAGATATCCTAACGGTTGTACCATGATAAGGAAACCTGGATCTGATGATGGCGTCTCAGAGAAATCGAGGGTAACCATCGAAAATCGTAATTAATACTTTTTCTTTAGTATCCTGTTTGAAGTCTGTTATTTTTGTTAAAAATTATTTATTAAAGTGACGAATTGACGATTGATGAGTGCTTGTTGAAAAAAAAATCCATTTACTTCCGTAGGTAATTGAAAATTACACTTAGAAAAGTCAATAGTCTATTAATATTGTGTGTGGGAGAATAAAGCCCATACTTCCTCATGTGTGACGAAAGACCCTTAGCTCAGCAGTGGGCTGTTACGGGTTGACGAAGAAGATAAGGCACTTTAAACTCGTCCATGAAGATTGGCTAAATGTAAACAGCAGCCCATCTCCACCGTCAGTGGAGATTGGTGGTGTCGATAATCTTGTTGAAATTCCACTCACCTCGTGGCCAGCAGCGAGGAGGTGCCGCATCATGCCATCGCCCAAGATGCCGTGGCTGGTGCTCGGAATAGGGAACATCAACAGGATTTTGTAACTGTCACACGCGCCCAGCAACCCGATCACGAAAACCAGTCGGAGCATTCTTGACATGGTCTAGAACAATGAAAAACAGATCTCTAAAGAGTAAAAACCGACTTCAACGAATAGGACTAATATCATTGATGTATACCATTTTTGTGAAGGAAAACATCGTGAGGAAACTTGCAGGTTCCAGAATAAATTCTGAGACATGTGTAAACCGACCCGGTCCGGCGATGGGCTCACCACCTTTCACGTTTAGTGCTCCAAAGAATATCTCGTGAAAAGTGGGTATATCCAGAAATGGAATAAGCTCTGCCTACCCCCATCGGGGATAAAAGGCGTGAGATTTTTTTTATTTATACCATTTTTAGACTAGGAAAATTTTTGTGATTTGCTGTGTTTTTGAAAACTGCAAAATGTAGATACTACTATCAATACAAGGATGGAAAAGATAAGTGTGTCTGGCCGATTATGTATCTGATTTTTAGATAAAGATTAAAAAACTCTGATATCGATACTGGTAATTGAATGCTATAAGAACTTACAAAAATATAGCATTTAAAAATATTACATCTGAGCAACATTTGCCCTTTTGCGACACCCGTACATTAATAAAGCAAGACTGGACTGTTTATTCCCGTTCACGAATTTTGAAAACAATCCGGATGCTTGCACTACAGGGAGCCTCCATACAAAATTTCAAGCGCCTGGACCCAGCCTTTCACTGTGCGTTGACAGATCAGTAGTCAGTTTCTGTTTCCCTTTATATTAGAAGATATATTTTACTTAGAACTACGTAGGATTTTTTAAACTGGATATAATGAGGATCAGTACAGTTATAGCAAATCCATTAGAAATATTATCCACGTTATTCTTTATGATATAAGAATGATATCTCTTTTTGAATTATCCAAATCAGACCATTACTTACGAAGATATTAAATAATAAACATACTCAATGATCGCGAGAGCGTGTACGTCACTGTGAGGGAACCAAGTACGGCCGGCCGGCCGGCACTCGATGATCGCGGGAGCGTGATGCCGTCACAATGAGGGCGACGCTACCGCGGCGGCTACTCGGTGAACTTCGCTAGGAATTCGGTCATAACTTTGTCAATTTTTGTCGTAGAACAAAAATTTTTGTACTGTATGTTAAGGAGTTCTTAGCTCTATAAATCTGCATTCTCAACTAAAAACGTTACGGATCCTCATTGAAATTGATAAATAAATCAATGACACAATTAATTTCAAAAGTTTATCTTGAAACGCTTTATAACACGACGTGTATAAATTATCCGGTTGATAACTAATTGTACTCGTACCAAACCAACAAATGAAACTTAAAAAAATCATCTGTCAGACCTCTCTCTCTCTCTATAAACTTAACAACAACAATGAATCGTTGAAGTAACTAAATAATCTGTACATATTTATGGCAGCCACCCTGTATAAGCACATACTTGCCATACGAGATAATAAGAAGTAATCATAAATAATTAGCCCAATTATTATTGTCGTGTTGATGACTTGCAGTTCGCGAGCGGAACTTAAATGATACATGTCATCGCGTGTTAGGGGCTATTTATCCAAAGTAGGTCTATGTGATTGGCAGTTGACCTTTGAGTATTAAACCAATAGGAGACGTCACGCGCACCAGTTTCTTTGCAAAAAAGTCTGCCAATTTCTGCGGGGGGGACGAGGAAACGCACACAAATAGTGTTAAAACAAACGTATTTTTTGACAAAACCATTAAACACTGTTGACCGACACTTTTTTTTGGCAGAGGGTTTAATACTCAAAACAGTTGACAGCCTCATCTGTGAGGACCTTGATCTTCTAAACCACTCGAAAAAACACTTAGAATTACGTTCCTGAACTTCCTGATAGTCATAATTAGTTTGTTTTGATATTAATCGATTGCACTACAAGAAGGGTGTTTTTTTTAGTGTTCCTACCTATATGTATGCGAATCTATTTATTTTAAACGGTTTGACCGATTTCGACGCTGTACTAAAAGAAAGGTAGGGGAACCTGGGGAGGGTTGATCACCCACTTTGATTTTAGACTCTATTTTTTTTATTTTTTGAAGTATTGGAAAACTTTTCAAGTCAAACAGTTAAGAAATTGTCTATCCATTGATGGTTTGAATAAGAAGTAGATTGGGTCACAATTAAACCCGTGAATTATTGAAACTCCTTATTGACAACTTTTACCATGTGTCCCCTATGTTAGGGAGACTTGATTACCCATGATTGGGAGGTTTGATCCCAGGGGGATCAAGTCTCCTAGGTGCGTGGGAGACGTGGTAAACAGATTTTACTATACCTCCCCATACCTGATTCTCACTGATTAAGTAACTCGATTCGTACTCAACAATTCATATAGAAATAGAAAAACACACAACGAACAGATATTTAAAATAACTTCAACTGCTACAAGTTTAAAAATACTGCTACAAGTGTAAATTCCAGCCGGTTAGATGACTTGATCTGCGGGCATCAAATCTCCCATGATTGGGGACACGTGGTAAACAGATTTTTAGCGCGAATGCCATATTCAGAGGGTCGATCCCCTCTCAAATCATTAACTAGATCCTTAAGAAATAATTTTACGAGGAAATCAAATACATGGTGATCCGTATTTTCTAAATATTAAATAAGATACTGTAGTATTTTTCAAATAACAACACAATACTAATTATGTTTTTTGTAATATCCAAAGTTCGAACATTCTTTGGTATAAGGTCATACATAACACAACTTACTTCTAACTAAATTACATCTCTAAATATACTGACAACTCTTTGTCTAAATATTTGTGATCGCTGGTAGTTCGGTTCATATTTAATTTCTTCGTCTGATACTTTTTGTAATCTTGAGTACCTTTTTAGGGTTCCGTACCTCAAAAGGAAAAAACGGAACCCTTATAGGATCACTTTGTTGTCCGTCTGTCCGTCCGTCCGTCCGTCTGTCAAGACCCTTTTTCTCAGGAACGCGTGGAGGTATGAAGCTGAAATTTATATCAATTACTCAGGTCTACTGTTCCTTGAAGCTGTGAAAAAATCAAACTTCTAAGCCAACGCAATCAAAAGATACAGCCGTTTATGCCGCAAATTTTCGACACTTGCAAGGGAATCAAAACCTACAGGGTGCTTCCCGTAAACTCAGAATCTTGAAATTTGGTACGAAGCAACGTCTTATAGTATAGATAAAGGAAAAATTACGAAAACCATAAATTTGCAAGGTTGTACGGAACCCTCGGTGCGCGAGTCCGACTCGCACTTGGCCGGTTTTTAACATCATTAGAGAGACATTATATTTCTTTGAAGTACCTTTCATTGTATTTTCAGCTAATACTGCAGTTACAGCATTTTTATTTTTTTCCTTATCTATTGGTTTTCTTTTTTTTTATCCTCCTTTGGTCTTATATTTTAGCGGCATAGTTTCTTAAAAAAACATATATACATAATTATGTCAGTTCTATGAATCCACTGGTTTTGTGACTCCAAGGTAGACTTGATCCCTGACGGGGACACATGATCCCGGGATCATGTCACCCCCAAAGACATTGACAAAGTCTCCCCATATAGAGGATGTCCCAGAAGTCAACGATAAGCCGAAAACCAGCGATAAGCCTAGTCATGAGGGTAATCAGAAAAATATAAAAAAAAATCTATGTTCTTTTTTCAAAATGTTATGAAGGTTTAAAAAAAATCCTAAAAAACGGACACCCTGTAATGAACTTTCTTTTACCGTGACTGTAAATATTAACTTTTTGAATATTTTTTTTTCTGTAATGCTATAACGAATAGCCGTGCTACAATTTACAATAAAAAAAATGACATAACTGCCTCATTTTTAAGTAAAAAGTTAAATTTGTTTCCAACATTGAATTCTAAATAATTTCATCAACCAACTTAAACCAGCTGTACTGTAAAAAAAATGTATGGCTACTATTTTGGCAAGTATACTTAAAAGTTGACGCATTTAGTCTAAATTCTAAAATGGTATAACACATGCTAGGTTTTGTTATAGTTGAGGCATGAAAATTTTTTTTCTCGATGAATCCGGATTCTATGCCAATCTAATTTAATGAGGTGAAATGTTGGTAACGCATCATCACTGCTTTTAGGTACTCCAAGGCTTTCCTCAATTCCACGTACGGATATACTTGGATCTTCTTCCACAGCTTGCATGACTTCGTCCTCGTAGGGCAAGAGGGGCCTTCCTTCACCAGCCATATGATCAGGGAATCGACCTTCGGATAATGATCGATGCAGATTAATAAAAACTCGGTAATCAGGATGACGCTCTAAGTTTGGGTATCTCTCGCGATACACCCTAGCTGCAGCATTGGCGTTACATAAGCATTCTCCGTAAATAAGATGCATGTTGGCGTACTCCTGTACGGTATATCTATTTGGCATGATAACTTCACGTTACGAACTCGTAATTACACGCAAATACAATCTAAGCAACAGACTCCAGAATCTTTACTTCTGGGACAGATGGATTTAAATCAAAGCCATCAAACAAATGACATAAACAAAAGATGTACGAATAAAAAATCCTTGTTAGGTTCTCTTTTCAAAATTATGAGTCCGTCTCCATTCAAAAAGATTTTAACCTGGATTTACCTAAGAAGGTTGCGTTACCAACATTTCACCTCATTAAATTAGATTGGCATAGAATCCGGATTCATCGAGAAAAAAAATTTTCATGCCTCAACTATAACAAAACCTAGCATGTGTTATACCATTTTAGAATTTAGACTAAATGCGTCAACTTTTAAGTATACTTGCCAAAATAGTAGCCATACATTTTTTTTACAGTGCAGCTGGTTTAAGTTGGTTGATGAAATTATTTAGAATTCAATGTTGGAAACAAATTTAACGTTTTACTTAAAAGTGAGGCAGTTATGTAATTTTTTTTTATTGTAAATTGTAGCACGGCTATTCATTATAGCATTACAGAAAAAAAATATTCAAAAAGTAAATATTACAGTCACGGTAAAAGAAAGTTCATTACAGGGTGTCCGTTTTTTAGGATTTTTTTTAAACCTTCATAACATTTTGAAAAAAGAACATAGATTTTTTTATATATTTTTCTGATTACCCTCATGACTAGGCCTATCGCTGGTTTTCGGCTTATCGTTGACTTCTGGGACATCCTGTATAATGAGGTTATAAAACATGCTGTACTCAAAACTAGTAAGCACGTATTTCAAGTTAATCAAAGCTAATGTACACTCAAATAAACCACTAACAAAATAAACATACTCACTAATGGCATTTACTTCACATTTTATTAAAAAAATCCAGCTAAAACTTACCGAAAATTAAATGTCACACCAAGCAAATATTTCAACGTATGCCATTTGAAAACCACTGACATTTGTCAAAGTGTGCAATGATACAAAGTGAAGTAAGGAATGAAGGAATCAGTGTTGCCAAGGTGAAAAATGTATCACGTTAGTAAAACTTGAAATCAAAGATTACCAAGTGTCCCCTAGGGATCGACCATCCCCAGGTTCCCCTTATGTTTAAACATTTTCCGTGTTTTTTTTGTAATTTATCTACTTATTTTTTTATTTAGGTACTTTTACAAATAATATAATAAAATGTTAAATTACAATCGCCATACTACAAAGCAGTTTGTCCGCGAGAATAACGCCCTTCTCGTCTTTTATTAATTAATCATTGATTGAGTGATGTGATGAGATGAGCTTTTAATTAGAAAAAACACTCTGGCTTGATGAAGAATTATTTTAACTACTTTAAAATGTATGTATTTTTAAAGTTTTCCTTCTTGTCAGTTAAACTTACATCATTCGCTATAAATACTCACATAAAAACCTACAGGGCAAGAACGCGAAAAGATGTACACTGCTTCGAAATGGAGCTTGAATTTTTTTTGGTAGAATTTTCTTGGATATTTTACTGAAATATTATCTCTAATAATTCTTTTTTCTGAAAATCATAAAAGTTTTTACGTAAAATCGTTATTTTGTGAGAAATTAGCAATTTTCTTACAGTAGGCACTAATTTGAATCCTGTTCGTTACCACTCGTTTTTGGTTTGTTAGGATAGTATAAAACTGTAATGTAGATTAGTGTTATTGATTAAATGAAAGGAAACATGTTTTTTAATTTATAAAATGTATTAATCAGTTTTATAACTTAGAAATTAACGAGATCAATCCACTTTTCCATTCCAGTACGTTACTCAGGTCTAAAATTTATCTAAAAGTTCTTCATAAAATCTCCAATCTGACTGTTCTAATATTCAAATTTTTAAATTTGTTGTATTTTGAGAAACTACTTAATTTTTTTAAACATTATGTATAATATTTTAAACTTTCAATTTAATATCAAAATTTTTTGCAAATTAGGTTTAGGGTACAGTCTCGTAACAGGACATGCTCACAACGAACAGGACCCTGTAAGGCTGAGTTGACATAACACTTAAATATTAAGTTAAATATTTTTATTCATTATTATCTATTTAGAATGAGATCGTTTAATATAATAATTTTAGGAATTTTAATAATCACGTTTAGGGGTCCAAAGAATATTTGGTGAAAAGTGGGTATATACAGAAATGGAATACCTCTGCCTACTCCCTCGAGGATATACGGCGTGATATTATTTTTTATTTTTATTTAATTATGGAACAAAAGCTAAAATATAAAAAAAAAATGCATACTTTTTCTAGCTATCTTGACTTAAAAATAAAACTACTGAACTGGTTTTGAGAAATACGAAGTTCTGAGGTAACAACCAAAAAATACAACCTCATTAAAACCCTACTTAATGCACATACAGCACTCATACTTAAAACTTTTTGCCTTCACACAGTAAGAAAATATGTGTCGTAAATAAAATAAAAATCCCAGTTTACACCATGTAAACCTTCCTTTACGTGGTCCTTTTCGTGACTTTCAAGTCCGACATATACGTTACCACCGCGATGGTAACGAATAGGAGGTAACGGAATTGGGTACTTCATAAACAAAACTATAAAATTGCTACAATTGCTAATATTCAGCACACATTATCTTGCACTAAAGTAATCCTAGATAGTTAAGTAAGTAGTAGAAAAAAGATATGCCTTGTAAATACGTATTCACATCAAAAAACAAGTAAATTTACTCACCGGACAGTGCTCGGAAAAACACAACCTCTCACTGAACGCCGAAAATGAAACAGCTGTTTTGAATAAACGGCGGATTTAACTATAGACATCCCTTTTACTTTTTTGCCTGTCTCAATACAATGCTGCCTTTAAAATAAAAAAAAATACTACCACATGGAACAAAAAAAATGCGGTAACGAAACCCGGAAATGTCCAGCAGGTCCATATGGCGGGGACAGACTTAAAAATTACTTATTTAGTAGAAATTCTGGCTTTAGCAGCAAATTAAACATGAACAATAATAAAAATCCCGCCAAATTTCAAATATGTAACCAGAAGTTTAACAGTCTAGAACAGATTTTCTTTACAAAACGCTGTTAAATGCCGGGTTTTTTTTTGGGGACAGTACTACAGGGCAAAATTGCATTTTTTTAAACTTGATTTTTGATATGTTAATATGGTTAAATGCTTAATATTTTAACAAATATAATATGCCAATTTTATCTAAAATCAAGTAACATCGTAACAACTCTTGTAAAACATATCAAAGTCGCGTAGCATTACGATATTACTTGGGGACACGTAGAAAAGTCCAATGTACATCTTTTCGCGTTCTTGCCCTACAACGTCCTCCAAAGATTATTTATCTTACTATCACAATATACGTAGGTATAAGAAAACTCTGTATTTAGTAGTCGCTGATTCCCTCGATTTTGCCGCCATAAAAAGTTACCATAGTAAAAACATATAAAAAAAAAAATAAAAAAAAAAATAATCTCACGCCTTTTATCCCCGAAGGGGTAGGCAGAGGTATTCCATTACTGGATATACCCACATTTCACGAGATACATTGGACCCCTAAACGTGATAGGTGGTGAGCCCATCGCCGGACCGGGGGGTCGATTTTTGAATCTCACTCGTGATATCAAAATCACCGGTGACTAAAATTATCACCGATGACTTTTATGTCACCATTTTCCAAAAGCCGTATTTTTTAAAGTCACACGCTGTTTTCAATAAATCGTCGCAATCACAAAATATCACAATCGAGCCCCGCTGCTAATTCTTCCGAAAAACATACTTTGGCACTTTTGGCAGATATCACATACGTCAACTGTCAAAAACAATCGCATGGAGATTTCAATTACGAGTGGGTAGGGGCACTCGTAAATCGATATCATAGGTATGACAAATGTAAGTCACCGATGAGTTTAAAAAATACGAACTTTCGGAAATCACTCACATCGGTGAGAATTAGTCACTTGGTGAGTTTCAAAAATCGACCCCCTGGTCTATTTACACATGTCTCAGAATTAATTCTGAGACCTGCGGGTTTCCTCACGATGTTTTCCTTCACCGTCGAGCTAGTGATAAATATGTACGTAAGTTTTTGAAAAACTCATTGGTACATGCCAGGATTCGAACCCGAGCCTCACTGATTTTCGGCCGGCTCTTTAACCGTAAGGCTATCACTGCTCGTTAAAAATTTATTTTTAAAATATTGCGGTACTTTCGGAGCTTATAACAAGATCTTTCCTCTTCATAATTTTAATGTAGATTTGTACATTTTATAACGGTAGTTTCACAAACAGATTTATTAGTAGAGCATACAAATTATCCAGAAAAATATCAAGAGTTTCGTTCGGAAGTACGCAGGGTGAAACACCCAATTATTGACAGTCTAGTCACCGTACCAATTAATTGACACCCCAATAGATTTATTCAATATTAATGAAATTACGATACACAATTATATTTAGAATAATTAGATAAAACGTGTTTATGTCAATTAATTGGTGGGGTGTTTTACCCTACATTGTAATAATAATAATAATACATTTAAACTCACGTGATTTAGCACTGTCAGCGTATATAAGAGTAAAAACGCAAATGAAGGCGTTATGAAAAGATCATAAATAAATTAGGTATACTTATATATAACTAATTTCTAAACGACCAACTGATAAGCAATTTGTCTAATAGAGATAACAGAATTTGTTTGGTTTATCATCAGAATAGTTAAATAAGTATAAACTTTTTATTTACCTTTGTGCTTAGGAAATACTACTGGGTGAACGTTTTTCGTAACTACTTAAATTACTTAATGAAGAGTAAATAATAGTGTGGAGTAATAGTAGGTGCATAATACTAACTAGTAGATTCTACCTTCAAAGTCGGAGCTTCTGGGTCCTACAGCACACTATACGAAATCTAAAAATAACCAAATTACCGCTCAAGGCAAGTATAATATTTGTGTACATAAACAATTAATGTGTCTGATGGTTTCGTGTCTAGATGTATAATATTAATTTGTATGTTTATCAGTTATTTAGTACGAAGTAACAAGCCACAAAAAGTAATTGGCCTTTTTAGAAGGAAGGTTATGTTTTTCGAGAGTATGTATGTATGTATATATGTAATTGTTTTGAACGGCTCGATGGATTTTAGCTTGAGAGGTGTCGTTAGATTCGTATTTACAGTGAGAGTGACACTGGGCATATCAAATAAAAAAAAACAAAATGGCGGATTTTTGGCGCCAAATTGTAAAAAAGAAAAATAAGAAAATCAACGAAATATGTTAAGTGGGGTATCATTGAATAGGTATTTGAAAATCATGTTTAGGTTTCTTTTACCAGTTTTCATTTCGAATGACCATTTAGGATATATAATGGTTAAAAGTTATTTACTAACTAAAGTAAAACTAAATTTAAAAAATCAAATACCTGACTGCCTAAAAAGCTGGAAACAAGACCTATCAGTGAAGTAGGAAGTAAAGTCGCCGGTATCTTCTCATAAATATATAAAAATATATAAATAAATATAAATATAATCTCACGCCTTTCATCCCCAAGGGGGTAGGCAGAGGTATTCCATTACTGGATATACCCACATTTCACGAGATACATTGGACCCCTAAACGTGATAGGTGGTGAGCCCATCGCCGGACCGGGTCTATTTACACATGTCTCAGAATTAATTCTGAAACCTGCGGGTTTCCTCACGATGTTTTCCTTCACCGTCGAGCTAGTGATAAATATGTACGTAAGTTTTTGAAAAACTCATTGGTACATGCCAGGTTCGAACCCGAGCCTCACTGATTTTCGGCCGGTTATTTAACCGTCAGGGCTATCACTTCTCAATTCAACAATAATAGCCTGCGCAGACGAGACACTTTTGTCCCCGTATTTTTTTGTCCGCTAAAATAGATCGCTTACAACTGCATCGAGTAACGCACACGAGGGATTAAAAGTATGGCGTACAAAAAGTCCCCCGAATAATCGCGGACACCGAGGGGCGGGACAGGACAAAAAGTACGCGGTAGTCCCCGAAAAAATAGAACTTACGTGACTAGGCGCTGCAACGCACACGGCACACTTTAGTCTTCGCTGCGGCAAGTCCTCGGTGGACATATTTTGTTACGATTCGGGGGATTTTGTCCTCCGGGGACAAAGTCCGTCGTCTGCGCAGTCTATTAAGACATATTGCTGCCGACTGTATGAGATTGTTGTAAGATTGTGCAGCACATGGTCTTTACTTCCTAATAATAGGTCTTGTTTCCAGCTTTTTAGGCAGTCGGTATTTGATTTTTTCAATTAACTTTTCCTGTATAAGTTGATATGTGAAGTTATCTTCATTTATTTCGTCCTCTTATTTTAAAATACGTAGATATTATGTATCTCTTGTTAGCCTTTAGTACATTTTAAGTGATTACTGGGCATGATGTAGTTACTCATGTAAAGATTTATTTTTATTTATTAAGTATATTATCCTTAAAGAGCAGTGATAGCCCGGACGGTTAAAGAGCCGGCCTAAAATTAGTGAGGCTCGGGTTCGAATCCTGGCATGTACCAATGAGTTTTTCAAAAACTTACGTACATATTTATCACTAGCTTGACGGTGAAGGAAAACATCGTGAGGAAACCCGCAGGTCTCAGAATTAATTCTGAGACATGTGTAAATAGACCCGGTCCGGCGATATGCTCACCACCTATCACGTTTATGGGTCCAATATATCTCGTGAAATGTGGGTATATCCAGTAATGGAATACCTCTGCCTACCCCCTCAGGGATAAAAAAGGCGTGAGATTATACTTATATCATCCTTCTACAGAGTAACTTAATACAGCAACAATTAATTCCTCTTTGGAGGTCATATTTTTATCTGTAAATTATGTAATTAAATGTACTTATGCCGCTTACAACAAAATAAGATTAGGTAAATGAATGACAGAAAATTATTACCTACAAAATTCAAAGCGAATTATTTATATTCAAAAGCCTTCTGTAGGCAGAAATTTTACTTGTACCTGCACTGTAGAGGAAAGGTTTGTACTTTTGTGTGTTTGTTACGAATACACTCAAAAACGACTCCACTGAATTAAGATATTCTTTTACCATTAGAATGCTACAGTATCCCTGTAGTCCCATAGCAAAATTTTATCACCGTATTCTTATACGGGAACGGGAACTAAGAACATACGAAGTAAAACTATTGAATAATTTGGTAGTTGACAGCATCGAAATTAAATTGCGAATACATTAAAAAGATTATCCCAAAAAACCTCAAAATATGTATTTCGATTTTCAATTTACAATTATAGCAAATTTAATAATAATAAAACAATCAAAAAAAGTGCTGCAATTGAGTACTACAAACTATGACGTCACGGTTTGCTATTTCAGTACATTTTCCATAGTAAAATTTCGTTTTGACAGATCGTAAAAAGTGACTGATTTGACTAGGTAGGACACAACCCTATTTGGTTGCGCGATGTGAATACATAATTATTTATTCACGGTTCATAAACACATCAAATACACTAGACGAATTTTAAAAGGGGCTTGTTAGTATTAAAATATTCTTACACGTTCTGTATTTTAAAATAAGGTAATTATTCAATACATGTTCCCACAGGAAATTAACAGTTTTGAATACAAGTGCGATGCTGGGTCAGTCAGATTAATATTGTATGCTTAAATCTTTAAAACTACGCAACGGATTTTGTAGCGGTTTTTTTAATAGATGGAGTGATTCAAGAAGAAGGTTTTAGTATAAGCATTGCACCCGTGCGAAGTCGGGGCGGGTCGCTAGTAGTATCTTATATTAATATAGAAACATTTTGATGCATTCATACGTTAGTTTTCCCTAACCATTTTTTTTAATAGACGGTTTCTACAGTTATCGGTATATAGCTAGGTAATTAATTTTTCGGAAATATTTAACACATTAAAAATTGCTAAACTCGATTAAGTAGTCGATACTGCAGGCGTATTCAGGGAGCTTCGATATTCGATATCGGAAAATTTGTCGAACACTTTCGAGATGGGCTGATGTTGGTATCGAAAACTAATGTCATATGTGACATAAGGATTCGGAAAAGTTTCTGACGAAACGCCTAGAATAAAGTTTCGAATCTATCGACTTCGGAAAATTTTTCACTCGATCTGAATCGAACGGAAACGGTATCGAGTCTCCGTGAATACGGCTGCTGAACAAACTAATTTAAATTTCGCTTATTCTGTTACATAATTATATGTTAACCATTCAAAACACGTCACTATATTATTAAATTAACTAACTATACTATAAATTAAATAACTATATTATTAAATAAATTAACTTAAATTTACACTTACGTATGAACACCTAATTGATAAATTGAATATCGTTTTTATCAAGCACTCACAATCACATAATTATTAATGATAAAAAATATGAACCAAAATATAATATCGGAACCCTGGTGCCCTTGGCGCCAAACGTGTTACTGTATTGACATCTCGCAGTTGACTCCTCGTTCGTCGAGTTTTTCGATGCTGCTAGGAGATATTGTTTACGCTTTTTAGGGTTCCGTTCCCGAATGGCACAGTAAATATACTACGCGTCACAGAATTACAAAATATACTATAAAAAAAGATAAATTAATGAAGACCCCATACAAATACTATTCATATAAATTTTAATTAAATTAAGACGCTATAAAATTTAAATAAATTATTAAATGGTGTCGCCGTACAGACGTATTATTAGCTTTTTTGTAAGTATGATACGGAACCCTTCGTGTGTTAATCCAACTGGTACTTGGCCGGTTTTTTGTGTACATACAACTAGGTATATTAAAACCCAACAAAGCCATGTATACTTACACACATAACCCTACGCCTATGTGCCATTGGGGTAGGCAGGGACAATAGTCTTCCACTTTCTCGAACCTGGCAGATCTCTTGTGCTTCATCCACATCCATCAAATGACTCATGTATGGTCGTTGATTTCAGGTAAATAAATAATATAAAAATAAATTAGCTCTCGAATTTTTATCCCCGAGGGGGTAGACAGAAGTATTGCATTTCTGGATATACCCACTTTTTACTATTTCAGGTACTTATACCCTTTATATGGCTTTTATTCAACACATCGCCGATCTGGTCGATGTAAAGGCATATATATTGAAATGATTTATTACACACTAGCGACCCGCCCCGGCTTCGCACGGGTGCAATGCTAATACTAAAACCTTCCTCTTGAATCACTCTATCTATTAAAAAAACCGCATCAAAATCCGTTGCGTAGTTTTAAAGATTTACATACATAGGGACATAGGGATATAGGGGCAGAGAAAGCGACTTTGTTTAATACTATGTACCTAGTGATAGTGAAGAGTCTAACTAAACACCAATTAATCAAACAACCAAAGCGTTTATTGCAATCCTTGTGTTTTCCTTCCTTTCCTTCGGCTCGGTTTATAAAAAACTAGCAGCGCCCCGCGGTTTCACCCGCGTAGTTCCCGTTCCCGTGGGAATATCGGAATAAAAAGTATCCTATGTTCGTCTCCTGGTTCTAAGCTACCTCCCCACCAACTTTCAGCCAAATCGGTTCAGCCATTAACGCGTGATAGACATTTTTTTCCAGGTAGGTAGGTACATTGGTGTTAAAAATATAATGACATGTGATGCCGTGACCAAGGGAAAAAGGGATTCATTTTTATATATAGATAAATCTTGCAATGCAACATAAACGAAAACTTAAGCTAAAATTCCTGTTCTAAACCTTTCGAGCGCCCGCTCTAGTGTTTGAGTGGGTAAGTTTTTTAATCGGTCCAGTAGTTTTTGAGTTTATTCGTTATTAACATAGGTACAAAACTACAAATCTTTCCTCTTTTTAATATTAGTGTTGATAAATAGATAGTGTAGATTATCCTTCTTGATATATTTTCGAAACGCAAAGGAATAACAAATTCTACGCGGACGAAGTCGCGGGCATTAGCTAGTCAATATAATAAACAGAAAGAGGAAGTGGTAAAAGCCAGTATAAAATATGTTTTACGTTGCTATGTCACGATTAAAGTGAAATAAGATTAAACTGGAGAAGTAGATTCTATGAGATGGATGAAATGAAAATAAATAAATAAAAATCTGAAAAATAAAATAACAGCAGTTGCACACCTTATTTCTGATTTCTGACGAGCGTCACTGCGTAAGTACTTATAAATTTTAGTGCTAAATAAATAAAGATTAAGTTAAAAATAATATATGTATTGTTTTAATAACAATTATTAATCAATTTCGCTTCTTAAGAATATCAAACCTCAGAGTTACAGCCAATGAATAAATAACATATAGAACTTTATAAACAATACTCAGCACTAACATCACTACAATAATCAAAACACCTAGATCTAAATACGCCTTCTGGTAGAAGGGCAAGTGCCAAGCGGGTGACCGCAGATGCGATGCGCCGCGTGTGATGACCACATGCTCCACCCAATATACCAGCTCCTTGCCTGGTGGTACCAACCGATCGTGGTATATCGAAGACAGCTGCTTCGCTTTCTCGGCGAACCTACAAAGATTAAATTGTGTTCATCATCATCAACCTATAGCAGTCCACTGCTAGACATAGGCCTCTCCGATTGCTCGCCATTCAGCTCGATTCTCGGCAACTCTCATCCAGCTGCTACCCTAAAATACGTTATTATAACAAAAAAAAACGTTCCGTACCATTATCTATAAAACGGCTAGAAAATAACGTTTGTTGTATGGGAGACCGTTTAAATATTTATTTATAGCGGCAACAGAAATACATTATCAGTGAAAATTTCAACTGCCTATCTGTCTGTTACAGATACAGCCTGGTGACAGACGGACGGACGGACAGTGGAGTCTTAGTAATAGGATCCCGCTTTACCCTTTGAGTACGGAACCCTAAAAACGCGAGTGCTTGTTAAAACTCTCAAGCCAATAAAATAAAACACAATTGATATTTAATTGTTACGGTGCCTACTGGAACCCCGTGGTGCTCGACGAAATTAAACGCTGAGAAGATTTAGAAAATGTAGCTTATGAGACTAAAGATATGGGTCAAATCAGGTTGAACCACGCAACAGTACCAGTTTCATAACTAATAACAATGTAAAAAAACATAGTAGAGTGTTGACTTTGCAAATTCAAACCACTCACCGAGGTTCACTAAGAATGTCCTCTACTGCCGCTTTAAGTTGGTTGGCCATAGAGTACGAGAGCTCAACCGTTTTCGCGAAACCTTTGCCGATGGCACGTTCCATATTGATGAACTGGTCCGCAAATACTGGGATCCCGACGATGGGGACCCCGAAGTGGATGGCTTCAGTGACGGAGAGGAGTCCACCGTGGGTGATGAAGAGTTTGCAGTTTGGATGTGCTAGAAAATCAATAAGGAATATAAGAATATCATTCAGATCCGAAGGAGGATAACATAACATATAGAATCGTTTGAAAAAGCGGTTGCGACTTCTTCTTCATGAGCTTCACGTGATTTTTTTTTAAATTAGTCTATGATTTTAATCGAAATCACAGGAGATAGATACAGGTCCATTTTCAAACTATTGCCTTGCCAATTTTTTTCAAGATAACAGGCAAAATACATAACAGTAATTTTCAGATTTATCACATTACAAGGGAAGTAGCTACACAATTTTAATAATACAAAATCATTCAGTTTAATTACAGAAAATTAAATTCAGAGACATACACAAAATGCTCTGCTGTGGAGCCCATTGAACAATATGTACGTTCGGAGGCATATCAGGCAATATTTCTTCGTATTTCCAAACGATCGTTTGTTTCAATTCACCAAACATTTTTCCGATGCTCCTGACGAGGACATCTGGCATGTCTTTGCTTTTGAAAATAGAACCCATACTGAAATATATGACACCGTTCTTAGCACCGTCCATTAGAGTTTTCAAATCCTGAAAAGCGGAAATAAAATATTAATGCATTTGGAACCAGCAACTCGTCGGTGCAGATGGGATGCTGTTTAATTTAGCCATCTTCATGGACGAGTTTAGAGTGCTTTGTTATCAGACTATTGACCTGTACCTACAGAAAATAAAAGATTTTCGACTTGACTTAATAATTTACAGGTATTCCTTAGTGAGTTACAGCAGGGTTTATTCAATAATGCCGTTGTAGTCTAGCTCTTTTGCAAAGCAACCGATTATAGGAGGTGTTAGCATAAGAGCAGTCTTTTCCCGAGTCAAATTACTACCAAACTTGGTTGTGATACTTTCTTGCCTGCCGCGAAACCAATTTGAATGAGATTTTGCAAGAAAATTGACCGTAATACGTCGGTTTCTGTCGTTAGTAGGTATTTCTTCTTCTTTTAAGTAATGTTTATGTAGGTATCTTTATTCCATTGAGTGAAGAGACTTACTTAGTTTAAGCTATAACAGCGTCCCTTTTACTCAATGCTAAAGCTAAAAACTAAGCCAAAAGGTTTTACTAATCCAGTAAAATAGGTCTTGGATAATTTAGTCAGGTTGATACTCTTTAGATTGATAACGATACCTTCGGTAAAGGCGCCACTTCGGCTTCGATATGA
The DNA here is from genome assembly GCA_963855545.1 of Ethmia dodecea. NCBI lineage: Eukaryota > Metazoa > Arthropoda > Insecta > Lepidoptera > Depressariidae > Ethmia > Ethmia dodecea. The sequence goes on from OY979453.1 coordinate 899,982, forward strand.
AACCCTGCTATGCCAACATAGTTTTGCGGTAGTCTCATAGATGACCCTATTGAGACATGCGAGTTGCCCAGAACCAGTGAAGCGTTGTATCTTAGTTCATCGTAAGGGGTCAGGGGTCTCCCTCTTTTTGCCATTACTGGACCGAAAAACCTTTTATAATCTGCTTTCTCTGTAGGTAGAAGTCTGTGTGAAAATATAATTATGAATACATAAAATTATTTTTCTTATTTATTTAGATGCACATAACAGTTAGTGACATAACAGTTGAAATCAGAAGTGAAAATTAAAAGATCTAGTCGCTAAACCAAAATATGTGCATACAACATTACGAAAAACAAAATAACAAAATCTTTGTTATAATGACTAGCGTTTCTGAGCGGTTTCACTAGTAGTTCTCGTTTCCGTGGAAATACGGGTATAAAATATAGCCTATTTTACTCAGGGATCTTCCAGCTTTCATCATCATCATTATATTGAGTATCATAACAAACATAAAAAAAAAATCTTTCCTCTTTATAATATTAGTGTAGAAGATATAGATGAAGATATAGATGAAGATATAGATGAAGATATATATATAGATGGGCTTGTCCTTGACTTGCCCAGAGGACAAGAATGATATCAAGATGGAACGATCTTACACAGAAGAACCCTATTCAATCATGCGTGACTTCTCGTCATTATTAAGTTAATTATCACATAATTATACTCATTTAGCTGTATTTATCCGAAGTAATAAATGTAATATACTATATCATGCACATAGTACCTATAAATAGACTATGCACTGGCCAAAGAGGTTGGAAGAAAATCATTCTCTTGGAGAGAGAAACTTTTTCTTTAAACGTCTTTGGCACTGGCATTGTCGTAGTATGAAATCGAGGTAAAGACAAACAGATTTCTAAGTATATGATCAGATTTTCACCAATTTCACATATACCAGATAGTTTAGACCCAGATTTTCACCAATAACATTCTATTAATCCTTCTAATATTATGAACGTGCAAGTTTGAGGATCAATGGATATAGGTACTTAATCAATATGTTCGTTCCCGTTTTAGGTACTTAAACACTACTTGATGGAACTTTACACCAATATAACAAATGGCTACGTTTTATCCCTTTACGCGAGGTGTACCTAATTCATAAATAGACTAATTCGCGTTATGCCTAAATGTCATTTTTAATTCGCTTTTAGCAAAACTCTTTGTTTGAACAAGACTATGCCGTTAAGGCTTTAAGATTACTTACAGGTTCTTAAAAACGACTCCCATAATCTCATTGAATAGCCCCACAGCGCGCTGCTTGAAGGTGAAGGGCGGCAAGTTCTCACTCTTGACGCTGGCCGTGTATGAAGGGTTGACGCCCTCATCGATGGTTCGCAATATGCCCGAGTGAGGCTCTATAGTCGAGAACCATACGTACGGGCATTCAAACACCGCTGCAAATCTTGAACAAGCCACTATCATTACCTGGCCATCGTTAAATATTAAAACTGGAGTGTTCAGATGACTGGACAATGTTATCTTATCACTGTTATCAATGCTAATGAAACGCTAATTTGTGTGGAATGGTAACAGGCTACTTGGAAGACTTACATGCATGGGATTAACTAACTTGAGCTATTAATCATAAATGGTACATCATAATTATTAGTCAAACATGACGTTAAAGAGAAATGGCATTGAGTTTGTTGCTGGTTCTCGGGGTACTGCATTTGGAACCAGAAACTCGTCGGTGGAGATTGGCTGATGTTTACATTTAGCCAATATCCGTGGACGAGCTTAGAGACCCTTGTTATTAGATTATTGACGTTTCTAAGTGTAATTTGTTTTTACCTACAGAAATAAAGGATTTTTGATTTGATTGACGAGCTGTAAAAGCCATAAATGATTCTAGTCATGTAGTTTTAGAGAAGTAGGTATTTTTTACAAGTTAATTATTAAAACCTAGAAAAACTAGACTGCGTTTAAAAACCACCGAAAAGGTATAAAACAATCATACCTTCGTCTAGTGCAGAGAAGAAAAATTCGAACCTTATAACAACAAAATTAATAACATTAACTCACCCACAAAATACTTCATTCATCATCCAATCAATGATAACCAAATCAAACTTGAGAGTGGTATCAAGAAGCAACTTCCGTACGTTTGCATCATCAAATGTTGATGCGGTCATATTCTTCATTCCATTAAAGAGTTTCTTAGAGTCAGTTAGTTCTGATGATTTTTCCAGAGCTGCTTTTATTGTTAGGATATCTTCTGTAATAAAAAATAAGGAGACCCTAACAGTAAAAAAATATTTGCCTATACAGTTTTAAACAAATGGTACTACTAAATATTATAAAGAGGAATTATTTGATTTTTGAAACTACTAAACCGATTTTAAAAATTCATTCATCAATGGGAAGCTTATTTATCTGGGAGTGATAATTTTCCCACGGGAACGGAATTACGCGAACAAAATCGCGGGGAACAGATAGTTATATCTATATTAATTCCAATCCTTATCAACCATCTTCGATCGCCTTGACGCTTTATAAATTTGTACTGTTTGTTTTAACAATTCACAAGTTTCTTGTTGACTTCGAAACGTACCTGGAAAATATTTCTGCACAGAACTGACGTCAATTATCTGTAAGTTACGGTGTGCATCTTTTCTGGGATACGGGGTTATGTATGTAACCTGTAATGTAATTATATTGCGTTCATTACATTTTTGTATCATAATTTTTAGGCAACTCTGGTCTGGTTTTCGAGACACAAGATAGCCTAACATATGTTTTCCAAGGCGCAAGCTATGTGTTATTTTCATTGCTCATTTCAACAGTTTAGCCAATAACAAACAAACAAACAGTAACATAACTACTTGCACAATGTACCTACGAGTATGTCCATAATATTCGTAGGTAAAACAATAGGCCGACATTTACTTTTTATACATAAGTAAATAACCATATTCAAATTTGGATCACAGAAGCCGATTACGAAAAGAACAACAAAGTATAAAAATCAAATGAAATTTAAATGAAATTTATTGCATAACACACATTTACAAGAAAAGTCCAGCAATGAAGGTAAACATATTAAGCACAAATAGTGACCCTGTATTTTGAGAGTCAATTTTGCACTTTGTAACTGAATACTTACCTCATGTCCAGCCTCCAACAAATGCTTGACGACTGCATTGCCCAGAATAAGGTGACTTTTCCCCGGTAGAGGAAACACAACTAGTATTTTATATGCCTGTGATGGACACAACGTCAACAGCAGAATATATAAATACTTCATTATCTTAACCTTCAACTAAAATATAGTGGAGTTAACATAAAATGCGAGCAGTTACAAGACTGCACTCAAACAGCTCAAATAATTGTGTTGAAAGTCTATGGATAACAATTATAACTAAGTACCTAGTAGCTAGGTATTATTCACTTATTCACAGATTAATATAATAGTTAAAGAAAAAAAATAAACAGAAGACTATCACTAAAGGAACGCCCGTTCATGTAGATAACATACAAATTGGATACAAAGATAGACTATAGCAAAGTTTATCGGTAACAGCTGATAACGATAAACTGTTGTATCATTCTGTTAGATTCCGTAGCCGATGGTTGTTGTTGTACATTTATATATGACAATAGGTAATCAAAATTTGAAATCAAAATAAAAACCGACATCAACGAATAGCATTAGAAGACTATTATTTGCATATTCAACATCCATTGGGAACCTACCTTCTGTTACCTACTACATTTAGAAGGATTATCTACATCTAGGTACTATTTTAGTATTATTTTAATACTTTTTATATTACTTACTATATTATGAAGCGATAACAACTACTTATTTATTTATTATCTGAATGTATTTAAAACATTACCTACCCTACTTCCAGTGCAGTTGGGTTAAATTGTACTTAGCTTACATTCCGGAGATGAATTGAAATCTATGGACACCTCACTCTTTTACACATAATGGGCCATTTACAGGGACAATCCATTCCACTGTCCTCAAGTTTTTTTTGTATGCAGTCTTACTGGATTGTCTTACTGGACTGCCCTCGTGTAAATGGCCCGTAATTACAGTCAACAAGATTTTATGTAGTCCAGAAACTGTTTTATAATTTCGACATCAACTATCAAGTTTCCGTAGTGTAGCGGTTATCACGTGTGCTTCACACGCACAAGGCCCCCGGTTCGATCCCGGGCGGAAACAATTTAAAGTCCTGTACTTTTCATTTTGTTAATCCGTTTGTCACGCAACTTTATATAGTTTATTGTTTAAATATAATAATAATAATAATATAATCTCACGCCTTTCATCCCCGAGGGGGTAGGCAGAGGTATTCCATTACTGGATATACCCACATTTCACGAGATACATTGGACCCCTAAACGTGATAGGTGGTGAGCCCATCGCCGGACCGGGTCTATTTACACATGTCTCAGAATTAATTCTGAGACCTGCGGGTTTCCTCACGATGTTTTCCTTCACCGTCGAGCTAGTGATAAATATGTACGTAAGTTTTGAAAAACTCATTGGTACATGCCAGGATTCGAACCCGAGCCTCACTGATTTTCGGCCGGCTCTTTAACCGTCCAGGCTATCACTGCTCTTTAAATAATAAATAAATAATAACTAGTTATTATTACTGCTTCGTAATTAACTGGAACTGAACCGGGTTTTCAATTTGTATGGCTGCTAAAAGTTTAAGAGAAATGTAAGTTCTGTGTATGTGTTGCTATTACTGCTAATGCAGGCGCTATCATTGACTACGAACTTTGCAATACCCAATGCACTATAAAATGTTTTATTATTATTTGTTTTTATGGAGGGCAACACATTCAAGGTTTAGGTGCAAAATATTTATAATTATTGTATTCACAGATCATACCTAAGATGATTGGTTATTTTTTCAAAAGCGATGACTTGTGAAGGTTTCATAAGTTAGTTATTAGACTATTGACTTCTAAGTTCATTTTAAACGTCCTAGTACACTTCTTTATCTTTATGAAACTCTCATTAGGTCGTAATTAGTATGCCACTCCTATCTGGAACCCTTATTTAAGGCTTAATTAGATTGAAACCTCTTTTGCTTTTATCTAAGATATTAATATACTAATCGGGGTGTATGAGGAATTGCGCTTATTCTGTTACGCGTTGTATTCTTTTCTCATATTTCCACGAAACGAGAACAACGCGGGTAAAACCGCGCGGAACAGCTAGTTTATTATACACCACTGCACCAGGAGGGCATAGTACCAATTTAAATTCCTTGCAATGCCCTTTACAAGCAATGGGTCTTATTATAATGTACCTATTTTTATGACTTCACAAAAACACTACAGGTAAATGTACGACACGAGGATCACGAGTTAGCCGAGTTAAAAACAAGATTCATTTTTGTAATATGGAAATACTTGAATAAATTAAAATACTTTGATTATACGCAACTGTGGTACGAAAATTGTACGGTAAATTGCAATGGTGCAACCAAGGTGCAACTCACACCGCAGCGGAAACGTTTGGTGTACTCCACTCTGCACCCACTCGGTTTGTATCAATTAAATATGAGGCAAAGGAGACGTTCCATCTTGGGCATGCACATTGTACACCATCGTGAAAGATAGAGAAAAATCTAGTGATTATCAGAAAAATAGATATTTAAAAAAATCATTTCCACCTATTTACCTTGCACAAAGTATTTGTACTTCAATGACGATCCATGGAATCATATTGAAATAATACTATTTCTAACTCCTTACACCCAATTTCCATGTCATTATTCGAAATAGTCCGACAAATGTCAAAATAATGTCAAAAAATTGACATTTTACCAGTCAGGTCGCCATTTTTTTTAGGTCGTCGCGTTGCCAGCTGTCTCAATAAGTCACTACCTAAGAACTTTTTGATTTAACAAATTAATAACATAGACCTCTAAAGAGTAAAAAACCGACAGAACTGGACCAAATTAAAATGGGACCACACGCCACACGGTAAGCACCAGCTTTCAAAATCGGTTCACCCAGTCGAAATTTCAGAGGTAACAAACATAAAAAAAACATACAGTCGAATTGAGAATCTCCTCCTTTTTTGAAGTCGCCTGAAAACTCGGACTGTAGCAACGTACAATAAAAAAAGGAAAATAATAAAATCTCAAAGCCGACCCGCCTTAAAAGTGAACTTAAAAAAATATGGAAACAAGATGACCTTTAAGTATGAAGTAAAGACCATCTGGTGCACATTCTTGCAGTCGGCGGCATGTCTTTAATGTTGAATTAAGATGCCTGCTCGAGATTCCGCAGAATAGCTAGTCTATACTTATACGTTTCACTTCTCATGCTCTAAAAGTACGCCAATATGAAGCGTCACGTAAAGTGGTCACTTTAGTCCCTAGGGAGTAAAAAGTAATTTTTTTTAATTTCCATAATGAGATGTACACAAACTCAAACAGCCAGTAAATATCTGTGGAGTGTGGACCATCTTCATTGCGAAAAAGTTGAGAGTTTTAGTTCCATGGTGTTTCCGCATAGAAGGTGGCGCCATGTGTTTTGAAAGAGAATTAAATCTCTTTGTTAATCTTCTACAGGTTTAGAAGAAAAAACTGCCCGTGAAAATTTTTGAATTTTTGTCGAGTGTATTTGTTGGGTTTCAAATAAATTTGTACTAAATTGACGATTTTTCTCGAAATCAAAGTGAAAAGTACAGTTTGCACCTTGAGACTAAATGCTAACTTAATATACCCTCGGTTTCATTGAGTCAAACCACCTTTGGTATAAGTATAATGGATTCGTTTAGTCCCTCCATACAAAATATACTATACTATCATTTTAAAAGAGGAAAGATTTGTTTGTTTGAATTAAAAAGGCTCCGAAACTACTACACTGATTTTCAAAAATTCTTTCACCAGTAAAAAACTATATTATCAGGGAGTAACATAGGCTATATTTTATCCCCATATTCCCTCGGGAACGGGAACTATACTCAATACTCAATCATTTATGCATCCCATAAGTTTACAAGGTGTTCTTAACTAAGTGAGATCAATTTATGGACCCTGTACAACCACCATATCTATAAAACACACAATCACACAGTAAAAAATACACATTTATACACTTACACACCTACCCTCACCCACACCCCGACACCCGCACATCTCACCCTACACTCACCCCCACCACAATACACATACACATTCATGCACATTATTATTATTATGTACTAGTTTCAGCTTTTTTATCATTCTACCTAGTTCTTTTATATTTTGGTAATTAAATAAAAATGGCTATGGAAGAGCGAGGTCTTCTGGCACAGATATTATTATACTTAAAATAAGGCCTCTACAACTAGATGTTATAACCTGTAATTTACTGAAATAAATTATTTTGTATTGTATTTTTATTGTACAAGGCACAGCAATAGTAGAACTACGCGGGAGAAACCGCGCGGAACAGCTAGTAATGAATAAGGACAGTGTGGAGTAAGTCCACGAGCCATCACAGTTGAGTGGCTGCTACTACGAACGCTCCCTCAGTGCCAGAGCAATCTTGACGCTGGCTTCACCTGCCATGGGTACCAAGTGAACTGTGTCAATTAGTTTTTCGATCGCCGTCGTTATTGTGTTCAAACATACGGTGCCCATTTTATTTGGATTTCCCATTTAGGTAATGAAATATATTTTTCATTCTCTTTTTTATATTAATAATAACATTATTCTGGAACTTTGCTAGAAAATAAAATACATAACAATACCAATACTTACTTACTACAGTACAAAAGTATCACATGTGCCTGCACTAGGGAACCCTGTTTTTCAGGCGAACAAGGCCATAAATATTTTCTAATAATGGCACCGCTTTTAGCATTTTACCAATGTAAAGTAATTTAGTTTTACTTCAATCTGAGTTAAATCGCTCTGCTTCAGAGACCATGCACAAAAATTCAGTGTCTTCAACACTTTCTACATCTCTCCCTTGGTTATCAACAATAAAATGATAGCACTTTTACTGAAGACTTCGTTGTGACTTTTTGAGGCTATCCAAAAATGTCCATCCGTCGTATTTTCACATAATATAGTATCACTAATATGAGTCAAAACCGGAAATATACAGCAAAACGAAAATTATACAAAAAGGTCGTCGTCCCTTTTAAAAAATATACCAAAACAAGCAGTAAATAATACCCAACGCCCTTTTGAAGTCCATTATAGGTGTATCGCAATTTATGATAATTATGTAGATTATAATATTGTGTATTCTAAATTAGACCCAAAGCTATTAAACATCGGAAATCACTTTAAAATGAATCCAGTAGATTTGGAAACCGATAAGACTTAAATTCATAAAAATACTATAGGTAATACCTAGTCCCTTGAGCATTTTTTTCAGAACTTAAATAATCCACTTTAATAGCAGTTTTCAAGTTAATGGTTGATATACAACTAAAACGTCAGTTCACATTTAACGTACATACAACTACAAACCTCGCAGATCTTTCATGCTTCATCCACATCATAGACATCCATCACACGACTCATGCATGCTCGTCAACTTCGGGTACTCTTTATCTGGCTTCATTTCAATACAGCGCCGATCTAGTCGATGTAGGTACGCCTAGGTCGTCATCTACCGACTCGCCCATTGACGGCATCCTTGTACCTATAATATGTCACAAGTAAAAAATAAATCCTCATTTGTATTTACACAAATAGTATGTAGGGACTAGGGACCAATGTAATATATAGTGCACCGTCTCACCTTGTTCTAATCTCTCAGTTTCATCCATCCTAAGGTTGTTTGGAAGAGATCGCTAAAAGCGATAAGACCGCCCATTGTACTTTAGTTAAATTTGGTATCCATATTATGTGGTTTTTGATGTACAATAAAAAGTTGTTGTATTGTATTGTATTGTACCTACCATAGCGCTTACGTTGCATTCTTATAAAGCACGCTGCGCGATCGCGCCAGTCGTTCCCCGCGCACCTGGCTTGCCACTTATGTCACAAAGTACATGTAATCTAAATTAAGTTTTGGTCAATATATTCGAAAGTTTCGTGAACCGCATTTCGGCTTTTCATGCAACACCTCATGATTTGAGTATAATCATCCTCCTGTCTTTCAATTTTAGACGACGCCTGCGCAGATGCCAACCCTTGTAACGCTAATACGCTAGGACTAATATGGGGACCGTCTTATACCGTTAAATTAGTGTTACTTTGACTGCATTCGTTATCTATGTCCTAATTTAGTAATTAGATTTTAATTATAGTTTATTCTATTCGATACAAAAAACAGACCTGAATCGCAAATCAAGGGTTCCGTGCAAACTTATTTGAAAAGTTCGTCAATAGCAGATATTCCTATAAGGAAAAAAAAATCATTTTTTGTATGCGTTATAACTACGAATTATTGTCATTCGGACTTTTTCCTTTTATGAAACTTTACTTCTTGCAAAATTAGAAGATTCTAGATCAACGGAAAACACTATTTGAATTACCTACTTGCGCTAGCGGAATAAGTGGCCGTATTTTTGACAGGACCTAAAAGAAAGCTGAAAACTTATCAGCGCTTATAGGCGCCGGTCTACGCAGGTAACCGGCGCAGGTATTTATATGAACCAGCGCCGATAAGCGCCGATCGGCGCCGATAAGCGCCGACAAGCGCTGACAATCTTCGACAGGCGCCGGTCAGCGCTGGTGCCGCCCGCCAATCATCGTACGACATTTTGCTCGCTCTGCTTCAATCTGCTTGCTTTATGTAGAATGGACCAGCGCCGATAAGCGCCGATAAGCGCTGATAAGTTTTCAGCTTTCTTTCTGTACACGGCTTTAAATATGTAATTGATATTAATTTCAATTACATTAGATACATCCACGCGTTCCTAAGGAAAAGGTCTTGACAAACAGACGGACAATGAAGTGATCTTATAACCCTATTTTTTCTTTTAAGGTACGGAACCCTTTGGTTGAACGGTTATTAGCTCAATCTAGGTCAAATTAATTGCAGTGCAAGTGGACAAAGAATATAATATGTTATGCATTATTACGCAGTTGTAAAAAAAATCAGTTCAATATGATTAATAAATTTAGTAGGACACAATTCACACACTGTTATTCAATCCCAAACTAGGCAGAGCCTGCACTATGGGTACTGAAAAACTGATAAAAATACTTAAATAAATATTAAACAGACAGACACGAAGCCAACAGACACGCACACAAATGCTAGCCCCGAGCAGGGATAGAACACGCGATCTCCGACTCAGAAGGCAGGGTCACTACCAACTGAGCCAACAGGCCCGTCAAATGCCGTGATTGCATTGTCACAGTGACATACATGATACAACCTGACAGAACCAAGTATTCAATCTTTTCTCAAAATTATGATCACGGAGGCTCGATACCGTTTCCGTCCGATTCAGATCGAGTGAATTTTTTTCCGAATCTTTATGTCTAATATGACATTAGTTTTCGACACCAACATCAGCCCATCTCGAAAGTGTTCGACAGATTTTCCGATTCCGAGTCGAATATCGAATATCAAAGCTTCGTGAATACGCCTGCAGTCTGCCCAATTTCAAGATTGGTTCAAGGGTTTGTACGAGTATTCTTTAAATGTAATAAAAATATAAAAAAGATTGTTGTGACATTGTGCTGAGGTAGGTATGACCTTTTTAATTGCCCGTTACGAGCAACCACTTATTTTTTCGTTTAAATTGTGTTTTTATGTCTTTTGTTTTTTGTAGTCCGGTTAATCTAGACATTCGAATGTATACTCACAACAAGCTGAAAATCAGTAAGATTGTTCAAAATATAATCTATAATATAAAAATCAATCGCAAAATGTGTTGGTAAGCGCATAACTCAACAACGCCTGGACCAATTTGGCCAATTCTTTTTTTAAATATTCGTTGAAGTTCAAAGATGGTTTTTACGGCGAGAAAAATTCAAATGATTGCCGGAAAACCCTAAAAACACGAGGGTACGGGAACCGCGGGGCGCTGCTAGTTACACATAAAATTTTGAAGGTTTACATTTTTTGTCTAGGGTATTTTTATGATAAAACAACGTTTTGCTGGAACTCGCGAAAAACATTTTTTTTTTACCTTTGGGATGTTTTGATTATACAACTTTAACTTTTAAATTTATATAACTTTAAATTTTTATAATTATATTTTGAAAAAAATTACTGATTTCCAGCTTGTTGTTTATGTAACTTCATTCCTACTTTTTGAGTACCTAACGCTCAGGCTTGTTTTTTTCATCCCACATATACGCAAGCAAGGATATTTCATCAAATTCAGATATTTTATACAATGGACGCTAGGTAGATATGAAGGATGTATCATAATCGGAACCAGTCAGGCGTGTTAAGTTGAGGAAATTGCCTTGCAAATTGCTTGTTAGGCTTCGTTTTGCAGCATGACATTCAGTGACTATACAACTATTCAATCAGAATCAAACTAGGTACAAATCCTGGCATTTACCAACAAGTTTTTCAAAAATCTAAGTAGTTACATATAATTATCTTTCACTAGCTGGACGGTCCAGGTGGCGGGAAGGAACTGGTTGAAAAGGGCTCTAGGTTAGGGAAGATTGGGAGAAGATGGAGGAGACTTTCACCCTGATGGGATCCACAGAAAAATCTAAATATTTTATAATACTAGCAGCGCCCCGCGGTTTCACCCGCGTAGTTCCCGTTCCCGTGGGAATATCGGAATAAAAAGTATCCTATGTCCGTCTCTTGGTTCTAAGCTACCTCCCCACCAACTTTCAGCCAAATCGGTTTAGCCATTAACGCGTGATGCAGTGACCAAGGGAAAAAGGGATTCATTTTTATATATATAGACTAGCGACCCGCCCCGGCTTCGCACGGGTGCAATGCTGAATTTTCTTTGCTATAAACCTTGCGGAGCCCTAGACCTTTCCAACGAATGCAAAACCATGGAAATCGGTTCGTCACTTCTGGAGTTAAATCGTCAGGAAGGAAAACCCGACTTATTTTTATATAGTAGATAAATAATTAATAGGATAATAGAAAAAAAGCCAGATATTTAAGTTTATATTTAGTTGTGGAAATAAAATTTTTTAGCTTGACGGTGAAGGAAAAAATCGTGAGGAAACCCGCAGATCCAAGAATTAATTCTGAGGAGTATCAGACACGGTCCGGCGATGGGCTCACCACCACGTTAAGGTCCAAAGATTATACCGGCGAAATTTGGGTATTTCCTGACATGTAACACAACAACCTTTGCCTACCAGATCGGGGATAACGTGAGCATATTTGTTTTATTTTTATATGTTTGTGTACCGTGAACAATAACGACGGGCCTGTTGGCTCAGTTGGTAGTGATCCTGCTTTCTGAGTCGGAGGTCGCGCGTTCGATCCCCGCTCAGGGCCAACATTTGTGTGCATGAACATGTCTGTTAGCTTCGAGTCTGGATGTTTAATATTTATTTAACCCTAAAATTTACAGAAACTAGCGAGTGCCCAGCGGCGTTGCCCTCGCGGAATCCGCTTTTTGTAAATGTTTTACCTAATAGTTATTCTGCTAAATCCAAAAAATCAATGAACATAAAAATTTTTCGATCCATATACATAGAAGATATAACGTTACTTAAGATCTATTAATGTAAATATTGCCTGAAATAAAGATTTATTATTATTATTATTATAACGCGCAATTTTATTATTGACCACAAAAAACAAGTGGAAACATTAATTTTAACAAAAACTCAAATGTGTGCGAGTGCGTTGAAACATTGCCCTCTTCTGACTGATGCATTAGGTAAAAAATATCGCCCTATGACACTCCTTAATTTAGGAGACACTGGCCAATCCAAAACCCCCAATTAGTTTAGGCTAGTGGCTGTGCTATAGAAATACACTCACATACACAACAAAAATGTTGTCTGTAAAGTCTGTTTACGGACGGTAATTTTACTTGATAACGTCATAAGAAAACATTGATGAAAAATTGCATACTGGAAGAGAGATAGATCGTCACAAGCCAAACGCTTAGGCCAATCGTGCCTCTCTATCCCTTGTTCCGCGCTTTCGCTTGCACGCTCGGCTCAGGCAAAACGTGACACTTATTTATAAGAAGTTATCACGTCAAAAAAATACCTTTCCTTTGGTGTAGTGAGGTAAAACTGGCAGGTAACGATGACAACACCAACAGCGACACGCCATGTTGATTAATTATTGCACATTGCGGAAGTTCTGTCTTCTCCATCATGAGTTCTCATTCACCGTCGAGCTAGTAATGAATCTGTAAGTAAGTTTTTCTAACTGCTCATTGGTAAATGCAGTCGAGATCACTTCTAATAGAATTACCGCACTCGGACGCAACTTGTATCATATAAATTTTGTTCATTTCCTATGTCATCATCATCAACCTATGCTGGACATAGGCCTCTCCAATTGCACGCCATTCAGCTCGATTCTCGGCAACTCTCATCCAGCTGCTACCAGGTCGCTCAACCTAGCCTGAGAGCGTCCTACCTTACGCTTGCCGATTCTCCGTCTCAACTCTAGAACATGTCTACCCCAACGGTCACGTTCCGCGGCTAAAATGGCCAGTCCATTGCCACTTCAGCTTGCTTATTCTACGAGCTATGTCGACAGCTTTGGTTCTCTGCCGGATCACTTCGTTTCGGATTCGATCCCTCAGAGAGACTCGAAGCATAGCCCGTTCCATAGCTCGCTGAGCGACCTTGAATTTATGGACCAGCCGTACCGTGAGTGTCCACGTTTCGGCTCCGTTAGTCGTAACAGGCAGGACGTATTTGATAAAGACTTTCGTAGGTATGTACTAAGATAAAAAAAATCATAATTATACTAGATGATTCTTTTCACCATCTTGAAAAAAATCCGAAGTTATACACGACATTCATTGTTAAATATAGTCATGTTAAATGCAATTTACAAAGTCTAGAAAAGTACGCACACTGCTATGTAGCAGCTGGCGGTTGTAGGTAGATTGCGCATGAATGGAAGCTACGAGCCCGTTTCTTTTTAAAATATTTCACTGTGTCATATTGACTACAATTGAGTAATGTATATATATTAGTCATAGACATATTGTGTGTTAATATGTCTATGATATTAGTATAGTCAAGCTTGGTCGCCATTTTGTTTTTTTGAAAAGTCGGAATTTTCCTTATGTCACTCCGCCATCTTGCACACTTTTCTCATAAATGACTTGTCTCTAAAACGACTCCTTCTGGGAGAACAATTATGTCATTCAGTCAGTGAGTGAGTAAACTAAGTCATCTATATAATCGAGCTTAATATATTAGGTATAGATGTTATTTTACAAGATTTGTAAAAAAAAAAAAAATGTTAGTATAATTAATTGCAGGAACAATGTCGGTGGTGGAACCCATCTCGTTGCAGCGAGAATATGAGAAGAACCCGGAAATATCTCCGGAAGACATCCGGAAGCTCAGAGAATGGATGCTGACTCAGCCCCACCTTCCCGGACAGCACATATCCGGTAAATTTAACGGCCTGTCCAATAAGTGAAAGAGACACTTATTGCTTAGCTATTGTTGCGTCTCTTTTACTCAATACTAGCGACCCGCCCTCGCTTCGCTTCGGTTTATATGGTATATAAAAACCTTCCTCTTGAATCACTCTATCTATTAAAAAAAAACACATCAAAATCCGTTACGTAGTTTTAAAGATCTTAGAAGCATACATAGGGACAGACAGCGGGAAGCGAGTTTGTTTTATACTATGTATTGATAGTGATGACGCACAATGGTGTATGTGGTTTTCGCCATATTGAAAGATTACTGCCATGTCTTTAGTGACTCTCACAAGATTAAGATAAATCGATTGCCATAATAATAGTCTTAATCGGTTAACGGGTTTGGTTTCTAGAGCGTCACAAAGGAACATACATACTTACATAGGCTGATATACTGGATGATTTTTTTTACCGTCTGGAAAAAAATATGACGTATAAGGTATCTTGAGCCGAAGTTAAACACGAGATTAATTGTTAATATAGTCATGTTTAATGTAATTTACAAAATCTAGAAAACTACGCACAGTACTACGCTCAGCTGGCGGTTGTAGGTAAATTGCGCATAAATGGAAGCTACGAGCCTGTTTCTTTTTAAAATACTATTTCAAATATTTCAGTGTGTATTATTGACTACAATTGAGTAATGTATATTAGTTTAAGCAAGAAAAAAATTTTTTGAAAAAAAAAAATTTTTTTAAGTAACATTGCCAAATGAATCTATTACACTTACCTATCACACCACATTTTTTTCCAGACGGTAAAAAAAGTCACCCAGTATAATAATAGGTAAACACAATTACCCTTTCCAGTCGGGTAAAAATTAAATAATATGCGGGATCGTTTAAATAGTCACTGGGCAAATTCAAAATTGTGATTTTTACATGTTGTGATGACTCATTAATGAAAATGAAAATGTATTATTTCTGTAGGTAATTAAAAATTACACTTAGAAATGTCAATAGTCTAATAACAAGGCACTAAACTATTCCATGAAGGTTGGCTAAATGTCAACAGCAGCCCATCTCCACCGACGAGTTGCTGGTTCCAAATGCAGTACGCCGAGAAGAACCAGCAAGAAACTCAAGGGCAGCTCTTTTTTAGCTTTTACTTCATCGTCCAGAATACTATCTGACCGTAGCTCTGGAAATGAAGCAAGACCTTTCTTCGCTTTATTTATTTTATCTTGGTTCTTCTACATTTTTCAAGTCTATTGATTCACCTTTAAATGCCTTACAGGAAAATTTTATCTAATGCGTTCGCGTGTACTCCATTACTTAATTACTATAATCATTCATCGGTTGAGACAGTCGTTGAATACGTTATCCATTGTAATTTTTTTACGAGATAATTCTATTTTGTCTTGATATCCGCAGCCGTGGACATTAAACTCTCATTGTAAATCTTGTCAGTCACTGGTTGTGGTAATAATGACATAATTACCTTTAACGGCAACTAATGAGATCTAAGAAATACTGTGATGTAGTTATCTAATAGTTCTCTGCATTCTTTGGTGTTCTAGTATGATAATAAATGACATAAATTTGCCATTTATCGGACCACAAATGGTGAGAAAAAAACATTATGCACATACAGTGGTATGTGTATGTATAAGTAAGTAAGTAATAACTCTTTATTTTACACCAATAAAAACATAATGACACAATTTATATATGTATAAAATGGTAACTGATTGATTGATTGTTAATATATCAACACACAGCCTCTGGGAGACCGCTGGGTCTAGAGACTTGTTTTGCACATAGATAGCTTATACAGTGTAGGCATCCAGTAAGAAGGGATTTTGCAAAATTCTACCCCTAAGGGGCTCAAATAAACGTGCGCAAATAAAACAAAAAATATATAAAAAGGCTACTATAAAATTACAGACTACTTAGTTGACCAACATGCATGAGATTAACCGACTCGACGCTATGTAAGGCTATTAATTATAATTATTATTATAAACCATATTCACTAGTAGACATGAGATTAAAAAGAGCTGCCCTTGAGTTTCTTGCTGGTTTCTCTCAGGATACTGCATTTTGAAACAGGAACTCGTCGGTGGAGATGTGCTGCTGTTTACATTAAGCCAATCATGAACGAGTTTAGAGTGCCTTGTTATTAGACTATTGACATTTCTAAGTGTATGTATAGCCTACTATAGCCTAAGATCCGACTGCAGAATTAGTGTAAGGATCGAGTATATCCAAACAAACCAAATTTGTACACATATTTATGATTAGGAGTATACAAGGTGACTTTTTTTACCGTCTGGAAAAAAATGTGGTGTGATAGGTAAGTGTAATAGATTCATTTGGCAATGTTACTTAAAAAAATTTTTGGTTCTCAAAAAATTTTTTTTTTTGCTTAGACTAATATACATTACTCAATTGTAGTCAATAATACACACTGAGATATTTGAAATAGTATTTTAAAAAGAAACAGGCTCGTAGCTTCCATTTGAGCGCAATCTACCTACAACCGCCAGCTGCGCGTAGTACTGTGCGTAGTTTTCTAGATTTTGTAAATTGCACTAAATATGACTATATTTAACAATTAATCTCGTGTATAACTTCGGCTCTATATACCTTATACGTCATATTTTTTTCCAGACGGTAAAAAAAATCATCCAGTATGTATCTACCAGGGCCATATTTCGATAGGGCCTGGTAGACCCTGGTAGATATATATTCTCCTAATTCTAAATATGCGTAAAAATTTGATTTGTAGCATATACTCGATCCCTACACTAATTCTGCAGCCGGATATCGTACTACTATGTACCTACAGAAAATAAATCAATTTGTATTTGTATAGCGCTTGTTGTTCTATGTGGGACCGATAGATGTCGCTACATATCCTTCATTTTGTTATTTTATCATTTGTCTCCCTTTTCCAGACCTGGACCTGCTGCTAACGTTCCACTGCTGCGAGAAGAGCGCAGAGGTGGCAAAGCAGGTTCTAGACCTGCATTTCACGCTCAGGACACTGTTCACCAGCTTCTTTAAGGACCGCAGTTTCGACAAGAAACTTGAATTATCTCTGGACACAATGTAAATATACCCTCGGACCTTATGTGTTATTTTTTACAACTACACTAATAATGGAGGATTACAGCATTTATTGAGGGAGCGTAGATCGGCGCGGTGATCACGGTCGATGTTAGAGCAGTTGTATTTATACAAACTCATGGGAAAACTTCGATAGCGCGGTTTAGAACTAGCCGTCTGTGGCGTTCTAGTTAGTTCTATGTAGTACCGCTAGGTGTCAGTACACATTAATGGGGTTTTAGCTCATCTGCTTTAATAATAATTAATTAAACTTTAGCCAATGTTTGGAATGAACCTAGACATAGATACTCTTTCTATACTTTATTGTGATAAAATCATGTACCTACCACATCAATGCCTGATCCTCTAAACCTCAGAACAGCTGCCCAGTTGTAACGCCCTTGAATTCTGCCGACCTAACTCTAAACGTGGATGTCATCGTCGTATGAGACCTTTATTAAAAGCTTTTATTTAACTTGCAATGTATGTATGTATGTATGAATGTTTGTTCGGGTGGAATCTTGCAACTCAATTTTGAAGCAGATATCTTCAATCGATTGAGCTGAAATTTGGTGTACTTATGTAAGTTCGGTGACAATGCAATATTATGGTCCCACCGAGCTGATCTGATGATGGAGCTGGAAGATGGCCATAGGAACTCGGTAATTAAACGACACAACCGCATTGAGATTGGGCTCGTTTGATTCGTCTTGACGAGTCCTTTGGTACTAGATGGTAACCAGGGTCTGATGATGGAGCTGGAAGATGGCCATAGGAGGAACTCAGTAATTAAACGTCATATTTCCATTGAGTTTGGGCTCGTATGATTCGTCTTGACGAGTTCTTTAGTAAAATATGGTAACCAGGGTCTGATGATGGAGCTTGAAGATGGCCATAGGAACTCAGTAGTTAAAGGGCATAACCCCTTCGAGTTTGGGCTCGTTTGATTCGTCTTGTACTCTGGTGCTAGATGGTAACCAGGGTCTGATGATGGAGCTGGAAGATAACCAACTGAGCTAAAATTTTCTATACACGTTTAGTTTGGATGAGAATGCAAGGTTAGCCATATGATGCTATTCTAAATCCAACTAAAAAGTAAAAAATAAATTATGAGTAAAAAAATATTTTTAAAACAAGCTTTTATTTTAATGAGCTAAAAAGAATAAAATAAAGTGTTCCTTTAAAACTTTTACTATCTTAAAACGTCATTCATTACACAATTTATTATGTAAAAAAGCTTTTCGCGAGATTTAAGTACCTACTCATATTTAAGTAAATATATAAGTAACTATATAAGTGATTGAATTCATTTTTTAGAATTTTCTGACTAAGTAAATATGGGTATCTACTTAAATCTCGCGACAAGCTTTTTTACATAATAAATTGTGTAATGAATGACGTTTTAAGATAATAAAAGTTTTAAAGGAACAGTTTATTTTATTCTTTTTAGCTCATTAAAATAAAAGCTTGTTTTAAAAATATTTTTTTAATCATAATTTTTAACCTTGACGCTTACAACTTGGTAGATACTCTAGCTCCCATACATAATATAGGCTTAGGTACATGTTTACATATAGCACTATATGATGCCCCGTAGAGGCACAGAAAATTTGGAAAGGGCTATATTCGTTAAATTAACAAAACTACTTAGTTAAAATTTTCACCTTAGCTAAATAAAATATATTAAATACTATATTCATATTTAATCATCACTATCACTAATAAATTAGTTTTTATGGTAACATTGATAAGTAATACGAATCACATTCTCGTATTGCAGCGTTTTCGCCCCACTTCCCACCCCCACGGTGGAGGGCTACCGCGCTATCTACCTTCGTCTCTTGGACCCTGACCCTCGAAACTTCAACTTCGCTGAGACCCTGCGAACTTTCATGATGGTATTCGATCTGTGGCAGTATGAGGTGGGCACGTGGCCTGGGTATGTACTATCGTGTGTGTTAATTCAAAGGTAGTCTGTACTAATATTATAAAGATGATTTGTATTTTTAAATGTTTTTTACGAATAAACTCAAAAACTACTGGACTGATTTTAAAAATTATTTCACCAATGGAAAGCTAGAAGATCCCTGAGTAACATCGGCTACATTTTATTCCCGTATTCCCACGGGAACGGGAAATACGCTGGTAAAACCAAGCAGAACCGATAGTATAAAATAAATTAGGCATAGATCTTTGTTCACGAATTGATCGCAAGGTGATTTATTTTCAAAGTATCATCCATGAGACAGTCCAAAACTGGTTTGTAACACGAAACAAAATGACAAAAAAGCACGGTATAGATCTCATGTTAGCTTTATCTTAAACGATAAAAACATATTAAAGAGGTAAACTTATTTTTCCCCGAGCAAAGTATTTTCCTCAAGTTATTAAAGTTCACTAAGTGAATTTTCGCGATGAGGATATTGTCGTAAGTACGTTAAGAGAATATAAAAGCCATTAAAAACAAAACTTGTCAAAAACCCAAGCCTCGCAACTCAGTTCTTTTACCGTAAAAAGTAGTGAGATCCATGTAAGACCAAGTCGATTAATTTAGCCAGTCCCTACTAAGAGATCTACTTACTGTCTTAAGTAATTACGCAATTATCTAATCTAAAAACCTCTTCTAGCGACCATAACAATATTAAAAATCTTTTATGTTCTAAATAAATGGATTGACTTGGCCATCGCATGAAAACCCAATGTATCTCACAAGTGATACATATTATATTAAATTAGATTGTTTAGTGCGATGCCAAATCAATCTATTTATTTAGAACATAAAAGATTTTTAATATTGTTATGGTCGCTATAAGAGGTCAGTGAGTGAGTGAGTGAGTGAGTCAGTCAGTGAGTGACAAAATTAGGAACTGCTTGGTTACTGAAAATTCAGGCTTTTAGGTTTATCCACAACGCAGTTATAGGGGGTCGAAAATGGCGTGAATTGCTTCGAGAAAAGGATGGTACGGCCGTGCCGCTTTTTGCTCGACTTGGCGATTGGCAGATAACAATCATTTTTTGAACAGATTCGTGATAATGATAGACATGGACACAGTGGCACTGGGACACGTCGCCAAGCTGGATATCATGAGCATACGGCAAGCATTGTACTTCTTACAGGTCAGCAGTAAAGACATTAGATTGAAAAGAGCTGCCCTTGAGGTTCTTGCTGGTTCTTCTCGGGGTACTGCATTTGGAACCAGCAACTCGTCGGTGGAGACTGGCTGCTGTTTACATTTAGCCAATCTTCATGGACGGGTTTAGTGTGCCTTGTTATTGGACTATTTACTTTTTTAAGTGTAAATAAATTTCATTTCAGTTACAGCTGGTAATCTGAACGAGGTTTCTGGGTTGGCCGGCTAGGTACAGTCAACAAAGTTGTTAGTGTTACATGGCCAAAAATTAAGATTCACTTTTCTCTTAAAGCCTTAAATGTATTTATAGTATTTTTTTGGTAAATTATAGGGATCAAAGATACCTTTCGAAATAAACATTAATGAATAAGATTTATTTATGACTTCCCCAGAAAAATGAATTCTTAGTTACTGGCCATGTAACCCTAACAACTTTGTTGACTGTACATAGACAACATAGAACTCTAAAGAGTAAAAAACCGACTACAACTGGCAATTGTCATAAAGTAAATTTACGTCAATTGCCCTTGCTATAGCTATTTATGTAATTATCAAAGAGAAATAAATATAATAGGGCAGAGGGGGCATTGGGAATATTTTCATACAAAACTTTGAAGCCTAAGCGTCATGTCCTTGTCATGTCAGTTAGTATGAACGCGAGCTGTCATTTGGTCGAAATTGTACTAGACTTATTCCACTTGGAATAACTTTTGACTTCAAATTTTCCTCGCTTTGTCCCCTCTATGCGTTATTATATTTTAATCTCTTTGGTAATTACTAAAACAATCACTCTCGACAGAAACTTTTTCTTTACCCTCTCAGACCATGAATCACAGACACAATAGATTTTTAATTGTGTCTCGGTTCCATGTGGAACTGGCGGTTCTTAACTGATTAAACGTCTTTGCATGCATTGGCGTAGCTATTGACTTTCGCTAGGGGGGGCCATGGCCCCAGCCATGGATCGGCCGGCCACGGCAAGGTGGTCAATAACTATCAGCGACTAAGTACCTATGGATTTCAGTTATCCTATCCTTATTTATTACCTATTGTTTTTCTTTTATCTGTGTCCTTACCAAAAGTCGCTTAAATATCTAGGTATACACTATATAGTATTTATGTATGAAGAAGGGTATTTTTCTAGGGTGGGCCTATAGCTTTCTAAGGTGCCCCCCCGTTCCCGCAGCTACGCCTATGTTTGCATGTAATATTAAAGTAAGTTGTTATTCTGGGACAATAACGTACCACGCCCTTTTACAAAATAATGAAGGCTACTAAAGCTTATCTACCTTATTATACAAGAAACTTAAAACTGAACTTACATGTCGCAGGAGTTAGTTCAAATGCGAATATACAATAACGAGATACAAGATAAACTACCTTATTACTTACGTGCCTTGAATAAAAAAGCACTATCGCGTCTTTTTACTGCGTCTTCTGGAATAAGTATTTCTTTATTACTAGCAGCGCCCCGCGGTTTCACTCGCGTAGTTCCCGTTCCCGTGGGAATACGGGGATAAAATAAAGTTTCATCAAAATCCGTTCACAAATTTTTGCGTGAAAGAGGAACAAACATCCATCCATACAAACTTTCGCTATTATAAATTAAGTAGGATGTGTTATTCTGATGTATAAGCTATATACCTAACTGTAAAGTTTCATCAAAATCGGTTCAGTAGTTTTTGCGTGAAAGAGGAACAAACATCCATCCATACATCCAGACAGCCATACATACAAACTTTTGCATTTCTAATATTAGTAGGATCTAGGTATAAGTATTTTACCTGACTTCAAAAAAGGAGGTTCTAAATTGAATTCGTCACGTGTTTTTTTTGTATGTTAATCCATGACTCCGTCAAATCTGAAGAGATTTTTTTTTTTCATTGGGTAGGTACACTTCAAGGTTGGTCCCATAAATGTTTTCTGAAAATCTGACATTAAATCGCTGGCTATCAGCGTAATAGGTTAACATACATATAGGTTAACATATGCTCACGCCTTTTTCCGAAAGGGTAGACAGAGACATACTGTTTCGGTTTAGTAACAGTATTCGTTGAAGCCGGTTTTGATTTTTGTTTAAAATTTTGAACATGTTTTCATCATAGTGTCAAAAATCATAGTATAGTATAGTCAATACATGTGGAAATTACTTAGATAATCCTATTCCAGGAATGCATGCTGGTGAAACTAAAAGCGGTTCACTTCCTCAACGCCCCGTACTTCATGGACAAGGTGATGATGCTACTGAAGCCGTTCATGAAGAAAGCCTTGATGGAAATGATCCGCATCCACCAGCCGAGCTCGCAGGAGATCTACCAGTCCGTTCCAAAAGAGGCCTTCCAGAAGGAGGAGGGTGGGAAGCATATTGACCGCAAGACTAACAAAGGTAAAGTATTGTAGCAGTATCGATAAGTGCTGGTTCAAAAGCTTTGACAAAACCATTTGGTTGCCGATTTGATCTGGTCTTAACGTAAAGAAGAACAGGATTCTTGGAAATTTGGCTTCTTTTCTATCTATTTGAGAAATTATTCCATTTTTCAATTGTAATGTACCTTTACTCAAGCATGAAAATCTGTTTGAGGACAGTTAGAAAGGGTGCTGCTTTATCAGTTTCATTTAGCTGTCCCCCTCTGTGCTCAAGTTGAGTTCCGTGCTTCAGCTGCGTTCTGTAAAATCGTACATAATCTATGAGTGGATGTCCTACGCAGGCAGCACCGAAAGTACTCCGTAGCGTAGGTTTTACTCTGAAGTTCTGAAATTACTTTCAGACGCCATATATGATCGTCTAAAAGCCAACGCGGAGTACTTCCGTGATGAGAACCGAAAACGCGTGAATGAGCAGCTGCGACCTGGGAAGCCCACTACCGTGGAGCAGCTCTTCGGTATACAGGGCAGCTTCAAGAAGTTGGACATCGATTGAGATGTAGGGGAAATGTGGTTTTACGGTTGATAAATATAATTTATTCTAAAAAAATGTTTTATTATAAACTTTTACCCAATTAAACAAAGCTATCATGTGAGAGAAAAGGTTAGTAATATATACCTGAGTGAGCAAATCTCAGGTGAACGACATAGCATGATCCATACACAGTTATCACCATTATTATTTGGAAATAATTACTACCACTAGATAGTGGTAGTCGTTAAAATAATGATAGCATGCAGATGCATGGCAGATTGATTATGATTAATGATCCGCTTCCATATTCTTAATTCCCATCTGTTAGCTGATGGTGCCCCGTATGAAAAAACCATAACATTGCTAACAAAATTCAGAAAATCTACTTTTTCTGACAATGATAATTGTAAATATCACATCAAGTCTAAAATACAAGGTGAAGGTTAGAAAATTATAACACAGCAGAATAATAAGCTAGTTTAATGTTTTCCGATAAATTTTAGCTTACCTTACATATCAGACCCAATGTTGTAGTTGTTTTAACAAAAATGAAAAAATCTGGCTGCGAATACTACAGATTAACAGTTGAAAACTCGAACGCCTCCCAACACAGACTAGGTACTACATTCACTTGTCACAAAAAGATTACCATAACAACAGTAATGATTATAGCTTGACTACTTAATTCACACCATGAGTTCAAGTTGAATAAGTTAAACGCTACAACGGTCCGTTGCCTCTGAAAATGATAATATTTACTAGCGATAATGGGTTACATAATTTCGTAGTCTTTAATAATGGTGATAATTTCAAAGCTTCCTGTATGGCTGGTATAAAATGACGGTGGGTTGATGGTCACCATCAGTTGCGACTTGAATTCAATCATGAAGTTCTTCGGTGTACTGTTGGCCATCATGGTCATCGTTTTTGCTGTTGTGGTGAGTAACATACTTGGACAATTGAATTTTCTATATCGTACTATTGCATAGCTTCTATCGCGGGCCTTGAGCGCAGGGACCGAATCCAGAAATTCCGTAACGAAAAAAACCTCACGCTCCCCACTCCGACGGGCACGGAGGCGTGGCTTGAAGGCCGTGCATTGTCTAACGTCGTTTGTTTTCGGCAGTCTTGTTGATATTGTTTATTGGGCATAATCCAAACCCAAGTTAAGATAGTAGATGGATGGATGGATGGATGGACGGACGGACGGACTAACGGACGGACGGACGGACCGACGGACCGACCGACCGACCGACCGACCGACCGACCGACCGACGGACGGACGGACGGACGGACGGACCGACGGACCGACCGACCGACCGACCG
Source organism: Ethmia dodecea (assembly GCA_963855545.1). NCBI lineage: Eukaryota > Metazoa > Arthropoda > Insecta > Lepidoptera > Depressariidae > Ethmia > Ethmia dodecea. Next base: position 924,930 of record OY979453.1, read on the forward strand.
ACCGACTGACCGACGGACCGACGGACGGACGGACCGACCAACCGACCGACCGACCGACGGACGGACGGACGGACGGACGGACGGATGGATGGATGGATATTGCATAGCTTCTATCGAGGGCCATGAGCGCGGGGACCGAATCCAGAAATTCCGTAACGAAAAAAAACCTCACGTTCCCCACTCCGACGGGCACGGAGGTGTGGCTTGAAGGCCGTGCATTGTCTAACGTCGTTTGTTTTCGGCAGTCTTGTTGATAAAAAATGCTATGCAATAGCTTTACCGCGGCAGTCCCCGAGTGCCACACGTCTTTTTTTATGATATTTTGACTGACTGACTCCTCTACCGCTGACCCTGAAATTTGGAATGTAGGCCTACTAACGAAAGTTTTGGGGTACTACATTTGGAACCAGCAACTCGTCGAGATAGGCTGCTGTTTACATTTAGCCAGTCTTCATGGACGAGTTGAGACTGCCTTGTTATTAGACTATTGTCATTTCTAAGTGTACCTTTTGTTCGTACAGCAAATAAATGATTTCTGATATTTTTTTAGGATTTAAAAAACCTGACAGCATCCAGACGATGTTATATTCACCATCGAAAATATAACAGATTACTCGAATTTCAATTTTCATTGAGGTTTATAGTTTTTCTGTAGCTATTTTTGTCTATTCAAATCGTCGTTCATGTCCATCGTGAATTCTATCAAGACGTTTGTGGATTTCCAGAGTGGCATGAGCGTTCCCGGCTCAGCTGGGCTGCGGGAGGAAAAATCTGCTGGCTGTCGCGGTGGACCCCCCGGTGGACGACCCCCAGGCCCCCCGCCCGGACCCCCACCAAGTAAGTCATCTAGACTATATCAAGGAGCGGAGGTGGAATGCTCCTTCATCGGAAGATCTTCCGCCAGGCGAGGTCATCGTGCCTGAAGACCGCGGTCCAACGGATGATGTCGGACAGTTGTATTTATACAAACTCATTAGAAAACTTCGATAGCGCGGGTTAGAAGTCGGCCGTTTATTGGCGCGTTCTATGTAGTGTCGCTACAAGTATAATCTTCCACTACACAACTTCCTCCCTATAGCATGGTTTTCTCTTCGGTATGTTTTTCAAAGAATACGTTGGTACTATAGTTGTGCTGTTTTCTTATGGTACTTCTAATAAAACTATACCGTTTGGTAGAGACGTAAGGTAACATTTATGTAAGCCAGGGTCTAGAAACAAATTTCCCACTTCCGTTATATCCAACTAAAAACGAATATAAAGACGAAATTGTTAGTATAAAGATCACACGAGCAGCACACACATATGCATAATAGTCGACCATACTGTAACAGAACTAGGTAAAAGGAAGTGTGTTTAATCAGTCTGACATGCGTCATAATATGGCTTCGAATAATAGTAACAGGGAACTAAATAAAAAAGATAATAATCTCACGCCTTATATCCAAGAGGAGGTAGGCAGAGGTATTCCATTTCTGGATATACCCACTTTTCACGAGATATTCTTTGGACCCCTAAACGTGATAGGTGGTGAGCCCATTCGCTGGACCGGGAGTGCGATTTTTGAATTTCACTAGTGATATCAAAATCACCGGTGACTAAAAGTATCACCGATGACTTTTATGTCACCACTTTCCAAAAGGCGTATTTTTGAAAGTCACACGCGGTTTTCAATAAATCGTCGCAATCACAAAATATCACAATCGAGCCCCGCTGCTAATTCTTCCGAAAAACATACTTGGGCACTTTTGGCAGATGTCACATACGTCAACTGTCAAAAACAATCGCATGGTGATTTCAATTACGAGTGGCTGGGGGCACTAGTAAATCGATATCATAGGTATGACAAATGTAAGTCACCGATGAGTTTCAAAAATACGAACTTGCGGAAATCACTCACATCGGTGAGAATTAGTCACTTGGTGAGATTCAAAAATCGACCTCCTGGTCTGTTAACACATGTCTCAGAATTAATTCTGGGACCTGCGGTTTCGTCACGATGTTTTCCTTCACCGTCAAGATAGTGATAAAGTTTTTGAAAAACTCAATGGTACATGCCAGGAACTTAATCTAGATTAGACAATCGCCGAAAAATTCATTGACTGACGCTAGATTGGTATCATAGCCATTCCCATCATGATCAGTGATTTGATTCATCTACTTTGTTTCCTACAGGCAACACCACGACCACCACATAATGATGATGGTGACGACCACGACTGCAGCTAACGGACTTCATCGGCAATCACTAATAAATAATGCATTCACATAATTAAATATAATGTTTTCTTTCAAATCTCCAAAAACCTTTTTACCCCGAGGGGGTAGGCAGAAGTATTCCATTTCTGGGTAAACTCTCTTTTCACGAGATGTTCTTTGGACCCCTAAACTCGATAGGTGGTGAGCCCATCGCCTGCGGGTTTCCTATCGCAGGTCGAGCTAGTGACGAAAATGTACGTAAGTTTTGAAAAACTCATTGGTACATGCCAGGATTTGATGATGATGATGAGAAGCGGGCTCTTTAACCGTAAGTATATCAAGAAAGTTAGTGATTAAATTACCTACGCATAGGTAAATAGAAAAGGTTAAAAAATATCAAAAACATAAAAACATACATTTATTTTCTTTTCGATATTGCGATTTTTATGAAAATGTTATATAAAATACAAAATTTCGTTGTTACCTTAGTAGCTACGCTAATGATAACAAATTATTATGGCTTTTTAAAGAGTATTATTCGAATTCATTAAAATATATGAGTATTTACAAATTAGTAAATGACTTCGAGAGTCACGACATGTATCATGAGGTCAAGAGGTGGGTACGAATAAATTTACAATTTTTTATTGAAACTAATGCCGTCAATATTTATTCTGTGGCATTACAGATGAAATTAAACACAATACTGTTTATTTTTTTAGTCATTTCATAAAGTACATTATATCTGACCTATGTAGACATTTCCAAAAAAATAGTCTAAAAATTTAAGCATTCGCTCAAGCTTCCGCCGATAAAACAGCAGAATCGAAAAGTTCTTTGGGCAAACTGGATTCAAGAATCCTATCAAGTAGAAAATGTCTTAAGTCTATGATACGCGCTTGAGCTCTTTAAAATGTATCTTGAATCACTTACAGAAAGTCTAGTTTACCTTAACGAAAACCGATTTGGCTTACATAAAACAGAAACTTGCTATAACGTTGTGAAAAGTGATATTTTTTTTGTGATAACTTTACCATATATTCCCTCATCTTTTGGCTTCTACGAAAAACATTGCATAATTTTGTTACAACTGTGCAATGATCAAATTATCAACATACTGAAGGCGATTCTGCTTTACATCGACTAAACATATTTTAGTTTAGTCCTGTCTTTGTCTTTGTCTTACTTCAAAAAAAGAAAAGGGATAGAAGATAACCTAACGAATTTAGTCCTGTCAGAGGCTGTATTTTGGTCGTGACTTCTTTAATAAACACGTTATGAAATGCCTTATTTGGCAGGACTAATTTTAATGTCAATTTACCTTGTCTTTTATACAAAAAAGAAAATGAGAGGACTAAACTAAAATAAGTTCAGTCGCTGTAATCGAACCCACTATGCAGTTACAATGCTATTACCATGTCCAACTTTCAAAACAGCTCACTCACTTTATATACCACTTGCTGTCAATCCTGATGAAGAGCCTGGTACTGCTGTGCTTCCTCCTCCAGTTGCAAAGCTTCTCTCTCGGCAGCGATACGAGCGTGCTGCTCAGCTATCACCCTAAAGAGCTGGGCGTGCTTAGCTGTTTCTAGCGCCACCGCCACCGATTGCCGGGGAACTGAGGCTTCTGGAAATTAATCATCACTTGTTAGATTATCATTACAAGTTGGTCTTGCTCGCTGTGTTCACGCACAATAGAATCGTTAAGCCATGAGTCTGTGGGTGGTTTGGAAAATTCTAACAGATGGAGTCCTCAATTCCACGGTGGAGATTGTAGCTCATAAGCCTTGGTATTTGAGTAAGGACTTCATATATTTTTTCCACTGACCATGGATCTAAATAACTAGTGATGTCCTTTAATACTTTGTACAAAATTAATACGGAATTAAAGGCTTCAGCTGATTTCAAAGTCAAAGTCAAGTTTTTATTCAATGTAGGGACTTATAAGTCCTCTTATCGAAAGTCATTGCGACTCCACCGCTTCGGTATGTATAGTTGGGGAGAAGAAGCGGGGCAAGAAACTCATAAACACATTATATTTTTAAACAATCATTTCTTACCCGGATCCGGGTGTGGATGCTGTGCGTGGTCGGCTGCAATCTTATTGTACAGCTTGTAGTGGCGGTTCTTTTCTCTTGCCACGGACTCTGTATCGGCCGGGTGTTCTGGCGGCACATCGCTCAGCAGTGGGTGAAAGCCTTCCTTGTCCGCGACGTACTCCACTGTGCGGACCTGATTGCGTGGGTCCACATAGGAGAATGTGCCTGGAACAGTCGTGAATTTCGAGTGAGAAAGGAATAATTTAGTGTGCTTCTTTAATAACATCCCAGATTTTTGTTCTCGAGAATAGGTCAGCATATGAGACAGCAAAAGCGGAGTATTGAATGCATTGCGTGGAGTTGTGAACGCTCTATTTTTAATAGTATTGAACGATAACAGAGTTAAGCCACAAACTGCGAACGTGCAATAAGATACGGACAAAAGTGTTGCAAATAAAATATCATCCAATTAATGATCATCACTTAAATGACAGTGACGAAGTATTGTACGTTCTTCTTCTGAAGAACTTCGTTTACAACTTCGTGAACAAATCCCAACATTCCAATCAAATATATAGATATTTGATAATGGTATCTTAAGTAAAGTTCATATCTCGCTTCTTCATTATATTGACTGCGTGTAAAATTCACCGATATGGAACCACACAGACATTAGGGGGCCAATTCCACTAAATGTCGACGGTTACAGTTGGATGACAATGACATGTCAATTATAACTCGATGGTGTTATTTGCACGGAAAATTGCCAAAATGACCATTGAGATGTCATTGTCATCCAACTGTAACCGTTGACATTTAGTGGAATTGGCCTCCTGGTCTGTGTATGGAACCAAATCTAATGACACCTCGCACTTCAAACAACTTCCAACCGATTAAATTACCTAAACCTACAAAATAGACTCACATACCTGCTTCGGGTAAAAAGCCAACTGTTTTCCATTGCGAAAAAAAATTATCACCTCTGACGACTCCACTGCCGTCGCTGACCTCGGCATGATGTCTATCTGCGTATCCGGGGTATCGGCCGGCGGTGTAGGAGAACGCATATGGACGCGGCGGAGGAGGTTCCGTGCTCAGCTCCAGGATGTGGGATACATCACCCGCAGCCAGCGACAGGGTTGAGATCAACAATAGTAGTAACATCTGGAATAAGTATTTCTACCATGAGCTCACAACGTACAGCGCCTTTGGGAGAGAATCAGAATTTTCACCGCGTCTTAACATTTCCTAATGATAAGTTTGCAAAATAACTCGTGGACCATAACCGTGGTCAAAGTTATGAGCGAAATGAGCATGATTATTATGCCACTTCAAGTGGAGACGTAAAAGGATATTATCATCATCATCATATCATGACATACTCAGGAAGTTAGGAGAATAGATATATTTTGCAAGAAAGAATTTAATACAGGCAATCCGGTTAATACTGGTATAAACAAAAGAAAAAGAATCGATACTGCGATTACCCCATGTGAAGATGACGATGAAGTTAAAGGCGACGACGTTAAAATTTGGAGACCTTAGAAATATTTCCAGAGTAATAAATTCATTATAGAGAGTTAGAATGGCAGTCACTATTCAGAGTAATCGCAGTATGTAATAATTTACGAAGATTAGAAGCTGATAATTCCATAAAAGGATAAAATATATCGTTTTTTTGTTGCAAGCGATGTGATACTTTAATAGGTCGATGTCGGTTTGATGGACGCGAGCCAAATATTTGTGGCTTGCGGCTAAACTCTCGGTGTAGAATTGCAAAATTCTATGAAGCAATCTATTACCATACTCTACTTATTTATCGCATACCTGCTTAGAACGTTAGAGAAAGATTTTAAGGATATAATGTAGAAAAAAGCAATCTATGTCTTGAAAGTGTAATAAAGTGTCAAGAGGCTGAATTTAAATTCCAGTTATGCTGCCCACTCACCAAATAAACTAGAAATGTCTCCCTTTTCATGTACTCTTAAAGTGCAATTAGATTGTAACCAAATAAGTCTAGCTTATGACCTATTAAACAATTTAGAACATATTTCAGAGGAAATCAAAAACAGACTGACCTTCAGAATCAGAATCAGAATCAGAATCATTTATTTGCTCAGAATAGGTTCATACATACAGTTCTTATTATAAAATAAAGTTCAGGCTATTCTATCATTTTACAGATGATATGCAAATATTTGTTAAAATACTTATGTTAACCTTAAGTCTAAATAATCTTTCACAGAATAAAAGTTATGCTCCAGTAACCAATTCAAAACTTTTTTACAAATAATCTTTGTGGCAAATCCTTAAAACTATGAGGTAAATTATTAAATATTTTTATACACATATAATAGGAACTATTTAGGAATAGAGTCGTTCTGGGGTTATTAGTTAATACAAGTTTATCTGGACGTCTTAACTGTCTAGATTTCACCTCAAACGTAGTTTTAAAAATATATTTATGTTTTTTGACAAATTTACACACTTCTAATATATACATGCTAGGTAAGGTTAAAAGACCCAGTTTTTTAAATAAAGGTTTACATGAGTCTCGAGGACCTCTACTAGACAAAGCTCGTATGCACTTTTTCTGTGCTATAAAAGCCCGTTTAACATTTGTGGCATTACCCCATATTGGAAGCCCATATCGCAGAATCGAGGCTACATATCCATGATAGGCAGACAATGCAATTTTTTGAGATGCTATTTTCCGCAATCTGTTGAGAACATATACGAAGCGATTTATTTTGTTACAGACTGCTTCTGTATGTGCTGTGTAGTTAAGATGTGTGTCTAACTTTATCCCCAAAAAAGACACAATGTCCGATTGTCTTAAAGATTCCCCCTGATAATTTATATTTAGGTCTAGTTGAGTGCGGCCTTTTGTAATGAATTGTACATAATTTGATTTCCCTAAATTTGCATGAAGGTTGTTAATTTTAAGCCAGTCTATAACAGATTGAATGGTATTATTAATTTGAGATTCATATTCGGATAGTTTGTCGTAATCAGAAGATATTATAAAAGATATATCATCGGCAAACATAACACACTGATGATTTGTTATATCAGGTAAGTCATTTATGTACAATATAAAAAGCAAAGGGCCAAGTACACTACCTTGAGGGACTCCAAAACGATTACATGTAAAATCAGAACGGTAAGCAGTAACTACATTATTTAAATTTAATCTATTTAATTCAACACATTGACGTCGATCATACAGGTATGATTTAATCCAAGAAAGAGCTGGACCTCGAATACCGTACCTTTCCAATTTCGTTATTAGCAGATCATGACTTACAAAATCAAATGCTTTCGACATGTCGAAAAAGAGTACTGTAGCAAGTTTTTTTGCATCAAGATTGTTTACAACAGTGTTAACTAAATCAAAACAAGCGAGGGTAGTCGATTTATGTTTTTGAAACCCGTTCTGTTCAGCTTTTATGATATTAAACTTTGTGCAAAATTCAGATAGTCTTAAATACATGGCTTTCTCAAATAATTTAGATAAAATCGGTATTAATGCAATAGGTCGGTAATTGGCTAGATCTTTCTTTTCCCCTTTTTTATATATTGGCTTTATGATAGTTAACTTTAAAGATTGCGGGAAGAGTCCTGTTTCAAAAGTTAAGTTAATTAAATACGTCAGTACCTGTGCTAATTCATTTTTACAATATTTTAAAATCTTCGTGGAGATTTCGTCATAGCCACAGGCTTTCGAGTCATTTAGCGATTGTATCAAAGTTAGGGTTTCATTAACTCCTAATGGCTTTAAAAATAATGAGTTTGATGTAGGTTTAACAGTTTTCAAAGCTTCTCTGTTCGTATTGTAGGTATTTGGTTTATTATTTGTATTAAAAAGGTCAATATAGTAGTTGTTAAAAGCTGTAGCAATATCTGTAGGGTTGATCTTAACGCTATTATTAATTTTTATTGCTTCTATATTATGACTGCTTGGTCCGTTTTCAGTAACATCCTTTATTACATTCCACGAAGCCTTACATGTATTTTTACTATTAGCTATATATTTACAAAACGATATTTTCTGAGCGGCATATGTACATTTCCTAAGAATAGTAGTATAATTTTGATATTTTAATTTATTATAAAAGTTTTTATTTTTATAATAGTTAAAACGTAGTGCTCTTTTTACTTTACAACATAACCTAAGTCCTTTGGTAATCCACATAGGGCTGTAGTTGGTGTTTTTTACTTTAATTTTTAATTTTGGGAAACACAAGTTATATAATAAACAAAGAAGTTCATGAAAATGATCAAATGCTACATTTAAGTCAGATTCTTTAAACACATCAACAAATGAAATGGATTTGAGATAATTTTGAAATTTGTTTATATTTTCCTCACTAAAGTCTCTTCGATAAACATACCAGTATTTTATTTGTTCAGACTTCTTTTTTACAGGAAATTGCAACATTTGAGCTGTGTTGTGGTCTGAAAGTTGTAAAGGAATAACTTTTCCTGATGCTTTTTTAATATTACTAAGTACCATATCTAAACACGACAAACCTCTGGTGGCTTCTTTAATGTGAAAGGTTAGATTATAAATATTAGCTATATCATTTAAATATTTAGAAGCGTTAGTACATATCAAAGTGTTTATGTTAAAATCACCAGTAATTATAAGGTTCTTCTTTTTATATTTTTTAAACAAAATGTGTAAAACTGATTCCAAATGAGTAAGAAATGTAAATGAGTACTTTTTATGTGAGTTATATATACAAAGAATAATTAAGTTGTGTGCAGGTATTTCAACCCCGGAACATTCAAATATTTTAGGAACAAGGTAATTATCAAAGAAGTGGAGTTCCTTTGCGAATACACCTTTTTTCAACAGGATACATGTACCTCCTCTTTTCTTACTTCTAGAATAGTTACCAGCTAATTCATAGTTTCTTAATTTTATATTGCTTTCTTCCCCAGCTTTTATAAAAGTTTCTGTTAAACATAAAGCATCTGGCTGCATACCTTCCTCTATCATTTCAGAAATAGTTATTTCAAGTAAATCTTTCTTATTTAATATACTCGCAATATTTTGATGTAACATTATAAAATTTAAATCACACTTATTGTTCACGAAAAAACGTTTGTTCAATTGGATCGTCATTGGAGTTGTTCGCCGTGCGAAATGACATAGCAGTTCGAGAGGTTACAGGTTTACTAAGTACAGGGAAATAATAGGGAATAGTTCCCCTTTTTTTTGTGCACTGTTGTACAGACGGATTTTCAACCTCTAAAGCACCCCTATATGATAAAGGTAGGAACGACTTACTTGGTACAAATGCAGTCTTTGTACGGTTCCTAAAAATTGTAATTGCGTTTTGAATACCACTTTTTATATAATCTTTTTCATAGGTGATACAATCAATTTCTATATTTAATTTAAAAGCTATGAAATCTGTAACTTTAGTCATCTTGGTAGTTTTATAATTTATATCTATATATTTACAATTTGCGTAATTTTTAGTAAGCAATCCTAACGTAGAGTTTAGTTTCTTCACATTTAAATAAAAGTTTTTTTGCACACCCAAGACAAATACTTTGCACTTTTTCATTTTATATAGAGTATTACATACATTAGTATATAAGTCATAGGGATCTTTATCATTAGAGCCCACCAATAGCACAACAATGTCGTCTTCCGTTAATATATTTTGAAGATTATCACAGCTACTTAGGATTTGAGACGATGTAGCATAGGGCTTCACCGTTCCAGTAACTTCATACACATCATTCCACTTATTTAACCTAGCCATTTTTATTTGCCACGATAAGCCTTTTGCTTGTTCATCACCAAATATGAAAATGTTTGCCTTTTTCTTATTAGGTTTTTCACTATTATTTTGTTGCGAGTCCTTGAAGTTTTCATAAGGCTTATTTTCAATTATCGGATTAACCTGTATGCTGTCTCCACTGTCTGCTATTCTACGAAAATCAAGCAGGTCATCGGTAATCTTTTGGTTACGATTTCCATCTTTAGCCGACGCTGTAATAGTCGTAGGTTCATTTCCTTGAGGATATTCCAATGCATTGTTCAGCGTTGCATCTACAGACGGCTTTAAAACATGTTTGCCTTCCAGATGTCCTTTATATTCTTGAGATAACTCTAACCTGGCTTTATTTGGACTTTTTTTGCTTCTAGATATATTTTTATCTGATTTGCATTCAGATAGGCGTTTAATCTTGGATTCATGATCAGTAAGTTGTTTCTTTAAAGTATAATTTTCTGCAAGTACTGTTTCAATTCGATTATCAGCACTTACCAATTTCTCATTTAATCTGGTAATTTGTGCTTCCAACTCTTCTATTTTATTAGTCAAGTCACTGACTCTTAACTCTGAATAACTCCCGTTCAATTTAGAGGTATCGCCGGATACTAAGGACACGATTGACGTATTTTCCAGATCATCTTCAAGAGATAGACAATCAAATGAATTGTCTGTAGGTATATTAACCTTACATTTATTTCGAAGCGTAACATTATTATGAGGTGTAATCGGAGAGACGAAGGAGTTTAATACTTTGTCCTCTTTTCGTTTATTTTGGATAGTGAGTATGCACGAACGACATTCCCAGTACTCCCTTTTTTCCGGCTCCATTAAGTTGAACCGTTGCGATGAAACATTAGTACAATATAGGTGGTATTTGAGTTTACAGAGAGAGCACGTTAAATAGTCTCTTCGCGATATTATCTTTTTTTTACAACGTCCGCAGTTCATCTCCATCTCTCTGTTTTCGATCGTTGTATCACAGTTTATGTAATTTGTTTCATGTGTCTTCGTAGAATTTTAATATACCGTTTGTAATAGGTAATAAAGAAACTCGGTATGGTCGGGATGGAAAGGAACCAAATTAATCATAGGAATGCTGCAAGCTGGAATTTAAGCGAACGCCATCTTGCGGATTTCTTAAGGTAGCTCGTGTTTTCTTTGTAAATTAAATTGGTTAATGAAATCATGGTTCATTTCTAAATTATTATTTATTAAACAGTGGTGTCATCTATATTTCTCAAAGCTATTTAATTTCCAAATTGTTTCAAAATATTTTCTTGCATTTTGCCTGGGTTCGAACTCAGGTCTTCTGGATTTCTGCCACGATGTTAAACAAAAACTGCCACTTGGACATTTAATGTAGGTGACGAAATTATGCACTGCTATTTTTATTGTTTGTTTTATTTGAGCACAACGGTTAATTTTGAAATATGTAAACAACAACAAAACAAAAATCATGCGTACGTTTATAAAGACACTATTAAACTATCTTTGGCAGATATTGTACCACTGAGATTTACACTAGACTTTCTAATTAAAGAATCCAAATAGTTAGTAGCTGTGTAAAACTTAGAAGTTATTTTCAAATATATGAAGCGTACCTTATAACTTTTGAATCACCACACTGATATCACTACGAACATTAGTACAGCGTCTGTATCACTATGTGAACTAAATTGTATCATCACAGATCTCTAATAACTATTTAAACTATTATTTTAAATATTAAACACGGAGACAATGTTTACTGAACAACGCCCCCTGGCGTCCCCTTCATTAATTACCGTTAAAATTTAATCGTCAACTTCCAGTTTTAAACTTATTAAAATGACCTCCAGATTGATTGATGTCATATTATTAAGTAATCAAATTTACGAACGAGACGTAGCCTGTATTATTGTTTAATTAAATACTAGAAACTGGAAGTTTTCAAAGCTGTTGGCAAGGCTTCGTGCAGGAGATGACGTTAGAGGAGTCACGACCGCACGCCCCGTTCCTCACGGTGCGGTGTCGAGACAACTGCATTGCCTCTATACTGTACAGTAATTTCAGATGAAGCCAATTCGTGGAATCTTCTAGAATTTACTATACGTCTTTCGTGTTTAATTTGACTTCTACTGAAGTAAGGCCAGAAGTGCTAACCAAATCGAATGCTCTGCGCTAGGTAGATAGTCTAATGTACCTAAAGCTAAAATGTAATTCAAACAACTTAGCATCGGAATCATTTATGCAGGATTCTGGATTAGTATGTTTGAGAATTCATTTAGTTTTATGCAAATTTTTCTGGTTACCTCATGACAAACAGACACCACAGTAAATATAAACCATGTATTTACTGCGCAGACACTGAGGAATTTAAACGGCTTAAAGGTAGATATATGTATTAACAACATAATATATTTTTATTGGTGTTCATTATAGAACTGTTACGTATTAGTTTTATTGCGATTTCAATGCGCGTCTTTTGAAAGTAGATTTAGAGGAATATTGTGAATGGGCGAGTCGGTAGGCCTAGGTTTTCCTAGGCGCATTTACATTGACCAGATCGGCGATGTATTAAAGAAAAGCCAGATAAAGAGTACCCGAAAACGACTCATCGTCTGGTGACGTGAAGCACGATAAGGCTGCCAGGTTCGTTGCAAGTGGCAGTCTATTGTTTCTGCCTAAGCCAATGGGAAATAGGCGTGAGATTAAGTATCTACGAGTATGTATTTATGTATCACTTTTTATATATATGTATGTTGTTGACCACAGCTGAAAATCAGTCATCTGGTGCTCCAATGACCACATGCTGAGCTGTAGACCATTTTGCCTGATCGGTTAAGTTTAATTTCAAGATATTTTAATACATTTTTTTGTTGTTGTTGTAAAACCTTAGTGCAAATAAACCTTTATTATTATTTAGAGGAACATTTAGACTTTCGCCCTTTATGCATAAGACAGCAATGTCACAAGAAAATTAGACTAACAATGAATTCATATCTTCAATTCAGGCTTCTTTAGAGAACTTGCGATGATCATCATAAACTCATTAGTGTTTTTCTGATTGTCGTTCCTCATTTTGGTTACTCTCGCAATGAGACGATGGCTGAATCCAGCCCTAGGTGTTTTGGGAGTAGATTTCCTCCAATTTAGTATTATGTTTGTATGACTCAAAGAGATTAAAATTAAAATAGAATTGTATTTTAATCTCTTTGGTATGACTTGACTAAAAGAATAATATGTTGAGGAGTTTCTTAACTTAACTTCTTCTTCTCCTCAGCAATATATGCCTAAGCGGTGGAGTTGCAATGACGTTCAATAAGAGAACCGATACGCCCTACTATGGATGAATAAAAGCATTCTTATTTCATAAGACCATACAAGAAACTGATGAAGTCCGCCTAGTAAGCAATCCAGATTATAACACAAGAAACCTAATAAAGTTGAAAATGTGAACTAATCAAGCACCCACAGTTGCTTATTTATGGATGAACCATCAAAGTGTTCAAACTGGTTTTGCGCGACCTTTTGAAGATATTGCGTCGCACCATGATGGGATCTGTAAGCTGGCGCCTAGGGCTACGAAATCGGAGGTTTGGTTTCCAACGGCAAAATCTGGATAAGTAATTATAATAATAATAATTGTAGGACACAAGTCACACACGGGTGTTTAGTCCCAAACTAGGCAAACTGTGCACTAAACAACTGATAGACATACTTAAATAAATATTAAAAGACCAGACACGAAGCCAACAGACATCTTTAAGCACACAAATGTTGGCACTACCAACTGGCCCGAATTGAGTTAAAAGTTTAACAATAAAGTATCGTTTGTCTAAGTTTAAGGATATCTGCAAATTATACATACACGTTGGTAGTTGGTATTTCTAACATTGGCATTGGCGGAATTATAGTTTAAAGATACAATTACCATGCAGAGGTAAATTAATGTGTTGGTTGATATAGTTCTACTGAAACGATTTTCAAATTTCTTTCTCTAATGGGAAGCTAAATTATTCCTGACTAATAATTTAAAGTGAAGATAAAATTATTTTTACTATATTTACAATACAATTGAGTTTGTCGAGCTTACATTACAGACATCATAAAGTGGTTACAATTCACACATGGTCATTAGTCCCATCTTTCTAGGCACCTACTAAAACGATGGTAAACATGCTCAGTCAAGAACCGTGCGGTTCCATTGCGCACCGTAACAATTAAAAATCAATTGTGTCTCAAATTATTGGTTTGAGAGGTTAAATACAATTAAAAATCTAGACACGAAAACTACAATAATGAAATAGTAATGTTCATGCACACTTTGATCTTTGTAAATTATTAAGAAAAAAATCTAATTCACAATGTTGCAAAAGCAAATAATATATAGTGTGTTATTATTGTATTTTTTTTAAATTTAAAATGTGGATCAGGTTTCCTTCAAAGACTGTTTAGTGGATCGACTTCTTTGTTTAGTAGCGCGTCCGTTCGCCACTCTAGGTTCTAAAAATTTGTGGAAACTTTGTTGGCTTACGGTATTTGTATTTAATGTAATATCTATAAGATTTTATTGTATATGTTTGTTTCCTTAATAAAGAAACTAAACAATAATAAATGTTTCCGCTTACTTCGAAGCCTAAACGGATAGAATACCAGTAATTAATATGAGTTAAGGTTCGGCGCAATTGATGAAGTCACTTGCATTCAAGTATCTCCGCATTTAACTATTTATAGCCATGAATCTTCTGGAAACCAGTGTTCAAAGCTATTTTTACTTGCAAATGCGTTGATCTGAGTGTAAACAACAATACGACCTTTAAGAAGGAAATGGAAGAAAGAAAACATGTTGATTGAAACAAAATGCTCATTCGAAGTACTTAATAACCAAAGAGATTAAAATATAATAGGCCATTGGAAATATTTTCATACAAAACTTTGAAGCATGTTTAAAGCTCAAGCGTCATGTCAGTTAGTATGAATGCTAGCTGTCATTCGGTCGAAATTGTACTAGACTTATTCCACTTGGAATAACTTTTGGCTTCAAATTTTCCTTGCTTTGTCCCCTCTATGCCCTATTATATTTTAATCTCTTTGTTAATAACGTTTTTAGTGGCAATAGGTACTCGGACCAGAATCAAATTTGGTGAAATCGCCAAACACTGTCTCCCAATTGAATTAATAATTGGTATAAAATCAATACCTACTAACTACAATGTCTAGCTATGTTTTAATTAAAACATTGTAAAATTTTAAAAAGTTAAAAAAAATCCCCGTTAAACAAGTACTTCCTTCATATGACGTCACTAATGCTATGCATAGGTACATATTATTCTCACTTAATATTTTTGATTTGGAGCTATTCAAAAAACTTCTCATAACAAGATTCTACAAGAACGTATTTATTGAATCCAAAACAGTTATAATAATAATAAACCAATTTATTTCGACAAACATGGATCAGTTTCGTTAGTAACACAATGGGGACTATTCTTTTTGACCGACTAAACTTTTTGGTTTAGTCCTGTCTTTGTCTTACCTCAAAAAAAAAGGGATACAAGAACCTACCGAATTACTAAGTCCTGTCAGAGGCTGTATTTTAGTAGTGACTTCTTTACTTAAGCACTAAACACGTTATGAACTGTCTTAGTTGACAGGACTAATTATCTCTCGTCTTTTTTCTTTTATAGGAGAAAGAAAATGACAGGACTAAACTAAAATAAGTTTAGTCGCTGTAATGCAGAATCGAGTCCTCCGCTCTATTGTATCCAGCAATTTTTGATCGCGGATTCAATAAGCAATAACTGGGCATCTGCCGGTTTAGTTTTCCGCTTCACGTTGTATTTATTATTTTTCATATTATCTCATACTCGGAAAGTAGTGTATGTTTGATCTGAGTACCGGGTCGGAAGCGATGATTCCCACCACAGATAAATTCAGAGCTGTGATTCCCGCCCTCAGTCGGGAAAGACTCATAGTAATTGCTTCCGGCCTTAGGGTGGGAATGAATTAAAAAAAATAGTACTATATTTGGCAAAGACGTTTAAAGAAAAAGTTTCTCTAGGAAAGAGAATGACTTTCTTCCAAACTCTTTGGGTACTTAGTAGGGATACGAAACTTTTTACATCAATTAGAATAAGAAAAAAAGGTGCGGCCTTGTGAGTGCAGGTATAAACAACAGAAAAAAGCCTGTGCGCGGGGCGGTACTCGTTCCATATTTAAAATTAAAAAAAGAGTAATTATTTGGTAAGCTCTTCCGAAATTCAAAATCTGGTTTTTCATCGACACTAATAAGCACAGACACTATTACTCGGCTAAAAGTACATATTATTTAAAGAGGAAGGATTTGTATATTATTTTTGTAATGTTTTGATGGTAGTATTCAAAGACGTTTAAAAGAAAAAGTTTCTCTTTCTTCCAACCTCTTTGGTTGTATTGTTGACAAATTTGTTTTTTTGTAGGTAAGTATTATTGCGTTTTTGAATGTTTGAATTTTTGTAAAATTTTAATTTTTTTTGTTTACTTTCCTTGAATTCGAAATCAAAAGTAGAGTGTTTAACGCGGGTGGAAGTTATCAATTCCTTCTGACCCTTGTATAACAATCTAAGCATTTTTTATGTTTATCGATTTGAATAAAATTCCAAGAACACTTAACTTACTTCGAAAGTTTGTCGACCTTACGTTTTCTTCTCTTTTTAGGATAAATCGGTCTTGGATATGATACTTTAGGAAGATTCGAGAAGGAATTTAGGTGTCAACGCACTGACAATAAGAATATCGAGAATATCGAGGTGCCATTGCTTAAAAATAACTTAATAAGTTTTACGGTTTTTTACGAGGTGCTTGGTCCCAGGAAAAATCTGGATAAACAACTATTTAGCTTCAATATTATTGATTATATATTTTTATTTTGCAATTCCTGAGGTGAAATAATTACCTAATCAGTACCTAATGATATAAAAAAATTACAAATAAAACAGAACTAACTAAATAACATTATTTATTATCAGCTTCTATAAAAAGTTCTTTTAATATTTAAATTTTAATCCAAGTAAAAAAGAACGAGGTTCAGAACGCCAAATTTGACCACGGGCGTCTTATTTTTCGTTTCCAGCATTCATACCATCTAACCCAGTAGTAAATATAGATCGTTAAATGGTAATAGGTTAGATGGTAATGGTTAATGGCCTACTACCAAAGAGATTTAAATATAATGGGGCATAGAGGGGGCATTGGGAATATTTTCATACAAAGCTTTGAAGCCTAAGCGTTATGTCCTTGTCATGTCAGTTAGTATGAACGCGAGCTGTCATTCGGTCGAAATTGTACTAGACTTATTCCACTTGGAATAACTTTTGACTTCAAATTTTCCTCGCTTTTTCCCCTCTATGCCTTATTATATTTAAATCTCTTTGCCTAGTACCTACCTATTTTAGTCGGTTTATTTTTTGTTATTATATTCTCTATCTATCTGATATTGATCTGAAATGGTAAAATAATGATCTAATAACCACGACAGAAACACAAGATTTAATAAAGTACCTACCTATGCTAAAAAAAAATAGTGGCTTCTGCATATTTAGACGCAATCCTTTATTTTCAAAATTAGTATGGCTAATTGGTCTTATATTAGCAGTGCATCTAAGAAGTAGATCTCTGTATGTATTGCAACTCGCATAAGCACAGCCTCTTTCATATTATGAACACGTTCGTAATACGCCCAATCTAGCTTCCATTACGGACAACTGTGTGGCCTTGACCTGCACCCAAGTACTGTCACTTTCCTCAGCCCGTAATGGTGATTGGGGAATTTCAAGCAAGCGCGGTCTAATAACATAATGACGTTTGATATTTGGACACGGTCACGCTCGGGGGCATGGCCGGACCGTGAGTTTAAGGGGCCCTGGGCTAACACTACTTAGGGGCCCAGCTAATTACTCAGTTGAGTTCGAAGTACCAACACAACGTAGACTTGAATTAAATAAATTGAATGGGTTTGATTAATCGCAGGATTCGCAGGGTTGCAAACCTTACGATCAGTTTAATTTAATAATATTATAGTTTTTTTTCGCATTATCATCTATTTTTGACTTTGACTTGACTTAGCTGGGGGCTGGAATCCACGGGGCCCTGGGCTGAAGCCCAAAAAGCCATATGATATATACGGCCCTGCTCAGGGGCGTAGCTACCGCATGCCGTATCAATGATACGGGGCCCCCGCGCTTAGAGGGCCCTAACGTGTGTAAGCAAAAATTTGTTGGGACATCGATTGGACAGGGACGGCTATCAGACTTGTCTATAGAGACAGAAATTTTAGAAAAAGGACAGGAACGGCTATGAGACTTGTCACTGTTGTCTATAGAGGCAGAAATTTTTGAAAAACTGAAAACGTCTTCATCTATAGATAAATCAATTTGCCGAAAAAAAGGCAAGAAAAGTGTATATTTAATTTGAATGGCTTGGCTAGCTCAATTTCTAGGAGGAAGTGATAACTTATCTATATATATATATATATAAAAATGAATCCCTTTTTCCCTTGGTCACGGCATCACGCGTTAATGGCTGAACCGATTTGGCTGAAAGTTGGAGGGGAGGTAGCTTAGAACCAGGAGACGAACATAGGATACTTTTTATTCCGATATTCCCACGGGAACGGGAACTGGAACTTTGCGGGAACGGGAACTACGCGGGGTCGGGAATGGGAACTACGCGGGTGAAACCGCGGGGCGCTGCTAGTAATCAATAAATATTGAAGTATTTTAATTTATATTTATAAATATTTAAGTACTTCATTTGGGCCCCTGACTAATTTTGATACAGGGCCCCTCCAAGGCACGCTACGCCACTGCATGCTATAAATCAAGTGGGTTTGTCTAACGTAAACGGTAATGGAAGAGAATGAGAAATGGTTGGGATTGAAATAAGCTTTATACAGGACACGTACCACAAATACACCACATCGAAGCTCCAAAATAATATGGTCAAGTAGTGGTTACGTGTGAATGGTGTCACAGCAGATTTTTGTAGTTGCGTTGTGGTACCGACAAATGTCGTTGTGTCTGCGATGTAGTGGTGCGCTCGCTGGTGTTTTTTGTGGTTGCGATGTGGTCGGTATCACTGCACGCGGTCGATAATGACGGCAAAATGTGGTTAGTGTGAATTGTACTATTAATTTTCAATACAAAATATGCGCCGCCCACGTGGTATGGTTGTGGTGTGTCTGTGCTACGTGTGGGTCGAGCAACTATATTACGTGACAGTTTAGTGAAATCATCCCATCTTTCGAAAATTAAGGAAAGAGAGTCAATGACATAATTTTATGAGCAGTACATGTACAATGAATGCACTTTTAATACGTAAGTGTTCTGCACGCGCTACTGAATTACTTAATCGAAAGGAGTTTGTTGCATCGCCCAGCCTAGTGCAACCAACCAGCAACAATGTATTGCACCGTGTTTAATACTTAGGTATATGATTTGTTATCTTCACCTAACCTACCATTTTCCTGTTTAGGTACGTTGTTAATTGTATTCAACGCAAGTATATTAAGTTTACGTATACCATACATCATCATCATCAGCCTATATTTGTCCACTGCTGGATAAAGGCTTCCACTAATGAGTGCCATAGCGTCCTGTAAACTCGACGCATCCATCATCTGCCTGCAGCCTTTTGCAGATCGTCATCCGATCTACGTATGCCGAGTCGCGGTCTCAACTACAGAACACCTTTACCCCAACGGTTGTCGGTTCTTCGCGAGGTATATCATACAATATAGTTAAAATGTTTATCTATTATAATGGGACTCTTGACCTCAGTCTAGCCCAGGCAGGGGACACCGATCAGCCCCCCTAGCCAAGTGGCATTGCACAATCTGATCGAATGATCTTATCGATTGACATCTATGGGATTGACATTAGCGTTAGCGCTCGTTGGCAAGTGCTTAAGTCAATCCCATACATGTCAATCTAAAAGCACATTCGATTAGATTGTACAATGCCACTTGGCTATAGGGGGCCAGGTCAATGATGGAAAGAGCTCTTCCAGAATACCAAAGAACTCTAAAAAGTAAGAAACCGACATCAACAAATAACTCTTACAATATAATATATGTATAAAATGTTTAGGCTTTTGTTGATTTTTTTAAAACAGCTGTATCGATCTAAATAAAATTAAAACGGGACCACCTCTGAAGTATCATCTACCAAACGAACAAGAATCATTAAAATTGGTTCGTAATTGTTGGAATAATCGCGTAACATGCATACAAAAACATCAAGTCGAATTGAGAAACTCCTTCTTTTTGAAGTCCGTTAAATGTTTATTCACTCGTGATTTGGCATTAATAGGGTTATATGAACCCGGGAATACAGATGCAGGAAGAAATCCAAGTAATCAATAACTATTGTAGTTCTAACTATCCTAATCCTATCTTTCTAAATATTACATATCAGCGAGGGTTTAGATGTAGCGAAATGAGGAGTGGGAAACAACTAAACTTACTGACTTAATACATGAACCATAATCCTGGGAAGGATTGTGTGAAGGATGATACAAGAAGGAAGTGAATATTTAATATTATGGTTGATAGACATAAGGGAAGGAAAAGATATACTGAGAATACCCCTAAATAATGGAAAAAGGGCAAGAGAATGATGATGGCACCCATGCTAATTCTGTGCGCTAAATAAAATTAATCAATAAGAAGTCTCTGTAATAGTCAGAAGAGTCTAAGCTTAGATAAACTACTATTAATTAAACAATAACATGAATAATTAAAAGTATAGTTATTAGTTTAGAATGCCAAAGATTCCAACTGCGTATAACAGGTATAAAAAAGATTTAAAAAATTACCCTCCTGGCAGAGTTGGGTAAAAATATTTATGATGATGATGATAATAGAGAAATCTAACATCACCTAGCATTTCAAAATCCGTGAAACTATCAACAGGAAGTCAGAATGAAATATGCTCATGGTGCAGTCCTACGCAAATATTCATACAGACACAAAAATCCGACGTTTTGCTGCCTGACACATGACATATTGCCAGGAAACAGACACGTAACGTGACACAACAGCAAAATAGATAACACGCACCGTGCAATTATGATAATTCGCTATCTCAGTGGGCTCGCCCACTTTCAACACGAGCAGCCTCCAAACGTACCCACCACGCCGCCCACCTCATGTAATTAGATAACGAAACCATTGTTTCTGTAATTCATACCTCATCATATGCAAATCGGTACTGTATGTGTTTGGAGACTGAATAATTACAACATTTTTGTTGATGTATCATCAATACTTATCATCGATAAGTATTGATGATAAGTTTTGATAGCTATATGTGGAGACTTGTTGTCAGCAACTAGAGTACTCAGTTTCTGAATTTATTGTCATGTAATTAGTCTGTAAGTCTTCCCAAAAATAATAAAATAAAATAAAATAAATAAATCAACTGGCTACAGCCTGCAGCTGAGCTGGGGGAAATTTAAAGAAAAAGGAATGAATCGCTAAGAACGAAATGATTAAAAAAATTACGCATTGAGGAGTTTCTTGCTTCTTCTGCTCAATCATACATGCTAAGGCGGTGGAGTTGCATGTAATGGCTTTCAATGAGTGGACTTCAAAGTCCCTACTTTAAATAAAATATTTTTGATTGATGATTTAAGAGATTTGCCTTTAAAACTAAAGCAGCTGTTGCTGTAGCATTTATTATATGCAAAGGATGGCGGTGAAAAGAAATTTATTTGCTGGCATAGGCACATTTGCTAATGGGCAAAGATCAATGCCAGTAGCCGGCATGCAAATATTAAAGTACATAATGAAGAGGAGGACGAAAATTTATTTAAAAATGTGTGATATAAGTACACGTAATTTAAACAGTATTGACATTTCTTGGCGAAGACAGATTTTTAATTTTATGGAATTCTGATAGTTGTCTTTTCATTAGGAACAACAAGGGAAAAACCTTTTTGGAATCTTTCTTTCTCTTTCCTTTTATGGAAATATTATTTTTTGTTACAACATTTTGAAACGTCAGAATAAAAAAAATGCTATAACGTTTGTAAAACATCTGATTTCCATACCAAGTAATCTGTAAGATTTTAACTAGAAATTCAAATTCTTAACTACAAGTAAGTCGACCAAGAAATTGTTCGTGTATTTGACATGAAACATGAGACCTCAGAATTTGTCATAGTCATTCATTCTGGCGACTATCGAGATCAAATGGTGTTGACTGAATGATCAAATGAAATGATTCACTAACGTCTGTACAGCTAAATCATTAACAAGGTCAACTATGTATGTCGCTATAAAAAATAGCAATTTTTTTAAATTCAATTACATTTGCGGGCTGCACTGTCTCCGAGCCAACGTTCGCCAGGCCTGCTTAGATGTTATCATTCTGTTGCCTCACGCGTTGAGCAACGATATGCCCCACAGCCGCTCGCAATGTATTGTACTCGTATTGGAAATATCGAGAAGGCCTCGTTATGTTACCATTAGCTGTCTGCAAATTTGTTGGTTTCGTCACCTTCATGCTGTGAATTATTGACGGCTTAATGTAGAGAACCATCCTCTTACTCCACTACACCAGACGCTAGTTTAGTACCTAAGTAATAACTCTGTATTGTAACGATAATCAAATATAATAACAATAAGAATATATCTGTTTAAGGGCTGATTGTTTAATAGTCAGTTAAAAAATATCTGATGAATACACATCACCTGTCACTTTTCCTTTCTATTGTGTCAGACAATGACAGCATCAATATATTCTCCAGATAAAGTTTATCTGACGATTGAACAATCATACAAGTGAGTAAATGGTTTGACAGATTTTGCCGTGCGATTTGCGGAATAAATTTCATAACTTCGTCAGATCATATTCTTAAAAAAATGATAATATATTACCTATTTTCTTTAAACCTCCATCCTATTTATATTTCATCTCTGAGATGGGTTTATTTGCAAAAGTTGAGATTTTAATGTTAATGTTTATCTAATTGTATTGATTTGAAATTTTACTTTTCTGATATTAGGTATTATACTGATTACAAAACTAGATAACGAATTTTGTTTTATATAACGTTTCTCACTGTTCTCTTTTTTTCAAATCTTGTTTTAATCTTCCGCTACCATATAATTAATTACACCGATTACACTGGTGAATAGTGTAGTGATAGATTAGTCGGCGATCAAGGCAAAAGGGTTGACCGTGACCCAAGCTTCCTGGCCTCAGCATCAGTCGCGACCTTCCAAACTCTATGCAACGTGACCTTTTAGAGGTTTTGGCTACATCCTATAGGCGTCTTAATTGTTACTGTAAGCAACTCTAGCTTACTTATATCTTTAAGTAACTTTACAAAACAATGGACCTAAGTTTAAGTGCCTTGTTGGAAATAATGTTCTATCCAACAATCGCAATGTATTTGCGTGGATGCTAAAGCCTAAGCTTAATCCTACTTAATATTGTAAACGCGAAAGGTTGTGAGGATGGACAAAGGTATGGTCGATTGTTACTCTTTTCCGCAAAAACTACTCAACGGATTTAGATGAATCTTTGCAGTGATATAGCTTATAATACACAGACTTAGTTTTTATCCTGGAACGTGGACACTGTCACGGGCAAAAAGTAGTCAACATCAATTGAGTGTTTTGATCCACCGTAAGAATCTAGTGGTACTGGATCGTTATTGAACCAATGTTAACACTTCTATCCAATTCACCGTTGAATAAGAAATGTTTACGTTGGTCCAATACCAATAGCAAACCAGATGTACCAAAATACTGTAACTATTATGGTGAAAGAACACTACGCTGTATGATGCCTAAAATTTGTAACGATATACTATTCTTGAGTGATAAAGAAATGAGCAGAAATGTCCTAAAAGGCAAACTTAAAAAATATCTGTTAGACCAACTCACATAACTTGAACGTAAAATTGTAGTGTAGGTAGTTATTCTTTTTGTAAAGTAAGGAGCGCAATGCGCCAACAAACTGTTATTTACAGTTTGGCGCAAATACTGTTTGTAAAACCATATAAATATGCCAATAAACGTTTTTATTATTTAAAAAAAAACCGTTCAACTGGATTGTAGCAGTACATTGGATTATAAATTCCAAATTCAAAAATTCCAAAGACTCGATTATTGTTAATCTGCTTTTAGATAACAGAAAACAAGGTTATGGAGGAGCGGAGGTGGAATGCTCCTCCATCGTGAAAAGGGATGATCTTCCGCTAGGCTAGGAGATCATGCCTGGGGACCGCGGTCCAACGGTTGATGTTGGACTGTTGTATTTATACAAACTCATTAGAAAACTTCGATAGAGCGGTTTAGAACTCGGCTGTCTATTGGTGCGTTCTGTAGTGTCACTACAAGGTCTAAAATCTAGACTGGGGCACCGTGATGGAAATGGAATGCTTTTGAATGAATATCTGGATAAAGTGAGATACCAACGTCTGCCTTAAATTTAAATACTAACTGAATAAAATAAATCTCACGCCTTTTATCCCCGAGGGGGTAGGGGTATTCAATTTCTAAAAATACCCACTTTTCACGAGAACGTTCGACCCCTGAACGTGATAGATTGTAAAACCATCGCCGGACCGGGTCTGTTACACATGCCTCAGAATTAATTCTGTGACCTGCGGGTTTCCTTACGATGTTTTCCTTCAACGTCGAGCTAGTGATAAATAATGTACGTAAGTTTTGAAAAACTCATTAATACATGCCAGAATTTCAACCGGAGCCTCACTGATTATCGCCATGAGAAGCGGGCGTTCGTAGCGGCGTACTTGTGTAGTACCACAATAGCTGATTACAATCTTGTTAATGAGTTAATATTATTAATAGCTATTTAATAATTACATATCTGGCAATAACCTTTGGCTACGATTGTGAAATGCAGTAGAACCGGACGCGAGCACGCCTGCTCGATGACCTTGCTACAAGTTCTTTTTGCCAAATTCATGTGGTTTCGTATCTGTCAAGTGCGTTTGATTGGAGTTTGGAGCAATGGATAATATTTCTTCTTTGGAATGGCACTAAAATTCGAATACCGTTAGAGATTTGGTTTATAATACTGTATTTTAATTTATTGTTATTATTTAGAGCAGTGATAGCCCGAACGGTTAAAGAGCCGGCCGAAAATCAGTGAGGCAATCCTGGCATGTACAAATGAGATTTTCAAAAACTTACGTACATATTTATCACTAGCTCGACGGTGAAGGAAAACATCGTGAGGAAACCCGCAGGTCTCAGAATTAATTCTGAGACATGTGTAAACAGACCCGGTCCGGCGATGGGCTCACCACCTATCACGTTTAGGGGTCCAATGTATCTCGTGAAATGTGGGTATATCCAGTAATAGAATACCTCTGCCTACCCCCTCGGGGATGAAAGGCGTGAGATTATATATATTATATATATATTATTATTTATTTTAAGATTTATGTATATCGAAAAAAAAAAAAATTGTCAAGGAATAATGTATGTTCACTCACGAATTAGGTGCTTTCTGTTTCTCTATCTATAGTCATTGTTAGAAGTGCATGTGATAATTTTAACTAAAATCAATTATAATATAAAACGTTACTGGTTTACTTTAAAAACTATTTTTTATTTATGAACAAACATTTTGGTGCCGAAATCAGGGACCTTTGGATAATGATATATACCTTATATCCTTTATACATCGCGTAACAAAATTAGCGCAATTCCTCATACACCCCAATTAGTATATTAATATAAAAAAATATGATGCGTTCGTACTTTAGTTGTGTCCAACCAATTTTCTTAAATACAGAGCAATAAATTCAGCTATGCTAACTCGTTTTTCGGAAAAATTTAACACATATTAAAAATAGCTGAAATCGATTATGTAGTCGATACTGAACAAACTAATTTCAGGAATTGCGCTTATTTTGTTACATATTGTATATCAGTCTTTATCATGTTATTTTTTTAAAACTAACATATTTGAAAAGGCTGTTTTTGACATTGATATAAAAGTTTTTTTTTTGTGGAAGGTCAAAAGAATGCATATTTAAAATTGAGAAAAGTAATTCTAATTCTTAAGAAAATTCTGAGAAAATGTGTCCATTTTTATTTCACCTCTACTTTCAAGGGAATTATTTAAAAAATATGTTACATATCGATTGGAATAAATTATGTACTAGGTAGATACTTGAATAGGTCGTGGACGTCGTGGTAAACTTAGGAATGTTTCAAATATGTATAAACTTAGACACATATGAACACCCATTATCTTTAAGTATTTGCATGCCAGTTATGGCTAAATTTGAGATACTAACCTTACTCTAATATGACGACCTAATACTAACCATATTTAAAGCAAATAAATGAATCTGAATCTGAATATGTAACTACTTATAACATGCATTATGCCACACTGGGGCTCGGGCGTGACGTCACACACTTGTTCTGTGCGAAAATTTAGAACCGTGATTGAAACGATTAGCAGAACCTACAAAATAATTCAATATAATTTTATTCCATTTTTTTTATGCCTAGGATGGGCTGAGTCCTTTATCAAATGGTATTTCACATTCTTAAAACAAATTAATTTAAATTTTTGATATTGTTTTGTTCAAAGAATGAGATACCTTTTTGAAAGTTGTTAGTGAATGGCCCTGGAAACTTTGATTGATTGTAAGTGATTTTTATCAGTTTTTACCGGTTATTTGACGATATTTATGATATCGTTTATTACCGATTGGTAGTAACGTAACATCTTTAATTAAATCAAAATATTTGAAGCGTTTTGATTGGATAGAGAAGACATTAAATATTTTTATGTTTAGTTTAATTCTGATTTCATTTAGAAACTATTTTTGTATAAATTAACATTAATGATTATGGTAGTTTTATTAGCAAAATTGGAAGCTGTGTTCCTAGTGTACTTAATAAGTGTAAGAAAGATATGATTGCTTTCTTCCTCCTAAATATCAGAGTGCCTGTAAATTGTCTTAATATTTAGAACTCACTTTTATGTAGTTCCTAACACTCGCAACTAACTCACAAGTACACAACACTCACTTTAGAATGCAAACGCGCGCTCTCTGCCACAGCTCGTGCCGACCAAGTGCCGACTGCCGCGCAAGGTGACTCGCTTGGGCACATTCTCCCGCGAGCATGCTCGCCGAGCATATAAGCTCGGCTCGGCTTTTACCCAATACATTTATGGGTAGAGTTTTTGGTGCCTGATTGCACCCTGTGAAGTCTTATTTCATTGTTCAGAACGGTTTGCGGATTTTTGTTTGCGGGTCTTTTTATCTGAAGTGTCAATACAATACAATACAATAATTCTTTATTGTACACCAAAAACAATACAATATGGATACCAACATTAACTAAAGTTCAATAGGCGGTCTTATCGCTTTTAGCGATCTCTTCCAGACAACCTTAGGATGGATGAAACTGAGAGATTAGAACTACGGTAGACGGTGCACTTTATATTATTAAACATACTCTTACATAGGTATTACTACATAAATAAATATAATAATGTTTTTAAAACGAAAACTGTAAAAATCAATAATAATTTAATGTTCAGTGATTGGGCGACGGTGAGAATTTATAAAAGCAGACAAAGATTATATGAATTATGCGAGGAAAGGACGTATAACACTAGTGATGCCTTTTGCAATTATGTTCGTCAATATTCAAAAATCTTTATACGTATTTGTACCGCGGCTAAAGCTAACCATGTAAGTAATAAAATCAAAAATAGCACAGACATTGTAAAAACTACATGGAAAATTATAAATAGCGAGACTGGAAAATTAAGATCTCAACATTTTGACTTTCAGTTGAAGGTTAACAATAGAATTTTAAGAAATGATAAAGATATATCTGAAGTGTTTGTAAATTTTTTCTCTGATATTCCAGTCTCGACGACCAAGTCACTTGACTCGTCGCCCGCACTCGCTGAATCGCTACAACAAGAACATACCGCTGCATGTAATACAGGCAATTTCGTATTCGATCATGTAAATCCTTGGGACATCCTAAAAGCATTCAAATCAATACAAATGAAAAATACTGCCGATCTCGACGGCTTATCTGTAAAAATCATATCATCCATAATAGACTTAATTGCCTCACCTCCAGCTTGTTAATTTAATAAATGCGTTGATGATGGCGTATTTCCTGATCTGATGAAACATAGTAAAATTATTCCATTATTCAAAGCCGGTAGTAGATTAGACCCCTCTAACTTCAGACCAATATCAATTCTACCGACTCTTAGTAAAATTTTTGAGAAAATCATTCTATATCAGTTGAGTGCACATTTTTCTATCAACAGTATAATGTCTGTAAAGCAATTTAGATTTACTAGGGGTCGCTCGACAACCGATACCGGTGTTGAGCTAGTAAATCATGTTTTTGATGCCTGGGAGAAATCGCACGATGCTGTTGGGGTTTTCTGTGATTTATCTAAGGCATTCGATTGTGTCCATCATGAAATTCTCATCAGAAAATTACGTCATTATGGCGTACAAGGCCGCGCTCTTGATTTAATAAAGTCCTACTTGAGAAGCCGGATACAATGTGTTGATGTAAACGGTTCAAGATCGTCTGGATCGGCGGTTTGTATTGGTGTACCGCAGGGCTCCATTTTAGGCCCATTTCTATTTCTGGTTTATATAAATGACCTACCCAACCGAGTGCAGCATGATATTGTACTGTTCGCAGATGATACATCTCTACTTTTTAAAGTTAAACGACCTATTAAGTCTTATGACGAAGTGAACAGTGCAATTAATGATGTTGTCAGTTGGTTTAACGTTAATAATTTTCTTCTCAATGAGAAAAAAACTAAATGTGTACATTTTTCTTTATCAAATGTTAAACGAACTTTAAACTCAGTTACAGTTAAAAACGAAAAATTAGAATGTGTAAACACTACAGTATTTTTTTTAGGAATAACTCGAGACTCTAAGTTACAGTGGGGACCACACATTGATACATTGGCGAAAAGGCTCAGTTATGCTGCATATGCCGTAAAAAAATACGTAATATGTCAAGCGTAGAAACAGCTAGACTTGTTTATTTCAGCTGCTTCCACAGCTTGATGTCATATGGCATTCTACTGTGGGGGAATGCTGCTATGTTCAGAGAAAATTTATTTTGCAGAAACGAGCCATTCGTGCAATTTATAAAATGGGGTCTAGGATGTCTCTAAAGGAAAAATTCAAGGAAATTAATATACTGACACTGGCGTCACAGTATATTTACGAAAACGTATTGTATGTTAAAAAGAATATATCACTTTGCAAAAAAAAATAGTGTATAAACACTAGAAATAAGAATGAACTAGCTGCTTATGTTGGTCGATTATCTAAAGTTACCAAATCATATAAGGGTCAATATATACGCTTTTACAATAAGATTCCTATTGCATTTCAAAATTTGCCTCTTGACAAATTTAAAACAATAGTTAAGCAAACATTGTATAAAAAAGGCTACTATAAAATTACCGACTACTTAGTAGACCAAAATGCATGGGTTTAACTGACTCAGCGCTATGTAAGGCTATTCATTATAATTATTATTGTGAACCATATTTACTAGTAAGACATGAGACTAAAAAGAGATGCCCTTGAGTTTCTTGCTGGCTCTTCTCGGGGTACTGCATTTGGAACCAGCAGCTCGTCGGTGGAGATGGGCTGCTGTTTACATTTAGCCAATCCTCATGGACGAGTTTAGTGTGCCTTGTTTATATTGACATTTTAAAGTGTATTTTTATACCTACTGAAATAAAAGAATTTTTACTTTGACTTTGACTTATTGGTATAAATATATACATAATATATATTAAATAAATTAACAAGAATAGAAAATACTTACAGACATTCACAAATACTTGAGGATAAAAAAATAATAAAAATAATAATGCAAAGGTAATAATAACATAAATAGAGCAGAAAATACACTAATATAAAGAGGTAAGTTTTGTGTGTTTGTAAAGAATAAAATCAACAATACAGGACCGATTTTAAAAATTCTTTTTACAATGGAAAGCTACATTATCAGGGAGTAACATAGGCTATATTTTGTTCCCACGGGAACGGGAACTACGCAGAGAAACCGCACGGAGCAAGAAGTAGACTATATTTTTTACGAATCTGTGCAATTAAGAGGGTATTGTCTTTTCATACCTACCATCTATTCCAAAAGTGACGTTTTGCTCCTCAAAACAGGGAGCAAAGTGAGTCTTTTCCGATAGGATTTTAATAAGTGCGAATAAAACTGTTTTGAATTTGGAATTAAAAATATCCCTCAACATTCTTAGCCCAAGAGATTAACAAAATAAGTTTACATCTGGTTGGCGCCACTGTGGCATAAGTACTATAACAAAACATTAGTTCCATTTTTCGCCGCCTTAGGCTGACAAGGCTGAATGGCGTTCGATGGTTGTGCCACACTGTCAGAAAAATTGCTGTGGCAATGCGCGCGCTTTCGTACTTATTTTTCACAGTTCGCATTTTTTTTACGCTAAATTTCCGAATTCCAACTTCGAATTGTTTTGTGTATTTTATATTTTAAAAAGGAATTCAAGTAGCAGTGACTGCAGTGATACGGAAAATATTAAAAAAAGAAGAAAACAACGCCATCAATAATTGTTCTCATAGAGAGATATGTAAAGCAGAGTGTATCATTCGGTCGCAAAAATATTTTTACCTTGGGCTATGTACTTTAAACCCCTTACTTCGTTCATGATTCTACATTAGAATCCCTCACTATGTTTGGGATTCTATCCTAGAATCATTCACTATATTCGTAATTTTAAAAAAGCCCTCGCCGTAAAAATATCATTTTGCTCCGTTATGACACAATCTACGTGCCTTTTACGGTTAAGTTTTATAAAGTCTGTTTTTCTGATGATTAACTAATGTACCTAGTTACTTACTGGTTTTGATAGTAAATACTATAAGTAGGTACCTACTCATACAAGAGGTAAAATTTTGTACTTATTTTTTTGTTTCTTGTAATTTGGCATACCTACCTATATGATTTAATAAAAATCTACTCACCTATAAATGTAAGTAGGTAGGCTATAAATGTAAGTACCTACGTACATTTTCCTTGGCTAATATATTTTATAATTATAAACCTAAGCGAAACTTCGCTTCGAAAGGATGGTTAGCTTAGTACAAAACCCGTCTTGTAACTAAATGCAAGCACAATAGGATTGTCTATTGTCATAGAAGGACCGTGGGACACTGATGCTTGACAGGTATATGGGTTCATCATCATCAACACTAATATTGATTATTGTTGATGATGATGAACTGATTTACAAAATACTTTGTAAACATTGGTTTACAAAATACTTTGAGAGGACTCTCTTCAAAAAATGCTCCTGATAAAAAACTTACTGTTTAAACACATTTTTGTTTTTTTGCTTTCAATTTTGTAAACTCAGATCTAAAAATTACTTTAATAAAATTAATTCCAGTAAAATGCACACGCCTTTTATTTCTTATGTTGTCAGGGGTATTCCACTTTTGGAAATACCCGCGCTTCACCTCTATCTATCTTTGGACCTCTTTATAATATATTTTATATTGAGGGATTAAACAATTAAACGAAATAAAAAATAGCAGAGGTGGTTTGACTCCCGAGCGTGCGAGGGTATATGAAATTGGCGTTTAGTCTTGAGGTGCAAACTATACTACTAGCGAGGACTTGAGGTGCAAACTAAACTACCTACCTATACTGGCGTACTTTTAGAGAATGAGAAGTGAAAAATAATTTATTCTTGCGAACACTCTTCAAAAAATACGCCTGATATAAAACTTACTCTTAAAACTCATTTCTGTTTTTTTGCTTTAAATTTTGTCAACTCAGATCTAAAAATTCCTTTAATATGTCACAGATATATACAGATATATAGAATTATATA
This sequence comes from Ethmia dodecea, assembly GCA_963855545.1. NCBI lineage: Eukaryota > Metazoa > Arthropoda > Insecta > Lepidoptera > Depressariidae > Ethmia > Ethmia dodecea. The sequence continues at coordinate 956,880 of OY979453.1, forward strand.
TTTATATACATACATAATCTCACGCCTATTTCCCATTGGGGAAGGCAGAAACAACAGACTGCCACTTGCTACGAACCTGGCAGATCTCTCGTGCTTCCTCCACATCCATCGAACGACTCATGCATGCTCGTCGGTTTCGGGTACTATTTATCTGGCTTTTCTTCAACACATCGCCGATCTGGTCGATGTAAGTACGCCTAGGTTGCCCTCTACCGACTCGCCCATTCAAAACACTCTTGTATATTTGTCTCGTTAGACGACTTTCATTCATCCGATCAATGTGACCAAACCACCTCAGCAGTCCTCTTTCAATCCCAGTCACTATATCATCTTTCAAGCCGCAACGCTCTCGGATCACACTATTTTTCACTCTATCTATCAATCTTACTTCACTAATGCTTCTTAAATTTAGACTGCATTTATTCTACTTTCATGCTCCTTAGTCACATTCTCGCTCCTCTTAAAGGAGTGCAAAGCTCCGTTAATCATGTTCCCTGCATTCAGGGTGAATGCCTTTCAATATCACTGTCAATTATATATATATTACTAGCGACCCGCCCCGGCTTCGCACGAGTGCAATGCTAACACTAAAACCTTCCTCTTGAATCACTATATCCATTAAAAAAACCGCATCAAAATCCGTTGCGTAGTTTTAATGATTTAAGCATACAAAGGGACATAGGGATATAGGGACAGAGAAAGCGACTTTGTTTTATACTATGTAGTGATAGTGATAGTGATATATATTCCTCTTAGTTCTCTTATTATTTCAATCAAAACTAGGTACTTACTTAGCCACATACCTACTTCTGTAATATTTGAATTGTGATATAGACGAAATTCACACGAATACTCAAGATTATCTTACGACATAGTCAGCATACAAATGCAAGGTCATGTATTATATCATTAGCAAAGCCATCATTATACCGTTGGTACAATAAGTTGAATCCGGAACCTTTACTTATGTAATTATTACGTGTAGGCACTCGCTAATTTGCCATAAAAGAACTGGGTCTAAAAGCCCGCTTCTCATGCTAATAAATAATCAGTGGGGCACGGGTTCAAATCTTGGCATGTAGCAATGAGTTTTTTAAAACTTACGTACATATTTATCACTACCTCGACGGTGAAAAAAAACATAGTGAGGAAACCCGCATGTCTCAGAATTAATTCTGAAACATATTATGTAAGAGACCCGGTCCGGCGATGGGCTCCCCGGGGTCGAATCTTCTCGTGAAAAGTGGGTATTTCCGGAAATGGAATATCCCAATATCAGGGATAAAAGGCATGAGATTATCTTATTTATTTTAATTTTTTTAAGGATCGATCTATCTAGTTTTCCAAAGAGTAGCATCTTAAGCAGCTCTGCACGTGGCCATTTTTTACTTGCAAATAAAATACCTATTCAAAATCTTGTTCTTCACAAAAACTAGTTTTAGAGGAACCAACATAATTATTATTATAATTTTTTGTCAAAGTTCTAACTGGCTAGTGTTTTTACAATGAAATAATTTAATTCAACACAGGTATCAAGGCTGTTTCGATTTTAGAATACTATAATAGTCTTTCCAAGCGTTATCTGTGATCAATATATTATGTAAATATAAAAATCTGGTATATAATGGCCGGAAATCGCTCTACGCGCGTACGAAATTTGTCATCGGGAAATGTTTTTTTTTTCTCAATCGTTTATAATACTTTCAAATCTTGTTATTGTACGTCTCTCATACCTGACAAAATGTACCAGAGTATTGTGGCAATTTATTTCTATGTAAGTATTTAACGTGTCTACCTATAAAATATCGTTTGTTTACACTGAATAGTTAGATCTAATTCACTATATTGCCGTTCAGTTTTGTAGTTAGTTTTAATTGAAAATTTTTGTTAGAAATCCTTACATAATATGTTTACATCCTGACAAACTTGTGCGTTATAATATTAGTAGGTATATATTATTTATTTAGCAAATAAATTATGTCATGCACATTATAAATTTTAAGTCACAAAATATTAAACCTAAATACAAACTTTATATATGTACTTACCTAATTTTAAATTCATCAACATTAACATAAATCTATAAAGTAGTCCTCTCTTCTACTATTGCTGTACCATGTACAGGGTCCATAAATTGATCTCACTCACTAAACCGTATATTATGTAAACTTATGGGATGCAATAAATGATTGAGTATTGAGTATATTATAACAGTCAATGAATCCACAAACGCTTCGTCAAAAACACATTGTTAGGTTAGTCAGTATCCTAGAGAAATGATACAATAAACATTGTACCCTAGTGATTTTGCCACGGTTTTCTCTACAATTTTGCTTAGTGATATTTACCGTTTCCGAATCACATGTTAATTATGTATTTACTTTTAATTTGTTGGTACTCTAAGTCGATAAGAGAAACTATGTTTGTATTATTTATGATACATGACTGTCTGTTACCAAAATAAAACAAAATAAAAAATAAAAATAAATTTTAAAAAATCCATTCAAAATAAGTACCAGTGATACTGCCTTCCACTTGTAACTAGTTTTATGCACAAGACCTGTTTACCTTTCAAATTACTCAAAAATAAAAGAATGGGTAGTTTTTACCCACGCAAGCTAGACTTTAAAAAAAATAGTAGTCTGAAAAAACAATTATAATTATGGTATTAACCTTTAATCTAAGCCTAAAATCTGTATTTCCTTCAATTTACTTTAGCGATTTCACTAAAAATTAATCCAGAGAAGAACTAAGGTAGAGCAGGGTTTATTTAAAAAAATAAAATCTATAAAGGTATGTTGCCTCGTTATTGTAAAATAATTTCACTAGTGTCATAACTTTTGTCAATTGTCTAGACTTCATATAATACTACTTGACAATCTTAGTTATTAAATACAATTTCCTTACTAAAAGTTTCAAAATAAATTTAAAGTATCAGCGCCATCTTGGGTATTCCGCCATGTTGGTTTTAGAAGGTAATCATGAATAGTCATCCAAACTAAACAAAGTTTCAGCTCAATCTATTAGATATCTGCTTCAAAATGAAGTTTGAAGATTCCACCAGAGGATACATACATTACAAGTTAAATAAGAGCTTTTACTACGTCGTAGAGCAGTGATAGCAGAGCCGGCCGAAAATCAGTGAGGCTCGGGTTCGAATCCTGGCATGTACCAATGAGTTTTTCAAAACTTACGTACATATTTATCACTAGCTCGACGGTGAAGGAAAACATCGTGAGGAAACCCGCATGTCTCAGAATTAATTCTGAAACATGTGTAAACAGACCCGGTCCGGCGATGGGCTCACCACCTATCACATTTAGGGGTCCAATGTATCTCGTGAAATGTGGGTATATCCAGTAATGGAATACCTCTGCCTACCCCCTCGGGGATGAAAGGCGTGAGATTTTTTTTTTTTTACTACGTCGTTCAAAAAGTAGTGAGAATGACGTAGTAATGGGAGGTACTTGAAGAAAAAAATTAGTGTAACGGAAAGATTAGGTCTTTATCATAATACCCTCAAATAATTAGCTTTCTATCTTGTCTGTGTCAGTTGTATTAATTATTTGTTTGTGACGTGTCGATAACTCGTGCTAAAACTGGATAAAATTGAAATTCGTGCGGTGACAAAATACTTTTGCTTGAAAAATTTTACTACGGAACAAATTTTTAAAGATTTACGTGAAACATTGGGGGAGTCGGCTCTTCCATATTCCACAGTGGCTCGGTGAAGTGCAGAGTTTAAACGTGGTAGAACATCGGTTAAAGATGACCCGCGCTCGTGCCGCCCTTCGACATCAGTCACTCAGGAAATGATCGACAAAGTCCAAAAAAATTGTTCTGGATGATGATGATGATAATGTCTACGCCGAACAAATAAAAAAATTACGTCAAGAAACTCTTAAAAAGCGACGAGGAAAACTAGCAGAAAAAAGTTTTGTTCCATCAAGACAACGCGCCAGCGCACAAGTCTGCAGTTGCCATTGCAGCAATCCAAGATGCTGGCTTTGAGATCCTCGATCATCCACCATATTCACCGGACTTAGCCCCTAGTGATTTCTACCTATTTCCGCATTTGAAAGAGCACTTGAGAGGCACAAAATTTGAAGATGACGAAGTGAATGCCACCGTAAACGATTTTTTAAGTACTCAAGATAAAGATTTTTTTTAAAAAGGGAATTTTGGCTCTAGAAAAAATATTTGCTAAATGTATTGACCTAAAGGGTGATTACGTCGAAAAATAAGATAATATTGAATAAATTCATTTTCTAACATAGCTATTCTCACTACTTTTTGAACACCCCTCGTAATACGAGGCTTTTGGTACAGGGTCTGAAATCCCTCTGTGGGGATTCTAGAGCCTGTGTCAGAATTAATGGCGCTAACACAGACTGGTTTGACATCTCTGTGGGTGTTAGACAGGGTTGTGTAGCATCGCCATGGCTTTTCACCCTTTTCATGGATAGCTGTTTGACAGATTTGAAAGAGCGAGATTGTGGAGTACGAATGGGAGAGGTGCGTGTCAAATGCCTGTTATACGCCGATGATCAAGTAATACTTGAACCATCGGCGTGTAAGTTGCAGGACACTGTAACTCTTGTGAATGAGGCTTTTAAGAAGAAAGGCATGAAAGTGAATGTAAGCAAGACGAAGGTAATGGTTCTGGAGAAAGATAGGGACATGTCTGAATGTGATATTATGATTGAAGGCGAGAAAGTAGAACAAATTTCCGAGTTTGTTTATTTGGGAAGTAAGTTTACAAGAGACGGAAAGTGTGACAGTGATATTGAAAGGAGGGTGAATGCAGGGAACATGATTAAAGGAGCTTTGCACTCCTTTATGAAGAGCCACAATGTGACAAATAAAGCACGTCTGGCTGTACATGATGGTGTGTTAGTACCTACGTTGATTTATGGCAGTGAGTGTTGGGCATGGCAGAAGAAGCATGAAAGTAAATAAATGCAGTCGAAATGCGTTCGTTAAGAAGCATTAGTGAAGTAAGATTGATAGATAGAGTGAAAAATAGTGTGATCCGAGAGCGTTGCGGCTTGAAAGATGATAGTGACTAGGATTGAAAGAGGACTGCTGAGGTGGTTTGGTCACATTGAGCGGATGAATGAAAGTCATCTAACGAGACAAATATACAAGGGTGTTTTGAATGGGCGAGTCCGTAGAGGACGCCCTAGGCGTACCTACATCGACCAGATCGGCGATGTGTTGAAGAAAAGCCAGATAAAGAGAGACCCGAAACCGACGAGCATGCATGAGTCGTTTGATGGATGTGGAGGAAGCACGAGAGATCTGCCAGGTTCGTAGCAAGTGGCCGTCTGTTGTCTCTGCCTACCCCAATGGGAAATAGGCGTGAGATTATGTATGTATGTATGTAATAAGAGGCTCTGTGGCCCTACTGCTTACCTGAGTCCGGTCCTGCTTCCTCGCCGGGTCTGACGCTCAGATGAATAACGTTTAAAAAGTGGCAATGTCACTCAGATGTGGAAGGTGGTACGCCGCGCACGATCGTGATATTTTACAATTATCTGTGTGTTGATGGTAATTTTTAGTGAATTTTAACAGGTAAGTTGTTACTACCTACTAAAAAACAGTATATATTTTTTTAGGTATATAAATAACTAGCCCGCAGTTTCACCCGAGTAGTTCCCCATCCCGTGGGAATACGGGTATAAAATATAGGCTGTGTTATTCTGATGTATAAGATATATAACTGTAAAGATGAAACTTTACAGTCGAAATCCGTTCATTAGTTTTTGCATGAAAGAGGAACTAACATCCATACTCACAAACTTTCGCGTTTATAATATTAGTAGGATAAATAAATGGAAATGGTGTAATATATAGTCAGAATAATGTTTATAACATTACATTTTAACAGAATAAACGAATAATAAATAAACCTAAAACTAAATACCTTAAGAAATTAAATTTATATATATATATATATATATATATATATATATATATATATACATATATAGTATACCTAACTAAAATATATTATTAAAAGGAGTCCCTTTAGGCAAAGTCCCGAAGATACTGGCAGCGTTCCCCCTTTGAATAGCTAGACTAATTCTTTGTCCTAGGTAGCTGCCAGTTCTTCGGTCTCCTCCTGTGATGTCGACTAACCTTTTTGTTATTTCCTTAAAAAGGCTTAAAGCGCTAGGACCCCACGGACCAAGGGTCTCGACACCGAATGGGACAAAATTGTATTCGGAGCCTAGACCCCTGTGTTTGGATACTTTAGCTTTTTCAGCCGCTTCACAAGCCGCACCACAATTCACATACGGTTATTTAGTCCCAAACTAGGCAGGGCCTGTACTATGGGTACTAAACAACGAATAAACATAGTTAAATAAACATTAAACGACCAGACACGACATCAGACGTGTTGAAAAATTTTGGCTGCGAGCGGGGATCGAACCCGTGACCTCTGGCTCAGAAGGCAGGGTCACTACCAACTAAGCCAACAGGCCCGTCTAATAAAAACCCGAATGTGAAAAAATTGTATCCTTGTAGATATACTCCACCAATTTATACTGTTAGAGAGTGTATTACTAGAGGTGTAGTTTTTCGTATATTCTGTAGAGTAAAAATATTTCTCTGATTCAGGTCATTTTTCTGGTATATTTGGGTTTAAAAGATTGTATACTTACTTAATTAAGGTATTTTTTGTATTATTTCAAAAAATTGGCCTAAAATCATTTTGTAAACGAAGCCCTTTCATACTATAGGTATACTTATAACTTCCCATTTCAAGCTATGTTGCTCCGAAATAAAGATCATTTTTAAAAATATTACATTTGCAAGGCGATAAGCCTATTTCAAACTAGCTTTTACCGGGGTTGAATTTTGCAAAATCCTTTCTAGTGGATTCCTACACTGTATAAGCTATCTATGTGCAAAATTTCAAGTCTGTAGACCCAGTTAATATCACCAATCAGACAGTCACTTTATCATTTTATATAAGTAATAATTAAATAGATTTCAAGTCGATAGATGGCATTATTATTTGCTAGATAGTTTACTTAATATCTTTCAAACCGGTTTTATTTTATCACTGACTGAGAATCTATTTTCTTATTTAAAATACGAATAAATTAATTTTAAGATTATCACTACATAGTATAAAACAAAGTCGCTTTCTCTGTCCCTATATCCCTATGTCCCTATGTATGCTTAAATCTTTAAAACTACGCAACGGATTTTGATGCGGTTTTTTTAGATAGAGTGATTCAAGAGGAAGGTTTTAGTGTTAGTATTGTACCCGTGCGAAGCCGGGGCGGGCCGCTAGTAATTAATATAATTTAATTAATCTAATTTTAATATGGATGTATAAAAATAATTGCGTAATTATAAACAAAATATTTCTTCCAACGCATCACACCGAGGCAGGGTTTCCAATAAGCTGGCAGCATTTCCTCTTTGTATTGCCAAGCTTATTCTTTGGCAAAAATAGCTGCCAGCCCTTGGGTCACGGGTTGTCTCGATGAGACGTGCTGAAAGATCCTTGACAAAAGCTTTAGCCTCTGGGCTCCAAGGACCCATCGTCTCAACAGCGAACGGCACAAACATATAACAACAACTCAGACCCGCATACTTTCGCCTCTTTATTATTTCAGCAGATATTGCAGCCGCTAGATAGTTAAGTTTAAGGTTTTTGTGTTTACCACTTTGGTACGAAACCCTATAAATTAATAAAAAGTTCATTACCCCATACAGGACTTGGCGTTCAAGGTGACACCAACCAGCCTCTGTCACCTTTTAGGCAGGTAGTGCCTACAAGTAATTAATTAAGTTACCTTACTTTTCAAAAACTTACGTACCTACATATTTATCGCTAGCTCGACGGTGAAGGAAAACATCGTGAGGAAACCCGCAAGTCTCAGAATTAATTCTGAGACATGTGTAAACAGACCCGGTCCGGCGATGGGCTCACCACCTATCACGTTTAGGGGTCCAATGTATCTCGTGAAATGTAGGTATATTCAGTAATGGAATACCTCTGCCTACCCCCTCGGGGATGAAAGGCGTGAGTTTTTTTTTATTTGTTATTTTTTTTTATTTTACCTTACTTTGTCAGTTTCGAGTTTACAGTAACTTCACTGTTCTGTGACAACTAATTATACAAAACTGAAATCAGTGTGAAAATAAAATGGCACTCGGGGACTGCCGCGGTAAAGCTATTGCATAGCATTTTGTATCAACAAGACTGCCGAAAAGAAACGACGTTAGACAATGCAAGGCCTTCAAGCCACACGGGTGTTATTTAAATGGTTAGCAGAGTATTCGTATTTTTGTAAGCAGAAAAATATAATCTGTAAGCAGAAATAGCTAATTGGTCAGCAACTCATGGCCAGCAAACATTACAAAACCTATCAGCATTTTATGTCATTCTGGATGGCTGTAATTATTTTTGAGCTGCAATGAGCTGGTACTGTTTAATAAAATTTTGACTAAGCACTCAGAGGGGAAGCCAAAAAATATTTTTAGATATTGTAAAAGTAGCAAAAATAATCTTAGCAAACTTGTCATGCGCACAATGGGCGCATTCCATACCAAGATTAAGAAGTACTTTGGATTATGCAACTTTTATCTCGGACTCGGACTGGGACTCGGACGCCGGGTCCGAGTCCTAGTCCGAGTCCGAGTCCGGGTCCGGGTCCGGGTCCGGTTCCGGTTCCGGGTCCAGGTACGGGTCCGGGTCCGGGTCCTGGTCCGGGTCCGGGTCCGGGTCGGGGTCCGGGTCCGGGTCCGGGTCCGAGTCCGACTCCAGGTCCGGGACCGGGTCCGGGTCCGAGTCCGAGTCCGAGTCCGGGTCCGGGTCCGGGTCCGGGTCCGAGTCCGGGACCGGGTCCGGGTCCGGGTCCGAGTCCGGGACCAGGACCGGGTCCGGGTCAGAGTCTGGGTTCGGGTCCGGGTCCGAGTCCGACTCGGACTCGGACTCGGACTCGGACCTCCGTGCCCGTCGGAGTGGGGAGCGTGAGGTTTTTTTCGTTACGGAATTTCTGGATTCGGTCCCCGCGCTCAAGGCTCGCGATAGAAGCTATGCAATAGCTTAATAATCTTTGCGTGGTACAGTGAAGGCCAAATTCAAAGTCATACGTAGATTTAAAAAAAATAAGAGTAGAAGAAAGATCTTAAGAATGTCAATTGTGAAAAGTGATAGCTTCGTCACCTTTTTCGAAGATTCTACTATATTTAGAAACCTTATAATTATATACACCACAACATCGTATAAAACTAAGTCGCTTCGATCTTTAAATATAAGCAACGGATTTTGATGCGGTGTTTTTTGATAGATAGAGTGATTCAAGAGGAAGATTTTTACTATGTATACCATATGGTTGATATGGTATAAGGAGAAGCGAGGGTGGGTAGCTAGTAGGTAGGATTTCATCCCCAACCATAAAATATACCAACCTAGCATATATCCAAGAGTTTCTTGCTGGTTCTTCTCGAGGTACTGCATTTCGAACCAGCAACTTGTCAGTGAAGATATTCTTTGGACCCCTAAACGTGATAGGTGGTGAGCCCATCGCCGGACCAGGGGGTCGATTTTTGAATCTCACCAAGTGACTAATTCTCACCGATGTGAGTGATTTCCGAAAGTTCGTATTTTTGAAACTCATCGGTGACTTACCCACTCGTAATGGTAATCACCATGCGATTGTTTTTGACAGTTGACGTATGTGACATCTGCCAAAAGTGCCAAAGTATGTTTTTCGCAAGAATTAGCAGCGGGGCTCGATTGTGATATTTTGTGATTGCGACGATTTATTGAAAACAGCGTGTGACTTTCAAAAATACGGCTTTTGGAAAATGGTGACATAAAAGTCATCGGTGATAATTTTAGTCACCGGTGATTTTGATATCACCAGTGAGATTCAAAAATCGCACTCCGGATCGTTTACACATGTCTCAGAATTAATTCTGGGACTTGCGAGTTTCCTCACGGTGTTTTCCTTCACCGTCAAAGTTTAGAATACCTACCTTGTTATTAGACTATGTTTATAGTTGTGTTTTTAATACCTACAGAAAGAAATTATTTAAAGTGAATTGAAACATTACATTGTAGCGTAAATGACTTGATTAGGTAAACTAGCCCGTAATTAGTAGATAGGTAACTAGTATTTATTGTTGATGTATGATGTTATTTACATTGTAGTATTTTTTTTCTTCCGTAGATAAATAAGAGCTTATTACATTATTCTTTTCTACTATTATTTTTACACAATCAGTTTTTTTTTAATATTTGCTTTGATTAGTATGCAACGCGTAACAGAATAAGCGCAATTCCTCATACATCCGAAGTAGTACAGTCAACAAAGTTGTTAGGGTTACATGGCCAGTAACTAAGAATCCATTTTTCTGGGGAAGTCATAAATAAATCTTATTGATTAATGTTTATTTCGAAAGGTATCTTTGATCCCTATAATTTACCAAAAAATACTATAAATACATTTAAGGCTTTAAGAGAAAAGTGAATCTTATTTTTTGGAAATGTAACACTAACAACTTTGTTGACTGTACCTATACTTATATGAAAAAAAATGATGCTTTCGTACTTTAGTTGTGTCTAAGCGCTTTCATAAATAAAGAGCAATCATAGTACAGTCAAGAGCAAGTCAAGCTTGACACTACCAGTTTAAGCTGAGCTCTGATTTGTACTGCGCGCCATAGAATACAGGGCCGGGTCAAAGTCCAAAGTGTCAAGCTTAGCGTGCTCTTGACTGTACGATTTCCATAGGCAGCACTAAATTCACCACTACGATTTTTGAAGGTCCCCCCTCGATTTCTCAAGGATGACATCATCAGATCGTAATTTATTTATCATGGTACATCCCTTAGAATATCACCTTTCCAACATAAAAAGAATCCTCAAAATCGGTTCATAAGCGAAGAAGTTTATATCATTGTGATTACTAAAATAAGGTAAGGTAAGGTAAGGTAAGGTAAGGTAAAGTAAGGTAAGGTAAGGTAAGGTAAGGTAAGGTAAGGTAAGGTAAGGTAAGGCAAGGCAAGGTACTAATTTATGGAGCGAGGGACAGGAAGTGATTATAAGGCCTTTGTTTATTTTCCATTGGCTAAGAAACAAACCGATTAAGTTTTGAAATCGTTAATCGTCAACTACTTCATTAACACTTGTTAAAACAACAGACGGATGACAGCATAATCATTTCTTAATTGCACATAATATGAAGCGTGTATAATAAATCTTATAATGATTGTAAGTACATAACTATGGTGACTGGCCTCAATTTAGTAAATTTTAATTGCTTTGTTTATTTTTAAAGTTCCGTGGTTCACTTGTCAGTTTGGTTCAGCCGTCAGTTTCCGCGTTTGAACGTTTTTATTGCAGTCTCAAAATTATAAAATACGTATCTTACTAATTATACAAATTTAAGTAGCCTTTTATTAAAAATAAAGAAAAAATTGGTAGGATATTGAGGTGACACAGTGGTAGGAGGACTGACTATACAAAACTGCGATCGAACTAGCTTGTTACACAAGGTCTTGTGTGTCAAGGTTCGTGTTTAAAATAAAAACTATCATTATTTTAGAATGAAATCTTAGTTTTTATAGAACACTATTTGTTTTTGTTTTCAGCTATATAATTTAACCAATTAAACTACTTAGTAGGAAAATAAATATTATAATTTTTTAAATTATAAATTTGAGCAGTGATAGCCCGGACGGTTAAAGAGCCGGCCGAAAATCAGTGAGGCTCGGGTTCGAATCCTGGCATGTACCAATGAGTTTTTCAAAAACTTACGTACATATTTATCACTAGCTCGACGGTGAAGGAAAACATCGTGAGGAAACCCGCAGGTCTCAGAATTAATTCTGAGACATGTGTAAACAGACCCGGTCCGGCGATGGGCTCACCACCTATCACGTTTAGGGGTCCAATATATCTCGTGAAATGTGGGTATATCCAGTAATGGAATACCTCTGCCTACCCCCTCGGGGATAAAAAAGGCGTGAGATTATATATATTTATATATATTTATATATTATAAATTTGTTATTGCGGAGAAACTTTAAGATCCTAAATTCTCAAGGCAATCTATAGGTACTAATATTATAAAGAGAAAAAGTTTGTATTTTTGTATCTTTGTTAAGAAAAGCTTGGTTGACCCCTGGAATAAAAAAATCCTGTAGACACAAACGATTGTTAAAAATAGTTATATCTCAAATAAATAATCCCATTCTCAACCAAAATTATGAAAAGACATTAAAAAAAAACTGTAACCACGTCAAAAAAACTTTATAACATAAAACGAATTAAAAAATCTGATAATATGAACTAAAACTGTTTGGCATATTGTAAAGGAACACACTAATAAACTCAATCGTAAAAGTAAAAAAAATATAAAATTAAATATCAATAATAATACAACTGACGACCCCGTAGTGGTTTCGAATACATTCAATGACTTTTTTTCATCAGTAGCAGTTTGTCGAGACTGTTCATTAGCACCACCGATCGGACGACCAGTAGTCAGTACATCCGAAAACTCTATGTTCTTGCAACCTGTAACTAACAAAGAAGTGTATAAACTAATCCGCAACCTTAAAAACAAAAAAAGCTTTGGTTATGACGAATTGCCCCCTGTACTGATACGCCATTGTGCAGAGGAACTTGCTCCAATATTAACATTTTTAATAAATCAGTCATTTCAGGAAGGCAGTATCCCAGACTTATTAAAAATTTCAGTTATCAAACCCCTCTTTAAAAAAGGTGATGTAACTAATTGTAATAATTACCGACCCATTGCCCTTCTCCCCACTTTTGCCAAAGTATACGAAGCCGCTATGTCTACGCGACTCTACGCATTTTGTGAAAAATATAAAATCTTAAATGAGTGTCAATATGGTTTCAGGAAAAATAGGTCTACGTCACTAGCTGTCTTTAAATTCATCTCCGATACTTTAAATATTATAAACAATAAAAAATATGCATTAGGTATTATGCTTGATATGAGCAAAGCCTACGACAGAGTCTTATATAACATACTCTTAAAAAAATTACATGGTATTGGTGTGAGGGGTTGTGCTTACGAGTGGTTTGCTTCTTACCTTAATAACCGAGTGCAATATGTAGAAGTAGAACACTACAATAGTCTCACAGGCCTTATAGATAGAGTCAAATCACGAAAAGTACAAGTGACCAAATCTATTCCGCAAGGTAGCGTCCTTGGCTGCCTACTTTTCCTTATATACATTAATGATTTGCCACAAATAATAGAGACCCCCTGCACTGTATTCGCAGACGACGTTTCAGTTATTAAATCAGCCAAAAATGACTCGGAAGTAAATTGTCAACTTGACAAAACCTTTTCGACAATAGTTAACTGGCTTAGCGAACATAATCTACAATTAAACTTTTCAAAAACTAAAATCATATAAATAAAACCTTACCAAAAAAAACCATTAAATATAAATTTTTCATTCCAAAATATTACAATAGAATGCGTAAACACATATCCATTATTAGGCATAAATATAGACGGTAATGTAAACTGGAAAGACCATATATCTAAAATCATAACAAAATTATCAAGGTTTACGTATGCTTTATACCAGTTGAAAATATGTACAGATAAAAAAACTGCGCTCTGTGCATACTATGCATATGCACACTCTTGGCTGCAGTATGGCATAGTATTGTGGGGTAACAGTGTTGACGTAGACAAGTTATTTAAGCTACAGAAAAAATGTATTAGAATAATAGTAAATATAGATAATTTTGTGAGCTGCAAACCATATTTTGTAGAATTAGAGATACTGACACTGGCAACAATTTATATATTAGAAGCATGTTTACTAGTCAGAAATAATATACACCTCTTTCCACAATATTCTAGACCGCAGAACCTTAGACCGCAAAGTAGATTAGCCATTCCTTTCTCCTCACTAAAGATGTATCAAACCGGGCCCTACGCTATGTGTGCAAAAATTTATAATAAGATTCCTGGTGCAATAAAAGAGGAAAGTAATCTTCAATTGTTTAAAAAATCTTTAAAAAAATATCTTTATAAGAAATGTTACTACACGGTAGAAGAATTTTTAAGTGAAAATATATAAAATAATAGATGTAAAATAACTAATTAAAAACTGTTTTCGATATGAATATGTATATAAATTACATAACATGTTATTTTCTAATTATTTTCAAATATGTTTATTTTTACCTAGTTTATAAGTAAGTACCTCTTTAGTTTTAGTTTATATTGCTGTGCCCTATCCGGGTCTATGTTAACTATAAAACCTCTGTAAACATAGATAATGCAATAAATGATTGAGTATTGAGTATTGAGTATTGAACAAACTACTTGACCGATTTTAAAAACTCTTTCACCAATAGAAAGCTAAAATATCTCAGAGGCTATTTTATTCCTGTATTCCCACGGGAACGGAAACTACGCGGGTGAAACCGGTAAGAACCGCTGCTCATTTATAAGTGTCCCACAATTTATTGTTATTATTTGCGTTTTCCAGAAGCATGTCGACCATCACCGCAGTTACACAGATCCCCTTGGAGGAGGAGTATCGCAAGCCGACAGGCGTAACAGCGGAGGATATCAGCAAGTTGCGGCAGTGGCTTCGCACTCAGCCCCACTTGCCGGAAGAACACATCACAGGTCGGCAAAAGCTATACAGGGTGTTAGAAAAACGCTATATTTTTTTTGTATCATGTATTACATAATTTTGTACTTAACCTAAAAATCCTCTTCAAACTAAATTTCTGCGGGCGTATTCACGGAGATTTGATACTCGATATTCGACTCGGAATGGGAAAATCTGTCGAAAGGTTTCGAGATGGACTATAGGTACACAGATGTCATATTTGACATAAGGATTCGACAGATTTTCCGATATCGAGTATCGAATCTCCGTGAATACGCCCGCTGAAGCCAGGCAGCAAGGACTGCTTTGCCTAGATTGGCACTAAATACATCGTGAGGAAACCCGCCTATCCCAGAATTAATTCTGAGGCTATTCCCACGGGAATGGGAATTAAGCGGATGAAATTGCGCGAGACGGCTACTTATTTATCATTGTGAAATAGCTTGACTGCGACTTCCGCATTCCGTGGTTAAAAGAAACAAAAACATTTTTTATCTCTCGGGCAGAAAGCGTCAACTTTCGGCCAGCTGCGCTAAACGAAGTTGCCGCTTTCCGCGTCCGTAGAGAAGAAAAAAAGTACACACATTGTAGACCTGGGCCTCGATCTAAGACATTTCTTATTTTACATCCCTAGGTATGTAATATACTATTCTGGCCATATTTCATGCAGATCGGTTCAGCGGTTTAGCTGTGAGGGCGCGTTTCTAGTGTCGTAACGACAGTAGTCGTCCTATTTAAAGTGTCGTGGCTTGTTTAAACAAATGAAGTTGTTCAAATATAGCATGTACGATTACCTGACTGTCGTGGCACGATTCGCTGTATGTCGTCCACGATAAACAGCTTGACACTGTACAGTCGTTGAACGATAAAAATCGCAACGAAACAGTGGAAAAGCCCCCTAACAAACAGATAGAAAACTTTTGCATTGGTAATATTAGTAGGAAAACTAAAAAACGAACAAAACTAAAAAAAAAACAGTCAAATTGAGTACAACCTCCTTTTTTAAAGTCTGTTAAAAAAGAATCTTCGAAATCGGTTGACGTGATATTGAGTTATTCGTCCATTTGTCGCGCACATACCTACTTAATGCAAGACTTATATGGTTTTCTCGTGGATGCCATTTTTAGAACTTGACCAAATTGAAATGGGACTACACGGGAAGCACCAGCTTTCAAATAAAAAAAGAATCATCGAAATCACCCAGTCGAAAGTTCTGAGGTAACAAATTAAATAAAACGCGATGAATTAATTACATCTTCCTTTTTTTTTAATCGATTATAAACGATATAATGGTACCTAACAAGTCGTGATTACGAAATACATAATTAATAGGAGATGACGTTAATAATAAACACCTACTTGATCTTTTACATTGTGAGTAATGAGGTGTAGGCAGCGGAAAATGGCTGTCACATAACCATAACCTTTTGTTAGATCACTTAATGGGTCTAGTGCACGCTATTTGAGACTTGAGTTGTGCAGTCATAGGATCCAAGCAATTTTTTCCTTCAAACAAATCTTTGAGTATTAAACCAACAGGAGACGTCACGCGCACTAGTTTCTTTGCAAAAAAGTCTGCCAATTTCTGCGCGGGGGACGAGGAAACGCCCACAAATAATGTTAAAACAAACGCATTATTGACAAAACAATTAAACACTAGTTTGAACTACTTTGAACACAAATATATTCACCAATCTGAGCACTCTGTGAACTCAAAAAAAATAGTTGTATATAACAGTTATTTTTGGCACAGGGGAACGCCTGTCAGTGGCGTCTCCGGTTGGTTTAATACTCAAAGAAACAAACACACAAAAATTCGACAGAGGTTTCTAACAAATAAAATAAGACGATTAATAATGGCGCAAAAAGTCGCTAAATTTCAAGACGAGTTCAAAAATAAACTTATCTATTAATATTATGAAGAGGAAAGATTTGTAATATTGTATGTTTGTTACGAATAAACTCAAAAAGTACTGGACCGATTTAAAAAAAATCACCAGTGCAAAGCTAGAAGATCCCTGAGTAACATAGGCTATATTTTATTCCCGTATTCCCACGGGAACGGAAGCTACGCAGAACTTGTCATTAATAAACAAAGTAATTTTTAGGGTTTCGCACCCGTTGTTCCGAATCCTCAGGTCAGTTTTTATTATTTGTTCTATTACCTACTTTAGAATTAGAGTATACTCTATACCTACCTAGAATCACTTAAAGTTTGAAACTTGTTGTACAATAACGCTCAAATCACGTTTATTGCGTGGGAGTTTATTTTATTCTGTTTTTTTTTATTTCTTGCTATAGCGGCAACAGAAATACATCATCTGTGAAAATTTAATCTGTCTAACTATAACGGTTCATGAGATACAGCCTGGTGACAGACGGACAGACAGACGAACGGAAAGCAGAGTCTTAGTAATAGGATCCCGCTTTACCCTTTGGGTACTTCCGTACCGTACGGGTTCCCCCTTAAAACACGTTTTTTGTATGGTAAAACTAAGTTTTTGGGTCTCGGTGCAGTGTGAAATTCACTTTACAAAGACACTTTTGTTTGTTTCTACCGTCTATAATAATTATTACACTTAGTGCCTCCTAGTACATATATTAGAGCATTGAGAAGGTCATACATAAACATATGTTAAGTGGCAATAAACGTCGTCACCGCGTCGCGGCGAGTATTGCAAAAACCTGCATATTATTGTGACTTAAAGTACAGTCAAGAGCGCGCTAAGCTTGACACTTTGGACTTTGACCCGGCCCTGTATTCTATGGCGCGCAGTATAAACCAGAGCTCAGCTTAAACTGGACTCGATTCTGTAAACCACCTAAAATTACTAATTTTAAGTTAGCCTATCCTTCTTTATAGAATACGGAAGAAAAAGGACAGAAACAAACCATAGATTATAGAGTAATGTCAAACATGGAAATACCGACTAATTTGATATCTTATCTGTCACTTTTATCCATGACCTCCTTACATCGTTGCTAAAATCGTGTATTTGAATGCGTCCATAAGGTTCAATTTTGTTATTTTGACATTTGTGACGTTGTAAATAATTATTTCTATCCCTGTCCTTTCCAAAGCGGTGGAAGAGAATAGAGATAACTTAAAATTAGGAATTTTAGGTGGTTTGCAGAATCGAGTCCACTGATAGTGTAAAGCTTGACTTGCTGTTGACTGTACATACTCCATCTATTTTTGGTTTTATTTTTATGGAATTACGAAGATTTTGCGACTTCGATGTAAACAAAACTTCTGTACAATTTTGTATGTATGTACCAATAAGCTTTTCAAAAATTACGTAAGTATACAGGCTGACTTTTTTTACCGTCTGGAAAAAAATGTGGTGAGATAGGTAAGTAGGTATAATAGATTCATTTGGCAATGTTACTTCAACAATTTTTTTTTTCTCAAACATTTTTTTTTCTTGCTTTAAGTAATATACATTACTGAATTGTAGTCAATAATACACACTGAAATATTTGAAATAGTATTTTAAAAAGAAACAGGCTCGTAGCTACCATTTATGCGCAATCTACCTACACCCGCCAGCTGCGCGTAGTACTGTGCGTAGTTTTCTAGATTTTGTAAATTGCATTAAATATGAATATATTTAACAATTAATCTCGTATAACTTCGGCTCTAGATACCTTATACGTCATATTTTTTTCACTAGCTCGACGGTGAAGGAAAACATCGAGAGGAAACCCGCAAGTCCCAGAATTAATCTGAGACATGTGTAATACATAGACCTGGTCCGGCGATGGGCTCACTACCTATCACGTTTAGGGGTCCAATATATCTCGTGAAATGTGGGTATATCCAGTAATGGAATACCTCTGCCTACCCCCTCGGGGATAAAAGTGGTGAGTTTTTTTTGTTTGTTTTTTATCATACACAATTCCAATGGCTCTGGTATTATGACCAACTGTAGGAGGTCTATATCCAGCAGTGGTCAAATACAGGCTGATGATGATGCTGATGATATCCCAGTATTCGAACCCTCACGAAAGAGAAGCGGGTTCTTTAACCACTGGGCTATCACTGCTCTCTATATTCTATACATTTATAATAAAACTCTAACGGGGCCGCGTCTGTACCTGAAATATTTTTTGAAAATATTAGTAGTGTAGATAAATCGATGTAGATAATAAAACTCAATTTTTTGAAATTTTTGACTGCCTGTCTGTCTGCGCTGTTGTCGCATCACGCAAAAACTACTAGACGGATTTTTATGAAATTCTGTATGCAGATAACTGAGTATCCGGGTCCACATCTAGTGTACTTTTTATTCCAGAAAAATGTCTCATTCTCACGGGAAAATAAACTGATTAAAAAAAACGTAATACTCCGAAACGATAACAGCTAGAAACTTGAAATATAGTATGTACCTAGGAGTCTTATATTTTATGTCGTAGGCAACCGCTATGAAGGTTTTTTTAAATTCCCACGGGAATGGGAACACGCCACTAGTCAACAATATAATATACCTACTTAACTTTACTAGTTTTGGTCACGACAATAACACTTGAGCAAACATGTTTCAGACCTGGACCTGGTGCTGGCGTATCACTGCAGCGAGAAAAGCTCAGAAGTGGCCAAGCAGGTGCTCGACCTTAACCTCACGCTCAAGACTCTCTTCACCAACTTCTTCAAGGACCGATTTGCAGATGACAAGCTCTTGAAGAGTGCCGTTGTGTGAGTGGCTGAATAAACTATTTTTTACACCACATGCTCGACATTGCCCAATTATATATTCATGCAAATCTCATTATGAACCAGCGGGTTATAATGAGGTTCAGTACAATATTATGATTGGGCGGGTTATAATGAATTCGTATGAAAAAAAAACATTGAGACCTACAGCAAAAATAACTTATTTGAAAATGGAACTGGCCACTACAAGCCATATTAGGTAGCCTTGCTTTTTATTGTCTCGCAAAAGGTGAGAAAAGTTGAGTAGGTATTCTCCTTTGGGATAAAGCTGTTTTCGTCTTGTACGAGCTTCAATCCCTCGCTGCACTCAGGACTCCGTTTTGAAACTCGTAACACCCTCGCTACGCTCGGGATTGAAATTTGGAGTCCCTCGTTTGCTCAGGATTCAGTATCACGCCCGTGACATAAAACAGACCAAGGGCAAATCCAATACTCAAAGGCTTCCGTAGCAGCGTTCAATTAAAAAATCACGTTTCTTGGAAATATTCTGAATATTTTTTTTACTTATTTGCAACGCTACCACATTATTGTAGTTTTTTATTAATAAATAATGAATAATTAATTGAGTTGCATAACAAAGTTATATTTTTGCTTGAGGAAGAAATAAACTTGCTGCTAAAAACATCGTGGCCATTTATATGACCTAAGTAGGTGCATAGTTTGTAAGAATCCATTTTTCAGACAACTTTTCTAACATGGTTTTAGAACATGTTTTCAGGCAAATTCAAAACTTCTTTGGATTTTTTTCATATTATAAAGCCTCGCTGAGGAATTAGTAATTTTAATTACGTAATTAAATTGCTTTTTTTTACCAGTCGACGAAAAATAGAGGGTTATCTGTATGTCTTTCTGTTCGCTCGTTACTTCATCCAGAGTGTTCTTAGCTATTATAGTTCAAGAAAATCTGTCAAGCCGTTTGTGTTGAAATGTATTTTTTGTGCCGGGGGTTTTTTTTAATTTTCAATTTACACTTAGTTATGTTTTTATTTCTAGGCTCATTCTACCTTTGGAGTCGCGCTCACGGGACAATAATTCAGTACTATACGGTCGTCTTGTCGACTACGACGTCCGAAAATTTGTGCTATCAGAAGCTTTGAGGTAACTTCAATAAACAACAAACACTGTATTTGTTTACAATAGTTACACATGAAAAATTACCTCCAGACCATGTGGAACAGAGCCCTGAAGAATAGTAAGACAATAAATCGACAGCTGTAGGATCGATAGCTAACGACATGATATATTATACAATAATCTACTCTATAAAAATAAGTCGGGTTTTCCTTCCTGACGATTTAACTCGAGAACGGCCGGACCGATTTCGATGAAACTTTTTGTGTGGGTTCGAGTGGGTCCAGGGATGGTTTATAGCAAAGAAAATTCAGCATTGCACCCGTGCGAAGCCGGGGCGGGTCGCTAGTATCTAATAGAATAAGCGCAATTCCTGAAATTAGTTTGTTCAGTATCAACTACTTAATCGATTTTCACTATTTTTAATATGTGTAATTTTTTTCCGAAAAATGAATTAGCATTGCTAAATTTAGTGCAACCTTAGGAAATCGTACTGTTATTGCTCTTGATTTAATAAAATTGGTTATACACTACTAAAGTACGAAGGCATCATATTTTTTTTGTATTAATAGGTATGCTAATTTGGGTGGATTAAGCGCATAATGCCACATTCGCAAAATGACACATTCGATTTTCGCAAAATGCCACATTCTCAAAATGCCACATTCGCAAAACGCCACATCGCAAAATGTCACATTATGAGGAATTGCGCTTATTCTATTACGCGTTGTATAGGTACCTAGCGCCCCCTCCTCGGCTTTGCACCGGTGCAATGCTGATACTAAAACCTTCCTCCTGAATCACTCCATCTGTTAAAAAAACCGCATCAAAATCCCTTACTTAGTTTTAAAGATCTAAGCATACATAGGGAAGGACAGCGGGATTCCTCACTAGCTCGACGGTGAAGGAAAACATCATGAGGAAACCCGCAGGTCTCAGAATTAATTCTGAGGCATGTGTAACAGGTCCGGTCCGGCGATGGTCAAAGTAAAAAGTTTTTATTTAATGTAGGAGCTTATAAGTCCTGTTATTGAAAGTCATTGCGACTTCACCGTTTCGGTATGTTTAGTTAAGGAGAAGAAGCTCACCACCTATCACGTTTAAGGGTCGAATATTCGTGTGAAATGTGGGTATTTTCAGAAATGGAATTTTTCTGCTTACCCTCGTGGATAAAAGGCGTGATATTATTTTTATTTTCTTATTTTAAGACTAGCCATCATGGGTCTGGACCTGTGGCAGTACGAAACGGGGACATGGCCGGGGCTGGTCATCATCATAGACCTGGAGCACGTCACGCTTGGTCATATTGCCAAAATTGACTTACAGTCAGTGCAGCAGTTCCTATACTACATTCAGGTCAGTCAGTCATTCCATATAAGTCATCAAAAACTTCATGACCTCAAAACTTTTTACGTGTTTTTTTACGTGTGTAACCCCGCGTGCCTATACCACAATAGTAGATTATACTCCGAGGGGATAAAACACTGTTTTATGTTACGAGAGCGCGATATTGAATCTTGAGCAAATGAGGGACTCCAGATTTAAATCCCGAGCGTAGCGAGGAGGATTAAAACGGAGCCCTGAGTGCAGCGATGGATTCGCCCAAGATGAAAACAGCTATATCCCAAAGTAGAATACTCTACTTTTCTCACCTTTCGCGAGACAATAAAAAGCAAGACTTAAGTAATAATATGGCTTGTAGTGGCCAGTTCGATTTTCAAATAAGTTCTTTTTGCTGTAGGTCTCTATGGAACAATTTTTCATACGAATTCATTATAACCCGCCCAATCATAATTTTGTACTGAATCTCCTTATAACCCGCTGGTTAATAATGACTTGCTTTAGGGCAATGTCGAGCATGTGGAATGAAAACAATATATTAAGAAATATAATAACAGTAATTTAGATATTAAGTAGGCATATATCTCTTGTAAGGTAGATAACAGCAATAAAGCTATTTTATTTATTTCACGGGTCACCCTGTGTAATATCACACCATTTACCATTTCAGGAAGCATTGCTGGTGAGATTGAAGAGCTTGCACTTTATAAACGCGCCGCCATTCATGGACAAGCTGATGATGATCCTTAGGCCATTCATCAAGAAGGCGCTGATGAGCGTGTTGTTCATCCACCAGATCGGCTCCGATACTATAGACAAGCACGTCCCCATGGAGGCGTTACCCAAGGAGGCTGGCGGACAGTTCAAGACTTTGGACCAGGCTCGCGGTATGCTACAAAACTTAGACCCAACACTAATCACAAAAACTTAAAATAAAAAAAAAATCTCACGCCTTTCATTCCCGAGGGGGTAGGAAGAGGTATTCCATTACTGGATATACCCACATTTCACGAGATACTTTGGACCCCTAAACGTGATAGGTGGTGAGCCCATCGCATATTTAGACCCGGGTCTATTTACACATGTCTCAGAATTAATTCTGAGACCTGCGGGTTTCCTCACGATGCTTTCCTTTACCGTCGAGCTAGTGATAAATATGTACGTAAGTTTTTGAAAAACTCATTGGTATATGCCAGGATTCGAACCCGAGCCTCACTGATTTTCGGCCGGCTCTTTAACCATAAAGGCTATCACTGTTCATAAAAAAAAACAACTAAGAAAAGCACCAAAATACTAAAAACTTCTCATCGACTTAAACAAAATACAGCTTCGTTGAGGAATTTTCCTGATACTTCAGCTCCGCTTCACCATATGCGTATGACAACCATAAATTACTTAGCAATCATATTAAAGTTACCGAATCGCAACCCTTGAAATACTTATTCGGTAACCAGATGTGGTCTTTATCATCATTTCCACTTTACCAATAAATGGTGCTTTCCTAAAGCAAATGCACGAGTTACTACAAAAATTATCGAAATTTTAATTATTATTAAATATTAAATTTTGAAGAATCCCCTAGGCTGTACTTCTCTCTACATTGGTACCATTCAGATTGGTGAGATTGCTGAGAGATTGGTATTTGGTACCCTTTCATACAAAAAACTAATTTTTCAAATCAGTCCAGCCGTTTTTGAGTTATCGAGGAACAAACAATGAAAAAAGATTCCGACTAATTGAGAAGCCATATCTTCTTTAAAGTCGGTTAAAAACTATAATTTGCTGCCCAACACCACAGAAGTAGTAGTAAGTCCAACCGGGTTTGCCAGGACACCCCTTGTTTTTTACATGCTTTGACTGTAAGATTAAATAGAAAGGAGTCGAAAATCGCGTAAATTGCTTCGAGAAAAGGATGGTACGGCCGTGCCGCTTTTTGCTCGACTTGGCGGGGGCACTGCCGTGCCCCCGCCTCGCTTGTGCTCGACTTTGGGCTCTATTTTTCCACGATTTAAATACATACAAAATGTGTTTATACTTGACTACCCGCAATATATGTACCTACCTATGTTAGACTACTCAAACCGATTTTGATAAATGAGGTGAGGCTACGTTAGAATGTAGTTGGGTTTTTTAGTTTTTAAAACCACTTTTTTTTATTTGAGCGTCGTCTCGGTCTATGACCATATATATTAGATCGTATTTTAATGCAAATGTTTGTTGACATCAAAGAGATTTAAATATAATAGGGCATAGAGGGGGCATTGGGAATATTTTCTTACAAAACTTTGAAGCCTAAGCGTCATGTCCTTGTCATGTGTTAGTATGAACGCGAGCTGTCATTCGGTCGAAATTGTACTAGACTTATTCCACTTTTGACTTCTAATTTTCCTCGCTTTGTCCTCTCTATGCCTTATTATATTTTAATCTCTTTGGTTGACATGCATTTCCAGATGACATGATAGCCAGATTTAAAGCCAACGCAGATTTCTTCGTGGCGGAAAACAAGAAACGAGTGACGGAGTCGCGGAGACCAGGCCGGCCCAAGACCATCTCGGACATCTTCGGGGGAATCGAGGGCTCATTCAAGAAGCTCGACATCGACTGACCAAAGACTAGTGTTACTTTGAGTTGACAATTATAGTTATTTAAATACATTGAGTTTTTTTGCGTTTCAAATCAAAAACCCGACTGCCTAAAAAGCTAGCTTTTTAGACAGTCGGGTTTTTGATTTTTTAAATAAACATTTTTATTTCAGACTATTTAGTTAATAACCAATCTTAAACCGTTCTCAAGTTCATTTTTGGTTAGGAAATTATGGAAGAGGCTTCTTAAAACATATTTTTTAAGTATAAATCCCGGGATTCCAGAAAATTCTGGAATGCGAAACTAGTCTGTCACATGGTGAAGAAACGTCGTCTTTAGCATGTGGTATTTATTTAAAAAAAGCAGGGGGATTACAGTACATCATTATTATGTTATTTATTATTCATTGGAGAGAAATTTATGAAAAATTAAGAGGAAGTTATTATTTCTAGTTTTTTTTAATATAAAAGTTAAAATAAGTAAATATACCTACACCCGATTTGATTCTTTAATAAAAACAGTAGATTTGTTTAATCCGAAATCCCGGGATTTTTCGATACAAAAGTGCATTCCATAGATAATATTATCCAATACATTAAACGGGCCGATTTTTCAATAGCTAGATAAACAGACAGATAGGGTTTATTCGACAGGTAGCAAAATATTGAATTTTTCAATAGTCGGATAGGACTTATTAGGGTTCCGTACCTCAAAAGTAAAAAACGGAACCCTTATAGGATCACTTTGTTGTCCGTCCGTCCGTCCGTCTGTCAAGACCCTTTTTCTCAGGAACGCGTGGAGGTATGAAGCTGAAATTTATATCAATTACTCAGGTCTACTGTCCCTTGAAGCTGTGAAAAAATCAAACTTCTAAGCCAACGCAATCAAAAGATACAGCCGCTTATGCCGCAAATTTTCGACACTTGCAAGGGAATCAAAACCTACAGGGTGCTTCCCGTGAACTCAGAATCTTGAAATTTGGTACGAAGCAACGTCTTATAGCATAGATAAAGGAAAAATTACGAAAACCATAAATTTGCAAGGTTGTACGGAACCCTCGGTGCGCGAGTCCGACTCGCACTTGGCCGGTTTTTTTTCGAATAACTCCACTACCTGAGGAATAAATCTATTTGCCGCTTTCATCGCCAGATAGCCGCTAAGGGCCGATTTTTCAATAGCTAGATAAACAGACAGATAGGGTTTATTCGACAGGTAGCAAAATATTGCATTTTTCAATAGTCGGATAGGACTTATTTTTCGAATAACTCCACTACCTGAGGAATTAATCTATATTTTGCCGCTTTCATCGCCAGATAGCCGCTTATTCGACGGAATAGTTTGACGTTGACGTACGTTTTATAAAGTAAACTTGGTTTGAGGTTATTTCTTGCGTTTGAAAGAAGTGATAAATTAGATATCATAATTTATTATGGATATTTTCGATAGTATTGGTGACCTGGCTGTCGAAGAAGAGGCCATAGTAAATGAATATTTAAATCCATGTGAAAGAAAAGAAAGAATCGTCAGATCAAGGCCTGATACGATACCTGATACGGAGTGGGATTCAGAAGAATTTCATCGTCGATTCAGACTTTTAAAAGAGTCTGTGCAAAGTTTGCTTTCACTGATAGAAGATAAAATCAAGCACAAAACACAAAGGTAAGTTTTTGTTCGCTTAAACAGTCAGTGATCTAAGTGTAAGGATACCTACCTAGTACCTACCCATAGAAACTGTATTGTTGCAGTAACCTAAAATAAGCGCTATTATGTTTCAGGAACCAGTGTATTCCACCCATGCTACAGTTACTAATTACACTACGGTTTTATGCCACTGGGAGTTTCTACATAACTTTTAGTGATTTTCAAAAGGTCTCAGGAAGAATTTGATAAAATATCCAGATTCCCTAGAGTGATCTCTGCTATAGATGGCACTCACATTAGGATTCAGTCGGCCGGTGGAAATACAGCAGAGGAATTTAGGAACACAATAGGCTTTTTGTCATTTAATGTGCAAGTAATGTGTTCAGCAGAATTGATATTTCAAGATGTAGTTGCATAATATATAAGACCTTAATTAGACAGTAGGTACTTTTATAACAATAAAAATGTTTCTATAGAAAATCAAGTTTTTATTTTTCTACACACAAAAAACTATCTAAAAACATTATGACAGGCACACATAAATAAATTAACTTTTTTTTGCTATTAGAAGTATTTCTTCTTTTCTTCTCTCATCGTTAGCCAAATGTAAAATTTTCAGTTTATGTTTCTCCTCCATAAACTGTTGTTCGTTTCTCGCAGTCTTTATTTGTAGCTGTACCTGTACCTACATATTTATCACTAGCTCGACGTTGAAGGAAAACATCGTGAGGAAACCCGCAGGTCTCAGAATTAACTCGGAGGCATGTATAAAAACAGACCCGGTCCGGCGATGGGCTCACCACCAATCACGTTTAGGGTTCCAAAGAATATCTCGTGAAAAGTGGGTATTATCCAGAAATGCAATACCTCTGCCGACCCCCTTGGGGATAAAAGGCGTGAGATTATTATTTATTATCATAATAAAATAGGCAGAAATAATATCTCGAGACCGTTGAACGGAAAAGTTCACTGCTAGAGACAGTGACAAGACAAGTCAACAAACATCGCTAAGCAACCGAAAATCAAAGACGTCCTGCTCTAACACTTGTCTAAGCAATATATTTGTTTCACCTCTCCGAAGTTTGAGTTGCCAGAGTTGAAATAATAGATCAGATAGTTATCCGTGGAATAAAAGCAGTTATTCGTCCGATAAACAGTCACATAACTTTGTTCGTTAGATAGTTATTTGTCTGTTTATCTAGCTATTGAAAAATCGGCCCAAGTAAATATTCTTACACCCAATTTGATTCTATTGTTAAAAAACTAAATTTGTCGATTCCGAATTCCCGGGATTTTTTAGATACAAAAGTGCACACCTACACTTTAGTTAAAATATGCATCCGATCCGATCACTGGTTATAAGTCCTAAATAGTTATTCAAAATGGAAAATGGTAAAAAGAACCTAAACATGATTTTCAAATACCTATTCAATGATACCCCCCCCCGCCCCTACTCAACATTTTTCTTCGATTTTCTTTTTTTTTTACAAATAAAATCCGCCATTTTGTTTTTTTTTTAACTTTAATTCACCCTGTGTCACTCTCACTGTAAATACGAAACAATTATACATACATGCATACCTACACATAGGTACATATACATACTCTCGAAAAACATAACGCTCCTTCTGGCACAGTCGGGTAATAAAAATAACACACCTTTATCTCCGAGGAGGTAGAGAGAAATTCCAGGTATTCCAGTTCTGGATACCCACGTTTTACCACTACATTCTTGGGACCAACGAGTTCCTCAAAAAGCTTGCGACATATTTATCACTAGGGGTTCTAGTTTCACCTGCGTAGTTTCCGTTCCCGTGGGAATACGGGATTAAAATATAGCCTATTTCACTCGGGGATATTGTAGCTTTCCATAGGTAAAATATTTTTTAAAAATCGGTAAAGTATTTTTGAGTTTGGTCGTAAGAAAAATACAAGTCTTTCCTCTTTATAATATTAGTATAGAAGTATAGATGTAGACTAACTCGACGGTGAAGGAAAACATCGTGAGGAAACTCACAGGTCTTATAATTAATTCTGAGACAAGCACCTCGGTCCGGCGATGGCTCACCACCTATCACGTTGGAGTCCAAAGAATATACTGGGTATTTCCAGAAATAGAATACCTCTACCTACCCCATCGGGGATAAAAGGCGTGAGATTATTAATTAAATGTTTACCCTGCTTATAACTACTATAATCCTC
Organism: Ethmia dodecea; assembly: GCA_963855545.1. Lineage (NCBI taxonomy): Eukaryota > Metazoa > Arthropoda > Insecta > Lepidoptera > Depressariidae > Ethmia > Ethmia dodecea. The sequence goes on from OY979453.1 coordinate 985,078, forward strand.
CTAGAGAGACTTGGCATCGCACTAAACAATCTAATTTAATATAATATGTATCACTTGTGAGATATGTGATCGGGTTTGCATGCGATGGCCAAGTCAATCTATTTATTTAGAACATAAAAGATTTTTAATAATGTTATGGTCGCTTTAAGAGGTTGTTAAATTAGATAATTGCGTAATTACTTAAGACAGTAGGTCCCTTAGTAGGGACTGAATAAATTAACCGACTTGGTATTACATGGATCTCACATTTTTTTACGGTAGAAGAACTGAGTTGCGAGGCTTGGGTTTTTGACAAGTTTTGTTTTTAAGGACATAAAATATATTACATTAAAACAGGAGAAGCTTTTCTACTTAGAAGAGCGTATTTAAAAAAAGAGACTGTCTAGCTAGAACTTTAGGTAAGTACTGATTTGCTGGTAAAAGAAATAGAAGAGCTGTAACTCTAATTTCATATTATTAAAAATTTAGAATATATGGCCAGATAAAGAAGTTAAAAGGGCACAAAGTTGATAAAATGAGGGATAAAGGAGGTCCGATAACGAGTACCTCTCGTTACAAAGTGTTTCTGCTGTGTCACTGTGACAGACGCTCGTTGCTTGCGCACCTATTATTTTCCTTCGTCAAGGCCAAGACACAAATTGGGTCTCAAATACCTAATTTTGTTTAGTCAACCTCGAAAATTTACATACGATAAGCCTGATCGTCTGTTCACACAATAGCTACATTATTGATTTAAGAATTCGATCCGGTGATGTAACAATGAAAATTGCGTAGGTACAAATTTTATACAAGTTCAATTAGAAGCAGTAGACATTCAAACCGATACAATGGGATGTATTTGTACTGGGTCTTTATGAATAAATAAAAGAAAGTCCGAGTTTGAAAGTATAACCATTTGATGTACCTAGACAGTCAAGAGCACGTGGAGCTTGATACATTAGACTTTGTAACGTTCTTATTACAATCGTCGTAGAGGTCAGATTCGCACTACAAGTGTAAAACTTCATATCTTGACTGACGGATGTATGAAATAGATAATGTAAGAAGAGTGCATGAATGTCAAAGGTCATAGCAAAAAGGATATCAAAAGAAAGATCTAAAGATTATGTGAAAAATGATATGCAAGAAAGATATAATTGCATCGGTTAATGAGGTTAAGGAAGAAGGCATACTGAGCCGACCTCAAATAATGGAAAAGGGCAGGAGAATTATACATACATACATAAATACATACATACAGCTCACGCCTTCTTCCCACAGGGGTAGGCAGAGACGATGGATCGCCACTTTGCAGGATCTTTGCACACTTCCCTCACTTCCTTCACATTCATAAGCCTTTTCATGCACGCTCTTTTATTCATCGCACTCTTGACCCCAGCTTTTTGAAGGACGTCACTAATTTGATCCGTGAACGTCCTTCTGGGGCGTCCTCTTGCCTTGTATATCGTTCAACATTCGCACCATAAATCTCTTTCGTTACTATTCTTTTCTCCATACGTTCTAAATGAACTAAACTTACGAACTTTTCTATTCTTGTCACTACATCTTTTTTCAAACCACACTTCTCTCGTATATCCGCATTCCTCACTCTATCACACAATTTTGATCCACACATTTTCCTCAAAGACCTCATTTCCACTGCGTTCACATTGCTTTCATGCTTCTTCTGCCACACCCAACACTCACTCGCATACATCAGCGTCGGGACCAGAACAGCGTTATGCATAAGAATTAAACATTTTTTAAACCTCAATGTAGTACCATGATTCGTGCTCGCGTCGAAATGGGAAGGAGCCTGTTGATCGTCGTAATAACTTACTAGCGGTTCCCGTTCCCGGAATACGGGAATAAAGTATAGCCCATGTTACTCAGGGATATTCCAGCTGTTTTTGTCTTGGGCGATCTTGAATCCATCGCTGCACTCAGGAATCCGTTGTAACTCCTAACACCCTAAACAAGCCCTATGAAAAAAGGCGTGTTACAAACTAGATGAATATATAAATCAGCCGCGTAGTTCCCGTTCCCGTGGGAATATGGCTAAGCTATATTTTATTCCCATATTCGGGATGCTACTAAGGGATCTCCTATCTTTCCATTGGTGAAATATTTTTTTAAATCGGTCCAGTAGTTTTTTAGTTTATAATAATAATATAATCTCAGGCTTTTCATCCCCGAGGGGGTAAGCAGAGGTATTTCATTACTGGATATACCCACATTTCACGAAATATATTGGACCCTAAACGTGATAGGTGGTGAGCTCATCGCCGGACCGGGTCTATTTACACATGTCTCAGAATTAATTCTGAGACCTTTAGTGACGTCCTTCAAAAAGCTGGGGTCAAGAGTGCGAAGAATAAAAGAGCGTGTATGAAAAGGCTTATGAATGTGAAGGAAGCGAGGGAAGTGTGCGAAGATCGGGCAAAGTGGCGATCCATCGTCTCTGCCTACCCCTGTGGGAAGAAGGCGTGAGCTGTATGTATGTATGTATGTGTATGTATGTACCTGCGGGTTTCCTTACGATGTTTTCCTTCACCGTCGAGCTAGTGATAAATATGTACGTAAGTTTTTGAAAAACTCATTGGTACATGCCAGGATTCGAACCCGAGCCTCACTGATTTTCGGCCGGCTCTTTAACCGTAAGGGCTATCACTCTCTCTCGCGGGCTCTTTTTTTCAGTTTATTCATAACAAACATACAAAAATACAAAATTTTCCCCTTTATTATACTCATATTATTATAGAAGTAGGTATAGACAATGATTGGAACAGATATAACGCAAAACGACAGCGAAAATAAACCTAATTTAGTATTAAGAAAGATTCGATTAGAAGAATGTGCTGAGAAGTTTCTTGCCGCTTCTTCTCCTCAACCATACACGCTGAAGCGGCGGAGTTGAAATGGTTCAATAAGTGGACTCGCAAGTCTCTACTTGCAATAGTTTATTTATTTTCATATTACAATAATTTTACAAATTTATAAATAAATTATTACACTTTTAAAAACTATTACAAATAAAAAATTTCGTCCAAAGCACCGCATCGGGATAATGTTCCCAGAACACTGGCAGCATTCCCCCTCTGAACAGCAACACTGATTCTTTGGGAGAAGAAGCTGCCAGCTGCCAGCCAATTGCTTCGATCAGACGCGCGGATGTATCATTTAAAAACATCTTGACCTCAGGGCCCCACGGGACAATCGTCTCTATTGCAAACGGCACAAAAAAGAAATTCCAAGACCCAAATATTTTCTTGTCTTTGACGATTCGGCAGAGACCGCAGCCGCACCAGGAGTGCGATTTTTGAATCTCACTGGTGACTAAAATTATAACCGATGAATTTTATGTCACCATTTTCCAAAAGCCGTATTTTTGCAAGTCACACGCTGTTTTCAATAAATTCCCCCGCTGCTAATTCTTCCGAAAAACATACTTTGGCACTTTTGACAGATTGCACATACATATAAAATCGATATCATAGGTATGACAAATGTAAGTCACCGATGAGTTTCAAAAATACGAACTTTCGGAAATCACTCACATCGGCGAGAATTTGTCACTTGGTGAGATTCAAAAATCGACCCCCAGGGCGAGAAGCAGTACCGAAGCCAGGATATCAACGCAAGTGGCATCCCAAACTAAGCATCTGCCTAACTTCCAAGGAGTCCCTACTTTGAATAAGACATTTTCACCTTGACTGGTGAAAGGTGAAGGAAAACACACCCATTGAGGAAAAGACGTTTTCTTTCAAATTATAACTTACTAGCAGCGCCCCGCGGTTTCACTCGCATAGTTCCCGTTCCCGTGGGAATACGGGGATAAAATATAGCCTATGTGTTATTTTGATGTATAAGCTATAATATAACTGTAAAGTTTCATCAAAATTCGTTCAGTCGTTTTTGAATGAAAGAGGAACAAACATCCACGCATACAAACTATGGCGTTTATAATATTAGTAGGATATTGGTTAGTAACAATAGCAATAAAGAAGTGAATTATTATCACTATGCATACTCGAGAGACAATACATTACCTATAACAAATATGGGCTTGATTTATGAGAGTTCAATAGTATTTATTTAATACATCATCGATTGGCGGACTAAGGTAGGGGCGGAAGGGGCGGTCCGCCCCGGGCCTCTGGGCCTGGGGGGCCTCCAAATTTAACGATAAGTTATCTTTATCAAATCCTAAACAAAGATAAAAGGCAGTGGGTGTTGGTTGGAGGCATCATAGATACAAATATGATTAAAGCTAAGCTAGATTTGGAGTCCCCCCAGTACCAGAGGCTCGCCCTGGGCTTGGGGGGCCTCCAAATGCAAAAGTTGTAAGACCGGGGGGGCCTCATTCAGTTTTTCCGCCCCGGGCCTCCAACAGGCTTAATCTGCCACTAACATCATCACTACATAGTATAAAACAAAGTCACTTCCCGTCTATCTGTCCCTGTGTATGTCACGGCCTCCTCCCACAGATGAGGGGGTCCGAGAGAATCCACCCCTATCCCCGCTTATAAGGCGCCCCGGAACACCAGGGGCACCTTCCAGCAAGGGACCTCTCCACGCGGGTAACGGATTCCCCGATCACGTCACCCACAGGACCCCTCAGGGCGGTTTTTAGTACCACGCCCTGGTCGCCTGCGGCGGACGGATGGGGAATGCGTCGACATCGTCTTCCCGCTCCCGCTCCGCAGCCTTCTTCTACAACAAGAAAAAGCATACTTTTTTTTTAACCAGGGAAATGCATTACTGCATACGCACCCGACACGGGGGGGCGGTGGTTATGCGGGGCTCTGCAGTCTAGTGCTGCCATACCCACTAAAAACCTTGTCGTGTTCCTCCTCGCCGCTTCGGACCCAGCCATGGCACCGCGGTTGTGCATCCGCAGCTGGGTCACAAGGAAAAGCATACTAGCCCAACTCCGATTTAGGAACAGAACGTCCCATTCGCAAAACGTCCCACCAAAAAAAAATGTCATATTCGCGAAACGACCTATTCTCAAAATGTCCCATTCTCAAAAGGTCCCATTCGCACAAAATCCCATTCGCAAAAAAGTCCTATTCGCTTATTGTCCCATTCGCATGAAGTCCCATTCGCATAAAGTCCTAATCACACAATGTCCCATCACGCATGATACCGGTAAACTGTAAGAGAAATAAAATGTTAAGTTAAAAAAGTAGTTTTTATTATAAAATATCTTTATTCATAATTTTAAAAACACTTTATTTTACGAGTTGTATGAAATTAATTTTACGCATTAAATTATTCCATTAATATTGTGTGTAAAATTATAAATACTTACTAAGAATTGAAAGTTTTCCGATTTTATTGTTTCTTAATATAATAAAAAATACTTTTTGTAGTAATTTAGACAAGTATTTTGAATACAGTCGTAATCTTAGAATAATTTATTTTCATATCAGACAAGTACCATTTAGACTAACATTTTATTTCTCCTACAGTTTACCGGTATCATGCGTAATGGGACATTGTGCGAATATGACTTAATATGAATGGGACTTTATGCTAATGGGACTTTATGCGAATGGGACTTTATGCGAATGGGACATTTTGCGAATGGGAAAATATGCGAATAGGACATTTTTTTGGGTGGGACGTTTTGCGAATGGGACGTTCTGCGCCTAAACCCCAACTCCCATATCATCAACTTAAGCACTTTAAGGGAGATGAAATACAACGTAAAAAATCTAAAAGCAGGGTCGTTGCAGATTGGCCCCATGCCGAGTGGCACGCAATTTTATTATTTTTCCGCCAAGACCATGAATAATTAATTATATAATATTCTTTTACCGTCAACGTACTATTTGACCTCCAATAAATGATTACACCTGTGTTTTAATTACGATTACACGGTAGTTTTAAATATTGTTTCAGCAAGATCATGTGTGCATCTGGATTGAGGGCCCACTTTTTAAATTATTGCGAAAAGAAATGATACTTACAGGGCATTTACTTAAAATTTTGTAAAACCTAAAGCAAAGATTCTTAAATTTCTTAAACGTGAATCAAAAGAGTTATGGTCAAATAGCTTGGGCCCTCAATCCTGACGCCTGCATAAAACGGCATAGTCGAATCTCAGAAAGTACTATCCCTGGGATAATAATTATTATTCGAGTATTTAGTTAGGAATTTCTTAAATACATTAAGAAATTGTCAAGTCTTAAGAATGCGACAATACAGATTTATGGCGGTTTAGCTTGGGCCCTCAATTCAGCAATTTTGATATTGTAGAATCAGCAAAAAATATGAGTTTTTCTAAGGAAAGATATTAATACGACTATAATATATTTGAGTTCCATATCTCGGAAAATTTGTTAAAAAGAAATAACGACACCAAAGTTAATTGTTAAAAAGTTATTGAAATTCGTATTTTTTCAAAACGTCTGAACTGAGGGCCCAAGGTTTTTGTCAGTATTGACTAGGCTAAGCCTTCTACACTACCGCACTTTAGGCTAAGTATTATAACAAATTTTTAACTAAAAGGCTACAAAGCGTCCATTCTTCTAAATGCCGTACTTTAGGAGAAAATTGATTTTCGATGTTTTATATGAGAAAATTCAGTAGGGTGTATATGATTTTGTTACTTTTTTGAGACAAATCAGCATGTACCCTCATATAAGATATTTCATAAGCGAATAGTTGTTGTCGGAAGCGATTACGTTTTGTGTGATCCAATAATTATTATAGGGTGTTATTTAAATGGTTATCATAGTATTCGTATTTTTGACGCCTGACGTACGCGCGTTCCCGTCATGTTTTTTGTTTAATTTTCATTTTGCTGTGTATTTCGGGTTTTGACTCATATTAGTGATAGTATAATATAATTATATACATACAATTTCATATGTTTTGGCAGATTATAATGTAAAATAATAAAGATTTTGGCAGGGTTTCATATTATTTTTATTTTCTTGTTAAAAACAAATTAAGGTGAGTACCCTTATTTGTAAGCTAAATATGTAAAAATGTTATCTATACATAAAACAAAACTCTAACGGGGCCGTGGCTGTATATGAAATGTTTTTGAAAATTTTATCGAGTCTATTTTATCTAGTCTATATAATTATCGATATAGATACCAAAACAACATCTTTTTAAATTTGTGTCTGTCTGTCTGTCCGTCTGTCTATATCTGTCTGTCTGTCTGTCTGGTTGTGCACGCATCACGCAAAAACTACTAGACGGATTTTGATGAAATTTGGTATGGATATAACTGAGTACCCGGGTCATCATCTAGGGTACTCTTTATTCCAGAAAAATATCTCATTCCCACGGGAAACTATAAAAACAGGTGAAAAAAGAAATCGATAACACCTAGAAACTTGAAATATAGGTGTCTTGTATATCTTAGCCAACCGCTATGAAGAGATTTTTGGAAATTTCCACGGGAACGGGAATAAACCGGATCCGCGCAGGAAACGCCGATGGGCACCCGCAATTTCTAATATGTTATGTAGGCGTCTTATATGTCGTAGGCAACCGCTATGAAGGGATTTTTTGATATTCCCACGGGAACTGGAATATATTGGATTGAGGAATTTTTTGATTTTTTGTATTGAAAAGGCTCCAATACTACCGGTTTTACCGATTTAAAAAAAATGTTTTGCCAGTGGAAAGCGTACTTTTCTGGGAGTAACATGTGCTATAATTTTCCCACGGGAACAGGCCTAAACCACGTTACCGATTTAAAAAGTTCTTTTACCAATGGAAAGATACATTACCAGGGAGTAACAAAGGCTATATTTTATTCCCGTATTTTCACGGGAACGGGAACTACGCGGATGAAACCGCAAGGCACTGCTAGTTGTTAATATACAGGGTTATAATTTTAATACGTCCAATACATAATTTCATTGATTATTGGCACTTTCTTATTTTATTTTTCCACGCATACGTAGGTGAGGGCACAGCACAGCTAGGCGTATATAATTATATCGAGCTTTATATATTATATACAATATGTAACAGAATAAGCGCAATTCCTGAAATTAGTTTGTTCAGTATCGACTACTTATTCGATTTCATCTATTTTTAATGTGTTAAATTTTTCCGAAAAATGAATTAGCATAGCTGAATTTAGTGCTATCTATGGAAATCGTGTTATTATTGATCGATATTTAAGAAAATTGGTTAGACACAACTAAAGTTCGATTGCATCTTTTTTTTAGTATATTAATTTACTAACCGGGGTGTATGAGGAATTGCGCTTTTTCTGTTACGCGTTGTATAATTATATATATTGTATCTGCGCTTTACAAAATACTACTTACATGATCACGACGAATACTTGTTTATACTTACGATAAACATTATGGTCACCCTACTGAATTTTCTCATATAAAACATCGAAAATCAATTTTCTCCTAAAGTACGGCATTTAGAAGAATGGACGCTTTGTAGCCTTTTAGTTAAAAATTTGTTAAAATACTTAGCCTAAAGTGCGGTAGTGTAGAAGGCTTAGCCTAGTCAATACTGACAAAAACCTTGGGCCCTCAGTTCAGACGTTTTGAAAAAATACGAATTTCAATAACTTTTTAACAATTAACTTTTGTGTCGTTATTTCTTTTTAACAAATTTTCCAAGATATGGAACTCAAATATATTATAGTCATATTAATATCTTTCCTTAGAAAAACTCATATTTTTTGTTGATTCTACAATATCAAAATTGCTGAATTGAGGGCCCAAGCTAAACCGCCATAAATCTGTATTGTCGCATTCTTAAGACTTGACAATTTCTTAATGTATTTAACAAATTCCTAACTAAATACTCGAATAATAATTATTATCCCAGGGATAGTACTTTCTGAGATTCGACTATGCCGTTTTATGCAGGCGTCAGGATTGAGGGCCCAAGCTATTTGACCATAACTCTTTTGATTCACGTTTAAGAAATTTAAGAATCTTTGCTTTAGGTTTTACAAAATTTTAAGTAAATGCCCTGTAAGTATCATTTCGTTTTGCAATAATTTAAAAAGTGGGCCCTCAATCCAGATGCACACCAAGATCATTAGCCATTTCAATTATATAATACTTATTGTCTACATGTGTTACTTTTCAGGGTTCCGTACACAACGGGCCCCTATTCTTAAGTATTCGCTATCCATCCGTCTGTCTGTGTAGTAAGTAGGTAGACAGTTGAAATTTTCACTGAATATATTAAAAAAAAAAAAATGAGGAAAGACCCTAAGCGCTGAGCTAAGGTCTTTCCTCATTTTTTGTTTTTTTTTGTGGACTGTTACGGGTTTATGATGATGATGTTAAAAATATGTTCTTAAGTTATAAATTAAAAGTTCTCATAAAAGGACTTTTCCGGATTTCAAAGATAGCACTTAAAAGGAGAGACTTAGGTTACTTGTACTGTACTTCTTGTCGTACACTATCCCATAAAATCACAACATCTTTACATAGCAGAATTATCTATTTTTAGAGTCCAGCTGTGGGTCTCAAAAGGACTGCATTTGAACAGCTGCAAAGGTGCAGTTTTTGTGCAGGTGTCATACTCGTTACTCAAACTGCTATCTGTCAGCTGATAATAATAAAAATAATAATACTTTTCACACCACATGCTTGACAAAGCCGAATTATATCTCATATAATTGTCACCGAAAGCAAGACATTATATCCCTTGGCTTGCGCCGGGTTATAATGTTGTATGGAATTTCATTATAACCTTAGGTCAATAATGTAATTTTCACTTTTCATAATCCTTATTGCTATGACGATAAAGTCTAATTTCGTTAAGCAAAATGTGGTGCACTCGCCTGCGGCCACGGTCATCGGCAACTCGATTTTCGAAAACCGAAGCCGCGACCAACTAGATTCGCACGACCTTCATATTTTGTTAAATCAAGTAGGTCACGCCGGCAGAAACAAGTTGCTGTATCCATTTTATAGCTTTAACATTTCAAAAAGAATATCGAAAATGTCGAGTGATGAAAGTACTTTGACTCCAGAGTCTATTGAACTAGATGCCATAGGCATTGTCAATAATCATTCAATAATCTACTACCATGCAATTGCATTTTATTGTCTCGCATAAGTTGAGAAAAGTAGAGTATATAACTCGGGAATAAAACTGTTTTTGTCTTGGGCGCTTAAATCCCTCACTAAACTCAGGACTCAGTCTTAATTCCCTCGGGAATTAAATCGTAACTCCCTCGCTGCGCTCGGGAGTAAAACTGGGAGTCCTTCGTTACGTTCAGGATTCAATGTCGCATAAAACAGTGCTTTATTCCCTTGTTGTACTACTATTACTTCCTACCTCACTAATAGGATTTGTTTCCAGCTTTTTAGGCAGTCGGGTAACTATTTGATATTTTTAATTAAGTTTTCCATTATATTTTCCCGTGGATCTGAGATACTTTCTTGTATCAAAAACCACCCTAGTTCTAATCTCTCAGTTTCATCCATCCTAAGGTTGTCTGGAAGAGATCGCTCCATTGTACTTTAGTTAGTGTTGGTATCCATATTATGTTGTTTTTGGTGTACAATAAAGAGTTATTGTATTGTATTGTATTGTACCCTAGATTTTAACCTTTGAGACGAGTGTGAGAGAGTTTTCTGGAAGTGACATCAGCTATAATTTTCCCACGGGAACGGGACTTACGCGTATGAATTCATGGGGAACAGCTAATCGTAAGATAAGTGTGATACTGTACAGTCAAGAGCACGCTGAGCTTGACACTTTGGACTTTGACCCGGCCCTGTATTCTATGGCGCGCAGTATGAATCAGAGCTCAGCTTAAACTGTGTAAAGCTTGACTTGGTCTTGACTGTACATGCATTTTCTTAAATCCCGTACAACGTGAGACCACTATGCATTTCCATAATAAGCATTCGTCGGCCCCGTACATCATCACGCCGGACGCAGCCTACGGGGCGTTTGTAAAACACCACTACCTAACGGACTCTGAAGTTTCATGTCCGGGTGTTTGATATTTATTTAAGTACTAGCGACCCGCCCCGGCTTCGCACGGCTACAATGCTAAAACTAAAACCTTCCTCTTTAATCACTCTATCTATTAAAAAAAAAACGCATCAAAATCCGTTGTATAGTTTTAAAGATTTAAGCATACAAAGGGACATAAGGACATAGGGATATAGATAGCGACAGAGAAAGCGACTTTGTTTTATACTATGTAGTGATGTTTATCAGTTGTTTAGTACCCAGGCTCTGCCTAGTTTAGTACTGAATATCTGTGTGTCCCACAATTAATTATGTACATCACTATCACTACATAGTATAAAACAAAGTCGCTTTATCTGTCCCTATATCCCTATGTCCCTAAGTCCCTTTGTATGCTTAAATCTTGTCTAGATGCGGTTTTTTTTAATAGATAGACTGATTCAAGAGGAAGGTTTATATGTATAATAACATCCATTAAATAGTGGAGAAATACTGTTATTTTTGAGGTTTCTGATGTGATGTCGTAAATAATTACATTTTTTCCGCTTACATTGCAAACGCAGGCTGAACCCTACGAGATTTATCAAAATAATGTACTAAGTAGTATACACATCAAAAATATGTCTATCTCTTATGGATATCCCACAATATTTTTTTTAAGCTATTGCATAGCTTCTATCGCGGGCCTTGAGCGCGGAGACCGAATCCAGAAATTCCGTAACGAAAAAAACCTCACGCTCCCCACTCCGACGGGCACGGAGGTCCGAGTCCGAGTCCGGGTCCGGGTCCGGGTCCGGGTACGGGTCCGAGTCCGAGTCCGAGTTTAGTCCGAGTCCGAGTCCGAGACCGAGTCCGAGTCCGAGTCCGAGTCCGACTCCGACTCCGACTCCGAGTCCGAGTCCGAGTCCCAGTCCGACTCCGACTCCGAGTCCGAGTCCGAGTCCCAGTCCGACTCCGAGTCCGAGTCCCAGTCCCAGTCCGAGTCCGAGTCCCAGTCCGAGTCCGAGATAAAAGTTGCATAATCCAAAGTCCTTCATAATCTTTGTAAGGAATGCGCCCATTGTGCGCATGACAAATTTGCTAAGATTATTTTTGCTACTTTTATAGCTATTTCTGCTTACAGATTATATTTTTCTGCTTACAAAAATACGAATACTCTGCTAACCATTTAAATAACACCCGTGTGGCTTGAAGGCCGTGCATTGTCTAACGTCGTTTCTTTTCGGCAGTCTTGTTGATACAAAATGCTATGCAATAGCTTTACCGCGGCAGTCCCCGAGTGCCACACGTCTTTTTTTTTTGACATTTACTTTTTACGACAAATAATGGCTAATTTTCGAAGCGATTTTAACCAATACACATTAATCCTTATCCAATTAAATACCATAAATACATTGTTGATTTAATATAGATCTATATGGTGCTTTATAGCATATGATTTAAATGAATATTTCCGAAGATATTACAGATTTAAAAATTGCGGGACGTAGCGTTTGCGACGGTACCGGCTGGCCGGGGCGGTAGGACCGTGCCCATAAATAGCGCGTCGGAGGGCAATAATTGTATAATAGTGGTTTTAAAATATAAATGATATTCTATTCTAAGGTTAATTTTTAAATCGCACTTAAAGTAATTATAAGTACCTACATAACGTTAGATAAGATTAGATTAAATAAAACCATAGATCTTGGTTAAAATTTAGAGAATAAATCAAAACTACTGGATCGATTTTATTAATTTCTCTGTCCCTATATCCCTATGTGTGCTTATATCTTTAAAACTACGCAACGGATTTTGATGCGTTTTTTTTACTAGATAGAGTGATTCAGAGGAAGGTTTTATTATTAGCATTGCACCCGTGCGAAGCCGAGGCGGGTCGCTACTCGCTAGTATACCTACCTATAAAATGATAAACTGACTGACTGATTAGTGATATATCAACACATATCCTAAACCGCTGGGTCTAGAGACTTGAAATTTTGCACATAGGTAGCTTATACAGTGTAGGCATCCACTAAGAAAGGATTTTGCAAAAAAAATTTAAAAAAAAAGACGTGTGGCACTCGGGGACTGCCGCGGTAAAGCTATTGCATAGCATTTTGTATCAACAAGACTGCCGAAAACAAACGACGTTAGACAATGCACGGCCTTCAAGCCACACCTCCGTGCCCGTCGGAGTGGGGAGCGTGAGGTTTTTTTTCGTTACGGAATTTCTGGATTCGGTCCCCACGCTCAAGGCCCTCGATAGAAGCTATGCAATAGCCACCCATCCATCCATCCATCCACCCATCCACCCATCCATCCACCCATCCACCCATCCACCCATCCACCCATCCACCCATCCACCCATCCACCCATCCACCCATCCACCCATCCACCCATCCACCCATCCACCCATCCACCCATCCACCCATCCACCCATCCACCCATCCACCCATCCACCCATCCACCCATCCACCTATCCACCCATCCACCCATTCACCCATCCACCCATCCTCCATTCATCCATCCACTCGTCGGAGTGGGGAGCGTGAAGTTTTTTTCGTTACGGAATTTCTGGATTCGGTCCCCGCGCTCAAGGCAAGCGATAGAAGCTATGCAATAGCTTAAAAAAATTAAACTGTTTATTTTGTAAAAAACAAATAAATACATTTATTTTACACATACTTAACGTCTAATCTTAAATTTAAAGATTTTTTGAGTTAAGGAGTCTTATTCATTATAATATTATTATTTATTCTCTAATTTTAAGTAAATGTTTCTTTATAATTTGGCTAGCTTGCCCACTTGTTCGACTTCGATTAATTCATTTGGAAATCTATTCAATATACGTGGCACAATGCACTTCCATACTCTTCGACCGTATTAATTGTTTGTTCATTCAACCCCTAATGGGGTGAAATAAACGTCCGCGAGCGAAGCCACGTGTAAAAGCTATTTATTAATATATTTATATAGCATTTCGTATCCTTTCACATTAAACTAAAATTGTTAAATAAAAATCGATTCAGGTACATATAGGTATGATCTCATGCATACACTTCCGTTTCCATTGTCAAAAATTTTGCACCTAAGTCATCCTACTTGAACTTGGTAAACAGCAATAAATTATTTATACACAAATACAGTAATTAATTAAATAATTGTTTAATTAGTAAAACATTATTTTCACAGACTGAACAAGCAGACTTTAGTATAAATAGTTGTCTCTTTCTGGTATTCGGGGCAATTCAATGAGCGGCCTTATTGGGGACATATAAAATGGCTTTAATAATCTACTCTACGCTTCTTATGTGCGCCCTGGGGGCTGCTAATGCTGGTAAGTTATTTCTAATTTTTTCTGGTCAAATTTCTTTGTCCAAATTCTTTGACCAAGACTGATTCAAATATGTTTTTGTAAGTGTTGCTAATTCGTTTGATGAATGCAAAAAAAAATATTTGGTCAAATTCTCATTGGATAAAGAAAGACCGGTGCGACCACCAAGACTAAGAACTGTTTCTTATTGACATTTGATTTTTTTCCTAGCTTCGTATATTTTTTTTGTTGAAAAATTCACGGCCTATGTCATATCTTACATTGAACACTTTTCGAACCTGGCCGGTTTGAAAAGTGTTCAATGTAAGATATGACATGAAAAGTGTTCATATGAAAATGGTATGAAAAGTGTTCATATCGGTCCAGTGACCATTCAGGGTCACTGGATCAAATATTCCGTTGATTTGACGTAATTCGACTGAAGGGTAAATTTTCCTCGCTCGAAGGACAAATTTAACTTACTGTTATTAAGATCCACCAGTTCCAATACAAGGACCAGGTTACAGCGTAATGATCCTTATCCACACTTTAATATTATAAATGATAAAATAAGTCTGTCTGTCTGTTTGTTTGACGTTTTCACGTCCTTACGTTGGACAGATATTGATAAATCGACTATATTTTTTAGATTACGATAGAAGACGATAGTTCATACCTTGAGCCTAGCCCTAATAATCTAGGCTATTTTGTATCCCAAAAAAACACTCCACAAGGACGCGATATTAAATATTATAAAGTACATACAGACGGAGTTGCCGGCAGCAACAGACGACCTCAAACTCAAACTCAAAATGCTTTTATTTCAGTAGGTATAAAAATACACTTTGAAATGTCAATATAAACAAGGCACACTAAACTCGTCCATGAGGATTGGCTAAATGTAATCAGCAGCCCATCTCCACCGACGAGTTGCTGGTTCCAAATGCAGTACCCCGAGTAGAGCCAGCAAGAAACTCAAGGGCAGCTCTTTTTAGTCTCATGTCTTACTAGTAAATATGGTTCACAATAATAATTATAATGAATAGCCTTACATAGCGCTGAGTCGGTTAAATGCATTTTGGTTTACTAAGTAGGTAGTCGGTAATTTTATAGTAGCCTTTTTTATATAATGTTTGCTTAACTATTGTTTTAAATTTGTCAAATTTTGTAATGCAATAGGAATCTTATTGTAAAAGAGTATACATTGACCCTTATATGATTTGGTGACTTTAGATAATCGACTAACATAAGCAGCCAGTTCATTCTTATTTCTAGTGTTTATACACTATTTTTTTTGCAAAGTGATATATTCTTTTTAACATACAATACGTTTTCGTAAATATACTGTGACGCCAGTGTCAGTATATTAATTTCCTTGAATTTTTCCTTTAGAGACATCCTAGACCCCATTTTATAAATTGCACGAATGGCTCGTTCTGCAAAATAAATATTCTCTGAACATCAGCAGCATTCCCCCACAGTAGAATGCCATATGACATCAAGCTGTGGAAGTAGCTGAAATAGACAAGTCTAGCTGTTTCTACGCTTGACATATTACGTATTTTTTTACGGCATATGCAGCAGAACTGAGCCTTTTCGCCAACGTATCAATGTGTGGTCCCCACTGTAACTTAGAGTCTCGAGTTATTCCTAAAAAAAATACTGTAGTGTTTACACATTCTAATTTTTCGTTTTTAACTGTAACTGAGTTTAAAGTTCGTTTAACATTTGATAAAGAAAAATGTACACATTTAGTTTTTTTCTCATTGAGAAGTAAATTATTAACGTTAAACCAACTGACAACATCATTAATTGCACTGTTCACTTCGTCATAAGACTTAATAGGTCGTTACGATATCCTGATGAAACGCAATTAAGTTTTCCCCTAGTATTCCATTGTTTAAGGCAACATTTTCAAGCTCACTTCTTGGCAAAAAATGGCAAAACGGTTCAGTCGTTCTCAAGTGGTGCGTTTACCACGAAAAACATTTTAATGTCCCATTAGAGTGCCTAAGCGACCGAAATGTGATACCACGGCCTCACAGAAAACCAGCGTAAAGCAATGCATAGCGATTCGTTGAGTGAGTGAGGTAACCAGAGGCCCCAATCACCCCTCCCCCTCCCCTCCCCCTCCCCTACTCCCACCTCAAAAGTCGGCAACGCAGTTGTGACTCTTGAGTTGCAGGTGTCCATGGGCGACGGACGTCACTTACCATCAGGTGACCCGACTGCTCGTTTGCCCCCTTTTTTATCATTAAAAAAAATGTAATCGTGAAAACTAACAAATTTATTTTACTTGAGTTCAAAAATGCTAGATCCATTTTTGTCCACGTAAATTAGCACGAGTGATAATCGATATCATTTTCATAGAAATCGATCAAAAATATACAAATATTGCTAGTTTGGAAGTGTAAAATTTATACAAACTGGTGATTCTTCGTAGAATGATAAAACTGATGATTTGAATGATGATATATTCGTTGCAGGTCAAGTGATTGGGATTCCTGTGGTAGAGTCGAAGCCGACCTTAGGATTTTCATCAGCTATAATAGAACCGAGCATTAACTTGCCTAGGGTCGGATACACATCCACAACCATCCAGCAGAACCAGAACCCGTTCTCACTGTACTCATCCACTGTCGTGGAACAGAACCAGAAATCTTTCCCATTGGGGTACACTGCTAGTACTCTACAAGGGTACCCGGTCACTTACACCGCAAACATAGTGGAAGAGTACCAACAGCCAGGAGTATCTCTCGAAAAGGTCCGCGCTCTGAGACAATGGATCCGCGAACAGACTTACCTCCCCGGAGACTATATCACTGGTGAGTTTGACACTATGCGATAAAACTTTGTCAATTATTAAATCAAAAAGCGAGGGCTTGTAAGAAAAATCAAGATTTTAACACTTGGGTCGGTTGGATTTCAAAGTCAAAGTCAAAAGTTTTTATTCAATGTAGGGGCTTATAAGTTCTTGAATGTTTAGAAGCAGTCTGTTAAAATTTGATCGATAATGACATGTGATGTCACGTCAGAGTCTAGGATCTCTTATTTTATATTCAAGTTTGTCATTTTTCAACAGCCTTCAAAGAAGGAGGAGGTTAATCAATTCGACTGCATGTTTTTTTTTAAAGTTTGTTAACTCAGAACTTTCGACTGGGTGAATCGATTTTGAAGATTCTTTCTTATTTGAAAGCCAGTGCTTTACGTGTAGTCCCATTTCAATTTGGTCTATTTCTGACAATGGCATCCATGAGAAAACCATACTACATATACCAACTTGAAGTCGGTTTTTTACTCTTTAGTATTCTATGTCACTTAGAACAGTGTATATTTTGGGTTCCATATTTGATAATGATAGTAATCATATATTTTCAGACTTGGATCTTATTTTGGCTCTAAACCAATCAAACGGCTGCGTGGAGGACGCAGAAAAGCTGCTCGACCGTTACTTCACCGTGAAGACTCTGTTCACAGACTTGTTCCAAAACAGATTTGTTGGCGACTGGGTGGAAAAAACTTTGCAAACTGCGTAAGTTTCTAAACGACTAGACACATTTTCTTTAAAGAAGGGTACAGGCAAAGAACAGGGAATGTCTATTCTGTCTTTCTTTATTTTCTATTGGAATCAAATTGTCCATGGCAGTTTAATACCCATTACTAACTTTCTTAAAAAGTAAACAGATACGCCAAAAAGACAGACTCGTACAGAGACAGACCTGAATACGAATACGATGGATCACAATAATACTCGTACCTACTTCTTAACTTTTAATTGCGATTTTCAAAATAGTACACTACGATATAAGTGATTTTTTTTGTACAACAATTTTTATGTAATTCGGTGCAACACAGCCTAGAAAAAACTTGGATTCGCATCAAGTTTATTACCACTGCATTTTAGTTAGATAATAGTAGGTACATCATAATATAAGTGCGGTAGGTTGAAAATTACAGCCGAGGCGATATTGCTAGCCCGAGCCGTAGGCGAGGGTTATAAGTAAGCAGAGGCTGTAATTGTTGCATTTGCGAGGAAATAAAATAAAACTCCGACTATGGTAAACGAATAAAAACAATACAGCATTTAAAAAAAGCGCGCGGCGCGCATCAGCATTTTTTTTTAGACAAAGGCACAAAAAACAGCTAGTATTACTAATAAAGTAAATTAATATTTTTGTGTTTTTGCTACAGACTAATTGGTCGTAATTTATATAATAATAAATAAATATAATCTTACGCCTTTTTTATCCCCGAGGGGGTACTACCTTTCGTAATTTACCGTCAAAATTAATTAAATTAAATAATTATGTAAATAAATATTTCTTTATTATATTTTATCTCCCAACGTTAATTTTAATCATAAAATGTTGACAACTTTTTTGACATAAAAACTCTTTGCTGAGATATTAAAAAGTACCGTTCGTTTTAAGACGGAGCATCTTGATAAACCGTGCGTTTTACTTTACACTTACCGCACTTGGGCGTAATGAGATACAATACGATATTGAAATTGGTGAAATAAGACACCTTTTACGAGCAAATGTGTTATAAAATCTATTTAATAGGACATTCCTTGTTCTTTGCCTGTACCCTTCCTTTCATGGAGAGTAAATCGTTTGGTAATAAAACGGTATTATTAGAAAAACAGAATATATACCTGTAAACTTAAAATTAATCTTGGGTGATGTAATTCGTGAAATTATCTTTTTGGAATTGTGTTACCAGCTCTTTCAAGTCTACTGCAGTAAAATATTTTATAACACATTTGCTCGTAAAAGGTGTCTTATTTCACCAATTTCAATATCGTATTGTATCTCATTACGCCCAAGTGCGGTAAGTGTAAAGTAAAACGCACGGTTTATCAAGATGCTCCGTCTTAAAACGAACGGTACTTTTTAAAATCTCAGCCGACTTTTTATGTAAAAAAAGTTGTCAACATTATAAGATTAAAATTAACTTTGGGAGATAAAGTATAATAAAGAAATATTTATGTACTTACATAATTATTTAATTTAATTAATTTTGACAGTAAATTACAACCAATTAATCTGTAACAAAAACACAAAAATATTAATTGATTAGTAATTCTGGCTGTTTTTTGAGCCTTTCCCTAAAAAAATGCTGATGAGCGCCGCGCGCTTTTTCTTAACGCTGTATTTTTTTTATTCGTTTACCATAGTCGGAGTTTTATTTTATTTCCTCGCAAATGTGTTATAAAACGTCGTATGATATACGTGCGCTTTGATAATTACAGCCTCTGCTTACTTGTAACCCTCGCCTACGGCTCGGGCTAGCAATATCGCCTCAGCTGTAATTTTCAACCTACCGCACTTATATTATAATGTACCTACTATTATCTAACTAAAATGCAGTGGTAATAAACTTGATGCGAATCCAAGTTTTTTCTAGGCTGTGTTGCACCGAATTACATAAAAATTGTTTAATTAATTATGAAGACGCCTATTTTAAAACGTGTGCAATGCATACGTCTTATCAAAGATAATGTTTGCAGGCCCGTCGTACCTCTTCCAATGCGCTCGACTGCAGGAGACAAGCTGCTTTATCTTAACATCGGAAAAGATTTGGAAAACTTCGATCTGACGGAACTGTGCAAGTAAGTAGTATTCTGATCATTAGGTCTTATCAAATTGATCAATTTATCATAATGGTCTATTAATCCATTTTTGAAACAGGATTCTTCGAAGCTGCTGCACTAGTTGTCACTTGGACGTTTCATATGACGTACTCGTAAATTTGCAATTTATTAAGTTTGTTGGGGCTTTAGTGAATAGGCAATGAGTAACCGGCTAATTTCTAACCTACTATCTAAGACATTTTTTTAATATCCGACATCGTTAAATGGCATTTGGTTACCATTTAACGTTCAATTAGATGTTTTCGATTTGAATTGTGTTCCAAAATGGCGTCGAACGCTCATAGAGAATAGATCAACAGTTATTTTTGTTTAATGATTTTTTATCATTGAAAGAAGAAAAAAAGAAAGAAAAGTTACATTGCTAAATAATGCGGCTTCAAATAGGATATCCCTTAACTCACGACATTTAGGTGGTACGGCTACGGTTTAGTTATCCAGAGAAAGGCCAGCCTTCTGCTAAATGTTCCGGTTCTTTGTCTTGATAGGATATTTTTATCCGTAAATAAGTAATGTACAAAATTTGATTTTTCTGTATATAAATATATCTCCCAAAAGTTGGTTCTTAAAGAAAATAACGTTTTTTTAGGGCTTCAACCATGTTGTTAGATCTGAGCCAGTACCTGGAAGGGTCGTGGCCTGGACTCGAGATGGTGGTAGACTTGAAGAACTTCACACCAAACCTCCTCGAGAAACTGAAGCCACTTGATATTTTCCGGCAATACTTCTATTACTTAGACGTAAGTAGATAATGTAGTGGGGAAGGAGGGGTATTTCATTGTATCTAAAAATATTTTTTATTCGTGATGTTATGTTTATCAAATGGTATCTTTGTTGCCTGGTTACAGAAGATCTGATACATTCACAAACTCATTGGTACAATCAAGAGCACATGAAGCTTTACACTTGTAGTGCGAGACTGACCTCTGAGGCGATTGTATCTAATAAGAACGTTACAAAATCCAACGTGTGAAGCTCCACTTGCTTTTGACTGTACAAGCCTTCAATAGGATTGGAACCCGAGTTGGAACTCATATCTATCAGGGCTCTGCAATTTACTTTTTAAAATTACCAACACCATTCTCTTTCCAGGACGCACTGTTGGCTAACTTGAAAGGAGTTCACTACATCAACTCGCCAGATAACGCGGACCAGCTCTTAAACGTGCTGACTTCAGTCATGAGCGATTCGATGAGGAATAAGCAATTCGTACATCTCCCCGGCTCCAATACCCTCAACAAAATCATCCCCTCTTACGCTCTGCCAAAAGAAGCCGGCGGCACTTACAAGAGCTTAGAGGAGCTGAAACGTAAGTAACTTTAGATACGGTGCTATATTTGTTCAATTTCAATTCAATCATTGATAGCATCCCATAAGTTTGCAAAGTTGGTATTAACTAAGTGAGATCAATTTATGGACCCTGTACACGGCACAGCAATAGTAGAAGAGAGGACTACTTTATAGATTTATGATAACGTTGATGATTTTAGAATTAGATATAAAAAGTTTTTATTTAGGTTTTTCATACGATGCTATATTTGTTGCGAGTTTTCAAAAATTTTGTAGTGTATATTTTAATAATTATTAACAACTATACTAACGAAGAAAACGAAAACTTATCGGGGAGATGAAGTCTAGCAACATCTCGTACTTCAAAATATCACTGAGTACACAAGTTCATTAAAAACAGTGTTAGAAAAATGTAATGTAAAGTGTAATTAAAAATAGAGACTTGGTTCAAAGGCCTTAAATGTAGCCAAACCATAATCTCCAAAAAAAGGCTTTTTTGCAGACTTTCCCATTTTCACGGCAACTTTTTAAAATTACTTCGAGTCATTTTATACAGTTATTACCGTTATGAGAATTAGACCCACATATAGTATACACACATGCAGATGTCTAAAACATTACCTTTAGCGGAAAGAAAAAAGATCTATGCACAGATAATACAGTTAACTTGAATATTGTCGTTTTGACCTGTGTTGTTTTTCGTATTGCTCATTTTACCTAAATCTTTCACAGAGGACTCGCTGAGGGAATTCTTGCAATACCAAGACTTCTTCGTAACCGAGAACAAGAAGCGAGTGCTGCAGAGCAAACGTCCTGGAAAGCAACTCACCGTTTCTGACATCCTCAACAATGTCAACTGGAATTATGTGAATTGAATATAGCCTAATTTTGACTACGCCAAAAAACACTGACCCGAATGTTTCTGTGACTGAAACTTGAATTGCAACATCAATAATAACATGATCTTTCCAGTGAGATATTTGTGACGTGGTTTAAACTACGTTTAAAATATTTTGCCTGATTTCAGTTACTTTTATTTACTTACTCTTGATTTGATTCTTCCAAGTTTCTCAATTAGAACAGCACTTATGTTGCCAAAAATTTTGGACCTTTATATTCGTATCTACAGGCAAATATCTTTTTTGAAATTCTATGAAAAAATATAATTTTTCAATACTTTTTCAAGTTGTTTAAACTGTAGTTATGATGTCTAAATTTTGTTTTCTGTCTAAGTCCAATAAAGTCTTTCAATTTTATTTTTGTTTTATTATAATAATATAGGATGTTGGTTTATGTTGTTAATATTGGTGACTCATGCATTTCGGCAAGAAACAATATCTTAGCAAGTAAAATGGAAAATCCGAAAGTCTTGTACTTAGATAATTATTTTTAGATGGTAAACTGACCGCGATCTATGTCAATGTATGTATAGGGGCAACCAAAAGAGATTAACATAATTATAATAGAGCATAGAGGGGACAAAACGAGAAAAATTTGAAACCAAAAGTTATTACAAGATTGAAAAACTCTAGTGTGATTTGACCGAATGACAGGGTTACGTATTTAAATGTCTAAGGGCGGCTTGCACCATTTTTTCTTAAATCTAGATTTTACTAAGTTCTTCTTAGCATTAAGCTCGATTTAACTTAAACTACTACCTTAAACTACTAACTTAAACTATACTAAGAGCAGTGATAGCCCGGACGGTTGAAGAGCCGGTCGAAAATCAGTGAGGCTCGGGTTCGAATCCTGGCATGTACCAATGAGTTTTTCAAAAACTTACGTACATATTTATCACTAGCTCGACGGTGAAGGAAAACATCGTGAGGAAACCCGCAGGTCCCAGAATTAATTCTGAGACATGTGTAAATAGACCCGGTCCGGCGATGGGCTCACCACCTATCACGTTAAGGGTCCAATGCATCTCGTGAAATGTGGGTATATCCAGTAATGGAATACCTCTGCCTACCCCCTCGGGGATGAAAGGCGTGAGATTATTTATTTTTTTTTATTTTTTTTTAACTTAAACTAGATTAGAAACGTCTTGCAATAGTGTGAAATGTACTGGACTTAACTAAACCTAGCTTAGCGTGTTCCATTCGTTCTATTAGTTCTTTGTTCGTTCCGCTGCGTTCCATTTTATCCAGTGTGTCTGGATATTCCGTGAATTTTTAACTTTTTGGGTGCAACGGAACGGTAAAAATTAAAAAACCTAACGTTAAATAACCTCAGATCAAAATACCTAAAATCAAAATACCTAATGGTTGTTTGACTTAAAGTTAAAATACCGAAAGCTTAAAATGTGAAATGGATATATTACCGATGTACAAAAGGATAAAACTTGAAATACCTATGTAGAAACTCCCTCAAATTGATTTACCTCACCGTTAGACCGAAGTGACAAATACCGACGTAATGTTCGAAATCTAAATAAAAACACAAGTAATATTTATCTGTAATTATTGTAAATGAATGTATACAGTGTGAGTCTTCATAAAGTGCACATATGAAAATGGGTGAAACTAGACACATTTTTATCGACGGAAAAAATGTTAAAAAAAATCGGAGATTTTATTTTTTTATATTTTATAGATATTTTTTTCTTCTGATTACTTACTGTTGACTTTATGTAAAGAAAACGTTACAACTCTTAAACTATGAAGTATATCGTGATAAAATAAAAACAGAAATGATGTCAAATAACAGAAGATACTAATAAAATAAAAATTAAACCCTAAAAACAATACTAAGAAATAATAAAATGGGACAATATAGAACGAAGCGTTAATGGTGCACCCGGAATGACTTAATTCAAACACTCATAGTAAACGTTGTGACATGGATAAAGACACAGGATTTTTGTTTTTGAAAGGTAATACGATGGCGAATAACATAAAATAAAGTAATAAAAACTACATATAATTTGGGCATTATTTAGAGAAATTTGATAATTCATTAAAAAAACACGAATAAAAATACAGATTTTCCTCAAAAAGTCCCTTTTTATTATTTCTTGGTACCGTTTTTTGGGTATTTTTTATTTTATTTGTATCTTCTGTTATTTTACATCATAACTGTTTTTATTTTATCACAATATACTTCTCAGTTAAAAAGTTATAACGTTTTATTTACATAAAGTCAACAGTACGTAATCAAAAGAAAAAATATTTATAAAAAATAAATAGAAAATTTCAGATTTTTTTTATCATTTTTTACGTTGATAAAAATGTGTCTAGTTTCACCCATTTTCATATGTGCACTTTATGGAGACTCACACTGTATTTTCCTGACACAAAATATATTAAACATAGAAAACGATGAATTTTATCAATCTACCCACTTTCAGCTCGCGGAAGGTGATCCACTATTTCAAACAAATATCGTGCAAGTGGCATTACTTGAGGTATTTTGACAATTTGTTATTAAAAATGTTGGTATATCAAAATTACTTGTTATACCTATAAACATTTTAAATTTTAGGTATTTAGTCCAATCGGTATTTTAATCTTAGATATTTTTTGAGTATTTATTATTTTATTAGGTAGATATATTAAAACATTAGGTATTTTGATTTTAGGTATTTGAACTTGGGTTATTTAACGTTAGATTTTTTTAATTTTAGACATTTAAATACGTAACCGGCATAGGCCCTATTATATTTTAATATCTTTGGGGCAACACAAAAAACAGCAGTTTTTAACGGAAAAGTTAAATTTTTCTCTCACTCCAGTTTATTTTTTTGTTAGAGCAAAGTTTGTAGAAAGGTGGCTAGTTTTAAGTAATTAATATACTAATTGGGGTGTATGAGGAATTGCGCTTTTTCTGTTACGCGTTGTATACATTTTGTTGAAACAATCTACCTACACGTTAATACCTACTATCATTTGCAAGTCTATATAAACATATAATAAAACTCTAATGAGGCCATGTCTGTACATGAAATTTTTTTTTGAAAATTAGAGTGGTAGTGTAGGTAGAGTACTTTTTATAGCGGAAGAATGTCTCATTCACACGGGAAAATAAAAAAAAGATAAATACATACTACGTCGAAACGATAACACCTAGAAACTTGACATAATGTGGTATGTAGGAATGGAGGAGCGGAAGTGGAATTCTCCTCCATCGTCAAAAGGGAAGATCTTCCGTCAGGCCAGGTAATCATGCCTGGGGACCGCGGTCCAACGATTAATGTTTGACAGTTGTATTTATACAAACTCATTAGAAAACTCCGATAGCGCGGTTTAGAACTCGGCCGTCTATAGGCGCGTTCTATTTAGTGTCGCTACATAAGTGTCTTATATGTCATAAGCAACCGCTATGAAGGGATTTTTGGAAATTCCGCCGTGAACGAGAATAAACTGGATTGAGGAAATATTTTATTTTTTGTTTGTATTAAATAGGTAGGCTCCGATACTACCGGTTTTACCGATTTTAAAAATTATTTTGCCATTGGAAAACGTACTTTTCTAGGAGTAAAATGGGCTAAAATTTTCTACGAAACCGATTTTAAAAATTCTTTCACTAATCGAAAGCTACTTTATCATGGAATACGAGTAACATAGGACTCGATTCTGCAAACCACCTACAATGAGGAATTTTCAATGACATTCTTAAAATTGAACTAGATGGCGCTGATCAACATTGGGAATTAGAAATTGGCAACACTCAACACTGATGTGTCGCTTTACGTGACACATCCGTCCGTCGTGTGCATCTGGATTGAGGGCCCACTTTTTAAATTATTGCGAAACGAAATGATACTTACAGGGCATTTACTTAAGATTTTGTAAAACCTAAAGCAAAGATTCTTAAATTTCTTAAACGTGAATCAAAAGAGTTATGGTCAAATAGCTTGGGCCCTCAATCCTGACGCCTGCATAAAACGGCATAGTCGAATCTCAGAAAGTACTATCCCTGGGATAATAATTTTTATTTGAGTATTTAGTTAGGAATTTGTTAAATACATTAAGAAATTGTCAAGTCTTAAGAATGCGACAATACAGATTTATGGCGGTTTAGCTTGGGCCCTCAATTCATCAATTTTGATATTGTAGAATCAGCAAAAAATAGTAGTTTTTCTAAGGAAAGATATTAATACGACTATAATATATTTGAGTTCCATATCTCGGAAAATTTGTTAAAAAGAAATAACGACACAAAAGTTAATTGTTAAAAAGTTATTGAAATTCGTATTTTTTCAAAACGTCTGAACTGAGGGCCCAAGGTTTTTGTCAGTATTGACTAGGCTAAGCCTTCTACACTACCGCACTTTAGGCTAAGTATTTTAACAAATTTTTAACTAAAAGGCTACAAAGCGTCCATTCTTCTAAATGCCGTACTTTAGGAGAAAATTGATTTTCGATGTTTTATATGAGAAAATTCAGTAGGGTGTATATGATTTTGTTACTTTTTTGAGACAAATCAGCATGTACCCTCATATAAGATATTTCATAAGTTGTTGTCGGAAGCGATTACGTTTTGTGTGATCCAATAATTACTATAGGGTGTTATTTAAATGGTTATCATAGTATTCGTATTTTTGACGCCTGACGTACGCGCGTCCCCGTCATGTTTTTTGTTTAATTTTCATTTTGCTGTGTATTTCGGGTTTTGACTCATATTAGTGATAGTATAATATAATTATATGCATACTATTTCATATGTTTTGGCAGATTATAATGTAAAAGAATAAAGATTTTGTCAGGGTTTCATATTATTTTTATTTTCTTGTTAAAAACAAATTAAGGTTAAGGTAAACGCAGCTATTAACGACCCATCGAAAATCTGCAGGTATTGCCGACCCATTCTGCTTATTCTTATTTTTATCGGTTTGGAACGATTTGAGTCACAAGAGAGTATAATATACACACATGTTTGTATGTTTTCTAATAAATTTACTGGTGTTAGTGTACATAGGTTCACGGGAATGTGACCAAATACGTTAGTTTCTGTGAACGTAGCGAGTGCGCCGATTGTGTCATACTAACCCTTACTTCCTCAGGTAAGTACTCGATTTTTTTGCTTAAGATATTTTATATATAAATATTTACGTTAAATTTATTCTGAATAACTCAACATATTCCGTTATTTGTATATTCCACATTTCGCAACTAAATTATTATGTTTAAAAGGAATTTTAAAAAGTATTTTTGAAATTAAAATAGAACGGCAATAGCTGCAGTGCATTTTAGTAGTGCAGTCATTGCCGACCCATGGATCGGCAATGGCTAAGAGGTTATGCTTTATTTTTATAATTTTTCGTTAATGCTTATAATAATTAAACAAGTTTTTATAACACCATTTCAATCTTAAGTATTCTAAAATTATAAGCATCTATTAGCGACATACACCATGTTATATTATAAACTTGTTTTTCCACGATAAACTGCAACGCATTATTAAACATTTAGACGTGGGATATGAAAGAAACTACTTAGAGTTTTCTTCGTATTTATATGAAAATGGTGTATTTTTTTATAGTTTAGGACTAAATCAACAAATTATTGTATTAAATCGGATGGGGAAATAAAAAACAATTAATATCGATTATTTTTCGTGGCTCGTTAAAAGATTTGTTCACTTTTTTATTGAACACTAATTACCGATCCATATGAATCGGTGATTGCAACAAAGAGAAGCTATCACCGATTCTATACCGAATAATTGGTATTTTTGGATTAACGGTATGTAATGTCTAAAACTAAAGCTACTAATTTGTTTCAATATAATGATTTGATTCAATAAGTTAGGTTCGGTTTAATTTCATTTCATGTCATTAGATAAATTTCATTTTCATTTCATATCCATAAAAAAAATACTGAAGACTTGGCTGTATGTATAGTTCCCTTTGCCTACCCAGAATGGGTGAAGAAAACAAAAAAAAACTCTGCTTTAATCTTTTACGGTTGGCGCGATTTTCCAAATGTTAGTCGAGTTTATTGTATTTTTATTATTTTATTAAATTGCTTAATTTTTTCGCAACTGTATTAAAAATAGTTATTAAGTACACGTGCGGAACCGTCATTGCAACTTGTTCCGACAGTCAACCCTTACCTTCGGCTGCGCTAAACTTAGGAAGTTCGAAGAAAATTTATAGGTATTTTAGGAAATAAAACAAAGGGTTTAAGTAATTTTGAAATAAAATTGTCTAATTATTTTTATTTAAAACATGTAAATTATATATTTATAATATTTTTTACTTTTATTTTCAGGTTTGTGACTCTGACTTAAATAGTAGATATAAAGTATTAGTGCTAGCCACGGTAGAGCAAATCATGATTCATGTGTGTAGAAGCACCAGCCACTATCCCAACTTGAAAAAATCTGTGCTGAAAATAAAACAGTTTGTTTTTATTTTATTAACATCTACACATTTACAAAATTATATCTGAATTTTGATAGTGAATATTTATGTTTCAGGTGATTCAGTTATCCCCTATGTCAAACACAATTGACACTACATGGAACTGCATTGTGAAGTAACAGCATTGACATTGTTTTAAAAAGTAATTACTATTAAGCAGGCTAATCAATTAGAAAGAAAGGCTATGGTAACTATGGTTTGCACTACCTGGCCAAGCAGCAGGTTTCCGGGGGCGCAAGATAACAATACATGACCTATGTTCTCAATTTGATTTAATGAATGTTATTCTATTTACCATTTCTATTAAAGTCTATTTTCTTATATTACTAAAATTTCATTTATGTCCACCGAGAAATCAATACCTTTATTTTTATTTAGGTCCAAATGTGAAAACAATCTTTTAAAGAATCCACAAGCATTCCGAGGTTCACTGCGATTAGTTAGAAAGCATGGGCACTAGAAGAAGAAATCTACATATTACATAACAATGAATTTCACGTTTTTTTTTTTGTTGTTTCACCCCTTACAGGGTAGGCAAAGGCATTACGCCATGCCGCCTCGTCATTAGTTAATGATATCCTTATGTAAATGGCTCTGCTTCAGAGTCCATGCACAAAAATACAGTGTCTTTAACACTTTCTACAACCCTAACGTGCCCTAACTTGGTTATCAGTAAAATGATAGCACTTTTACTGACGACTTTATTGTGACTTTTTGAGGCAATCCAAAAATGTCCATATCTCGAATTTTATCGATTTTCCCATTCACTGCACACTTGCACGGACACTTGCCACATAATAAACTATCACTATTATGAGTCAAAACCCGAAATACACAGCAAAATGAAAATTATACAAAAAACATGACGTCCCTCTTCGGATTCCCGCCAAAAAGCCTGAATTTCACGTTGGTTCTATTAATTTTTTTTTCACCCCCTACAGGGTAGTCAAAGGCATTACGCCATGCAGCCTCGTCATTACTTAATGATATCCTTGAGTAAATGGCTCTGCTTCAGAGTCCATGCACAAAAATACAGTGTCTTCAACACTTTCTACATCCTTAACTTGGTTATCAACAGTAAAATAATAGCATTTTTACTGAAGACTTCATTGTGACTTCTTGAGGCAATCCAAAAATGTCCATATCTCGCATTTTATCGAATTTCCCATTCACTGCACACTTTCACGGACACTTGCCACATAATAAACTATCACTATTATGATGAGTCAAAACCCGAAATACACAGCAAAATGAAAATTATACAAAAAACATGACGTCCCTCTTCGGATTTCCGCCAAAAAGTTTAAAGTCAAGTTTATCTCCATTTTCAGATTATTTTAGTAACTATAATTATTGTAATGAATCAAGTACAAAAATGAGAAGCAAATCAAAGTAAACGGGACATTTCGAAACGGGATATTTTGGGAAAGGGATATTTCGCTCAAATTAATAATTATTTTGAGAATCGAACGTGTAGGTAGATATTCTGTAAAAAAAAGTATGCTTTATTTACTTACGGTCGGTGTTAGATTCATAAAAATCGGTAATAGCTTCAAAGCATTTCGGGTGGGTCGGTGATAGAAACAATTGACTTCAACAATCCTTTGATTATTTTTTCAATGAAAACATTATATTTATAAACAAGTGAAAATATAAATATAAAATATACAATCTATATTTAAATATAAAATAAAAAAATCTGGTGTGTTTGCAACCACTACCCTTAATTCTAATAATCAATTTCAAAACTTGCTTAAGGGGGTCGGTAATAGCTGCGTTTACCTTACCCTTATTTGTAAGCTAAATATGTAAAAATGTTATACATAAAACAAAACTCTAACGGGGCCGTGGCTGTATATGAAATGTTTTTTTTTAATTTTAACGAGTCTATTTTATCTAGTCTATATAATTATCTATATAGATACCAAAACAACATTTTTTTAAATTTGTGTCTGTCTGTCTGTCTGTCTATATCTGTCTGTCTGGTTGTGCACGCATCACGCAAAAACTACTAGACGGATTTTGATGAAATTTGGTATGGATATAACTGAATACCCGGGTCAACATCTAGGGTACTTTTTATTCCAGAAAAATATCTCATTCGCACGGGAAAATATAAAAACAGGTGAAAAAAGAAATCGTAGTCGACCGCTATGAAGAGATTTTTGGAAATTCCCACGGGAACGGGAATAAACCGGATCCGCGCAGGCAACGCCGATGGGCGTAATATGTTATGTAGGCGTCTTCTATGTCGTAGACAACCGCTATGAAGGATTTTTTTCCCAAGGGAACTGGAATATACTGGATTGAGGAATGTTTTGATTTTTTGTATTAAAAAGGCTCCGATACTATCGGTTTTACCGATTTAAAAAAATCTTTTGCCAGTGGAAAGCGTACTTTTCTGGGAGTAACATGTGCTATAATTTTCCCACGGGAACAGGCCTAGACCACGTAACCGATTTAAAAAGTTCTTTTACCAATGGAAAGATACATTATCAGGGAGTAACAAAGGCTATATTTTATTCCCGTATTTTCACGGGAACGGGAACTACGCGGATGAAACCGCAAGGCACTGCTAGTTGTTAATATACAGGGTCATAATTTTAATACGTCCAATACATAATTTCATTGATTATTGGCACTTTCTTATTTTATTTTTCCATGCATATAATTATATCGAGCTTTATATATTATATACAATATGTAACAGAATAAGTGCAATTTCTGAAATTAGTTTATTCAGTATCGACTACATATTCGATTTCATCTATTTTTAATATGTGTTAAATTTTTCCGAAAAATAAATTAGCATAGCTGAATTTAATGCTATCTATTGAAATCGTACTATTATAGAACGATATTTAAGAAAATCGGACAACTAAAGTTCGATTGCATCTTTTTTTATATTAATTTACTAACCGGGGTGTATGAGGAATTGCGCTTTTTCTGTTACGCGTTGTATAATTATATATATTGTATCTGCGTTTTACAAAATACTACTTACATGATCACAACGAATACTTGTTTATACTTACGATAAACATTATGGTCACCCTACTAAATTTTCTCATATAAAACATCGAAAACCAATTTTCTCCTAAAGTACGGCATTTAGAAGAATGGACGCTTTGTAGCCTTTTAGTTAAAAATTTGTTAAAATACTTAGCCTAAAGTGCGGTAGTGTAGAAGGCTTAGCCTAGTCAATACTGACAAAAACCTTGGGCCCTCAGTTCAGACGTTTTGAAAAAATACGAATTTCAATAACTTTTTAACAATTAACTTTTGTGTCGTTATTTCTTTTTAACAAATTTTCCGAGATATGGAACTCAAATATATTATAGTCGTATTAATATCTTTCCTTAGAAAAACTACTATTTTTTGCTGATTCTACAATATCAAAATTGATGAATTGAGGGCCTAAGCTAAACCGCCATAAATCTGTATTGTCGCATTCTTAAGACTTGACAATTTCTTAATGTATTTAACAAATTCCTAACTAAATACTCAAATAAAAATTATTATCCCAGGGATAGTACTTTCTGAGATTCGACTATGCCGTTTTATGCAGGCGTCAGGATTGAGGGCCCAAGCTATTTGACCATAACTCTTTTGATTCACGTTTAAGAAATTTAAGAATCTTTGCTTTAGGTTTTACATAATTTTAAGTAAATGCCCTGTAAGTATCATTTCGTTTCGCAATAATTTAAAAAGTGGGCCCTCAATCCAGATGCACACCCGTCCGTCATGTCATGTGCCGTTGTTGTGTTGTGTGTGAGTGAGTGTAACGCGTCAGCAGGCAACGCAATAAAACCTTTGAGTATTAAACCAACCGGAGACGTCACGCGCACTAGTTTTTTACAAAAAAGTCTGCCAATTTCTGCGGGGGGGGACGAGGAAACAATCACAAATAATGTTAAAACAAACGCATTTTTTGATAAAACAATTAAACACTAGCTTGAACTAGGTGCACACAAATACATTCACCAATACAAGCACTCCGTGAACTCAAACAAACTAGTTGTATTTAACCGGTGTGCTCAAAGACCGACACGTTTTTTTGGCAGAGGGGAAATGCCTGTTAGTGGCGTCTCCGGTTGGTTTAATACTCAAAGAATAAAACAGATCTTGTTTTAGGTACCTAAATTCCTAGTGCGTCGAGTCCAGCTTCGGTTCCTCCGTATTTTACACCCATACACTATAGGTACATGGTCCACGCATTTTCGCAGATGAAGGGGACTGAGTTTTTGTTTATCGTGGATTCGGATCTTTTGTTGTAACACAAACCACTCGTAAACAATGTACAAACAGAACAATAAATAAAATACAAGGCAATGAGTACGTAACCTTATTTTGATAAAAAGTCAGATTGTTTTTTTTTCTTTGACAAATTCTTGCGACCATAGATTAGGTAAAAAAAAACCCAAGGCTTATCAGCACCATCTATTGACACCTTTGAATACTCAAGTGACAGCTGTCACCGAAAACTCCCTATTCCTAATTTTAAGTTAGCTCTATTCTTTTCCACCGCTTTGGAAAGGAAAAGGACAGAAATAAGCGCCATATTTATTTACAACCTCACAAATGTCAAAATAACAAAATTGAACCTTAAGGACGCATTCAAATACATGTTTTTATCAATTCTAGCAACGATGTAAAGAGGTCATGGATAAAAGCGACAGTTAAGACATCAAATTAGTCGGTTTTTAGACGTTTGACATAACTCTATGATCTATGGTTTGTTTCGGTCCTTTTTCTTCCGTATTCTTTAAAGAAGGAGAGGCTGACTTAAAATTAGGAATTTTAAGTGGTTTGCAGAATCAAGTCCATAGGCTATATTTTATTCCCATATTTCTACATGAACGGAAAGTAAGCGGGTAAAACCAAGAGGCGTGGCTAGTTGACAGTACAATACAATTAAACGTTGAATACGTTTTGTATTATCATCAAAACTCGATAATGCGTTCGACTCTCATTATACATATATTAAAATTCAAAAGATAACATGTTTGAAATAAAAAGGAAAGAATGAAGCTCCGTGCTTGATAGTTTTCTAACATTTAAACGCCGATACAGTTTAAGTGCATCATTTTTGTGAAGTGTATTACATAAACAACTATTAATGATAAGAAAATTGGACTGTTAGAGACAAATTGCTTAAAAATCAATTTAGTACACAAAAATAGCCATGGAAGAATTTAGTTTTTACTCATTAATTATTTTTACCGCACTTTTTTTAAGCCCAGTAACTGCTGGTAAGATATCCTACTAATATTAGAAACGCGAAAGTTTGTATGTATGGATGTTTGTTTGTTCCTCTTTCACGCAAAAAATACTGAACGGATTTTGATGACACTTTACAGATATATAGCTTAGACATCATTTTATCCCCACGGGAATATATTTTAATATATTTTACAAGACAGCTAAACTTTTTGTTGGAGCTACTAAATATTTCAACATAATTTTGAAATGACCCCTGTAGAAAGTCATGGGATCTCCGTCGAGGAAGAATACAAGAAAGGCTACGTGACTCCTGAGCGAGTGGCTGCTCTGCGTGATTGGGTGTCCACCCAACCGCACCTACCCGGGGAGTACATCACTGGTAATACCTGACAAAATTTCACTATGTTTTTCCACAGAGGTGGAAAGGCGGTGTCACCTAGAATTTTTTCATGACAAAATAAAATAAACCGGAATAAATAATGATGTGAAATTTGCTAGGTTCTGGGTTTGCTTGTGATTTGAAATAAAATAACTGAATGTGGGTAATGACTGTTGCTAAGTATTTATTGATTTTTATATCAGTTGTTGTACATTAACCGTTAACACTATTACAGATAAGTTATAACTCAAGTTATACCAGACTAGTTAATCGGCAGAGCCGGGTTCACGGGGCAAATAAAATAACTTAACTGTAAAATCCTAACGAGGTTATACTACCAATCAGGTTAAATTTATCATTAATATGTTGAAATTTAAAACACCTTCTTGGTCATGATGACTTATCTTAAAATAGCGAGCGATGAGCGATACACCGTTCTTAAAAACTCGGAGCTCGGAGAAACTGGCACGGTGAGGAACACCGGGCATTGAACAAATTTGGGTATCGACGAAATTTGCATATCGTAGAAACCTCCTGCAATTAACAGGAAAATATTATCTACATGACTTTACTCGGAGACGGTTAAAAATTATTTGTAAAGTTGGAAAACAGAACCTAATTGGAATTAGTTATTGCACATTTACATACCTTGTGGGGGAGAAGAGTCAAGCTTGAAGCATCAGGATCTCATGTCAACCCCGGAGGTTTCTTACAAAAATGTGGGTATATCAACCCATACTGCAATAAAATAAATTCACCATAAACCACGATATTTATGGAATTCAACTAATGCAAATGGAGAAGTTAACAAACTAACAGCTTACCAAATTGGAATATAGAAGGATACTTGAGGAAACATTCTTTCTTTTACAATAAGTTTCCTAATAAAGTTTGAGGTAGGGTAGTATAGTAAAATAACTATGTTGGACTTGTATTTTATTTCTTTTTTTCAAAGTATGATGTGACAGTAACAAACCGTATCCAAGTAACGACCATAGAACCTATTACATAATATCATAATTATAAAAAGAGACGTAATATGTATCTATAGTTTTAACACCCCCACTGGAGACCTATACGTCTCAAACATTACTCATATTTTGGTCTTGGGAGACCCTTAGTGAGAGCGTCGGCAGGCATCTTACTTGTTTCCAAATACGTAATAAAAATTTCTTTATTTTCTGCCAACTCTCTTACATAGTGGTATTTGATGTTAATGTGTTTTGACCTTCTGCCAATAGCGTTTGAATAAACCAACTTTGCAGCGCTTTGACTGTCACTGAACAGCTCTACCGAAACATTAACACCAGATAACTCCATTAACAAGCCTTTTAAAGACATTAATTCTTTACTAGCTTCGCAAGCAGCAATGTATTCAGCTTCAGCCGAGCTCAGTGCAACACATCGCTGTTTGCGTGCTTGCCACGCTATTGAAGCACCACCTAAAACGACTAGGTATCCTGTGAATGAATGTCCGTCTATCTGCATCACAGAATGCGTGTAACGGTGTCCCAGTCTTCATAAATTTCAAGGACACTTGTGTG
Organism: Ethmia dodecea; assembly: GCA_963855545.1. Classification (NCBI taxonomy): domain Eukaryota; kingdom Metazoa; phylum Arthropoda; class Insecta; order Lepidoptera; family Depressariidae; genus Ethmia; species Ethmia dodecea. The sequence goes on from OY979453.1 coordinate 1,020,745, forward strand.
GTGCCCCGAATGTACCTTAAAACACGCTTCAGGGCTGACATGTGTGTTGCATTCCAGCAACTGTTGAATTGACTGAGGTAACTTACTGCAAACGCAATGTCAGGCCTCGTTCCCAAAGCCAGGTACATTAAGGACCCAATGATCTCCTGGTATCGAGGATCATTGTTCACTTCACCCTTCTCCAGCTTCAAATTTACTTCTAATGGTGTCGAAACTGGCTTAGAGTCTGCCATTCCGTATCTATCTAGAACCTTTTTCGCGAAGCTGGTCTGATTTAACCTAATTTCTCTTGGTTTTTCAGATTGAGTGATTTGCATGCCCAGACATTCCTTGGCCTCACCCAAATCTTTAATCTTAAAACCAGTCTCTACGTGTTTCTTTACGGCATCAATCTCCTTCTCCGTATTACCAAAAATGTAGAAATCGTCAACATAAAGTGCAATAGCTACAAAACTATTTCCGTTTCTCTTAATATAAACACACGGGTCATATTTAGACCTTTTGAAGCCATACTTTATGATGTGAGCGTCCACCTTAACATTCCAGCACCGAGCTGCTTGCTTTAAGCCGTAGATTGCTTTTCTAAGCTTGCACACTTTATTCTCGGTCCTTTTCCTTATGAATGCTTCAGGCTGTTCCATGTAGAGGTCTTCCTCTAAATCACCATTTAAAAATGCTGTGGTTACATCGATATGGTGTACCTTTAGATCTTTCTCTACTGCCAAGGCAAAAAGCATCCTAATTGATGATAGCTTGACTACTGGCGCAAAAGTTTCATAATAATCTTCCCCCCACTTTTGGGAATAACCCTTTGCAACCAATCTTGCCTTGTGTCTCTGGACTCCCCCATCGGCTCCTATTTTGAGTTTAAATAGCCATTTGCATATGACGACATTAATCCCACGTGGACGGTCGACAAGTTTCCATGTCTGATTTTCCATAAGAGAGTTATACTCCTCCTCCATTGCTTTACGCCATAACTCTTTATCAGAGCGCTTCATGGCATCTTTAACCGAAACAGGGTCAGGAGAACCACTCGAAACTACAAAGTTGTACTCCATGTCTCCAAATCTTTTCGGTATTCTGACTCGAAGAGGGTACCTTCTTTCCGTTAATATTTCATCAGCTTCTATACCTGAAGTTTCAGCAGCTTCCACTCCTGGAGCCTCACCGGCAGCCTCAACTTCTTCTAAGGTCGATGATCCATCAGCTTCCTGCACTTCCATTCTCTCTATACTACTCATTCTTTGAGTCTGAGAGCTTTCTGAACCTTCATAATTTTCATTGGCATCTTCAAATGACTCATCTTCTGTCACGAATTCTTCTTCTGTGATGGCGACATCATTCTGGACACTTTGATTCTCAGCAGGGATCTCTTCATTGTTCCAAAGATCTATATAAAATTCTTGATGGTCATGCCGGTTAGGTTGAGAAGCTCTTCCTACACGAGTTTCATTAGGTGTAGGCTCTTTGATCACCTTCCCTGACTGACTTGCCATTGTTTCATCAAAGACTGCATCACGAGCGATGATCAATTTTTTCGGATTACTGAGGTCAACGAATCTGTAACCTTTCTGGTTTTCGCTATATCCGACCATAACAGTTTGACGAGTCTTTGGATCGAATTTCTTTCTACTCTCATCTTTGACTAAAACATGCGCAACCGAACCAAACACTCTAAGATGCGAAAGATCTACTTCCTGACTGGACCAAACTTCTTCAGGAACCTTGTCCTTCAGAGCCATCGTAGGAGAACGATTCTTTAGGTAGATGGCGGTGCGCACAGCTTCAGACCAAAACTTTTTGTCTAAGCCGCTGTCTCGCAACATGCATCTTGCCATTTCAGTGATCGTGCGAACGCTGCGTTCAGCTACTCCATTCTGCTGAGGAGTGTACGCAACACTAGTCTGGTGTTGGATCCCGAATTTCTTCAAAAATAATTGAAATTCTTTGTTGGTGTATTCGGTTCCGTTATCGGATCTAAATTTTTTGATCCTTTTTCCCGTTTGGTTTTCAACAAACGCTTTAAACTCAACAAAATATTGGAAGACTTCTGTTTTTGACTTTAACACGTAGCCAAAAATCTTTCTGCTATAATCATCTATAAATAGCAAAAAATATCTAGCGCCTCCCCAGGATTCCAATTCTATTGGACCAGCAACATCACTATGAATGAGCTCCAATAAGTCATTGGCTCGCTTACCTTTCTTCTGACTAGGAAATTTCTTAGTGCATTGCTTACCCTGACTGCATGGTATACAAGGAACATCAGTGTTAGCCTTCCCAAAGGCAGCTTTAACCTTAGGCATCATCCTAAGTTTGTTCATCTGAGTAACTGATAAATGTCCCAATCTCCTGTGCCAAAGTTCTTGACCTAAAAAAACTGAAGGTTTGTTTATGCCAGGACCTAAAGCATACAGTCCATTTCTAAGTGGTGCTGTCAATAGCGCGTTACCCTGAACAATTACGCTATTATCGAAAATTCTACAACACTCCTTATCAAAAACAATAACCTTATCACCTTCAGCGATCTTGCTTACCGACATTAAATTGGTTAAGAGTTCGGGAATAAGCAATACATTACTCATTTTTACCCCTAAGATACGTCCCTCATGACTTATTTCTAGTTCAACTGAACCCTGCGTATTTGAAACGATTTTGCTCCTATTTGCACAAGTTATCGATTTTGTACAAGACTTTCCCGGTTTCAAAATAGATTCATTAGAAGTCATATGAGATGTAGCCCCTGAATCTATAACCCAATTATCACTATTACTATTGCTACCTGTGTACAAAGTAATCTGATCATCGGAATGTTCATAAGCTAAGCAAGATTTGCTATCGTTACCACCTGCCTTCAGTTTTGGGCACTGTGACTTGTAGTGTCCTTTCTTTTTACAATGAAAGCAAACTACAGGCTTTTTAACTTTCTTTTTATCACTGGCACTTGACACAAGCACTGAGTCACCACTACCACTGGTACTATTGCGCTGGCTGCTACTTGGCTGCTCCTGCCGCTGGCCTTCCTTCAGTAACGCTGCTGTCACTGCCTCAGACGATATCTTCGTACTCGAGTGTTCTAAGGCCATCACCAACGGATTATATCCTTCCGTCAATCCAGCTAGCATTATAATACCTATAAATTCATCATCTAATCCAGCTTTAATGGAAACTAATGCTTGGTGAGTAGCTTGGACATCAGTTATGTAAGCTTCCATATCAGGATAATTTTCCAACTTTATACTAAAAAGTTTTCGTAATAAAATGAGTCTGCGCACCAATCCCGCATCTGCATATGCTTGCTGCAATGCCTTCCATGTCTCCCGAGCCGTCGTGGCTTTGGTGACAAGCGGGTAAACTTTCTCAGAAACAGCCAGGCATATTTTCGCCCGTGCTTTAGCGTCACGCTTCTTATCAGCAGATGCCTCCAAACTAAAATCTTTCTCTATGCACTCCCATAAATCGTGTTCGACAAGGGTCATCTGCATAGCGAATGCCCAGGTTCCATAATTGGATTGGCCTATCAGTTTTTGTATTCCTGCTGATTCTTTCTGCATGTCTGGGCCCATAACCTATAGTAAAATAACTATGTTGGACTTGTATTTTATTTCTTTTTTTCAAAGTATGATGTGACAGTAACAAACCGTATCCAAGTAACGACCATAGAACCTATTACATAATATCATAATTATAAAAAGAGACGTAATATGTATCTATAGTTTTAACAGGTAGATTCTGCAACGAAACACAAAATGTTTGAAACTAGAAAAAATCAAGAAATCGTCATGATCTAACATCGTTTAAGTGTTGAAAGATATGTCCAACTCACCAGGATGTTCAAGTTTGAGCTCAAAAGCATTTGCTTTTGTGAAATGTCGCTAGCCAAGTTATTTCGACGACATCACGGTTAAGAAAGAACGAATTCAATTCAATGTTCTGTATTTGGAAGACCATCTCTCACACACTTCCCGAAAAACACGGTACACCATTGTGTAAAAATCATAGTTCAAAACTGTTTGACATGTAAGTGATCTCAAATATAATAACACAATACTATTTTCCCTATTATCATTATTATTTAAAGCTTAGAAATGCTTTTAAATTGAATAACTTATTTTTGTCAACAAAAGGGAAATCTTTCGTAGAAATTGACAACACCGACTTCTTTTTACAATGACGTTTGGCAAAGGCAAAGGTATCATCACATTCTGCCTATTTTTGAGTAACAATATTAAATGCTTCAATACGAAAGTACAACGTTACAACGGGAATCGTAAACCGCTTTCTGTTTTTTTTTTTTAAAAAAAGGGGGCAAACGAGCAGACGGGTCACCTGTGGCATAATCACATGCACACTTTTGACTGCGAAGGCCGGTTTGTACACCGTGCGTGTGGTGGGTAGAATTTGGCTTGTTTTCCTGCCTGCATTTGACCTGCTCAAGCCCGGCCTGCGCGTTCCGTGTTCAGATAGTTGCACCTGCGCAGTTAAAAGTGTGGTGAAGATTGCGCATACGGTAGGCACTTTAGGTTGACAACACAAGTTGCACATTACAGTGTGTTCTTCTCGTGGTACGGCATTTGGAACCAGCAACTCGTCGGTGGAGATGGGCTCCTACATTTAGCCAATCTTCATGGACGAGTTTAGAGTGCCTTGATAATAGACTATTGACGTTTCTAAGTGCACCTTTTGTGCCTACAGAAAATAAATGATTTTTGACTTTTGACTTTGTCCCGTTCCGTATCGCGACTGTTTTTCCTCATTTACTCCCTGAACCTATGTGCCTTTAAGGTTTTATGAAAGCGTGAAGTGAAATCCTCCGTACAATCATACCTACGTTTTTATAAAAAATAAGTAATAAATTTCATGATAATTAAAAAACAAGCTTTTCTTTGTATGGTAGGCGTCATAAAAAATCAATTGAGTCCAAACTCGAGGAGTTTACGAGTAGCCATTGAGGAGTTGCGATATCCAACTCCTGGCTCCATCGCCATCTCGGTGGTACCATAATATTGTATTGTCACCTAACTTACATAAGTGTGCCAAATTTCAGTTCAATCAGTTGAAGATATCCGCATCAAAATTAAGTTGCAAATTACCACCCGAACAAACTATACGTTGCAAGTTAAATAAAAGCTTGTAAGAATTTTTTTTTCTATGTCATAAATAAATATTTTAGATATTTCCTTATTTAATAACAATAGTAATTATAAAACACTCATAATATTTACAAACGAAACTAAAGATAAAAAATGACCTCCAGCGCAGGCACCATGTTGAGGTAAGGCACCCAAAATGTTGGCAGCATTTCCATTTCCCCTCTGGACAGCCAAGCTTAATCCTTTAGGCGAAATAGCAACCAGCCCTCGGGTCGCCAGTAGCCTCTATTTGGCGCGCTGAAAGGCTTTTTAAAAATGTCCTTTCTTCAGGGCCCCATGGGCAAATCGTCTCTATTGCCACTGGCACAAAAACGTAGGTGTCCCCTAAACCCTGGTACCTTTACTGCTTTTGCAGATACGGCTGCGGCACCAGCACCGTTGGAAGTTGACGGGACATGGGACATTGTTAAAGTGTCTACACACGTGGCATCCCACACCAGGCATTTCCAATGGCTGAGTGGTATTAAAGTCATTCCATATTTTAGATCTGGATCTTGTGCTCGCGTTGAACAGTTCCAGTGGCTGTTTAGATGACGCCAGACAAAAGCTGGACCACTACTTAACTGTGAGGACTATGTTCACGGACTTGTTCAAGGACACGGTTATGAGTGACTGGTGGTTGAACAACACACAGAATTTTGCGTAAGTACACGAAACATTTGTATTATCAAGAGAACATTATTATTGTCAAGAGTATTATGCTCACTTGCTCCCATGCTGTAACGACTAAATCTCTAAAGTAAATATTTTGGTAGATTAAAATATCTATTGGAATCGGAAAATAATATTGAAATTCAATAGGAATAATTTTATAAAAATATAAATGATTTCGTAACATTCGCGACGTCATGCAACCATTAGCGTAAAACTTGCTGGATGATGAAGCATGGATCAAGTAACTTTAGGTGTGTACTAGCGGGTGACCTGTCGGATGCTGTTTATTCCAGTTCCCTTGGGAATTCCGGCTGTACGTTGACCGATCGTTTAGTCAGTCAGTTTTTTATTTTATATAGATTATATTATGTCTGTTCAGAATTGTTGACTCAGAATTAACATAAACGTTTTGACCAATTTGTATTGTAATATTTTTAGTTTGTTTTCTTATTTTATCTATTTGTTACAGACCGATGTTTGATCTTCCGAAGCGATCAAAGAAAGGCTATAAAACTCTCTACCTATCTTTTAATAGCATTGCTGAAAACTTCGACCTAACCGACATTTGCAAGTACTGACAAATTTCCGTATATTTTGAAGCAAAATGTTTATATTTTTTTTTATCTACTACATACTATTTCAGGTATGTTTCGATGATAACGGACTTACGGCAGTACTTAGAAGGCACATGGACTGGGATGATTCTTATTGTAGACGTGCAGAACTATACGGAACGCCACATAGACAAAATGAAACCTCTTGACGTTTTTCTAAAATACTTTTATTATTTTGAGGTGGGTCGTGAGTCCTGTCAGCTTTTTCTCATAGAAGAAAAATCATTCAACATCATTTTCGTATAATTTAGTTCTCAAGTCTCTATACTTCAATGTTATCTTTAATATTCAATCTGTGTTGAGGAGTTTCTAGTCCCGTTTCTTCTCCTCAACTATACATACCTATCGAAGCGATGGGGTTGCAATGACTTACAAGCCACTACACATTAAATGAAAACATTTTGTTATTTGACTGTATAACTCAAAATCTTTACTCTTGTCAGAGTGCTTGGTTGGGACACATGGAAGGATACCACTACATTAACCTACCAGAAGCCATGTGTGACCTCGAAATTGTACTACAGGACGCCATGAGCGAATCATTCCTCAAGAAAGTATATATACATAGGAATATGAAGTCTTTTGAAAAGCATTTTCCGATCGCTGGGTTGCCAGAAGAGGCAGGGGGGAAGTCTAAGACAATAAAAGAGTTCCAAGGTACTGGTACCCATATTCGTTAAGGCTACATCAGATGATAAGCTACACAAATTTATCAGCCTACAGCTTCTTTTAAGTAGATTCGGTATCTTTCAAAACGTATAGCATAGCAAAGGTTTGCATCTGGGGAGCAATTTTTGTGCAATCGACTTCGATCTCCGAACCAAGTTTGCTGTATCTCTCCTGAAAAATCTCGAAAATCAACATTAAACAACAAACTTATTCTTAACTTATTTTCTATGATCAGTAGATATTACCAGTAGAAGCAATATGAGTGATTGGAGAATACCATATTCGCAAAAATTACTTCGATCTTACAGATTCTCATTCCTTTACAATTAGCCTCATTGGGTACAAATACCAAAAATAAGTAATGTATGCCCATCCAGCAATCAATGATGTACAAGAATAAAGCCGGGTGAGCAGTGATAGCCTTCCCGTTAAAGAGTCAGCTTCTCATGATGATAATCAGTGAGGGTCAGGTTCAAATCCTGGAGTGCGTTACTCCAGCGGAAATTTGTCGAATATCGGCATTTGAGGGATACAGATAATTAGTTCTCCGGCTTCTGTAAATGTTGTGCAGATTTAAAAATTTGTATTGCTTAAAGTTTTTGAGTAATTCAAGAAAAACAGTTTCCGCTGGAGTAACGTTACCCCAGCGGCAATTTTTTTTTTCTAATGGGAATATTGAAATAATTTTTATCTACATAATCAGTTGTGATGACGGAGTAAATGTTGCGACTTAATTTGAATTTGTATCGTTAATGGTTCCGAAGATATTCAAAAATTTCAAAATGACGCATTTTTGATGTTTGCGTTTTTCGCTGAATTTCGTAAATGGTTAAGCGCACTATCATAATTTTTTGTACATGACTTCTTATGTCTTATTCCTAATTAGTTGTGAAATAAAAAATTAAAAATAATTTATCGTTTAGGAGTTATGTAAGCAAATAGAAAAACCCTCTAATACGTCCTAGCACTTCGAATAAGAGGTCTAGAGACTTGTTTGAAACGTTATTTTGTAGCTTGCAACTGCCTTCAGATATTTGTGAAGTTTCATTAGTATCCTATAAGTAATTAATAAATTATAATGAAATTTAGCTCGGTTTGGGCCTCGACGCGCAGACCGTTATTTAACCCCCTATTAATGGACTTTTTTGTGGGATTTTTTAACCGAATAATACGTAAATAATTAGTTATATAGTTCAATTTTATACTTGTGAAATTTCAGCATCGTACAATCAATAATTAACGAGATAATAAAAAAATACACATTTTAAGTTATTTACCGTGGTAACCCGACCGCGTTTAGATGGTCACAGAAAAGCGGCCGTTTAGTACATTATGCTAACCTTTTTAAATATATAGGATAGTTTTATAAGGTTTTTTACAATTGCGTACACAAGTGTTAAAAAAACTTATTGACAGGTATTGACAGGTTTCTATAAAACCTTTTAATAAAAAATACGAAAAATAAAAAGTCATTGAACTTAGGTATATTTATTCTGCGAGCATCTTTTTATACAACATAAATATAAATCAACTTTAAAAACTAAATCAGATAATTATTACTGGACTAAATTATTGTGGTAGTATAGATAGTTATCAATTTAGGTATTATTATCAATTTTTGAAATTCTCCCGGGAACGGGAATAAACTGGATTCGCGCGGGCAACGCCGTTGGACACCCGCTATCAATAATAACATTAAATAGCATCACTATTCAGAAAAATTAAAATATATAGTTTTTTAAATACAAGCTTTTATTATGTTCTTGTTAATATAAAAAGAACTAAAAATTACAAAATAATAATTTAATATCAGGTTTAAAATACAGAAAAATATCATTATAATATAATCAACACTTTTTTAATAAATAAAAGCGTGTTACATTATGATTGCAAAAAGAAACATATTGAAGGTGTAATTGTGCTTAATGTTCTTTAATGTTCCATCGCAATGAAACTTGATTTTATTTATTGGAAAAGTATTGATTATACAATTATATTTTTATGACTTGCAAATAAAAAGCTGTTAATTGAAAAAATAAAACAAATAACACTTCAACGTGGGAATAGTAGTTTGTGTCATGAGGGAGCAAAACTATATTTTTACGGCGAGGGCGTTTTTTTAAATCACGAATATAGTGAATGATTCTAGGATAGAATCCCGAACGTAGTGAGTTTTCCGGTGTTTAACTATCACTGCAGTCACTGCTACTTGAATACATTTTAAAATATAAAATACACAAACAATTCGATGTCGGAATTGGAGAGCGCGCGTATTGCCACAGCAATTTTTTTGACAGTGTGGCACAACCATCGAACCCCATTCAGCCTTGTCAGCATATAAGTTACTCTATGCTTGTCAACCTAATGCGGCGAAAAATGGAACTAATGTTTTGATAAAGTACTTAAGCTACAGTGGCGCCAACCTTAGATGCAAACTTATTTTGTTAATCTCTTTGGTTAAGAATGTTGCGGGATATTTTTGATTCCAAATTCAAAACACTTTTATTCGCACTTATTAAGATCCTATCGGAAAAGACTTACTTTGATCCCTGTTATTGAGGACCAAAACGTCACTTTTCGAATAGATGATATAAAAAAATATTGTTGTTTTTCATTGCTTTTGTTAAGTTATGTACTAATTTTCAAAAACGATGTTTTGTCTCTGCCATACCTACCTATATAAATTTCGAAAAAGAATGTTTGATGAAATAGAATTAAATGTTGACTTGTCATCGTCGAGTCGGGTCGGGGGTTAAATAACGGTCTGCGCGTCGAGGCCCAAACCGAGCTAAATTTCATTATAATTTATTAATTACTTATAGGATACTAATGAAACTTCACAAATATCTGAAGGCAGTTGCAAGCTACAAAATAACGTTTCAAACAAGTCTCTAGACCTCTTATTCGAAGTGCTAGGACGTATTAGAGGGTTTTTCTATTTGCTTACATAACTCCTAAACGATAAATTATTTTTAATTTTTTATTTCACAACTAATTAGGAATAAGACATAAGAAGTCATGTACAAAAAATTATGATAGTGCGCTTAACCATTTACGAAATTCAGCGAAAAACGCAAACATCAAAAATGCGTCATTTTGAAATTTTTGAATATCTTCGGAACCATTAACGATACAAATTCAAATTAAGTCGCAACATTTACTCCGTCATCACAACTGATTATGTAGATAAAAATTATTTCAATATTCCCATTAGAAAAAAAAAATTGCCGCTGGGGTAACGTTACTCCAGCGGAAACTGTTTTTCTTGAATTACTCAAAAACTTTAAGCAATACAAATTTTTAAATCTGCACAACATTTACAGAAGCCGGAGAACTAATTATCTGTATCCCTCAAATGCCGATATTCGACAAATTTCCGCTGGAGTAACGCACTCCAAATCCTGCCATGTACCAATGAGTTTTTCAAAAACTTACGTACATATTCATCACCAGCTCGACGGCAAATGAAAACATCTTGAGGAAACCTGCAGGTCACAGAATTAATTCGTAGGCATTTGTAACAGACTCGGTCCGGCAATGGGCTCACCACCTAACACGTTTAGGGGTCGAATATTCTCGTGAAAAGTGGGTATTTCCAGAAATGGAAAACCTCTGCCTACCACCTCGAAGATAAAAGGCGTCAGATTATTATTTATTATTATAGCCCGGGTAATATGTATGAAATTAGTATCAATGGGAAAGACTACATATAATCAAAGCAACTGATTCTTATAATGGATTGGTGATTCTTCTTTAAACAAATTAAGGTAGGCCAGATCGGTTTGTCAACTCGTTTGTCCACAGATTCCGCTTTCGAGGAGTTCAAAGCAAACCAGGACTACTTTGTAGCTGACCGCAAGAAACGCGTGGATGAGACCAAGCGACCAGGGGGCCCGAAGACCATCTCCCATATAATGCGGATCATAAGAGAATCGTTGCCAGACCATTATAAGAGCTGTGACCTTTGTTAGTAATAATACTTTTATCCTCAGAGTTTGTAATATATTTTAAGTTTGTAGCACACTGAATAAATTGGCACTATGAAAAAAACTTGTTGCATGTTGAAGCATCGAGCGGCTGATATTTAATAATAAAAACACGATCAAGTCTTTTTAGGTTTCTATTCCAAAGAATGACGCAGCAGCCGGATAGATGTAGGTACTCTCTGTTCATATAATAAACTGGTCAAGGCGATATTTAAGAAAACTTAAAAAAAAAGGGTTGTATGTATAACATCACTAGAAGCCAAACTATTATTTTTAGATTTTTGTCCGTCTATCTACCCGTATGTTTGTACGCGCACCACACAAATGCTACAAAACTACTGTTGCCCGTCTGACTTGAAATCTGGTACAGGTTGATAAGCCTGCTTAGAGCCGTGTTATCTATACACACAGAGTCAAAGGTAAAAAAAGTCTAGTAAAGTAAAAGAATATTTTGTTTCGAAATTCTACGAAAAAAATAGTATATTTCATTACAAGTGCGGAAAGCCTGTCGTTGCAAAGAGTTCCGACAAATGTCTACAGTATTAAAAATAGTTGTTGGTATTAAAAATAGTTGTTCAGTACACGTGCGGAACCGTCATTGCAACTTGTTTCGACTGTCAACCCTCACCTTCGGCTGCGCCACGGCTCGGGTAGACGTTTGTCGGAACTCTTTGCAATGACAAGTTTTCCGCTCCTGTAATGAAATAAATACTATTTCAATACTTATTCAAGTTATTTGAACTGTAGTTATGATATCAAAAATCTGTTTTGTGTCTAAGTCTAATAAAGTCTTTCAATTTTATTTTTGTTTTATTATAATAATGAACTCGGTTATGCAGACCAGCCTTTGAGTATTAAACCAACCGGAGACGCCACTGACAGGCGTTAACCTCTGCCAAAAAAACGTGTCGGTCTTTGAGCACACCGGTTAAATACAACTAGTTTGTTTGAGTTCACGGAGTGCTTGTATTGGTGAATGTATTTGTGTGCACCTAGTTCAAGATAATGTTTAATTGTTTTATCAAAAAATGCGTTTGTTTTAACATTATTTGTGATTGTTTCCTCGTCCCCCCCGCAGAAATTGGCAGACTTTTTTGTAAAGAAACTAGTGCGCGTGACGTCTCCTGTTGGTTTAATACTCAAAGAGACCAGCTAATATTCCTAATTTTAAGTAAGCCTATCATTTTCTATAGAATTTAGAAGAAAAAGGACTGAAAATGTTGACCCCCAATTACATCCTTGTGGATAAACCCAGAAGCCTGAATTTTTAGTAACCAAGCAGGCATTGGGTTCGATTCTGCATTACAGCGCCTAAACTTATTTTAGTTTAGTCCTGTCATTTTCTTTCTCATAGAGAAGAAAAGAGACGAGTGAAATTTAGTCCTGTCAAATTAAAATTAGTTCTGTCAACTAAGGCATTTCATAACGTGTTTAGTGCATATGTAAATAAGTCACGACTAAAATACAGCCTCTGACAGGACTAAATTCGGTAGGTTATCTTCTATCTCTTTTCTTTTTTTGAGGTAAAATAAAGACAGGAATAAACTAAAATAAGTTTAGTCGCTGTAATGCAGAATCGAACCCATTGTATAGACACAGTATATTTAAAATTTCAGCCAATATGAACCAGTAGTTATTGTTACTCACTGACTGACTGACCGATCATCAAAACTCTAAGGTACTTCTTACAGTCGTATAAACTTCAAATTTAGAACACAATTAGAGTTTAGTGTATAAATCAAGGAAAAACTCAAATATTTTGCAATTTCTGTCTAGGTTTCTAGATACATCAACTGCATAAATAACTTTGTAATCCAATAATAATTGTATGGGATTACAAAATTACAAGTTCAAGTAGAATCTTGAAACTTAATTTTGAGGCAGATATCTTCAACCGATTGAGCTAAAATTTAGTAAACTTATACAACATGTAACAGAATAAGCGCAATTACTGAAATTAGTTTGTTCGGTATCGACTACTTATTCGATTTCAGCTATTTTTAATATGTGTTATATTTTTCAAAAAAATGAATTAGCAATTTAGTACGTCCTATGGAAATCGTGCTATTATTAATCGATGTTTAAGAAAATTGGTTAGACACAACTAAAGTTCGATTGCATCATATTTTTTATATATTAATATACTAATTGGGGTGTATGAAGAATTGCGCTTTTTCTGTTACTCGTTGTATAAGTTAATTTATTAACACGTTAGTTATATACATATAGAGAATGCAAAAATACAAAACTTTCCTCAATTATAATAAAATACTTAATCGAACGCGTCCCCTCGAGGTGGCATTGGTTTGGTCACAATACAATATTATGGCACCACCGAGCTGATCTGATGGTGGGACCAGGAGGTGGTTATCGCAACTCCTCAATGACTACTCGTAAGCCCCTCGAATTTGGTCTTTTATGGTTGGTCTTAGCATTAAGCACATAATAAGTACGGTTATTTCTTATTGGACTTAGTCGCTAAATTTCTTAAATTATATTATTTTCTAAAAGTACCTTCGGCGCGCGAAGCGCTCCGATCTGTGATTTAAAATGCTTAGCTTTCGCAAATTAGTACTGAATGTATATTATGTAGTCTAATTTTTAAACGCTAGTATTTTAACCGCTTCTAGTTTTTTATTTGTACCTCCGTTCTGATAGTGAACACACACAACTGCTTCCGGTTTCACCCTGACATTAAGGCACATCTACAGGGTTCACTATCAGCGGAGGAGGACAATCTTCATTTTTCTTACTGTGACGTTTTTCACAGGGTGTCACTTTACCCCTGATATTTGGGAGAGCTAAAAGGCCGACGAGAACTACCTTCACTACTACCGTCCGCGTCTTCTCCGTTTCCTTCTGAAGTCCTCCCCGCTGCCGTTGAAGATTAATCAGTCACCTTCGCCTTCATCAGGGGAGTACCACCACTGCGACGGCAAAACCAGTTTTCGGCTTCACCTACGACCGTACCTAATTCTATAATATATAATATATTTTTTTATTTGTTGACTTCAATTTTTTTTATTTAACCCACGTCCTGGGGACTGAACGTCACACAGTGGCTGTTTAGATAACGCCCGACAAAAGCTGGACCACTACTTAACTGTGAGGACTATGTTCACGGACTTGTTCAAGGACACGGTTATGAGTGACTGGTGGTTGAACAACACACAGAATTTTGCGTAAGTACACGAAACATTTTTATTATCAAGAGTATTATGCTCACTTGCTCATCTTTATAGTAAATATTTTGGTAGATTAAACCATCTATCGGAATCGGAAAAGAATATTAAACTTCAAAAACAGACCGACAGACAGACAGACAAAAATTTCTAAAATTGGTGTTTTGGTATCTACATCGATAACTACCGTTAAAATTTTCAAAAAATATTTCATGTACAGACACGGCCCCGTTAGAGTTTTATTATATGTACTAGCGGGTGCCCAGCCATTCCCGTTCCCGTGGGAATTTCCAAAAATCCCTTCATAGTGGTTGCCTACGACATATAAGACACCTACATACTATATTTCGAATAGCGGGTGCCCAGCGGCGTTTCGCGTGGGAATTTGGGAAATTTCCATGTTATTTTGAATTAGTCCGACAAACATCAAAATAATGTCAATTGTCATTTTACCGGTGCATTTTTTTTTGTTTTTGGTTGTCGCGATGCTAGTTTAATAAAAATTAAAGTTTATTTTACAAGGAAACTAGACAAATATGAGCAAAATTATGAATAAAACTATGGTTGTTTTATTTATATTTATCTAAAAAACTGGTGTACATGGTGCAGGCCCAGTCTCCATATATTCATAAAACGTCTCCTTTAACATTAAAATTATTAATATTCGACCAGCTCCAATACACGGACAAGGTTATAGCGTAATAACTAATAATTGTTAGCAATTTTGCTAATTGAACATAAAAATGTTGTTATTTAGATATAATTTTGATTATTTTGTGTAACTAAGTTAAGGCTGGGTGGGCCGGCTGAGGCCGATTTTTGTGATTTTTAAAATCATCTGAGACATAGAAAATAGTGTTTAAAATTCTGAAAAAAAGATATATATAACTTAAGGACATACTCTAGTCAAAGTCGCATTCGGTTACACGATTTGATGAACTTCACTCGATAGAAAAAAATCTCAAAGTTACCCCTTTTTGTTTTGTTTTTTCTATGTCATGATTGAACTACTGATATTTTACATTTATTTTTTGTACTAGATTAAAGATATGAAATATTTCTAGACAAATTCGCAGAGTTTGACTTTATAAAATGATTTTTATAATCACTATGTTGAAAAAACTACAAAATGCACGAGCGCGGTGGCTTAGCTGGCGTGTTCAGTCGCGCGCTGGCGCTTACGGATGATGGACCTGTGTCAATTTTTTCCGTGACAATTTTTTGCACCAATCAATCAGTTTTGACGAATTTATATATTTGTTGCAAGTTATTTATAATGGGTAATAAACAACAAAAGCGAAAAAAGGCGTTTACCACTATATAATTAATAAATAAAAAGAATTAACTCAAAATATATGTGAAGAAGTAAGTAAATGTTTAATTTGTTATGTCATTTTCGACTTTGACACAATCACATTAAATTTCATTTTACTTCAATCTCATTTATAAATTCATAAAAAGATCATGCCATAGTATAAGAATATCAGTAGGTATAATTCAACTGAAATGAGGCAAGTAATCAAATAAATCGGAATATGAAGGTGGGTAAGGCCGTCAATTTTTTAAATCTGAAATATTGCATACATGTGTAAATCGCGTGAAAATGCAATATTATGATGACATGGTGCTGATCTGATGATAGAGCTGGAAGGTGGCCATAGGAACTTCGCAATGAAACGACACAACCTCATCGAGTTTGGGCTTCATCGAATCGTCAATCGTCATGCATGACTAATTTGGAATACTATTTTGAGCTAATACCGGAATATCTATCGCTGAGCATAATTCCTCAAATTGAGAAAAGCCAATACCAGAAGCCACAATGCCAGTAGTGGCGGCTATATTAAGATTAACTTGGTCTTGATTGCATTCAAAACGAAATGTTTTAACATTAATGTTTTAAGTTGTTTTTAGGCACTTGTCTGATATGGCTGACGTGTCCGAAAACTCTGTCAGTAAATTGAATTTTGTCGACACTGTCAATCATACTGTCATGATCTGTAATATTTTAGTCGATGTTTCTAGTTCATTTGTAATATTATTGTTATTGTAAAGTGGCAACACTAATACTCGCATATGATTGGTTTATAAAATTCAACCAATCATAGCTCAGTTTAATGGACCAATCATATCCGCTTATTGTATTCCGATTTCTAGTGGGACGCTAAAAGTGGAGGGGCGATAGCTGGCGACTGTTTGAGTCATTCTGTAGCGAGATCTCGGAGAGTACAGTCGTAGGTACAATAAGAGCGAATGTAGTACTATTAAGAAATTGTGAGAAGATATAGTTTGAAGTAATAAATATTGATTGGTATTTGATCCGAAATATTTTATTCATCACATTACGTAAGGATCACATTTGAAATGATAACATTATCTTTACATTTTTATGTGTATTATGTCAGTCTATTAACTTTTCACTATGCTAACATAAAAAAATATATAGGTAACTAATATTAATCTAAAATATGAAATACTTACTATATTTGTTCACTGTTTCAGAGATACTGAAGAGGCGGAAGACTCACTTATCGTAAAGTATGCATTCAAAGAAAATGAATTTCAACCTGTTTCGGGATGGCGAATTGTTGATATAAATTACATTTTACAGGAGTTACAAGAGAAAGCTCGTCATAAGGGTTTATTTAACTGCACCTTAGGAAAATTCCGATGGATCAGTGAAAAACGACGAGGACTTTTATCAGTATTTCATTTTGAATGCAATATTTACAAAGAAATTTTGCTCGATTAACTCTGAAGACCTAAACGATAGAGATCAAGTTAATCTTAATACAGCCGCCACTACTGGCATTGTGGCTTCCGGTATTGGATTTCAATCTTTTTCGTCATCATGGATACGTTAAAAATTCGAGTAATTATGGAATATGAGTACAGTCGTGGCAGCAACGCGGCACAAGCGGCACGTAACATCAACGACGTTTACGGAGCTGACACTACAAACCAACGCACCACCTGTTATTGGTTTGCTCGCTTCTGTTCTGAAAATTTCGACCTGAAAAATAAACCTTGCGGTCTTCCGAAGACTTTGGTCGACAATGACGAATTAAAGGCGATTATGGAAGCTGATGATACACAATCTATGGCTGAATTAGCAGCAGCTTTCGACGTTAGCGTCAAAACAATATTGGTCCATTTGCGTCAAATTGGCAAGGTAAAAAAGCTTGACAAAAGGGTGCCCCACGAACTCAATGATCACCAGCGCGAAGTACGCGTCGAGACGTGCCTTGCACTGCTCAACAGATACACAAATGAAGGAATTTTGAACCGCATTGTTACCTGCGATGAGAAATTTATTCTGTTTGATAACCGCTAGCGCTCAGCAAATATTGGTTGGATCCAGGTTCAGCACCTAAACAATGCCCTAAACGAAAGCTTAGAAAAGAACCCTAGAAAAGTGATGAAGTGACCTGTTTAGTGGTCTAGCGCCGGTGTGAGCATTACTGCAGATGTATACTGTGAAGAACTGAACACAACGATGGAGAAGCAGGCACATCTCCAACCAGCTTTGATCAATCGCTCGTCTCCGCTGCTCCTGCACGACAACGCGTGACCTCACACTGCACAGCAGACGGTCTCCAAGTTGCAAGAACTGGGGTTGGTAGCTCCCCGTCATCCGCCCTACTCACCAGACCTTGCGCCTACAGACAACTTTTTCCAGAATTTGGATAACTTCTTGGTGGAAAAAAAATTTAATACCCGAGAGGCAGTAGGTACAAAATGCCTTTGAAGAATTTGTTGCCTCCCGTACAGCTGATTTTTAAGAAGGGCATCAATGAACTGCCACTGCGTTGGCAAAAGATGCATTAATTGGATAGGTGATTGATTACTTCGATTAATACAAATAAAAATACATGAAAAAAATTCGTTTCAATTTTTTCATATAAAATGGCAATTTCATTGGTAAAGACCTAATATTTATGTCAAACAGAATTTTCGATTTTTTATTTTTGTTACCATGATGTATACACATAATAGTTATAATAATTACATAAACAAACAGAATAAAAACAGAGAAGTTACTTCATTTATTTACGTAACTCAAATTTATTACTATACCATAAACAAAGTTTGTTAATATATAAAATTCATTTCTAAAGTCAAATAAAATTATCCTATTGCTAATTTCTATACTATGTCGCTGGCGGGGTCATGCGAGTTCACTGCCGATGCGTCCGATCTAACTATTTTCCGCGCGACCCGTGACAGCGCTAAATGCCTACTGCTGCAGGAATACCTGGCCTTAAGAAAATATATCATTTCAAATATTGTCTACAATTAATCGAAGTGTTGTACTGGCAACACTAAGTGGGGAGCGGCATTCTAACTCTCCGCTAGGAGAGCAATAGGGTGCTGCGACATTCTACGCTGAAACCTCGAAAGCGAACGGAGCTCTGTTTTGTAATTACTGTACGAGTTGAAGTAAAATCTGGTGATAATCAACAATTGTTTTAATCTGAAATCAACGTAAGTCTACATTTCAGAATCGGGAAGAATCTGCTCACTGGTTTGTAAATCTGCTCACTGGTATGTACATTTTATTTATTTTAGTCTACCTACTGAATAGTTACAATGTGGATATAATATTTGAAAGATTTAATACTATTGTACACTTGGACATTACATTTAAGTGTCACTATTTTCATTTAATAAGGAATCATAACCTTATTATCAAAGCATACCGGATAGCCGGACATCGTAATCATTGCAGCATTGCGGAACTACCCTACATACCGTAATAATCGCATAATAATATTAAATAATATTTTAATTTGTGATCCTGTAGACCTGACCTTGATCAAAAAACGACAGTGTAACTTTAGTTATTATAACGTGTAAACAATATCTATCACAAATTACGTATACTACCGCAATAATAAGTAAGCATGGCGAAGTGCGTAGGTAGACGCATATTCGCCGCACATATAATTACAATAAGACAGCAATTGGGACGGATGCACATGGTTTTAAATCGAGGGGCATATTTATGTTTAAACAAAAACAAATATAAGTATATAAATATATATTTGATTTAAAATAAATATCTACATAAAAATAAGTGGGTAGAAGGATGGCTCACGTACTTGTGGCGTTATTTACGCTTAAAAATGATAAAAACTTAATCTAGGTCATGAAGTTAGTAATTTGTTTCGCATCTGAACGTTTATCGTGGTTACTCGATTATTAAATATTATTGTCTTTTTATACCACCCTTTCCCGATATACCAACTAAATGTAACTAAGTAAAGAGAAAGTAAAGAGATCTTACTTACCTTGTACCAGTATGCCTCACTCCCAGAGTAGTGCTCATACCCCACCATTATCGCAGTATTATAATGAAACTAGCTTTTGCCCGCTTCGCCCGCGAACGTTTGTTTCGTCCCCTTAAGGGTTGAAGTTTGCAGAATACTTTCTTGGTGGATGCCTACACTGTATGAGCTATCTGTGCGGAATTTCGGGTCTCTAGACCCAGTGGTTTGGACTGTGCATTGATATATCACCAATAAGTCAGTTAGCTTATCATTTTATATATATTTAGATGAAAAATTAAATGAAATATTTTTATTTGCGAGAATACAGTCAATTCAGATCTTATTGCTGTATTAATGTATAGTATCTTCAGCTTACATGTAAGCATGCACGAGGACGATCAACTAATACTTCCTTGACGGTCCAGGCTAAGACTTGACTTTGACCTTACGAACGAACATAACGATTAAGATAAAAAAATCATTAAAATAAACAACTTTATTTTATTTATTTTAACGAAGTACAAAAAGTTAACAATCAGTAAATTAGATTAACAGATTAAAAGCTAAAGGTATTGTTCTAGATTACCAAACTAATTAAACAAAAATGTAATAAATCTCAATCTATCAATCTATATGATAATTAATTACATAAATTATATACAGTTACATATGTGTTTAATATTAGACACAAAATATTCTCACTTGAGTGTTTCCCAACATTATCTCCCTCTTTAGAATTCCCTGGTTGGCTAAGCTCTATTACTGGGACGTTGTTGTTGCATACATGGGAATAAAAAGCGTATGTACTAATAGTGTGTTTGTATTATAATGGGTGTTAGGGACGGCCTGTCTTAATGAGGGCCTCAATGCAGACCATGATACTGAATCGAAAAGCTAAGGAATTTTCTCCCGGACGGAAATTATAGACTTTACAATTATTTTTCATTCTGTTTATTTTTACATATTCTATGAAACCACACCCTAATTTCAAAAAAAATACAATGATTTTCTCGAATACCTATTATCAGCAGTTTAAATCAAAATTGTAAGTGTGTAAACGGAAGATTTCATCGAAAGTGCATAAGTAATGAAATGTTTTATGTGTAGGTACCTACGTAGGTATGCACCTGCATACCTACTCATTTAAAAAAACCTAGTGGAAGTATCCTTATGTTATCTTCATATCACATATTACTAAATAAGTAATAATCATTTATTTCGGATGAACATCCATAGTGTTAGTAGTAAAAAATATATTAACTTATGAGCTAATTTTACTCAATACCTAGGGTAAAATTCTACTAAAAAGTAAAACAGAGTTGATTCCTATCATGAAAAAAGAAAAACTCATTTTTTTAGATTATTGAGTAAACAAGATTTAAGTTGTTTTACGATTCTTTTCCTTTTGTGTGTGTGTACCTCTATTCACGAATTTATAGGTGTTCATCAAATAAACTTCCAATAATATCAAAACAAAAAAACTCTATAACAGCTCATCTCTGGGGCGCAATCCTGCCTTGCTTCGCCACAGATTATAATCTGAGCAGACTATTATAATTGAATATATATAATTATTATTGTTATTAAATTTAAATAATGGCAGTTATTGCACTGAATGGTATACAATAATTTTGTGTAGCAAGAAAATTAAATCATGGTATTCAAATGATTTATCTTTCATTGCCCAATCCTGCGTTGCTGATCCTCTCGTAAAATAAACTTTGACATAATTTTTATGAAGTTCCATTAACTTAGGGTTTTTTTTTAACAAGAACTGCGTGACAGCGAGCGGCGTGCTCGATATTTTCACGGTACAGTTTTGAGGACTTTATAATTTAAAGGAAGGAAGGATTTGTGAAGGAAACGAAAGAAGTATGCAGAGATCGAGCAAAGTGATATTCCATCGTCTCTGCCTACCCCTGTAGGAGGAAGGCGTGAGCTGTATGTATGATTTAAAATATATAATATATATGTTTTCACGCCTGTATTAACAACAACAGGCTTTGATAACCATTAAAAGCTATGCTTCAGGACCTTAATCCACGGTGGCGCCCACTGGTGAGCGCAAGAACCAAAACGAAAACGGTAGCCGACATTGAGGCACTCGTATAGAGCATGTCATTGCTCTGAGTGAATTGTCGGCCTGCACAAGAGCACTGGCGTGTTGGCAGCGAATGCCTTTGTTTTTCGCGTTTTGTCTTGTGACTATGATTTTTCTTATTAAATTGGACATTGTGAGTTTTGACTTTTGTTATAATGTCGTGAACTCTTAGCGAAGTATAAGATATAGTAATATATAACTATGTTATTATTAAATTTTAATAAATATGTTTAACCTATTAAATCCGTAAAAAGGTGTTCCATAAGAATAAGCTCAAAAATAAAAGTTTTATGTGAAACTCAAAACTTCTGGACTACAGTTGTTTAATACGTAGGAAGTTAGGTAGTTTTATTGGTTCAATCTACTGATTCCTACCAATTTCAAAATCGGGTTTTGCAGCTCCAGCGAGTTGAGTAGGCCTATAGTAGCCGGTTACTTCCCTTGAGTTTGGAAGCGCAGTTCAATTTTGTTTACAATCGCGGGTGCTTAATTTTCATTTCTTTGTTTGCTTACCTTGCCATAAATAGATACCTACTTTTGTGTTTGTGGTGTAGGTACATTCATTCGTTTCAGTGTTTGGAATGGGTATTTCGTGCAAAGTGGTGCACTTGGACTTTTTTCTGTGCGATTACACAAAAGACAGGGTTTTAAGTGGTTATAGTGACTAAATGCGATACATCAGACATTGTGGAGGAAGGCATAAGCGATTCGTTCGATAAATTTAAAAAAGAAAATCCTGCGTCGTGCTCGGAGTGCTCCAGCAGCGTCGAGGCAGACATTTTAAGTCGTATTTTATGGGACGAGAGAGATTAAGGTTTAAGATTTATTTTATTTACCCAAGTAGGTGGGTATAATATTAAGTTTTAATTTCGAAAATCTAATCTTTAAATTTTCAATAAAATTAAATCATTTGAATATTGCGCGTACATTTGGTGCATAAATCTACACCGCAGAAACTACAACCAAGTTACACACAAAGATATTATATAAAAAAAAAAGAGATGTAGATGTCTTACTGGAGCGCGGAAGCTGGGGCTGATAAATGTAGATAATTGGTTTAATTTTATTTAGTCGCAGTGCAGCAGCAAATGTTAGCCGGATAGCTGTCTCTTTCTTTATTATTTGTCCTGGATCATCTTTAGCTGGCAGTTTTGTATCATATAAATGCAATAAGAATAAATTGTGTACTAATTGTGGACACTTGTAGCGGATCAATTTTCAAACGCGCACAGTATGAATATTCGAGTTACACATACATTAAATTCTATAATAATATAGTATCCCACATAGTATTTATTTTCCATCAATGGTTTAAGGAAAGTAAATAACGGTTTGGTGTGTTATTTTGACAACACCGACTTTACTCACCTATTCCCTGAGACGGAATGTTTTGTCCGTTTCTCAGTAGGGCCAATAAAATATCGAATTAGTAATATTTGAGATAACATTGCTATTTGTTACCATACGCTTACTGTAATTAGAGAATAAAACATTATCTATTTCAAACTTTATCACTTACTACTTACATATTACGGCTAACATATCCCTTTGGTTTTTTTATTCGGTGATGGAAAGTCCAACGAACGCAAGCATTATTAATTAATAAGATTATTAGCAGCAAACTATTTAACTATTATCAGGCTCTCTCTATATCAACGGAGGTCAAGAGGACATTCAAGTTTTCTAACTATAGAGGAAAGCAGTGATAGTCCTGCTGTGGAAGAAAAAGCCTCGCAATACACAAGTCTCAAGTTCGAGCTATGGCGAGGGCATCTAATCGTATCATTAAGTTTTTCAAAAACTAGACACAAAATAGAAAGAAACTCCCGTAAGGAAATTCTCTGACTAATTTAAATATGTTTCTCCTGTTTCTAAGCAATCGATTTCTGAGCCGGAAGTCGCGGTTTCGATTCCCGACCCGTGCTAACATTTATGTAAATTAAAATGTGTTTATTTCGTGCAACAGTATAAGGTATATATTTATTTGTATCAATTGTTTATCAGGTCATAATTACTATTGGTCCATGGGGGCTAAGCAGACAGACTTAAATTGATGTTTTCTAGAGTTTCTAAGCAATAACATTGACGAACCCGTTGGCTCGGTTGGTGGTGCCCCTTGCTTCTGAGCAGGAGGTCGCAGGTTCGATTACGGCCCCACGCCAACATTCGTGTACACATTAAAAATTCTGTTCATTTCGCGTCTGTGTATTTATCTGTAAAAAAAAATAGGTACGTTTGTTCGTATCAATCGTTTATTAGCCTATAATTACGCTTTATCATAAAAAAATGTGTTAATTTATTTGTTTGTCATTCAAAATCTTAATTGGCTATGAAACTTCTGTGGACATTTCTTGATGTTTCGAAGAGTAAAATGTGATAAATCATTTACCTAGGTGAAACATGATACCTATTCCTACTGGCTATCGTTACAAAAGTAACGCGAGTGGAATGGTAAGGCAAGTCAAGTCGAAAATCATTCAAATACTATGTATTAAGGTTAATAAAGGCGTTTAAGACCCCTCGCAATCTCTCGCTACGGTAGGTTACCTACGTAACCCTATGACCCTAGGATAGATACCTACTACTGGAGAAAAGACTGGGATTTTGACGAGCTCTTGCTTAGTTTAGATGTCATAGGATACTTATTCCTCTTTTGTAAAATCTTTGGCTGAGAATATTATGAAGATCCTTAGTCTTGCAGTTTAGAAATAAGTCTATGCTAATTTAATTTTAAATTATGGTCTGAAATAACAGTTTTAGTTTTTGACAACCCGTCTCTTTACTCGCTGTATACCCAGGTGAAATATGCCTCACTACTGAGGTGCTCACATTACGTAAAGGTGAAATATGCCTCACTACTGAGGTGATCACATTACATAAAGTTGAAATATGCCTCACTACTGAGGAGATGACATTACGTAAAGGTGAAATATGCCTCACTACTGAGGTGATCACATTATATAAAGTTGAAATATGCCTCACTACTGAGGAGATGACATTACGTAAAGGTGAAATATGCCTCACTGCTGAGGTGATCACATTAAGTAAAGATGAATATGCCGCGCTACTGCGGCGATCACTAAGTTAAATTATTGTATTACTGTAAATAAGTAAATTTAGATGAGATGAAATATCCCGTATCTGTGCGGTGATAGATATAGTCATGAAATGTGCTTAACTACTTACCAAAAATGAACTAAGGACAGATAATTAATTATTAATTAATATATTCAATTTCACAGTAGAAAGTAACATCGTGATTTACTATTTTAATATAAAAACAATAAGTCAAATTAAATGTTGAATTATATTTATATATGTTATGTAATGCTAACAACAATTAATATTTTGCAGGTATCCCAGTAATCGTTTCAATAGCTATAGATGAGTGTAGCTAGTGTAGCTGCAATACTTATTTGTGAAGCACCACGGGATCCTGATGCAGAGGAGCAATCAAGGAGCAATTGTGTCTCGTTTTCGTAGCGTAACAGGTCGTCACAAGCTGATCATGCCGACTTATTTGCAATTATTTCTATGAATAGTTTAATATTAAGGTTAAAACACAACAGTATCTTATTTTAAAATAATTACCAATTGTCACTACTTTAATAATAATAATAAGGCATTTATTCACCATAAATTCATTCACCGTAACACCTTGTTAAACCTATGGCATGCAATTAAAGTATTTGATTTGATTTGATAATTTGTAAAATAATTGACCTTAACTATCTGTCAAACAGTTCTTTGGCAGTATTAGTATTCTCATCTTACAATTATTTTAAACTGCCTTTCATATTAATGATTCTGACACTGACATAACATACGGTGTAATCTAGGTACAGTTAGTTTAAACACCTAATTACTTTTATTTCTGACATTGAATAAGCTATCTACTTAACAAAAATGTATTTAACTCTTTCTTGAAAGTAGTTTTTGTAACACACTGCTGTTTTATATTTTAAGGCAGTTTCATTATAAATTACTCATTGCAAAAATTTTACTCATAGGGCTTTCATATCAAGCTTTTTATGCAAAAGTGAACTGGTCACAGGCTTTTTGAACTCTTTTGATTGAAATTGTTCTATATCTAATCCACTCTTCACTTTCTCATGCACTGACAGCAGGTTACATTATTCAAATAGTTTATTACAATTATTTTCACTTTTCTTTTTCACGCTTTTGTCAACAAGTCATTTCCTGAAAAGAATTTGTTTTTTTTAATGATTATATGTATTATTTTGTATGTGGACATACCTTTATTCGAATGGCCGAATCGGAATAGGGACATTCCGTTAACAGGACGGCCGTCTGTTAGCAATTTTGCTAATTGAACATAAAAATGTTGTTATTTAGATATAATTTTGATTATTTTGTGTAACTAAGTTAAGAAAATATATCATTTCAAATATTGTCTACAATTAATCGAAGTGTTGTACTGGCAACACTAAGTGGGGAGCGGCATTCTAACTCTCCGCTAGGAGAGCAATAGGGTGCTGCGACATTCTACGCTGAAACCTCGAAAGCGAACGGAGCTCTGTTTTGTAATTACTGTACGAGTTGAAGTAAAATCTGGTGATAATCAACAATTGTTTTAATCTGAAATCCACGTAAGTCTACATAATCCTTATCTCTACTTTAATATTATAATTGCGAAAATATATTTTTGCCTCGCACAGATCGGTTGATCTGTGGAACAAATTGTCGCCGGCGGTATTTCCAGACCGATACGACCTTCAAACATTCTAGAAGTACTCTCACCTCAAAGGCAACGCACTTGTGACTCTTGAGTTGCGTTTGTCCTATAGCGACGGTAGTCACTTACCATCAGACGATCAGTCTGCTTGTGTGCCCCCTTTTTTTTGTAAAAAAATCTCTGATTGTCTGTTTGTTTGATGGTTTCACGTCTATACCGGTGGACGGATATTAATGAAATTTTTCAGGACAATAGTTCACACCTTGAGCCTATGTCTTAGGCTATTTCGTACACCAAGGTGACTCGATATCCCAAAGTTCATACAGACCGAGTAGCGGGCACCAATATTTTCCAGCTCCATCATCAGACTCTGGTTAGCATCTAGCACCAAAGTTCTCGTCAGGACGAATACAACGAGCCCAAACTCGACAGGGTTGTGTCATTTAATTACCGAGTTCCCATGACCATCTTCCAGCTCCATTATCAGACCCTGGAATGTAGCACCAAAGTATTTGTCAAGACGAATCATACGAGCCCAAACTCGAGGGGTTTACGAGTAGTCATTGAGGAGTTGCGATATCCACCTCCTTGCACCATCATCAGATCAGCTCGGTCGGTTTATTTTTTTGTTATTGTAATAATGTCGTACTATGGCAACCGTTATATAGGATCACAACGTTCTCGGACCCTGACAAGACCCCTTTTTAACCGACTTCAAAAAGGAGGAGGTAATCAATTCGTCAGTTTTTTTTTTATGTTGGTTACCTCAGAACTTGCGACTGGGTGAACCGATTTGAATGATTCTTTTTTTATTTATTTGAAAGCTGGTGCTTGCAGATTGGTTCTATTTTAATTTCGTCCAGTTCTGATAATGGCATCCATGAGAAAACCATATAAGTGGAAGATTGAAGTCGGTTATTTCTGAGGAACAAGTTTAAGCTGAGTTAACTCAGCGCAACCAAAATTATATAGCCGCTTATCCTGAATATTTTTGCTATTATACAGGTTGTTAGGCAATGTACTTCGTTCCTTTAAACCACGTTTTGTATAAGTGAAGCAGCGTTGCCAGTATGATTTCCCGAAAAAGGACGGTTGGCTGTCTGAAAAGGTACGGTTTTTAAATTCAAGGTACGGTTTTGCCAAAACCTTGAAAAATGCTAGTCTATAGTGAAAACAAGTTTTTTGTCAATAAAATCTATGAAAATAATGTTTTCTCAAACATGCTTTTAAAATTGAGCCTTATTTTGACTCTTTTTCTGCTACAGCTTCTTTGAGATAAATCGGGATTGCTGTAGTGGCCAAATACACTGGCAAAATCCATAATCTGTCGTGTTTTAAATTTTGCGGCCAAATAAATTACGTCATATTAAACTCATATCTGTTGTATAATTTAAAAATGGAACGATCTTTTACTCCTACACATGGCAACCAAGGAGGTAACTATAGTAGATTGTTATACAAGGGTCGGAAGGAATCAATTCCCATACAAGGTGTTTAGACGCCCGAGCGTAGCGAGGGCGGATATAGTCCGAGTAGTAATTGATAACTTCCACCCGCGTTAAACACTACTTTTCATATCGAATACAAGGAAAGTAAACAAAAAAATTTCAACAATACAACATTACAAAAATTCAAAAATGCAAAAAATCAATAATACCTACAAAAAAACAAAAATGTCAACAATACAACCAAAGAGGTTGGAAGAAAGAGATTATTTTTCTTTTTAACGTCTTTGAATACAACATTACAAAAATAATATAAAAATCCTTCCTCTTTATGTATTTATTAGTGTCCAAGAAAAACAAGATTTAGAGTTTTTGAACAGCCTACTAAATTATTAGTCTTTTTTAAATTTTAAATATGGAACACGTCACCGCCGCGCGAAGGTTATTTTTAGTTGTTTATACCTACACTCCCAATGCCGCACCTTTTTTTTTTATCGATTTAAAAAGTTTTGTATCCGAATACCTAACCAAATGTACTACTATTTTTTTAATTCGTTCCCGCCCTAAGGAGGGAAGCAATTACTATGAGTCTTTCCCGCCCGAGGGCGGGAATCATAGCCCTAAATCTCTCTGTGATCGGAATCATCGCTTCCGACCCGGTACTTTAAAAAAACTTTTTCATATCTCATACTCGGAAAGTAGTGTATGTTTGATCTGAGTACCGGGTCGGAAGCAATGATTCCCACAACAGAGAGATTCAGGGCTGTGATTCCCGCCCTCGGTCGGGAAAGACTCATAGTAATTGCTTCCGGCCTTAGGGCGGGAATAAATAAAAAAAATAGTACTACATTTGGCAATGACCTTTAAAGAAAAAGTTTCTCTAGGAAAGAGAATGACTTTCTTCTAACCTCTTTGGGTACTTAGTAGGGATACGAAACTTTTTACATAAATTAGAATAAGAAAGAAAAGGTGCGGCCTTGTGAGTGTAGGTATAAACAACAGAAAATAGCCCGGGGCGGGGCGGTACGCGTTCCATATTTAAAATTAAAAAAAAGAGTAATAATTTGGTAAGATGTTCCGAAATTCCAAATCTTGTTTTTCATCGACACTAATAAGCATAGAACACTATTACTCGGCTAAAAGTATTATAAAGAGGAAGGATTTGTATATTATTTTTGTAATGTTATTTAGGTTAGGTACTCTATGATGTAGTATTCAAAGACGTTTAAAAGAATAAGTTTCTCTTTCTTCCAACCTCTTTGGTCGTATTGTTGACAATTTTGTTTTTTTTTTGTAGGTATTATTGCGTTTTTGCATGTTTGAATTTTTGTACAATTACATTTTTTTTTTTTATTTCCTTGAATTCGAAATGAAAAGTAGAGTGTTTAACGCGGGTGGAAGTTATCAATTCCTACTCAGACTATATCCGCCCTCGCTGCGCTCGGGCGTCTAAATACCTCGTATGGGAATTGATTCTGAATTGATATTGCAAAAGCGAGCTGTGAGAGCCATTTACAAATTGAGATGTCGTGATTCCCTAAGAGAATTGTTTAAAGAAATAAATGTTTTAACAATGCCATGCCAGTATATTTATGAAAATATTATGTACGTACGCAAAAATATATCTCTTTTTACAAAAAACTGTGACAGGCACAATTGTAATCTTAGAAATAAAAATAAAATAGAGCAACCACATTACAGATTAAGTAAAATTAATAATTCCTTTATGGGTTTGTGTGTACGCTTTTACAACAAGATACCTAAAGCTGTTGTAGATTTGCCAGAAAAAATTTTCAGAACTCACGTTAAAATGGTTTTATGTAAAATGGCATATTATAAGTTAGATGAATATTTGAATGACAATGATGTTTGGTGTAAATTTTCTCCAGCTCAGCAAAGCACTAAAACCATGTAACTTGTACTTGTATTGTATTGATTGTTTAAAAGAATAATGTGTTGAGGAGTTTCTTGCCCCGCTTCTTCTCCCCAACTATACATACCGAAGCGGTGGAGTCGCAATGACTTTCGATAAGAGGACTTATAAGTCCCTACATTGAATAAAAACTTTTGACTTTGACTTTGACATTCCTTCCGACCCTTGTATAACAAACTACTATATTTACTTTTCGAACTGGCTTGCAAATAGCAAGCTGTAAGAAAGACTACTATATTACCTACAACCTTAGTTCCTACAATAGCCTAGCCCTAACCATAATTTCGACGTATACTGGATGATTTTTTTTACCGTCTGGAAAAAAATATGACGTATTTAAGGTATCTAGAGCCGAAGTTATACACGAGATTAATTGTTAAATATAGTCATGATTAATGCAATTTACAAAATCTAGAAAACTACGCACAGTACTACGCGCAGCTGGCGGTTGTAGATAGATTGCGCATAAATGGAAGCTACGAGCCTGTTTCTTTTTAAAAGACTATTTCAAATATTTCAGTGTGTATTATTGACTACAATTGAGTAATGTATATTAGTTTATGAAAGAAAAAAAAATTTTAAAAAAAAATTTTTTTTAAGTTACATTGCCAAATGAATCTATTACACTTACCTATCACACCACATTTTTTTCCAGAGGGTAAAAAAGTCACCTTGTATATACATACATAGATACGTCCGAGAATGTCCGTTACCATGCGACCTAAGGTAACAGACGGAAAGTTGGAAGGATAAAGGGGTGTGTACGTCGTGCAATGTACACAGGTTGGTGACTTTCTCTAGCTAGTCGGCCAGGCTCTACTCGACTAATTAAGGGCGTGAAGGTGTTTTCGTCACTTGAGACCTTCGATCAACTATAGCAACTGATCGAAGCTTGAGACCTTGAGAGGAGCGGGTCATCCGGCAGAGCCAGGTATACCGCAAGGCAGGAGTGAAACTCAACAGCAGGTGGAGACGGTCGTTGTTCGTCATTGATTTTGAAAACTAATTGTATTTTCAAATAAAAAGTTTTGCCTCGAAATAACTTAGTTTTAATTTCCGCGCATTATTTGCGAAATGTACAAACCTTGGCCACAACTAGGCATTGATGGACTTACGTATGTGTGGTGTGCCTCGGCTTTGCCTCGGCCCACATTTACACGTTCGTCCACTTCTACACTTCTTTTGCTGGCCACTGCAGTAATGAACTATTTAGGACCTAAGAAAACACCATCTGAGTAATTTTTGTCCATATTTTAGTGTCAAATATGACAGAAATTTAAAAAGAAAGTATGAGTCTCATTATTTGTCATTAGTTTCTCGATAGGCTGCAATTGTAAAATAATAATTTAACTTACCGCGAGTTTATGAATAAACAACTTGCTAATCCAAATTAAAATCACACAAGAAAGCACCCATTTTCAAAACAAAAAAAGAATCTTCAAAATCGGTTCACCCAGTCAAAAGTGATGACTGTTATGAGGTAACAAAATTTATTACAAAAAAAGATATTACAAAGAAAAACATGCTAATGAGGTAAAGGATTTATAGTAAGCCACGGAACAAAGAGATTATATTTTAATCTCATTGCCACGGAACTAAACTAAACTAGGTACGTGAAACAGAGCGTTGAAGTTTGTATGGAGACGTGTTGTTTTTTACGCCTATCAACTTGCAACTTGTCACAAATACTCTTTAAAAGTCTTCATAAAAAGTCCAAATCTTTTATTTTATTCAGTTTTTTTAGTATTTTTTGTTATAGTAACAACAGAAATACATCATCTGTAAAAGTTTCAACTGTCTAACTTTCATGGTTCATGAGATACAGCCTGGTGACAGATGGATAGACAGACGGACGGACATCGGAATCTTAGTAATAGGGTCCCGTTTTACCCTTTGGGTACGGAACCCTAAAAACTGGTTAAAAAGAGAAATACGTACTCCCGAATCGATACACCTAGAAACTTGAGATATGGTACCTATTTAGGTGTCTTATTATGTCGTACCCAAATGAAAATTAAGAGAACCTACTTATATCCTGCATAAAGATATATAATTTACTCTAAGTGCATCCCAAAATGTTTAAAAAATTGTGTCCACCCGTGCGAAGTCGGGGCCGGCCGATAGTTACATAATAATATTGTGTAATGACGTTTTAAGATAATAAAAGTTTTGAAGGACAAGTATAAGTATTTTATTATTTTTAGCGCATTAAAATAAAAGCTTGTTTTAAAAATAAAAATTTTCCTCAATTCAGTTAATCTTTTATAGTTAGGAGTTATCAATTTTTTTGAAGACGCTTAAAAATACATTTTGTAAAAACAATCTAGCTACACGATAATACTTATTATCATTTGCAAGTCTATTGATAAATAAGAGTAAACAATTAAACGTTTAAAAACATTTTGTATTATCATACTCGATAATGCGTTCGAATTTCATTATATTAAAATTCAAAAGATATGTTGGAAATAAAAGGAAAGAATGAAGCTCCGTGCTGATAGTTTTGTAAAGACATTGAAACTGACTGTTTAATTGCTTCATATTTGTAAAGTCTAGTACCTAAATGACTATATAAGTGTAAAGAAAACGTTGACCGTGATAGAG
This sequence comes from Ethmia dodecea, assembly GCA_963855545.1. Classification (NCBI taxonomy): domain Eukaryota; kingdom Metazoa; phylum Arthropoda; class Insecta; order Lepidoptera; family Depressariidae; genus Ethmia; species Ethmia dodecea. Next base: position 1,053,055 of record OY979453.1, read on the forward strand.
AAATTGCTTAAAAACAGTTTAGTACTCAAAAATAGACATGGAAAAATTTAGTTCTTATTTATTAATTATTTTTACCGCACTTTTTTTAAGCCCTGTAACTGCTGGTAAGATATTTTGATAAATATTTTCAGAAAACTAAACCTTTTTAGGATCTTTTAAAAATTATATTTAAAATTGCAGTGATAGCCTTACGGTTAAAGAGCCGGCTGAAAATCAGTGAGGCTCGGGTTCGAATTCTGGTATGTACCAATGAGTTTTTCAAAAACTTACGTACATATTTATCACTAGCTCGACGGTGAAGGAAAACATCGTGAGGAAACCCGCAGGTCTCAGAATAATTCTGAGACATGTGTAAACAGACCCGGTCCGGCGATGGGCTCACCACCTATCACGTTTAGGGGTCCAATATATCTCGTGAAATGTGGGTATATCCAGTAATGGAATACCTCTGCCTATCCCCTCGGGGATAACAGGCGTGAGATTATTTATTTTATTTAAAATTCATTTATCGCAAAGGATGTTCATATGGATTACAGTTGCTTAGCCTAATTAGCCATAAATCTATAGCATGCAAAATATTAATAGTTTACAATTAGGTACAGAATATTCATGCAAAATTTATTGAAATCTAATAACCTAGTCATCGATTGGCTTAAATTTTAAGGATCCATCAGTCGAATATAACAGATTACTGATTACCACTGGCGGACTAAGGTAGGGGCGGAAGGGGCGGTCCGCGCCGGGCCTCTGGTCCTGGGGGGCCTTCAAATTAAGCGAAAAGTTCTCTTAAGCAATGATGAAAGTCAATTTGGCGTTGGTTGGCAGGAACAGAGGTCCGCCCTGGGCCTAGCGGGGGCTCCAAATCCAAAAGTTCTAAGACCGGGGGGGGCCTTTTTCAGTTTTTCCGCGCCGGGCCTCCGACAGGCTTAGTCCGCCACTGCTGAGTAGCCACTCACGCAGAGACTTAACAAACTTATTTATATTCAACATAATTTTCAAAGTGTAAAACACAAAAAGTCGTGGGATCTCTGTTGAGGAAGAATACAAGAAAGGCTACGTGACTCCTGAGCGAGTGGCTGCGCTGCGTGATTGGGTGTGCACCCAACCGCCCTCCGGGTAGGTGGTGCGGTTGGTTTGGCAGTCGGTTAATTTATTCAGTCCCTACTAAGGGACCTTCTGAATTAAGTATTACGTAATAAGCTAACCTAACAACATCTTGTAGTGACCATATCAATATTAAAAATCTTTTACGTTGTAAATAAACAGAATGACTTGGCCATCGCATAAAAACACAAACACAATGTATGTTACAAGTGATACAATATATTATATTAAATTAGTTTGCTTAGTGCGATTGCCAAGTCAATCTGTTTATTTACAACGTAAAAGATTTTTTGGATCTCACAACTTTTTACCGTAGAAGAGCAGAGTTGCGAGTCTTGGTTTTTTGACAAGTTTTGTTTTTTATGGCATCTCATTTCTTTTTGTAGATAGTCCTACTTTTTTCCTTTCCGGTACCTTCTACTTCTTGAATATCAACAACTGATTTTTGCTCGAAGGTAAAGGGAAACATCTTAAAGGAAACCCGCAGGTCCCACAATTAATTCTGAGGCCATGTGTATATAAAATTTCAGCTCAATTGAGATGATGGAGCTCCATCATCAAACCCTGGCTACCATCTAGTACCAAAGTTAAGACGAATCATAAGAGCCCAAACTCGATAGGATTGTGTCGTTTATTTACCTAGTTCCATCTTCCAGCTCCATCATCAGACCCTTGTTACCATCTAGCAATAAACTACTCTTCAAGGCGAATTAATCGAGCCCAAACTCGATGGGGTGATGACGTTTAATTACTAAGTTCCTATATTCATCTTCTAGCTCCAATATCAGATCAGCTCCGTGGTACCATAATATTGCATTTTCACTGAACTTACATAAGTATAGGTACCAGAAAGGAAAAAAGTAAGACTATCAACAAAAAGAAATGAGATGCCATTAAAAATAAAACTCGTCAAAAAGCCAAGTCTCGCAACTCAGTTCTTCTACCGTAAAAAGTTGTAAGATCTATGTAATACCGTAGTACTATTACTTATTCTGTGGTAATACTAAGTCGGTTAATTTGTTTGTTAATTTGTCCCTGCTAAGGGACCTTCTGTCTTAAGTAATTACGTAATTACTAATTAGCGAACCTAACAACATCTTATGTGACCTTATTATTTCTGACCTTTCTTAGTGATTAAATATGTATTCTTATTATATAACTAATAATAATATGATTAATTTAAGATGGTAAACTGACCGCGATCTATGTCGATGTATGTATACAAGCGCAGCACAATACACAACAGTTTTAAACGTAAAACTTAAATTTTTCCCTCAATCCAGTTTATCTTTTTGTTAGAGCAAAAGTTTGTAAAAAAAAATATCCAGCTCAGCAAAGCACTAAAAACTTTGTACCTAACTTGTACTTTGTATTATATTGATTGTTTAAAAGAATAATGTGTTGAGGAGTTTCATTCCCCACTTCTTCTCCTCAACTATACATACCGAAGCGGTGGAGTCGCAATGACTTTCAATAAGAGGACTTATAACCCCTACATTGAATAAAAACATTTGACTTTGACTTTGAAATCCTCGGCGCAAAGTCCGATTCACAATTTCCTGGCTTTTAGATATAAAGTACATTTTATTCAAACAATCTACCTAGACGTTATTACCTACTATCATTTGCAAGTCTATACAAACATATAATAAAACTCCAACGGGGCCGTGTCTGTACATGAACTATTTTTTGAAAATTTAAGTGGTAGTGTAGGTAGAGTACTTTTTACAGCGGGAAAATTTTAATAATAATGCTTTTATAGTGGAATACGTAAATAGATAATATAATTTAGAGCAAACAATAATGCGAGTACAATTCTCTATAGTGAAAAATATAAGTCAAAGAATAACAATCAAACTGTAACTAGGTAACACAACCATAGATCACAGCTATAAGAGCAAAGAGTATATGTAGTAGATATATCGTCTCTTAACACCCTCTGAACTTTTTAGAATTTTTAAATTCTCTTTAGGCCAATTCTTCCGCTCAAATCTTCAAGCCTAGGACCAAAAAGTGGTTTGGTAAGCATATCAGCCAGTTGTCGCAGGGATGGTATTTGTTTGACTTCCAGTTCACCATTGCTTACACATTCACGGACGAAAAGATGCTTCAGTTTTATGTGTTTTGTCCGCTTATGGTATTCGTATTTGGGATTGTGCGAAAGCTTTACTGCTGATTCGTTGTCCAAATAGAGTATTGGTTTTTTCAGGTTCGTCAAATCTTTCAATAAACTGTTCAGCCATAAAATTTCTTGTGCAGTTTCACTGGCTGCGATTATTTCTGCTTCGGTTGATGATAATGATACAACCGTTTGTCTTTGGCTTCGCCAGCTGATAGCTGCTCCTGAGAGTAGGCACACCGTTCCAGAAGTAGATCTGCCTGTACTTTGATCTCCTGCTAGATCAGAGTCGGAATAGCATACCAGATTTTTTGGTGATTCCAATGTATGCCTAAATACCAGGCCTTTGTCCGCTGTTCCCTTTAAATAGCGGAAGATTCGTTTAACCAGCGTGATATCAGTATCCTGAGGTGTCTCAAGGTTTCGTGATGCTCTGCTCACAGCATAAGCGATATCAGGCCTTGTACCTACAGCTAAGTATGTTAGAGCTCCAACGGCTTGTCTGTAAGGAAACTGAGTTCTGTTTTCTAGATCAGTTTCTTCATCTTTATAGCTTTCTTTAATTATTGGAGTCGGCGTTGGTTTACTGTTAACCATACCGAACTTTTCAAGAACCTTTTTTGTGTAGGCTTGTTGGCATAGCGATATTCTTCCTTTTTCGGATTTGATTTCCATGCCCAGGAAGTAGGATGCAGGTTTGGTTGTAATCTTGAACCGAGCTTTTAGTTCCTTGATGAACTCATCTCCTGCAGTATTTGTATTTGATGCTACTAGTCCATCATCCACATAAAGTCCAATAAAGACTTTAGACTTTCCTCTTATTCTGATGTACAAGCAGGGATCTGCTTCGCTTTGTTTAAAGTCAGTATTTATTAAAAATTCGGCAATGCACGAATTCCAGCATCGTGGTGCTTGTTTCAGACCGTAGAGGCTTCGATTCAATTTACATACCCGCTTAGTTCCATCATTGAAGCCTTCTGGCTGTTTAACATAAATTTCTTCCTCAACAGATCCATTAAGAAAGGCAGTTGCCACGTCAAATTGAGAAAGAGTTAAATTTTCTTTAGCAGCAATTGCTATAATAGCTCGTATTGTGCTGAGTCGAGCCACAGGACTGAACGTTTTATCGTAGTCGACACCTTGTTGTTGTGAATAGCCTTTGACAACCATCCTGGCTTTAAATTTATCAATTGAGCCATCTGGATTAGTTTTCAATTTATAAACCCATTTCCATGGTAGTGCTCTTCTTCCTTTAGGTAAATCCACTAAATCCCAGGTCTCATTTTCTTTCAGTGAGTTTATTTCGCTCAGCATAGCTTTAATCCATTTTTCTTTATGAGTTGAGTCCAATGCTTGTTTGTAAGTCACTGGATCCTTTGGTAAATTTTCGACTTCAGCGACAGCTGCCATAACAGAGTCATCATACCGTTGAGGCGGTTGTATTGCTGATCTGTCTCTAAGATTGTAGCGATTCGGTTCAGGTTCAATATCAGCTGCGTTCTCGTTGTCAGTGATATCATGGTTAGGAATTTCATCATCTAGTTCGTTGTCAGTATCAGCTTCTTCGTCGTAATCAATATGTTCACCGTGCTGAGTAGAATCGGCATTTATGACATTTTCAATTATATCATTTTCTTGAATATTGTCAGCGTCAACTATTTGTACTTGAGATGTCTTCGTTTCTGGAACCAAATCACAATCTTTGTTTTCATTATACACCAAGTTGTTGGCGTTGTCTGTGACGTTTGAGTAGTAATTGGTCTTTACAACTCTTACATCTTTAGAAATGAGTGTCTTGCGTTTGGACGGAACATACACCCTGTAGGCCTTGCTGGTATCTGAGTATCCAACAAATATTCCTGGTATTGCCTTGGAAGCAAACTTAGGACCCCTGGGTCCTTTCTTCAGTATGAAGGCTTTGGATCCAAAAGGATGGAGATGATTGACGCATGGCTTTCTTAGAACCCATTTCTCGAATGGTGTTTTGTTCTCGATAGCGCTGTTTATGCTTCTATTTGATAGGTAGTTGGCGGTATTAACTGCTTCTGCCCATAGATGCATTGGTGCTTTTGCGTCAATAAGCATAGCTCTAGCTTTCTCCACTAGAGTCCGGTTCTTCCGTTCTGCGATACCGTTCTGGTGTGGTGTATATGGAGCAGATAAGCGTCGCGCAATTCCATGTTCCTTCAAATAAGCTTGAAAATTGGCGTTCACATATTCCGTACCGTTGTCCGTTTGCAAATGTTTTATACTGTTGCCAGTAATTTTTTCCATTTCTTGTTTGTACTCTTTGAACTTGTCTAGTACTTCGGTTTTGTTTCTTAAGAAGTAGACCCGTCCGTACCTACTATAATCGTCAATGAAAGTAACGAAATATCTCTTTTTTCCATCAGTAGGTGTGCTAATTGGGCCACAAACGTCGCTGTGAACTATTTCTAGACGTTCGGTAGTTCGAGGAGTAGTTCTCTGGGGAGGACTTGGCACTCGAGACATTTTAGCTTGAATGCAGGTTTCACAATCTGACAGAGTCTCATTGTTATTGAAGTTCATTCCAATCACTGTCTCGTTGTTGAGAGCTAAGTGGAGATCTTTGTCATTCATATGTCCAAGCTTCCTGTGCCAGTCAAGTATGGAGCTTTGCTTCGTGTTTGAACTTGATGCAGGTGTTACTGCAAAGCTTCGCTCAATGTTTGGAGATCTGACATAAAACAGACCATTTGACTTCTCTGCGGTCATTAACAATTTCCCCGTCTTATTGCGTATGACTGCTTTGTTTTTGTCAAAAGTTACTGTAGCACCGTGTTCGGTCATCTTAGGTACTGACAGTAAATTTGTTGATAGTGAGGGTACAAATAACGTATTTTCCAAGTGTATTCTTCTTTTCTCATGATCGTTGTTCAGCGTAACTCTGCCTTCACCTTTAATTTCAGAAGAGTGATCTTCAGAGGCAAAATTGAGTTTTCTTGACACAGTTTTCATGTCTTTGAAGTACTCATGCTGATGAGTCATGTGAGAGGTACAGCCGCTATCAAGTACCCAATCGTCCTGATTGTTCCGGTTAGAAGTAAGGAGGCATTCTTCTGCGTAGTGAGAGTTGTCATTTCTAGAATTTGAAATCTTGTTTTTATTTTTCTTCCAGCAGTTACAACATATTTTGTGTGTCTTTTTCTGAAAGATCTTGCTTCCTCTCCTGTTACACTGTTTGCAAGAAGCGTATAGTGCATTTTCCTCTTCATGTCTTTGTTGACCAGGATCAGTATTATTTTCACTGTTATGATGTCCTGCGTCGCTCTCTTCTATAATTTTAATTTTAAGTTCCTCCGCTTTAGGTAGGACGTCGCGCGTTTCAATCGCTACACGAAAGTTTTCGTAATCGGAAGACAGACTGTATAACATCATTATCGTAAGTAAGTCTTCATTAATGTTTACATCCATATCGGAGAGCTTATCGACAGTGTCCATGAATTTATTAAGATGAGTGCGCACATCGTTTCCTTCAAGTTTTGTAAGTATGAGCTGCTTTAGAAGGGTTGCTTTACATGCGGGACCTTTACTCGCATGAATTTGTTTCAGTTTGTCCCATAGTGCTTTAGCTGAGGAGCATTTTTTAATTTCTTTTAATTGTGAAGGAGCAATAATTAATATTAATTCAGACTTAGCCTGTTGGTCTCCTTCGATGTCCTCGGCAGTTGCAGTTGAAGTAAGGAACGTGGTAACATATTTCCACAATTTGCTCTTTACTAGTATGGCTTCCGCCTGGATAGCCCAAGTATCGTAATTATCTTTATCGAGTGGATCGATGTGATACGTCTTCGGCATGTTTACAAACGCTCTGCTACCATTTTAATAATAATGCTTTTATAGTGGAATACGTAAATAGATAATATAATTTAGAGCAAACAATAATGCGAGTACAATTCTCTATAGTGAAAAATATAAGTCAAAGAATAACAATCAAACTGTAACTAGGTAACACAACCATAGATCACAGCTATAAGAGCAAAGAGTATATGTAGTAGATATATCGTCTCTTAACAGAAAATGTCTCATTGTCACGGGGAAATAAAAAAAACTTTGTAAAAAGAGAAATACGTACTAAGCTTCCAAACGATAACACCTAGAAACTTAAAATATGGTTTGTAGGCGTCTTAGATGTCGTAAGCAACCTCTATGAAGGGATTTTTTAAACATTATTTCACCAATCGAAAGCTATTTATCAGGGAGTAACATGGCTATATTTTATTCCCATATCTATTTCTACATGAACGGAAACGGGAACTAAGCGAGTGAAACCGAGGGGCGCTGCTAGTTTACAGTATAATACAATTAAACATTTGAATACGTTTTGTATTATCATCAAATTCGATAATGCGTTCGACTCTCATTATATTAAAATTCAAAAGATAATATGTTTGAAATAAAAAGGAAAGAATGAAGCTCCGTGCTGATAGTTTTCTAACATTTAAACGCCGATACAGTTTAAGTGCATCATTGTTGTCAAGTGTATTACATAAACAACTATAATATTGATAAGAAAATCGGACTGTTAGAGACAAATTGCTTAAAAATCAATTTAGTACACAAAAATAGACATGGAAGAATTTAGTTCTTATTCATTAATTATTTTTACCGCACTTTTTTTAAGCCCAGTAACTGCTGGTAAGATATCCTACTAATATTAGAAACGCGAAAGTTTGTATGTATGGATGTTTGTTTGTTCCTCTTTCACGCAAAAAATACTGAACGGATTTTGATGAAACTTTACAATGTAGCTTACCTAATTTTTGGTTGTTCATACGTCTTTACGTTTTGGTATATTTTTAAGATAGTCAGTTTTAGTCGGGTCTACTTAAAATAATAGGTATTTTAACATAATTTCCAAGTGTACAACTCGTGGAATCACTGCTGGGGAAGAATACAAGAAGTTCCGTTATAGTCAACCCTTATGTTTGTTTGTCCTTGTTTCCAAATTGGCATGTGTATACTTACTAAACACTCTGACAAAATGGTTAAAAAAATCTTGAAAAACATTTTTTTAGGGCTCAATACGTTAGGTGGGGATGAATTGTTGTATTTTTCTTTGCCATGGTATGGGGTAGCGTTCGATATGTAGTTAAAAATAAATTATTCAATTTGAAATATATAGCAGGTTGCGCGAAAACGAGTCAAGAACTGCGCTTAAGCAGCCCGATACGCACTTGACCGTTACTTCCAACACATTATCATGTAAGAATGAAGGGCATTGATGTGTTTTCGGAAACAATATTTTATACAAAATTTTGTAATGACCCCTGTAGAAAGTCATGGGATCTCCGTCGAGGAAGAATACAAGAAAGGCTACGTGACTCCTGAGCGAGTGGCTGCGCTGCGTGATTGGGTGTCCACCCAACCGCACCTACCCGAAGAGTACATCACTGGTAATCCTCAAGAATTTATTTGACCATGGTGTTATAATGTTTAAGGCTATTACCCACATTGAAGTGAAATCTACCGTACTGGTGCAAGGTGGGTATTTCCAGTTCCTCTTGGGCTCAAAGTGTTCTGTGCGGGTATAAAAGGCGTGAGATATTTTTTATGTTTTTTTAAAAAAGTATGACTGCACTCATTATTTTTTAGAAAAAATTATGGGGTAGCTGGAACTACCCACCTTTCACCAGTATATTTTTTGGACCATTAAACGTAGGTAGAAAAAAATAGAGGCAGTTCTAGCATTATTCTAAAGCAATATTTTCAGATCTGGATCTTGTGCTCGCGTTGAACAGTTCCAGTGGCTGTTTAGATGACGCTCGACAAAAGTTGGACCACTTCTTAACTGTGAGGACCATGTTCACGGACTTGTTCAAAGACAGGGTCATGAGTGACTGGTGGTTGAACAACACTTTGAATTCTGCGTAAGTCCAGGAAAAAATATCATAGAAGCCGTTACCTGTTTGTTCTCGCTTCCGGGGAATTCCCGAAAATCCGTTCTTCGTCATTTTAGGAACCTTTGTGCAACAACCACTCTAAAGAGTAAAAAAACCGACTTCAATTTTCAACTTATACGGTTTCCTCATGGATGCCGCTGTCAGAACTGGACGAAATTAAAATGGGACAAATCTGAAAGCACCAGCTTTCAAATAAAAAAAAAAGAATCATCCAAATCGGTTCACCCCTTTGAGTATTAAACCAACAGGAGACGTCACGCGCACTAGTTTCTTTACAAAAAAGTCTGCCAATTTCTGCGGGGGGGACGAGGAAACAAATAATGTTAAAACAAACGCATTTTTTGACAAAACAATTAAACACTAGCTTGAACTAGGTGCACACAAATACATTCACCAATACAAGCACTCCGTGAACTCAAACAAACTAGTTGTATTTAACCGGTATGCTCAAAGACCGACACGTTTTTTTGGCAGAGGGGAACGCCTGTCAGTGGCGTCTCCGGTTGGTTTAATACTCAAAGGTTCACCCAGTCGAAAGTTCTGAGGTAACAAACATAAAAAAAATCATACAGACAAATTGATAACCTCCTTCTTTTAGTCTGTTAAAAACCGGAGGCCTCAACCCCCTTCTCCTACTCCCCACCTTAAAGGCCGGCAACGCAGTTGTGACTCTTGAGTTGCAGGTGTCCACGGTAGTCACTTACCACCAGGGCCCTGTTTTATAAAGGTTACAGGCTACAGGAAAAAAAACGCCTGTAGTGCTCCTGTAGTTACAATCTACAGGTAACAGGTGTTTTATAAAGACCCCTGTAATATTACTATTGTAGCTTATGGGCGAAAATCTTGACTACAGGCGCAGTTAACAAGTCGGAGTACAGCACTATGAATCAACCGTACAAATAAAAAAAAATACAGAATCGATATCTGTTTTTTGGCTTAAATTCTGTTTTTTAGTTTAACGCCATAAAATATGAATATCACTACATAAGTATAAAACAAAGTCGCTTTCTGTCCCTATATATGCTTATATTTTTAAAACTACGCAACGGATTTTGATGCGTTTTTTTTAATAGATAGAGTGATTTAAGAGGAAGGTTTGGCCGTGATAGCCCGAACGGTTTAAGAGCCGGCCGAAAATCAGTGAGGCTCAGGTTCGAATCCTGGCATGTACCAAAGAGTTTTTCAAAAACTTACGTACATATTTATCACTTGCTCGACGGTGAAGGAAAACATCGTGAAGAAACCCGCAGGTCTCAGATATAATTCTGAGACATGTGTAAATAGACCCGGTCCGGCGATAGGCTCACCACCTATCACGTTTAGGGGTCCAATATATCTCGTGAAATGTGGGTATATCCATTAATGGAATACCTCTGCCTACCCCCTCGGGGATAAAAGACGTGAGAGTTTGGCCGTGCGAAGCCGGGACGGGTCGCTAGTTTATTTATAATAAAAACAGATAATTGTTTATTTTCTTGTATTTCTATGGTTTATTTACGTAACTAGTTATAGAAAGATATCACATTATTTTCTCTAAAATTAATACAAAGTTGCTCTTTTGGTGTAAGAGGTTGGAGATGGTTTCTGCACGTCTCTCTTTTTATATCTCCTCCAATATGCTCCAAAACATATTGCATTTGATCATTCTAAATTTCTCATTGAAGGTGAAAATCGTTTGCGGGTTCATATTGGGTCTGACGGCGAAAGTTCTTGGCCGTAGTCTTCTTGGATGTTGACCACCATCCTCAGAGACCGAGTCTGAGCTCCAAACACGCAACATCACTCAAACAAAATATTCGAATTAACAAACAACAAAACATAAGTCAATATAACAAACTTCCTCCTGTAACTACGTCTAAACACCTGTAGAAATGTCTACAAGTTTTTCTTTTTTAATTTTTTTTACAGTTGTATTTCACAAGTTTTTCCGTAAACACCGTAAATAATAGGTTGAATCACGCTCGACTAAGCATTAAATTGTCTATGGAAAGTTACAGGCACAGGTTCCTGTAGATTGTAAATAAAATCACCTGTAGCTTTATAAAACACCTGTACCTGTAATTTTATCTAGTGTTGCTGTTTAATTAATCAGTGTTGCTGTTTTTTCCCTGTAACTTGTAACCTGTAGCTTTATAAAATAGGGCCCAGGTGACCCGTCTGCTCGTTTGCCCTTTTTTCTTATAAAAAAAAAAAAAAAAGTATATAATATATTCTAGACACAGCGTTTTCGGCTGTGAGTTGATCGATCAGACAGCCAGTCGGTTTTTTCTAATAGTACCTACTGTGACGTATGCTCGGATAAAGGGAAAAAGTAGTCACATTTTACCTGACTGATCGAAAAAGAAATAATAAGCCAACAGTCTGGTATAAGTAAAAATAAATTTATTTTAATCTAAAACGTAAAAAAATTCACTCACCTCCTTAATAAAATTTAGTTACATAGTTTTAATTAGATTTTAGTCAAACAATAATTTAGATGCAAATAAAAAGTTCTGAAGTAGGTATCTGCCTGTAGGTCTCACAAACACGTATCACGTATGAAACACGAAAGATGTCGTCATCAACCTACCTACCTACCTTAGTACGTACCAAAGCATGGGATAGGGGAAATACGGGAGTAAGGTGATATAGTGATATATATAGCGACTACGTGTCCGCGATTCCTAAAAAAATGTGGTTTATAATTTAGTTTGTAGACACAAGTATACAAAATTTTCTTTCGGTTTTCCAACGAATCCAATTTCCTAGGTAGGTACTTATCTCCCTGGTGTCTGTGCAAGGTGGTCCGGTCTTCGTTTATATTAACTCGCTTCGGCAGGCGTGAAAAGAGCACTGTGGCTGCGTATGGGTCAAAACCCTTAATAAAAATAAATGCTTAGGCTTGAATTCTTAGCCCAAAATAAAAAAAACCCCAGAACTGTGGGGCTTCAAAGGCTTAATATTATAAGGTGAGCATATATTATATTCATTATGTATTTAACTTTTATTTCATTTTCCAAATAGGTACGAAAGTTAGGAATTTTCTCTGTAAAAATCTTGAGGTGTCCAACAGTGATCTTTTCACGCCTGCCGATGCGAGTTAATATAAACGAAGACCGGACCACCTTGCACAGCGGAGAAAACAAAGCGATGAAGTCTTGTCATCACTGTTGTTTTCTCCGCTCAGAAAAAGGAACGCCAAATTTAAAAAACTACAAGAAAAAAACTGAAATAATACCAAAGAGTTGCGTAGCAAACAAACCATTTGGAGCTTCATGCTACACTACCTACTCGTACGTACGCGGAGATGAGAATTTGACGTTATAGGACGAGTTCTTTTTACGACCTTTTCTCCTATTTGAAATACTTGTATTTAAAATGCAACTATAAAATGTCAAATACCTATTTTGCATGAAATAGGTACATTTTTAAAAGCATTTTATATTTTATTCGAAATAGGTACTTTACGAGAAATATTTTTCATTTATAAATCCTTTGTGATTCAGTTTAGTCAACATTACCAGTCGAACTTCATAAAAAAATATAAACTGCTTGTAATGGTCACTATAGAGATGTTTAATTCTTTGTCACTAAAAGTAAATTGCATTTGCGAACGTTTTTCGAAACCTATGTACCTATGTAAGGAAGTAGCATTATTCTATTCCTTTGGATTAGGTTTTAGTCTACGGTATGACGGATGTTAGACAGTATTTTAGAAAGATAGAAAGATGGTACCAATGATACTTAAAACTATTATAAAATTACATAAATCTAAAAAGAACTAGACCCCAAAAAGATTTATTTATATTGCAATTTTTTCCTCAGATTGTTTTTCTAATTTATGTAGTTACTTGTTACAGACCGATGTTCGATCTTCCGAAGCGATCGAAGAAAGGCTATAAAGCTCTCTACCTAACCTTAATAGTATTGCTGAAAACTTCGACCTAACGGACATTTGCAAGTATTGGCAAATTTTCATATATTTTGAAGCAAAATGTGTATTTTTTTTTGTATATTTATTTATATACTATTTCAGGTATATTTTGATGGTAACGGACTTACGCCAGTACTTAGAAGGCACATGGATGATTCTTATTATAGACGTGCAGAACTTTACAGAATACCACATAGACAAAATGAAAAGTAATGATGTTTTTCTTTTTCTTCTTTCTTTTTTTTTCTTTTTATACTTTTATTATTTCGAGGTGAGTCTTCACAGCTTTACGTCATAAATTATTTAACATCACTTCAAAAAAAATGAGGTTCCTCAATTCGAACTGTATTTTTTATTTTAGTTTTCTGATAACTTTGCCTTTTATTAACCGATTTTGATAATTCTTTTTTAGGGTTCCGTACCTCAAAAGGAAAAAACGGAACCCTTATAGGATCACTTTGTTGTCCGTCTGTCCGTCCGTCCGTCCGTCTGTCAAGACCCTTTTTCTCAGGAACGCGTGGAGGTATGAAGCTGAAATTTATATCAATTACTCAGGTCTACTGTCCCTTGAAGCTGTGAAAAAATCAAACTTCTAAGCCAACGCAATCAAAAGATACAGCCGTTTATGCCGCAAATTTTCGACACTTGCAAGGGAATCAAAACCTACAGGGTGCTTCCCGTGAACTCAGAATCTTGAAATTTGGTACGAAGCAACGTCTTATAGCATAGATAAAGGAAAAATTACGAAAACCATAAATTTGCAAGGTTGTACGGAACCCTCGGTGCGCGAGTCCGACTCGCACTTGGCCGGTTTTTTGTTTATGTTTATGTTTGATTAAATAAAAATCCTTATCCTTGTCAGAGAGCCTGGTTAGGACACATGGAAGAATTTCACTACATCAACCTATCAGAAGCTATGTGTGACCTTGAATTGCTACTACAGGCCGCCACGGGTGAATCATTCTATAAGAAAGTATATATACATAAAAATATGAAGTCTTTTGAAAAGCATTTTCCGATCGCCGGGTTGCCAGAAGAGGCAGGGGGGCAATCCAAGAAAATAAAAGAGTTCCAAGGTACTGGTACCCATATTCGTTAAGGCTACATCAGATGATAAGCTACACAACATACATAAACGAGCCATTCGTGCAATCTATAATATGGGGTCTAGGATGTCTCTATAGGAAAAATTCAAGGAAATTAATATACTGACACTGGCGTTACAGTATATTTACGAAAACATATTGTATGTTAAAAACAATATATTATCACTTTACAAAAAAAATACTGACAGACATTGTAAAAACACTAGAATTAAGAATGAACTGGCTGCTTATGTTAGTCGATTATCTAAAGTTACCAAATCCTTTAAGGGTCGATGTTTACGCTTTTACAAAAAGATTTCCATTGAATTACAAAATTTGCCTCTTGACAAATTTAAAACAAAGTTAAGCAAAAATTACATAAAAAAGGCTACTATAAAATTACAGACTACTTAGTAGACCATCATGCATGGGATTAACCGACTCGACGCTATGTAAAGCTATTAATTATAATTATTTTTGTAAACGATATTTATATCAGCTTAAAAAGCTGCTTCTTGCGGGCTCTTCTCAGAATACTGCATTTGGAACCAGCAACTTGTCGGTGGAGATCGGCTGCTATTTGCATGTAGCCAATCTTCATGGACGAGTTTAGAGTGCCTTGTTATTATAAAATATTGACGTTTCTAAGTGTATATTGAATACCTATAGAAATAAATTATTTTTGATTGATTGATTTGATTGACACAAATTTACCAGCCTACAGCTTCTTCCGGTATCGTTCAAAACGTATTACAGCAAAGGTTTGCATCTGGGGAGCAAATCTTAAAATCTTTTTAAAATTTTCTACTATATCAGTAGATATTACCAGTCAAAGCAATATGAGTGACTGGAGAATACAATATTCACAAAAATTACTTCTATCTTACAAATTCTGTAGTAACCATGAGATATATAACCATAAACGTGGGAGAGCCATGCTTCGGCATGCTTCGCTTCGGCTCGACCGGAGTGATACCACGGCCTCACAGAAAACCAGCGTAAAGCAATGCATTGCGTTTCGTTGAGTGAGTGAGGTAACTGGAGGCCCCAATACCCCCTTCCCCTCCCCTCCCCCTACTCCCACCTCAGAGGCCGGCAACGCAGTTGTGACTCTTGAGTTGCATGTGTCCATTGGCGACGGACGTCACTTACCATCAGGTGACCCGTCTTCTCGTTTGCCCCCATTTTTTTTTATCATAAAAAAAACCAATAGCTTTACAATTAGCCAAATTAAGTTAGGCCAGATCGGTTTATCAACTCGTTTGTCCACAGATTCCGCTTTTGAGGAGTTCAAAGCAAACCAGGACTACTTTGTAGCTGACCGCAAGAAACGCGTGGACGAGTCCAAGCGACCAGGGGGCCCGAAGACCATCTCCCATATTATGCGGATCATAAGAGAATCGTTGCCAGATCATTATAAGAGCTGTGACCTTTGTTAGTGATAATACTTTTATCCTCAGAGTTTGTAATATTTTGTAAGTTTGTAGCACACTGAATAAATTGGCACTATGAAAAATCTCTCATCATTGGGTTTAAACTTGCTGGATGTTTAAGCATGGAACGGCACATAGGTATAGATATAATAATAAAAAGACGAACAAGTCTTTTTAGGTTTCTATTCTACAGAATGACGCAGCAGCCAGACAAGTTGTACTAAGTATATGTTCACCTGGTACACGCCTGTCAATAGGCGATATTTAAGAAAACTTTTAAAAAATGGTTGTATCACTAGAAGCGAAAACTATTATTTTTAGACAACTACTGTTGCCCGTCTCACTTGAAATCTGGCACAGGTTGATAAGCCTGCTTGGAAGCCGAGTTATCTATACACACAGAGTCTAAGGTAAAAAAAGGCAAAAACCTTTTTAAGCTATTGCATAGCTTCTATCGCGGGCCTTGAGCGCGGGGACCGAATCCAGAAATTCCTCACGCTCCCCACTCCGACGTCCGAGTCCGAGTCCGAGTCCGAGTCCGACTCCGAGTCCGAGTCCGAGTCCGAGTCCGAGTCCGAGTCCGAGTCCGAGTCAAAATGTTTTATTCAAAATTCAAAATTCATATTTCAAAATTTAAAATTCATATTTCAAAATTTAAAATTCAAAATTCAAAATTCAAAATTCAAAATTCAAAATTCAAAATTCAAAATTCAAAATTCAAAATTCAAAATTCAAAATTCAAAATTCAAAATTCAAAATTCAAAATTCAAAATTCAAAATTCAAAATTCAAAATTCAAAATTCAAAATTCAAAATTCAAAATTCAAAATTCAAAATTCAAAATTCAAAATTCAAAATTCAAAATTCAAAATTCAAAATTCAAAATTCAAAATTCAAAATTCAAAATTCAAAATTCAAAATTCAAAATTCAAAATTCAAAATTCAAAATTCAAAATTCAAAATTCAAAATTCAAAATTCAAAATCCAAAATAGGAACTTCCAAAAAAGGAAGTCCGAGTCCGAGTCCGAGTCCGAGTCCGAGTCCGAGTCCGAGTCCGAGTCCGGGTCCCGGTCTCAGTCCCACTCCCACTCTGACTCCCACTCCCACCCCCAACCCCACTTCCACCCCCACTCCCACTCCCACGCCCACTCAAACGCCCACGCCCACTCCCACGCCCACTCTAACTCCCACTCCCACCCTACAACCACCACCACTCCCACTTCCACTACCACCACTACCACCACCACCACCACTACTTGTAATGGTAATAATAAATAAAATGATAAAAGTTGCATAATCCAAAGTCCTTCTTAATCTTTGTAAGGAATGCGCCCATTTTGCGCATGACAAGTTTGCTAAGATTATTTTGGCTTCCCCATTAAGCAGTAGCAGCTCATTGCAGCTCAAAAATAATTACAGCCATCCAGAATGACATAAAATGCTGATAGGTTTTGTAATGTTTGCGGGCCATGAGTTGCTGACCAATTAGCTATATCTGCTTACAGATTATATTTTTCTGCTTACAAAAATACGAATACTCTGCTAACCATTTAAATAACACCCGTGTGGCTTGAAGGCCGTGCATTGTCTAACGTCGTTTCTTTTCGGCAGTCTTGTTGATAAAAAATGCTATGCAATAGCTTTACCGCGGCAGTCCCCGAGTGCCACACGTCTTTTTTTTTCTGTTGGTACAAAAAGTACACTTAGAAAAGTCTTTAGTCTAATAACAAGGCACTCTAAGCTAGTCCATGAAGATTGGCTAAATGTAAACAGCAGCCCATCTCCACCGACGAGTTGCTGGTTCCAAATGCAGTACAAAGTAGGGAAGTTGAGAGCAAAAGGTTATCTATATCTATACATATAATAAAACTCTAACGGGGCCGTGTCTGTACATGAAATATTTTTTGAACAATTTAACGGTAGTGTATATAGTTATCGATATAGATACCGAAACACCAATTTTTGGAATTTTTGTCTGTCTGTCTGTCTGGTTGTGCACGCATCACTCAAAAACTACTGGACGGATTTTGATGAAATTTGGTAGGGAGATCACTGAGTACCCGGGTCAACATCTAGGGTACTTTTTATTCCAGGAAAATGTCTCATTCCTACGGGAAAATATAAAAACTGGTTAAAAAGAGAAATACGTACTACTCCGAAACGATAACACCTAGAAACTTGAAAAATGGTATGTAGGTGTCTTATATGTCGTAGGAAACCAGTATGAAAGGATTTTTGGAAATTCGGAACGGGAATAAACTGAATCCACGCAGAAAAACGCCGCTGGGCACCCGTTATTTGAAATATGGTATGTAGGTGTCTTAAATATGTCGTAGGCAACCACTATGAAGGGATTTTCGGAAATTCCCACGGGAACGGGAATAAACGGAATCCGCGCGGGCAACGCCGCTGGGCCCTAGTAGGGTACCCGCTAGTAGATTATAAAATCAATTAGTCTACAGAGTCTATGATTTTGTACTTGCCAAAAGACAGTCCAATACAAACACTTAAATATTCTGGTAAATCAATAAACAATGTAGCAAGAAGTAGCAAACGTCATGTATTCTAAGCGAGAAGACGCAAGTTTTTGCCTCTTGATATACATATACGCTACTGACCCGCCGATGACCCGGTTAGCTAGAACCGTGACGGCTTCGTGTCGGCACGCCACCTGCCAACATCAGTTTAAAAAAAGAAACAATTTACTCCTGTAGGTAAAGCACACTTAGAAAGGTCCATAGTCTAATAACGAGGCACTCTAAACTTGGCCATGTAGATTGGATGAATGTAAACAGCAGCCCATCTCCACCGATGAGTTGCTGATTCCAAATGCAGTGCCCCGAGAAGAACCAGCAAGAAACATTTTAAATTTGCGTAATGATGACTTCTTAACCTTGATCATTGACAATTTTGTTTATTACTTTTAAACAATCAATATCCCAATCACCATTATTGCCTAATTTAACTAAAATACTTGTACAAATCATAAATTATAAGAGTTCATAAATTTTATCGTTTAATTGACACAGCTACTTACCGCACTAGAAGATTTCCTGCACTTGTACGCTTAGAACATAATTAATTCCGAAAGAAGTTCTGACTTCGCTCAATTGCAGAAACCTGCTCATACCATTAGGGTTGTCAAGAAATAATTATGAATTAAAAGGATTCTGTACTCAAATGGCAAAAACTTGACCCTAGTAATTGCACCCTTCTTAACATTCTACTGTTTATACAAGGTGACTTTTTTACCGTCTGGAAAAAAATGTGGTGTGATAGGTAAGTGTAATAGATTCATTTGGCAATGTTACTTAAAAAAAATTTTTTTTCTCAAAAAAAAATTTTCTTCCTTAAACTAATATACATTACTCAATTGTAGTCAATACTACACACTGAAATAATTGAAATAGTATTTTAAAAAGAAACAGGCTCGTAGCTTCCATTTATGCGCAATTTACCAACAACCGCCAGCAGCGCGTAGTATTGTGCGTAGTTTTCTAGATTTTATAAATTGCATTAAACATGACTATATTTAACAATTAATCTCGTGTATAACTTTGGCTCTAGATACCTTATACGTCATATTTTTTTCCAGACGGTAAAAAAAATCATCCAGTATGTCACATCTGTAGTAACTTCTTCTCGGGGTACCTACTGCGATTGAAACCAGCAACTCGTCGGTATAGAAGAGCTGCTGTTTACATTTAGCCTTTCTTCGTTTAGGGGTCGAATATACTCGTGAAAAGTGGGTATTTCCAGAAATATAATACTTCTCTAGGATAAAAGGCGTGAGATATTTTTTTTATTTCGTTTACGAGTGCCTGGTTTTTTACGTACAGATATAAATTATTTTTGAATTTGATGTTGAACGTTCAAAGACCGAAGCTCTGTCATACCAGTCCAATCAACTGAGTGTTTCTACCCTTCGACTAACGAAAACAGGGCTCGCTTCCAATAATTTGGTGAGGTTAGCTTAGAACTGTAACCACAACGACGTGCGAAGCAGAGCGAGTGGAGCGAGTGGAGCGAGTGGAGCGGTGCGAGAACGAAGAAAGCCGTTGTAGTATAATCAGAGGACTGACAGTTACCTACCTCTGTAAAAAATCACCCTAGCCATGCTGTGTAACTTTTTTTACTTACAGAAATAAATTACTTATTTTGAACTAGCGGATGCCCAGCGGCGTTGCACGCGCGGATTCCGTTTATTCCCGTTCCCGTGGGAATTTCCGAAAATCCCTTCATAGTGGTTGCCTACGACATATTTAAGACACCTACATACCATATTTCAAATAGCGGGTGCCCAGCGCCGTTTTCCCGCTTGGATTTAGTTTATTCCCGTTCCCGTGGGAATTTCCAAAAATACCTTCATACCAATTTCCTATGACATATCAGACACCTTCATACCATTTTTCAAGTTTCTAGGTGTTATCGTTTCGGAGTAGTACGTATTTCTCTTTTTAACCAGTTTTTTTTTATTTTCCCGTGGGAATGAGATATTTTCCTGGAATAAAAAGTACCCTAGATGTTGACCCGGGTACTCAGTTATCTCCATACCAAATTTCATCAAAATCCGTCCAGTAGTTTTTGAGTGATGCGTGCACAACCAGACAGACAGACAAAAATTCCAAAAATTGGTGTTTCGGTATCTATATCGATAACTATATACACTACCGTTAAAATTTTCAAAAAATATTTAATGTACAGACACGGCCCCGTTAGAGTTTTATTATATGTATTGAATGCGTGCGGCCTGTCTTCTGGGCACTGTCCCAAGTGGTTCCTCTTTGGAAGGCTTATTTTATGTCTATTAAATAATTTAAGAAAAAAGAACGCGACTGCAAACTCCGTTTATCCAGCACTCACTTTATACTCACTCAATAAATAATTGTGTAAATAAAAATAAGTATTACGAGCCTAACACGTGATACTGTTATAAATAGCCTATGACATTCAGGAGATGCAGACAAATATAGTGACACCTCGTTTTGAAGTGTTATGAATGTCATCTACACTGTTATTATGTGTGTTTGTTACGAATAAACAAAAACTACTGGACCGATTTAAAAAAATATTTTACCGATGGAAAGCTAGAATATCCCTAACACGGGAACGGGAACCACGCGGGTGCGACCGCACAGAACCGTTACTAGTAAATAAGTTTATTTTACCCGATTAGACGGCTGTGACTAATTTCACCTTGGCTTCGCAGCCCTATCATAGGCATATACGTGTTAGGTGCTTATGATGATAATACTGTAAAAAAAATGCAAACATTACTTATGTTGCATTGCATTTTGCAATAATTAATTTAAATTAAATCGGCTGGTGCGAGGAGATCGTCGAGGGTTCCATACTCAACTGGGTCAACGTTCCAGTTTTAACCGTTTCCATTTTTTCTTTATACTGTACTAGCGACCCGCCTCGGCTTCGCACGGGTGCAATGCTAAGACTAAAAACTTACCCTTGAATCACTCTATCCATTAAAAAAAACCGCAAGCAAATCCGTTGCGTAGTTTTAAAAAGGAACATAGGGATATAAGGACATAGGATTATAGGGACAGAAAAAGCGACTTTGTTTTATACTATGTAGTGAAGTACATTATTTGATATTTTCTTAATTTATTTTAATTTCAGATTTGAAACTGGTATTTTTGTTTGTTTTTAACGAATAAACTCAAAAACTAAACTGTTCCGATTAAAAATTCTTTTACCAATGGAAAGCTACAATATAGTTTATTTAATAATATATTTCATCCCCGTATTCCCACAGAAACTAATGAAACCGGAACAACTAGTAAGTAATATTTTTATAAGGCTTCATCACGTACCGTTTTAGTACGGAACTCTGATACAAAAACTAGAATTCTAGGTATTTTTATCATCCAACTGGATAACACGGCTCTAATGAAATATTCAAGCGAATAGACTTATAATATAAATGGGGATTCTGGCCCTTAACCGATTCAGTTTCCCCATTCATGCCAGTCACATAGCTTGTGCTGCATTTTTTTTATTTAATAAACAGTTTTATTAGTCATGGATGGAAATACATCTTATTTAGTAATAATTTTAGCTACATTTTTATTAAGCCCGGTAATTGCTGGTAAGACATTTTTAATTGCTATTATTATTATTTTTTATTGCTGCATGGTAGTAACAGCAGTCTGAAAATGATCGCTGCCACACTCGACTGTCCCTTTCATAAACACTGGATGGAGACAGTCATATGTCAAAATAAATAAATAAATAAAAATAACAATACTTACATAAATACATAAGCTCTATTGTTACTAACATACTAACAGAACTATGGACACAAGTCTGAAATAAAGTTTTATTATTATTAGAATAAATGTTTACTTAAAAAACATAACATTGTTGTGAGTATACTTACATATTTATCAAGCTGGCATAATGGCAAAAGAAAATGTTAAGAAATATATATTTTATTTTAATTACATGAAATATATATTTAAAGAGCAGTGATAGCCCGGACGGTTAAAGAGCCGGCCGAAAATCAGTGAGGCTCGGGTTCGAATCCTGGCATGTACCAATGAGTTTTTCAAAACTTACGTACATATTTATCAATAGCTCGACGGTGAAGGAAAACATCGTGAGGAAACCCGCAGGTCTCAGAATTAATTCTGAGACATGTGTAAATAGACCTGGTCCGGCGATGGGCTCACCACCTATCACGTTTAGGGGTCCAATGTATCTCGTGAAATGTGGGTATATCCAGTAACGGAATACCTCTGCCTACCCCCTCGGAGATAAAAGCCGTGAGATTATTTATTTTTTATTTTATTTACATGAAAAGTGGGGATATCATTTTTTTCTTCTCTTTCCCAAGGTTTGAAGATTTTCGTTTCTTTTCTTTTCGTTTCGTTTTTTAGTTTTTTTGCATATTTTTTTACATAGCCGGGTCTGGTAACGTTTATGTGAGATAATAACTTGGAGTATTAAACCAAGGAGACGCTACTGACAGGCGTTCACCTCTGCCAAAAAAAGTGTCGGTCAACGCGCATACCTGATAAATACAAATTGTTTTTTTTGAGTTCATGGAGTGCTCGGATTGGTGAATGTATTTGTGTGCATCTAGTTCAAGCTATTGTTTATTTATTTTTAAAAAATGCGTTTGTTTTAACATTATTTGTGTGC
Organism: Ethmia dodecea; assembly: GCA_963855545.1. NCBI lineage: Eukaryota > Metazoa > Arthropoda > Insecta > Lepidoptera > Depressariidae > Ethmia > Ethmia dodecea. Next base: position 1,075,791 of record OY979453.1, read on the forward strand.
GTTTCCTCGTCCCCCGAGCAGAAATTGGCAGACTTTTTTGCAAAGAAACTAGTGCGCGTGACGTCTCCTGTTGGTTTAATACTCAAAGCTTGTTACCTTGCACCAGCCGGAATACCCACAAAGAAACAATATTTCAACATAATTTTGAAATGACTCCATAGAAAGTCATGGGTGCTCTGTCGAGGAAGAATACGCGAAAGGCTACGTGACTCCTGAGCGAGTGGCTGCGCTGCGTGATTGGGTGTCCACCCAACCGCACCTACCCGGGGAGCATATCACTGGTAATCCTAAAGAATTTATTTGGCTGCAAAAGCAACAGAAAAAAAATCAACGGTGGTAACAAACTCAAAATAACAGACAGGCAGACAGACTTTGGAACAAATTGAAGGGCCCGTCTCGTTGTAGGACTTAATAAGACATAGAGGAGACAAAGGTCACAAGTCTAGTAGGTACTGATTCGACCGAATGGCAGCTCGCGTTCATACTAACTGACACGACGCTTGAGAGTCAATGTTTTTGTACGAAAATATTCCAAACTCTATCGCCTATTATATTTTAATCTCTTTGTGAAAAAAGGATTCATTTTTATATACATATTAAGAGACACAAACATTTCATAAAATATATATATTTTATAGATTTGGATCTCGCGCTCGCCTTCAACGGCTCCAGTGGCTGTTTAAATGACGCTCGAAAAAAGTTGGAACATTACTTAAGTGTTCGCACTATGTTCACGGACTTGTTCAAAGACAGGGTCAAGAGTGACTGGTGGTTCAAAAATACTATGAATTCAGCGTAAGTTTGGAAAAATGTATTTTGCTTTGTGTTCTATATTTAAATTAAAAAAAAAAGACGTGTGGCACTCGGGGACTGCCGCGGTAAAGCTATTGCATAGCATTTTTTATCAACAAGACTGCCGAAAAGAAACGACGTTTTTGAATTTTGAATTTTGAATTTTGAATTTTGAATTATGAATTTTGAATTTTGAATTTTGAATTTTGAATTTTGAATTTTGAATTTTGAATTTTGAATTTTGAATTTTGAATTTTGAATTTTGAATTTTGAATTTTGAATTTTGAATTTTGAATTTTGAATTTTGAATTTTGAATTTTGAATTTTGAATTTTGAATTTTGAATTTTGAATTTTGAATTTTGAATTTTGAATTTTGAATTTTGAATTTTGAATTTTGAATTTTGAATTTTGAATTTTGAATTTTGAATTTTGAATTTTGAATTTTGAATTTTGAATTTTGAATTTTGAATTTTGAATTTTGAATTTTGAATTTTGAATTTTGAATTTTGAATTTTGAATTTTGAATAATCTCACGCCTTTCATCCCTGAGGGTGTAGGCAGAGGTATTCAATTACCTGATATACCCACATTTCCCGAGATAGGTACATTGGACCCCTAAACGTGATAGGTGGTGAGCCCATCGCGGGACCGAGTCTTTTTACACATATCTCAGAATTAATTCTGAGACCTGCGGGTTTCCTCATTTTTTTATATATGAAGATAGTTTAATAAGGACATGTTTTTCATATTATAATTGCGAAAAACTTTAATTATAGATGTAATAAGAAACTCGCGTAAGAGATGCAAGAGTAAAAAAAATATTCTGTTAGCCATGGAGCGCCACTCAAAAGTCAGACGTCAGAAAAATACATTTATGAGCGAGACTGTGGAGGAACTAGTTCGCATAGTTCACCTGAAAGAGCGCTCTTTCGAACTAGGTCGTTCGCGAACTACCCAAGACTACTAAGGAAGGACTTCTGGAAATTGTCACTTGAACGGAAAAAACGCATATCTTTTTGAAATTAACTTTATATTAGTCTTATATATTTCATTATTCTACTGCTACTATACTAGGCAAGATTGAATTCTCATTTTCATGATTTATTCAACAAATATGAATGTATGAGTACCTACCTATATATTTAACCGGCGTCAAAAAGGAGTAGGTTCTCAATTCGTCACGTATTTTTTTTGTACGTTAATCCCTATTTCCGTCAAATCTACAACGATTTCGAAATATTTTTTTCGTTTGGTCGTCTATGCCTCAAGGGTGGTCCCATATAAGTTTGAGAAAATCTGATCAAGAACTTCAGGTAATGAAAGGAACTCCTTAACGGATATAAGCAAATCACTCGCTATCAAGACATGAGATTAAAAAGATTTGCCCTTGAGTTTCTTGCTGGTTCTTCTCGGGGTACTGCATTCTGAACCAGCAACTCGTCGGTGGAGATGGGCTGCTGTTTGCATTTAGCCAATCTTCATGGACGAGTTTGATGTGCCTTGTTAATAGACTAGGTATTGACTGTTCTAAAAGTGTAAATATTTACCTAATGAAGTACCTACAGAATAAAATACATTTTCTTTTCTTATCGGGTAATAGGTTTAGTGACAGTAGGTAATGTTGAATATGCATATATGCATATGTCTTTTTAGTGTTTATCGTTGACTAGCGACCCACCCCGGCTTCGCACTACTAACACTAAAACCTTCCTCTTGAATCACTCTATCTATTAAAAAAAACGCATCAAAATACGTTGCGTAGTTTTAAAGATTTAAGCATACAAAGGGATATAGGGACATAGGGATATAGGGACATAGGTGTATAGGGACATTGTTTTATACTATGTAGTGATAGTGAAGTCGGATTTTATTTTTGTTTCAAATGTCGATTATATACTGACGCCATATCATGCATAGTACTACATTGAAAGCAAATAAATGTTATTATTATTAAGAAAGCATTGGACTCGATTCTGCAAACCACCTAAAATTCCTAATTTTAAGTTAGCCTATCCTTCTTTATAGAATACCTACGGAAGAAAAAGGACAGAAACAAACCATAGATTATAGAGTAATGTCAAACGTGTAAAAACCGACTAATTTGATGTCTTAGCTGTCACTTTTATCCATGACCTCCTTACATCGTTGCTAAAATTGATAAAAACGTGATTCGAATGAGTCCATAAGGTTCAATTTTGTTATTTTGACATTTGTGACGTTGTAAATAAATATGGTGCTTATTTCTGTCCCTTTCCTTTCCAAAGCGGTGGAAAAGAATAGAGCTAACTTAAAATTAGGAATTTTAGGTGGTTTGCAGAATCGAGTCCATTATACTTATGAGTTGCCAGAGTTCATTGCATTTTTAAATTTTAAAAAGAAATTCCGAACTCAATAAAAATTCATATCCCCACCGAAATAAATTTTACCAGCTCAACATTTCGTATTGGATAAGTAATCATAGTTTATGAAAACTAAAAAAATAAGCTTTTGTATGTATGGCACGTGTCATACAAAATAAAATGAGCCCAAACTCGAGGGTTCTACGAGAAGCCATTGAAGAGTTGCGATATCCACCTCTTGCGTATATCATTAGATCAGCTCGGTGGTACAATAAAATTGCATTGTCACCGAACTTACATAAATAAGTATGCTAAGCTGCTCAATCGGTTAAAGATATCTGCTTCAAAATTGAGTTGCAAGATTCCATCTGAACATACCTACTTAGATTGTAAGTTAAATAAAAGCTTCTAAAATTGTGATTACTTTGTAACAGATTAAAATTATTTTTTTTAACACCACATGCTCGACAAAGCCGGATTATATAATTATCATATAAACCTCACCAAAAGCAAGACATTATATATCCCTTGGCTTTAGCGGGGTTATAATGTTGTATGGAATTTCATTATAACCCGCCGATCAATAACGTAATTTTTACTTTTCATAATCCTTATTGCCTAATTTCGTTAGGCAAAATGTGTTGCACCCGCCTGCGGCCAGGTAATTAGCGGTCGTGGCCAACTCGATTTTCGAAAACCGAAGCCGCGGCCGATCTTCATTTGTTAAATCAAGTTGGCCACGCCGGCAGAAACAAGTTGCTGTATTTTGTAGCTTTAACATTTCAAGAAGAATATCGAAAATGTCGAGTGATGAAAGTACTTTGACTCCAGAGTCTATTAAACTAGATTCCATAGGCATTGTCAATAATCTACTACGATGCAATTGCATTTTATTGTCTCGCATAAGGTGAAGAAAGTAGAGTATATACCTCGGGAATAAAACTGTTTGTCTTGGGCGCTTGAATCCCTCACTGCACTCAGGACTCAGTCTTAAAACTCCCTCGCACGTTCAGGATTCAATGTCGCTCTAATTTCACTGCAATTAGGCACATAATGACACCTGTTATCAAACTGTGATTTTTTATTACTATTATTCACAAGTAAGTTAAGTATATATTTTTTTTTTATTTTGTTGGTTGACTCGCTTTTTTTCTTAAAAAAGTTTCGATACAAAAAAGATCGTGTTCAATAGTACAAATAAATTAATATACTTACCTGTTGCTTGCTCATTTCATGCAAATTCGTATTTAAATAGATAATTTCAACATTCACTCAACCATAACTTTAGTTTTCTCTGTAAAAACTTTAAATTAACGATTGTACGTGGCTAAAACGCTATCCAAGACAAACCAAGAAAAAAAGAAACCTCATTCTTTTATGTATTATATTCTATGGCCGATCGCCATTGTTAGATGAGCGCCCATAGGAAAACTAATTATTTTTTCCCGCGTCGTATAATACACGTGTGTATTGATGATTACCGTCCTCGGCTCTCTTAGCAGTAATCACCAATATTACACACTTGTACCATAATGTACTATTGTAAGCTAATAGACACAGATACAGTCTATTTATAAGATTCATTTTGACATCTGACAATGACGTATATCTGTCAATACAGGCAGTGATGGAAGAGCAAGCACTGATCGACGATTACAATTTAAAAAAGACAATAAGGCCCCAGGTGCTTGTTCTGACTTCTTGGATTGGATGTTTTTGGATTATTATCAAAGATATTATAGTGGATGATTTTTTTTACCGTCTGGAAAAAAATATGACGTATAAGGTATCTAGAGCCGAAGTTATACACGAGATTAATTGTTAAATATAGTCATATTTAGTGCAATTTACAAAATCTAGAAAATTATGCACAGTACTACGCGCAGCTGGCGGTTGTAGGTAAATTGCGCATAAATGGAAGCTACGACCCTGTTTCTTTTTAAAATACTATTTCAAATATCTCAGTGTGACTACAATTGAGTAATGTATGTTAGTTTAGGCAAGAAAAAAAAATTTTTAGAAAAAAATATTTTTTTAAGTGACATTGCCAAATGAATCTATTACACTTACCTATCACACCACATTTTTTTCCAGGCGGTAAAAAAATTCACCCTGTATATAGAAAGATATTATATATAGTTTTATATCTTTGATTATTATTATATTTATTTACTACGCAAATATGTAAAATGGTTTTTTTACAGACCGATGTTCGATCTTCCAACGCGATCAAAGAAAGGACACAAGGCTCTGTTCCTATCGTTTAATAACGACGCTGAAGATTTCGACATAACTGACCTTTGCAAGTAGGTACTGACAAGTTTGTGCAAGTTATAAACTAAATTAATATAAACTAGGTATTCTGTTCCTCACCGGTTTCACCAGCGTAGCTCCCGTTCCTAGCCTATGTTACTCCTTGATAATGTAGCTTTCGATTGGTGAAAGAATTTTAAAATCGGTCCAGCACTTTATGAATTTATTCGTTACAAACATTTTTTTTTCCTCTTTATAATATTAAGTTGTTTTGATGCAGATGTAAAAAAAATCACGCCTTTATTCAATCCTGGAAATTTTATCTAGTTTTGGCCAGTATATTTGTTATGACCCCTAAACCGAGTTTACCTACGTAAGTTTATGAAAAATTAATTGGTACAAATTAGAACCAGAGCTTTACGAATTAGGGATGGGCTCACTAACCACAAGGGCTAGCACTAACACATAATATTATTTTTATTTCGTTTTATATATTATTGACGTGACAACGTCTTCCGACTTTACAGACAACCGATTTTTTCAGGTACGTTTTGATGCTGATTGATATGCGCCAAAACATGGAAGGCTCGTGGCCTGGTGCGATTTTTATAATAGACCTCCGAAATTTCACAGTGTGCCACATCGACAAGATTCAGCAGCTTTCTGTTTTACAGCAATACTTTTATTATTTAGAAGTAAGTAGGACCTCCTTATCTATACTTTCTTTATCTATACTATATCTTTATATAAAACATAAAAGATTTGTAATATTGATAAGGTTACGTTAGGTTAGCTAATTATGTAATAACTTAAGACAGAAGGTCCCTTAGTAGGGACTGAATAAATTAACCGACTTGGTATTACATGGATCTCACAACTTTTTACGGTAGAAGAACTGAGTTGCGAGCCTTGTTTTTTTTACAAGTTATGTTTTGATGGCATATCTATATTCCATCCAACAATTGAGGCAGTAGGCACTCGTTTGTTTCTTGGCTATAATATTTTTTACTACATGATTTTTAATTATATAATTATATAGAACTATTATTATTATATTTTGAAGTCGATTAATTTTGTTTTTGTTTTTCTCAGAAAGTATGGATGGGAAGCCTTAACGAATTGCACTACATCAACCCCTCTGAAGCCGTGTGTGACCTCGAGAAATTACTACAGGAATCCTTAAGCGAATCTTTCTTAAAGAAAGTGTATGTACACAAGGATATCGAGTCATTTGAAAAACATTTTCCGCTCGAGGGTCTACCGGAGGAAGCGGGAGGGAAATCCTCTTGTATAAATGATTTTATAGGTACTGGTACATGACTATTTAAAACTAATCCTTCATATGTTCACAATGAACTTATTGAGCTAACATTATGCCAAAGAGATTAATAGTACATTATGATACAAGTGTGCTAAGTTGACCATTATATACAAGGCGATATTGTGTGCGCACGAGCGAAAGCGGGTGCGCCATAAGAAAGCCGCGTATATTATGGTCACAGGCACACGTATTTCATACGACTTTTTTCGACACACTTACTCAAGACGACGTTTTTCTGAGAAAGAATGAGCGTTCTTGCCGGTTTTCCATTTTAAAAATTTTTCATAGGCCGGCCGCTAAATACTTACATTTCACTCGATTTTGATAGCAAAAGACTATCGCACGCGTTTGTCGCCTCGGTACGTATGTCCGGCGGAGTTAATAATAGGTTTTCTTCATGTTCTTCACTTGAAGTAGACATTTTCGTTAATATTAAACTTCACAATTAATCCAAACTTCGTCAAAGCCGACAATTATTTACGAAAAATGGCGCGTTGTTTTTTTTTTCTTGCCGCGATACAGATGCGCGCGCAAGGCTAAGGTGCGAACTAGATCGGCCAACAGCCAAGATTAAAAATATAATTTGCGCCGCTTCAATGAGGGCTACATATTTGTGCCGTTTGGGGTGGAGACCATGGGACCGTGGGGTCCGGGGGCGCGGCAGCTCCTCAAAGAGCTGTCAGTGCGTTTGGTCGAGGCTTCAGGTGACCAGAGGGCTGGCAGCTATCTCTGTCAAAGGATCAGCCTAGCTATCCAGAGAGGGAATGCTGCCAGTCTTCTGGGCACTGTCCCACATGGTTCCTCTTTGGAGGACATTTTTTATCTGTAATTATTGTAAATCAATGTATATTTTCTTTGTAAATAAATGTATATTTATTATTAAGTTTAAATGTAATGTTTAAAACAGAAATCTACTATATAAAAATAAGTCGGGTTTTCCTTCCTGACGATTTAACTCGAGAACGGCCGGACCGATTTCGATGAAACTTTTTGTGTGGGTTCGAGTGGGTCCAGGGATGGTTTATAGCAAAGAAAATTCAGCATTGCACCCGTGCGAAGCCGGGGCGGGTCGCTAGTCTACTATATAAAAATAAGTCGGGTTTTCCTTCCTGACGCTATAACTCCAGAACGCACGAACCGATTTCCACGGTTTTGCATTCGTTGGAAAGGTCTCGAGCTCCGTGAGGTTTATAGCAAAGAAAATTCAGGTAAAATTTCAACAGAAAAGCGGGAAAATCTTATAAGCATTGCACCCGTGCGAAGCCAGGGCGGGTCGATAGTCTACTATATAAAAATAAGTCGGTTTTCCTTCCTGACGCTATAACTCTAGAACGCAAGAACCGATTTCCACGGTTTTGCATTCGATGGAAAGGTCTCGGGCTCCATGAGGCTTATAGCAAAGAAAATTCAGGAAAAAAATCAACAGAAAAGCAGGAAAATCTTATAAGCATTGTACCCGTGCGAAGCCGGGGCGGGTCGCTAGTTACAGATAATTTTAAATGAATTTAAGTTATTTTTTAATAATAAAGCTGGATTTACCATTTACTGTTATTTTTCGCATAAATACTGTTTGTTGCTAAAATAAAAAGTTATAACCCGACTAAATTATATCGCTTCTTCTTCTTCTTACTTACGACTTGGTACTAGGGTACAAATGTAAATGGTCGGGTTAATAAACTAAAGGCACTCGTTCAATAATATACTGAAAAAGCACGCGTGTTTAATATCTAGGATTATGAGCCAAAAATCGGTGGAATAAAAACGTCGTTTTGAGCAAGTGTGTTGAAAAATATAATATAATACATAGAGGGGGTATTGGGAATATTTTCATATAAAACTTTGAAGCATGTTTGAAGCTCAATCGTCACGAAAGTTAGTATGAACGCAAGCTGTCATTCGGTCGAAATTGTACTAGACTTATTCCATTTGGAATAACTTTGCGACTTCAAATTTTCCTTAAAATTTTAAGCCTAAAAGTAATGCCCTATTATAATTTAATCTCTTTGCATTAGATAAATAAATTATATAATAAGCAAACCTTTTTTATAATAATAATTTATTTATACTTGAATACTGAGTAGTTGAATGACATCGCAAAAAAAAACCTTTACTTTTGCATGCCAGTTGCTGGTAAAATGTGTGAGACTACATATAATTTGTCATCCTAATGTACCACATTTTGAGCAAAATAAATTATTTCATTTCATTACGAGGGGCGGCTGAAAAGTTTTGAGCCTAAGGTATTGAAAATGCTGATAGAAATGTACAAAAATTTTATTTTTCAATATAGTCTCCCTCTACTTCAATACATTTCTTACATTTATTAAAAAGGGCTTTTAACCCGGTGAAAAAATATTCGCCATCTTTGCCTTCAAAATGTTCGTCGACAGCCGCCTTCATTTCCTCGTCACTGGAAAATCTCCGTCCTCGGAGGTCCTTTTTCAAATTTGAAAAAAGGAAATAATCGCGTGGGGGTAATAAAAGGGTGGGTGGTTGATTTCTTCAAATCCTGTCTCGACGAGGGCGCGCCTTGCAACACGCGCAGTGTGGACCGGCGCATTGTCCTGCAAAAACAGGACTCCTTTTGCCAGTTTGCCTCTTCTTTTCTCCACAACCACTTGACGCACCTTGGTCAACAATGCCGCGTAATAGTCTCCGTTCATTGTAGTATTTTTGGGAAGGTAATCAATGAATAAAATTCCTTCACAATCCCAAAAAACAGTGGTCATGAGCTTGGACGCCGATCTTTCCACTTTGAACTTCCGTGGCGGCTTTTCTCCCTTTTCTATCCATTGCATTGACTCTTGTTTTGACTCCGGATCGTACTACCGGATCCATGTTTCATCAACAGTGACAAGGCGAGAAAAAACATCGTCAGGATTATCGCCACAGATGTCCAGGAACTCTTGTGAAGTTGTGACTCGACGCTGCTTGTCCAGCGCGAGCGGCGTGAGCATTTTTGGCACCCATCGCGCATACACCTTTTTCATGTGCAAATGGTTATGCAAAATGTCGCCGATTCGTTCCTTGCTGATGCCTATAGCTTCAGCTATCTGCCACAGCTTAATTCGCCGATCTTCGAGAACAAGTTTTTTCACTTTTTCAATGTTTTCTTCGGTAACGGCGGTGTTCGGGCGTCCCGGCCGGGGGTCATCTTCGAGCGATTCCCTGCCGTGCTTAAATTCTCGGGTCCAACGTTTTACGGTGGCAAATGAAGGTGCAGACTCCCCGTAAACTGCAGACATGTCTTCAAATATTTCCGTCGGCATGCACGCCGATATACGCACGCCCCCAGTCATCTTAACTGTGCAGTCAAGAGCACATGAAGCTTTACACTTGTAGTGCGAGTGTGACTCCTAAAGCGATTGTAATAAGTACGTTACAAAATCCAATGTGTCAAGCTCTAGATGCTCTTGACTGTACATTTTTTTGTCCAAAAAAATACCGATGAAAATTCATTTTTATTGGGACTAACCTCTGAAGTTTACCAATAAAAAACATCAAAATCGGACAACTAAGTAAACAGTTTAGCGTTGATCATCATATACACGCGTCGACTTTAGAACCTCCTCCATTTTTTCGTCGGTTAGTTACAAGAAGGCAAAAGTTGTCAATGAAATTGCTTATTAATCTGGTGACTCTTGCTGTGTTGATCACTCATGTCGAACCTATTCACTTCTATTGCATTTGGAACCAGCAACTCTTCGGTAGAGATGGGCTGCTGATTACATTTAGACAATCTTCACGGACGAGTTTAGTGTGCCTTGTTATTAGACTATTGACCTTTCCAAGTGTAGGTACTTTTTGTACCTACAGAAAATAAAAGGTTTTTAACTTTTTTGACCTTGGACTCTGTGTGTATAGATAACTCGACTTCTAAGCGTATTAAGATGTTGTACCAGATTTTTTGATTTTTTTGACTGTTCTATGTGTAATTCTTATTACCTACAGAATAAAATACATTTTCAATTTCTTCACACTCTTTCGTCCACAGACAACGCTATGGAGGGGTTCAAAAAAAACCAGGACTACTTCATAGCTGACCGCAAGAAACGCGTGGACGAGAGCAAGCGACCAGGGGGACCTCAGTCCACGTCAAACATGATGAGGATGATAAAAGAGGCTTTGCCTGACCATTTTAACCAATGTGATTTTTGCAATTGATACACTTACAACATGTAACAGAATAAGCGCAATTCCTGAAATTAGTTTGTTCAGTATCGACTACTTATTCGATTTCAGCTATTTTTAATATGTGTTAAATTTTTCCGAAAAATTATTTAGCATAGCTGAATTTAGTGCTATCTATGGAAATCGTGCTATCTATGGAAATCGTGCTATTATTAATCGATAGGTATTTAAGAAAATTGGTTAGACACAAAGAGATTAAAATATAATAAGGCATAGAGGGGACAAAGCGAGGAAAATTTGAAGTCAAAAGTTATTCCAAGTGGAATAAGTCTAGTACAATTTCGACCGAATGACAGCTCGCGTTCATACTAACTGACATGACAAGGACATGACGCTTAGGCTTCAAAGTTTTGTATGAAAATATTCCCATTGCCCCCTCTATGCCCTATTATATTTTAATCTCTTTGGTTAGACACAACTAAATTTCGAATGCATCATATTTTTTTTATATTAAAATACTATTTGGGGTGTATGAGGAATGGCGCTTATTCTGTTACGCGTTGTATAAATATATAGAAGAAGATACCTCCGTCGTTGACGTATTGTAAAAACCGTAATAATAAAATTTCACTAGCGACGACTTCGATTTGTATGTTTGTAAACAACTCTAAAGTAAGTAACAACTAAGTTTATAGTGCTTTGGCTAACTGCTGTTAACTATAAATGTAAATACATAAATAAATAAAGCTACTGGGCCTATTTAAAAAATTATTTCACTATTAGGATTTTATGACGCTGCCCAAACTGAAAGAAACTGCCGAAGCGGTTATCGAAAATCTGTTACCAGAGATATCCAAGAATAATTACATACAACAAAGCAAATGAAGATTTTTTATAATGGAAAAGCGAGAAAAATGTGAATTCTTTTTCTGAAAATGCCCTTCTGTCTTTTTTCAAAAATATATGCCAAGTATCTTCTGGTCTTTGTATTCGATGTTGAAAAGTACTATTGTCTTTTATTTTCCTCTTAGATGTAGTGTAAAGCACTATTTACAACTCGGGCACCCTACTTAGGAATCGGTCACTTTCTCCCCTCGCTCGGACCTACCTTAAAATCTACTATTGTAAAATAATAATAATAAATTGTTTGATACAATTTGTAGCTAGCCTATGGGTACTAAAAAACTGATAAACATACTTAAATAAATATTAAACATCCAGACACTAGAAAAATAGTACTTTTATAACAAAAGAAAAACTTTCTGGGATTAAAAGTAACCTATGTGTTATTCTGATGAAGCTATGTTTATGCTATGCTATGTACCTACCTATTGACGTACAAATAAATGGTCAAAAAAAACATTATCCTCAAAATTCAAATTCAAAAATAATTTATTTCTGTTTGTAATATAAATACACTTGGAAACGTCAATAGTCTAATAAAAAGGTACTCTAAATGCAGTAATTATCGAAGACATCATCAATTTGTCTGGTGCTTAAGATAATATTTTTTAAAAACCATGTACACATTATCTTGCATTTATTTGCAAGAAAAAAGGCGGTCTACAATTAATCACTTTTAATTTCAAAAGTCAATACTAAAGTTTTACTTTTGCCAGAGTGCATGGATGGGATACTTTGAAGAATTTCATTACATAAACCTATCAGAAGCCACGTGCGACGTAGAGAAAGGACTGCAGGAATCCATGAGCAAATCTATGTATAAGAAAGTGCATGTCCACTAGAATTTCACGTCATTTGAAAAACATTATTCTGTAGAGGGGTTGCCAAAAGAAGCAGGAGGGAAATCCAAGTGTATAAAAGAGTTCCAAGGTACTGGCACTATCTATTTACAATTATTTGTTACAGGCTCACGATATTAAAAAAAAACTCACGCCTTTTACCCCCGAAGGGGTAGGCAGAGGTATTACATTACTGGATATACCCACTTTTCACGAGATATATTGGACCCTTAAACGTGATAGGTGGTGAGCCCATCGCCGGAACGGGTCTATTTACACATGTCTCAGAATTAATTCTGCGACCTGTGGGTTTCCTCACGATGTTTTCCTTCACCGTCGAGCTAGTGATAAATATGTGCGTAAGTTTACGTGCTTACGATTTTAACAAAATGTATAACCTCTTAACCAATTGTGTCTTACTTAACTTTGATTTGATAACAAATAAAATAACAAGTAAGGTAAAGTTATCTATGGAATCGTTTATGGTACCAGTGACTATTGCTAATAACTGTAAGTATATCAAATTAACAAAAACAATTCTCATTCGTGAGACTCGGGTTCGAATGTGTGCGCATGATCTGCCAATGAGTCACAGATCCCAGAATTAATTCTGGGTAATATGTGTGACCCGGTCCCACCTATCACCACGTTTAGGGGCCCAAATAATATTATGTGGAAACGTAGATATTTCCAGAAATGGAATATCTACCTCTTCCTATAAAAGGCGTGAGATTATTTATTTTATTTTAACGTTAAATTTTATGTTTGCGATTTGATTGGCTACCATCTATACTCTATACTAATATACGAGTATTTTAAAGAGGTAAGATTTGTATGTTTCTATCTGTTATTGTTGAAGACAAGGTTGAAGAAAAAACCATATTTTTCACAAGAGATTTTTATTGACATTGAAAGCAGAACAAAAGACAAAACTATAAAAGGGCTAAAAGGTTCCAAATTTAAATATATTATAAAAGCTGCCAGCACATCGGCAACAGTATCTTTGTTACTAATAAACTCAAAAACTATTGGACCGATTTTAAAAAATCCTTCACCAATGGCAATCTAGAATATCCCTGAGTAGCATAAGCTATATTTTATTCCCGTATTCCCACGGGAACGGGAACTACGCCGGTGAAACCTCGCAGAACCGCTAGTTACTAAAGCTTCTTTTTGTTTGTATTGTACGTGTGTTGTCCAAGCAAATAGATATTTTTCTATTCTATTCTATAAGCTTAGGTGGAACAGCTGCAGAGGTGGACTACTTTTTTAATTTTTGGACTCGTTTGTCCACAGATTCCACTATGGAGGAGTTTAAAGCAAACCAGGACTACTTTATAGCTAACCGCAAAAAAACCGTGGATGAACGCAAGCGTCCAGGGGGGCCGAAGACCATCTCCCATATCATGCAGATTATAAAAGAGTCTTTGCCTAACTACTATAGTCACTGTGACTATTGCCTCTTGGTTGTAATCGTCCTTTTGTAAACTATGCATATTTTATCAAAAAGTAATAAATAAATAATGTTAAACAAGTTTTTTTGGCCTACCCAAGACTTTTGTCAATTGAAAGAAATAAAGAAAAATTTTATTCGACATAACAAAAAAAAACAGAAACTAAAGTAAAACATATAAAAACAATTTTATGCCGAATGGGCCACAGCTCAGCATAATGCCACAGCCCACTGAGGCGCTGATTTTCAGGTGCAGCCGTTAATGAGGCCAGATGACCACAACTTAGATCAAATAAAAAGTAAAGATGGAGCGCTGCGAAGGATAAACTGAAGCCAGAAAAACTACTCCGCGCTCTGTGCATACACGCTCGCACGCAAAAACCACTCAACCCACACCGATCAGTTAGAATTAGTTCGTCAATTAAAGCAATACGTACGAAAAAAAAAAATGATGTCATCTGGAAATGTGTCTGTGAGCGTAAATGCACAGAGCGTGGAGTAATTTTTCTAGCTTCAATTTATCCTTCGCAGCGCTCCATCTTTACTTTTTATTTGATCTGAGGACCACAAACAAATAAACAATTGCAAATATTGTATTTTATAACTTACATTCTACTTATTAATGTAATATATCGCACATCTAGTTCTAAATCATAAATGTCAAAAAATCCAAAATCGAGTTAACAATGCCAGAACTTTCCAAATATGTGAATTGATCGAGTGCATAAAAGCTATTACTTATTCTGTGATAATAGTAGATTATACAACAAGGGATTAAAGCACTGTTTTAAGTCACGGGCGCGACATTGAATCCTGAACGTAACGAAGGACTCCTAGTTTTACTCCCGAGCGCAGCGAGGGAGTTATGATTTAATTCCCGAGCGAAGCGAAGGAATTAAGACTGAATCCTGAGTTTAGTGAGGGATTTAAGCGCCCAAGACATAAACAGTTTTATTCCCGAGTTATATACTCTACTTTTCTCACCTTATGCGAGACAATAAAATGCAATTGCATGGTAGTAGATTATTGACAATTGCCTATGGCATCTAGTTTAATAGACTCTGGAGTCAAAGTACTTTCATCACTCGACATTTTCGATATTCTTTTTGAAATGTTAAAGCTATAAAATGGATACAGCAACTTGTTTCTGCCGGCGTGACCTACTTGATTTAACAAATGAAGATCGTGCGAATCTAGTTGGTCTCGGCTTCGGTTTTCTAAAATCGAGTTGGCCACGACCGACCGTGGACGCAGGCGGGTGCACCACATTTTGCTTATCGAAATTAGACTTTATCGTCATATCAATAAGGATTATGAAAAGTGAAAATTATATTATTTACCTAGGGTTATAATGAAATTCCATACTACATTATAACCCGGCGCAAGCCAAGGGATATAATGTCTTGCTTTCGGTGACGTTTATATGATATATAATCCGGCTTTGTCGAGCATGATATGTGTGCATGAACATGTTTGTTATCTTCGTGTCTGGTCGTTTTAATATTTATTTAAATATGTCTATCACTTTTTTAGTACCCATAGTACAGGCCCTGCCTAGTTTGGGACTAAACAACTGTGTGTGAATTGTGTTCCACAATTTATCTATTGTCACACTTACCAAACATACAAAAAAAATCATAGAAATTGGTCAAGCCACTTCCGAGGAGTGCAACCACAAACACCGTGACACGAGATTTTTATATATTATAGCGGATGCCCAGCGGCGTTGCCCGCGCGGATTCCGTTTATTCCCGTTCCCGTGGGAATTTCCGAAAATCCCTTCATAGTGGTTGCCTACGACATATTTAAGACACCTACATACAATATTCACTTTTTCTCGGCCGGACTTTGTTGCGTACGGACGTGTAGTTTGTAATTCGGAAGGCAAATTTATCTTTAAATATTTTTAATTTTGATCGTCGGTTTCAACTTCAACTACGAGAAACTCGGTCCCTCCTTGTTCTTCCTGAGAGGACAGCCATTAGAGGCCGCGGCCATATTGGTTTGGGTCGGCCCTCTCGCTCTATCCACGGGGCTGCTTTCAAGAGCTGTCAGAGCTGTCACTTACAGTGAGTCATACAAATACTTATTTTTGTTGAAAAAATATTTTTGTTGATTCGGGGCTCGAACCTGCGTCATCGGTGGCAAGGAGGCTGAGCGCGCTACACCAAACATCAGTGTGTGCGCCCGCGCGAAATTGTCGACCGCATTGGAGTTACGTTACGAAGGCGGCACTAACTTGGAATGATCTATGATATATATTGAAGTCAATCACAAAGGCGGCCTAAGTTTGTATTTATTTTTGTAATAGAGTAATACATCGTCACGGACCTCATATCCACTGTTTTTTAATAACCGTGCTGAACGTAACTTGAATTACTGATTGCACCATGAGCGAACCGATTGTTAAATGGGGATGCTGTTCGATCACAACAATAAACGACGATGAAGAATATCTCACATGTTCAAAATGCAAAAAAGCATATCACTATGTTTGCTTATCAATTGATCCAGCAACTGCCAGGTCCATGAATAGTCTTTGGATATGCCCCAGCTGTGTCCTAAGTTCCGGACCAAGAGTCCCTAACAAAGATAATACGCCTACGAGATCTAATGTGACCGTGAGATCGGTCAAACGGCAAGCAAAGGGCTCACCAGAGGCAGCGGGTTCTGGGGACGGACCCATCACAACTAACGAAGTTAGAGAGATAGTACAGGAAACTGTCACAACAGCTATTCGTGGCCTCATTGAGCAAATGAACACAACTATTAAGGATGCCCTCAACTCGGAACTCATGTCAATTAGACAAGAAGTTAGCGGTCTTAAGGATTCCGTTGAGTATATGAGCTGTCAATATGACGATATGATCAATAAACAAAAAAGAGCTGAAGAAACGGTGAAAGAACTACAAGCTGAAAATCTGGAAATGAAATCCACATTAAATGATCTAAGATCGCGCATTAATCAACTGGAGCAACAGTCGCGCAACAATAATCTGGAGATCCAGTGTGTCCCCGACAAGAAAAATGAGAATGTTTTAAATATAGTAACGAAAATTAGTCAAGTCATTAACTGCCCACTCAGGAAAGAGCAAATTCTTCAATGCACACGTATTGCAAAACAGGACCCTACCAACAAACGTCCACGCTCCATTATTGTGCAGCTTGCCAGTCCAAGAGTCCGTGATGAGATTTTAGCTGCTACAATGAAGTTTAATAAAAATCAGTCTTTGGACAATAAACTAAACACTTCGCATCTAGGATTTGAGGATACAAAGACCCCAATCTATATCAACGAGCATCTCTCTCCTGGGAATAGAGCATTACATGCAGCGGCCAGAACTAAGAAAAAAGAATTAGGTTACTCATTTTTGTGGGTTCGAAATGGCAAGATTTTTATGAGAAAAACGGAAAGCTCCGGGTACTTATATATTAAAGACTTTCACTCTCTTGATAAATTAGTATAACTTCGATTATTTGTATTTTACTTTTTAATTTATTACTGTTTTATATATAAGCCAGAATTTGTCAATAAAAAATCAAAATTCGCTTTTCTTAATGTGTATTATCAAAATGTCCGCGGCTTAAGAACAAAAACACATAGCTTCTTCCGTAACCTTTGCTGTTCTAATTTCGATGTTATTATTTTAACAGAGACATGGTTAAATAGCTCTATTCACGATTCAGAACTGTTTAGTAATGACTATATTGTGTATAGGAGAGACAGAGAGGCAACAAATAATAGAGGTATAAAGGAGGGAGGTGGAGTCCTAATTGCAGTCACTATTAAGTATAATTCTGCACGCCTATCAACACTTGATAGTCTATGTGAGGATATTTGGGTGACAATCGACTTAAAAATTTCTAACGCCATAGTCCAATTAGCTTTATGCGCATCTTACTTACGACCACCGGTCCAAAAACCCACTTTAAAAGATTTTGTAGACAAATGCAATAATTTTTTTGAGACCTGGAACTCTTTTATTTGTATCGTGGGAGATTTCAATCTCGGAGATATTAACTGGTGTACGGCAAACAAAACCGGGGATTCTGGGCCCTCAACTTTAAATCAATTACTAATTGACTTTGCAAGCTTAAACAATTTGACACAATTCAATAATATAGAAAATAGTAGTGGTAAAATATTGGATTTGGTTCTGTCCGATGTACCATCTTGCATTGTCAGTAAATCTATGGATGTCCTGAGTAAAATAGATCTATACCATCCCCCACTTAATATCAATATTTCCTTAGCCGAAAAAAATAAACTAAATCAAAATTTAAATCACGTAAAATGAAACTTTTATAAGGCAGACTATACTTTGATAAATGATTACTTAAGAAACGTTAACTGGAATAATTTATTTGCAGGGCACAAAGATATTGATGAAATAGTAGAGAGGTTCTATACTACAGTAAATGAAACTATTCGTATGTTTGTGCCCTTATCTAAGTATAAAAGTAATAAATATCCGCCTTGGTTTAACACCTCTTTACGCAGAGTTCTTAAAGAAAAAGAAAATATAAGACGTCGATTCAAAAAATATAAGAACCCTCGTGATGAAGTAGAATTTAAACTCTTGAGTGGTAGAAGTGAAAAAATTGCTAGAGATTCCTATAATAAGTACATAAGCTGCATAGAAAACAATATATCAAAAAATAGCAAGAATTTTTGGACTTTTATCAAGCATAAGAGGGGTGGTAAAGGCGCTTACCCAGCCTCTATTACCGATGGAACCTTATCGTCGTCTAGTGGTAAAGTTATTTGCAATATGTTTGCGTCTCACTTCAAGTCAGTCTATATAAATCAAGATCTGAGTAATTTAGCCTACCCTCCGTGCTCTTCGCTGCAATTCACTTCATTTAATAGTGATCACTTTACATCACTAGTACTAGAGAAAGAAACCATTAGTAAGAAACTTAAGGCCCTAGACATATCGAAGGGTGCTGGTGCGGATGGCATACCCCCATTTTTTATAGTTTCTTGTGCGTCTACTTTAGCTGAACCACTCAAATTTATTTATAATACATCTCTATCTAAAGGTATTTTCCCAAACAAATGGAAAAAGGCAAAAGTTGTTCCTATCCACAAATCTGGAGATGACAAGTTAGTCACCAACTACAGACCTATTTCTATCTTATCAGTTTTTCCCAAAGTTCTGGAAACACTTGTTTGTCCTTTTATTCAGAGTTATTTTAAGAAATATATGTCTAGCCATCAGCACGGATTCACTAAGGATCGGTCCACAACTACTAATTTGGTAACCTATGTGGAGGGGTTAATTGAGTCCGTTGACGGAAACAAGCAGGTTGACGTGGTGTATACGGATTCTAGCAAGGCGTTTGACAAGGTTTCCCATAGAGGCTTGGTCGACAAACTGTCAAATTATGGTTTTGCTGGAAGTATGTTGGAGTGGCTTTCCTCATATCTAAGTGATCGTAGCTTCTTTGTGGTGGTTAATGGATTTGATTCCGATTGCTATAATATTGCATCTGGCGTCCCTCAAGGCTCTCATCTGGGACCGATCCTTTTTAACATTTTCATCAATGACATAACAGATAATTTGCAGTTCTCAACACCATTCTTACAGATACAGATGTGTCAAGTGCGCTGAAAACCACAAAACAAATGCTTGCCCCAAAAAGGACAGAAGTACACCAGCAAAATGTGCCCTCTGCCTAGGCGACCACCCGGCCAACTATAAAGGCTGTACAGTATTCCTAGAGATCCAAAAAAGAAAAACGAGCAATAGAACCAAAAGAATCTTGGATCCACAACCCCCTAGAGAAGTCAAGCAACAATATAGAGACAGGAACCAAGCTCATGTAACCATAAATCGCAATACGAATAATCTGACAAATAACCCAATGAACAGAGCAACAGAGAACACCAAGTCTTTAAATGATCAAAGGGATAAAATTTCTCAAAATCAAAGAAGGATGTACGACTCATATGCACAAGCAGCAGCACAAGAAACTTCTTACAATATCATAAAGCTGGAAGAGCTACTCACAAAACAAGCCGAAAGGCTAGATATGTTAATTAATCAAATGAATACCCTGATGGGCTTGTTAGCAACTGTAGTAAACAAAATATCAAAATGACCTCGTTACGACTAGCTGCGTGGAATATAAACGGACTTCTACAAAATAAACAAGAAGTCCTTAGCCTGATCAATACACACAAACTAGACTTACTGCTTATCTCGGAATCTCACTTATCAGATAGATCTAATTTCATCTTAAAGGACTATTGCATATACTCGACCAACCATCCAGATGGAACAAGCCATGCGGGTGCTGCCATTATAATTAGAAAATCTTTGAAGCACTATCTACTTCCAGAGTTTAGACGGGACTACTTGCAAGCATCTACTATACTTATACAAGACAAAATGGGTGAACTAAATATATCAGCGATTTACTGCCCGCCAAAGCATAAAATTAGCGAAGACAAATTCAATGAATTCTTCTCTACAATGGGTTCTAGATTCATAGTCGGTGGAGACTGGAATGCCAAACATGTATTCTGGGGATCGCGCATCACATTGACCAGAGGCAGAAACCTCAAAAACTCTTTAGATAAGAACACACTGAGAGTGTTGTCAACTAGAGAACCAACAAACTGGCCCAGTGACCCAAAGAAGAACCCCGACCTCATCGACTTCTTCGTCTATAAAGGTATATCTGAACATTACCTGAACATTCAAGGCAGTCTCGATAGCTCCTCGGATCATACGCCTATAATAGCAACTATTAGCCCAACTTTAATAGAAAAAACAAACAAAGTAGAACTATATAACAAAGATACGGACTGGGATTCATTTAGAGAACATATTATAGCAAACTTAGACCTAAAAATCTCACTTAAATCTAACGAAGACATTGAAGCAGCTACATCAAAGTTTACAAAAACACTTCAAACGGCTTGCTGGTTAAATACACCTAAACGAAAAAAGAAAGCAAATCTCCACCAAAATGTTCCGCTGGAAATAAAAAGTAAAATACTGGAAAAAAGGAAACTCCGAAGAACATGGCATAACTCTCGAAATAGCAGAGACAAATCTGTATTCAATAAAGCCTCCAGGGAATTGAAGGAGTTCTTAAAAGAAATCAATGAAGAAACCTTGCAGAACCAACTGGAATGCATGACGCCAATGGGCCACAACGAACACTCGCTATGGAAAGCAGTCAAAAGCAGTAGGAAGCCTTACACACCTCAGTTCCCCCTAAAGATAGGAAGTGGCACCTGGGCAAAAACGGACTCAGAAAAAGCCGAAACGTTCGCAATGTTTTTACGTGAGGTCTTTCAACCGAATGAAAACGGCGATCAAGCCACTGAGGCCGAAGTAGAGTATAAGTATAAGTATAGTATAATCTCACGCCTTTTTTATCCCCGAGGGGGTAGGCAGAGGTATTCCATTACTGGAAATACCCACATTTCACGAGATATATTGGACCCCTAAACGTGATAGGTGGTGAGCCTATCGCCGGACCGGGTCTATTTACACATCTCTCAGAATTTATTCTGAAACCTGCGGGTTTCCTCACGATGTTTTCCTTCACCGTCAAGATAGTGATAAATATGTACGTAAGTTTTTGAAAAACTCATTGGTACATGCCAGGATTCGAACCCGAGCCTCACTGATTTTAGGCAGGCTCTTTAACCGTCCGGGCTATCACCGCTTGCCGAAGTAGAGGAATACCTTAATAGCGACTTACAGTTGAGTCCTCCCATAAAAGCTTTTAGCCCCAGGGAAATGTGGAACACTATAAAGAGCTTAGATTTGCGCAAAGCCCCAGGTTTCGACTTGATAACTGCAGAGTCCTTAGAGAACTCCCAAAGAAGGCTATTATATACTTAACTTCACTGTTTAATGGTATCATTAGAACTTCCTACTTCCCAGAATTATGGAAATTCTCCATAATAATTATGGTACCAAAACCTGGAAAGGATAATTTTCTAGCTTCTTCATACCGACCAATAAGCCTGCTTCCAGTGCTGTCAAAACTATTCGAAAAACTATTGCTGACCAGAATGAAAAAGGTCATAGAAGAACACTCGCTAATACCAGACCATCAATTTGGATTTCGCGGTCAGCACTCGACTATTGAACAAGTGCATAGGATTGCCCATAAAATTAGAAGCAGCCTTGAGACTCGACAGTACTGCTCTGCAGCTTTCTTAGACGTCCAGCAGGCCTTTGATAGAGTGTGGCACAAGGGCCTACTCTTTAAACTTAAGAAAATTATGCCGCATAATTATTACACAATCATAAAATCGTATCTTGAGGACCGAATGTTCCAGGTCGAAGTTAACAACTGCCGATCTAAATTCTATGACATAAGGGCGGGCGTACCACAGGGTTCGGTACTGGGACCAGTACTGTATACCTTATTTACGGCGGACTTGCCTAACTCACCTAACGTTCTGTCGGCGACATATGCCGACGATACCGCAGCTCTTAGCAGTTCCTCAGATCCTAATATTGCATCTAGTCAACTACAGCTGCACCTCGATCGTATACACCATTGGATGCAAAAATGGAAAATAAAAGCCAGCGCTCTTAAATCTACCCATGTTACATTTACCCTCAGGCGGGGAAACTGCCCCGAGGTTAAACTGGGAGAGAACACCATACCACACAGCGATGTTGCAAAATATCTAGGCATTCACCTGGACAGAACGCAAACCTGGAGGACTCACATACAAAAAAAAAGAGACGAATTAAACGCACGCTTTCGAACTCTTATGTGGCTGATGGGAAGACAATCTAAATTATCAGTAAATAATAAAGTGCTAGTCTACAAAACCGTGCTCAAACCTGTCTGGACATATGGTCTTGAGCTGTGGGGTACAGCCTGTAACTCTAACATAGAGATCTTGCAACGCTTTCAGAATAATGTATTTCGAACAATCACCAATGCTCCCTGGTTTATCAAGACACAAGAAATCCATGATTATTTGGAAATGGCAACAGTCAAAGCGGAAATTGTACAAGCGTCTAAACGCTACAAAAGTAGACTAACTCACCACACCAACAAGTTGGTGGTTGACCTAACAGACCAATCTAGGAACGTGAAAAGGCTGAAGAGACTCCAGATTTCAGAACTTGACGTCCTAAGGCAATAAATAAGAGGCAGCTTCCGCTGGGAGGTTCCATCTGACATGTGAAATATCCTGAAAAATGATCTGCTTATAGTGTAAAACACTGATTGCAGATAGCAAAGAAATAATAAAAAAAAAAAAAAAACACCATTCTTATATGCCGATGACCTAAAAATTGTCAGAGTAATAAATTCTCCGGAAGATGCTATCCTACTTCAAAGTGATTTAGACAGGGTTAACACTTGGTGCAAATCTATTGGCATGCAATTGAATGCAAAAAAATGTAAGCACATAAAATTTACCCGTAAAATCAACTATATTCCTACATCGTATAATATAGATGGCGTTATGTTAGAGGAAACGAATTCTATTAGAGATTTAGGCGTGCTTATGGACAGAAAACTCACATTTGTACCACACTTAGATAACATCATCAAGAAAGCTTCCGGCATGCTAGGCTTTATCATTCCGAACGGGAAAGTATTTCGTAAATTTAAGACTAAAATATTGCTTTACAATAGCTTCGTCAGAAGTATATTGGAGTATTGTAGTATTGTGTGGCGACCTCACTATTCTGTACACTCACTGCGAATGGAGAGGATACAGAAACGCTTTTTATACCACTTGGCTTTTTCAGAAGGTGTAGCACGTAAAATGACATCGTACCACTCCAGACTCGAATATTTTAAAATGAATTCCCTCGATGCACGAAGGAAACTGTTAGATCACGTCTTTCTGTACAAACTTCTCCACAACAAAATTGATTGCTCATTACTACTTAAAAAAATTAACTTTAAAATTCCGGCTAGACTTCCTCGTTTCTGCATAACTCCCTTTCGCCCTCCCTTACGGAGGACTGTACTTGGCTCCAACTCCCCCCTGTGTCGCATTTGTAAATTGGCTAATGAGTGCAGTGATTGCTGTGATATATTTCCTGAATCTCTGCCTCGGTATCGTACAAATGTTCTTGTTTACCTCACTGTTATATCTTAGTGTACCGATCATTTATGTATCTTTGGTAGGTTTTACTGTAGTATTTTTTTTTTTTATTTATTTAGCGTATGTTAGTTGCCCTACGTTTTTACGTAACTGTCCTTGTTGAGATTTTTATTAGTGTAATTACTTACGCATGTGGTGTTTGCCTATAATTAGTTACGCATTTACAAAGTTATTTAGTGTAAGAAATGTTTTCTTTTGCTGATGTAGTAACTGTTGGCGAACCAAATAAATAAAAAAATAAATAAAAAAAATTTCAAATAGCGGGTGCCCAGCGGCGTTTTCCCGCTTGGATTTAGTTTATTCCCGTTCCCGTGGGAATTTATAAAAATCCCTTCATTCCAATTTCTTATGACATATCAGACACCTTCATACCATTTTTCAAGTTTCTAGGTGTTATCGTTTCGGAGTAGTACGTATTTCTCTTTTTAACGTGTTTTTATATGTTCCCGTGGGAATGAGATATTTTCCTGGAATAAAAAGTACCCTAGATATTGACCCGAGTACTCAGTTATCTCCATACCAAATTTCATCAAAATCCGTCCAGTAGTTTTTGAGTGATGCGTGCACAACCAGACAGACAGACAGACAGACAGACAGACAAAAATTCCAAAAATTGGTGTTTCGGTATCTATATCGATAACTATATACACTACCGTTAAAATTTTCAAAAAATATTTAATGTACAGACACGGCCCCGTTAGAGTTTTATTATATGTATAGATAGATAGTATTTATTGTACTTACACAGAGTATATTTTACCTACTAAGCATTTTGGTTTCATTTTCCTTTTTTGTTACAGTCCTCATTTTATACTGCCGATGCTATCAAAGAAAGGATACAAAGCTAAATACTTATCTTTCGATGGAATGGGTGAAAACTTCGACCTAACTGACATTTGCAAGTACTGTCAAGTTTTTATTTTGATTGTGTTTCGCAGAAAATGCTCAGTTTTTAATAATTATATGTTGTTTTAGGTATGGCTTGATGCTAACAGAGTTGGGCCAATATTTGAGAGGTACCTGCGAAGGTTTGATTATTATAGTAGACATGCAGAACTATACGGAACGCCATATTGCTAAAATGCAGCCGCCTTATATTTTTCAGCAATACTTTTATTATTTAGAGGTACATCACTCAATACATCACTACATAGTATAAAACAAAGTCGCTTTCTCTGCCCCTATAAAATTCAAAAAAATTCAAAATCGTTTATTTTCTATTGGTATTAAAATATACACTTAGAAACGTCAATATTTTATAATAACAAGGCACTCTAAACTCGTCCATGAAGATTGGCTAAATGCAAACAGACGTCTCCCCGACGAGCTGCTGGTTCCGAATGCAGTACCCCGAGAAGAGCCAGCAAGAAACTCAAGGGCAGCTCTTTTTAATCTCATGTCTTATTTTCTATATTCCTATGTATGCTTAAATCTTTAAAACTACGCAACGGATTTTAATGCGGTTTTTTTTAATAGATATAGTGATTGAAGAGGAAGGTTTTGGTATCAGCATTGCACCCCTGCGAGGCCGGAGCGGATCGCTAGTACATATACAACATGTAACAGAATAAGATCAATTCCTGAAATTAGTTCATTCAGTATAGACTACTTATTCAATTACAGCTATTTTTAATTAGTGGTAAATTTTAAAAAAGACGTGTGGCACTCGGGGACTGCCGCGGTAAAGCTATTGCATAGCATTTTGTATCAACAAGACTGCCGAAAAGAAACGACGTTAGACAATGCACGGCCTTCAAGCCACACCACTAGTGGTGGTAGTGGTAGTGAGAGTGGTGGTGGTTGTAGTGAGGGTGGGTGTGGGAGTGTGAAGGTGTGTGAGTGGGAGTGGGGGTGGGTGTAGGGTGGGAGTGGGAGTTGGAGTGGGCGTGGGAGTGGGAGTGGGGGTGGAAGTGGGGTTGGGGGTGGGGTGGGAGTGGGAGTGGGAGTGGGAGTCAGAGTGGGAGTGGGACTGAGACCGGGACTCGGACTCGGACTCGGACTCGGACTCGGACCTCCGTGCCCGTCGGAGTGGGGAGCGTGAGGTTTTTTTCGTTACGGAATTTCTGGATTCGGTCCCCGCGCTCAAGGCCCTCGATAGAAGCTATGCAATAGCTTAAAAAAAATGAATTAGCGAAGCTGAATTTAGTGTTTTGTATGGAAATCGTGCTATTGTTAATCGATATTTAAGAACATTGGTTAGACACAACTAAAGTTCGATTGCATCATATTTGTTTATACTAACTAATATACTAATTGGGGTGTATGAGAAATTGCGCTTTTTCTGTTACACGTTGTATAATCTCACGCCAGAGACAATAGACTGCCACTTGTAACGAACCTGTCAGATGTCTCGTACTTCATCTACATCCATCAAACGACTCATGTACACCGCATATCTGGTCGATGAAAGTACTCCTAGGTCGTCCTCTACCGACTCTCCCATTCACGACACCCTTGTATATTTGACTGGTCAAGCGCCTCTCATTCATCCACTCAATAATGTCCAAACCACCTCAGCATTCCTTTTCTAATCCTAGCTAATCTATCCTTTCAGTGCACAGTGTCAGAGATTTGTGATAGACACAAAACCCCCTTTAGGTTTTCAAGTCAATTATCGAAGTTTTTTTTTCAGAGTGCATGGTTGGGAAACTTTGCAGAATTGCACTACATAAATCTGTCGGAGGCTTTGTGTGACCTCGAGGAAATACTGCAGGAATCCATGAGCAAATCTTTGTTTAAGAAAGTCTATATCCATAAGAATATCGCGTCATTTGATAAGCATTATCCTTTAGAGGGATTGCCAAAGGAAGCAGGAGGGAAATCCAAGTCCATCAAAGAGTTCAGAGGTACTGATCCATGGCTATTTATTGGCAACTTGCAAATAATGTTAGAGCTTCGCAATCGGTCTGCTAAGGAGATCATTAATAAGTAATTATAGTTCATAAAAAAACTTTTGTATGTACCTATGGCAAGCATCATAAAAAATCAAATGAGCCCTAACTCGAGAGGCTTACAAGTAGTTATTACATTAAATACTAAGTAGGCAAAGCTATTAATGGGATTGCACATTGAAGTCACCACGACTTTTGTTGTGTTGATCAAATTTAAACCTCATACCAAGCAGAAGTATGCTAAATTGTCTTATACATACATACATACATACATACAGCTCACGCCTTCTTCCCACAGGGGTAGGCAGAGACGATGGATCGCCACTTTGCCCGATCTTTGCACACTTCCCTCGCTTCCTTCACATCCATAAGCCTTTTCATGCACGCTCTTTTATTCTTTGCACTCTTGACACCAGATTTTTGAAGGACGTCACTAATTTGATCCGTGAACGTCCTTCTGGGGCGTCCTCTTGCCTTGTATCCCTCAACATTTGCACCATAAATCTCTTTCGTTACTCTTCTTTCATCCATACGTTCTAAATGACCAAACCAGCTTAACATACCCTTTTCTATCCTTGTCACTACATCTTCTTTCAAACCACACTTCTCTCGTATATCCGCATTCCTCACTCTATCACACAATTTTACTCCACACATTTTCCTCAAAGACCTCATTTCCACTGCGTTCACCTTGCTTTCATGCTTCTTCTGCCACACCCAACATTCACTCGCATACATCAGCGTCGGGACCAGAACAGCGTTATGCATAGCCATCCTTGCCTTGTTAGACATGACCTGGCTACTCACAAGGCTATTCAGGGCCCCATTCACTGCATTTCCTTTCAATACTCTTCTTTCAATATCTTTCTCATACTTGCCATCCCTTGTAAACACGCTACCCAAATACACGAACTCTTTCACTTGCTCAACTTTCTCACCATCAATCTTTATAACACACTCTGTCATACACTCTTCTCTTTCAAAAATCATTACTTTAGTTTTTGCAACATTCACTTTCATGCCCTTCTTTTCAAAAGCTGCATTCATTATATCCACCATCTTTTGCAACTCGGACGCCGACGATGCAAGGATGACTTGGTCGTCAGCGTACAAGAGGCATTTGATGGTGGTCTCAATCATTTTCAATCCACAATCACTCTCACGCAAATCATCCAAACAGCTGTCCATGAATAGGTTGAAGAGCCACGGCGATGCTACACAGCCCTGTCTAACACCCCTTGAGATGTTAAACCAGTCTGTGTAGGCGCCATTTAGTCTGACACATGCACTGGAATCCTCGTAGAGTGATTTCAGTGCATTTATCAACCGGCTTTCCAACCCAAACTTGGACAGTACATCCCACATTTCATTCCTCCTCACTTTGTCATAAGCCTTCTCCAGGTCTATAAAGGCGCAAAACACCTTCTGATGTTTGGCGAGGTGTTTTTCTGTTAGGCACCTTAGGGAGAAGACTTGATCCATACACCCCATTCCCCTTCTGAATCCCGCTTGTACATCCCATATTTTCTCATCCGTCTCTCTCATCACTCTTTCGATCAATACCTTTGCATACAATTTGCCGACAATGCTGAGAAAACTGATTCCGCGGTAATTTATGGCATCCTGTTGCGACCCCTTCCCCTTGAAAAGAGGCACTATTACGGCGTTTCGCCAATCTTGCGGCACTTTACCGCTGGCTCAACATTTCTGGAAAATGGAGTACAACCAAGAAACTACCAGCCCTTTCCCAGCTCTCAGCATTTCGACACATATTCTGTCATACCCTGCAGCCTTACCTTTCTTCATATTTTTCATCGCTCTTTCAATATCATGCATACTAATCTCGCTTTCATCTCTCTCCTCCTCAAGCACATCTACAGTAGGTGCAAGATCTGCTTGGGGTAGGGAGTCATCACATTCAAATAATCCCTCGAAATATTGCTTCCATCGGCTCAGCACTCTATTCTCTTCCGTTATCAGCTCTCCATTCTCATCTCTAATCACTTTCATCCTTGTATTCTGCGACACTCCCCGGGACACCCGAACTTGCTTCCAGAACAATTTCTGGTTTTCCCGGAAGTTGTCGGATATCTTTCTCTCATTCTTTTCATCCATGTTCTTCTTCATTTGCTCAATCTTCTCTTTCACTTCACATTTTATCCTTCTGTATTCATTCTCTACCATTTTCACTTCATCTTCAGTCACTCTAGCATCTACTGGTTTTCTGGTCCTCATAGCCAATACATCCAACCATGCTTTCTTCTTTCGTTCAACAATCTCTCTAGCTTCTTTGTTCTACCAATGGTTTGGAGAACCATTCTTCCTCTTACTTTCTCCGCATACTTCTATCGATGTTTTTACCACAGTATTTTTAAATATTCCCCATACATTCTCTAGAGCAGTGATAGCCCGGACGGTTAAAGAGCCGGTCGAAAATCAGTGAGGCTCGGGTTCGAATCCTGGCATGTACCAATGAGTTTTTCAAAACTTACGTACATATTTATCACTAGCTCGACGGTGAAGGAAAACATCGTGAGGAAACCCGCAGGTCTCAGAATTAATTCTGAGACATGTGTAAATAGACCCGGTCCGGCGATGGGCTCACCACCTATCACGTTTAGGGGTCCAATGTATCTCGTGAAATGTGGGTATATCCAGTAATGGAATACCTCTGCCTACCCCCTCGGGGATGAAAGGCGTGAGATTATTTATTTTATTTTATTTATTTTATTCTCTAATTCTCTTTCTTCCAGGCTATCACAATCATCCAATCTTTCACTCAATCTCTTCAGATACTCTTTACCTGTTTCCTCGTCATCCAGTCTTTCCACTCTTATTCTTTTCAGTTCTGTTGTCTCCACTTTAGGTCGGTTACGCCAACCCTGGAACAGACCACTTACCCTTGAGATCACAAGAAAGTGGTCCGTTCCGACGTTCGTTCCCCGGTATACCCTTGTGTCGACAACCAACTTTCTCATTCTTTCATCCACAATCACAAAATCTATCACACTCCTATCATTTTGTCTTTCCCATGTGTACATATGAATCTTCTTGTGATCAAACAAGGTGTTGGTCACAACAAGATTTCTCTCCAAACATACTTCAATCAGACTCTCACCATTCTCATTCACTCTTGCATCTCCAAAAGTCCCTAACACTTTCTCGCATTCGCTTCTTTGCACACCGACCCATGCGTTGAAATCTCCCAACAGCACAGGCCTCTCATTCTGATCACACTCACTCAAGCAGTCGTCCAACATTTTCCAGAACTCCACTCTCTCGGTTTGAGGCTTGGATGTATCCGGGGCATACACGCCAATGACGCGTACCCGTATCAGACCGATTTTGAGCCTCACCCAGAGGAGTCTGGGACTCACACACTTATACTCGATCATTCTTTCAGCCATTCTTTCAGACAGCAGGAGCCCCACACCCTGGCACGCTCTGTCGTTTTCGGCAACGCCCGACCATATTGCTGTGAGCGGCCCGTGGTGTGAGACTTCCGTACCCTTTCTTTTCGTTTCATTCACACACAGAACATCCAACCTCTTTTCATCCATCAGCATACATACTTCATCTAATTTACTTTCCATCCCTCCACATACATTCAGCGTCGCAAAGCGGCTCTCCTTCGCCCGCTTTTCGCCCCGTGGTACCATCTGGCGTGATGTGTGGCGAGCAACATCGCCACCTCCCTGCTTCTTTTTAATTTTAGAATGCATTGTGGTCCCACGATTAGCTAGGGAAGTAGCACTGTCCACCCGTCAGAGCCCCGCATGACGGGTAAGGCTAAATAGTGCCTGGAGTTAGCCACGTTCCAGGACGTCGGCACGCTCAAGACCAGGCTCGCCCCTGGCCACGCATCCCTAGGCACGGCAGACCTTGGATTGGCGGAGAGGGAAAAGGATTGGTAGGGGGATAGGAGGTAGGTGCATGGACAATTGGGAGGGAAGGGACATCGCTATGACGGAAGGACAGTGGGTTGTCCTAGCGATGGCTCGGGAGGCCGGGCGCGCGTACCCGTGACTCATCTGAATAGCACCGGAAAAGTGACTAGCAGACAAGACCCCTGACCACATTTTCTTATAATTATGTCAAAATTATTATTAGTATATCCAAGCTTTAGTGGCAATGGGCAGATCACATCGCTCGAAGAACTGATGATCGATGGGGAAGAAAGGTTTGGTAGGACTAACACCAGGTGGGCCGACGACATTCTATGGGGGAGGCCTTTGTTCAACAGTGGACGTCGTCAGGCTGATATTGATGATGATGTCAACATTTGTCCACAGATTCAGCTCTGCAGGAGTTCAAAACAAACCAGGACTACTTTATAGCTGACCGCAAAAAAACCGTGGATGAACGCAAGCGTCCAGGGGGCCCGAAGACCATCTCCCATATCAATTGGGTCATAAGAGATTCTTTGCCTAACTACATTAGGCCCTGCAACTATTGCCAATGATACAAAAAAAATGCATATTGTAATCAGTGGAATAAATAAACTATGTTATTCAAGTATAACAGGTTTTTTCGTATATTCTCAAGTATATACAACTTCAGGATGTCTGTTCCTCTTTAACGCAAAAACTACTGAACGAATTTTGATGAAACTTTACAGTTATATTACAGCTTATACATCAGAATAACACATAGGTTATATTTTATCCCCCGTATTCTGACGGGAACGGGAAGCCTGCTAATTCTATTACTTAAAACGAGCAATTCTTGTATTTATATAAAACGGCCTATGTAGCCTATTGATAAACACAGGACTGGTCTAAATTACATTTGTCCATACAGGCTGCATATTATAATGGATGTATCAAGGGAGCTTCTAGCACTCCTAAACAAGCGAACTGTAAATCGTTGTACCTTAGATAATTTTCTATTGACTATGTGTTTGTTAGTTTAAAATAATTTCAAATACCAGCTTTGTGCTTAAGAACATGCCTGGTGCGTCTGATAATATTCCGTAAAAACAATTTACATATTTAATGAACCTTAAAAGAACCAGCTAGATAGGACGGTCGCGCGTCGTTGGTTCCGTCCTAATACCTCTAGACCGAAGACATTTTGCAATATACAAACAAAACTTTTTTCAAACCCTTGCGGTGGCACTCTGTCTGTCCTTCTATTGACATTTGTCGTTATCACATATTAATATGGTTATCCAATATTTCTGAAGCGAAAAATATGTGATACATAAGGTTGATAGAGGTTTATGAAAATGTTAGCCATGGAATTTGGAAAAATGGCGACCCTCAATTAAAAGTTTGATGCCCTATAGTAAATCCTTAAGTTTTATCAGACATAATACATATACACATTCATAGAAAAGGTATGCAATCCTCGGTGCGCTTATCCTACTCGCACTTGGCGAGTTTTATTTTATTTTATAGAAACTTGATACCACGCTTAACGACTAGACCCTTGTAATAAATGGTTAATGTTGCCTCTAACATGTAAAGTATATATATATAACTTCCTCGAAACAATTTTGCAGTTGATAGTCATGGAGGAATACAGATCTGGGGGCCAATTCTACTAAATGTCAATGGTCATAGTTGGATGACAATGAGATGTCAATGGTGTTATTTTGACACTTTTCAGAGCAAATATCACCATCGACTGACCATGTCATTGTCATTGTCATCCAACTGTAACCGTTGACATTTAGTAGAATTGGCCCCCTGGTTTAGTTATAATTTGTTGAATAAATATAAATTTATAAGATAGATGTCTTTGTAAACATTATGTTGGAAAGTGTCTTCGTAAACGTACTTCATTCTCTTTAAAAAAACAAAATGTCGTCTCGTTTAGTCGAAATAAATAAATCGTGTTTCTAAAGAAATCTAACGTGAGTTTTATTGGAATATTGCTGAATCCCAATAGGTTATGGGCCCAGGCACATGATAAGAGAATATTTCAATAAAAAAGTCAAGTTAAGAGCAAGATTACAACCGGTGTAAAACTAACCTACGTAATGGAGGTTTCGAACGCGATGAAAATTGAGAAGTTTGATGGCAGAAACTTCAAACAATGGAAGTTTCAGGTAAAATGTGCATTAAGAGCAAAGGGATTGAACATAGAAAAAGCAAGACCCGTGGAAACCAGTTCGCAAGTGCAGTGGGATAAAGATGATGGAATGGCGATGTTTATTTTAACTTCGTCCATGGATTTGAACCAAATATCCCTTATAGAAAACTGCGAGACTGCTAATCAGGTCATGGAAAAATTAGAAGCAATCTATGAACAGAAATCAGAATATAACAAAATGTTAATTCATGAGAAGTTCTACCAATATTCATATAGTGCCAGTGATACGATGGCACAGCATGTGGCCAAGGTGGAAGGCTTAGCAAAGCAGCTACGGGAGACTGGTGAGAAGATCAGCGACACAGCAGTAATGACAAAGATTCTAAGCACATTACCATCAACATACCGTTCGCTTAGACAAGCATGGTTGTCACTCGATGAAGATAGCCAAACAATTCAAAACCTCACTTCTCGCTTAGTAGATGAAGAAACCAGCCTTGCCAACGATACAAGTAGTAGTGAGACTGCATTAGTGACGTCAAAAGGAAATTCCAAATCAGGAAATGGAAATAAGCAGAATACTTCAAATGATCAAAGAAATTCAAGTCATAGATTTGTATGCTACAATTGCAATAAAAGAGGCCATTTCGCTAAAGATTGCAGGATGCCAAAGAAAAAGTACAATGATAACAAACCTAACAATATGTTGGCATTCAGCGCTGAAGGTTACTCGTCTGAACGTGACGAAGAGGCATGGATACTAGATAGTGGAGCTTCAATGCACATGGCCTTTAAGCGTGACTACTTCTATGAGTTGAACGAGTCTCAATACAACAATTCTGTGAAATTGGGTAACAAACAGAGTATCAAAATATGTGGTGAAGGAACTATACTGATAGATAAACAAGTTAATGGTACATGGGAGAGATGTACACTTGAGCATGTGTTATATGTACCTGATTTACGGAGAAATCTGTTTTCCGAAGGAGCTGCCACTAGAAGAGGATATATAATTGTGAAGAATAATGAAAAGGCAATGATAATGAAGAATAATGTTGTTGTTATGAGTGGACAATTAACAGAGAACAATTTATATGAATTGGATGTCAAAACAATCAAACAAGAAAATTGTAACATTGTGCAAACAGATATAAAAGTTTGGCATGAGAGATTAGGACATTTGAATGTCAAGGAACTTCAAAATCTGTGTAAGAATGGTGTGATTCCAGTTACATTGAGTGGAAATCAGAATTTTGTTTGTGAAGCGTGCCAATATGGGAAGCAAGCAAGACGTCCCTTCTCAAAATCTACACGAGGTCCAACACAACCTGGTGAAATTGTGTACAGCGATGTGTGCGGTCCTATAGAAGAACCTTCTGTGTCAGGTGTGAAGTACTTTGTTTTGTTCAAAGATGGAGCTACTAGCTATCGCCATGTTTACTTCATGAAACATAAGAGTGAAGTATTTCAATGTTTTCTGAAGTACAATGCAATTGTGAAAAACAGATTTGAACGTGATTTGCACATACTACATACAGATAATGGTTGTGAGTATGTGAACCAAGAATTTACATCATTTCTGGAGAATAAGGGAATAATGCATGAACGTACTGCCCCGTATACTCCACAACAGAACGGGAGAGCAGAGAGAGAGATGCGTTCTATCATGGAAACTGCAAGAACAATGTTATATGCAAAGGACATTCCCTTAAACATGTGGGCAGAAGCTGTCAACTGTGCAATATACTTGTTGAATAGACATACATCAAGCCAGACGGGAGATGTTACACCATTTGAACTGTGGCATGGAGTAAAACCTAACTTACAACATATCAGAATATTTGGATGCATTGGTTATGTACATGTACCAAAAGAAAAGCGAAGGAAGCTTGCCAAGAAAAGTGTGAAAATGTTGTTAGTTGGATATGACCATGATAATTACAGAATGTATGACCAAAATACCAGGAAGATTACAGTATCGCGGGATGTGAAGTTTGATGAATGTAGTACATCAGAAGAAAAGCAAAATTTTGTAGAGATGAGAGTTGAACAAGAAGAAAAAGAACATTCTACAATGTCTATCCCACGGAGTGAGTTTCAACATCAACATGATGAACCTGAAGAAATCTCTTCAGATGAGAGTATGAAGAGTTCAGAAGATACCGATGAAAGTTATATTCCTCGAAGAGGTATACATTTGGAACAGGAGCAACAGAGAAACGTCACGTTACGTCCTCGTCTAGCTAACAAGTTAGAAGCTAATTACACTGAGTTGGATATACCTAACACTTATGAGGAAGCGATGAATAGTCCAAATTCTCATCTATGGAAGAAAGCTGTGGCTGAAGAGCTTCAGTCACATGAAGAAAATCAAACTTGGATACTGACTGATCGAACCGAGAAGAAGCCTGTTTCTTGTAAATGGGTGTTCACCATAAAGAAGAATAAAGATGGAGAAATAGTACGATTCAAAGCACGACTGTGTGCACGAGGATTCACACAAGTAAAGGGCTTGGACTATAATGAGACTTTTTCCCCCACTAGCAGGTACGATTCCATCAGGGTGCTGCTTAGCATCGCTGCGAGAGACGAACTACAGATCGAGCAATTTGATGTGAAGACGGCCTTCTTGTATGGTGAGCTCTCGGAGGACATATACATGGAGGTGCCAGAGGGTTTGGAAACTCAGTCTTCAAAAGTATGTAAGTTAATTAAATCTATATACGGTCTTAAACAATCTTCGAGATGTTGGAATGAGAAATTTTGTTCTTTTCTAACAACTTATGGTTTCAAACCGTGTCCATCAGATAATTGTATATTTGTAGGATATTTTAAAGATGTAAAAGTAATATTAATTCTGTATGTTGATGACGGATTATTATTGGCCAAAAGTAAAGTTGTTTTGTTTGATATATTAAATGATCTTAAACAAAAATTTGATATTAAGATTGTAAACAGTAATTCATTTATTGGTATGGAAATAAATAGAGAAAAAGATTGTATAAGTATAAGTCAAAAACAGTATATTCATGAAATAATAAATAAATTTAATTTGTCAGATGCTAAAAGTAGTAGTACACCTGCTGATGTAAATGTACATATGTCTAAGAATACAAGTAATGAGCCTGTTAATTTCCCATATAGAGAAGCAGTGGGAGCATTGTTATTCTTGTCATGTGTATCTAGACCTGACATATCATATGCTGTGAATGTTGTTAGCAGGTATGTCAATGACCCAAGTACTTCACATGTTACAGCTGTGAAAAGAATCTTACGTTATTTGATTAATTCTAAAGATATGTCTATTGTTTATAAAGGTAATGTTAAATTAGTTGGCTACTCAGACTCCGACTTTGCAGGTGACTTGGACACTAGGAAGTCCAATACAGGTTATATATTTTTAATGAATGGAGGTCCTGTCACTTGGTCTAGCCGTAAGCAGAATACTGTGGCATTATCCACAACTGAGTCAGAATATATGGCTGCGAGTGAAGCCACTAAAGAAATTTTGTGGCTCAGACAATTCCTATTTGACATTGAAGAGCCACAAGACTCAATAACTCTTAATGTCGATAATCAGAGTACAATTAAATTGATTAACAACCCCATATTTCACAAAAGGACTAAGCACATAGATATTAGATATAATTTTATTAGAGAGAAAGTTTTAAAGAAAGTTGTTGAAATCAAATATGTTGAGAGTTCAGATCAGTTGGCGGATTTCCTCACTAAAGCCTTGCCTGTAACTAAATTTAATGCAATTAGAGATAAGGTAATGAGAAATGTTTAAAGTGGCTAATGTTATTTTCTAAAATTTTTAAAACATAAGATGTAAGTTTAAAAGTAAAAGAAATATGTAGTAAATTGTTATGTACCTTATAAATTTAAGTGGGAGTGTTGAATAAATATAAATTTATAAGATAGATGTCTTTGTAAACATTATGTTGGAAAGTGTCTTCGTAAACGTACTTCATTCTCTTTAAAAAAACAAAATGTCGTCTCGTTTAGTCGAAATAAATAAATCGTGTTTCTAAAGAAATCTAACGTGAGTTTTATTGGAATATTGCTGAATCCCAATATAATTTTTACTGCATTCTTAACGAGCCTACTATCCGCTGGTAAGACATTTGTTTTAACTTAAATATAATGATTACGAGTAATGTTGTAAGGCGAGTGCTGAGGGGTAGACCAAAGAAAAGATGGATGTATTGTGTGAAGGATCATATTATGTGTCAGAAGGAAGTGAATGTAAATATCAAAGTTAATGAAGACATACAGCACCGACCCCAAATAATAGGAAAATTATGATGACGTTTTAATATTGAACGTTTAAGAAGTATTTGTTCTCGAGATCATTGTCTAAAAACTTAAATTCGTGATGACTGGTAAGACAATACTAACTAACGCCACGGCTACTAATGTGCAAGTAGCTTGATGCTTCATTCACACTAAACAGCTAATCATATTTGCTGTGTTTAAAAAACTTCTTTAAAATTTACAAATGTCATAACAGAAAGTCATGGGATTTCCGTCGAGGAAGAATACGCGAAAGGCTACGTGACTCCTGAGCGAGTGGCTGCGCTGCGTGATTGGGTGTCCACCCAACCGCACCTACCCGGGGAGTACATCACTGGTAATACCTGACGAATATTTTTGGCTACTATGCACATTATGACAAATAATTCAATAAAAAAAAAAAATATTTTTAGATTTGGATCTCGTTTTCGCATTCAACCGTTCCAATGGCTGCTTAGATGACGCCCGACAAAAGTTAGACTACTACTTCACAGTGGAGACTTTGTTCACGGACTTGTTCAAAGACAGGGTCATGAGTGACTGGTGGTTGAACAACACATCCAATTTTGCGTAAGTGCAAGAAAAAAATATTATGCTATAATTCTTTGTTCTAGAACATGTCCAAAAAAACAAAAGTCCTTGACGAGTGAGGAATGTAATCGATGAAATGGAACAAAATTAGATAAATAACTTATCAAACAAAAAGTTCTAAAAAATTAAATAAACAATCTCACGCCTTATATTCCCGAGGGAGTAGGCAGAGGTATTCCATTTCTGGATATACCCACTTTTCACCAAATATTCTTTGGACCCCTAAACGTGATAGGTGGTGAGCCCATCGCTGGACCGGGTCTGTTTACACATGTGTCAGAATTAATTCTGGGACCTGCGGGTTTCCTCACGATGTTTTCCTTCACCGTCGAGCTAGTGATAAATATGTACGTAAGTTTTGAAAAACTCATTGATGCCAAGATTTGAACCGAAGCCTCACTGATTTTCATCACGTGAAGCAGGCCCTTTAACCGTAAAGGCTATCACAGCTTCTAAAAGTCTGTTCTATCATAATATTCATAATCAAAAGGCTTTTATTAAAGGTCGGCAACGCAGTTGTGACTCTTGAGTTGCATTGCAGATGTCCATGGGCGACGGACGTCACTTACCATAGGTGACCCGTCTGCTCGTTTGCCCCCTTTTTTATCATTAAAAAAAAGATAACCTTTTTTTAAAAAAATATATAGAATTTTTTTACAGACCGCTGTTTGGACTTCCAATGCCATCAAAGAAGGGCTACAAATCTATATACCTGTCTTTTGATAGAGATGCTGAAAATTTCGACCTAACAGACATTTGCAAGTACTGTAAAAATTTTTCTACGTTTCGAAGCAAAACGAAAACAAGTTTTTTACAATAAAAATATATTTAAAAATATAATCTCACGCCTTTTATCCCCGAGGAGGTTGGCAGAGGTATTCCATTACTGGATATACCCACATTTCACGAGATATATTGGACCCCTAAACGTGATAGGTGGTGAGCCCATCGCCGGACCGGGTCTATTTACACATGTCTCAGAATTAATTCTGGGACCTGCGGGTTTCCTCACGATGTTTTCCTTCACCGTCGAGCTAGTGATAAATATCTACATTTTTATAGTTTTTTACGAGCTTTTATTTAACTTAAAATATATGTTTGTTCGGGTGGTATCTTGCAACTCAATTTTGAAGCAGATATTATGGTCAACCGATTGACATGTTTGACATACTTATGTAAGTTCGGTGACAATGCTATATTATGGCACCACCGAGTTGACCTCATGATGGAGCCAGGAGGTGGATATCGCAACTCCTCAACGGCTACTCGTAAACCCCTCTAGTTGGGGCTCATTAGATTTTTTAGTTGTTTTTTTAGTTTTCATGAACTATAAGTACTTATTATTAATTATATTGTTGCAGGTATGCCTTGATGCTAGCAGATTTGAGCCTATATTTGAATGGCACTAACGCTGGCGTTATTCTTATTGTAGACATTCAGAACTATACACAACGCTACAATGACAAATTGCAGCCAATATCTGTTTTCCAGCATTACTTTTATTACTTTGAAGTAAGAGGTGTTGGCTTTCAGATACGATTAAAAATCTTTTGAAATTTTTAAGTTGATTACTTTGTGAAGGAGCGGAGGTGGACCAATGCTCCTCCGGATTAGGCGCACAATGGGTTCGATTCTGCATCACAGCGCCTAAACTTATTTTAGTTTAGTCCTGTCATTTTCTTTCTCATAGAGAAGAAAAGAGACGAGTGAAATTTAGTCCTGTCAAATTAAAGTTAGTCCTGTCAACTAAGGCATTTCATAACGTGTTTAGTGCAATGTAAATAAGTCACGACTAAAATACAGCCTCTGACAGGACTAAATTCGGTAGGTTATCTTCTATCCCTTTTCTTTTTTTGAGGTAAAATGAAGACAGGAATAAACTAAAATAAGTTTAGTCGCTGTAATGCAGAATCGATCTCAATGCCACATTTGCAAAATGACACATTGACGCAAAATGCCACATTCTCAAAATGCCACATTCGCAAAATGCTACATTCGCAAAATGCCACATTCGCAAAATGCCACATTGACGCAAAATGTCACATTTTCAAAACTCCACATCGCAAAATGCCACATTCTCAATATGCCACATCGCAAAATGCGACATTCTCAAAATGCCATTTTCGCATAGTGCCACATTCTCGAACATGCTGAAGAAAGGGAGTTGAACAAGTATGTCACTTTGTTAGTGTGGCATTTTGCTACTGTGGTGAAAAGGCAAGATCTTTTGCCAGGCGGAGTGATCGTGTCTGGAGACTGCTGCGTGCTGCTGCCGTCTAACGATTGATGTTGGACAGTTGCATTTTATACAAACTTGTGACATCGAGCGGTTTGCTTGCCGCTAGTTCTCCTTGCTAGTTCTGTGTCGAATCGTTAGATGTCGCTACAATTTAAATTTTGGTTTTGTCAGAGTGCATGGTTGGGATACTTTGAAGGATTGCACTTCATACACCCATCAGAAACTTTGTGTGACCTCGACAAGACACTGCAGGAATCTATGAGCAAATCTTTGTATAAGAAAGTGCATGTACACATGGATATTGAGTCATTTGAAGATTATTATCCTATAGAGGGGTTGCCACAAGAAGCAGGAGGGAAATCCAGTTCCATAAGGGAGTTCAAAGGTACCGGTACAAAGCCATTTATTTTTAACAGACTTCAAAAATGAGGAGGTTCCTCAATTTGACACTAGGTAGGTATATTATAAGTATATTTTTTTGTGTTGTGTTGTTGATTTTGATAATTCTTTTTTGTTGAGAAGAAGGGTGGTACCAAGGGTGATACCATGATAAGGAAGTCGTGATCTGATGATGGCATCCCAGAGAGACCGAGGTAACCTTCATTAATCGTAGTGGCGACTAGTGCTTTTTTACTTTTTTTTAGTTTCTTGTCGTTGGATTTTTATGTATTAAATTATATCTGTTACAGCTTCTGAATTAGTCAGCTGAAGATACTACTGCAATGTAATAGTATGTCTTTCTATATCTATATGTGTAGACAAGGAAAATAACATGTCGGAAAAGTTATCAATGGAATTGTTTGTAGGTGGTTTCTGCCGATATCTGAAATTCATTAATAATCACCTTACATCAACATAAAAAAAGTCAAAAATCATTTATTTTCTGTAGGTACAAAAGGTACACTTAGAAACGACAATAGTCTAATAACAAGGCACTCTAAACTCGTCCATGGAACGTAAACAGCAGCCCATCTCCACCGACGAGTTGCTGGGCCCAAATGCAGTACCGTAAACCGGGGTTACTTTGAACCTCGGAATGACTTTGATTAGAACTTCCTGTTCACATAAAAATGCGAATTGCATAAAACGGAACGGTTTTTGGCAATTTTTTTTTCGGAAATAGCAAAACTAATGAACTGGTAAATCCTTTTCTGTGAGTGGGCTTGAGGTCCTGTTTTAGATTACATTAAAAAAATGTAATTTTCTTCAAATAATGATTGATGGCTACAAAAATGTGTTGCAAAACTTCATGTGCATTACAGTACGTATTAATATCACATTATTTTCTTATTAAATATGGTTGGTCATGTATATTCAGAAATCCATAACATGAGTTTTTGCTTTCCTAACCTCAATACTTACTTAATGACGTCGCCATATCTTGTGCGGGGTGTCATTAATCGGGTAAATGGCGTGAGATTGATCAAATGATCAAAGTCAACCCAGCGCATTTTGTATGAGACTTAAGATTAAGTAATATTGTTACTGTTTTGAAAAACAGACTTGTGATTTCAATAATTTTGTTGTTTTCTACTAAAAAAGATTATAATATTGTTTTCAAAAGGCATTAAGAATAAAAGACTGATTTCTAATGAGATAGTTTTACTTGATCAATGCTACCCCAGAGAATAAAATTGCAAATAAATCTTTTTCTCATTAACCGATTTTTTTTTTCTTATTTTGAAATATTTATTGTGGTTACTTTCCAATGAAATGATAAAAAAGGGGGATATCAAAGTAACCCCAAAATCATTATAACTTTGATCACGCTATTTTTATTTTTTATTTCAAAATCTATAAATGTTTTATTTTTCCTTTTAATCTTAATCGAATGAACTACTAAAACCGATTATTATATATTTTTTTAGTATTCTTAGAACGACTGGTTAAAAAGTTATGGGCTATCAAACTTCAAAACTTATCAAAGTAACCCCGGTTTACGTACCCCGAGAAGAGTGGGTTGGACTGCGAATAAGGTGGGCTTGTTTTGTTTATCAACACGTTTGTCCACAGATTCCGCTGTTGAGCTACTCAAAGCAAACCAGGACTACTTTATAGCTAACCGCAAGAAACGCGTGGACGAGACCAAGCGACCAGGAGGGCCGAAGACCCTCTCGCATATCACTCGGGTCATAAAAGAGTCTTTGCCTGATCATTGTAGGCCCTGCGAAATTTGCCACTGACAAAACTTAAGACCTCAACATCTCCTAGAATCTGCAAAAGTTATATACCTATCAAATATTTTGTCAATATGTTGAAGACGTTTTATTTACATCGATTTCAATGTATAAAATAGTTTTACATATGTTTTCGTACCAACGAACTGTACCTAAATATAGTGGCCTCAAAGTTTATCAATAACAATAATAATAATATAATCTCACGCCTTTTCATCCCCGAGGGGGTAGGCAGAGGTATTCCATTAATGGATATACCCACATTTCACAAGATACATTGGACCCCTAAAAGTGATAGGTGGTGAGCGCATCGCCGGACCGGGTCTATTTACACATGCCTCAGAATTAATTGTGAGACCTGCGGGTTTCCTCACGATGTTTTTCTTCACCGTCGAGCTAGTGATAAATATGTTCGTAAGTTTTTAAAAAACTCATTGGTACATGCCAGGATTCGAACCCGAGCCTCACTGATTTTCGGCCGGCTCTTTAACCGTAAGGGCTATCACTGCTCTTCAAAGTTCATCAAAGCTTGGTTTATTCCGTTCAGCAAGACGCCTAGACGTTCTCATTCGTGAGGCTCGGGTTCGGTTTAAAAATGCTTACCTACGTAGATATTTATCACCAGCTCGACGGTAAAGGATAACATAAAACTCTAAAAAGTAAAAAACCGACTTCAACGAATAATACTAAAAAAAACAATGTAATTGAAAACCTCTTCCTTTTTTTAAGTCGGTTAAAAAAGAATCATCG
The DNA here is from genome assembly GCA_963855545.1 of Ethmia dodecea. Taxonomy (NCBI): domain Eukaryota; kingdom Metazoa; phylum Arthropoda; class Insecta; order Lepidoptera; family Depressariidae; genus Ethmia; species Ethmia dodecea. The sequence continues at coordinate 1,118,911 of OY979453.1, forward strand.
AAATCTGTTGGCGTGATATTGAGTTATTCGTCCATTTGTCGCGCACATACCTAATTCAAATTTAAGACTTATAGGGTTTTCTCATGGATGCCATTGTTAAAACTAAACGAAATTAAATGGGACCAATCTGGAAGCACCAGCTTTCAAAAAAAATATCATCAAAATCGGTTCACCCAGTCGAAAGTTCTGAGGTAACAAATATGGAGAAGCGGAGGTGGAATGCTCCTCCATCGTGAAAAGGGAAGATCTTCCGCCAGGCGAGGTGATCGTGCCTGGGGACCGCGGTCCAACGGTTGATGTTGGACAGTTGTATTTATACAAACTCATTAGAAAACTCCGATAGCGCGGTTTAGAACTCGGCCGTCTATTGGCGCGTTCTATGTAACTCGGCCTTCTATTGGCGCGTCCTATGTAGTGTCGCTACACAAACATCTTTTTGAAGTCGGTTGAAAACATCGTAAGGATAGTAGCAGGTCTCAGAATTAAGCACGTGTAACAGACTTTTTAAAATCGGTTCAGTAGTTTTTGAGTTGATTCGTAACAAACCTACAAAAATACAAATATTATTAGTGCAGATGTAGAAAGGGGCTGAATAGGCTGAATACTGAAAAGTAATCGAATCCTCGTGGCATCTGTAGTTTTACCACTTTGGTAAGAAAAAACGATCTTTTATCGACACCTTGTTTTAGGAACGCTGCCGTAAACACGAACAATAGAATAGGTACGTTATGTCTACATAGACAAAGTGGACACATAAATTATTGTATGTCTAAAACCACATACCACGAGTATTTATGAAATTTTAATATATAAACAGATGTTCATTCAATATCTTGCGTTTACGCGGAGTAGAAACATGTAAAATAAGTTAAAAATGACATTAATCATATACACTTCGGTTTTTGTGTGGCTGTCAACCGGTGTCGGTAAGTTGTTTTTTAAAATTTATAGGCAAATAGGTAATAATCAACTGTGGCCATAATGGAACATGATTTAAGATTGGTTATTTTGATTTCAAATAAATACCAATACCAATATCCAAAATACTAAAGTACTGATAACATACTAATATGATATCGTACATTACCTCTGACTCAGAAGCAGTCACTGCGAACTTATTCAACAAGCCCGGCAACTAAATAAATAATAATCTATTACTTTAAGCGAGCAATTCTTGTATTTATGTATTTTTCGACTATCTCAGAAGCGTATTTTGCATACAGTTTTGCATCTTAAGTTGAACTGCATAGTTGTATTTCCAGTAAAATCTCAATATTATACAAAAAAATATATAATAATACGCCCTCTTGCCGACAGCTGGCGTGGTATTTACGCTTGTTCTCCGAAGTACTATTGTTAAAAAAAAAAATATTAATCTCACGCCTTTTATTCTTTGGACCGCTAAAGGACCCCATGATGATCGCCGGACCGGGTCTTCTACACATGTCTCAGAATTAATTCTGGGACTTGCGGGTTTTCTAAATGTTCTCCTTCACCGTCGAACTAGTGATAAATATGTACGTAAGTTTTTAAGAACTCATTGGTTCATGCCAGGACTCGAACCCGAGCCTCACTGATTATCATGATGTGAAGCAGGCCTGGCCAGAAAAGGCGTTTTACGCGCGAGTCGAGAGTTCCGCTCATTGTAAGCGTTAAACGCGCGAGCCAGGCTACGCGCGATAGCATCTGGACGGAATGTATGTTACCCTAGTATCTCTAAGGCTATCACTGCTACTATTGTTAAAACACCTCTACTATCACCACTGCCCAATCCCCGGTGAGCTCACGATGGAGATAATACACCATACTTCCTTACATTTGAGGTCCCATAACTCAGTAAGCAGTTACGAATAGATAATGATCAACGTTAACTGTACGGAGCACACGAAACTTTACACTCGAAGTGCGAGTCTGACCTCTAAGGCGATTGTAATAAGAACGTTACAAAGTCCAATGAGTCAATCTCTACGTGCTCTTGTTCAGTAAGTGTATGCTTTTAATCAACGAACTGTTTTTTGTAGGAGCATTCTACTTAAAGGAAGAATTTAAGAAGAATTTCGATGTGACTCTTCAGAATTCGATGGCATTGAGGGAAAGAGTTTTCAGCCACCCAAATTTTCCCAAAGGTTTTGTTGTTGGTGAGTTTGCAGAATCGGACAAATATTAATATCTGTAGGCTGATAAGGAATAAATTAAGGATCCCGTAAATGATAGAATCTGTTCAATAAGTCAGTTGAGTAAGGGTAATTTACATTACCTACATTGAAAAGGTCATAGCTTCATTAGCGACGCCTTGGAAAAGTTACAATAAACCAAAAGGTCATAGCTTCATTAGCGACGCCTTGGAAAAGTTACAATAAACCACACCATACCAATAGTAAACTGACATACTGGACAACACCTTTATTTTTCAAAAATATTTTCAACTCGTCGGTGGAGATGTTCTGCTGTTTACATTTAGCCAATCTTCATGGACGATTTTAGTGTGCCTTGTTATTAGATTATTGGCTGTTCTAAGTGTATTTCTTATTACCTACAGAATAAAATACATTTTCATTTTTTTTAAGAGGTTTCATTTACAAATTTATTTTATTACTTTAAAAAGCTTTGAAAAAAATCTGCTGTCATGTGTTAAAAATGTGCAGCAAACTCTTACGTCATTGGAAGTTTTTCATGGGACAGGAAGCTTATGTAATCAACGGTGTCCTGTGGTGCTGGTGACTCCCATACAAAGAAGAAATCCGTGGATCAGTCAGCTCGCACCAGCAGATGCATACCGTGAGCAAGGCAGCTCGAAAGATCAACTGTCTTCCACAGCGCTGAAGACCCTCCCCATAAGTGAACTTCCATGGATTAGAAGACTCAGGTCATCAAATGTTCCTTTACAGTTTAATGGTTCACGTTATCAGAATTTTTTCAAGAAACAGGAGGATCAAGTCATCATTTCTCCTTGGGACATAGCACAAATAACCAATAAAAATCAGTGGATCAGAGCTCCTACTTCAATTGTGAATAATTTTAGAAATTCTCATCTTCAAGGGTTTACTGCGCACCCGAAGCTATACATAACGAGCCAATATCCTTGGGTCATACCAATTCACAGTTTTCGGAGGTCCAGAGACTATCGATACCAGTATCTTCCCTTGACCCCGCTAGGTAATATCTTGAGTAGTAAATTGCCCAAAATTAGAAGACTTATATCATCAGCAATGTTCCGAGAGAAGCAAAATATAAATCTTCACAACTTTCACGAATATCCGAGAAATCAATTCATTACTCGCTTGCCATGGACCACGAAGCTCTTGTCATCAGTTTTTCAAGAAGTTACAGGTTCAGGTCATCGGATTCTATCTCCAGCTTGGAATAATATCATCAGAAAGTTACCATGGGTATGGCGTACAAAGCCCGTGTCATCAGCAAATTTTCAAGGACTTAGAGGTTTACGAAAACAAATAGAATACCTGTAATAATCTTAATTGGTCAACTGTAGATGGTCTAGATTTTAGCTAGGTATATATAAATAAAGATTTTAATATTTTTACAGAGAGTTTTACTTTTATAGAAGAAGGAAGGAAAAATCAAACATACACAAGCATAGTACAGACAAGTCAGGTGTTGTTTGAATCGCGACAAATGCAGTCAGCATAAAGAAAGACAAAGATTTATTTTAGTTCGCATAGATGTAGGAGCATAAGATTATTAGGTAAAGAAAAAAATATAAAAAGTAAATGTGACTAAAAAAGGTCTCATACTGCTACAGCAGCACTGATTTTCCGTGGTCCCATTACTAATGTGTGTAATAATAAGAAACAATATATTGTTGTAATATTTAATTTGGAGAGGGACATAATTTCTAAGCAACGAAATGAAGATTAAAGGATCCCAGGGTGAACCTAGCACTCTGCAGTGTCCGATAGACAGTTTGTTAGTTGGAAGTTGGAAGACGTCCACTTCCACCAAATATTATGAAATTATGTTCAATGCACAATGGCATATTACAAACTAGATGGCTACCTATATAAATGAGAATGATGCTTGGAACAGATTTCCTACAGCACAGCCCAATACGACAACGAAAAATAACCAAATTATGTAAAAATTGGGTAGTATTAAGTAAGAATTAATTCAAAAAATAATGTGTTCAGGAGTTTCTTGCCCCGCTTCTTCTTCTGAATTATACATGCTGAAGCGGTTAAATTGAAATAACGTTCAATAAGTGGACTAATAAGTCCCTATTTTGACTTTGCTCACACCTTTTGTCAGAGGGGATTTTCTTTTGTTGCTTCGGTGTAACCAGGCACGACTTAGACTATAGGTATTGATATTTTGAGTTGAAACCATTATTATTTTTTTCAAAATATAAATATTTTAGTCGAGGTGAGGCTCGACGGTGAAGGAAAACATCGTGAGGAAACCCGCAGGTTCCAGAATTAATTTTGTAGCGTGTGTAACGGACCCGGTCGGGCCATAGGCTCACCACCTATTAAGGGGTCGAATAAACTCGAGAATTGAGTATTCCCAGAAAAGGAATACCTCTGCCTACCCCCTCGGGGATATAAAAGGCGTGAGATTATTTATTATTTAGTCGGGTATAATAAAGATTCCTAATTATTAAAGATTTTTTTACATTATGTTCTGTAGTTGCAAATATTATCCCCGACAAACCATCACATATGTATGTTATTACTATAGAGTGCTATAGATTAGTGTGTTGTCATATAAAAGGTAAAGCAATGGAATGTAGTTATGTAGCACATATTATGAACTTAAATGTTGGTGTAACAGTATCTTCCTAATATTTGAACAAAACTATTGTATTGACAGCCCTTTTGTTCTAAGTTGTATATTATGTTACCTATCCATAGTTTATAATCATATCCAAGTGGGTACACACAGATGTTTAATGGTTAATGTGTACTCGTGTTTTCATATTGTTTGCCACTTCAAGGTAAAGGCCATTTAATTTTGATATCTACTTAGTACAGAGCAGTGATAGCCTTACGGTTAAAGAGCCTGCTTCACATGATGAAAATCAGTGAGGCTCGGGTTCAATCCGGGCATGTACCAATGAGTTTTTCAAAACTTACGTACATATTCATTACTAGCTTGATGGTGAAGGAAAACATCGTGAGGAAACCCGCAGGTCTCAGAATTAATTCTGAGGCATGTGTAACAGGCCCGGTCCGGCGATGGGCTCACCACCTATCCATCACGTTGAGGTTTCGAATATTCTCGTGAAAAGTGGTTATTTCCAGAAATGAAATACCTTTGCCTACCCCTCGGGGATAAAAGGCGTGAGATTATTTATTCTTATTTTATTTTTCTCTGTTTGCCTCTTTAAGTGGCAAACTGATATAGTTTTTTTCTAAAACTAAACGGTAAATTTATACTGGTGCTGAAAATTGTAATCGGTTGACATCTCTAATCGTAAGAGACTGGCATTTGACTTTGACAATTGCAATTTGCAAACCACTAACCACTGACTAAGCAACTCCATAATACAGTTGGGTTAGAATCTTCCGAGAATCTGAAACATCGCTTTAATCAAAAAGATTCAAGACAGAACCCAGCGTCTCCTTGGTTGCCGTGTTTCGGAGTAAAAGATCATTTATTTTTAAATTACTCTACGAATAATATGTTAACTATGTAATTTATTTGGCCGCTAAAACACGAAAATGGATTTTCTGAAAATCAAACTTTTTGAAATTAATTCTTTCGAACTTTTGCCGGCTGCTGTTCGCATAAGTATAAGTATTTGGCCAGTACAGAGCTGCCAATCTCTAAGAAGGTTGTCATAATATAAGAAGGTAGATGTCAAAGCTTCAGGTAACCAGAGATCTGGCAGCTAACTCTGTCAAAGGATCAGCCTAGCGTGAGCCTAGCTATCCAGAGAGGGAATGCGGCCATTCTTATAGGCATTGTCCCACATGTGTTAGCAATATTGCTAACGATAAGTAAGAATATTGCGAACCTATAAAATTTGTTATCTATCTTATATATATATATATATATATATAAGAGAGAATTCCTGACTCACTGACTCATCAACGCCCAGCCTAAACCCTTACACCTAGAAAGCTGATTTTTTTCACATATATTATTTTCAAGACGTAGACTAGGAATAAGAAAGGAATTTTCCAAATTCAACCTTTAAGGGGGTGAAAAAGGGGTGGAGAGTTTGTATGCAAAACCTTCATTTTCGGGTGTATCAATTCGAAACATTGTTAAAACACTCCTCAAAAAAAATAACAAGACACGTGATTCTGGATTTTCCAAAAAAAAACCCCTAAGGGGTTGAAACAGGGGGATGGATTTTGTATGGAGACTTGTTGTTTTTTACGTCTATCAAGTAGAAACTTGACACAAATACTTTTAGAAATAAATAATGAGACACATGTTTTTGGATTTTTCGAAAATCGTCCCATAAAGGTGTGAAAGTGGGGTTTGAATTTGGTATGTATGGGAAACCTTCATTTTTGGGTATATCAATTCGAAACTTTGTAAAAATACTCCTCAAAACAAAAAACACGACACGTATTTCTGGGTTTTCCAAAAAAACCCCCTAAGGGGTTGAAACAGTGGGATGGAGTTTGTATGGAGACGTGTTGTTTTTTACGTCTATCAAGTTGAAACTTAGCACAACTACTCTTTTTTGGATTTTTAGAAAGTCCTCCCCTAAAAGGGTGAAAGTAGGGGTTGAGTTTGGTATGTACGGAAAACCTTCATTTTTGGGTGTATCAATTCAAAACTTTGTAGAAATACTCCTCAAAACAAACAACAAGATACGTATTTCTGGTTTTTCCAAAAAAAAAACCCTAAGGGGGTGAAACAGGGGGTTGGAGTTTGTATGAAGACGTGTTGTTTTTTACGTCTATCAAGTTGAAACTTGGCACAACTACTCTTAGAAATAAATGATGAGATACGTATTTTTGGATTTTTAGAAAGTCCTCCCCTAAAAGGGTGAAAGTAGGGGTTGAGTTTGGTATGTACGGAAAACCCTCATTTTTGGGTGTATCAATTCGAAATATTGTAAAAATACTCCTCAAAACAAACAACAAGATTTCCTTATCTTCAACTTGAAACTTGGCACAAATATTCTTCAATAGTCTCCATACAAACACCACTTCTTTTTTTGAGAAGTCACTATGGGTTCCTTATGGAAATTTATTTGTTATTATGACCACCATATGCGTAGCCATTGATATCAAGAACTAATTCAAAAATCATAATCCAGAGAGTGTCGGCTTTACAACACGTAAGAGAATAAGCGCAATTCCTGAAATTAGTATCGACTACCTACTTAATTGATTTCAGCTATTTTCAATATGTGTAAAGTTTTTCCGAAAAAATAATTAGCATAACTAAATTTAGGACTGCCTATTGACACCGTACCTACTGTTATCGCTCTTTATTTAAGCAATTTGGTTAGACAAAACTAAAGTACGAATGCATCACCATCTTTTTATGTTAGTATACTAATCGGGGTACGTATCAGGAATTGCGCTTATTCTGTGACGCGTTGTATATAGGGTGTTTTTAATAACAAAAATATAAATAGCAATGATAGCCCAGTCGCTAAAAAGCCCGCTTCTCATTCGCGAGGCTAGGGTTCCAATCCCAGCATGTACAGTCAAGTTTTAGTAAGGATCCTTAATTTTTTTTCGTCATAGATATAGCCTATATTACTCAGGGATAATGTAACATTCTAACAGTAAAATATTTTTTTAAATCGGTTTTTTCGTTATTAACATACAAAAATACAAATCCTTCCTCTTTATAATATTATTGTAGATACATAGATAGTGTAGATTATCCTTCTTGATCTTAGATAAAAGCAAAAGAGGTAGGTATATTTTCTAAACGCAAAGGAATACAAATTCCACGCGGACGAAGTCGCGGGCATCAGCTAGTTTAGATATAATTTTGATTATTTTGTGTAACTAAGTTAAGAAAATATATCATTTTAAATATTGTCTACAATTAATCGAAGTGTTGTACTGGCAACACTAAGTAGGGAGCAGCATTCTACTCTCCGCTAGGAGAGCAATAGTGTGCTGCGACATTCTACGCTCAACCTTTGCTCTGTTCTGTTTTGTAATGACTGTACGAGTTGAAGTAAAATTTGGTGATAATCAACAATTGTTTTAATCTGAAATCCACGTAAGCCAACATTTCAGAATCGGGAAGAATCTGCTCACTGGTTTGTAAATCTGCTCACTGGTATGTAAATTTTATTTATTTTAGTCTACCTACTGAATAGTTACAATGTGCATAATAATATTTGGTAGATTTAATACTATTGTACACTTGGACATTACGTTTAAGTGTCACTATTTTTCATTTAATAAGGAATCATAACCTTATTATCAAAGCATACCGGACATCGTAATTATCGTAATCACTGCAGCACGAAACTACCCTACATACCGTAATAATCGGAGAATAATAGTAAATAATATTTTAATTTGCGATCCTGTAGACCGGTTAGCTATCAGTAGGGGATACAATGATCATCACAAAAACGACATTGTAATTTTAGTTATTATAACGTGTATTAATTGGCTCAATATTCAGAGATTACGTTGCTATAAGTAAACAATATCTATCACAAATTACGTAGGTAGGTATACTACCACAATAAGAAGTAAGCAGGCGAAGTGCGTAGGTAGATGCATATTCGCCGCACATACCTATAATTAACAATACACTTGTACCTACTTACGGTAGCACTAAGTCTTAAGACAGCAATTGGAACGCATGCACGTGGTTTTAAATCGTGGGGCATTTTGATGTTTAAACAAAAACAAATATATATAAATATATATCTGATTTAAATTAAATATCTAAGTACATATAAATAAGTGGGTAGATGGATGCCTCTCGTACTTGTGGCGTTATTTACGCTTAATAATGATAAAAACTTCATCTAGGTCATGAAGTTAGTTATTTTTTTCGCATCTGAACATTTATCGTGGTTACTCGATTATTAATTATTATTGTCTTTTTATACCACCCTTTACCGCCATACTAATTAAATGTAACTAAGTAGTGAGATCTTAGTTACCTTGTACCAGTATGCCTCACTCCCAGAGTAGTGCTCATACCCCACCATTATCGCGGTATTATAATGAAACTGGCTTTTGCCCGTGGTTTCGCCCCCTTGGGGGTTGAATTTTGCTGAATCCTTTCTTGGTGGATGCCCTGTTTGCACTGTTTGTGAGGAATTTTGGGTCTCTGGACCCAGCGGTTTGGACTGTGCGTTGATGTATCACCGGTCAGTCAGTTAGCTTATCATTTTATATATTATATAGATGAAAAAATTAATGAAATATTTTTATTTGCGAGAATACAGTCAATTCAGATCTTATTGCTATATTAATGTACACTGTCTTCAGCTTACATGTAAGCGTGCACGAGGACGATCGATTAATACTTTCTTGACGTTCCACGCTACGACTTGACTTTGACCTTACTTACGAACATAGCGATTAAGAAAGAAATCATTAAAATAAACAACTTTATTTTATTTAATCAGTTGATTAGATTAACAGATTAAAAGCTAAAGGTATTGTTCTAGATTACCAAACTAATTAAACAAAAATCTAATAAATTTAAATCTATAAATAGATAATTAATTACATGAATTATATACAGTTATTTATGTCATAATCTGTTTAATATTAGGCACAAAAAATTCTCACTTGAATGTTTTCCATCATTATCTCCCTCTTTAGAATTCCCTGGTGGCTATGCTCTCTTGCTGGAACGTTGTTGTTGCATAGATGGGAATAAAAAGCGTATGTAGGTACTATAGTGAACTGAGGTAGTAGTCCTGAACCGAGGGCCTGAATGCAGACCATGATCCTGAAGCGAAAAGCTAAGGAATTTTCTTCCGGATAATTACAGACTTTTCCAATTATTTTTCATTCCTTTGTTTATTTTCACATATTCTATGCAACCACACCCTAATTTCACAAAAAAAAACACAATGATTTTCTAGAACACCTAACATCAGCAGTCTAAACCAAAATTGTAACGTAAGTCTGTAAACGGAAGATTTTATCGAAAGTGCATGGGTAATGAAACGCTTTTGCTTTATGTTTACCTACGTAGGTAGGTGCATACCTACTCATTTAAAAAAAACTTAGTGGAAGTATCCTTACATTATCTTCATATCACTTATTACTAAATAAGTAATAATCATTTATTTCGGATGAATATCCATGTGTTAGTAATAAAAAAATATTTACTTATGAGCTAATTTTACTCAATACCTAGGGTAACATTTTAATAAAAAGTAACAGAGTTGATTCCTATCACGTAGAATGCAAAACTTCTTTTTAGGTTATTGAGTAAACAAGATTATAGTTGTTTTACTGATTCTTTTGTGTTTATCAAATAAACTATTCCAATAATATCAAATCAAAAAACTCGATAACAGAGATAACTCATCTCTGGGTCCTGCCTTGCTTCGCCACAGATTATAATCTGAGCAGACTATATATTGATTATATATATAATAATAATTATTATTGAAATAATGGTAGTTATTTAGTGCACTAAATGGTGTACAACAATTTTGTGTACCAAGATAACTAAATCATGATATTCAAATGATTTATCCATTATTGCCCAATACTGCGTTGCTGATCTTCTCGTAAAATAAACTTTGACATATTTTTTATGAAGTTTCATTAAGTTAGTTTTTTTTAACAAACCTAGACTGCGTGACAGCGAGCGGCGTGCTCGATATTTTTACAGTACGGTTTTGGGGACTTAATGATTTAAAGGAAAGATTTGTGAAGGAAACGAAAGTAATACGCAGAGATCGAGCAAAGTGATAATCCATCGTCTCTGCCTACCCTTGTAGGAGGAATTAAAGAATATATGTTTTCACGCCTGTAGTAACAACAGCAGGATTTGATAACCATTACAAGCTATGCTTCAGGACCTTAATCCATGGTGGCGCCCACTGGTGAGCAAAAGAACCAAAACGAAAACGGTAGCCGTCATTGAGGCACTCGTATGGAGCAGGGAACGTCATTGCTCCGAGTGAGTTGTCGGCCTGCACAGAGCGCTGGCGTGTTGGCAGCGAATGTCTGGGTTTTTCGCGTTTTGTCTCGTTAATATGATTTCTCCTATTTAATTGTACCTACATCGTGGGTTTTGACTTTTATTATAATGTCGTGAACTAGCTAAGTATAAGAGATAGAATTAAAAAAAATTATAACTATATTATTATTAAGTTTTAATAAATGTTTTTCCTATTAAATCCGTAAAAAGGTGTTCCATATGAATAAACTCGCAAGTACAAGTTTTATGTGAAACTCAGAACTTCTGGACTACAGTTGTTTAATACGTGGGAAGTTCAGTAGTTTTATCGTTTCAATCTACTGATTCAATTGGGTTTTGCAGCTCTGGCTGGCTAAGTAGGCCTATAGTAGCCGGTTGCTTCCCTTGAGTTTGGAAGCGCGGTTCAATTTGGTTTAAAATCGCGGGTGCTTAATTTTCATTTCTTTATTTGCTTACCTTGCCATCAAGAGATAAGTCTTGGACAGACTAAGATAATATGTAATCATACCACATTTTTATAAGTTGAGGTTTAAAAGTTATTCGTTACCTAGTGTATTTTGTAGGATATAATGAGATTTTAGGTACCAAAGACGTGTAAAGAAAAAGTTTCTCTAGGAAAGAAAATAATTTTCTTCCAACCTCTTTGTTAGAAAATAGCACTGCCTACCACATGCCATATAAGTTACTCTATGCTACATAGTGTCAGTCAATGATGGCTTGGGCAAAAAATATCGATACCTAATATTAAAATATCGATATTTTTCCAAATACATAACTAGCATATTATATATATCGTCGATATTTTTAATGGCGATATATCGACATTTATTTTACAGTATCGAATTCGTATCCATTTTAATATATTTTTAACGCAATTCTGGTTTTGTGTTTTATTTAATGTTAGGTACAGTCAAGAGCAAGTCAAGCTTGACACTACCAGTTTAAGCTGAGCTCTGATTTGTACTGCGCGCCATAGAATACAGGGCCGGGTCAAAGTCCAAAGTGTCAAGCTTAGCGTGCTCTTGACTGTACTAGATACTTGTTTAGACTCAAGCATTTATAAAAAAAATACTATTTTCATCGTCCTTTTTTACGAATTGGGGAATATTTATAAATAATAATGTAAAACTGACGATATATCGATAGTTTTCACTCGATTTTTATCTATAGTATTTAGAAATGTCGATACGATAAATATCAATTTATTTTTTCACTTGGCCATCCCTAGTGAATGACATGGTTGACGTGATGACACGACGTTCAATTTTACCACAACAACAAAAAAGTTTTTGTATTAATCAAAGACATTAAAATATAATAGCATAGAGGGGGCATTGGGAATATTTTCATACAAAACTTTGAAGCTCAAGCGTCATGTCCTTGTCATGTCAGTTAGTATGAACGCGAGCTGTCATTCGGTCGAAATTGTACTAGACTTATTCCACTTGGAATAACTTTTGGCTTCAAATAATCCTCGCTTTGTCCCCTCTAGGCCTTATATTATATCTTAATCTCTTTGGTATTAATAGATTTCCCAATCGATCGATTCGTGTTTCTATGATATTTCTGTTTTATTTGACTCAATATTTTCAACTGCTAGATTAATTTAAAAATATGGAAAATTTCGACTTGTTATGAGTCAATAAAACAAGCATAGTGTGATACCCCGTGGGTGTCTATTTCAGTGGGTACCAAAGCTGCCGATATTCTTTAAAAAGAAAATCTTGTGTCATGCTCGAGTGCTCGAGCAACGTGGAGGCAGACATTTTAAGTCGTATTTTATGGGTCGAGAGAGATTAGAGTTAACATTTATTTTATTTACCCAAGTAAGTGGGTAATATTAAGTTTTACTTTTGAAAATCTAATCTTTTAATTTTCTATAAATTTAAATCATTTCAATATTGCGCGTACAGTTGGTGCATAAATCTACTCCGCAGAAACTACAACCAAGTCACACAGACACACACAAATATATATTATATAAAAAAGGGATGTAGATGTCTTACTGGAGCACGGAAGCTGGGGCTGACAAATGTAGATAATTGGTCTAATTTTATTTAGTCGCAGTGTAGCAACGAATGTTTGCCGGATAGCTGTCTCTTTCTTTATTATTCGTTACGGATAATCTTTAGCCGGCATTGTTGAATCCTATAAATGCGCTAAAAATAAAGTGTATACCTATTGTGGCCACTTGTAGCGGATCAATTTTCAAACGCGCACAGTACATATGAATATTCGATATACACATTCATTAAAGTATATAATAATATAGTATCCCACATAGTATTTAGTTTATTTAAAATAAATACAACGGTTTAATGAAATAAATAACAGTTTGGTGATGTTATTTTGTAAACACCGACTTAACCCACCTATTATATTCCCTGAGACGGAATGTTTTGTCCGTTTTTTAGTAGGGCCAGGTATAAAATATCGAATTACTATCTTTGCCATAACATTGCTATTTGTTACCATACGCTAATTTTATGTAATTAGAGAAAAAAGCATTATCTATTTCAAACTTTATCACTAGTACATATTACGACTGACATATCCCTTTGGTTTTTTATTCGGTGATGGAAAGTCCAACGAACGCAAGCATTATTAAATAATAAGATTATTGGCAGCAAACTATTGAACGTAGCTATTATGAGGTTCTCTATATATCAATGGAGGTCAAGTGGGCATTCAAGTTTTCTAAAACTATAGGGGAAAGCAGTGATAGTCCTGCTATGGAAGAGCAAGCCTCGCAATACACGAATCTCAAGTTCGAGCTCTGGCGAACTAATCTATACATATAATAAAACTCTAACAGGGCCGTGTCTGTACATTAAATATTTTTTGAAAATTTTAACGGTAGTGTATATAGTTATCGATATAGATACCGAAACACCAATTTTTGGAATTTTTGTCTGTCTGTCTGTCTGTCTGTCTGGTTGTGCACGCATCACTCAAAAACTACTGGACGGATTTTGATGAAATTTGGTACGGAGATAACTGAGTACCCGGGTCAACATCTAGGGTACTTTTTATTCCAGGAAAATATCTCATTCCCACGAGAAAATATAAAAACTAGTTAAAAAGAGAAATACGTACTACTCCGAAACGATAACACCTAGAAACTTGAAAAGTGGTATGAAGGTGTCTGATATGTCATAGGAAATTGGTATTAAGGGATTTTTGGAAATTCCCACGGGAACAGGAATAAACTAAATCCAAGCGGGAAAACGCCACCGGGCACCCGCTATTTGAAATATGGTACCTATGTAGGTGTCTTAAATATGTCGTAGGCAACCACTATGAAGGGATTGTCGGAAATTCCCACGGGAACGGGAATAAACGTAATCCGCGCGGGCAACGCCGCTGGGCATCCGCTAGTTGGTATATAAGTGAACTAGCGGTTTTACCCGCGCAGAACAGTTCCCGTTCCCGTGGGAATATGGGAATAAAATATAGCCTACGTAAGTCAGTGATAATACTGATAATGTACCTTTTCATTGGTAAGAAACTTTTAAAATTGGTCCAGTAGTTTTTATGTTTATTCATTACAAAAATACAAGAATACAAAAATAGTAATCTTTCGTCTTTATCTATACATATAATAAAACTCTAACGGGGCCGTGTCTGTACATTAAATATTTTTGAAATAATAAAACTCCAACGGGGCCGTGTCTGTACATTAAATATTTTTTGAAAATTTTAACGGTAGTGTATATAGTTATCGATATAGATACCGAAACACCAATTTTTGGAATTTTTGTCTGTCTGTCTGTCTGTCAGGTTGTGCACGCATCACTCACAAACTACTGGACGGATTTTGATGAAATTTGGTATGGAGATAACTGAGTACCCGGGTCAACATCTAGGGTACTTTTTATTCCAGTAAAATATCTCATTCCCACGGGAATATAAAAAAACTGGTTAAAAAGAGAAATACGTACTACTCCGAAACGATAACACCTAGAAACTTGAAAAATGGTATGAAGGTGTCTGATATGTCATAGTAAATTGGTATGAAGGGATTTTTGGAAATTCCCACGAGAACGGGAATAAACTGAATCCAAGCGGGAAAACGCCGCTGGGCACCCGCTATTTGAAATATGGTATGTAGGTGTCTTAAGTATGTCGTAGGCAACCACTATGAAGGGATTTTCGGAATTTCCCACGGGAACGGGAATAAACTAAATCCAAGCGGGAAAACGCCGCTGGGCACCCGCTATTTGAAATTTGGTATGTAGGTGTCTTAAATATGTCGTAGGCAACCACTATGAAGGGATTTTCGGAAATTCCCACGGGAACGGGAATAAACGGAATCCGCGCGTGCAACGCCGCTGGGCATCCGCTAGTCGTATCAATAAGTTTTTCAAAAACTAGACACAAAATAGAAAGAAACTCTCGTAAGGAAACTCTATGACTAATTTAAATGTTTCTCCTGTTTCTAAGCAATCTATTTCTGAGCCGAAAGTCGCGGGTTCGATTCCCAACCCGCGCTAACTTTATGTAAATTAAAATGTGTTTGTTACGTGCCTGTGCAAAAGTATAAGGTACATGTTTATTTGTATCCATTGTTTATCAGGTCATAATTACTATTGGTCCATGGGGGCTAAGCAGATCTTAAGCTTATCTGCTTATCACTCAATCTTAATTCGCCATGAAACTTCTGTGGACATTTCTTGATGTTTCGAATAGTAAAATGTGATAAATAATTTACCTCGGTGAAACATGATACTTTCCCTCTGGCTATCGTTACAAAAGTAACGCAAGTGGAATGGTAAGGCAAGTCAAGGCAAAAAGCATTCAAATATTATGAATTAAGGTTTATAAGGGCGTTCAAGCCCGCTCGCAATGTCTAGCTACGGTAGGTTACCTACATAACCATATGACCCTAGGATAGATACCTCTACTGGAGAGAATCTGGAATTTTGAAAAGCTCTTTCTTAGTTTAGATGTCATAAGATACTTATTCCTCATTTGTAAAATCTTTGGCTGATAATATGAAGATCCTTAGTCTTGCAGTTCCAGGATATAAGTCCATGCTAATTTTATTTTAAATTGTGCTCTGAAATCAACAATTTTTAATTTTTTGACAACCCGTCTGTTTACTCGCTGTAAACCCAGGTGAAATATGCCTTACTACCGAGGTGCTCACATTACGTAAAGGTGAAATATGCCTCACTACTGAGGTGATCACATTACATAAAGTTGAAATATGCCTCACTACTGAGGAGATGACATTACATAAAGATGAAATATGCCTCACTGCTGAGGTGATCACATTACGTAAAGATGAAATATGCCTTACTGCTGAGGTGATCACATTACGTAGAGATGAATATGCCGCACTACTGCGGCGATCACTAAGTAAACTATTGTATCTGTAATTAAGTAAATTTATATGAGATGAAATATGCCGTATCCGTGCGGTGCTCGATATGAACTAAGGACAGATAATTAATTATTAATTAATATATTCAATTTCACAGTAAAAAGTAACATTGTGATTTATTATTTCACTTTAAAAATAATAAGTCAAATTAAATGTTGAATTATATTTACATACTAGCAGCGCCCCGCGGTTTCACCCGCGTTGTTCCCGTCCCCGTAGCAATACGGGGATAAAATACTTCCCATTCCCGTAGGAATACGGTGATAAAATATAGCCTTTGTGTTATTCTGATGTATAAGCTATATAAATGTAAAGTTTCATCAAAATCCGTTCAGTAGTTTTTGCGTGAAAGAGGAACAAACATCTACATCTATACAAACTTTCGCGTTTATAATATTAGTAGGATAGGATAGGATAAGTGCAATTCCTGAAATTAGTTTGTTCAGTTTCGACTACTTAATCGGTTTTAGCTATCTACATCTACACTAATCTAAATCTTCCAATATTAAAAAGAGGAAAGGTTTATTTTGTAACGAATAAACTCAAAGGCTACTGGACCGATTTAAAATATTATTTCACCAATGGAAAGCTGCAATATCCCTGGGTAACATAGGGTATATAGTCCATGTATTCCGTCGAGAACGGGAACTACGCGACAGAACCGCTAGTTTTTAATATGTGTGATTTTTTTCCGAAAAATGAATTAGCGTAACTGAATTTAGGGATACCTATGGAAACCGTAGTATTGTTGCTCTTTATTTAAGATAGCGAGTGCCCAGCGGCGTCGCAGACGTGGATTTAGTGTATTAACGTTCCCGTGGGAATTTCAAAAACCCCTTCATAGCGATTGCCTACGACATATGACACCTACATACCATTTTTAAGTTGATGTGTTCGTTTCGGAGTACCTAGTAGGTATTTCTCTTTTTAACCAGTTTTTAATTGGAGTAACAGAATGTGTAAAGGATGACTGACCTTGGTACGTGCATTCCTTCTGTTTGCATGACATTTGTATTGTTCTGTATTGGTATTTATTAGGTTTTCTTTGTAATTTCAGTTTCAACATGATCTTCTGGTAATATTTTTTCTCAGCTTCTTCCTTTTCTAACAAATAAATACAAAACTCAATTTACATTTGCATTGAACAAATATCAAAAACGTCACTAAGACAGTGTCAAAGAAAAATAAAATAGCAGTAAAGCAGAAAAGAGTATGGATATAACAATTAGCAGACCCAATTTATTAGGTTCCCAATGATCCCGTTATTCCCGTTCCCGGGGGAATTTCCAAAAATCATTTTATAGTAGTTGCCTGTATACGTCTATAAGACACCTACTTTCAAGTTTGTAAGTGTTATCGTTTCGGAGTAGTACGTATTTCTCTTTTTAACCAGTTTTTATATTTTCCCGTGGGAATGAGATATTTTCCTGGAATAAAAAGTACCTTAGATGTTGACCCGGGTAATCAGTTATCTCCATACCAAATTTCATCAAAATCCGTTCAGTAGTTTTTGAGTGATGCGTGCACAACCAGACAGACAGACAGACAGACAGACAGACAGACAGACAGACAAAAATTCCAAAAATTGGTGTTTAGGTATCTATATCGATAACTATATACACTACCGTTAAAATTTTCAAAAAATATTTCATGTACAGACACGGCCCCGTTAGTTTTATTATATGTATAGAAGATTGTTATGTAATGCTAACAACAATTAATATTTTGCAGGTATCCCAGTAATCGTTTCAATACCTATAGATGAGTGTAGCTGCAATACCTACTTATTTGTGAAGCACCACGGGATCCTGATGCAGAGGAGCAATTGTCTCGTTTTCGTAGCGTAACAGGTCGTCACAAGCTGATCATGCCGACTTATTTGCAATTATTTTTATGAATAGTTTAATATTAAGGATAAAACACAACAGTATCTTATTTTAAAATAATTACCGATTGTCACTACTTTAACAATAATAATAAGGCATTTATTCACCGTAACACCTTGTTAAACCTATGGCATGCAAATAAAGTATTTGATTTTATAATTTGTACAATAATTAATGTCAACTATCTGCCAAACAGTATTTATTAAACAGTTTGTTGGCAGTGTTAGGTGGAGAGTAAAACTTTTGATTTAAAAAAAAATAATTTTATTATAAACTAGCGGTTCTGCGCGGTTTCACCCGCGTAGTTCCCGTAAAATGAAATATTTTCTCCCGTTTTTTACACATTTACCACTATATCTTTGCTCCTATTGGTCGTAGCGTGATGTTATATAGCCTATAGCCTTCCTCGATAACTGGACTATCCAACACAAAAAGAATTATTCAATTCGAACCAGTAGTTTCGGAGATTAGCGCGTTCAAACAAACAAACAAACAAACTCTTCAGCTTTATAATATTATAGTATAGATGACAAGAGTTACAGCTTTGGAGTTCGAAATTAGAATGTCTCTTGATGCTATACAATGCATTGCTTAAATACTATGGAATATGATGATAACAATTAACAGAACAGATAATAAGGTCTAAGTCTGAGAACTGTAAATAATATGATTTGTTAATTAGGTAAAAGTTTACACATAACGTTTATCATATTTTAACTTAACTACTGACTTTGTTTATTTATTTAGTACATTAGCAAGAGACAGTAAATGGAATTATATAGAGATATGTAGGAAATGTATATAGGTATGAGTATGTATAGTTATGCTAATATATAAAAGTAGGTATGATAATATAACAGCAGTATCAGTATTCTCATCTTACAATTATTTTAAACTGCCTTTTATATTAATTATAACACAGGTTTACATACCTAATTACTTTTATTTCTGACATTGAATATTAAGCTATCTAACAAAAATGTATTTAACTCTTTCTTGAAAGTAGTTTTTGTAACACACTGCTGTTTTAATTTTAAGGGAGTTTCATTATAATATGTGGGTACTAAATATCTACCGGTTCTTTAGCCATAATCATAGCAAAAACTTTACTAATAGGGTTTTCTTATCAAGCTTTTTATGCAAAAGTGAACTGGTCACAGGCTTTTTGAACTCTTCTGATTGAAATTGTTCTATAGCTGATCCACTCTTCACTTTCTCATGCACTGATAAGAGGTTACATTATTCAAATAGTTTATCACAATTATTTTCCTTTTTCTTTTTCATGCTTTTGTCAAAAAGTCATTTCATGAAACGAATTTGTATGTTTTTTTAATGATTAGGTATATTTATTATTTTGTATGTGGGCATACCTTTATTCGAATGGCCGAATCGGAATAGGGACATTGCGTTAACAGGACGGCCGTCTGTTAGCAATATTGCTAATTGAACCTATAAAATTTGTTATTTAGATATAATTTTGATTATTTTGTGTAACTAAGTTAAGAAAATATATCATTTTAAATATTGTCTACAATTAATCGAAGTGTTGTACTGGCAACACTAAGTAGGGAGCAGCATTCTACTCTCCGCTAGGAGAGCAATAGTGTGCTGCGACATTCTACGCTCAACCTTTGCTCTGTTCTGTTTTGTAATGACTGTACGAGTTGAAGTAAAATTTGGTGATAATCAACAATTGTTTTAATCTGAAATCCACGTAAGCCAACACATGGTTCCTCTTTGGAGGACATTTTTTATCTGTAGTAATTATTGTAAATGAATGTAAATTTCCTTCGTAAAGAAGGTAGATTAGAAAAATATATTGAATTAGTTTGAATCTACAGTTACCACATAGGTAATCCGGCATTTCTTTATCACCAGAATTAGTATTTTCGTTATCGAAAGCCGATAAAGGATTTAAGTGTGCCTTATCTAGCAGTCGTTACTAGTGAGTTGCGTGAGTGCACGATGTTGCTGAAACAGTATTCTCTCGATGAGGAGTACCGGAAGCCAACAGGGATCACTCCTGAGGATGTGGACAGACTGAGGCAGTGGCTGCGCGGCCAGCCGCACTTACCAGGAGATCATATCACAGGTGGAGTTTGAAAAAACATAAAAAGTGAATGACAATCATGTTATAACAATATTTCCAGATTTTTAAATAATGATAGACCCGAATTTTGACTTAATTTTAACAATATTGTAAGTATCGAGTACCTAAAGAGGAACAATGAGAAAACTTTATACTTATAGGCACTTGATTTAACATTAAAATTATCGAAATACCTATAGTAAGTCCTAATGTCACAAAGAAATGCAAATAGGTACAATAGTTTATTATTAAAACATGAGATTAAAAAGAGCTGCCCTTGAGTTTCTTGCTGGCTCTTCTCGGGGTACTGCATTTGGAACCAGCAACTCGTCGGTGGACATGGGCTGCTGTTTGCATTTAGCCAATCTTCATGGACGAGTTTAGAGTGCCTTGTTATTATAAAATATTGACGTTTCTAAGTGTATTTTGAATACCTATAGAAATAAATTATTTTTGATTTTGATTTGATTTTGATTATTTTCTTTGAGCAAATATTCATTTACTTTATTCTTAAACGTCTTCAAGGTACATACTAAAACTATCAATGTGAGATATCTGCGTATTAGAGACTTTATCTTCGTATTATCTATATATCGGCCGAAAATCAGTGAGGCTCGGGTTCGAATCCTGGCATGTACCAATGAGTTTTTCAAAAACTTACGTACATATTTATCACTAGCTCGACGGTGAAGAAAAACATCTTGAGGAAACCCGCAGGTCTCAGAATTAATTCTGAGACATGTGTAAACAGACCCGGTCCGGCGATGGGCTCACCACCTATCACGTTTAGGGGTCCAATATATCTCGTGAAATGTGGGTATATCCAGTAATGGAATACCTCTGCCTACCCCCTCGGGGATAAAAAAGGCGTGAGATTATATATATCTATATACAGGGTGACTTTTTTTACCGTCTGGAAAAAAATGTGGTGTGATAGGTAAGTGTAATAGATTCATTTGGCAATGTTACTTAAAAAATTTTTTTTATCAATAATTTTTTTTCTTGCTTAAACTAATATACATTACTCAATTGTAGTCAATAATACACACTGAAATATTTGAAATAGTATTTTAAAAAGAAACATGCTTTTAGCTTCCATTTATGCGCAATTTACCTACAACCGCCAGCTGCGCGTAGTTTTCTAGATTTTGTAAATTGCATTAAACATGCCTATATTTAACAATTAATCTCGTGTATAACTTCGGCTCTAGATACCTTATACGTCATATTTTTTTCCAGACGGTAAAAAAAATCATCCAGTATAGGTAGGTATACAATGATAAACTGACTGACTGATTGGTGATGTATCAACGCACAGCCTAAACCACTGGGTCTAGACTTGAAATTTTGCGCATAGATAGCTTATACAGTGTAGGCATCAACTCCTAACGGGGTGAAATAAACGTGCGCGAGTGAAGCCGCCGGTTAAAAGCTAGTAGGCTATAGGTATATAAATATACTAGTAGATCTAGATAATAATTACGCCTTTTAGACCTGGATCTAATTTTAGTGTATTACACTAGAATTAGTGTAATACACAATACACACAATAATAAACACACAACAAAAACAATACAGTTTGTATTATAATAGTAGTATATAGGAGTATAGATATAATTACGACTTTCAGATCTGGATATAATTCTAGTGTACCACTGTTGTGACCGCAGCACGGAAGTGTCAAAGCAACTTCTAGACGTGCACTACACTATGCGGACGATATTCACTAGTCTTTTCAAGGACAGAGTCGTTGATGCCAAAATAGAAGATGTGTTCAAAATAAAGTGAGTTCCTGTGCTGTGGTTAGGTTCAATATATCTTTGGTTAGGTTATTAATTAGGTACGTGAAGCGTTTAGGGAAAAGGGGGTCAAGCCGAATCTCACAAAATCTCATGTGGACAAGACGGGGAGTCTCGGGAAATATCAAGTAGTTTTTATGGAACATCGTAAAATAGAAATAATTAAGCAAATTATGTTATTTGCCAATGCAATGCAGCACACAAAATTAGAAAAATGCATTTTTACGTGAGATTGGGCGGTGGAGGGGTTCGAGTCAAATCTCACGACAACTCACCATATGAGAATGGGTACGGAACCTAAAAACGATAATCCGGAAAAATTTCGTCGAGATTGATGTACCTATCAGTTTAACCGTGAAAAGGTAACAGACAATATAAAGTTACTTTCCATTTTTTTATTTTGGTACGGAATTAGGGGATAGAATGTAATAGCTGTGTTACTAGACTAATGTTAAATATTTACGTAGTAGGTAATAAATATTACATTGGTACACAGTACAGGAAGGTACGTTTCTAGCAACGTCTTACATTTAGATATACCTAAAGTATCGGTGCTCTTTTAAATGTATATCTTAGTGGGATTCCAAGCTATTGTCTTATGAATGTATTTCGTTTCAGCGTTATCACGCCTTTGCCTACTCGCTCAAAAGAAGGTTATGCTGCTCTGTACACACATTTCGTTGACCCTAATCCACAACACTTCATTTTAAGTGTCAACTTTAGGTAAGACCTTTAAAAATCAAAAAGTTGTTAAAAACTCCAAAAAATCATGATAATACAGTAAAAATAAAAAATAAACTACGGCGAATAGAAAAATATCTGAAAAGAAAAAACAAGTTGTAAAATCTATCTATTGCCTGTAAATATAACTTGAATGTTATTATAATAAGGTACTGCAGGAGAGGTAAACCAATACACAAAAAGTGTTTGGTAACACTGCACGACTTCAAATACTAGTTGCGACATCTGTTGGCAAGTTTTTAAACAATCCATGGTTAACTTTGTTGTATTGTACCTGAAGGTGCGAGTGACCCTCCATTATGGTAATCCATTTTGTGAGCTGTAGTTATGCCGGTTTACTCTCGATAGAATGACATAGACGCGCCGTCATAATTATCTCTCTGCCTAGGGCCACGTTGATGGTGCTGGATTTATGGCAGTACGAGGAAGGCACGTGGCCGGGCCTAATGATAATCTACAACATGGAGGGGATCACGCTTGGCCACGTCAGCAAGCTGGACCTCGCTCTCATACAGCAATTCGTCGTGTACCTTCAGGTTGCCTTTATGAGCCATTCGTGCAATTTATAAAATGGGGTCTAGGATGTCTCTGAGGGAAAAATTCAAGGAAATTAATATACTGACACTGGCGTCACAGTATATTTACGAAAACATAATATTATATCACTAAACAAAAAACATTGTGACAGACATTGTATAAACACTAGAAATAAGAATGAACTGGCTGCTTATATTAGTAGATTATCTAAAGTTACCAAATCCTTTAAGGGTCAATGTACTTAGGTAATGGCTTTTACAATAAGATTCCCATTGAATTATAAAATTTGCCTCTTGACAAATTTAAAACAATAGTTAAGCAAAAATTACATAAAAAAGGCTACTATAAAATTACAGACTACTTAGTAGGCCTACATGCATGGAATTAACCGACTCGACACTATGTAAGGTTATTAATTAAAATTATTATTGTAAACCATATTGATTAGTAGATAAGACATGAGATTAAACAGAGCTGCCCTTGAGTTTCTTGCTGGCTCTTCTCGGAGTACTGCATTTGGAACCAGCAACTTGTCGGTGGAGATGGGCTGCTGTTTACATTTAGCCAATCTTCATGGACGACTTTAGAGTGCCTTGTTATTATAAACTATTGACGTTTCTAAGTGTATAATTCCATATAATAATTTAAGTTTGCCCAGAAGGCCTAGCCAAGAGGCTTTTTAAAACGTACAGATTCGTCATATAGAATGACAGATGTCGCATGGACTTGTATGCTCCATTATGTAAAATTGACGCAACACTCTACAGTGATAGCCCTGACGGTTAAAGAGCCGGCCGAAAATCAGTGAGGCTCGGGTTCGAATCCTGGCATGTACCAATGAGTTTTTCAAAAACTTACGTACATACAGGGTGACTTTTTTTACCGTCTGGAAAAAATTGTGGTGTGATAGGTAAGTGTAATAGATTCATTTGGCAATGTTACTTAAAAAAAAAATTTTTTTCTCAAAAAAAATTTTTTTTTGCTTAGTCTAATATACATTACTCAATTGTAGTCAATAATACACACTGAGATATTTGAAATAGTACTTTAAAAAGAAACAACCGCCAGCTGAGCGTAGTACTGTGCGTAGTTTTCTAGATTTTGTAAATTGCATTAAACATGACTATATTTAAAAATTAATCTTGTGTATAACTTCAGCTCTAGATACCTTATACGTCATATTTTTTTCCAGACGGTAAAAAAAATCATTCAGTATTTATCACTAGCTCGACGGTGAAGGAAAACATCGTGAGGAAACCCGCAGGTCTCAGAATTAATTCTGAGACATGTGTAAATAGACCCGGTCCGGCGATGGGCTCGCCACCTATCACGTTTAGGGGTCCAATATATCTCGTGAAATGTGGGTATATCCAGTAATGGAATACCTCTGCCTACCCCCTCGGGGATGAAAGGCGTGAGATTATATTATTATTATTACTCTAAAGTACTTAAGTTACTGACAAGTAGTTATCAATATTTAGTATTACAATTAAGCGAATAAAACATTTGTTTGCCATTTGAAAAAATTCTGTGTCAGTTGAGGGGCCCCTGGCAGAATTAAGATCCCTAGGGCTTAATTTTATTGTTTCAACCATCTACTACGATTTATTAGATACAGTCCGCTAACAGACGGACAGACGGACAAACAGCGGAGGCCGAAAATTGGAACGGAACTCTAAATGCACCTACAATAATTTCAGGACGCAATACTATTAAAGCTGAAGGCGATCCATTTACTGAACGCACCAGTGTTCTTGGACGTTATCCTGAACATGGTGAAGCCATTTCTGAAGAAATCGTTGCTGGGCTTAATTCATGTCCATCAGGTCGGCTCCCGAGAGATAGAGAAGTCATATGAGATAGCAGCACTGCCGAAGGAAGCTGGCGGGAACTACAAGTGTATGGAAGAGTGCAAAGGTAAGCTGTAAAATCAACACCTACAGGTCATAAAATAAATATACTAGCCTTAGACCCAATGAAGTTAGCTGTGGAATTCCTGCAAGTAAAACACCTATTGTCACCGGTAGTTTTTGAACCCATAAAAGTGAAGGCGTTGCCTATCGAGTTGTTACATTTGTGCCTAAGTATCAATTATGTGGCCTTCTAGTTTCTTCAGCGTCAAGGTAGTAATAAATATGATGTTTATACGTAGGTAAAGTCGGCAAGAACAATTTGTTCCGAACATTGACTTTGCAGTCTTTCAGTGTCAGCAGTCAGTGCTTTGCTTTGAATTTGACTTTGACTATTGATTTTGCAGTCACCATATTAAATCTTGTTTAATAATTGGGCTATGTGCCCTAAGCTTTTGTAAAAATAACAAGCATTCTGTACAAACTTTTCAAAAATATAGTCGGCATTGAAATTTAACATCGATTTAGGTAGGTCATGTACACACTTTGAATATTCAAAGTGTACACTCGAGAGCAATGACTCCGGGTCACTTAAAGAAACCTGGTGTATGTATTTAAAATCATCAGGTGGTGGATGGGGATATGTGTTTAAGTCACACATTTTTATTACAAAAACTTAAGGTATTCCTCGGCTCTCTTCCGTTGCTCCAAGGTTTGGATGTTAATATAAACACTACCAGTAGGTAATTGTACTTAATTTATGTAGGGATAGGTGTACCAGGCGAAATTAGTGAGCTAATTAATTTCAGTCTTTAGTCAAACATTTCAGTGCTCATGTGTAATACGTGGTAATAGTGTAGAAAGGGAAGTGATTTAATTTTTCAAGATTTTCGGTATCAAGGTCTGTCTAACGATCTAAATCTTTGTATAGATACATGACGTAATTTAGTATATTTTTCTCTGTACAGAAGAAATACTGGGAAAGCTGAAGGCTAACACAGATTTCTTCGTGGCGGAGAACAAGAAGCGCGTGTCGGAGGCGCGGCGGCCAGGCCGGCCCAAGACCATCTCGGACTTCTTCGGGGGAATCGAGGGCTCCTTCAAGAAGCTTGACATCGACTGACTGAATATTAATTCCAAAGTAATTTATTGAATTGTGATCATAAACCTGTGACGGAAGTAAAATTTGTAATAAGTACCTATATATTTTGTTATTATTACTTGTATATCATATGTCATACACCTGTCTAACAAAATCAAGTGCATATTTTAGTAGAGCAAAGATCAGACAAGAAAGCATAATGAAGAAACCCGCAGGTCCCAGAATTTATTCTGAGACATACTTACATCAGAACCTGGCGATGGGCTCTATCGTTACTAGTAAAATGTGGGTATTTCAAGAAATTGAATGCCTCTGCATACCCTCTCGGGGATAAATTCTTGAGTTTTCTTATATAATATAAGTAGGTACATTTAAAAAAACTTAATATTGAATTATGTCAAATCTATACTCACCACACAGGTAATCTGACATGTCGTTATCACCACATTTAGAGTTTTCGTTATCGTAAGCCGATAAAGGATTTCAGTTCACCAGCTTATCTAGCACTTAGCAGTTACTAAACAGTGTCCGGTAGTGCACGATGTCGCTGAAACAGTTTCCTCTTGACGAGGAGTACCGGAAACCAACAGGGATCACTCCTGAGGATGTGGACAGACTGAGGCAGTGGCTGCGTGGCCAGCCGCACTTACCAGGGGATCATATCACAGGTGGCATTTGATAAAATATAAAAATTTACTACGTATAGTATAGGTACTATACTATACCTATAGACTTAGGCAATTTATGAATTTACTCACCTTATCCACAAAGAGTTATTATTCCGTACCGCAAATTACTTGTTTGAGCATTGTTCATGATCGCGAATAAACTTGACTGATTTATCAAAGCGAGCAATCACACTGCCTAGGTATGACCGGCACATACTTTGTTTAGTGATTAGTACGAGTGACTTGTTAGTAAAATTATAAAAAAAAATCTCACGCCTTTTATCCCCGAGGGGGTAGGCAGAGGTATTCCATTACTAGATATACCCACATTTCACGAGATATATTGGACCTCTAAAGGTGATAGGTGGTGAGCCCATCGCCGGATCGGGTCTATTTACACATGTCTCAGAATTAACAATTAATTATGAATTAACAAGTCACTCGCACTCTCACTGGACTGCTACCGCCCCCGGCCTCGTCGTTATATAATATAATAGTATAGATATACGTATAATTACGACTTTCAGATCTGGATCTAATTCTTGTGTACCACTGTTGTGACCGCAGCACGGAAGTGTCAAAGCAACTTCTAGACGTGCACTACACTATGCGGACGATATTCAGTAGTCTTTTCAAGGACAGAGTCATTGATGACAAAATAGAAGATGTGTTCAAAATAAAAGAAGAGCAGTGATAGCCCGGACGGTTAAAGAGCCGGTCGAAAATCAGTGAGGCTCGGGTTCGAATCCTGGCATGTACCAATGAGTTTTTCAAAAAACTTACGTACATATTTATCACTAGCTCGACGGTGAAGGAAAACATCGTGAGGAAACCCGCAGGTCCCAGAATTAATTCTGAGACATGTGTAAATAGACCCGGTCCGGCGATGGGCTCACCACCTATCACGTTTAGGGGTCCAATGTATCTCGTGAAATGTGGGTATATCCAGTTATGGAATACCTCTGCCTACCCCCTCGGGGATGAAAGGCGTGAGATTATTCTATTCTATTCTATTCATTCTTGTTCAAAATAAAGTGAGTTCCTGTGCTTGGTTAGGTTAGGTTATTAATTACCTACTTAGTTCGTGGAACTTAAAAAAAATCTCACGCCTTTTATCCAGTAGATATACCTACCCACATTTCACGAGATATAGTTGACACCTAAACGTGATGGTGAGCCCATCGCCGGACCATGTCTATTATACACATGTCTCAGAATTAATTCTGAGATTAACACCTCACGATGTTTTCCTTCACCGTCGAGCTAGTGATAAATATGTAGTAAGTTTTTGAAAACCTCATTGGTACATGCCAGGATTTGAACCCGAGCCTCACTGATTTTCGGCCGGCTCTTTAACCGTAAGGTTATCACATCACTGCTCTTAGTACAAAAAAACTCGTGGAACTTAATACAAAAAAAATCGTCTAGCCAAATCTCAAGTTTTAATCACCAAAGGAAGAAAGGTGGTCGACAAAACGACAAACGTTAGGCGGCGAGGAGAATACTTCCTTAGGTGGTTTAGTCAGTCTTGCAGTACTAGGCAGCCTTGCTCACCCTAGGCACAGTATAATAAATAGTACTAGCGTATAGTGTGGCCACTCCCTGCCTCCCGCTAAAAGTGCCGCCACCCCGCGCTTGGTGACCTTACAGTCACCGGCTGGCTAGACGAGACGACGACGACGGACGCGGTGCGCAGAACATACGCGTTCTCACACAAGCATCGTACGCGTTCACCTACACGAGCTTAGACTGTGTGCGTAGCAACGCGAATGTTTCATACATTTTATCGCTTGTGTCCAAGGTGTGCCCTAGGTATACCAACCACACCGGCTCAACCGTGAAAAGGTAACAGTTACTTTCACAATCGATATTCGATCTACTTCTCTACTGATATTATAGTGCGAAAGTACCTTATCTGTCGGTTTGTTAGCTTTTGGCAGCTTAGCCGCTAAACCGATCTTGGAATCCGAGAAAGGTAACTTGCATTATGAGGAAAGGCATAGGTATTACTTACTTTCATACCATAACGCAGACGAAGTCGTGGGCTGGAGCCAGTTTATAATACCTATTAGTAGAGAAATAGGGATGCAATACTTGGCTTCGGACACATTGGTACAATTTCCATATTTGTACAAACTTACCTAGTCATTCAGTCAACTCTTTAGTGTTCCTACTTGGAATTTTTATTTTAGATAGTGAAACATTTGTAGATGTAAGTTGGTTGTCACATGCCTAGTACCTACGACTTCAATGTCAAAGAAAAAATAATTAAAATAAATAATCTCAAAAAAATATAAAAATAAGAGCAGTGATAGCCCGGACGGTTAAAGAGCCGGCCGGAAATCAGTGAGGCTCGGGTTCAAATCCTGGCATGTACCAATGAGTTTTTCAAAACTTACGTACATATTTATCACTAGCTCGACGGTGAAGGAAAACATCGTGAGGAAACCCACAGGTCTCAGAATTAATTCTGAGACATGTGTAAACAGACCCGGTCCGGCGATGGGCTCACCACCTATCACGCTTAGGGGTCCAATGTATCTCGTGAAATGTGGGTATATCCAGTAATGGAATACCTCTGCCTACCCCCTCGGGGATGGAAGGCGTGAGATTATATATATATATAAATAATCTCACCCCTTTCATCCCCGAGGGGGTAGGCAGAGGTATTCCATTACTGGCCCCACATTTCACGAGATATATTGGACCCCCAAACGTGATAGGTGGTGAGCCCATCGCCGGACCAGGGGATCGATTTTTGAATCTCACCAAGTGACTAATTCTCACCGATGTGATGTGAGTGATTTCCGAAAGTTCGTATTTTTGAAACTCATCGGTGACTTACATTTGTCATACCTATGATATCGATTTACGAGTGCACTCCGGGTCTATTTACACATGCCTCAGAATTAATTCTGAGACCTGCGGGTTTCCTCCCGATGTTTTCCTTCCCCTTCGAGCTAGTGATAAAATATCTCAAAGAAATATAAAATTAATATTTCAACGTGATTCCAAACCACTGTTTTATGGATTTATTTCTTTTCAGCGCTTTCACGCCTTTGCCAACTCGCACAAAAGAAGGTTATGCTGTTTTATACACACAGTTTCTGGACAATAATCCACAGAAATTCGTTTTACGTGATAACCTAAAGTAAGACCACAGTTTATAATCCCCAAAGAAAATTTGAGAGCGTCATGCAAAACGTTAAATTAAAAACTACTACTGAAAATAAGAAATCAAAGAGAAAAACAAGTCTTAAAATCTAAATTTAAGTTGATAAATAATTATCTATATACAACTATAGAATAAATTATATAAGTTTAAGTTATAATATCTAAGTATTTCAAGCGAGGAAATACCAATAGAAAACCAAAATTTTGGTAACCCTATCACGATTTCAAATCTTACTGGTGGCGACAGGATAAATTTTTTTTAGATGTCACCAGAATGCCAGAGAGACTGTTTTTACAGACAGACGGATTTTATAATATCACTAGCGGTTCTGCGCGGTTTCGCACGCGTAGTGCCTGTTCCCGTGTTAATACGGGAATAAAAATGTTACTATGTTATTCAGGGATCCGATCTTCTAGCTTTATACTGGTGAAAGAATTTTTAAAATCGGTCCAGTAGTTTTTAAGTTTATTCGTAAGAAACATACAAAAATACAAATCTTTCCTCTTTATAATATTAGCCCCTTGTCTGTGAGCCCACCGTTTCCTCCAGGGTCTGTCATATGCGCCAACTAGACTGACGAGCAACAGGTGCTGCACTAACTAAGGGTTAGGTAATATAGAAGTTTAGATAAATACGCACGTAGCTACATTTCAATTTGAAACAAGATTCTACAACGAAATACGCCCGCTTCTGTAAACGCACTTATTGTTAAGCAAACACTAACCTATTATATCTGTCTGCCCAGGGCCTTGTTAATGGTGATGGACTTATGGCAGTACGAGGAAGGCACGTGGCCAGGAGTAGTGATAATCTACAACTTGGAGGGGATCACGCTAGGTCACGCCAGCAAGCTGGACATCTCAGTCATGCAGCAATTAATCGCGTACCTGCAGGTTGTCCTTATGCCCTGGTCCCTCTAGCCAAGTGGCAAAAGAAGGTTTCTTTCGCTGAGTTAGCATTCGCTTAATTTTAATACCAAGAACTACGTGTCAATGACTAAGTAGGGGAGACCTAGGGGAGTTGAAACAAATTTTACATTATGCTTCATAAAAAAAATCTAACAGCACAAACCGCGTGAATTTAGGCTTAATCGATAGTTTGTTTCATATATTTTCAGATAATAGCCACAAAGAATAGGTAACAGTAAAATATGTGACAAAAAATCGATTTGAACGTAAAAAGTCATTCTGTTTCAACTCTCCTTATGCCGAGATAAGTTGAAACAGGGGTCTAGGTGAATTGAAACAGCTGTTTTTTTAATGGATTTGAGGGCCGTACATTAGAGATGATAGTATAATTTATAGGGCCGTTGGCTCAGCTGTTAGTGACCATACCTTCTGAGTCAAAGATGAGCGCCTAAGATTCCCACCCAGGGCTAATATTTGTCACACATGACTGACTGACTTTGTGTTTGGGCGTTTACGCAAGAATTTATGAAAGTGATTATATTTTAAAAAACTCATAGTACCAGACACTAGTTTTTAAGCCTAGTCAAAGACTAAATATCTACGTGTTCTGTAAATGATGTCTAACAATGTAGTATTATTATTTATACAACAATATTTTATTTATTTTTATTTTCAATCTAAAATAAATAATAATTTCTTGTAAATAGTTTATAAATTAGATATAAAATCAAAGTTTGATTTACAAGTTTTTTTAAATTAACATCTTTGAATGTCCATACAGCTTAATTTCAATTGTTTTGGCGTTATATTAAGTCTACATTTTGATGAAAAAATATAATTTTTTAGTTTTGTTTATGTTTTAGTTTATGCTTATCGAAAAATTAGTGTACATTACACAAGTGCAGGTATTTCTAGAAACCGCGTCACAGACTTTTATGATGCAATGTAAGTTTTCATGCTACGAGTTCGTATATTTAGAGACTAGTTATACTTATTTTTATAATCTGTAGGGATACTGGAATAAAGTAGAAAAATATATATGTATACCACACCATTATAAGGCAAAACTGTCTAATAAAACCTAAGCGAGGTGAATTGAAACAGCCTGTTTCAAATCCCCTCAGACCTAAAAATAACCCCAAAGTTGACAAAATTAAATATAATAAAAAAAATACGAAGAAATTTCTAGTACGAGGCCCGTAAATTCAATCTTGAATAAATTAACTTTCCATACATATATAATTAAAATCAAAATATAATTGGGTTTTGAAAATATAGGTCCCGAAAAAAACCGTTTAAAACTTACTTTCGGCGATTTTTGCGATGGGTAAGCTACAACGACGCAACCGTGCGCATTGAGTCTCGGATGTGTACTTAAGGATGATGTGTACGTACAATTTGGTTGATTTTGGAAGTTGCCACCTCTATAACAGTTACAAGCTCCTCGTAATCAGCGCTGTTTCAACTAACCTCTCTTTCAAAACTTCTCGGTCTCCCCTATGCTTCTTTAGAGTGTTGTGTGTTTTACATTTGCCAGGCATGTGAAGAATTTTAAGTAACTGTACGATACAATTCCCCTCTTTTCGGAGAAAAAGGTTAACTACTGTTAACCGGGAAAAAATAAACAGGACAAACCAGGGGAAAAAAGTTTGATTAGAAAATAAAAGATTTAGCAACTGGTAAGAAGTTACATCTAAACCTAAGAGTCAAGATGAATTGACTCGGATAAGAGCCATTCAAGATTTCTTCAAAAATAAATGAAAAAAAAATTACAGAAAATAAAAGTATGGCATATTATCCCTATGTTCCTTGGGATCATTCGTAAGGTCACACTAATGCATCTAGGCCCAACTTAACTTTACATGATCGCCATTCCTTCAACATCAAGTTGATAAACTATGTAACTTACGTGGTTTGTACGTGGGAGGGCCATGCTTCGGCACGCTTGGGCCGGCTACAGAAAACCAGCGTAAAGCAATGCATTGCATTTCGTTGAGTGAGTGAGGTAACCAGAGGCCCCAACCACCCCCCTCCCCCTACTCCCACCTCAAAGGCCGGCTACGCGGTTGTGACTCTTGAGTGGCAGGTGTCCTTGGGCGACGATAGTCACTTACCATCAGGTGACCCGTCTACTCGTTTGCCCCCTTCTCTCTTATAGAAAAAAAAGCTAGGTTTCTGTAAAATTCACCAGCAATATGTCCTTTTTTTTATGATAAAAAAGGGGGCAAACGAGCAGACGGGTCACCTGATGGTAAGTGACGTCCGTCGCCCGTTGACACCACTCACACAATCAGCCGGCCTAAGCGTGCCGAAACATGGCTCTTCCACGTCTAAATGGACTACTAGGAATGGACTTCAGGCTTCAAGAGGCGTCACTTTCAAAAGAGTTATTAGGTTATTACTGTTCTGATAACTAATATTATAGTAATTACCTAAATATTACTTAGATTCCATTACACACCGAATCTACTTATCACATAATCTGACATTTCGTTATCACATTTTGAGTTTTCGGTATCGAAAGCCGATAAAGGATTTAGCAGTTGTTACTAGACAGTGGTCGTTAGTGCACGATGTCGCTGAAACAGTTTCCTCTCGACGAGGAGTACCGGAAGCCAACAGGGATCACTCCTGAGGATGTGGACAGACTGAGGCAGTGGCTGCGCGGTCAGCCGCACTTACCAGGGGATCATATCACAGGTGGAATATAAAAAAGCATGCAGTGTTAGCTTTGTGTACAGTCAACGTGGAGCTTGACACATTGGAGTTTGTATTGTAACGTTGTTAGTGGGAAATGTTTGTAACGTACAGACCAGCCCGCAGTTCCATGCTCCTTCTTTTAATGTCTTAATGTGGATAGTACCAGCCGAAGCGTTGGTAGCACATGAGTAAAGAAATTGGTAGGCCTCCCACCAGGTGGACCGACGACATCGTCAAGGTCGCGGGCAACCGGTGGATGCAAGCGGCAAGTTGCCGTTCGTTGTGGCGTTCTATGGGAGAGTTTGTTCAACAGTGGACGTCTTTCGGCTGATGATATGATGTGATGTGTAGGTATAGTACCTACTCGCATAACACTGGCTTAGTGACCTGGACGTAAGAGGCGCCTAGCGGCGATGCCCACGGGATCCCGTTTCACACCGTTCCCTCGGGAATTTCGCAAAATCCTTTATTATCTATTGGCTAGGTGGTAAAAGGAATCTATCTAGGTACCTACTGTCTGAATTCCTTCAATAGTTTCAGGTGTGACAGTCGATCTGGTTTTCTGTATTTTTATAATAGTATGTTATAGAAGTATATAGGTACCTAGGCATATTGATAATAATTACAACTTTCAGATCTGGATCTAATTCTAGTGTATCACTGTTGTGACCGCAGTACGGAAGTGTCAAAGCAACTTCTAGACCTGCACTACTCTATGCGGACGGTATTAAATAGCTTTTTCAAGGACAGAGTCGTTGATGACAAAATAGAAGCTGCGATCAATGTATTGTAAGTTCATGTGTTTTGTTAGGTTAGGTTATTATCCAGGGAACGGGAAAGATCTTTTAATTTATAATTTACAATAATAAAACATCTGTAGATGTAAATTGGCGCATGCCTAGTAGGTATCTACGTCTTCGATGTCGAGGAACTATCGAATTAGGTACCTAATATATAAACGAGATAAACTATTACGTTATAGATTTATTTCATTTCAGCCTTTTCACGCCGTTGCCTACTCGCACAAAAGAAGGTTATGCTGTTCTGTACTCACTGTTACTGGACGATAATCCACAGCATTTCATTTTACGTGACCACTTTAGGTAAGACATTTAGAAAAAATACTTTTAAAACCCCATCGAAATTCGTTAATGGTTTAACAGCGTTTTGATAATGTAAAAAATATTAAAAACCCTGAAAAAAATGAAAAAAGCTCTACATATAGGTACTATTATATAGCTACAATATACCCTGAATGTTATTATTATAAAATACTGCAGGCGAAATAAAACAAAATGTGTTTCGTACGTGCGTAACCCAGAGATTAAAATATATGATTATATTTTAATCTCTTTTGCGTAACCCTAGCACGATATCAAATACTAGAGGTGACATCTGTTGGCAAGTTATTGAACGCTTCATTAAAACAACCGTCACTCGTAAACTTAAAACTTTTGCTTTATTGTATTAAAATTTACTATACCTAATCTAATATATAAAAATTTCGTGTCATGGTGTTGGTAGTTGAACCCCACCGAAACGGCTTGAGCGATTTTTTATATGTCATATTATACAAAAAAACATGAGTATGAAAAAAGTAGGTACCTCCGCCCCCCGTGTCTCGTGCAGTCGGAGGCATCTTCTTAATTTTACAATAAAGACATATTGCATCCGTGATCCGGCAGCCATAAGATTGTTGTAAGATTGTGCAGCAGATGGTCTTTCTTTACTTCATACTTTACTTACAAATAGGTTATCTTGTTTCCATCTCTTATAAAGTTCACTTTTTTTGTGTGGCCTTTGCACATTTTGTGCTAGCCAGTGCCGAGTAAAAGCGGGGAAATTGACAGGCGGGTTTTTATTTTTTAATATAACTTTTTTTAAGCAAACGTTATTGTACCTATCTCTCTGCCTAGGGCCATGTTGATGGTGATGGACTTATGGCAGTACGAGGAAGGCACGTGGCCAGGGATAGTGATAATCTACAACTTGGAGATGATGACTTTCGGCCACGTCAGCAAGATAGACCTCGGGCTCATACAGCAATTCCTCACGTACCTGCAGGTTGTCGTTATGCCCACAAGGCTAACCAAGTGACTAAGTAAAATTGACATAACACTCTAAAAAAAACACAGTTACTGACACGTAGTTCTTAATATTTAGTTCGTAGACCAGGTATTGGGTTCGATTCTGCATTACAGCGACTAAACTTATTTTACTTATTTCCTGTCTTTATTTTACCTCAAAAAAAGAAAAGGGATAGAAGATAACCTACCGAATTTAGTCCTGTCAGATGCTGTATTTTAGTCGTGACTTATTTACTTATGCACTAAACACGTTATGAAATGCCTTAGTTGACAGGACTAATTTTAATTTGACAGGACTAAATATCACTCGTCTCTTTTCTTCTCTATGAGAAAGAAAATGACAGGACTAAACTAAAATAAATTTAGGCGCTGTAATGCAGAATCGAACCCATTATCTACCTACAATAAAGCGAATGAATGATGATGAATGAACTGGTTTTTTTTACTAATTAAATAATAGATATCTAAGTAAGTATATTATAATAATAGAATAGAGCAGCAAGACATATTACAAGAAAAAACGTCATATAAAAACGTGGTATCTATGGGGCTTTTATTTTGATTTCGTATTATTGTAGCGGCTATGCAAATAGGTACACAATCTGTGAACATTTCAACTATCTATCTGAGATATATGAGATACAGTCCACAACAGACAGACGGAAAGACAACGTACTCCTAGGTAATTGGACGGAACCCTAAAAATGACGCACCTACAATCTTTCAGGACGCAATGCTATTAAAGCTGAAGGCGATCCATATAATGAACGCACCAGTTTTCATGGACATGATCATGAATATGATGAAACCTTGGCTTAAGAACTCGTTGCTAGACTTAGTTCACATCCATCAGGCCGGCTCCCGAGAGATAGAGAAATCGTATGAGATAGCAGCACTGCCGAAGGAAGCCGGCGGGAACTACAAGTGTTTGGAAGAGTGTAAAGGTACTTAACCATTGTTTCACTTGTCATCAATGATGTTAAATACTGGATGATTTTTTTTACCGTCTGGAAAAAAATATGACGTATAAGGTATCTAGAGCCGAAGTTATACACGAGATTAATTGTTAAATATATTCATGTTTAATGCAATTTACAAAATCTAGAAAACTACGCAGACTATGTAGCAGCTGGCGGTTGTAGGTAGATTGCGCATAAATGGAAGCTACGAGCCTGTTTCTTTTTAAAATACTATTTCAAATATTTCAGTGTGTATTATTGACTACAATTGAGTAATGTATATTAGTGTAAGAAAGAAAATATTTTTTTTTAAGAAAGAAAAAAAAAATTAAGTCGCTTTGCCAAATGAATCTATTACACTTACCTATCACACCACATTTTTTTCCAGACGGTAAAAAAAGTCACCCCGTATAAAAAGGTATTTAACATCATTGCTTGTCATGCTCTAAAAGTACACCAATATAGCCCTACGAAGTGACCACTCGAGTAGAGACTAATCGCTAGGGAGTAAAAAGTAAGTAGTTTTTTAATTTCCTTAATCAGATGTAGTCAAATTCAAACAGCCAGTAAATATCTGTGGAGTGGGACCATCTTTATTGCGAAAATGTGGAGTTTTATTTCCATGGTTTTTCCGCATAGAAGGTGGCGCCATATGTTGACTAGGTATTTTTCTCGCACTTAAGTGAAAAGTACATTTTGCACCTCGAGACTAAACGCCAATATACTAGATACCCTCAACCACCTCTGATATACAATGGCTTCTTTTAGTCCCTCGATATAAAATATACTATTATTTCCTTACATTTGAGTCAGCTGTGGTATTCAGTACTCGAGATTTGTGGGGACCCATAAAAGTGACAGTTGGTGTTGTAACAATGTCCTTTTTGATTTCGCCAAAGTCCAGTTTACAAAGCTTGGTCGGTGGTATTGGATGTGCACAGATGACTATAGATGAAGTTTGGGCACATGTTTGTTGGGAGAGCTTCGTGATTGCACAAGGTCACATCAATTTTAATCATTATTATTTTACGAAGTAGGTAATCGACTGTTGAATTACTTACTTAAAACAAGACAATATTAACAAAAACAGATTGTTAGAAGGTAAATAAGGACAGACAACTTATAGTGTAATGTTATTCCGAGTAACATATTCACAAAAGATGTATGATATACCTAACAACAAAAGCAATTGCATAAACAGCTTAACTACTTATCTAACATCTTTACGTTACGAATTACTAACTACATTATGCGACCAATGTTACATTGACGAAGTGCATGAAACGAGCCTACCAGTTTCTTCATGTTTCCGTCGAGGACAAATTGTTTCAAATATTGATTTTACAGTCACCGTAAAGAACTTTCTAGTCAACCTTGAAATCCATCGATGTATGTATCTATCTATCTCTATAATCATGTGGCGCTTTTTTGATTTAATTCTCAAATATTCACAAATTCAAAGAGATGATGTGTTCAAGTCTACTACAAAAACATTCCTTAGGTCTCTACGTCACGTTGCTTCAGGGATAATGTTAATATTACCATTAAAGCTAACAATAACAACGCAAGTGATGAAGTTAGGTACTGACTGATGACGGTGCTGCCTCGAAAGTTTTTAAGACATAATTTAATAAGTAGGCTAAAACACCCAATTGTTGGACACCCCAACAGATTTTTTTTCAAAATCAACGAAATTAGGTTTAAAGAAATAAATAAAATTACGATACAAAATTATGTTTAGAATAATCATATCTAATTATTATCTTCTATATATTATATAAAAATGAATCCCTTGGTCACGGCATCACGCGTTAATGGCTGAACCGATTTGGCTGAAAGTTGGTGGGGAGGTAGCTTAGAACCAGGAGACAGACATAGGATACTTTTTATTCCGATATTCCCACGGGATCGGGAACTACGCGGGTGAAACCGCGGGGCGCTGCTAGTCATTAATAATAATCAAATAAACTTATCTAATTTTGTACCATAATTTCGTCAATTTTGAAAAAATCTTTTGGGGTGACCATTAATTAGGTGTTTTAACATCATTTTTCTTTGTACAGAGGAAATACTGGGAAAGCTGAAGGCTAACGCTGATTTCTTCGTGGCGGAGAACAAGAAGCGCGTGTCGGAGGCGCGGCGGCCAGGCCGGCCCAAGACCATCTCGGACTTCTTCGGGGGCGTAGAGGGCTCCTTCAAGAAGCTCGACATCGACTGACTGAATATGAATACCTAATAATTTATTCAATTGTGATCATAAACTGTGACGGAAGTAAAATGTGTGTCTATCTATTTTGATTCACAAGTCATACACTTATTCTGTGGTCATACCTATCTCTAACAAAATTCAGTTGTGCTAATTCATTTTAAAAAAGTATATAGGTACCTACGCATTTAAACTGCGAGCGTATTCACATGGATTCGATATTCGACTCAGAATCGGAAAATCTGTCGAATCCTTATGTCAAATATGACATCTGTAAATAGACCATCCCTCCTAGCCAAGTGGCATTGCACAATCTAATCGAATGTTCTTATAGATTGTCAAGTATGAAATTGACATAAGCACTTGCCAACGAGCGCTAACGTTAATGTCAATCCCATACATGTCAGATTGTGCAATGCCACTTGGCTAGGGGGGCATCTCGAAACCTTTCGACAGATTTTCCGATTTGAGTAGAATGTCGAATCTCCGTGAATACGCCCGCTGAACAAACCGATTTCTACGTGATGTATGTACGGTTTATATGAATCTCATTGCAGGGGTATCGATGAAATGAAACAAAGCTGTGGACTTTTGAATTTTATTATTAGATTTACACTGTCATTTACAATAAATTTCCATGTAGTTGGTAGGACATAAATCAATATTGCATAACACTAAGGCTAATTGCATCAGTATTTTTGTGGATAAATTAACAAAATATATGCAATATTCCAAATTCAATTAAAATAACGCTAATATCTTACTCGGGCACGCACGGCCAGCAGGTGAGGGCCGGGGAATGTATCGACGGCGCACCGACCGCCTACCGAGTGCATTACCTTAACCTAGCAACTTCAGAACTACGGTTTGTAAGAGATGTAGCGCTACGGCGATTTCCGAGAAACGTGCGAAATTAAAAAAATAAATTAAAATATACAAAATCTCTATCACAATACTCGTAAGTAATTAAAGCAATTCAAATGTGAATACTCCAAAAGTTGTAAATACGACCGTTTGTTCGAACGACAGTAGTACTACACAGTAGTCACAATTTACACAAACCGCTGCAATAAATACGATACGTACGCTCGATACGACAGATACATAGAGACCGACGGGGTGAGGCGACTAACGCTCGGCTAAATATCGCAACTACATATACCACCCTAAATGTAACGTTACCGTTAAAATATAATGAACGATTCGAATGTATACAAATGCAGGCGCGGAAGACTCGCGACGAGAGCGCGACGCAGTCTCAAAACAACAACCTAGCACGACAAACGTCCACGTACAAAACGACTATTTGTGCAGACCGAATTCGACGCGAGAGCGAACGATACACCTATTACACGGATTAACTACTTCTGAAACGTAATTTCGATACACTCGACGCTATTATAGTGCTGAACGGGTCTCGAGTTGAAGTTTAATTTTACACACGGTATAAAATACTTAGAAAATTTACAATTCCCCTTAGAGTAGCCGTCGGAAAGTTGGAATCTATAGCATTTAATAGTAGTAAAAATCCCTGTTAGCGACGTGTCTACTCCGTGACGCGAGACACCATGTCTGTTGCGGGACAGGAGGAAGCTGAGAGACCAACGGAGTGCACGAAACACATCCCAAAGAACATACAGATAAAATGCAATACCAAAGTACTTTATCTTAAACATTATTCTCTTCGTAATCGAAAACAAACATATCAAAAGAGGTACATATTTAAAATGTATAGCCGTAGATAATTTGACACGATACATAAACATAAGGGCGTCATATACGCGCGGGGAAGTCGACTTTGAATTTAGTGTGCGGTGAGCGAACCGAGCGCGCTCGGCTGCCGGCTGTCATCGAGGGCTGGGTCTTACATGGTACTATAGTTATTTTTTTTATTATATTTAAATAGAATGTTAAAAAGTATTACGAGACGTCCTGATCTTCAACGTCTTGCGCCTGCTCTTTCTGTTCGGCTTCACCTGCAATCAGAGACGACGCTTGATTTAACCTCTATGGCGATTTTAATAAGAACGTTACAGTCCAATGTGTCAAGCTATATGTGCTCTTGACTGTACATGGCTTTCCAGTTTGATATGACGAGAAATCTGGCACCCAATTGTTGACACAAACTAACGAAATTAAATATACACAATTAGAATAATCAAACAAACACGGTGGTTTTATTTAATTATTCTAAATATAGTTATGTGTCGTAATTTCGTTAATTTTAAAAAAATCTTTTGGAGTGTCAATGAATTGGTACGGTGAACTAGTGTCAATAATCGGGTGTTTTACCCTATAACCTTCCTCTTGAAACACTAGGAAACCGCATTAAAATCCGTCGTATTTTTAAAAAGACTTTAAAAAAGGAGTTTTCTAAATTCGACCGTATATATACATTGTTATGTGTGTTCGCGAATAACTTCGTCGTTTATGAACCGATTTTGACGATTCTTTTTAGTTGGCAAGGTGATATCCCAACATTGGTACCATGACCATGATAAAGAAACCAGGATCTGATGATGGCATCCCACAGAAATCGATGGGAACCGAAAATCGTAGTGGTGACTGTTTGAAGTCGTTTTTCTTTCTTTAAAATTATTAAAAATCTAAAGGTACGGACAGCAGGAAGCTTTGTGTTATACTATGTAGAGAAGCGTGATTTGAGTTTTTCAAAAACTTACGTACATATTTATCACTAGCTCGATGGTGAAGGAAAACATCGTGAGG
Source organism: Ethmia dodecea (assembly GCA_963855545.1). Lineage (NCBI taxonomy): Eukaryota > Metazoa > Arthropoda > Insecta > Lepidoptera > Depressariidae > Ethmia > Ethmia dodecea. The sequence continues at coordinate 1,160,804 of OY979453.1, forward strand.
AAACCCACAGAACATGAACATTCTGAGACATGTGTAAACAGACCCGGTCCGGCGATGGGCTCACCACCACACGTTTAGGGGTCCAAAGAATATCTCGTGAAAAGTGGGTATATCCAGAAATGGAATACCTCTTAGGGGCATATTACACTATCATTTATCTTGGATTCATAGATCTATGAGTCACTGTTATTGGATAATGTAATATAGACATAATAATATGATTCATTTTCTCCTTGATCATAGATTTTTGACATTTGCTGAGAGATTGGATCCAATACGGTCATAGAAACAGATGTTGCCAGTTATTTTTTATTTTTTCCACTAGGTAATTAAAAGCAAAAATAAAAAGACAGTTTTTGATTTCTTGTTCGTCAATATGTTTCAAATAATGTAATGTAGTTCTTTTTCTAATTATATACTTGCATAATCTTGCTGAAATAACAAAAAATAAGCCATACAAAAAATGTCGATGCCTTTTGGCAAATCGAATTTTCTGAGATCTGGTAACCCTGACGACCACATACGACGTAAAATAGCATCAAAGAACTTTGATAGTGTAATATAGACATATGATTCAAATAGTCAATTAAATTGGATCAAATATATGATCTCAAGATCAAGTTATCTCACCGGACTCGGCGTCTCCCTGCATGTCGGACGTCCAGAGCGTGAGGTTGTCGCGCAGCAGCTGCATGATGAGCGTCGAGTCCTTGTAGCTCTCCTCCGAGAGCGTGTCCAGCTCGGCGATGGCGTCGTCGAAGGCCGCCTTGGCCAGCCGGCACGCGCGGTCGGGGCTGTTCAGGATCTCGTAGTAGAATACCTGCAAAGCAATCGGCGAATCAGTATACAACCGGCCAAGTGCGAGTCGGATTTGCGGACGAAGGGTTCCGTACCATTGAAAATCGCGTTTGTCGTATGGGAGTATTTGTTGTTATAGCGGCAACAGAAATACATCATTTGTGAAAATTTCAACTGTCTAGCTGTCGAGGTTCTTGAGTTACAGCTTGGTGACAAACAGATGAAGAGACAGCAAAGTCTTAGTAATAGGGTCCCATTGCTACCCTTTGGGTATGGTATGGTACCCTAAAAAATAACATAAAATTCAACCGCCGAAAAAACTGAACCTTTTTATTTGACCATAATAATAACTTAATTCTCAAACTAATGTAAGTATACCTAAGTACCTATATAATATAACCAACTTTGCTTAACCAGTGCAATACCGACACACTGGTACCGCTTCGAGTGCATTTTCCTGTTACAGTGATTAAATGAAAAACTTCCTTCTTATCCCACAGGTTCACAGCGTGATGACCTAGTGTAAGCTATGTCGTATGGTTAGCCGGTATTGAAAGACCCGTCAAAATCCGTTCAGTACTAAATTTGTTTTTCTATTTAACACTATCTAGTAGTGAAAACCAGTAACCACATTAGACGTTGGGAAAAACCAAACGATTTACAAGGAAAACGGAAACCGACGCGGAACAAACAAATCGGTCAGTTTAGCTGTAACTCACCTTTATGAGGTCTTTGAAGATAACATACAATCCTACTAATATTATAAACGCGAAAGTTTGTATGTATGGATGTTTGTTCCTCTTAACTACTGAACGGATTATAATTATTTTATTTATTTATTATATAGCTTATACATCAGAATAACACATAGGTTATATTTTATCCCCGTATTCCGAAAGATCATATTTTGATGATATTTTGAAAGGCAACCTACAAAATGTCACACACGAAATATATTATCTTATCTGATAAATGGACAACGTTTTTAAGTCAGTTTTTTCGAAAGTAATTGCATTATTCACTCCTTAGCAACAACACGACATTCCAAATAGTGACGTCGAGTAACTACAACACAAACATTATCTACTATGGAGTAGTGATGTCACTTTGCACTGAATCAGCGTTTACCTAATTTGGGGTGATAATCACTGCAAACATTGTAAGCTACATTCAGAACTACAAATTGGAATATTTAGAATTTTTCCTCTTTCTACATGAAAGATGGGAGTGAATATTTCTCAAGATATATAATACTACCAGCGCCCTTTTTTCTCTTTCTACCTCTTTCTACATGAAAGATGGGAGTGAATATTTCTAAAGATATAATACTACCAGCGCACTATGGGACCGACCGGTATTTTCCATCTCAAAAATGGTTTCGACGAAAGTTGTGATTTCATAGAGTTATTTATGGTTTTATACTCTCAAAGAATGAAGCTTTCGAGTAAATTACTAAATAATTAACAAAACTTAGTTTTTCGTTTATATAATGAACCTCAAACATTGGACATCAATATTTTCATGACAATTAAATTGCCGTTAAGGAACTTCAACACAAAATTATTCGGAAGTTTTCCAAGAAAGCATGTTAGTATTATACATCATTAGATAGCTCAGAATGTATTCTTTGCAACTACGTTCGGTTTTGGTAAAAAATATTTTTTATTTCATTTTTTTTTATTTTTTTCGTCATGTGATTTCGTCATTTCGTTTTATTTAAATTTCAATTGGAGTTTTCTTTGTTGCCGAAAGCTGCCGGTGTCGAGTTAATTACTCTATTAGAGAGCTTACCTATTCAGTAATATGAAAATATAAACAAAACTTGCGCGTTTTTTGCGCAAAGGTGATTTAAAAGCAACAACGTCAATCGAGGGAAAAATAAATAAAAATACGGTTCTTCTTTTTTCTCTCAAATTATTGTATTTTGACTTAAATAAAATAAATAAATAATAATCTCACGTCTTTTATCCCCGAGGGGGCAGACAGAGGTATTCCGTTACTGGATATACCCACATTTCACGAGATATATTTTGACTTCTATGTTTTTTTACTATTTTGAATGATGGATATATTACTGCTCATATTGCATATGCTGTATTACTTCTCATGGGACTTTTGTTTGCGGTGATCACATTAACCACAATTAAGACTTTATTGCTGCGGAAGGACTGTTTGTCTTTTATGGTAATTAATTACAAACGGTACTATTTCGGTGAGAACTGTCTTATTCAATTGTCCCATAGTTTTTGCACAAGGCACTAAAATGTGGGACCTTTATATACCCGTGTTTTCAGCATACTATTCATCAAAGTGTTCAGATACTTCGTTAACAGTTAACTGACAAAAACATATATTAACTAACAATGAGTGAATTCGTTTGTGTTCGACGCGATCTATGTTATCAAATAATAAGCGGGAAAAGTACTTTAGATCTCCAAAAATATTTGTTGTAACTTTCAGTTATCGGAAACAGAAACTAATAGGTATTGTAATAAGTTTAAAAAAAATCTAACATCGAGTTGCAACCAGAAATAGACCAAAGCTCAAAGAATGCCAGACCGTTTCGAGAGTCTATACTCAGATTGGTTGAACTGTGAGTTTAAAGTATTATTGAACTCTTGCAGTAGGTACCTCAACATCTGAAAATTCTCGGTTGAATACTTCTGGTGATCGAGGTAGACCAACAAAACCATATTATGACGAGTGTTCGGAAAATACAAAGAAACGCAAAAATATGGAAATGGTCCAGGAGTATGGAATGGGAAATTTGCGTAACGCTTAAGTGCAAGGTTTACGATCCATGGGTGAAAATGACGAAGCTTCGATTGTGAGTATAATCAGAAATAGGGAAAAGAAGAGAAAAAAGTAATTCTACAAAAGATACTTAATTCCGATAATGCACTTTACAAAAGAGGAGGCATTTGACTATGTATTATGAAACAGATCTTACTAAAGTCCAATATTTATAACATAAAAAAAAAGGGCTCGTTGATAAGAATTTAAGTTCCGTATTGCATTTCAATACTTATAAATGGTGCTAAAATGATAAAGCATTTTTCAGTTTTGCCAATAGGAACACTATCAGAAGGAAGCCCGAAATAAAGATTACAAGAAATGTAGGCTACATCACGCTAGGAAGTGTTCCAGATCAGCAAGAAACGAAGATGTTCTGCATATTTTGCTATATATCTGATCCCTATATATCTAGCTTAAATAGACCAAGTTTTATAATATCCAAAGAATTGTTTGACGAATCTAAAGAATTGTTAAAAATAAGAAGCGATGAGTAGGACAAGTAAGTAAGTAAGTAACAACTCTTTATTGTACACCAATAAAAATATGCAACAAGTGACATAGTGATACAGAAAAGTACAAGGGGCGGTCTTATCGCTTTAAGCGATTTCTTCCAGACAACCTTAGGATGGATGTAACTGAGATAAACAGATGAAGGTAGGTGGTGCACTAAAGTTAACAATGGATTAAGGTACTTAAATACATAAACTGTTTCCTATAAATATATAAAAAAATAAAATAAAAAACACAATACATACATAAAGTAAATAAATAGGACAAGCGCTGATTAAAAAAAATATTGTAATTGTTTCTACATATTATTATATACATACTAATAATAATTGAGTTTTAAACTTATTTTAAACTAAAATGTAACTTTTATTGCTATTTTAATATAAATGTATGCTTTTGTTTTGGAATTTTGTATAACTTTATTTTTGTCAATTTTTTACGAAATAAATATAATTCTTAAAATTATGAGGTTTGTTTTTTTTATAGCCTAAGTATTTATTTATTTTTATTTATTTATTTACTGTTTGGAAGATTAACAGCTTTAATAACAAATTGAGTAATATAAGTTAAATAACAATATGCCAATTACTAATCTCCACCTATAGGTAACAAATTACTTTAGACTTTAAAAATTTAGAATTTGAACCAAACACAATTATTTACATAAGTACCTACATAATTATCTGATTTAACAATGCAGTTAGAAAATACCACGTGCACTTAGTTTAAATCTGCTATGGCTTTTCAAAAAAAAAAAGTTGTTTGACACTAAGCGTTTGACTGCTGTGGTGTTGGTGCAGAATAAGTCGATGTCATAGTCCGCTGATAGTTTATTGAAATCCGTCACACTACGCAATAAAAACGAGTTCATTCTATATCGATTTGTTGTAGAGGGTACGTGTAAGATTGGACGCTGTCTGAGATTAAGGGTGTTAGTGCGAAGTGAGATCCCTGCCAAAATATCGGGACTGTCTATGTACCCCTGTGCTGTGCTCATCAAGAAGCAGACATCACTTACCTGTCGACGTACATCTGTAGGTAGGAAGTGATATCGCTTACAACGGTGTTCATAATTAACTGATTTTGTTTGTGCCTTGTAATCCAAAAATCTCAAAAAACGTTTCTGAATCCCTTCTATGCGAGATTTGTACACATAATATTGTGGATTCCAAATTTGGGACGCGTATTCAAGGTGACTACGTACGAAAGCACAGTACAATATTTTTATTACTTTAATGTTACGAAAGTCAGTCGAAGATCTCATAACGAATCCTAATGCCTTTGAGGCCTTACTAACAATACTACAGATATGGCGATCAAACAAGAGCTTATTATCGTGCAGCACTCCTAGATCCCTCATTTCTTGTACTTCGGTTATTGTTTGACCATAGAGAGCGTAGGTAAAAGATATATTAGTCTTTTTACGACTAAAGGTCATACGAAAACACTTGGATACATTCAGTTCCAACTTATTTTTAGTACAGTACTGTTCAAATCTAAGCAAATCCTCCTGGAGATATTGAGCATCACTGATATTGTGAATCCACTTCAGAATTTTCATATCATCAGCGTATAAAAGAATTTTGGAGTGCTGGAAGCACATATGAATGTCCATTACAAATATGTTGAACAGTAATGGGCCCAAAATAGAGCCTTGTGGAACTCCCGAGGAAATTTTTTTCCAGATTGACCTGTAGCCCTGAAGCACAACAGCCTGACTGCGATTGTCTATGTAGGATGCAAACCACCGATATAAGTCTCCGTGAATACCCGCTGAACAAAGTTTGTTTAACAGTATTGTATGGTCAATTCTATCAAAACATTTACTATAATCGGTGTATATCACATCTACCTGCGCACGATTATCCATTCCTTGAGTAATAAATTCGTTTGCCAAGACAAGATTAGAAACAGTGGAGCGTCCCCTGAGAAAGCCATGTTGCTCATTGCCAAATGACCTGCTGAGAGCAGCGTAGACATTTTTATATACAAGCCTTTCAAGGATCTTTGCAAAGAGGCACAATTTTGAAATGGGACGATAATTTTCTATACTAGATTTGTTGCCCTTTTTAAAAACAGGGGTAATAAAAGCAGATTTCCAAATCGATGGAACCAGACCCTCAGACAATGACCTCTCATATAGTATGCAAAGTGGAACTACAAGACTCTCAGCACAATTGACAAGGAACAGAGGGGGCAGATTATCACAACCACCAGACTTATCAAGATCCAAGTTTTTCAGTAGTTGCAAAACTTCACTACGATTCACTGCAAAGGAACTTATTGATGCAACTGACATTAAGTCCGGCTTGTGTAAGGGGTATTTAGTGCCGGGTAAACAATTATTATTTGGTTTTTGAAAAGTTGAATGAAAAAATGATGCAAAGAGGTTACTTATATCGGCGCCGTCACTAACAAATTTATCCTTTAAATTCATTCTGTGTGGAAGTACACTAGATTTGCGCTTACTTTTTATGTATGACCAGAACGACTTCGGATTCGTTATTATCGATGACTCAATCCTGCACATGTACTCCAAAAAACAATCATGCTCTAATTTGGTAGCTCTGTCCCTTAAAATTGAAAAAGTGTAATAATCAGAATTATTACCATACATTTTGTACTTCCTGTGAAACTTATATTTTTCTCTAAGGACTTTAATTAATGCCGAATTATACCATATTGGATGGCGATTTTTTGTAATATGTTTTTGAGGAACATATTGATCTCGATATTTATATAATATGTTATAAAAAATTTCTAAAGTTTCGTTTAACGCACCTGAATATAAAATTTCAGTCCAATTAATTTTATTTAGCTCACACACTATAGATTGATAGTCGCCACGATTGTACAGAAATTTTCGAATTGGTGCATCCTTTAATAAATTCACCTCCGCAAATTCTGCTTGTATACGCAAGGATTTATGATGAGTATCTTCTGGGATAAGAGGACTATCACATGCCGATACTAGTAGTTGGCCGTTAGAATAAGCTAAATCTAAGATGCGTCCATTAATATTCCGTTCCGAATTAAATTGTTCCAAATTACATGTGTCAATATTATCGAAAAAGTTACCGAGATACTCTGCAGTATATAAGGGCACCAGCACACTATCGTCAGGTGATCCTATCCATGATACGTCATTACTAAAATTAAAATCTCCTAATACTATAAATTTATCTAGTGGATGTAACAACACTAATTTGCTAAGTTGATGAGTAAAATTCAATAACTGGGTTTTATAGCTGTTGCCACCCTGCTCGCTGCATAGGTACACAGTACAAATATGTATATTATAAGACCTTGACCTATTTGACGTTATAGTTATCCAGATGTCTTCCGCTGTGCTCTGCCATTCCGGTCGTTCTACCACCAATAAGTCGCGGCGCACCGCTATCAACACACCCCCACCATACAATTGTTTAGTGCGAGCATAATTACGATCACGTCTCCATACAAGGTAGTTATCATTAAATAATTCACTCGTTAATAAGCTATCCGGTAACCATGTTTCCGTAAGAGAGATGATATCGTAACTACTTAAACAGACGTTTCTGTAAAAAATACTGGCTTTCGTACGCAGTCCCCGAACGTTTTGGTAATAAATGTCTAGCCCCGCCATATCGAATGTAAACTATGATAAAAGTAAATAAAACAATATAGGCAGCTTAGCAGATAAAGCATGATAAAATATATAACAAAATTATTATGTTTTACGAGATGTGTGAGGGTAAATTTATTAAATTTCACAGAACACCGAGACGACACAGTGCATTCAAAAATGAGCAAATGGAGTCCATTGTATTCTAAAGGATGAATAGAAATTGACGATATCTTTAATGAGTCGACGCGATTCCGTAAAAGCACAAGTGGCATCGAATACAGTATTAATATATACTCTAAGTGTATACAACTAAGTGTCATAGTCGTATACTCAGTGAAGTGTAAATACGCACCTGGATAAATCTGTGTTCTACCTAACATTAGCTTGCGACACAGTAAATTTTGGAAAACATTAGCAGCACCGTGGCGACATGAGATTCTCAAACTGCACTGGCTTAAGTATATTGATAATAAAAGTAATGTAAATACAAATACGAGATTATGATTTATAATATCTTTAGGAGATCTTTCTCGGTTTTCACTGCAATAATCGGGGAAGTGTCTGTTTTCCGGACATAAATTTTGCAATGTTTGACCCACTTGTACTGGAAGTTTTTTTCCTGAGCAGTCTTCTTAGCCTTATTAAGAAGTAATTTGTTGCGTGGGGTAAGGTGGTCGTTAATATATATCTTCCCGTTGCCGGATATTCCCAACTCTGAGCAGGTTATTGGTTTTTTTTTCATTTCGATTCGGGCAGCAGTCACAAAGTCTTCTTTCATATAACGATTATTAAAACAAACAATGATGGATTTGTTTTGGTTGGAGTCCTGTGCAGGAACTCGCGTTATAAAATTAACCATTGTTTTAGGCACCACGTAGTGAATTTTTGTACCAATGCTTGAGAGAACATCGAACAAATTTTCGTTCTTGCTCTGGGTAACTCCTTTAATCTCTACATTATTAATACGGGACCATTGATCCTTTTCGTTGGCATCAAGTTCCAGCTGTTCGAGTCTACTTTGGAATGAATCAACCAGACTTTGGGTGTTTTCAATTGCTTCTAAGCGATCCTCAATGACTTTAAACTTATTGCCAAATTCACTAATGGATCTGTCCACTCTATCAACTGAGCTTTTCATCTCCTGCATCTCAGACCGAACTCCCTTTAGCTCATCTGTCAACTTCAATAGCGGTTCAAGTTTAGCGGCTAGCATTCTTATTTCGCTCATTACGTCGGCATTTGAGGTAGTAGGCCGAGGGGAATTGCTCTGCTTGCATTTCAAGCAACGCCAAGTTGCTCTTCTTTCCCCAAGCTTCCTATAGCCACCCTCGGTAATGCCCGCACAGTGGAAGTGCAATTCACGATTACACGCGGTACAATTGACTCCGTCCGTAATGACATCACCGCAATCACCACACTTGTCCGCCATTCCGAAGATTGAGAACCAGTTGATATTATGAGTCACAAAGTATAAATTAGCTATATGCACGACCGTACACCAGAAGGCTTTCGACCGGACTGTATTCACAAATACGTAAAAAAAAATTCGAGAAGAAAAATCAAAAAACAAAAGAGATCTATTTTTGAGATGGAAAACACCGGTTGGTCCCATAGTGCAGCGCCCCGCGGTTTCAACAGCGTAGTTCCCGATCCCGTGGAAATATAGGGATAAAATATAGCCTGCACGGATGCAATGCTAACACTAAAACCTTCCTCTTGAATCACTCTATCTATTAAAAAAACCGCATCAAAATCCGTTGCGTAGTTTTAAAGATTTAAGCATAGAAAGGGACATAGGGATATAGGGACAGAGAAAGCGACTTTGTTTTATACTATGTAGTGATGTGTTAGTCTGATGTGTCCTACTAATATTATAAATGCGAAAGTTTGTATGTATGGATGTTTGTTCATTTAGCCAATCTTCATGGACAAGTTTATTGTGCCTTGTTATTAGACTATTGACTTTTCTAAGTGTAATTCTTATAACCTACAAATATAAATACATTTTCATTTCATTCTGAGCTCCGCCGAGCTTCAAGCGGTGTGCTGTGGGCCTATGTGTGACTATTCATTGTGTCCTAAGTTTAGTGTACGATATACTCACTGAGAAGTTGAGCGCTAGCCCGAGGCGGATGGGGTGTGTTGGGGGCAGCTCCGTCATGGCGATGTCGGAGGCGGCCTTGTAGGCCACCAGCGAGTTCTCGGCCGCCTCCTTGCGGTCGTTGCCCGTCGCGAACTCGGCCAGGTACCGGTGGTAGTCGCCCTGCAACGGCCAACACGTCACTCAATGCGTATCATCGGGGCTTTTTGGCGGAAATCCGAAGAGGGATAATTTTCATTTTGCTGTATGTTTCGGGTTTTGAATTACTGATAGTATAAGTATGTAGCAAGTGTCCGTGAAAACGTGCAGTGAATGGGAAATTCGATAAAATGCGATGGGTAGAAATTTTGGGATTGCCTCAAGAAGTCACAACGAAGTCTTCAGTACAAGTGCTATCATTTTACTGAGAGAGACATTTATTTGATAAGAGAGGGCTATAGAAAATGATGAAGACACTTAATTTTTTTGCATGGACTATCAGTGTAAAATAAAGACTTGGTTTAAAGGCCTAGTAGCCAAACCATAAACTCCTTAAAAAAACGTAACAACATCAACCCGTTGCCCACTGCTGAGCTAAGAGCCTTTCCTAACAGAGGAAGTATGGACGGTGGTAGGCTAGTTGGCCACCTGATTGCGTACAGGGACAAGCAAAGACTAGCTTCGGTATTTATTTCAACCTATGACACAGTACATACTTAGTACATGTTTAAATATAACACTATATGACGCCCCTATACACACTATATTGTAAACCATAATTACTAGTAAGATATGACAGGGTAAAAAGAGCTGCCCTTGTTTCTTGATGGGTCTTGGGGTACTGCATTTGGAGATAGGCTGCTACATATTTATCACAAGCTTGACGGTAAAGGAAAACCTAGTAAGAAAACCAAATCCCCGACTAGATTCTGAGACATGTGTGATGCATGAGAACATGCAGGTGAACGTCCCCTACGAAGATAATGGCGTGAGTGAATTTGTATATTTGTTACTAGGTAATTTTGGTACTTTTTCCAACGTTCACACTAGTGTGACGACGTTCAGTGATAGTGTAAAAGTGAAGAATAAGAATAAAGTTTCTCATCCTTCACACTGATGTGGCAGAATAATGTGAAGGTAAGTCTGGCGCGGAAAATGCTACAATGTGGAGAAAAATAAACTTTACAGATCACTTTCGTAAGCAAAGCATTGACAATGAATACTGAAAATCATTGCAAAGGCCAATCAAATGATACCTATCCCTGTCAAGGTAGTGTCTAAAATGTGATTGTTTGAGTTAGGAACTCGAAGAACTGGACAATAAGGCTATTTCACGATTGAAAAACCCCAATGTCAGAGATTGCTGCGCGGAAGTCGGTGACTCATAGAAAAAATCGATAAACTGCACAAGTCGTGCCATTCTTCATTTTAGTGGCAATTTGGCATGTCATGAACAATAGTGAGGCTATGGACCACAGTAGTGTAATGTGGAGATATTTTGACTTACACTTAGAAAACCTGATTCATCTCAGGTTCCCAAGTACATCCATATCTTAAATTGGTTTCAGTTTTATTACTTAGTTTATTAATTTGGTAGGTTGGGTCAAAATATCAACAGATAGAACAAAAAGAAAATGTTAAATTCGAAATATAAATTAAAATATAAGAACTAAACCACCAACCATAATTAAGAGGTCAGTAATGAGGTTACATACTAATTACATAAAATATTTATCTGGTTTATTTTAGTCACACTGATAAAACAAATTATGGATGTTGTTACATAAAAGTCAATCTACTAATAGATTTTCAAGTTTGACTGTTAGAATCCGTAACTTAACAATTACATCTACCAAGGCCACATGGTACTAAAAAATAATGAAATTTAAAGTAACTTTATGGGCCTGTTGACTCTGTTGGTAGTGACACTAGTGACTCTGCCTTCTGAGCCGTAGGTCGCGGGTTCGATCCCCGCTCTGGGCCACCATTTGTGTGCATGAACATGTCAGTTGGCTATGTGTATGGGTGTTTATTATTGATGTCTGTCAGTTATTTAGTACCCATAGTACAGGCTCTGCCTAGTTTGGGACTAAATAATCATGTGTTGCAAATTGCAACACATTAACATACCTTCATTTTGTAGTAAAATACTTTGGACTCTCCAGTCTGCGAGCTGGGGATGAGGTGTTTGTCGAGAACAGACAGGATGTCGGAGCAGATGTCACGCAGCTCCTTCTCCACCTGGCTGCGGTATGCTCGGATCATGTTCAGTTTGTCCTCTGCTCCCTGTAATGGGGACAATGCAGTTTTGTAGTCCATACAAATTACTCCTTATTAAACTTAAACAGAAAGGGCCCTTTGGTACCAGTGTGTTTGTTACGATCTCACTGGTAAAGCAAAGTGGGGCACGGTCAGTCATTGAATGGAAAAAATTGAATGTCAGATACCCTTGGGTGGCTTGAAAAATTCTGACAGTTAGGTGGCCACCAGTTTAACAACATCTACGAATCCGCGGTGGGCTCGAGAGATTATAGCCCATACTTCTTCATGTATGAGGTAAGACCCTTAGATCAGCAGCGGGCTGTTACAGGTTGATAATGAATACTTGAATACAGATAAGCTTAGCTGAGGCGGTGACAGAAATGGCACTATTATCCTATGAGTCATCACATCACTCATCATACACTATATGATTCTGTGAAGTTTGCTTAAAACTGTTGTGTACTTATATCCTGTGTATGTAAGCATGTTTGAATTCTTAATGTGTTTTGGGATAATTCAAGAATGTCTCACAATTATTTAGTCTGTCTGCTTCTGAAACAAAGTGTCATTACTTCTGTTCTGTAATAAATTGAATCAAGACAATGAAACTCAATTTGGTAATCTTAGCAACTTTGTAAAGTAAGTACCTAAGTAACAACTCCATAATGTCATTAGTTGTTGAAACTTAAGTTCTGAGCCCCACCCATTTCAATGACATAACCTAATAAATACACATGAATATGAAATTAGCAAAAGCTTTCATTGTCGTGTCACAGTACTTGACCCATATAAAAGATTAAATCAATATGTATACCTAATGTGACCTCATCAGTTCTACAGGAAAAATTGAGATTTTATTATATTTTGTTAATGATAACTGTAGTCTGAAGCACCAACTGCTTTTATTACTTTAAATGAACAAATGGTATAATTTATCAGTGACCCTGCTTTCTTAGAACCTAACATTTGTGTGTGTGCATGATAGTTGGTTTCAGGTTTGGTATGCATAACCTCTTGACTAGTTTGTGGCTATGTGACCATGTGTGAATTGTGGACTTCCCCACTTCAGAGTAGTTAAGAGAATTGACTCTACTAATTAAGTATAGTCCAGTCATCCAGGAAAATATTACCATGCTTATGAAAAGGAATAACCTCGTTTGGATCAATAAAATATAGCTTAACTGAAAAGCTTACCTTTATGATTTGACACTGATTACCTGAATTATACTCAAGTCTAATATTCAAAAGAAAGTCAAAGAGTGAATCATACAATGACTATGGTATGGTCTAGATTTAGATTTATGAGTAATATTTTCTGGGTGTTATTCATTACTAAATTGTCGTTAGATTTTAGATTCAGATTCAGATTCATTTATTTGCTTTAAATATGGTTAGTATTAGGTCGTCATATTAGAGTAAGGTTAGTATCTCACATTTAGCCTTAGATTAGAAGCATTGAGTCTTGGTCTTTAATTTCAAGTCTACCTTTTGTCTTGAAAGCGTATAGGCATAAAGCAAAAGTCATTCATTCTCAAGTTTTTGTGCAAAATATGAATTAAAATTCTGACATCCATGGTGATCTTGCATGCCCATGCTTCCTTGTTTTGCAAGGCAATACCTGTTACTGATGAACTTACTTATTTTGTAATAGTCAAAATTGATCCAATGGTTGCATGCACTTACTTTTGTTTCTTCCTTTTGTTCGATGGAGGATATAATCCTCCAGGAGGCCCGACGGGCCCCTATGACGTTCTTGTATGCGACAGAGAGCAGGTTCCTCTCCTCCACTGTGAGTTCATTGTCGGAGACATTGCGTGAGGCTACGTTCTTCATCGCCTCCACCATTTCTGAAAAAATATTAATCCATATTAATAATGGCTGTTTGCAGACCAGTTAAAAGCTCAGAAGTGGTGAGATTTAGAACACTGAGGAGTCAGAAGCAGAGTTTTGTTGCTTGAGGATAATTTTGTTAAACAGGCTTCACATCATGTTTCAGATTTTTTTATTGATTTGTTTCAAAAATAATTTTCAATTTAGTATTTGAGTAGGTACCTCCTACTTAAATTTATTAGTGTAATTATCAATTTATATGTAACTGTACTGGCATTTTGCTGTAATATTTAACTACAAATATTTTATGAGATTTTGAAATACCTAAAAAGCTAGATTGGCAGTTATAATACTTTCACTTCAGTTTGTGTCATTGACACAGGTGAATGTCAGATTACTCTCTCTCACCTAAAGATAATATTGAATATTCACAAGCTCACATTGTGGCCTTTTATTTTCTCACCACAATAGTTCTTGCAACTTAATTCGTCATAACTTTGGCATTAACAGTAAATTAAGACATTTTTGCAGTCTACTGCATTACTAACTAAAGTAATTGTGAAATAAATTGCTAACTGTATCATTTATTTGCCACTGCAAAAGTATTTAGAGCATGACCAATATGAAATTCTGACAGTAATTATTTGATTTCCAGATGACAGAATAGCAAACAGCTTATGCAAGGCCAAATGAGGAGACCGAGATGTATGTTACATACACACTTGAGCTGTCATAGACATATTGATTTTATCATTTTATCTTTCATGTTACATCATACAATTAGAGTACCTTTTCTATTACTGACTATCTGTATCAGTTGAATTCCTAGTAACCAGAGAAAAATTAGAGGTCAATGAACTCATTACTGATAATATTGATTGATTTTCTTCTCACAATGGGTGCCTTGAAACTGAGAAACTGTGGCCATATTATCAGGAAGGAGAGAGCACTTGTGCATAAGATCGGTAGATAACCTCCATTTATAGTTATTCAAGATGAATGCAGTAATCCGCGAACTTCTCATGTGGGTGGGTTATAACGAACAATAGGTGAAAACAAGAGGCGTCACACACTAAATTCATGCTTCCTAATCAACCTAGAACTAGTTTTCACCTAGAACGTTCCGTGAACGAGTTATTTAAACCAAGGTGTGACATGCATGAACGAACTCAATGACATCGATTTTACAGGAATGGGAAAATAGGAGACAAATTTTGTTCTCGGAAATTACCATAATAATTTTCAGCATTTAGGCAGGAATCTGCACTTTTATGGCTTGTAGTTCATGACTTTATAATGCTACGAGGGTTGTGGGTCGGTTTCGAGACTTTTCAATCAATTTTGTCACTGTAAAAAAGTAAAGGGCATCCCACCGGCGGATGACGCATCGATCGCTGACCAAGCCTAACGAATGCCATCGATTCGCCAGTTTTCTCCGAAAAATGTAATGAAATGACTGCATTGAACGCTTTTTTCCTACATATAGGGCTCAACTAAGGATTTGCGAGAGGTCTTGGTTTAGAATTTTTCCAAACTAGCACCAAATCGTCTTTCAACTGTCGGCGAAAATACAGAGGAATTTTCGTTCTTGTACGTAAAGAATTATCAAAAATATGTACTCACCATCGTAGCGCTCGGCCTGCTCGGCTAACTTAGCTTTATACACATTATCTTCCCTTTCGGACATTGTGGATGACAAATGATTTTTCACTAACTAAAACCGAATCGCCAGGTCACTAATTCACCAAGATGGCCGCGCCCGCCAACCGAATCCGAATTCGATCTTCAACTAAACTCCGCCCATGACGTCATAGAAATGGCAACTTCCGCTAGAAAAATATTACCAGTGCAATACCTAAATATCTTCTACATTTCACATCCTACATATTTTGTAAGGTTTATTTAGAAAATAAGTAAATATGCTCACATTTTTATCCACGAGAGGGCAGACGATAATTGGAAATACCCATTCTTTTAGTTAATAAAATTATTTGAAGTTTTAGTTGGTTGAAAATCATTAATATCCCGAGTAGGTACTTTAGGATAAATTCGTCGCTGACTCGTTTAAAACAATGAGGTTCGCTCCTTTGCGGCGTCAGTGACGAATTAATCAAGCTGAAACACAGTCAAGTTATATTATGTGGTTTCTTATTAATGAGACTAGGTACTAAAGGTCTAAGACCATCTCAAACATAGTAGTTTCAGTCAACTTATTTCATATCAAATACTATTGATTGTTATTGTGTTCTAATGTGTTGTTATAGTTAGGAGGACCTTATAAGAGCTACTTTATTTTATTCACACTATTAAATATTTAAAGTATAAAGTAGAACATGTAGAAATTAGCAAATGTTCTTTCCGTGAGAACAGTTCCTTGCAATTTAAAAAAAAAACATAATTTCTTCATTTCTTACCACTACCAGGGAAAAAATTGACGATGGCAATAATAACACAGTTTCCGACCGCTGAAGGGCCAGGGGGCCAATTCTACTAAATGTCAACGGTTACAGTTGGATGACTATGACAATGACATGGTCAGTCGATGGTGTTATTTGCTCTGAAAAGTGTCAAGATAACACCGTTGACTGACCATTGACATCTCATTGTCATCCAACTATGACCGTTGACATTTAGTAGATTTGGCCCCCTGTTTTCAATTTCCATGGTCATGAAATAGGATTATAAAAAAACAACCAGCAATCACTGATTACTTTAGCTAGAATACTGAACAAATTAAAATAAGTGCAGAAAGCTGTTATACTCATACAAAAGGAGGAATAGAAAACAAAGGGATTATAATATAATTTTTATTGGACGCTACTCTTGTACGCTCTACAAACATTTATGGGCCATTTATACGAGGCCATTCCACTAAGACAATCCACTAAGACTGCATACAAAAAAAACGTGAGGACAATCCATTCCATTGTCCTGACGTTTTTTTTGTATGCAGTCTTAGTGGATTGGCCTCGTATAAATGGCCCATTATAGTCAGGATGTAAGTAATCCATAAAATGTATACAAAATCAGTTTCAACAGTCTTCTGTTGAATCAGGACGAGACGATCAATTTGCCACTCCACCCGCACCCGCTATGTGGCTGGAGCTTGATGAATCACTAATAATTTATATAACAAATGGGCAGGGTAAGCAGAGGTGTTAAATTTCTGGAAATACCCATTTATTACAAGACGTATATTCGACCCCTAAACGCGATAGGTGGGTGAGCCCATCGCCAGACCGGGGCTGTTACACATGTCTCAGAATTAATTCTGGGACTCCAGGGTTTCCTCACGATGTTTTCCTTCACCGTCAAGCTAGTTAAAAATATGTAGTTACGTAAGTTTTTTCCTAAGCTCATTAGTACAATATGATAGGATTCGAACCCGAGCCTCACTGATTATCTTTATGTATACAGTAGGCTCTTTAGCCGTAAGGCTATATATCTGCTCCCCTAATAATATAAACTGATCTATAAAATATGTGGCAAGTTTCCATGAAGGTGTAAAGTGAATGGAAAATTCGATAAAATGCGTAGGATGCAAAGATATTATACTAAATGATTTTTTTTACCGTCTGGAAAAAAATATATGACGTATAAGGTATCTAGAGCCGAAGTTATACACGAGATTAATTGTTAGATATAGTCATGTTTAATGCAATTTACAAAATCTAGAAAACTACGCACAGTACTACGCGCAGCTGGCGGTTGTAGGTAGATTGCGCATAAATGGAAGCTACGAGCCTGTTTCTTTTTAAAATACTATTTCAAATATTTCAGTGTATATTATTGACTACAATTGAGTAATGTATATTAGTTTAGACAAGAAAAAAAATTTTTAAGAAAAAAAATTTTTTTTTTAAGTAACATTGCCAAATGAATCTATTACACTTACCTAACACACCACATTTTTTTCCAGACTGTAAAAAAAGTAACCCTGTATATAGAAAGACGTAGATATGTTACTAGAGCACGGAAAATGAGGCCGACAAATGTAGTTAATTAACCACATTTTATTTAGTCGCATTGTATTTCAAGTCGTATTTTAAGCGCAACTCTTAACAGATAGCTCTCTTTTTCTTTATTATTCGTTCCGTATCATCTTTCCCCGTCATTGTTGTATCCTATAAATACGCTAAGAAGTAAGTATGTACTTACATGTTGTAGCACACTCGTAGGGGATCAATTTTCAAACGCAAGCAGTACCTATGAATATAACTCATCCTTACTTTAATATCTTTAGTAGGATGGGTATTTTTGGATTACCATCGCCAGGGGTATCGTAGGTCCGTAGTGACCTCAAAAAGCCGCTTCAATCTTCAGTAAAAGTGCACTATCATTTCACTCTCGATTACTAAGTGACATTTTGTTATGACAGTGTAGAAGACACTGTTTTTTTTATACCTATTTAAAGATAAACTTCACTAAAGACGAGGCAGTACGGTCTTTGACTCTAGCCTGTCCAACCCAATTTGTTGAAAATAAGGAAAAAAAAACATAGAATGGCCATCCATCTTTATTTTTATGTCACTTCACTTTAGTTGGTGTGTCTCGGTTTTATTGTAGCGTATTTACCGATTTACTGTACTATATTTCTTCAAATTTGACTAATTGTTGTCATAAAAACTATTCTCAACAAAATGAAACCTTAATAGCTTTTGGTTAGAGTGAAGTTATTGTAAAAAATTAGATCTTGATCGTCCTGATCGACGACCGTTTTCAGTATTTTAGAGGTATCGAGCGAGTGCAGCAAGGATGTCTACCATTAGCTATGATCTCGATACCTCCGGCGGGTTGATGCCGGTTAGTATTTGACGACGATTTTTACAAGATAATGAAGTAAATTTTCTTGGCGCCATTCTTTTGCTTTTCCTCGTGTTTTAGCTCATAAAGGCGTTGATAAAGCCGCCGGACGAGGATGTGAATGCTCCTAGAAGCAAGAAACCCCAGCACCCATACTACAAGAGGCCAGGGAAAGGACACAACCACGATTCTTGCGACGCGTGTGGTGAAGGCGGGGATCTGATATGTTGTGACCGCTGCCCGGCTAGCTTCCATCTGGGATGCTAGTAAGTAGGATCTGAGGAGCTACCACCATCTTCCGATGTACGATTCTTGTAACTAACTGTAGCGACATTACATAGAACGCGCCAATAAACGGCCGCGTTCTAAACCGCTCTATTGAAGTTTTCTAAATGAGTTTGTATAAATACAACTGTCCAACATCAACTGTGGGACCACAGTACCCAAGCACTATCACCTTGCCTGGCGCAAGATCTTTCCTTTTCAATATGGAGGAGCCTTCCACCTCTGCTCCTCTATATACCGATACTACTTGCGTGGTGTTGCTTTTACTTTTTGACTCCAAAATATCGTAAATCGGAAGACGGCGGTACTAATATTATTAGCGTTACTGTGATTAGTGTTACTAAGGGTTCAACTTTAGAAAGAGTATGACACACCCAGCTACCAATAAATTTGCTTACATAGAGCTACCTTCAGCATCAAGGTGTCAGGTGTTTAAATTTTATTTATTTTTCAATTCATTGTGGGTTTAGAGGTTAATATCTAGGAATATGTTTCTATAAAGTTTGAAATATAAGCTTTTGTATACTGCCTGTGCCTAATGATAGGCCTGTTGACTCAGTTGGTAGTGACCCTGCCTTCTGAGATGGAGGTTGCAGGTTTGATCCCGCTCGGGGCCAACATTTGTGTGTGTGAACATGGCTGTTGGCTTCGTGTCTGATCTTTTAATATTTATTTAAGTATGTTTATCAATTGTTACCCATAGTACAGGCCCTGCCTAGTTTGGGGCTAAATGACGGTGTGTGAATTGTGTCCCACAATTTATTATTATTACTGCCAGTATTTAAAATTTTGCCAGTTTTTAAAGTTTTATGATATAATTAACGAAATACGTGTTCAGCGATCCTCCATTAGACGAGAATGACATCCCAGCTGGACTGTGGCTGTGCAAGGAATGCAGAGCATCTGACGCAGATAAGCCCGCCAGCTCACGGGGTAGTCGAGCACAGTCTCCTGATGATGCAAAGCCCGAGGAAAAGAAGACTAGGTGGGTTACGGTTCACTTACTCATTAGCGGATTAGGGCTATAAAAGTTCAGAACAGATGTGACAAAGAATAATAAAATAGGCAGGTATTTTGAATTAATAATATTCATACATCATATTACTTACTAGTGGTGCACCGAAATTCGTTTCATTCGGTGATAGATACCGAATGTTCGGTAGTTTAAAATGAAACCTAAATTATACTAATTGACACACAATTTCTGCACTAAGATACTTCTCAAGTTTTACAAGTAAAATAAATTGATACTTGCTGATGCCCTCGACTCCATCCGCGTGGATTTTACGATTTACCTGATGACTCCCTAACCCCTAGGAAATATATATTTTTTTCAGGATATTAGTAATTTAGCAGTAGTAGTCCTACTTGCCGAATTTCATCAAAATCGGTTCAGTAGTTTACTAGAGAAAAGGGAAGCGGTATTTAAAACACTTCATAACGAGTCGTGACCTGTCCATCATAAGAGCGCGTAGCCTTGAGGAATTTCGGCCGAAGTTCGTCTTCGGCAGATTTTAAACCGAACATTCGGCCGAATTCGACATTCGGCAGAACCCACATTCGGTGCATCTCTATTACTTACTGTGATAGGTATACATGATACAAATCTTTCTTTTTATAAAGAAATAACTTTTAATTTTATACTAGCATCACCCTGCGTTTCACACGCGTAGTGTTTACTTGGGAATATGGGTATAAAATATAGCCTATGTGTTATGCTGATATAGCAGCTAAGGGGTCGTCCATTAATCACGTGTAAAGATGCCGCGAATAGTGAATTGGCCGAATACCGAATATTCGGCAACGCTGTCGGCCGAAGCGCCGAATATTCGGCGCGAAGTACATGCTTGGTGGGGGCGCGTTAGCTAGAATAAGACAAGTCACAACCTGTTTTTCTCGTTGCGTTCGTGCGGCAGGCGACGCGACGGCCGACGACGGCGCGTTTGTATTTATTTAAATTGCGAGTAAATCTAGCGGTTATTTTCTGAGGCTGGTAACGTTAACGATGAAAAGCGCAATCGTTTGCTACCAAAAAATGCTGAAAAGCTCGTTTTTATCCATCACAACTTACCACTGATTAATTTTAACTACTAAAATGTTGTAATTTGGAAATAAATACATAATTTTGAGTAAAATAACGTCTCATTTTTTACATGATTTGCTATTCGGTATTCGGCCGAATAGTATGGACTATTCGGCCGAATACCGAATAGCAAAAAAGTGGCCGAATAGGCCGAATACCGAATAGTTGCCGAATATTCGTGGCATCTCTACACGTGAGGTTCGAAAGGGGGGAGAGAGGTTCAGAAAAAATCACAAAATATCACAAGGAGGGAGGGGGGATATCACGTGTATTTATTTTTCATTGACCGCGCTATTTCTAAACCAAGCAAAAAGTACCACATTACTTTTATTGCTTAATTTTCCAAAATTTTATCATTTCGTCATCGAAAATTTCAATATACTGTCTACCAAAAAAATACACGTGATTTCGGTATGGGGAGGGGGGGTAGTCTAAAACCTCACCACACATCACCAAGGGGGGGGAGGGGGGTCAAAAAGTTGCTAAAAGAACATCACATGATTAATGGACGACCCCTATACAACTGTAAAGTTTTATCAAAGTCTGTTCTGTAGTTTTTGTGTGAAAGAGTATCAAACATACTCTCAGCCTATAGCATTTATGATATTAGTAGGATACACATTTTTAATATTGACTACTGAAAGAGGAAATGCACCCAGAAGACTAAAAAACAAAAATTATAGCATCCATATTCCTCCCGTCATTTGCGATTGAGTTGGTTTGATACTTGTTACGATTCATTCATTTTATTATAGAGCACTCAGAAACAAAAAGAAGAGCAAAGATGATGCTAAAGAAGAAGAAGAGGAAGAGAAGGAAACAGCTAAAGAACCGGAGAAGGAGTTGACACCAATGGAGGTGCTGGTCAAAGCTGCCCGCATTATGAACCCACGGCAGTTCGAGCTCCCGAGAGAGATGCGTGTACCATGCTTGTTCCCTGGAACTGATAAAGGTATTGAAGAAACTTTTCAATCGACTTCAAATAATATAGAATTCTAAAGAGTATAAAACCGACTTCAATGAATAAAAAAAATACAGTCGAATTGATAACCTCTTCCTTTTTTTGAAGTCGGTTAAAAAAAGAATAAAATCGAAATTGGTTGGCGTGATTACTAAAAACTTTTTGGTATTCTAGTAAACTATTTTATTGTTATTATTGTAATAGTACATTAAGATACAAGTGTGCTAAGTTGACCATTATATACAAGGCGATATTGTGTGCGCACGAGCGAAAGCGAGTGCGCCATAAGAAAGCCGCGTATATTATGGTCACAGGCACACGTGTTTCATACGACGTTTTTCAACACACTTGCTCAAGACGACGTTTTTCTGAGAAAGAATGAGCGTTCTTGCCGGTTTTCCATTTTAAAAATTTTATGATATAATTTTCATAGGCCGGCTGCTAAATACTTACATTTCACTCGATTTTGATGGCAAAAGACTATCGCACGCGTTTTTCGCCTCGTTACGTATGTCCGGCGGAGTTAATAATAGGTTTTCTTCATGTTCTTCACTTGAAGTAGACATTTTCGTTAATATTAAACTTCACAATTAATCCAAACTTCGTCAAAGCTGACAATTATGTACGAATTACGAAAAATGGCGCGTTGTTTTTTTTTTCTTGCCGCGATACAGATGCGCGCGCAAGGCTAAGGTGCGAACTAGATCGGTCAACAGCCAAGATTAAAAATATAATTAAGTGTTTAAAACAGAAATTACAGATAATTTTAAATGAATTTAAGTTATTTTTTAATAATAAAGCTGGATTTAACATTTACTGTTATTTTTCGCATAAATACTGTTTGTTGCTAAAATAAAAAGTTATAACCCGACAAAATTATATCGCTTCTTCTTCTTCTTCTTACTTACGACTTGGTACTAGGGTACAAATGTTAATTGGTCGGGTTAATAAACTAAAGGCACTAGTTCAATAATAATATTATGTATATTATACAGAAAAAGCACGCGTGTTTAATATCTAGGATTATGAGCCAAAAATCGGTGGAATAAAAACGTCGTGTTGAGCAAGTGTGTTGAAAACAATATTATAATATTGGTTTTAGTGCAAACTTAAACTTATTTTGAAAAGCTGTGACTCCCAACACTGGCGAAAAGCTTCACGGGAGTCACCTGAGCTGAGCTCTAAGAACATGCCTGTTAAAGAAATAAACAAATTTTATATATCTACATTATAAGGACGGCTGAACCGATTTGGCTGAAAGTTGGTGGGAACGTAGCTTCGAACCAGGAGACGGACATAGGATACTTTTTATTCCGATATTCCCACGGGAACGGTTACTAAGCGGGAACGGGAACTACGCGGGTGAAACCGCGGGGATAAAAGAAAGTCGTGTTGGTTACACTATTTATAACTCAAGAACGGCCGAACCGATTTGGCTGAAAGTTGGTAGGGAGGTAGCTTAAAACCAGGAGACGGACATAGGATACTTTTTATTCCGATATTCCCACGGGAACGGGAACTATGCCGGTGAAACCGCGGGGCGCTGCTAGTTTCTTATATTGTAATGAAGTTCCGAAAGGGGGTAGACAGAAAAAATTAAGACCCAAAAGTTGTAACGACACTTTGCGACCGTGCGGCGTGCGCGCGTCTCTCTCTCTCTCTCTCTCTCTCTCTCTCTCTCTCTCTCTCTCTCTCTCTCTCTCTCTCTCTCTCAGAATGCAAGCCAGTGTCCCTTGACACCTCTCAAGTTTTTTTATATTCTGTACGTTTACAGAGGAGTCGAAGAACGGCAACTTGTCGCTGGTGACGGTGGACTCTTCGGGCTGCGTGCCCTTGCCCGCGAAGGCGTGCTTCGTGTGCAGCGGCACTTGCAAGGCGGCTCCTCTGCTGCAGTGCGACTACTGCCCGCTGCTATTCCACCAGGTCTTTAGTCATTAATAATAATAATTTATATTTTCTCTAAACAATATAAGATATATACTGGATGATTTTTTTTTACCGTCTGGAAAAAAATATGACGTATAAGGTATCTAGAGCCGAAGTTATACACGAGATTAATTGTTAGATATAGTCATGTTTAATGCAATTTAAAAATCTAGAAAACTACGCACAGTACTACGTGCAGCTGGCGGTTGTAGGTAGATTGCGCATAAATGGAAGCTACGAGCCTGTTTCTTTTTAAAATACTATTTCAAATATCTCAGTGTGTATTATTGACTACAATTGAGTAATGTATATTAGTCTAAGCATAAAAAAAAATTTTTGAGAAAAAAATTTTTTGTTTATGCTTAGACTAATATACATTACTCAATCGTAGTAATTTTAAGTAACATTGCCAAATGAATCTATTACACTTACCTATCACACCACATTTCACAAAAAAGTCACCTTGTATATATATATAATCTCACGCCTTTTATCCCCGGGGGGGTAGGCAGAGGTATTCCATTACTGGATATACCCACATTTCACGAGATACATTGGACTCCTAAACGTGGGTGGTGAGCCCATCGCCGGACCGGGTCTGTTTACGCATGTCTCAGAATTAATTCTGAGACCTGCGGGTTTCCTCACGATGTTATCCTTCACCGTCGAGCTAGTGATAAATATGTACGTAAGTTTTTGAAACTCATTGGTACATGCCAGGATTTGAACCCGAGTCTCACTGATTATCATCATGTGAAGCAGGCTCTTTAACCGTAAGGCTATCATTGCTTTTTTACTATTTATTTCTATTTTTATTTTCCTTTTTTTTTTTTTTTTTATAATATGGCCTCGCGCTATTTTCCTTTATTGATGTAGAGTTACTTGAATTTCCCTTTCCCATAGGATTGCCTGGACCCTCCGCTGACGGCGCTGCCCACTGGCCGCTGGATGTGTCCTAATCACGTCGAGCAGTACATTGTGAGTACAAATACGTGAACAAATTCAGTAGGTACTTAATTTTCTAATGTAAGATATGGAGGAGCGCGACCTTCTGATACAGGTGTACTCAAAGAGATTTAAATATAATAGGGCATAGAGAGGCATTGGGAATATTTTCATACAAAACTTTGAAGCCTAAGCGTCATGTCCTTGTCATGTCAGTTAGTATGAACGCGAGCTGTCATCCGGTCGGAATTGTACTTGATTTATTCCACTTGGAATAACTTTTGACTTCAAATTTTCCTCGCTTTGTCCCCTCTATGCCTTAATATATTTTAATTTCTTTGGGTGTACTTCACTTAATAGAAGGTTGCAAATATGAGCAAATTTTTGTACCGTTTTCGTTTGCGAAATAAATAATTATTTTTTTAAAAATTTTTAAATACATTTATTTTCTGTAGGTATATAAAATACACTTGGAGAAGTCGATACTTTAATGACAGGGCACTAAACTATGATCTCGCCAGGACTGGAAGCTGGTGAACTCTATATCGGCGAGTGAGCGCGTGGCGTTGTGGGACAAGTTCTCTGCGCCCGTCGACCAGCACGCCATCAAGGTGGACTTCATACGACAAGCGAGGAGGGCTCGCCCGGCTTTCAGGTATATATTTATTTATTTATTTAACTTCATGTACCAAGAAAATACATGGCGAACTTAATGCCCAAAGGCATTATCTACCAGTCAACCATCAGGCTAAGCAGAAATGATTTGGCGGAATTGGCCGCAAATAGTAAAAAAATCAATATATACAGTGGTGGTCAGATAATTAGAAACACTGCCAACGGTCCTTGACATTATGTAAGATACTGCTCCGCAATCGTTTTTATTTTGAAATTAAACAATAAATAGGACAACAATATGTTCAACGATTTATCAATGATTAGAAAAACAATATTAATTTCATTACACAAGTGCAGTTTCAATATTACATTACGGACAAACATTTGAACCAGTTTTAAGGTATGAACAATAATGGTCAACTAATTAGAAACAACAGCAAAAAAGTATAAAAAATACTATTTTTTTAAGTATTAGTAATTAGTAGTGTTATTTAAGAAATAGCTACTATCCCAAACCTATCAATAGTTATAATTAATATTAATTGGCGTATCGCTTATTGCCAATAACAGCACTGCAACGACGTGGCATTTTGATTCAATCAATTTCGTAAATTTTTCTAGGGGGATTTAATTCCATGCTTCAAAAAATGCTTTATTTAGTTCGTTTTGACTGGTGTTACGTTTGTTTGAGACTTTCTTTTTAACAATAAACCAGAGATTTTCTATCGGGTTTAAATCCGGACGATTTGCTGGCTAGTCTAAAATGGATATACGCTGTTTGCTAAGGAAACATTTGACGCTATTGGCCGTGTGTTTAAGGTCATTGTCATGCTGAAAGATCCAAGTCACAGGCAAATGATCGTCCGAGTAGGGAATCATTGTGTGCTCTAAGATATTTTTTATTGCCATTGATCCATTGTACCTTTAATCTTCCGAACGGGTCCAACTCCATTATCCGGAACAACACCCCCAAACTTTAATGTTACTGCCACCGTCCTTGACTATACTCCTTGTGTATTTATAATTAAAGGTACCTATTGTTTACAGGACGTCTAACATAGCGCTTTGCATCGAAATTTACCATATTTATTTTTGTTTCATCTGAAAATAACACTTTTTTCCATTCTTGTACTGTCCAATTAACATATTTTTTAGCGAATAATAATCGCTTCTCTCGGTGCTGCTTGGTAAGAAGCGGTACCTTTCAAAAGATTCTTCCAAACAATTTAGTTTCCACTAATCTTTGGCGTATCAATCTTGGGGAGATGTTTCTCGGGTCATCAGGCGAAAAAACTTCGTTTTTAATCTGGTTGGAGCCTTTAATTGAGTCTTTTTTAGAAACACGAACAACAACTTATCTTCTCTAGGAAAGGTTTTTCTTGGCCGAGCCTTTCTAAGAACATTTTCAACAGTTCCATGTGTTTTATAATGATCAATTGCATTAAAAACTTTCTTTACAGAACAATTTAAATGCTCAGCTATTCTTCTGTTCGACCACATATGATCTATACGTAAATTAACAATGATTTGCCTAGTTGACGCGTCCCATCTTTTATTTTTGCCCATTTTGAACAAAATAAAATTCATATTAAATTTTGAATTACAGCCAGAATAATAGAAAAAACCAATAAAGAAATGTTATTCTCCAATTTCCAAAACAATAACGAACTATTGATCCTTTTTTTAAATGTTTCTAATTAAGCGTCCAAGCGGCAAGTAACAGAAAATAAACTCCTACAGGTGTAAGACTCATTTTGTTATTTAAAAGTAAGATATGTTTTATATTTTATGCATTTAATGAGTTTTTTATTTGAGTGGCTATATTATTGCATAATTATTAATTATTGAATGTGTATATTTTTTACGAACATTTGTACGTTGAAGGTATACTTTCCTTATTCATAAGAAGTGTTTCTAATTATCTGACCACCACTGTATATATATATATATATATTACGTAAATCCTAATACATATATATATGTTGATAAAATAAACTAATACATACTTTATATCGTAACCAACATAAAACAAAAATACTTACATAAAATAATCTAAAGATGATGATTTTCTTTCAAACAATTTATGTTTGACCTGATAAAAACGCACGAATTTTCCTCTTAAAAGAAAACTTGCATTGGGATTTTCTAATGCAAACGGGGAGGGTGTTCTAAAGCCTGATGGCATGCACAGTGAAAGAGTTGGACACAAAACCAGTACGGTGAGAAGGCATATGTAATAACAGATGATTGCGAAGACTTCGACTGTGGGAGGAGCCCAAGAGCTGGAATCTACATTTCAAGTAGTTAGGAGAAAACGGATCGTTGAGAAGTGAATAAAGCATGCAAAGCATCCGAAGCTGTCTTCGCTTTGGGATGGGTAGCCAGTTAAGCTGAGAACAGAAGGTAGAGA
Organism: Ethmia dodecea; assembly: GCA_963855545.1. NCBI lineage: Eukaryota > Metazoa > Arthropoda > Insecta > Lepidoptera > Depressariidae > Ethmia > Ethmia dodecea. The sequence goes on from OY979453.1 coordinate 1,188,715, forward strand.
TGTGGTCATATTTGCGTAAACCGATATATATATTTTTTTTATGATAAAAAAGGGGGCAAACGGGCAGACGGGTCACCTGATGGTAAGTGACTACCGTCGCCCATAGACACCTGCAACTCGAGAGTCACAACTGCGTTGCCTACCTTTGAGGTGGGAGTAGGGGGAGGGGGGGCCTCCGGTTACCTCACTCACTCAACGAAACGCAATGCATTGCCTTACGCTGGTTTTCTGTGAGGCCGTGGTATCACTACATTGTTAGGTTATCTTTCTATTCCTCGATATATAAAGTAGTAGCAGCGCCCAGCGGTTTCACCTGCGTAGTTCCCGTTCCCGTTCCCGTTGAAATACGGGGATGAAATATACACAGTTTCTGACTGCTGAAGGGCCTGTTTTCAATTTCCATGGTCATGAAAAAGAAATTTCAGTTGGACTAAAATAATCTTTTGATCGCAATTAGAAATATGATTGCCAAAATCCTACTAATCCTACTAATATTATAAATGCGAAAGTTTGTATGGATGGATGTCTGGATGTATGGATGTCTGGATGTATGGATGGATGTTTGTTCCTCTTTCACGCAAAAACTACTGAACGGATTTTGATGAAACTTTACAGTTATATAGCTTATACATCAGAATAACACATAGGCTATATTTTATCCCCGTATTCCCACGGGAACGGGAACTACGCGGGTGAAACTGCGGGGCGCTGCTAGTAAAGAATAATTTCGAGTGGATTTTCGTTTTTCAGTACAAAATGTATAAAAAAAGTTTTAGGCAATTTCTGTCATTTCTAGTACTGATACCTGAAATGGTCCCATAGAGTCTTTTCATCCCCACACGAAATAGGATCGATTAGCATATTTTTTTTTGTATTTAGCATTTTTTACGCTGACTGTACATTTTCTCCAAAATCTGTGAATGCAGTTCATAATATCTTAAAAAGTTAGGGATGGTCTCCTAAGAGTTCTAGGAACGTTATCCTGTAACTATAACGATTAAGGTACAGTCAACAAAGTTGTTAGTGTTACATTTCCAAAAATAAAGATTCACTTTTCTCTTAAAGCCTTAAATGTATTTATAGTATTTTTTTGGTAAATTATAGGGATCAAAGATACCTTTCGAAATAAACATTAATCAATAAGATTTATTTATGACTTCCCCAGGAAAATGAATTCTTAGTTACTGGCCATGTAACCCTAACAACTTTGTTGACTGTACCTGCCCTTACTAAGCTAAGCTATATTTTTGAGACGGGTCACGTCTCAAAAATCCACCCTGTATAGCTTAGCTGTTCCGCCGCGGTTTCAATTAATATATAGCCTATGTTACTCAGGGACTTTGCAGCGTTCTAATGGTCATTTTAATTTAAATTTTTTAAGTTTATTCGTTACAAACATAATATTATTGTAGGTAGATGCATCAGAATAACACATAGGTTATATTTTATCCCCGTATACCCACTGGAACTGGCATTATTATGGTGAAACTCAAGAGAATGAATGATCGGTCCCAGAGTGAAGGTCCCGGCGGGGGTCCGAGGCCGCGTGGTGGTCCCCCGAATGGTGCGACACCACTATCGCCAGCCACCGCCTTTGCTGCCCTCCAGGCGAGAGCACGTGCGATGCGCCAAAGGTACTAATCACTACATAGTATAAAACAAAGTCGCTTTCTCTGTCCTTATATCCCTATTATAGTCTATTTCACACCAAATGGGTTTGGTGACAGTTCACTGTTGACAGTTGAAGTGATGTGTCCTAATGAAATCCAATCGATTTTTCTAAAGTTTCGAGTAAGGTTGTAAAGGAAATGGAATCGATTTTATACTTTATTGATAGAATGATTTTTCAAGATTAATTTTTATTGAATATGTTTAAATTTCACAGGTTATTTAAGGGAAAAACATTGTAAAATAAAAAATAAATGTCATCGACTTTTTGATGCAATACGAAAATATCATACACTAGTGGCCCGGGCAGACGTCGTTCTGCCACCGTATAAACCATCCCTGGACCCACTCTGACCCACACAAAAAGTTTCATCAAAATCTGTCCAGCCGTTCTGGAGTTTTAATCAGACTAACGAACATCAATTCATTTTTATTTATATAGATTATCGAATCTACAAATCACTGCACACTTTCACAGACCCCTGCCACATAATACACTATTACTATTTTAAACCCAAAAGATACAACAAAATGAAAATTTTACAAAAACATTGCATCTTTTTTCGGATTCCCGCCAAAAAGCTTCGCAATCCCTATGAGTAAAAGTTCCGTTCCACGCAATACGTACTTTTAGGATATCTTTGTTATATACTTATTGTTTTTTATATTTTTCTTGATTTATAGTCTGAGATTTTAATTTGGAATTTTAGAGGCGACAATTATTGTATTTTAGCAATTACATAATAATAAATTATTCATTATTTTTGGAACCATCTATTTTTCTTACTAGAAAGTTGTATGCGTAAAAAGGAAAAATGTGAACTGTCACCGAACCCACTTGGTGCGAAATAGACTATAGTACGAGATCCGGCCGCAAAATAGTGTAGGGATCGAGTACACGCTACAAACTAAATTTTTACGCATATTTATGATTAGGAGAATATATATTTATCAGGGTAATAGGGTCGAAAAATGGCCGCAAGTATAAAAAATTTTTTTTATTGATTTTTGGGATGAAATATCATTTACTTGTTTTTTTACATAAAATATCGTCCACTTCAAGGCAATATACATAAAGACTCTTTAAAATCAGCTGATTTTTCAGGGTTTTTATACATAAAGGGGGCAATATAAATAAAGGGGCAATATTCATAAAGACTGTATGCATATTGCCGTGAAGTGAACGATATTTTATGTAAAAAAACAAGTAAATGAAATTTCGTCCCAAAAATCAACAAAAATATTTTTTTTATACTTGCGGCCATTTTTCGACCCTATTACCCTGATAAATATATATTCTCCTAATCATAAATATGCGTAAAAATTTGGTTTGTAGCGTGTACTCGATCCCTACACAATTTTGCAGTCGGATCTTAGGCTATATGTCCCTATGTATGCTTAAATCTTTAAAACTACGCAACGGATTTTGATGCGTTTAAACAGATAGAGTGATTCAAGAAGAAGGTTTTAGTGTTAGCATTGCACCCGTGCGAAGCCGGAGCGGGTTGCTAGTAGAATATAATCCTTCATTTGCTTTGATTTATTATTTTTTGAAGGGCCTGTTGGCTCAGTTGGTAGCGACCCTGCCCTCTGAGTCGGAGGTCGCGGGTTCGATCCCCGCTCGGGGCCAACATTTATGTGCATTGAACATGTCTGTTGGCTTCGCGTCTGGGTGTTTAATATTTATTTAAGTATGTTTATCAGTTATTCAGTACCAATATTACTATAGGCCCTGCCATTGTCTTGTATTCACAATGTCCAAATCTTAAATTGTCAAAATATCAAATTGTCCAATTAGCAATTTTTTTACATTTTGAGGCTGCTGGACATTTTGCGAATTTCTTCAGTAAAAATGCAATTTTTGTATTGCAACTTCTGCGTTGCGAATTCGCATCTATTCGCATCGCAGTTTTGTGTGCATGCCCAAAGTGGTATCAATTTACTGTTGATAACCAAGGGAGGGATGTGTTTTTGTGCATGGTCTCTGAAGCAGAGCCATATAACTAAAATGTATAAAATATAGACTTAAAAACTAAATTATTATTTATTTATTTATTATTAAATTATTATTATTACCAATGAGTTTTTCAAAACTTACGTACATATTTATCACTAGCTCGACGGTGAAGGAAAACATCGTGAGGAAACCCGCAGGTCTCAGAATTAATTCTGAGGCATGTGTAAATAGACCCGGTCCGGCGATGGGCTCACCACCTATCACGTTCAGGGGTCCAATGTATCTCGTGAAATGTGGGTATATCCAGTAATGGAATACCTCTGCCTACCCCCTCGGGGATGAAAGGCGTGAGATTATTTATTTTTATTTTATAAACTAAATTATTTGACATTGGCAAAATGAAAAAAAACCTCTTGCAGTACTGAAGAATCTACAGGCTCTAGGCGAGTTGGACCCATCGGACTTAGACGAGAGCCAGCCGAAGCACCGGATTTGTATGAACACTGAATGTCCGGAGTACAAGGGGGAAGGGCGATGCGGGCACGCAGAAGAAGACGGGGACAAGGTTAGTGTCATACATTTTGACGGGCCTGTTGGCTCCGTTGGTATTGACCCTGCCTTCTGAGTCAGAGGTCGCGGGTTCGATCCCCGCTCGGGGACAACATTTCTTTTATTTATATATTTTTTTAATTTTATTTTTTTTCGGAACACCTACAGCTAGATTACAAAATCTAACTATCACCTAAAATAAATCAACGGAGCCATTTACAAGTGTTCGCTGTTGTGTGTTGTGTGCATGAACATGTATGTTGGCTTCGTGTCTAACATTTAATAATAATAATGATTTGGGGGTTCAATATTTATTTAAGTATGTTTAGTACACATAGCACAGGCTCTGCCTCGTTTGGGACTAAATAACCGTGTGTGAATTGTGTCTTTGTCCTGTTTTTTTCGATAAAAACCACAAAGATAATGACGTATAGGCAAACACAGCACTATCACACCTTACCACCACACAGCACTATCTTACTTTTTAAAATCATTATGTCACATATTGCATAATTTTATTGGTGTACAATGTTGTTACGTACCCGTCATCATTAAAGTAAAGAATTAAATTAAAGGTATAAAAAACATTTTAGAGAGTAAAACCTTCGCCAACTATAATGCAGTTTGGCGATACCTAATTATAATGTTATTTGTTGTACTCTATATATATATATAATCTATAATAATATAATCTCACGCCTTTTTTATCTCCGAGGGGGTAGGCAAAGGAATACCTCACGCCTTTTTTATCCCCGAGGGGGTAAGCAGAGGAATACCTCACGCCTTTTTTATCCCCGAGGGGGTAGGCAGAGGAATACCACTGCCCCCTGGGCATGAGAATCAAAAAAGGCGTGAGATTATATTATTATAGATTATATATATAGAGTGAATGGAATACCATTACTGGATATACCCACATTTCACGAGATACATTGGACCCCTAAACGTGATAGGTGGTGAGCCCATCGCCGGACCGGGTCTGTTTACACATGTCCCAGAATTGATTCTGAGACCTGCGGGTTTCAGTTTGTACTCTGTGGAAATCAATAAATAATAACCGTACGTCCAGGAGGAGCGAGCGAGCGAGTCGAGCGAGCTCTCTGACTCGGACATAGAGTATCTGACGGCGGCAGTGAAGCGCCGAAAGGTGTCCATCGGCGAGGATCGGAGTCCAGGCAAGAGAGGCCCCAAGGCCAGGCTCGAGCTCAGGGCGGATGCCGACGCAGAGGCACTGCTCGCTGCTGTCGACGAGCAGCTCGAGAAGCTCGACGAGCGGCTCGTCAAGCTGCTCGCCTGGCAGAGGCTTCAGCAGGTGGGGGGCGGATTTGTTCACTACTAGCTGTATCACCTGAATACCGGGATAAGATATGTTACTCCTTGCTTGATAATGTGGTTACGACTTAAAAAAAGGAGTTTGGTTGTGGAGTGGAGGAGTGTGGTTTGTTCAATTCGACTGAATGTCTTTTTTTATGTTTGTTACCTCAGAACTTGCGCCTGGGTGAACCGATTTTGATGATTATTTTTTTATTTGAAAGCTGGTGCTTCTCGTGTGGTTTCAATTTGGCCCAGTTCTGAACATGGCGTCCATGATTTCTCATGGACGCCATGTTCAGAACTGGGCCAAATTTAATAATCATTTGGTTTTCACCAAATGATTATTAAATTTGCATTGAATATTAGTCCAGGCAATGAAGCGGATTTTTGTATGAAGACCCCAACATTAATTCCTAAGTCGATGAAACTTTGCAGGATTGTAGTATAGTATGAGACAATACTTATTATTGGTATTTTTACTGAAATACTTACTTATTTGATATCTTTGTTGGGTGGGAAAAATGCTCAGTCAACATTTTCCTTCGCCAGCAATATTCATGTGTGTTAAGGTACTTATGCGAAATATCCAAAAAAATCTCTGGTAGAAACAACAAAACTCAGACATATATGTTTTTTAATGTACCTTGCACGGGAAAATTGGTCAGTCCATTTTTTTAACTGGAATTTAATAGTCGCTGCGGACTTACAATAGGAAAATAAAAAAAAAACCGTCTCGGTATATTATTTTCAGAAATTATCAAATTATCAACCACAAAAAAAAATTTTTTTTTATTGGTTTTGGTAAGCATATTTTTTTGGATTTTTTTACCCGTGACTCCAGACTACATTTTAAGGACACGAGAGAAATAAAATTTGACGGAGCAATTTTCCCTGCGAAATAACGGACCATAATAGGTATTTTGTCCCGTAAGTAATAGTTCTGTTTGGAAAAAGTTTTGGATTTTTATCATGTACCACATAATGATGTAATTAAGTCATCTAGTAAAACAATTTTTGACTAAGGAATTACTCCGTCGAATTTATTAGGCTATTTGTACTTTTAGGTATAAAAACCTAACTTCGCCATTGTTTTTTTTTTGGATTTTTTTATGCAAGTATTGTCTCATCCTATACTACAATCCTGCAAAATTTCATCGACTGAGAAATTAATGTTGGGGTCCACTACCTTTATTGCCTAGACTATATGTGCGCGACAAATGGACGAATAACTCAATATCACGCCAACTGATTTCGATGATTCTTTTTTTTAACCGACTTAAAAAATAGAGTTAGTATTATTCGTTGAAGTTGGTTTCTTACTCTTTAGAGTTCTATATTGTGTCTTGGGCATAGTCGGTCGCCACTGGGAGTGCTCAATTTACAGCTTACAGCGAACTAGTTCGTTTTTAGGGTTCCGTACCTCAAAAGGAAAAAACGGAACCCTTATAGGATCACTTTGTTGTCCGTCTGTCCGTCCGTCTGTCAAGACCCTTTTTCTCAGGAACGCGTGGAGGTATGAAGCTGAAATTTATATCAATTACTCAGGTCTACTGTCCCTTGAAGCTGTGAAAAAATGAAACTTCTAAGCCAACGCAACCAAAAGATACAGCCGTTTATGCCGCAAATTTTCGACACTTGCAAGGGAATCAAAACCTACAGGGTGCTTCCCGTGAACTCAGAATCTTGAAATTTGGTACGAAGCAACGTCTTATAGCATAGATAAAGGAAAAATTACGAAAACCATAAATTTGCAAGGTTGTACGGAACCCTCGGTGCGCGAGTCCGACTCGCACTTGGCCGGTTTTTTTTAATTTATTTTAATTTTTAGTGGAGATAATTAAAAAAGGAAATGTTTTTCAAATTATTATTGTGAAAAACTATATAATACAAGCCTATATGTATAACCCAATAAAATAAAACACAATTGATTTTTTATTTTTACGGTGCCCATTGGAACCGCGCGGTGCTTGACGAATTAATAAGAAACTCAAGCGGTAAGACTAAAAATAAGATAACTAGAAGAGCGCTACCCAAGACCAGTGCTTTACCCAACTTTGATAGTATACAGGAAGAATTTTTCAAGTGGGCGTGAATGGCTAAATCAGAAACTGAGGAATATCGAAAAGTACTCAAAGGAGTCTCTAGCCCGATTTCGATGAAAACTAAAACTTCAAAGAGAAAAATCCACAAAAATCCAAAGATGCAGTTTTAGTTTTCATCGAAATCGGGCCCGAGACTCCTTTGAGTACTTTTCGCTATTCCTCATAGTTTCTGATTTAGCCATTCACGCCCACTTGAAAAATTCACCCTGTATAGTGATTTGTCGTGTCCTGCGTCGTAGGTGCTGGCCGGGTCCCAGTGGTCGGGCCCGTGGCGGCTTTGGCCCCTCTCGGCGGCCGCGGAGGCCTTGGTCACTCGCAGCGTGGACCGCCAGAGGCTGCAGCGGTTCGGCTTCCGCCACGTGGCTCTGCCCAGCGAGCTGCTCGACAGGGACGAGAGGGACCGCATCGCCAGGTACAGTGCGCCCGTCTTGACTTGGCGGCTTTGGCCCCTCTCGGCGGCCGCGGAGGCCTTGGTCACTCGCAGCGTGGACCGCCAGAGGCTGCAGCGGTTCGGCTTCCGCCACGTGGCTCTGCCCAGCGAGCTGCTCGACAGGGACGAGAGGGACCGCATCGCCAGGTACAGTGCGCCCGTCTTGACTTGGCGGCTTTGGCCCCTCTCGGCGGCCGCGGAGGCCTTGGTCACTCGCAGCGTGGACCGCCAGAGGCTGCAGCGGTTCGGCTTCCGCCACGTGGCTCTGCCCAGCGAGCTGCTCGACAGGGACGAGAGGGACCGCATCGCCAGGTACAGTGCGCCCGTCTTGACTTGGCGGCTTTGGCCCCTCTCGGCGGCCGCGGAGGCCTTGGTCACTCGCAGCGTGGACCGCCAGAGGCTGCAGCGGTTCGGCTTCCGCCACGTGGCTCTGCCCAGCGAGCTGCTCGACAGGGACGAGAGGGACCGCATCGCCAGGTACAGTGCGCCCGTCTTGACTTGGCGGCTTTGGCCCCTCTCGGCGGCCGCGGAGGCCTTGGTCACTCGCAGCGTGGACCGCCAGAGGCTGCAGCGGTTCGGCTTCCGCCACGTGGCTCTGCCCAGCGAGCTGCTCGACAGGGACGAGAGGGACCGCATCGCCAGGTACAGTGCGCCCGTCTTGACTTGGCGGCTTTGGCCCCTCTCGGCGGCCGCGGAGGCCTTGGTCACTCGCAGCGTGGACCGCCAGAGGCTGCAGCGGTTCGGCTTCCGCCACGTGGCTCTGCCCAGCGAGCTGCTCGACAGGGACGAGAGGGACCGCATCGCCAGGTACAGTGCGCCCGTCTTGACTTGGCGGCTTTGGCCCCTCTCGGCGGCCGCGGAGGCCTTGGTCACTCGCAGCGTGGACCGCCAGAGGCTGCAGCGGTTCGGCTTCCGCCACGTGGCTCTGCCCAGCGAGCTGCTCGACAGGGACGAGAGGGACCGCATCGCCAGGTACAGTGCGCCCGTCTTGACTTGGCGGCTTTGGCCCCTCTCGGCGGCCGCGGAGGCCTTGGTCACTCGCAGCGTGGACCGCCAGAGGCTGCAGCGGTTCGGCTTCCGCCACGTGGCTCTGCCCAGCGAGCTGCTCGACAGGGACGAGAGGGACCGCATCGCCAGGTACAGTGCGCCCGTCTTGACTTGGCGGCTTTGGCCCCTCTCGGCGGCCGCGGAGGCCTTGGTCACTCGCAGCGTGGACCGCCAGAGGCTGCAGCGGTTCGGCTTCCGCCACGTGGCTCTGCCCAGCGAGCTGCTCGACAGGGACGAGAGGGACCGCATCGCCAGGTACAGTGCGCCCGTCTTGACTTGGCGGCTTTGGCCCCTCTCGGCGGCCGCGGAGGCCTTGGTCACTCGCAGCGTGGACCGCCAGAGGCTGCAGCGGTTCGGCTTCCGCCACGTGGCTCTGCCCAGCGAGCTGCTCGACAGGGACGAGAGGGACCGCATCGCCAGGTACAGTGCGCCCGTCTTGACTTGGCGGCTTTGGCCCCTCTCGGCGGCCGCGGAGGCCTTGGTCACTCGCAGCGTGGACCGCCAGAGGCTGCAGCGGTTCGGCTTCCGCCACGTGGCTCTGCCCAGCGAGCTGCTCGACAGGGACGAGAGGGACCGCATCGCCAGGTACAGTGCGCCCGTCTTGACTTGGCGGCTTTGGCCCCTCTCGGCGGCCGCGGAGGCCTTGGTCACTCGCAGCGTGGACCGCCAGAGGCTGCAGCGGTTCGGCTTCCGCCACGTGGCTCTGCCCAGCGAGCTGCTCGACAGGGACGAGAGGGACCGCATCGCCAGGTACAGTGCGCCCGTCTTGACTTGGCGGCTTTGGCCCCTCTCGGCGGCCGCGGAGGCCTTGGTCACTCGCAGCGTGGACCGCCAGAGGCTGCAGCGGTTCGGCTTCCGCCACGTGGCTCTGCCCAGCGAGCTGCTCGACAGGGACGAGAGGGACCGCATCGCCAGGTACAGTGCGCCCGTCTTGACTTGGCGGCTTTGGCCCCTCTCGGCGGCCGCGGAGGCCTTGGTCACTCGCAGCGTGGACCGCCAGAGGCTGCAGCGGTTCGGCTTCCGCCACGTGGCTCTGCCCAGCGAGCTGCTCGACAGGGACGAGAGGGACCGCATCGCCAGGTACAGTGCGCCCGTCTTGACTTGGCGGCTTTGGCCCCTCTCGGCGGCCGCGGAGGCCTTGGTCACTCGCAGCGTGGACCGCCAGAGGCTGCAGCGGTTCGGCTTCCGCCACGTGGCTCTGCCCAGCGAGCTGCTCGACAGGGACGAGAGGGACCGCATCGCCAGGTACAGTGCGCCCGTCTTGACTTGGCGGCTTTGGCCCCTCTCGGCGGCCGCGGAGGCCTTGGTCACTCGCAGCGTGGACCGCCAGAGGCTGCAGCGGTTCGGCTTCCGCCACGTGGCTCTGCCCAGCGAGCTGCTCGACAGGGACGAGAGGGACCGCATCGCCAGGTACAGTGCGCCCGTCTTGACTTGGCGGTTCTGATGTTGCGCAAGCGAGCTGCTCGACAGGGACGAGAGGGACCGCATCGCCAGGTACAGTGCGCCCGTCTTGACTTGGCGGCTTTGGCCCCTCTCGGCGGCCGCGGAGGCCTTGGTCACTCGCAGCGTGGACCGCCAGAGGCTGCAGCGGTTCGGCTTCCGCCACGTGGCTCTGCCCAGCGAGCTGCTCGACAGGGACGAGAGGGACCGCATCGCCAGGTACAGTGCGCCCGTCTTGACTTGGCGGCTTTGGCCCCTCTCGGCGGCCGCGGAGGCCTTGGTCACTCGCAGCGTGGACCGCCAGAGGCTGCAGCGGTTCGGCTTCCGCCACGTGGCTCTGCCCAGCGAGCTGCTCGACAGGGACGAGAGGGACCGCATCGCCAGGTACAGTGCGCCCGTCTTGACTTGGCGGCTCTGATGTTGCGCAAGCGAGCTGCTCGACAGGGACGAGAGGGACCGCATCGCCAGGTACAGTGCGCCCGTCTTGACTTGGCGGCTCTGATGTTGCGCAAGCGAGCTGCTCGACAGGGACGAGAGGGACCGCATCGCCAGGTACTGTGCGCCCGTCTTGACTTGGCAGCTCTGATGTTCTCATTCAAACGCAGTTCTTTATCGGGCGTTGCGAAAGGAGGCTAGACGGAAAAAATTAAGACTAAAAGTTGTAACGACCGACACTTGCTATTTTCCTCGCTTTGTCCCCTCTATGCCTTATTATACTTTAATCTCTTTGGTCCACCCAGTCAAAAGTTCTGAGGTAACATAAAAAACAACAGACGAATTGATAACCTCCTCCTTTTTGAAGTCGGCTAAAAAAAGAATCATCCAAAACTACAGAGAATACAAATATTTCCTCTTTATAATAAAAACCGCAAACATACAATGTTATTAAGTTGTGATTGTTATAGGGCGGTGTGGGGCTTGGGGCAGCGCGAGCCGGGCCTGTCCTCGGCCAGGCCTCCGTCCCCGGGGCACTCGCTCAGCGACGCCGCGGTCAAGGCCACGCTGTGCGCAGTGCAGAGGCCAGCCAGGTGAGGAACTAGTGTGCCTCTCACGTTCATAACCTGTTCCCATGGAAAACTATAGCCCATGTTACGCTCAGAAATGTAAGCTTTGCTTTTATTAAAGAATTTGTGGCGGAATGCCACTTAATGTAGTAACCATGAAATGGCTCCGGTAAAAACTATAAACTGTTTTAGTCAAAGAGATTTAAATATAATAGGGCATAGAGAAGACAAAGCGAGGAAAATTTGAAGTCAAAAGTTATTCCAAGTGGAATAAGTCTAGTACAATTTCGACCGAATGACAGCTCGCGTTCATACTAACCGACATGACAAGGACATGACGCTTAGGCTTCAAAGTTTTGTATGAAAATATTCCCAATGCCCCCTCTATGCCCTATTTAAATCTCTTTGGTTTTAGTTAAGTTGGTAACATTGTTTCGCTCTCTGCAATTTTGCTCTCGCACGCAACGATTCGCATAATCTTGTATCCGCAATAAAACTATATTCTAAGTAATTAGCAACTGTGCCCTTGTACCTTGCATACTGCATTAATAATATAAGGTGTTGTGTAGGTGTTGTGATATACCCGCGTTTCATTCGCCGGCACCCTTCAACACCTATAATAAAATTATGATGCAATCGAACTTTAGTTGTGTCTAACCAATTTTCTTAAATATCGATTAATAATAGCACGATTTCTATAGAAAGCACTAAATTCAGCTACTCTAATTAATTTTTGGGAAAAATTTAACACATTAAAAATAGCTGAAATCGAATAAGTATTCGATACTGAACAAACTAATTTCAGGAATTGCGCTTATTCTGTTACATATTGTATATGCGTAAAAATTTGTTTTGTAGCATATACTCGATCTCTAAACTTTTGCAGCCGGATCTCGTACTATAAGGCTATCACTGGTATAATGGGCCATTTATACGAGGCCATTCCACTAAGACAATCCACTAAGACTGCATACAAAAAAAACGTCAGGACAATGGAATGGATTGTCCTCACGTTTTTTTTGTATTCAGTCTTAGTGGAATGGCTTCGTATAAATGGCCCATAAATGAGGTTTCCCATAGGACCGGCCTGGGCGACGGCCTCGGTCGTCCGATCCCGATGCGCCTCTCGCGGCTGTGGGTGGGCGCCGACAGCGGATGCGACGCGATCCTCGACGCCAACAGCTGCCGATGCGTCTCGCCTAGGCACGCCGCCATCTTCCACGACGAGGTCAGCAATAGAGCATGCACTATTTTATTGTATATTCCTTATTCCTCATTCGGACAACAGGGTATGCTGCCGCTATCTTTCACGACGAGGTTAGCATACGAGCATGCACTATTTTATTGTATATTCCTTATTCCTCATTCGGACAACAGGGTATGCTGCCGCTATCTTCCACGACGAGGTCAGCATTCGAGCACAATATTTACACTGCACAGGCCTTATTCATCATTCAGCCAGTAGTATGCTAACACGCAGCCATCTTCCACGACGAGGTCAGCATTCGAGCACACACTATTTACACTGCACAGGCCTTATTCAACATTCAGCCAGTAGTATGCTAACACGCAGCCATCTTCCACGACGAGGTCAGCATTCGAGCACAATATTTACACTGCACAGGCCTTATTTATCATTCAGCCAGTAGTATGCTAACATGCAGCCATCTTCCACGACGAGGTCAGCATACGAGCACAATATTTACACTGCACAGGCCTTATTCATTATTCAGCCAGTAGTATGCTAACACGCAGCCATCTTCCACGACGAGGTCAGCATTCGAGCACACTATTTACACTGCACAGGCCTTATTCATCATTCAGCCAGTAGTATGCTAACACGCCGCCATCTTCCACGACGAGGTCAGCATTCGAGCACAATATTTACACTGCACAGGCCTTATTCATCATTCAGCCAGTAGTATGCTAACACGCCGCCATCTTCCACGACGAGGTCAGCATTCGAGCACAATATTTACACTGCACAGGCCTTATTCATCATTCAGCCGGTAGTATGCTAACACGCAGCCATCTTCCACGACGAGGTCAGCATTCTAGCACACTATTTACATTGCACAGGCCTTATTCATCATTCAGCCGGTAGTATGCTAACACGCAGCCATCTTCCACGACGAGGTCAGCATTCTAGCACACTATTTACACTGCACAGGCCTTATTCATCATTCAGCCGGTAGTATGCTAACACGCAGCCATCTTCCACGACGAGGTCAGCATTCTAGCACATATTTACACTGCACAGGCCTTATTCATCATTCAGCCGGTAGTATGCTAACACGCAGCCATCTTCCACGACGAGGTCAGCATTCGAGCACATATTTACACTGCACAGGCCTTATTCATCATTCAGCCAGTAGTATGCTAACACGCAGCCATCTTCCACGACGAGGTCAGCATTCGAGCACACACTATTTACACTGCACAGGCCTTATTCAACATTCAGCCAGTAGTATGCTAACACGCAGCCACCTTCCACGACGAGGTCAGCATTCGAGCACAATATTTACACTGCACAGGCCTTATTTATCATTCAGCCAGTAGTATGCTAACATGCAGCCATCTTCCACGACGAGGTCAGCATACGAGCACAATATTTACACTGCACAGGCCTTATTCATCATTCAGCCAGTAGTATGCTAACACGCAGCCATCTTCCACGACGAGGTCAGCATTCGAGCACACACTATTTACACTGCACAGGCCTTATTCAACATTCAGCCAGTAGTATGCTAACACGCAGCCATCTTCCACGACGAGGTCAGCATTCGAGCACAATATTTACACTGCACAGGCCTTATTCATCATTCAGCCAGTAGTATGCTAACACGCAGCCATCTTCCACGACGAGGTCAGCATTCGAGCACACACTATTTACACTGCACAGGCCTTATTCAACATTCAGCCAGTAGTATGCTAACACGCAGCCATCTTCCACGACGAGGTCAGCATTCGAGCACAATATTTACACTGCACAGGCCTTATTTATCATTCAGCCAGTAGTATGCTAACATGCAGCCATCTTCCACGACGAGGTCAGCATTCGAGCACATATTTACACTGCACAGGCCTTATTCATCATTCAGCCGGTAGTATGCTAACACGCAGCCATCTTCCACGACGAGGTCAGCATTCGAGCACACACTATTTACACTTCACAGGCCTTATTCAACATTCAGCCAGTAGTATGCTAACACGCAGCCATCTTCCACGACGAGGTCAGCATTCGAGCACACTATTTACACTGCACAGGCCTTATTCATCATTCAGCCGGTAGTATGCTAACACGCAGCCATCTTCCACGACGAGGTCAGCATTCGAGCACACTATTTACACTGCACAGGCCTTATTCATCATTCAGCCGGTAGTATGCTAACACGCAGCCATCTTCCACGACGAGGTCAGCATTCGAGCACACTATTTACACTGCACAGGCCTTATTCATCATTCAGCCGGTAGTATGCTAACACGCAGCCATCTTCCACGACGAGGTCAGCATTCGAGCACACTATTTACACTGCACAGGCCTTATTCATCATTCAGCCGGTAGTATGCTAACACGCAGCCATCTTCCACGACGAGGTCAGCATTCGAGCACACTATTTACACTGCACAGGCCTTATTCATCATTCAGCCGGTAGTATGCTAACACGCAGCCATCTTCCACGACGAGGTCAGCATTCGAGCACACTGCAATGTATAGGTAGGCACGCACGATAGATGCGACGTCAGTCTCGAATAAACCTGTTAATGAGTCGCCCGTGTTTCACTGTTCCCAATACTTTAATGGCTGACGAGATAAAAATTTAGTACCTACATGTGATGTGCATAATTATCGCGTGCAAATTAATATTTAATATTGTGTTAATATGTCAATCGGGAAGATTAATGAGTTCAATGTGCATAATGGAAATTGGACTTTGTATATTGAGCGGGTGGAAATGTATTTTAAAGTGAACGAAGTGAAGAAAGAGCTGTGGCTACCAACACTAATCGCAGCGATCGGAGATGAGGCTTACGAGCTCTTGAGTAATTTAACTAGCCCTAATAAACCTGGCGATAAAACATATGAGGTAGTTGTGAAAACGTTGTGTGATCATCTCCAACCCAAGCCATCCGTTATGGCGGAACGTTTTCGTTTTAGACAAAGAAGACAGCATAACGGGGAAACTATTTCACAATATATCACGGAACTGAAACGTTTATCGAAAGATTGCGATTTTGGAAATACATTGGAGGACAATTTACGGGACCAACTGGTTTGTTGTTTGAGGAGCGATGTTATCAGGCAAAGGTTATTCGCAGAAGACAATTTGAACTACTCTAAAGCTGTGAGATTGGCGAGTGCACTTGAGGCGGCGGAGAGGGACGCAGCCGCGGTGGAGCCGGCCGGCGTTCGCGGATGTGAGCC
The DNA here is from genome assembly GCA_963855545.1 of Ethmia dodecea. Taxonomy (NCBI): domain Eukaryota; kingdom Metazoa; phylum Arthropoda; class Insecta; order Lepidoptera; family Depressariidae; genus Ethmia; species Ethmia dodecea. The sequence continues at coordinate 1,204,652 of OY979453.1, forward strand.
CAGCGGCGGGATCGGCGGTGAGGTCGGCGTGGTACATGCGCTGACGGCATCCACGGCGGGAAAGCGTGGCCGTAGCCGCGGTAAAGGTGCACCAACTAATTATGACGCTGGATATGGCAGGACATGCAAGGTTTGCGGAGGCCAGAATCATCAAGAGGAGGAATGTCGCTATAAAAAATACATTTGTGGGAAATGTAAACAGAGTGGCCATCTCAGACGGGTCTGCCCGATTAGGGCAGTGTCAACACCTGGAAAGGAAGGCGCCGGGCGCAGAGTTTATCATGTGGAAGCGGCCACGGACGCTTCGACTTCGTCACGTGGCATGAGCGGGTCGGCACATGAGGAGGACGAACCGCCGCTGTCGGACGATAGTGGATCGGATTACGTGGAAGATTTTCATCAACTCTGTTTAAACGGCTATAAGCCGGTGAGTCTAATAATGAATATTGATAATGTGGATCTAGGTATGGAAATTGATACAGGTTCAGTAGTATCATGTATAAGTAAAAATACATTTGATAAATATTTTAACTTTAGAGATTTACAAGAGTGTGATTTGAGGTTGAAATTTTACGATGGTAGTAAAATTAAACCGCTGGGGGTGATCAAACCATTAGTGAGATATGGAACAATAGCCAAAACCTTGGATTTATTTGTAATTGATGGCGGATCCACATCACTCTTAGGTAGACAATGGCTGTCAGAGCTAGACATTAAGATACCAAATTTTCATTGTGAATTAGGGGATTTAGCTTGTGATCAATTTAATGGTAATAATTTATCCGATTTACTCGACAGGTATAAGGAACTGTTTTCGGATGGACTCGGGCGGTTTACGGGCGGCCGGGCACGGCTACACATCCGTGACGTGACGTGACGTGGCAGTGCCGGTGTACTGCCGCGCGCGACCACTGCCTTATGCGCTCAAGGAGCAGGTGGATGCGGAACTAGATGCTATGCTTCGGGAAGGTGTTATCGAGCCGGTGCAGACGTCGGACTGGGCAACCCCTTTAGTACCAGTGCGTAAGGCTGATGGTGGGCTCCGCATTTGTGCTGATTACAAGGTGACACTAAATCCAGTCTTAATTGTCGATAGATATCCCCTGCCACGGATCAATGACCTTTTGGTTAGGTTGAGCGGAGCTAAAATATTTTCTAAGATTGACCATTCACAAGCGTATAATCAGATTGAATTGGAGGATGAGCAAAACTTAACCGTTATTAATATGCATAAGGGCTTGTTTAAGTATAAGCGTCTTGTTTTTGGATTGTCTTCTAGCCCAGGAATTTTTCAGCGTATAATGTCCAATCTTTTAAATGATATCCCAGAAGTAGAAGTTTTTCTTGATGATATAATAATAGGATCCACCAACATTATTAAACACATGGAAACGTTAGAAAAAGTTTTGAGTCGATTACAGAGTCACGGAATGAAACTTAAGAAAAACAAATGTTTTTTTATGCTTACGGAAGTAAAATATTTAGGATATATAATATCAAAAGATGGCGTTAAAGTCGATACCGAGAAAGTACAGGCTATTAAAATGATTCCTCGTCCTAATAATATTTCAGATCTAAGATCATTTTTAAGAATGATTAATTTTTATGCAAAATTTGTTAAAAACATTAGCTCAATTTTAGCTCCACTATATCACCTATTAAAAAAGGGGGTCTCTTGGGAGTGGAACAATGAATGTGAACTTTCATTCAAAAAGATTAAAGCTATATTAATGAGTCCAGACGTTTTGGCCCATTATAATCCGATAAAACCATTGATATTGACTTGCGATGCTAGTGCCCGCGGAATAGGCGGCGTGCTTACGCAGCCGGACGGCGAAACCGGTTCCGAGCGCCCCATTGTGTATGTTTCGCGGACGTTACAAGATGCCGAGAAACATTACTCACAAATAGACAGGGAAGCATTGGCTATCATATATTGTTTAGAGAAACTGCATCAATATTTGTATGGAAGACGATTCATTTTAAGGACTGATCATAAACCGTTAGTTAGCATTTTTGGACCAAAGAACGGAATACCAGCCATGGCGGCTAGCCGTTTACAACGTTGGGCCACTAAACTGTCTGCTTACTCATATGATATTGAATATGTAAATACTAAGCAAAACCGTGCAGACGGGTTGTCTAGATTGCCGGTACCGTGTAAAAATGCGAACAGGTTGTTGTTACCAGAACAAACATATTTACATTTCGCTCAAAACGCAATGTTATTAGACTATAATGAAGTTAAGAAGCAGACGGAACGTGACCCAATGTTGGGAAGGGTGATAAGTTTTATTCGAGACTCCTGGCCAATAGAAAATGACAATTCTGCACTTCAACCGTTTTTCAATCGAAGGAATGAATTATATGAGGAGCTGGGATGCATCATGTGGGGGCACCGAGTTGTAATTCCGGAAAAATGCAGAAACGAGGTTTTGAAGGAACTGCATGAGCCCCATATGGGCATAGTTAAAACCAAATCAATAGCTCGGAGCTATGTTTGGTGGCCAGGAATCGATGAAGCTATTGAAAGTACTTGCCGCGCATGTAAGGTGTGTGCAGTGGACGCGGACGCGCCGCCACGCCACTCATTGACGCCGTGGCCATGGCCGGCTCGCCCGTGGTCTCGCGTACATTTAGATTTTTTAGGCCCAATCGGAGGTAGAATATTTTTAATTGTGGTTGACGCGCGAACTAAATGGATAGAAGTATGTCAGGTACCAAGTACAGCGGCCAGTCACACAAGCAAAAGACTAAGCGATATTTTTGCGAGATGGGGTTACCCTAAGCAAATAGTGTCAGATAATGGACCTCCCTTCACAAGTATTGAGTTTTCCTATTTTTTAAAATCGAAAGGTATTAAACATTTGTTTTCGGCACCCTACCATCCCGCCTCAAATGGGGCCGCAGAAAATGCGGTTCGCACAATTAAGAGGGTAATTAAAAAAGCAATGCAGCAGGGTTTCGACGTTCAACATTCTATAGACCTATTTTTACTTCATTATCGAAACACCGAACATTGTACAACGGGTGAAAGTCCGGCGGTGCTTATGATTGGTAGGAGATTGCGAACAAAGTTAGACATCCTTAGACCAGATAGGGAAGATAGGGTAGGGAAAGTACAATTTAAACAGAAGGAAGAAGGTCCCAGGGGGGAGCGGGTATTAAAGCCGGGAGATGAGATATGGCTGCGTCATTATGGTGGCAGGGATAAATGGTTACCTGGACAGGTCACGGAACGTTTAGGTGTCACCGACTATCGCGTCACAGACAGCATGGGTAGGGATGCACATAGGCACATAGACCAATTAAAACATAGGACGCGGAGCTCACTCATCTGTCCTTCACCGTTATCAGAATCGCTTTCGGAATCTGTACCCGTGATAAGCCCGTGTCTCAGTCCAGACGGTACTAGTAGGTCAGACTCAGAAACGTCACAAGCGTTATCTGAAGCGGAGTTCTCGACTCCAGAGCCGCAGCCGCGGTGGACCAGAGCAGTGGCCGACGGGTCGCTCCCACATTTTTCTAATTCGTCGCCGAGAGCTACTGCCCCGCAGCCCCTGCCGCCCGGGATACCGACCCGGGTCCAGCCAGTACGGAGATGTCGATTGGAGAACCCTCCAAAGTATAAATTCTAATTATCTTAGCTTAATTAGCATAGCTTGTTGATTGTATTTAAGTTGTTATAGTGTAAGTTTCTTGTTATTTTATATAACTGTTAATTAAGGGTGGAGGTATGCAATGTATAGGTAGGCACGCACGATAGATGCGACGTCAGTCTCGAATAAACCTGTTAATGAGTCGCCCGTGTTTCACTGTCCCCAATACTTTACACACTATTTACACTGCACAGGCCTTATTCATCATTCAGCCGGTAGTATGCTAACACGCCGCCATCTTCCACATTCGAGCACGCACTATTTTATTTTATACTAGCGACCCGCAGTGAGCAGTGATAGCCCGGACGGTTAAAGAGCCGGCCGAAAATCAGTGAGGCTCGGGTTCGAATCCTAGCATGTACCAATGACTTTTTCAAAAACTTACGTACATATTTATCATTAGCTCGACGGTGAAGGAAAACATCGTGAGGAAATTAATTCTGAGACATGTGTAAACAGACCCGGTCCGGCGATGGGCTCACCTATCACGTTTAGGGGTCTAATATATCTCGTGAAATGTGGGTATATCCAGTAATGGGATACCTCTGCCTACCCCCTCGGGGATAAAAAAGGCGTGAGATTATATTATTATAGCCGCCCGGCTTCGCACGGGTGCAATATTATTACTAAAACCTTCCTCTTTAATCACTCTATCTATTAAAAAAAGCATAGATCTAAGCATACATAGAGACAGATAGACGGGAAGCGACTTTGTTTTATACTATGTAGTGATGATGCAAAATACTTATTTTGTATTTGGTATTTAAATATTTTTTTACTTTTCCTCCAAATTATTTCTGCTTTTGTTGACTCTTTGAGTATTAAACCAACAGGAGATGTCACGCGCACTAGTTTCTTTGTAAAAAAGTCTGCCAATTTTTGCGCGGGGGACGAGGAAACAAACACAAATAATGTTAAAACAAAAGCATTTTTTGACAAAACAATTAAACACTAGTTTGAACTAGGTGCACACAAATACATTCACCAATACAAGCAATCCGTGAACTCAAACAAACTAGTTGTATTTAACCGGTATGCTCATTGACCGACACGTTTTTTTGGCAGAGGGGAACGCCTGTCAGTGGCGTCTCCGGTTGGTTTAATACTCAAAGTGTTGACTACAAGATAAATGGCTTTAAGTTCGCCATGAAATAAAATAAATGAGTTCGCTTTGTGTAGGTGACTCAGCACTTCGAGCTGATCAACTACTCGGAGTGGGGATCTCGCGTGAACGGCGTTCTGTTCGCGTGCGACATGTCGCGCGACGCGGCGACAAGCGACGCCGCGGAATCAGAACGAACGCCGCCGGAGAGGGCCGTGCAGAACATCGCTAGGCGCCGTATGCCGCCGCCGCTCAAGTTAGTGTACTTAGTTTTACTTATTAACTGGCATTTCCCGTTCCCGTGGAAATATGGGATCGAATATAGCCTGTGTTATTTAGGGATATTGTATCTTTCCAGTGCTGAAAGAATTTTTTAAATCAATGTAGTGGTTTAGGCGTGAAAGCGTAACAAACGAACAAAACAAATATTTAGGATCTCTGCTCTTGCTAGCTAGTCGAATAAAATCTAAAAAGGAAATACATATTTGTATTGTTGTAGGTTTGTAACTAATAAACACAAAAAATACCGGAACAATTTTAAAAATTCTTTCACCTATGGAAAGCTTCATTTTCTGGGAGTAACATGGGCTACTATTTTCCCACGGGAACGCCACTTACGCATCGCGAACATCTAATATATTACATACTAGCTGTTCCGCGCGGTTTCACCCGCGTAGTTCCCGTTCCCGTGGGAATACGGGAATAAAATATAGCCTATGTTATTCAGTGATAATGTAGCTTTCCATTGGTGAAAGAATTTTTAAAATCGGTCCAGTAGTTTTTGAGATTCGTAACAAACACAAACGTTACAAAAATACAAATCTTTCCTCTTTACAATATTAATTTATTTATTGGGTCAATTATTCACCGTACCTCCCCAGACTGAACGGGTCGTTAAAGAAGAGCGTCCGCTCGCCCACGGCGTGTAACTGCATCCCGCCCCCTCCTGGCGCGGCCTGGGAAGGATCCGCAATCGTGACCCACGGGGCCTTGCTCCAGTTCGGCTGCCAAATGTTCGTGTTCAGCGTAGTGGGGGGACCTCCCGCTGAAGCTGAAGTCTAGGCGTCTTTCTAAACGTGTAGCGACATCTATAGATTATACATAGAACTAATAATAATGATAATCTCGCGCCTTTTATCCCCGAGTAGGGTAGGAGGTATTCCATTTCGGATATACCCACTTTTAACAAGAATATTGGACCCCTAAACGTGATAGGTGGTGAGCCCATCGCCGGACCGGGTCTGTTTACAGATGTCTCAGAATTAATTCTGGGACCTGCGGGTTTCCTCACGATGTTTTCCTTCACCGTCGAGCTAGTGATCGCTAAAAGCGATAAGACCGCCTATTGTACTTGAGATAATGTTAGTATCCATATTGTGTTGTTTTCGGTGTACAATAAAGAGTTATTGTATTGTATTGTCGGTCAGTTGACTGCATGGTCTTGTGGAAAAAAAGTTTTTCAGGCTTTTGATGGGATTTTTTTGTCAATATCTAATATTTTTAATCAATATTAAATCTATTATTCACTTATTGATCTTCAATACTAAGTTATCTATGTAAAATTTTATTTCACTGCTTATTTCTGGTTTCGGTCTTTAATTTTAAAAGCTTCTGTGTGAAGTTGCGACTATTTTTTCTGGAGCGCACTTTAACAGTCGTGACCTTTCTATGTCAATAAGTTATTTCCATTTTTTTCTAGCATTTAAGAAAATGGAATGCCATTTCTCTAACCCCTCTATGTAGTGGCATAGATTTCTGTCGTCTCTGCTTTCCCTTTGCTTCATCTTCGCCAACTGCACTCAATGTACCAATATTCTTCTACTTATTGCTGGTTTACACACTGTTTAGTTCAGTTGGCTCAGTTTGAAGTGACCCTGCCTTCTGAGTCGGAGGTCGCGGGTTCGATCCCCGCTCGGGGCCAACATTTGTGTGCATGAACATATCTGTTGGCTTCGTGTCTGTTTAATATTTTTTAAGTATGTTTAACAGTCGTTTAGTACCCATAGTAAAGGCTCTGCCTAGTTTGGGACTGAATAACCGTGTGTAAATTGTGTCCCACAAATTATTATTGTTGCTTGCCCAATATCAGGTTCGGTATTAATCTACCCGTTTATAGAAGCAATATCCATCTGATCAACTCAACTAAGCAGTGTGTAAACCAGCCTTTAGGGTGCTAGTTTAGTTGGTAGTAAATTTATTTACTAAAGTATGTAAGACTAGGCTAGATCACAATATCAAAGTTAAATTTCGAGTAATCATTCATTAGAAAATGTAAACACATTTATAATTTGTATTGACATTTTAATTTCAAAAAGTGAAGCATTTTAGTGTTATTTTAGTACGAAATATCATAAAACCGTAATGTGTACTCATGAAAACGTTTTTCTTCATTAGAATATGAGCTTTTAATCAAACTATATTATTATTAGGTACAAATTGTGTTCGTGGCGAGCACTTTATGATACTAAATTTAAGGCCTCATAGGGTTCGATTCTGCATTACAGCGACTTAATTTATTTTAGTTTAGTCCTGTCTTTATTTTACCTCAAAAAAAGAAAAAGGATAGAAGATAACCTACCGAATTTAGTCCTGTCAGAGGCTGTATTTTAGTCGTGACTTATTTACTTATGCACTAAACACGTTATGAAATGCCTTAGTTGACAGGACTAATTTTAATTTGACAGGACTAAATATCACTCGTCTCTTTTCTTCTCTATGAGAAGGAAAATGACAGGACTAAACTATAATAAGTTTAGGCGCTGTAATGCAGAATCGAACCCAATGTTGACAACTTTTTTGACATAAAAACTCTTTGCTGAGATTTTAAAAGTACCGTTCGTTTTAAGACGGAGCATCTTGATAAACCGTGCGTTTTACTTTACACTTACCGCACTTGGGCGTAATGAGATAGAATACGATATTGAAATTGGTGAAATAAGATACCTTTTACGAGCAAATGTGTTATAAACACATTTATAATTTTAATTTCAAAAAGTAGTCTTATTTTAGTATGAAATATCATAAAACCGTAACATGTTTATTATTATTCAGTACATTTCCAATAACACATTTGCCTTTTGACATAACATGTTGTCGTATTATGACTTTCCAATATTTTCATACAGTTAAGTAATGGTTAAAATGGTATCTAATTTGATTTACCGTTAATCAGTAATGTATTTTATATTATAATGTAAAATTTTATTTACTCTTTTAATGTGTACTCATAAAAACCTTTTTCTTCATTAGAATATGAGCTTTTAATCAAACTATATTATTATTAGGTACAAATTGTGTTCGTGGCGAGCACTTTATGATACTAAATTTAAGGCCTCATAGGGTTCGATTCTGCATTACAGCGACTTAATTTATTTTAGTTTAGTCCTGTCTTTATTTTACCTCAAAAAAAGAAAAAGGATAGAAGATAACCTACCGAATTTAGTCCTGTCAGAGGCTGTATTTTAGTCGTGACTTATTTACTTATGCACTAAACACGTTATGAAATGCCTTAGTTGACAGGACTAATTTTAATTTGACAGGACTAAATATCACTCGTCTCTTTTCTTCTCTATGAGAAGGAAAATGACAGGACTAAACTATAATAAGTTTAGGCGCTGTAATGCAGAATCGAACCCAATGTTGACAACTTTTTTGACATAAAAACTCTTTGCTGAGATTTTAAAAGTACCGTTCGTTTTAAGACGGAGCATCTTGATAAACCGTGCGTTTTACTTTACACTTACCGCACTTGGGCGTAATGAGATAGAATACGATATTGAAATTGGTGAAATAAGATACCTTTTACGAGCAAATGTGTTATAAACACATTTATAATTTTAATTTCAAAAAGTAGTCTTATTTTAGTATGAAATATCATAAAACCGTAACATGTTTATTATTATTCAGTACATTTCCAATAACACATTTGCCTTTTGACATAACATGTTGTCGTATTTTGTCTTTCCAATATTTTCATACAGTTAATTAATGGTTAAAATGGTATCTAATTTGATTTACCGTTAATCAGTAATGTATTTTATATTATAATGTAAAATTTTATTTACTCTTTTAATGTGTACTCATAAAAACCTTTTTCTTCATTAGAATATGAGCTTTTAATCAAACTATATTATTATTAGGTACAAATTATGTTCGCAAATGATCCTGGCAGAGCATTTTATGACGTTAGTATACTAAATCTATGATTTTATGATACTAAATTTAAGGCCTCCATAATTAAGAAGCTGAATCGAATTCTAAATAGCTGAACATATTTAATACCTTTCAAAAGTACCTATATTTTTACATAATTTGTAGTCACTTAATGTTTTCTTTGGCATTATCTCTGTGTTTCTATCGCAAAATCATTCATCACTGTAGTAAGTAATATTAGGTTAATGTTTGTGGTAATAAAGATATTAGTAAGATTCAACACGTCTTTAATTTTAGCTGTTAATAAAAAGTAACCTGTCATTGACTTAGTTGTTAGTGACCCTGCATTCTGAGCCCAAGGTCGCGGGCTCGATTCCCGCTCGGGGCCAACATTTGTGTTCATGAACAGTTCTGTTGGCTTCGTGTCTGGGTGTTTCATTTTTATTTAAGTATGTCTATTAGTTATTTACTACCTAGTACATAGTAGAGGCTCAGCCTAGTTTGGGACTAAATTACCGTTGGTGTCCCACAATTTATTAATATTATTTCCCGGTCCTCCAGTTATTTATGCAAAAAATACATTGCTGCATGAAATAAAGATAACCCAGACTCTCGAGAAAGTAGGCTTAAGCTTTTGTAGCGGGTTTCTGACGTAATTAGTGCATGAAGATTGAATATATAAATGAATACGTCTTATCCGAGAAGCCGGCATAGATATTATCAAAGAGGTTGGAAGAAAATCATTCTCTTTCCAGAGAAACTTTTTCTCTAAACGTTTTTATTCCGGTTTTCAATATAATAGACGATAGGACCAAACCAATTAACTAAAAGAATAACATTTGAAAAAAATACATTTAATCATCACCATTTTGACAATCTTCAGGGTCCGGCTCTTCAAAGTCCCTAATCTTGACGTCTGCATCCTCCCCATACTGTATGATATTGTCTATGGTCAGCAGTATGTTATCAATGCTTTCTTCGTCCTTTATATTTAGCGGGTAGAAGCGAACTAAGCTGAAATTTTCTATGACTTCACCGATTGCTTGTGTTAATTTTGCATATTTTTCGTGCCATTTAGAATCTGCATTTCTCATGTCTGCTAGAAGTATGTGAGGATCAGGATCTAAGTAACTGAAATGAAAATTCATTTTTATGAGTCTCCGAAAGTCAAAGTCTAATCACGCTAAACTCGTCCATGAAGATTGGCTAAATGTAAACAGCAGCCCATCTCCACCGCGTTGCTGGTTGCAAATGCAGTCAAGTGCAGATGGAGCCTGACACATTGGACTTTGTAACGTTCTTATTGCAATCGCCTTAGAGGTCAGACTCGCCCTACAAGTGTAAGCTTCGTGTGTATCTTGACTGTAAAATACTGACGGGGAAGAAATCGTGGAGTCATTTATGATATTAAATTAGTTATCTTATAACTGTGTAGTATGACAGAAGAAAATGTAATGTAAAAATGACATAGCTAAAAATATATGAAAACCCTATTTCATAGTACGATCATGTTAATGAATGACACCATATTCAGACATCATAGTTATTCTAAAATAGTAGTGCTTATTGTTTTAGTAGCAATTTTATACTAACTTGTCAAGTTGATTTCTGGCCATTTTACTGAGAAGGTCCATCTTCGTTAGAATATTTACGTGTGGCAGCTCTAAGTTTACCATCACACTAAGTGCAGCCATTGTGCCTGAAATATAATAATTTATAAAATAGTTTCTTTTTGAAGGATTTTTTTGGAAGGAAGCGAGGCAGGCAACTGAAAAGGTGGGCGGACGATATTAAAAGAGTTGCCGGGCCACTGTGGCTACGTACTGCGAATAACAAGGAGAAATGGAAAGCCTTGGAAGAGGCCTTTGTGTCAAAGGACACGCCAGTAAGGAAAACCGAGGAAAACGAATGTGCAATTAATGATATTTTTCAATAATTCTTATAATTTTATATAAATTTTAATAGCAACAATATTCTGTAAATTTACTTATAATAAATATAATCTCACGCCTTCTATCCCCGAGGGGGTAGGCAGAGGTATTCCGTTATTGGATATACCCACATTTCACGAGATATATTGGACCCCTAAACATGATAGGTGGTGAGCCCATCGCCGGACCGGGTCTATTTACACATGTTTCAGAATTAATTCTGAGACCTGCGGGTTTCCTCACGATGTTTTCCTTCACCGTCGAGCTAGTGATAAATATGTACGTAAGTTTTTGAAAAACTCATTGGTACATGCCAGGATTCGAACCCGAGCCTCACTGATTTTCGGCCGGCTCTTTAACCGTTCGGGCTATCACTGCTCTTACATAAACTTAAGTTACTTATTTGGCTAATAAAGGCTTAAAGTAATATTTTTTTTAACGATGGCCTTACTCTTGCCCGAAGGCAAACACGCCTACGTGAGAGGAGCTTGCCCAGCCTTAAAGGTTGACGGGTTATAATGAACTTGGCAAATAATAAAAGACCTTGAAAAGCGCACAGAACAGTGTTAACAAAATTGCCAGAAACCAGCCAAGTGTGAGTCGGCCTCGGAAAAGAAGCGTTTCACACCACCACTCAATAAAAACACAAAAAGAAAACATGTTTCTTGTATCTGTATGTGCCCTTTAATTTTACTTAATTTTTGAAAACAATACACATTCTGTAAATATTTTAACTGACAGACAGACAGACGAACGGACTAGAGGCTTAGTAATAGGGTTCCGTTGGGCCCCTTTGGGTACGGAACCATAAAAACTAACAGCATCTAACCTAAAACTATTTAAGATTGTATATATATATATATAATCTCACGCCTTTCATCCCCGAGGGGGTAGGCAGAGGTATTCCATTACTGGATATACCCAAATTTCACGAGATATATTGGACCCCTAAACGTGATAGGTGGTGAGCCCATCGCCGGACCGGGTCTGTTTACACATGTCTCAGAATTAATTCTGAGACCTGCGGGTTTCCTCACGATGTTTTCCTTCACCGTCAAGCTAGTGATAAATATGTACGTAAGTTTTTGAAAAACTCATTGGTACATGCCAGGATTCGAACCCGAGCCTCACTGATTTGAACTGTCCGGGCTATCACTGCTCTTTAATTTAAGATTGTTATCATGTTTATTACCTGATAAAAACTTGGCCCCATCAACCATAAACTGTGAGTCTACGATGAAGACTACACATATCCTAAAATTCCACTTCTGCAGCTGGTCTACGAGATTTCTCATCACAGGCAGGTGCGTGTACAACTCGATCTGGCCCGGGCAGTCGAACAGGATGTAGTCGTCATCCACATCCCCAAGTTGTTCTTCCAGCCAATCACAGTTCTCGAGTAGAGTTCTGTTTGGACAAAATGTTTGATATATGGCAGTACACTTGAAATAGCATAAAACCTAGATGCTATCTTTTGTGTGTATCTATGACTATCGCTTCCGCTCAGTTTCAGCCGCGTTGTTCCCGTTCCCGTGGGAATACGGGAATAAAATATAGCCTATGTTACTCAGGCAATAACTTATTACATTAGTTATAATGTTTTTGATATGAGGATAATGTTACTCAGGGATATTGTAGCTTTCCATTGGTGAAAGAATTTTTAAAATTATTCCAGTAGTTTTTGAGTTTATTCATTACAAACATATCTAATAAAATTTTAATATAGGTACATACTTTTCAATGTATTTTTCAGACCCTTTATCGTAACGTAACAGGTGGCGAACCTGACTGAGGTGCGACAAAAGCCTACCTGCAAACTTCCTATTAAACTATCACACACAAGTTTCTGGAAACTTATTGGTGCTTGCCTTTGGCTAATAATGCTTTCTAACATTTCAATTACGATTAGGCGCACAATGCCACATTCGCAAAATGTCACATTGACGCAAAATGCCACATTCGCAAAATGACACACCAGCAAAATGCCACATTAGCAAAATACCACAAAGTAAAATGCCACACTAACAAAGTGCCATATTATCAAAGCAGAAAGATTCAAAATAAAAAAATCATTAGAGAATCTGACATTATGAGAAAATGGCATTTTGCTAATGTGATGTTTCGCTAATGTGGCATTTTGCGATGTGGTGTTTTGAGAATGTGACAATTTGAGATTGTGACATTTTGCGAAATTCCAATGTGCCATTTTGCGAATGTGACATTATGCACCTGATCCTTCAATTATTCAACTTACTCTATACAAAACACAAGTCCTCCGTTTGGCCCAAACTGAAGCTCCTCATCCTCCATGGCATCATCTAAGTGGATTAGCTCCCGGATGTCCACCAGCGGCTCATAGTCGAAGTGTTCGGCAGCTGGATCTAGATTCACTACCTCAATGATACGCTTCGCATCTGTTGCATGTTTTACAATTGTTGAGCAGTATGTTGACTGGAAGAATGTGTAAGAATTTAAATCTTTTGCAATAGAGACTTGCTAAATTCAGTAAATCTCTGTATGTACGAGCCCCTAAAATCTACAACTCTATCCTGGACAGAGTTGGAAAAAAAACCTGTTTTTTTTAAAAAGAACAAAACATTGTGTTTCTTTTTTGTCAAAAAAAAAACATGTTTTAATAATTTTTTATATAATGTTGAAATTGACATGTTTTAATCACGTTTTAAACATAGATTAAAACACTTCTTGTTTTAAAAAGAAATACAAAAGACAACAATATGAGAGGTTTTTATATTGAAGTGTAACACTAATAAATCGGGAGTATTTATTGTAATAATTTTTAACTACTAATCTTTAATTAATGTAATAACTTTACTTTAGGAAAATCAAAAATCAACATGTTTCATTTCACCTTCCATCCATATCTATCCTACTCTACTTTTTCTTCGTCAGCTACATCATACATCTAAGTCGTCCAACTCGTCCACAGTTAATTTTTCTTTCGGATTGAGCGCTCTGATGATCGTGACACAACCTTAAATATATTGCAAAATTGGCAAAAAAAAACTGTATGAAATAAATGAATAAGTGTAAGTAGGTATATGTTTTTTATGTATGTTTTAAACGTGTTTAAAACAAAATGTTTTAAAACAGGTTTTAAACAATGATTTAAACACTTGTTTTAAACAATTGTTTAAAACATTGCCAACTCTGATCCTGGATGATGTGAAAAACGTCAAAAGCTATCCTAGCTTTGTAAACAAACTTAATAAACACCTGATATGTAGTGTTAGGGTGGTTAGTTAGCTTTACAGACTATATGAACTGACAATTTAGGTTTCTACATAACATCCCTTTTATTGCTGTCGAATGTAAGCTGACATAGGCCACACTCTGACCCTTAGGAGCCATTTACACGAGGGCAATCCACTAAGACTGCATACAAAAAAAACGTGAGGACAATGGAATGGATTGTCCTTAAGTTTAATTTTGTGTGCAGTCTTAGTGGATTGTCTTAGTGGGTTGCCCTCGTGTAAATGGCGCCTTATGGTTACTATGGGCTGAGGAAAAATAATATGTTTGTGTGTATGCCCCTTTATTTGGGGTCAACGTATAGGCTCTAAGCTTAGGAAGTTCAGGTGGAGCTTTAAAACTGTAGTTTATAAGTACCCGATGTTGTCTGATAGTCTAGTTAGATTATAGTGGTGTTAATTTGAGGAAGTCTGAGTTTTGGTTTTTGGGTTTGTAGCATTCTTAATATCTCACCTTACCGCTGCCCGCAGGTCCCACGACGAGCTGTGCGTACCGCATTTTCTTTTATTTCACACTATTTTTAAGAGGTTATGCTGTGATTTGGATTTGCTTTTAAAATTGAGTATTATAAATTTTATCGAGTGGTAGGTACTTATTGGATGTAAAATTGTTGCATATAATTAATTATAAGAGACGAAGCAGACTATTCTTCATAAATAAATACTTATAAACAAAACATGCACCGGAGGAAACTTTGTTTTAGGATTGGAATTTGGATGTCAATGTCAATGTCTGTCACTCACTTTTTTTTTTTTTGTTTCACCCCTTACAGGGTAGGCAAAGGCATTACGCCATGCAGCCTCGTCATTAGTTGATAATATCCTTAAGTAAGTTCCAATAATTAACTTCTTCAGTATTTTAACATCTTGAGTAAAATCCGATAGTAAATTTCTTCAGTGTATTGTATTCAAGGAAAGAAAAACACTGGATGAAGATACAATACTCTGTCACTCACAAGTACGTGTAACAGTCTTATTTTGTTAGCCACGTATGTAACGTAGCCATCAGCCTAAAAAAATGTGGCCCTACTACAAAGTCCGTTCAATGAACTCGTATGTACTCATTGTCAAATAAAAAAAATACATTCGTTTCATTCTAAAAGTAGTTTTCCTACAATAAACCTGTTATAGGTATAGAGGGATGCCTTTCGGCAGCCTATGTAACTGTGTTTTATGACCAGTTACAAATGAAGAAAATTTCTGCTTTTCTCGTAACTAAGTTACAAACTAAAATCTGGTGATGGTGAGTTTCAGCTGTGGTTTCAGCCGATTTTAGTTTCAGTTTGTCAACCGGCCGTCTAATTTTAATGTATTGTTTGTGTTTTGCGGTAAGAACTTTTTGTTGGTTTAATACTCATGATGATTAGCGGGATTGAGATTTTTCTAAATATTCTTTTGTTTTTAGTAGGTAGTTATTTAAAAATAATCGAAATAAAGACAAGTAAATTTTAATTTTTACACACATACATATAGGGAATCCAATCCCCCAAACGCGGGATCTCGCCTTTGCGGGATTGAAAATAAAATAAATGAGCTCAGACGACGTTCCGATTAGTTTTAAGACCCTCATTAATAAGTGTTTTAGAAACTTTCCCATGGAGCTCGTGCGTGACTTTAGCATTTGAATGAAAAAAAAAAGTTTTTAATTTACAAAAAAATATATATATTTTAATTTTATGTTTTGTGTGTTTATGTTTAACGGAACGTAAACCCCGACTAGGGATTCCTCTACGGCACTTGAATACTTTATCATTAATAATTTATTCGAAAGTATTATTAAAAAAAAACTGTATTTTCATGCTTCTAAAACTAAAAAATATTTTCTATTGTCAATACAAATCTTAATTATTAAAGTATGAGATTTTTTTAAATGAAACGTTAGGTCTGTTTGGTGCAGAGTGGAGTTTATATTAGTGTAAATAGAAATGAACAGATAAAGAAAATCCAGGAAAAATTAAATATTATGTAAAAAAAGACAAAATGTTGAAAATTGTATTAAGTATATTGTTTCTTAAAAGAAACTGATATTTTTACCTTTGAAGTATAATTAAATTTAATAGTTGTTTAGCAATTAGTAATAACTCTACCTATTACCTAATAATAATTATATTAAAAACTAGCGGGTGCCCAGCGGCGTTGCCGGCGCGGATTCCGTTTATTCCCGTTCCCGTGGGAATTTCCAAAAATCCCTTCATACCTGTTTTCTACGACATATAAGACACCTACATACCATTTTTCAAGTTTCTAGGTGTTATCGTTTCGGAGTAGTATGTATTTATCTTTTTAACCAGTTTTTATATTTTCCCGTAGGAATGAGATATTTTCCTGGAATAAAAAGTACCCTAGATGTTGACCCGGGTACTCAGCTAACTCCATACCAAATTTCATCAAAATCCGTCCAGTAGTTTTTGAGTGATGCGTGCACAACCAGACAGACAGACAGACAAAAATTCCAAAAATTGGTGTTTCGGTATCTATATCGATAACCATATACACTACCGCTAAAATTTTCAAAAAATCTTTTATGTAGGTACAGACACGACCCCATTAGAGTTTTATTATATGTATAGATAAAAATTTACTTATCTTTACTTCAATTATTTTAAAATAATTACTAAAAACAAAAGAATATTTAGAAAAATCTCAATTCCGCAAATCCCGGATTGATGACCTTAATCCCACAAGCCTACGGGATCGCGATTTTGATGCGGGATTGGATTCCCTACATACACACATATGCTCACGCCTTTTATTTTTATTATCCTTATTACTAATAAGTAGAGTTATTATTAATTACTAATCAACAATTGAAACCAATCATGCTTTAGAGGTAAAAATAATCAGCTACTTTTAAGAAACGATACACTTAATACAATTTTAAACCTTTTATCTTTAAGATTTGTATTGACAATTGAACATGTTTATTAGTGACTAGCAGCGCCCCGCGGTTTCACCCGCGTAGTTCCCGTTCCCGTGGGAATATCGGAATAAAAAGTATCCTATGTCCGTCTTCTGGTTCTAAGCTACCTCCCCACCAACTTTCAGCCAAATCGGTTCAGCCATTAACGCGTGATGCCGTGACCAAGGGAAAAAGGGATTCATTTTTATATATATAGACTAGATGTCGCGCGGTGCGCGAGGCCGCAAGCGGCCACGCGTGTCTCAGTGGGGTCTTATTTTTACAGAAAAATTGAGTCTTATTTTGGGTAGCCATCTTGTTTTAGCCATTTTCGATAATTTTCTATGTGAAAATAGTAAATTTTAAGTATAAGTCGAAAAATAATAAAATTTTGTAAAATATTTCTTTTCATGGCAACACTGTTTACTAAAACCCACAATCCCTCTATACAACCCAACTTTCTAAAGTGTTGCCAACTTGCCTAAAAATACCAATAAAAATTATAAAAACCCAATTTTTTCAGTAAAGAGAGAATACCGGAGCGGCCATCTTGTTTTTCCAGTTTTTCGGATTTTTCTGGTAAACTACAGGATATGTCCTATGCAATGACACCAATCACGTCTCTATAGCATATTTGCATCTGGGAGATCAATTCGGGTCTTTTGAGGTCTACCCTAAAAATTCAATCGGCCATAACTTTCAGTGTTGCCAGGCGAAAATCAAAAAACCCACAAAAAGTCATAGGGAGAGATAAAATGTACCGTTGACTGTTACTCGTTTTCGCAAAATGGTAAAATTTCGAGTTTTGAATTTTTACATTAAAAGTAAAAAAATACCCCAAATTTTGGGAAAATTGTTAAACATGGTAACACTTTGTAATAAAACCTCTAACCCCGCCATACAAGCCAACTCGCTGAGGTGTCGCCATCTTGCCGAAAATCGACATTCAAAATCTGCTAAAATTCATCTTTTTCTTTGGGAGCCAATCACAGGGCGGCCATTTTGAATTTTCAGTTTTTTGGATTTTTCTGGTAAACTACGGAATGTGCCTAAAAAGATGACATGCCATTTGTAACTGTACGATGTCGGCAACCATGCATCTAATTCGGGTCAAGTGGGGTCTACAATAGCCTAAACTTTGAAACATTACTACGCAGCCGCCATTTTGTTTTTTCAAATTTTTTAATTATTTTCGTAAATTATACAAGCGATCCTACAGATGCCAAAAATTTGAACCAAATCGGCCGGAAAGCAAAAGAGATACGATAGGGAAGCCCAGCCGCCTGTTTTTTTGAAAAGTCGGAATTTTCCTGGGGTCACCCCGCCACCTTGCACACTTTTTCCCTACGTGACTTGACTCCAAAACGACTCCTTCTGGGAGAACAATTATGTCAATCAGTGAGTCAGTGAGTGAGTGAGTGGTAGTCGAGCTTTTTTTTTTTTTTTTTAATATATATAGATAAAGGCATGAAAAAACACACTCACTTATTGATGAGGCTGTATAATAGTAATTAGAACGTCATCTGAGCTCTTTTTCTCAATCCCGCAAACGTGCGGGATCCCGAAAATGCGGGATCCCGCGTTTGCGGGATTGGATTCCCTAGTAAGAATCATAAACCTTTTTTTTGTTTTGAAATATAGCTAAAAAGAGGTTGGAAGAAAATCATTCTCTTTCCTAACTTTTTCTTTAAACGTCTTTGTATAGCTATGTGGGCTATTCAAAACACAAAAAAAATATTACAGAATCAAATTGAAACTTTTTCTGGAATATTAGGTAATGTCTGGCATTTTTAAACAAAAACGAAACAATTTTTTGTTACTTAGTTACATAAGTTGTCATTTTATTTTTTTCTACTCATAAAAACCGAAAAAAACTATCTTTCACGTAACATTGTTAAATACATCATGCCTGCAGTTGGAATTGATTTGGGAACGACCTACTCTTGTGTTGCAGTCTGGCAACATGGAAATGTTGAGATAATAGCTAATGAACAGGGAAATCGCACAACACCATCTTATGTGGCTTTCACGGACACCGAACGACTAATCGGTGATGCTGCCAAAAACCAAGTTGCTCTAAACCCCGGTAACACAATTTTTGATGCAAAACGTTTAATCGGCCGCAAGTATGCCGATCCGATGATTCAACAGGATATCCAACACTGGCCTTTTAAAGTAATAAACGACAAAGGCAAGCCAAAGATATCAGTAGAATACAAAGGTAAAGAAAAGAAGTTCACTCCCGAAGAGATTAGTAGTATGGTACTGATTAAAATGAAGGAAATTGCTGAAGCGTACTTAGGATCATCTGTTACGTCTGCAGTAATTACTGTTCCAGCATATTTTAATGACTCCCAAAGACAGGCCACTAAAGACGCTGGGGCTATAGCAGGTTTGAACGTTCTTCGCATTATAAATGAGCCTACTGCAGCTGCCTTAGCTTACGGACTGGATAAGAATTTAAAAGGCGAAAGGAATGTCCTTATTTTTGATCTTGGGGGTGGAACATTCGATGTTTCAATACTTACTATTGACGAAGGTTCATTGTTTGAAGTCAAAGCGACTGCCGGTGACACTCACCTTGGGGGAGAAGACTTTGACAATAGATTAGTAAATTTTCTTGCCGATGAGTTCAAAAGGAAGCATAAGAAAAACTTGAAAACCAACCCGAAGGCATTACGGCGTCTTCGAACTGCAGCAGAACGAGCTAAAAGGACTCTGTCTTCAAGTACCGAAGCTTCTGTTGAAATAGATGCCTTGTTTGAAGGAATTGACTTTTTCTGTCGAGTGTCTAGGGCTCGTTTCGAAGAGCTCAACGCTGACTTGTTTCGAACTACTATAGAACCAGTAGAAAAGGCTCTTAAAGATGCGAAAATGGACAAGAATACCATACACGACATAGTACTTGTTGGTGGCTCTACTCGTATACCAAAAATCCAGAGCTTGCTCCAAAATTTCTTTGGTGGGAAGAAGTTGAATTTATCTATAAATCCTGACGAGGCTGTAGCTTTTGGAGCGGCTGTTCAAGCAGCTATTTTAACTGGGGATCAACACTCAAAGATACAATCACTTTTACTGGTTGATGTGACGCCTTTATCTCTTGGAATTGAGACTGCGGGAGGAGTAATGACCAAAATAGTGGAGCGCAATGCGAAAGTTCCTTGTTCGCATACTCAAAGCTTCACCACTTACCACGACAATCAGCCCGCAGTTACCATTCAAGTATACGAAGGCGAGAGAGCTATGACTAAAGATAATAATATCCTTGGAACATTTGATTTGACAGGCATTCCTCCAGCGCCACGCGGAATCCCCCAAGTTGATGTCACCTTTGATATAGATGCAAACGGTATCCTTAACGTATCTGCTAAGGAGGGCAGCACTGGCAAAAGTAAGAATATTGTAATTAAAAACGATAAGGGAAGACTATCGAAAGATGACATAGATCGAATGGTGGCTGATGCTGAGAAGTATAAAGAAGAAGATGATAAACAAAGAGAGCGTATAGCAGCCCGGAATAAATTAGAAAGTTACGTTTTTGGAGTACGGCAGGCTGTTGACGAAGGAGAAAAGAAGCTTACTGACGCAGAATGTGGTAAAATCCGGCGTCAATGTGAAGAAACTCTTCGTTGGTTGGATGCTAATCAACTGGCCGAAAAGGAAGAATTTGAGCACAAATTGAAAGAGATTAGTAATATCTGTGCTCCTGTGATGATGAAACTTCATGGTAAGGGTGGTGGAGGATGTCAGAAGTCTGCAAGCAAGACCCGTGACGATGGCCCCGTTATAGAAGAAGTGGACTGAGGTCTAAGTTTGATATTGTCAGTTGCATCTTTTGTATTTGGTCGTTCTTAATTATAAATTTTCGTCTTATGCATGTTTTTTAATATTGCTTTAAATATTCCTCAATAAAATAGATAGCATGTCTGTGTAGGTATGTCCTAGTAGATACCAAAAGGGTGAATGAATAAAACAGAAGCGATTAGCAATTTCTTTATTTTTAATTTAATAACTTTAGAAATTGTTCAGAAAGAAGACAATGTTTTCAGCGTCGTTATATTATAATTATGATATGAACAATAATAATTACTGCTATAATTTTTAATGCTATCGTTATTAATTATGGGAATAACGAATGCTATCATCTACATTCTTATATACATGTTGCTACTAACACCAACATAACAATCAATAATGATGGAGTATAATTACAATAAGAAGGTAGGTACTTAATTGGTGCTAAAAAAAGGCGAAAATATATAAAACAAATATTATTTAGGTGTTATTCTTTGTTCCTCGTCTCTATACCGGTGTAATAAACACAAAAGGAAAAAGTACATAATTATGAAAGTAGCTTTTTATTTTTAAACTGAGATTAATTATTTTTTTCCAATTTTTGAAATATTATTATTTCACATGAATACTTGGCAAAATAAAAATAATTTACAGAATATCATTTCAGTCCCAGAGTACTCAAGACAGTTTTTCTCATCTCTATTGTTGTTTTTACTGCAAGTTCATAACAATCTCAAAGATTCAAAGACGAAAACTCGATTCAAGAATATTACTGTCTCAAATTGGTACCAACTTGCTAGCATGGTCATATTATAGATACATTACATAAAAATGATGCTAGCATCCCAAGTCAAATAAAAAAAAACAGAACAGTCGGAAAACCGGAAATGGCAATTTCTTTTGTTTTTTATTCTAATAAAATGGTGTGTGTTTTGTTTTGAAATTCAATATGCAATTTTGACGTTTTGACGCGTTATTTCGGTAATTTTTGTATGACCTAACACGAATTTTTAAAAGTGTTAAATTAAAAATCAAATAAGTACCTAAATCGCGACCTAATACCTATGTAACAAGGTATTTGTGTGTTTTGATGTTTCCTTTTTTAATTTGGAACAGCGGCTACTTCATAAGAAATGCAAAAAGCCACCATAAACAACGATACTTTTTTCTGCTGTACCTATTGTCGATGAGGAGCTATTTCTTAATCATTTCTTTTAAAATAAGTAAACTAAGGTTTTATTTTAACTCCAGATTGTAAATTATTTATGAATACTTTGAGGACTCTCAATTCGATCATTATGTACCTACGACATTGGTGTAGGTATGGAGGAAAAATGCTGTCAAACTGGTAGGTAGGTAAGTACTAAATTAAAAACAGGCTGTGCTAAGAATTGATACATAGGTAGTAGTAATAACTTAAGGTAAAACAATTTTTAAGTAAAAAGAGAGACGAATCAATCGCATTATAGAATGCTACTCTCTCCTTGGACACAGTTAGAAGGGGATAGTGTTACGCGACTCATATAGCTGTATCTCTTTTTAACTTTGTTCTAGTGGAGATCAGATACCTACTTGACTGTCATTTTATATAATGGACCAAAAGTTAGATTCCTCTATTACGTCTTATTTATTCACATTGTCACAATGATATTATATGTTACTATCATTGTCATATGCATTGTAAATATATTACAAACTCAATTTTAGTTTTTTTTCATAATGGTGCTTTTGTTGTCTATAATATTTTCAAAATGCCCTTTTATGAATGTGTAAGTAACAGGATTTTTGTTTCTTTGTGTTGTATTTAGGTACCTACATAAGTAAAAACAGGATAATAATTATAAGATAATAATTATAAATTAATGAAGATAATAAGACTTGTTTTTCTGAGATAAAATTATAAATGTTTATAACTGTTTTACAGTCTAAAGTTTTAATATTGACTATTACAAACTAATTCTTATTCCTACCTTAATGTTTTATATAAACATCGATATGTATGTTTGGTATTTCTAAATCTGAATGTTATTTTTAAAAAGTTTCCACAAGTTCTTATTTTAAAGAATCGTCAAATATCCAAACTGCTTTTAATATTGAATTTTCGAAATCTGGGGGCCTAAAACTATCAAGACATTTTTTAATACTTTGTCCGATACATAAGTGACAATAATTTTGATTAATCATTACCCTTTTACGTAGTTTATTTTTGGGTGACCTATTTACCTATATTTTACTACCTAAATGCTTCCGCTTACTTTTATATACATTACTTTAACTGAATATAACTATATACATTGTGATGCAAGGAATATGGTTCCTTTAATTTACATTTTTTCTTAAATATCATCTAAGAAACAAAGGAGAAATAAGGGTAAAAACAAAAATAAAACAAAAAAGAGAAATTAGATTAAAAGCAAATTTATTGCTAAAAATAAAATAAAAACTATAACCACAAGCAATACATTATTTGCTTAATCATAGATTTGTGTCTAGATTTGTACGTTTTCTAAAAATATGTATGAAGAAGGAAAATAATTGGTTCTTTTCTAGGTAGGTATCTTTTAGGGAAATAATTTGTCGTCTATTGATACTAAAGTTGAAAATGACAACTAACTGTAAAATAATCACAAACTTGAGCGGTCCCACTTTGGCTACCTTTAAAATAATCTATAGAAAACATACAGTAGTATAAAATAAACATTCATAATTTAAATTGTATAAAACTTATATAACCCAATTATATATTTTAAACCTCTCCGGTTCATATAAACATAATAATACTTTTTAACTGGGGTTCAGTATAGATAGCATAGCTTACATTTACATCAGATTGCACTTTAAAATTTCGTTAACAATTAAAATGAACATCCCTATGTTACCCCTAAATTATCAGCAACGATTTATCTTACACTTTGTAATGTACCTCTAACCTACGTATGTACACGATCGTGGCCCAATCTGCAGTATTCGATACATATTTGGTATATTTATTTACAATAATCGAATCAAACAAGCCATAACTTAATAATAATCAGATATTTGTACCTAGACAGGGTACTACACGTTCCTAAATTAAAAAATTAAAGCGAAATGCATTTTTTGTATCGTAAGTTGATTTCGCCCAGGGGGCCGTATGCCTGGCATATCACGTACCTAACGAGCTAATACAATAGAGGGTATGTACAGTCTTTGGCCTTACATCGAAGAACGGAACACATAGCTACACGGTAATGCTCGCTCTACTTTTCGGGCGACCATTCGATGGATCGCGCTTAACTAACAATAAATATCCGCCGTGATATGGTATGCTAGAGTCACCGACACCGTCACTCGTTAACACTCGGCAAGAGTCTTATCACATATTTCCTTAATACTCCCACCGATCGTCGTCAGCTTCCGACTTTATTTTGTCCTCGGAGAGGACTTCGTCGGGCGTGAGGGACGTGTGAGGGGTGAGGGGAGTGCGGGGTGTCCGCGGCGCTGGGGAAACGTTCGGAGAACCTTCGCGAGGCACCGGAGACGGTTCCACTCTCACCGTTTCCTCTGCTTCCCTTCTGAAGTCGTCGCTCCTCATCACGCAGACCCCGTTTATGATGACCTCGTCTGGGTTTCGCGGCTTCTCGTCTTGCCAGTCTGGGTTCACCCATTGCGGCGCCGCTGGCTTCCTCCTATTCGACCTGCCACCGGCTGGCGTTGACGTCGCTTTCGGTTCAGTCTTGTTTTCCTCATCTAGCGAGTCCTCCGATCCGAGGTTGCTTTCTACATCGTCGTCCTCGAAATCGTCGCCGTCGGGTTCCCTTTTCAGTGGCATGGAAAGGTCTAAACCGCTGGTTTGATCTTTCACCTGTTCGTCGGGAGGGAGGAGGCCCCGGCCAATTAGAGCCGCTAGATTTGAGTTTGCCGCGAAGTACGGCGGGTAAGGCAGCGGGACTCCAGCGAGGCCCATTCGTTCTTTCTGTAACTCAAGCAGCCTCTGATTGAGGAGAAGTCGGAATTGTACAGGATCAAATGGTGCTGATGACTGGTCCCGTGCAGGCGGCTCAGCGGGCAGACCGTGTGGTGCTTGCTGTTTTAGCCTCATGCGGTGATTGTGGAACCAGTTGGTTATGGTCCTCGTTGAGAGGCCCAGTTCTGCCGCTAGGAATTCTATCGTGGGCATATTGGGGTACGGATCAAGCGCGAAGGCTAGCCGTAGCGCCTCTTTCTGCTCTTCAGAAAATAATACTCGCTGCTTCTTCGCTGATGGGATACCGGATGTGGGGCCGGGCGAGCTCGAGTGGTAGAACTCTGATGTATCATTAGATGACGTATCAGAAGAGTTATCTTGACCAGGTCCACTTGAGCGTCGTCGCTTATTAGCTTCCCGTCGCTCGTTCTTTAGTGCTTGCAGTCGGTCGATATTATGAGCGTCGCTCAACCATAACTGCATTCTAATAAACGGTTCCCGGCCTTTGATACTTAGCATATGCCACGGCTTAGGCTTAGATAGCAACTCGCTGACTGAACCCTGGGACAGACCTAAAACTGCTTCGCCAAAGATTTTTTGACCAATATTGTTAGCAAGCAACGCTTCCTTTATTTTCGTTGTGATGGTCTGCGTGTCCAAGTCTTGAGTTAAAGCAGCCATTTCGTAAACGCTAGGTGATATGTGTTGGTGTAAGCCACGCATGATCGGGGGCTGGTGGTGGGGCTGGGGTGGTGGCGGAGGTTTTCTCTCCTTGTTGTTGTTATCGTGGTGTAGAGGTGGCAGGGTTACTGCGTGGTGTGGAGGGAAGCCAGGAGGCGTGAGTAGCAGTGGCGTGGGTTGGCCTAGGTGGCCTAGATGGCCTGGTCCGAGTAGCTGCTCCTGTTGCATTTTCGACAGCAAGGTGGTCGCATCTGAGATCATTTTCTGCGTCGGCGGCATTGGCTTATTCATATTTGGCGGACAGGCTGGAAAGAAAAGAGGATAAGTTAGCATTTACCTAAGTAGATTTTTTGTTTCAGCTTAGAAAATGTGCTTCTATAAACATATTAGTTTCCACCTTATCCCCGAGGAGGTTTGCAGAAGAAGTATTTCATTATTGGAAATCCAAAAAAAAACTACAATTTAGAGGTGGTGTCGATTTGCACTCTTACACATGCCTCAGAATAAATTCTGGGATTTCCTCACGACGTTTTCCTTTACCACTAAGTTATTACTGATAAATATGTAACACATCAGTTTTAAAAATTCATTGGTCATCACCAGTAATCGAACCCAGGCCTCATGAATAATGAATGAGGTGGGCACACTTATAATAGGGTCATTAACTGCAAGTACTTTATGTTATAGTGAAAAAAGCTGAACTAGGTATATGATGAGGAAATGTTTTCTTTGTTTTTTCTAAATCGGTTAAAATTGTATCTTTTGTAGTAGTTTCACAAGCTTTTGACTCACTCGTTAAAAATGTTATTAATATTTGTAATACGTATCAATACTTACGAGGTGCTCCGCTGTAGTTTCCAGTCCTCATAAGCTTCTCTGGTGCTATTTTGTACTGTGACGCGACCAGCTTGTGGACCGCATTGTCGTCCTCCAAGAACATTTTCATGCGGATAAACGGTTCTCGGCCTTTCTGCGTCAGCATATGCCAGGGCTTCGGCCTCGCCAGCAGGTCGCTCACCGACCCTTGGGACAGCCCTAACACTGATTCACCGAATAGTCTTTGGCTAATGGAATACTGGCTTAGAGCCTCCTTCACTCTTCTGACTATGTCCTCAGTGTTTAAGTTGTTAAAGAGATCAAATTGCTGCTGCGTTATGGGCGGGAGTACGGCCTTCATCGACCTTTGGGGAGGCGCGTGATGTGGCGGATTGGTAGGTTGAGATATCAGGCTATTTGTGATTGACGCCATTCTCTGTAGTGGACTCGCAGCTGCTGAGCTGCTAAAATCGTCATTGGGAGTTATCGCTGGCGGCAATATCGCGTTCCCAAGAGGACTTGAAGCTGATGAACCCGTCGATTGCTGGCCAGGCTCCAGTTTCGGCCTAACAAGAGAGAAAGCGCTGCCAGCATGTCTTATAGCCTCTTCTGCATCCATTGATCTATCCTTATCACTATCAGTCATTCCGTTTAATTTGGCGTTTTTCTCTTTAGGCAGGGAGAGGTCTTGGACTGCTCCCGATCCATTAATATGCTGATTTTGGGCTTGCTGCATAGCTTGCTGTTGTAATGCTAGTAGGTTGGGGAAAGGAGGCATTCCTGGCAAGTTGTGGAGGTTAGGGATATTGCCGCCTGGTCCGATCTTGGCTAGCTCTCTGTGGTAAGCTTCAAGAGCCATGCGAATGTCTTCAGGTGGCCGCTCTATGTGTGGTGGCATAGCGCCGCTGAGGAAAGGGGGAAACATGCTACACATTAGTTTTAGATTTGCTGTCCTCTTCTAAATTATAAAAGTATTTAAACTATTTTACACAACAATACGATTTTAGTTTAATATTGAAACTTACCTAGGGAAACCGTCGCGGCTGTGGCGTATATCATCAACTCTTCTAGTCATGATTTTGGCCAGTTCCTCTTGGTATATGCGCACCACCTTCTCTTGGGGAATGTCATCGTTCTCGTATTTCTTGAGGCGTCTATTTTGACTTGAATCCTGAAAACGGAAATATAATAATATTTTTAACTTCAATAGTTTTATAAGTTTACATTTTATTACTGTTTTGTGTCCATGCATGTGACTTAATCGTTTATTTAGCAAACAACGCAGTTGTGATGTATGATAATTGAAATTTTATTACGTCAGTCAGATTTCAATAAAGTACTTATTTACTTATTAGTATACATAAAACAATGCACTACCAGTTACGAATCTGGAATATCTCTGGCGCTTCATCCACATCTATTAGTACTTATTTAATTGAGTCTAATATATCTACCTTATTTGAGAATGGCGACGGGCATTGAGTGCGGGGCGAGCTGGAGTCTTCGTTGCTCCTGGAGTCATCGTTGTTGGGCTGGCCTGTAGGAGTCTTCA
Organism: Ethmia dodecea; assembly: GCA_963855545.1. NCBI lineage: Eukaryota > Metazoa > Arthropoda > Insecta > Lepidoptera > Depressariidae > Ethmia > Ethmia dodecea. The sequence goes on from OY979453.1 coordinate 1,232,454, forward strand.
TCAGGTGTGAAGCCTCGTTCAGGATGTGGGCTAGGCGGTCGTCACCATCGCCTTCTGATCTGCCGAAACCTGGGCCGATGGTGCCATCTTTTGATCCCACTGGAAATTGTAAACGGTTTTGTTAGTGGAATCGATACAATATTATCAATATGTTACAAGAATTATTGAAATAACGTGGATTAGAAGTAAAAAACCCTAAGAAACAAAGAAAACGACACAAAATCGATGCAGATGATAACATTAATGTAGGGTAATTACCTATCCGTATTTATTTAAAACAGAAAACAAAGGATAATTTCTCAGTCGAAATAAAAATTAAATGCAACATGCATCGTCACATTTGAGTCATAGTAGCATATAAGTATTTTAATTGCCCTAAAGTGTTACACACATAGTTGCCACGATATACTGGCTTAAACTCTTGCCAAGTAATAAATACAGGAGTTATATTTATACAATTGAAATTAGGCGAGTCATTAAATGCCCAGCAATGAATAGCGCTGGATTTAATCGTTGAATGGGAACGAGCACTCATCAGCAGCCAGTAATCCTAAAATGGCGCGCGCGCATAAACAAGCGAAGTTACGCGCGAAAACCGGCCGCCATATTGTGGCCATTCATCCTGTCAACATATTGTCTGTGGTCACAATGAAACGACACTATTTCCAGTAGTATTTAAAGGCTGATGCACGGATCGCATTAGTCTAATTAAGACGGGTAATTAGTTTTAGGCATTTGCTGAAATGCTTTGCGGATTAACACGGGCGTTATGGAGTTTACTGTCCCATAAGCACCACAGTAGTATTTTATTACTCTGTGATGGAAGATTGAAAGAAAGTTATGGTTGCCGTCAGTGAGAACGATGTGGCACTCCATTCATTCTTAGGCATTTTTAGTCATATCATAAAGTAATCAATGATCATTTAACGAGACGATTGACAATATCTTTTGTTTTTTTTGGTAATGTCGAGTTAATATAATAAAATCTTATGGTCGTGCCATTAGTAGAACCGTGACGAGTTCTTTGTTAGTCTATTTCAAGGAAGTCCACAGTTTGGCAATCATGAGACTGATAATGAGATAATGATTCTCAAGAATAAGCCACTTCTAACACGTATGCCATTACATTACTAAAGTATGTGTTTTAAGTTTTTTAGGCAACGACCCCAGACGTCCGTTGGCAAATACCTACACGCGAGTTAGGAAACAATATTATTTGTTCTGTGGTGTTTTAACGACTCCAAGAAAGGAACGCACGAGTAACGTATTAATTTCCAAGGATCACAAAGACTTAATTGCGATCTTAAATTTTATTTTAAAACCGACAATATGTTCACTAATTTTACCCGAATCGCTTATTTTAGATTCGGTGGCGAATCAAGCGAAGTTAACTCTTGATTAATCGACAATAAAAAGCATAATGCGACGCACTGTTTTTGTTTTTGTTCGAGTCCTCAACGTTTTATTGGAACGTAAACCGAATTTTATCGGGAAATGAAAACGGATTAAGAATGTTCGGAAAATATTTTCGTTTGTTATGTTTGCGATTAAACTTTCGATGTTGCAATCTACTTTATTATGCTTACAGGTCTTGCTAGCATTAAAATATAGTCAATATAATTTATGACAGAATTTTCGAATGCTTGAAACTTTCTCCGTGTTTCAATGAGAAAAATGTATCGAATGACCTCATTTTTTCCCACGTTCCACTTAAATTCGTAAAGTACGCAAACAGCATTATTATCATGTCCTTCTATAGACGTTATATTTTTATATTTTGAAATCACCATTCACAGACTTAACGACTTATGACTAAGCGAACGTGATCCAAATAAATTTAAGACATGGTCGCTCCGGTCTTTAGATTAATATCTTTGACCATAATTTTCTTAAGTCCCAACCCATTATGTGTTAGACAATAACTCTATTTACGTGATTTTGTTTTATAATTGCTTTGCTTACTGTTAAATTACTTGTACCTTACGGAGATCTAAATTTTTTAACTTACCTACTTCCTCCATATTTAGATATATGAAGTGATATAACATTACCTACCACATAGGTATAACACAAAACTGAGTTTTATCATGGTATAAAAGTATAGGAAATTTCGGCACCCATAGATTGTTTGACAAACAGTATCTATGAATGTGCTTAAAATTCATCTAACGAACTCTCAGGTATAAATAGCAATAACCAATTATGTAGGTACATCAGTTTATTAAAAATTCATCCGATACGAGTGTTTTATCCATAAATTTCCACACACGTCTTTTGCCTTTGATCTTGCGGAGAATTTGTTATTCTGCACGGCACGGGCACAATTACAGAGACGTGCTTCGAAATATGTCCAAAAGTGAGGTTATTTCCACTCTTCATGACGCAATCCCACCATTTTGTTTAAACGTCGAAGTCGTCAACATGACCTTTATTATAGTAGGCTATAAAACAGCTACATCATTTTTGATTAGTCTGAATCAAAGAGATTTAAATATAATAGGGCATAGAGGGGACAAATCGAGGAAAATTTGAAGTCAAAAGTTATTCCAAGTGGAATAAGTGTAGTACAATTTCGATCGAATGACAGCTCGCGTTCATACTAACTGACATGACAAGGACATGACGCTTAGGCTTCAAAGTTTTGTATGAAAATATTCCCAATGCCCCCTCTATGCCCATATTTAAATCTCTTTGGTCTGAATAGGTAGGTTATGTTTGAGTCGTGCTAGGCGAGTAGGTAGGTAAAAGCATGGGCGAGTGTCAATTCATTTTCGAACGTGAACATTGCTTAGGAGTTGCTGTTTGTGTAAAAATATGAGGCAGTATGCATTCACCTTTAAGTAACTTTTTCATCGATCTAGTTTCGTTTGCGTTTCTTATCTTCAAGACTATAAAGTATGACGCGATATGATCACTTTTTATTGCGGCCATTACGATGTGCATTTTTGATGGATATTTTAAAAAGTACCCGGCTCTCAATTAATGTCGTCCGGTCACGGAACTTTTAAAATTTATCGGACAACAGTTTGATTGTTGACCGAAAGGGGCTGTTGATACGAGCAATAATTCCGTAGGTAATAATAATAATAATAAAAGAAAATTATTTGTTTATGCGACATTTGATCGCGTGCGTGCACGCGAAAACTATTTCTTTGTAGCTGTTATTGATTGCTATTGCCGTATGAATATTCAAAGCCTTTGGAAAGTAAGGGGGTGGCGCCCTGAATTATCGTGTCACTGTGACATAGTTAAAAATTACTTGCACTACGTAATTTACGTGCTGTATCGAATTCGACTGTAAAGGGGAATGTAGTATGCTAATAGTAAATCAAAGTGGCGGGTAGTCGAAAGAAAGGGGTGAGAAGTGTGCACACTGGACGTCACTCGGTAGATCGATGGTCATTTGCATTTGCGCCCTCGCCGGCAGCGGACGTCAGCGCCGCTCGAAAGTGTTGCGGAGTACGGAAAAAATGCCCGCATTTGAATTGTTAATTGCGCGCAAAAGAAATAGTTGCATGAACCACACTGGGACTAAAATTAGGTGCTAAATGGTGCAACTGGAAACAAACGAGACATTGCACCACCCTAATAATATGAAGTATTTTCGAAGTGTCTTAAAAAGAAATAAATGACAATCAACTAGCACGGAAACATCAAAATAATTGACGATCTACGAAAAAAATAGTTCCTTAGTCATTCGAATTTCGAATGTATGTTGCTATACACACACCCGCATTCAATTTTACGACTGTCCGAATTGACGTTGGCGGGAAACGTTGGAGTTTGGCATCGGCATCGCGTGCGTAGGGCCCAGTGATCGGGATCGCGTGCTAGATGGCAATCTGCCGCGCGGGGCAGCGACCACAATTGATTCATAGAGAAGCCGAACGATCCGTGTCTGTGATGAGAGAGCGGAGGAATGAGCTGTCTTGTCCACAGTTTTAGTGTCGATATACTATACCTCAATAGACATGAAGTTCACGTTGTTGTTCGTGTGTTATTTATTGAACTAGTCGGACGGAAGTAGTATGTACCTATGGTTACGGGTAGTTGAATATCTACAGAAGTTAATGCTTTAAACTTGTACGTACATTGCAAACAGAAACAATCTGATCACAATTAAAATAATAAGTTTTTGATTGCAAATGATTGGGTATGTTTGGTTTGCTCATTTATTGTAGTTTAAGAAGCGGTTTTAACGTAAATACATTTTGATGATACTTTCACCGTTAAGTTAGGTATAATAATAGAGAACGATAATCTTTGATTTGCCTGCGGCGGCGCGTCGCGTGGAGGCGCATGCCAGTGCAGGTACCATTTACACTTACAAGAATTTAAGAAAATTTTACATGTATTCATACTTAAATATATTTGACACAGTTCGAAAAAAGGGCTAATAGATGTGTTACCCAGGGTTTAAATAGTCCGTTTCTTAATCGTCAGGCTCGGGTTAGAATTCTGGCATGTAGGTACTTAGGTATCTACCAATAAGTTTATCACTATCTCGACGGGCGAAGGAAAAACATCGTGAGGAAACCAGCACGTCCCAGAATTAATTCTGAGGCATGTGTAACAGACCCGGTCCGGCGATGGGCTCACCAGCTATCACGTTTAGGGATCCAAAGAATATATTGGTGAAACGTGGGTATTTCCTGAAATGGAATAGGGGTCCTCAGCGATATAAGGCGTGAGATAATTTATTTAATTTTTTCTGCTAATAGTACCAAAATAAAGCTGAATATTCACAGTCAACTTTAGCGATGCTGCAAGTAAAAACGTTAGAGCACTCGCGGCGCGACGTTGGTAGTTTGTAACTAGATTCGATAATCAATTTACCTCCCCCACAGGACGCTCCATGCTGCAGTTTTTCGGAATGCACGAAAACGGCAAATGAACTAATGAAAAGAGATGTTTTAGATATAACTAATTCATTTTTATGTAATAAAAATTTAAATAATACGTAAGCTACTGAAAGTTTGAATACTGGCTGGACTATAATGGATTTTTAGTCGGAATTTGCGGTAAATTTTATTCCTGTTATCATTATAAATATCTTGACCCGTTAGGTCTTTGTACCTATTCTTTGAATAATGCTTCTACCTCTATTATCACCAAATCATTGCCGTTATCTACCTATATATTACTGTAATCGAAAGAAAAGAAAACTGTACCTACGCAATATTTTATTAAACAGTGCTGTGCACATTTATTTTGAGAAGTGTTGCATGAAGTATCGCGTTATCATTCCCATCACTACGGCTCGCCCCACGGTATCGGCCCACGGGAGCTTATCCGTAACTTTTAACGATAGGAAAGTTTTTTAACGAAATAACCGAATTCGTTAACTGCGTCGCGCCGTAACGCAGTTACACGGCGATTATCTATGGGACGTTTTACGTATTAATTGATTTTAAGGCTTCGACAGGAGTAGCAGTAAAGTACGATTGGGAAAACAGAGAAAAAGTATGGTCATCAGGCTTATGGCCGGCAGCAAATATTGACATAGGTAAACAAAAAATTTCCGAACATGTCAGCCATGAACATTTTAACAGTGAAGTGGTCTGAGCCTAGAAATGTAGCACCCAGTCTGCAGTGGGCTCGTATAGGATATAGTGGCCCATATCTCTGCATAACTGAGGAATGTTCCCTAGCACTGCTGGGCTGAGCTGATACAAGTTGATGCTGTCACAGTGGGATAGACTAGCGTTTGTAGAATTATACCATGACTTTTGTAACTATTCAATAGAAGTCCCTTTAATTGTAAATCTAGATCTTGTCTGTAGGAATATGTACAATTACTGTTCAGAGCGGTTTCACCAGCGTAGTTAGCATTCCCGTGTGATTACCGGGATCAAATATAGCCAATGTTACTCAGGGATAGTGTAGCTTTCTAATGGTGAAAGAATTTTTAAAATTAATCCAGTAGTTTTTGAGCTCATTCGTTACAAAAACACAAATCATTTCTCTTTATAATATTTGTGCAAGCACGAGTATGATGCAAGTAGGATAGCGATTTTTCTTTTTATGAAAGTGGTAAAATAATTGGCACAAGAAAAACTGCTATTTTTCATTAGCGCTAGTTCCGCGACACCGGTCGTTGTTATTAGTGCATTGATTTGTGCACGGTCGGTCGCTTTATTGATTATGACCGATTGATTGTTGTTCGACACGCGAGCCACGCGAGTATACCTGCCTTTATTATGGCAAAATAAAAAGCAGTAAAAAGGCTGAGACACTGACACTGAGAGAAATTATTTCTACATAGTAGGAACCGAAATGTTCCATACCCTATTATTGTATAGTACTTACTTACTGCGTAGGTTCCTACTACAAATAATTAGTATTTACGATTTTAGTAATGACGAGTTTTTTGTGCATTTTGTCGCAGATTTGTGCGAAAACTGTTACGACTGTCGCTTTATACTGTTGGTAAGCGTGACGAAAGTATCATTTCAATGATTTCTTTAGCCGTTTTAGTTTTTATCAAGCAATTAAAGCATGATTGCTATTATGAATCTGGACTACTAAAGAAGAAGTCCAACTTACAGCACAATAACGAGTCACTCATAGCTCCGCATTAATCCTTACTAATTATGCAAGACAAGGAGCAAAGATGTAAAATGGCCGCTCACAAATCGCGGGCCAACTGACAGGTTAAACAACCTATCCTCTGTGACAGACCAGTGATATATACGTCGCTTTCGCTAAGGAAACGCGGGCAATTAATTCAGTGGAATAATATGTCAGGATGCACTTAATTTCCTATAAAACTGTTTACGTTTCGGGAAGAAGATGGCGCCGGCATATGCGCGCCAATTTCGCGAGCTCAATTTGGGCTTGTCGTTCGTGATGCGTTCATAAAAATAAATAATTTGTGATGAATTGACTTGCAACTTGGACAAACAAAAGTATGCGCAGCGGTCAGGTTTGACAATACATTAATTATGTTTGATGTTCACTGCCGTATTTTGTCTTGCAACTTCATTCATCGCAAATTCAACCTAAAAATTCGAAAATAGGGAGTAGTTTTCCACTAATCGAGTTCCAAAATCGAAATTCGCGAAGTGGCGTGGGCGTCGCAAGACGTGTTTACGACACTCTGACCGCAGCATTATTAAAATAATTACCTCTTCGAGGATAATGAGTGTGCGGCTTTATTGTTTTTCGTTGTATTGTTGGGAATTCGAATTCTGTTTACAATTTAATGGATATCAATGCAAATGATGGCAGCTAATTTTTATATAAATTTATTATTATAATCATGAAACTAATCATTTTCCAAGATTTCGTTGTTATATTGACCTTATTTACCAGCAGCGTACGGTCAAAAGCAAGTCAAGCTTGACACTACCAGTTTAAGCTGAGTTCTGATTTGTACTGCGCGCCATAGAATACAGGGCCAGGTCAAAGTCCAAAGTGTCAAGCTTAGCGTGCTCTTGACTGTACAAGCAACCTATGTGCCAAATATTAAGTTGGTAGGGGTTCTAATATCGGAGATTTTGTCATGACTTAGTCAGTAGGTTTTTTCATATAGGTAAATATGTACCTACCCACAGGGTGTAAGGGAACGCTCCCGAAAATTAAGACAGGTTCTTTTATTCTTGACAGTTCCATAAAAATTTAAAAACTTTTATTTTTATTTTCATTTAACATCGTGAAATGAACCGATAGTTTAATTTTTATGACAAGATTCTTCAATTTCCCTGATCATCAATTTGAACTTGACCAGCCCAACTAATTTGAGCATCGTGACAAAATTTCGACCCTTCATGCATGTCTAGAAAGACCGAGACAAATCAGTAGACGAAGTTAGCCCGCCGCGGCAGAAATGAATAACTGACTAGCGGTTTTGCGCGGTTTCACCCGCATATTTCCCGTTCCTGTGGGAATACGGGAATAAAATATAGCCTTTGTTACTCAGCCCCCTAGCCAAGTGACATTGCACAATCTAATCGAATGTTCTTTTAGATTGACATGTATGGGGTTGACATAAGCACTTGCCAACAAGCGCTAACGCTAATGTCAATCCCATACATGTCAGATTAGATTGTACAATGCCACTTGGCTAGGGGAGCAGGGATCTTCTAGCTTTCCATTGGTGAAAGAATTTTTTAAATCAGTCCAGTAGTTTTTAAGTTTTTTCGTAACAAAGATACAAAAATACAAATCTTCCCTCCTTATAATATTACTCGTAGTTTACAAGTATAGATAGGCCAGCTTTTGCTATAGCAACACTCATTTGAAACGTTTCATGGCGCCTAGAAGCAGCGGAGTCCTTAACACGATTAAGCTAAACAGCCGCAGAAATAACCCACAACTAATCGCCTCTCCCTTGTTCTAACAGCTCATTGCAACAATAAATTAGTTGCGACCGTGTAAATTAGTTGCAGGCAACTAGACGCAAGAATCAACAGTTGACAATTTTATATAGCGATTTTACTGTTAATTTAGGTGCAAGTGTCATTGTTATAAATTTTCTAGGAGCGGCTCTCCCACGTTTTCGTTGAATGAAACGTACGGCTTTTCAAGACTTCTGTAATGTTTATTATTATGAGTTTAATCAGCTACACGGAATAGCCACAGGGCCAGGGATCTATTCTTGATCATCATTTTCTTGTCCTTTTTACGTTAGGTTGGCACAGTATAAGTATATTTTCCTTCCATTTATCCCTACCAACCGTCATGTCATTCATTTCCTTCTTGCACATATTACCTAACCTTCACACAATCGTGTCACTAACCTATGGAATGCTCTCTCAGAAACAGTGATAAGTGCCCCATCAGTTAATTGTTTTAAAAATAAACTTGACAAAATTTTTAAATGATCAACACAAGTGCAGTGATAGGTATTACACGCATCAGCTCAAGAGCTGCTAGTGTATTAAATAAATAATAAGTAATAATCCATCCAGGGATCTATTCTTGTAAGATAACCAAATATTTAGTATAGTAACAGATAATATTGATACGACTAAATGATTTGTTCCCCAAAATATACCTAAACGCAATACTAATAATTACATATTGGCTTATAGGCACCCAACATTATTATCATCACCAGCCCGTAACAGTAGTAATCATCTACCATCGCAGTCCATCGTGGATTGGGAGATGGTGTTTTTCTATCACCTAAGTGTCAGAGTTTTTTCAAGCCACTTAACACCTGATATGACTTATTGTGTTTTCTAATTACAGTATAAAATCTCCCCACGTATTAGTTTTTCTTTACTTGGACATTGGCGAAAGTCACCAAAAACAAGTACAAGAAGAAGATGTACCTACGTTTTTCTGTTATTACACAATATGTAAAAGAATAAGCGCAATTCCTGAATTTGTTTGTTCAGCATCGCTGAATTCAGTGCTATGTATGGAAATCGTGCTATTATTGATCGATATTTAAGAAAATTGGTTAGACACAACTAAAGTTCGATTGCATCATATTTTTCTTATGTAAATATTATACTAATTGGGGTGTACGAGGAATTGCGCTTTTTCTGTTACGCGTTGTATATTAGTTTGTGCTTGTGTGTGACTGATATTTATAGAGACATAAATTTCCTTGTGGAAAGCCCTAAAACGTGGTGACGAGAACAAAGTGACAGTTCCGGTGATGCGTCCAGAAATCCGCGGCTAGGCGAATTAAATAATTGTTTTATTTATAGACCAACTCAAATCTGCTGGAAATTACTGTTTGAAGCACGTCTTAATTTTACTTTAACTTCGGAATTGTTCTGTAGAATACTGCATTTAATAATAAACTTCCTCCACTGCGAAGATAATAATAAGTGGATTGCTTTTTCTCAATTATAGATAGATATTAATATTGGAGGACATTTTTGTCCATTATTGATCCAATACTAATACCTTTTTCAGGGGTTTATTGCAATTATGATCGGGTAATCAATAACTAATCAAATATTTAAATTTTATTAACAAATTTTGGTCGTGGCTACCTTGTTATAATATTTTAGTTTTCACGAATGTGCCCTGAGTAAATAATAAAATTTATCATCAGCCATATAAACAAAAACGAAGAATTGAAGACCGAGATAAAAAACAAACAGAGGAAACGAGACAGCAATCGTTCCACGTCGTTTGCGCGTCAGCTGTAACAATTACTTAAGTATTATTAACTCGCGACCAGTTAGGTATAAAATCATAAACTATATAAAAACGTACAGTATTATAATCATAAATATGCCCTTAAAGAGGTCTGATTGCTTCGTCGGAAACCATCAAAGGGACCGCGAAGCGACGTACATTCTTTCTGCATAATTTCTTGACCCTCGCTAGTTGCGCTACTCGCCGGGAGATGGCGTTGCACGTACATTGCGACCGCTCTTTTTCTTACCATTTTTCAAATTAACCCAACGTAAACGCTCTTAAATGGCAATTTAGTTTTTTAAAGGTGCTTTCTAAGTAGACGTTCTGTTTTTATAAGAAATTTGTCTTTTTGTAATAATACTCGGTGATAATTGCATCGTAAATTAAACCACTGTCTCGGTTATAGTTATTTTATAAACACGGGTATGGGTTAAATTGTCGAGTTATAGTTTTAGTTTCCGTCAATCCTGCAATCTCAGTAAATTGTAATATTTTTTGTTCCGCTACATTACACGAGATGGCGCTGCTGGAGTCTTGTATTATTGTGCTTCTAAAAAAAGTTTACGTTTATTTTTATTTTTTATTTGTAGCTCTTGGTAAAGGAGTTAACCTCAAAAACACCAGTAGACGTGCAAGTCAAATGCGTTCAGTATGAAATGAGGTTGTGAAGCATCCCTTTTGCCCAAAGCTTTTGCCTGTTCGATGGCCGTGGTTTATCGGCTAATTATTACGTGATTACCCTTCGCCTTTCCGAGTAGGTTTTAAACTTTGTGATTTATGATAGATTGACCCCTTTGTTTCCAGTTTCGACGGGTTGACGTCCCTGAGGTTTGGATTTCGCACTTAGTTTTTAACGAGGGTTCGACATCTACTACAAGTTAACATATCTGTCACTAACTTCTGTTGATTCATACTGTTGTTTTTGTAGCAATTAGTAATCTTTTATGTTGTTTTTTGACGTTTCTTACAGGTAATAATAATAATAATAATATAATCTCACGCCTTTTTTTATTTTTTTTTTTATTAATAATTTTATCCCCGAGCCGAGGGGGTAGGCAGAGGTATTCCATTACTGGATATACCCAAATTTCACGAGATATATTGGACCCCTAATCGTGATAGGTGGTGAGCCCATCGCCGGACCGGGTCTGTTTACACATGTCTCAGAATTAATTCTGAGACCTGCGGGTTTCCTCACTATGTTTTCCTTCACCGTCAAGCTAGTGATAAATATGTACGTAAGTTTTGAAAAACTCATTGGTAAATGCCAGAATTCGAACCCGAGCCTCACTGATTTTCGGCCGGCTCTTTAACCGTTTTTTTTTTGATATTGACTTTTTTAATAAGCGTCTCAGCTTCATTATATTATGTTCCTATAAATCCATATTCAATTTCTCTATTCTGATTTCGAACACACAATCTAAATTCAAATTCAAATAAATCAATTTACAACCCTCTACCGAATGCGTTCAGAAGTTGGAAACTAAAGACAACTTTAGACCATTTGCGTTCGATGTGTCGCGTCGTCCGAGTGTATTAGTGCACGGTTAATACATTTGCCAACTTCCGAACTTGGAACGGTTTTAAACGCTTTTGACAGTCCCTCGGAGTTTCCGAACGTGACCGGCCATTGATAAGTTTCGCCGTTCAGGAACACAATTAATGACTTTTGCCTTTTCCTGATAAGTTTTGTTTTTTTTTTGGCACTAGTCCACTGTCTTAGAAAATAGAAAAAGATATAGTTAGTATATATTTCTAACCAGCTGTTTCCCGCTACTTCATAGATGCATCTACGTAAACTTTAGGCTATTGCGTCTCCTACGAACTATATGTTTTTTTGGGATAAAAACTAGCCTGCCTCGAACTGTAAGATACATTCCTGACAAAATTCATATTGACCAACAGATAGACAGAGATACTACCGCGTTCAACTGTATTTAACTTCACTCAAAATCATTTTGATTTTACAAAATATAGGCAATGGTTATACTGCTAATAAAATCGCGTTTTATTTACCTAAGAATGCTAAAGATCTATGCAATCGGATATTATAGTTACTCCCAATAAAATTCTTTTTTACGTAATTACCTAACGGATATGAATACTAGACAACACAATCCCAATGAATCCACAATTCCACCAATAGTTCCAAACGCAAATGCACAATTGAATATTAAAATTTGCTTAGCGTTAAACTAAGAGCACTACAAGGGAGTTTGGAGCTAAAGGAGCATCGAGTACGCTTAACTTTGAGCATAAAGCCTTCGGGTGTCCTGCCTCGGCCGATAGTGGCCATTGAAAATAGATTTTCACGCTACGCTTGAACCGTTTTCGAGAGGAGAACTTTGTCCAAATATTCGTTCGAAATTCCACACATATTCGGTGGATGCAGTGTGGTTTGTGTTTTATTTTTAATGCTTTTGAACTTAACTATGTGCTTTAGGTATATATCAACTATCGGGAGCCCAGCGGCTGTTTATTACCGTTCCCGTAGGAATATAGAAAAATCCCTTCTTAGTGCCCACTTACGTCATGTAACACTTCACTTTGTGCAAACTTTCATGATTTTAGACCCAGCGGTTTCGTTCGGCTGTGCCTTGATCGATCAGTCAGTCAGTCATTTTCTTCTTTAAATGTATAGATTACCTATGTACACATACATCACTAGCTCGACCGTTAAGGAAAACATCGCAAGGAAACCAGAATCAAATCAATGGATCTCAGAATTGATTCTGAGGCACGTAGCAGCAGCCCATCTCCACTCCACGTAGGCCGTAATGTTATAATAGCCTTTTTTATGTAATTATTGTTTAACTATTGTTTTAAATTTTTCAAGAGGCAAATTTTGTAATGCAATGGGAATCTTATTATAAAAGCGTATACATTGACCCTTAGAGGATTTGGTAACTTTAGATAATCGACTAACAAAATCAGCCAGTTCATTCTTATTTCTGTGATGTCTGTTCTGACATCTACTTTCATAAATGTTATATGTTAGCAATTGTTTCTAACGATCGCAAAATGTAGCTATATATACATATGACTATATCCATAAATCGTCATCACTGAACCGTGTTAAGAGTAATAAGACCGATAATTATTGCTACCGTAACAAAACTTAATTGGAAATAGGGATTATGTGAATAAATAATAGCTGTTAACTCGAACCGAAGTTCCCTAGCTGTAATTTTTTTTATGGCGCCAAGGTGTGAAATGCATCCAGTTAACAGCCGGCCTAGTATATCTATTATGTGCACTTTTGATGCACACTGATGGGTCTGATGGGTGGTCAATTTATTTGTGGCAGCATCGAATTGGATGCACTCACGAAATGCCATGTACTAGATGCAGTTAATTGAACAGATTATAAACGATAAATTTGTCTGGCTGTATATATTTGCAAATTTCTATCCGTGTAACGAAACATTAGGGCATGACTGGATTAATATACATGACTAGCTTTTACCCGCGGCTTCGCTCGCGCACGTTTATTTCACTCCCTTAGAAGTTCATTTTGCAAAATTCTTTCTTAATGGATGCCTACACTCTATAAGCTATCTATGTGCAAAATTTAATGTCTCTAGACCCAGCGGTTTAGGCTGTGCGTTGATATATCACCAATAGGTCAGTCAGTTTATCATTTTTATGTATAGATATATGATTAGTTTATGAAATTTTTTGAGATTCCAACCCTACGCTTATAGATTCAATTCTGTGGAATAAAAAGTTAATTCGCATTGATAGAGTACAGTAATACCGCCTTCTAACATAATTAATAAATGCGTTTTTTGCTGTTTTTGTGGCGCCGCTACCGATAACACAGAAGGGCGTTGGTATAGTATTATGATTGATATATGGAGTATTAATTGTATAGGGTTCCGGCTGCTGTGTCCTTTATTGAAATCGAACTTAAGATTTGTCGTTACTAAAGCTGATTGGTTTTAGAACTGACATAAACCCAGTTAAAATACGAGTATGTATATATATATACTTGATATTCATAGCGACATAAAACTCGAATGAATAATTCTAAGTAATAAAAACCTCATAAACCTTGGACACCTTAATTTGAAACAATTATAAAGTAAAGTGTAATAACTAATGTTTTTTATGAATATCTATTTGTATTGTTCAAAGATACAGACCCTCCATTTATATTTTCCAATGCTTCTCTACTTACTTTTTTATTCACTGGCAATAGCAAATGATAGTAGCATAATTGATTTTATTCCTCGATCCCGATAAGATCTAAGCGCAGCCATTTATGTTGTTTTAATCAATCTAGATTAATTGATGACGTGGCGAGTGAGGCGAATAAGTATTTTTTGTCGACTCAAACTGCCTTACGCAATGCATCTTTATGATCTCTTTGCATACATGTCATTTGCAAACCATACCGTCACGTGTGAACGTCGAACAATCGTTTCGCAACGGACGGACGGACAGGACCGCATTATGTACGTATCGTGGGAAATAGGGAAATGGTCGGAGCACTGGAAAATGACATGGTATTGTTGGTTCTATGGGAGCTTACTGTGCGTCGATGATGTAAAGAGAAGTAAATTTTTCGAATAACTTGCTTTGTGTTTTTATCGCAATTTTGATTAGGGAAGTTAAAGAAAAATAAAGTTGGTTAAATAATCAGGTGGCCACTAGCCTAACACCATATTTGGGCTCGCGTGGGATACTTCCTCATGAATGAGGAAAGACCAGCAGTGGGCTGTTACGGGTTGATGATGATGAAATAGTAGCACCTACAAGTGACAAAAGTTATATTGGCATAACTTTTTAACTAGTATTTATCCGCGACTTCGTACGCCCATGTCACTTCCTGGGCTTCCGGCGATCTCTGTACGATCCGTCGCTCAGTTGCTTCGTCAAGATGGGACAAACAAACACACTTATGCATTTACAGTATTAGGGTATTCTTCACCGCGATTTTATGCGTAGCTACTCCTAAAAAAAGTGACGCGAAAAGTAATGTAGGTAACATATCTAAAAAAATAGAGTTAAAATGTTTAGTTTCCAACAAGTGACGCAATATTTCGTGTAAACGATTTCCAGAATCTCAACTTATTTCTATAGATTCATAGTATAATAACGTCGTCCGCCTCGCATGACGGCAGATGAGGCTTCTCGGAACAGATGATCATGCGATATCCGACGTTACGAATGTTTACATCGATGTCTCAAACACGAGGTCTGGTACTCTATCAAGCCATAATACAGCGTCACAACCAATAATAGGGAACAGATTCGAACGCCGTTTAAACAATGCGACAATTTAAGGAAATTCGATTTTATTGCAAGAACCGAAGTTTTAGAATGCGTCGTTTAAAAAACCTCGAGGCTTGTTGGAGAGTGTTTATGCCAGTGATCAGTCTAGTATCCACATCCGTCAAGTAATAACCAGTAATAACTGGTAATGAGCGGGTGGTCACGCTACTACTTCGTGGGAATATCGTTGTTCCATTACCTGACGCGGTCATAATGTACCAGTTATGGGGTTAAGTTTCGAAATTCTATAGAAATGTCAAAAACTATTGGTAATAGAGAAAAAATACAGGTGTGCATTCAAGCCTTATTGCCGAGGGGGCTGGTCCGAATATTCCATTTCTAATACTTTACTTAAAATATCATTTAGCTATGATAATCAAAACCGATATGCCCTTTTGCACAACGCGTTTTCAAATCCCGGTATCTTGGTTATCACAATAGACCGTTCACAAAACACAAACAGGAAACGGAATAATTTCGTGGAAAATAAGAAAAACTGAACCCTTTGGAATTATCTGAAATTCAATCTATTTGAGCTCATCCCCATCGATGGAACAAAGGCTAATGCACAACGGGCTATTGTCTTCCGCAGATTTATACTTTGTCCTGCATTGTCATTAATGTGTACATTGCTTTACAAAGAACGTTCCTTTTTTAATTTCTCCCAAATTTCTGTCTGGGTCCGTATTACAAATAGTGTGCGATGATTTCTATGGCTGACAGCCGTATTCCTATTAGGTATTCCTATCGTAGTCCGCCGTGACCTTGAAAAGTTTAGAGAACTTTGCAGAAGTGGCGGTCGTGCCTTTGTTTTGACTGCGATTTGAGACTAATTTATTTATACCTTAGCTTTACTCCATATTATTATTCTGTTGACAGAAAACATTACCCTGGTTCTAATCTCTCAGTTTCATCCATCCTAAGGTTGGCTGGAAGAGATCGCTAAAAGCGATAAGACCGCCTATTGTACTTTAGTTAATGTTGGTATCCATATTGTGTTGTTTTTGGTGTACAATGAAGAGTTATTGTATTGTATTGTATTGTATTAATGACCTTATGGGCTCTACTATAACTTAAACGTATAAAGACAATAAGACGGAAATGATAAAAGGAAGATAAAATCAGTGAAACATCGTCAATAGTGCAAAGATTACCATTTAACACTTAATTTCTGTTATTGTGACGGTAACTTGTGTTCCTATCGAAATAATCAGTACTGCTTCACGTAACAGAGACATTTCCTATACTGTGATACTGGTGTCGTTGTGTAGACCGCTTCTAGTTGCGTGTCCGCTTTCTTTTCCATTTTTCAACACGTATGTCCGTTTGTTAGGACGCTTTCAGTGCTAAATAGAGAATTCACGAGAATATAAAAAAATACTTTAAAAAGATAGTCGCAAACAAAATGGCGGACTTTTAGTAATGGTAACACGTATTTGAACGATAAATCGAAGTGACTGCGACAGAACGGGGTGGAGCGTTGACCATATCCCCTTTAAACTACATTCCCACCCCCACTTTTCACCCCCCACCCCAGAAACTAGGGCGGGGACAGATCTTTCCGTAGTTTCCGCACGCGACAGGAAAGAGGAAGGACAAGATTCAGGGCCAGGAAAAGGTAAGGATCAAACAAAAAATTAAAGTTAACAAAAAAGTGCGGTCACTAATGATAAAGCGGTTTTGAGTTAATTTTTGTCAAGGGTTAGTTCAGGCTAGAACATTCTAGTGAACCTGAATGTGCCCTGAAGATTAAATGGAATGCATTGGACAATCGTTCCTATAAAAAGGTAAAAAAATTAGTTGGAAATCATTTGGGAACGACTGTCCAACACTGTTGCAGTGCAAATATTGTCTACTACGTTTCCAAGACAAAAGAGACTCCATATTTTAGTCTATGTTTTTAAACTTTTCATTTATAGAATCTCCTTTCTCAATTACACCCTTGTAACGACATCTATATAAAAACAAGTGGTGCAAGCGGCGGTTCGCTTTGTTTCTTGTCTAATGGCGCGAGTAAACGCTCGGTATCGCCACATTCCTCAATGATTGATGGCCTATTGTCAGGTAGCACTGATAAGCCGCGCCAAACCAGACGGAAGATTGAGGGGTTGATGGATACACTCACAGTACCAAAACATTCTGAGCTGCTGCCATAGACGCTATAGATTAATTAAAGTTATTTCCAAATACAAAAGCATAGCCAATAAAAAAAAACCTTTGACGTCAGTGGCAGTAACTCCAAATTTATGATTTGAAGCTATAGTAATAGATATTGTACCTTTTTTCGGAATGAGGGACTTCAGTAGCATTACGGCAGCTTCGTCACAGGCCCAAGCGTGCATTTTTCTGTACGAGTCGCGACCCTTCTCCGTGAGTTTGTCCCAAGGCTTCGGTTTCGACAGCAACTCTGAGACCGTCCCTTGCGACAACCCCAGGACGTATTTCGCGAACAATCTCTGTCCGATGTTGTGGACCGACAGCAGCTCTCTGACTCGTCGACTAATGTGCAGCGTGTCCAGATTCGTGTTCGCATATTTGTCCATGTTATACCGGAGCATCTCTTGCAATCGCGCCTCCATCGGATCGCCTTTCGGTATCAGCGAGTCGCCCAATCTGCCGACTAGTGCCCCTGGTGGCAGCGGCCCCATGTCTTCTGCGAACCGGTACGGCCTGTGTTCCTCGAAGCGGAACGGGCTCGGCGGCGGCAGAGGCAGCGGCGTCGGGCCGTTGTTGTTGTGGTGCGTCGTGTTGTTGTTGAGCGGCGGCGGCGTGCTCGGCCACTCCTCCGCACCTGCGGCGAGAGCCACGTTACGCGGGAACACGAGGACCGAGGGGGGGAGGGGGCTAGGGTCACGCACGTACGTAAGCGTTGCAATACGACGTACGAATATTTATGCGAAGCGGCGTTTCTTATGTTAAAACTCATGCTCCGAATGTTAACCTGTGAACGATTACGCGCGTCCGTGAGCGGCATGTCTCTGGATGGTGGGAACTGGACTCCTCGTACTCCGCGCGTCGGACAAAGTAAAGCGAACACGAACTAGCTACGGACATACACAGGGTTGAATATCGAAGGCTGCCGCGATCGATTTCCAAGGGGCTTGACGACAACGATGGCTAGACAAGTTGAGTCCGAAACGTAGATCCATCGTTTTTCACGAGTAATTTATGGATATTGTATTTCGGAGTCAATTTGCGTCGGCGTTGTGAAACTTGACCAATTTCAGACGTCAGATGTCTAGAGGTCATCTGACCACTCCCAACGATATTTTCTATTATCGGTCAGGTTGCACGGTATTAAACAATAGTGACGTACCTTGATCCCTTCTCTCGGAACTACGCTCTCGTTCGGCTGACTGCCGCTCGTCGCGCACCGGGAGTGATGCGCTGGGCGAACGCAGTGGTTCGGGCTTGCGTTCCGACCGTTCCCCCGCACCCAAGTCTAGGGCACGCAGCATACTGCAAAGATACGCACACGGTTAATAATTAAAAAAAAGAAAAAAAATTTAGTAAAGGGACTCAACAAAAAAAAAAGTTTTTCAAATACCTGAGATGGCGTTTTTAAATTTTAATGTGCTAAATCGCATTGATACGACCGTTGAGTTGACACATCTTTATAAGCGACTAGCGGTTTTGAGCGGTTTTGCGCGGTTTCACCCGCGTAAATTCCGTTCCCGTGGGAATCCGAGAATAAAATATAGCCTATGTTACTCAGGGATTTTTCAGCTTTCCATAGCTGAAATAATTTTTAAAATCGGTTCAATAGTTTTTGAGTTTATTCGTAACAAACATACAAAAATACAAATCTTTTTACTTTATAATATTAGTATAGAAGTATAGATTTGTAAAATATTAGAATGTCGACGTTAGATATCATATATTTACCGTAGGTATTCACAATTTAGAATAATCAGCAATTTACTTCTGCCCACGTTTCGCTCCAGGGCATATTCTATAGGAAATATCCACTTAGTTTCCGTCAATGTAAACCAGTTTTCGATTTTGTAGAATAAATACGAGCTTTGGAGATGTAATTGAAAACTGTTCGGAAAACCAGTCTAATATAGATTTGGAACATGTCAAAGTCAAAAGTTTTTATTCAATGTAGGGGTTATAAGTCCTTTTATTGAAAGTCATTGCGGTATGTATAGTTGAGGAGAAGAAGCGGGGCAAGAAACTCCTCAAAACATTATTCTTTTAAGCAATCAATATACTTAACACAAAGTACAAGTTACATGGTGTTAGTGCCTTTTTAGTTATTAATAGACCTTTTGAATATTGTCCTATAATTTCAAATGATTATTTCATACCGCGTTAACATTATTTTATCCCTTAATTAACTTTAGTATAACGAATCGTCTATAGATATTCCTTGGGCACTATCTATACCTGTCTCCAAACCCCTTAATATAAAGAAAAGGCAAGATAATTAACCCGGGGTCACCTATACCTTAATAAATTTAGCTAAAGCGGATTGATTAAAACCATTCCACGTGAATTAATTCAGTATTTAATTAATAGGATGTGCCGTGCCCTTATTGGCAATATTCCTTTCATAAATTTATTGAGATCGAGCCCTTTGAGGCGCGCTACAGCTATTAGGAGATAAGGCCCACTGATAATGTTACTTAAACGGGCCCTTAGGTACACTTTATTGAGTTTGATTGATCGGAGCATTGGTAATTTTAAAGGTGCCTTCTGTTAAAAAATATAGGACTAAAATTATTATAGAGTGTCGTATTTTTGTTTTTATTTTATTATCATTGTGACAATTTTTATTCAAAAAACTTATCGGAACCAGGTCCGGCGACGGGCTCTCGACCTGACATGTTTAGGTGTCCAAAAAATACTGGTCGGTAAAAAAAAAACATTTATTTTATGTAACTAGGTACAAATGGTACACTTAGAAATGTCAATAGTCTAATAACAAGGCACTCTAAACTCGTCCATGAAGATTGGCTAAATGTAAACAGCCCATATCCACCGGCGAGTTGCTGGTTCCAAATGCAGTACCTACCCCGAGAAGAGACAGCAAGAAATTACTTAGCTTACATCTAAATCAAAATATAACATAATACGAACATTGTAATATACTACTTTATCTTTATTTAAGAGTTTTAAGACGCACATCTAACAAGGAAAGTCTAAAGAGCTAATGTGTCATTGCCCAAAATGAAACAAGAATTCTATAACTAAACAAAGCTCTCGACAAATCGCTCGACTAGTCGCAGAACGTTATCGATTCGCCTCCAGCCCAAGATGTTCACACCTCGAGGTTGCACCTTAATTACAATTTAATATATCGGCAATTAACTCATTTGATCGGAGCATCCGACAAAATTGGGAAGCATGCGACTTGAAAGCCTTTTAACATCATCCGACTCCAATCAAAGTTGTCGGTGTTAAAATCGGAAGCGATTTTCTGAATAGGTCTCTGTGATATAATAATTATTTTATGGGTATTTTTTTATTTACTCATTATAAAAGTTGTTATCAAAGATTTAATGGTATGAGATTTACTGATAATTGTAGTTTCCATAACAATTTCACTATAGATTATTCACATAAATCACAGCTTTACATCATAACTATATGTCATGATTTATCATTAAATTGGATAAAAAAAATTTTTTACAAATTACAAGATAGAATCGGATAGAGTGCACAGGATTCAAAGTAGCTGAGCTAGATCGCGTTTTGAAATCGGTCGGGTTAAACCAAAAGGTACAACGTTGTATGAACCGAGTCCCCCAGGTGAGGTTAATATCAGATTGTCTTGTATTTATGTTTTCATTAGCTGTGCTTCGTTTTGGTCAGAAGCTCGGGATTTGAACGTTGAATTGTGATGTCGTGAGGGGAGTACAATTATTTAGGACTTGGAGGCAACGATGAGGACGTTTTTTCCCGATCTAGGCGAAGTTTCGAAAAATGGTGATTTACAATACAATACAATAACTCTTTATTGTACACCAAAAACAACACAATATGGATACCAACATTAACTAAAGTACAATGGGCGGTTTTATCGCTTTTAGCGATCTCTTCCAGACAACCTTAGGTTGGAAGAAACTGAGAGATTAGAACTAGGGTAGACGGTGCACTATATATGTATTATGGAACATACTCTTACATACTGTTACATACATAAATAAATATATAAATAATATATATTAAATAACCTTACATAACCATAGCTTTACCGCTTGCCTTATACAACATGTAACAGAATAAGCGCAATTCCTGAAATAAGTTTGTTCAGTATCGAACACTTATTCGATTTCAGCTATTTTTAATTAATTTTTTTCCAAAAATTTATTAGCGTAGCTGAATTTAGTGCTTTCTATGGAAATCGTGCTATTATTAATCGATATTTAAGAAAATTGGTTAGACACAACTAAAGTTCGATTGCATCATAATTTTTTAAAATTAATATACTAACTGGGGTGTTTAAGGAATTGCGCTTTTTCTGTTACGCTTTGTATAGAAACTATTTTTACTGTGTGTCAAGAGTTTTGCAGATTCGTGATGAGTCTGTGGGAATTCTCTTTTATAAAGATTCCTTATTAGGGATACCTTCAGAGTATAAGAAATTAACTCAAAAAATTTAAAGTTTTCTAAGTTTTATAGATTTTGTGATGAGTGAATGCGTCTCTGGTATTATGCTTTTTGTTTACTTATAAAGGTACAAAGGTTTTAAACATGCTAACGCCTGTATCATGCAAATATTCTATACCTGGGTACCTATACGAGTTTAGAGTGCCTTGTTATTAGACTATTGACATTTCTAAGTAGTGTACCTTTTGTACTAACAGAAAATAAAAAATTTTTACTACCGACTTTTCACCTGTATTTTTTGGACTCCTAAACGTGCCACGTAGTGAGCCCGTCGCCGGACCTGGTTCCCGTTACACATTCCTCAAAAACAATTCTTGGACCTGCGGGTTTTATCCGGATTTTATTGAAAACTAGCGGATGCCCAGCGGCGTTGCCCGCGCGGATTCCGTTTATTACCGTTCCCGTGGGAATTTCCGAAAATCCCTTCATAGTGGTTGCCTACGACATATTTAAGACACCTACATACCATATTTCAAATAGCGGGCGCCCAGCGGCGTTTTCCCGCTTGGATTTAGTTTATTCCCGTTCCCGTGGGAATTTCCAAAAATCCCTTCATACCAATTTCCTATGACATATCAGACACCTTCATACCATTTTTCAAGTTTCTAGGTGTTATCGTTTCGGAGTAGTACGTATTTCTCTTTTTAACCAGTTTTTTTATTTTCCCGTGGGAATGAGATATTTTCCTGGAATAAAAAGTACCCTAGATGTTGACCCGGGTACTCAGTTATCTCCATACCAAATTTCATCAAAATCCGTCCAGTAGTTTTTGAGTGATGCGTGCACAACCAGACAGACAGACAGACAGACAGACAGACAAAAATTCCAAAAATTGGTGTTTCGGTATCTATATCGATAACTATATACACTACCGTTAAAATTTTCAAAAAATATTCAATGTACAGACACGGCCCCGTTAGAGTTTTATTATATGTATAGATATAGACGACTGAGTTTTTTTTACAACAAGCTTTAAATAAGGGAAGACGTTTTTCTCAATTACAAGTTCGCGTCATACATAGCTAAGAGTGTTTACTTAGTAGGTAACAATGTGACATAGTTATATATTTTATACTTGGAAAGTGGGTGAAGCCATGATAGCTTAGAGTTTTAATAGCTCGCGATAGGAACAGGTGCGGTGGAGTAGCTGTTAGTTGTTAAGAGTTTTAGAGCTGTCTAAATAAATAGGGAAGTATTATTATAATACTTTTGCCCGCGACTTTTTTCACGTTCTGAGATAAAATGTAGCCTATGTTTTAATCTGGTGTATAAGCTATTAAGTTTTATGAAAATCCGTTCGGTAGTTTTTGCGTGAAAGAGTAACAAATAGCCATTGAACCATATTTAAAAAAAATTGGGTTAATAATATTCAGGATACATTTTTGGGGCTCGCACTGTCTCTGGGTAAAACCATTAATGTGTGATATTGTGTTATGTAAAGTATGAATTTAAAACAAAAAAACAAACGATGCAGAACAGAAGCCACTTGAGTTGTGTTGTAAATGAAAAAGTTTTTGCTAAACTTCAGAATCCTATCCCGCATCAGTAGGTCACATCAAAGTCAAGGATGATTGTAGGGGTGTCTCTTATTTTTTGTTTGGGATCCGTTACTTGATAACTCTAGAGTTATTCTATTGATTAATTTTAAAAACCTTTTATAGAAACTACAAAATTACTACATAGTATAAAACAAAGTCGCTTTCTCCGTCCCTATGTCCCTTTGTATGCTTAAATCTTTAAAACTACGCAACGGATTTTGATGCGTTTTTTTTAATAGATAGAGTGATTCAAGAGGAAGGTTTTTGTGTTAGCATTGCACCCGTGCGAAGTATTATTATAAAAATAAATTAAGCCAAATAGACTCCACATATTTTCGTATCCCTTGCGGAAGCTTAAAAGCATCTTTGTCTTCGACCAAAAGCCTTCAGTTAGGGCGCGTTCACACTGAATATTTGATGCGCCGAACTCTCATGTGCGTCGCTCCTTACACCGAGTTTTTGCCTCAATTGGTAAGTTAAGAGTAAGTTAACTTTTGTGTGTTCAGGTAATGCGGTTAAGGGGGAGGTTATTGATAAAGATTTTAGACGGTCCTCTAGTATATGTTTTCGTAAAAATGATGTGCAGTACTAAAAAAAAAGTTAATTCGGCAGGTTGCTAAAAGCGATAAGACCGCCCATTGTACTTTAGTTAATGTTGGTAGGTATACATATTGTATTGTTTTCGGTGTACAAAAAAGAGTTATTGTATTGTATTTTTTTTATGATGACATAAACCAGTGTGATATTAGCCTCAGTCAGTTTCACTTATCTCCCTAACTCGCATGAGTGTCGTATATATTTCTCTTTGATAAATAAAAATTAAGAATTTTTACTTTTTAAACAATTAGAAAGATACCTTCTACTAATGGGAATGGTTGATCAAAGGCGAATCGCGGTTGCTAAAATGCTGACTGTAATAATAAATCCGAAAATCATTGAGCGCAAACTTATCGGTGTATTCCAATTATGCCGGTTACCAAAATCTCGGAATTCGTAATTTATTAATCAATATCGAAGCATCCTTTGCCTCCCCGAGAAATATGTCTTTGATTCGCTTTAGAGGGAAAATTTCAGCCCTTCACAGAGTGCGATTCATTAATCAACAATTTGTTGCAGATTTGTCGATAAATAAAACTTTATGGACACAAATTTGCAGTTTAAATTTTAGAAAGAGCAAGTCATTTGTAATCGACGGTAAGGTTAGGGTTGTTGCCCTTTTGCTAAATAATGAAGTAATCTCTTAGGAACGGCGTTCCTGTTTACCCTTCTTCCCATTCCCGTAAGAATAGAAAAACTCTTCCTTAACGGATACCAACATAGTATAAAGAACTTACCTGAAAAGTTGAAAGTTTCTAGGTATTATAATTTGGAAGATTCCCTGACCAATGTGTGACTGAGAGAGTCAGTGGTATTTAGTTTTTATTAAATCTCGTATGTACCTCTACAAGCAAACAATTCAATTGTAAGTAGTACACCTACATAGACAAATACTGTGTATTTCTTTGGCTTCCATATCATCCACCGTCATTTATTAATGTAATATACGGAACGGAAATGCTAAATTTATAAAATTTGAAACATGTCTCGTGTTGAGACACGGCTCACTACCAGAATTCTTTGAATATAACTACAAGTGACAACTTTTATATTATAATTGTTAATAAATCTATGATTCACGTCCCGGGTTATTTAATGATACGGAGCCGAATTTCCTATATTATATATAGAATACACAATTCTAGATACATTTCTACTTCAAAACGCGAAACAAAAAACTTCTTGAACATTCGAAGATGACTCAACCAGTAATCACAGTACAAACAACCTTCTTGGTTCAATCAAGTTTTTTTTTATCGAGAACAATGACGAAGGCAACTCGCCGTTATCAGCCAAATCATCGGCCGCCGATAACCGCGCCCCGCCCCGTCCGGCGCTGACCAATCGGAGCGATCGATCGGTCAACGGTACGCCTATCGAACTGCTTTACGACGTTCGATGTTCGATTTTCCGGAAGTGACGCGTGATAGGCACGTTTGAATTTGAATAACTATAGGTTTTCTATAAGTTCGGCAGCAAATAACTGGTAACAGCAACATTTATTTTTAAGTTTTCTTTGTTGCTAATAAGTAGGTACCAATAAAATGTTTCTTTGTAACCTTTTTAAAAAAATACGTATTCTTGGCTTTCTCGCTGTTACCTTCGCGTGAACTATACCTACCTATTCAACTGTTGTTAGGAATAATGTATTTAACAATAAAAAGTGTTTTAGTTGATAGGTACATAGTTAAATTGTTTTTAGGGTGCTGTATATTTGAAATACAAAAATAGAATCTGGTCATTGATTTATGGTCAGTATTTGAAATTTGTAGGCGAGAACTTTGTCATTGGTCCATCGGTAATATATATTTTTTTAAAGAGTAAACGACACACTCGTTTCCCGTTTTGAGAGTTATTCAAATTTTCGAAGACAAACGTTTGCTAACGAAAGCTACATAGTGTCAACAGATTGTAAAAAGCTTACGGCCGACGAGAATTTCTTTTTATGGCACCAAAAAATAGTCGGGCACGTAAATTAGTTGATAATTTGTGTGTGACAGTGTGGGCCTAAACTTTCGTTAAATGTAAGTCAAACATCGCCTAAGCAAATGGAGACAGGTGTCCACGATAGGCCCTCGCCTTATTGATATATAGGAGGCAAACATTGTGCTATATAATATATACACGACCGATGTTTAACTTCCCCGAGAAATATGTAAATCGTGTGTGCTTAGTTTTTAATTAAACAAGAGATAACCGATGCTTGATTCTCTATTTGATGTTTAAAAATTAAAGTTGAAATGTCAACATCATCATGAAAACTTAAGACTGTTAAACAATAAAAGTAAGAAATGCTGGCCGTAAATACAGTATCTCAGTCAGAAAGGAAATGAAAGAGTTTCGTTGTTCATTTCAAATTTGGAATTTAATCAGAACTCAAACATCGACCAATCCGGAGTTAAGTCGAGATTTGGTGCGGTATCGTTTAGAAATCAATCTATTCCACCCCCTATTAAGCTTTAATCTTCGGGAGCTGGCTATAACTTAATCCTAACTTGAGAAGCGGAATAAATAAGCAATAAACCGCTACAGGTGCTTCGAACAGTTTATTGGGAATTTATAACATCTTATGGGATTAGTTTCCCGCCCTTTTTGTTCGGGTAATAATAGAAGGTAAGGTAACTCGGTCCGATCATGGGAAATTGTACAAATGTTGTTTCGCGTGCCTGACGCAATAATTGAAATAGGAAGGTTTTCTGTTTCGCTTATTTTTCTATCAGTCGTGTCGTGTGATTCGATAATAATAGTATTTCTGTTGCGTCATAAAAGAGCTTATTGTTTTTCTATTAGGCAGCGGGCAGATATTCCTTCGCTTTTACGTTCCGTTTAAACGTTTATTTTCGAGAGAACAGAATACATAAACTTATCCTCACTTTGAAATCTTCCGAAAGTGACGAACAACTCAATCGCTCTCAAAAGCGTATAAAACAACTACAAACAATTACGGAGAACATTAAAAAGGAGTCCTTAAGGAAGTGGTAGGCAAACAAAACAGTATGAGTGATTAACTTTTTTTCTGGAAACACAAGCTGTGAAAACAGGTTCAAACGGAGTTTTAATTGCATGTAATAGAGTGGAGATGTCACATCACAGAGTCTGGTATAATTTTAAAATCAGATTTGATTCAATATTGATACAGATGTACCTATTGTAGAGGGACGTATACTCAATAACGTTTTCAAAATGTACAATGTGATTTCCAAACCTGTATGGGGGCGTGAGAATGTACCCAAATACACCTACATAACCTAAAAATATAACCACTCAAAATGACTTAACGGCTGTCAATATGTAACCAAGGAGTTGATATTTCCCAAAATACTCTCGAAGGAGGTCTGATGTCTTTTTACTTTTTTTCGTATTTTTTTTTTCGTTTCCAATCGGCCCCTCTCATGACAGTCTCACAGGTTTCTCGCGTCTATCCGCTAAACGGTTCGAGATACGGAATTTAGCAGCCTCCCCCGTGTTTGTATAATATATTGATACAGAAATCGCTCCCTGAGAACCCTAACTTTTATTTTTTTTATTTCCTGCCTCATCAGTGGGAAATATAAATATTATTATCTCGATCGACTTGACGCTATGTAAGGCTATTAATTATAATTAATATTGTAAACCATATTTACTAGTAAGACATGAGATTAAAAAGAACTGCCCTTGTTTTTGCTGGTTTTTCTCGGGGTACCTACTGCATTTGGAACCAGCAACTCGTCGGTGGAGATGGTCTACTGTTTACATTTAGCCAATCTTCATGGACGAGTTTAGTGTGCCTTGTTATTAGACTATTGAATTACCTACAGATATAAAACTTTTTCATTTTTTGATAGTCCTGATATCAATGTTGTTTTTAAATTAAGTGATCATTCGTGTAGATGATTTTCCTTGGGAATCTGCATTCATGTTTGTATGCAAATAAAATTAAGATTGTATACAAGAAAACTGAATTATTACATGACATGTTTATAAGAATGCTGAGCACGTTTTTGTGTTGCGTTGCGACATCGCATTTATTTTGCTCGCAGTTGAGATGAAACTCATATGGAATAAAATACGAGCTGCATTTGCTCCTAAGCATTTGACGATTGTGGCACAATTTAAGCTTCGTCGAGAATATTGGTCCACTTTCTTAACGAGGAAAGAAGCGAAAATATATTTCAAGCTTACAATTACGTTACCCAGATTCGTAGCATGACCTTGTTCTAAATTCTATTCTATTCTATTCTAATCTATTCTACCTTTGTTTTGTAAATTGTGGCACACACTTTTTTTATAAATTTTAAATTTAATTAAATTTTAAATCGTTTTAAAACAGTACAGTTTTAATCCTCCACAGTGATGCAAGACTCCAAGAGATATACTATACAAGTTCTTGGACACGATATTATGAATTAAAACAGGCTTACTTTACGTCATCGTCAGCTTACGTTACATTTTCTTGCTTTCTGTCTTTCTTTCATCGTACGAAAGACGACAAAAACAGTAGGTAATATTTTTAGCGTGTTTTCAGAGATGAAGTAGAGCCTTGACAGTTTTTACCATCATTATCAAGCGAGACGAAAATATGATGAAGATCGCAAAAAGCTGTTGGATGATGGCTATGATCATCAGTTTATGCTTTCGATGATGATGAAGCATGTTTCCTTACAGATTCAATAGGAGATTATTGGTAAGTACCTCCCTCAGACTTATGTTCAACTTTGTGAGATTTAGGGATCTATGTAATCCCAATGTTCTCACGTGTTGGAGATTAATCGGCCGGAAGATATCCGTCAACGCGTTGCGCAACACGATAGCAAATGAGCGCTGATAATAATGTTATTAGTTTTGCCCCAAATAAATGATAGACTGCATAGGGTAGGCAGAGACGATGGATAGCCAATTTGCTCGATCTCCGCAAACTTCTTTCGTTTCCTTCACATCCATAAGCCTTTTCATACACGCTCTGTTATTCTTCGCAATCCACTGACTTCAGACCTCACTGATTTGATCCGTCAACGTCCTTCTGGGCCTTGATAGACTGCATAGGTAATAGGAGTGCACCTGTGTAGTCAGTATTCAGTTGTAATCTTATGCACACGTTCTGGAGATAGGGTTTATTTTTAAACCGACTTCAAAAAAGGAGGGGGTTTCTGAATTGGACCGTATATTTTTTATGTATGTTCGCGGATCGCGATCGCGAAGTAGAAGAGTGCATTGACGTTTCGTACAAAGTTTGGCCATAAATTGGAAAATCTGGCCAACGAAAAAATTTTAAACTGCGGTCTCCTTTAATTGTTTTTTTTTTTGTGTATATTATTGTTTTTACCAACAGATCAGCATCAAAAAGCATTCGATAAATAATTAGCTACACTCGAAGTGAAATCAAACGTGTACGATAAATCCATGACAGCTATTAGCGCATGTGACGGTTTAACACGCAATAACAACGACCAATGTTTTAGTAGTTTAATGTGTTATTTTTACCAATATGGCGGCGATGGGCGGCGTCTTTGATCCTTCAAAGGGCAGCATCAAACGTGCCGCGCGACATAAAATCAGGGTGTGCAAACATTGTAAACACGTCTCAAAATAATGTTATGAACTATTTATAGTGGATATTGATTAATGATCACGATATTCGGTGAAAGTTAAAACAATTCTGACATACACGCACATGTCCTTTCAAATTCTATTATTGTAAATTGTCTATAGATAAGTACTAACAGTGTAGTTATATTATAACATATAACTCTAAAGAGTAAAAAACCGACTTTAACTTGTATAGTTTTCTCATGGATGCCATAATCAGAACTGGACCAAATTTAATGGGACCACACGGGAAGCATCAGCTTTAACAACAATATAGTGGATGCTTCCTGATATGGAATACCTTTCCCAAACCTCTCAGGGCTACAGTGTATGTGTATATTTAATATATATTTTTTTAATAAATTAGATAAAACATTAGAAAGCGAATACAGATATTAACACTAGTTAAGTGCCCTCGGCGCCATGTTATCAGTCAAAGGTAGGGTCAGCAAACATAGAATACTGATTACAGATTACACATCGCGATGAAAGTGTGTTGCTCGAGATTACTATTACCTGAGGAAATCTGTGTTGTCTTTGCCTTTATGAATTAAAAATTAAAATGTCACCAAAGAGATTAATTTAAAAGTTTTGATAGGACATTTTGAGGGTAGCTAAATAAATGTAAACATACAATTAACCTTTGTTCTGGAGAGGGTTGGTCGCATTGTTCCATATCTGGAAGGTTTAGTTTTTCGGTCGGTTTTCGTTGTGTTTACTGTTGCTACTGTGGGCTTGCGTGGAAGATTATAGCTCATAATTCTTCAGTGTGAGGAAAACTTAGCTCAGCAGTGGGCTGTTAGGGGTTGATGAGGATGATATTTGCAAGGATTCACTATAGACTAGTGTTATCAATATGGAGTCCTAAACTTGACAGTTGCCGAGTCCATCGCCGTGCTTAGCAGTCTATTCTCAATTCATTCATTCAACATTATATCTAAGAGCGTAATAAGTATAGTTAGTTCTTCAGGAAAAATCCCGTTATCTTTTTCTTACAAAAGATAAATAGTCTTCTTCTAATTACTCATTATAACAACCCTGAACGAAGCTTTGATAGTCGTAGTTTCCATTTGTCACATAATTAAACAAAACGATCCTATCAACAAGTCGAGGACTTATTTACATAATTTCTAACAAAACAAACATAGTGCAAGTAAATGCATTGTACCAACATGCAGCAGCCTTCTAGAAGACCACATCCAAGGCTGGTTGCCCAACTCGGCACACATAACTATCTCGTCAAACAAGGGGTCGAGGAACTTGTCTTATCAAGTTTATTAACACGTGCGCTAAGGATTTTTGTGCAGGCTGTACTTGTGTCACTTAACAGGCTTCATAATATAATCAAAATTTCAAACAAAAATACAAATTGACTTCAAAGAATAGCACTAAAATATATTTGCATATTGAACATTAACCTGCTGTTACTAAACTTATTACGCTGATAGCGAGTGATTTGCTGATGTTCGTTGATGAGTTCCGTTCTTCATTAGATTTTCACAAAACTTATAATGGGACCAACCCTGACGTCAAACGAATTTTTTTTTCGAAGTCGTTTCAGATTTGAGGGAGTGATGGATTAATATACAAAAAAAATAGGCAATGAATTTAGAGCCTCCTTCTTTTTGGAGTCGGGTAAAAAAAGGAAGAGGTTCTTACATCGACGCATAATGTTTTTTCAATGATTTAAAATTCTATTTAAAACGGTGTACCTACTATAATTATTAGGGTGGGAACTTAGCGTAGGTCAACGACTTTTGTATCTGAAGTGAAGATTACAATAAAATAGATTTGCATCTGGCAGTTATTATTTAGCCAATTAAAAAATAAATAATCCTCAAATAAAGTTGTAGTCGACTTTAAAAATAATAAAATATTAATGGCAGTTTTCAATACTCGTAATAAAAATTAAACTCGGTGGACAATTAGCAGTGATAGGTCAATTACGGATTTTGAATAAGTGAATAAACGAGTTTTCTTCTTTACTGGCGTCGCCGACTTTGTCTGCGCAGCCTATATCAATTTCCGGATCTCCACCTAACTCCATTGCTACATGAATAAGGGTCAAACAAACACTATCGCATTCTATAATATTAAAGTTAAGATTTGCTGTAGACACTCACTTTTTGTCCTTTCCTATTATTTTATTTTCATGTACACCCGCCGTTTTCCTGTGATGATAGTGCCAAATCGGGGAACTTTGCGATCCGTATTCGTGTCGAGCACGATTCTCAGCGCTGAGGAACCGCCTGAGAAGAGAAAGACATCTTCTATCCTTTTCTTTTCTTTCATTGACAACACACCTCACCGCCAATACTCACCTGATCTCCCGTTTAATGTCATCGTAGTCCCGCTGCGTGTCGAGTCGGGCTTCAAGCCGGGCGATGTGCTGCTTCTTCTCGTCAAGCCGCGCCTCAAGCCGCTGCAGCTGCTGCGCGTGCGCCTCTTGCAGCGCCGTCAGCGACGCTTGGAGTCGTCGCACGTCTTCCACCAGTTGAGCGATCTGGAAAGATGGAGGTAAAGTTAGAATTGCCGATGAAAATTTGACGGTGATTTTTATTATAGTCATAATATCGGCTATTAATGAATA
Organism: Ethmia dodecea; assembly: GCA_963855545.1. Lineage (NCBI taxonomy): Eukaryota > Metazoa > Arthropoda > Insecta > Lepidoptera > Depressariidae > Ethmia > Ethmia dodecea. The sequence continues at coordinate 1,264,743 of OY979453.1, forward strand.
GGTTGATGATGACGTTTGATGAGTCCAATGAGGAATTAGACTTTTTTATTTCATACCATAGAGCCAAAGATATTACATATAGAAAGACGTAGATATGTTACTAGAGCACGGAAAATGAGGCCGACAAATGTAGTTAATTAACCACATTTTATTTAGTCGCATTGTATTTCAAGTCGTATTTTAAGCGCAACTCTTAACAGATAGCTCTCTTTTTCTTTATTATTCGTTCCATATCATATTTCCCCGTCATTGTTGTATCCTATAAATACGCTAAGAAGTAAGTAAGTACATGTTGTAGCGCACTCGTAGGGGATCCATTTTCAAACGCAAGCAGTATGAGTATAACTCATCCTTACTTTAATATCTTTGCATAGAGCTCTAAAGAGTAAAAAACCAACTTTAACTTATATGGTTTTTTTCTTACCAAATTAAAATGGGACCAATCTGGAAGCACCAGTTTTCAAAAAAAAAAAGAATCATCCAAATCGGTTCACCCAGTCGAAAGTTCTGAGGTAACAAACATAAAAAAGTACGTGTCGAATTGAGAACCTCCTCCTTTTTTGAAGTCGGTTGAAAACAAAACATATTGATTCGGTGAAACTTCCTATTGAATTCGGATGCAAAATTTTTATCCTTGAAAACCGTAACAAGATCGGTTGTAGCGCAACCTCTTTTTTAAGCGCTAAGAGAGCTAAGGAGTTCCTTAGTAGGATCAATGTTTACGTCGCCGGAAACGACGTTGTTATTCTAGTATTTGCAAGTTATCTACAACGCGTAACAGAAAAAGCGCAATTCCTCATACACCCCAATAGTATTTAAATATAAAAAAATTATGATGCAATCGAACTTACTTATGTCTAACCAATTTTCTTAAATATCGATTAATAATAGCACGATTTCCATAGAAAGCACTAAATTCAGCTACACTAATTAATTTTTGGCAAAAAATTTAGCACATTAAAAATAGCTGAAATCGAATAAGTAGTCGATACTGAACAAACTAATTTCAGGAATTGTGCTTATTCTGTTACATGTATCTCCAATCGTAAAAACTCTAATCAGGATTCGACAACTATACTAAATTTATATTTTTGTAACGTTAATGACATATATTATCATTAAGGTAATAGTACATTATGATATAAGTGCGGTAGGTTGAAAATTACAGCCGAGGCGATATTGCTAGCCCGAGCCGTAGGCGAGGGTTACAAGTAAGCAGAGGCTGTAATTGTCAAAGCGCACGTATGTCATACGACGTTTTATAACACATTTGCGAGGAAATAAAATAAAACTCCGACTATGGTAAATAAATAAAAACAATCCAGCGTTAAGAAAAAGCGCGCGGCGCGCATCATCATTTTTTTTAGGCAAAGGCACAGAAAACAGCCAGTATTACCTGGTATTACTAATAAAGTAAATTAATATTTTTGTGTTTTTGTTACAGATTAATTGGTCGTAATTTACTGTCAAAATAAATTAAATTATATAATTATGTAAATAAATATTTCTTTATTATATTTTATCTCCCAAAGTTAATTTTAATCATAAAATGTTGACAACTTTTTTGACATAAAAACTCTTTGCTGAGATTTTAAAAAGTACCGTTTGATAAACCGTGCGTTTTACTTTACACTTACCGCACTTGGGCGTAATGAGATACAATACGATATTGAAATTGGTGAAATAAGACACCTTTTACGAGCAAATGTGTTATAAACATATTTACTTGTTTATAATAATAACGTAATCACAAAGCAATTCAGTTTCCTAATTGTTTAAAACGCGGAAAATCCGAAAGTGTATAGTTTTAATCATATAACGATGTTTTATTTTATAATATGCGTCAACGAACACAAAAACATTGCGACGACGATTAGTTTGAACTAGAATTATTTCATTAATTTGACGAGCGAGATACGAACTCTAAATATTGTAAGAGGATTTACTTGACATAATTGCAGAGAAAAATATGTCATAAACGATTTGATTTTATCAGGCGATAACGTTCTTAACGACCGAGGTAGAGCAATTGTCATCGATGTATGTATATTGTCAACTGGAAAAAAGTACACTTCTCAGAATATGAAACGGAAAATAAAGTAGTTATAGATCTTCAGATTGTCTTTGATGGTTTGACTTTGTACTATTTGGTTTGTATAATCAAGGGCTTGTTCTTGTGTAAGATCTTTTATATCACGTAAATGTATTTAATCTATAAAATAGGTACATTTAAAAATAGCTAGTGCTTAATAAAATAAATATTTTGCAAATGTTAAAAAGTTGCTTTATTTTTAAAAGTGTATGTGTTGCCGTTCTTTTTGTATTTTCATTTAACTTACGTAACGTTTGACTTAGTTTATTGAATAATCTTTCGCAAATTCTTAAGGCCTAAACAGGTTAAAAGTTTTTAATAAATGTGTCCTTAGAATGTACATATAGAAATATTTATTTGGGATGTTTGGGAATCGAAGTTTTTGGCGTCACTATTGAACTAAATCAAACGCGGGATAAGACATAGACAATTGTCAGTGTAATTAGTGCCTTTTAACAATCACGAGGACAACCGATCCAAAAAATCGCTAATCTAAAGTCTACGGAATTATCTTGAGTTTTTCCTCCATCCATCATTACGTCAACCTTGAAACCACCGTCCATGACCGAAGAACCGATTTTAAATTACTCGTTACCTATACGAGTTTCCGTTCAACAATTGACGATCTATTCATAAAATCCACACATTCCGTACCACGTTGATTTGCAGTTGCAACCGTAAAACTCATTGGATATTGAACTTTATTTCAACTGGAATAGGAAGATCAGTGCATGCTTTGGTGGTAAGCTGTTGTGGGTAGAGCAGAGGCCTCGCAAACGTGTTATTTGTCGACCTTCGGAAGATATCAATTGTTTGCAGCGGCCGCCGCGCGCTCGAGCGTGAAGATGGGTATCGGCGAAGATAGATGCGACGGAAATTACGCTCAGATATCGCATTCACGTAACACCTGAGAGTACTGAGGATGTATTACCTGAATATCATCGGTGTTGGGGGCTATTGGGGTATCAGGCGTAGAGGATCTAACGGAAATAAGGTTTACGTTCTACTGATAAGCTAGTCGCTTAGAAGTTACTGGTGATCAAAGCTTGGTTTTGTCAAGTGATGGCTCTGTTGGAAGTTAGTCTGTGATCTGGGTTCTTGGCATATATCAATGAGGCTTAAAAGGCTTGCTCGACGGTTAAGGAAAACATCGTATACCTATAACAGCAGCACCTCGATCCGGCGATGCAGGGCTCACCGCATATCATAATATGTAGAGATCCGAAAAATATATACGGTCAAAAGTGGGTGTCAAACTACAGGATGAAAAGTGTTTTTTTTTATACTAATAATAATCTGAACTATACATACAGTCTTTACTGCACTTTTTGTGTTGTACTTTACAATGTTAAATCGATTTATGTGTAGGAATATTTTAGCATAGAGTCGTGTGACTTTGTGTATGTAGATGACATTGTAGTTTCACACATTATCACGGTGTTGACGCAGATTCTAACAAATGATGAATAGTCTATTTTGTGGCGTTTCTTATTCACATACGCCATTACATAAAGGCGAGTTTAGACGATGGGAGAACGAAATGCGAATTGGTCTTTACACACCGTTACCCTTATAAGTTTGAAAAGGTATATAGGGTAAAACACCCAATTATGGACATCCTAGTTTAACCTACCAATTGATACCCCAACAGATTTTTCAAAATTTACGATTAGGTAATACACAATTATATTTGATTATTCTGAATTTCTTGTATCGTAATGTCTTTAATTTTGGTCAACCTGGCCATGGAAGATCAGCGACGTCGTAGGTAGGTACAGTCAAGAGCACGTAGAACTTCACACATTGGACTTTGTAACGTTCTTATTACAATTGCATCGAGGTCAGACTCGCACTACAGGTGTAAAGATTCATGTGCTCTTGACTGTACTATTGCCATGTAAAATTATAAGTCGAGATATCTTAGTTTTCTTTTTTTCTTCTAATGGTTGATTTATTTAAATAGAGTTTTGTCGTATATTTTCGTAATGTAGATATTCTGTGTTTACAATAAATAATGAAATAAATACATGACGTAGAGGTTACTTATTATCCCAATATTGTTACAGCAACCGCTTGGATTAGGGTACCGGCTTCTCGAGGCGTGAGTAGTATGATATTAGCGACTGATGTATCTCGCTGTGTATACACGCCTTTATTATCATTGATTTTTACCCGAATGCACTAGAAGGAGGGTACTGTTTTCAGTGCCTAATACACGTAGTAACTTTTTTGTGGTAATAATAATTAATAATTATTTTAACACTTCTTAAAATACATCGCATACTTAGGTAAATTCGAACTACCAAGTCTGTAGACAAATTTGTTTTCTGTTCTTTTACTATTAAGGCAGGAATTTGTGTGTTTTAGATAGACGCCTTGACATCGATGTCTTGTAGACTATCTTATTAATGCTTTTGTAAATATTGTACGTTTGACGAGGCCTTGAATATTTGACACTGACGCAAACACCGCAATAAATCTTTCTATAATAAAGATTTGATCCTTTTAATAGTGCCGTAAAGTAGGTATCTTACGAAATACTTGTGATCAGGGATTAAAAATTGTTAAAAGATTTTATTATAATATAACCAGATATAACGTAACATCCTGTAGCTAAACGTGGCTCTATTTTATATTATTATGTAGATTATTTATGGCATTATCTTAGTGTACAATGGGGAACTGGATCTGATCTCACTCGTAGACTTTTCTATATCTAAACCAATATTATAAAGAGGAAAGACTTGTATTTTTGTATGTTTATTACAAATAAACTCAAAAACTACTGGACTGATTTTTAAAATTCTTTCACCAATGCAAAGCCAGAAGATCCCTGAGTAACATAGGCTATATTTTTTTCCGTATTCCCGCTAGTAATGTATATTTTGTTGGCTACAGCTGAAAATCAGCGGTGATCTGGTGCTCGACTGACCACATGCTGAGCTTTGGACCATTTTGCCTAATCGGTTTATTAAGTTAATATATTTTAATACATATTTTTTGTAAAACCTTCCGGCAAATAAGAATATTTACAATTATAATTATTATTTACAGACGCATGTGAGGATAAAAACATAATAATAGATAGAATATTTTATAATGAGTATTTTTCGGAACGTGATATTTATATATAAAACAAATGTTGAGGTAATGTATTATCGATCTCGCCCAAACAAAAGGGTCCAAATGTTTAGAGGGGACAAAGTTACTACCTTGTAATAGGTATTCGTCCAGTCAAAGAGTACATTTGGCAACATAAAAAGTATTAGCCGAAACGAAATTCTCCCCGGACAGAACCGCGAGTAATTATTGTCTTAATTCGGCCCTGTCCTGACCGCTATTAACGGGGTGGTGTAGCTCATAAGCGGTAGCGGTTTTAATCAGTTTAAAAAAAACTAAATTCATACATACATAATACATAATCTCACGCCTTATATCCCCGAGGGGGTAGGCGAGGTATTCCATTTCTGGATATACCCACTCTTCACCAGATATTCTTTGGACCCCCAAACGTGATAGGTGGTGAACCATAGCCGGACCGGGTCTGTTACACATGTCTTAGAATTCCTTCTGGGACCTGCGGGTTTCCTCACGATGTTTTCCTTCACCGTCGAGCTAGTGATAAATATGTACGTAAGTTTTGAAAAACTCATTGGTACATGCCAGGATTCGAACCCGAGCCACACTGATTTTCATCATGTGAATTCAATGACTTTTTACAAACTTATGTACATATTTATGTTTAAAAAAAATTAAATTCTGTAAAAATATAAGATGAATATGGAGGTAAAAATATAAGAAATCGCGTGGAACAGCTAGTTATAGATGACAGTGAATTCCTCCTTGGAGGTCCTATTCCTAAAGAAACTGGCAACGTACTGCGACTTTGTTACACACAATCGCTACAGCCCCTGCTTTCCACCAAATCCAAGGCTCCTTCTGAAGGGTTAAAGGGCGCCCAACAATTACCTACAATCGTTACTATAGCCATTACGTTGGCGGCCGTCACACCCGCAACTTTTTAGGGTTCCACCGCATTTTTAGTTTAAATTACTGTCTTTTTGGCCCTGATCAGCCACGTGTGACAATGGTCATTATGAGCGTGACTCCAGTTACTCAGTTAGTCTATTTATGATGGAGGGGCTTAGTAGTGAGTTTGCGAGTTGTTTGGGATAGACGGGATGAGTGACCGCTAGAGGTGGCGTTGCATTATGAGACTCAGAAAAGTTGACGAAAATACGAAGTCACAATGCGAAACCGGGAGAGGTAAATCCTAGGTATTCTATTTCAGGAAATACCTGAATTTCACCAGTACAATCTTTGGATTCCTTTATGTGATAGGTGGTGAGCCTCTGGCGAGGCTCTGGTTCGAAACCTGTTGAGGGCAAGTACTAATGAATTTTTCAAAAACTTATGTAATATAGGCAGCAGTGATAGCCCGGACGGTTAAAGAGCCGGCCGAAAATCAGTTAGGCTCGGGTTCGAATCCTGGCATGTACCAATGAGTTTTTCAAAACATACGTACATATTTATCACTAGCTCGACGGTGAAGGAAAACATCGTGAGGAAACCCGCAGGTCTCAGAATTAATTCTGAAACATGTGTAAACAGACCCGGTCCGGCGATGGGCTCACCACCTATCACGTTTAGGGGTCCAATGTATCTCGTGAAATGTGGGTATATCCAGTAATGGAATACCTCTGCCTACCCCCTCGGGGATGAAAGGCGTGAGATTATTTATTTTTATTTTATTTTTATGTAAATATTTGGAAATGAAAATCTGGACGGTGAATGAAAATATCGTGGAGAAACTCGCCCAAGAACAGATTTTGAGGCTTTCAAATGGCGATGAGGTAAGTCACTGTCACGTGTTGAAGTTTGTAAAATTAACTAATGTTATTTATTCCAGAAATCTCATTTAAATTAATAAATGATTATTATTATTAATCTGTATTTATTTAATTTACAATGAAAAAATATTCTCATTAACCAGAGTATTATGCCGTAGTATATAACTGGACGAGGTATCTATACATATACATAATAAAACAAGAGTTTACATAAACATTAACAACGAAAATGATCATCAGCATAAACTTAGCACAATTATACGACGTGAAACGCTGAAAAGCTGAAAATAAACCTCGCACATTCTTTCCCGATGTAAAAGGCCCGAGGAAGGCTGAATGCAAATAGTTGGTAAAGTGTGGGTCGTAACTCAGTAGTAATGTCTCCGGCGCTTTATCAGCCTGTTTGTTCGATTAAAAGCCCTTCTAAAGGCACCTATGTATGTCGCGATTGTCCTATAAAAAGTACTCAATTACATATAAGTATATGAAGAAAGAAAAGTTTATGTTGGCGTAAGAGGAACAATAAGTAGGTACAACTAAAAATAATCTTATTATAAAATTACACCTAAAATGGTCACCACTCAGCATTATCACTTTTTGTTTATTGTGTTCCAATACTTCCAATGCCTACTAACAAATCATGCATCATACTAACAAATGGACCTGTAGCTGTAGCTAAATAAAGAAATTTTGTTATTACTACTATTACATACCTACACATACATAGAACTGTAAAATTTGCAAAAGATATTGTTGTCCATTACATTCTATGAAATGCAGAAGTATATTTTAAAAAACATGTTGTATGTATGTAATTTGGTCTTGTTTCACCGTTGCAACGATCAAATCAACGTGATTTTTGTATACAGATATTAATTGGAAGCCCAAGAAGTGGCACAGAATACTTTTCGTAACGAATTCTTAAAATAGAACTTTATAGGAGCATTAAGCAGTGTCTATAAAAGTAGTATAACCATTTCCAAATACAAACCCAAAATAATAATTTTCGGTCATCGTCGTAATTGTTGTTAAGATGCAATTATTCTTGTACACTAAACTACCTATTGAAGTGCGTGTACAGTCACTGTCTATGCAAATTATTGCTGCAAGTAACATTTCTACGACACTATGTTGAATATTCGTGCGATAGTCGTGACTTGTATGGAAAGCTTTAGGCGGGATGGACCTTTAGACATGGTTGTAAATGTGCTGCTGTAAATTTGTTGTTTTTTGTCTTAATTGTCGAAATAATAGCTATTGTTTGAGTCCAGTTACATCATTAGTATTTCATGATTCTTAATCTTTATTTTTTATTATTATTTATTTAATCTTATAAAATAATTAGGTACTTTAACATTCATTAGCCATTATGTCATTTATAAGATACACAACATTTTTTGTCTTGTGAACCATTATTGATTTGAAAATCTGATCGAAACAGAAGTATTTTTATTTGTATTGGCACCAGATTAAGTGCTCAATGGTCACTTGCGTTGCTACGAACGAATGAATGAACGAAGTTGAACCCCCAGTCTTCATAGAGAACAGATAAACAGCCTGCAATAACTCGCACGGTCTGGTCATTTTCGTCGATTTATGTCTATATTTTGCAGGATCTCGCCATGATTAGGGGTTTAAAGGTTGTGTATTGTGTACTTTCATGTATCGTTTTTTTGGGTTGTTTTTTTTTGCCTTAGATACCGTTTTTTTAGGTATTTAAAAAAGTAACACTTGAAAATCTTTACGTTCAAGTGCTTGAATTAATGCTGTGTATTAAAAAGTTACTATCATAAACAGAATAATACAAACTTACCTACACTTTAAATACGTATTTTAATTAGTCCCTCTGATAAAACTAAATAGATACCTGCAAACACAAAGCTCCATAAAGGTAGACGTCAAAAACGAGTGATTTAGAAAAGACAAAGGTATGACAATACCCATCAATGCAGCGGAAAGTCTGGCGGAGCAACAAAACCGAACCAATTTCACAATGAATCGTCACAAAATCGTATAGGACTCATTCACAAAAGAAGTGGTGAAAGACAAGAGCCAATAAAAAAGGCATAATACGCCATTTTGCCGTCGAAAGTAGAGCCATGTCGGCGATCTGTCAAACTGGTCAAACATGAGGTCGTCCGAAATCGGCGGGGAAACGTTATTAACCGACCGAATTTAAAAGCTATCTCAGAGAGAGAAAACTGGCCCGACCGACTCATCTCCAAATTCGAACGGGGAATCAGCAATACCAACTGCACGGAACAAAAAGACGTTCGGAAAGCTTCTACGGGAAATGTTTTCTTTTTTACGGACTACTGTCTAGTTTGACGTGGAGAGTTTCATTTCGGGGAAAAATGATAAATGACGTGAATGATTGAGCAGCTGGACACGAGTTTCGAGGCAGTTTCCAAAAGAGATTTCGGCTACTATCCGTTTGCGTTTCATTCGAATTATGACGGGCTTTTGACGGCGACGGCGTATCTATCGGAATTAAAATCCGAAAATTCATCTGCCATTCAAACGAATTGTCGCAACAACAGTTACGAGTGCAAATTCATAAATATTCACAAGAACTGCGGCGATGCTTTTACAAAACACGAGTTTGATTGACAATAAATGTCGTGACCATCAATCACGGGGGTAGATCGAACGTAAAAATAATATGATTTTATTAACTGACGGAGTTAAACATTCCATTATTGCACGGTCTGAATGCAATTTGTTTTTGACATTTGCAAATATGGCGTCAAAATTGACGTTGAAAAGCGGGAAAAACTGGCATGAAACTTGTCTATGTACTTTTGATGGTGGAGTCAGCGGTACCGTGTTTGGGAAGCATCGGAATAAACCAATCATTTTCATTTAATTACTATTTAAATCACATGCCGTTTATAGCGTTCGGAAATTTTTAAGTAGTCTGTGATTGTGATTGTTTCATATGGTGTTGCTAGATTATGTAACAATAATTTAAAACGACGTAAAGTTAAAAAATAAAAAAAATGACGTAATGTTCCCAGAAAATATTAATGTACCTATCAAGTAGATTTATATATATAATCTCACGCCTTTTTTTATCCCCGAGGGGGTAGGCAGAGGTATTCCATTACTGGATATACCCACATTTCACGAGATATATTGGACCCCTAAACGTGATAGGTGGTGAGCCCATCGCCGGACCGGGTCTGTTTACACATGTCTCAGAATTAATTCTGAGATCTGCGGGTTTCCTCACGATGTTTTCCTTCACCGTCGAGCTAGTGATAAATATGTACGTAAGTTTTTGAAAAACTCATTGGTACATGCCAGGATTCGAACCCGAGCCTCACTGATTTTCAGCCGGCTCTTTAAGCGTCCGGGCTATCACTGCTCTAGTCGATTTATGTCCGTAATTAATATTTAATAACGATTTTGCCAGCATAACGCGCGATTAGCTGCGAATCTATTCGTCTTTTTATACAGTACTCTTTTGGGGCAAGTACTGAAATCAGCTTAAATCAAAGAGTAATTTATTAGTTATTTTAGTGCTATCAACTAAAAACTAATTATCAATTCATAGACAACTGGATTGCACTCGCGTCGGTTCCGGCTGCGAAATGAAGCAATTATAAGTTGCGGGGCTCATTTATTGCCTGTCTATCGTTCGTTATAAAACCGAATGCGAAACTAAGTTGGTATAACTTTCAGGGTAGTGTGAATTTGGTATTAGTTTTTGAAATTATTTGAGTTTTAGATTGCGGGGGGATTAGATTTGTATTACGGGAGCTCTATTGTGTGGATTGTAGTTCTCATTATAGAGTGGCGTAGCGGAAATTGCCCGTAAGACACTGGCAGGTGTAAAAATAGCGCTGCTTTAAAAACATTCCATAAATATCCAAAAATTAAGAATAAAGTTTTTATAGCTGTTTCAGAAACTTTATGTATATGTGTTTTTTTTTTAATTATAAAGGAAGATACGAAAAACATCTACACATTATTGTTGGACAGGATTCTTTAAGTATCATTTATAACAACATCTGGGGTAAGTATAGAAGCTTATTAAATAACAGAACCATATAATATCACATGCAAGGCAAACATTAAAAAAGTAAAACGCACGCCATTCGAAAACATAACCTACAATTTCGCGCGTCACTCAAGAGATAACAAGAAAAATTCGCGGTAACTTAATTCTCTTTCTTTCACGTTGTTAGGCGCCATACATCATGGAGTCGGGCGATATCTGCGCTAGATAAATTTGAATAACGGCCGTGCGGGGGTTGCAATAAAAAAAAATGGTGGACTATAAAATATTGTTTTGCTGCAATTAAAAGTCGTCGTTTCTGGTGCACTGTGGGTGATGTGGATTGGTCAGTTTTGACTTTTTCACTGTACTTCTTCATCTCTTTTTGTATATTGAAGAAAACTTTTGCAAATGAATTAGATGAAGTTCTTGAATTTAATCAGTAGTTATGGAATGAAATAATAAAAAAAAACTACTTTGTAATGCTGCAAGTGTATTAGATAAATGAGACATTTATTACTGTGTTTATTTCTTAAATCAATGTTTTTCGGTGTGTGTGGCAAAACTGTATTGGATTTTCGCTTTATGAATTTTTTGCGGGTGGAGAGGGGCATGATGTGTCTAGAATGTGCTTTATCAAATTGCCTCAAGCCACTTCAGTTTTCAGCAAAAGTAAACAACCTCCGTATTTAGATACTACATAGTCATAAATTATGAACTAAATTATTGTCCTTTTATTAGTAGGCGTAACATGTTCGTACAAAAGCCATTCCACACCGGCATTACTATATCGTGGTGTAAGGCACAAAGAACAGCTGATTCCCCCGGCCTTGCGTTCGCCCGAAAACTGCAATCTAGATAATTGTTTTAATTTAGTTTCGACCGGCTATCGCTGCATCGCTATCTGCTTTGCACTAGCCAATCTAAAATAAGACTACTATCTGCAGTTCGTGATGCAAATTTTATTGTGAAATAAAAATGTAATTATAATTTATTTTTACTGTAAACTGATGAAGATACGAAAGACGATTCAGTCAACGAAAGTATCTACGGGAAAGGCTTCATTTTAAAACTTACTGAAAGAACCCAAAATGTTTGAACTAATAAGACGTAATAAGAACGAATCATCTTAAGTTCCACTAGCAAACTTCGTAAGCACGATACTTTTTCGATTTTATTATAAACTAGCGACCAGCCCCGGCTTCGCACGGATGCAATGCTACCACTGAAACCTTCCTCTTGAATCACTCAATCTATTAAAAAAAACCGCATCAAAATCCGTTGCGTAGTTTTAAAGATTTAAGCATACAAAGGGACATAGGGATATAGGGACATAGGAACAGAGAAAGCGACTTTGTTTTTTTTACTATATAGTGATAGTGATGGAGTACTACGCAAACTTTATGTAAGAGCTATAATTGTATAACATTTGTAATCAATAAAATGCTCCAGTAATTGATATTTCATATACCACTATAACTTATCATACTAATTACGTCTCTAGTGCTGAAACATTGCTGTAGCCTCCAATAAACTATTTATGGTAGATATTTAAATACATATCGATAAATATGTTGTTTAATTTACTTGAAAATCACAAATCGTTACGGCATGAATGAAAACAAAAACTAATAACATAACAAGTTACAGTCACAAAGCAAGTACTACAGCTAGATACTTGAAACGTTAACGCACATTTCCAATTCGGAACTTTGCCGCTGCCAACCTAAAGGACAAAATAAACTGCAGACGCTTGACTGTTGGCGCGTGTATCGATGACTTCCCGAGCGCGGGAAACCGGAGATTGATGAAATAACGATGAGATTCCGAATTTGAATCGCGGAAAATATTGTTTGTTATGATGGTACCGGGGCGATTAAGTTTTTGGTTTAAAATGAAGCCGTATTAAATAAAAATCTACTTAATTCGATTACGCTTAGTGACGTCTTTCTACGCGTTCCTAGATAAAAAGTTGGCTTAATTCTTTCTTAAGGGCTTAGCCATGAAATGAATGAATACAGGAAAGATAATATTTGTACAAAATAACATATTATGACATGCATTGAAGTAGTAAAGATCTATCTCTGAGTTTCGTGCTGGTTCTTCTCGGGGTACTGCATTTGGAACCAGCAACTCGTCGGTGGAGATGGACTGCTGTTTACATTCAGCCAATCTTCATGGACGAGTTTAGAGTGCCTCGTTATTAGACTATTGACGTTTCTAAGTGTAGGTACCTTTTGTACCTATAGAAAATAAATGATTTTTGACTTTGACTTTGAGATCATCGAATTGATGTGTAAGTAAAAGCAAACAGATGAAATTTCAGATGCGGTCATGAAAAATGTATCAAAGAAAAATATGACAAGCTGAAATGCCAGAAGCCAATTACTAATATATATTAATGAAAAACGCCTTAACGAGCTAACAAACAATAGACGCAGATATAGAGAAGCAAAAATAGACAAAACTCGATATTAGCCATTAGCTGAGCGGAGTTTTCTAATTAGACTAAGCACACAAACGAAATAAAGCATTAAGGAGTTGTGCAAATAGGTTGGAAGAAGGGGAACGAGACGGAGTTAGACACATGTGCTGGAAGAGTCAAGCACATATTTTTTTATAAATCGTCAAATGTTTGTGACTCCATCTTAGATACATTTTAATGAAAATATTTATTAAAAAAAAGAGGGACGGACGAAACAAACTAGGTGATCATATCAGTAGCTTAATTTATAAAAAAAAAACTTTCAGACAATCGATCAATGCATTTTTTTTTAAACTTGAATTTCTTTTTTACATTTGTTTTTTCTTTCTTAAACTTGTTTTATTTGCTTAGTAGATTCGCAATTGCTCAATTTTATTGAAAACTTTATTTTAGATTAATGATGCGATTTTTTAAATAGGAACCCGTGTTAAAAAAATCATCTAAAATAATTCGTTCGTTACTTAAATGTGGTACATCTAGCGACTCTACATCTGCGTTAAGGCCCGTATGCAAGCTCCGTACGCAAATAATATGACAAGACAAAGTGAATGGAAAACGATACAGCACAGTGTATAGGTACCTTTGGGATAGGTGTACATGTTTTGATAGTACTTCGGAGTTAGTTTATAAGATCTGCGAAGTTAGTGTTGAACGTACCTATGCAGTTTGAAACGCAGTTATTTCAATCAATTTGCTTGATAAATATGCACTAACTATTTTTGTTACTCAAAGGTTAAAGGGATGAATGGTGTAGCTTTTTAAAACCATAATTATGTATTTTTTATTAAAAGATAAAATGAATAAAATAAAAAATAATCCCACGCTTTTTATTCCCGAGCGGGGTAGGCAGAGGTATTCCATTTCTGGATATATACACTTTTCACGAGATATTCTTTGGACCCCTAAACGTGATAGGTGGTGAGCCTATCGCCGGACCGGGTCTTTTATACATGTCTCAGAATTAACTCTGGGACCTGCAGGTTGCCTCACGATGTTTTCTTTCACAGGCGAGCTAGTGATAAATATGAACGGTTCGTAACTGATTAAATTAAAAGATAGAAGATAGAGATTAAAAAATATTTAATATTAATAACATTTTAATACCATCGTAGTCGAATGAAGGATTATAGGAACTAGTAGAAGACGAAAAAATTTTTTTTTATTATTAGATTAAAATGTTTTATTTGTCAAAAAGAATTCGATTACAATACACACTTATTCTCAAGACAAATCAAAATCACGCCCTCAGTTTTAATTAAGGAAGCAATCTGGGCATATTATTGTGTCTCGAACACCGCCCACGTGGGCTATTGTAGTGAACTCACTCACATTGTATCGGTAATGCACCTAATTGCACTCAAGTGCACGTTATGTACACTTGATGGCCTCAAATGGTGTAACTTTATGGGGAGTAATCGCCAATTGATTTGAAGGTGGAGAAGTACTATTGAAACGTTATAATAAGAATATTTTGTGTTATAATTTTATTTTATGAGCCTGCTTCTGATGATGATAATCAGTGAGGCTCAGGTTCCTGACATGTACCAATCAGTTTTTTAAAATTTACGCTATATCACTTGCTCGACTGTGAAGGAAACCATCGTGAGGAAACCATCAAGTCCCAGAATTAATGCTGAGACATGTGTAACAGTGGTCCGGCGATGGGCTCACCATCTATCACGTTTAGGGGTCCAAAGAATATCTCGTGAAAAGTGGGTATATCGAGAAATGGAATACCTCTGCTTACCCCCTCGGGGATAAAAAGCGTGAGATTAATTTTTATTAATATTATTAGGTATTTATGTAATAAATAATTCGGGGTTTAAAATTGGAATTTATAACAACTGCTACTCGGATCCTTTGGCTTTCACTTTGATATAATTTAGTAAAATGTACTCTTGAACTGTAGAAATATTGCTATCTTGGATGATATACAAACAGTCTTGCAATGAGATTTGAAAGTTAACAACAGAATCTATATGTAGAATTCTCATTAAAAGAGTTCTGCTGTAACATGTCTCAAAGCAATTTCTTCAACAATTAGCTAAGAATTTTTGTGAACCATCTTGGAAAATAAACGAAAAAAATACATGTGTAGGCTTATATTTCATAAGTATTCTAGACCCGTATCACACAATGTTGACGAGTATTTTTTACCTGCATACCTCTCCTTGTCCGATGCAATTATAAAATAAAATTGACATTAATTATCCGGCTCCATATTTTCAAAGTAGGTTAGCGATTTCTAGAGAAATTCCCTGTGTAGCGTAGCCATTATTTCTCTGGCTTGCCAGGACATGTCCTAATAGTCATGAATGTTAAAAAATGGTCTTAGAGAAGTTTTTGATGTGATAACATCTTATAACATTGAAAAAGCATGACTCATTGTCACGTTCCGCTTGAGCCGAGCGCAGCGTGCAAGCGAGAGCGCGGAACAAGCGATAGAGAGGCACGATCTTCATCAATGTTTGCTTATAAAGTTATCACGTAAATTTATCCTCCGTAAACCGACTTTACAGACAGCCATTTTTTTATAGATATGTTTAGATATTGATGACAACACTCGGTAGAAAATTTAAAATGGAGAAAAAAAAAAATTTTTACAATTCGTTTATTTCCATCAGATGCGTTTAGGCGTTTAATTTTGTGTAGAAGTTTAGTCCAAACCTCCCGATGTCCCCCGAAGTGTCACTGCCGTGATTATTAAATATATAAATATATTAAACAAGAAAAGGTTACAGTAGTTGAGTTATGAATGTAGACTTGTTGCAATTATTATAATTCGAGCTAGATTAAGCTGAATTATAGACAGACTCGCGGTGCGGCCTCTTTGGTCGCGCAATTAGTCTCTTTGACATGACGATAAAAAGTTATAAGTAGTGCAAATGGCCAGTGACATGTTATAAGTGAAATTAAAACTTCAGAATTCTTTGGTATAATTTTGAACTGGTCTGTGCTTTGTTCAAGGTCGTTATTGCAGCTGACAGAGTATTTTTTTTTTTAAATTGCTTGCTTAATTTTTGTCCTACTGCTGAGCAAAGGACCCTTCTCCACTTATCCCTTTCTTTTGCTTTCTTCGGCCATGTCCTTGAAAAGGCGTCCAGTTTATCCCACCATGTCCTGCGGGGTCTGCCTCGGCGTCGACGGCCTATCGGTGATACCCAGTTAGTCTAGATTTTTGCCCATATGTCCGACTGCATACGACAAACGTAGCCTGCCCATTCCCACTTAAGCTTAGCAGATTACGTGGCCTGCCAATTCTAAACTTTTGCAGATTTTTCGCCGACATTAAAGCAGAGAGAGTAAAGTCATAAATTGCCAATATCTATATATCTAATAGACTAAATATGTGATACCATACTACTTGAAACACCGAAACTGAACCATATTTACTGCAAATATATATCTAAAAATATCTATCTAAATATCTATCAATAATACCTAAGTAATAACACAACTAAATGTAATCACAAAATTTATTTCTATACTACCACTACATAACATTAAAGCGTAAATCGAAACATCACATCTCTTAACACGACAAACGTCGTAAAGAATTATCCTTCCAGCAAAAATGAGTACAGTACACCCCGAGTGGGGAAAAGCGGGCAATTCGGGCAATATGCAAAAGTTGGGGAGGCAGGGGTGGCGTGATTAGGCCGTGTGTGACGATGCGCATCTTATGCCCGCATTACCCTTTCGTTTTCCTTCCGATAGCTGCCTTTGTGGGGCGGACCCTTTGGTTATCTGTCTAAAAGTATGAGATCACACGATAGCAATTTTCTTGTACGCTTTTTTCTGAGCATCGATGGCGTATGCTTTTTTCTGTTATTGAGCTCTTTGATGGCGTGATCTCGCCTTTGTGCTTAAAAGGCTTTAACAAGCGTTGTTATGCTATAGGATGAGAGTCGAAAGACGAAAAATAACATTTTATCCGGCTAATATATTCTAAATTGTCCACGCAAATTCAAAACTACGATAGCAATGAAGGCAATAACCTCCAAATTACCATTGGCCGCAACATGTATTAGATCTATACAAGTCACAGCCAACACAATCGTCTAAATGTAGTCCCCATTAGCAAAATCGACTACACTCCGACTGAACTCGTTAACACACTTTCCAAGTTTCCCATCGAAAACTACCCCCGTTTATACTACCAAATACTCGCCGAGGACAAACTAATAAACGTGAATGTTTAATATTCTCCCAAATCTTCAACCCCCCGCCCACATTTCAATACGAGCTTAAGTAATATCGAATTCAAACACGCTCTGATCTAAAATGTAACAAAATATGCAAGATGTTCCGGAGTTAGGACGTTTTGTCACTAAGCCGAATTCGCGCCTGATACAGACGTTATGGACGATTCAGAGAGTGATTTCCCTTGAAACCAATGTAGCATATAAATACCATTATTCTGAAACAATCCACATTTCTCCCCCGTCTCTTGTTTTGAAGAAACTTCCTCGTCTCATGAATATTCGAACAGTATTTTTGAGAAAATATCTTCTTATCAAAGCAGAAGTTGCTTGGATAATGATGATTCAACTGGTTAAAAAAGGTAAGTTCTACAAAAATGATGATATTGTTATGTAAAATCAGTCATCCGTGCAGCCGGCCATTAAGCCTTATACTCTTAAGTAAAAAATCGATACAATCCTAATTTTTGCTCGAAACTCCGAAGCACCATCCATCAAGTAAGTATTTAACATCCCCTCGCACATACACAGACATCTAATGAAATCAGACATCCCAACGCGATTGTAGATTCAATTAGTATACAGCAGTTACCATTCTTATCGGAGGAGACGATTTTACGAACGAATTAATCCGAAAACATACGATTTCTATCTCCCCTTACCCCCCTTTCTTGGTATCTGCGTCTATAGGTATCGATGGTACCCATTGTATTTGCCGAGAGTAATTAAGTACATGTGGATTGAGACGGGAGTTTTCGAGTGATAAGTAATGGAGTTTAAAATCTGAGTTTCAAAGTTGTTCTCTCTTAGTAATTTGACGATTTACTATCTAGTACCATTAGTGTATATTCGTATAAATTCTCCGAAATTAGCATTTGATTTGCAATTAATTCCAAAATTAAGTGCCCATTTTTAAAGGTTCCAATTAAATTGTGAGTGAATTACGGATTCGAAATTTAAAAGGGCTAAGTAATTCAATAGACAAGTTTATTTTATGAATCAACCGTCCAATCAAAACATAGACCGTAACCGATCGGGAATTGTCGATAACCATAATCGAGGGGCGAAAAAAATAGGGTATTTTTTATTATCGCTTATTGATCAATTGATCACGCCTCGGCATTGAGGATTATTGATAGATTGATATTAATGCGTAGTGGGTACCGTGGGGTGATGGTTTTTTCAATACGCAAGTCGTTGACGGAACCACAATTGGATATTGTGTGTAATTCTTTTCACCATCGATTTTTTTTATTGTGACGTTTGTTTGCTTTGCTTTTCATTATTGGCGTTTTTTTATTTACATGTTTGATTTGAATGGTTTGTTTATTGAATGTTTGATTCGATTTGATTTTTGGGGGCGCCTTTTTGTTGTTTTGTTACACATTTTGTGTTTTGTAACAGCTTTGCGATCCATCTTTTTGGTTGTTTGTCGATTTCTCCTACAGACACAGATTCGCTGGAGAACAATTGAAATTATTAGACAATACGTATTCTAACAATATATTCGCGCTCACACTTCAATATGCGAAATTGACACCGCAATATTACAAACAGAAATAAGATTGCTTCGAGCCACCCCGGGGGTGTTTCTTCCCCACTTTATTATATCCAGAACGTCTTCACGATTGAAACCAATTGTTAATTGAGCCATATCTATGAAAATTGCGTCTGCGACTCGATTCTTATCGGAATTTGTCGTTAAATTTATTATTACAAAGGCTTCTCGGTTTTACGTGGAACGGAACGCAATGGCGGGCGTTATGATCGGATTTAATATTTCGAAGTCGTAAAATATGTTATACTGAATTGGGGTGAGAGCGTGAGCAGACTATTAAATAATATAAATTATTTAAAATTGATTTAAAACCTTTTGTTTTTGAAAAACGTAGTAATTTAAATATATTCTTTTTACATTTTAATTGTCAATTTAAAATTTTTGGAGTACAAAAAAGAACAACCATGTCAAAATAAAATGATTTGAATAGCGAATTCGTAATTTAATTTGGCGAACTCGATAGATTCCACGTTTCTGCGAAATCGGGAGGCCACAATAGTTAGACAAATGAATAAATTCGAATGGAAATTTCCCTATTGGCGAACAATAGTTAGATTTTAGAGGCTGTATCTCGTACAGACAGATTGATTGGGGCCTCCTCGCCGGCGGTTGCGAGTGTGGACGCCGAAACGACATATTTTCCGACCAACTTCAAAAAAGGACGAGGTTCCGAATTCAACACATACGGTTTTTTTATGTTTGTTACCTCAGAACTTTCGATTGTGTGAACCGATTTGCATTAGGTATTCTTTTTTTATTTGAAATCTGGTGCTTCCCGTGTGAGACATTTAGAGATACACTCACATACCTATTTAAATAAACCGGAAGAACTCTCCTTCTGGTACAGTTGGATAAATAAAGAGTAAAAAACTGATTTCAACTTATATGGTTTTCTCATAGATGCCATTGTCAGAACTGGACCAAATTAAAATGGGATCCAAATAAGAAAAGAATCATCAAAATCGGTTCAAGTTCTGAGATAACAAACATAAAAAAAACATACTTGTAGAATTGAGAACCTCCTCCTTTCTTAAAGTCGGTTGAAAATAATGAACTATTTCTTTGTAAACGTAATTTTACATAAATATATACTTTCTTCGAGAATTTCTCATTCGTTCCGATTGAATGTTTATCTTATTATTTGAAGTAAAGTATGCTAATAATAATAATAATAATAATAAGTATGCTCTATGCTAATCATAACAAAATTGCTCACGACTTTCTGTTTTCCGCCAAATTAGCATCTCTCCCAATAATCCCTAAAAGCTACTCGAGATACTCATAAATCTTTCCATAGTGTTCCCATAAATACAGAATCGGTCTCCATATTTTGTTACCTGCAACGTTTGTTACGATTTTATTATGAAAATGAATGGCAAGGGCCGGAGAGGGGGCATAGGAGGGGGGTGGTGATCAAAAGGGTTCCTAATTCGTACATTCGGCAACGTATTTGCCCAGAACTATAATGCCCTTAAGTCTTTCGTATAAAGGTTATATTTGAAAGTGTGTGCACAAGTTTTACAGACAGAATCTTTTATGGGATAATCGAATTTTGTAATATTAATATTCTCAATAGTAACACCGATTTGTTTTGTTTCTGTTCCATCTGTGTGGGTTTTATGTTTGCCAGACTAGAAAATATATGTCTACGGTATTAGACTTGTTAATAATTCGTTGAATTTGTTTGGTGCCTACAAAGAGATTTGAAATAGTCATTAAAGCTTCTAATATAAAAAGTACTGACTTTTAACAGTAATACTAGCGACGAGAGGTTTGTGCTTGTAGAGGGATGATAAGCTCGTAATAATGATAAGCGATTCCAAACTGTATTTTTGATAAGTTTTCAATAAAAGCGATGAGTTAGTATTTTAAATGCAACCAATTTTCTGTCAACTTTATTTATTGACCAATATTTAGCGCATTTAGACTTGTCCTAGATTTAATAACGGAACTGTTTTGGTTAAATAGTGTAGAACTTTCGCCCTGCATGATGGGGTCACGTGTGTGCAATTTACATTTTAGGACTTTTAAGAGTTTGTTAAGTCTCAATGTTGATTTAAAAAAAAAATGTGCGGTAATCGAAGCTCCAGACGAAATATGTGCGCCTAGTACTTGCAACTTACTCTTAACCGTAGCATATTAAAGATGAACCTGAGTAAATTGCAGGTTTAAACACATTCTCTTTTAGAGGCAAATGTTTTTTGTAAACAGTAAACAAACGCATCTTCATAATTTTAATTGAATACGTTGTTTTCTTTGTCAAACTTATTTCTGATATTCGGTGTTCGCAGAAATTTGCGGTTCACGTGTTGTTTGAATAAATATTCATATAAATAACGCACATCGTCGAGTTTTGCTTTGTTAAGGCCTTTAACGTTACGTTATTTAGTTCGTTTTCACAGAATTAATTGGAATTTTCATTGTTCGAGAATCCACGTGTAATTAGAGGGAATGTGTAGCAAAGAAAATTGTTTTCGTCGCCGAAAGGAAATTACAATTAAAAATTGAAATGCTTGGTAATGGTTTTGGTACTTCCTTTGGGTTGGGACTTATAACATTGTTAGCACCCAAATTTTTATCACCGACAATGAGACAAGTGCACAATTAACGCGTTAAAAATGCATGCAACTGAACATTTCAGTACAGTTGTGTTTTATAGCTGTACCTATTTATGTAAGTTCAAAAACAGTACCTACCTATTTCACTGGGTCCATCTTATATGTGGCATTTTTTTTAAGACCGAAGCGATTAAATACGCAGGCAATTTGCATTCAATTGTTCGTCTCCGTTGAAAGTTGATGTTATGATAGTAGTAATTTTAAATTTTCAAAGTTTTTAAAAAAGTAGCTCTCTACGCACAATGACCAATACGCAAAATGACAACTTCATTTATTTTGAGTAGGCAGAATGGCAATACGCAAAATGACTACATGAGTACGCGTAATGACCAATATGAACTAAAACAATTGATAGGCGCATTCGAAACCTAATGTTCCACTTCCGCATACATACTATACGTAACGTCAAATGTAATCGTGGAAACCTGTGAAAATATGTAAATTGATCCTTGGAGATGTAGGACCGACGGACTGAGTGAAATTTGAATATAAACTTTCCGCCAGAACCGTATAAGCGCCATTTATTTTGGCCGCCCATAAAATATAATGATTTTTGACGTAGCTCTCGGCTGTATTAATTTTCCGGGGCGAATAAAGCGAAGGATATATTGACAGGTGTATTAGGACTGGATATTAGGCGGAACATTATATGCTCATGGCCAGTACCTTAATGAAATTTTGGTGGATTTACTTGATAATGAATAAGGAGTATCTAATTCGTTTCAACCATGAAGCCATATAACAGTTCATATTTTCGTCAAGTACCTAAAAAATTAATTCAAAAAAGATTTCATTTTAAAAATTATTTTTAAACGCTTTGGAACACCATCTAAATGCCGCAAAAGTAAAACTGAATATCCACAAAATGGACGCCACTCGTCTGAATAAGAGATCGGGAATATTTACATAAAAAACAAATAATGCACACCGAGACGGGATGCGCGCATAAAATTAAAATCGATGAGAAATTCAACCCTCCGAATTAAATATCATTGCCCTGTCTCACACAGACAGACGCACGTACACACAAGATCTAGATTAATGCCGAAGGGTCGCGAAAATATTTAAAAGGACAGCTGATTGAACGACGGAGATGTACCAATTTATAAAATGCTAAGGATTTTTATCAGAATCCCTTTGCGTTAATAAATGAAAAAAAAAAAATTACGATTGATAATTAATGATTACCGTCACTTTTTTAAAACAAAAAATTGAAACACTTCCAAACCATAAAGAACAGAAATTAAAAAAAAAACTGTATGACACCAATGGGGTGTAGCTTAAAATATCAGCCAGTACTTATTTGCATACTAACTAAAATAATTTATTATTTTTTCTCGGAGGGGCGACTGTGTGGGGTGAGATATTCAATGGGAATAACTAGAATCCGAGTGTTATTGGCCTGATCGTTCGTGTTACATTTTTATGCTTTCAAAAACATTTATTGGAATTACTGTTTGAGTTTAGATGTTCCGAGTAAACTAAACGTAAACTAGTTGTAAACAAATATCAGATTAAACATATACGGAAATGCAATATTCGACGTCAAAACACTGCTTAAAAGTTGATATCAAAGCGGTTCGGAAATCAAAGTACGGTTGGCAAAGGACGCGAGTGTTGCAGCCTTACAACGGCGTATGATTGCTCCAAACAAAGCTCGGAAGAGATAACTTTCGAACGAACTCGTTGGGCGAAAAAGTTTGCCGACTACACTTTGTGTTTCGTCTGTTATGTTGAAGGATATTTTCAATCTAGTGTCGATGTTAGTTTCTGAACGCAATCCGATTAGGGATCTCAATTTTTTGATTCATAAATCGTTACTTGGTGTGCTATCCCCTACACAGGTAACTGACAAAACTTTTCTATTCTGTTCGAAGCGTTCTGTTTGGAGCGTTGTGACCATTTTATTTGGTCGCACTTTAATGGTTTCGTAGTGACAGACAATATACATAACGTGACTTTTCTGAAGCTTATATCGTTACCGTACTTTTATTATGTATGCTGTCCTGTGGATATTTTTTTCGAAAAACTGATTACTTTGAATCCAGATTACACAAATTTTCGTTAAGACCGACCGTTTCTGTGGACGGTGCACCTCTCGCGAACGAAATTATCATCCGAATCAAAGGGAATATTTTAAATATCCATACATAAACATAGCACTCGTCCAGACGGACTCACACCACAAGATTTACGCCCGCTTCACCCAACGATACTGTTTAAATGCTATACTTTATCATATGTATTCTTTTTATCGTCTGCTAGCTTTTGTTTCCGATGTTCAATATTAATGTGGTGTTTTAAATTTTTAAGTGAAAGTAGGTAATCTATTATTCTGTTTAGACTGTTTAATCGCCATTTATGTTTGTAAGAGTCGTTTCCGTGAAAAACCATCATAAATTGTTATGACGCATTTAAAATAAAATCCAATTGTGTCAGAAAATTGCCAGCCAAAACGAATAACTCAAGGAAAGGCCAGGAAACATCGTCAAAAATCTTAAAAAACACATCTTCATTAGACAGGTTTTCTTCGTTATCAATCTTGGCCGTGCCTTTTTAAGCTATTTCAAAAAAGGATGAGGTTATCAATTCGACTGTATGTTTTTTTATGTTTTTAACCTCAGAACTTTCGACTGGGAGAAACGATTTTGATGATTCTTTTTTCCCGAGTGGTCCGATTTCCAGCTGCAGTTCTGACAATGTCGCGTCGTCCTTGAGAAAACCATATAAGTTGAAGTCGGTTTTTTACTCTTTAGAGTTCTGTTATCATTATGATTATTAATAACACCCATAATTATTATTCTAAGGAGCCCCACAGCCCGATCTGTCGCTAGCGATCGTCACTCGAACGGTTCAAATTCTAACGAAACTCATGCATATTTATAAACTACCCGCGTATATTATTTAATATTTGCACGAGTGTGCGAGGGGGGTGAAGGGAGGTCTTAATAGCAGATATTCAATCAAATCCAACCCTTTTCTGTCCGATATCTTTCGTCTCCCCTTGGTGTTTTGTTTTCTGACGTGTGATCTGCGCTTATAACAAAATTGTTCGGAAGTTTCGCTTGTTTTGCATGATTATTATCTTTGGCAATATTTTCTGGCAAAAGCATGTAATTTCTTCTTATTTTAGTATTCCTTGAACAAGTAAATTAACTACCTACTCAACAAAAACAAAAACCAATAAATTAACCGACTTAGTTTTACATGGATCTCACAACTTTTCACAGTAGATAAACTAAGTTGCGAGACTTGTTTTTTTTACACGTAATATTTTTATGGCATTTAAGTATTCCTTGAACAAGTAAATTTACTGCCTACTTAAAAAAACAAAAACCAAGCATAATGATTCCAAGTATTTTATTTGAGAAGATCCAAAAAAAGAATTGGTATCTTGAGTTTTAGATTCCATTCAGAATGTTAGTATTGATGTTAATTCACTATGTAGGTATGAGTAACCGTCTATGTTCTAATTGTAGCCGGTAAGCTAGCAGGGGCTGAGTAACAACTATGACCACTCTTAAATGTACCACCGTGTAATTTGTTCAATCCCCGGCAGTAATATTTCTAAAGATTTTCGATCTAAGATTGTCGGGTTCAATCCATTATACGAAACTTATTTGCATATGAATGTCGACTTAAAAGTATTACCTTTTAAAGAATAGGTGACATTGCTAATAGTTCGTAGAATTTCTTACTGTGTATTTATAGGTCATAAAAGTTTTTATACTTTTCGCTGTCGTAGGCTATCCGATAGAGAGCTAGGTGAGCTTGAGACACAGTATTCAGAAGAAGAATATTTTAAGTTTTTTATTTTGACAAGTGTCGCTCGACGTTCTTTTGTTTTTATCTTTACCATTTACACGGAACATTTTACACGGAATTTTAACTTGCATCTATTGAATTAGAATACCTTTACAAGAAAACCAGCGACCTTTTAATCTACCTACCATTTATCATTAACACACAGTGCTTTTCGCGTTTCATTTGAGTAGGTTTCCTCTAAGAAATCACCGACACTTACATACAGTTCAAAATTTGGTGGTAACTATTTACCCTCTGCCCGTTAAATTGTGAAAACAAGATTTTCCAATACACGCGCCACAGATTTCGCCGTCTACCCACACAATGTCATAGACAAAACGCTGATTCTCTTTTCTGATGGCACACAATAATTAATGAGACCCAAGATATTAAAGTAAGGATGAGTTATATTCATACTGCTTGCGTTTGAAAATTGATCCCCTACGAGTGTGCTACAACATGTACAATGTATGGTACATACTTACTTCTTAGCGTATTTATAGGATACAAAAATGACGGGGAAAGATGATACGGAACGAATAATAAAGAAAAAGAGAGCTATCTGTTAAGAGTTGCGCTTAAAATACGACTTGAAATACAATGCGACTAAATAAAATGTGGTTAATTAACTACATTTGTCGGCCTCATTTTCCGTGCTCTAGTAACATATCTACGTCTTTCTATATATAATATCTTTGAATGAGACGATATTTCGAGACGTGAGCCTTCCAAAATCCAGTCTCTTTGTCTCCCATTTTTTGTTTACTAAGCATTAATTTACTTTCGCTTATGTTCTGCTATCATACGCAGACGTATTTTAATGATATCGCGAGCATTGTGGGCTGTTTGCTAAATTAGAAATGAAATTAGATATTTTATTTGGGACGTACCCGCCTTCGCTTAAAGATTTCTGCCAGCCATGCTTACTGATAGGAGCTTCGCTTGAAATGCCGAAATAGAAAATCAGAAATACTTAAAATCACTATCGTCAAAACGATAATTCGAAACACAAATGACATTCGATATAAATAGATACGAAACAAACGCCTTCTATTTTCGAATTTGAATGACAGAACGTGAAATCGAATTGGCGGGGTGTAGGCGCTCAAGTCGGACTGTCGGAATGTCGGCCATCATTAATAGGCTGTCAATGTCAACTGTCACTCGCCAGGGCGATTGGGCGACGACGGCGGAGTCACTGGAGTCGACGAAAGTTGCTAGCTATATTGGAAGACATACTTATACGTAGGTACTTGTATTTACTATTTTGTTATCTATATATATTATAAAGAGAAAATATTTGTATTTTTGTATGTTTCTTACGAATAAACTCAAAAACTACTAGACCGATTTAAAAAATTCTTTTACCTATTGGAAATTAGAATATCCCTGAGTAACATAGGCTATATATTATTACCGTATTCCCACGGGAATGGGTGGAACGTGGGTGAAACCGAGCAGAACCGTCATTAATTTGTTGGTTGGGATAAACTGAGTTTTAACCAAACTGTAGCAATGACTAAGCGAAATGTATTTCTTTTGGGTTAAAAACATTTGTATAATTCTAATAATTTAACCTGTAAACGCTGTCTGCAATTTCACTGCGAATTAGCACTACGAAAATATTCTCCCAATTGATAAATGCCCGTTTTAATTAAAAGTCTGGATTGTCGAAACTAATAAAATTTCGCGGCGGACGTTTTGGACGCGTTCCAGATTATTCTAAATGAACGCTTTTTTTTTTCGGTAAAAAATATACGAACGATATGAATATTCGTTACCACGCGTCATGTCGCCCTGCGGATAATGTCTCGGTGTCCGACACAAGTGATGAGTGGAAGCGATTCTGACAAAAAGAGCTGCGATTGAGTTTCTTGCTGGTTCTTCTCGGGGTACTTACTGCATTTGGAACCAGCAACTCGTCGGTAGAGATGGGCTGCTGCTTACATTTAGCCAATCTTCGTGGACGAGTTTAGTTTGCTTTGTTATTAGACTATTGACTTTTCTAAGTGTAATTCATAAATAAATAAAACAGAAATAAATACATTTTAATTTTCATGGTGACGAAAATAAAATTTTTAATAGGTACCTACTAAAATTGTTGAAAATTACAATTCATCTTTTCCTTTTTTTTGTGATTCTGAATAGTGATTTTTTTTAACATTTCAACTAATATTGAGCTATTTTTCTAGCAATAACAATAAATTACCAAGTACCAAAATATCATAAAGTAAATATAAAACAATTGATAGTAAATAAGTTAGCAGTGCAATAAATTTAAATGTACCTACATATTTTAATTCTTATATTTAAAATCAAGACCTTAACCCTTTCCAGTTCTCTTTTAATTTCGCTTACCGCTCATAACTTGAGTCTCATGCCAAGAAGGGTCCTTTTTAACAGGGTTGTTCACCTTGCTGTATCGAAAGGGTTAATTCTCTATCCAAAAGGGTTATTACAGACGGACCGCGCGATTATGAATGTGTATATATTCGATCCGTTTGAGGTATTGCGTGCCAGAAATATTTTGTTTTTATTTTAGGGTTAAAAGGGATGCTTGCGTTTGTCCGCCGCCAGTTTGCGGGAGAATTGGGACTGTTTTACTGATATTTAAAATTTATCGCAAAATAAATGGCGTACCATAGATTCGTATCAAGTATATAAGGTCTTTTAAAAATATCGAAACTATATAGGCAACATTTGTTGGTCGTTTAAGTTTCTCACTTTCGTTAGGGACAGCTGTTTTTTTTCAGATTTTGATTTTGCTCCTGAAACAAACTTCTGTAGTGTCAAGTGTACATTCTTCCCAAAGACTAGTTCCAACTTATGCCTTTGAAAATTAGTTTGTTTTTTATTTAGTTTTAGGCCGCCAATGTACCACATTTTTTAGTTATTCAAAAAACAAATTTAGGTAGGTAATAAAAAAATCGTTTTTCCTTCAACAGCAAAGTTATGAACAAGTTCGTCTTTATATACTTTTATTTAGGTACCTACCAGACGTCGTATTGTTTGCCCAAGGGCACCATTTTAATTCTAATATATAATTCAACTAATGTATATCTCGTGTATACGTATATACTAAGGGTGTACACTCAGGGGACTCAAATTTGAGATGGGGGCTCAAAAATCAGCAGCGATTGAACCCTATCGGAACTTGTCTTGTTAGGGTTGCGTGGGGTGGCCAGGGGGGGTATTTTTTTGTACTAGTGTGGGTCTTTAAGAGACTATATTGATTGGCAATTGATTTCGATGGCTTGTGAAATGCTATATTCTGTAACTAGCGACCCGCCCCGGCTTCGCACGGGTGCAATGCTAACACTAAAACCTTCCTCTTGAATCACTCCATCTATTAAAAAAACCGCATCAAAATCCGTTTCGTAGTTTTAATGATTTAAGCATACATAGGGACATAGGGATATGGGGACAGAGAAAGCGACTTTGTTTTATACTATGTAGTGATATACTGGATGATTTTTTTAACCGTCTGTAAGCTCAGCAGTGGGCTGTTACGGGTTGAAGATGAAGATATGTCGTGGCTATATTTTCTACAGCGATGGGCTCACCACCTATCACGTTTAGGGGTCCAATATATCTCGTGTAATGTGGGTATATCCAGTAATGGAATACCTCTGCCTGCCCTCTCGGCGATAAAAGGCGTGAGTTTTTTTTTTATTTTTTTTATTTTCTATGTATTCGACTTTGGTACAAAATCAAAGCCAAACATACATAATGTTGCAATCAGTAAATAATAGGGGATAATGCTGGGTGGACATCGATTGATCCAAGGCTAAGGGGTGCGACTTGCGAAAGGGGTAGATTTAAAATATTGGGAGGGTGGACGTTATCTAATGTATATAGAATGTGTCGCTAGAGTCCGCGGACGGGCTGAGTGCAGCTCCAAACTGATTACGGAGAAATACTAACTAGAAATACAATACAATAACTCTTTATTGTACACCAAAAACAACACAATATGAATACCAACATTAACTAATGTACAATGGGCCGTCTTATCGCTTTTAGCGATCTCTTCCAGACAACCTTAGGATGGATGAAACTGAGAGATTAGAACTAGGGTAGACTGTGCACTATATATTATTGAATAAACATACTAGTAAGTACCTATCTACACTGACATTATAAAGAGGTAAAGATATTTGTAAGAGGTAATATGTCTGGAGCTACTGATGAGATTCTGAACTGATACTGACTGACACTGATAGAAAGGTATGTTGTTCCAGTGTACAAGACTAAAAAAAATCACGCGCGTTAGCTATTTAATTACATAGAGAGAAATGTTCTGACTGACTGACTGATATATCAACGTAAAGCCTAAACCGCCTGGACCTAGAAAACTGTGATTTAGAATATAATTAGGCATCCAACAAAGAATAAGTTTTAAGATATTCCAAGGAGAACTGAAAAAAGAAGGGTTTAATGACGATGGATGGCTGCCATTTTTTAATGAATTCTTCATCGACTGATTATAAAACTGACAAGTTGGATCCGGTGTTAGTATAGGTCATATAGACAATTAAGAATATAATATCGTGTCCGGTATTCCGATGTTCAACGGGTGTTAAAAAAAAAAAACAACATGCTAGTTAAAATAATACCAAAGAGTTACAGTTACATGACGGTTTAAAAAACAGTCACAGCTTGCACAATATCGTGCATTAAGTATCTGATAACACCACAGACAATATTACGGTGAAAGGCCTATCTTAACCCTCCCACCACCATTTCGTACCACCAATTTACGACACCGCAAAGTTGTATCAACAAAAAAGCCGAAACAACGTATTTATAAGCAACTTGATAAATGCAGTTTTATTGTTCTGCGACATGCGATACGTCTGATTATTTTGCGGATCCAAAATGGCAAACTTTGATAACGTTTGGCTGTACAAGGCGAGCACGGTAGGCGGCACTGCACTGTCAAAATGAAAAAAAAAACACACGCCTTATATTAAAAATATTTGGGCCAATACCTCTACTACATACCCTGAAGTTGCCGAATACTTAGATCGATCAGCTCTGCCATGTACAAATGAGTTATGAAAAATACCGAAAGCAACGAGAATGGAGTAGACGGAAGTGATCGCGCGGGGTTTGTAGCAATTGGCAGCTCTGCCTGACACGAAAAAAACCTAAGATTTCTTTGTAAAGATTACGACTACAGCATGAGACCTGAAGTTCTTCGCTATCAATCTGGGTGTGAAACATGATGATATATCGCAGATTGCTTCGTACGTAGTAGTTTCATGAAACCAGCAGTGGACTCTTAAAAGAAGTACCTTGTAACTTTTGATTACGAAAAGAAAAGCATTAAAAACGTGAGAGGAAAAGTAGGCGTTCAGATTATGACACAAGAATCAAAGTATCTGTTAGTTGACTTAACCCTATTGGCCGTTGCAGTTGCGAAATAAATTCGGGTGGTCGCGTGACTCGCAGCGTTGTTTTTGACACGGAACAGTCTGTAGTTTTCACACTCAAATTTTCGCGTTTAACGTCTCGCTTTTTGGTGTGCAATTAGTGATTGTTATCTTGTTTTGTACTGTACATTATGTTTATACGAGTTACTGGTTGAAATTAAATAGGTTTTGTGGAAATTGTGTTATGGGTAATGAATTGAGCCTTGAATGTACGTCGTTTCAATCAAACTTTACCAAAAATATTTTTAGTCGTGTAGTTCCTAATTTAATTTTATTCGTTACAAAAAGGAGGGAACGCTATCAAAATTGTAACACACATCTCGGCAATCAATCCTTCATCGTTACTTGCGTATGCAAAATAAATATTAATGACACACACATACACACGCACCAAACTAACCCTTTCTTCTACCCCTATCCGTTATAGAATCGGAGCCGAAATTTTACTAATAAATGTGTATAATTAATCATTCAAATGTGGGCACAGGCGGTCGCGAAATATTTGGGCGAGTTAGTAAAAAATACCCTTGTTCTTGTCAAGGGCTAAGAATTTTTGCGTAGTCATTAGGGTTAAGGAAAATAAAAATCGATTTGACAAAGGAATGCCATCTAGGTTCATGAATCATGGTATGTGAAGGTAGCATTGATATATAATTTGCGACTGCTTTTAATACAAGGCTGGGCATAAATATGACTGTACGCTCAATTTCCATAGTCATCAAAAATCAATGAGCCGTTCTCGGAGATAGCAAGACACGTTTCAAAAGACGTTCGCATAAATCATCTCATACGATGTGCTGTACCGACAATATCCACCTCTATAAACACACCCCTACACGTTTCAGTAAGTAATTAATTAAAATTATTAATGACAGTGCAAAATAATGGAAAATCAATAACGGTTTTAGGTACCTAACGATATTATAAGGGATAGACGAACATAAAAAACAACGAGCTTGAACGGGTTATTAAACTTTCGTTCAATATTTTTGTCTTTTTTAATGGCGAAAATATGCAGATGGAAGTCGTTCTAGCTCTCTTTATTGACAGTTTATGGTTCGGAAACTGAAAATGTCTTTCTAAATACAATTCGATACTTTGACGCAAAAGACGCTCCACAATTTTCCTCGAATAAAGCGACCAATCGGCGCCCGAATAGCTTTGTAATTCGAATAACTCTGAATTTATAGCTTTTTGGAGATGTCGAATTCTGTTTTCGAATTTGGAATTAATTGGTCAATAATTTAGTTTTTTTAATTGCTAGACTTTCTATGCTGCCAGTTAGCTGTAAAGGATTACGTAACAATATTCAACAGCTGTTTATCTCTTTAACAGTGACAGTCGATAAAACGGAGCGTTTAAAAATGGACGCTTTTTAATCGTCACGCGATTCGAAGTAATCGTTTGACGTTTCGAGATTGGGCCGCATTTAATGGTTGTTATTTAAAACAATTCGGTGGTATTGACAAATTTTGACCATTAATAAGTCGATTGCGTTGTACAGTCCCCGCAAAGCGCTGTCACGGTTTGTCGTTCGGTTCTCTGTCGCAGCATGTTATATTTGCGTGGTTTACTGTACCTAAGTGGGTGTTTTAATGCGTCGATTGTTTTCGTATCTGTCGCAGATAGGAGCGTCAATCGTGACAATTATGAATAACTTGAATTTGGACTCACTCAGTTGTTGAGTTTCGTAAAATAATTTCAATTACTGTGTGTGTTCATCAGAAGTATCTTACCTGAAAAAGAAAGAAAAGTATATCAATTAATAGATTCGATATGCATTTTTATATATTAGGTAGTTATTTTCTAATATTAGGTACAAAATTTTCTGCAAATATTCTGGACGCTAAAAAGATTTTTCTAACTTAAAAATAGGTTATAAAACCGATTTGGAAGCTGCACATCGAAAAATACAAATAAACAACACTACAATATTTAAACGTTCCCTCAAATCTTCGCTGCTCCTATATCGGATAGGCTTTTCGAACCGGTCGGTTGTCCCGATAATTCGGTCTTATAAATTGCCGTCCCCCGTCTCGACTTTCCAGATGGTTTGATCTGGTTCCCCGGTTGTTACATTTAAATATGGCGTATTTTTAATAGCTGCGGTGTTTGAGGGTTGAACAGGGTAATGTTTTGGGCCCTAGATTGATGTGGTAGTTTTAATGTATGATGCTGACTATACTATCACGAGATGATAACAGTCGTGTCATCTTTACATACAACAATATAACTTTGATGTAGAGTTTAGGTACATTTATCACTAGCTCGACGGTGAAGGAAAACATCGTGAAGAAACCCGCAAAGAGACAGTACAGTCAAGAGTACGTAGAGCTTGATACATTGGACTTTGTAACGTTCTTATTACAATCGCTTTAGAGGTCAGACTCGCACTACAAGTGTAAAGCATGTGCTCTTGTCTGTACAAAGCCTGAGAAGTGGTATAAGCTTTTAACCGACTTCAAAAAGGGGTTCTCAATTCCACGTATGTTTTTTCATATATTTTTTTTTTGTTTGGTAGATCATACTTTCGTGGTGGTCCAAAAGTCCAAAGTCAACAAAAGTCGATTTTTTGCACTTTAAATTTCTTGCTAGCTAAGTTCACTACAACCACACCAGTGAAGCCATGATGATACAGGCTTAACCATGTTTTTGTTCTGGTGTTGGAGCACAACAAAAGACGCTACTCGAATGTGGAAAGCAATTACTAACAAGTCTCCAGTTTCTTCGCGAATACGACACACGAAAATACTTTCGTAAGAGATCCTGCAGATTGCATCGATGCCGTATTTGGCGGTTTGCTGCCGTACTCATCAGAAAGTATGGTATTAAGGTTCCAAACATGTATTTGTTTAAGTAAAAGTGGTCTGTTAAGTTGGTTTACGGACGGTAATTTTACGTGATAACGTCATAAGAAAATATTGATGAAAAATTGCATACTGGAGTGGAAGAGAGATGCGAAGAGAGAAAACTATGCGTCACAATTGTTACAAGCCGAATGCTTAGGCACACCGTGCCTCTCTACCGCTTGTTTCGCGCTCTTGCTTGAACGCTCGGCTCAGGAGGAACGAGATACTTTGTCACGATTTATAAGACGTTATCACTTAAAAAACATTTAGGAAAAGGTTTTTTTTCCACGTTGCATATTCCGTTTAAATTAAACATTCAAAATTCAAAAAATATTTATTTTCTGTAGGTAAAAAAATACACTTAGAAACGTCAATAGAAACTGTAAGAAATAATTGTTTTTTTGTAATCAAGTCTGGTGAGACCGTGAGTTAATCAGAATCAAGAGCTTTGCAAATAACATTATTTGTTTTAAATAACAGAATACAATACAACAATGTGTTAAAATGAAGAAATATAATTTTGTATTGCTAACTATTTCTACAAGTGAAGATATATTTTGGCGACGAGTAAAAATCAGTTCACCGCTGCGATTACTCAGTATCGTGTAAACGGTTCTCAATAAGGGTTGCGCCTAAGAAATTTATAAGTAGGCCCCGGCATAAGGGAATTAATTGTATTATTCTACGGGAGGCGCCCGATGAGGGATCGGGAAGAATTATCAATTAGAGAAAGAAAACGTCGAATTGGGGTAGGGGGTAGCAGGGTTGCCTCTTGTAAATATATTTATTGTATCTTGTGTTTTCGTTATTATGTAAATTCTAGGCAGTTACACGTGAATTCTAATGAGATATTGTTTTGGAGAACTTTATGATTATTTTTTTAATTAAGTTGAATTTTGTTACTTTTGTTTTGGATAATGGAAATGGAAAATCTATATTTTCCCGTCAGACATATCGAGCCATTACCTATTTACATACGAGTCTAAAATTAATATAAAACTAGTAAATTCGCCATGCTATTTTGAATATAATAATTCGCTTGCCTTTACTATTGTTTGGAGTGGGCGTAAAGTATTTTCCTTCCATGCCCTATATTCGCTGTCGTAACTTCCTTCTTGCACATAATATCATCTTTCACACTACCCATAGCTTTTCTTTGGTCTTTCTTTACTTCTATAACCTTCTTACATTACTCTCATTACTCCGTTTTACTTAAATAAATAATCACACGCCTTTTTTCCCCAAGGGGTAGGCAGAAGTATTCCATTTCTAGAAATACCCAGGTGTCACTAGTATATATTCTTTCACCAGTTTTTTACTTAAGACTACATGTCGTATTCAAGAACGTTTTAAAACCAAAGTGTCCAAATCGAAAAACTGTTTCGAATAATTCGAAAAGCCGGATAATAAAAAAGCTAAAATTAAAAACAAACCAGTTGGCTTGTATCGTAAATCAGGCGTCCCTGCAGACGGGGTGGTGGGGGTTCGATTTTCCGCCACATTCGTCTTAACATTAGTACTTACAAGTCCCTGTTTTCCTCTTTAATTGTGTATCGGTTTGCGTTCGCGTCTGCGACTTTGTATTGTGTTTTGAGGTTACAAAATGTTGGAAGTTTTTTTAGCAGGAAGTTAGGTATACTTTATAAAAAAAAACACGTCTTTTATCCTCGAGGGGGTAGGCAGATGTATTACATTTCAGGAAATACCTATCCACATTTCACCAGTAAAATCTTTAAACCCCTTAACGTGATAGGTGGTGAGCCCGTGCTGACCGGGTGTGTTACACATGCCTCAGAATTAATTATTTGACCTGTGGGTTTCCTCACGATGTATTCCTTCACTATCTACTCATTGGAACATGCCAGGATTCGAACCCGAGACCTCACGCATGAAAAGCGGGCTCTTTATCAGCAGGGCTATCACTTTAGCGTTTATAATATTAGTAGAATAGGATAACTATGGCCTAAGCTAGTGTATTGATATGTTGAAATTGGATTTTATGTTTTAATAATCCGTACATCTTGTTTTTAAAATGTAGTTATGAAAAATAAATCACAAATAGGTACAACATCAATCTTCCGTTAAGTTCTTGTTGGTTAGTATCTGTATCTTTTATTTCTTTGCTAAAAAAACTCTATGGTCATACATCTTTTGCTTAACAAATTACGATGTTATCATGCATGATAGACATGTCCGCAGCCATTGCGCCGATCATAAAAATCGTCTATTTTATACAAGAAAATTGCTTCCCGCAGAATCGAACCCATTATTCACGGTAAGCATGACAAGCGAGTCATTCTGTGCTAACTCAACCGTGGTTTGAAAATTATTGTAAATTGAGCTGAGCGAATTGTTTGCGATTTTAAAAGTCCCTGGTGAATAGTTTTCTTTATTTTGTCTTAAAAAAATCTACTTCAATTTGTTTCTTTTTCTTTATGCATATTTAAGTCGGTGTTTGAACTTTTCATAACATAGTTTATCGATACAATGTTCGATCGGATCAGGCATAAATTGATCCAAAAAAAATCATCATCTATTTTTGTATTTATGTTTATTCGGATACATAGTATGTATTAGTTTAATTTATCAAAATATATAAGAACCTATTAGCATTTACCTTAAGATTATGTTGTATTAATTATTTTTATTACCTATTTGTTGTCGATTCCGCGAAATTATTTCTGCTTAGCCTCATGGTCGACTATCTACTAACGCCTTCAGGCATTAAGTTCGCCATGAGTACATTTTCTTGGTACAAGAAGTTAAATAAATAAATAAAATGTTTTTGAGTAATGATACCATACTGACTCAGGATCATCAGTTATTTATTTATCTACATATACTTTACATCATTACAATAATGTTATTACACTGAACATAGTCTCCAGACACTAAGTTATACTTATAGACAACAATTTGAGACATCCATCAATAAAACTTAAACAAGATCCACCATAGAGTCGGCCGGCTAATTCCTACCGCTATAAATCGTAGCATTAATTTAACGACACTGCATTAGATAGCACTAGTGCTGCCCTTGTCCCGTCTTGTAGCGAGACGTGTCCCGGAAAAACGCTGTGAGGTAAGATAGTAGCACAGGAAACATAGAGAGAGATGTGCGGGACAGCGGTAATTACAATATTATTGTTCCGAATAAAATAACAGTATATTTATTTTAATTTAGATCGATTTTATGCCAATACAAAATTTTTTAACGAATTACACAAAGACACAGTAATTGGCATAACACACTATCCTTAGACTTTTTTCCTTTTTTTTGTATAATTAATGTATATAATAATATGTTGTTGGTGTTTCTTATAAAAATAAATAAATAAATTATATCCAAACTTGAAATCGCAGATTCATAGTGACATTATATAAAGTTTGATCAGTGTTGCACGAAATCTCTAAAATTTAGAAAAAAAAGTATTTCTAGGGGTAAAAACCGAGTCCTGACTTACATGTCCCGTATTTAGTCCCGTAACTTGTTAAGTAGTTTTGGAAGCACAATTATCCAGGGAACTATTCCAATAGATTGGTTCACGCCTTTAGAATTAACAAGAGAACACACAGGCTATACTAAAACCAATCGAAAACAAAAGCGCTTGCCAAAACTGTTGCCAAAATGAACATACCTATATATTTTATTGAAGACAAAAAGAGATAGAGATAATTGTTGACTGGAACACTAAAGTTTAAATTGCATTGCAACACTTTTGCCTTAAGACGTTCTAATATTGTTTTAGTAAGGATAGACGAGATCTCTGAATGTCAGTCTTATCTATCAATACTTTGAGTATTAAATTGATGGGAAGTAGTCCGTGTAAGGTAAATTGGTTAATGTTGGTATCGGAATGTATTGTTCGGTGCTTACGTGGCTGTAGTGTTGGTATTTGTGTTTATTGGAGGTTGAATTTGGATACGTTAAATGGATTCCATTAGTTTTGTTTTACTACCGATCTATTAAGATAGGCTTTATATTGTGATGTTATTTTATTTTGCAGGGTGTAGATACAGATAGACTTGTTTAAAATTAATAGGTGCATTTAGGTAATCCATGACATTAAACTATATAAAAATTCGTTAAGTCCCAAACTAAGTAGGGCCTGTACTATCGGTACTAAACAACTGATAAACATACTTAAATATATATTAAACACACGAAGCCAACAGACATTTTCACGCACACAAATGTTGGACCGACCGGGCATCGAACCTGCGACCTCCGTCTCAGAAGGCAGGGTCACTACCACCTGAGCTAAGAGGCCCGTCAGAAAAGGTCAAAAATGATTGTTTAGTTCTATGGCTGGATTCACCTTTATTAGCTACTCTATGGCCTGAAACACCCTGCGTATACTAAAAAAGTCGTCCTCACCTTATGATTTTCAGCTGTCATTAAAAAAATACAGCAATGACTTTCGCCCACACATTACAATTTAACACTACGCAATAACTTTATCGATATTTGGTCACTGAAAATGAAATATTAGTTGCAAAATCACAACCAAAATTAGCACTATCGCACCATGGCGGATGTGTGAGATATATCCACGAATGGTGCTCAGATATGTATGAAGCCGGTCACACAAATTGTTATTACCTAGTTTATCTGTATTGTGTACATTTTATATAAAATATCGATTAATTATTTTGGGTTTGTTCTCAAACTTGTGATTTGATTTTATCATCACAGCATGTAACAGAATAAGCGAAATTCCTGAAATTAGTTTGTTCAGTATCGACCACTTATTCGATTTCAGCAATTTTTAATGTGTTAAATTTTTCCAAAAAATATGTTAGCATAACTGAATTTAGTGCTACCAATGGAAATCGTACTATTATTGCTCTTTATTTAAGACTAGCAGCGCCCAGCGGTTTCACCCGCGTAGTTCCCATTCCCGTGGGAATGCGGGGATAAAATATAGCCTATGTGCTATTCTGATGTATAAGCTATATAACTGTAAAGTTTCATCAAAATCCATTCAGTAGTTTTTGCGTGAAATAGGAACAAACATCCATCGATACATCCATACATACAAACTTTCGCATTTATAATATTACTAGCGACCCGCCCCGGCTTCGCACGGGTGCAATGCTAACACTAAAACCTTCCTCTTGAATCACTCTATAAAAAGGGACATAGGGATATAGGGACAGAGAAAGCGACTATATAATCTCACGCCTTTTTATCCCCGAGGGGGTAGGCAGAGGTATTCCATTACTGGATATACCCACATTTCACGAGATATATTGGACCCCTAAACGTGATAGGTGGTGAGCCTATCGCCGGACCGGGTCTGTTTACACATGTCTCAGAATTAATTCTGAGACCTGCGGGTTTCCTCACGATGTTTTCCTTCACCGTCGAGCTAGTGATAAATATGTACGTAAGTTTTTGAAAAACTCATTGGTACATGCCAGGATTCGAACCCGAGCCTCACTGATTTTCGACTTTGTTTTATACTATGTAGTGATAGTAAGTAGGATAATTGGTTGGACACAACTAAAGTACGAAGGCATCATATTTTTTATACTATTGGGTTAGATAGGAATTATGCTTATTCAGTTACGCGTTGTATTTGTATGTAAATCAATCAATGTTTGGGAATTGCTGCTTATTATATATATAATGATAAGAAGTTCACGAAAAATAAAATTTGACCCGCCTCCGATAACTGTGGCCATTGACTCTAGAGTAATTGGCCGGTATCGATTATTTTAGCGATCGCTTTCTTATCTTACTCATGTCCGTGTTTCATCATTATGGTTTTTAAAAGTAGGCAGAGGTATTCCATTACTGGATATACCCACATTTCACGAGATATATTGGACCCCTAAACGTGATAGGTGGTGAGCTCATCGCCGGACCGGGTCTGTTTACACATGTCTCAGAATTAATTCTGAGACCTGCGGGTTTCCTCACCATGTTTTCCTTCACCGTCGAGCTAGTGATAAATATGTACGTAAGTTTTTGATAAACTCATTGGTACATGCCAGGATTCGAACCCGAGCCTCACTGATTTTCGGCCGGCTCTTTATCCGTTCGGGCTATCACTGCTCTAAAAATAAATAATATAAAATAAATAGCACGTTTATTCATCAACACAAAGCTCAACTATATAACTAGACTAAACTTAGTAAAAGTATGTTCATAATGTGGATGAATAGGCTAGAGTCTCAGCACAACTGTGGCGACTCTCAGTTGTGCTGAGACTCGAGCTTAATTTAAAAATAATTCCAAATTTTACTACAAAGTATATTTGAAATTATTTTTAAATTAGGCTTATATCATTAGCTTGATGCTAATTACTTCTAAATAGAACTGTTTTGAAATCTGCCTAAAATCATGTTTTTCTACACGAAACACGTGATTTTTTTATTTATTTATAAACTTACTCTTGCCCGCAATTTATCAAGTTACCATGTAGTTTTTGTCTTATCTCAAGATGTAACCCATAGCTGTGAAAATGTAACAGACGGATTTACTTTCGCATTTATAATTTTAATAAAAGACACCCTAAACAAACTGTATATACTTACAATTAAACTACTCGTATCTTAATCCTAACTTAATATTATAAATTCGAAAGTGAGCTATTTTCAGGCCGATTTTAATAATCCTTTCACCAATGAAAAGCTATATTACCAGCAAGTAACATAAGATATAGTTTATTCCAGGAACTAAGCTAGTGAAACCGCAGTGCGAAATCTGACGAAGACTTCTGTTTTCAATAGAAATAGAGATCGTTTGACCATGTGTCTAGCTCACTAATTTTGATGGATTCTTATAGGAAATCGTGTTAGATACATTATGTATGCACTAAAGCTATCCGAATACGCCATTACAATAACAAAGGGTAGAATTACGCGAATATTAAAACGAGTCCGTTTGTTTCCGTGTCAAAAAATTAATATTAACGATATCTTCAACACAATGAAGTGGAGAAAAAAAAGGAAATAATTTATGCGAGACATTTCTTTTGACGGGTTTGCATTGTTTCAGTGGGGGGGGGGAGGGGGTGCGAAATATTCAATTTAATTGAATATTTTTGAGATAGAGAGCAATGAATAGGCTATTTTTCATACTTGGCAAGTCGAATGCTGTTGAACAAAGCCGAATTTTCATATCTTTGGTTTTACTATATATTTGCGGGCTTGTTGGCTCAGTTGGTAGTGACCCTGCCTTCTGAGCCCGAGGTCGCTGGTTCGATCCCCAACATTTGTGTGCATGAACATGTGTGTTGGCTTTTTCTTATTTAAGTATGTTTATCAGTTGTGTGGGACCCATGGGACCCATGGTAGTTGTGTCGCAAAATTTATTATACATACATATAATCACGCCTCTTTCCCGTAGGGGTAGGCAGAGACCACTTCTTTCCACTTGCTACGATCCTTACATACTTGTTTCGCTTCGTCCACTTTCATTATTCCTTTCATACACGCTCTTCGGTTTCGGTACTCTTGACCTGGCCTTTTGTCAAGACGTCCATAATTTGGTCTCGAAACGTCCGCCTAGGTCTACCCCTTGCAACACTATTAAATTTATTATTATTATTATATTTGTACTAGTAGGTATATAATTTGAATATGGACTTGGATACATTTTCTCATTGGATAATTCTAATCATCTAGTCGTAGTGTGAAGAAAAATGCTAAGCGTAAAAGGACCATATTTAAAAAAGCGACGGAAAAAAATCGACGCAACACCATCAATGCTTGATTCGCTTTTAATAGAATAAAAAAGAATCCCGCATCAATAGATCTGGTTCGATTAAGTAAGGGCAGCTGGACATTCAGTATAGATTTATATCGGCCATTATGAATGGGTGGCATACGTCCAGTACAGCACACCGCTAGACTTCAGCTATAAACGTTTCCAGATATAATACTGATAAAGATTGGTTAACTTATGTGGATGGGTGTACGAAATTCGATTGAATGGTGTTTTATTAGGAACCGGTTCAAACTGGTTCGCACCCCAAGACACGTGGTCAAAGTTTTTGTCATTCAAAGTATTAAAATTATCGGTTATTTTGTCCTGCTGTGTATTGTGTTGAAATCAGTGATTTATTTTGCATCTGTAGCTTGGTGGAAGCTAGAATTATTAATTTATAGGTATATAGGTTTGCTTCACCATATTGGAACTTGTCAGATAATCATTCAAGTTTTTTCTTAGTCTAATATTAAAATATGTGAAATATTTTATTACCATAAAATGTTTTGACTACTGGAAGGCTATTTTGATGATTCTGAGTCAAAAAGCAATTTGTTTAGGATTCACGAAATCTGTTTATTTCGAAGAGTGGTTGTTGTGGGTTTGAGGCAAAAAACTAATGAAACCTATACATACGAGTACGCGAATTCATAGGTAAAGAACATTGAACGAATCGAGCGCGAACTATGTATCAAAACAACACAGTTACCGTTTCTGCACTACCCTTCGAACACCCCATGAATTCTTAATGAGTAAATTAACAGCACCTATTGTTTAGCCCCCGTGTTTTTTATCATTAGAATATTAATAACCAGAGCCATTGTCTTCCGAGCGAAGGGCGACAAGAAAAATGTTATTCCATTAGACGAGGGGCAGAACTTTGAATTGATTGATTTTTGCATTAATTTTAATAAAAACAATAGTACAAGTGTTTTGGACGAGACTAATTTCGTTTGGGGAGCAGGTGGAAGTTTGACAAGAAAAATAATTTCTAAAGACTGCAAATTCGAGAGGTCAGTGACCCGTCACAAGTTTTAGAAGTTTTCAATCTTATACGGATTCGAGTCGTCTGGCTGTTACAACCTTGGTATTTGATTCAATCAATATTTTAGTCATACAATATATTATGTATGTCAGTGTAATTGAATTGATCGCGTGATGGTATCGCTCTATCAATATTAATGTGGGATTATTATCATTTGTGATTAGTATTCCAATTTGATTGACACGTTTGGATTTAGTGTATCAGTAAACTCTAGTAACTCCTAAACAATAGGTTAGATATTCTAGCTAGTTGGACTCAATTCTCATAAGGTTATTTAGTCCCAAAGAGAGCCTGTACTATGAGTACTGAACAAATTAAACACCCGAGCCAATAGACATGTTCATGCACACAAATGTTGCCCCCGAACGGGAATCAAACCCGCGACCTCCGACTAAGAAGGCAGGGTCACTAAGAACTGAGCCAACCGGTATCCATATAACCGGTAATTGCCAACTCATATAATTCTCCTCTACTAGTAGGTACAACTCAAGATGCATACCCCTAAGATATCGATCATAGCAATTTCTTACCAGCCACTATTAGTAACCAATTTGAAACGGCATGTCAACTGAATTTATATTCAAATTGGACGGAGGTAAAGTTGAATTTGGATCGGCGGTGCGTTAGTTAGAAACACGTGTGCAGAATATGTCAATTCATTATAAACTTTGTGTCACATATAGGATGGCGGGTTACTCCCTTCTCGACTAATGTAGGTTTTATTTGGAAATAGTTTGTATTGCTTACCATCTTGAAGATTCGAGTATCGTATTGTAATAGATAT
This sequence comes from Ethmia dodecea, assembly GCA_963855545.1. Lineage (NCBI taxonomy): Eukaryota > Metazoa > Arthropoda > Insecta > Lepidoptera > Depressariidae > Ethmia > Ethmia dodecea. The sequence continues at coordinate 1,308,182 of OY979453.1, forward strand.
AATTTTAATATCTACTCTAGTAAAAGATACACGATGCGACAGTTTAGGTTAGGCTGTGCGTTGATATATCACCAATCAGTCAGTCAGTTTGTCACTGTATGTATAAGCATATAGAAGATAAATTATAAACCTGAAACTTGCTGCAAACGTCTACGTTTCTTTCAAACCAATTTATTTAGTTCAAGAATTGATTGAAATTGCTTGCAATGAAAGTTTTCTACTACTATATATATCACAGTATCGTAGTTTCTACAAATCTAAGTTTAATTTGATATAATTATAGATATCGGTAGATGTAGTTATAGTATAGATTTAATTCAGGATAAATCCCCGAGGCGATGTAATTCCATTTCTGGAAATACGCCCTTTTCACCAGTATATTATTTAGACCCCTGAAAGTGATAGGAGCCCCGACATGGGTGCTGTAACACATGCCTCAGAATTAATTCTGGGACCTGCGGGGTTCCTCACGATGTTTCCCATCACCGTCGAGGTAGTGATAAGCATGTACGTAAGTTTCAGTAAAACTAAATTAAATGATATATGTATAACTAGCGACCCATCCCGGCTTCGCACGGACGCAATGCTAATACTATAAAAAAAAACCACATCAAAACCCGTTGCGTAGTTTTAAAGATTTAAGCATACATAGGGATATAGGGACATAGGGATATAGGGACAGAGAAAGCGACTTTGTTTTATACTATTTAGTGATTATTAATGAATACGTTTGTGTTTGGTGGAAACAGGAGTAGTCCCGACATGGTGTAGAAGATGATTTGTGACATATTATCGGAATAAAGCCCTATCTGTTTCTATGTAGCCGCCATTAAGGCGTTATTGTTCGATCTCCGAATTTCTCGGTAATTGACGAATACCGCACACAACAGACACTGTTCTATTAGTTGATGATTCTAGTCGGTATTGAATTATCATTTCTGGTAATCAGTTATTTTTTATTGATGAATTCGTTGTTTCGAAGATATTATTAACTTTATTTTACCCACTATCATCACAGTACTGCGGGCGTATTCACGGAGATTCGACATTCGATATTCGACTCGGAATCGGAAAATCTGTCGAAAGATTTCGAGATGGGCTATTCACAGATGTCATATTTGACCAAAGAGATTTAAATATAATATGGCATAAGGGGACACTTGGAAACTTTTGACTTCAAATTTTCCTCGCTTTGTCCCCTCTATGCCCTATTATATTTAAATCTCTTTGGTCAAATATGACATCTGTGAATAACCCATCTCGAAACCTTTCGACAGATTTTCTGATTCCGAGTCGAATATCAAATCTCCGTGAATACGCCCGCTGCACCGAAACTGAGTTGCAGGCCATTAAATACTTCTACCTAACAACAGAGAGTTTGCTTTAAAAATAAACATAAAATTCGTTCGTAACCGAATCCCTTGTGATTTTCCTTCACTATATGACGTCTCAAAGGCGATGTCTCGAAATATAGTAGTAACAGATGTGCCTTATAAAATTGAAACATTCAAACGAAATGCACAAAAACACCCGTTGCTTTGGGACACGTCGCAGCCGCAAGTGTCGAGATAACATATTGAAGAAAGAAGACTTATTGTTGGAAATACGAGTAGTGGCATTAAAAGTATGGTATGTAAGCAGACTTTGCCAAATCCATAAAATCAAGTAGTTTCGGATCAAATTAGTAACGTCCTTCAAAAAGAGCGTGCATCAAAAGGCTTATGGATGTGAAGGAAGCGAAAGAAGTTTGTAGAGATCGAGCAAACTGGCGATCCATCGTCTCTGCCTACCCCTGTGGGAAGAAGGCGTGAGCTGTATGTGTACATGTAAGTAGTTTTGGTGTTAAACACACTTCTGAATGTCGAACACAGCTTCTGATCTGATGATATTATTCAGTAAAAAGCATCATCTCTCAGCCAATTGCCATCCACTGCTGAACAAAAGCTTTCTCTAAGAAGTGCCACCCATTGCGGTCTTGGGCAGCCCGCATCCATCCACTGCCAGCCACCTTCTTCAGGTCGTCGGTCCATCGTGCCGCAGGGCGCCCTACACTTCGTTTGCCTAAACGCGGTCTCCACTCCAACACGTGTCGGCTCCAGCGGCCAACAGTCCGCCTGAAGACATGACCGGCCCACTTCCACAGCGGACTGATTCAATGATGAATAATAATAACATTATAAATATGCAAGTAACTCTGTTTGTAATTGACAGGGAGATGTTTTGCTTCTTGATGACGGAGGTAGGCTATTTTCAATCTCGAAACGCAGACGAAGTCGCGGAAAATACTAATTTAGGTTGAATTTCATTTAATAATAATTTTATACTAATTATGGTATTATTACACCACTTAAGTAGAAAATTTTATAGCATGTAATGTAACAACAATGTAATAGCAATTTTTATTAAAATACTAAATGTATACATAATGCACAGGCAAATTTTTGTACACATGAGTATTCGGAGAAGTTCTGAGAATCGTCAGGGATATTGATACTGCGTTGTGTACTCAGGTAGAGTTGATATTAACTTTGTTCTACATATGTGTCATTCCTTCAGCAGCGTTTCAGCTTGACTCACATAATTATGTAAACCGCGTGACTAACTCACACAATGATATCATTAGAATACTTTAATCGACTTCGCATCACTGTCGAAACTTATCAACAAAACGTTATCTCAAATTTACTGCGCGCTCTTAATACATCAAACTGTATGATAAAAGAATACACTCAGTTTACTTAATAATGCTCTGACGTCAGTACTGAAGCTAAGAATTACTGCACACCAGAAACAAAAGTTTGAAAATAAGGCGAGTCTTTGAAGATAAATAATTTATCACCCCACTAAAACCTGCATAAGAAAGAAATGTTGATAAACATCGAACATTAAATATGTAACTGTTGATGATCGTAAAAACATGGAAGCCAGACGTAGTACATACATAAATATCACTTCGTAGGAAGTATAACTTTTATTAGTTTAGCTCTGTAGCACTTGCGTACAAACGGTTAATTTAAAAACGAAATTCCACGGGCAATTTGCATGGGAACACATTCGTTTGATCTGCTATCTCGACTCGTGGAAGACGTTCGACTCGGGCGATCGCTCTGATTTTTAGTAACGCATCACCTAAATTGATATACGACACACGGTTCTTTGCGGCCGCATGCGCACTCGATTTTATCTGCCTGCGCTAATGTCCGCCGTCGGCCTCACCGACCACCGCTAATAGAATCAACAGGTGTACCACAGGGTGGTCTGATCGGTCGCGTCACTTTTTATTTACATTTTCACGAATTTATCGCTAACGTTGACGTCTCGAGGCGCACGTTTGATTCATATGCTTACACTGTCGCTTTTTAATACTGATTTACAATAAAAACAGAACAGTTTCACCGGCGATTGATGTGAGTTATGATTAATGCCGGGTCTTTGATGTTCGACGCTATGAATCTATCAAGTCGGCTTCTGAATATCGACGCGGGCGTGTATAAATAAACCGGCGCGAATCCGACGAAAACCGTCTTCGTTTTACTTAATTATGAGTTTATTAAAGATACATCGATGTCAGTGGCGGATGGATCGAAGCTTGATACATCAAACCTTTTGGATTTCGACGATCATTGGCGTTAGTCACGCACGTTGTCGCGGTGTAAGCGTAATATATTATTTACTCCGTTTTTTCGGTTCTAAAATTAGACTAATCAGCGTCGCGTACAAAGACACAGATCGCTTTCATCATCGACACGATGATGTTTACGTCGAATCTTCTGAGAAACGGGCCCCAGCATTCAATACTTGGAAATAAATATGTGAGCTTGACATTTACTTTCATGTGTTGCCTCGCGTGTTCCAACTGTAATTACGGGCAGGGGCAATTTTGGCTGCCTTATGCTTTGTACTTAGAGTTGATTTTGTCTTTTTTTAGTCTAGTAGGTTTTTTGTTATTAAATTATCGTGCGTGCCGATTTCTGACAAGATGATAGGTTGCGTTTGATGGGGCATTTGATTGCTTCTCTTGTCGACATTTCTGATGCTTTCTCTTTGATTGACGGAGCTTAGAAATCATACTGTTTGGTATCCCAGGGGTCATGCTCGATGTCAATAATTTTGTTTGAACCAACACACCGTGCTGTTTCCTTTCGAATTTATGACTTGTTTTAGGCATTTATCTATGTCCATTATTTGATGTGTCCTGATTGATGCAGTTATAAATAGTATCTTTACTTCATATCTACTCACAATATGTCAGCACTTTGTTCATATATATGATTTTTAAATAATATGATTCAATGTAATCACATGTCTTTGAAAGAAGATCAAATATATCCAAGATCAATCTTCTAATCCAATAGAAGTAGTCAATAAATGTCAATATAGTATAAAATAGTCCATAATTCCGCCCCAGCATCATTAGTCAGTGTTTCAAAGATAATTCACTGTCGAACGGTCTACTTTACGACGTCCGAGAGTTAATAAGAGAAATGTGTGCACCGAAAATAACAAAATTAAAATAAATCGAACTACAGGCAGACGTCATAAACTAATTTCGAATGTATTCCTTTTGGTTAAACAAAAATAGCGTCATCACTCTTTCATGTCTTGGACGAGAGTGACATTAAAATAAGAATTTACGCTTGGTTTTAGTACAGCGCCACCTATGTGAGATGAAAGTTACTTTTACAGCCCAAAACGAAAGGTGTTTATGATTTACGTTCGGATATTATTGCTTTTGGAAATTAAATACACGCTTCTGTTTCGATAGTGATATTCATCTTAGACGGTGCTGGGAACGTTTATTTTGACAGATTAGTCAACTTCTATAGCTAGATAAAACCTTTTCTTATTTTCATTTCTTACTGTTCCTACTTGATAGCCGTTTTCTATCCATCTGATAACGGAGTTGTGGAGTGAAATAATTTGCAAAAACCAAAAGAAAAAGTTAGATGGAAATTTGGATCCAATCAGAACCATTTTTTTTGAAGAAACCCTAATCATAAAAGTTGTTTCAGAATCGTTTATCGACTGTCATCAAAAAGAAATAACATTTCAAACTCGTACCCTTTGCCAACTTAATTAAAATCGAGTCGAAAAAGGAAAGAAATACACAGTGAGAAAAGTTTGTCCCTTCAATACAGTTAATAAGACCGGGGTTATTAAGTCCCGCGGTAATGGAAAGTTTTGTTTTCTTCCCGAAAATTGTCGAACAATGACAAAAAATCTGTTTTTGTTTTCGTTGTTCTGCAAGTTAACTCTTTATTCAAGAATTTACTTCAAATTTGCCTCTTCAATGGCTTCACCGATCGAAGATTGACTGCATAATTGGTTCAAAGTAAAATATGTAATAACTAATATATATATACAGTTCCTACTCCTCTGCCTTCCGAGTAAAGGTAGCGGGTTCGACTTCTGCCCAGGATCATCAATTGTGTGCACTAAATATGTCTGTTGGTTTCATGACTGGTTTTAAGTATGTTACTCAATGTTTTAGTAAGGACTCGGCGTAGTTTTGGATTATAACAATGGTGTAAATATTTGTTTTACAAAATTTCGATTTTTTTAAAATTAAAATTGGAATCTTTGAAATCTTTTTGTAGTCTGGTTATTCTGTATAGTATTTATTTCGTTCCTATTTTATGATAGAGAAGAAAATACATAAGATATTCAAAACCGAAGTCCATTCAAAATGCCCTTACACAAAAGAATTCGTTTCAAATTTAAATTCACCAGTTTTCAGTTCATCAGGCTTTAAATTTGGCGATTCAATGCTGTAATGACTGTGGAATGAATGGGTGCATTCAGACCTACTTGTTACTAGCTCCGTTTGGACAGGGACGAAACTAGGAATGGTTTCAGGGTTATCGAGCTCTCACGGAAGAAACTGATTGCCTTGGCTCGGACTTAGGGCGAGAGGAGGAACAGCAAGGGAGGGTCTTTAGTCAGTGCAAGCCTGATATAACTTGGTTGTAAATTTTCCCCGCATGCGAAAGAAAAAAAAGGGGCATCAAGCTTATGAGACATCTGACAATCTTACAAACTTTTGACAGCTCCATAGATTGACACTGTCAAAAGTTGGATGTATGTCTCGTGCGTCTTTCATACAAGTTCAGCCCACTAAGTATAGCTTCGTCAGTAGCCTTTCTTAATTCCTCAATTGTGTTAAACAATTAAATAAATATTCTTTAATCAATTTAGTTATGATTTGAATTGTTCTGAGATACTTCAAACCTCCCAAGTACGCTCCTGTTTCGAAAATCTCCACTCTTTCGGCAATGGGTATGTTTTGATGAGGAGTGTACTTGAAACGGGGTGCTTTTTAGTATTTTTTGGTTGTTCTTTGTACGATAGTTTGTTTAGAGCGTTATTTTCCATCTATGTTACTCAGTAAATTAGGTTTCAGATAGACTGAAATAGTTTTGTTCTTTAGAAGTAATATGGTGTTGAATATACAGTACGATGATATTTTCAAATTAAAAGTCAAAATCAGAGAATTTGGTTTTATTAACAATTTCAATGTGACCAAGAGTCATTCTTATACGATACTGGTGAGTCTATTTCTATTAGTATATTTCCCATTACGGTAGGCAGAGACCACAGACCGCCACTTGCTACGAACCTGGCAGATCTCACACGCTTCCTCCACATCCATCAAACGACTCATGCATGCTCGACGGTTTCGGGTACTCTTTATCGGGCCTCTCCTCATTACATCGCCGATCTGGGGGTCGATTTTTGAATCTCACCAAGTGACTAATTCTCACCGATGTGAGTGATTTCTGAAAGTTCGTATTTTTAAAACTCATCGGTGACTTACATTTGTCATACCTATGATATCGATTTACGAGTGCCCCCACCCACTCGTAATTGAAATCACCTTGCGATTGTTTTTGACAGTTGACGTATGTGACATCTGCCAAAAGTGCCAAAGTATGTTTTTCGGAAGAATTATCAGCGGGGCTCGATTGTCATATTTTGTGATTGCGACGATTTATTGAAAACAGCGTGTGACTTTCAAAAATACGGCTTTTGGAAAATGGTGACATAAAAGTCATCGGTGATAATTTTAGTCACCGGTGATTTTGATATCACCAGTGAGATTCAAAAATCGCACTCCTGGTCGATGTAGGTACGCCTAGGTCATCTTCTACCGACTCGCCCATTCACAACACCCTTGTATATTTCTCTCGTTAGTCGACTTTCATTCATCCGCTCAATGTGACCAAACCACCTCAACATTCCTCTTTCAATCCTAGTCACTATATATAGTGATATATCATCTTTCAAGCCGCAACGCTCTCACACTATTCTTCACTCTATCTATCAATTGTCTTGTATCAGTTGTCGCAACCTTTAATAATTGGTCCTAGTGTTTGCTGTATCCACGCAAATTTTTTTAAAGAGATAACTTGATTGGTAGCTAACACCACCTCCCAATCCGCAGTGAGCCGAAAGATTATAGTCCGCACTTATTTATATGTACGGCATATCTACAGCGGTTGACTGTTACGGGTCTATGAAGATAACCTCAATACATCTACGTTGACTATTGTTTTTAAACATGTTTCCATAAATAGGTCACTGACACAGCCGTTTCACTCAGTAGTCTTCAAGCCAGGATACAGTAGGCATCCACAAACAGCTAAATTGAGCGTTGTGCTGCATCACCGCGTCAACTCAACGTTAATTGTTATCGATATTGATTGATCGATTCGTGGGCCGCACTAAATTGCTTTAGATAGGGATGGTGTTCGTTGAATGTTTTTGTTTTTATGGTTTCTTCCGTTTTACTATACTTAAGGCTGGATTCATGCAACGTACAGCCTCATACCAAAGATTAAACGGACTCTCAATACTATTTAATATCGGAGTAGCTCTTAACTTACCGGTAGTATACATATGTGTCATTTTGCGATTGGTCATTCTGTGTGTACAACATGTGTCATTTTGCGATTGGTCATTCTGCGTTTTGGTCATTTCGCGTTTTTTAGGGCATGATCAACTGGTCATTGTGCGTAGAGAGCGTAGTAAAATAGTTTTTTTGCCCTTACTTTAAAACAAAGGAACGAATTTGAATTGAGCCTTGTAAACATATTTAATTTCCCACTTCGAACATATTCAATTACCCCAGAAAGAGTAAATATTTTAGTCAAATCATTGCCTTCATTCAGTCGTCATTGATCATGATTTTCTACAACACGACGAAGCGACTGTGACCGTACATAAATAACATCTATTTCTTTCATAAATACATATACTTAAAATGAATCGATCTATCAGTCTTCCCCCAACACAAGCAAGACTTACTATAGCGAGGTCACTCGGTTAACTGGTAGAAAATTACAGTTAAAGGATGCAATAGCCTTGTAGTTAACTCGGAGCGCGCGCAAGTCATCTCGTATCGAATGTAACGTACGATCAATAAATCAATTACAAACGCGGGGGCAATGCTGAATTGGATTTGACAGTTGGCTAGATCTAGTGAGGGGGTGTTGTCGATAGATTTGATTCGGCACTGTACGGTGAGATTTGATGTGGTTGTCGTGGCAACTTGTTCGTTGAAGAAAGACTCACAGGTAGGAAGTGAGCTATTACGGATTGATAACGATGATGATGAATTGTGGCAACATCATGGCTGCAGCACGGCATAGTCATTAAAAAAAACTCACGCCTTTTATCCCCGAGGGGTAGGCAAAGGTATTCCATTCCTGGATAAACCCACTTTTTACGAGATATTCTTTGGACCCCTAAACGTGATAGGTCGTGAGCCCATCGCCGGACCGGATCTGTTACACATGCCCATGCCTCAGAATTATTTCTGGGACCTGCGGATTAAGTCAAGATGTTTTCCTTCACCGTCGAGTTAGTGATGAATATTATTTATGAAGATTAAGATTATTTCATAACTACGAGTAATTGGTATTATAAAAATTATTATGCATAAATACAAAACATGATTTGAGAGACACTGAAACGTGCACAAAAAAATTAGATCTTTAAGTGTTTATCCCAGTTTCAAACATATCAATCGCTGCGTCAACCGTTTTGTTTTATCGACAAGTGATCGACTTGGCACACCACTAACGCCGGGAAACAGGATACGTTCAATGGAATGATTGATCGGTACGGCCGGTAATCCTTGCACTAAATAAATATCACTCTCTAAGCACCGTTTTGAGTGCGTTAAGAGTAAGATTAGTTTCGAGCGCTCATCACTAGTATTGATGAGATTTTACGTGATTCTTGAAGAGCAATGGATATTTCGTGTTTGTATTTGAGTATGAATTAAATGTTGGTTGAGGTGTTACCTAGCATGAAAGTCAGGGGACAACTTATTGCAATAAAAAAAGCAAGCCTAAGATTTGGTAAATATTAGTGTATTCGATTTAAGTGTCATGTTCATGTCATATTTAAGTTTAATATGATGTTCTTTTCTCATAAGAGGCTTCAATAAATAAATTATTATTATTGAGAGATTTAAACATGACAGGTTCATGGTCGAATCATGTTGCTCTTACACATGCTTCAGAGGTTAAGCCTAGTTCGCACTAGTCCAGTAATTTAGTCGAGTCCTTGTTCAGTATGTAGTACCTACGCAAATAAGCCTTATATTGTCGAGTTGTATTGGTGTATGTGTACCTACTACGAACAGTGCGATCTAGACTTTAGTGCTTGCGGGTTTCCTCGCGATTTTGTTGGAGAATCAGAATATATGAGAATATTTGCCAGCCTGAACCAACCACGTAAATACACGTAATATTAAAAATACTTGTCTCACTCACCAAGAATTATGTTTACGAATAGCAAATTTTTCTGCCCGACACAAATACTTGACATTGACACGACGTTTATTTCAATTAGTGAAGTGTCAAATCAAAGTCGAGTGTCTACAGTCGAGTTTTTCAAAGTGGACAGTTGTGTTCGGCCGTGTACTACGAGGTACTTCCAATTGGATTCCGATGTTTCGAATATACTTACGTAAGTACTTACAGTGCAATGTGTTTGTTAATTCTTGGACTAATGGCTAAGGTTATTTATTAGTGTTGAGAGTGTTTTGTTTTATTTGGGTTAGTAAGCTTTGTTCTTTATTACAGGCATAAGATAGCGTTTTTAAACGCTTACAGATTCGCGTTAGCAATGTCTTTGGTTGTCATACTAAATGTATGTGATTGCTCAAAGTCTTTCACGCGCCATCGCTGGCGTAGCAATCGCAGCGTTGAAATCGTCTGTCTGAAAGCTTTCTTATTATACTTTCATTACAAAAGTACAATAATTTACCATAGGTTTACCGTAGGTCTAGCTGTTAGCTTGTTTGTCAGTATCAGGTAAAAACGTAATAAGTGACTTATTGATAATGAAAAGAAGTATAAACAGTATTGTTAAGACGAACTGTTAAGATCGCGGCTATCAGTTTTCATAGAAAAGTAAAAAAAGTCATAAGAGCTACTATTTTTATTCTCCTGTGACGTAGCCAGTTTCACTGATTTGAAGTTCCAGGTGTCGTTAGATTCGTTTTCACCTCTCGAATGTCATTCCTACTAAACTATTAAATATTTTCAGTGCCTTTTGGACACAGTCGAAAATTTGGAATGGTAAGGACGTTGTACAGTCAAGAGTACATGAAGCTTTACACTTGTAGTGGGAGTCTGACCTCTATGGCGATTGTAATAAGAAAGGTTACAAAGCCGCCTGGCTCGTAAGGCAATGATCTAACCATGAATAAGTTCCATCAGCTTAACTAAGAAATGTATAAACATCTGAAGATAATTCTAGTTTTGAATATCGGCACAAATCAGTTTCTGATCAACACAATATGACTTCAACTCTTTCAACTATACATAATACCGCTATAATTCCTCTATCGCTATCTTCTTCTCGGGGTACTGCATTTGGAACTAGCAACTCGTTGATGGAGATGGGCTGTTTACATTTAGCCAATCTTCATGGACAAGTTCAAAGTGCCTTATTAGACTATTGATTTTTCTAAGTGTAATTATCAATTACCTAATAAAATACATTTTCTTTACGACTTACCTCCTTCTCTTTAGCTGCCAACTCACTCTCCAAGTTGCCTCCTTGGTTGACCACTGGACTGCTCCTCGAGGAGTTGCTATTACTCCTCGCCGTTGCCGCCATCTCCATTTTGTCTACCTCCTCATCAATGTCCTTCTTGATGTCGGGGCTGAAGACTCTGGTCTCCGTGGCTTGGTCCCTGGTGGCCTCTAGGTGGGAGCCATTGGTCTTCGGGATGGTGGCCTGCAGAGGGGTTGGGCTGGTCGTGGCTAGTTGCTCCTTGAGCGTTGTGACCTCTTTTTCGGCCAGTGTGGCTCTCTGGAACAAGAAAATAGTGTTCGGTTAATATGATTCGAATGTTTGAGAATTACATGCAGCAGTGGACTTCGTATGAGCGTGATGATGATGGAATAGAGAATTAGTGTTTTGGAATGTCGAGTCTATTCTTTGTTTTTAGGAATAGAATTGTCCTAGAACTTTGTAGGTACTCAATTTTCGTCTGTGTATTTTTCGGACCCTTAAACGGGATCGGGACTGAAGCTATTGCCGGTCCATTGGTGCTTTTAGAGAACGAATTCTGGGGCCTACGTGTTTCGTCACGTTTTGCTTTACCGTCGAGCTAGTGATGTGATAAAACTTTTTGGCAGTCATGCTAAATTCGAAATATTGGTTTTTAATAATAATTCCAAAATAATTTATTAATTATATAATTCTCAATCAAAATGTAAAATGACCATTCAGTAATGAAATGAGTGACCCACAAAAGGCTCTATTGACTGAACCAATCGACTTGTTGCATCCGTTCCCCACTGATCCGCGATACAGTCTGAATGGGCTTAATGTATGCGACAGGAAACAAAACAATTGTTTTCACACAAATGAAACTATGGGAACTGATAATTAGATTAAATACAAAGTGGCATTACCTAAAGTCCTATGGCTGCCATATAAAATGAACGACGATCACGGGACTTGGCAGTATTGTGTGGAAATCTATGTTTCCTGTCGTTAATGATTTTGATTTGTATCTGTTTTGTTTGACCGTGGTAAAGGACAGGCTCAGCTGATCGTGATTGGTCAATAGGACATTAATAGGCCGTTAGTATAATGCGGTACTCGATGTTTGCGCTTTGTGATAATTAACGTGGGTATATAATACTACATTGAATTCTGAGACATGTGTAAATAGACCCGGTCCGGCGATGGGCTCACCACCTATCACGTTTAGGGGTCCAATGTATCTCTTGAAATGTGGGTATATCCAGTAATGGAATACCTCTGCCTACCCCCTCGGGGATGAAGAGGCGGATTATATCCACGTGCTGGTACATCAGTCGACACGAGATTCATACATTCTACCGAGTGTCCAAGGTGTGTCCGTAACAGATTTAGAAAATATTCAACCGCAAAAGATAGAAGTGAAAACACAAAAAATACAATATTCCATTGCGTAAGTTTAAAAATGCTCCGGTTTTTCTATTTAATATGTGTCCCATTGCCGAGACTTCCGTTACGAATTTACTAATGACTGGGCTCATTCGAGAGCAAAAAATTCTCGACGAACGCAGAGCGTGCACGCGTGACGTGCGTTGATACCATCGTCTGCGAGTTAGGGGGATCCCACACGAAATGGCGTTTGCGCTGCGATGTTATGCCTATAATAGAAGTGACATTAGATCTCTTTATCGAATACCTTAGGAATCTGAAGATATCTTAGGTTAAAGAGTCTGCTTCACATTATGGAAATCAGTGAGACTCGGGTTCGAATTCTGGCATGTACCAATGAGTTTTTCAAAACCTATACGTACATATTTATCACTAGCTCGACGGTGAAGGAAAACATCGTGAGGAAACCCGCAGGTCCCAGAATTAAATCTAGGCGATGTGCTCACCACCTATCTTGTTTAGGGGTCCAATATATCGCGTGAAATGTGGGTATATCCAGTAATGGAATACCTGTGCCTAACCCCTTGGGGATAAAAGGCATGTTTTTTTTTTTTAGGAATCTGAAGAAAATATGGAATAATTATTGGCATCTCATTGGCGTTTAGTGGTAAAGAAGATCTTGTCTGTTCAGAATGTTAGTATAACTGAAAGAGGCCACGCATACTTCAACGGGATCACATATAAGTTTATTGATCCAAATAATGTTATTTGGTAATAGATATTGGGTAAGTTGAAAAAAAATATATGATATTATGTACCTACTAGATCTAGTAAAAATGCACCTATCTGATGCACCTACCTAATTGTAATTTGTAATACAAAGTGTATTTTATATACCTACTGAAATAAATGAACTTTGAAATTGAATTGATGAAAAATGTTTATTGAAACTTGAACGTTTATTTGGTTTCGTGTGAATCTGGCATTACACGCACGTTCCAACGTCTCGCCATAAGCTCAGTTTCTCGATGAAAACTGCGATTGTAGGATTAATGATACAATGGAAACCTCGTAAACATATGCTTATAATCAACCATTTTATAGATACCTCTAACAAGATGGTGAGCGGAATAATGAACTTTTTGCTTAAGAAATGGAACTGATATCTCGATTAATGATAAAAAACATTTGCTTTGCATGCTGCAATATTTTGTGGTATGGATAAAATATTGCGTCAATCCGAAGTAATATGATTAAACTTAAACCAAAAGGTTGAAAAACTCCCGACACAAAAAAAACATACAAACTCAAACGGCTTGACAATTTTTTTTAACCATAGCTAAGAACACTCGATCAAGTCACATTTGAAACAAAACAACTAAATCAAAATCGGTACACGCGAACAGATAGAAACTCACGTCAAGGTCAAAAAGGCAAGGAATCATTAGTTTATCGACTGAAAATTTATAGTCTATAAGTGCTAATTTGTTCCCAGAGATGACACCACAGGCGAATGGGTAAAAAAAATACTCCACCGATTAGTTCCAATTAATATTTCGATTTCTACATAAAGAGCAAAACTGGAAAAGAGTACTTGCAAAACTAGATTTAAAAATCTTATTTAATCCTGTGCTAAGCATTAGTACAATATCTGAACTACCAGCTCGTTGACTCATAGACAATCAACGAGTGATCAATCACGGTCAATTGAGTCTATGGCCAAATCAACAGTTACGTAATCGGAAGATGACAAATCTTTACCCTAGTTACAGCCTACGGGTTTAGGTACAGAGTTCAGAATGAAAGCGAAGGCGACAGCGATTTGTAAAGATTATTGTAAATAAAGCATAAGGTTGAAGGAAGGACAAAACAGATAACATAGAACTAAGAGTAAATAACCGATTTCAATTTCTATGGTTTTCTCAAGGACGCCACTGTCAGAACTAGAGCAAATTGAAATGGGACCACACGGGAGGCACAAGCTTTCAAATAAAAAAATCATCAAAATCGGTTGACCCAGTCGGAAGTTATGAGGTAACAAACATTAAAAAAAAAACAGTCGAATTGATAACCTCCTCCTCTTTTGAAGTCGCTTAAAAAGCAGATTCCCTAATACAGAAATGTTCAGAATTATACCATACTTAGTAATAGATTAATGCTAGAAAAAAATCTGATGTCCTATAGGGTTAAGTTCCAGCTAGCCATGATAATTACTGAAAAGAACCAAACAATTGTAGAAAAAGAAAAGCGAGTCGAAAAAAGCAATCATTGCAAAATGCCGTACAAAAAGTCAAAATCTAATCCAAAAAGACCACACGTAGACGTGTTACCCCTAAATGATCCAGACGTTCATAGACTAACTATTAATAGACGTTTCAGACGGTCTACCTACACAAATTGATATTTCCTTCCAAATGAATTGAAGATGACATACTTCAGATTGCTTGATTGCTCTGAAACTGTAAGGTGATTCAACTGGTCAGGTTGAAGTTACTGGAATGTCATGCAATTTGGCGGACATTATACGTATCTGGGAGACTATATAAATTTATAGGATCTTCTTCAATATTTTGGATGTATTGCTGATTTCAGAAAACACGCTGTCGATGATTGAGGTATTGCGAGGAATCCCACAGGCTCCAGAATTGATCTGAGGCATGTGTAAACAGTCTCCGGTCCGGCGATGGGCTTACTATCTGTTACGTATAGAGAGCCGAAATATTGGTGACTATTGTTTGGATTATTCATACATTTTCACTACTGTCAGGAATTATAAGTGTGGTAGGTTTCACTTCACAGCTTGTAATATTAAGAAGGAATGAAACAAAATTTAAATATTGCTTACATAAAATAAAACCGACCGTAAATTCTCGACCGAATAATTTTATGTTTACAACTAGAAAGTCGCAATTAAAAAATAGTCGAAAGCCAGAAATCATTAAGAACA
Source organism: Ethmia dodecea (assembly GCA_963855545.1). NCBI lineage: Eukaryota > Metazoa > Arthropoda > Insecta > Lepidoptera > Depressariidae > Ethmia > Ethmia dodecea. The sequence continues at coordinate 1,323,525 of OY979453.1, forward strand.
TTCATTAAAAATCATGAAAGTAACCCATTCAATTAAACTGTAGGAGATCGTTTAGTTACCCTGTGTGAACTAAACGTACACAAAATACAAAAATAATTTGGTAACGTTAGAAATAACCGATTTTCTAAATATTACACACGAAATCTGTTTATAATTACAAATGTAATCGCGGTCGGGGTACGAGATTATTGTAATCATAATGTGAGAAAGGCATTACAATGTCGCTAGAAAGTCCAAAAAGATAAACATCTATGTAGACATTGATTCATGGGTACGTTGACATAGTTGAGTAAATGGTCTGGAAACCACAAGTACTTAGAAAAGACAAATATATTCAAGAACACACTAGAAAGAAACAAATAATTTACTCTAAGAGTCATCTGTTTATTTTGCACAATGCCTATGTTGCAATCGAATCTCATTTGAATACCTTTTTTTTATAACCAACTAGCGACCCGCCCCGGCTTCGCACGGGTGCAATGCTGAATTTTCTTTGCTATAAACCTTGCGGAGCCCTAGACCTTTCCAACGAATGCAAAACCGTGGAAATCAGTTCGTCAGTTCTGGAGTTAAATCGCCAGGAAGAAAAACCCGACTTATTTTTATATAGTAGATGGGAAAGGAGCGATGATGAAATTGTTTGTATAAATTAATGTAATGTAATTACTGTGTAATTGAAGTCGAAAGTCAAAAGAAATGAGTGTAAAGACATTATGAGACCATCATGACGATTAAATGTCAATTTTGTAAACAGCAACAAATATCCTATAAAAAAGGCAATATCACACTCGGTATACATAGGTAAATAATAAAACTTAATGTGAAACTAAGATTAACACTACTAATATAAACTACACTACAAAAGATGATAAAAAATAAGGCCCCCGAGGTAGGGTGCTCATCGTGCAAGCCGGCATTCTCGCGCTGGATGGCAATACTCAATTCTCTAATACTCGATAAAAATAAATACTCGATAATACGCAATCATCCTTTGCGCGGGAAAGTCGCCTGCTCGGGGGTCGCCTGATGCTTCTCTGAGTCGCTTGCTCAGCTCCTTGAAGAGCCCGTGTGCGCCGCGACACCAAGGACCAAGTATCTGGACGCCAAAACCAATGAAAATCGTATTTGGCATAGAGGAACCTGTATATTTACCGATAAAAATGTATTTGAAAATCGCATTAAATTATACATAATTTAGGTTGTGACAAGGCATAACGGAATAAGGATAAGCTAGCATTACAGATAAAGATCTAGTTTGGTTGGTTTGTCGACGAAAGTTTGGGAACATGAATTTATAGGTATATAAATTAACTGCAATAGCGGTGAAGCTAATTCTACTTAGCAATTCTAAATAAATGAACAATTAAAACAAGATTCGATTCATTCTTTAAGTTTCTGAACAAAGTTATCTATCGGAGTCATCGCCGAAATTTGTTGTTTGTGCAATAGATTAAGAGTTAGAGTAATTTGAGTAAATGCTCTCACGGAGGCGGTAATTATAATGTGTAACGGCTTAGTGATTCAATGAGTGATTATATTTTGGCCATTCACTTGCTAACTAGCGTTCTCTTTGTCTGGTTTTGATCGTCTTCTATAGATTTACTGTTATGATGTATAGCTTCCATATTTTTAATTATTGCTGTTTCATTACCAGCAATTATGGTGCCGTTGTCACAATAGTCTTTATTTTCTTTCATAGTCCTTTTAATAGTATTAGCTACTTCATTTACAACCAGACTAGTAGTATACATCATATTGAAATCAGTATAACAGTCAAAGCTTACCCAGCTTTACCAGTATTAGATACGACAGATTCCTTCACTCATCATTTCAACTTTGCCTAAACCAATCAGTCTGTCTTCAAACTATTTCGTCTAGAATTTGAATAATTTGAAACTGGGAATTTATAATAAAACAATTGATCGATTAATTTCGATGAAAGGAAAGGGTGAACGTGAAATCTGAGGGATTGCGATTGAAGGCTTGGACTTTTGTTTGTGCCTCCATTGTTTGGGACTAATCGAATTCGATTTGTTTACGCTTTCTTCGACTGCGATACTTTACCGAAACCTTTAGGAAGTTATTAGGAGAGGGTCCTACGTAATATAATATGGCAGATATATCTCTATTGTTGGTACATACCTACAGGCCAGAACAGCATGGTGAAGAGATATCATAGAAAGTTGGATGCATATCTCTTTTCACCATGTTATGGAAGACAAAAGAGGTCTAAGTTCGGCAGTGGACATCCTGTGGCTAAGATGATATTGAAACCAGTTTGTCGTGTAGTGAAATATAATAATAAACTAACATGGTATTTGTGTCCTGAGGCGCACCTCTGCGATGCCAGTGTCTCTAATGATTACACGTTTTAATCTATGTTGGGCGCGGTCAGACAGCGAGTGAACTAGTGAAAAGTAGCATTATACTCGTACTACAAGCTCGAGGAGCGTGTAGTGTATCGGAAAGTACCTACGAATTATGTGATCCTGGTTATTGTTGTGATCACAAAGATGTCAGATACCCTTGAAAAAAGTTCTCACAGGTTCTCAAAGTTCTACTAAAACTATCTCCTAATCCACGGTGGGCGGGGATATTACAGCCAATAGTCAATGTAATTCATGGCTCAGTCGGCTGCTACTTCATGATGATGTGACATCGCTTTTGTGATCATAGTCTCAGTTACTATTTTTAGCGTCTGAAGAGACTGGAAGACAGGTCAACTATCAATCTTAATCCCTAATGACAGTTGCATAAAATATACAAAGAGTTAATTTACATATAAACACATCATATATACTGTCGGTTTTTAAAATTTGGCACAAGTTCACGACAGCTCAGGAGGTGAATCAGTAATTCGTGTTAACCGAATATAGACTGTATTATGAAAGAGACATAATACATTGTGCAAGCTTTGTTTGCCTATGAATCAAAGAAAATGTTGTAAGTAGTTTGGTATTTTAAAAGTAAATTGAGCCGTAGTGAATAAGAAAGTAGGATGGTTTGATTTGTATCTCAGTGCACGAATATAGTATCAAAAAAAGTCACTGAATACTTTACAAAAAATAATATTATCCAACATCGAAATAAAATGAATCATAGAACAAAATTCTTATAAAGTACGAGTATCAATATTTATGTAACCGAAAAAACGGATTCTGAATAAAATCTCTTTTTCTCTAATGAGACTTTACTAGCAAATTAAAAAGAAAAATACATAATCATTCAGAAGAATTTAACGGATGCAACGATAAAATTTAGAAAGTAGCTGGGCCTACTTGAGTTTCGACAATTAGGTATATTATTATGGTAAATTATAAGCATTATTATCGCGTGGCTTGCCATTGATACCGCGTGTGAAGCAACTCTCACCGAATTTATGTGTTTTTCTTCATTATTGTTGATTTTACGTGTGCGAAAGAATGATGCTATGAGACCGCGTATAACGTCAATTTTATAACAGTAATAACAAAAGAACTTCGTTAGTCACACCAGCAGCATATCGAAAAAGGAGGCGCTGTTTTCATACCAACGGCAATTTCTATTCAGTAATAGGTAATTATTAATTACTATCAGCGCTCTGCAGTTTCATCCGCGTAGTTCCCCTTCCCGTGGGAATACAGGAGTAAAATATAGCATTTATTACTCCACCATAATGTAGCTTTCTATTGGTGAAAAATTTTTTCAAAACAGTTCAGTCGTTTTTGAGTTTACTCGTTACAAACATACAGAAATATAAATCGTTGCTCTTTATAATATTAGTATACACGTATATATCATCGAGAGCACAGCTTTTAAAAAATAACTGGAAATCATACTAATAATAAAGACGATTTACTAGTAAGACATGACATAAAAAAAGCTGTCCTTGAGTTCCTTGCTGGTTTTTCTCGGGGTATTGCATTTGGAAAAAGCAACTCGTCGGTGGAGATGGGCTGCTGTTTACATTTAGCCAATCTTCTTGCCTTGTTATTAGACTATTGACCTTTCTAAGTGTACTTTTTGTAACTTCAGAAAATAAATGATTTTTGAGTTTTGACTTTTTTGACGTCTTAAGCTTGGGTCCCACGGTCCGTAAAATCGCGGATGCACGCAGACCAGCTCGCACGACGCACCGTGGGACCGGCCTCGTCCGTGATAGCACAGAACGTCTGTGGCGGTGCGCCCGTATCCATCGTGAGTCGGTAACTTCAAAGGTGCGCTCTTCTCTCTCTTTCTTTCGCTTTGCATTATGACAACATAAAAACATCTACACACACCGACACGCACCGTTGGACCGGCCCTGCCTGTGGTGCGTCGCCGTCCGTGCTCGTCGGCTGAGTGTAGCTGATCCGTAGAATAGCGGACCGTGGGACCCCAGCTTTAGAACGTTCTAACTAATCTAACTGTTGAAGCAAAGTTATGTTTGACAATAAAACTATGCGCACTCTCGTTTCCTTTCTCGACTCCACATATTTTATTATGATTTAGAAACGGATGCGTATGTTTAAACCCTCATTGAAATTCACGTGTATATCAGATTGTGTTCATGCATCATATTAATTGGGCGCACATCGCTCTTAATTAAATGTAATTTTTATTTTGCCTTTACGATTTTCGGGCTATATTTCGGGTGGCTTCATGCGTGGTAACAGTTACATTTTTATTGTTATAGCCTCATAAGCGATGGTTCTGAAGGTTAATGAACTATTGGTTAATAGGTGTTTTGTGCTAAATTACTGCATCTCGTATTACCATGAGGCACTGCAGCAGAATATGCTTTGGGAATACTGTGTTGTTGTATAGGCCATGATGGCGTAACTGCAGCAGTAAATGTCAAAACCTTCGAGAACTTTCCGCTAGGGGTTCTGTACGGATGTGCATACAAAAGATAGTATTGACGGTAGCTAGTATAGTTGACTTGAACTCATAGAAATACTTTCTTTTAATCGTAGATAATAGGGTACATAGTTTACTGTATTGGAATGGAATTGAAAATTCCGAAATTATTATTATAAATATTACTATATTATTACTAAATTAAAACAAAATAATAAAAATGTAAAAAAGAACTATATTATAATAAAAATAATTTTATTTATTTTTAATTTTATCCTAGAATACGTACAAAATGTTTTTCGATGTTCATTTTACAGTTATTGCAAATTTTAAAATAATAAAACAATAAAAAGTAAAGCAACCTAGTAAAATTTATAACGTTACAGTTTAGTGCTCAGTATATTTCCCATACTTACCTACTCAGTTTTCGTTTTGACATACCTAATATAAAAAGTAATTCATTTGACAAGACAGTCAGATACCATATTGTAAAACTCTGATGAAATATTTAGAAGAAGTATTTTATTGGAAATTTTCATCAACATTTATATGAACATGTATATAATTTGCACACAATCGTAGGGCTACCAAGAAAAATTAACGAACGCAAGTCCGGCCTCTCCGACCCGCATTACACGGGGAGCGGTCACTAATTAATGGAAAAGGATTAAATTCGCGTCGAATTGAAATAAAATAAATATGATAAAGGGTCTCCTTGGGCGTGGATCGGGTTTTTTTGTTTTTGTCCCGGCGGCTGGAGGGTAGACTTGTCAATAGGGATGCCTTGTCCAAATTATTTTCGGATTAATTTAGTGAGATCATTTTTGGTGGCTTATCTGAAAGGCAGACCGAAGTTAAAATAACTTCTAATGATCTTGTTATCTTGTGTGTTTTGTGTTTGGTTTTCTTAGTGTTGAGTATAAAAAAATATGTTAAATCGGTAAAAATATGTTAAAAAGTGATGCTCGGGTTTAAATCCTGGCATGTACCAATGAGTTTTTCACAAACTTACGTACATATTACAAAGGAAAACATCGTGAGGAAACCCGCAGGTATCAGAATTAATTCTGAGACATGTGTAAACAGACCCGGTCCGGCGATGGGCTCACCACCTATCACGTTTAGGGGTCCAATGTATCTCGTGAAATGTGGGTATATCCAGTAATGGAATACCTCTGCCTACCCCCTCGGGGATGAAAGGCGTGAGATTTTATTTTGTTTTTTTTTTAAGTTAAATCGTTATTTTGCTAAAAAATAAATAACAAGATGTCTTTCTACTCAACTAATGGTCTTTACCAAGCTGTCATAAAAACATGGAGGTTAATTTTTTAATATATTTTTACGAAATACCGAATCATAAGCATTAGATGAAAATCAGTTTGCGGCTTAAAGGATTGTGCTTCGGTCTGCTGAGCACTGCGCAATGCTCAGAAAGCACAGATCGGGAAAAGTTAGACCAGACTGAAGATTATTGGTAATAGTAATTATCGGAAGGGCTAATGGCACGTGCTCTTATTAAAAGTGTTAGGTAGATATTCTTAATTCTCCAAATTCATTGCATTTACCTTTTCAGTTCGTTTTATATTTAGGCAGCTTTGCATTAACTTTATTTTTGTAGTTTTTAAGTAGCATATTATACAAAAAATAGGTAGGTATGTACCTACTTCAATACATAATAATATATCTTACATAAACTACACCTACTATACTATTGTCTGGAAGAGATCGCTAAAAGCGATACCACCTCCCATTTTAGTTTAATTATTATTTATATACTTACTGTATTGTTTTTGGTGTACAATAAATAGTTATTGTATTGTATTGTATTTTACAGTCTAAGAGTATCAAAGTTGAGTAAAGTGTAAATCGTGCCAGCTCTAATAACACGTAGCTCTATACTTTTTTCGCAAAGTTTATTTACGTTTATTGACGCCCCTTGTCTGGACGCACCCTCGTCTTGCCGGACTGTTGGTTATACATATTTCTAATACATTGTTGTGACATACACACCTAGTACAGCCAAGAGCACATGAAGTAGTGCGAGTCTGACCTCTAAGGCAATTGTAATAAGAACGTTACAAAGTTCAATGTGTCAAGCTTCACGTGCTCTTGAGTGTACATCTTCGGGACTTTGAAACGTATAGACAGTTCAATTCAACAGTGAGCGCGGTGCTTTGTGCCTTAGTTTGTGTAGATAATAATAATATAGTGACTCTCTATGAGAGTCTATAGGCACAGTAAGATATTTGAAAGAATTTACCACTACTAACTCAATTGCTACTCAGGCACAAAGAAATCTTACGCACTCCATGAGTAAGTCGAACTATAGCTACGTCTGTATGCTACAGCAGAATATTTTGAAAATATAGCAGGTAAACTTTGTAAAACTAAATCAGTGCAAAGGGCGGATTTGTCACATGTAAATGATCTCCCAAAAGTTACATAGAGAAAGTAAAACATTCGTTGTAGCGTTTCTTTCTAGATCGCATCCAAACTGTAAAACTGTAAACCAGGAAGAAGACCGTGTTAAAGATACGGATAGTGAAAATTGGATGCTTAATCAAATTACAATTTCTGGGATATTTAAAAAAATGTTTATTTCTCCCTCCAGTCGATACCGAACACACTCAAGGCACGCTCTTAATCTCTCAATGTCAGTTCTAATTTGCTGCCGGCATCGAATTACCTTCCAAGAGTTTTATTTTTGAAGCTTATTTCGTAGACAAACGCAAAGGAAACGCGTTTCGACAACCTCCCGAAAAATAATCTTGCGCTAAAATATTTGAAAATCGAACGATGAAAAGTGAATGCCGAAATGAAAAGTCTAAAAATTGAAACATGAAACGGATCGTTAAAGTGGTTTCGAAAAGCAGCGTTTGAAAATTTCAAAAGTGGAACGCTTTATTCGTTTACATAAAAGGGCCCCATCGTGTATTGATAATGTTCGAATACACAAAACAAAATCCGCGGAGCGAGAATTTGTCAACCACATAGAAGTCAGGTAGACGGCAAATAAACCCAAACGAGTATCCAAACACAATCCAATCGAAAACTAAATAATTCAATTTCCTAATTTTCAAACTCAAACTTCAATGACAAATTCAAATAGGACGCGTTCGAATTTCGAATTCTGGAGTTTATTGGCGATAGACAGGTATTAAGAGAGTAGCTAATCATTATTAGATATTGAATTTTGTAACTTTGGACTCATCCGCTTTCTAATTTACTAATGAATCCGAGTGGTGGTGCCATTAGGTTCACCCCCTCTTTCTCCCTCCCCGGGTGGGTGAGGGGAGGCCCAAAGGGGTAAGAACTCGCGCGAGAATTTTCGTCTTTTATACATGTAGAACGATAATCCGATTGGTGATTCGGGCGTTCCACATTTGAATTTTGGTGTGTTCCCGTTAATGCTCGGCCTCTGTAGTGACGTTCAATTTCGGGAATTGGTTTGTTTTGAGAATTATTTAAGGATTCTTACTCTTTAACTCTGTAGTTATTTTTTTTCGTTTTCTCGTTGTGGGATATACTATGTGCTAATATTATTTTGACCTATAAGAGAGGCATCATCGTAATCTAGGTTTTATGCCAATAAGGGTAAGATTCATCCGACCCGTGGACTTTGTAACTCAGACCATAACTTAGAAATTCTGATACGCAATAATGAAATACAATTAGGACTATGTTTCCAGAGACCAATCTAAAATCAAAGAACAAAAAACAATTGAACCTAATACCTAACAAAATATTGCTAAACGCGTGTTCGAAATTCGAAACTAAATGCAAAGCCCGTCCCATATGTCGTAGTGCATTAATAAGCTAATATTGAGTTAGCGAGCGGAGGCCGGCGAGTCAATAAAGCTGAATTGGAGTTCGCACCTGCACTCATATTGTAAATTTAACGAATAGTACCCGGTAAAGTTTCTACCTATTTATAGTTTGTCTCTAGGAGACAGAAATAATGTTTTTAGGAGTTAAATTGTACCTAAACTATCGGTGCGTTTCTACAGGGTAACCTTAAATTTGCATATTATGAATTATGAATTGTAATATAATCAGATTTTCTTTTCCAAAACTATTTATAAAGGTGCTTTAGAGCAACGTCAAGCTACAACCACAAAATATTATTCACTACAGACTCTATATAGAGCACTGTTTTTTTCTTGACCGACGTCTATCACACTTTTTAAGCAAAGTTGGGCGCGGTCCTCCGTGTTTCGGAAGGCACGTTAAGCCGTTGGTCCCGGTTTTCGTTGTGTTTACGCACACTGGAAGTCGTTAAGCCATGTCAGATAACTTTGGGTGACTTAAATTCTGACAGTTACGTAACCACTAGTCTAACACCATGGGCTCGCGTGGGAGATTATAGCCCATACCTTCTCAGTATAAGCTCATCAGTGGGTTGTTACGGGTTGATGATGATGAATGCCTTTAGATGCCGTAGGTAGAAAAATAAAGGAATCGCAAATTCGCATCTGTAAATGTTCTTAGTCTATGTGGAAAGCCAAAGTTCAGAAATCGACTATAGGTGTTCCTACCACACCCGATCGGCGGGAAACTTGCTCCCAGTCGCGGGACATTTATTTGCTTGTTACCGAGTTTGTTTCGAAACCCCTACGTATTGTTGTCCCGTAAAATTGTGTTGCAAAGATTGATGTTGATAATGTTTCGGGAGCAAATACGTATTCTAGGTATATGATGTATTTGTACGCTTATATTAGTCTTCCTTAAAATTAAATTCAACGACTTATGTTGAGGAAACTCGCAGGTCCCACGACTAATTTTGAGGCATGTGTAACAGACCCGTTCCGGCGATGGGCTCACCCCATATCACGGGTCCAAAGAATATACTGGTGAAACGCGGTTATTAACAGAAATGGAATACCTCTTACAAACTATAAACTATTACCTCCTGATAAAAATCGTCATTTTTTTTATTTGACTATTTCCTCTGGCATCACACTAACCTACACCATGACTTCGCACGTGAGATAAAAGCCCATTTAATAAGGTGCCAATAAAGCGTTTATTGGTTCGAAGCGAATTTCGCGCGGAGTCGATCGAGTGATGTCAATATAGCCACGCTTGTTCGAGGGTGTGTATGCTCAATTAGTGACGAGATTTTATTAAATTTCTCTAGGAATATATTGAAAGATTTGTTGGATGCGTAAGGGCTGATACGGAAAAAATCTTCTTTTATTTCACCGCTTTATCCACTACAAAAAGCAGACTCGGCTGGAGATAAGTATCTAATTAATAAAAGAAAGTAGAAATATGGAAACAACCGTATAATGAAAACTGCAAAAGACATATGAAAAAATCGACATACAAAAACAATTTCAGAAAAAAGTAAAAAAGAAATAAAGCTATTTGCTGGCCAGTCGTCAACACCCCCAATACAGAAAAATATAGCACTCCTTAAAATAAGAAGTTTTGGAAAGATTTAAAAATAAACAACTCTTTTTATCTTCTTTCTTCTAGGGTCTGGTTGAATAGAGTTTTAAGTGTTGAGACCTTGAGTTTGTTGCTGGTTCTTCTCGGGGTGCTGTTTACATTCAGCCAACCTCCATGGAGGAGTTTGAAATCCTTTGTTATTAGACTACTGACGTTTCTAAATGTATTTTTTAGAAATACATTTAGAAACATATATTTTTTAATTAAGGTGCACTACGTTAGGTTTTTTCTAAGCAGTTTCTAGAGTATCACCTCTATAGAGACTCTAGAACCGGTTTTGATAAGTGTACTTGTTATTTTTGTTTGCGCTCAATGAACATTTTCGTTCTTGAAACGCAACTACACTTTGTAACACCGTTTTATTCGCCATTCACCGTTTCATTACTTTACACCGAAGCTAAACGGACATGATTGCTACTTAACCACATTTAAACGATATCTAAAGCGACTCATTTAGATAGTTATCTGACTTCGCATGCATTGTTTAGAGTTACAGTTAAGTTTAGTCCATCAAGCTACTCCGATGGGAGATATAGGACCATCTTGAATTAGACCTACTTTATTTTAAAAAGAAAGGTATTTTGGATTTATATTGTTATATCATGTCAATCAACATTCATATTATAAAGAGGAAAGATTTGCTTGTACCGAATAAACTCAAAAACTACTGGACCGATTTAAAAAAATCTTTTGCCATTAGAAAGCTACAATATCCCTGAGTAACATATGCTATATTTTATACCCGGTGTGACATAGTAATCCACATTCTCTATATATTGTATTATTCAAATAACACAACGGGAACTATGCGGATAAAACCGCGCAGAAGCGCTCGTAATATATACGTAGTGGAACCAAGAAGAAACGGAAACAATATAATGTATCTACGTCTTACATACTTATACGGAAGTTTCACGCACGCAATAGAAATCTGTGACTATATTTGCTTGGTTATTTACTTAAACAAAACAGACAAACAGACAGACAAGAAAATAACATACATTTCATAACAGGTATTACTGACATCAAAGGTACTATCCAGAACAAACAATCAATTCGCCTCCACAAACAAAACAGATTGGCTTCCAAATACAAACAGATGCGAAGATCTATGGCCAAGATCTATGGATCGCGTCTCGTGCTGACAGCGTCGAGAGATCCAGTCAAACGATCCGTGTCTGACAGATTGCTGACCAAATGTGAATGAGCACGCGCATACAGTATTCATTGATTCGTTGGATCTATATGGCTAGTATTGACGGTTGGGTACGAGTATATAATATGGATAGATATTAAATATTGTTATTAGGACAAACCTACAGATGGCGTAGATTGAAGCGTATAGCATACTCCGTAAACAGAAATACCATGATTTGTAATTTCATTAAAGTGGTAGCAATTTTTTTTTATTTATAAAAGTTATATAGGTAATAGTTGCACTCCAAAGAATACCTACAATATCAAAAATGTCTCGATAGTCTTATTTGTTATGCCTCATCTCTAACCCGCCATTTTGGAACGCTGCCATCTTTGTTTCGAATTTCGCGGGATATTTTAAGTGGTGTCGTTCTGGTATCGAGTTCCTATAGTAGTGCCGATGACGGCTGGCTGGATTTCAAATTGATATTGGTTGCATATTTAAAATAAAAAATAGAATATTTTGTTCTCCACCAAAATCAATAATATTTCAAGCTAAAGAAAAAGCGAATCAAACGCAATTTATAAGTTAACAGTCTATCAGTCAAAATTTCAAATTTCGAAGTTTCGACTTGAAACGGCCAATCACCCCACCTGAAGGGTCCAAAGAAATAATTAAAAGCCGAACTGAAAACCGAAACTTAATTCCGATGCCTATTTGTAGCTCATCGAGTTTTGCCCAAGTTTTGGAAGTTTCGAACTTGGAACTTGTCTGTCGCTTCGGAAATATTTGCAATGCTCGAGTTTTAGTTCTCTTTCCGTTAAATTTATAATTATTGCTAATTGGTTGTTATGCGTCTGGGATTGAAGGGTCCGCAGACAGATTTGAAGCATTTCGATTAAAAGACGTAGAGTTTCTTAAGAATTTTGTTCACGTCTCTACGGGCCAAAATTAATCTACCCACTCGCCACAAGATCTATCATGGAAAACAAAATAAAAATAGTTTTACAAGTTTTTAAGATTTTTTCTTTAAAACTCTAAATAAATCAATGAAGTCGATGTAGCTTACAGTAGTAAATATGACCGAATTTGGACCGAAACGTGTACTTTTATTACTACATCCTAACCATTTCTCATTAGCTGCAATGAATTGACGAATATGTATATAAAAAAACTAATAATTGGCTTTTCACATTGAACACTGCTAGATAATCCAGCAATTTTATTTTAAAACATCAAAACTAAAGCCAAAGCGTGCGGAAGCTTAATAAATCAGCAGCAAACCATGAAAAGACTTCCATTTAAACTCTATTTATTGACTCCATCCAACTCGCAAATAAGTTAATTAGACACGTCAGTAGTTCGGTTCAAAGACGGGTTGTCATTGATTCGCACCTCATTTAGTTCACGATTCGATTCTAATTGGAACAGGATTCTTTGAACTGTGAATTGTGTTTGGGAATAGAAAGTACTCGCAAGTATGTGTAGTTCGAGAAGTCCTACTAATCCTACTTAATATTATAAACGCGAAAGTTTGTATGGATGTCTGGATGTCTGGATGTCTGGATGTTTGTTCCTCTTTCACGCAAAAACTACCGAACGGATTTTGATGAAACTTTACAGTTATATAGCTTATACATCAGAATAACACATAGGCTATATTTTATTCCCGTATTCCCACGGGAACGGGAACTACGCGGGTGAAACCGCGGGGCGCTGCTAGTATTATAAACGCGAAAGTTTGTGAGTATGGATGCATGGGTGTTTGTTGCTCTTTCAAGCAAACACTACTGAACGGATTTTGATGAAACTTTACAGTTATATAGCTTATACATCAGAATAACACGTAGGCTATATTTAATCCCCGTATTCAAACGGGATCGGGAACTACGGGTGAAACCGCGGGGCGCAGCTAGTATACAATAAAACTGGCCGGTAAATATACAACGCGTCACAGAATAAGCGCAATGCCTCATACACCCCAATTAGTATACTAATATAAAAAAAATATGATGCATTCGTAATTCAGTTTTGTCTAACCAAATTTCTTAAATAAGGAGCAATAATAGTACGGTTTTATAGGTAGGTAGCTCTTTTATCGGAAAAATTTAACACATTAAAAATAGCTGAAATCGATTAAGTAATCGATACTGAACAAGCTAATTTCAGGAATTTCGATTATACTGTTACATATTGTATAAATGTAAAGAAAACTACCCATTTGATTTTATTTTCTCGTTATATTATGTACTATAGTTTTGCATTTGTCAATTTTATTATTGCTCTCAAACCCCAGTCAATAAAACTCAATCCTTAAGACAGTCTCGTCACCTAATAACTCAATGACACTAATTGTTTTATAAATCCTTTAACAGGATCAATATACTAAAATTGAGTTATTATTTTGTTTACGCAAAGGGCCGGGGACTTAGAGCCATCGATCGGATTAAAAGTTTGAAATTTAACGAAATAGAATTAATTGAGAATGGAATTTGATAAATACTCCGGCGCTGCGTCGATACGTCGCTAAACTTTTAAACTGGTTAAAAGTTCAGTCTTAAATGTACTTTTGGTTTAGCTTCAAAACTATAGAGGGACAATAATGTACAAAAATACACAATCTGTTGACTAAATCGAATAAGAATAATTATATAAATGTAAACATATTGAATCTCAATGACTATCACTGTTGCGGAGTAATCTTTCTGTACGCATAGCTATTATACAGAAGAAGTTCTTAGAAGAATCCTGGCATGTTCCAATGAGTTTTTAAAAAACTTACGTACCTCATTACACTAGCTCGACGGTGAAGGAAAACACCGTGAGGAAACCCGCAGGTCTCAGGATTAATTCTGAGAAATGTGTAAATAGACCCGGTCCGGCGATGGGCTCACCACCTATCACGTTTAGGGGTCCAATATATCTCATGAAGTGGGTATATCCAGTAATGGAATACCTCTGCCTACCCCCTCGGGGATAAAAGGCGTGAGATTATATTATACTATATTATTATTAAGTTCTTAGAAGTAAGCAAGTAGGTAGTAAATAGCTTCCGAGGCAAAGCATTAAAAAGTTACAATCCAATTTGAAAATTTAAAAATTGACAGCGCAAAATTCGAATCTTCAACTTTTAAATTTGGAAACGTGTGATCACTCGGGGTGAAAGTTAAGTACACGTCCCCGAGTTAAATCAATTTGATCGTACTCACGCAAAGGGCTGGGGGTATAGAAAAACTTGTAACGAACGTAGCCGGATCCCTTTTTAATCAATTAATTATCTAATTCACACACATTGTCCTGATTCATTGTTCGTAACGACGACTTTTGATACTTGAATTTAAATTTAAAATACGGTAGTGGATATCACTACATACAATAAAACAAAGTCGCTTCCCGCTGTCTGATGTATGCTTAGATCTTTAAAAGTGAGCAACGGATTTTGATGAGTTTTTTTTAATATATAGAGTGATGCAAGAGGAAGGTTTTAGTATCATTGCACCCGTGCGAAGCAGGGGCGGGTCGCTGGTTAACAATGAATCCAAAATACGATCAGTGAAGTTATCACATGTTTTTTTAACAGACATGAAAGTTTTATTTATAGTGGCATTCACTAGCTTCTCCTTCGTTTGTCCCGGATTCCTGAAATCTTCGCGCATAATGGAATATCAGATAACCGGGTGGCGTAATCAATTCTGACAGTTAGGCATCTCCCAATCCGTGGGCCAACGTGGGAGATTATGGCCCATACTTACTATGCTCAGCAGTGGGCTGTTCCGGGCTAATGATCCTACTAATATTATAAGCGCGAAAGTTTGTGAGTATGGATGTATGGATGTTTTTCTTTCACACAAAAACTACTGAACGAATTTTGATGAAACTTTACAGTTATATAGCTTACACATTAGAATAACCCATCGGCTATATTTTATCCCCGTATTTTCACGGGATCGGGAACTACGCCGGTGAAATGTATAGGAGTGCTAGTAATGACATAAAGGGCATGTTTCATTTAGAGCAGTGATAGCCCGGACGGTTAAAGAGCCGGCCGAAAATCAGTGAGGCTCGGGTTCGAATCCTGGCATGTACCTATGAGTTTTTCAAAAACTTACGTACATATTTATCACTAGCTCGACGGTGAAGGAAAACATCGTGAGGAAACCCGCAGGTCTCAGAATTAATTCTGAGACATGTGTAAAAACAGACCCGGTCCGGCGATGGGCTCACCACCTATCACGTTTAGGGGTCCAATATATCTCGTGAAATGTGGGTATATCCAGTAATGGAATACCTCTGCCTACCCCCTCGGGGATAAAAAAAAAAGGCGTGAGATTATATTATATATTATTTCATTTAAAGCTTATCAGGTACTTTCTTTAATATGAAGTCAAAAATATCAAAACGCGCCTCTGTGTAATATCAGCGTTTCCTTCAAAGTTAATTAATAACTCATCTACGCTTAGCCTTTGAGACGCTTTTTTTTAACCTGAATGGTATCGCCCAGACATCGTCAACCTTTTTTGCGCTCGGTACAAAGCGTATCGTCCGAGAGCCCGTACATAAAAACCCCTTTAACTTATGATGAATTAGCGATCTCCTACGTTTTATGTCTCCCGCGTTATCTCCCCCCTTCCCTTTGGTCACCCCTGACACCCCCACCCGAGGCGAACGTACGTCAATACGGAGGAATTAATATAAGCGGAAAAATTAGGAGTGTAAGGGTTTGGATTTAGACGGACGTGGGATTAATGGTTTTGGACGATTTTGTTGTGTTGTATCGAAGGAATAGAAAGTAATTGTATTTTGTTGCGATTTCCTCGATATAGGTATATTTTTTATCAATGATCGAGCTCGAAGGCAAAGATGGGGCCTACGATGGAACGAGCTTGCCTAGAAGATGCCTGTTTACTCTAACCTTAAAGGCTGATGGGTTATATGAAATCGGAAATACATACGCCAGTAGCAATTTCGGTATGTACTTATATTAAATATTTTTTTGAATTTCGATGCTACCATAGACCATCATACTCAAATTACTAGAAAGTATATTCCGCTCAATATTGTCTGATACTTTTATCTAAATAAATATTACGATCAAAATATATTTGATTGTTGTCACCTAACACTATTAGTCAAGCAAATTCAAAATAGATTGTTAAGTCTAAAAGTAATCGCCAAATAATTAGTGAGAGCCACTCCACAGAGTGCCACCCCGATCGCCCTCTAAAGCCCTGAGTCACGCCACGAAAATTGTCGCCCACATTTTAAAAGGCCTCATGTCATGTATTAGCTAATCCTTTTTCCTAAAAACTTGTCCGAACACGGGGTCGGCTGATAAGGGAGATGTTTTGATATCCCCCATTCACTTATTCGTATACTTATGTCGGGCCGCTATAGAAAAACATTGACGTAAAAAGTGGGCTGAAAATTAGGGGGTGGGAGGAAATTTGGAAAAGGTTGGCAACCGCTGTCGAAGTGACCGCTGAGAAGGGTCGGTATTATGTGGATAACGTCGTTATGTGTTGATCAATTTTAATGCTTGTAGCGTCAGCGTGTGCGGTTTTGTTTACGGAATTTTTTGAGGTTATTTTTGAGATAATTTTTTTGGCATATTTTTAAACCGTATTTGGTACGCAATGCAGTAATTGTTTAAAGACTGCCATTTGGGCTCACCTGTTAAATTTAGAGATACGAAAAACTCTGATGAAAAATAATTATAGGTACTTTCAGTAATAGAATAATTGACATTTGTTACCTAAAGACATTACGTGTTATCAAAAGTAGCAAGCTCTCACTTGAAACAAGGTATGGGTGTCTTGGCTAACTTATTTGTTAACAAGGACGTAATTAACAATAAAACAGAAACCTCGTAACGACTTATTACGACACCAACCTACCAGCGATTTCAACAGCGAATACAGCATGGGGATATGTAAAAAATATCAATTTTCGTCTAAAAACAGGTTTAAAATAAAGTGGAAGAGTAAACAAGCTCGTGTAAAATTGTAAAACCTCAAAAACACAGCCCGCATGGGTCGCATTCGTCGCGTAAAAGAAAAACAGTCGTCTTTCGGCGCGCGCTAATTTGTGCCTCTCTTAATTACCGACGATGTGGGGACGAACGACGTAGAACTAAGTGGAGTAAGCCTTTATTTGATGCGGCATTGAGATTTTTTTTAAATCAAAAGAGTTTTTAATAAAAATAATATATAATTTAACACTTTTTATCCCAGATGAGTTTAAGGAATTCCATTTTTAAATCAGTTTGTTTTTCGGACGCCTTAAGTGACAGGTCGTGAGCACATCGTCGAACCGAGAGCGGGGGTTGTTATGCCTAAGAAAACGTTCGGTCATGCGGGTTTCCTCACGATGTTTTCCTTTAAAGTGGAGTGATTTATATAAGACGTAAGTTTTTGCGAAACGCATTAGTACATGCCTTGAACTACAATCGAACTCGTACATATGCGAGGCGGACTCGTTTTAAACAGAGCCCTTATCACAACAGAAGTGATTTCTCAAATCAAAATACGCCTTATATCCCCGAGGGGTATTCCATTTCTGGATTTACCCACTTTTCACGAGATATTTTTTGGACCACTAAACGTGATAGGTGGTGGGCCCATCGCCAGACCGGGTCTGTTTACACATGTCTGAGAATTAATTCTGGGCCCTGCGGGTTTCTTCACGATGTTTTCCTTCACCTCCAAAATTAAAATTATCTATTCATTTATTAAAAACTTAGGATTAATTTGTCAAAAGTTCAGCAAATACGAGCTAAAGAATACTCGATACAAGTGAAGCAACTGACATGTTTACCGCATCCACTTATAATTTGATTCTGACTTCGAAAGCTGGTGTCCTCCATTATAGATTCTCTTTTCATTAGCGACTGAATTTGTCTCGAACTTCGGAATAGGGTTAAAACGTAACAAACTTCGATCCCTTATCAAATGGAATTGGTGGCCTCCGTATTATGAGATTAATGAAATCATCTTGTACACATAATATACGCGCTTCCAAACAAGAATCGATTTGTTAGCTACTAGGTGTAATGTTCGAAGAATAAAATAAAAAAATAATTGTGGGACACAATAAAATTTACACACGGTTATTTAGTCGCAAATTAGGCAGAGCCTGTACTA
The DNA here is from genome assembly GCA_963855545.1 of Ethmia dodecea. Taxonomy (NCBI): domain Eukaryota; kingdom Metazoa; phylum Arthropoda; class Insecta; order Lepidoptera; family Depressariidae; genus Ethmia; species Ethmia dodecea. Next base: position 1,342,071 of record OY979453.1, read on the forward strand.
TGGGTACTAAATAACTGATAGACATACTTAAATAAATATTAAACGACCAGACACGATGCCAACAGACATGTTCGTGCACACAAATGTTGGCCCCGAACGGGAATCGAACCCACTCCAGCTTAGAAGGCAGAGTGAACCAACTGAGACAACAGGCCCGTCAAATATAAATTTAATTTGTGTATAAAAGTTGTAATTTAATATTTGAGAATATTTTGTGTCAATCACTCACCTCATGATAGAAATTCCTGATTTTCATAATTTTGATTTTCTATTTACAAAGTTCATTTGTTCACTCTAAAACTAATGTTAACGAAAAGTTCACTGACATTCACACCATTGCGTCCTAGAAAAATAAAAACAAAACAGATAAACTAAGATTTAATTTTAAAATTTTCGAATAAATAAATAAAAACTAAGAATTAAACTAAGAATTAAATATCGACATATTTTTCTAATCAGTTATTATTAATTAACATTTCAAAAATCTATAACTGATTAGAAAAATATTTTATAAAAAATGTCGGCTAGGCTTATTCGGGATATAGTTTTACGGTCGAAATTCAAAAAGAGCGGAAAGCGAAAATCGCGCGTCGCGTTGACACATCAGTGGCGCGCGAGCAACTGGCTACCGCAGATAAACGCAGCGATCTCAGCGCGTTATCTCTTCATTTACATACACTCAAACTTCCGACCAAGTTCCCATACTCCTTACAAAAATGGTATCAACCCATTTGCATCGGAAAGGAATCGTATGCAAATATCGCATCTGAATGCTCTGACCCTATTGTCGTGCGATATTTAAATATCGAAATCGACCTATCAATCGGTTAAACAGGTTTAATATGTGATGCGTCTTTGTGACCTCCGAGATAGGATTAGGGTTAAAGTTCTTCTTCTTAACCCCCGGGTGCAGATGTCAATGTTGCATTCGGAGAATTGATATTTAAGTCTTTGTTCGGAATTCGAGATTCGGAAATGGTTTTTTTATAATGCGAGAATAGCATGCGTGTGCATTAATGTTAGAGTTTGTTATTGAAGTTTTACTTTCTTATTGTGTATTTGACATAATCGTAGATTTAAAGATAGATACTGATAAAAAAACTTAACATTAAATTCCAAAAAATACGAGTTAGGTTATGTTAGCTTTCTTTCTTTATTTTTTTAAGAAAATGTCTTACGAAACACGTATTTTTTCACACTGATGGAAACCAAATTACTCACGTTTTGTACAAATTGCCGTTACCGAAACCGAATACCTAATTAGCACACTCGTTTCGATCAATCAACCCCTTTCGTGAGAAATCTACCCTCAAGAAAAAGGAAACACTAATTATTATTCGCATATTAAGTAGTCCGAACCAGCTCGGAAATAATGTTAATAATTATTTTTAAAAAACACGATTTACATATGCAGATCGATGGCAGGAGTATAAATCATAGAACAATTGAAGGGTTGAACTCGCGAGCGATCGAATCGTATAAACTGGTTTCGGTAATGTGAGTTCTATTTTATTTTTTAATTTATTGACCTACATTGCTCGGGGGTTAGCCGATAGTTTGATAGGTTTTAATTATTTGCATATTAAGGATGCACAGTACCGGTTTGTACGTGAGAAAGTTCCAAGGAATCGATTCTTTGATTTATTATTTATACGCTTGACTTAGTTTTTGGATACACATTCGTCACAAGATTTGAACTTATCATTTTTGCATACCTATATAATTATTTGGGGAATCAAACTTTATTTATATTTGGAAAATATAACTTCTTTGTAGTTAATATTAAGTAGCGAAAACTAATTTTGCATTCAATAAATTTTGAAGTACAATTTTGTACAACATTTCAGATAGAAAATATCCTCCAAAAAGAACCTATCACAAAGAGGGCCTTTATTTCCTCTCTGGATTGCTAGGCTGTTACAGAGATAACTGCCAACTCTGTGGTCACTTTAAAAAAGTAATTAATACATCCACAGATAAAATAGATGGACATTGATAAATGTTACACAAACAGCCATAGTCCATTCACAAATACTGGCCACAGGAAGCCAATAGTTAGCGATTTCCGTCGTATAAAAATAAAATAATCATCAACGTACCGATGTTGGTTGTGAATTAACACCTTTTAACGAGTACCAATGGAGGACGAATTAATTGTAGTGTTTTATGAGATGTGTTTTAATTGCCGTATTGAAACAGAGTGCAAGAAAATAGCACAGTGGGTGAAATACAATATTTACATAAAGATCATGTCCTCTTATCACGAGTTTCAGAAGGCACTTTCTACTGTTGGTCCTGGTTTTCATTGTTTTTACGCACAATGGAAGTTGTTTAGCCATTTCAGGGCCCGTATTCACGGAGATTCGACATTCGATATTCGACTCGGAATCGGAAATCGAAAGGTTTCGAGATGGGCTATTCAAAGATATCATATTTGACATAAGGATTCGACAGGTTTTCCGATTCTGAGTCGAATATTGAATATCGAATCTCAGTGAATACGGGCCCAGATAACCTTGGGTTAGTTGACTTAAAAAATCTGACAGTTAGGTGTCCATTACCCAACACCACATGTTATTTGATTTGACACAAATCAATAATAAAACAAGCTTACTTTATAAGAACGTCATGGTACGAAGATAGCAATCTTAAACAATACTGTTTTAAGCTTGTTTTAAGAGATGGTGGTACGGGACCTGAAACCTACCAAACGCGTTGACAACAAAGTCATAAGTTTTTATTCAATGTAGGGGCTTATAAGTCCTCTTATTGAAAGTCATTGAGACTCCACCGCTTCGGTGTGTATAGTTGAGGAGAAGAAGCGACATTTATATAAGCTACTGCACTTTCGGACTTTTCGGTCCCATGGGGTCTCCTCCAAACAGTACAAACATGTAGTAGTAGGTACAATGTGATGAGAAATTTCTTTAATTATAATAAACCTATAGCCTGCACAGTATCAGTAATAAGGTTATATCAATAAAAAATATCGTAAAAATAATTCTGAGATTTCAGACTGTAGGTTGTAAAGAAAACAATGGTTATTAAATCGCACGGTCTCACGTATACTTCCACGATTCGTTGACTCCAAAAGAATTTGGAAACGAACTGTATTTTTTAAAACATATTTTTAATTAATTATCACTGCCACAATCGCCAATTAATCCAAAAAGAAACGAATTTAACGTCTATTCATTATAGCTTAAGGTCCAATATTCGATGACTTTTTTTAAATGTAAGTACCCATATTTTGATGAGAAAAACAAATTTATTTTGGCCATTGAATAATCTCAACGATCATTGTTCAGATTAATGAAATTTAAATTTAGAATTACTTATCCGAAACAATGGCGTAAACAATAATTCAAATTAATGCGTTCCGAATTATTTTTAGGGTACCGCAGTGCCGGATAAACTTACCTACATTACCTATACGATTTTAAAAAGAACTTTCTGGAAAAACATTTAGCTTTTCATTTCTAAGTATCTAATAAACTTAGCAACCAGCAGTATATTAAATTTTCTTCATAAAGTAAAACTAGGAACCAAATTATATTCACCTATTTTTTCCTGATCTATTCAAATATACAAATTTACAAACAATTCCAAAGATTTTACACAAAATCAACGTAACCATTTCCCTTCAATGATTTTGTACGGAATCCCCAAATTAATAACGAACGTATGCTTGAGTGGTCTTATTCTGTATCCGAATATTTCAAAACCATCGGCTATTCGTATTGTCCGCTACGAAAACGTACAATTACGAACAGCACTTCAACTTTATACACCGAAATTGTATGAACAAATTTCGACTACAAACCTTGAGATTTAAAGGTGATTTTAGCTTGTAAATTTGGCGATGTGCTGTGGTGGGTTGTTCGTCATGGTACACTTAGTGCCATGTTTAATTAATATAAATAAAAATTATGAATAACGCGTTTTATAACCGCTCTCATTATCAGATCGAGATCTAGCGGGTTGAATTTTATGTTTTATCTACCGTATCCATTATATTTGAACACATAAATGTTACATTTTGAATGCTCCGTTTCGCGTTCGTTAGCATTTTGAAGGCGATAGGGACGATGATGTATGAAACTGGAGTTTTCACTGCGAGCAATGAAAGATGCAGAACTAGAGACTTGAAAATACGGATATAAGAGGTCTTCCAGTGTGTAGTAGATCTGTTTTTTTTTTATAATTTTACACATCTGACTAAAGGTATACTCAAAGTACTTACAACTTACAACACAAAATGTAAAAACGATCCAAAAAATTGTTATAGTGGACTATTATTGTAAAGGGTGACCATACCCAATGCACTAGATATTATTTTCAGAGTCAGCGCCACCCATTAAGTCGAGCGGCAAGAGACGGAACTAAAACACTAGGAACTGCACTGTAAGGCGAAAAAAGTCGACTGAAAAATCGGTTCATGGCAAACCTTTATTTTGTATTCATGGAATAGGGAAAATTATTTTTATTTTATTGTCTGACTGTGATCTGACTAGAATGGATGCCGCGGACTCTATATTAGAACGTTATAAACTAAGGGGTTGCTTAAAAGTGAATAATAATTGATTTCGAAGGTAGTATAAGCTTAATATACAAGTATCCAAGATTTTTTCCTTAAGAAATCGAAAGCCACAATTTAATCAATCCACATGATTGAACTGAAGAACGTGTTCAGAAAAGAGCGGGAAACGCAAAGTGCCGTGTAACCGATGAACGAACCCTAACGACTCAATCTACGCACATTTAAATTGCCCTTTCCGAACGAAACCTCATTACTTCCCGAAATATAACCTCTATGGAGGCCATAAATAACGTAACGGCGCGCATATTTCAAAACAAGAAAAAATAACACATAAAATTTCTTTGCCCCACGCGTCTAATACTTCAGCTTGTTTCCATTGTTGCATATTGATAACGACTCAGTGAACGATTGTCGGAAAATGGAAAAAAAAGATATCCGTAGAATTCAAAACTACCCAATTTGGGACTAAATGGAAAATAAAATAAAGGCAAAGGTAGGTAATAGTTTTAATAAAAAAATATGTTTTACATTTTTATTAAACGTAACCAATTAGATAATCGGGCGATAAATAAGTACTACATTCTTACTGATAGCAATGACACGGTTCTGTTAGTCATGTATTTTTTCATGACTTTCATCCTACAGGATGTCCACTGTTGGACATAGACATTGCCTTCTATAACAACCAGTTGTAAGCGATCTGTATCCAGAGATTTCATCTACTTAATGGGGGGATGTATCGATACTAATAAGAAAATAAATGAATACATCACTATTCCTATCAGATTAATCTATTCATAACTTAAATAGTAAAAATTAAATCTGAATGCAGTGTGTGACGTCACTTGATATTGAATTAATTGTTTTTTTTCAGTGACCTCTCTCGCTCTTAGGAACTCAATGACAGTTGCAAAGTTATCACATCACAATTCACAGACAAGAAAGCTTTACATTGCGCAATAACGTTGGAGTACAATGGAACCGGGCACAAAGTGCGTTCCGCGCATAGATTTTTGCATTATTTTAGTATGCAAATGTTCACGATAGCGAGTCACTGTAAGAGCAATTTAAATTATTTTTTATGGCGCTCAAGTGTATTGAGAGTTCGCCAAGCAACGCGCCGCGGGGACCATCGGAATTGCCTCGGATGGGATATATTGTTGCGTTCGTAAATTTTGAATGAAGTTCCATATTCGAAGTTTGAAAATACTGTTGCTGGTGATTTATTTTGATCATAATATAAATTATAATCTATAGCTACTTCTTGCAAATTGTGCCATAGATAGGTACCTAAAAAAAAGACGGTAGATTCTGTTGTATATTATATTATAAGATTTTTTATTTATTTATTTAACTTCATGTAGGTACCAAGAAAATGTATACATAGCGAACTTAATGCCTGAAGGCACTATCTACTAGTCAACCATCAGGCTAAGCAGAATGAATTATTAATTATGAAATTTAAAATAACTAAGTTCTTTGTTTACTTATTTTCATGATAATGAGTGGGAAAGTATCTGCCAAAAGCTTTTTAAATAGTAGATACTACATATCATAATTGAAGATGAAAATAGTTTACGTATTCTAGTTAGGTCAAATAGGTGAGTGAAATTTACGAGTTTATTACCCATAAAAATCCGAAACACAACAACTAAATTATCCTTATAACGTAATGTATACCTACCCTATTTAATCCCCAAAACATTTAGGAAATGTTCTGAGGAAGGAAAAAATCTGATTAGCTCCGATGATATATCGCTAAGAATTCCGCGCCTTAGTGCCTCTAATTTGAATATTAGACGCGTTATTGAAAAGAAAACTTCGAAACGAACGGCCCTCCGCAAGCTTTTAATGGTTATTGCCTCTTCCCTTGCTATCTTATTTCCGAACGAACGAAAAATATTCACTGCGGTTCAGGTGTTTTCGAACGAATAAATTTTAAAAAGTTAAATTTATTTTATCAGTTTAACATCATGTATTGAAAAAAATTTTGAATCGGTCACATTGTATTGGTCGTTATCGTCATTTTAGGACGCGTTCTTAATTCAAACGCGCTCGAATATCGAACGGAAGCGGAAACGGTACTGATTCTAATTTCAAACGAAATATCGCAACGTTTCTATTGATAAAAATTTGTGGCACAAAGATATTATTTATATTGAACGGAAATTTATGATAATGACTAATAATAGGCCGGTCTGTGTATTCAGAACAATACACTAAAGTAAGCATGCCTATGACTATTGGTTGAATGATGACGTCATCAAGAGCTGCTGATTACTACCGTAGCTCTACATGCTTCAGCCTAAGCGTAATAAGTTTGCGTATAAGTAAAACATCCTGTATAATTCTACGTAAAAATGTCAAACAGAAGTGACGCCAAAATGTAACATTTATTACAGAATATGAATGTCAATAATAAGTATACCAAATATCCGTACAATTTAACTTTTTACGGCGATACGTGTCAACCGATGGGGGCGGCATATTGTGCGTCTATTTTGGCGGGAAAAAACTCATAAAACATGATTACCGGTAATGTCGTGCGGATTCGTTCATTTTTGACGTTCCGCACTTTTCATATTGGGGTTCGGCAACGATTCCGTTGCTTATAATATAAAATACTCGCGAATAAATAATTGTCTTCTGGATATCAACTTAATATGATGTTGTAGAAAATGGGAAGTAAAAGTTGACCAAAGGAACGAAATGATTCTGTTGTATGTACAATTAGTTTGTAGCTATTACTTGTTTTATTCCTATCTATGATTGGAAATCCCTTTCATTGGATTCTAAGGATTTAGGAAACAGTCGGACGGAATTTACAAGTAAAGCGAAATAAAACTGATCCAGTCCAAGTTCAATCGGACTTCAATACGTTAACATCCAAAAAACATCGGGATTTTTTCTAAGTTGGCAACATTGGGCCACAAAGTAAAGATGACTTTATCCTTGACATTGACAATATTCAAACCGGTTGATTATAATAATAATAATAACAATCCGGTTAATATTATGAGGCGAAGACTCCACATGATACACAGCCGCGCCCGAGATTTGAACTAAATGCAAATTCGAAACAAAACACGATAGTTCCAATCGCGTCTGTTACAATCGAGAATCATCACCCGCATCCATAATCGATCGATTATGCTCGAGACAAGGTGATGTTCGCAGGGAGGTCCGACGGAAGGATTACAAGTAACATTAGCATACGTAATTTGTGAGCATATCTGTCCCTCGCGCACACGTGGGCGACTCTCGCTTTCTTATTGTTCAAATATATCATTTCGCTCCTTTGTGTTCGCTTGAATCGCGTTTTGATTTGAGATAACTTCACGCACGGAAGCTGTGACTGTCAATTTGGCGTTCCGAGATCGTGTCTCTTGATATTGTTGTCGTTTAAATTGAGATATTCACGATTTATTTATTTACAACTAAACCTAGAGTAACTAAAATAAAATCAACGCTTAGTTTTTTGTAATGTCGATTCAAATTAACTTAAATATCTATCGATGCTCGAAAAAAGTGACGAATCAATAACGTTCGATTCGAAAATCAAAAATTCAAATCGGACGAGACAAAGCGACATGTTGCCTAATGAGCCAATAACTTGCGAGACAATGGTCGGGCGTGGGCGTTCCGAATTCGAAATTATCAAAAGAATATTAATGTAACACTTATTCAAATATACCACGATCCATATTCAAAAATACCTTGTCGTTTAATTTGAATGGTGACGGCGACAAAGTTTTTCTCTTGTTCCATTTTAGAATTTATCAAGGCATTGTGATCGATTTTTTTGAAACTCCCCCTCTGTATGTCAAAAAGCAAGGATACACGACGTACGCTCACCTTTAATCGTTGAGCCGTATTCAAATTCGGAATGCTTTTTTTTAATCGTTATTAATTTTTGTTTATGATTTGTCCCCTGCGCCTTACCACTTCCTGTGCTGTCAACACTAATGAATGTACTGCTGATGACGTATGACATGCGCTCGTGTTCGGCTCACATGACACAACATTGTTTTTAAAACTAAACGCATTTTGTTACTTCATAGTAATAATTTAGAGACATCAAATATTACAAGGATAATATTAAAATTCTTTGATGGCATTTAATAACACAAAAAAGGGAGCCGTAATCACGACTGAAATTCGTCTCGATCGAGAAACTCAAATTAGACGAATGGCGGTCGGACGATTTCTTTGTCTTCGGCCTAATGAGTTTTTAAGTCGATTATAGCCATTTTTCATAGAAAAACGCCTTTAGTGATGTATCGGTCGAATCAATCACTGTACAGCTTAAATTGCTCTTTGTGGCGGGACCGGCCTATCGGATCGTAGGCGAGGCCGAACAAATGAGTCGATACGATAGCGGCCAAGAAACACAGCCACTTCGCCCATTCATATCGATTTTTTATTGTCACATTTGGAATCTTTACAAAACATCACAGTGACAGACAGTTGGCTGAATACGGCTGTTTCCCACGATCCATGTCAATCCGTTTTTAAAAAATAATGAAAATGACGAATCCTTGACATAGGTGCAAATTTTGAACGCACCCGAAATAAACTGTTAAAAGCCGTAGCGCTCCCGCTGTGGAACTGTCCATCACATTCCGTATTCAAACGGGCCAATGGCTGAATGGCTGTATTGTTTTAAAATTGGAACGCATAATGAACGCATTTATTCTTTTTTCAAAATCGTTAATCGAGCTCTTTCACTTCATTTGCTTTCTGGCAATCACTTTTTTATTTATTGTTTTGGATTCCAACTAGAATTGCATTGAGGCGAATTCGATTTTGCTTTAGCTTCTGTAAGCTTGGTTTGTTTTGTTCTGACTCGATTCTTCATTGTTAGGAATAGTGTAATTCAATACGAATTAACGAAATGTTGTTTGAAATGGGTTCATTGTCACCTTTTATTTGACAGTTTTTAGTTCATTGAGGGTTGAATCTTAAGTTTATATTGAAATACTTGCATAGTGTCTAATGTAGGAGGTGACAATTTTTCTACTAATTATAGATAATGCATAATACTCAAGTGTTTTATGAAAGACAAATTTGAATATCGTACTGAGTAAGTAAAAAAAATACTAATAAAAATTACCTCGAACAGACACAACATCTTCTTTCTTAATAACGTACCTGAAAAATAAGAAATTTTCATGAAAAACATTTCTTAAAAAAAGATAACTATCTACTGTCTATGTAAAGTACCTACTTATAACTTAGTCTTATATTTGAATTCTAGATAAAATTACCTATTAGACAAGGTACTTTAAATGGTCAACTATAATATTAAGGAATGAATATATTCGCATTGCAAAGGATACGTACCTACGTAATGTAATAGTGAAAGAATTTGATCTTAAAAATCGTACCTACCTATAGTCACAGTTACAATAATATCTACTCATCGTAGTATTGAAAGAAGAAATTTATAGTTAACTCCTAAATGTAAAGCGTAAGGACGTGTGGTTTCAACATCCAAAATATATACTAATCTCAAATTGTAATCAAAATAAGCTTATTTTTTCCATATAAGACATAGGGCGTGTCCTACTGGGGCACGCCTCACACCTCCGTATCAAATAGGGCCGTTTTTCCGATACCAGTTTATCGACAACGATCGATTTCGAACCTAACGCCCTCACTATCTTACAAGATATCCAGAACGCCTTCTTAAAAACTAACTCAACGCGATATTGAACCTTACACACCGTAATACAGAACAGAAATTCACTTGAAACGGAGCGTCGTAAAACATATTGATGTCATATTGGTTTTCCATTAGCAAGTACAAAGGGAACTCGACTGTATTCGCGTACAACAAGACGCAGACTCGTATGTAGGTGGCAGAAGGAATGTATTGACGTGGTATCGGCTATGGTTTCGTCCCGTTCTTTCGGGTTCTTTAAACGTATGTGCGTCCCTTTCCAGCGCGCATGTCGGCCGAGATGAAGACGGGTTCTTTGTGCTGTCTGCTATTTTCTTTCTTATCTAAGAAGTGTAATAAAGTATGTTAAAATAAATAGCAAACGCATTTATGATTACTTGATACTTCTAGAGAATTGATTATGGAGATAAGAATGTATGTGTTTGCTTTACGACTTTCATTCTATCATGTTTTGTAAATACACTTTTTTAATTTTTTTAAATCTTAGTATAGGTACTTACTTACCTACTGGGGGCGATTCTGCTTAACCCCGACTAAATTTAATTTAGTTTAGTCCTGTCTTTAGATAACCTACATGTTTGAAGATAACCTACCGAATTTAGTCCTGTCAGAGGACTCAGAGGGTGTATTTTAGTCGACTTCTTTACTTATGCACTAAACGCGTTATGAAATGCCTTAGTTGACAGAACTAATTTTAATTTGACAGGACTAAATATCTCTCGTCTCTTTTCTTTTCTAGGAGAAAGAAAATGACAGGAGAAAACTAAAACAAGTTTAGTCGCTGTAAAGCAGAATCAGCCTAGGTTGATTAAAGTTTTGTCTTTATCGCAAATGATGTAAATAAGTAGGATAGCAATGGATGCAGTTAATCAAAATATTAATCTAAGGATAACAGTCAAAGCGTAGTAACCCAAAAATAAATAGAACATCAATTCTGAACCGTCAACCGTTCATTAACATATTTTATTATGTTATCTTAATTTTAAAAGAATATTTGTATAAGCCAGTTACCGTGTTATTTCGATTCGAATAGAAATAGCTTTTCAAAACATAAATATGATGCATGTGTCTCAATTTCCTTTGAGATTTTTTTAAAGATTTATTTTTGTTTTGATTTTATAGTTAAATATGGGATTCCTGGCAGTAATTAGTTACATAGGAATAGGAACTTTATTAAGTTGTAAAAAAGGTATTTTGAGATCCTCACTGATAGATACAAACTGTATCCAGCCTACGCACTGTTTTGGTAATATTTTTACGATTGTCGTAAAATATAAATCGAAATATGAATATGTAAATTAATCCTTCTAACGTGTTTGTTGAGCTGTGATAGCTAGGTTTATGATGTGCTTCCTTCGTAATCACAATTTGAAGCTTAGATGTCATTGAATGAAGCAGATGAAATATTTGGTATAGGCAGGGTTGGCGAACCTTTTTGTATGAACGTGCCATTTTTTCTAAAGTAATGTTAAATTAGGTCATACACGTGTCATCACATAGCATCGCAAGTTAGGGTCAGCTCACAATATAATGAATGATAATAATAAATACTATTTATAACTCAAAACTGTTTATTTACTACAAAAAAAAAGACTTTTTGCGATGTCACAGTTATAGGCGTAGGCTTTTTGGCGGGAATCCGAAGAGGGACGTCATGTTTTTTGTAAAATTTTCATTTTGCTGTGTATTTTGGGTTTTGACTCATACCTAATAGTGATAGTTTATTATGTTATATTGGCAAGTGTCCGTGAAGATGTGCAGTGAATGGAAAATTCGATAAAATGCGAGTTATGGACATTTTTGGATTGCCTCAAGAAGTCACAATGAAGTCTTCAGTAAAAGTGCTATCATTTTACTGTTGAGTGAAGTTAGGGATTTAGAAATTGTTAAAGACACTGAATTTTTGTGCATGGTTTCTGAAGCAGAGCCATTTATCTGAGATTAAAATTTACAACAGACTAGGCTGTATGGGCTAGATCCATTAAAATTTGCCTTTCCTAAAGGGACAAATTAAAAAAATATATATACACGTAATTTAAATCAAAGGAAAATTAGTGTGACTTCTGTTGTTGCAGATTAGATGACAAGTAACATAGGTTACGAATCATATAATAGAACTAGCGACCCGCCCCGCTTCGCACGGGTGCAATGCTAACACTAAAACCTTCCTCTTGAATCACTCTATCTATTAAAAAACCGCATCAAAATCCGTTGCGTAGTTTTAAAGATTTAAATATACAAAGGGACATAGGGATATAGGGACAGAGAAAGCGACTTTGTTTTAAACTATGTAGTGATATGACATACATAACAAAACGGACTTCGTGAAATAGAATCTGCACCTACTTTACACTTTTTTTTGTAAGTGCAATATGAGTTTTTGTGATAAGTGACGTGCCCAAAATATTGTGTAGCGTGCCACTGGTTCGCCATCCGTCCCTGGTATAGGGCATAAGTAGGTAAGTACTGTATCAATATAAAATTTAAACTTTGAGAAGAACATAGCCTATTGACGACTACTTCTTACGGCAGGTGCATTTCTCAGTCAGCTTGTAATCTGATTGCTTTGTAGAGCTCACCTGTTCCTAACAAGTCATTGATCTAATCTAGTGATTAATTAATGCTAAATGAATTTTGAACAATAATAAATAAACTATTCTGATATATGTCTTGCTCTTGTAGTAGTGGTGTGTAATAATTTAAAACGTTAAATTTAATTAATTATAATTATTGTGATAGCAATAATTATGAGAGTACATAGTTTTTCTGAAGTTCAAACAATCCAGATATTTAGTCAAACTCTTAAAAATATTTATAGCTACAGAATTATTTTTATATAGCTACACAGTAATATTTAAGTAGACCAATAATTATTAAAAATATCATAGATAACTTCTAGAACTTCACATGTAATTCTGAAACTTATTTCACTGATAAAAGCTACAGTATTCTTATTTCTTCTACATTCTTATTCACATGGATTTGTTAATAAAGCTGACTAAATAAAATTTGTGTAAAATAATTAAAATACAGAGTCAAGATAGTACGAAGCAAATTGATCAATAGATCTTCTATAAATGTGTCTCTATGATAAATAGCTTCAACCTTGGTAAAGAAAAAAACAAACTAATCCGTGCGACGAATTCCATTACATCTATTGATCTCATTCATCGATCCTCATACAAAAGGTTTGTAACTGACAAACGTCGTAAAACCAACATACATTTTTTGTATTTTCAGCTCTATATCTAAAACGATAACGTTAAAGTTTATGTGTCCGTCGGTCAACACGTGCAATATGTTATGAAAGGTTAGCGGATATTGCTTATTAATGTTATGGCTGAATCCGACTATTGGCAATAGAGATGATTGAGCTCAGCACAGACAATAAATGAACACTGGTTTATTCACTTGTTGAGATACAGGGTCACATAAACCATTGGAATCACGTGATAGGGTATTAATTTTAACTTTTAATGCTGAATTTATAAAAAAAAACCGGCCAAGTGCGAGTCGGACTCGCGCACCGAGGGTTCCGTACAACCTTGCAAATTTATGGTTTTCGTAATTTTTCCTTTATCTATGCTATAAGACGTTGCTTCGTACCAAATTTCAAGATTCTGAGTTCACGGGAAGCACCCTGTAGGTTTTGATTCCCTTGCAAGTGTCGAAAATTTGCGGCATAAACGGCTGTATCTTTTGATTGCGTTGGCTTAGAAGTTTGATTTTTTCACAGCTTCAAGGGACAGTAGACCTGAGTAATTGATATAAATTTCAGCTTCATACCTCCACGCGTTCCTGAGAAAAAGGGTCTTGACAGACGGACGGACGGACGGACAGACGGACAACAAAGTGATCCTATAAGGGTTCCGTTTTTGCCTTTTGAGGTACGGAACCCTAAAAATACTTATAAACTTACTAAACTATCGCTTCAAAGCGGTAAGATGGCTTATTGTTATTTTTCTTTAAATCTTTGGGTGACTTATTGCATATTTTTATTAGTTAGTAAGTAAAAATATGCAATAAGTGGCACAATGATTAAAAGAAAAGTACAATAGACGATCTTATCGCTCTAAGCTTCCAGACAACCGTAGGATGTGTGTTACTAAGATAAACATTTACAAATAACTTGACGGGCCTGTTGGCTCAGTTGGTGGTGACCCTGCCTTCTGAGTCGGAGGTCGCGGGTTCGATCCCCGCTCGGGGCCAACATTTGTGTGCATGAACATGTATGTTGGCTTCGTGTCTGGTCGTTTAATATTTATTTAAGTATGTTTATCAGTTGTTTAGTACGGGCCTTGCCTGATTTGGGACTAAATAACCGTGTGTGAATTGTGTCCCACAATTTATTTATTTATAAAGAGTTGTTACTTACTAAACTTTACTTTTTATAAAATAAATTAATTCATTGATGCAAGAACAAAATTTTTTACCTTCAATATAGGTAGGTACTTATAGATAATTCGGATTCGGATTTCATATGTCAAAGTAAACACACTTTCAATAAGTTCACTTTTAAGCCCCTACATTGAATAAAACCTTTTTAATTAAATTAGCTTTTTCAGTGATTCTATTAAATATTTACGTTACCATAGCAACATAAACAAGCGTCAACCAATAGTTACTCAAACCGCCAGTTTACATTGTGTACTTTCAACTATTGACCCTAATTAAAGCGATGGTCCGTGACAGGATACAACAGTAATCCGGGTTTATCCCAATAAAACACCTCTTGACCGGGTCCACTACATCTTTACCCTGCTGCCAAAACCAGAACAAATTGAACTCTAAGCTCCGACACAATTTTATAATCACTCTTAAAGAACAAAATAAATAATTTGCAATATAGTTATATATATAATACAAGCGGTTACTAGTAGTTCCCGTGGGAATACTGAAATAAAATATAGCCTATGTTACTCAGGGATCTTCTAGCTTTCCGTTGATGAAAGAATTTTTAAAATCGGTATAGTAGTTTTTGAGTTTAGTCGTAACAAACATAAAAATACAAATCATTCTTCTTTATAATATTTCAATGTTTTATTAATAAGAATATGTGAGAATATAATCGATTAATTAATTCTAATGTAGGTAAATAATATTAGTATAGAAAATACTATGTGTCTTCATAAAAAAGATATTTTGTAAGATAAAAATATTTGCAAAATTCAGTAGTTTTTGTGAAATTTGAAAATAATGGGAGACCAACTTGTATTGGTTAATATTCTGGATCAAAGTGGTTCGAGGCGGCTTAACCCGACTTTTCTCGCCAGAGCCCTCTACTCTATTATTTAAAGTGACATTTCGCCTTTAACCCCTATTGATTTACATGGTGGTTTCAGGACTTGAAAGAGTTACTGCAAGGAACAGGAGGTGTCTATAGTATTTTATAAAAAACGACTCTTCAGGATCCTTTGTAATTAGGTCATCTTACGCTTTAAATAGAAAAAAAAACTTAAAAAATTATTTGTTATTGTTAACGCTCGCTGTCCTTTTTTTATTAGTAATTTTGTATTTGCCTGTTATAGGATTGTACTTAAGGCTTTGTATTCTGTAATATTATATATTTTTGATGAGTATTATTCTCTTAGTAAGTCTAGTAGTCTGTTGTTAAAAAAAATTTTAGGTTCGAGCAAACATCATTTTAAATTTTTATTCTAGCATAATTTATTATCATATAATTAGTCTGTAAGTCTTCCCAAAAATAATAAAATGAAATAGTATATTTTTTTACGTAACCTATTGCATGGTCATCAAATGACGAAAAGACAAATTTTGTCGTAAACAAAAATAACTTGTGCTATTATTTCGTTAGAATAAATCAACTATAAATCCAAATGTATTCAAATGATTTAGACCCTCATTGCCCTGCCCTCCCTGAGGGCAAAGATCGGAGGGCGGACGTCCGGTCAAGTCGCCCTCAAACCGATACTATGAAGTATTTATTGAGTTGCGGCTGACCAAAAGTATTTTATTGTTGAGTTACACCCTTTTGCCACAGCGCCCTTTGTCTCGGTTCTTCACTGTAGGGATTTGTGTCTTATTGAGTTTGAATTAAAGTTTATTTTATGATGTAAAATAATAAGGTGCCATGTTTATATTATTAAATGGACTTAGTTTCATTGTGAGTGAGGTGAGATGATCTGAATTGTTCAATTAGTTTTCGATATCTAGTTAATATTTTAGTGTCTAGGTATACCTGAATATGGTATTTGTCTGCCTATTCAAATGATTAACTTTTTGTGATCTGTCAAAACGATAATAAACTTAAGAAAATGTAGGTACTGAATACTGAGTTGTGACTTGTGACGTCTTCATTTTTAGTACTCAATTGCATCACTTTATTTTTTATTTTTTTTTATTTTGTTATAACTGTGAAATGAAAATAGAAATGCATTTTAGAGGTGTTTTGGGATAATATTTTTAATTAATGATTAGTCGCAATTTAATTTCGGTACACTCCCAATTGTAAGTGATTGAAATGCAATATGTGATTGTAGTACTTCTTTCAATCACACAATATTTGTACAATGGTTTATTATTTGACTAAGCTATGATCAAAATCATCATAACTTCCTGTCCAATTTCATCAAGATCATCATTATCAGTGTAAACGTAATACAGACCGACCGATTCTTGCCTAAAACATTTTAGATACAGTAGAATTTTACATTTCGAAAGTTTTATGCGATTAAAAAGTTATTTTTACTTTTTTCAGTTACCTATTTTTAACCTAGGTCAGGAATATCGAGTGACTCGCTAATGGGCCGTAATCGAAGAGTTAGAAAACAACAGGTGCCAGGAATCAAACCCGCGACTGACAGTTACGGGGCACATCTGTCGCTATCGGCTCGTGGTTATTTCTGTTGGTTGATTTACATATATTTCGCGCAATTAGATATTGATATTGAACGTTAGTGGTGCAGGGAAACTTGTACAATCCATTATAATAAATATCGGCTTTGTCCATTGATTTATTTTTATTTATGGACTTAGATAATGAGTAAGAAATAACAGTGTAATAATTTGTAAGGCACATGATCATTTTACTCCCAAAAGGTTATTTTGCTTTTCTTGTGAATCTGACATTTGTCACTTTGTAGTAGGTTCTATACTATACTAGCATTGTAAGTCGTTAGCTACATGGGTTAGCATTATTTTAGAAGTCAATTAGATTAGTAAACTTCAAAAAAGTTTTGCTAAATCAATATTTTGTTTTAAAATCGCTATACCTTGAGCTATATATAGCTAAATCTATAGCATCCTGTAGCTCGTTAGAGAAGGTAGTTTAAGCGACACCCTAGCGGTGATAGTTACCGTTTAGTTAGCCATTGACTGCCAATCGGACAATTTGCGGTCCGGCTAGGGTAGTGGGTTCGAATACCGACTTGGGAGAGCCACGGCTGTTTACTTAATTGCTAGTTAGTGCTCGTACTAAAACTTGCAGTGATCAGAACACGTTCATCCCATTAAATATTGAATATGAGGGTTTTGCAGTCTATTTTATAGACAGCAGAATAGTTTATTCAAAATTGGAACTTCCAAATCATTTCGCAGCGACGGCATTGTTGAGAAACCAATAAAAAATATTAAAATGTAAAATATGAGCACTTTACAAGGAATCAATGGGGCGAGGGTTCGAATAGACGTATCTTTGTCGGCGGATCTCATCCGATTTCCGAACGGGCACCGATAGCGGATGCAGCGCCCCTCCGGATGTGCGTTGAGCGGGAAAATAGGCGGAAGTTTCGCGCCAGAGGAAAAAATCCGCGAAAAGAATCCCTCAGACAAATTTGCATTCAAAAAGGGCACTTTTGTGTGTTTTGCTCACCGATCGGTTGTAAATTTGTCAGATTGTCAATTCACCGCAAACGCTCCTTTCGTCACTTTTGTTATGTTAATATTTGTTTTCTTAACATTATTCTTCTTTTTTGGACTTACCGCGTTTTTGTAAGCGTGAAATTGGTTTAAACTTTTTATTTTTAAATTCGGAAGGCGATACTTTTTTCCGAGTGGCATTTGAAATTGGATTCGAAATCAGGGGCGCGCGTAATTAGACAGGTGATTCGCTAATTCGAAAAAGGAATTCGTCTTAATTCCGCGGCGGGCCTATCGGCTCGCTTGGAGGGAGCAGTGTGGGAACGTCACGTAGCGATCGGTATCCGAACAAAAAGCGGCCAGTATGTCTGATTGCGGATGTTTAAAAATCTGCCTTTTAATATCGCCGATGTCCAATTTGATTGACGTTTAATTTTCAACTCTTTATCTTTTGTAAAAGGATTTATTTTTGCTAATAATCCCAGAAGGATAAGACAAATGTTTTATAGCGATAAAACATATATTTGACGTCATTCTGAGTAAACGACAAAGATTTAGCATTTCGCAGTAGTTACGTACTCTTCACACTAAGAGTGGTCCTTGGGCGAATTAAAACTGGTTCCAGTAGTTTTTGTTTAGATACTAAAGCTGGCTGATAACTGTTAAAATAAAGTGCATTACGTATTATTACGTGCATTTTTTTTTATAAAAGTCGGACAACTGATTATGATTCGTTCGAGACAGCGATCGATCAAGCAGCCCCACTTCCCTTGCGCGCGCGGCGAGGTCAGGGCCGACCGCGTCCGTTGCGCTCACGCTAGCTGCCTTAAGGCCCCCATACACGGCGAAAAGTGCTTGACAAGCGTAGAAATGCTTAAACTTGACAAGCAATTTTGATTTTTGATCATTTACTTATGTGGTTTACAAGCTATATACCTGCTTGGTAGTTTAATGCAACATTGTAATTTTAAAATATTCGGCTATCCTTGTCAAGTTCGTTTGCCCGTTTGACAAGCATTGCCCGGAATCATCATAGAATGCGTACCTCAAAGAGGTTCGAATAATAAATTTTTCTTTCCCTGCCTGTATGACGTTGCATCAAGCAACATCGATCGTACTTGTCAAGCCCGTAAATGTTTGTCAAGTAGTTTGATCGTTGAGGGGGGTTATAAACAGTTGTAACTTTAAATCGCACCGGATGGCATCGGCTAATAGAGGTTAGAATTAAAAGCAAATGTGTAATTGGCAGAAAAAACAACGTTCAATACGATTGAAAATCGAATTCGAGCTTCGGAATTCAAACGACATGTCCCCGAGCGCTCGGCGGCGAGTTCAAAGCGGACGAAGCGCAATTTTGACAATTAAAACGCTGCGCATCGCGCACATTGTCTTCTCAAGACCGCGTGTCCTTGGCAGGAATTTCAAATACAGAACGTTTTCTCTTTTTAAAATTCGAAACCGGTTTGATTTGTGCCCACTCGACGTTTTTTATGTTCCCTTGTTTATGTTGCGTTTAATTTTTAATTTCGTCGCTGTGCACTCCGAAGTCCACTGTAAAATTTTATTGCCGTGTTTTCATCAATTTTTATCCAAAAAATGTCTTACCGTTTAGTTTAAAACTATCATAAAATTAGAACTATCGGTCGTAATATCGAATTTTAATGTTTAAATTTTAGTTCGATACGTGCCAAGTAGGAATGGGCCCCGTATAAGTCACGGTTTTATTGCTCGTAAAATTTTAGGACCACATCGGTAGGTGACTCTATTTTGTTAAACGATCGATTTTAAGAACCTCGTATTGGAGTTGATATGGGTTTACGACATAAAAAAGATTCTAATTAAAAGATATAATCTCGAAAAGAACTATCCGCTTAAATCGGCGACTGACACGATACTATATCAAAATCCTAGACGCCTTTAAAACTTTATAGCCTAATTAAAATAAAAGAGTAACGTTGACGGCCGCGTTCTAAAAAATACTATTGCATTATAATCCTACTCTAAGCCAGTAGTTAGAAAACCAGAATTCAATACATTACGCTTTACATATACAATCTGGAAAACAGGCGCGAAATCAGACGCAATGTAATGAAACATGGTTGCTGTTGCCAACGAATGTCAATCCGGTGTAAGTCGGCTGGTTAAATCGAGTTCAATTGACTAACGATTGATTATTCAATCAAAACAGATTGATCGGTATTATCTGATAATAGGCGAACAATTGGAGCTCCGGCGATTGCAAGTGGTCGGGATCACGGCGCTTGCGCATGGTCGTTGCTGATCTGAGATTTGAGAGAAAGGACAAAACCGGGAGAAAACACAAGTAAGGAAATAATTTCGACACGACTAGGATTCTACATGCGCAAGACAAAGGCAACACGATCAAACGAATTACACAAATTTACGTAAAACTTTGACTTTTTTAAAATACTATATATATTTGAAGTTTACTTTTTTGCGTTTAAAAAACAACAGAACAAATCTACCAGTGCGAGTAGTTTCAGTCTCTGTGAAAATTTAAACCCTTCTTTTTAAATATCATGATATTAACATCATAAGTTTCTACTCTACAAATTGCGAAATGATCCCATTTAAAGTGGATGGTATTCCTGGTCAGAATCATAAAGAATACACTAGGTATTACGCAGAGTTTATCATAGACAACGCAAAAATAGATTTACTATCTGTTCATCTCAAGAGATTATCTAAAAACAATTAGGTTATGTTCTAAAAATAATCAGTGAAGCAAGCTTCGACGAACATTTTTGCACGCGCAAATCTCTTAAGAAGGGTCGCCGAGGGAAACAAAGAGGTCTCACTTAACTCTGAGACATCGAACGTGATCTGTGTTCGAAAAAATACCTTTAAGTACCTCCTTACCTGTGTTAGGGACCCTTCGAGAGGGGATCGGAAACTCTTTTGAACTTGTAAACATCGGGTAAAGATGTCAGGGCGTCTTGTGGTTGGGATCGCCCCTGTTTTTCTTTTCCGTGATTTCTTTAAGCAATTTGTTTCAGGCAAGTGGGGCGTTGTAACAGTTATAAGACACTTTCTTAATTAGCAATTATTCAAATAGTTTTTCGGAGGTGTAAAAAAGTTAATATAGAATTAATTGTTTCGAAATCCAGCTGTGTAATTTGCCAGTAAATGTCAAATTAAAAAGCTTTTAATTTGATAATTTCATCACATTTGAAAGTTTTGGTGAGCTTTTTCCCGACATTTTTCCGGACCCGAGCCATAATCAGTGCTGTTTAATGGCTTAAATTAAACTTACAACCAACGCAGTCTCAAAGACGAGTTACAACCATGTACTTATTTATAAACACACACTGATCAGTCCCCCCAGAAAAGCGATATCGAAGCAAATGATTTTATAGATTGACAAGACGTATAGGTATGACATAAGCACTTGCCAACAAGCGCTAACGTTAACGAGTGCTTATGTCAATCCCATACATGTCAATCTATAAAATCATTCACTTTAGTTAGCACTTGCATCTTGGCTAGGGGAGGAGGAAAGTAACAAGTATAAAAAAAATCAACCGATATTTTTTCCAAAATTTTAAAAATCTCAAAGAAGATGTTGCTGAAGATAATTCTGTATCTATGACTTCTTTGTTTTCATTCCAAAATTGAAACCCCAGCGTAATATCTATAATTATATTTTAAACCAAATGTGTATCAGAAATCAGAATACACAGGGCCAGCAAGAAAACGTCAAAATAGAAAAATCCAAAAAGTTTTTTCCAAACACCGAGGCGCATGATAAAGTGCTAAAATCTAAACATGTTCTCTTTATGGAGGGAGGAAACGTTCGCTTCGATATTGACAAGTTGTGACGTGGCGTCAATGCTAATAAATTTTACAATGCTCGCTTCCACCCTTTTGTTCACAGGGTGATGTCATATCTACCTTAAGATGATTTTGTTGATCATCTATTCGAATCTATCTATACCTATCTATAATAATATTATAATGAGACAGACAAAGAGGGTAGGCAGAGACGATGAATCGCCACTTTGGTCGATCTCTGCATAGGTACTTCTTTAGCTTCCTTCACATCCATAAGCTTTTTCATTTCTATCAGTAAAAGAATTTTCAGAATTGGATCAATAGTTCCAGAAATCACCTTCTACAAACATATAAACTAATTTGCTTCTTTATAATAGTAGTGTTAAAAACATGCATGAGAATAAATATATTATCAGACGAAAATATTCTAAGACATAAATCAAAACACCCTGTTGAGGGTGGATCACACACTGAGTCAATAAAAAGTGTCGGTTTCCCTTCCGAACTATTATACCATTCTTTTGATGTTTTTACAATCCCGCCGAGAGTGGCTAAATTGAGTGAGCCCGAGTTCCAAATCGAATGTGATTCTGCTTTACTCTCCCACGAGTCGATGCAATACAACGTCAGTCGTATAAGAAGATGGCAGAGTAAGAAGTAATGCTGTTGCCAAGGAATGCAAAAATAAAAACTACTTAGCAAAACCACGTATGAAGATCATATTCTCAAAAGAGATCAATGAACACCTCAGTTTAATACTAGACATTAAAACTGGTAAGAGAAAAAAGCAGTCAATTGCGTGCAAAACGAGACGACGAAGAAATTGATACAAATTACCTTTGCAATCATTGAGGCGTTAAAAATAAATTGAAAAAATAAAAACATAGACAATACAGCACACGTCTCTCCCCGGAGACAAAGGCAATGGAAACAAATTAATAATTAATTTTCACGCGGCAAGCACACGCCGAAGTTGGGGGCATTTGTTCGATCTCGTTTTGTTCTAAATTCAAAATTCATCCGGGGAGTTCTAAAGTTAAAAAAATGTCTGTCCTGTTTTTACTTTTCTTTTCTTTTCCTGACAGTATCTATTGATTATCGCCTATTCTGTTTCGTTCGGAAATTTTTAATTTAGTAAAGGGATATGGGTACTCACTCTATCAACTTGCTTCTATGTAGTTTAATTTACCTGTAATAAAAAGTATCGTTAATATTATTTAGTTTTCAAAGTATCTTAAGCTCAGTCTAATGTCAGGCAGGTGATCACCGGCTACCGATCAGTCATACATTATACCAAGATGTTATCTTCAATTAAATTATTATTAGTCATATTTAAAGGATTACCGTCTTATAGATTCAGAACCAACAATGCGGGCTTAGCCATAAAATTAAAAGTTAATACCACTGACATTAATTTTACTTTATGGTATTTGATATATTTTTATAACTTACATAAAGTTTCAATTGAAGAGAAATTGTCTATTGATCCTGAAACTTATGCGTAATCGTGAATTCCAACAAAAACTGGTGAGCTTTAACTTAACGAAATAGGGATTAAAATAGAATGGAATCTTCGTATGATGGACGGTGCCAGGATATAGGTATTTAGTTGTAATTAAGCGATAATTCGGACCATTTAACTCTAATAAATGCAGCCGGACCTACCTGTGTGGTGCACAATAATTATCAACAATAATCATCCACAAAACCGACTGCGGTCCTTATGAACCGATGACATTAAATAAAAAGATTTTATTCGTCTATAAATAACAATAAAAACAACATAAAATAGTTTACTTGACCGTGATCAATACCAACCTTTTTATTGCTATTTTACGACCCGGTGATGGGAAGCCGAAGATGCCTAATTTGACTTCATTAAGTGCTCGGAAAACAATAAAATTATATTTTATTGGGTTTCGTTTAAAACTCTTCAGCGCTGGAGCGGGAATTGCATTCATTTTACCGAGATCATTTTAAAACATTTTTTTTTTCAACTACATTCTGTATTTGTTCGGAAAAAGAAAACTAAATGCGTAACATGTCAATACAGCAGAATCTTGTACAGAAAAAAATACCCCTTTGAGAATTGAATTTCGAATCGATCCTTTCACACTTTGAACAAACGGCCGCGACGGTTGATTTCCGTTCTTAATTCAAATAGAAGCGTCTTTATATTTTTTCTCAATCAAACATTTGAATAAAAACCATTAAAGTGCGGGTCTCAATCGGTAATTCAAGATTTGATGACATTGAATGAGATTCGAATTTCGATTATAGGTTCATTTGATAAGTGACTTTGTTAAAAGAAAATAATACTGCTTATTTTATCGATCCTCGATTCAATGAGCTAATCAAAACTTTGTTATGATTGAACCGATTTAAAATTAGATTTTAAGAAATTGTATGTCATATTATTGGATGACTTCAATCAACGTCCTAATTATTTTAAATATCTTTATCTTACCCCAATCACGAAACAGGTAGTCAGAAACTTGACACTCGTTTATATAATAATGGCAATAATATTGGGAACTTTAATCGATACTTGGAATCGATATGGACTCATAGCGGACGAAGCGGGCAGCAGTAAAGCTAAATATAAGACTGTCCGATCAGTCGAGTGACATTCATTAGATTAGGAAAATAAAATCTATATGAACTCATAAAGTGCTCATAAACACGAAGGAGGTAATAAAAAACAGTCGAATGTCGGCACTCAGCTGTCGCGCGCTATTTCAGAACGTACAACATTTAAAAATCGAACTCCATCGAACCACGAGGGGGATATTGCTACGATTTTAATTTTAGAACGATTCGTTTCTTTTTCCTTTCTTGTTCGATGTCATTATTTTTTTGTTAAATACCGTTGCTAACCATAGAGTCTCAATATAAAGCTATGATTTTTCCAGCCATTATGTTCGATACTTTAAATATAAAGAAAAAATGTTATGTATTTTGCAAACTTTTTGGATGTTAAAAAAACATTCATAATTACTCTAAAGACGTGTGCCAAGTAGGTGAGTCTCAATGAAACAACAATGCGGTTATTTTTGTTTATTTTTTACGCAGACATGATTAATCTTTCCGAAAATTGAGATGACAAGGATATGCAATAGGTAGGTATTTTTTAAAATGTTGTTACAAAATATAACAATAATCTATTTCAGTATCCATAGTATACCTATTTATACCGGGCACCGTCTACAGATTTTGCAACACGAAAAGACTGTTTTTCGGTTGATTGGTATAAATGACCGAAATTTATTATGTTTGTTCGGATTCTCGGAGTTGTAGTGTTATTTCGATCATCGATTCTTTTGGTCGCAGTTAACTGGACTTTTTATTGAATTTTTTTCAGAGCAAAGAAGTTTTTTTGGGGGTGTTAGCACATTTTGTGCTTTATGCCCAGTGTAGCAAAGTACTTATTTTGTGTGCACCTGTTTTATTTTATTTTTTACAGATATCCTATAATTGAGCTATCTCTGTTCTCGATCCACATAAAAGGAACCACTTAATTATAATACGTTATTTAGGGTTCCTCATATGGAGAAACATGTCTTAAATCATTGAATGGCCGTTTTATATTAGATATTTTCTACGTTTATTTTAATGCGTATTACACATTGATAATAAACTAAAGGTGCGTATTTATAAACTAATATTTTGTAACTGACAGCTTCAGCTCGCAAGGGCCAGTATTGTCCTGTCCGGATTTACAACAACGCCCGGACTCTGAACCGATTACAGAAATGTCACTGATACAAATCCGTGGCAGCTCAGATGTGTCAAATTCATCGACTTCAGCATTAAAATGTCACGACGAAAGGAAATACCGAAGATAAATATCAACGAATCGGCTTCAGCTAACAGGAATCGAATAATTTAACAAAAAATAACACATCTAAAAGCACCAATAAATTCATATTTCCAATCTCGTTTCGTAACGAAAATCATTAAATGACAAACATCGTAAAGTGGAGGCGAAATAGAACGCATTCTCCCGGATTTAAATTTAAAACTGAACGAGCGACATATTTTTAAAAGTTCGAACGACGACACTTAAAACTAATCGCTGTTTTCGATTCTAGAGCGTCTTTTGAAAGAGTTCGAATGTGCGTTCTAAATTTGAAATGTTTTCGATTTACGAACGGCTGCCGGTGCTTGTCAATGACGAAGGAATTATGACAAGCATTATAATCTTTCTTTTATTTATTGACAGTAATTAAAAGTGTTTTCATACTGGCCGGCAAGAAAAACGTAACCAGTGCTAAATCTTTTTCTTGTATATAATACTAAGTAAAGTATTATGAAGTCGTTTGTACAGTCGTGTACGAGTAGCCTGTAAAGCTCGGCAAGCGTGCGAGCAATTTCAACCGCGATGCGTATCGCGGCGAACAATGGGCGATTTTACTTGCGCCTCTCACAGTAGCGTCAGCAAAAACGTCCGCGAACACGCTTTTTTTGCACGAGACCGATCTGGTGCTAAATACCACAGATTATGTGTTACCGTAATCCGCTTTTTATTTCAGTTCTAAAGTGTTTATTGAAACGCAATAGTCATTAACACTGAGCCAAGTGTAAAGTGGTTGCCAATACAAATAGAAAATTATCATTATAATACCAAAATACCTATAGAATCTCATTATACTTCGACACAAACAATTCTTGAGCCTATACTGACAACTACAATGTTTCAGAAGTAACTTTTGCTGACCATAGGAGCATTTCGCAGTTCGATTGCGATCAGTCAAACAACATGCTGAATGACATTTTCGCTGTACAATTGCTACCAGCTTTCATAACACGCAAACAATATAAATCTCCAACCTCTAAACCCTGCATAGCTGTCACAAGGCTTAAATTTGAAATGTAAGAATTCAGTTTCTCATAAATAAATTGGTATCTTTTGCACAATGATTTTGAGATCGCTCTCTCTCACAACTCCGGAAACTCGTGTATGTTCCTTTGATTTGAACTTTGTCTTAGTGTTTGGAAATGCGCTTCGTGTTACAACTGAATATTCCTTTTCTGTAATGTAAGCACATATATGAACCTACACTGTGTGTATAATTTTATAATACCTAACTATGTATATATATATACTGAAAGTTATACGTATATTATCTAAATAAACATATTACAGTATATTATTCTGTCTATATTATATCATACTCTATAAGGATTTTTTAATCATTTTAGGTATCAAAATAAACAGCTCAGTAACAAAAGACCGAACTGAGCAAAGAAAAATATTTCAGGCCAAAAAAGTTGCATTAGATAAATATAGCTATGTCACATTCAAAGCATGTGCACACACAAGTAAACAAATAAGATGCATTTTACATAAAAGTTGACGATTATTTATTTCGGGCAAAGACGTTCCGATTGACCTTTTAAGCTACAGCAACATCACTTTAGTGTCGCTTACCATAATGCGATCGTAAATCTTCTGTGTACAGATGCCATTTATAACTGTTCCGATGCAAGCGCTATCGATCGGTAATTAATCGATTATTTCCAACAGAATAAGGACGCATGTTTGTTTTGAATTCCAAATTCGAAATGTTTTTAAAGAATTATACTTTTTGTTATAAGTAATTTTTTTTTCTTTTTTCAAAATTAATGTTAGTTCTCTGTCGTGGCATTTTTAAATTACAAAATACAGAGTATAAAAGAAGCTAGGTGCAACTAGTTCAAGGCCGTTCAGTACAATATGTCATTACGGTGCTCAATAGGCGGTGTTCATTAGCAACTATACATACCTACTCTACTTACCTACCTTTGGCTTTGACATTCGTTCACACCACATCATTTGAGCCATGTTTGTGTCAAAACGAGATTTTTAAAATACATACTTCGGTTGTATGTACTGTGCATTTAGTTCTTTATATTATTACTAGCGACCCGCCCCAGCTTCGCACGGGAGCAATGCTAACACTAAAACCTTCCTGTTGAATCACTCTATCTATTAAAAAATGACAGACAATGAATGAATGAAAAGACATAGGGATATAGGGACAGAGAAAGCGACTTTGTTTTACATCTACTATGTAGTGATGATATAGGTTAAAAAAAATATCAAATTGCCGGAAACATCTGAACAGTGCTTTTAATTAAAATTTCTTTTATTTAGCGATTAATCCGAAAACTATTATTTATTTCTAAAGTTGACTTATTGATCAAAATAAAGTATGTAAAAGTATGTTGTTATGTTGTGTTGTATGTTTAGTTTAATGGTTGATAAAGAAGCCAAAACTTTACGGTAACTAAATAGGTAGGCACCGATATATTAATATTCTTAATAATGTCTGTAAGTACATATTTACTAAGAAAAACATCTTAGTAAAATATATAGAGTTATTTTTTTTCTTCCAAAATGGGATCATATTATGTCAGTAGGTACAGTTAAGAGCACATGAAGCTTTAGGTACACATGAAGTGCGAGTCTGACCTCTAAGGAGATTGTAATAAGAACGTTACAAAGTCTAATGTATCAAGCTCCACGTTCTCTTGACTGTACACTGAAAGCTGCTGGTTAATAACGTTGAGTCACCAAACAAATAAACCGAAACAGAATTCCACTCGCGTCTAAAGTTACTCTAATAACAGCTATACAGTCCGACCTTTGAAGCAAAGAGAAAGAAACAATAATTCGATACCGACGTCTCGATCAATCATCATTACGATGTATCGATATATCGCGTGTCGCCAACTCTATTTCTGTTACCAGACGGTTATTTGATAGATGGTACTATTGTATTGGCAAATTTACAATTCGGTGACTATTATAAAACTTTAGGTACGAGTTATTGCTCTAGTAAGTGATAGCAGTGATAGCCCGGACGGTTAAAGAGCCGGCCGAAAATCAGTGAGGCTCGGGTTCGAATCCCGGCATGTACCAATGAGTTTTTCAAAAACTTACGTACATATTTATCACTAGCTCGACGGTGAAGGAAAACATGGTGAGGAAACCCGCAGGTCTCAGAATTAATTCTGAGACATGTGTAAACAGACCCGGTCCGGCGATGGGCTCACAACCTATCACGTTTAGGGGTCCAATATATCTCGTGAAATGTGGGTATATCCAGTAATGGAATACCTCTGCCTACCCCCTCGGGGATAAAAGGCGTGAGATTATATTATTATTTTATATTATTATTAAGTATTTCAGTTTACTGGTATTTGCGAATCTATTTCTTATCTATTCGCATAAAGGTATTACGGTTGTAAAATAGTTTAAAGAAATGTACTGTTATTGTAAAAACAATGCACTGTTTTAGTTTTTAAGATCTTGCGGCTATGCAAATACAAATAAATAAAAAAAGTACAGTCACGAGCACGTGCAGCTTGACACATGAGACTTTGTCACGTTTTTATTACTACATCATCTTAGGTCAGACTCGCACTGCAAATGTAAAGGTTCTTGTGCTCTTGACTGTTAAATAAAATTTAACAGTGCTTTGTTAATTTCTGCTACTAGAAGAACATTTTGGTATGATTTTAGCATTTTTGTGTATGGTATTGATTTTCAGAAGAAGGGTACCCAATTAGTAAATTATAGTTTTCCGTAAATTATTTGTGGCTATTGCGCATTTTATCTGTTTTTACAGTTTTTAAAAATACTACTATCTACGTAGGTATAGTTTTTTTTGAGCGCCTTTAATTACAAAAATCAGTACAATAGGATATTAAGACATTAAATCATTCACAAAAACGTACCAAACAAATCCATTGAGGAATAAATGTTTATAAACATCACGGATGCATTAACCAAATGCAGCAGGCGGGCACGCGAGCGAATAGAATATTAGCCGGAACCACTTCGAACGGGTTTGAACCGGTTAAGATTATGGTAATGAGACTCCCGGGGTACCCTGCTCACTAACTATGCAGGATGATCACCAGTGAAATGGGAGAAATTATAACTTGACTGCATTTTTTGCACACTGTGATGTTTCGATTTACTTACTACTGTTAGATTTACTGCTTGTCAATAGAACGATTAGGTTTTTATGTTAACTAAATTGAATTATTTGAGCATTTCGGCTGCTATTAAAAAATGTCTAACACAGTACATTCTCCTCAGTTACTCATAAATAACAATATAACTAACTTCAAGAAAAATAAATTTATACAATGCCTGCTTGGTTACTGAAAATTCACGCTTTTAGTCTTATCTACAACGAAGTTATAGGGGTAGAAAATGGCGTGAATTGCTTCGAGAAAGGATGGTACGGCCGTGCCGCTTTTTGCTCGACTTGGCGGGGGCACTGCTGTGCCCCAGATAAAATACAAGAGATGAAACCAATAAATTTAACACCTATTATAAATACATAGATTTATTGATAAAATTAGTTGTTGTATATTGAAAAAACTTACTTGTCATCAACATTAAGTCTAGTTGCATGTCAAAATTTAAGTCAAATAGTTCTTGCCATGATCATCAATAGAGCTCTTACTGAAAACCGAGTGACATACCTACGAAATCCAAAATAAAACATACGCATAGATAAAAAAATATTTAAAAATACATTAATATCCTGTCTTTTTACATCTATCTTGGTACCAGAAACGTTCCCACACTGCCAAGCACTTGTACGGCTGTGCACAAAGCTTCATCACTGTATAGCGTACACTGGTACACACCGATAAAAGAAAAGTTACATCTGTTGTATTAACGTATGAGGTATGTTGTACACGTCTCGAGGCACTCGCCTATACCTAATAACCATCAATGATCGGGCCGATTGTGAAAAATATCATTAAAAAACCATCAGCGTCGCTGATGATTCGACTGTTCCACAGATCGTGAGGCCGGCCATCAACCACAATCGATTCTGTAATTTTTATTCTTATTTTATTATTAAATTATCGAGATGCGACGTCGTCGTGAGGGCCATTCGCTTAGTCGCGGTTTTGAATATTCGATTGTGAGCTACTGTTGTTGTGTTTTTTTTTTTTGTAAAAAAAATCTTTAAGTATCGGGTTTTTATTGCCTAGGTTTTTATGGAGACTCTATAACTGTATTTGGTAATGATCGAGCTAGAGGATCGATAGGTCACGCCCACGATAGGCGAGGGGAGGGGCGCAAATCGAATTAGGCAGACCGATGCATCGATTATCCCCGAGTCAAATGTATCGGCAAAAAACACGATTAGCCTCGAAAATCATCGACAGCCGAAAAAAGGTAACAACCGACAGTTAATGGCGGTTTTTGTTCGAAATTCGAAGATTTGAATTCGTAATTTCAACCGCAAGGCGTTCGAATCATTTGTCAGTGACAATTTTTTGGTTGCAATCGATTTTTAAATACAGGTTAAGATCTTTTTGCTGTATGCCGCGTTCAAATTCCACGATTTCGGATACGTTAAGTGTTTTTGCGTGCTAATAAGATAATTGCGATGTAAAAACTCTGAGAATACTTACTTACTCATTCGCGTCAGAGAACAAAAGTTAGACTATTTTTAGTCTGCCGCCGTCCTTGTTGGCGTCACAGTCACTGTCCTTCGACCCATTGACACTGGCATGGGAAAGAGCGCGGTTTTTTGCTTTGAACGGGACAAATATTTGTCCCGAAATATCAAGGCTGTGGGAACCGATTGCATTCTTCACTGTAGGGAAATGCGCTCTTTTTACGATTCCGAACCGATAGGATCGGATGAATCGAGTCGATTAATTACGAGCTCGGAGTTCGAATGTTTGCGGTGACGTTCCTCGGTTAACCTTAATTAACGTTCGCCGTTCGAAATTCGATTTTTTAAATCTGTTCTAGAATAGCTAAGCGGAGTTGTTACCTGTGTCTGACGATAAGGACTTTTTAAGTG
This sequence comes from Ethmia dodecea, assembly GCA_963855545.1. Classification (NCBI taxonomy): domain Eukaryota; kingdom Metazoa; phylum Arthropoda; class Insecta; order Lepidoptera; family Depressariidae; genus Ethmia; species Ethmia dodecea. The sequence goes on from OY979453.1 coordinate 1,373,731, forward strand.
TCTTTAGTTCAATTTTTTAGCTTGTGTATCCAAAATAGGAAACTTTTTTTCTATAGTGACGTTCACTTAGACTGTTCGCCTCAGTCCACTCACACCTTCGTAGGTTCTTCGTATGAAGTCATAGAAACTGAAATTATGTTCATAGATTTCTACTTTAAAGCTAGGGTTCAAATCTTGGCTTAGCAATTACTGTGCAACGACGTTACTTACATATCTTTATCACTAGCTCGACGGTGAAGGAAAGCATCGTAAAGAAACCCATGCAGAAGAGCCAGAATTAATTCTGAGGCATGTGAGCAAAGAGATTTAAATATAATAGGGCATAGAGGGGGCATTGGGAATATTTTCATACAAAACTTTGAAGCCTAAGCGTCATGTCCTTGTCATGTCAGTTAGTATGAACGCGAGCTGTCATTCGGTCGAAATTGTACTAGACTTATTCCACTTGGAATAACTTTTGACTTCTCGCTTTGTCCCCTCTATGCCCTATATATTTAAATCTCTTTGCATGTGAGGCACCCCGTTCCGGCGAGAGGCTCACCTCCATTTAGGGGTCCAAAAATATACAGGTGCAAACTAGGTATTTTAGGATTGGAATACTTTTGCTTCAGAAAAGAGGGGGTAATCAGGGATAAAAGGCGTGAGATATATTTTTTTATTTTGTTTCCGTATCCAAAGGGTAAAAACGGGACCCTATTACTAAGACTTCGCTGTCTGTCCGTCGGTCTGTCTGTCACAGGCTGCACCTCATGAACCGTGATAGTTAGACAGTTGAAATTTTCACAGATAATGTAGGTATATATGTTGCCGCTATAACGACAAATACTAAACAATAAAATAAATATTTAAGGGGCTCCTATACAACAAACGATTTTTTTTATTTTTTAGCTGTTTTTATCGATAATGGTACGGAACCCTTCGTGCGCTAGTTCGACTCGCACTCGTCCTGGTTTTAATAATTATTTTGCACCCCTTTCTGTCCTGACACGGACTAAGTGTAAATGAGCTAAGAATATGTTAAGTCGATACTCTCTCTTGTGCTGTTAATACTCCATTCCAATAAACAACCCCAACTAACTAGTTTTCTGTTAAACGAATCGAATCATGTGATTTGAAGCTATCGATTCGTCAGGACTTTATTGCTGGTAATTGTTAGTTTTATTAAGATGCTTCGAGCCTTTTGCGACGGTTAAATACAGTTTTAAAGTGGCTGACTCGCGAGTTGGGTGGCTAACAGCCGGTTTATGAGTATTGAGTTTGATACCCAGATAATTTTAGGATTAACAGAGAAAGAGCAGTGATAGCCTTACGGTTAAAGAGCCTGCTTCACATGATGATGATCAGTGAGGCTCGGGTTCGAATCCTGGCATGTACCAATTATTTTTTTACATATTTATCACTAGCTCGACGGTGAAGGAAAACATCGCGAGGAAACCCGCAGGTACCAGAATTAATTCTGAGGCATGTGTAACAGACTCACCACTATTACGTTTAGGGGTCCACATATCTCGGGGATAAAAGGCGTGAGATTATTATTATTATTATTTACAGTGACTCGTGAATGTAAATTGATATGAACATTTCCATAGAATACTAGTGTGACTTAAAAAACTTAATAAGTTTTGTCTGATACAGGTTTCTGTCTCCAAGAAATGTAATTTATATTTGAAACAGAAAAGACTAATAAATATTATATTATAATAAATTCTGATTAAGTAAGTATATTACAATATCTTCGTCAAAATTAATTTTTGCCATGCATGGTTTACACGAGCAGAAAGTGGTATAAATTTAAAATATCGTGTTAATTAATTAATTAATATAATTCACTCATTACAACTTGATATCTGAGCACATTCGCTGAAACCCTTACTCACCTTTCAAATAATTACATTTAAATTATAGTAATTCTGAGACTAATAAACATCATATTAACAAGTCTCAAGCAAGAATCGAATTTAACGAGTTTCTAGAAACTTCGAAAGCCAGACTATCGACCGACCCAATAATAATAAACTTCATGCTACTGTATTTGTACCTTGAAATTAAAACAAAAGTGCTTCGAATCGATAACTGCAAAACACGGCATATGTAAATTTTAATGTAAATATGCTTAATCATAGTGAAGCATAAGCTTTAAAGGAATACTTTGAACAATAGTATCGGAGACATTCAAATGTGTGGTATCTGTAAAATGCATCGTCTTAAGCATCCAATGTGAATGAATATTTATTTCGTTTCGGAATTGCAAGTTTGCCATTGTTAATATTTGCATCGATTAAGGATAATAGAATATTCTTTTACTTGAAGAACTTTGTTTATATACGTTATTTGTGTTTGTATCTTTTTAGGGTTCCTTACTAAGACTCTTCGTCCGTCTGTCTGTCCGTCTGTTACCAGGCTGTATCTCTTGAACCGTGATAGTTAGGCAGTTGTTTTCACAGATGATGTATTTCTGTTGCCGCTATAACAACAAATACTACTAAAAAACGGAACAAAATAAATATTAAAGGGGGTTTTATAGATAACTTAGCTTTTACCCACCACGGCTCGGCACGGCACGGCGAATTAAAAAAAAACCTTTCTTAGTGGATGCCTACATTGTATAAGCTATCTATGTGCAAAATTTCAAGTCTCTAGACCCAGGTGGTTCAGGCTGTGATATATCAGTAATCAGTCAGTCAGTTTATCATTTTTTATATAGAAAGATAGTACGGAACCCTTCGTACGTAAGTCCGACTCGCACTTGGCCGTTTTTTATATTTTTGTCTAGTTCAAGCTTGTATAAAATAATTAGCGCCGGTAAAAGCTAATAACATTACAATTTGTCGGGAATCATTATAACACAAATCATGCTTAGAGTTGTAGTACGAAATCGAAGCGATTATTCGATAGCAGTAACATTAATTCATAATGACCGTATAGTAATTGACTTTAGTGTCTATTGCTTGACACTGTGACAGTTAAATCAATGTCATAGATCACAGATCATTGTCTATGAAGGCGATAATAATGTAGCTAATACCTGGCTTATGTTTTGCGTGTCTGGGAATTTCTAACTTTTTCTCAGAGTATTATTATTAATGGGAGGTGAGTAAAAATCACATGATGTCTACCTTCTGTTACAAGATTACTTATTGAATTGTGACTACTAAAATTTAATAAACACCCTCAAAAAGTAGTCAATGTCACATGGTTTTTAATTAAGTATTTTATTTAGGCCTTTATATGAACAGAAAAAGAACAGTGTCATTTGGACGGCTTATTTTTTAATATTTCATATAACAAGAAAATGAAAACGCGTTTAACATTCTATAATCTTCAATATTTCTTAGTTCTAGTTAATGAGAACCAAGAAAATTTTATCAAATGTGTCGAAAGCTTTAGGTAGTTCCACGCAATACATTTCGCAACATCCGCTGTTACACAGTATTGATGTTTATAATAAACTGATAGTAAATCTGAAAATTGTACCGTGCATCACACAGTTACACCGTTAAACATCTGATGTGTTAGCAATTGTTTCATGAACAGAGGTGAACTTGTGTGCAGGGGTGTGTGGGTAGTGTTGCAAGAAGAACAATGTGATTTGTCGATTACAGAGATTCAGTGAACTGATATTTACATTATTAAACAATAGAGGGCGATTATTGTTGGTTTGATGAGTAGAAGTGATAAGTGTTAATATTGGTGGGTGACAATAATAGGTGTTAGTGGTTGGTATTAGAGGATAAGACTACAAGGAAATATAAATTTGTTCTTTTATAAACTGAGCAGTGATAGCCTTACGGTTAAAGAACCGGCCGAAAATCAGTGAGGCTCGGGTTTGAATCCTGGCACGTAGCAATGAGTTTTTTAAAACCTTACGTACATATTTATCGCTAGCTCGACGGTGAAGGAAAACATCGTGAGGAAACCCGCAGGTCTCAGAATTAATTCTGAGACATGTGTAAATAGACCCGGTCCGGCGATAGGCTCACCACATGTCACGTTTAGGCGACCAATATAATTATCTCGCGAAAAGTGGGTATATTCAGTAATGGAATACCTCAGCCTACCCCTTCGGGGATTAAATACATAGCAATTGTTTTTGTCAGCAAACCTATTGTGTTAGCTTATCTTTAAAAAAAAAGTAATCGGATTACTTCGTATTGTAGATCTTATTATCTTTTTGATAACTAATGAAGTCTTTTCAAAGCTAGGTTTGCTAAATGTGATTCGATACAAGACTTGAATGACGAAGAAGACATAAACCGACTAATTACCAAAAGTCTGAAATTAATTCTCATACTTCCTCGACATTCACAACCTCGCCTAAAAAGAGCTGCCCTTGAGTTTCTTGCTGGCTCTTCTCGGGGTACTGCATTTGGAACCAGCAACACTTCGGTGGAGATGGGCTGCTGTTTACATTTAGCCAATCTTCATGGACGAGTTTAGAGTGCCTTAATTGTTAATAGACTGTTGACTTTTCTAAGTGTAGGTATTATCTATACCTACAGAAAATAAATTATTTTGACTTTGACTAGCATTGGCTGTCTATATCATATACCTTCATGTGCTAATGCACACCTTTGAGAGTCAAGAAAGATGGCAACAATCAACCACTTAACTGTAACTGCAAATTGATATTGCATACTTGTACCTTAAGTGGCATTTGGCGCATGGAAAATTTCCAACCATCACCTGCATTTAACCCCCTGGTCCCCGATCAGATATTACCATGCGGAACAATAGTTAGTTAAACAATAGATATAATTGTTTCTCGTCTCGATTATGCAATGGTTCGAACGCCCGGGTCGCCTGTTACAGGTTAATTGCGGATACTATGTTGAACTATTAATTGATTTTGGTGTATTGTGTTGTTTTAGTTGAGGGCGTTATTGGTTGGAATCATTATGGGTAGGATTCCTTTGTATAATTAGAACTGTTTAGCTGGGTTATTTATAGGTTCCATTGATTTAAATGGTATCTCTAATCTTTTCTGATTTGTGGCCAGAACAACAATTGTCACATAACATTTCAGTCTCCTATACGTATTAGATGACGTCTTGTTTTTGTTTACAGTGCTATGATTTACAAGATATTATTGACGATTTCTGGATAATTTTGCATTATTACTTTCGTCCTTATATGTTCTATTCAACTGCATCTTGAGCAGAATTATGTTATTTCAATATGGTTGTCAAATAGTTTAGACCCATATACAATACCTGTTGCCAGAACTGCGCTAGTAGATAAATCCTTTCTTTCTTGAAGAGCCAGTCCATTGAGTGCATAGCTTGCACCTCCGCCTCTGGTGCGGCGGGCAGACTAGCCGCGCCCGTCGGGTGCATCCGGACGTCCGCACCAGCGCTAGCCTCGGTGCATACTGACCTCTCACCCTCTCAACCGACACGTGCCATATTCAAACTTGGAAACCCACATTTTGAAAAGTCTCAAGTTTTTTTCTTTATATTTCTTTGTTTACGGCTGCCAGTTTTGAAATGGCAAATCGATTGTTCCTTTACAATTTTCTCGATCGCGTGCCGAAACTTTTCTTTGTCTTCGATGTTTCTTGTGTTACGCCCCTGTTCGACCTGTAACAAAAAAAGAAAGTATTGAAAGGGGAAGTTTTCTATCGATTCTTATTGTGAACGGCAGACAATCGCCACTCGGCATTCGTGTCGAAACTAATTTGGTTATGCAAGGTTTCGATGCTCACTGCGATAGCTCGAAAAAAGAAAATTGACAGGTTCGTGGAAAAGAACAGCGTTTTCAGGGAGGAAAGAAGTAGTTGTGTGTAGTCTGCCAAATGACTAATGCTTCTAGTGATGTATTGGAAAATTTGTTGGCAAAGTTGTAACCAATATTTTTTAAGCACTTGATTATGTTCTGCTGAGGCCAATTATTTACGAGTATATAGATCTTAATATTTATCTATGTTTATTTTGCATAATTGTTTCTATACAAATTTAGTGTAATTATTATGATCCTTATCTGATTGGCATAGGTGCTATTATCCTCTACAGACCACACAATAATTGGCTGTATCGGACTCCAAGCAATCTGGCGTGTTGCCCCCGAACACCTAAAAACTAACGTATCGCCACCTAAAACAAAGAGCCGTAAACCGCGGCTTGTAAATTTTAAGCTACAACTTAAGACATAAGCGGAAAGCGACTTATTTCCTATTTAAAAAATAAGGTAAGGACATTTCCAGTACCTAGCAATATTACACACCTATGTCCCGACGGGGTAATACATGCGGCTCTAAGGTTTTTGTTACTCATTGTTTGTCTTTCCTTCAGTACATCGCCGATCCGCGTGGCTAACATGTGCACCTTGATAAAATTTCATAGACATTTATCTCATGCATTTCTCTCGTACTGCACGAGAAAGAGCGAGACAAATCAGTCGATAAAGAAAAATTTTAACCGGTTGGGACAGTGCCAAGAAGACAGCCCGTATTCCTTATCTGAATAGCTAGTCTGATCCTTTGACAGAGATAACTGCCAGCCTTTTGGTCACAGTCACAGTCTGGACATACTGACAGCTCTTTAATGGAATTGGATAGTTAAAGAGGCCGTTTCTCACCCGTGGGGCTCGGGATCGACTCCTGGCATGTTACCAATGAGTTTTTCAAAAACTTATGTAAGTACATATTTATCAGTACCTCGACGGTAAAGGAAAACATAGTGAGGAAACCCGCAGGTCTCAGAATTAATTCTGAGGCATGTGTAAAAGACCCGGTTCGGGGATGGGCTCACCACTTATCACGTTTAGGGGTCCATGGAATATACTGGTAAAACGTGGGTGTTTCCAGAAATGGAATACCTCTTTCTACTCCCTCAGGCATAGAAGGCATGAGAATATTTATTCATTTATTTTAATGGATAAATATTTTCGTTAGAACATTGATAAAGGAACGCTATAGCCAGTCACAGTATAACCGATGTTTAATTTTCTGGACGTACCTAAGTAGATGGAAATCTCTGCCGCTTGTCCCTTGGCCGTCGCTCAGAAGGCGGGGGTCGCCACCGGTGAATTACTGGCGTGTCAATCAATAAACATGATAAGTGCGGGTGTTCCGTGCGCCGATATGCAAACAGGATTACACGGCCGCACGGAATCGCATCGATTGCGGGTATCGATTCTTTTTCCGAGTCGAAACAAAACCAGCCGCGATTTTTAGGCATCGATTTTACTGGCTGGTTAGATTTTTTAATGGGTTCAGTTCATTTGCGCCTTTTCTATCACAAACTATGCAGAGAATTTTCTATGGGTTCGAGCCAGTCAAATACAAAAAAAAGTATTATTTTACTAAAAAAAACAGAATATTAAAATGTGTTTGTTAAATCAAATCAAAAAGTTTTTATTCAATGTTGAGACTGCGTTAGTCGGTATTGCAATGTTTAAAATAAATCTATAAGTTATCCAATTATAATTTCTTGCCAATAATTAAAGCTATGATATTTTGTCAATAATTATTTGTTAAAAAAATAAAGTAATAAAATACAGGTAGCATTTAAAAAGCAGCTGAAGTATCATGTATCTCCCGTTCCTCAAGTATGACTCATGCACACAAACAAGCTATTCCCACTTGGAATTAGTCACTTTACACAGTTTGATATTAGTTAATATTCATTAGAGGGGGAGGCCAGATGCGATAGATAAGGCTTGGTGAGGCGGGTCACACAAGGCTTATTAACGGATTGATACAATTGCCATTATTAAAAAGATATTCATTTTGTGGTGCTATTCAAATGGTTGAAACAATTCAACTTCATATGAGATAGTAAAGTTAATATATGGTATAAAGGTTATATAGGTGGCGCTGTTGTCTGTGTCAGGGTGGCAGGACAACGATGTCTGCCCGGCCCACTAAAATTGTAATATTTGTAATAGCCTGCGCAGACGACGGACTTTGTCCCCGGAGGACAAAGTCCCCCGAATCGTAAAAAAATATGTCCGTCTCTTTTTGTCCTGTACCGCCCCTCGGTGTCCGCGATTATTCGGGGGACTTTTTGTACGCCATACTTTTAATCCCTCGTGTGCGTTACTCGATACAGTTGTAAGCGTTCTATTTTGGCGGACAAAAAAATACGGGGACAAAAGTGTGTCGTCTGCGCAGGCTATAATATGTACCTATATTGTTTGTGTTTGTGCAGAGAAACAAACTCTGCACTATAAGGTTAAAACTCAAAGAGATTAAAATATAATAGGGCATAGAGGGGACAAAGCGAGGAAAATTTGAAGCCAAAAGTTATTCCAAGAGGAATAAGTCTAGTACAATTTCAACCGAATGACAGCTCGTGTTCATACTAACTGACATGACGCTTGAGCTTCAAACATGCTTCAAAGTTTTGTTGAAAATATTCCCAATGCCCCCTCTATGTCCTATTGTATTTTAATCTCTTTGTTAAAACTAATGTCCACTTGTCTGCCCAGGAGCTCTTACCTGTTAGTAATTATGTAGTTGGTAGTACTTAAACTTACACCTACCTAGTATAACTAATTAGTATTAAGTTTGTAGATGTAATAAAAAAAAATTAAATTAATAATAATGTTAAAAAAAAATCACCTATTTACATAGGTAATCTGCAACTCGTTCGAGAAATTGGTTGTTTGTTGGTTATCATCGTATATACTACTCGTAGATAGGATACATAATTGGATTTTTATTTAAGAAAAAAATGGCGTACAGTAGGTAAACTTAATAGCTTTACTTATGTCAAAGTCTCATCAGTCAGTTTTTCACAGAGCTTAACGCAGGTGAAGTCACGAGCGGTCGTTAGGGTGCCTAGTAAATAATATTTACCCACTCGGTGGTTATGGACCATAAAAAACTACTTATTTAATACGAATCAGTCAAATGTGACAAGCTGATTAGATTCTCCTTACAGTTAAATAAAACGACAAGAATAAAAAAATCGAACGCCGCCGTCCTAATTAAAACACAAAAGGGGGCATTTCAAAAATCGAACGTCTTGGGGTAAACGCCACAGTTAGTTTTGCCGCCGCGTCGCAGTTTTTGTACCCAAACCTTATTGTTATAAGGAAGATTTTAATTGTATTCAGAGTTGTCAATGTGAAATTTTAAGTTTGTAACCGATAGTGATCTACGGAAGCGGTCGCGTGCGGCTCGCCGTTCGCCTACTCTATTAACCGACACGGGGTCTTAACAACTTTATTCATCGACAGACCGAAAATGTCTCAAAATAAAATATAAATCGTTGAAAATTACCTGAGAATTAGAATTGTAAATTTGTCGTGTTCGTAAGTGGTTCGTGTATTCTATTGGCTGGTAGAAGTACGCAATTGAATTTATTTTATTGCCATGAATGGCGAAAGATACAAAAAGAAGTTATATTCATGTAACTTTTATAGTCATTCACAGTACATAAACATTGCAAATCAAATTGAAATATACGATGATTTCATCACAAATACCGTTTACACACAAGTGACTTATGAGTACTATGTAAATAAAAGTAAGTAGGTACCTAATAATAATTCAATCAATTCAAGTTTCACCGATCGCGCAAGTCGGGGAGCATTGTTAAATAGTTCAATTGATTTATTCGAATACTTTCTAATCTATAAACATCACGACTATAAAATTTTAAAAAGACAGGTGCTCGACAGTAACCAAACTCGACATCGCCGCAAACATTTTTATCACTGTCATAAATATAACAAAACCGTAGGACCCTCACACGCGTAAAACTTTTTAAAACACACCAAAGAAATAACGATACACAAAAATATTTGTTCATCTCTCTTTCGTCATTATAAACGCTATGTTTACCGGAATAAGGCTTATTTGACGGAAATTCGAATGCGGCATAGAAAGTTGTCGCGAAACAAAAGCCAATACCGAACGGTAGTAAAAATCTATCGTGCATCGAAAAAGAGGTTTCGTGACATAAAACTTTGCTAGTTTTCCTTTCAATCAATGCTTTTAGTATTTTGATAAAGATTTAATTTATTATTTATAAAAAAATATTTATATTAATTTAATTTATTTATAAAAATATCATAAAAAGTAAATTTCCTTAATCGATGGTTTATGAACTACAAAGCCTTCAAAATATACAAACGGCTAAGTTCATTTTGACAACCTCCTAAGACTAAGGCTAAGGTTCCGTACTCAATTGAGGCAATTTTTGAAGGTTGTTCTATCTGTCAATATAGTAACGTCAAAATAAAATCACCTACACTTTACTTTAGGAGGAAATAATTATATTAAATAAAACTATGTTCAATATTATATCTGTAGGTAGGTTTCTATTGACCAAATTTTTAATTTAATTAAACACTTCGAATCTTTGTGTGACGTTACCTAATGTGACAGACAGCTGGACTTTGACGAGAACTCGTATTACAGAACCCTAGAAATTTGAATTCATACAGCGGACATTCGATTGTCGAAAGCGCGTTCCTTTTTGAATTACCTCCCCGCTTCCCCGTTCTTTTCTTTTTGTTGGCAGTAGATAGGCTATCGACACGGAACTTTGTGCCAGATATTAGTCAATTTCTTTTTTATCCACTTTTAAAAAATCTGTTGCGGTTCTCGGTCCGTGCTCTTTGAACTGCACTCCGCGTTCTGAAATTCGATTATTTCATTGCAGTTCTTTGATTGATGGATTTACCTTGTTTTCGCTTGTCCTTTGTTCCTATTTCAAACGTGTGTTAAGTGCCTTTTCGCCGGCATTATTATATATCGACTTGACTTTTTTACGGATTAATAAATTAGAAAAACAGTCAAACGGAAGTAGTGGCTGTAACTGTCAGCTTAAATAAATGGAAAATTTCAATTCCATGGACAATAAAGTCGACACTTTTAACGTCCACCTATCACGAATGACACTTACTCGATTAAATGCTCCATTATCGATACAATTGATTCGGAATATCGCGTGACAGAGGCAGGTGCGTCCCATTTTGACGACTTTATGTATTGGTATTCTTTAGAGTATGGAGTAGATAAATTGTCGTGAATATTACAAAGTAGGATACATTATGTGTTGAGAATGGATAAGACATTTATTTGCGTTAGGACGGGATTTATGGCACATACCTACTTCTTGAATCTTTATTGAAGGTCAGTAATTTTTTTTTAAATCCATTTCTGGAGGCGAAAATTTAAATTATATTTCTTAATGAAGACGTCAACCCTATAGTTTGTTTCCCTAATCATATTATTAAAAAAATATGTATTATAAAGAAACACATATTTATACAATTTAAAGCATACAATTACAATTAAATAAAGTTCTTTTTAAAAATAAATTATACCTATTTTAAATAATCTTATTCATTATCTAATGCAGTAGGTATAATTAAATTATGGAATATAAATTGTTTTAATGAAACAATATTTAAAAGCACCCAATTCAAGTTCTAAACTTATAATGATTGAATGACCCATAGAGTAATAAATTATAATCGGTAATTTTTTTTTAGTTCAGTTATCTTAATAGCCATTACTATTACCGATCGAAATGAAAATTGTATGAAATATTATGCAACGATTAATTTCGATTGTTAAGAAACACGCACTTATAAAATATAAATAGGCAGTAGTAAACCGTTACAAGATCATCTTGTGCATAGAATAGAAAAGCATAAAAAATATTTTGCAAACTGTGTACCTATATAGGTTGGTAGATAAGTGTGTCCACTCTACTACTCTATTCTCTGGAACAAATAGGTACCGTAAGTACAGATATTGGCACTTATTTTCTTGTATACTGATCTTAATTTTAGGGTTTTATTTTTATGTGTTTAACTAACTCGGTGGTTTTAAAGCATTTTTTAAAATAAGAAGAGACAGTGATAGCCCGAACGGTTAAAGAGCCGGCCGAAAATCAGTGAGGCTCGGGATCGAATCCTGGCATTGTACACAATGAGTTTTTCAAAAAACTTACGTACATATTTATCACTTGCTCGACGGTGAAGGAAAACATTGTGAGGAAACCCGCAGGTCTCAGAATTAATTCGGAGACATGTGTAAACAGACCCGGTCCGGCGATGGGCTCACCGCCTATCACGTTTAGAGGTCCAATGTATCTCGTGAAATGTGGGAATATCCAGTAATAGAATACCTCTGGCCAACCCCTCGGGGATAAAAGGCGTGAGATTATATTATTATTATTATTTTTAAAATAAGTGTTACCAGTAAATAGGTGTTTAAGATGATTAAAAAGCAATGTCTTTAAATAGATATACTAATTTAAATTAAATACTCTCATTGATAAGTTAATCGGGTATACGCAACCTATTTTTCAGGTCCCATCAAAAACTTCGTCATTTTTAAGCAATTTCACGGTATTTTTTGTGAATGAAAAAATTTTCCCGCTCACATTTATTTTAATACATATTGAAATGTCATTTTAATTTTTAAACTATGGCGTTCTCATCTACACCCTAATTCTATCATCGGGGCCATAAGAAATAGTTTAAAAAACCAGTTCATTACACTTTGTGTTATTTTTAAAACAAACATTCAATACTTCGAACCCTCCACGGGATAATAATTAGATAAATATAATTCATTAGGGATTTAAATAGAGTGAGATGACATAATTATGTGAGCAACCAAAACGTTGGAGAAGGAAAAAATAGATTTATGTTGGAAATGCACCTTGTGTTTAAAGGATACATTTTGTATCGATTTTTATTAGAAAAAAAATATGAATGTGATTAAATTTTGTAAACAAGAATATACATTTTAGTATAATATACATATTCGTGAGGAAACCCGCAGATCCCAGAATTAATTCTGAGACATGTGTAAATTAGACCCGGTCCGGCGATGGGCTCACCACCTATCACGTTTAGGGATCCAATATATCTCGTGAAATGTGGGTATATCCAGTAATGCATCGGGAATAAAAGGCGTGAGATTATTTCTTTTTCTTTCTACATTTTAGTAATATTGAACAATCTGGTCATGTAGGTACAAAAGTCACTCGACGGTGATTGTAAACAATTGGTTCTAAAACACGTGTAACGGCCCTGTCCGGGTGAGCTGTCACGTTTAGGGGTCCAAAAATGCATGGGTGAATAGCGGGTTCATTTAAGTATTGACTCATAGATGAGGTCTTGGTTCCAGTCCAGATCAGATCAATTTATCACTAGCTCGACTTAATTTATTCATATTCATTGATTAATAAACTATAGCAAAATTCTCATTCACAAAAGAGTCCTCTGTCTAAGGCTATGATAATAAAAAATAAGAAAAAAATCCCGTCTTTGTTTAAGTGGTAGAGCTGATGTGGACTGTAGAGTTTCTTTCGTCGCTTCTTCTCCTTAATTAGAACACTTTATTTCTTTCGCAGTAGATATTTATTAGTAAGTATAGTCAAGAGCAAGCTGAGCTTGATACTTTGGACTTTGAACTGGCCCTGTATTCTATGGCGCGCAGTATAAATCAGAGCTCACCTTAAACTGGTAGTGTAAAAGCTTGACTTGCTCTTGACTGTACCTATTCAATTCGTAAATTCTATTTAATTCGATGTAAAATATTTTTATTTTGATTGATAAATATTGGTGTATAGAATATGGTATTTCAAATTCGATTCATCCCCATCTTAAGAAAGGGGAACAAAAAAGACATCGGAAAACGAAATATGACATTTGAATGTTTCTGTCCCCCTGGGATGGGGTGGCGAAGACTCGTTGTTTTGGAGCGGGATAAGACAACGTGATAAACTGTTTGTGTGTCCTTGTGTTGACTTGTGTCATATCTCTAAAGATCCTGAAATTTTAAATAAAACTGCTATAACTGTAATACTGATCGACTATAAGAAATCACAGCCGGAAACGGAAAAAACCGGAAACCTTTAGACGTGTTATTTCAATAAGATTAAAATAACACGTCTAAAGAGCAGTGATAGCCTTACGCTTAAGCTTCACATGATGAAAATCAGTGAGGCTCGGGTTCCAATCCTGGCATGTACCAATGAGTTTTTCAAAAAACATACGTACATATTTAAACCCGCAGGTCCCAGAATAAATTCTGAGACATGTGTAAATAGACCCGGTCCGGCGATGGGCTCACCACCTATCACGTTTAGGGGTCCAAAATTCTTTTGGGTATATCCTCTGCCTACCCATTCGGGGATAAAAGGCTAGAGTTTTTTTTAAAGTAGACTTGATAAGTTAAACATGGTCATTATCCCTTACTGAGTTAAACAAGCCACTCAACACCTGTGCTAATTATCAAACGCAGTCCCTTCACAAGGTGCGATTTAAATCGTATCGTGGTCGTTCCCGAACTGTGCTACTGGATCGCGTTAAAAATAGTCTGTACATTCGTCGTCCATCATTATAGCCCATCACCTGTTGGCCGTTACTTCAACTGTGATGGCTATCGTCCATCTTTGATTTTATTTAGTAAATATTGATATTTTTGCTAAGAATTAAGTATACAATTTGTTTAGTTTGATATACAATACTTACTCAATTTGTTTATGCATATCAATATGTATTAAAAATTAGGTTATTAAATCAGAGATTAGAGTTGGTACAATTTTTTTTTCCATATTTAATTTTTTCTTTTATTTGTCTGTACTTTGAAAAACACTTTATAGTTGCAGTTTTTATATACATTTCACAGGTGAATTTGTTCACTTCAAATTAGTGCACAGCAGTTTTTCAGATGGCCTGAGTTTATTCCTTTCCCCAGAATTATGTGAAAATCCCTTATGAGTAAACTATCTGCCACATTTAAAGTTTCCAGGTATTAAGATTTTGTAAGGAGAGAGTCAGCCAGTGGTATTTATCTTGTATAGGTACAATTTGTAACAAAATAAGCGCAATTCCTGAACATAGTGTGTTCCGTATCGACTACTTAATCGATTTCGAATTAGCATAACTGAATTTAGGGCTACCTATGGAAACCGCACTATTATTGCTCTTTATTGAACAAATTTGGCTAGACAAAACTAAAGTAAGAAAGTATCATTTTTTTTATCATAATTTCCTAATAAGGGTGTATGAGGAATTGCGCTTATTCTATGACGCTTTGTATATATTGATATGGTTAACAGATACCCGTATACATTCAATATTAGACTCAAAACAATTGTTTGTAGAATCGTAAAGCAACAACAAAAATATACTTATAGAAATTTATTTTCAACAACAATAAAATATGTGTAATTCAGATTTCATTCAGACGTTAAAAGATCAAACATACGGTTGACAATAAAGTAAGGTCAATTAATACACGTCTCAAACCGAAAGTATAAACATACTAATTGCATTTGCGATCCAACAATAATTGTGCATTAATTTATGTTCGTGCACAACTGCCAATGGGTTCGATCATTTTGAGCCTCTGCCAACTCCTAAATGTCACTCCGCGGTCATACCGTGGAGTTATAGTCCAGGAATTGGACTAGGCTAGTCTCGTAAATTATGGTCTTTTAGCACTTGTTTGCATTAAGTTTGATTATAGGCAGGTAACGGAGGTGTTTATGGAGACGTGTTGTACAAAGATGTAGAGGAACAATGTTAGATGAACGCTGTTTTTGTTAGACGGAGAAACTAGAGACACTTAAAAAAAACTACTTACCGCTTATTAACGTCTGTAGTTGTTATTCAGTAAGAAATTCTTAAGTTTCCAACCAAGTTCAGTTATTTACTGATAGTTTTATTCATAGATTCACCATCAGTGATGAGCTAAGGGTCTTTCCTCACACATGAGACATTTCACACATTCATTGATTATGAGAATGTAATAAGGGCTGTTAGTAATTTATTGTTATAATTTCCAGTAAATCAGGGTTCTCTACTAAAATTTCAAATGTAAATGTAACTAGATTTTACAGCTAACAATTTGACCGATCGTGATGAAATTTGTCAGAAATAGCTTACATCTTATTGAAGGATGTGTGAGACTTTGTATCTCAAAACGAGGCAGAAGTCTCGGGAAAAAGCTAGTGGAGAAAATAATAATAATCAAAACGCTCCAGTACCCCGTAACAGGCAATGTTTTAAAACTATACCGATGATTATTAAAAAGACAATATCCATTGATCACAGGCGGGAAACACATGTGCATGTAGACAGAGATAGTGCTATACGACGGAGGGGGATAGATGCAAGTTTTTCTTCTTTTTTCAGCAGCGATTTCGCCACATGTTTCGTCGGCTATAAAATTGGTCAGTAGGGTTCATGAACAAATAAACGATTGTAAACGGTATACTGGATTATTGGGCTTTTATTGATTTGGGTAGCCTAAGGGAGGCTCAACAAAAAGTATTGCGTGTAAAAGTATATTTAAAGTCCATATAGGTACATAATGTACTTATTATTAAATAGCTAGGGGTTCAAAAATGTGTATTTGACGGAATAGATTACCTCTGCTTACTACCTCGGGAATAGAGTAAGCGTATTTATTTTGTTTACGTTGAATCATAATGCAAGCCATACATAATATAATAATAATAATATAATAATATAATCTCACGCCTTTTTATCCCCGAGGGGGTAGGCAGAGGTATTCCATTACTGGATATACCCACATTTCACGAGATATATTGGACCCCTAAACGTGATAGGTGGTGAGCCTATCGCCGGACCGGGTCTGTTTACACATGTCTCAGAATTAATTCTGAGACCTGCGGGTTTCCTCACGATGTTTTCCTTCACCGTCGAGCTAGTGATAAATATGTACGTAAGTTTTTGAAAAACTCATTGGTACATGCCAGGATTTGAACCCGAGCCTCACTGATTTTCGGCCGGCTCTTTAACCGTCCGGGCTATCACTGCTCTTAATAATATACAATTGCACATAATATACAATGCAAAAAAACACAAAACTAAAAATATTTTCAACAACAGACTGGTGATGAAGGCGAGGCATTTATCATCAGAAGAATTGCATACCTGCTTCCTACATCCTACTAATATTATAAATGCGAAAGTTTGTTTGGATGGATGTCTGGATGTATGGATATATGTTTGTTCCTCTTTCACGCAAAAACTACTGAACGGATTTTGTTGAAACTTAACAGTTATATAGCTTATACATCAGAATAACATATAGGCTATATTTTATCCCCGTATTCCCACGGGAACGGGAACTACGCGGGTGAAACCACGGGGCGCTGCTAGTTTAAAATATATTAAAATATGTATTGAAGATTTTATGACATAACACATTACAAAGATATTATTGTAACTTAAAAAACTGAAAATACAGGAAAAAAATATAGCTAATGTTACTCAGTAATAATGTAGCTTTCCAATGGTGAAAGAATTTTTAAAATCGGTCCAGTAGTTTTTGAGTTTATTCATTACAAACATACAAATCTTTCCTCTTTATAATATTAGTATAGTATAGAAGTATAGATTAGTGTAGATTACAGCTTTAACTAGTAACCAAGTACCTACATAAGTAATGGTGTCTCTAGATTTGCATTCAACATCTATTTTATAAATTCATTAATAAAATAAAACTTGATCTGTTGTCTGTGTTTTGCACATTCATAAAGTCGGTTTCAAAGAAAACATAAAAATAACATAAACAAAAAAATTCGGGTTCGCATTTCGCTATTCGGTCGTTCTTTATCAAACTATCGAGACGGTTCGACATATTTTCTCACGGTTGCTGCGAGCGAAAATAAGCCTTATTATCTCTATCTTAGGTATTAAATTAGGATCGTAGTACTAGGGAAGCAAAGGTGGTGGTATAAGTTGTGAGCGATAGCGTTGCAAAATATGGCTTAAGAATTTTTAATCTACTACCCCACGATATTTTCATTTCAAGTTTAGAAACTCAGCAAGGACAACAACGTACATTTATAGGAAACTGGTAAGTTGATTATTTGTCAATCGATTTTTGCAAACTTTAGTTATAAAGCATTGTATAATTATTGCAATTTGTTGCTTAAAGTTCATACAAGGCTAGTTTCATGCCGACATAAAAAAAATGTGTTTATGTAAATGGTGTAGGTAGGTAATTCTTGAATTATATTTTTATATTATCACACCGTTAACTTAGAAATAGCTTTGATTTTAACACAAACAGATTCAAAAAATTACACGACACCATTAATCTTCTTTTTACTCGTGTATATAAAAATCAATTGCTATTCGATAGTCTCGTTAAAACTCGACAATGGTCTGACCGATTGGGATAAAAAAAATGTGTGGGTTTGAGGGTTCAAGGATGGTTTAAAAGGTGGCAGAACAATTTGCCCGGTCTACTTGTCTTACATATCTCAGTCTCTCTCTCTTTTTTTAGGGTTCCGTACCTCAAAAGGAAAAAACGGAACCTTTATAGGATCACTTTGTTGTCCGTCTGTCCGTCCGTCCGTCCGTCTGTCAAGACCCTTTTTCTCAGGAACGTGTGGAGGTATGAAGCTGAAATTTATATCAATTACTCAGGTCTACTGTCCCTTGAAGCTGTGAAAAAATCAAACTTCTAAGCCAACGCAATCAAAAGATACAGCCGTTTATGCCGCAAATTTTCGACACTTGCAAGGGAATCAAAACCTACAGGGTGCTTCCCGTGAACTCAGAATCTTGAAATTTGGTACGAAGCAACGTCTTATAGCATAGATAAAGGAAAAATTACGAAAACCATAAATTTGCAAGGTTGTACGGAACCCTCGGTGCGCGAGTCCGACTCGCACTTGGCCGGTTTTTTTTAATGGCGCCACAACCCGCCGCATAACCCGCGCTCGCTCGTACTCGCACCACACCCAAAAGTGTAGAGTATCACAATATTGCTAACGTAAACACATAAGGCGATGGATCAATTAATATCACGGTGTTCGTTTACGGCGGTTAGCTGTGAATGGGTCACGTGTTTCTTGGAACGATCAGCGATAACACGTGATTGAAAAGAGCAGTGATAGCCTTTACGGTTAAAGAGCCGGCCGAAAATCAGTGAGGCTCGGGTTCGAATCCTGGCATGTACCAATGAGTTTTTCTAAAACTTACGTACATATTTATCACTTGCTCGACGGTTGAGGAAAACATCGTGAGGAAACCCGCAGGTCTCAGAATTAATTCTGAGACATGTGTCCTAAAAGACCCGGTCCGGCGATGGGCTCACCACCTATCACGTTTAGGGGTCCAATGTATCTCGTGAAATATAGGTATATCCAGTAATGGAATACCTCTTCCTACCCCCTCGGGAATGAAAGGCGTGAGATTATTTATTTTTATTTTTTGAAAAAATGTTTATGTCTATTTTAAAAGAGGACAGGCTGTATGGCTACAAGAAAGGGTTCCGCCCGGAGCCACCATGAACATAAATAAATAATAATAAATTGTGGAACACAATGCACACACTGTTACTTACTCCCAAACTAGGGAAGGCCTGTACTATGAGTACTAAACAACTGATAGACATACTAGACACAAAGCCAAAAGACATGTTCATGCACACAAATGTTGGCCCCGAGCAGGATCGAACCCGCAACCTCCGACTCAGAAGGCAGGGTCACTACCAACTGAGCCAACAGGCCCGTCATAATTATTGGTTTCGTATTTGGGTGTTAAAATGTGGTGGTTACAAAAATTCTCACTGTTAAGTGGTCACCATCTCCCAATCGCTCTCTCGCGTGGGAGAGTTTACCCATACTTCCTCATGTGTGAGGAAAGACCCTTAGCTCAGCAGTGGGCAGTTACGGGTTGATGATGATGATGATGATAGGATACTTTCAGAATCCGGACGAAGTCACGGCCAGAGCTACTAAAATATACGACATACAAAAGGCCACGAAAGGCCAAGAACTATGTGTACTATGTTCCCGTTCGCGTGGGATGTAATACGTAACGTAATACGTTAATAAAATATAGCTTATGTGACTCAAGGATATTCTAGCTTTCGATTGGTGAAAGCATTTTTAAAATCGGTCCAGTAGTTTTTGAGTTGATTCGTAATAAAGATATAAACATACAAATGTTTCCTCTTATAATATTATTTGCTGCTGAATTATTTTTGCAATTCTCACATAACGATAATCTGCGTTATTGTGTCGTTAAATTTATCGAGCTCTCGTCCGGTAGAGTCGGGTTACGTCTCCAGATAGAGCCAAGAGTAAACAGTATTGGCATTTGCTGGGTACAGGATGTTTGCGAAATATTCAAATTTATATGCAATGTAGAGTTGTTAAATTGCTTTGGAATTTGTCGGGATTTTGCTGGCTTCTATTTCCTTGATACAAACTTACCGGTGGATATTTGAACGTATAAGAATTAAAGTGACATTTCAAATTATAAGCAAGTAGGTAAGTGTAGTTTCACAATTAAAAAAAATATAGTACTATTGTTTTAAAGACATATAATAGTACTGATGACAAATATTTAGAATATTCGGTGGTTATTCTAGTCTGTTTTGTACATACATGAGATAATTAATTTAATACAAAATAAATAAATGTCTATTCAATCAATTATATTATTTAGGCTGGATTCAGATTAAGTCTCAAAACTCTACCAAGTCTTGCAAACTATCTAACTAGGATAATAAACTAATTAGGATAAGGGTTTTTCCACTTTGGAAAAATGCGGATGAATCCAAATAAAAGTGTAATAATAATAATAAATAATTATCTCACGCCTTTTATCCCCGAGCGATGCAGAAGTATTCCATTTCCAGATATACCCACTTTCCACGAGATTAAACGTAATAAGTAGGTGGTGAGCCTATCGTCGGACAGGGTCTTTTACACATGTCTCAGAATTAATTCTGAGACTTGCGGGTTTCCTCACGATGTTTTATAAATATTCTATTAACTCATTTGTACATGCCAGGATTCGAACCCGAGCGTGACTGATTATCATCATGTGAAGCAGGCTCTTTAAGCATAAGACTATTATGTAGAACGTATGGATGAAAGAAGAGTAACGAAAGAGATTTGTGGTGCGAATGTTGAAGGATGCAAGGAAAGAGGACGCCCCAGAAGGACGTTCACGGATCAAATAAGTGACGTCCTTCAGAAAGCTGGGGTCCGGAGTGCGAAGAATAAAAGAGCGTGCATGAAAAGGCTTATGGATGTGAAGGAAGCGAAAGAAGTATGCAGAGATCGAGCAAAGTGGCAATCCGTCGTCTCTGCCTATCCCTGTGGGACAATGGCGTGAGCCTTATGTATTTATGTATGTACTACCACTACTCTTATAAAAGTGCTAATAAAAGTGTGTAGGTATACATAAATAAATATAATATGTTTTTTCTAAATACTTACTTTAGGTTAGGTTAGATACGCCACAAATTGCACTCAAACTAAGCACACCAACTAACCCTTAATAGGGCAACCTTAAATTGAACTCTATGTAATTATAATAATAGAATTAAAAACCAATAATCGTGTCTGATTAAGAAAACTCCACCCCGACTCTACTAACCACCTTGTATAAAAGCTGAGGTTAATGATGACGTCATAATTGATCGAACAATATGAGAGCATCTCAGCCAGTCGCGTCCCACGGCTTATCGCAACGACTGTCTAACATAAACATTGCTGACTGTACTTATTGGGAGTAACTATTGGTAGGATTTACCTTACTGGTTATGCGATACGAAACAAAAAACACTACAGACTGTAAACATAAGTTTGCGTTAAGAGTTGAGTTCACAGTGTACTTTTAAAAGAAGTGTGAGAGATAGAGTCTTAGAAATAAAGTTCGATTTACAACTGTAATGTTGTGTATAAGATTAAGTTTTTGAAATATGAAAGAATTACTCTAAGAAGTAAAGCTGACCCAAAAAACCAGTTACTGTAAAATTAACTAAAGTAAGTATTGCAAATGACTAGTAATCCTAGTTCTTTGTCGTAATAGCCTATGATAATCTAGTGAGAAAGATACCTGGAATTATTGTCTCTCTCACTCATATATTTACATACATACTGAGGTACATACCTACAGACGAAAATCATTACCCTACTTCTGCTGCAGTCAGGGAAAAATGAATATTTAATCGTTATTGTCAATTGCTATAAAACAGCATTATTGTCTATAAAAAAAAAACAAAACAAAAATAGAGCATGAAATCATCGTGATCTAACGCCGGAAGTCGCCACTATACTACACTGTGTAGCGATCTAGCGGTGATCCATTTAACACCACATGCTATCGTCATCCAACGAGATCATTATTACTAATTTATAAATACTTATCCCAAATGATTGTTTCATATACATACGTATAGATGCACCTATAGTCTTAAAATGAGTTATCAAATCCCGCATTAATATGACTTTTATGCCATATGATAATTTTATAATAGACTAGCGTAGTTCCCGTTCTCGTGGGAATAATGGAATTAAATATAACCTATGTTACTCAAGAATATTGTAGGTTTCCAATGGTGAAAGAATTTTCAAAATCGGTAGAGCAGTTTTTGAGTATATTCGTTACAAAAATACCTACTAAAATACGAATATTTCTTCTAAATATTACTTAGTATAGATTTTGAAGTGTAGACTATAACTACTGCTAGTAATTACTACTAACCATACATACAATAAGTGGACTTAAATAGGTCCCTCATTTGAATAAAACATTTCGACTTTGATTAGCTATTTCACTAGCGTAAGTTCCGTTCCCATGGGAAAATTATAGCCCATGTTACTCTTAGAAAAATAAGATTCCATTGCTAAAATTATTTTGAAATAGATCCAGTAGTTTTTGACAAACAAACATACAAAAATACAATAATAAAAATCTTTTCTCTTAAAAATATTAGTGTAGAATGTAGATGTAACTGTAGAAGTGGAGATTATAATGCAAATACTGATGAATGCATGCTTTTTGCCTACTACTACTACTGACACTACATTTAAAATATATAAACATACTTAGATATCCTTCATCTTGAGTCTCATAAAAAAAGGTATGACTAGGATATGAAGTAGGTATAACTAATGAGTAGGTGAACTTTAGAACCTTTTTCTTGCCTAGTCTATACATACTGGTTATTCTCATATGCATTCAAAGTACAATATTACTTTCAAAATATAGGTTTAATAATTACTTATCAGAATTTGAAAGTGTAGCGACTGATACGACATACATATAGAACGCGTCAATAGAAGACCAAGTTCTAAACCGCGCTATCGAAGTTTTCTAATAAGTTTCATCATCAACCGTGGGACCGCGGTCTCCAGGCACGATCACTTATAGGAAGATCTTCCCTTTTCACGATGGAGGAAGCATTCCACCTCCGCTCCTCCATAAAATAATTATTAGTAATCATAGAAGTTTCAAAGTCATGGCAAGTAAGCTTATATTGTTAATTAATACTATAAAAGCAGAGGTCATAAAAACAAACGATTTTATAGGCGTTCAGTTACAAAGATAATATATAATTTTAACATTTGCATATATCTAATTATGTGATAATTATATATGTAAATATTGTAACTATATATCTTGGGAAGGTCCGGGCGTTGATTATAATATCTGTGTGATATTTTAATTATAGTGTCAAATAAATATAAATTAACTATATATGTTGAGAAGAGCTTTAAATGACAAAATGAGATATAGAGAACACTAATAAATTCCAAATTAGATTTATATTCTTGGCACCCCTGACATTATAATACAGATAAAATTTTGGATAATAATTAAAATTGGTTTATTTATGGAATTGTTACAATAAAAAAATACCCATCTTTATTGAATACTTACTAAGAAAAATATTATATGATTCGGTCACTATTCTGTTATAAATGCAGTTAGTTCTCTAAGTAAGTAGATACCTAATAATAAGCTAAATTTAATCTAATACGAAACATGAAATATCAAATAGTATCGAATGGCAAGTGTCATATTTTTAATAATCCTAAGAGTAAGTATTTCGAACAAAAACTTTTAAATAAAAGCCGACACTTGTTTTCACAATCGGATTAAAACTACCAATAAGCTGAACATAGTTATAAAAACTCAGGTTTTTACTGTTTATTCTATCATCACCACACCTTCAGTACCGACTTTTCTCCCATACACGCCGTGTCAATACATAACTCATACACTACACGTTAACAATAACATATTTTTATCAACAATTTTTTTTCACGGCTTCCGTGAATCGATACGTTTAGTCTCGATTGTATTTCGCTGGATTCCAATTGGAATAACTGTTGCTGACAATAGCCACGTAGAGTATACATAGCCATAGCCACATAGTTATCGTCTGATCTTTTTTTGTGATTTAAGGTTATCTACTTTTTAAAATTTTATGAAATCCTATGGTCACTTTTACAACAGATTTTTTAAGGCATAAGAATTATGTACCTACTAGTTCATGGCAGAATATAATAGACAGTTAAACCTATGACAATGCGAAATCATACTTTAGTTTAAATTTAGGTAATCGTTTACATAATGAGTTGTACCTATTCAGAATTAATTCTGAGGCAAGTGTTATCGGACCCGGTCCGGCGATGGGCTCACCACCTATCACGTTTAGGGGTCCAAAGAATATCTCGTGAAAAGTGGGTACCCAGAAATGGAATACCTACCTCTGCCTACCCTCTCTGGGATAAAAGGAGTGACATTATGTTTATGAGTTGTATTCTTACATAAGACTACCTTAGCATAAATAGTACGCTACTAGTGTAGAGTAATTTTATCTACAAGCTTTACTCGTTGTAACTAAGAAAAGCGCAGACAAAATTAAAAAGCTCAGCAAAGATACGAAACGAAACAAAAGTGTTCTAAAATTAAGTAATACTATTTAGTGTATGTTTCGGAAACTTGTGAAAATAGATTCTGTTTCAATTCGGCGGAGGTCAAGAACCTCACGTAGCGCCATCTGTTCAAAATTCGGTAAACTACTCAAAGTTTTGTAACCCATTTTATTACATAAGATTTTTTTATTTATACTAACTAATTACTTTTAAACATTTATTCAGCTTTTTATTTTTATAGAAAAGTTCTATTCCTCTACAATAAAATAAACAATTTGCTTTTAAATATAAACTATTAAATTTACTAAAGTAAAAGTAACACTCTTGTTATAACATATTCTAATAATTTTCCCCTCAAACTATTTGGCTAGAAAATGTACCAGTCATATTTGATATCTACTTTATGTAAAATAAAAAAAAAATGATAATTATATTATTTATGTTTTCTAACGATGTTACAATATTTAAAACCTATGTTTGCTGATTATTTCAAGAAGGCGCCATTTAATTAGATTTCTAGTAGTTATTAGTAGGTATTATAATATTTGAAAACTTAGTGTCGATATTCCTATTAAATACATTTCGATATACCTACGTAATTATTACTCGAATATTAAATAAACGAAAAAATAAACCTTGACTCATTAGGTCATTTCATTACTCATATTATTTTTTTCCTATAAATCAAAATGTTATCACTAACATTCGAGGTAAATTACTCTAAAATTATTTTATGTAATCAAAATCACAATAATTTTTTTCTATAAATATATGCCCGAATTAAAGAAATAGGGTAATAGCTCAGTTACTCGACAAATTAACAATCTCGATTTGTATATTCGGAGTTCTCGAATAAGAAATCGCAGTTACAAGTCCGCCGGAAGATTTCTCGCGGCGACTCGATCGGACAGCTCTCGTAATTGTAATCGTAATTCACATTCAATTTAACACTTTTGTCCTAATTAATCGACAGATTTATCGATCTAAGTCGTTGCAGTTGATTTCTAACTACCGTTCTGGTTTTAATTACAGGTAAAATTTTTCGATATTTCCTATGAAATGCATCTGAGAATAGTGCTGAGTTTTATTTGATTCGGATTTTTTAGAACTTGTATCAAAATTTATTTATTTTCCTATTAGAAATTTTATAGGTACCATAAAACAGTTGGAGTTTATATATTTTGTGGTAGTAAGTGAGATTTTATTTTTGCAAATAAATATTATAATATTCAATTCGCAAGATATTTAGGTAGTTACTTACATCAATTTCAAATATTATATTTGGATATTGAAATTTTTCCTGACCGTTTTCTAAATGAATGTGAAAATAATCTTATTAGATTTTTGACAGAATACAAATATTTATTTTAAAGTAGATATTCCGTGTACCTACTGTACCTACATAATTTTAAAATTGATTCAGATTTAAATTTTCTTCGAAAAGTATTTGCAAAAAATATGACACTGATTCAAGACAAAATATAACATTTGGCCTTATTTCGCGGACAAAACGTAACATAAACAAAGATATCAAAAGAACACTTACGTTTTGTTTTCAGTTGGATCACAATAATTTGTTAGTGTAAATAATGTCCACATGACACATTTAAGTCAAAATATTACACATCAACTCAAAGTCCCGGATTCGTTCGATTCACTCACAACGTCCAACGAAGCTGTTGCAAAATTACTTAAGGAAAACACAGTCTGCTACGCCCAAAAATAATCTCAAGTCTCCAAACAGTGAAAACAAAACAAAAACATTACACACAAAGTACACAAAAACTCGTCCACGGTATTAGTTGCGGAAAAAAATCATTCGGAATAGGTGCACAATTATTGAAAGTTCACTGTTCACAATCGATTATCGGATGAGCGGTTCCGATCCGATTAGTTGTTATTACGTAAGGTGATCCTCGGGGAGCGCGCGTGGTCGCGAGCGCGCGTCGGAGCCGCGACACACGACTGCAGTGCGATCCTTCGGACGGGCCCCACCAACACAACGCGCATCTGAGGCTCGCTCCTTGGCCCGGCCCCGCCCAGTGGGACGCCACTCGGCAGCTAAGATGACCGTCTCCCTCCTCGTCTCTCTCTCTCCAAACTACGCTGTCTGTCCCGCTCGCGCGCGGCGACAGTGGGGCGCGCCAATAGGATCGGTTCGGATCGAGTCGAGACGATGAATCGAGATGTGTACTTAGGTATCACTGCACAAGTCCTTTTGTTGTAGTCGATAATAGGATGCGCTTTTTTGCGGCGCGATCGACTGGACGCTCCTTGGGCTCGTAATGCGGGTTCTTGTTGCATTTGTTTACGTTTAGCTCGTGTGTGGACACAATAAACACGCCTACTCCACCTGAGGTTTTTTGCTGAATGTATTGATTTCCATTCTCTGTTTTTCAATCTTTGCTTCTAGTTTAAGAAAAAATCGTCTGGCATGTCATATAAAAATATGCAAAAGTATAAAAAAATTTGGTTCAATTAATTTTGTGGCAATAAAAATCTAAAAGCAATTTATGGAAATTGATAAAAACTAAAATAATGCATGAATATCTCACCTTGAAATAATGGAAAGTGCATGAGTAAACGCAAAGGGCCGCGTAGGGTGATCGTCTCGGTTGTCGGCAGGGGTGGCTGAACTCGTAGGGCGCAGATGTAGGTCAGTTTTTGTTTCGCGCCGCAGCCGAAATTCGGTTACTAGGTTCGTGTTGCGTTCGAGAATTCGTCTTTCGAATTTGGATAGGGTCAATGTTTGGGATAGCCACCTTACTCCGATTGTCTTTGATAATTAATATTTTTATTGAGTTGCATTACATACTTATTATTTTTTGCAAATACTTATACTTACTTAGATTAGATTAGATATTAGACTTATATTCCAGATTTTTTTTATACCTATTACCTATTGATCAGCAAAAAATCTATAAGATTAATCAACATTTTGGTAGTTATTGATTATGACTAGTTGATACTGATTTTACACTTGAAAGTTATACCATGACTTATTTTTGTATACACACTCCTCAAATATTATATCAAATATTCACAATAAGTCTTGACGATTATTACCAACAATTGCTTTTATTATTTCCAAAACCACGCATCAGCATCAGGTAATTAATAAGTAATAAACTAAAAAAGTATCTACAATTGCGTTATGTAATGTGTATTTATTTTTTTAACTATTATTATTAAAAGAAAAGTACCTATCCTTAGTATATTCCAGCATCTAAAATATAAATTCACGAAGCAGTAAACTGAGTTTCGTTCCGCTCACCGGCAGATGGCGCTAAGCGTAAATTTTCCACTTTTCCACGAAGTTTTTCCATGTAAAATACTAGTTTAAGGAATTTTTAGTGTGTTTAAATTTGAATACTAATTATAGGAAGATCATTACGTTATCCTTCTATGGAATGAGCAAATTTAATTTTAGAATTTTGACATCAATAAAAATAAAGACAATCTTGCACAGAATAAGTAGTTGGCTAATTTTTTTGAATTATTTTGTAGAAAATTTTGTCATTATTTTTTTTTAAAATCAGCACCCTTTGTATTTCTTTGAAGAATGGAACAAGAAGGGAGATTTCCTCTTTCAGTAAATGGCCAGAACAAGAATAATGCATTTACCTAACTTAAAAATACCTTTTTTTTTGGCTTTCAGTACTTACTTAATCAGTTATAACTAGTTACTTAATTCTATTCTACTAATATCGCAGGAACGGGGAGTTGTTACAGATTCTAAGGCATGTGAGCTACACGATGTTTTCCTTCACCGTCGAGCTAGTGCTCAATGTTTCATCATCATCATCAACCCGTAACCCTAATGCTGCGCTAAGGTCTTTTATCACACATGAGGACGTTTAATATTTGTATAAGTTTTTTACTTAATCGATGCTCTTAACGAATGAGACGATAATCTCTTTAGAAATGATTTTATGTTGGTATGCCGACAACCTTTGGACATTTTTTTTTCCATGTCTTTTTATTCGGCTGCTCCAAAAGCATGGTTATATGGGTAATGATTTTCGAAAGTGTGTATGTGTGTTGGATTAGTAACATGGCGGACTGTTCTAAATTCTTCTTCATCTCCGGAGTGTCATAGGTTACATATTAAAATATATTTCTATGGACTTTATTACCAGTCAGAGCTTTTTAAAAAAATATATATAATTAAAAAGTACTAGGCTAAAATAACAGAAAGCTTACTGTCTTCACTAGCTCGAAGGTGAAGGAAAACATCGTGAGGAAACCTGCACGTCCCAGAATTAATTCTGAGGCATGTGTAACAGACCCGGTCTACGTTTAGGGGTCGAATACCCATACTCGTGAAAAGTGGGTATTTCCGAAAACGGAATACTCTGCCTACCCCGTCGGGGATAAAAGGATTGAGATTTTTTCATTTTTCTTACTGTCTTAATAACGTCTGAGCTCTACTACATATATATCTCAGGACGATAGCAAATTAATAATGTAACAACATAGGCAATGTAGCACAAGCTGAAGGATCACTTTCCGGAAGCATCAATTGCTCGATCCAGGCCAGTCTAGCGCCGTTCCAGTCTGCTGGAACTCACGTAATGGTTACGTGGAGTGAATCATTTTTCAGATTCATCGCAGGACGTTCAACTTTGACAGTGCGATTAGGAGAGGAGACTTATCGTTGTAATTTTGATAGGATTACTTACCTACTAGGAAGAGTCATAAGTTCTTGCGGATTTAACCACATACTATAAAGAAAGTCTAAAATAAAAATAAAATTGGCCCGGCTCGACCGGAGTGATACCACGGCCTCACAGAAAACCATTACTGCATTGCTTTTCGTTGAGTGAGTGAGGTAACTGGAGGCCCAAATACCCCCCCTCCCCTCCCCTCCCCCCTCCCACTATTCCCACCTCCTAAGGCCGGCAACGCAGTTGTGACTCTTAAGTTGCAGGTGTCCATGAGCGACGGTAGTCACTTACCATCAGGTGATCTGCTCGTTTGCCCCCTTTTTCTTATAAAAAAAAAATGACAAATGTCAAATGTCAAAATAGCAGTGATAGCCCGGACGGTTAAAGAGCCGGCCGAAAATCAGTGAGGCTCGGGTTCAAATCCTGGCATGTACCAATGAGTTTTTCAAAAACTTACGTACATATTTATCACTAGCTCGACGGTGAAGGAAAACATCGTGAGGAAACCCGCAGGTCTCAGAATTAATTCTGAGACATGTGTAAACAGACCCGGTCCGGCGATAGGCTCACCACCTATCACGTTTAGGGGTCCAATATATCTCGTGGATATACTCCAGTAATGGAATACCTCTGCCTACCCCCTCGGGGATAAAAAGGCGTGAGATTATATTATATATTTATATTAAAAAAAATGTCACGCCTTATATCCTCGAGGGGGTAGGTAAGCATTCCATTTCTGGATATACCCACATTTCACGAGAATATTCGACCCCTAAACGTGATAGATGGTGAGCCCATCGCCGGACCGGGTCTGTTACAAATGCCTCTTAATTAATTCTGGATCCAGCGGGTTCCTCACGATCATTTCCTTCACCGTCAATCTAGTGATAAATATGTACGTAACATCTTGAAGAAGAGCAAGGCTATTGATATGGCAAAAATAGGTATAGTTCTTAGGGCATTCGATAGCCTAAAACCCAAAACTAGGTAGAGCCTGTGTTACAGATACATAGCTGATATACTTACCTATTCACAAAAATGTTGGCACTGGGCGGGAATCGACTTCGTGCCCACCAAAATGTTTCTTACATATACATACATACATATGCTCACGCCTTTTTCCCGAAGGGGTAGGCAGAGACAACAGCCCGCCACCTGCTACGATCCTGGCACACCTCACGTGCCTCATCCACATCCATCAATCGGTTCATACAAGCTTACACAGAATGTTTAAAAAAATAAATATGTTATTTAAAAAGGTCAATTTACTTATGATCAGTTAGATACTCTTAACTTACTCATGATCAGCCGAAACAGCCCACTGCTGAGCTAAGGGTCTTTCCCTCACACTGAGGAAGTATGAACCATAATCTCCCACGCCTACAATCTACCTTACCTATACAACGCGTCACAGAATAAGCGCAATTCCTCATACACCACAGTCAATTAGTATATATATAAAAAATATGATGCATTGGTACTTTAGTTTTGTCTAACAACATTTCTTAAATAAAGAGCAATGCTAGTACGGTTTCCAGCCTAGCCCTAAATTCAGTTAAGTATGCTAATTAATTTTTCGGAAAAATTTAACACAAACCTGTTAAAAATATAATATAATCTCACGCCTTTCATCCCCGAGGGGGTAGGCAGAGGTATTCCATTACTGGATATACCCACATTTCACGAGATACATTGGACCCCTAAACGTGATAGGTGGTGAGCCCATCGCCGGACCGGGTCTATTTACACATGCCTCAGGATTAATTCTGAGATCTGCGGGTTTCCTCACGATGTTTTCCTTCACCGTCGAGCTAGTGATAAATATGTACGTAAGTTTTGAAAAACTCATTGGTACATGCCAGGATTCGAACCCGAGCCTCACTGATTTTCGGCCGGCTCTTTAACCGTCCGGGCTATCACTGCTCTAAAAATAGCTGAAATCGATTAAGTAGTCGATACTGAACAATCTAATTTCAGAATTCTGTTACATATTGTATATTTATTATAAAAAAAATATTTTCCTGTAACTTGTTGAGATTATTTTGACCTTCATAGGTTAGGTTATGTGACTCTCTGATTTTTAGTGTTCCACTCTACTAATTGTATCTTATGTGTAAATATGGATTACTTTAGGCAAACTGCACATTTTTTATTAAAATAGAAACCTAATGAAACAGGCAAAGTGTGTATCCAAAAATCATAAAAGTGACACAATAATTGCGCTTGCACCGATCGTGCGAAAGTAATCTTCTTTCGCGTAAACCGACTGTGACGACACCAACACTACAAGTTATAAGATTTACCATTTAGTTTACGCACTTTTCTACCCGGCTGCACCAGCAGGAAGGTAATGTTTTTTGAATATGTTTGAATCTATTTATTTACCACAGCCTTTAGGTTAAACAGATTTGCATAAATTATTTAAAAAGTGATACGTAATAGATGACGACATAAAAAACCAATATGGCGGACGCTAGGCGCCCCAATGCACAATTAGTCAAATTTTAAATGATAGAATTTAAGAAATTCGTTAGACTCGACTCTATCTCAGAAGTTTTATGGGCTATATATTTACGCTACTACACAATAAATAGGGTAATATTTTTAAAACAACTCAGCGCACTCTTACATGCAGTGAGGTTAGTTTTTTTGATGTCGAATTTATTACTTGAATGTCCTAAGGATAATTCGTACGCCCATTTCCTTCACTTAGACCACAGAACTAATAATAATAATTGTTGTACTTTTTGTTGGCCAATTGTAATATTTGAATGCAATCCGCCTTTATTAAGTAAAGGATTAATTTTGATTTCTTTGTTTCACAAGATTTGATTCGGTTCGGTTTGATGAAAATGCAGATGATATCGTAAGTTTGCGCAATTGGTTATCTACTGTGAATGTACTTTGTTTTTTTCTTCCTAAGATATAATAATAACAATAATAAATAATAAATTGTGGGACACAAATTCACATACGGTTATTTAGTCCCAAACTAGGCAAAGCCTGTATTATGGGTACTAAATAATTGATAGACATACTTAAATAAAATATTAAACACCCAGACACGAAGCCAACAGACATGTTCATGCACACAAATGTTGGCCTCGAACGGGATTCGAACCCCCGACCTCCGGCTCTGAAGGCAGGCTCACTACCAACTGAGCCAACAGGCCCTTGTATGTTACCAGGAATACATATAGAGTAGGATCTATGGAGACGCGACAGTTTGTGAAGAAGTGCTTCGCGATTTGGTCGAGGCTTCAAGTGACCAGAGTGCTAGCAGCTATCTCTCTCAAAGATACAGCCTAGCTGTCCATAGAGGGAATGCGGCCAGTCTTCTGGGCACTCTCCCACATGGTTCCGTCTTGGTAGGACATTTATATCTGCAAATATTATAAATACATGAACTGTTTCTTTGTAAATAAATGCATTACATACATTATTAATCAATCTAGTTCGGTACTTAATTAATGTAAGAATAAAATTATCGCTTCGTACCTGTAAGATAATCCATAGCCAGCAAAGATATTAAAGTAAGGATGAGTTATATTCATACTGCTTGAGTTTGAAAATTGATCCCCTACGAGTGTGCTACAACATGTACATACTTACTTCTTAGCCTATTTATAGGATACAACAATGACGAGGAAAGATGATACGGAACGAATAATAAAGAAAAAGAGAGCTATCTGTTAAGAGTTGCGCTTAAAATACGACTTGGAATACAATGCGACTAAATAAAATGTGGTTAATTAACTACTTTTGTCGGCCTCATTTTTCGTGCTCTAGTAACATATCTACGTCTTTCTATATATAATATCTTTGATAGCCAGTAATATAAAACATTAAAATAATAATAAAGCAGTGATAGCCTTACGGTTAAAGAGTCCGCTTCTCATGATAATAATCAGTGAGGCTCGGGTTCAAATCCTGGCAAGCAAAAGCAACCAATGAGTTTATCAAAAACTTACGTACATTTTCATCACTAGCTCAACGGTGAAGGAAAACATCGTGAGGAAACCCGCAGGTCTCAGAATTAATTCTGCGGCATGTGTCACAGACCCGGTCTGGCGATAGGCTCACCACCTATCACGTTTAGGGGTCGAATATTCTTGTGAAAAGAGGTTATTTGCAGAAATGGATTACCTCTGCCTACCCCCTCGGGGGTGTCAGGCGTGAGTTTTTATTATTTTTTATTATATAATATTTACTTTAACAATGGTTTAAAAAACCTTTTGCTTGCACAAAAGCAAACTGTCACAACCCACCTACGAAATATTCCTATTATCCAAGACGCCAATAAAAAGAAACAGTACTTACAATGCAAACATTAGTCAGCGAAGGGTTGCTTAGATATTAAAAACATCTGTTCCGATCCCCGATACCTACTGTCTATCACACAGAAGGGTTAAAATAGTATTAATGTGGACATGACTCTATTTGGCATTTTGAACATGTATATTTTTTTAATTATTTGGTCTGGTTTATTAGTATGTTAGGTTTGTAGCGACACTATATAGAACGCGCCAATAGACGGACGAGTGAATTGAGAAATGAGTTTTTTTTTTTTTATTTATTTATTAGATCCTCCAACAGTTGCTACAATATTTCTTATACTAATACTTAAGCCTATAACAATCTGAATGCACAACCAATTATAGGAGAATACCTCATGCACAAAGAAGTACCTACAGATAAGAACATGTAGATTTTGAAGGGTTTATTTATCTCTTATATATAAGTATTTATAAGTATTTTTAAAAACAAGCTACAAATTTAGACAGACAGGTGGATATTTAGTTATTATGATAATATATTTCGACGGAACGTACATGGAGAGTCAGAAAATAAATCTGCTGCTTTACTACAGTTATTGTATAGTCTGCATAAACGAGCAACTGTGGAATTAAATCCCAATACCGTTCTACGAAGAGGTGGAGCTAAGGGAGTGATGGCATATCTTGGCAGTCTGGCTGGAACACGAAATTTGAATTCACTTAATAGCTGAGGGCAGTCAATTTTTGCTCTTACGATTTTATAAAGCAACATTAAGTCCAACATCTCCCTTCGTTTCGCTAATGTAATCATCTTAAAGCGATTGAGCCTATCTTGATACGAAGGAGTTCTTTTGGCAATACCGACGGTGTGTGCCAGATGCCAAAGAAACCTCTTTTGGATTCGCTCTAGTCTCAACGAGTGCACAGCAAAATGTGGCCTCCAAACTGGGCTACAATATTCTAGTATACTTCTTACTAAACTATTATAGAGTAAAATTTTTATTTTACTGCCACGGAAAACTTTCACGCTTCTGATGACAAAACCTAACATTTTAGATGCTTGTCTAATAATATTTTCTAAGTGCGGTAAAAAGGTAAGTTTGCCATCAAGAGTCACACCAAGATCCCTAATGTTAACAACTTCCTGCAATATAACGTTATCAATGGAGTAGGAAGACGAGATAATGTTACTGTTTCTGGTGAATTTGATGTGGCAACACTTCTTTAGGTTCAGTCTCATGCAATTCAGCTTACACCAGACAGACAATCTGTTTAAGTCACTTTGTAAAAGTTTAGCATCATCAAGTGACTTCACTGTTCGAGCAACCTTTAAATCGTCTGCAAACAAATACGGAGTGGAGTACCTAAAACAAAGCGGAATATCGTTAATAAAAACGTTGAAGAGAATAGG
Organism: Ethmia dodecea; assembly: GCA_963855545.1. Classification (NCBI taxonomy): domain Eukaryota; kingdom Metazoa; phylum Arthropoda; class Insecta; order Lepidoptera; family Depressariidae; genus Ethmia; species Ethmia dodecea. The sequence continues at coordinate 1,408,727 of OY979453.1, forward strand.
TCCCAGATGTGACCCTTGTGGGACTCCAGAAGTGACCTCAAACTCATCGGAATTATACCCACTGACAACAACATAAAAGTTACGCTTTTTTAGGTATGATTCGAGCCAATCTAACATAGATCCGGCTATTCCGTACGTAGCAAGCTTTTTAAGTAGAATAGGGTGAGATACGCAATCAAAAGCTTTGCTTAGATCAGTGTAAATAACGTCAGTTTGCAACTGTGCATCCATCGATTCCGTAAGTGACTCTACAAAGGTGACTAGGTTTGTGCAGGTTGATCTTGCTCTGACGAAACCATGCTGGTGGTCAGTAAGATATTGTCTTAAGTGACCCTGTATAAACGGACAAATTAATGATTCCAGTATCTTTGAAAAAACGGAGAGAATAGAGATGGGTCTGTAATTAGAGACTAGAGTTTTGTCGTCAGCTTTATGTATTGGAACGACTTTCGCAAGTTTCCATTGTTTAGGAAATACTCCACTCGATAGCGAGGTATTAAAAATGTAGTGCAGAGGAGTTACTAAACTACGAGCTAATTTAACAATAAAAAGTGGGGGAATGCCATCTGGCCCAGCGCCTTTATTGATATCTAAACCTTCCAGTTTACTCTGTATAATCTCCTTGGATATGTATAGCGAGGAGAAACTTTCACTGTAAGCACTAATAGACTTCATTTGCTCAGAAACAGAATCACACCGCAGAGACTCATTATTATGGCTCTCCGAATACGCTGATAAAAACTGAGAGCCAAACAAATTACAAATCTCGATGCCATCTGAGACCTTGATCAGCCCGTTTGTCATAATTTTAGGATAAGTACTCGAGCCTCCTCTCCTTGACTTTATGAACGACCAGAAATACTTAGGGTTTTTGAGAATATTATCTTCGATACTATTTATATAGGAGTTATAACAGGAGATTGCCATTTTATTGCATCGTTTACTCAAAAGCTTAAATGATAATTCATCTAATGGGTTTTTGTAGATTTTGAAGCGTCTTCTGTACTTGTTCTTTTCACGTAAAAGTTTGATTATATTTTTGTTGAACCATGGAGGATATTTAGTATATAATTTGGCAACCGTAAAGGGTACGTGCTTACATATTATTTGATTGATTTCGTCATAAAATATCTGTACCATAGTATCAACATCGGTGCAGTCCATTAATGTCTTATTCCAATCTATTTTACTAAGACTCTCCTGGATTTTAGGATAATCAGCTTTTCTATAGTTGAGTCTGTTATGTGTCGGGCACTGGTTTAAAGATTCATGCACATTTGATATATTTAAGTTAAATTCAATGGGAGGATGGAACGGATCTATCACACTCAAGACATCTCCAGCTTCAACTACTTGACATTGTGGAGCATCCGATAGTACCAGATCTAGTACTCTGTCCATGTGGTTAGTAATCGTGTTAAACTGCTTCAGATTATTAACCCGTACAAAGTCAATAAGTAACTGGGCCAGAGATGATGGACAAGAATCACCTGTATCAGCGATTTTCCAATTTATGCAGCTGAGATTAAAATCACCTACTATACAAGTCTTAAGATTATGTTTTTCAGAGACAGAATTACAGTTTGCTATAAAATGCCCCAACATGTTCTTTTTAACAGGGGGTCTATGATACACAGCACATAGAGTGAACTGTTTATCAATGATAAGCCAAATGTCCTCGCAATCACTTTCCCAAGCAGTAATTCTTTTCGAGTAAATTTTTTTAGATACAGCTACCAAAACTCCACCTCTGTCACTATTAGAATGAAATGCCGATGATTGTCTATCTCTCCTGTAAACGTTATATCTATTATCAAACAGTTCTGTACTCGCAATAGCATCATTTAAAAACGTTTCAGTCAGAATAACAATATCATAAGAGCTACAACAAAGATTGCGATAGAAATCATGAGTTTTCGTTCTCAATCCTCGAACATTTTGATAATACATGTTAAGACTGAATTAAATAAAAAATAACCAGTAGCATGCAATAGTTTTATAAAAAGAAAGAAGTCGTAGAAATACACACTTAAACTATTTTATCTAAAGACGTTATATCTCTTATATAAATATACGGCTCGTTGTTCCCTTTACGCACAAAAATACGGCCGCTTCTAACCCATACATATTTGAATCCTTTTTCTTTTGCCTTCAATCTTGCAGCTGCATGCAGAGCTTTATTTGCTGATGACAGATGCTCTGTAATATATATAGGTGAACCATCACGAAATCCCAGATGAAAGCCGTTCAGCTTATCCTTCACTTCGAACTTGGCCTTATTAAATTTGATAGCAGCCGCAAGGAAGTTGTCACGTATTTTAGGAGAACAAAACTGAACGACAATTGATCTTGGTCTATTGTTATTGGATTTAAGTTTCGCTATACGTGTACAGTTTTGGATGTTGGCCTCAGTGACATTGCAATCGATCGCTGTTCCAAGCTGCGCAATTAGGGATATTAGGTTTTCATCTTTCTTTTCTGGGACACATTGTATCTCAACGTTATTAGAGCGAGCATGTTGTTCTAGTTGGTTTAGCCGTGAATTCAAATCACTTATAGTAGATCGCATGTTGAGATTATCTTCCCTCAATTCCTTCAACGTCTGCTGGTTAGCCTTATGTTCCTTAAAGAAGTCTTCGTATTGGTTGTCTATGAATGACATAGATTGTTTTATATCATTAATTTCTTCCTTAATTGACTTCAATTCAGCATTAAAAAGCGTAGCCATTTTAGTAGTTAATGACGACATTAAATCTTCGAGCTCCTTATGAACGACATTTTGTATAATTTCACTTATTCCTTCAGGTGTTATAAATTTGTTAGATGAATCTTGTATTATGTCCTGGACTATAGATTGGACATCAGTGCGAGTCATTGAGATGCTACTGGTGCCAACCTCAGGGGGCGAATTTACTGCCGGACGCTTAACTCCCCGGTTATGATTGACGTGTTTAGGAGTGCTTTCAGTGTTACAGCTTATATCCTGGGAGACACATAAGTGGCAAGTCCAAACATCTTGCAAATCTTTTTCATTGAGTGAAATGCACGAGTAATGGTAGGCTTTGTGACATTTATAACATTTTATGAAACTGTTATCATCCTTTAATTGAGAGCAACATCCCCATGGTATATCTTTTAAAGAAGTATTATTGGGAGGTGGAGTGCGTTGCGTCATGTTTTATAACTCGTAGAACAAACCTCCAGTTACTTTGCGTTGAAGTCGCCGCCAAAAGGTCGTAAGCGCCGTGCAGATCGTGGCACTTACGCGTTTTATCACTTCACTCGCACTAATTTGTATTTGCGAGGGTATAAACAACGTATTGATAACTTTAGACGTAAATTATTGTTGATTCAAACACTTTTATTATCGTTTATTTTACACTATTTCGTAGCACTAACTCTGAGCAGTAAGATTAATATAGATTACAAAGAGTAAACCACTTCAGACTAAGAAAAAAACAACCAAACTTTCGGAGCAGATAATGTAAACATGTTCACTGTACGGTAGTTGAGTAGTAAAAGTTTGCATAAATACACTGTCAAACATCAACCGTTGGACCTCGCTTAAAGGAAGATCTTCTCTGTTCACGATAGAGGAGCATTCCACCTCCGCTCCTCTATAGGTGGTAAAAATTACATTAAGAAACGGCAAAAATCTTATAACAAGGGACTCTTAACTCATCATTGGAGGTTGGCTGAATGTTAATAGCAGCATATCAGCGTAAAGCTAGTTTTATATATTACTAGCGACCTACCCCGGCTTCGCACGGGTGCAATGCTAACACTGAAACCTTCCGCTTGAATCACTCTATATATTAAAAAAAACCGCATCAAAATCCGTTGCGTAGTTTTACACATAGGGACAGAGAAAGCGACTTTGTTTTATACTATGTTGTGATGACCGAACGTAATTTTCTAAATAAATAGCAAACGAAATTTCCATATGTGCGTTGAAAACTAGCACAACTTAAGGTCGTTTGAAGTTATAAGTGAATTAATTATTTTACAAATTAAGAAATAATGAGAATATCCACCATGTTCTTTACCGATCGGCAAGTGGACGTAAAAAATGAAGAAAAAAAAAGGAGCGCTCCAAAAATCCCTTCTTATGCAAATTTTTCTTTCGAATATTTACGTTTGATTTTAACGCACCGTCGCTTCGGAGTGTTGCGATATTAATTATTAATTCCCAAATGATTTATTTGAGTTTTTTCTTTTTTTCTTGAGCGAGTTATGAAAAATTCTATAAAAGTTAATTAGAAATATAAACGTGAGATTCATTGAAAGGGTTCGAGCGGACGAACGCTTTTTCTTTTTTCAATAGAATTAATTAGCGAACATTGAGGACATTGAAAAAGAGTTTTTGTAGTGGAAAAATACTGCTTTCTTTTTGTATTTTATATTAGCTTTGTGTTGAGCTGTTTTTCTTATGTAATTGACTACTTGCTTTGATCGCCGATGTTTACTTTGCCCGCGCGCAACCTGATTTCTGTCGACGTTATTCCTCTATTCGGGGCGAAAACAAATGCAACAAATCAAAGATTACAAAAATCGATTCAGCCGTTCTAGAGTGTAACTAACCCCACTTTGATTTATATATAATTTATATATAGACTAGCGGTTCTGGGCGGTCACCCGCGTAGTTCCCGTTCCCGTGGGAATACGGGATAAAATGTAGCCTATGCTACTCACGGATCTTCTAGCTTTCCATTGGTGAAACAATTCAGACTCCAGAGCGTGCCAAACAATTATACATACATACTCTCGAAAAACAACCCTCCTTCTGGCGCAGTCGGGTAAAAAGGTATTGGCATTTTACAACTAATAGCTTTTAAAATAATAAAAGAACGAGTGAAACGATTGAGTAGGTTAAGAGCACATGAAGCCTTACACTTGCAGTGCGAGTCTGATCTCTAGGCGATTGTAATAAGAACGTTACAAAGTCCAAAGTGTCAAGCTCCACGTGCTCTTGTACCTACTAACAATGATGACGTCAGAGCTCAGGACTTACACAGAATTTTCGGTTTCATAGAAAATAAAAAGTAAAGTAAATAATCTTACGGCTTTTATCCCCGAGAGGGAGGCAGAGGTATTCCAATTCTGGATATACCCACTTTTCACGAGATATTCGTTGGACTGGGTCTGTTACACATGCCTTAGAATAATTCTGAGACATGCGGATTTCCTCACGATGTTTTCCTTCACCGTCGAGCTAGTGATGAATAATTACGAAAGTTTTGAAAAACTCATTGGTACATGCCAGGGTTCGAACCCGAGCCTCACTGATTATCATCATGAGAAGCGGGTGAGCGGATGCGATCATTTCATATGGTTACTAAGACGCTAGCTTTTACCTGAGGCTTCGCTCGCCCACGTTTATTTCACCAACTTTGGGGTTGAATTTTTCAAAATCCTTTCTTACGTTTCTTTATTCTTTTGTAAGTCAGACACGACCTTAGTTTAGACATACAAAATAAAATTGTTTGACATGAATTGTTTTGACACCGTATTGATCCATTTTCTATCAAAAATTAGTGATAGGGGTCAATGTTTATATTTTGATTATAAATTTTTAATCGAAATATTTGTACCTAATAGGTACCTATTACTAGGTACTTACTTACTTACAGTTTTTGTTTGCAACAAATTTTAATGTGGATTATGGAATAAATGACTTTGATTGTGAAAAAATATTATATATATATATATATATATGCCTTATTAAATGCCTACACTGTATAATCTATTTATGTGCAAAATTTCTCTAAAAAAAGTCTCTAGACCAAGTGGTTTAGGCTGTGCTTTGATACGTCACTAATCAGTCAGTCAGTATATCATTTTATATATATAATAATAGATTGAAAGCAGTAATAGCCCAATGGATGAAGCGCCCGCTTCTCATTCCTACGAGTTTTTATCACAGCTACCTATATTTATGAACAGTCGCACCGAAATAAAAAAGACATGAACATACGGCCGTAATGAAGTTTTCAATGTTCATACATTATTAATACTAAACTGAATTCTTATACCGGGAGCTGGTCGCTGCGCTTTGATCTTAGAAGTTTGGTACAAGTGACAGGCTATCATGGATCTCTTGTGAAACTTTAGTAGAAAAAATGTGACACTACAACGTTATATCTATTTAGGGTTCCGTACCCAAAGGGAAAACCAAACCCTGTTACTAAGACCGTCTGTCTATCCGTCCATCACCAGGCTGTATCTCATGAACCGTGATAGTTAGACAGTTGAAATTTGTATGTCTGTTGCCGCTATAACAACAAATACTAAAAAAAAAACAGAATAAAATTAATATTTAAGGGTGCTCCCATATAACAAACCCGATTTTTGCCGTTTTTATAGATACTGGTACGGAATCCTTCGTGTGCGAGTTTGACTCGCACTTGGCCAATTTTTGATTTGTAGCAGTTAAACGGAGTGTATGCTGCTACGAGTTGCTAATAAGCAGATAATAACCGTTTTTTTATAACTTTAAGCGAACTTAGGCGGCCGTGGGCAGGCACTAGTGAATGAATAAACCTCTAAGTTCGTTCATTCACAAAAATGACAAAATTGAACGTGAAAGTGTGACATCACATGTATATTAGCCCCCCTAGTCAAGTGTCCTTGTACAATCTAATCGAATGTTCTTTTAGATTGACATAAATGGGATTGTCATTACCGTTACCGCTGGTTGACAAGTGCTTATGTCAATTCCATACATGTCAATCTAAAAGAACATTCGATTAGATTGTACAATGCCACTTGGCTAGGGGGGTAGGGCTGTGGGCATGTCCGTCGTACCTGTGGCGTTAAATAGCTTTCGCTCAAGACTTGGCCGTTCCAAACCACGACGTGGGTGCATTGTCGCGACAACTAACTGTCCGTGTGTCGCACGTGGACTATTGTAGTTTTTGAGCGAGGGGCGCCGGTGTCGCAACCGGTGAATGGGATGATTGTGTTGAAAGTTGAGGTCGATAGACTTGTGTTTAAGATTTTTTTTCGGAAGGATTTTGGTTCATGTAAATGTGGAGCTGATTCATTGCTGCGATGCGTGAAAGTAGTTCAAATTCGAATTCATTTATTTTCAGTAAGTATAAAAAATACACTTTGAAAACTCAATAGTCTAATAACAAGGCACTCTAAACTCGTCCATGAAGATCTCTACCGACGAGTTGCTTCCAAATGCCCTGAGAAAAACCAGCAAGAAACTCAAGGGCAGCTCTTTCCAATTAAAAAAAATTGTAGGTAATATTTATTACTTACAATCAGAATAAATTAAAGATTGAGAAAAGTTTTCCATATAGAGAGTTGCCCTAGTTTGACCGTAGAGCTTATAAATTAAACACCACAAAACCGGATTGAAACTAAAAACCTTAGCCTCTTTCTGGTGCATTCGGGTAAATATACAATAATAGTAAAGACTTTATTGCGGACTAAACATCCGTATTTAATTATTAGTAACAATACAATTTAGGACTATGTTAGTAATACAGTAGCACAATTATAAAAAAATGAATTAAAAAATTGTATGTCATGATAATTCTGAGATAAAGACGAATCTAATGCTACCTTATTTTGTAAAGTCTATCAACCTACATAGGTTACAGGCGGCGCCAAAGTCATTGACGTACTTACATACAAACCAATTCCCAAAAAAATATACTATCCTTTAGACGATTAAAAAGTAGAAAGAAATTTAAAACAGGTAGCACAAGTTTTTTTTAAATGTTCAAGATAATATTTTTGAGATTTAATATAATCTATTGAGTATTAATGAAATAATTTATTTGCCATTCTTTATTCTATTACTGAATAGTACCAACTTCGCGAAATGCGTCTCGGGTGCGTAAAATATCGCGGTACCCAAGTTCAATAATCCAACGCGTACCATCTTGAATCTTTGATGCTGGCGATACGTTACACAGAGCAGTGGAGTTGACAGAGGTATAATGCATTACCATAAGCCGAAAAAATTATTTAATTTCTGTGTTACATTACTGTTTGATCTTCTAATCTATTCGTAAATTCGGAAAGGCACTACATAATATTATTAATCAAACTACCGGTCGGATTTTCATACGGTTTTCACTAATGGTGATTCAAGGGTAAGTTTTAAAATACACATACATATTTGCATGTAAAAACATTAGAAATATTCAGTAAAAATTACCCTGAAGATGTTGACTCGGCTACTTAGTTATCACCACACCAAATTTCATCAAAATCTGTTTAGTAGTTTTTGCGTGATGAGTGCACAGACAGACAGACAAAAATTTCAAAATTGGTGTTTTCATATCTAAATCTATCTACACTGGTACTACAAAAAAATGCACGTGTCACGTGACGTGTGACGTGACACGGTCCCGTTAGAGTTTTATTATATTATGTATAGATGTAGTCTCTATGTTCAATACTGCTCTGTCATCTATTATCGAAATGCACATCGTGGTTTCGTAAGGGTTGAATATTTCCACACTGCGAACCACCATCATCGTTCACTTTGTACTTCCCTATCGTCCTCAGCATAAGGTTCAAACTGTGTAGTTCTGTTAGCGACAATTACCTTTGTTTTCGATATTTACGGCCCGCCCCGTCACCACTATTTGCATTACCCAAATTGTACGTTTGTACAATAGGCCAAAGTTTTTTTATCTTCTATTGTAAGTCAGACACAACCTTAGACTAGATATACAAAAGAAAATTGTTTGACATGAATTGTTTTGACACCGTATTGATCCATTTTCTAACAAAAAATTGAGATAGAGTCTATGTTTATATTTTGATTATAAATTTTTAATCAAAATATTTGTACCTAATAGGTACCTATTACTTTTTTTTCTTGTAATTAGGTACCTACTTACTTACTTACAGTTTTTGTTTGCAACAAATTTTAATGTGGATTATGGAATAAATTACTTTGATTGTGAAAAAATATAACAAAATGAAAATACAGGCATTAGAATTCATTACTGACTCATAACTGCAGGTTGAAATCATATAAAGCAATACCGTCTCCGTACGTAGTTTTGTTTTTACTTGGACATTGGCGAAAGTTACCAAAACACGGTGTAAAGCCATTATCACCTAAAGAAAAACGAAAGAAATTACTCTTTTTTTCTGAACGGCACTTATTATAATATATTTATTATTGGTATAGAATAATGAGTAGGTACATTACATACCTACTTAGTGTTGTTACGTAAAATTTTAAAATCCTAGCAAATGTGCAGCGCTATATAGGTAGACTAAGCTACTATGTACGTACTACTAAATACTTACTTTAATTTACAATATTCCTAACTAACGAAATTTGCGCGGTGTCATTTTTGTGTTTTTACTATAGCTGTCTTTTTTTTACACCAATTGGTCTTAAATATCGTAAAACGCTTACAAGAATCTACGGTACTATAAAAACAGTGATACAAAATTATAGTAAAGTGATGCCCGACCGTTAAGACAGCAGCGAGCCCCCATGTCACTGGCCCTTACCCATTGTTTTAGCCACAATCGGCCATCATTAATTAATCTACATTATTATATTCTCGAAAAAAATGAAACAGAATTGATGGTGCCATGTGAAACGCGTTCGATGTAGAATTGTGAATGTGTTAGAGCTATTGAGGAAACGTTAAATGTAAATAAATAACAATAGTCTTAAGTGATTCGAATTAAAATTAAACTTAAATGTTTTTTTTATTAAACTAGACAAAGCCTGTACTATAGGTACTGAGCAACTTAAATAAATATTTATTAAGTGTGAAAAAGTTTGACCTTCGTATTCAGTATTTATTATTAGCCTTAATTGTCTTTAATCTACCTGACAAAGGTTATATGAGTTTTATTACGAATTTAAATCTATTTTTCTGAATTTTGATTATTTTTTTAAAATCACTTATGGTCGAAGACACAACTCTCGACATTTTAAATTTAATAAAATAGGTATATTTGTCCTTACAAAGTACAAACATTTAAAAAGAATTTCATATAAGTAGTACCAGTTAAATTATTTTTTTTATAAATATATTTTAATGTATCATAAAATTTGTAATTCGTTCTATTTACTCTAAGGTCTATGGCACCCACGGCGTCTCTGCTACAATTAAAGCTTGATGATGCGGGCGCTCTGTTCTACTGCATCCAAGTCCATATTGCACTCTACTATGCACCGACGCACTTGCGTTCCTCGAACTGTAGAGAAACAATGGATTGGAGAAGTTATTGATGTAATTGGATAAGTAATTTTGGCCACTTAAACTTTTATAGGGGATAGAGAAAAAATGATAATGTTACGAATCCTCATCATCATCATCATCAACCCGTAACAGCCCACTGCTGAGATAAGGGTCTTTCCTCACACATGAGGAAGTAATTATAATAATAGATTGTGGGACACATTAAATTGTGGAACTCAATTCACACACAGTTATTCAGTCCCAAACTAGGCAGAGCCTGTACTATGGGTACTAAACAACTGACAAACATATCTACTTAAATAAATATTAAACACCCAGACACGAAGCCAACAGACATGTTCATGCACACAAATGTTGGTCCTGCGCGGGGATCGAACCCGACCTCCGACTCGGAAGGCAGGGTCACTACCAACTGGGCCAACAGGCCTGTCAAAAGAATGGCCTATAGACGAAGAGAATAAAATATAATAAGGCATAGAGGGGAAAAAGCGAGGAAAATTTGAAGCCAAAAGTTATTCCAAGTGCAATAAGTCTAGTACAATTTCGACCGAATGACAGCTCGCGTTCATACTAACTGACATGACGCTTGAGCTTCAAACATGCTTCAAAGTTTTGTATGAAAATATTCCCAATGCCCCCTCTATGCCCTATTATATTTTAATCACGCAAGCAGATTTTAGACTCGGTATAAGTAAGTAGTAGTGGCTGTTTCAATTGTAATTTGTAGTCAAACAACATTTTCCATAAAAAATCAAAGGGTGGCTTTACCATATTTTCGATATCATGTTACCAATAAAAACACGAACTTTCAATTTCGTTTGTCGATTAGAAAGTGACACGTTAACGCAAGATCGATAAAAACTGGCAAGGTGCGCAGGAGTCTTTTGAGTGGAAATAATATGTAAATATTATATCTAGATCTTTTATCGTTGATAACTATGATGAAGTTAGAAACCGGCCAAGTGCGAGTCACACTTGCGCACGAAGGGTTCCGTACATTATCTATAAAAATCGCGTTTGTTGTATGGGATCCCCCCTTCAATATTTATTGTATTTTGTTATTAGTATTTGTTGTTACGTACATATTTATCACTAGCTCGACGGTGAAGGAAAACATCGTAAGGAAACCCGCAGGTCTCAGAATTAATTCTGAGACATGTGTAAATAGACCCGGTCCGGCGATGGGCTCACCACCTATCACGTTTAGGGATCCAATGTATCTCGTGAAATGTGGGTATATCCAGTAGTGGAATACCTCTGCCTACCCCCTCGGGGATGAAAGGCATGAGATTATATTATATTATTATTATTATATTTATTTGTTGTTATAGCGGCAACAGAAATACATAATTTGTGAATATTTTAACTGTCTAGCTATCGCGGTTCTTGAGATACAGCCTGGTGATAGACAGACGGTCAGACAGACAGCGAAGTCTTAGTAATACCCTTACCCTTTGGGTACGGAACCATAAAAAGTGGTCCGCTTGAATTTGTTGCTGGTTCTTCTCGGGGTAGGTACCTACTGCATTTGGAACCAACAACCCTTCGGAGAAGATAATAATTCTAAGAGATCCACAAAGGAATTAAAAATTACCTATATAAGCTGTTTACTGATTTTTTTGCGTGAACAATGTTTAATACTCATCAACACACTTTCTTCACAAATTGAACTATAATTACTTCTAATTAAACATACTTCCACACCTAAATATGATACCAAATCAAACGCCCTCATATGTTTTTTTGTCTCACTTCCTTCCATTGAAGCAGATGTCCCTTTCTTATTCAAATCTGAACATATTATATTTAGATCACTTTGTTGTAAAAAACGTCTTCATTTGAGAGCTCCCGGCTTTAACAGCTGATTTGTGATGACAATCCTATAATCATCTTTGTAGGGTGTGAGTATTTAGGATATCTTCGGTTAATATCTCTAATACAGCACTACGACCATCTACATAGGTCACTGAATTTGGGATACACAAAGATATTTTGAGACACATTTTACACACGCTTAGTTTTATATACCTCGCCTCTTGTAATGACTTGTGTACAATAAATTATTTCTTAATTAAATTTAAAAAAATACTTACTCTAACAACATGATTTAAATAACTAATAATAGTATTGTATAATTGTTAATAGACCCCTTGACTCAAAAATATTTTTAATCTAAGATTAGTAGTTAAGTTTTGTAAAATCATGCTATATATTTTACAAAATAAAGTTCTTTTTTTATGTTTGGTAGAGCCATTACGTATTAAACGCACACTACAAAAAGCCATGTTGCAAAAATTATTGGCTTCTTGGCTTGCGGGAATCGAACCCCAGACCTCTCAAGCTCAGAAAACAAAATCACTAATGACTGACAACGTGTATGTAACGAGAGAAATTTGAAATCTGGAAATTATGGACCTTCAGAATTTCTGCACAGCACAAGAATAAGATTTAGCAGTAGAGCAGCTGCATTGTTTGTTTTTTTTTACAAAAAAACTACACTACACTACTTAAGGGCAAGCCATACGCCCACGGACACACGAACGCACAAGCCGATCTCGTTACTAACAATGCGCCATATATTACTCCGTTTCCGGTGAGAAATCACATGTTTTCCGTCCCAGTCTTACATTAACGAATGCCCATACTCTATCCTTCTCTATAATCATTCTTACACATCAAGATCATTACCAGGCGATACAGTGATTTGTAATGTATTTTTTGTATCAACAATTGCTTGTCAGAAAAGGGTGATGTTTTACACCTTTGCGTCGTAATTGTTTTGTAGACAGAAGTCGGAGCCAAATTCTAAGTATTTTACGTTAGTATACTAAATCTATGGTATTTTCAATAAAATATTTCTATTATGCATAGACTTGAACTAGATGTTAATGGATTTTTTCTACTTTTACGTAAGTGTAAGGAAGAGTGAGGCCGCCTGTAATGAAAACAATATCTCTGCCATCTCAAAGGAGATAAAGATTATAATATAATAATATAATCTCAAGCCTTTTTTATCCCCGAGGGGGTAGGCAGAGGTATTCCATTACTGGATATACCCACATTTCACGAGATATATTGGACCCCTAAAAGTGATAGGTGGTGAGCCCATCGCCGGACCGGGTCTGTTTACACATGTCTCACAATTAATTCTGAGACCTGCGGGTTTCCTCACGATGTTTTCCTTCACCGTCGAGCTAGTGATAAATATGTACGTAAGTTTTGAAAAACTCATTGGTACATGCCAGGATTCGAACCCAAGCCTCACTGATTTTCGGCCGGCTCTTTAACCGTCCGGGCTATCACTGCTCTAATCACAGATAAAGATTCTAAAGAGAAAAAGTCACTATGCGTATTTCTTTACTAGCAGCGCCTCGCGGTTTCACCCAAGTAGTTCCCGTTCTATAGGGAATACGGAAATAAAATATAATCTACTCTCTGATAATGTATTTTTCCAATGATGAGAATTTTTAAAATCGGTGCAGTAGTTTTTGAGTTTATTTGTTACAAACATACAAAAATACAAATCTTTCCACTTTATAATATTAATAGCAGCGCCCCGCGGTTTCACCCGCTTAGTTCCCGATCCCGTGGGAAAACGAGGATATAATATAGCCTATGTGTTATTCTGATGTATAAGCTATATAACTGTAAAGTTTCATCAAAATCTGTTTTTTTCGCGTTTGTAATACATGAAACTTGGTTAAGTGGGACCTGGATAAGTGAGAAACCTCCATAACTGGAACTCATGCTGAGATCCCAACACTTTGGCACTGAATTACCTCTGTTAGTGGGACGAGGTAAGCCTCTATATCTGGGATTTGTTCTTTCGATTTATCATCATAGTTACCTCTATAACTGAGACAGCGAGTAAATTTTATATGCATAAACCTCTGTAACTGAGATAACATTGTTTGTTTACTCATTCTTATTCTACCCACAAATTCCACACGTAATTCCAAGTACGTAAGTAATTTTGAGCTTCAGTTACCTTCAGTTTTAGTTTCGCTTTACTATCATGCAGATGTTTATTTGAAAAATGCCAAAACGAAAGCTACAATCGTTATCATTACGTGAAAAACTGAAGTTAATATCCGTTTATGAAAGTGGGAAGACACGCGAAGAAGTTTGTGCCGAATTTAATGTGCCAAAATCTACTCTTTGTAGAATAATTCAGAGTAAACATAAAATTGAATCACAATGTTCTGAAGAACAAGGAATACTAAAACGTGTACGTTTATCAGAATATCCTGAACCTTTAAGTACTAATTTTTTTTTATTTAAACGCATTTACATACATAACACGTTATTTTATTTAATGATCGCACCTCTTTAACTGAAATAACCTGTACCTATTCTCACCTCTATTAGTGGAACCCTCTGTAAATGAGACAGATATTTATTTATACCTGTATATCTGAGACACTGGGTAAGTGGAATACCTCTATAAGTGAAACGACATTGCAGGTCCCTTGATGTCTCACTTAACCAGGTTTCACTGATTAGTAGGAAGTAGATTTAATTAAGTTGAGTCGATATAAAAATGCTATGCAACTCAAGATGAAAAAATTAAATCCCTAATTGTCCATTCTGCTTTATTTATTCCCTCATTTTGAATCATTCACCAATAATAGAATAGGCGTCAAATACAACCGTGAACCTTTAAGAGACACGCCAAACCGCGGCCCGACCCGATGATATTAAAAAAATACGGACAAAATCAAACAAGCAACCTTTGTTCGCAACCCGTTCATATGCAAAGTGGGTTCGGGAAATTTTGACATAACCATAAAAGATGGATCACATTTAAAAATGGAACACCATTCAAATATTTAAACAATGCGTTCGATCTAAATATTCGATTTTTGAATTCGGCTAATAATGGTTTTGGAGATGCGCACTGAAATTTTTACCATCTTTTTCTGTGTATATAATATGTGATTCAATATTTTGGTGTGTATTCATCTAACAAGTGAACTATTGTTTCGCATAACGCATTTCGAATTTTCTAAAAGTTTTGTGAAATTTTTTTTAGGGTACACTGACAAGTCAAATGACTTACTTTTTATGATCTGTCAAACCGAAAATTTTGTATGGAACATTTTTTGAGTACTGATTTTGTGACGTCATCATTTTTAGGTACTATTTAGTAGCATCACTTTTTGATATTGTTTTAATTAAAAAAATGCTATAACTGTAAAATGAAAATCGAAATTAATTTTCAGAGGTGTTTTTGAATAAGCTTTTTTAATTAATGATAACTCGAAATTAAATTTGAATTAGCTCTTACCTCTACACATGAACTATTTTACGTTCGGAACCCTTGATACACGACCCAAAACTCGATGTTAACTTTTTAAAATAATACAAGGATAACGCAACAGGATCATTCTTTCAACATGCGAAGGGCCTATTGACAATGGTCTGAGTCATTAGAACATTTGAATGATAAAAAAAGTAACGAGGGGGAGACAGTGCGCGCATAAGTAATTATTACAATTATTTTTTGATAGATAATAAATTATTTTCGACGGAGCATCAGGGTATCCGTTTTTATTTTATTTTAAGGATATTGCACAAAATTAATATGCCTAGTCATACTATAAATGCGAAAGTAACTTTGTCTGTTTGTTATCTTTTCGTAGCTAAATCTCCGTATGATCTTTGCGATCTCAGCGTGTAGAAAAAGAACAACCAACAACAACAGCCTTTGGTGCGGCAAAAAGTAGTTACAAGATTTTCGGGACTTTTAGGTACTAGAAGAATAGACAGAATATCACTCAAAGCACAACACACAAAGTCGGTTTACTGACGATAATTGAACGTGACAACGTCATACTCTTTGGATTGTGCCTCTTTGTCGCTCGTTGCGCGCTCTCGCTTGCACTGGAACGCCGCATACGTCATACTTTTTACATTTTTACATACTTTAAACTTTCCCTGCTCTATTATCTGAACAACACTATTTAAATCCGTTCGGCGTTCACTCTTAAACCCTGATATAAGATAAATCGTGTGCGTGCATTCGCCACGCGTTGTAAGTCATTTGTCAAGTTGCTAATGATGCAGAGACGGTAGAGTCGTATTAGCGTGCAAATTCGGCGTTTAAAGGGTTGTAAGATACTATTTAAAAAAAAAAAAACAGCCAAGTGTGAATCGGACTCGCGCACGAAATAAGTATAAAAACGGCAAAAAAATCACGTTTGTTGTATGTAGACCATTAAGCATTTATTTTTATCCTGTTTTTTAGTATGTATTTTTTGTTATAGCGTCAACAAAAATATATTATTTGTGGAAATTTCAACTATCTAAATCACGGTTCATGAGATACAGCCTGGTGACAAACGGACAGCGTCTTAGTAATACGGTCCCGCTTTACCCCTTTGAGTACGGAACCCTAAAAATGTCATTTTTAAAAATGACGGTAAACTAATATGACGTCATGGTTCGCGGTCAACGCTAGACACCGTGGCGGGCTATGGAAATTGTATTCTGGACTACCTTTTTAGATTTCATTGGTCCTTTGAGATAAAAAGTGGCATAGGTTCATGCTAAACTTACCTATAGGTACCTAAAAAGATAACAAACAAACGAGTAACTTACGCTTTGATTTGAATGTAAGTAAATATGTACCTAAACTTAGTAGTAGGCCGGCAACGCAGTTGTGACTCTTGAGTCGCAGGTGTCCATGGGCGAACGCTAGTCACTTACCATCAAGTGACCCGTCTGCTAGTTTGTCCCCTATATCTACTATATAAAAATAAGTCGGGTTTTCCTTCCTGACGATTTAACTCCAGAACTGACGAACCGATTTCCATGGATTTGCATTCGTTCGAAAGGTCTAGGGGCTCCGCAAGGTTTATAGCAAAGAAAATTCAGCATTGCACCCGTGCGAAGCCGGGGCGGGTCGCTAGTCTACTATAAAAATATGTTTATTTTCTGTTTAAAAAACGATAGAGCATAATAAAAAATCAAAAATTAAGACAGTACAACAACAAAAGTGCTACTCATTAATTATGCTAAGTACCTATGAAAAAATAGCTACAAAACAAATTCTCTCTAAATATTTATAAATATTCAACAATCATCCCAAATCCGAAACCTCGACTTCCGATACAGAATAACGTCCAATGTTTCCGATCCATTCGAACGTATTTGAAATTCAAATTTGGAAATCCATTAGTGCTCGTCATTTTAATGTGACACGGTATCGAGTTACTCTAATTGATGGGTGCTCAGAGTTCGTTTTTTGAACGCCTTTCCAAATATGAATTTGAATATGGAAAATTTTGGGTATAGATTTACTAGAAATCTTTGAATTGTTGGATTCTGTCAATCCTCGCAATATTTGTGCAAATGTTATGAAACGAAAGTTAATGAAGACAACAGAAACGAACTCGTGACAACAACTTTTGCGTCGTGACTACGAATCCGTAAAAACTTAGTTTTTCGAAACAATAGGATTTTTAGTACAATTCAACACTCTTGTGTATTCTAAAACACTTGCGAAATATTTGTAGATTGCTGCATAGAAAATAATGGTATGGAACCCGTACCTCAAACTCCTTGTTACACTTTTAATTTTTTTACTTTTTTATGCTACATCTACAGATATTATTACCGGCCAGTCCTTCACTTCACAGCTTTCCAGACTTTTTTTTATAATTTATTGTCAGCCAGACACTTTTTCTTTGCATAACGATCCAGGAATCGGACCGTGTAATTCATATTGATGGTTGTATCGATTTAGAATCGTATCGATTTGGTTGTCGGGCGAGGTGATCATTAATCTATATTTTGCAACCCGTTCTTTTGCAAAATGTCACAGTTGCATTTGTTATTAATGTAAAAATAAATAGTTTTTTTATTTGCGATTTCTTTTGATCAACCTTTTTATAACGGTCTCTTAGTTTAAAGGTAGGTACTTACTGTGGACATAAAAAAATAAAAAAAATATAAAGTCAATCTTTTTTAGATACGATAAATTTTTAACTCAAGTGAACGAGCGGAAGGAAAACAAAACACTATTCAATTTTGTAGCAACGGAAGTGCAATGGAAGACGATAATGAAAAGATGACACACAAATACATCTGTTTAATATTGAGCACGCGAGTCGAAAGGACACAAGTTTGAGGATACAAGAAAAATGTTTTATTTCTTATGATAGTCAATCATTAAGATATGATATCCTCGTATACTCATATTTTTGTATAATACAAGATCGGAATCTAAACATACACTGTACATGATTTAAGATTTTAAAAATATTTACTACTCACGAATGCTATCAAGTGTTTATATAAAATGATTCGCCTATGTTTAAGAGATTAATTTTTCGAGTTTGGGACTAAATGAACGAAAAAACATGACTCATTGTCACGTGCCACCTGAGAAAAGCGTGCAAGCGAGAGTGCGGAACAAGCGATAGAGAGGCACGATCTTCGTCAATGTTTTCTTATGACGTTATCACGTAAAATGATCAACTTTACAGACAAAAATTTTTTTTTAATTCAAATACAAATGATTTGAAAAATAGATCCTCGGTTATCAACAGGAAGAGTTTTGTGACATATTAAATGTCTTTATTGTCCTTAAGTCAGTGGCCCGCGACCACCCAACGGCGCCGGCGCGGGGAGCACTATTCCAAACCGATAATCATGTTCTTATTCAATTTGAAATGTAAAATCGAACACTAATTCCACATTTGAATAATGGCGGTTGTTCTTCATTTAAATAAGTAGGAATATTCTTCTTTATCTAGTGGCCACACAGAAATTGTAAAGGTGATAGATTTGCATAACGAGAACTTTTTTAAATTGCGACCAATTATATATGCGTACTTGAAGTTATTGTATTTTATTTTTGTTTTCTAGTAATAATGTTACCGACTAAATATTCCTCTCAGTATTATCACAGACCAGTTTAAATAACTTATCAGTGGTATTATAATAAGCATAAATACATATTTATCTAGATTCGTAATAGTCTTGCCCTGTGACAAAATAGTCATTTTTTAAAGGTTGGCTGCTTGGGAATGTTTCTGTTGGTGGTTGACTCAGTATGATTCTAGGATCGGAGTGCAAGGCAAGTAAGTCAAGGTCAACAGGCTTTTTAACGGGAATCCGAAGAGGGACGTCACGTTTTTTGTATAATTTTTATTTTTGCTGTGTATTTCGGGTTTTGACTCATAATAGTGACAGTTTATTATGTGGCAAGTGTCCGTGAAGATATGCAGTGAATGGAAAATTCAATAAAATGCGCGGGATGGATATTTTTGGATTGCCCCAAAAAGTCACAGTGAAGTCTTCAGTAAAAGTGCTATAATTTTACTGTTGATAAACAAGGGAGGGATGTAGAAAGTGTTAAAGACACTGAATTTTTGTACATGGTCTCTGAAGCAGATCCATTTATCTAAGATTAAAACTTTTAGCCTTAACTTGAAAACATAAGACTTGGCTTTTTAGCCTTACAGCATTCGGATCAAAAAAAAAATTTACACCACTACTAATAAACAATTTACAGACTAGGCTGTATGGGCTAGATCCCTTTGCCTTTCCCTAAAGGGATAAATAAAAAAAAACAAGGTCAACATTTATTTGTATTTGTTTACTTACAAGTTGAATTGTAGTTCTATCATTCTATCTTTATATCGAGTAATTTATATAAAATAAAAGTTGAAATACAAATAAGAGCAGAGATAGCTCAGTGGTTACAAAGCCCGCTTCTCATTCGTGAGGCTCGAGTTCAAATTTTTGGCATGTGCCAATGAGTTTTTCAAAAAGCTTACGTGCTTATTTATCACTAGCTCGACGGAGAAGGAAAATATCGTGAGGAAACCCTCAGGTCCCAGAATTAGTTCAGAGACATGTGTAACAGACCCGGTCCACCGATGAAGTGAAACGTGGGTATTATAGGAAGGATAAAAGGCGTGGAAATTTGATTACATTGAAACACCTACCATTTATTTTGCATTAGTTGTGACAAATTTAAATATAACCTATAAACAAATGACTACCGCCTCTCAGTGGTACCTACCTATATAGGTACTCGTACACACCATCTTTTCGAACGCCTCCATGCGTGGCCGCAACCGACTTGCGGGAAATGAACCGAAACCACACCTGCCAATCTCAACCACTAGTATTGGGTGCCGGCGACGTCAGTGTGGACGCGGCATTTTGTATGGAGACTATTTTGGGTAGTGAATTGAATATTTTATCAGCAAGCTTACGAGCCTACATAAACAAACATCATACAAGTTTGATGTGGCAACCTTGTAGCTTCTTTGTATAAACAAACATCATACAAGTTTTTTTCGTTCATTTTTATTTACCTGCTTAATTGTTACCTCTTCCTGGTCTCTGCCTCTTCTTAGTAGGTAGGTCCAGCCTTTTGCAAGAAATTTAAGTAACTTTAGGAGTTTACTACGAGTATATTACTCGTATGCTTTAATCTATCACTACTCACTACACTCACTACTAAAACAAAGTCGCTTTCTCTGTCCCTATATCCCTATGTCCCTATGTCCCTTTGTATGCTTAAATCTTTAAAACTGCGCAACGGATTTTAATGCGTTGTTTTTTAATAGATAGAGTGATTCGAGAGGAAGGTTTTAGTATAAGCATTGGTTGGGTCGCTAGTACTATATAAAATGATTTGTGAAGTATCAACGCACAGCCTAAACCGCTGGGTCTATAGACTTGAAATTTTGCACATAGATAGCTTATACAGTGTAGGCATCCACTAAGAAAGGATTTTGCAAAATCAACCCCTAATGGGGTGAAATAAACGTGCGCGAGCGAAGCCGCAGGTAAGAGCTAGTTTTGAATATTCAAGGTATTGAGTGTTGAACACGTTCAAGTAAAATGATACCGAGACAAAAATGGAAGAACAGTTGTTAAACAGTTGAGATGTGCATACAGAATTGCATATTAAAGCATGTTTTCAACACGAAAAGAACTGCATATTTGTACAAATACCGAAAAACTAAAACTCGAATGCGTCCTAAATTTAAATATTTTCGTCGCCATTTTAGATGCCAAAGTGTCTGACGTGAACTTTAAAGATATCGCTGTTAGAATTTGAAATTTTTCACAAAGATCCGTTAAGCAACCAAAACTGGCCCGAGCCCTGAAAGCCGAGAAGACGTTGTCATAATATAATCTCAATTCCTCTATGAAGGCTTGACGTCCCACAATTTATTATTATTATTTTATTATTTTGCTGAATTATGTATTTCTTCCTGCTTTTGGATCCAAATAAGCCAAAGAGATTAAAATATAATAGGACATAGAGGGGAATATTTTCATACAAAACTTTGAAGCATGTTTGAAGCTCAATCGTCATGTCAGTTAGTATGAACGCGAGCTGTCATTCGGTCAAAATTGTACTAGACTTATTCCAGTTGGAATAACTTTTGACTTCAAATTTTCCTCGCTTTGTCCCCTCTATGCCCTTATATACCTATTTAAATCTCTTTGATCAATAAGAACGATTATTGATTGACTCAAAAAGATTAATAAAAAATAGTATTACATTGTCATTTTGCCATGCGAGCATTATTATTTTAATGAATTATATATTTTCTCTCTGCACTTTTACCCAAATAAGCTCACTCCACAGTAACATTGCCAGTAAAATGAAGGAAAGTAGCCGTCCGTTAATAATTGCCGGCACTCCATTATTACGTCTTACCGAACTGATGGTAGATTGGTAGCGTCGATATACAATACATGATTTTACGCAACTATCATTCTTATTTCGTTTGGTGTAACTAGTAGTGTCGATACTAGTTTTTATCCGTAGTCTTATTTAAAGTAGTCTGTGCCAATTCTTAAAATACCTTGGATTGGATGGATTCTATATTCTTGAAAATGTTTAAAAATATCCCTTTACTGGTTTACCAAAATAATGTGACTAACGGAGTAAAATAAAAATTCAAAATTATTTTTTTGTGTTTACATTATTCTACTACTACTTCGAATTATCAGAAGATCTTCGGAATCGGAAAAAACATCTGATTTAGTATTTCTAAAGTTTTGCTTATGACCTTATACTCAAGAGTCGTCAGTAGTTTCAAAAACGTAACTATGTTAAAGATATAGGGCACCTTAGAGTGTAACATGAAGAAATCGAAGCTTTGTATGAACTAAACTTAAGAATGAGAATGAACGATAATATTTAACATTCCCATAGTTCTACATTCGAATTCAGAACATCAATCCCCTTACTATCCATAATGAGTCGGGGAAAAATGCTCCAAATAATCCGCGATCCGTTCCGCTCATCCAAAACGGTCTAGTAATACGATACGATGTTTTGAACCTATCTCTGCATCTGTCATCGCATATTGATGCGACCCTCGAACGCATCTCAAATCCTTTCAAAGCGAATGCAGAAATTTGCATACGCCATTTAAGGGTTAAAAATTATCATATGGTTAGCTTGAGTCTTTGGAAAAGAGATTTTGGGTTTTATGCTCCCGGGTTTATGGTTTATATTCTTTTTGCTTTGGTTACTGAATGAAGAGCGATGCAAATTGCGGATGGTCTTTTGGCTCTTCGAAGGTAAATTCCGTTTTGCTAATTTCGCTTTTATTAGTGAGTGTTAAGGTACAATTCGGAGAATTTGGCTTAGACTTTTTGGATAGTAAGCGAACAGTTTTTAACCCTAAAATGGTTTATGATAATTATGCAAAGCGAATTATTTTTGCGATCATTTTTCAATAGCTCATTAATGGTCTAAACCAACTCTAGCGTAAGTGCCATAGGTTTTAAGCTTACATTGTTGTGTTATTACAGAATACATTTCAGATATTATGCCAAGACCGATTTTATGGTCTTCATTTGAATTTCGATGGCGTTTGAAGGGTTGATTTGCATGATTGTGATTTAGAGGTTATTTTTGGACGTGTTTAGGATTTATGGTTTGTGTTCCAATGCGTTTTGATGTTTGAATGGAGGCATTATGTGTTGCGTAATATGGTACTTGCATCTTTTTTTGACAGATCGTGTGATGTAAAGAATTTTCACGACTTATTTGAAGCTATTTAGTTAAGATGGATGTGTGGAATGACTCTGACTGTGGATTAGGTTATAGACCTGATACATAAGAGGTAGGTAGTCTGAAAATATCGTTAATGATATTATGTACGCGCACGGCGCAAGAATGGGTGTAATGTTATAAGAAGTACTTCATACGAATGAAAAGATATAGTAGAAGAGAAAGATAAACTAAACAGGATTGGTTGTGTGAAATGTGCAAGAATATGTCAAAACAATTCTGACGGCTACTAAAGATACATAATATAAGGAAAAGATTGCGAAATAATGAAAAATGAATGACGATGTAATTTGAGTGTAATTGAGTGTTATGTAAAACACATTGAATGTAAAACACATTGAGTGTAAAACACATTGAGTGTAAAACACATTGAGTGTAAAACACATTGAGTGTAAAACACATTGAGTGTAAAACACATTGAGTGTAAAACACATTGAATGTAAAACACATTGAGTGTAAAACACACTCATCTTGACATAAGTAAATCTTCTCATGTATTTTACTTCTCAAATGTTAAAAAAAAACTAAGCAAAGAGATTTCTCGGCGTTGATTTCCATGACTCTGTAGACGTAGTTGGGGATTTCATATCAAGCATATCTTGCACGATAAATCATGGTACATTAACGATATTTAAAGGGTATGTAGCGACATCTATTTGTTACATAGAAAAACATGTGCTACAGATGATAAAACACAATGGTGCCGCTACAACAGCGGTCAGATCTAAACCGAGCTATCGATGTTTTCATGACAGTCTGTATAAATACAAGCGACCTACATCAATTGCTGGACAGTGATCTCAGGTTTAATCACATCGCCTGGCGGAAGATCTTTCCTTTCCATGATAAAAGATTTATCATGATATTACTTCCTCTTATTTATATTTCAAATCTTACTGAATGACGTCTGTTGAATAAATAATTCTACTTTATTCATTCAGGTAAGTATATGCCCCTTTTCACACGTACCGGTTTCCACCGGTCCGGCGGCGAAATGTATGGCCGATCACCCGGTTGCCCGCCGGTACGTATGAACGCGAACGTACATGGCCATATACTTCGCCGCCCGCCGGCCTGGCTGAAAACGGTACGTGTGAAAAGGGGCTATCTGTAGTTGAATTGAATTAGAAGTTTTAAGATTAAGCAGCATCTATACGAATCTAAATATCTTTCATATTCTATAACGTTTCAACTGCGTCTGCGCATAACCTCAAAAGTCAAATAAATTGACCGAGATACCATTTATCAAACCGCCTGCATTTTTAATTAGTAAAAAACATTCGGCGGGACGCGGTGGAGCGTGCCAATCTGCTTCCTATCTTACTCATTGAACCTCTCTTTTACACTTGTACCCTTCTGTATCTTCGATCTCTGTTTGTCGAAGTATAGTAATTAGTTTCTCATGTATACGAGCTTTTGTTTAGAATGACATGTGGCGGGCGATGGGAATTGTTAATTGTGTGTTTTAACGAATCGATGGTATCGAACTTATTGGATTGTAATGTAACGTACTTCCTTTGTTTACTTGGTATGTTTCGTCGAATTTTAACATCGTCAATACAAAATCCTTGCTATATTTTGACGATATGTGTCTAAATGTGACCAATAACTTTGTATATTATCTACACTAATAATATTCTCAAAAACTAAATGACTGATTTCAAAGATTCTTTCATCATTAGAAAGCTACAATATCCTTGAGTAACATAGGCTATAAAGTTCACTCAATATGTATACAGGTGAGGTTTGAGGTCGAGTGAGGTTTGCTCGTTTGCCCCTATACCAAAAAAAACTGTCGCCTACAAAGTTTTATCAAGATCGATTGAGTAGTTTAGCTGCCTCAACATGGCGGGTTATTATGAATTCCTGTTTTTTATTTATTTATTTATTTCTCTACAATAACTATTACATGTTTTAACTTGTAAGTACTCGTCAAACTGCATAGCATGAAAAATTGTTCCATAGAGACCTACAGCAAAAAGAACTTATTTGAAAATCGAACTGGCCACTACAAGCCATATTAAAGTAGCCTTGCTTTTTATCGTCTCACACAAGGTTAGAAAAGTAGAGTATTCTCCTCGATATAGCTGTTTTCGTCTTGGGCGAGCTTGAATCCCTCGCTGCATTCAGCACTCCGTTTTGATTCCTGAGCGAAAACACCCTTACGTTCGGGATTTAAATCTGGAATCCCTCATTTGCTCAGGATTCGTATCGCTTCCGTGACATAAAACAGTGCTTTATCCTCTCGGTGTATAATTACTATTATTGAACTGCTGTTTATGTACACCATTACCTAAGTACTAATAAATATATCAATACTTCTTCTATTCGTAATTGGCTAAAAAAATATTTATTTCTTATTCAGCACAGTTCTTTACGACTCATTTGTATCGAGTAGTAATTTTATTTCACACGCAACGCTATAAACTGTTATTAGGTCCCATTCTAGTGCTAATAAAATGGATCGCTACCTGTAATGGCTGATGATGGGCTAATGGTACTTCCACAGCAAAAAATGCTACCGGCCATACGTATGGGTGTTTCACTCATTAAGTAATAGATGCCTTACTTCAAGTCGTATAAAATTAGGGGTAGTTTTTGATCGTAATGTTCGTAGACTATTTATTTATTTAATGGTCGGAAGACCAATAGCTATGATATACCTAAGATAAAAAATAAAAATAAAATCTCACGCCTTTTACTCCAAGGGGGTTCGAGGGGGTAAGTGGTATTCCATTTCTGGAAATACCCTCGTTTCACCAGTATGCTCTTTGATCCCTAAATGTGATAGGTAGCCCATCGACACATGCCTCAGAATAAATTCTGGGACGTTTGATATAAATCAAGTTAAGATAATAAATAAGTATATGAATATATCCTCTGGCCTTCTCCTTAATATGGTAGAGGTATAAAATCTTTTTTACCAATGTTAGATGTCAGGTGGTGGTCACATCACGTCGGGGTCACCAGTTTAGGGACAGCGATTGGTCACTGCTACTGGGTGATGTCGAGGACGATGAGGGTTGAAGAATGAAAGATGTTGCTCGTGTCGAGAGTCGAGATCGAATGTGATCGGTGATCAGATCTGACCTCCTTTAATGGGCTACCTCTATTTATACCAGCTGTGTACATAAATAATGAGGGTAGATACATTTTAGTAAACCCTGTAGGTGGGTACCTACTCATCATCACCAAAATTCTGCTTTTCCAAAAATACCTCAGAAACAAATCATTTCGATAGTTTTTCGGTTTCCGCACCTTTTCCCTTTTGTTATCAATTATCATCGTAGTAAAAATGTATGTATGTTTTTGGAAATCTAAACACATGCGAACCTAATTCCTATCAGCCATTTTTAAATTAACACGCATTAATCCGGAAATCTTTGTTTTTTATTTCCTTACAACTTGTTTTCCGTTATTTCTATACACTTATAACACTAACAAAAATGAAGCCCTTAATACGGAATTTGATAATAGAATAGCCATTAAACTCGAATTACTTTACTACCGACAAAAAAATCCAAAAACGGTCAGTAATTAACAAAACCGAATTCACCACAGCTATTGACCTTTCCGATAGGGAAGCCATTGTACCACCAAAATCGCCGAACACGATCAACTTTCGACTCTATTCCGTAACCACAAAACGTATTTATTGATTGACAATCAAAGGTATATCCTTGAGAAAATCCCAAGCGATCTTGAGAGAGTTTCGACTCAAAAGACGAGTGGTTTGAGTCCATTTCGGGTTACGGTCATGGTCGACTGTCTACCGTTATGCTCGATACACCTGCTGGTCACCAATACGAACGTAATTAGACACAATGATGTGTGTTCGTAAGGCTGCGGTGAGGAAGTCCTTTGTTACGTTAAAAATACTTTGAGGTTAAGGATCGATATAGATTACGACTTGCACCATCTTAGAATTTTTAAGTTAAATCTTATTAGAATGGGGAACTTGCATAACATTTTATTTTTATCTTAAAGATTTAAGGATTACATAAAGATACCAAAAAGAAAAATGTTAAAATATGCACAAATAATATATTTATTGCAAATCAAAAATTGACATTTCAAAGTTAGCGCGTAAACGCCCACTGGCTTGAGGTGACATCACTCCTCATCTTATGAAGTAACCTTTTCATGGCGCGTGAATATATTATTTATTAGAGAAATAATATATTTTCAGTTTTATTTAATAATAGCGGATAATGAGCGGAATATTTGTAAAATATTTTTTGAAATCGATTCAGTAGTTTTTGAGTTTATTAGTTTCAAACACAAGTATTTCCTTACCTCTTTTTCGGTTTGCGATGGAGTGACGTCATTCGTCAAATTAGGTCTCATATAGCGTTACTTAGAAATCAAATATTTAGCTAAAAAATCATAATTTTAGAATTGTTTCTTCAGCAATGCACTTTTATTGACTATCATAATCATTCAATATAATTTTAGTGCAAGTTCCCCATTGTGCGTCATATGTGGGAGACCGAAGTGATGACGTTGATGAGTAAGTCAGTGCTCTGGCAGAGTAGACTGAGGACTGGTTGAACTATAGCATTGAGTGAACAGGCGTCTTCTGGGTAAGCTCGTCCTATCGCGTCTTTGCTCTCGGGCTACTCTGGGGTCAAGAGTAAGACCATCATTAATAAATATATATATATTGTACCGTAGCCAAAATAGAGAGACTATACCTAGCGATTATACATAGGCTGATACCTAATGAAGATGATAGCTACACCTATCGCTAACATAGATCTTTACATGTCAACAAAAATTTTTGGCACAATGAAATGTGTATCTTTTAAGCCTGTAGATATACAAGTGCTGTCACGACAATCGAGGACACGATGATGATGTATCATGTTGGTTAACGTGGCTACTGTAAGTGATATCCCAAGATCTCTGTAAATCTTGTTAAAGGTTTTTGGTCCTGCATTGGCCTTTACACCTTATGGGTGATATAACTGATTTTCTTTCTGATTCATTTCGATAAAGTACTGCCTTAGGACACATCGTACGGCTTACCTAAATTAAAGAATATGTTATCAAAGGATCAGATATATCTGATGATGATGATGATGATGATGATGAGCTCCCGTATTAGGCCATGGCGACCACCTCAACTCTACCTCAACCTAGTCAGCTTGGTAACGCTGGTGCGCCCGAGTATGGCTAATGTAGAACATCTTTGCAGAAAACTCCCGTGCACAGTGAGGGCACGTGAGCACGCCGTTGAGATATATCTACTTAAAGACCCAGTCTTATATTGTTCCACATTTCGTATCTTTTAAAATTATACAACGATTCATGTTTTCTTTGTAAATTTTAAAACTGTATAAAGAAATACTCCATACAATATTGACATAACGTCTGATGATGTTATTATTAGAGTTTTATCGAACGATCGAGTCATGGAACGAATTGTCGTGAAATAAGTACTCTGGTCCCTTAAAATGTTTACCATCTGTCTGCAAACCCCTCATTACGTCATACTCCTTACATCTGATAAGGCTTGACGCATCGCTTGTTCCCCACATTGACTGGAATCAATTAACTTCGACAGAATTTATTTTACTTTAGATAACTGATGATTTTGGAAAGGATAACTGTATAAGTGGCCAGTAACGTATCTAGGTAATTAAATGTATCATGCAACGATTTTCGAGTATTATGTACTGCAATACGGTAGAAAAGTATAAATAGTAGAAAAAAATCTGCTAGTTATTGTTCGACTATCTCGTAGACAAGAGATAGTCGAACAGATATCTTTGTCAAAGGATAAGCCTAGCTATTCAGAGAGGGAATGCGGCTAGTCTTCTGGGCACTGTCCTACAGTCTTCTGGACACTGTTGTTTCCTCTTTGGAGAACATTTTTTATCTGTAATTATTGTAAATATATGTATATTTTATTTAGAAAGAAACCAAAATACCAGAAAATAAAATATCAAAACACCAACATACCACACTTCGCGTGAAATGCTTTGAAAAGATATAAATCATTACTCTCTTCCTGGTGCAGTCGGGTAAAAGTGGAATCTTAGATGAAGATGAATCTTACTACACCTCACAATTCAAAATCCATGAAACCGTAAAGACTTACAAGTTGCGTTAACATACATACACACATATACATACAAATAAACATTACCAAATTATAAACAACTTTTCAAAATTTGTAAAATATTGCCTATTAGTTTAAAACATAAATATTTACTCGCAGTTAATAACCATGGCTCTCTTGAGCATAGCTTAGTACAATCTTCGCACAGGAGTGTTAATCACGCCTATAATACGAAAACCCTGGCTTCAGGGAAATTATTCGTTCCAAGAATGAATAATTATTATGGTGATAGAACTCTTAAAAAACGAATCCCTTACTTATTTAATAGTCTTCCCGAAATTATTAGACGAGAAAGCAATAAAAAAAATTCTGTATACTTTTAAAAAACCACTACCTATTATTGTCGATATAATATCAATAAATTCTTATGTGATATACATACCTATTAAGAGAGACTGCCGATCCCACAGTCAAACTGTTGACACAGTTTTGTGGGACAATGTATTTAGCTTTAAGTACTTTGTGTGTGCTTATTAATAAAAAAATAATAAATAATAAATAGTGGTGCAACTGGGTAAAAATATTGATTATTTCAGTAGCGATGTTTAACACTGCCACAACTGTTACCGTCGGACGTTAGTTAAAAGAAATTATGCGTATTAAATTCTCAACTGACTTTCTTATCAGCATCGAAATGTATTGGTACTGCGCTCGAGTCGTCTTGATCGTAGTTTATCATAAACATTCATTGTGATTCCTATGGGTATGACATCATTTAAAATTATTACGACTTTTTTCTAAGTTTAAGATTGTGTTTGTCGTTTTTTTGACAGTTTTCTTTAGCAATGTTTGTGTTATGGTGCACGTCCACATCTACACTAACATTATGAAGAGGAAATATTTGTATGTTTGTAACGAATAAACTAAAAAACTACTTGACCGATTTTAAAAATTCTTTCACCAGTGAAAAGCTACAATATCCCTGAGTAACATAAAATATATTTTATCCCCGTATTCCGTCCGGGAACTACGCTGGTGAAACCGAGCAGAATCGCTAGTATCTAAATAAATATCACATTCATTTGTTGTCATCACATTGTGACATGAACAGCAGTTCCTAAAGAGTGCTTGGGCGATGGGGCTGGCTCTCTATCGCGTTCTCGCTTGCACGCTCGGCTCAGGCGGAACGTGACAATGAGTCGTCATTGTTTATGGATTTATAAGACGTTATCACGTCAAAAAAAGTTAATTTTTTGTACGCATTTTCCATCAACGATCAAAACCATCCCCCAAAACATGACACGTTAATATTGCATGCGACTAACAATCTAATTACAACCCGCGGGAATCGAACCCGCGATCGCCGGTCCGATAGCGCCGATTACTGCCGATTGACCTGCGCCCCTGCCCCCAGTAGTTACGTTGCATTATTAGTTGCATGAGCTAAGTATTTAGAGGGTAGCAGTAACAGAGGTGGAGAAAGGTGGTTTGAATGACGATTCTAGGACTCCTATCCAATTCCCATTTAACCGACTTCAAAAAAGAGGAGGTTATCAATTCGTCAGTTAATTTTTTTTAAGTTTGCTACCTCAGAACTTTCGACTGGGTGAACCGATTTGGATAATTCTTTTTTTTGAGTTGAAGATTGAAGTGGGTTTTTTTACTCTTCATTTAGATATCTGCTGATAGCAAATGAGCGCACTTGGCATTAAAACATCATTTATAACATTAAGCTAAAACCTGTAGTAGACACCTAGCGGTACTACATAGAACTAACTAAAGCGCCGTAGAATGCAAGTCCTAAACCGCGCTGTCGAAGTGTTTTCTTGAGTTTGTATATATACAACTGCCCAACATTAACCGTTGGACCGCGGTCCCCAGGCACGATCACTTCGCCTAAAGCACAGTATTTTAAATAGTACTTGCCTAAAGGAAGATCTTCCCTTTTCAAGATGGAAGAGCATTCCTCCTACGTTTGTTTGTTTGTATCATGTTTTTTTGTATTAAACAGGCTTCAAAACGACTGGAGCGATTTAAAAAAAAATCGGTTGTCTGTAAGTAAAGTCGGTTTACTGACGACAGTTGAACGTGACAACGTCATAAGAAAATACGACACGACACGACACGACACGAAACGAAACGAAACGCAACGTCATAAGAAATTACTGATGGAATGGATTGTGCCTCTTTGTCCCTCGTTGCGCGTTCTCGCTTGCACTGTAACGCCGCATACGTCACACTTTTTCGTGCATGCAGCCGGCTCCATCGAATTATAAGACGTTATCACGTCAAAAATCTTTAACCAATAAAAAGCTTACGTTTGTAGGAGTTACATGCACTACTATTTTCCCATGGGAACAGGATTTACTCGAATAAAATCTCATATTTAACTCACTGCATTGGATACTGCGGTACAGAGATAGTACCTACAGATCTGTTGTTGACGACGCTTGTTGCTGAAAGGAAAGTACGTTTTGATAAATCTTGTGTGGATAGCTTCATGTTTTATAATCATTAAATTAATAAATTGTCAGATCAGATAAATAAACGTAGTACTCAGTTTTCCAGTATATACGAGTACTACATAAATAAGCACATACATTGCTCCCACCTCCAGTACAAGAAGGTGACATTTCTTGATAGGAAATTATAGACAAACGAAAATACCCTGAAACGGAAACTTTCCAGTTTTTCGGACATCGCAAAGGATACAAATACGTACTTATATAAAGTAGTTAATATAATGAAATCGGCAGACAACGGTGCAGGGTGCACTCGTACAATTTACAGCGTTCGCGCTATTTTCAATTAAAACCCTAATGGCTCACGGTCCACCGATGCGCCGATTGTCTAATTGTCAAAATGTATGGAGTTGCCGAGAGTGTGACTGGCGAATTTTGATGTGTTGATATCTGGAAAAAAAATTTTTTTTTTTTTCTGTAGGTATTTGGCTAAATGTAAACAGCAGCCCATCTCCACCGACGAGGTGCTGGTTCCAAATGCAATACCCTGAGAAGAACCAGCAAGAAACTCAAGGGCAGCTCTTTTACAGAAACATTTTGGGTTTAAAATTTAGAAGAAAGCAGGAACTGATATATTACAATAAGACCTATTTTTTTCTAATTTTAAGTATTCGAATTATCTTTAGGGTTTCAAAGAAAAAATGGTTAAGTGTGTGTTTTTCTAGAAATCCAATACCTCTGCCTATTCCTTCGGAGATAGTAAGCCTGAGCATAGCATAATATATTATGTATTTATTTTACATTGTAAGTTGAAAAGGTATCTGTTACCGCTTTGGAAAATGTTCTAGCTGAACAAATATCTACTATATAAAAATAAGTCGGGTTTTCCTTCCTGACGATTTAACTCCAGAACGCACGAACCGATTTCCACGGTTTTGCATTCGTTGGAAAGGTCTAGGGCTCCGCATGGTTTATAGCAAAGAAAATTCAGCATTGCACCCGTGCGAAGCCGGGGCGGGTCGCTAGTATTATTATATTAATAACATGATCATCTTTCACCACATTATATTACCCTATTTATCATCATCATCAATCCTTAATGCAAATATAATTTAGACTTAAAATAAATCCATTTTGTCTATTTCACATCTAATAACTTTTGTCCTACATTTATTTCTTCTTCGCAGCATGGTACCGGCAAAACATTTAGATCGTTTTGGTAATTTTAAGTAGGTATCCGAACAGGGTGTGGTAATAACAACTCTTTATCAAGCCATACAGCACAGTACAGAGCCACACCCCTTTCGGAAAAACTTTGCGTTTAATCGTTTTACATTACGATGGTGTAATGTGCCAAGTTTCTTGATATTATTATTGGAGTGTTATTGAAATTGTTCCAATATGCTGGATCGGCTCCCCTTTCAAGAATATTGGGGTCTTAGTACTTAGTTAATTTCTGTTTCCTGTAACGAAGGAGTTTGGCCTAGTAAAATTGTTGTTTTTAATGGTTTCGTACCATAAAAGGAAAACAGGAACTGTTAAAGAATCACTGCGGTGTTCATATATTATGTCTTTCTCTTAAGATCTTAGGAAAACTTAATATAATATTTTAGTGAAAACAGTTGCTTAAAATTTTCCCGTTATTTTAACTTTAATTATGTTATACATGTTGAAAAAATCATGTCCAACTAGTTATTGGTTGACGACTTTTTTTCTCTACGTGGTCTACCATATGGGTTAGTTTAGTCAATTTATATTAGTAATCAGATCTTCAAGCTATGTGGTCTATGATTTGATGTATATCGGTGACTTTTGTTGGCTTTGAGTATTAAACCAACAGGAGACGTCACGCGCAAGTTAGTTTCTTTGCAAAAAAGTCTGCCAATTTCTGCGCGGGGCACGAGGAAACGCACACAAATAATGTTAACACAAACGCATTTTTTGACAAAACAAGATGCACACAAATATATTCACCAATCCGAGCACTCCGTGAACTTAAAAAAAATTGTTGTATATAACAGGTATGATCGTTGACCGACACTTTTTTTTTTGTCAGAGGGGACCGCCTGTGAGTGGCGTCTCCGGTTGGTTTAATACTCAAAGGGCTAAGGATATCTTCATGTCTAGGTTTATGTTCTTTTTTTTATGATAAAAAAGGGGGCAAACGAGCAGACGGGTCACCTGATGGTAAGTGACTACCGTCGCCCATGGACATCTGCAACTCGAGAGTCACAAGTGCGTTGCCTTTGAGGTGAGAGTACGCTCTCTTCTTGACGGTTTTAAGGTATCTTACGAAGTACCTAAAAAAGGTCTCCATAGTTCAAGTCAAGCCAAAGTCAAAGTCAAAATGTTTTATTTCAAGTAGGGACATACAAGACCACTTATTGCACGTTATTTCAACTCCACCGCTTCAGCATGTATGGTTGAGGAGAAGAAGGGGGGCAAGAAACTCCTCAACAAAATATTCTTTTAATCAATTGTTATATAATACTAAATTGGGTTAGGTACATAATTTCATTATTTTTCGGTGTATTGCACTGAGCTGGAGGAAATCTATTCCAAGCATTATTGTCATAGCTTGACGATCTGCTATAGGCGGTCATTAGCAAAAAGTAACACAATAAAAAAATCCGCCAACAACTTCGCAGGCGAAGAAACATAATTTCTCGTGTCTCATTTCAACTATCTCCATAAATAAGTAACAAGCGAATAACATTTGAAATTATTCACACGAGCAACTCGAGGGATATTTGTTCGGAATGAGAATAACGACAAAGAAGGCAGAAGGAATAGACGACGCCTACTTACGTTTGACATATTTTAGTGAAAACCCTATGTCTTGCTATAATGAGTCTCATATTTGGTAGCGTCGGTAAAACAGGCCGTATTTTCATGTTAAATAAAATTTAAGTTAAACAAAAAGCTTGTATGAACCGATTGCTGGATGTGGATGAGGCGCGTGAGGTATGCCAGGATCGTAGCAGGTGGCGGGCTGTTGTCTCTGCCTACCCCTTCGGGAAAAAAGCGTAAGCATATGTATGTATGTAAGGTAAACAAATCTACGCCTTTTATCCCTGTGGGGGTAGGTTCATTTCTGAAAATACCCACGTTTCACCAGTGTATTATTTAGACCCCTAAACGTGATAGGTGGTGAGCCCATCGCCGGGCTGGGTCTGTTACACGTGCTTCAGAATTAATATAATATTTTAGATAGTGGTTCAAGAGGTATGTTTCAGTATCAGCATTGCATCCGTGCGAGGGGCGGGTCACTAGTTTAGGTAAAAAACATTGTTATTTTGCACGTGTGCTGCAACAAACATATCTAGCCAGTAATCTTAAAAAATAAACATGTGTGCTGTTTGTTGGTAAACGCATCATTTGGTTATTTTGACTGAAATGATTTTTTTTTGTGTGTTTTCATGGGATTTGTATAGAAAAATGGCTGTATACTTAGCTCGTGCTAAACCTATAAAAGAGTACGACATAAAACGACGAAAGTATATCGGCAACATCTTTATAAATATACCTAACTCTACACTGTATTTTCCCGACTGTACAAAACAACGCGATACATGCAGCACCCGAAGAGTAGCGACGTGTAAAATCTGCATTTCTTTGAGATGCACTTGTCCCCCTCCCCCCACCTCGACGCCTCTTAGATAAAGAGGGCTCTACTTTCGCACGCTTTGAGAACGCTCAGGTTTGTCAGAGCGAACGTAGCGTAGGTGTTTTGTTTTATGATAGAGCCAAGGCGAGGATTGTTGAAAAACTCGTACGTGTCCAATGGTGCAGGGAGGTACTATCAGTAAAAGTTCTGCCTGATAAGCGTCATTTTAGGAGCTATGTTTCCAGCGCAATACGATAGCAAAGAACAAACGAAATTATGTAACCCAATTTAGTGTTAAGTAACAATTGATTAAAAGAATATTGTGTTGAGTTTCTTGCCTCGCTTCTTCTCCTCAACCGTACATGCTGAAGCGGTGGAGTTGAAATGACGTTCAATAAGTGGACTTGTAAGTTCTTATTTTGAATAAATCATTTTGACTTTGACTTTGACTCATATCCCGTAGCGACAAAGGGCTCTCATATAGTAACAATGACAATCACAAAAAAGTGTTTCTTTTATGTTTATGACCATTTAATGTCGATGAATGGATCGGAATGTAAAAAAAAAAAAATTGTGGGACACAATTCACACACGGTTATTTAGTCCCAAACTAGGCAGAGCCTGTACTATGGGTACTAAACAACTGATAAACATACTTCAATAAATACTAAACACCCAGACAGGAAGCCAACAGACATGTTCATGCACACAAATGTTGGCTCCGAGCGGGGATCGAACCCGCGACCTCCGACTCAGAAGGCAGGGTCGCTACCAACTGAGGCAACAGGTCTGTCAAAGAGTAAAAAAAGACGGTGTTACTGTCTTCTGATCGTTTAACTATAATTAAGGTCGGGATGATGAAAACTTTAGCTTTCAAGCGACAATTTTTCCAAATGTATCAGGCTTAGCGTTTGTCGATAGTACGTCTCTGAATGAAGACGTAGTTTTAGACGGATGCTATTTCCTTGCTTGTTAAGAATCTTGCAACCTATACGTGGTTCTTCGATATACGTAACTGACGTTACTACTTCGATGTTGATTTTAATTTGTGTGTCACTTTCTGACACCGTTTGGTCCAAAATAATGGTCAAAACATCGTACTGAAAGCTCAATCTTCTTTTTATATATTTATAAAATGATAAACTGACTGGTTGGTGATATATCAACGCACAGCCTAAACCGCTGGGTCTAGAGACTTTTTTGCACATAGATAGCTTATACAGTGTAGGCATCTACTAAGAAAGGATTTTGCAAAATTCAACCCACCAGAAGCTGAAATTAACGTGCGCGAGCGAAGCCACGGGTAAAAGCTAGTATCTATATATGTCTTTATATCACTACATAGTATAAAAGAAAGTCGCTTTCTCTGTCCCTATATGCCTATGTCCCTATGTATGCCTAAATCTTTAAAACTACGCAACGGACTTTGATACGATTTTTTTTAATAGATAGAGTGATTCAAGAGGAAAGTTTTAGTAGCATTGTACCCGTACAAAGCCGGGGCGGGTCGCTAGTAATTAATATTACGTTCGTAAATCGAAGAACGGCAGCAGGCACCGAGTTCGAATTAGCAAATATCAAATTTAACCTTACATGGTAACCAAATGCGATTTAACGCGGACAAATATTCGAACAATGTCTTTAGTGGTGAATTTATTTTTTTCTTCTTTTTAATCTAAATTGTCCAATAATTGTGACACCATTTTATGACAAATTATGCGATTTAATAACTGTTTTACTTTTGTAAATATAATAAAAGTGACTCAAATACACCATGATGTATCGAACAGAACCTGAGACATTAGCATTAATTAGTTAAGTCCATAGTCTAATAAAACATGGTCTTCTCTTCCCAGAGTGACACAAGCCTACGTCACAATAATATTGCCTGTGAACAGCATGATGACGTAGGCTTGTGTCAGTCACGTGGTTTGCGAGTCTCGGAAGAGAGTACCAGGCGGAGTATATTATTATACCATGGTTAAGTCCATAAATAAAAAATACATGACCTTATAGGTGTGTATAACATCCTCCAGCAATGTGTTGTTCACTACCTGTCTGGTATACTGCTAGAGCGGTGTGCTGCAATTTAGATGAGACCAATAACTTTAAAATAAGGTTTAAGAATTTACTATTATTTAGAAAGTATTATCTAATAAGTAATAAAAATTAAAACCTAATTATAAGTTATTAACTAAATGCATTTGTTCGGGTAATCTACATTATCAATGTACTTATTAAAGGCCGTACAAAAGACATCAACGATATTTCTTAATCGATATTTTTAATTTGAATTCGATACATTTTAGAACACTTTTAGAATTGGTCTAGTAAGTTGGAATTATAGTTATTGGCAGGTTTTATGTAGCAGCTTGTTTGAAGATTATACAATTTAGTTTAGACTTTGTAAAATAATATTAGAAGTGTCAAATTTGGATAGTACCTACATATTTTCAAACCTCTTTAATACAATTTCTAGAATAACAAAATTCCGCTACCGTATGGTAGATTCCTTTAATGAAGCAACGGTTCAGTCTTATATGTATTTGCAGAGGCGAACTTTCTTTTCATGGTAAGAAAACGTACAAATTTTCGTTAAAGTTTCACAATGCCTACCCTACCCTGTATTCAAGATATTACTCATGTTTCGAAACGTGATTTTTATATCACAAAGCAAAGCTATTGTTATATATGTTACCCAACAATTAATTCTACTATTGTTACAGTCACCATTGTATGTATGCGACATAAGTTTGCATGTAGTCATTAGCTATGTATGTCATAGTTTGATTTGGTGTGTTACGAGACTAATCACAAATTTCGTCGAGTGACGCAACTCTTGTCAGTTTTAGACTAAGTATCTAAGAAGCTTTATAATTTATTGATTTTATATATGACGATCGGCTCAGTTGGTAGTGACCCTGCCTTCTGAGTCGGACGTCGCGGGTTCGATCCCTGCTCGGGGACAACATTTGTGTGCATGAACATGTCTGTTGGCTTTGTGGCTGCGTGTTAAGGCCGTTCTACCACCCACTAGAAATTCTGAATCGAGACTCACCTCCCCTCTACCCTTACCAATATCGTGACAATTTCGATAAGACGGCGCCAATTCACAAAGTGGAAAACAAGAAGAACTAATATGACAGTCTGCGCAAATGCCGAGAAAAATAGCTGTTCCTCTTCCTATAGATGGCACTAAATTACGTACTTTTTCTTATATTTTTTTGGATCTATTTACTATTATGAGAAAATAATGAATTGTCAAATATTGTCTATTCATATAATAAAACTCTAACGGGGCCGTGTAAATTAAATATTTTGCACGCATCACGCAAAAACTACTGGACGGATTTTGATGAAATTTTGTATGGAGATAACTGAGTACCTACTCGGTTTAAGTATGCTTATCAGTTGTTTAGTACCCATAGTACAGGCTCTGCCTAGTTTGGGACTGAATAAACGTGTGTAAATTGTGTCCGACAATTTATTTATTATTATAATCCGGTAATAAAAATTACTCTAAATGTTGACACGGTTACTCAGTTGTCTCCACAGCAATTTCATAAAAATCCATTCAGTAGTTTTAGCGTGATGGGTGCACTATCAAAATTATTGTTTTGATATTTTTTTTTCCTTTTGTAGTCTGCTACTTGGCAATCTGTCAATAAGCAACAATAGTTTTGATGTCAACATCGATAACTATCTACGACACTACAAAAGATTTCTTTTAATGTTAATGCTAGAATTTCAATCAAAACTGTGCGTTTGACATAGTGTATGTGATATGATATTGTATGTTCGTCATATACAGTGTAAGTGGCAGCTGGCGACGACTGTAGCTCGATGGCCCTTGAGACAGACAGACACTCGGCTCGGAGATGGGATTTTTATATACACGCTGTTTGTCACGTAAGCTATACCACAGAATAAGTAATAGGCTATACGTACATGTTATTTAAGAAAACGTGAAGCTTTATCTACACTTTTATACTCTTGAGCATATGACTTAGATTTGCTTGGAACGCTTAAATGGATTATTGTAAACTCGTTACAGAATAACTTTTAACAAAAAAAACGACTTCAAACAGGAACCTAAAAAAAAAGTTGGTCGCCACTTCGATTTTCGAAGGTTCCCCTCGATTTCTCTGGGATGCTTTCATCAGATCCTGGTTTCTTTATCATGGTACTACCGTTAAGATACCTCCTTTCCAACAAAGAAATACTTCTGCCCGCCCCCTGCTTTGATAAGGTGTAAGCATATTTTTAAAATCAAACACTGTTGTATGGGTTGTTGTACCTAAATATTAAATAGACTCGTATCTTAACAATTAACCAAGTACTTAAAACCCTCCTTATGAACCAATCGAGCATAAAACCACCGATTAAAAGTTCAGTGTTATCAAAAGTTGCTATCTCTCGAGTAACCAGGTTTGTCAGACTGAAGATATTCAATCTTGAACAGACTACAAATAGAACGCCATGAAAGAATTAGTCAATCACTTAATTAGAAAAAACAAAAAACAATCGTCCACCAAACAAAATACATCAATATAATTTTTATTAAATATCGTATTGCCGTCCGCCATTACTTTATTGCGTTGGATAAGTGGGTCGACCCCCCTCCCCTCCCATGGGGGTGGCGCCCAACATACATCTCGATCCCGTCGCCTTCGCACGACGGGGTAATTGAGAAATTCCTTCCCTTTTTACACCTAAAGTAGGTTCCAAGTATAAATTTAGAGCATGTAGGATTTAATTTAGTTTTTCATCATCCTGAAGATAAAATAAATCTACTAAAATATGTATGGCTATAAATACATAAATAATCTCAGGCCTTTTATCCTCCAAGGGGTAGGTAGAGGTATTCCATTTCTGGAAATAGGTACCCACTTTTCACGAGAATATTCCCCTTCAACCCCTAAACGTGATAGGTGGTGAGCCCATTGCCGGATCGTGTCTGTTACACATGCCTCAGAATCAATTCTGAATCTAATAAATTTATGATTATAAACAGACGAATAAATAATCTCGGGCCTTTTATCCTCCAGGGGGTAGGCAGTATTTCATTTCTGGAAATACCTCTTTACCTGTTTCTTGTTTGGACTCCCAAACGTGGTGAATCCATCGCCGGACCGGGTGGGTCTGTTACACATGCCTCAGAATTAATTCTGGGACCTGTGGGTTTCATACTACTCATACAACCGTCATTTAATTAAATTACTTACGTACCTATTGCTGCGTCTCCCCACCTCTCTTGTTTTTATTGTACTTGTAATTGTAAATTCTACATCTCAAGCCGGGAACTACGGGCCGGTTGGCTCAGTTAGTAGGACCCTACCTTCTGAGTCGGAGGTCGCGGGTTCGATTGCTTAGTACCAGGTACGGTACACAGTACAGGCTCTGCCTAGTTTGGGACTGAATAACCGTCTGTGTATTGTAAAAAAAAAAATGGTATTTATACAAAATAAAAAACTACTTGTATTCAAGAGTTGGCTTCTGCACAGATAACTGATACCTTAAATGTATTTTAATTGGTTGTGTAATCTTTTTGTACCATCTCATTCGTACAATAACTTTTAAGCGAAAAAAATATATTATTAATATGATTTCCAAAACGTCTTTCTATTTGAAGTGGTGCCTACCCAAGAATTTCAGCCATCTACACTTATACAATTAAACCGATTATTATAAATAGGAAAGATTAGATTATTTGTTTATTTGTTTCTTTTGAATTGTCTCCGAAACTACTGGACCGATTTTACAAATTCTTACACCATTGAAAAGCTAACTTTTCTGTGGGAAACATGGGCTATTATTAATTTTCCCACGGGAACGGGACGTACGCGAAAGAGCTAGTCTAATATATTGTTCAACTTTGATTTCGAGCAGAATTATTTTCCCCCCAGCCTTATCACTCCATTACGTGTCTAATTAAAACACGCATCAATGAAAAACAATTTGTTCCCATACATTTACAAACAAACGAAACGAATGCTGCATCCTCTATCTTCGCGGTAGTATACAAAGTTGAAACTCGCTTATTTGTATGGAAAAAGAATACCGTTTGTATGTAAATGTATTGTCATCAGCTACAGATATGAATATTAATAATGTCACGGTCCATTCATCGTTTGTTGTTGTGAATGAAATTGAGCGGAGAAAAAACATCCTGTGTTTTAGAGTAGTTCGAATATGAAGAATCTTCTGTTGATAGATTAGAAATTAGAAATGTAAGTAATCTTAAATGAGAAATCTTACTTACATACTGGTGACTTTTTTTACCGTCTGGAAAAAAATATGACGTATAAGGTGTGTATGATTAATTGTTAAATATAGTCATGTTTAATGCAATTATTATTTACAAAATCTAGAAAACTACGCACACTACAATGTTGTATGTAGATTGCGCATGTATGGAAATTAAGAGCCTGTTTCTTTTTAAAATACTATTTCAAATATTTCAGTGTGTAATATTGACTACAATTGAGCAATGTAAGCAAGAAAAAAATTTTGTATTTTTTTTTAAAGTAACAATGCCAAATGAATCTATTACACTTACCTATTACGCCATTTTTTTTTCCAGACGGTATAAAAAATTAGGCGGTATTTATCACAAACTCAACGGTGAAGAAAAACATCTCGAGGAAACCAGCAGATTCCAGAATTGATTTTGATGCATTTGTAACAGTGGCCCGGCGACAAGCTCACCACCTATCGACGACGGGCCTGTTGGCTCAGTCTGCAGTGACCCTGCCTTCTGAGTCGGAGGTCGCCGGTTCGATCCCCGGGCCAACATATTTGTGCATGAAAATGTCTATTGGCTGTTTAAGTAAGTTTATCAGTTGTTAACTACCCACAGGCTCTGCCTAGTTTGAGACTGAGTTTTGACTTGTGTTCCAATTTTTATTATTATCAATAATAATATTTTACAAAACAATTCAAAGATAAACCTATATCTTAATGGAATCGTCAACATAAATATAACAATATCTTCTACAATATAAATACAACTAGAGCCCCAAGCTATAGCTCGTAGACTAAATCAATAGTAGCAATAAAAAGAAAGCGTAAAAGTATAGGAGATAGTAACACAATAAAAATAAAAGATAAAAGGAAGCCAAGCTCGCAACAAACCCTTCGGGAGCTCCGTAGTTTTATACTGTTATAGATCCCGTTTTACTGCCATATGTACTGTTCTCAGTATCTGATAGTTTCAATGTAAGTTTGAGGTCTTCAAATTTTATATCGCAGACTTTACCGCTTGGAACGGATTTTTCGAGATGGAACAAATCAATTAAACTTGGTAACCATTAATGTGTATGATTAGAGCAGTGATAGCCCTTACGGTTAAAAAGCCGGAAGAAAATCAGTGAGGCTCGGGTTCGAATCCTGGCATGTACCAATGAGTTTTTCAAAACTTACGTACTCGTACATATTTATCCCTAGCTCGACGGTAAAGGAAAACATCGTGAGGAAACCCGCAGGTCTCAGAATTAATTCTGAGACGTGTAAATAGACCCGGTCCGGCGATGGGCTCACCACCTATCACGTTTAGGGGTCCAATGTATCTCGTAAAATGTGGGTATATCCAGTAATGGAATACCTCTGCCTACCCCCTCGGGGATAAAAGGCGTGAGATTATTATTATTATTATTAACGATTAATGTGTACAACTCTAATCTGAAATGAGTTTTTAAAAACTTACGTAAATATTTATCACTAGCCTCGAAGATGAAGCAAAACATCGTGAGGAAACCCGCAGGTCTCAGAATTCATTCTAATTGTAACTTAGCTCAGCCGTTGGCTGTTACGGGTTGATGATGAGGTAGGTACTAAAGGTACACTTAAAAATGTCAATAGTCTGATAATAAGGCACAGTTAACCCGTAAATGAAGATTATCTAAATGTAAGCCGCAGCCCATCTCTACCGACGAGTTGCTGGTTCCAATTGCAGTACCCCGAGAAGAACTAGCAAGAAACTTAAGGGCAGCTCTTTTTAATCTCATGTCACTAAACTGTTAGATTTTTTAAAGAACCCATATATCTGACATGGCTTAACGACTTCCATCTTGTGTGAACGAGCGAAAATCGCGACCAAAAATCGCGACCAACGGTGTAACATGCCTTCCGAAGCACAGAAAAACCAGCCAAGTGCGAGTCGGACTCGCGCACCAAGGGTTCCGTACCATTACCTATAAAAACGGCAAAAAAAATACGTTTGTTGTATGGGAGACCCCTTAAATATTTTATTTTAGTTTTTGTTGTTGTATCGGCAACAACAATAGATAATTTGTGAAAATTTCAACTGTCTAGCTATCGCGGTTCTTGAGATACAGCCTGGTGACAGACGAACGGACGGACAGCGAAGTCTTAGTAATAGAGTCCCGTTTTTACCCTTTGGGTACGGAACCCTAAAAAGGCCACCCATTTACCAAACTTCATATATTCTCACACCAATTTTTAAACTCCCACCCATACATAGTGCAGTCTAAGTATGTCCACTGCACCGTTAAAATTTGCAGTCGAAAATTAAACCGCGGCT
This sequence comes from Ethmia dodecea, assembly GCA_963855545.1. Lineage (NCBI taxonomy): Eukaryota > Metazoa > Arthropoda > Insecta > Lepidoptera > Depressariidae > Ethmia > Ethmia dodecea. The sequence continues at coordinate 1,452,658 of OY979453.1, forward strand.
GCATGTGTGCCGATTCGTATTATGCAAATTCAGCACGAACCGACCGACTAGATAGCTTTTTTGTATATACCTAGTATGTGCTTAGTCGGGAGTAGTTCCAGGGAAATTCGCTACGAAATTCCTCTATCAGGAAATGGGATCTGCAATATTAAATGGTAAGTAGAGGAGGAGCCATTTTTAATTTAGTGCTCTAGTCTTCGAAGTCTAGGATATAGTAAGTTATGAGCTCCGTGGAGACCATCGGGTTGCCTAACTTTAGTGGCTGGTTCTCTCCATCGGAAATATTTGGCAAACAATGGGAGATTAAGCCTCGCAGTAATTTAATCAGAATAAAAAATACAAATGATTTACACATAAAAAATGACTTATTATATTTTAAATCACTGCTGTAGCGTTGCTGAAACCTGAAATCTACGAGTATTTATACAACATGTAACAGGATAATCGCAATTCCTGAAATTAGTTTGTTCAGTATCGACTACTAATTCGATTTCAGCTATTTTTAATATGTGTTAAATTTTTCAAGGAAATGAATTATCGTAGCTGAATTTAGTGCTTTCTATGGAAATCGTGCTATTATTAATCGATATTAAAGAAAATTGGTTAGACACAACTAAAGTTCGATAGCATCATATTTTTTTATATTAATATACTAATTGGGGTGTATGAGGAATTGCGCTTTTTCTGTTACGCGTTGTATAAGTGTACTAGCGAGTAAACTTATTTTAGTTTCTCCTAGAAAAGAGACGAGAGATATTTAGTCCTGTCAAATTAAACTAAGGCATTTCAAAACGTGTTTAGTGCATACTTATGCACTAAACACGTTTTGAAAGAAGTCATGCACGACTAAAATACAGCCTCTGACAGGACTAAATTCGGTAGGTTATTTGAGGTAAGACAAAGACAGGACTAAACCAAAATAAGTTTAGTCTCTGTAAAGCAAAATCAGCACCAATGGACTCGATTCTGCAAACCACCTAAAATTCCTAATTTTAAGTTAGCTTTAAGCTTCCTTCTTTATAGAATACGGAAGAAAAAGGACAGAAACAAACCATAGATTATAGAGTAATGTCAAACATAGAAAAAACGACTAATTTGATGTCTTATCTGTCACTTTTATCCATGACCTCCTTACATCGTTGCTAAAATTGCTAAAAACGTGTATTTGAATGCCAATAAGGTTCAATTTTGTTATTTTGACATTTGTGACGTTGTAAATAAATATGGCGCTTATTTCTGTCCCTTTCTTTTCCAAGGCGGTGGAAAAGAATAGAGCTAACTTAAAATTAGGAATCTTAGGTGGTTTGCAGAATCGAGTCCATTGTTTGTCTATAAGTTTCTAACTACATACATGAACTCAGTAGTAAAAATATTGAAGTCTGTAAGCTTGTAGTGAGGGCAAAGGTTGTACGGTTTATTGTTGAGCTTTTTATGGTTTGCAGAGATCGAGCAAAGTGGCGATCCATCGTCTCTGCCTACCCCTGTGGGACAATGGCGTGAGCATTATGTATGTATGTATTTTATGGTTTATCGGAATACTTGGAATTGTTAGACTTGTCTTAAAAATAAAAAGGACATCTGTAATGAATTGCAGTCCTTATAAGGTGTATATGTCGTGCCCAGATCATGGAATTTAACATTTCATGAAATAGTTGTATATAAAATGATAAGCTGACTGATTGGTGATATATCGCTGGGTCTGGTCTAGGACACTTGAAATTTTGCACATAGATTGCTTATACAGTGCAGGCATCCACTAAGAAAGGATTTTGCAAAATTCAACCCCTAAGCCGATGGAGATGAAATAAACGTGCCATAGATGAAATATACAATTTCATTAAATAATCTAACCTAACCAAATCATGAAGTGGTCATTTCTACGATATGGCCACGGCATATTATAATACACTTCTACAATGTCAATGCAATGCAAGAGTTTTGTGTCTCCACATTTCAATATTTAAAACTTAGATGTATTAGAAAAATGACATTTATAAACAGTCTTGTATACGTATTAGAACTTAATTAAAAAACTATTGGGAAGTCTCTAATCCCTCGCCACGCTAGAAAAACAGAAAAATGAGCCCAGAATAGTACACCACGCTCGAAGAAGCACATCCCGAACGCCATCTGAAACGAATTAATTACAGCCATTCAGTATTCCGCGAACATCGGCAACCACACACACACGCTCTATATACAAAACATCTAAATCGAGCACATAAAATTCATGTATAAAAATGTCAATAAAACACACACACCCAAACGCCTCCACGAAAAATACAAAACAGCAGCGCTTTCCACGCACCCTTGCGCGACAGCCACACTCACAGGCACAAAACCTTTCGCTGGAGAAATATGTATTACGACTACATAGAGTAATCTTTCACCGGCAAGAGTGCACACACACAGCGAAACACACACTTGTGCTGTCGATCGCGAACTCGCCGGGTTTTTTCTCTGGTGTGTGTGCGGGGTGGTGGGTGGGGGGGTAGCATACATTTTCAGGAAGGCTCCAGCGTCACAGGGCGTCTTTCAGCGTTCCGAAGCCGCACACATCGCCGGCTATCGGCGAGACGAAGAAGCAAAGAGTGGACGCAGAGTAGCGCTGGAAACAGAGAGTTTATTACTATGATAATTTTCTTTAAGTCGGTATAGCCACTATAGTCTATTCGCTTACGAGGTAATACCAGAAAAATATAAATGAACGGTATTGCTGGGCAATAAAGAGATCAACGTGTATGAAGAAATCTGCTCGTTTCATGTATATTCATTCACAAGTGCGAAAAAGAGAACTCTTTATTAGCTCTTTCGACGAATGGACTATAGCCAGTTCGACGATGACAGGTTTTTGTTCGGCAATGGGCTCTTGTTTAAATAACAAAAATAAAATATTTAATTTAGAGGTATTTTTGATTGACATTTTTCTCTCAATTAGTCAGTAATATACACAAATATATATAATATATAATTGAAAAATAATTAATTTAGTAATATAAAGACTGCTCCGTCGCTCACGTCCTACGGTGGAAGATGGAACTACAAGATTGCAAGAGATTGTAATTAAATAAAATAATATTGGACCACACTAACTAGCAACAATTTGTATTATTTATTGATAATAAATTTAAAAATATTCATATTTTTTCCGGAAGCGTTGTATTGGACAACTATTTTGTGTACATCTATCATGCTTGAGTAGCCACCACGTGGATAAACTTGACTACATTCTTAAGTTTTTTTTTAAACGGCTCCAGTCATACAGATCCCCCTGTGCAATCTACGAACTGAACTGCAAATTGTATAATGAAACTCACCAACATTAATCACATATAGAAGCTTCTGTCTACAATTTCAGCGAGACTACTCTACACAATCGAGCGCCCAGATCAGTGGGAGGTAGGGGGTGCTAGTACGTGTGTGTTCGGAAAAATGCCTTATGATCCCAGCGTCAGCTGCCCGGATTCTACTGGGGTTTAAGTTTTTGCGGACTTTGTGCTCATATAAATAGTGTTGTTATAATTTTTTTAATGGATTCTTTGTGGATCTCGCAGCTTGTTTTAAGTCTTGAATTTAGGAGGAGGATTTTCCAAAGAGACGGGTGAGGTGAAGCTTCTGTCGTTTGCAGTAATTTCTTTGAAAGAGTTCGATTTGAAATGTTGTTTTAACTATAGCAACGCGAAATGGAAGAGTTATGTTTTAGCTATTTATGTATGTTTGTATTTACGTGTGCTATAAGACAGCGACTAAACTGCTCCACAAATTTGATGAAGGAGGTGTCAATCGATTTTTATTGTAGTCCGTGTGACGTAGGCTACAGTTTCCGTAGTCAGGCTTTAGTTTTCGTATGGAACTGATAAAATATTGAAGAAGGATGATTTCCTTCTGCTAAAAAAGTTTACTATGAGTTTGTGTCCATAAACATAAATGTAGCGATAGAAAACTTACATACATCATGGTAGACAAAGCAGTGAAATTTGTGAAAAATTAGCTCATAATTACATCGTCAATATAATACTCAAAATTATGTTTACTACGCTACGTACTTTCTTTATGTGTATAATAATATATTGTCTTTCCTTGTATAGTCAATCACGGTGAAATATTTGGGTTTGTGTTGAAATGGTATTTAGAGTAAAATCATAAATTAATTATTATAAACGAGCCCTGATGTACGCTTCTTTGAATCCACCGTTACTACATGTGTCATCGGCATGTCAACATCATTTTCATGTCTTTTTTCTATTATTTAGGGTCAGTCCATTATGACTTCATGTCACTTCACGTGAATACAAAAAGTCGTAACTGTATTTACTTTCTTTTCAACCGACTTCAAAAAAGGAGGTCACCAATTCGAATGTACATAATATTTTTTTGTTACCTCAGAACTTTTAACTGGGTGAACCATTTATATGATTCTTTTTTATGGTGCTGGTGCTTCCCATTATGGTCCAACTTTTAATTAATTACCACATTGTGATCCATGAGAAAACCATATATGTTGAAGTCGGTTTTTTTATTCTTTACTAAAAAAAAAAAAAAAAAAAAAGGCGTGAGATTATATTTTATTATTATTATATATTTATATATATATTATCTTTGGTACTATGCTTGTAATAGTTGAATTTCACCGCTTCCTACTTCTACTACGTCAAGGAACAACACGATATCATTTCGGGCGCAATCTACGTCAAATATATTCCAACCCCTTCCCAATGCTTTATTTCAAGTCACACTCAAAATATAAAATATATTTTAAAAAATCGCTTCACACGTTCCTCGCCTGATGTTCCACCCTCCCCCCTACAAATGGGGGGTGAATGGGGGGTAGGGAGCAAACGCTCGGCCCCGGGGTGACAAGAATGTACTTGCACCGGCCAGGTGCATAGTATTGGTGCAATCTATTCTCTCCTGCATTTATTAGTTAGCGGATTGGCATGGCTTGAATTTAGTATGAATTGCTCAGGGTTCCAGATTAGTTTGGGTCATAAGTGATGTGTTTGTTTTGTGGATCCCTTCCGCTGTGTTGCTAAGATTTAATAAACTGAACACCTAAACACACTGAAAATATAATATTGGTTTCTAAGAATAAAGTGAATGAATGACGATAAAATTATCCCGAAATACCTACTGTGCAATGGTATATTAATATGACGGCGGATTGATAATTATATAGTAATATTTTTATTTTATTTAAATAAATATATAAAATATAATCTCACGCCTTTTTTATCCCCGAGGGGGTAGGCAGAGGTATTCCATTACTGGATATACCCACATTTCACGAGATATATTGGACACCTAAACGTGATAGGTGGTGAGCCCATCGCCGGACCGGGTCTGTTTACACATGTCTCAGAATTAATTTTGAGACCTGCGGGTTTCCTCACGATGTTTTCCTTCACCGTCGAGCTAGTGATAAATATGTACGTAAGTTTTTGAAAAACTCATTGGTACATGCCAGGATTCGAATCCGAGCCTCACTGATTTATCATTTATCCATAGGATACTATGGATAAATGTTGTCCGAAATAAAATATGATAATAAGACATGTGCATATATAAAAAAAAACTCCTTTTTCTTTTGGAATTACTGTTTTCAGAACAAAACAATAATGATTGTGGAACACAAGTCACACACGGTTATTTAGTCCAAAACTGGACAGGGCCTGTACTTTGGGTACTAAACAACTGATAAACATACTTAAATAAATATTAAACGACCAGACACGAAGCCAACAGACATGTTTATGATCATAAATGTTGGTCCCGAGCGGGGATCGAACCCGCGACCTCCAACTCAGAAGGCAGGGTCACTACCAACTGAGCCAACAGGCCCGTCAAAACACGAAGAGCGCCTACCAGCCTACAACATCTACAAAGGGATTTAGATTTTGACACTACTTACATTGGTTTGACAGATTTTCAAGTAGAGAAGATAAGGCGAGGTGTCGCTAGCCTTGTCTTCATCTCCTAAGTGTGGTTTAACTTTCTGAATCCTTATTTAGCTTGGGTCCCACGGTCCGTAAAATCGCGGATGCACGCAGACCAGCTCGCACGACGCACCGTGGGACCGGCCTCGTCCGTGATAGCACAGAACGTCTGTGGCGGTGCGCCCGTATCCATCGTGAGTCGGTAACTTCAAAGGTGCGCTCTTCTCTCTCTTTCTTTCGCTTTGCATTATGACAACATAAAAACATCTACACACACCGACACGCACCGTTGGACCGGCCCTGCCTGCGGTGCGTCGCCGTCCGTGCTCGTCGGCTGAGTGTGGCTGATCCGTGGAATAGCGGACCGTGGGACCGCAGCTTTTGATGGACCTAGAAATATAAACTAAAAAATATATCTCGTATGTGAGCCACTAAGGGCTTTTCTTAATGGGGTAGTATATACAGCATAGAAATTAAATTGTTAGTAGTATTCCTTAAAAAATTATACCAAAACTCCTTTGAACATATATTTCGGTTTTCAATTTACAATTATATTTTTTTTAAATAATAAAACAATAAACGACGAGATGCAATTCAGTATTAAAAACTATGACGTCACACCTTGCTATATTTCAGTACATTTTCCATAGTAAAATTTCGGTTTGGTACATCAGAAAAAGTAACAGCAGTAACAGCACCAACATAGACAAAGTCTTCGTTCTCCAAAAAAAATGCATCCGTATTCTTTTTAATTTAAACCAGATAGATTCATGCAAACCATTCTTCGCTAAACACAAATTACTTACTCTAACAGGCATTTATATATTAGAAAGCTGCAAATTCGTGAGAAAGAATCCTCATTTTTTCTCCCCTGTAACTGGCATAAAGCGAAATGATAGAAACCAGAATAAACTAAAAACCACCTTTTCAAAACTAAAACTATTTACATCCGGCCCCCCCTCTATGGTTATAAAAATACACAACGAAATTCCTAATCAGCTTAAAAACATTGAAAGTTATACCACATTCATTAAATAATTAAAAGAATTCCTAACAAATAAGAGCTACTACTCCCTTAACGAATTCATTAGTGATAAGTATAAGTAAGTAAATATTAATAAATAGTATTTAAGATATTTTATTTAGCTAAGGTAAAAATTTGTAACTAAGTAGTTTTGTTAATTTAACGAATATAGCCCTCTCCAAATTTGCTGTGCCTCTACGAGGCGTCATATAGTGTTTTATGTAAACATGTAAGCCTATATGTACTGTGCAATAATTTGAAATAAAATAAATAAATAAATAACTGATTTTACTAGGTAGGACCATGAAGCTAGTAAATATACCTACTACGTCCATGGGTAGGACACTACCCTATTACCCTAGGAGTGGTAAATAAGGGATCCACTTTTGAGATCGGAAGCTATAACTGCAACATTACTTCATATCTGTTCAAAAAGTTAAACTAGATCAATTCAAAAATTCAAAATTCGAACGAAACGGAACATTTAAGTTCCGCGTGTCCGTTATAAATTCCGTGCGCGCGTTCTATATTCAAATTGGCCAACGCTATTGGCTGCCGCCTGGCGGTATTTTACATCGGATGAAATTTCGCTAGTATCAAGGATCTGGGAAAATCGTGAATGAGAACCAAGAATTCATATTTTCTTGAGTGATTATTTGATCTCTGTAAGAAGGTAAGCATTTATTAGCTTTTACGTACTTTAAAGAAATCTTTTTGACGTGACAACGTCTTATAAATTGATGGAGCCGGCTGCATGCACGAAAAAGTATGACGTATGCGGCGTTCCAGTGCAAGCGAGAGCGCGCAACGAGCGACAAAGAGGCACAATCCATTCTATCAGTATTTTCTTATGACGTGGGCACGTTCAACTATCGTCAGTAAACCGACTTTACAGACAACCGATTTTTTTTTTAAAAGATATGATGGAATATAGACATAGGGCCGTTGGTTTAACGTGAAACAACTATGCCAATGTTGTGACTATATACGTTAAATAATTATACTGCACTTATGTAAGTCTCTAAGACTTTTAGTTGAGGAATTATTAATTAAGACAATCTTAAGACACAACATTTTTAGCAACTGTATTAAAACCTTACAAATTTTCTGTGTGTGTTAGATATAAATATAACTTCATACACGTTTATTTAACCCCCTTAGGGGTTTATTTTTGCAAAATCCTTTATTCGTGGATGCCTACACTGTATAATTATGCTCTATGTGAAAAATTTCAAGTCTCTAGACTCAGTGGTTTAGGCTGTGCGTGGATATATCACCAATCAGTCAGTCAGTTTATCATTTTATATTCTGAACACATAACATTTAGACCACAATTACCTTTAGCTTCTTCCTTTAACACCTTTCCGTTCTCCGCGTAAGGTACAGAAAGCTCCACGTAATGTCTATGCATAAAGTATTTTAAACTTGTTAAAATGCAACGTATTCCAGCTCGGGAACTCCAGAACGTTATCAAAAGGGGTTATTTAGAGGATTTTCTTGCCCTTTGCAAGGTGTTGATGTTACGACGCGTTCCCGATGGCTTTGGAATTGAGTTTAGTTGTTGGATGGACTTTTTCATTTAAAATCATCTTGAGTTACAAAATTCTGACACCGACCCATCAACAACATAAGTTTTGAGTTGGCAACAATACTATCTATACTTGTGTACCTAAAAAAGATAAATACCACAGAGTCACTCAATCACATCTCCGAAACACCTAGAAACTTAAACAAAATATGTGGTTTTCTGTGGGTTCAGGTTCTCAATTCATCGGATGTATTTTTTTTTTGAGTTTGTAACTTCATAATATTATTACCATTAAATGTAAATCAATGTCTTTATTTGAAAGCTGTCTTCTACAACTGCGTTAAAATTAAATTAATTTATATTATTTTTTACTTAAAGTCAAATATATTTTTTTAATATAGTTTTTTTTAAATAAATGTGCTTGGGCTGTTTATCTTGCTATATTATAAAACTCAGCAGTCTCTCCATCAGTTGGTTATAACGATCTCTATTGCAAAAACGACCATTCAAAACTTCCTACTACCAACGCCACGCTAACACCGCCAGAACTTTGACCAGCCATTTCATTTTACCATTTTATAAATTTTTCAATATCGCAGCCCCGGTGGTGCTAACTGAAAGTTATTTCCACCTTGTTTTTAAATAAAATCAAAGTGCATTGCAAGTTCCCGCCTTCTTTATGGAGTTCATAAAAATAGCTGTATTTACGAGGCCGTGGCTTGCGGCGCTACTTTTTGTTCTCGAAGTTTCTAGAAAGAACTAGATTTTGATTCAAAAGAGGTTGAGTGGGTTTCGATGGCACTCTACTATAGTCTATTTCACTTAGCATAGGTTCGGTGACAGTTCACATTTTTCCGTTCCACGCCTCTACCTTCGACTAAATAAAAATATTTGATTAAAAAATAATTAAACTTTTATTACTTTATCATTGCAAAAATACAATATTTTTTTATTAGTCGAAAGTAGCATGAGTAAAAGGGAAAAATGTGAATTTTCACGGAACCCATGCTATGTGAAATAGAATATAGTACAGGTTGTCTGGAAGAGATCGCTAAAAGCGATAAGACCGCCCATTGTAGGTACTTTGGTTAATGTTGGTATCCATATTGTGTTGTTTTTGGTGTACCTACAATAAAGAGTTATTGTATTGTATTGTATAGTAAGACATGAGATCAAAAAGAGCTGCCCTTAAGTTTCTTGCTGGTTTTCTCAGTGTACTGCATTTGAAACCAGTAACTAGTCGGTGAAGATGGGCAGCTGTTTACATTTAACCAATCTTCATGGACTAGTTTAGAGTGCCTTTTTATTGGACTATTGACTTTTAATCAGTTAAGAACCGCCTTTGACTTTTGAACAGTTAAGAGCCGGTCCCAAATGGAACCGAGACACAATTAAAAATCTATTGTATCTGTAATTCATGGTCTGAGAGGTTAAGTGTAATTTGCAATCAGCTATAGAAATCTGATTCTGTAAGAGAAATGGATCAGTGTCAAACCAACTCTCCAAGATAGGTAGGTATCAGAAACTTTTTGTTGAAAATATCTCAGAATTTTAATACATTCTAGTAAGTTTATGTTCCAAAAATACTTATAATTTTCTTTCTTCGATACCAAAGTACTTACTAAACAAACAAGAAACCCGCCTTCGTGAAAAATGCATACTAAAAAAATACTGAACTCCAAAATAAGTGACACCTCACACTTCAAAATCCACTAACCTATTTATTCCACTGAATATATTATAGTAATAGGTTAGGTCCGCCATATTTTCGTGACGTCACCAACCCAGCTAATTCCACCTCATTTATTAAAAACTAACAACCTGTTCAGTCTATAAGTTGCGCCAAAAGAATAGACTCAAAAACACTCGAAAAACATTACTGTCCTTCTGGGGCGGGGGGGGGGGGGTGTCTAGTAAAAAGATGAGTGTCGTAAGCATGTTTTAGTATTAGCAATTTATCGGGATCCGGCCGTGCACTAGGTTAATTTAAACATTAATTAGTATCACTCATAGCTCTAGCAAACTGTGAAGAAGTTGCAACCGTGGGAACTTAGGCTGAATTTCGTACCGAGAGCCATCTGCTGGGATTTTTCACAGCACAACACTATTTCATGTAAAGTATTATATCGATAGTGGTTAACGAGATAAATAATATTGATTTTCAATGAAAATTTGTTCTACTATTCTCATGCTATTTTCAATTTTATTTTATTCAGTATGTTATTCGTACTGATTAAATGTAATGGTAAAAAAATATTTTTTTACTAAAACCAAGTACGCAACCCTTACACATATCTTCCATGAAAGATATAAATCAAATATGCTGTCCACGTCGGTTTGTGTGTTTTGTGCTTCTAAATTACGCAACATTTCATTCGGTTTTAGAATTTCTTCTGAAATACAAATCTTTCCTCTTTAGGTACAATATTACTAGCGATTCTGCGCCGTTTCACTCGCATGGTTCCCGTTCCCATGGGAATACGGGAATGAAATATAGTCTATGTTACTCAGTGATAATGTAGCTTTCCATTAGTGAAATATTTTTTTAAATTAGTCAGTAAGTATCGATTAAATATTATAAATAATCGTTTAGGAGTCCAAAGAATATATCGTGAAAAGTGGGTAAGTATATACAGAAATGGAATACCCTGCTACGCCTTCGGGGATAAAAGGCTTGAGATTATTTATTTTTATTTTTAATTATCGATAGTGTCCCAGCACTACTAGGAGCAATGTTTCACCGGGATCGAGTGGAGGCGACGCGTCGTATATCGACCATATTCCGACTGCAGCGAACGTCATATACGGAACCTCCACTGCGAATGGTGGGAGGCACACCGGGTTTAGTTGGCATATTGGTTCAATTCCTTTGTCTTTGTTGATTTAAAAAACATATTTTAAGGTCAGGAAATAACCCGTCTGGTAACAATTCCTAGACATAATAGGTATTGCTCTCCTCGTGGAACCTGCTGCTTGACCAACTTTTTAACTTTGTACCAGAAAAACCCTTCTGGCTGATAAGGTCTAGTCTTCTAAAGAGTCCAGTGTCCCTGTTGCTGATTTTATATGTCCCTATAGATTTTTTTTAAACCTTTTAAATTTTTTAACCGACTTCAAAAAGGTGGAGGTTATCAATTCGTCTGTATGTTTTTTTTATGTTTGTTACCTCAGAACTTTTTGACTGGGTGAACCGATTTAGATAATTCTTTTGGTCCCAGTTATTAATTTACATTAATTTCGTTCAGTTCTAAAAATGGCATCCACGAAAAAAAACATATATATATAAGTTGAAGTCGTTTTTTTTACTCTTTGGAGTTCTTTATTATTTAGTTTCCTGTTTGAAGTAGTTTTTTGTTGTATAAAACTAATATAATTTAACTTTAGTCTATTTCACTGTCAAATAAAACGATTAAAAAAAGAGTCTTATTTCTGCTCAACAATTAGCATAGGTGTCTGAAAACAAAAAAGAATCCGTGTCTTTGCAGCGGGCGTATTCACGGAGATTCGATACTTGATATTCGACTCGGAATCGGAAAATCTGTAGAAAGGTTTCGAGATGGGCTATATATACACAGATGTCATATTTGACATAAGGGTTCGACAGATTTTCCGATATCGAGTATCGAATCTCCGTGAATACGCCCGCTGGTCTGTTTGATGATCACCAAGGCAAGGGTGCTTCAAGGCGTGCAGGATAAAGGTGGCAGTGTGGCGTCTGAAAGTTCTTCAGGGCAGTCCATGCACGACGCATTGCGGAGGCAGCCGAGCATAGCATCCATGCCCGTAGTATCTAACCTACCTCATAAATGTTAAAAGGTCAAAAATGTCTAGTCATTGATTTAGGACACTCCAGGTCACAATGTTGACCTTCGTTTCTTATGAGGTACTGTATTATTCCTCGACTTCAATATAGGTACTTACAATAACTTAAGAATTTATTATTGTAATTTTTTTATCCGTATACGAGGAAGTTAAAAGGAAGCTTGTGTTTTTGTTGTTATTGTATGTAAGTATGTTTGTATTTACTTATGTTTCACCGCACCCAGTGGTGGATTTGCAGTCTTGGCCGAACTGGCCAACACTTGTTTTAAATGGCTTATACAGATTGAGATGTTCAGGAGTCGATACTGAACAAACTAATTTTGAATTTTGGAATTGCGTTTATTCTGTTACATATTGTACAACCGTGTGGATTGTATCTCACAATTTATTATTACTATATTCCAATACACTTGGTGTATTCCTCGGTCACGATGCCTCGACCGGCCGAATACTGAATATCTAGCTTCCACTGCGATCGGCGAGGCGCTCCTGAGAATTTATTTTTGGCATGTGCATTGAAATTGTGGAACTGGAATTTAATTTCCTTACACTAATTTAGCAGTTATACTTTTGACCATCGTGGCCTGCCTACGATCCAATACTCCAATACTCTTAGTGGGAGCACATGAGTAAAGAAACGGAACAGAGACAAAGCTTCTAAGGAGCGTGCAAAATTCTTACCTCTTTTAGTAGGGTTGGCAAAGGAGAATAAAATAAACAAAACGTTTATTAGACTTTTATTTGTACATTAGATTATTTACAAATTACCTACTCTAAATATTTTTTTATAACTTTTTATTTTTAATAAATTATTAAATCTTTTAATCTAATGATGAATTCTAAATCTAATGGATATAAAGTTTTTTCAAATAATCATTAAGGACGCTTCCACATGGCATAATATTTTTACAATCTTACACTCGATTCAGAATATCATTAGGTACCAATATTTACAATGTTTACGTCGAGTTCTTTGTAATGAGTAATTAAAGAATCTTTGCCCATATTTATAGGTTGTTCAGGTCTATTAACAAACAATTTTATTTCGTCACATATGTGATTTTCGAGACATTCATGCAAACTGTACAGTAGGTAACCATTTTACACCTCCGAATCTAATTATTTACACTTTCTTGACTTTTTAGTTTAATACTTTATTCTACCATAAACAATTTAAAATAACCATTTCTCACTAAGCAGGAGCGCGAAACAAATACGGCAACCATTGCGCGGCCCTCGGCATTTCTACTGACCGAGCCGGTTTTATCCAGTTGCGGCGCGTATGTGACGCAGCGCTAGTAGAAACGCACACAAGCATTGCATGCTTGTAGTAGTGTACCTACGACAGCGCGGTTGTATGAAGCTTTGTCTCTGTTCCGTTTCTTTACTCATGTGGTGGGAGTTCAGATTGTGTGATTACACCAAGATTTGGTTTGGCATAAGTTGAGGTTTGGTTGGAAACTTCAACTGAATGAAAAGTAAGCAGTTTGTTTAGTAAATTATAAGTTTTGATGTTAAGGCTTGACCGTATTTTTAGATATTTTTTTGTTACTTATTTAACATAATGTACCAAGAAAATGTACACACTGTGAACTTAATGCCTTATCTACCAGTCAACCATCAGGCTAAGCAGATTTATATTCGTATGTATAAACGTTACTTGAGATCCGATCTTATAGCTTCTCCACCGTCCTTTCGTAAACAGAATTTAAATTCAGTATAACTGCTAATACTGTCAACTTAAACTAAATGGAGTTTAATAAAACGAAAACGCATTTGCAACAATCTTCGCGGACGCCGCCAGTGCGCCGTAGGAAAAATATTTTTCCATTTTAAATAAGTACAGGAAAAGCGCATATATTTGCGTTATCTAGAGTTCGTTAAATATTAGTAGGCACTGAACACTGAACTGGGATTGCACTTTTTTTTATTAATAGCCAGACCGTTGATGAGAATGTTCGCTTGAATCAGACGGAGTTTTTTTTCCATTTTTTTCACTCGGCAATGAAATGGAACGTGCTCGCAGATTAATTACTATTCCTCGAATTACGAATCTGAATTTTAATTTGCAACTTTTTAAATCCGGCGGTGTATGAAATTTTTATTTCATAATTAATTCATTCCAAAATTAAAAGTGACAAATGCGTTCGAAAACCAAACTGGGCGTCACGAAACTCACGAATCAATACCTATTCACGTCAATATTCCAATCGTGGCATCGTAAAATACCTATTGATCCGAAGGCGGTTTCAGCACACACGCACACAGCTGCATATATTCAAACGTCGAACGTGGTAAACACGGTATCGGTTCGAGTGTGCGCGCTGCTATCCAATCCCGCGGAACCGATCAACCAATCGCGAGCCTTCGTTCGTTCTCGATATTACGTTGCTATTTTAGCTTGACCTCTGCGACTCTTTGCTCGCTCCTCTCTTTCGTATAGTTTTCTATCGACGCAGAGGGGGCTGATAGGTCTATAGACTGGTCGGTTAAATGCCGAAGGTTCGATCTGCCATTGGCTATGGAATTTCAGTTACGTCACGTAGATTTTCCTCGATTTTTTCCTGTGGAAGGAGTGACTTTACGGTATGCCTCTTATTTACTTACCTTGAGGTTTTTAGAGCTATACGCTTGAGCGTAATAGGTTGCAGAATTTAAACGTTACATAATATTAGGTACGATTAATAGTATTGCATCGGATAATGGAATGTAGGTATTACTTTCGTTAATGCGGTTCATACATATATAGAAATAATTCCCAAAAGACATCTATGATTTTTTTAAATCTGTAAGTGACTTTAAAATTCCTTGGTATAAAACATGGAATTCTCGGTTTATAATCCATATCAATCAAAAATGTGCTATCCAATATTTCCGTATATCAAAGTAGCTATGTAACTATTTACAAAATACAATCTATTTTGCAGCATAGTTATAAAGCAGTTGAAAAATGTCTTGCAAGATGTAGTGGGGATAGATCGGAGGAGGCACCCCCACCACTCACCCCCCTGTCGCCTTCGTATAGATTTTTCTTTTTGCCCGGACGTTCTACCGATATTAAACACTAGTAGTTTTCGCCCTGCTTTACCTGAATTTGTAATAAGATTTTATCACCAAAAGTTGAGCTTCATGTCTTAGAATTAGAGTTATAAAATTATATGTGTCTTATCAAGGTTTGATGAACTAAAAAACCACTTTCGGCCTTGTTACAAAACGTAAATCAGTAAAGAACCGCCGGTTCTAATTGGAACCGAGACACAATTAAAAATCTATTGTGTCTGTGATTCATGGTCTGAGAGGTTAAGTTAGATACTGTAAATCATTGATTATGTCACGTACTCGTATTCGCAATTGTTATGAAAGTGACAGCATCTTATACACTGTGTATTTAACATAAAATGCTCATGAATTTTTGTCAATGGTGTAGGCAGAAACAATAGACCGCCATCTTCTACGATCCTGGCATACCACTCACGCTTCATCTACATCCATCAATCGGTTTATATATGCTCGTCGGTTACAGGTACTCTTCTGGCTATTCTTCAATAATAATAATACTCTCACGCCTTTTATCCCCGAGGGGGTAGGCAGAGGTATTCCATTACTGGATATACCCACATTTCACGAGATATATTGGACCCCTAAACGTGATAGGTGGTGAGCCCATCGCCGGACCGGGTATATTTACACATGTCTCAGAATTAATTCTGAGACCTGCTGGTTTCCTCACGATGTTTTCCTTCACCGTCGAGCTAGTGATAAATAAGTACGTAAGTTTTTGAAAAACTCAATGGTACATGTCAGGATTCGAACCCGAGCCTCACTGATTTCCTTCCGGATTTTTTGACCGTAAGGCTCTATCACTGCTCACTTTCTTCAATATTACTTAACTTTATTTAACTTAACTTTAAATGTTGGTCGTAGTAACTCAAATTGTGATTTTCATTTGTATTTTTGAGCACTTAGCTCTGAGTGTTTTCGAGTATCAATGTAGTCGATTGCGACGGACAGGAAATGGAATTTTTTCACATTGCATTCGCAGGTTGCAACGTCAAGCAGTATTGCAGCGGGTTGGATTTCTAGTTAACTTCGCTTGGAAATTGAAATTCCATTAAGGAGATTGCTTTTTAACGTCGACTCTAAGAGGGAGGGGGAGGCTATGGCGCCTATACTAAAAGTTAGGTGCGAACTGTTGTAACATTTTTTGTATGGACACGAGATTTTTAAACCGATTTAAAAAAGGAGGAGGTTATGAATTCGACTGTATGTTTTTAAGCTATTGCATAGCTTCTATCGCGGGCCTTGAGCGTGGAGACCGAATCCAGAAATTCCGTAACGAAAAAAAAACTAACACCCCGCACTCCGACCGCCACAGCGGTGATACGTTTGACGAGACAACGTCTTATAATTTGATGTCGGGTCGTGTCGTGACGTGTCGTGTCAGGTCGGGTCGTGTCGTGTCGTTTCGTGTCGTGACGTGACGTGTCGTGACGGTCGTGTCGTGGCGTGTCGTGTCGTGTCGTGTCGTGTCGTGACGTGTCGTGTCGTGTCGTGTCGCGACGTGTGCTATGCAATAGCTTTATTTTTTTATGTTTGTTACCTCATAACTTTCGATTTTGATGATTCTTTTTTTAATTTGGTCCAGTTCTGACAGACCTTCCTTAAGAAAACCATAAGTTGAAGTCGGTTTTTTACTCTTTAACGTTCTATGTTATTAAATGTGTGTTTTTAAAGTTGTGATAGCCCTGCCCTGTTACTAGAGAGCCTACCTCTAATGCCCGGATGGAGTGACTCGGGTTTGAATCCTGGTGGAGGTATGTATCTATCAATCATACTTCCAAAACTTACATACAGCTGAGGAAGAAAACCGTCGTGAAGAAACCTGCAAGCCCTAGAATTAATTCTGAGGCATGTGTAACAGACTCGGTCCGGCGATGGGCTCACCCCCACGTTTAGAGGCAAATATTCTCATGAAATGTGGGTATTTCAAGAAATGGAATACCTATGCCTACCCCCTCGGGGATAAAAGGCGTGAGATTTAATTTTTAATTTTTTTTGTTATCAAAATACCTAACTGAAGAAGTAGCCAAGAACATCAACATAATTCGTCTTACATTGATGTGGTTCGGAGAAGCTTAGGATTCGCTGCGGAGTATATTTAGAGTGTTATACATTGCGGCGTTCGATCCGAGGTGTCGGTCGCCGGTTAGTTATGACTTGGGACGGATTTGGAGATATCATTTAATTATAACACTCCCGTGCCGGATCGTTCCTGGTGCAGAGGCTGGCCATCGAAATCCAGCGCGAAAACGCGGCGAGCGTGTCAGAGTCCGAGTCCGAGTCCGAGTCCGAGTCCGAGTCCGAGTCCGAGTCCGAGTCCGAGTCAGAGTCCGACTCCGACTCCGACTCCCTCCGACTCCAACTCCGAGTCCGAGTCCGAGTTCGAGTCCGAGTCCGAGTCCGAGTCCGGCTCCCGGTCTCACTCCCACTCCCACCCCACCCCCAACCCCACTTCCACCCCCACTCCCATTCCCACGCCCACTCCAACTCCCACTCCCACCCTACACCCACTCCCACTCGCACACCCTCACACTCCCACACCCACCCTCACTACAACCATCACCACTCCCACTTCCACTACCACCACTCCAACTTCCACTACCACCACTACCACCACCACCACCACCACCACCACTACTTGTAATGGTAATAATAATTATAATGATAAAAGTTGCATAATCCAAAGTCCTTCATAATCTTTGTAAGGAATGCGCCCATTTTGCGCATGACAAGTTTGCTAAGATTATTTTTGCTACTTTTATATGCAGCTCAAAAAATATTTTTTGGCTTCCCCTCTGAGTGCTTACCAAAATTTTATTAAGCAGTAGCAGCTCATTGCAGCTCAAAAATAATTACAGCCATCCAGAATGACATAAAATGCTGATAGGTTTTGTAATGTTTGCTGGCCATGAGTTGCTGACCAATTAGCTATTTCTGCTTACAGATTATATTTTTCTGCTTACAAAAATACGAATACTCTGCTAACCATTTATATAACACCCGTGTGGCTTGAAGGCCGTGCATTGTCTAACGCCGTTTCTTTTCGGCAGTCTTGTTGATAAAAAAATGCTATGCTATAGCTTTACCGCGGCAGTCCCCGAGTGCCACACGTCTTCTTTTTCTTGTTTTTTTTTTTTATTAAAATTATAACATTGATCTGTAATCGGGAAACCTAACTAAAGACGCAGATCGAACGTAAAAGATGCACGTAAATGTGATTGGTTAAATTTTAATTAATCTTCATGAGATTGTTTTATTAAAAGTTGAGTCTAATCAAGTAAATCAGTGTGTTTTAATTATTCACTGTGAAATTTATTAGAAAATTTCGGTACAATAACAGGTGACTATAGTCAAAGATAAAACACAAACATACTCCCACCTCAAACGCCGGCAACGTGCTTGTGACTCTCGAGTTGCAGGTGTCCATGGGCGACAGTGGTCACTTACCATCCGGTGACCCGTCTGCTCGTTTGCCCTGATTACTATTAAAAAGGCAAGTAGGTATGCGTTATTGGTATAAAACTTAGGGTGTGATATGTACGACGTTATTTATTGTTGTAAAATTATTTTTCAAAATTTAGTTTACAAAACGTAACCGCAGAAAATTATGGTATTTGTGACAGCAAATTCTACAAAAAAATTCAAGCATCCATATGAATGAGAGACTATTCTTTTTCGTTCACACTTATATTCATAATCGATTTTTACGGTAATATTATTAGTACATTATGATACAAGTGTGCTAAGTTGACCATTATATACAAGGCGATGTTGTGTGCGCACGAGCAAAAGCGAGTGCGCCATAAGAAAGCCGCGTATATTATGGTCATAGGCACACGTGTTTCATACGACGTTTTTCGACACACTTGCTTAAAACGACGTTTTTCTGAGAAAGAATGAGCGTTCTTGCCGGTTTTCCATTTTATAAATTTTTCATACTTACATTCGGCAAAAGACTATCACACGCGTTTTTCGCCTCGTTACGTATATCCGGCGGAGTTGATAATAGGTTTTCTTCATTTTCTTCACTTGAAGTAGACATTTTCGTTAATATTAAACTTCACAATTTAATCCAAACTTCGTCACAGCCGACAATTATTTACGAAAAATGGCGCGTTGTTTTTTTTTCTTGCCGCGATACCGATGCGCGCGCAAGGCTAAGGTGCGAACTAGATCGGCCAACAGCCAAGATTAAAAATATAATTAAAAAATGTAATGTTTAAAACAGAAATAACAGACGATTTTAAATGAATTTAAGTTATTTTTTAATAATAAAGCTGGATTTACATTTGCTGTTATTTTTCGCATAAATACTGTTTGTTGCTAAAATAAAAAGTTATAACCCGACTAAATTATATCTCTTCTTCTTCTTCTTACTTACGACTTGGTACTAGGGTACAAATGTAAATTGGTCGGGTTAATAAACTAAAGGCACTAGTGCAATAATATACTGAAAAAGCACGCGTGTTTAATATCTAGGATTATGAGCCAAAAATCAGTGGAATAAAAACGTCGTTTTGAGCAAGTGTGTTGAAAATTATATAATATTATTTTTCTGAAAGGCAAGCTCCTCAGTTTGTCTCTGGCTCGGTCAGATCATGAAAGCATTCCAGCGACATTAGAGCTGCGTTCATTTTCATAGATTTATTGACGGACTGAACTTATGAGCTGCGGTTCTTAAACTCTAGAATATTGTCCACATTTTTTTAAAAATCCTTTTTAGAAAAATAGGTGAAGGATAAAAAGGGAGTGAAGTTGTTTGAAAGTGTGTTTGTAGGAGGAGCTGGTACGATACAAAAAATTCTTCTTGACTAGTCTTGCTCCCGGATGACACACGTTATGTTTTGATAATGATGAGAACTTTGTTCAACAGTGGACGTCTTCCAGCTGATGATGATGATGAATGATGAGACGCAACTAGTTAACACATAGTCAAACTGGTCAAACTATAAACAGTTCGGAAAAGTGTTTTATAGTAGATATTTTTGTTAAATACTTAATCACCTGTACTAACAAAATCTTAAGAAGTGTTTGAGGACATTGTGCCCTAAATAATGGAAATCGGATAAAAATATGATGATGATGATTTATATAATAATTTCATTATAAAACAATAACTGTCAACGAAGTTATTTTTGTGTAGACAACTTTATAAAATCATCCGCAAATTTGTTGACAAAAGTTATACAAAATACTTTCATCTCACTTTGAGAACCACACGTCAAATGCCAATTGGGATGTTGAAACCGAACCGTGGCGCGTTATTTGCGGCGCAGGCGCACCTGTCTCCGCACAAATCATCGCGCGCGCAATATTGCGATCTTCGGCCGATGCATCATCGATCCGATATGTCGCGGGAAAGTATCAATATTGAGCAGTCAGGGAAATAGCTAATTTGAACAAATGCAATGAAATGCGAAATTTTTATGTATTTCCAGATATTTAGCAAAATCGTATTTCCTAGTAAAATATTATACGAGGAAGTTTGCGAAGATGTGTGGAAGTTTCATGCAAAAAATATTCAATAGACATCGATGAAACTTTACTGTGGGATAGTCGGAAATTCCCACGGGAACGGGAATCAACTGGATCCGCGCGGGCAACGCCCCGCTGGGGGTGCCCAGTGTCTAATAAAAGAGTTGTAAAAAAATTACATATTTAAGAAAATAAGAAAATTTAACGGACTTACTTAACTTAGGTATGTGTAACAGACCCGCAGGCGTATTCACGGAGGCTCGACACCGTTTCCGTTTGATTCAGATCGAGTGAAAAATTTTCCGAAGTCGAATCTGTCGACTTCGGAAACTGTATTCAAGGCGTTTCTGACAGCCACGAAAAATTTTCCGAATCCTTATGTCAAATATGACATTCGTTTTTGATACCGACATCTCTGCCCATCTTCGACAGATTTTCCGATTCCGAGTCGAATATAGAAGCTCCGTGAATACGCCTGTAGGTCCGGAAATGGGCTCACCACCTATCACGTTTATAGGTGAAAAGAATATTTGGTGAAAAGTTGGTATATCCAGAAATGAAATACCTCTGCCTACCCCCTCGGGGATATATGACGTGAGTTTTTTTTTAAGAAAACTTACTTCGCTATGTCATGAGAAGAAAGTACAAGTAACTAATATCTATAAAGGTCAATGGAGGAAGTCCCAAAAGCATTTTTTATTATTAGGTATAATAGCTTCATTCAGACTTATCATTCTATTTCAAACCCAGGTTCGACACTTCACTTCCCTATCCCATCGACAACACGACAGACGGACAGATATTGATGATAGTGAAGCAGCTGTCTTGGCACAAATCATTGCTTGCTCACTGCATTACATAGTTGATGCTCCATTGATTATCTATATTTATCTCATCTTCTAATAAATCTGTTTTAGCATCCGTGACTGCATTATGAAGTTTGGTGTTGATGTATGAACACTGAGAAATTGATTGTAACCACGATCTTAATATACATATATTTTTACATTTGATTGGGGAGGAGTTTGTAAATATTTTTTTGATATCATATATATAGGCCGGATAGGCATAGAACCCGCGACGACCCGTCCGACTTAAAAGGCAAATATTGAAATCTAGAAATAAATTTAAATAAAGAAATATTGATTTTAATATTTGCCTTTTAAGTCGGAGAGCAGGTCGCGGGTTCTATGCCTATCGTTGTTTAGTACCTACCCATAGTATAAGTTATGCCTAGTTCCGGACTAAATAACCGTGTGTGAATTGTGTGTGTGTCCTACAATTAATGATTTATTATTATTAAGTAAATAAATTTTGTGACGCAATTCACTTACTTACCTCTAATATTACTAAACTACTAAAATAATTGAGTTTTATTGAAGCAACATCCTTTTACATAAGGTTTCTTTAAGTAATATTTTATTGGCGAAAGTGTGATTCTGTTTCTTTGTTTATTCTTTATTCACGGTGCAATGGTGACATGTGAAGTGTCATACTTCTTATCCCAGGAAAATATCTTATTCCCATGGGAAATATCATTGTTTTTCTGTTTGAGTTCAACTGAGTAAGCCAAGCGTTAATAAATACAAATAATAAACATAGGTAAGTTATTAAGGAAGAAATCGCTTACAGCGATAAGACAGCTCATTGTAATTTTTAAAATCATCGTGTCGCTTATTAGAAGTAGGTTTATTTTTATTTTTTAATACTACTAATACTTAATAATATATATACAAATAATTACTAATTAGGTAGGTTCTAATCTACTTACTTACTTACATTATATTTTGCATTGATATTATATTCTCACTAAATTTAAATTGAGAGAATGTTATCTAGCAATGTGAGCTTCATATCGACGACGATGTTCGAAGACCTCCTAACTGACACCCGGGGCCAAAATGAGTTATCTATGCCACTGTACTTAGAGTTCAATTTCGCACCGACTGGCAAAGACTCCGAAGTGATTTTGTAATAAATAACGCCACAAATTCATAATGAGAATACCTCCTAATATCACGCTTTGAGCGTGTTAGCCTGCTGCTGCTGCTAATATATTCTAACTTACCAAAACGAATATCTCCTAAGTTACTTCCGAACTAATTTTGCTGCCAATACCTCCTATCTACCATCAAACGCGTGTTTCCATGTGAGTCTACGATCCAGATGTAGCCCGAGATAACTGACATGTTCCAATTGAGGGACTTGGATATCATTAAGAGTGACAGATGGCCAAGTTTCTCGCCTCAGCGTGAATGTTACATGAACAGATTTTGCTTCATTTGCCTTTATGCGCCATTTTTTTAACCATCCCGAGATTTCATTCAGGTCGCCTTGTAGCATTTGTGATGCGGTTGAAGGGTTGCTGTGACATGCTAGAATAGCCGTGTCGTACGCGAAGGTTCCCGTTGTTGAACTTTCACCTATTGGTTGATCGCATGTGTGCAGGAGATACAGAATCAGATACACAGGGTAGTGTACTAGGTCCGATTCTGTACTCCAGCATGTATGGGTTGTAGGCTTGTTATTTCCTTACCATACTTTATCAGGAATTGTCGGTCTCGCAGATATGATCGTAGTATATAGAACAGGCTGCTTGGGAGAAGATGTTTGAGCTTATATATAATAGACGTTCGTGCCAGACACGATCGAAAGCTTTGGAGATGTCGAGGAACACAGCAGACCAGTAGCATCTATCTTCGAATGATTGATGTATTTTATTTACCAGTCTATGGACCTGTTCGATGGTACCATGTTTATGCCTAAATCCAAACTGGTGGTCAGGAATCAGTGCTTTATTTTGGATTTGTTGCAAGAGTAGAGTTTCGAGAAGTTTGGAAGTTATAGGGAGGAGACTAATTGGTCTGTAAGATTTTGGGTCGTAATGGTCTTTCCCTGGTTTTGGGATCATCTTAACTTGTGCCAATTTCCATTGTGGTGGAATGAATGCCATTCGGATTACAGCATTAAACAAATATGTGAGAAATAAAAATCCTATGTTTGGCTAAAAGTTAAAAGCTCGTACCCGAGGCTTTCTTATCTTTGACTTTGTAATGGCAGTCATTACTTCACCCTTTGTTATCTTTGAGCATCCTTGGTCCGGTGATGATTGGCACAGGGTGAAAAGAGTACTTCCGAATTATTCAATGTGTGCAAGAGGTCCATCATAAGGATGTGGTGTGAATACCTTAGCCAAGTGCTCCGCAAATGTTTCTGCCTTCTGAAATCTCTGAAAATCTGAAATGTGGTACAACAGGTTTTTTCAAATAATTTGTGGCTTTCCACAGTGAGTAGTCGGTGGTTGAAGTAGGATCCAGTGTGGAAAGTAATTTTTGAATACTTGAGTTATTTTCCTTGTTCAGGAGTAGCGATAGTTTTTTCCTTAAGAAGTTTAGCTTTGTCTTCAGAGGCGGGTATTTAGTTTTGTGCCATTCTTTCCTTAGTTTGCGCTTCTGTGCAATAACTTCTTCCACTTTCTGCGAGATTCTTAACGCCGTGTTTGGGCTATTTGAATTCTTTACTGGTGTAGCTTCCCAATCAGCTTTTTGGACGGTAGTGTTAAATATCTCCACTGCTTCAACCAAGTTCTCCTCGCTTTTAAGGCGTACGTTCGCGTCAAGGGATTCATTTACCAATTGTATTTAGTAGTCCCAGTTAGTTAGTTTTTTTGGAGTGAAAACTTCTTTAGCGGCGTTGAGCACTTTTGAGGGATGGTTATTAACTGTGAAACTCGCGTCAGGTCACGTGTGCTGATCGAAAAACCGTAAGACGGTTGGAGAGTAGTGTTGTAACACCGAAATCGATAATCAAGTTTTCACTTCTGCCGGCACTCCCAGAGTGCATGTTTTTTTAGAAGAAGAATGAAGTAATTGCACGTGATTTTTGTGAGGCTTAGTAATAGAAATAAGTTTTCAATTACTAGTAGAGAGTTACAGACTTATTTTATTGGTCATCTAATAAAGATTTTCGTAATTATTTCCTAAAACTTTTATTAAGTAATACCTCTTAACTTCATCAAAATAAGTTGGACATGGACATTAGTGAAACTAATAACTCCTAACTAACACTAACTTGGAAACCACTTGTCTGTATGTAAAATCAATGCTAGAATCAATTTCGCAGCCCCATTTAATAAAAACTTGCTTTAGAACACATTTTCATAAAATAGAAACAAAAAGAATTAAAACGTTTTTTCGCCTCCTGTAAAA
Source organism: Ethmia dodecea (assembly GCA_963855545.1). Taxonomy (NCBI): domain Eukaryota; kingdom Metazoa; phylum Arthropoda; class Insecta; order Lepidoptera; family Depressariidae; genus Ethmia; species Ethmia dodecea. Next base: position 1,477,708 of record OY979453.1, read on the forward strand.
TTTGCTTTTTGTTAGTTAGGAGGTCTTCGAACATCGTCGTCGATATGAAACTTAATAGACTAAAAGAATTTCACATCTCTAAATTGCGCCTTATAATACTCTTTGACGAATCAAATTGCTTTTACAATTCTCATAATGTTCTTCCTTTACATATAAGTATTGCCCCTTTCAAATCACTACAAATCTAACTACCTATGCATAGTTTAAAGGCGTGAATACATAACTGTTCCATTATATAGTAATGTCATTTTAATACGTCCATAATCGCGGACCGTGACGTCATTATCATCAACTAGAAACTTTAAACCATGTTCAAACGACAAATTCCATATTTATAGTTACTCTTGTTACAAAGGCATAAAGTTCAAAACTGATGGAAAGTTATATATAAGGTACAAAATATTTTTGGTAAAAAGTGAAGAAGTATAAAGAACCAATACATCAAATTGTTACACTATAACAAGAGAATAAAGACTAAAATAATAAAGCAAAGGTGTTAAATTAAAACCAGCATACAATGTTACCATCTGAAAGCAAAATACGACTTTACTGCAAAGAAATAAATATGATTTTGTAGAAAGTTACGTTTTTGAAAAGTAAATACAACTTGGTAATAGTATGGTGATCATTTAAATCTTCCGATTGTCTCATATGAGGTGACAATAGGTTTTTTGCTTCTAAAACGTTGGTTGCATTCATTTCGGGTAGCTTATGGTGAAATCCATGTGTGACTTTGATGGGATTTTAAACGGTTCTCAATTGTCTTATATTGATGTGTGTCACTGAGACTTTGCACGAAGAGTTTAAAGAGGTATAAATGGTTAGATATATTTTTAGAAAATACCTATTTTGTACGATGCGATAATCTGAAACTGAACAGCGAGATGATAATGATTTATTGTAGTCCAGCCTAATTGTATAATTTTGTACAGATTTAGTAAACTAAATAATTCAATTTTGATAAGAAGATTTCCTACTTCACATCCAATCTACAAATAAGGTAGATTTCCAAACATAGATTCATATTTATTTATTGTATTGCGCATGATGGCATTGAACTTAAATCAGACTGATTCCAATACAATGAATAGGTATTAAAAGTTTTACCTTCAAAATAGTACGAGAATTTACATCTATAAGTTTACGAACTAAGTAGGTAGTTTTAGTGCCTTCTTGAATAACTGAAATCTAATTGACTTTTACTAAAGCAAACCAAACAACCTTAAAACTATCACAACTAACTTAATTACAATCTAAAAGCACTTTGATTTTGCATAGATATTTGTTGATAAGACACACGACGAATAAGCGTGAAAGCATACAATGCTCGGAAGGGTACGCGTCGGTGCGCAAATGCGCTGATCAATCTGCAGCATTGGCGATCTATGCTAAAATCTAACAGTCTAGTATTATCTGGTGAATATCTATCACAATTAACTGTGGGTCATTTCTCAGGTTCTCTGTAAATAGTGCTGACTTGCAAGGAGATAACATCAAACATATTGTAGTTAGCCCTGATGGAAGTGAATTGGCCTCTCATGCATGAGACCCATATTTGATTCTAGGTGAAGGCAAGTACCAATGAGTTTTCAAAGCTTCCGTAAGTACATATTTGTAAGGAAATCCACAGGTTCGACGAATGGCTAACCTTCTATTAAGGGCCCGAAAATATACTTCTGAAAAAAGAGGAGATCAAATTTCTAAAAATAAATAGAATATTTCTTCCAAATTGCTTCCCTTAAGTCACACGTATTTATTTTCAACCGACTTCAAAAAAGGAAGAGGTTATCAATTCGACTGTATCTTTTTTTAAGTTGTTATCTCGGCACTTTTGACTGGTTGAACCGATTTTGATGATTCTTTTTTGATTTGAAAGCTAGTCCCAGTTTGATTTGGTCCATTTCTGACAATGGCAACCATGAGAAAACCATATAATTTGAAGTTTACTCTTTAGAGTTCAATGTTTTTAGTTTTATAACCCTATCAAAGATACAAAGAATTTATGATTTAATTGTTACAAATTGTAAACAAATTGTTGTTCATCAAAGGAATACGAGTATCATCATCAACACCGTTACGTACAGCATCTAAATAGCCCGTAAAATCTGTTAAGCCACATACACTTCCAAGGAATGCAATAGTCTTCAGTCTATGTCTTACAAAATCCTAAATCTGTCAGCCATCAACTCCTGAACACTAGGAATGTCCTGAAATATCCTAAAACATGCTGGATGTGGACTAAATACTTTTAGGCAATGCATCAACCTCTACCGGCATTGTGGATTTATACGATCTGTGTAAACTGTTGTATTTTCCTTGTTTGTTTTTACAAGACTTGTGTAAAGTGAAGATTGATATCTGGTTTATAGGGAACTCCTCAGTTTAACATGAGAGTAAGGTTTTGCTATCAAAGACATCAACTGTAGATATTAAATAGACGTTAGACAAGCGTAGAATCAAAATAATGTTACTTAATATTTGTACGTAGGTAGTTAAGGAAGGTTGAAAAGATTCCTTATTCGAGCATTACAAAAGTCACCAAAGAAAACTAAGCATAAAAAAAATGAAAAATATTAGCAAGTAGCTACATTAAGAAAATAGGTTAGCCAAGCAAATAAAGTACCTCTTTCATCTAACCGGAATACCGTATACCGGGAAAATAGCAATAATTTCCGACTTTTTGTGGAGCCCTAAATCATTCGGCGCTGCGCACTGCCACCATCCTACTCAGGCGAATGTTTAATTAGATCAGAATAGGGGTAACGATACACTCACCGAAATTTAGATTATGGATAATGTTTTCGTAATAGTTTCAGTCAAAATATTAAATTTAATTTATTCTCCGTTTAATAGTTCCGTCTTGGGCTTTTCATGAGATCATGTTATTCGTTATTTTTTTGTTCCATCGACGGGCCTGTTGGGTCAGTTAGTGACCCTGCCTTCTGAGTCGGGGACAACATTTGTGTGCAAGAAAATGTCTGTTGGCTTCGTGTCTGGGTGTATAATATTTATTATTTAAGTATGTCTATCAGTTGTTAAGTAGCCGTAGAATAGGCTCTGCCTAGTTTGGGACTGAATATCCGTGTGTAAATCATGTGCCACAATTTATTATTATTATTATTTAAGTTTTCATCAACATCATCTCACCGACTTCCTCTGATGAACATAGTCCCTTCCCGTTACCAAAAGCGGTTTTCATCCAGAGGTCTTCCTTAATATTAGCCAGGTCGTCTGTACACCTTGTCAATAGAAGACCTATCGCCAGAGCAAGGTCTCTGATCAAGAAATTTTCCATTTTTAGTTCAGGTTTACCTCTTAAGTTTAAATATTAATAACTAGTGGTTCTGCGCGGTTTCACGTAGTTCCCGTTGCCGTGGGAATACGGGAATAAAATATAGCCTATGTTACTCAGGGATCTTCTATGTTTTGATTAGGACCTGTTCCATCCCACTTTCTATACCGGCACACAAAACTACAGCTTTCCGAGGGAGCTTCAGGTATCACGCCAGTAAATGCTGGAATAACATTCCCCCACCTCTACGTGATTCCGCTTCGATCTCCACTTTTAAGAAAAAATATAAGGCATATTTACTTGCGGAGCAACTAAAACTGGCGTGATACTGATACTGGTTTTATTTTTCTTTTACTGCCAATTGACGGTGTTATGTATGTGTTTGTTTTGTTAAAATTAATTATTAATTATTAGTCATTTTGTATGTCATAAATATATTATGTATGTAGGTACTTTCTTAATAGAAATAATATTTTTAACGTACTAATCAAATTTATTAATTCATTCATTTCATTTATTAATCAAATATGATTTTATCTCGAAATGTGAGCTGTCTCTGTGTTCTGAGCGGCGGCGTCCCCGTTCCTCGCCGGGTTGTGGCAGAATGAACAGCCAATCACAGCCCTGCGGCTGTGACGTAGTGCTGAGCCATGGCCCTTTTGCTTGCATGATACGCTTTACACGACCATCTTATTTCTTAACTAATTTGTTAAATGTTTTTTTGTGTATATTGTGTATTGTTCAAGTAAATAAAGTATTTCTATTCTATTCTATTCTATAATTGGTGAAACAATTTTTTAAATTGGTCCAGTAGTTTTTGGGTTTATTCGTAACAAACATAGAAAAATCCAAATCTTTCCTCTTTATTATATTATTATAGACTATACAATTTCCCTGTATGTGTAGGAGCCCTAATTCGCAGATCACTCTGTCGTATCACGATTAACATGTCTTGAGACCGCAATAAATTTCACTTGAATAACTACGTCTTCTTGTGAAACTTGTTCAAATCAACAAGATTAATTAGTCATGTTTTAAAATGTTAGTTCAGCTACAAAAGACTCTTACCTATTACATAAATAATATCACATCAACGCCATTATATTAGTATGCTCTGAATTAACACGGTGAAGCATCATTACATTGTAATGTCTACGAGTATAATATGTTCATATTTCGGTATATTACAACTTTGGGGTACGGCAAGTACATCAAAAATAGAAATACTTCAAAGATATCAAATGTCCCGAGAAAAATATGTAAAACGCCCTTGTTTACTAAAATAACTGAAATGCATGAATACCTTGAAGTGCCCATGGTCATGGAAGTAGCTAGGCAGCACATGGCTAAATATCGCCAGCGCATACAGAACCACGTTAACCCACTGGCAGTTGCGCTCACTCACAATCAATATGACACAAATAGACTCAAAAGATATCAAATCCTACAACTAGATAAAAGAGGATTGGTCTAACAATAAGGGAGAATGATCACTGGATCATCAAACCCCAATGTTAATAATACCCAGAAAAAATCTGCTTATGGTCTCTAAAGACCGATAGCAAGTGGCCAAAAATTACGAAAAAAAAAAATAACATAATAATATTTCGGTATATTTAAAACAAGCTTCATCAAATTCATCTTTTTCTATGTGTGCAACCTAATCAGTAGTTCATAGAATTACCTATTCGATTTAGTAATCAATTGCATTACCTACGTATTTCACGACTACATAATTTTTAGCACTGTTCTAATCCTAAATCTTGTTTTTATTATGATCGTCATCGTTATCTTCAAGCGAGGTCGTCGCTCCAAAGCTTTCCCTGCTGATACAAGATTGTTAAACAATATAATCGTTTTAGAACCATGCATTAATGACTTCAATACACCAGTCTCTTTGTGTTATCTTTGGTATATATCGAAACATGCTTAGATTCGAAATGGTGTAAGTGTTATTGGAAAATAATTCGGTATCTTTGTGGTCAATACAACTTCTTAAACAGAAATCTAAGGCTAGGGAGAACGTTTTTCTGCGTAGTGAATAAAAATACAATAGTTATTAACTTAATTTAGGGACTACTGCAATGTCCAATGTTACAGATGGTGTGTACCTACATCTTGTAGTACGCCATTCCTAACAAAGAAAAATATTGCGTGTGCAATACTTATATTAAGTACAGATATTATAATTATTATACTAACCGGGTGTCATTTCCTTGATTAATCTATAAATAAAACATTCTTTTTCACTGTTTGTATTCGCTGCTACATTATCACTTGAGGTATCTGAAATAGCATTTTCATAAAACATATCTCTTTTTGGCAAGTTTCTACCCCATACCTAATGCCTTATATTATTTTTATGTTGTTTTTCTGCGCTACTTCTTCCTTTCCTTTTACTAGAGTATTTTCAAATTTAATCTCAGATGAATCCAGGCTTAAACAGCAATCGGTATTTGAGTCGCTTACGATATTTCAGTTTTAATCACTCCAACTAATTGCTTATTCGAAAGTGCGTGCACGCAGCTCTCACGCGCACGTATTGTTGCCGATTATCTTCCGCATCTGGCTTCACACGGCTTGTCTTTATTTTACTATAGTGTACATAATTAAACAACAATTTCGTTGTAACTATAGTCTGCTTTCCGATTATCTGGAGATTTGCTATGGATTTCATTTTAACTGCTGAATGGTATTACCCACCTCGAAGTTTTCAGTCTAAGTGCAAAAAAAATGTTTTTTTTGCAATTACAAAAAGTAAACTTAGAAAGGTCAATAGTCGAATAACTGACAAGGCACTCTTACCTCGTCCATGAAGATTGGCTAAATGTAAAGAGCAGCCCATTTCCACCGACGAGTTGCTGGTTCCAAATGAAGTTCTCCAAAAAGAACCAGCAAGAAACTCAAGGCAGCTCTTTTTAATCCCATATTGTGGGAAATATTAACATAGAAATAAATAAAAACCTTTCTTGCTACTTACGTCCTAAAACCCATACAAATTTCCAATTTTAGCAAGCTTGATCCGTGGTTAAACCTATGCATTGACAAACCAATAAGTCAGGACGTTTCTCATGATGTACCTATTAGGTAATCTAAGAAGATTCCTTTTCTCATCATTAATCATGTCAAAAACTTCATTTTTTTTATTTGGAAATGTTACAGATATTGTTTGGTCAATAGGTTTTTATTTATCTTGCCTTAATACTGTTAGCCCATAAATATCGATTCGGGCAACTCTATTGGAGTTACGTCTCTACGCGTGACGTCACGAAGGACTGTCAAGAATCCCGCGCATTATGTCTGACGAGCTAGGCTGTGGCGCGTATAGTTAATTGCTTTAAAATGTTTGCCAGAGTATCTGAAAGTCTGTAACGTAATTAATAAACCATAATATGAAAGGCTATCGCGTTATAATTTAAATATCCAATATCACCTATACCTATATCTGTAAATCATTTATTGCACAACTTTTAATATAATTAATTAAAGGCTCTGTTCGTAGTCCAGCCTCTTACAAAACGTAGTTGTAATCACGGACACCCTAGACCGACAGATTGTATCGTTTCCTGATTGGACACGGCTTACCATTGTTGTTGTCTAGGAAATGATGGTAGGTGCAGTTCTGTTTGCCTTACTTTTTGTTTTCGAAACATTCTCAACATGAACCCGATGAAATACTCTCTACTCACTTGTATTAATAAGTTGTTATGGTATACCACCAAAATACTTGCAACTATTGATGCATTTGATGGGCCTGTTGGCTCAGTTGGTAGTGACTCTGCCTTCTGAGTCGGAGGTCGCGGTTCGTTCCCCGATCGGGGTCATCATTTGTGAGCATGAACATGTCTATCTGCTGGGTGTCTGGTCGTTTAATATTTATTTTAGTATCAGTTGTTTAGTACTCATAGTACAGGCCCTGCCTAGTTTGGGACTAAATAACGGTGTGTTAATTGTGTCCGACAATTTATTATTTATTATTAACTTTAACAATTAAATGACTAACACAGTGGGGATGACGTGTCGTGTTTTAGCTGAACCCTTGATTGTGCTGGTCGTCGTTGTAATCTTCCTTTTATAAAATTTGAATTATGATGACCCAGATTTGAGCTACGGATCATTGTGTAGTTCTTTTTGATCCTTGGTTATGCGTTATTCTTATGAGTTTAATTCTGAAACAAATAGTAGAATCAAATCATCATATAATATCAAGATTTCCATTTCCTTGTGCCACTCCGCTGATTCTGTTTATCTACCAAAGAACTGAATCATTTGTCTTTTGCAGATTATCGCGCCCTTTTGTGTCTTTGCTTTGCTGCTTATTTATATTTTATAGAAAATTCGCATGATACCAACACATAAAAATATGCTTCGTTTAAAAGATGGTATATGTGACTGATGTAAGTAGTTTGTATGTCACACACTGCCTTCCTCGAAACTTATTGTTTTCTTCATTCATTTCCAACCGATTTAACGTAACAACATAATAACTCTGCACTTACAAGTACGTCGCTATCAAACATCTATACGATGACAATGGACCTTATCTTAGTTTTATATCAGTCTCCATTGCTATCACACTCGGATGATTTACCTAATAAGCCTTAATCTACACTAATGTTAACAGAAAAATACAGTTGCTGTTCAGTTTGTCTGAGTTTAGCAAAAATGTAACAGTTATAAAGACCTTTGTTATAAACTAGCGGGTCCGCGCGGTTTCACCCGCGAAGTGCCCGTTCTATTGTTATGTTACTCAGGAATGTTTAAATTTTGATTGGTGAAAGAATTTTTAAAATCGGTCTAGTAGTTTTTGAGTTTATTCGTAACGAACTTACAAAGTACAAAAATACAAATCTTTCCTCTTTTTATTATTAGTATAGATTAGGAGCCTTTTAGGACCCAGTTAATAAGATAATGATAAATTTCATTAGTCGATTTAAATACTTGTGTTTCTCCAAGATTTGGTTAGCATTCCAGCAAAAAGTTCACATATATTCATACTAAATTCCTTTAATATTGGGACAGGTGTTTTACAAAGTAGATATATTTTGCATTTATAAATTAACTGTGGATTCTTATTTTCATTTAATTGAAGATATAGTCTGGAGGACTTGCCAGAGGAGCCAGAGGATAATAAGTGGAAGGACAAGGGAGAGGTCTTTGCTCGTAAGTAGGAGAAAAATTTGACTAATATTTAAAAAATAGTTGATTCGTTAATCTTTATATTAGTTTGATCAGGAATACGATAATATTTTGTTGCTGGACCTATACCAACAAAGACTCCCTCATAATAATAATAGCCTTTATTAAGACACAAAAAATACTCTGCTGTTTCGATGCCATCGACAACTTTTTCTGTTTTCGAAGGCCTCATCCATGTCTTTTAACTCTACTCGGTTTAGAGCTTTCCTTGTCCATAGTTTTTCTGATATACCCTCGATCTCGTCTTCCCACATTTAAATCTATTTGCCCCGTTTCCTTTTTTTAAATAATTGCTTTATACTTTAGATATTATGTGTGTATCTCGGTTTAATAACGCCTGCTCTTGTTCATGGTAGACCTCCTATACATAATCGTAGCTTCACCGTAACCGTAGTCACGGGCTGTGTGTAGTCTTAAGTAATTTCACGTACGACCTTACTGTTGTCACGATCCGTGTGTCTTTAATTGTCTTCAGTTATTGTGATTGTTATTTTTTTAATAGCATCTATTTTGAACCTTGTATTATGAGTCGTGTGTTGAAAAACATCGTACTATGGCGAATACTGATTTGTATCTTAATAGCGTCACATGATTGAAGACCTTTTTAATATGAGGTTCCTATAAGTGTATAGGGTATTTCACTGTAACACCGTTGATGAAGCAATAAATGTATCAGCAACCATTCCTGACAAAAAACAACTTGTAACTCACAAATGAGAATCCAATGAAGCACTTCATTGTTCCTCAACTCCTCGCTCCGTTAACCCATCACCTTCACAATGAATGTTAAACTAACCAAAACTATGCGGTGCCACGGGTCATTACGTCCCGGACCATCGGCCTGAACGCGCCACCAAAGGTGAGGGTTTGATTGATAAAGAACGACGGTCATTTAGTGGGTTAACCATGCGTGGAAGTATTTTTTTAAGTCCGCCAAGCTGCGGTATTGTTGAGTAAAGTTAAGTAGTAGTTGGTATGAGGCGAGGATCAAATACAGTGAACTGGTGACTGATGATGATAGGGTTGAAAGAAAAAGAAACAAGAATTCAGAAGCAAGTGAGTTTAATTCATTCAGAATTTGAATTAAATATTGGTGTCTGAAATTGAATGAAAACACTTTACTTTGGATTTATATGATGAAAAATTTTTTTTTATGATAAAAAAGGGTGCAAACGAGCAGACGGGTCACCTGATGGTAAGTGACGTCCGTCGCCCATGGACACCTGCAACTCAACAGTCACAACTGGGTTGCCGACCTTTGAGGTGGGAGTAGGGGGAGGGGAGGGGGGATTGGAGCCTCCGGTTACCTCACTCACTCAACGAAACGCAATGCATTGCTTTACGCTGGTTTTCTGTGAGGCCGTGGTATCACTCCGGTCGAGCCGGCCCAAGCGTGCCGAAGCATGGCTCTCCCACGTTCAACATATAATATTGTTTATTTCCGGGATTGAAAAAAATAAAAATGTTTATTTCTCAAGAATTTTGACACAGAGTGCACTAGTTTATTATTATTTAAATTAATCTAATCATGTGGATTAATAGCAATGCATTTCTTTTTAAACTTTTGTTGTCTATAAGAACTCATAGTCATACAAAAAAGTCTTTCAAAAAGCTTTCTCTGCACAAATACCCGGAGCTTCATTAAATAGTTTATTTAATATAGTGTTTTCTAAACTATATTATCAGCAAAAATTTTTGTATCCTTTACATTTTTTGTGCCTAAATAATGCACGAAATCATAAATTTCTTAGTTAATTTAATAAATGTGCTTATCACCTGTTACGTTTAAATAAAAATACACTGGCTAAAAGTGGGTGCTTCCAGGAATAGACTACCTCTGCTAACCCCTTGGGGAACAAGGCGTAATGTGTTCAATAAATAGTAAGGTAGACTAAGGCACTATATTTTCTTTTCACTATCATCACTATCACTACATCACTACATAGTATAAAACAAAGTCGCTTTCTCTGTCCCTATATCCCTATGTCCCTTTGTATGCTTAAATCTGTAAAACTACGCAACGGATTTTGATGCGGTTTTTTTAATAGATTGAGTGATTCAAGAGGAAGGTTTTAGTGTTAGCATTTCACCCGTGCGAAGCCGGGGCGGGTCGCTAGTATCAACAAAAATTTAAGAAAGTGAAATATTTTCTGCCGAATTTATGATAGCTAATGCAGTGAAACTCCAAATACCCATTACCCATCTTAAGTATCACCTAATACTCAGACTTATTTCCTTGATGGCTATCTTGAAAGAAACAGACAGACAGGAAGGAAGCGAGATATTTCAATGGTGTCGCGACAATCGGCATTATATCATCACGCCGCTGCCAGCGGGGGCATGCGAGCGTGACGCCCCAGACTTGGAATGGTGTATCGAATCGTATTTTTTGTGTTTTATAGTCAAATGGTGTGTTGGGATCGGGCTTTCGAGAATGTGCTTTCGTGTGAGTGAATATTGACATCAATATTCATAATGTATTGTACTTGCCTATCTATAGAAAATTTACTTTACTTTTTTCACTTAATAGAACGGTTGAATTTGGTGGCGATTCTGCTTTACAGAGACTCAACTTATTTTGGTTTAGTCCTGTCTTTGTTTTACGTCAAAAAAAGAAAAGGGATAGAACATAACCTACTGAATTTAGTCCTGTCAGAGGCTGTATTTTAGTCGTGACTTCTTTACTTATGCACTAAACACGATATGATATGCCTTAGTTGACAAAACTAATTTTAATTCGACAGGACGAAATATCTCTCGTCTGTTTTCTTTTCTAGGAGAAATAAAATGCCAGGAGTAAACAAAAATAAGTTTAGTCGCTGTAAAGCAGAATCAGCACCAATAGATATTTAAGCGGAAAATGAAAATCCTACTAAAGTTTGTATGTATGGGTGTATGGATGTTTGTTCCTCTTTCACGCAAAGCTCCCGTTCCCGCGGGAATACGGGGATAAAATATAGCCTATGTTATTCCCTGATAGTGTAGCTTTCCATAGTTGAAAGTTTTTTAAATCGGGTTAGTGATTTAAGCCTGAAAGCGGTAACAAATAAACACAATCATTTTGGCAATTATAATTTTAGGATAGTCTATCTACCTATACAAGTGACTTTTTTTACCGTCTGGAAAAAAATGTGGTGTGATAGGTAAGTGTAATAGATTCATTTGGCAATGTTACTTAAAAAAATTTTTTTTTCTCAAATTTTTTTTTTCTTGTTTAGACTAATATTTGTAAATTACTCAATTGTAGTCAATAATACACACTGAGATATTTGAAATAGTATTTTAAAAAGAAACAGGCTCGTACAACCGCCAGCAGCGCGTAGTACTGTGCGTAGTTTTCTAGATTTTGTAAATTGCACTAAACATGACTATATTTAACAAATAATCTCGTGTATAACTTCGGCTCTAGATACCTTATACGTCATATTTTTTTATATTGTTCTGATGTATAAGCTAAGTATAGTAATGATTTTTTTGCTCGAATGTGTAATAAACATCCATTGATCTACCAATCCTCGCAAACTATTTAATAATAGTAGTATATATTAACTTGTTCTTTGTGGAGCACCTTGAGGAATGTCAATATCTTTATTTAACCCTAAAAATATTCGCAAGTAAAAAAGTGGGAAACGAAAAGATCACAATACATCGGGAGGTATATTCGAGGCGTTCTTGTTATCGGCACAATGTCGGACAATTGAAGAGGGCCGGTCTCGTTACAGTGGCCAACCAACCGTCGCCTGATTTGCTGCACACATCCTTGACATTGTGAGGAAATCGTTAGTCTGTGAAGTGATTTGAGCACTAGCTTTTTTATGCTAGTTCATTTGATAATGTGGTTTTATTTTTGATAGTTTGGTTATTTAGAACGTATGGATGAAAGAGGAGTAACGAAACAGATTTATAGTGCGAATGTTGAAGAACGCCCCAGAAGAACGTTCACGGATCAAATAAGTAAAGTCCTTCAAAAAGCTTTGGTCCGGGGCGCAAAGAATAAAAAAAATGAAATGAAATGAAATGAATGGTTTATTTGCAGTAATTGAGGTCATAAGGTGTTAGCAGAAGTGTGTATCAGTATCCAACCTGTACACAGGCGTGCAAAACAAATTTATACATAAAAAAAAACACTAATATTGTCAATACCATACAAGATTGTATGTCAAAAAAATGAAATGATAATATTTATGCATTCATGTACTCTTGAATAGAATAGAAGCACTTTTCACTCAACCAACTTCTTATAGCTCTTTTAAATTTATTACCTATTAAAGATTTTAAGTCATCCGGTAATTTATTATAGATTTGTATGATCATATAGTATGCATTTTTTTATGTATGTAAGTGTGAGAAGGCGGTTTATATAAACAATGCTCATACTGTGAACATACCCTTCGACCTGAGACTTCAGACTGGAGCTTAAAGTATGTGGAGTGTTGTTTAACGAAACAACACGAATCTTTAATATACATGCACGGTATCGGTAAAATATTTAATTTCTTAAATTATGGTTTGCAGCTATCTCGATAGTCAATATTTAGAATGGAACGTATGCACTTTTTTTGCAGCCTGAAAACTCTGTCAATTTCTACTGAGTTTCCCCAAAGTATTAGACCGTATGAAAGAACTGATGATACATATTCATGATATGCGGCAAGAGCTGCTTCTGCGGCAAGAGCTTGCACAAAAAGGCTTATGGATGTGAAGGAAGCGAAAGAAGTATGCAGAGATCGAGCAAAATGGCGATCCTTCGTCTCTGCCTACCCCTATGGGACAATGGCATGAGCATTATTTATGTAGCAAGTTAAGCTATTATGAGTTACGGAAAACAATTTTGGATCTTTACGGTATTTACTTCAGTGATAAAATTATAGTTTAACAAACTAAAAAATACTTATTGAAACAAATCAATTGAGACCAAACTATGTAGAGGTTTTTACGAGTAGCCATTAAGGAGTCCATCATCAGATCAGCTAGTTGATACCAAATTATTGCATTGTCAACCAAACTACAAACACTGGCTAAGTTATAAGTCTACACGACCGTTAAAAGTAGTTAAAAGTCGTCTTTCAAGATTTGATTAGGCACGTACGTATAAGTACGTACGAGTATATAGTTGGCTACCTAGTTAGTTCCGATATAAAGCGTATAAAAATATTAGCAAAATAAGTCACTATATTGGACTATTTATGGGGATGAATTTTCCAAAAATCTGTTCCTATTGTAATCCTTCGCTTTATTTCGCTTAACTTTTTTGAAAAATTTCAAACATCAAGCCCCACTGGTTTAGGTTGTGCGTTGTCTGATAATAATTTAGTGTTATTATTCTGATATCAGTAATTATGATATTAGAAATAGGTACAGGAAACAAGACTAGGATTATGATATTTTCTGTATGGATGCACGTGTATATCGCCGGTCGAGGCGGTGATATAAAAATTCATTGCTCAGGCTCAATATTTATGTAAAACTAGCGACCCGCCCCGGTTTCGCACGGGTGCAATGCTGAATTTTCTTTGCTATAAACCTTGCGGAGCCCGAGACCTTTCCAACGAATGCAAAACCATGGAAATCGGTTCGTCAGTTCTGGAGTTAAATCGTCAGGAAGGAAAACCCGACTTATTTTTATATAGTAGATAACGTCGCCAATTTGTCTATGCTATCAAATACTAACAGGTGTGACTAGTAGGTATGAGTCACAGAAAATTAAACTAATTTATAGTCAACTTAATATGATTCCCTTGAACTTTGGCGGTGTTATCATCTCTTAAAATCTCATATAAAAGTGTCGCGTATCAACAAAGCTGAAGTAACTGCTCCATAAATATCTTGATTTGCATTAATGTCTTTATTTAGGAGGAGTAGGTTTCTAAGTTATTTGGTAGTTCGGTTTCATAATGGCAAATTAAATGTGGTTTTTCATAATTAGGACTTGTTAGAATTAGCTGTTGTGTGAAACCCTTTGAAGCCTCAAATTATGTGGTTTGGTTCGTCCTCACTACTAGCTGTATCGTGGTTCTCGCTTAGTGTCCATAGTTTTGTAGTGCAACCTAGCGGTACTACATAGAACTAAATAGAGCGACATAGACGCCAAGTTATAAGCCGCCTTCATCGAAGATTGCTAATGAGTTTGTTTAGATACAACTGTGCAACATCAACTGTTGGGCCGCGGTCCCCAGGCACGAACACCTCGCCCAGAAGATTTTTTATTTTCACGATGAAGGAGCATGCCACATCCGCTCCTCCATAGTTTCAATCTAAAATAAGGCTAAATAACTGCAACATAAACCAAATTCTGGTATTCTAAATCCAATTGGGAATTTCAATAAATATTAATATCGGATTGGACGCAAAATCATTGAGCAACGTAATAAAGAATGTCAAAAACGCTAAATAATCTATACGCACCGGAACTATTGCAACACAATACAACTTACAACACAATATACTTTTTTTTCTTGTTAAATTTATTTTAATCACATAATTTTAAATATGCTTACATGTAAGCTGAATACACTGTGCATAATATAATGTAGCAATAAGATTTAAACTTACTTTGTTTTTGCAAATAAAGATATTTCTATTTCAAAATATTTGAGGTCTCACGATATGGCAGCTTTTTCCAATAGCATTTGGTCGGGCTTTCAGAAGACCAGATGGATAGCAATATCTCTGTAGGATCAGAGGGAGAATTCAGAGGTTCTATTCGGAGGGGACATTCGTTTCAGTCTTCTGGGTCCTGTTCCACAAGTCTCCTTTTTTATAGTAGGTATAGGGGGGCAAACGAGCAGATGGGTCACCTGATGGTAAGTGACTACCGTCGACCATGGACACCTGCAACTCGAGGGTCACAACTACGTTGCCGGCCTATGAGGTGGGAGTAGGTGAGGGGGAAGGGGGGGGTGGGGGTTAGGGCCTAGGGTTCCCTCACTCACTCAACGAAATGCAAAGCAAGCATTTTCTGGGAGGCCATGGTATCCCTCCGGTCGAGCCGGCCCAAGCGTGCCGAAGCATGGCTATCCTCCTCTTTGGAGGATATTGTTCATTAATGGTCGACATTCGAAATAAATCGATATTGGTATTGCAATTCAGAATCTGTCAAGGTTTGAGTTCAAAGTTTTACAGCCGTCAAGTCAATGAATATTTAGTTTTATCAAACGTGTTTTTTTTATGATAAAAGAGGGCAAACGAGCAGACGGGTTACCTGATGGTAAGTGACGTCCGTCGCCCATGGACACCTGCAACTCGAGAGTCACAACTGCGTTGCCGACCTTTGAGGTGGGTGTTTTGTTCTAATATATATAATCTCACGCCTTTTTTATCCCCGAGGGGGTAGGCAGAGGTATTCCATTAATGGATATACCGACATTTCACGAGATATATTGAAACCCTAAACGTGTTCTTAACACTTTTTTTTTTACGAGACAAGACACTGGAGTTTGAGGGCTCTTGCCAATAGGTTAGACATTCCCAAATCGACTGTTCAGAGAATTGTTAAACGATTTGAAGATGAAGAAGCTTTTTATGAAGTGGGTGCCTCATGCATGACTTGTCAGAAGCCCTGGAGTTGACTGTGAAGGAAATTAATGAGTCCTGTTCTATGACTGGTGTTCAAATACAAATACAAATATATTTTTTTTTTTTACAAATACAAATATTTTTTATTGCGTGTCACAAATTTCACATGAAGGTCTTAGGTACAAAAGTTTGTGAGGAAGTATGTTGTGACGCCCTGCAAGGGCACAGCAATATTTTGATCAGGTAAATTAAAATTTTCGCCTCGTTATAGAGAACTCTAAAATGCTGGGCAATTTCATGCGTCATCACCATTACGCTTTTATCATAACCATCATCTCATGATGTTCTGCTCAACATGTTGCTCCAATTTATAACGACCCCTTTGATCTTTTAATCTGTTAAATATAAGCAACTAATGGTACTACATAATCATAAAGTTTAGATTTTATTTTCACCTCATCATCAAAATTTGAATAAACTTTAGGAATTGATACGAATTTTCTATAGTTTATATTTGATGTGACTTGTTTATTTATGAATAGTTTAATAATAGTCACCTAACTTATTGCTGTTAATATAGTGTCATATCTACATTAATATTAAATATTCAAAAATGTAAAATTATCGACTCTGCCTACCCCTGTGGGACAATGGCGTGAGCCTTATATGTAAAATTAATGTTTAATGTTTAATCTCATAATATTGCATTACCCTAACAGGGTGTCATTGTTCTTCCTTAGCCTGTGAGACCTAAGGTATAATGTACATACGAGTACTGGCAATAAATAAATATAAAAAAATGGAAATAACAAAAATTTTTAGGTACTGAATTAATTTTCCTATAATTTTTTTATTTCTTTTCCAGGTCAGAGTGGATTAATGAGCCTAAATTTTTCTTAATACTCGTATAATATGGACCTTAATTAATAAAGTTCATTCATCAATTCCTGTATAAGTATATTTAATACAGTGTATTTAAAATAGTTAACCTTAAATAAATTCATATCAAACTACTGTTTTTACACTCGTTACGAATTCTTTCCCGTTGTTTTTACAACCGTTTCCACATTGATATCTAGACTGTCTGACTCATCCAGTATACGTAAATGGTTTCAAATTGTTAGTTCCTCTTGAAATGATGCCAATTTGCATTATGGAGATGTTCACACATGTGTAAATAAGTAATATTCGTGACACATCGCTTTTAGCATTGGCCGAGTTTAGAATAAAGAGGTTAGGTTATTTATTACTAGCAGTGCCCCGAGGTTTCACTAGCGTAAGTCCCGTTCCCGTGGGAATACGGGGACAAAATATAGCCTATATGTTATTTTGATATATGACCAATATCACTGTAAAGTTTCATCAAAATCCGTTCAGTCGTTTTTGCGTGAAAGAGCAACAAACAAACTCTCAAACTTTAAAGTTTATAATATTAGTAGAATTGACAAAACACGAACAAAAATAGGAGAAGAATATAAGTAACTAGCGACCCGCCCCGGCTTCGCACGGATGCAATTCTGATACTAAACCTTCCTCTTGAAACACTCTGTCTATTAAAAAAAAATCCGCATCAAAATCCGTTGCGTAGTTTTAAAGATTGAAGCATACCTAGGGATATAGGGACATAGGGATATAGGGACAGAGAAAGCGACTTTGTTTTATACTATGTAGTGATGATACAGCCAGGAAATCATTACTACCATACGGGCTTTCAAGAATAATCAATACATTTTTTCATCGAAGTTGCCGCTTTCTCTCAAAACTCTCAAATCTATTACCTACATGTATAGAAAAATGGGCAAAATCTGATGGTGCAATCGTAAAATATTAGTAAAAATCGTTATTGGGTGATTCTCTGGAACACGGTTTTATTGTGTCTTTTATCAAAGAACGTATCAAAATATTTATATATTTTGACTATATTTGCATGTTGTATGTAACGTAACTCTGACTATCGAGGCCTACTGGTAAGATTACTCTTAATAGATAACTGTATGATTTTAGTCGTCAGACAACCCCAAATCTCATTAATCTGGTATGTCCCAACCCCCTTTTTTCCGGATTATTATATACTTTGTGGAGCTACAAACTGCGGTAAAGACGAGATATTGAGCTGTATCGATATTTCAGAAATTGCTTTTACGATTTCTATGTATAATTGCCTACAAAAGACTTGGTTTTGGAAGCTACGGTAATTTTAAAAATGTCCGCGACCGAAATCATCATTTGTCTGGGCTAGTACGTCGCTGTGTGTACTGTGTCTATAGAATATCCAAATCAAATAGACCGATGCGCAGCCGCTTGCGCCAACGATCCGCTAGATGTCAGAGTGGGAGGCCGTCCGATTGCACCTAATTTAGGGGAGATAATTTTGATAATATCTCGTGATCTGGCTTTTGTAAGGTAAGTATCCTAATTAATATGTCTTTATTTATTTTAATAATCTAAAACCGTTAGAGTTGGTGATTTTTTATAATATTTCTTCAGGGTTTAGCTTTTTAGAAATTGAAGTAAAAGGGTTCTTCTTATTTTCAATTTAATATTAGAATTTATTTTCATTAAAAGTCTCATAAGTCTGGTACTCATTAAACTGTTTTTGTCTGGCTAATTTAGGCAGATGAATTAGTATAGGCCAGATAAATTATGAAAATATTAAAGCAAATTGTATAATAGAAACATATTTTTCCAACTAAACGAAAAAGTCAAGTAACCGTGGGAACCTACCCACCTCCATTTCCGCAGCAATAGCTGTGACCACAACTCCTAAGAGCTCTACCAAAGCTGGTGTCCAAATCGAGCAGTCATGATTAAATTAATGCAATTTGTGCTCAGATGGGTCTGGTTACAAGATGGCTAATAGGGAAGTTGGTTCGAATCCAATGACGACATTTTTGAGGCTAGATTAGTTACATGGTCATTTTGTAATATTTAGATCGATAATTTATTTTGACCTTCAGTCACACAGAAAAAAAAAATAAAAGAAAAAATACTTTTTTAAAACAAGCTTTTATTATGTTCTTGTTAATGAATAATATCTACTTTAAACCTGATAAGAAAAATATAATTATATAATTAATATTTTTTTTATAAATAAAAGCGTGCAATGTACAATGGTGTTACATGATGTACTTTTTGCTTTAGTCATTTGATATACCTTAAATACGGTCAGTTTTAAAAACTTTAGATGTAATGAGTTGAAGTTATATTTTCGACATTCCTAGTAACGAATTTGATTAGTGATGCTATTGCTTTCTGACAGAACTAACTATAAATTTAAAGACTCTTATTATTGTGTTGCGTAATTAAATTTATTCCGAACTGTGCGCTAAGTTTCAAACAATCGGACCTGAGTTATAGGTACCATATAAGATTCACGGGACAAATAAGTATGTTTCTATTTCTATCTTCCGAAGGAGGCAAAAAAGAGGATGGCTTACCTTTCAAAAATTGGCGCCTTATCAAAGATCACAGTAGAATATATAGCGAAAAGTTCATAGCATTTTGAACTCTCTTTTCTTGGACAGAAGAATACAAGAATCGTTGTTTTATAGTAAAAATATGTTTGTCGCAACGTAATAGCCCGCTGGAATAATGTCAAACGTCAAATTAGATGTCTGCCTTCCTGTCGTTTGCATTTTGTGTAACAATAGAAACTCTATTAAATGTAAAAGTTGTTTTACACCGTTTTGTAACAAGCGAATCTACTGACTGGGTGCTTTTAAGCTTACAATCTTGCTTGTATAACATTTCCACTAACTAAAACCATGTAAGAAGTTCAATTTTATGACGTTTTTCCATAAACAATGAAAATGAAAAATGAAAAAAATATTTATTCATACAAATAGGTACATACATACACAATGTACAATATTGTCATAAATATAGACACACTAGACACTCACACAGTATCCACAAGGATTAGGAAGAGAACGTATTGTGTTAGCGGATAACTTCGTCGTTTATGAACCGAATTTGATGATTCTTATTTTGTTGGAAAGGAGATGTCCATTGGGCGGTACCATGATAAGAAAACCAAGATCTTATGATGTCATCCCAGAGAAATTGAGGGAATCTTCGAAAATCGTAGTGGCGACAAGTGCTTTTCTACTTTTTTAAGTTTCCTGTTTATTTTTGTTTTTATTACGCTACTTTGTAATAGGCAGTCATCTTACGCGATGGTTTTTATATGACAAAGGGGCTTTATTGAATTCTCTTTTGAGAAAAACGTCACATAGTATTGTTGGGCCGTCTACGTTTTATTATTGCTATGTCAGGCTGTCTAAATCAATTTGGAACCTTCGATGTTGTTTTGTGGTTGGACATAATG
The DNA here is from genome assembly GCA_963855545.1 of Ethmia dodecea. NCBI lineage: Eukaryota > Metazoa > Arthropoda > Insecta > Lepidoptera > Depressariidae > Ethmia > Ethmia dodecea. The sequence continues at coordinate 1,498,041 of OY979453.1, forward strand.
TAAGTAACAGGTACGTAATATTATACTCTAGCCAATTAATCAGAAAAACAATTGTTCTTATTGGTTCTTTAAAAACACAGACCATTTAAATATACTAGTAGTTAACCATCTAAGTCGGAGTAAGTTTTTGCCAAGTCATTTTATTATTGTTTTATTGTTTGATACAAATTCACACATTTAGTCCTAAACTAAGAAGAGCCTGTACTAGAAGTACTAAAACAGCTAGAAATACTTAAATAATTAATAAACACAAAGCCAACATACATGTTTATGCACACACATGTTGGCCCGAGAATTCGAACGTGCGACCTCCAACTCCGAAGACACTACCACCTGAGCCAAAAGGCTCCATTTTGTACACACAGTAAAAGTTTTATTAAAAAATTAAATTCAAAACCAATGGAAACGGTATTTACTTGCTAATCTACTATATAAAAATAAGTCGGGTTTTCCTTCCTGACGATTTAACTTCAGAACGGCCGGACCGATTTTGATGAAACTTTTTGTGTGGGTTCGAGTGGGTCCAGGGATGGTCTATAGCAAATAAAATTCAACATTGCACCCGTGCGAAGCCGGGGCGGGTCGCTAGTCTACTATATAAAAATAAGTCGGGTTTTCCTTAATGACGATTTAACTCGAGAACGGCCGGACCGATTTCGATGAAACTTTTTGTGTGGGTTTGAGTGGGTCCAGGGATGGTTTATAGCAAAGAAAATTCAGCATTGCACCCGTGCGAAGCCGGGGCGGGTCGCTAGTCTACTATATAAAAATAAGTCGGGTTTTCCTTCCTGACGATTTAACTCCAGAACTGACGAACCGATTTCCATGGTTTTGCATTCGTTGGAAAGGTCTCGGGCTCCGCAAGGTTTATAGCAAAGAAAATTCAGCATTGCATCCGTGCGAAGCCGGGGCGGGTCGCTAGTTCATTATATATTTTTTTCTTAGCAGACCTGAGAAAGATAAATAAGCTTAGAAAAATCTGCCATAATAATTCTAAAATATGACATAAATTAACATGTAATAAGGATGTACTACAGCAACGGTATTAAGTTACAATACAATCATAAATGAATATATGTATATTTATAACAATATTAACATATCACCAAGCCGATACAAATGACTGCCCAATCGGTGTCGTATGATCGGAATACAAAGTAGGCGCCATCAAAATTTTTACGCGATATAAAGCAGCTTTAGTTTAATTTACAATCGACCGTTATTTTATTAGAAAAGATAAATACATATATGTATATACTACTAACCTTTACTTCTATAATTTTAACCAAAAAAATTCGAAGGCTGCCCTCGATTTATCTGGGATGCCATCATCAGATCCTGGTTTCTTTATCATGGTACCAGCATTGGAATATCTATAAAAAAGGCTAATCAAAATCTATTCGTAGACGACGAAGTTATCCGCAAATATACATAAAAATATATATACGGTCGAATTGAGAAACCTCCTATTTTGAAGTCGTTTGAAAATAGCGGTTAACTCATGAATGAAGATAAGATCCACTTTGTTCTTTAGTTTTGGATAGCCCGGACGGTTAAAGAGCCGGCCGAAAATCAGTGAGGCTCGGGTTCAAATCCTGGCATGTACCAATGAGTTTTTCAAAAACTTACGTACATATTTATCACTAGCTCGACGGTGAAGGAAAACATCGTGAGGAAACCCGCAGGTCTCAGAATTAATTCTGATACATGTGTAAACAGACCCGGTCCGGCGATGGGCTCACCACCTATCACGTTTAGGGGTCCAATGTATCTCGTGAAATGTGGGTATATCCAGTAATGGAATACCTCTGCCTACCCCCTTCGGGGATAAAAAGGCGTGAGTTTATATTTATATTTATATATTTATATTTCGGATAGCCAATGTGCTTATTCCAGACAACCAATTACTATTAAATTTCCTTAACATAACGTCCATAAGATATACGAGATCAATTGTTTATAATTATTTTTCTTTCATTCTTTTAGTGTTGCAAGTTTACCTTTAGTCTTCAACTAGTGCAGCGGATCTTTTTATCTCACTATAATATTTAAGCAGCTTAATCAATCTTATATCCTAACTATCGGCTTTCTAAACAAACTTCTAAATTGCCTACACGTTTTGTTTCTCGAACATATAAGGGTTCCGTTTTTTGCTATTTGGCTACGGAACCCAAAAAACGTGATTTGGTTTTCCAAAAAAATACTTCCAACCAATATTTATCGAACCAGAACCTCGTATCCGAAGCCGCACTGCCCCCACCTATGGCGCTCCGTCAATCAGCTGGACAATTATCGGGGATCACCGGACCGTGGCTAACCACTGGCCGACTATTGAATTCGTTTGGTGCCTCAGACTTAACACCGTAGATGCAAAACGCCAGCTCTCTGTTCATACCTAAGAACCATACCATGTTCTGACCCTTTGGTAAGCTATCAAGGTGCCGAGAAATGTTTTAAAATTATTTGTTTCAATAAATACATTTTCTTTCTTTCTTTCTAAGATGTCATACGACCTGACAATAGGTTGAGATATCTGAGAGGTATGGAAAGCAATAATTATCTTGGGGAAGGTAAAATAATTTAGTAAGTTATTTTAGTGAACGTCACAGTTATCATCAGACCTAATACTTGTATGTTTGTTCGGGTGAATTCTCGCAACTCGATTTTAAAGAAGATATCTTCAACCGATTGACTTGAAATATAGCATGTGAGTTTAGTGACAGTGCAATAATATATTATAGTACCACCGAGCTGATCTGATGATGGAGCCAGGAGGTAGATATTGCAACTCCTCAATGGATACTTGTAAACTCCTCGAGTTTCAGCTCATTTGATTTTATGGGACGCATGCCATATATAAAAGCTTGTTTTTTAGTTTCATGAACTATAACTAGGTACTTATTCTTTGGAATCGCGGTTGCTGCTCCCATAGATTTAGTATACTATCGTTAAAGATTGGCAATAGAGCCAGTACGGCGAGACCAAAAAAATTGACACTTCTGTGCGTGTAACTTGGATGTGTGCAAGACAAATAATGCTCTCCCTAAACTTGTAGCTCTCGATAACAAATGGGCGTGTGGTATATTGTGTAGTTAATACCTTCGCCAGTCACGTTATCGAAATGTATTTAATCGTTATTACGACAATCACTATAAAATTGAGGTTAGAAATACAAGAAATTCACGTATTTTATTTTTCGCTTAAATCAATTCTTATACATTCAGAACATTTATATAATAAAAAGCAATGTTATTACCTATCTATTTGTGCACGGTTTGTTTTTCAGTTTTCTATAATCATTGAATTTAGAGAATTAAATCTTTCAATCGCACTCACATGTAAAATGACTAATTCTGTGGATTTTCTTTCCTAGATGAATTACAACCGGTACTGCACACGTAACCATAGCTGTTTACGTCTATTAAACATCAATCTTACTCTTTTAATACGCGAGATTAATTAAAATAAGCGAGATTTGTTTCGTTCACAACTGACGTCGGCCCGGTATAGCCCCGTAACGTTTACGAAAATGGTCTCGTCTATCTACCGCTCGCTATCTCGCTCTAACACACGGGTACCTATTTTCTTTCTCTTTCGCATTGCCAATCTAAGTATACTAAATCTATGGCTGCTCCGGATCTGTTTTCAAAGTTGTTGGTTGTTACTAGGCTTTTAACTCCTCTATCATATTTAAATACGACTTATTATTCTCATTTGTAATAATCATGGTCAAAGCTATTGTCACTTCTATATGCAGTGCTTTTTCTTTGTAACATTGATGTGGTTTCGGTTCACAGATTTGCATTCATCGCCTTCCTTTGTATCCCTGATGATGGGGTAGTGACGAATTGATTGATGTTTCACGAGCCTTCCATTGAAGCGGTAGTGGTTACTGGTAAATACCAATTGGTTTGTGCTGGTTCCTGTCTTTTGTTCTACAAATTGTGAGGTAGGTAACATTTTCCCATTTCAATACCATAAGGATTTAAAATCAAATAATTATATTGGCTGTTTGGAAAGCTTCAAGAAAGTATTATTTTTTAGAACAGGAATAAATATACAATAAACTGACTTTTCCTATGACATTGTTCTCGTTTGGAAGGAATGTAGCCTTCCATATGATTTAAAAGTTAACAGACACGCAGATATGGACTACTTGAATGTAGTATTACCTATTATTTGAAATGTCTAAATTGAACTTAATTGATAAAATTATCTCTGATATTCATTTAAATTAATTCAGTGTCTGACTTTTATACCACGCGATCAGAAAGTTGCATCATTTACTTCAGTTTAACAGCAATTCAGCAGCAGGTTTAAGACGACCAATACCCTTCGAATGACCCAAGAAATACCTAATGATCATTAAGTAATTTCAGTCAAAGCAAGACAACCGCCAACAATAGTTGTCGTGACGTGTCTATGCATGTTGTAACTCCTCCAATTGTACTTTGACAATAGATTGTGTTGTGACACGATTTAGGTTTTCCGTCACCCTTTGTGATTTCGTCTTAATATTGTGACATGGTTTCAATATTGCATCTTGAATGTTTTAATGGTGCTTTGGCAACGATTCGCCTTATGATATTCCTTTGCTATCTTTATCACTAGCTCAACAGACTTTGCCATCTACTTTGCTTACAGCATCCAACTCCAGCATTTTAAACATAGCCTTTCCCCCATCAGGGTAGACAATATACTGCCACCTGCTACGAAGTTGGCATACCTGTCACGTTTCTCTTTCATCCATATCCATCTATCAACTCATAGATTCTCGTTGGTTTCTTTAATCTTATCAATCTCAAATATTTCACATAAATCTACAGCTAAATTGTTTTTTTTTACTAACTCATATTTAAGCCATACATCCGGGGACTACATCTGGGGATCTGGTGTTCCTTAAGCACAGGCTCACGCTTAGCTCAGACACCAGTCTTCACACATACAAACCATGCTCTAGTTTTTAAGAAATCCTTTATAGATTGTAAATTGTATGATTGTGAAGAACAGACAAATAACAATTTTATTGTTACTGTTATAGTATTGTTTTAAACTGCCTTAGCACTTGACCAGTTATTTAGCCCACCAACCTAGCTCCTAGCTGTTCCTAACTAATTTTAATTACCCTATTTTTAAATTCAACAGCTCCTGCAGCCCGTCGATACATAAAGCTGTTAAGATCAGTATCTACCCTCCGAGTATAAATTTCGAACGGCCGGCGACACAACCGATGCGTAAACGCATGTTATTAGGGTCGTGATACTAAGCACGTTGTTTTTGTGGTCTATAAATACGAGTGAGCCGTGGTTAGTATTGATATATTTAAATAAGTATATTAAATTCATAATAAAGCTGTATGATCTCGTAAATTACTCTTCACCATTTAAGAATTTGGATATGGATCAGCAACAAATTCGAAACGAATGATACGAATACTTGAATCGCAAACTTGAAATGATTTTCAACAAGCAAAAAAAATAATTGGTCATCAGTGGGCGTTTTCACGGAGATTCGATATTGAAAATGGAAAAAAAAAAAGAAATTTATTGTAGGTAATAAGAATTACACTTAGAACAGTCAATAGTCTAATAACAAGGCACACTAAACTCGTCCATGAAGATTGGCTAAATGTAAACAGCAGCCTATCTCCACCGAAGAGTTACTGGTTCCAATATTCGATATTCGACTCGGAATCTGAAAATCTCGAATCCTTATGTCAAATATGACATCTGTGAATAGCCCATCTCGAAACCTTTCGACAGATTTTACGATTCCGAGTCGAATATTATATCTCCGTGAATACGCCCGCAGATTCATATCTTACAAAATCTAAAGTTCCTACATTTTCTATTTTTAAAATTTACGTCTTTGCTTCTTTTTCTGTGAATGTCAACTAGCCAGTACTGCGTGTCTCCCTCAGATTCTAAGAAACTAATAAAAAACATACTCGACTTTATCTAGTCATTGTAACTGCAAACAATTATTACTTTATTTCAATTTCAAAATAATTATCATCGCTTCCATAACCAGGCCATTCTAAAAACATTCCTAAAACTATTGCAAAGAGTTGCTTTCAGTAAAACCATGAACAATGTGACAATCCTTTGTCTCTTGCACAAACATTGAACGCATTATTTAATATAATTTTTATTAAAGAATGTGCTCAGAGGAGCGAAGCTATCTCGAAACTAATCGTCGCGTCTAATGATAGAAGCCTTCCGTAATTATTTCAAGCGACTGTCTGTATTTACTTTGTAAGAAGCAATGGAAGTGGTATTGCGCTGAAAGATTTGGATGCATTTGTAAAAACCAAAGAGATTTAAATATAATAGGGCATAGAGAGGGCATTGGGAATATTTTCATACAAAACTTTGAAGCCTACGTCATGTCCTTCTTGTCATGTCAGTTAGTATGAACGCGAGCTGTTATTCGGTCGAAATTGTACTAGACTTATTCCACTTGGAATAACTTTTGACTTCAAATTTTCCTCGCTTTGTCCCCTCTATGCCCTTTATATTTTAATCTCTTTGGTGAAAACAGACCTGTGAGGAGAATAGTATGCGATACCTGCTCATTTTCACTAAATGTATCTGTAAATAATCTCTATTCTGCCATAATATTTAGGCCTCACAAACTTTCCTATGCATGCAAATCTCGAGTCTGAAATTCAGACTAAATATTTTTCGAAGCCAACTAGGAAAAAATGTTTCTCGGTTCTGGTTAATATACCAGTCGATCAATATTGTTGTTAAACTGGTAATTTGAGAAAGATCGAACGATGACTCGATGCTTCCACCACGTACGACTCTTAAGTATTTCAACTCCAATACAACCTTTGAACCTTTAAAAAGAGAATGTACTCCCACCTCAAAGGCCGGCAATGCACTTGTGACTCTTGAGTTGCAGGTGCCCACGGGCGACGGTAGTCACTTACCATCAGGTGAACCGTCTGCTCGTTTGCCACCTATACGAAAAAAAACGTTTCTAACAGAATAGCCACATCTAGCGCCCTTACCTCTCGCACTATTTCATTACGGTAATCGTAATTTTTACGTAATGGCGGCGGCGCTGATAATATCGCAGATTGCGGCCGGTGGCTGATTGCCACACTAAACGCTGCGGCTTGCCGTACCCACGGCAGTCTGCGCTGGAGTTTACCCAATCAACCGTTTTGAAAGGTGTTATTGAAAGGGTGACTTTACACCTTCGTTGTTTATTGAGACAAAAAAACACTTTTTTTTAGGGTTCCGTACCTCAAAAGGAAAAAACGGAACCCTTATAGGATCACTTTGTTGTCCGTCTGTCCGTCCGTCCGTCCGTCTGTCAAGACCCTTTTTCTCAGGAACGCGTGGAGGTATGAAGCTGAAATTTATATCAATTACTCAGGTCTACTGTCCCTTGAAGCTGTGAAAAAATCAAACTTCTAAGCCAACGCAATCAAAAGATACAGCCGTTTATGCCGCAAATTTTCGACACTTGCAAGGGAATCAAAACCTACAGGGTGCTTCCCGTGAACTCAGAATCTTGAAATTTGGTACGAAGCAACGTCTTATATCATAGATAAAGGAAAAATTACGAAAACCATAAATTTGCAAGGTTGTACGGAACCCTCGGTGCGCGAGTCCGACTCGCACTTGGCCGGTTTTTTTAATATTGCATTAAGTCAAGAATCAGATCTCCACGCGTGAACAAGGCCGTACGACTCTCTCTTCTTGATACTTTACGAGATAAGTTAAAATTAAAATTATATTGTTTCTGTAGATAAAAATACTCGAATAACAAGGCAGTTTAAACTCGGCCATAGAAATTGGCTAAAGGTAAACAGCAGCCCATCTCCACCGACGAGTTGCTGTTTCCAAATGCAGTACCCAGACAAGAACCATCGAGAAACTCAAGGGCAGCTCTTTTTAATTTTACAGTTAAAGTGCGGTTACGGGCTAACCCCTGATCATCGTCATAACATTTTAGCTTTCAGGTAGTATTGCAATAACTATCATAATGTTCCTAAACACAAAATACGGTATTAAAGATCACCGAAAGATCATTCCCGTCCGTGTAATGCAACAGCTTGGGTTTGAGCAGTACATCGGTGAATACGTTGAGCCGAGCATTACAGTGCACACACTTATAATGATATCACTTCTAAGATTATAAAGTACAGAACCAAGCATGAGCACATTGCTTAACCGTCAAGCGCTTACAGAAGTCTCTGTTTCAGAATACTTGGTCAGTACGAAGATTACGCAACATTGCTATTTGATACACGCAACTGAATTTTTGATTGTTACTGTAAAGGAGCGGACTGCTCTGAGCTGGAGTTAAACATAAGATGAATGAAAGAAAGTAAAAATATCGATACAACTATTTAATGTGAAAAATCCAAGACAACTACTCAAACAAAACCGACCTTTAAAAACACTTTTCAAATTTGAAAAAAGGTGTAAAAGAAATAATCTATTTGGCTGGCCTATGGCCAGTCATCAACAGTTACATTACAACCCTATGTTCCTAATGGGTACTCACCTTTTAGGTTGATGGCGATTTGTTTCAGAATGTGCATTGTTTATCTCAACCAGTTCGAGAGTTGTTGACTGTTACCTAAGCTATCGTTACGGTCATCACTTGTTATCTGTACTTTATAGTGTTCTGAGTCTATTCAAAGACAACGGCTGCTTCTATTTTGTGGGTCATCATTTCTGATCTCGGACTCATGTCGTACTTTAGTTACTTCGGTTTGTCCATCTTTCTTTTAAAATTTTATTTGTTTCTGTCACAGAAATTCTGTGGCACAAAAATAAATAATTCATGTGCGATAATGTCACTTAAACATTGATACGCATTTTTCGTGATATAACCATCGGTTTTCGTTTACATATTTTGGACATTTACAAAATTGACCTGCAAATTGCACAACACGGTTTTATAGGAATTAGGTATTTTCAATTCTTCCAAGTTGGGTATGTGAACTTTATATTATTTACTGTAGTCAAATTGATATTTTTTTTTTTTATAATGTTCCGCACATATTTGTCCCCTGACATGGTGGTCAGGGTCCTTTTTATGGTCGGTTTTTTATTCTGTTAGTGTAACAAAGAAAGAAAGATTTTCGCTTCCGTTCTATGTATCGACTAAAAAAAAATAGGTAGACACATAAATATATAATATAGACAAATAAATATGATGCAATTTAAATAAATAGGTATAGTTCTCCTCTCTCTTCCTGTCTTCTGCCTTTTTTTTTTTTTGCTTTTTTTTTTCTATTAATGTCTTTCGTTTTTTTTTTTTCTATTAATATGTCATCAGTTTTTTTTTTTTTTCCTTTCTTTCTTACTCTAACAGATCAGCAGAGTGCATCGTCACGTTTTCAGCGCTAGCTTCGTCATCTTACATATTATTCTATCATCCGCAAAGCTTCGTCATACATTTCAAATTGATATTGATATTGTAACTTACAATACAACTAGTTTACAAATAAAGTCTAAGGTAAACTACTGAATGACGTAAGTCTGCGATTTTTAACAGCAGAATATACATTTTCGAAGCATCAAGTTGATTTAGTTAAAATCCCAAAATGTAGGATTTCTCAGACAACTCCTACATTTTTGCGTCTACGTGCATGCTTCTCGTGCGTCTTACTATTGACGCATGTCAACCCGTCTTACATCATAGTACGATTCGCTTTAATACCATTCTTCACACCTGCAGGTGTCGATTAAGCAAGTCGAGATGGCAACGATAAGGGAACGTTCGTAACGTTCAATAAAAACGACTACACTGTCAAATGTCAACAACCGCCGGTTTCCATAAATCAGTGAGATTTTCGTATTTCATGCGAGTGGAGATTTTATAAAAATAATGTCCGTTTCTCGGAACGGTTGGTTTGTGACGAGTTGTTTTGGACTGGCGAGTTCAAAAATCTTAAGCTGTATATTGACCAGTACAAATAATAGTAAAACATGTGATTTTACGTTATACCTAACACTTAGTTGCTGTTGCAACAGGAGGTATCACAGCCGCTTGAATAAGTAAGTACCTAAGACCAAGTAACTGACGTATATTCTTGACGAGAGCTTCAAGCTTGCGGCTGGGCTTCATCACTACTTGGTGGAGGTTTACAATATCTTTTATTATGTAGCGCCAAGGAGTGAAACTCTGCCGGCATCTGTTTCTCCAAGAACAGTCAAGAGCTTATAGAGTGTACCAAGCCTGGTGGTACATAATTAAATGAGACTGCAGATAGATTTCGACTAATTTATTTTAACGTAACAACTGCTTACGTACTATGACAAGATGTGATTTATCTATTGATCTAACTTATCTAATCTTAAAATTATGTGCCGCATAGCTTCACGTGCGGTGTCGCCACATAGAGCTTGACACATTGGACTTTGTAACGTTCTTATTACAATCGCCTTAGAGGTCAGACTAGCACTAGGTAGAAGTGTAAAGCTTCATGTACTCTTTACTATACGTTTAAGATGCCTTCCAAAACACATAAGTGGATGTAATGCCATTGATTCCTTCATTCTGTATACGTTAGTATTGGGCTTTCTGGATGACTCATTGACGTGGTAAAAGCACTTGCGCACGCGCTGGTACGTTACATCGACACGTCCGCGTGTCCACTTTCAGATACCGCCGCGAGATAACGCCCGTGCATTACTGCCTTTATGCCACCGGGCGATTGGTACCCGTAAATATGACCACGTTTACCGAAAAGTTGAGTTTTAGTTTATTATGTGTCCAAGTTTTATTTCTTGACTAGTGTTAGCATGAGACTGCATGCGCCACAGAATATACAATATGTAACAGAATAAGCGCAATTCCTGAAATTATTTTTTACAGTATCGACTACTTCGTCGAAATAATGTGTCATCATTACTGAATTTACGGCTACCTATGGAAACCGTACTATTGTTGCTCTTTATTTAAGAAATTAATTTTGATGTATGAGGATTTGCGTTTATTCTGTGACGCGTTGTATAATAGTATTAACGTACAGAAGGCCGACTCAAATAATATCCTTTGAGTATTAATAAGACGAAACGAATGAAACAGCAATATAAATTCACGGTCAACGTTTGGCAGTCTGTCGCCGACGAGCGCCCCTTGCAACTCGCCTGTCGAGTAGGCGTACGCGCTGGAGGCAAATATACCTAAACTGCGGAGTAAGACAGGCCTGCCCGCGTTCCTGAAAAATATATTGTATAGAATATGATCTAGCCTTTTATCCCCAGGGAAGTAGGCAGAGGTATTACCAACATTTCAGCAGTATAATCTTTGGACCCCTTAACGTGTTAGATGGTAAAGCCCATCGCCGGTACACATGCCTCAAAATGAATTCTATGTCCTACTGGTTTCCTCGCGATGTTTTCACTGTCGAGCCTTTACCTAAAAATGTAGCAAATGACACTTATAAATTAAATACGAATACAAACTTCACACAAAAAAATATACACAAACATTACCTTCCTTCTGAGCCAGTCGAGTAACAAGAAACTAAATTGCAATTGAAACCTAATGAAAATCTGAATTGATTGTCAGAATCATCAACCGTTGACTTACAAAAATATCGTCTTGTCAAGTAGCTTCAAATTCCCCAAAAATTTGAACGCCCATTACCATTTCTGAGTATCATTCGATTATATCGCTCGATATTATCGTTCGACTCCATTCGAACATCGAATCGGTTAATTAGATAGTTTCTACAAATCGTAGACAAGAAATAAATTGTGTGTTTAATGTCTTTAATACTGATGAAATCGAAGTAGGTGTTGTGTGTGAGGTTTTGACTGGTAATAATTAAATTGATAATGAATATAAATCGGTATAATATATAATATAATAATAAAAGTCGGTTAGAATATATGTTTATTGATTCATAAAATCATGATATTTTATTTAGTGGTTGTTATGGTTTCGATACCTGTTTTATTAATTTGTAGCAAGTTGTTAATTTGAATAAATTTGAGAAATTATACATACAACTAAAGCAAGCAATTTCGTCATTGCAATAATTCACTGCTGCTAAGTATACATATACCATCGGATAGATAAACAATTAAAAATCAATTGTCTGGTTTTACGGAGGTCGTAGAGAATGGTCAAATGGTACATTTGGAATGGTACAAATGGAACTTTGTCGATTTCTATGGGAAATTGTAGGAATGTGTTTTACAGTTTTATCACAAAAGATATACCTTAAAGGTGAAACATGTCACGTCATTGTGTAAAAAGTTATAGGTTAATACTTTATAAAAAATCACCTGATACCTTAAGAGCTTTCTCAGATACTTATTTGATACACTTACAATCTTACAGTCTTATTCCAAGATGGTGGCAACAGCAATCCCAGCTATAGTAGCTATCAGGCACTTAGCTAAAGAACGTCCACTAATAAAAACTTTCAACTATAACTTCTCGATTGCTGGTTATACGTCCAGCATTTACCGCAATCTTTGCCAGGTTTTCTGTTTATAACAGAAACTTTCCGCGTCATCCACTATCAGTACTCTCGTATCAGAGCTCTTCATTTTGCCTGTTGCTATTAATTACTTGTGGATCCTATGGGCTCTCGATGATCTTTATTCGTCTATGGATATGTCCATAATTGGATCTATCAGGGACATACCAAGCATAGCATTAGCATAGCCTTAGTTAAACAGTATAATATCCGATCTCATTACAACACAGCTGTAACTCAGTCACGATAGCATTCGAATCAATTACCAAAGCAATAACATCTCCTATTAATGTCCCTTTATATTCAAAAACTGTGACAGCACCGAAGTTTCCGAGAAAATCGACCTACGCCGTACGTGCATCGGTTTTCTACCGATTTTTATCGAAATCAAACGAGTTTTTGAGGTACAACGATTAAAAATCTCGTCGATTCGTCGAATCGTAAAATTTTATGTCTCTATCTGGCTGTGTGATCGGGAGCGATAAAAATTGTTCGACTTCTTTCCGTAGTTGTCGCATATTATCACAGAGTTGTCGCTGTCGTGTTGTAATTAGGATTAAACAACATATTCTCACTTGGATATTTATTACGGATAGTATAAACAAGCACATATTTACATAGTAAGTATAAAACAAATTCGCTTTCCATGTCTGTTTGTATATCCACTAACTCCTCCTAAAGACGCAAAGGATTTTCATGCCGTTTAAAATCCTTTTATTACGATCAGGCAACAAGGTGTCAATATTGAACTGATGACTGATTTGTCAGTAAGTGTGCATCAATCGTCATTACAGTATGTGTTCAGTCAGCCAAGAGAACAAAATTCATAAAATCATTTATTTCAGTAGGTAACAAAATTACACTTACAAACGTCAGTAGTCTTATAGCAAGACACTTTAAACTCGTCCATGGAGATATGATAAATGTAAATAGCAGCCCATCTCTACCGACGAGTTGCTGGTTCCAAATGCAGCACCCCGAGAAGAACCAGCAAGAAACTCAAGGGCAACAAACTGAGATTATCGGTGCACAGCGATATAGCTTTATGCTACTGTAATTGTATTGGGCTAAAGCACTTAAAATCGCTAGCCTAAAAACCCTTTGTCTCGAAACACATCTAGCACTGCAGACAACCCTCAGACTTATAAATAAAAGGGGTCTGATATTTATCGCAGGGTGTTTATTACTACGAAAATTATACCCCTAATGACTTCCCGAATTCTCCCTTTACGGCTTTGTAAGGAAGGGGGTAACTCAAGGATGTTGTTTCTTGGTCATAGCGTGTTGGACAGTATCGAAATTAAATTGCGAGAATTCATTGAAAATGTTATCCCAAAACTCCTCCAACATTAAAAAAATGCATTTCGATTTCATTTTACAATTATTATAGAAAATTTTAAAATTATAAAACAAACAAAAAAGTAATACAGTTGAGTACTATGAGTTATGTTATGACGTCACAAATAAGTATTTAGTACATTGTTCATAGTATAAATTTTCGTTTTGACATACCATAAAAAGTAATTATACAAAAATGTGTAACATGAAGTATTTAAGCTATTATTGAAAATTATTGCAGATTATATAATTTTTATTTTGAATAGTTTTATTGATATTTTAATACGCTTACCGTATTAAAATATTAATAAAACTATTCAAAATAAAAATAATAACACATGGCAGAGATTCAATTCCAAGAAATAGTTTTCACCGGTGTATTTTACGGACTTTTGGTGACAGATACAAATTGATAGAAAATATTAGTGTTACATTGACTTACTTCTGTAACTAATTTAAGATAGATTAGATTAAATTTAAGAGTGAAATAAAAAAAAGTATTTTTTTCTGTCTTACCCTGCTTTGCCGCCAGCCAACCGACTAGAAGTTAGGAGCGAGGACAGAAAATCCTATCGCCTATTAACAGTCAAGAAGTGGTAAATTATTGTCGGTGGCATCGCAAAGTTACGCCACAGTCCTTATGGTAATACCAACGTATTTTGTTTATAATGGCCCTATGTTTTTGTTGTTACTTACTTACTGTGTTTTGTTTTCGACCTTTGATATTTTGGCTGTTTGTTTAGACCATTTTGATTTGTCAAAGTTTTGTCTTTTATTTTAAGTCCAGACATCACTGCATAGTATAAAACAAAGTCTCTTTCTCTGTCCCTATATCCCTATGTCCCTATGTATGCTTAAATCTTTAAAACTATGCAACGGATTTTGATGCTGTTTTTTTTAATAGATAGAGTAATTCAAGAGAAAGGTTTTAGTATAAGCATTGCACCCGTTCAAAGTCGGGTCGCTAGTATAACATAGAAGCAAGCTTGTGAAAAAATATGTTTAAAGAAATTCTATCCCACTAATGCGAGTATTATAAACGTGAAAGTTTGTGTGTATGGATGGAATGATAGATGACGATGCCATAACTACAGATCTTAAAAAAAAATGTGGACAGGACAAATAAAGTTTATGAAAGTTAAAAATAAAAAAGTTTAGTACTTTGCACACTTTTCATACTTTATTTCAAAACTAATGTTAAACAAGTACCTACTTTGCAAAATGGCTTATTACAAACTAGACGACTAAATAAATGAGAATTATGCTTGGTTTTCAGTTCTCTGGGACACGAATAAAAAGGGTAAATTTTACATAAACTGTAATTTAATATTTATTAGTATTTATTCTATCGTAGTTTAATTATTTTTAACTGAGAGTTTTTTGCCTGTAAATAAACGATATTATTAATATAATAAAATATAGGTGTAAGTAATCTATTTTTGACAATTTTATTAAGAATCCATATTCAGCCGACCATAATGTTTCGATTGGAATACCTAAAAGTAATTAATTCTTGCCCTTCGGCAGTTAATTTGGACCGTGTCGCTGTTAGGGCATAATTTCTCGAGTGCGTGTCGTTTTATTGTCTCTGATAATTATAACGATTCTAATGCTTGTTCCCATGTCCCCTAATTGTCTATGGTAGGGGTCAAATCTATTAATGCTTTGGGTCTTAAATAGATACTAGCCTTTGCTTGTGGAGTTGCTTCTGCGATTGGTCTTTGACATGCTTATACGCTACGCTTTTGTTTTTCAAAAAAAATATTCAATGATAAGAAACCGCTTCAAATACACACACCGGCACAATTAGCGGAACAGAAAAAAAAAGGAGAAAAAAGAGGGAATTTAGAACAATGAATGTAATTTTTAAACAATATATTATTTAAAATGAAACAACAATTAAATTAACATGTTTTGACATTCATTTGTAACACCATACTTAAAATTTTATAAAAATAAAAATTAAATTAAACAAAATGCATTTTTCTTCGATTTTTAATTATAGAGAAACAGCAGAAAATTCAAGATTTTCCAAAGTTTAACAACAATTTCAATGACTGTTCAATATCGAGTGTTTCCTCCTCGTGCTCTGATGAGGGTTTCCATCCGTCTGGGCATGCTGCGGATGATGTTATCAATGGTTTCTTGGGGCAACCTCTGCCATTCTTCAAGTAATGCGTTTCGCAACTCGTTGAGATTATTGGGAGGGGGCATTCTTGACTTTACACTCCTCTTTAGCAAGTCCCAGACGTGTTCTATAGGGTTCATATCGGGGGACCGTGCTGGCCACTCCATCACCGTTATACCAACATGGTTTAGGTATGTCTGTACTGTGCGAGCACTGTGAGCCCGAGCATTGTCCTGCATTAGAATGAAGTTGTTACCAATAAAGGGGGCAAATGGCACAACATGTTCTCCTAAAATCTCCCTGATATACCGATCAGCATTCAGATTCCCGCCATCGACCACTACTAACTCCGTACGAGCTCCTAAACATATTCCTCCCCAGACCATAATTGAACCGCCGCCATATGCAACTGTATTTTCAAAATTAGACTGGATATACCGTTCTCCTTTGCGTCTCCATACTCGCTGCCTTCCATCAATTTGATTTAACATAACTCTGCATTCATCAGTAAAAAGAACCTGTCCCCAGTCGTCGAAGTCCCAATCACGATGTTCACGACCAAAGTGTAGACGGTTTGTGCGATGATGTCTCTCAAGTTTTGGGGCTTTGGCGGGCACATACGAGCCTATACCCACTTCTTCGAATCTTCTACGAACTGTCCGCTCACTCATCCTTACTGCTCGTACCTCTTCCAGTAAATTTCGAGCCTGCACCGCCGTTAGTCTCGTGTTCCGTCGGACTTGAAGTTGGAGAAAACGGTCATCCCTCCTTGAAGTACACCTTTTCCGGCCTTGTCCTCTCCTTCTCACTAGAGCATTCGTCAATCTGTACCGTTGGATGCTACGATAAATCGTTGATAACGATCGACGAAGGCTTCTGGCAATCGATCTGTAGGTTTGACCATTTCTCCTCATTTGATCTGCCCTAATGATTTCTGATGGCGTTAAATCAGGCATAATTAGATGCTCGTAAATTATCAATATGCGAAAAAACTCAAAAGCCTCAAAAACTGCAATTCAAAGCTTTTCAAATGGAATTCACGAACCTTCTAAAAACGGACAAGCGGTGGAAAAAATGAATCAATGAAAATTAAAACAAAAGAATGAAAAAAAGGGCAGTCGCTTAGTATTCCATTTTTAAATTAAAACCCAAATTTAAAAAAAGCTTGTTTAGCCGGCCAGTAACACGCAAAAATGCGTAAATACTCCCTTTTTTTTCTGTTCCGCTAATTGTGCCGGTGTGTGTATATTCATGAGGTAACATCTCAAACTAACGATAATTTCTTCAAATAACAATAATAATCTCACTCCTTTTATCCCCAAAGGGGGTAGACAGAGGTATTCCATTTCTGGAAATACCTAATTATCACGAGTATATTCCACCCCAAAACGATGGTGAGCCATCGCCGGATCGGGTCTGTACACATGCCTTAGAATTAATTCTGGGATCTGCAGGTTTCCTCACGATGTTTTCCTTCACCGTCGAGCTAGTGATGAATATGTTTCTTCAAATTGCCGCAATAAGAAATATGAAAAATATAATAACCAAAAAAAACGTGTAACTAATTATCTGCAATAAAAAATGACGAACGTGATTGCAGTCAAAGCCATATTTGAACAGTTTTTAAATTTTATTATCCAGATTCTCGAATAAATTCTCATAAATGTGACAATTTTGACATAAAAATTGCGATTCGAATATTATCGGGCGGGTCATTAAAAACCAAGTCAATATTTTAAATGTTTCCCTGTAAAAACAAATGAATTTACTAAATAAAATATGTCAAGTACAATTTTCGATCTCTGCGATGTCATATTTTATAGTAATTTTATGAATATCTTACAATTTACTTATAACAACAGAAGAGGTATTCAATGTTGGTTCATGTAGTCCCAATCAAAGCTATAATAATTATTATAATAAATACAACATACCCATACACACTGTTACACAGTAAATAGATACAATTTGCACACTGTTAATTAGTCCCAAGCTAGGCAAAGCGTCTTACTAAGACTATAAGTTTTTTTTTCAAATCTAGGTAATAAGTCCAGTCGATCTCAAATAATGCTCTTTACAATTATTATAAAAAGGAAAGATTTGTATTTTTGTACGTTTACATACATACAAAAATACGTGATTATTGCGGCAATTATAAACCGATATTCAGAGGTGGTCCTATTTAAATTATATCAACATTGGTCGAGCGGGTTTTTAGAAAATCAACAAGTCTAAACATCGACTAGGTATATGTTTTAGTGCTATTCGTTGAACTCGGTTTTTGAGTTATTTGTTATAGAAAAACTCAGTGCTACATCAAATCGCCAAGATTCGAACCACACTTGTTTCTTTTTAATTCACATTTGTATTCCAGTTTTGTGTGTTTGGTTTTGTATCACTAGCTGACGATGAAGAAAAACATCGTGAGGAAACCCGCAGGTCACAGATTTAATTTAGAGACATGTGTAAACAGACCCGGTCCGGCGATGGGCTCACCTGTCACTTTTAGGGGTCCAATATATCTCGTGAAAAGTGGGTATATCCACAGTGGAATACCTCTGCCTACCCCCTCGGGGATATAAGGTTTGAGATTATGTATGTATCTAACTTCATACTTGTTACTTTATCTTTCAAAAAACCTAGACTACAGTCCTCTACGAGCTCCGTCAATTTATTTGCCCGCAAATTTGCATTTGTCCGATAAGAGTATTGGCAAGGCAACAGAGGGGTTCGTTATGGGATGTCCACATTGAGATTTATGTTCTAAAGGGTGAACCGTCTTTACTTGTTAATTGCTACTTTTTAGGGTCTTTAGGGTCGCATACCTATTATACTGTTGCTTTCTCGTTCTGCTTTCGACATTATATTTTGGTGGTACTAGACGGTGAATGAGAAATACTTTTCAAATGTCTAATGCATGTTCATAGGGGAAAGATTTGTATTTTTGTATTCTTGTATTTTCAAAAGTTACGTAGATATTCATCACTAGCTCGATGGTGAAGGAAACCCGCAGGTCCGGCGATGGGCTCACCACTTATCACGTTTAGGGGTTCAAAGAATATTACGTGAAAAGTGGGTATATCTAGAAATTAAATGCCCCTGCCTACCCCCTCAGGGTTAAAAGGCGTGAGATTATTTTTAATTTTTATATTTCTAACGAATAAACTCAAATACTACTGAACCGATTAAAAAAATATTTTACCAATGGAAATTTACGTTATCATAGGCTATATTAGGTATTATTCCCGTATTCCATCCATTCCATTCCCACGGGAAAGGGAACTCCGTGGGTGAAACTGCGCACGGAACAGCTAGTGTAGTGTTGTACATTCTTACATACAGGGCTAGGCAGAAGCAATAGCTATGTGTCTGGTCCTCTCACTTCTTTCACATTTGTCAATCGCCTCATAAACATTGTAAGGTTCACAAAACAGAAAGTGATAGTACCTATTGTTTCAGATAAATTAGATATTAAAGTTAACCAAAACGTGTCATGAAAAGAATCTCGGTAGGCCTTTAACGAGGTCTAATATTTAGGTCAAACATTTAAAACAGGAGTGCGATTTTTGAATCTCACTGGTGATATCAAAATCACCGGTGACTAAAATTATCACCGATGACTTTTATGTCACCATTTTCCAAAAGCCGTATTTTTGAAAGTCACACGCTGTTTTCAATAAATCGTCGAAATCACAAAATATCAAAATCGAGCCCCGTTGCTAATTCTTCCGAAAAACATACTTTAGCACCTTTGGCAGATGGCACTACGTCAACTGTCAAAAACAATCGCATGGTGATTTCAATTACGAGTGGGTGGGGGTCGTACACTCGTAAATCGATATCATAGGTATGACAAATGTAAGTCACCGATGAGTTTCATAAATACGAACTTTCGGAAATCACTCACATCGGTGAGAATTAGTCACTTGGTGAGATTAAAAAATCGACCCCCAGGTAACACAATGTTTACTTTAACATTTCCATTTTATTTAAACTCGAATACCCATCTAAATGAACTCAAAACCAATCGAACTTAAAACTGATATACTTAAATAAACCAACAAAAGAACTATACCCACCAATAATAAAAATAAACTTTCGGTGTGTTCAAAACGACTTAATCACTTTTTATAGGTGATGTAAGTGTAAATAAATTGGGTTTACGATCTATAAGACCTTTTTCGGAAAGTATCGATATTTTTCGGAACTTGTTCGGATTGTGGTAATATTGTTTTGTTGAGCTATTGATTTGTTTTATAGTCGTTGAGAAAATATCTCGGGGCTTAGAGTGGATTGTCTGCGAATGTGATTGGACTGAGCGACGAGAGTTTAAGGTTGATACGCCATTTACGGTGCAGAAGCAAAAAAAAACAATACCTACTTAGTTAAGTTTATATACAATTACTAATTTGAACTTGTTTAGCATGCAAGAATTGTAAAATTAATATAAAATATAAAACAATTGATATTTTTGTATTTTTAATAATAATAATAATAATAATAATCTTTATTTCAGGCAATATTTACATTAGTAGATCTTAAATAACGTAAACAGAGGCCCATATTAAATATACCTTAAATCTAACATACATAAAAAATAAATAACTAAACTATTTTATACGAAGTGTCGGCGACGTGCGAGCGCTGTCGGCAGGTAGTTGACCCCGGAATTTCCGAAATACAACTCCCTGCGGCCAGAAGTCCTCCTTCATGAAGGTTTCCAGATGATGGGTTGGTACTCTCACCACAAAAGAATTAAAATTCGTTTTGCGACGAGACTCCAACCGTTCAACCCTCAATGAGAAAGTGGACTTCTTCACTATGTAGTCTACGACGTCTTGGACCTTCGTAGACCAGTGCAAACGGGACACATACAGCTGCGTCGACGGTACAGCAGGACGCAGCAGATGGTTCGGTCCGGTCGGAGCAGTGCCATGGGTGTTGCGGCTAGAGGGCTTCTTCTTCTTCCTCTCTACTCTTTGGAAGCCCTCCTCATCACACTGGTTTTTCCTGAAAACCGGTGGGGGCACTTGCTTGCCAGCAGATTTGCTCCGGCTCTTCTTCCCTTCCTGGGAGGGCCGCTTCATTAGCGGGGAAGGTGCGGCGACAGCGACGGGGGCAGGCGCGGCAGCGGCGGCTGCGTAAGCATGCGGCGGGGCCGTGACCGCGATCGCACGCGACGTCATCTGCGGAGGCGGGGGCGGATTTTTGAAATCATTTTCGGCATTAGAAATTACAATAATTATATTCTAATAAAAAACACTTGGCGGTTTATAATTTTGTACCGTAAATCGTATAATATACCTAATATACCTTTTTCTTAATTTAAACTGGTTTCATCATTTTCTCAGTTTACAAAAATTACATGACAAATGCGCATAAGTCAGGAAAACAAATGTCACTTGGATCAGGATTTTAAGGTTACTGCAATTCTGAGAGCTGATGAACATTTGTTAATATTATTATATCCAAAGGGATGTCCATGCTAACATCGTCCCTGGTATATCGACGACGCAGTATCGTTATATTTATCGTTATCGTTATTATCGGTCGTTATATCGGAATTAACGATCGACGAACAGAAATATAAACATTAATCGTGTTTATCTCCTTACCTGCGCGAGAGTCTCTCTAAATTAGACTTTGCATTTACATAGTTATTATTATAAAGTGTTATGCGAATAACTCAATGAATTTATTAAATATTTCTAGTTATTATTCTTGTTTTAATTTGTTTTCAGTGATTAATTGAGTGATTTATGAAAAAGTAAAGCGAAGTTGTATGGCTATAAACAAAGTGTTTGTATAGGAGGTTATATTTGAAACTACTGATTTAGTTCTTAATATTTACATCTCTCGCGTCTACATAGAACTAGCTAAAGCGCATAGAGGGCAAGCAAAGCGTGCGACGGTACAAATTCTAAACCGCGCTATTGAAGTGTTCACACGAGCTTGTATAAATACAACTGTCCAGCATCAACCGTTGGACCGCGGTCCCCAGGCACGATCAACCTCGCCTACGATCAACCTCGCCTGACGGAAGATCTTCCCTTTTCACGGAAGTATGGAGGAGCATTCCACTTCGGCTCTCATCAGATGAAAAAGAGCTGCCCTTGAGTTTCTTGCTGGTTCTTCCCAGGGTACTGCATTTAGAACCAGCATCTCGATGGAGATGGGCTGCTGTTTACATTTAGCTAATCTTCATAGACGAGTTTAGAGTGCCTTGTTGTTAGACTATTTACCTTTTCAAGTGTACTTTTTTTACCTATTGAAAATAAATGATTTTTTTATTTTTGGCTCCACCACAAAGTAAAATAAAATAAAAAATAAATAATTCATCACTAGCTCGATGGTGAAGGAAAACATCGTGAGGAAACCCGCAGGTCTCAAAATTAATTCTGAGACATGTGTAAACAGACCCGGTCCGGCGATGGGCTCACCACCTATCACGTTTAGGGGTCCAATGTATCTCGTGAAATGTGGGTATATCCAGTAATGGAATACCTCTGCCTACCCCCTCGGGGATGAAAGGCGTAAGATTATATTATTATTATTATCAGAAAGTGAGTTGGTTGATTTGTTTGTGAATCGATCTTAATATATTTTAGGGTATTTTTTTATCTCGGACAAACATATTGTTCCGAACCCTACACGCTGACGGAGTCTGCTAGAAAATATATTTTTTAAAACCGGCCAAGTGCGAGTCAGACTCGCACACGAAGCCTAGGGTTCCATTATTTAAAAAAATACGTTTGTTGTATGGGAGTTCCTAAAATAGTATTTGTTGTTATAGCAAGCAGCAACCGAAATGCATCTCTTTGAAAATTTCAACTGTCTAACTATCACGGTTCATGATACAAGCCTGGTGACAGACAGACAGACGGACGAACGGACAGCGGAGTCTTAGTAATAGTTTCCAGTTTTACCCTTGGGGTACGGAACCATAAAAACGCTATTTAATTAGTATTTAGTTATTTTAATTATGTTTTGTTGTTGATTAAACGATTATTTAACAATTGATTCTCATGAACTTCAAAAATAGGGCAGCCATTAAACCGTCGACACTTGCTCTTGCGCAGCTAACTACAAAGCAAACAAGCGGCTACAGGCTTGATTAAACACACATTCGGTGTACGGCCGATGCCTTAATTAGAACAGTTTTTAGTGATGGGTGGTGTCGATGAATTGGCTGTCGATATTGTGGCTTTGATTGAAAGAAAAGTATTAGTAAGTATGTAGAATAACGATATAATGTTGTGATGGGTCTGTTGAACTAGCTTGAATATATAAAAGGCAACCCGTGTCCTAGTTGATTAATGAAACTTATAAACGCAATATCCTAAACGATTTACTTTAATCTTTTCCACAATAAAAAAAAATATCCCATATTTTTTTTTATACGCAGTTACAACATTGACTTCACTTTAATAAAATATTTGCACTTGGCCCGGGTGTAACAAACACCAGCTCCACAAAAGTTCTGATTGTGCTTCAGTACAATTGAATTTTAAAATATATATAGTTAAGTCTCAGCACTATAGGTCTTGTTAAAAAAGATCAATTGACGGCCACTAGGTTTACATCTGAATGTCGATGTCGACACTTGATGCCCCTCGTCACATCACTAAAGCGTTAATAGCTGTAACACCAGAGTCATTGAATATGGTCGTAATCGTAATTATTTTTAATTAATAACCAACACGCTTAGTGCTGGGCACGTAATGAGGATGCTCTCGTGTCGATGGCCCTTCGGCAATTTAAATTGTTGTACGTTAGTTCATACTTTGATGAATCAGTCTTTGACATTCTTAGGAAGAATAAAATTAACTGTTTGAATTTGGAAGAGTTGTAAGAAATACAAGAGGTTGATTGTCTTTTCTTCTACAAAAATAGATTACAAAAAAAAATAGAGTCGAAGAGCAATCTAAAGGATGAAATGAAAACTAACGTAGGCATGTTCGAAGAGTCAATTAAATGAGTAGAAATCTTAAAAACAAAGTCAAATATATTCTTCAAATAATCATAATTTTTTTTAACTAATGCACAATTACCTAACAATATTAGTTTTGATGATTTTTGTTTTAATGTAGGGGGCAAACCAGCAGACGGGTCGCCTGATGGTAAGTGACTACCGTCGCCCATGGACACATGCAACTCAAGAGTCACAAGTCCTTTGCCTTTGAGGAGGTACGCTTTTTTCTTGATGGTTCGAAAGGTCGTATGATACGACCTTTGTGGGGGCGTTGGCTCGGGGGCTGGGGGGTTGGTGCAGCTGCCGCAGTTGCAGCACGCCGCGGCGGTCGCGGCCGCCAACCACCTGTACGAGTACCAAGCGGCCGCCGCGCAGGGCGCCGCTGCCTACCAGCAGCAGTACGCTGCCGCCGGCTTCGATCCTTACGCAACCGCTGCAGGTAACGCCTTATAAACCAGTTGCTTATTGTCTACTACCGACTTTCGTAATAAGTTGTCCCAATGACTGCCATTGACTACTCAATCTGCCTTCGTCCTTTGAGATTAAAAAATACGCCAAAAGGATACACGCAGAGGCACAATTAGGGGATATCTTCGGTAAGATACGACTCGTATCTTACCGAAGATACCGCAGGCGACAATTTGTTCCACAAATTGGTTGTGCGAGGCAAAAAGTTTGTACTGATGGCCAAACCATAAGCAAGCGTAATGGATTAGCAGTATGATTACATTGATTACCTATGTAAAGTTTACATGCTATACTGTATCTGCATTTTAATGAATGAGGACGTGTCAATCGATTCTTTATTATAATTCGGGTGATATCTGCAATGTAGCTAGCTACATATACTATACTATACTGGCTAGTATACTATATTTTTCCGAGGATTTTACTTTTACCTTTGAAACTATTGAAATGTTGTTTAAGTTTTGAAATATCTGTGACCACTGCAATGGATCAAACGGAACCCAAACATTCTCCAAAATCCTTAAGATTTGTAGCGTGACGGACGTACGGACGGCGATCACAACACTTCGTAACTCACCTGTATCAATAGTTCAGAATCAGGGAAGTGACACTCCATTGATTTATATGAGAACCCTACAACTTTTGTTACACCAAAATCAACTTTAACTTTGCACGGTACAGTTTTGTTTAGCCTGGAAATGATTTTAAATCTTTCTTAAAAGGTCATAAAGGAATTTTAGACTCTATTAAGGTGAAATGGAATAGTTTTTTGAGTGTGAACAAGAAAGATAGCATACCACCAAAGTAGAAAATGCCAGTTACAAGTGATTTATATTCGATACGGCATATTAAAAGTTGTGTTTTTTTGTTCAGTTGTTTTTAAAAATGTAAAAATCGGTTATTTATGGCAACCGAATCGAGAGGTCCGATTAATGTCCGATACAGTATAGATTTATTGGGTAAAGGTGTTTTGTTGTTTCCTCTATTTGTCTGTATTAAGAGTCTTTAGTATTTTTATTCCAAAGCATTTTTTTCAACTAATTGGTTCATTCCGTGATCTGTAATCGAAGCAAATAACTTCCAAAAGGGCTAAAAAACATGTAAAAAAAACTATTTATTTTTGGCTCCACCACATATATGCATATATTCACTGATAGAAATCCAGACTATAATAGTCCCAAGCGACATAGACTATGTTTTTTTGATGCAGGTGAAATTGCAGCTAGTTTTAAGTAATATAACTGGAATATGTTATAAATCACTTTCTGATATGATGAAGAGCAGTGATAGCCCGGACGGTTAAAGAGCCGGGTGAAAATCAGTGAGGCTAGGGTTCAAATCCTGGCATGTACCAATGAGTTTTTCAAAAACTTACGTACATATTTATCACTAGCTCGACGGTGAAGGAAAACATCGTGAGGAAACCCGCAGGTCTCAGAATTAATTCTGAGACATGTGTAAACAGACCCGGTCCGGCGATGGGCTCACCACCTATCACGTTTAGGGGTCCAATATATCTCGTGAAATGTGGGTATATCCAGTAATGGAATACCTCTGCCTACCCCCTCGGGGATAAAAAGGCGTGAGATTATATTATTATTATATTATCACTTTCTGATTTATAACATATTCCATAGGTTGTTTTATTATATAGGTTTGTTAAATTATGTAGGTTGATTTGTTTGTGAATTGATCTTAATGTATTTTAGAATAGAGATATATTTGACCTTGAAGAAGGACTTAAGCTGTTTTTTTATCTCGGACAAACATATTGTTCCGAACCCTACACGCTGACGGAGTCGTCGGTGACTGCTAAAAAATATGTAAAAAAATAACTATTTATATTTTAATTTGAAGCATCTGGATCCTAACGTTGCTTCCTGAATATCGGATTCAGATTCAAGATTCGTGGTGTTCTATAGAATCTGTGTAGAATAAAGTACAATTAATCTGCATCGTATCTGAATTCCATATATAACTTACTAGCAGCGCCCCGCGGTTTCACCCGCGTAGTTCCCGTTCCCCTGGGAATACGGGGATAAAATATAGCCTATGTGCTATTCTGATGTATAAGCTATATAACTGTAAAGTTTCATCACAATCCGTTCGGTAGTTTATGCGTGAAAGAGGAACAAACATCCATCCAGACATCCAGACATCCTGACGTCCATTCAAACTTTCGCGTTTATAATATTAGTAGGATAAGTTATGGAATTTGGACACTCCCTTCCTTCTTGCACACAACATCCTTCAAACAATCCATCCATCTTTTCTTTGTTCTTTCTCTCTTCTTAAAACCTTCCATATTCACATTAGCCACTCTTCTTACATTAACCTCATCCCCTTCATATAACCTTCCATATTATTCACATTAGCCACTCTTTTTACATTAACCTCATCCCTTCGGTAAGTACATGTCCGTACTACATCAAATGGTAAATCTGGTTTCCGCATAGAGTACATTCTTTCTTTGATTTCTACAATATTTCTCTGAAAAGAGAACTGTATCAAAGTATTGTATTTTCATAATAACACCCACAAACAATAAATAATCCGATCGAATAAAGGAGCTCCTATAACTCAAACTTCAAGTGGTCACAATGGACGATCGGACGTGGCCGTATTAATCAGCTGCGATTCATCTTGTTTGATTCAATTATTATTATTTAAAGCGCTCTTTACAATGCCTGAATGGATGTTTAGTTATTTGTTAGTTGGGCTTTTACTTATTCTGTGTCGATGTTCCTTCGGGGTAAGCAAGTGTGGAAAGCGATGTAAGGAAGTCGAACTAAAGAGATATTAAAAAAAGGTGATAGTTTGTAAAAATAAAATGGGTTCTACATATTTTAATTCGTGATATTTTTTATGGACAGTTTTTTCTATAGATTTCGTTTTTTAAATCTAATAAAACGAATGGAATAAATACATAGTGCTCCTTTAAAAAAAAGTTTGACCACTATTTATATTGTCTTTGTTTGACATTTGACATTGACAAGTCGACAAGTATGTTAATGTTTGTTTTATAGTGTTCAGTTGGAGTTCCAAACAGTTCTATACAACGCGTAACAGAAAAAGCGCAATTCCTCATACAGCTTTAGTTGTGTCTAACCAATTTTCTTAAATAATAACAGCACGATTTCCATAGAAAGCACTAAATTCAGCTACGATAAGTATTTTTTTTTAATGTAAAAATAAAAATAGCTGAAATCGAATAAGTAGTCGATACTGAACAAACTAATTTCAGGAATTGCGCTTATTCTGTTACATGTTGTATAAGAAATTATTTTAAAATTATCTAAAAATAAAAACAAATTACAACATTTTTGTATTTCTAAAAATCATAAAAAAAATTATATTTAGTGACGTCAAAAACTAGAGTCTCCTCCACTCTAAACAGGCTCGGGCCGGCAAGCCGGGCGGGCCGATCTAGCCGATCGTTCGTGGGCCGCTACTGTGGGCGGTGTGTACGCACCCTAACAAAGCGACGTGTGCACTCGCCTTAAATCATATTGTATTAAGTATTTATAATAAGTACCGTGCTTTATTGAAATTAAAACGAAATTAATCGCTGTCCAAAGGACCGATGTTGATTTGAGCTAACCAAAGGGACCTTCTTGGAAGGAAGGACATCAGTATTTAATTCAATAATGACTGGCCTGTTAGCTCAGTTGGTAGTGACCCTGCCTTCTAAGTCGGAGGTCGCGGGTTCAATCCCCGCTCGGGGCCAACATTTCTGTGCAACGAAGCCAACACATGTCTGTTGGCTTCGTTGTCTGATCGTTTAATATTTATTTAAGTATTTTCATCAGTTTAGTACCCATAGTACAGGCTCTGCCTAGTTTGGGACTGAAGCGCCGTGTGTAAATTGTTTCATACAATTTATATTATGTTTAAACCAAAGTAAACCTTTTTGAAAGGACATCAGCATTTGATTAAATAATTGATAAACTGTCACTTAAAAGGCCGCACATTGAATTTCCACTTTTGCAATGAATATTTGTACCAAAACACAAGTATTTTTGACCAATTAGCGTTCGACGTTGCGTAAAACACCCAGTGACCGACGTAAGAAAATAAATGAAGCAAGATTTTTTTGCCGATATCTACCGAAGATTTCACACGTTTGCGCAAAGAGCATTAAATAAGTAATTAAAAGTGCCACAGTTTAAATATCGAATGAAACCGAACTCATTAATTTTGTCCCAAAAACGGAATAAAAAGTGGATACCGCGAACATAATCTAAAGATCAAGAATTCCGAAAAACTAAAAGTGAGAGAGAAACGACAGGCTACCGTTTTCGGTATTTTATTACGTTGAAAGTTCAATGCTTGGACATAGGCATTTCGCACGAGATAACTATCAGAGACCCTATAAGTGGATTTGTACCAAACGTATAGAATGAATGACGGGACTCAGTTGGTAGTGACCCTGCCTTCTGAGTCGGAGGTTGCTGGTTCGATCCCCGGGGCCAACATTTATGTGCATGAACATTTGTGTGTTGGTTTTTTTGAATATTTATTTAAATATGTTTATCAGTTGTCTAGTACCCACAGCCCTGCCTAGTTTTGAACTGAATAACCATATGTGAATAATAACGAAAGAAAATATAAATTGACAATCGTAGGGGGTTTAACATTGGGGCTCGACTTGTCATGCGCGCTTTATAGCGCGACCAAGTAAAGTTGACGCAATACTTTAATAATAACTAGCTGTTTCGCGCGATTTCACCATAAAAATTTCACTGTAAAATATAGCCTATGTTACTCAGTTATAGTGTACTTTCCATTCGTGAAATAATTTTTAATATCGGTCCAGTTGTTTTTGAGTTGATTTTATTCAATTTGGTCCAGCAGGCGTATTCACGGAGGCTCGACACCGTTTCCATTCGATTTAGATCGAGTGAAAAATTTTCCGAAGTCGAATCTATCGACTTCGGAAAGTGTATTCTAGGCGTTTTCGATAGCCACGGAAAATTTTCCGAATCCTTATGTCAAATATGACATTCGTTTTCGATACCGATATCTGAGCCCATCTTCGACAGATTTTCCGATTCCGAGTCAAATATCGAATATCGAAGCTTCGTGAATACGCAACGAGAAAACCATAATAATATAAGTTGAGAGTTCTGTGTTATTAGTATAAGGCTCTTTTTTTGGTTGTGCTTATTTGTTTCATATATGTATTCTTTCAATATTTAGCGTCGTTTCACAATCGGGTTTTTAATATTTAATGTACCTACTTGTTTCTTTGATATCAATTCTCATGTTTGGTAAACATTTATTACCTACTCCATATTTAAACCTTTAATAAAGGCTAAGCGCAATGTTTCAAGGATTCCGAAAATAAACACAAACTTTCCGTTTAAAGAGCAATTGACATTTTCCACCTCCAGACCACATGCCTTCATTAATATTACCAAAAAATCTGTCAAGTGGATATCTGATCAGGATTTGAGAGGGTTGGTTCAATTTATTTTAATTACAGTTTTTCTCAAGTGTTACACTAAATAAACGATTTAATTGAAATTGAAACAAAAAACAATTATTTTTTTATTTGGAACATCTTATTGAATTTTGGATCTTACAATCCATATCCTCATGAATTTAAAAAACATCCGACAGCATAAAAAATATTTCGATTATCACTTCACGTTCAATTTAACATTCGCTGTTTGAATTGGGAACTTAAATTAAATCCTCTGATCATAGAGAATCTAGAATTTAACCCTTTCGCACCTGAGATTTTTTTTGTAATGTTGTAAAGGTTTTTTTACAAATTTGTGATAGATATACTAGGTGTATAAAGGAAAAAATATCTAAAAAAATGCATCCTACACCATATTTCCAAAAAGTCAATAGCACGATCGTGCTATCTAGGGTTTATCACTACCCAGTCACGATCGTGAGTCTCTACCAAATTATGTTTTTTTTTATGTTATTAAGGCCTAAATTCCGTTCTGAAACGGAACTGTTTAATTGTTATGATAAAATGATGAAATAAAAATACAAATAATAATAAAAACTACCATGTATTTATAATTTACTACCGGTTCTGCGCGGTTTCACCCGCGTAGTTTCCATTCCTGTGGGAATACGGGAATAAAATATAGCCTATGTTACTCAGGGATATTTTAGCTTTCTATTGGTAAAAGAATTGTTGAAATCGGTCCAGTAGTTTTTGTGTTTATTCGTAACAAAGATACAAATATACAAATCTTTCCTCTTTATAATATTAGTTTAGAGTATAGATATCACAGATATACTGTATCTAAGGCAGTAATATCAATTAAGTAAGTAACGAAACAAACTGCCCTTCTGGCGGAACAAAAATTGTATTATTATGTGCCCATCTGGCAAAATAAAACGGAGATCAGTTCTAAGCAATCGGTTTCTACACAACTCTCTTCTACTTTAACAATCAGAAAGGCAAATTCTCCATCAGCGTCGTCTACTTCTAACTCCGAACAGTTTCCATCTTGCAGTAAACTGAGGTCTAGGTTATTATTTAACTGCATTCCTGAAGTGTTATAAAAACGTAAGAAAATACACAATAAAAATTTTACGCACGATTGTGCTTTGGTACAATTGCATCCTGGATATCACGTAAGTGCTATATGATTCCTGTGACACCATAAATCAATAATTACTACAAACGATGTTATAAAGCTTTGTTTTCTAGTTAGTACATATACCTGAGACTGTAAAAAACATAAAAATATTATATAAATCTCACAAAATATATGAAAAATACTAAATAACTTACGAGGTCCTGTCAGGAGGTCAAGGGACGCAGCTATCTTTCCAGTGTGTACGCGACGACTGAGGCATTTTGGCGCGAAAACTATTTTAAACCGGATTCTTGACAAACTCACGGTCGTGTGATTTCGCGTTGGCGCTTAGAAACGGATTTCGCGCCACTCTGTGACTGTGACTGAGGTGCGAAAGGGATAGATCAACGGGTACTTTTGAGAAGCTTTTATTTATTTTTCATGTAATTTTGTTGGGGTGGAATATTTCAAATCAATTTTGAAGCAGATTTCTTTAACCGATTGAGCTGAAATTTGCCATACTTATGTAAGTTACCACAGAGCTGATCTGATGATATCGCAACTCCTCAATGGTTACTCGTAAACCCCTCGAATTTGGGCTCATTTATTTTTTTATATATACAAAAGCTAGATTTTTTAGTTTTCATGAACTTTATATTCATCATTTGTTCATCGTTTCAGATAATTGCTGTCTACTGCTGGACAAAATCCTGCGCCAAGGAGCGCCAACCATTCCGGTCTTGGGCAGCCCGCATCCATCCACTGCCGGCCACCTGCTTTGGGTCGTCGGTCCATCGTGCCGCAGGGCGCCCTACACTTCGTTTGCCTAAACGTGGTCTCCACTCCAACACGTGTCGGCTCCAGCGGCCATCAGTCCGCCTGGAGACATGACCGGCCCACTCCCATTTCAGCGTACTGATTCGGTCGGTGATTCTGTCGAGCAGAGAAATCCCGAACATCGAGCGTTCCATTGCACGCTGAGCCACTTTGAATTTGTGGACCAGTCCAACAGTGAGTGTCCACGTTTCGGCTCCGTATGTCATAGTTACTTATTGTTTCATGATTGCCTATTATTGTGTCAAAGTAGATATCTAGTAACGAAACTAAACTTTTGGTAAGTATCTAAACATTTTATATTTAATCGAATTAAATTATAGGACCGTCACTGCCAATATTGAAATCAAAGGTTCAAAATCAAAGGAACCCCAACAAAACCAACTTCCCGGTGTAAACAACGTCGCCGGACCCATAACTCACAGAGCACACGTCGCTTAATTTATCAGCACCGCATAAATTTATGCGCAAGAGTCGCGCCGCGCAATCGGACAACATTTAGCTTTTTATCGACTATTTGATTTAGTGCGCAGCGCTAAGCCAATCCCTCAAGTCGATACGGAGTGATCGCGCATCACTATTCTGATGTATCGATTCTATAGGATAGCATACAATGCAATACAAAGTATTGTACAGTACACTTGTAGTGCGAGTCTGACCTCTAGAGCGATTGTAATAAGAACGTTACCAAGTCCAATGCTCCAAACCTGCACGTGCTCTTGACTGTACAGTAAAAACCATTTAATTATATAAAGATTTGAAATTAATTATTCTCAGTTGGAGATCTTATAGCGGTCTCTTCCAGAGAACCTAACTAACTCCACTAAAGTCTCATGTTTATAATCATTTAGGAATCAGAAATTAATAGGTACAAACTTATAGTTTTTTTAAAGTACATACATACATAAAGCTCACGCCTTCTTCACACAGGGGTAGGCAGAGACGATGGATCGCCACTTTGCCCGATCTCCGCACACTTCTCTTTTTAAACTAATTTGTGTAGGATAGCTTGCCTGAAACATGGAACATATTTAGAATGCACCTACTTAGGTATTAGTGTTGTGGTTTTGTTTGACAATTATGTCTGTTACAAAACCTTTGAAAAATCTATGCTTAACATCCTTAACACAATTTTTCATAATGACTGACCTAAAACTAGCTACCACAAATGCCTATTTTTGAGTTGTACAATTAATAAAACGTTGAAACACTTACAATGCTGTGTCCTACAATTATTATTATTAAATCAAACTAAAATCCAGAATATTCCTCTCTCAGGGTTCCTACGTAGGAGTAACAGAAAATGCTAAAATTATTGCCTGTATTGGAGCTTCGTGTCGCACGTTCGTTTATTTGTCTGTCTGCTGGTGTCCCCGATGTATTGGCAATTAATCTTGTTGTACTATGTTCTATCCCTCGCTAACATTTGTATGGGAATCGTGAAATTGTCACGTCTTTTTAAGAATTCAAATTTATTATGTCACTATGAAAACTTTATTTCTATACTTCATTCTAACTGCAAGAGCTGTCTTTACATTACCTAAGAATGTTTCCAAAATAATTCGGTTTCGATTGATATCTTAAAATAGCACCCTCAATAACAACTACGATTTTTTTTTCACCTAAAGTTACGTCCTGGGTCTACGTAGTTACAGTAACATACTAAATTCCATCTCTCTAGGTGCAGCGGTTGAGTCTGTTGATTGGTCAGTCAGTCAACTCAGTCATATTTTCGTAAATGAATTTAAAAACGTTATACATACCTATATCTCCTAGCTAAACTTTACTTTTAGAACATGAATTTAATGGAAAATCAAAATCCACGTAATTCTGACACATTTTTTTTATAAACTGTGGGACACAATTCACACGGTTATTTAATCCCAAACTAGGCAGGGCCCTGTACTATGGGTACTAGGCAACTTATAAACATACTTAAATAAATATTTAATGACCAGACACGAAGCCAGCCGACATGTTCATGCACACAAATGTTGGCCCCAAACGGGGGTCGAACCCTCGACCTCCGACTCAGAAGGCAGGGTCACCAGCTGAGCCAACAGGCCCGTCATTTGTAAGAACTATACTCATTACTCACAAATGGTGACAGAATCACGTAGCCATTTAGAAGACAATGGTTTACTCCTTCAATTGACATCACTCTTTACGAGTAATTTTGGAGGTTATCTCAAATTTACACTTGTGGACACTATAATACGTAAAAGAATAACGAGAAAATATGAATATAATACAGAGAAAAGTAATCAATTAGTCCCAACTGCTGAAGTTGGAACTTGGGTAGTACTTTGGGTGTTTATGGTGAATTCATCCACTAATTATTATTTATATACCTAACTAGCAGCGCCCCGCGGTTTCACCCGCGTAGTTCCCGTTCTCGTGGGAATATCGGAATAAAAAGTATCCTATGTCCGTCTCCTGGTTCTAAGCTACCTCCCCACCAACTTTCAGCCAAATCAGTTCAGCCATTAACGCGTGATGCCGTGACCAAGGGAAAAAGGGATTCATTTTTATATATATAGATAAGTAGATTGTAATGTATGTATGTACGTGTTTTTAATACAAACTAGCGGCCCGCCCCGGCTTCGCACGGGTGGACATTTATTTTTTCAACATTTTGGGATGCACAAACAAATTTCTCCTAGCAACCCATAGTAAATTATCAAATTAGACTTTGTATGGAGACTTTTAAAGAATATTTGTGCCAAGTTTCAAGTTGATAGACGCAAAAAACCCTTTTTCTCTATACCAACTTTAACCCCTAATTTCACCCTTTTAGGGAATGATTTTAAAATAATACAAAAATACGTTTCTTATCATTTATTTTTAAGAGTATTTGTGATAAGTTTCAAGTTGATAGACGTAAAAAAACCACACGTTTCCATACAATCTCCAACCCCGTTTCACCCGTGAGTTTTGAAAAATCGAGATATACCTACTTGTCTTGTTGTTTGTTTTGAGGAGTATTTTTACAAAATTTCGAATTGATACATCCAAAAATGAAAGTATTCATGCAAACTTCAACCCCCAAGGGGATGAAACCCCTTGGAGGATGGTTTTCGATAAATCCTAGAACTAATATTCAAGTTTATTTTCAAGAATATTTGTAAAAAGTTTAAAGTTGATACACGCAGAAATCACACTATCTCATACAAACTTTATCCCCCACTTTCACCCCTTTAAGAGATGATTTTCAAAAAATCTAAAAACACGTGTTTCATCATTTATTTCTAAAAGTATTTGTGCCCAGTTTCAAGTTGATAAGACGTAAAAAACAACACGTCTCCATACAAACTCCAAACGCTACTTTCACCCCCTTAGGGGATGATTTTCGAAAATTCCTTAAACACGGGTCTCATGATTTATTTCTAAGAGTATTTGTGCCAAGTTTGAAGTTGATAGACGTAAAAATCAAATACGTCTCCATACAAACTCCAACCCCCTGTTTCACCCCCTTAAGGGGTGATTTTCGAAAAATCCAGAAATACGTATCTTGTTATTGGTTTTGAGGAGTATTTTTACAAAGTTTCGAATCGATACACCCAAAAATGAAGGTTTTCCATACAAACTTCAACCCCCACTTACACCCTCTTGGAGGAAGATTTTTGAAAAATCCTAGAACTAATATCTCATAGTTTGTTTTCAGAAGCATTTGTACCAAGTTTCAAGTTGATGGACGCAAAAAATAAACTTCTTCGTATCAACTTCAACCCCTACTTTCATCCGTTTAGGGGATGATTTTCGAAAAATCCAAAAATATGAGTCTCATAATTTATTTCTAAGAGTATTTATGTAAAGTTTGAATTTGATAGACGTAAAAAACAACACGTCTCCATACAAACTCCACTCCCCTGTTTCACCCCCTTAGGGGATGGTTTTTGAAAAATCCGGAAATACGTGTCTTGTTGTTTGTTTTGAGGAGTATTTTTACAAAGTTTCGAATTGATACACCCAAAAATGAAGTTTTTCCATACAAACTTCATCCCCTACTTTCACCCCCTTGGAGGATGAATTTCAAAAAATCCTAGAACTAATATTTCATAGTGTGTTTTGAAGAGTTTTTGTGCCAAGTTTAAAGTTGAGACACGCAGAAATCACACTATCCCATACAAACTTCAACCCCCTCTTTCACCCCCTTAAGGGTTGAATTTCGTAAAATCCTTTCTTAGCGAGCATCTACACTATAAACGTAACCTACACACAAAATTTCATGTTTCTATGTTCAGCGGTTTGGGCTGGGCCTTGATTTTTAGATTTAGCTTCTCCTTTTATATATATATATAGTTATAACAATTGTCGATCTGTCGATAATCTAAGAAGGGATCTTGGATATCCGTCATCTATCTTTTTTTTTAAGTTTTGCATTATTTTTGTACACAAGTCTAATTTTTTACCACGTGCCTCAGGCTTTTTGGAAAATCATTTCATAAGCAACACACTTTGATCACCTTTATTTAGTATTCAAAAATAACATTATAGATGGTGCTATATCACTCTAAGTATACACCTAATAATGCTCGACAGTGCACACATAAGCAGCAAATACCAGTCTGCTATAAAATTGATTGGCTGCAAACGCGACATCCTGCGGCGGCGCCCACGCGTCTCGACCTGTGTTGTAGTTATGCGCGTGCAACGATTTCGGCAACAGTATTGACTACTAAAAGTAAAATAATTATGTACATTCACTATTAAATCACATAAATACCCGAGTTTTTTAATTTAGTTTACAAAACTGATTAAAATTTTAATAGATAATATATAATATATAATATAATCTCACGCCTTTCATCCCCGAGGGGGTAGGCAGAGGTATTCCATTACTGGATATACCCACATTTCACGAGATACATTGGACCCCTAAACGTGATAGGTGGTGAGCCCATCGCCGGACCGGGTCTATTTTACACATGTCTCAGAATTAATTCTGAGACCTGCGGGTTTCCTTACGATGTTTTCCTTCACCGTCGAGCTAGTGATAAATATGTACGTAAGTTTTGAAAAACTCATTGGTACATGCCAGGATTCGAACCCGAGCCTCACTGATTTTCGGCCGGCTCTTTAACCTCTTTTAAATTTTAATAGAGTTAAGTACTTATAATTAAAATATTAAATACCTAGAGTGTACCCTACTGGATGTGAACACAGAAAACAAGAAATACATGCTAAAAACATACAATGAAATTAACTTAAGAAACATTTAAAATGAGATTTAAAACATTACCTTCATTTTGGTGCATTCTAAATGTAACTTATAAAGTTATGAGACTTCGGAGATAAAGAGGAATCTATTGACTTCTCATTCATTAAAATCTAAAAAACCTTACGCCTTTTATCCTCGAGGGGGTAGGTAGAGGTATTCCTTTCTAGGAAATCCATTTGATTAATTATTTGAATTGGATGAATAAAAATAAAGTTTTTTTTTTTATTTATTTGATTAAAATCTATAATTATAAGTGTAAACAGACCCGGTCCGGCGATGGGCTCACCACCTATCACGTTTAGGGGTCCAATATATCTCGTGAAATGTGGGTATATCCAGTAATGGAATACCTCTGCCTACCCCCTCGGGGATTAATAAGGCGTGAGATTATTAATCTATAATTCTACTTGTGTAGGTACCTATTACGGTGAGTCGCGTGCACCATATTGTTTTTTTTTGTGATGACATAAATATCCACCCAGGAACACTTTCTAAACTAAGACGAATCTATCGACACTTCTTGATTAAAATCTTTAATTCTGCTATGTATTACGGTGGCTAGCGTCCGGCAATTTTTTTTTTGTGACGTTATCCACTGAGAAGCACTTCCACAGCTATGATGAATCCTTATGAACGAGGCCTTATTGATTAAAATCTATCAACTTGCTTAGGCTATGGAATGCGCCAAAAAAGTCCCCTACATTTCAAAAAGTGGCTTTTCGACCATTGCTCGAGTAGCTACCTAAGCAAAAACCTTACCATCCTTGTCGCAGTTGGGTAAAAGTAACGGTGATATCAACTAGACGTTTTGCCGATACGGTAAGACGGACGCGCACCACAATATAGTCCGACTTGTATATTAACTTTATTAGCATAACAAAAATCCAAAATACATCACGAAAATATCTCAACCAATAAATCGACACTAATCAAGATTTATTTCTCGACCGAACAAATATCGAGTGCTCAAAAGTTGGTCAAACAAGCTGCTTTGACATTTAATTAAATTAAACATGCAATAAATTACACGCCGGCGATGGCTGTCAATGTGACTGATTATAAGAACCTTACAGATTTATTGGGTGACGCGATTTAATGCCCCATCGATTACAGATAAGACTTTTGGTGAAGATTATGAGATAGACGGGTGACTTGATTCAAAAAGTCAGATACGCGCGTCACATCGTCTTTGGTCCAGAAAGAACTTTTGAAAAGACACGAGATTCAGATACAGTACTGCAGTTTTAACTTGGCGGATCTGCCGGCTGCGCAATAACATTTTTAGTGACCTTTGTCGACATGAGACGGTTTGCGCAGGCGGACCCTATGTTCAGAGAAGCCAAGTTAAAACGGTCGTAGGTACTATACCTACGTAGAATCAAAAGTCAAAGTCAAAGTCAAAGTCAAAGTCAAGTCAGGCAAAGTCGCACTAATGTCAGATTCGTCTTACAGAATAAAAAAAACTGATGTTATGATACAAATGCTGTATATACCTATGGCTTTTCAGATAAAAATGTAGAAAATAGCACTTTTGAGATGAAGGCGATCGTAAATTCATCTTATTTGTTTTGTTCTAGTCCTGCATTAACAAAAATTGAAATTTGTACTACCAGCTCTTCAAAATAAAGATTTTAGTATTTTGTATTTTTTTTGTATTACCTTGATAGGTATATACAGTAAGGTAGTTCAGATATGTATATATATTGATTTTTTTGTGTGACGTCACCCTCCCAGTGGTACTTAAACACCTATGACAAATCTTAAGCCTCCATTAATAAAATCTATCACTTGTTTCGGATACCGGCGACGGCAAAAAGTTTTGCTCTCATACAATGTGAGTCAATTTTTAAATTTATACAAGTGTATGTGCCACATACAGCAGATAAATATTTTTCTCCTTTAGGCGCAGTCGGACAAAAACACCAACGCTCAACTATCGCAGTGTGACTGCTCTAAAATATTACCGTCCAATCCAAAACTCTTCTGTTAATGGATTACCTACCTACTCTTTGGCCGCCATCTTTTTCGGCAGGTGTATACCGTATCTGTTTAATGATTATGGTAATTTGATATTATATCGATTAAATAACGATCTTTAATCAGGTTCACCGTCTCATCTTAGTTGTGAAACCAAGGAATAGTTTGCTTTCGTTTTAAAGAAACTAAAAGAACATTTCCTATGCTAACTGTCTTTATTAGATTAAAACAAAACGTTTAAGTGCGAGTCTCTAAATATAGTACTAGCAGCGCCAAGCGGTTTCACCAGCGTAGTTCCTGTTCCCGTGGAAATACGGGGATAAAATATAGCATATGTGTTATTCTTTTGTATAAGCTATATAACTGTAAAGTTTCATCAAAATCCGTTCAGTAGTTTTTGCGTGAAAGAGGAACAAACATTCATCCAGACATCTATACATCCATTAATACAAACTTTCGCGTTTAAAATATTATAGTAGGATCTATAAAAACGGCAAAAAAAACTTGTTTGTTGTATGGGAGCCACTTAAATATTTATTTTTATTCTGTTTTTAGTATATGTTGTTATAGCGGCAACAGAAATACATCATCTGTGAAAATTTCAACTGTCTAAGGAGTCTTATTAGTAGGGTCCCGTTTTACCCTTTGGGTACGGAACCCTAAAAAAACTATGAAAACAAATAACTACACGACGGTTTACATGCACATACACATTTTTCAATAAATTATACTTAGAGGTGGTCCCATTGCAAGCGATTAAACTCTACAAGCTGAAAAACAACAAAATAAGAGTCATATTGAAAAGATATTATGTTATTTAATTGCCATTGTTAATTATAAACGACGGCACGATTAGTTATACTGTAGTTTCAAATTAATCAAACGAAACAGGATTTTTATGCAATGAGATTGTATATCTTATGACCAATTCGCGCAAATTATTATAATCTCATTGGTGGAACAGATAGGTAATTTATTTTTATTTTAAGGAGATTTTATTATTTAGATAGGTTTAAAAATAGAATGTCGAGAAATCGATTTAAAATTATTTGTTAGATAGTCTTTAAACTTTATCAGAACTCTAAAGAGTTAAAAACCGAATTCAAAGAATAACATCAAAAATATTATCGTTGTTGTTGATTTTTAAAAATTAGATCGATTTTTATAAAAATTTAAATGATAGGTATACCTCTCAAGTATGATCTACCAAAAAAGAAACTTCATAATTGGCGGAGTAATCGCGTAACATACATAAAAAAAACATACAGTCGAATTGATAACCTCCTTCTTTTTTGAAGTCGGTTGAAAAGCAAACAGACCGACAAGCAGTATAAAATAGTATTTAGAGTAATCCAGCGGCAGACCAAATTAATCATTTATAAGGGTCACCACACACCGGTTTCCGGGAAACGGAAAATTGGCAATATTTTTTGTGTGTACTCAGTGACTAATTAGAGCTGCAATTAGGGGACTTGTCATCGATGTGTGGATAGCTGACAATGCTGACTTGGGTATGACAAGATATGCCATTAATATACATAAAAAAAACATACAGTTGCAATTTGGTTAGGATCAGGTTCTTATCGGAAGACTGTTCATCGGATATAGGTAATAACATTTAATTATTAGTAAAAATCTACGAATTTTAAAATAGCTTCAGTAACTCTGTCAGACAGAGGTAATATAATATGTTACGATAGGGTAGTGTCCTACCTAGTCAAATCAGTAACTTTTTATGATCTGTCAAAACGAAATTTTACTGGAAAATGTACGAAAATAGCAAGGCGTGACGTCATAGTTTTTAGTACTCAATTGCAGCACTTTTCTGGATGGTTTTATTATTTTTAAATTTTCTATAATTGTAAATTGAAAATCGAAATACATGTTTAAAGATGTTTTGGGATAAATTTTTTTATGAATGACTACTCGCAATTTAATTTCGATGTTGTCAACTACCCCGTTCTCAAACATGTATATCATCATCATCAACCCGTAGCCCACTGCTGAGCTATGGGTTTGTACTCAAATTCTTGAGGATGTATAAGCAATAATCTCTTACACGAACCCACTGTGTCAATTCAAGTTTTAATTACCCGTCAAGTAACAGAATGCAGAAACAGTAGGATAATCTATTGTCCTGCTACTGATGCTTGGCTGGATAAAATGTCAGATAAACATGCTCTTTAAACCTGTCACATTAAGTTTTTATCAATAAGCCCACTCTGTACCTTCATAAAGACTCACAAGAACAATTAGCGATTGAATTATATTACTGCGTCGCGTGCTTAAACCCATCGTTTACAGTTAACCGACGGATAATGTCGAGCATCCACTGTGTCCGATCACCTGCCTTTAAGTGAGCTTAAACGTATGCGGCGACACAGCACGTCGAGGTGAGTGTGGGTGTGCCTTTATATTTTTTATCGGACTATCGTATTATTCATACGATATTCCGATAAAAAATATAAAGGTAACGTCACATTTTCGAAGTACCTACTAATTTTGTTTAAGTATTTGTTTATCATCCTAAGCGGATAAGAAGAAAATCTTTTTGGGATGTATGTAAGTATGCGATTTTATTGATGTAACTACCTGCAGCTTAACAAGAAAATAGGTTTTGATAAATAAAGTGTCGTTTGATTCGTCTTAGTTTTGGCAATGCTCTTGGGTGGGTGATATTACAAAAAACAATATGGCGGACACTAACAATAGGGTTGTGTCCTACCTAGTCAAATCAGTTACTTTTTACGTTCTGTCAAAACGAAATTTTACTATGGAAAATGTACTGAAATAGCAAACCGTGACGTCATAGTTTGTAGTACTCAATTGCAGCACTTTTTTTGATTGTTTTATTATTTTTAAATTTGCTATAAT
The DNA here is from genome assembly GCA_963855545.1 of Ethmia dodecea. Classification (NCBI taxonomy): domain Eukaryota; kingdom Metazoa; phylum Arthropoda; class Insecta; order Lepidoptera; family Depressariidae; genus Ethmia; species Ethmia dodecea. The sequence goes on from OY979453.1 coordinate 1,539,864, forward strand.
TGTAAATTGAATTCGAAATACATATTTTGAGGTGTTTTGGGATAATCTTTTTAATGTATGACCACTCGCAATTTAATTTCGATGCTGTCAACTACCCAATTTTAATTTTTTTGAGTTTTTTTTTAAGATTTTAGCATAAGTATCTTGCTCCTGCGTTATAAAGAAAATTTAGACCAAACATCATTATCATTCAAATACTCATCTAACTTATAATCATTTTACATACAACCATCTTAATGAGAGTTTTGATCATTTTTAACCGACTTCAAAAAGGAGGAGGTTAACAATTCGTCTGTTTTCTTTTACTATTATTATTAGTTTTTTTTTATGTTTGTTACCTCAGAACTTTCGACTGGGTGAACCGATTTGGATGGTTCTTTTTTTATTTGAAAGCTAGTGCTTTCAGATTGGTTCCATTTTAATTTCGTCCAGTTCTGACAACGGCATCCATGAGAAAACCATATAAATTGAAGATTGAAGTCGGGTTTTTTTTAGTCTTTAGAGTGGTTATTTCTATAGTCTTATCCATACTACGCCTTACCCTACTTATGTTTTATAGGACATCCGTGATGTCCTGATCAAAATTACACTTGCCATACCGATCTTTTCCTTAATTCAATGACTTCCTTTGGATTTTAATTGGATATTCGTTAATTCGAAGTAGAACACTTTTTAAGCCAGACCTGCGTAGGTATTCACGGAGACTCGATACCGTTTCCGTTCGATTCAGATCGAGTGAAAAATTTTCCGATGTCGAATCTATCGACTTCGGAAACTTTATTCTAGGCGTTTCTGACAGCCACGGAAAATTTTCCGAATCATTATGTCACATATGACATTAATTTTCGATACCAACATCAGCCCATCTCGAAAGTGTTCGACAGATTTTCCGATATCGAATATCGAAGCTCCCTGAATACGCCTGCTGATGCAAGGAGAAATCATTCAATATATTAGTACAATCAAGAGCACGAGGAGATTGACACATTGGACTTTGTTACGTAATCGCCTTTTAAGTAACTAGCGGTTTTGTGTGGATAAATAAATGATTAATTCATCGGGACGCAATTTAACTTTAGTCAAAAGCGAGACTATTTTCATTAATTTGTTTGTTATTACATTAAAACAACTGGGCAATCTGGTTCTTTAACATACTATTGACCATTTTTGCGTTATATAGCGCAAAGATTCGCAAAATATGCCATTCCAGTGGCAAGCCGGCACATCGTAAAGTTACAATGTAAATAATGTTCACTTTAACTGCGCATGATTTGCCTTAAAAGGGCCACTTTTGAATACCTCGGCTTATTAAACAGAATGAGAACTTTTTTGATTTGCGCACGTGTTATTAATTATAGCAGTTTCAGTTTTGGATCCGCTAAAATATCTGAATTTGTATTCCAGCAATATAACGGGTATTCTACAGTTTTTCTCCCAAAGTAATAATAGTAAATTGTACTTAATTAAAAATGAAAATGTATTTATTTCCGTAGGTAATTGCTAATTACACTTAGAAAAGTCAATCGTCTAATAATAAGGCACGTTGAACTTGTCCATGAAGATTGGCTAAATGTTAACTGCAGCCCATCTCCACCGACGAATTGCTGGTCCAAATGCAGTAGACCGAGAAGAACCAGCAAGAAACTCAAGGGTAGCAATTTTTAATCTCATGTCTCACTAGTAAGTTGTTTAGTCGGTTGTTTAGTCCCAAACTAGGCAGGGCCTGTACCATGGGTACTAAGCAACACAAACATACTTAAATAAATATTAAATGGCAACAGACATGTTCATGGACATTAATGTTGGATCGGAGAATTAATCGAACCTGCGACCTCCGACTCAGAAGGCAGGGTCACTACCAACTGAGCCAAAAGTCAGAATTTTCGATTTTGTATGCAACTACTTGTAATTATCGTTTGAATATCTTCAAATTTAAGTACATTATATTATATGTTCAGCGACATATGCCTCATAATTAACTTTTGGACCGCTTTCTGATGCTATTTTTCTTCACGGTCGACACAGTAATTTTTTTTTAAAACTCTTTAAACTCTTCTTAGGATTCGAATCCAAGTCTGTTTGAGACGCTGGCTCTCTACCAATTGATCTATGACTGATCCAAAAAAACAAAAAAGGTAAATATTACAGCTATTTTTACAATATTTATCACTAGCTCGACGGTGAAGGAAAACATCGTGAGGAAACCCGCAGGTCTCAGAATTAATTCTGAGACATGTGTAAACAGACCCGGTACGGCGATGGGCTCACCACCTATCACGTTTAGGGGTCCAATATATCTCGTGAAATGTGGGTATATCCAGTAATGGAATACCTCTGCCTACCCCCTCGGGGAAAAAAAGGCGTGAGATTATTATATTATATATATTTTACAAGTGCAATAAAATTCGAATCCAACGAAGCATATACCACCAATGACAAAGTTAAGAGAATTCCGTCACGACTTAGCCCTTTAAACATAAAAAGGTTTTACAGGAAAACTTTTAATCAGGCTTCATCTCAGTTACTACTTGTTCTAGATGCTAACTCGACAGGAAGAAAAAATACATCACCAGACTTGTGTTTGGTATAGGGTACCTTTAAATTTATACGACTTATTAGTCACTAAGGAAATAGAGAAATTTGAAATATTTCAAGCAACATCAAGAAAATAAATATGTGCCGGATCGTTCCTGGTGCAGAGGCTGGCCATCGAAATCCAGCGCGGCAACGCGGCGAGCGTGATGGGCACCTTTGCACCAGGCACGATTATGTGCGGGTTATTTTAAGTAAGTTTATTTTCAATCTTATATTTATTATTATATAATTTACATACTTAAATCTAATATTTATATATATATTTAAGTTGTTTTTATGTACATACTAGCAGCGCCCCGCGGTTTCACCCGCGTAGTTCCCGTTCCCGTGGGAATACGGGGATAAAATATAGCCTATGTGTTATTCTGATGTATAAGCTATATAACTGTAAAGTTTCATCAAAATCCGTTCAGTAGTTTTTGCGTGAAAGAGGAACAAACATACATCCATACATCCAGACATCCAACCATACAAACTTTCGCATTTATAATATTAGTAGGATTGTATATTGTTAACTAGAAACATGAATGAAATGTAAAAAATATGTACAAAAGGTGATTTTAAATTAATATCTGCTTGAATATAGGTATAAATCCCTTAAAATATGAATTCATTTATCCATAGTAACTATGTCATAGTAAGTACTTACATTTATTTTGCTAATAAGGCATATTATCCTATAGCATACGAGGAAATCAATAATACTATAAATTATAATAGTTTTAAATGTCGTGATAAGTGAAATCGCGAGGAGGTCAGCAGAACTATTCCAATCCTGGAAATACCCACTTTTCACTGGTATATTATAATATATCATATTATTTAATTTATTACATAATTCATGACTTATCACGAGAAGTATTATGGCAAAAGAATTTATTTTCTGGAAGTACCTACTTTCACCACAATATTATACCTAATATTTGCTTAAAATAGAATGAGACAGCTGATGCGAAATCTTGTCGAGTTCCAACGGTACCGCCTCAACTCTAGGGGACACCGGGCTTAAAAATGGAAGTATAAATCACGATCTTCGGCCCTAATTAATTCCTCCAGGCTTCGTTAGGGCGTGTAAGGGTAAAATTTATTTGAAAAAGTTTCACCTCTTTACTCCACTTTCATTATCTCTACGTTCACCTGTGTTCCGAAGCGGGCGGTTCTTGCATCGGTTTTCAAAATATTTCAATATTATACAGAAAAAAAATGGTATCTTTATATTTTAAACTAGCGATTCAGCGTTGTTTCACCCGAGTAGTTACCGTTCCCGTGGGAAAACGGCTATAAAATATAGCCTATGTTACTCAGGGATCTTCTAACTTTCCATTAGGGAAAGAATTTTTAAAATCGGGAATAAACAGAATCTGTGCTGGAAACGCCACTTCACTACATGATCTTCTAACTTTCCATTGTTGAAAGAATTTTTTAAGTCGGGAATAAACTGAATCTGTGCTGGAAACGCCACTTCACTATCACTACATAGTATAAAACAAAGTCGCTTTCTCTGTCCCTATATCCCTATGTCCCTATGTCCCTTTGTATGCTCAAATCTTTAAAACTACGCAAGGGATTTTGATGCGGTTTTTTAATAGATAGAGTGATGCAAGGGGAAGGTTTTAGTGTTAGCATTGTACCCTTGTGAAGCCGGGGCGGGTCGCTAGTGTTATAATATAAGATGGAGACGGTACAGTCAAGAGCTCATGAAACTTTACGTCTGTAGTCCGAGTCTGATCTATTAAGCGATTTTAATAAGAACGTTACAAAGTCAAATATGTCAAGCTCTACGTGTTCTTGACTGTAGATATCCAAACTAGATTATCAGATTAAAATATCTAGTAAGACAATCGAAAGGATTGAGTAGTCGCAAACATGATGATGATTCTACACTGTGAAGTGTAGAATTGAGTACTTTTTTATTGTATTACTAGCGACCCGCCCCGGCTTCGCACGGGTGCAATGCTAATACTAAAACCTTCCTCTTAGATCACTCTATCTATTAAAAAAATCCGCATCAATATCCGATACGTAGGTTTTAAGATTTAAGCATACATAGAGATATAGGGACAGAGAAAGCGACTTTGTTTTACACTATGTAGTGATTTGCTTAGTGACAGGATAAAATATTACTGATTTGACTGTGTTTTCAACTATATGGTAGCGTTAGCAGACCAGGAATTTTCCCGAGAGTATCAAACAATGTTTTCCTGGGATGAAAGTAGGTTAAATCACTTCTCGGGCTTCCAAACCATATTTGTGCAAAAAAATTACGCCGGTGCGGTTCTCATGTGAAGAGGCACGAACAAGCAAAAAAAAACATAATTTCATTTTATTTATTTTATATATAAATATATAATCTCACACCTTTTTATACCCGAGGGGGTAAGCAGAGGTATTCCATGACTAGATATACCCACATTTCACGAGATATATTGGACCCCGTGAGGAAACCCGCAGGTCTCAGAATTAATTCTGAGACCTGCGGGTTTCCTCACGATGTTTTCCTTCACCGTCGAGCTAGTGATAAATATGTTCGTAAGTTTTTGAAAAACTCATTGGTACATGCCAGGATATCACTGCTCTTAACTAGTGAACATAAATACACATGCTTATCTAAAGGCCAATTATATGTTTTCGCATATACATAGTTGCGAAAATGTTAACAAACAGGTTAATTACTCGTAAATATGTTACAGTGTGCCTATCAATATATTGGTAGAAGAACAACATCTGAGAACAAAAATACAACTGATATAAAAGAAAGAAAAAGAAACTAGTAATAATATATTAGACACTGAAAAAAAAGGATAATAACTTCATACATACATACATACAGCTCACGCCTTCTTCCCACAGGGGTGGGCAGAGACGATGGATCGCCACTTTGCCCGATCTTGGCACACTTCCCTCGCTTCCTTCACATTCATAAGCCTTTTCATGCACGCTCTTTTATTCTTTGCATTCTTGACCCCAGCTAATAACTTCACTTGTATTATATTGTAGTTTCAGGATTACAGTAAATCATTTGTCATTCATTTTGTAATAATTGTGAATTAGGTTTACTAGCTGAAATTAGGTCGCATAGCGAATAATATTCGAAATGTAGTTTGGTTTCGTGAAAGACTTTTGAAAAAAAATACCAATTGGTCATTAGTGTTACCTATTAGGAAAAGTTATTATTACTTTTTTTTATTTAGGTTCGACCACAACATAATGTCAAGCGAAACTAATTTTAATTTCTATTACAACCTATAAGTAACTTTTTTACTGCACCAATCTTAGTCTAAGTACCCACGGATCATCTCAACAAAAAATTAATCCAAATCTCACAATTCATGAGCGAACGTTCGATGGGAACCGAACCCAAAACACGATTCATCGACTTTTTACTAACAGCGCTTATAATAGAAAATAATATCTATGAATCGACAAACTTTACTTTACTGGCCACAAACATAATAGCGGTCTACAAGCTGTAGACGAAGTATTGAAAGATTTGTAATTGGAATTTACTGAGACCAAAGAGATTTAAATATAATAGGGCATAGAGGGGACAAAGCGAGGAAAATTTGAAGTCAAAAGTTATTCCAAGTGGAATAAGTCTAGTCCAATTTCGACCGAATGACAGCTCGCGTTCATACTAACTGACATGACAAGGACATGACGCTTAGGCTTCAAAGTTTTGTATGAAAATATTCCCAATGCCCCCTCTATGCCCTATTATATTTAAATCTCTTTGACTGAGACGCAAAATGTCGTTGTCAACTGAAGTACCGATGCGAACGAAATTGAATTTTAAGATGTTGTAAACAGAATCCAAAATTGGTAGACTAATTTGTCAGAAATCATGCAGTGGACAATAGATCAAGAATCGATGAGTTTTGAAATTGATTTCAATCAGCCGGACAGTAGGTGGCAACTGTATTACGATTCAAATTGTGCTGTGATGAATGTATCTCGACTCCATGGTTACGGTAGTGAGAAATATTTTACTCGTATTAGTTTTTAACTATTGATGTATCCATTCCCGTTGGACGAATATCATCATTGTATCATAAGGAACAAATCAACGTGCATTTAGTGAAAATACTGAACACCACAATTGATGGTAAGCCCATTTTAAATCACTACATAGTATAAAACAAAGTCGCTTTCTCTGTCCCTATATCCCTATGTATGCTTAAACCTTTAAAACTATGCAACGGATTTTGATGCGGTTTTTTCAATAGATAGAGTGATTCAAGAGAAAGGTTTTAGTGTTAGCATTGCACCCGTGCGAAGCCGGGGCGGCTCGCTAGTATTTAATAAAAAAGATTTCCTTCAAAAATATTTATCTTACATTCCAGAATAATTAATCTCAACGGCCAACAAAACAGTAGCACCTTGCAAAGTGATGCAGTGGATGAAATATTATGTTGACTTCGCCTTTTCTCATCTATTTCGTGTAAAGTCATTGTAATATATTTGTAATTAAGTTAGAAGTCAGTCTCATAATAACCAACAAATCTTGTTGAGTAGACTTTCTTAAAGCAGATATTTATGATTGACAGGTATATTAATCAGTTAAGAAGAAGAGACACAATTAAAAATCTATTGTGTCTGTGATTCATGGTCTGAGATGTTAATTTCTATTCATATTTTATTTTGGAGTTTCAAAAGTTTATATTATCTTCATCTTCAAGTACTTACTTAACTTAAGTAGAGTATCTTTGCAGGCGGTGTTGCGTTCATATAAAAAACGAATTCAAATCGGTTACACACAAAGCAAATCAATATTTCAATTTCATTAGCGGTAGGTACCTGTAATGCAAGTTTTTATAAACTTCTCATATTGAAGGTATTGTATTGCAATTTTGTGTAGCTATTCTAAATTCTACAGTTATATTAGATTCAAAGTTATTTTTCAAAAGCAGGTATAATATGTGATTTTATATAACGCGTCACAGAAGAAGCGCAATTCCTCATACACCCTAATTATTATATTAAATATAAAATATGCATTCGTACCTTACTTCAGTCCAATCAAATTTTTTGAATAAAGAGCAATGATAGTACGGTTCCCATAGCGAGCGCTAAATTCAGTTACGCTAATTCATTTTTAGGAAAAAAAATACCTAACACCTATTAAAAATAGTTGAAATCGATTAAGTAGTCGGTAAAGAACAAACTTATTTCAGGAATTGCGCTTAGTCTGTTACATATTGTAGAACAGACAATTCATAAATAGAGCTCTTTAACTATTAGTAGGTTACCTGCTTGATTCTTCAATGATACCAGACAGTAGTCTTATTATCATAACATAGAGTGGGTGAGTTTCTTGCTGGTTCTTCTCGGGGTACTGCATTTGGAACCAGCAACTCGTCGGTGGAGATGGGCTGCTGTTTGCATTTAGCCAATCTTCATGGAAGAGTTTAGAGTGCCTTGTTATTATAAAATATTGAAGTTTCTAAGTGTATGTTTAATACCTATAGAAATAAATTATTTTTGATTTGATTAGAACTTTAAATAGAGTAAAAAACCGACTTGAACTATGGTATTATATTTGAAACATGGTAATATATTATGGTATTTTCATGGATGCCATTTTCAGAACTAGACCAAATTTAAAATGGGACCCAAGCACCAGCTTTCAAAAAGAATCATCAAACTGGTTCACCCAGTCGAAAGTTCTGAGGTATCCAACATTAAAAAAACAGTTGAAGTGATAACCTCCACCTTTTTTGAAGTCGGTTGAAAACTGTCTTCTAGTTTCTTTACGATTTCATGAAAAAGTGACTTTCACGTATATATTCAGCGCTGTCAACTAAACATCCTGTGATTAAATACTGATGTTGATGATATTGTAGCCTAATTTCCTTATTATTATATAATTAACTTTCAAATGTTCAAAGTATATCCACAAGAAACACGTCTAATGATGCATGCACTTATTATCAACATTTGCAATTTTGCAGGCGCACAGAAAACGCATTCGCGCTTTTGACTCGACTGTCGTAACAAATACGTCGGCATCGCTTCATACAGATTCAAAGGACGTTTTTTATCTTCAACATTCACCTCTCTCTCTTTCTTTAACAATGAAAGAGAGGGACCACAAATGTCACTAGTAATCCAGTAACCCTTTAAAGTTGCCGCCTGCGGTCATTGCATGCTTATTTTGCTTTTTTCATATCGAAAACTAAGAAAAAAATTGTAATCACTTTCAAGTTGGTATTTCTGTTTGGTAGCAATTTTGGTTAATCCAAAATGTCTTATGTACGTCCAAAGGTTTCTGTTTACAAAATTGATTTTGCAATCCATTTGCACAAATATTTCGAATTCGTCGAACAAATTAGGGACGTTTGAGAAGATTTCGTTTTGAGAAACAGCATTTGTAAGTTGGTATTGATGATTACACGGGTTTAATTGATTTTGGCAGGAGAACCGATCGAGACGATCTCAAATTGGCGCTGATTTGGGTTCATGCATGTTTGTTTATTTGTTAAGGTTCCTCCAGAAAAGAAAAGGAACTTCACTGTGATTTAGTTATTGTACGTCAATAAATAGATTTACAAGTATACTCAATTGATTTAAAAAAAATGTCCCAGTGAATGAGTTATCAACTTCTCACCAGTGTAATTTATGTATGTGACATTGATCAAAAAAATCGATAAATTAAAAATCGATTTTTCTCTTTTTAATAATAATCGATTTTTAAAAAATCTATAATTTTATTAAGAACAATTCTATCAAAGATCGATTAAAATGTATATTTAAAAAATAGATTATTAATATCGATTGTTGCAAAAAAAATCGGTTATTCTAAAAAACTATTATTTTTTTACATCCCTGGTGTAATTAACCTCACTGATGGTAGTGATCCGATGACCCTGGTGATGACAAATATTGGAACTGCCGGGATTCATAATAAATATTTTCTTAAGTTTTACACAATACTTCAAACTCGCTCGGGGCTATTACGGTTACACATATCAATTATTTTATAACACATTTGCTCGTAAAAGGTGTCTTATTTCACCAATTTCAATATCGTATTGTATCTCCTTACGCCCAAGTGCGGTAAGTGTAATATAAAACGCACGGTTTATCAGGATGCTCCGTCTTAAAACGAACGGTACTTTTTAAAATCTCAGAAAAGAGTTTTTATGTCAAAAAAGTTGTCAACATGTTATGATTATTAATTTTAATCATAAAATGTTATCAACTTTTTTGGGAGATAATAGTACATTATGATATAAGTGCGGTAGGTTGAAAATTACAGCCGAGGCGATATTGCTAGCCCGAGCCGTAGGCGAGGGCTACAAGTAAGCAGAGGCTGTAATTATCAAAGCGCACGTATGTCATACGACGTTTTATAACACATTTGCGAGGAAATAAAATAAAACTCAGACTATGGTAAACGAATAAAAACAATACAGCGTTAAGAAAAAGCGCGCGGCGCGCATCATCATTCTTTTTTACGAAAAGACACAAAAAACAGCCAGTACTTATTATCTACTAATAAAGTAAAATAATATTTTTGTGTTATTGTTACAGATTCATTGGTTGTAATTTACTGTCAAAATTAATTAAATTAAATAATTATGTACATAAATATTTCTTTATTATATTTTATTTCCCAAAGTTAATTTTAATCATAAAATGTTGACAACTTTTTTGACATAAAAACTCTTTGCTGAGATTTTAAAAAGTATCGTTCGTTTTAAGACGGAGCATCTTGATAAACCGTGCGTTTTACTTTACACTTACCGCACTTGGGCGTAATGAGATAGGTAACGATATTAAAATTGGTGAAATAAGACACCTTTTACGAGCAAATGTGTTATAAAATATATTAAAGAAATATTTATGTACATAATTATTTAATTTAATTAATTTTTACAGTAAATTACAACCAATTAATCTGTAACAAAAACACAAAAAATATTAATTTATGTACTTTATTAGTAATACTGGCTGTTTTTTGTGCCTTTGCCTAAAAAAAAATGCTGATGCGCGCCGCGCGCTTTTTCTTACGCTGTATTGTTTTTATTCGTTTACCATAGTCGGAGTTTTATTTTACATACATACATACATAATCTCACGCCTATTTCCCATTGGGGTAGGCAGAGACAACAGACCGCCACTTGCTACGAACCTGGCAGATCTCACGCGCTTCCTCCACATCCATCAAACGACTCATGCATGCTCGTCGGTTTCGGGTACTCTTTATCTGGCTTTTCTTCAACACATCGCCGATCTGGTCGATGTAGGTACGCCTAGGTCGTCCTTTACCGACTCGCCCATTCACAACACCCTTGTATATTTGTCTCGTTAGACGACTTTCATTCATCCGCTCAATGTGACCAAACCACCTGAGCATTCCTCTTTCAATCCTAGTCACTATATCATCTTTCAAGCCGCAACGCTCTCGGATCACACTATTTTTCACTCTATCTATCAATCTTATTTTATTTCCCCGCAAATGTGTTATAAAACGTCGTATGACATACGTGCGCTTTGATAATTACAACCTCTGCTTACTTATAGCCCTCGCATACGGCTCGGGCTAGCAATATCACCTCGGCTGTAATTTTCAACCTACCGCACTTATATCATAATGTACTATTACAATTTAAAGTATTATTTCATTATGCATGCATAACTGAATACAGCTCATACTTTTGCAGGCAACTTAGTATTTTTTCTATATGATCTATAATTTTAATCTATCAAGGCATTTTGATTAAGAATTTTTACAGACAAGGAACCCTTCATGACGTAATTGAGTGCACGTTTTGTTTTTGCTTCTGTGGGCGTTGGGATAATGGAGATGACTGTTTTTAATGCAGCCGCTACTGATTCGAGCGTTTCGATATGCATGTCTTGTATTGTTCAATTAGCAAAGGAAAAATATCATCTACACTAATATTATAAAGAGGAAAGATTTGTATTTTTATATGTTTGTAACGAATGAACTAAAAAACTACTAAACCGATTTAAAAAAAAATTCACCTATACAAAGCTACAATATAGCCTTGAGTAACATAAGCTATATTCTATTTCCGTATTCCCACGGGAACGGGAACTGAATTCAACTTATATGGTTTCCTCGTGGATGCCATTTTCAAAACTGGACCAAGAACAGGACCATACGGGAAGCACCAGCTTTCAAATAAAAATAATTATCCAAATCGGTTCACCCAGTCGAAAGATCTGAGATAACAAACCTAAAAAAACCATACGTGTCCAATTGAGAACCTCTTCCTTTTTTGAAGTCGGTTGAAAAGAAGGAACAGACCAGGTGATTGGCTAACTGATCGAGAACGCACTGCTTAAACTGGTGGATCTAGAAGCATACAAATTTCCACAAAGGTTCCTTATCCATAATACTACGTAGGTTTTTTTGGAATATTTAGGGGGGGAAACGCAATAAACGCGGGCAACGTGACTGGCCACCCGCTAATTATGTATATCTTAAGACGGACGTTTCGGAAGGCAAATAAAAACAATAACATCAAAGCCGCATTCCGACTATAGAATAACGAGTCCAATCGCAACAACGGAGTACTCGAAGCCGGGACAGAGCTGAGAGTACTCCAGCCAAAGGGTTGTTACAGACTGTTGGTCTCGAAAATTTTACAACAGTTGATTTGTTGGATTTTCCAATTGGCACTTGTGTCCATTACGTGTCTAGTCGCTTTCGTGGAAATTGAGGTTGCGAGAGCAGTTGAAAAGCTGCAAAATAAGTAAAAACTACCTCTTAAACACCAGTAATAAATATGTAGTAAGTGACAGGAACCAAAAGAGTACAAAGAGAAAGGTATATCAGTTAAAACAATCTCGATTAGTAGTTTTTAGACAATTTCAATTACTTGGCGTGAAAATTAAAGTTTTTGTTTTTGTTTAGAATGTTATGAACGTGAACATTTTATTAGCAAAAAAGTTAGCTAGATCTACTAGCTCTATTATGAGCATTATAAGGTTTTCGGAAATTGTTTAAAACCTAAAATGAAACTATTAGAGAAACATATTGTAGACTTAAATGCATTCTGACGTTATCGGACGGTCAATTTGACGCGAAACACTGCCAAGTTTCTCGATAGCAATAGCAACTGTCACGGAATAGCTGAAGTTCGATTTGGAGACGTTTGTTTTTCACTTGTCGTTTTCCGACAGATTGTGCCGGAGGGTCCTACAGTGGATGGTCTCAAGGGCCCTCGAACTTGTTTGAACCCTGACTGCAGTCGATCACGACTTCTGTGGAGATTGAAGGCTGAAAGCGATTGTTTTTGTTTCGTTTATAATTCGTGGATATTATTATTTTCACTGCTATGTCTGCTTGCTTTTAGAAATTTGTGGTTTTGGTTATTATTACTATCACTACATAGTATAAAACAAAGTCGCTTTCTCTGTCCCTATGTATGCTTAAATCTTTAAAAGTACGCAACGGATTTTGATGCGTTTTTTTTTCATAGATAGAGTGATTCAAGAGGAAGAATTTAGTGTTAGCATTGTACCCGTGCAAAGCCGGGACGGGTCGCTAGTTAATAAATAAAGAGCAGTGATAGCCTAACGTTAAAGAGCTTGCTTCACATGATGACAATCAGTTTGGCTCGGGTTCGAATCCTGGCATGCACCAATGAGTTTTTCATAACTCGCGTACATATTCATTACATCTGAGATATGTGTAAAAGACCCGGTGCGGTGATACGCTCACCACCTATCACGTTTAGGGGTCCAAACAATATCTCGAGAAAAGTGGGTATATCCAGAAATGGAATACATCTGCCTACCCCATCGGGGATAAAAGGCTTGAGATTATTTATTATAAATAAATTGCTAAGTATATTTAATATCTGTATTTTTTTAAATACCTCAACAGGCGGCGCTTCTTAGGGACTCAATGATCACATTATAATTATAGAAGACGTTATCTTGTTCAAAAATCTCTTGAAATAACTAAACAACTAAAATTTTCTATTCTGGAAGCTGGTTAGATTTTTTTACAGAATAAAAAATAGATATCCCTCGAACGTCTTTTTGTCTCTTCCAAAATTATTGTCGGATTACTTTTAAAAGATTTTTGCAAAAGTCTAATCTTAATGGAGTCATTACAGTAATACTAATTACTAGACAAAATGTAAGAATGGTTTGTATTGGTCCTGAATATTGTAAGGTTTGCAAAACAATCTGCTTATCAAAACTAGTGCTAATGCCCAGCGGCTTTTGCCAATTTATTTCTGTTCCCTTGGGAATTTCCAAAAAACTCGTCATAGGTTGCCTATGACATATAGGACACCTACTACGATTTCATGTTTGTATATAAGGTATTATCATTTCGGACGTATTTCTTTTTTTAACCAGTTTTTTAATTTCCTCGTGAAAATGAAATATTTTTTCGTAGTAAAATGTACCCTTAATGACTTGTACACCAAATTTTATCAAAATCCTTCGTGTAGTTTTTGCGTGATGCGTGCACAGACAGACAGACAACAAATTATGGAAACGTATTTTGATATCTAAATCGATAGCTATTTAAACTACAGCAAAAGATTTTAAAAAATACTCCATGTACACTAATCAATTCTATGATCTGGGCACGACATATAGATAACGTTTAATATAAAACCACTTGACCTATAGGTAATAATAATTATAATCTCCTTTATCTTAAAATAACGACAACTATGCTTAACTATAATTAAAATAATAATGTGTTAAAAGAGTTTCTTACCATGCTTCTTCTCGTCAACTATACATACATACTGAAGCGTTGGAGTTGCAATGACTTTCATAAAGTGAACTTTTAGCATTTTGATTTAATTATTATATTTTATAAAGTTTGAATTTATATGCGGACTGTACTAATTTAGATTAGCCTCTTCCCATTTTATTTTTTAGCAATTTTTCCAAACGACTTATGCGGTCTCCAGGGACGCTCTGACTCAACAATAAAGTACTTCGGAATCATTCCGTGATCAGTTTCAACCAAAGAGGGTTGGGTGAAGCTGTGTTTATTATTGTTTAGATAATAAGACTTATTTTAAGTCTTTTTCTTTTTTAAAGTTGACGGTGAAGAAAAACATCGTGAGGAATTAATTCTGAGACATGTGTAAATAGACCCGGTCCGGCGATGGGCTCACCATCACGTTTAGGGGTCTAATATATCTCGTGAAATGTGGGTATATCCATTAATGGAATGCCTTTGCCTACCCCCTCGGAGATAAAAGGCGTGAGATTTATTTAAGTAATAATAATATTAAATTGTGAGACACAATTCACACACGGTGATTCAGTCCCAAACTAGGCAGAACCTGTACTATGGGTACTAAACAACTGATAAACATAGTTAGATAAATATTGAACGACCAGACACGAAGCCAACATACATGTCCATGCACACAAATGTTGGCCCCGAGTGGGGATCGAACCGATTAAATGAATGAATGAATAAAAAAACTTTATTTTCTCAACACAGTCCATATATCATAATTAAAGTAGTTTCAATTTTTAAAATGATAATGATGAACATTAGTAAAGACAGGAGCAAGAACTAGGTAGATCCTGTGTCTTGGGATCCTGGTCTACCTCCAATATTAATTTAATTATTTACTTAAGCAAGTATGGGAGAAAAATTTTACTACATACCTAAGTGCTTGTAATTTTTGTGGGTAGGTGTGTTGTTGTTAAGAACGGTTAAAGTAAGGGAAGAAATAAGGAAATTTATTTATTTATTTATTTACCAACTTAGACTAACAGTAGACAAACCACACATGTAAGTTACAGGCAATATACATTATTCAGTGAGAGTGCTGCGAGTAGCAGTCAACTCTAGGTAGCGACATGCTGTAGATAGGTATCTCGGTTCGGTGTTAAAAAATAGTTATAAATCAAAATGTCACGCCTTCTATGCCTGAGGGGGCAAAGGTATTCCATTTCTGGAAATACCCACGTTTCACCAGTATATTCTTTGGACCCCTAAACGTGATAGGTGGTGAGCCCATCGCCGGACCGGGTCTATTTACACATGTCTCAGAATTAATTCTGAGACCTGCGGATTTCCTCACGATGTTTTCCTTCACTTCGTTGGTACGTGCTAAAACTCATTGGTACATGCCAGGATTCGAACCCGAGCCTCACTGATTTTCGGCCGGCTCTTTAACCGTAAGGCTCTACAGATACATTCCTATATCTATATATACAAAAAAATGATAAACTGACTGACTGATTGGTGAAATATCAATGCACAGCCTAAACCGCCGGTTCTAGAGACTTGAAATTTTGCACATAGATAGCTTATAGCCCCTAGGGGGTAGAAATAAAGGTGCGCGAAGCCGCGGGTAAAAGCTAGTCGCCTATATGTACGTAAGTTTTCAAAAACAGCTTAAGCCGTATACAGAAAGAAAGCCGAAAGCTTGTCGGCGCCGGTCCATTCTACAGAAAGCAAGCAGATTGAAGCAGAGCGAGCATAATGTCGTACGATGATTGGCGGGCGGCACCAGCGCCGGTCGGCGCCCATCAGCGCTTGTTCATATAAATGCCTCCGCCGGTTACCTGGGAGCCTACAGGCGCCGGTCGGCGCCGATGGGTTTTCGGATTTGTTTCTGTATACGGCTTTAGTACATGTTCTCGCCAGGATTCGAACTCGAGCATTAGACACGAGAAGCGGGCTTTTTAACCACAGCTACATGTTCTATTTAACATTGGGTGCTGAGATTACTTCTTCTGGTAGCTTATTCCAGGATCTGGCCACTCTTTTGCTCGAGAAATGTCTGTAAAGATTGTTGTGTGATAGGTACCTACCTACGGTGGTATTTTGAGATTTTGAGATATTACACGAAATTATAGTTAGTAGTATGTAGTTATTAATTTAATATAGTATTATAGCTGATAGTCATAACATTTATTTACAAAGAAAAAGTACATTTATCTATACTAATATTATAAAGAAGAAGGATTTGTATTTTTGTTACGAATAAACTCAAAAACTAATTGATCGATTTTAAATCTTCTTTCACCAATGGAAAGCTAGAAGATCCCTGAGTAACATAGGCTATATTTTATTCCCGTATTCCCAGGGGAATGGTAAATACCCGGGTGAAACCGCGCAGAACCGCTAGTTTACTATATTTACAAATAAAACATGTCCTCCAAAAATATATTATGCATTTTTTTTAAATCGGTTGTTGCTAAGATAATCTCCAATACACACAAACAAACACACAATATTACCTCTTCATAATATCGGGACAGATAATGATTGTTGTGAACAGATACTACAGACCTTCGAGACAATAAAAACAATTAATGAATCAACTACCCACAGTGTCCGTACGAAATTTCCACCAAAAAGAATGACTGACAAAAACGGTGAACAAAACGCGAAAATTTCAGCAAGTTAATGATGACGGCGGAACAATTCGGGCCCATTGAAAGGACTGAAAAATACTGGTCTACCGGTCAAGCGGGAACTGGCTGCTGAAATAAGGGATCCATACCACTTATAACTTTTACAGAGTTGTCCGATTTCGATGATTAATTTTTTTGGATGGGACCTCGAGTCAAGTCAGCCAACATTTGTGTGCATGAACATGTCTGTTGGCTTCGTGTCTAGTCGTTTAATATTTATTTAAATATGTTTATCGGTTGTTTAGTACCCATAGTACAGGCCCTGCCTAGTTTGGGACTAAATAACCGTGTTGTGAATTGTATCCCACAATTTATTATTATTATGTTATAATAGCGCGGTTTAGAACTGGCTGGTCTATGGCGCTTTAGTTAGTTCTATCAAGTATCTCTAGGCGTAGTTACATTCCTGGTGTACACATATTCATCCAAGTTTTTTTGACTCCATAAACGTGACGATGTTTGAGAGCAGTGATAGCCCGAACGGTTAAAGAGCCGGCCGAAAATCAGTGAGGCTCGGGTTCGAATCCTGGCATGTACCAATGAGTTTTTCAAAAACTGACGTACATATTTATCACTAGTTCGACGGTGAAGGAAAACATCGTGAGGAAACCGGCAGGTCTCAGAATTAATTCTAAGACATGTGTAAACAGACCCGGTCCGGCGATGGGCTCACCACCTATCACGTTTAGGGGTCCAATATATCTCGTGAAATGTGGGTATATCCAGTAATGGAATACCTCTGCCTACCCCCTCGGGGATAAAAGGCGTGAGATTATACTTATATACTTATATTTGACAACATTTAAAAATCTTCTGAAAATACCAATATCCCAAAGGAACCCTAGAAATGAACGGAATCGTTCTGGAAGAAAGCCTTCGAAATAATGCGAAGTGAAAAGAATGGAGACAAAGGGGCAATTGAAGGCGAAATAATGAAGAACAAACAATTAACACACGAACCCGAGTCCCTTGCCTGGATATTTTGACGAGGGAATTCTAAAAAGGATACTTATGCACTAAGAACTTAGTATGTTGCGATTTTTTATGGGTACAATGGGTTCGATTCTGTGAAACTTGTTTTAGTTTACTTTTTTTTTATAAAAAAAGGGGGCAAACGAGCAGACGGGTCACCTGATGGTAAGTGACTACCGTCGCCCATGGACACCTGCAGCTCCAGATTCACAAGTGCGTTGCCGGCCTTTGAGGTGGGAGTACGCTCTCTTGTTGAAGGTTGGAAGGTCATATCGGTCCAGAAATACCGCCGGCGACAATTTGATTCACAGATCGGTTGTGCGAGGCAAAAAGTTTCGTGAGAATCTCACAGTGGTGGACCGCCAACTATCCAGGTGGTGTAAACTTACTTACTCCTGCTATTATCTTTCTCCTAAAAAAGAAAAGAGACGAGAGATATTTAGTCCTGTCAAATTAAAATTAGTCCGGTGAAATAACCTTGTGTGAATTGTGTCCCACAATTTATTATTATTATTATAACTAAGGCGTGCTTAGCAATTTTAGCGAAGATGTAACAAGGTCATGGATAAAAGTTACAGATAAGCACGTTCTTAGGTTGAAATTAGTTGGTATTTACATGTTTCACATTAACTCTTCAATCTATGATTTGTTTTTGTCCCTTTTCTTCCGTATTCTGTGGAGAAGGATAGGCTAACTTAAAATTAGGAATTTAGGCTGTTCAGCCAGAATCGAGTCTACTAAGTACTTCATCATCAACCCGTAACAGCCCACTGCTAAGCTAAGGGTCTTTCCTCATACATGAGGAAGTATGGGCTTTAATCTCCCACGCGAGCCCACCGCCGATTGGGAGATGGTGATAAGCTAGTGGCCACTTAACACAGTCAGAATTTTTCAAGCCACCCAAGAGTATCTGACATGGCTTAACGACTTCCATTGTGAGTAAGCACAACGAAAAACGGGACCAACAATTTAACGTGCCTTCCGAAACATAAATGCCACTAGGCAGTCACCCATCCACTAAATGACCGCACCCAACTTTGCTTAACCAGTGTGATCGCTACAAACACACTGGCACCCCAGGGCTACGAGGTATGTTGCAATTTCTTAATGGGTATAATGTCCGTTATAGACTTTGAAAGCATCCAAGCGATGTGCTCTAAACCTATTTTGAAGGAGTGCCACCACAAACACAGTGACACCAGTTTTTTACATATTATTAGACTAGCGGGTGCCTAGCGGCCAGCGTGAATGCAGTTTGTCCCATTCCCGTGAAGCTGCTAAGTGCTATTGTAGCTTTTCATTTGGTGATTTTTTTAATTGGTCAAGTAGTTTTTGAGTTTATTCGTTACAAACATACAAAAATATAAAAATCTTTCGTCTTTATACATTAGTGTAGATATAGATTAAATTGAACAAAAAAGTCATATGAATTGAATAACAAAACAAAATTGTTATGTGTAGGTACTTCTAGTAACAAATAAAAAAATCACAATATAGTATAATAGTATAAGTATGCAGAGGTATTACATACATCATACATTTCCGGATATACCCACTTATCACGAGATATCCTTCGGACCGACAAAACGCAATAATAATAATATAATCTCACGCCTTTTTTTTTATCCCCGAGGGGGTAGGCAGAGGTATTCCATTACTGGATATACCCACATTTCACGAGATATATTGGACCCCTAAACGTGATAGGTGGTGAGCCCATCGCCGGACCGGGTCTTTTTACACACTTCTCAGAATTAATTCTGAGACCTGCGGGTTTCCTCACGATGTTTTCCTTCACCGTCGAGCTAGTGATAACGACAAAACGTGATAGTTGGTGATCCCACGCAGGACCGGGTCTGTTACATATATATGCCTTAGATGCTTCAGATTTAATTCTGGGACCTGCGGGTTTCCTCACGATGTTTTCCGTCACCGTCGAGATAGTGATGAATATGTACGCAAGTTTTGAAAAACTTATTGGTACATGCCAGGATTCGAACCCGAGCCTCACTGATTATCATCATGTAAAGCGGGCGCTTTAACCGTGAGGCTATCACTTAATGCCAATACTTTAACAAAATATCAATTTCGAGTTAACAACAAAATGAAGCCATTAGAATAAAGGATCTTGTTCGAAGAGTTTACCAACACAACTGCTTGCCCCTTTGTTTTTAAGTTTCGTACAAAAAGAGTTTTATAAATTTTTTCTAAACAAAAAAAAGCAACTCCCCTGAAAGAATATGCTTTTCAGGGTTCCGTATCAAAATAATAGGACCCTGTTATTAAACCAACACCGTCTGTTTGTCTCTCCATCGGTCTATTCGACGTTTAAAGTGATGTATTTTTCGAACCATAATTATATAAGTACTTATTTCAATTATCACGAAATATTTATCTTTTCCCTGTGATTTCATTTGCGTCAGTACCGTAATGTTAATGTTCTGAAAATTACAACACGTGTGACTCCAAAAAAATTAAGATTTTCACTAATGATTTTTTATATTAGTCCAGTAGTTTCGAAGCCTATTCGTTATAAACAAACATACAAACACCTTTATAGAGGCATTGGCCAGTTACAATTATACATAAAATAAAATAAAAATTTGTTAAGTACATAATACAAACACATTGTGGTGGTTGTATAGAACCCTCGGGCGATCGAGTAACATTCGCACTTGGCCGTTTTTTCAACCGTTGGTTGATTTCTTTTTGTTTTTAACTGCTTCGTTGTTTTGCTTTTCATCAGCATGCCCAAGACAAAGGTCATTTTAATACGAAAATTGTTAAGTTACAATTAAATGTTTACCTCTTTTGAGAAATTGTTAGGAAAAGTAACCTTATTGACTAATTTCATAAGTACCTTTTTATTAGGTACAGAAAATCTCAAAACAAAACAAGTTCATTGCCGCGACACCAGAAAAACAAAAAAATAGGTCTGAATACATTAAAGTAAACTATTGTGGTGCCTGAAATGATTGTAATGTGAAATATGATTTCTTAATTTTATCAAACTATCAACCCCCCGGCCAAAGGATGCAAAATATAGGAATGTAGAGGATTTACTACTATTATTTACTATTATTACGGGCCTGTTGGCTCAGTTGTTGTGACCCTGCCTTCTGAGTCGGAGGTCGCGGGTTCGATCCTCGCTAGGGGCCAATATTTGCGGTCATGAACAAGTATGTTGGGTTCTGGTACAACTGATAAAGATACTTAAATAAATTAGTAAAACGTATTATTTTATTTAAGTATTTTTATCAGTTGTTTAGTACCCATAGCACACGCCCTGCCCCTTGTTTGGGACTAAATAACCGTGTGTGAATTGTGTCCCACATCTTAAGATAAAGATCCCAATGGCACAGTCAAACGTACCCACAACGCTAGCTCCATTGCCAAGAGTAGACACAACATAGAACGCGGTCACTACCAATTGAGCCAACAAGCCCGGCATATGGGTATACATACTTAGAATTTTAGAATGGAAAAAAGTTAAAAATGGGTATACTGGATGATTTTTTTTACCGTCTGGAAAAAAATATTATGACGTATAAGGTATCTAGAGCCGAAGTTATACACAAGATTAATTGTTAAATGTAGTCATGTTTAGTGCAATTTACAAAATCTAGAAAACCACGCACAGTACTACGCGCAGCTGGCGGTTGTAGGTAGATTGCACATAAATGGAAGCTACGAGCCTGTTTCTTTTTAAAATACTATTTCAAATATCTCAGTGTGTATTATTGACTACAATTGAGTAATGTATATTAGTTTAAGCATGAAAATTGCCAAATGAATCTATTACACTTACCTATCACACCACATTTTTTTCCAGACGGTAAAAAAAGTCATATTGAAATGGAATATCTCTGCTTACCCCCTCGGGGATAAAAGGCGTGAGTTTTTTTTCTAGAATGGATTTTTAAATGCGCTAACCGTTTCAAATTCTATTTTTCCTATTTTTAATATCCGTTAACATTTTGCGTATAGAGGGTACCGAGAAAGGGTCAATGCAACTTCAAATACCAAGTGATCGAAGCTCATTTGATCGACACAATCAATCAAACGTTTAATAGGTCGAACGTTCATTACATGGACACACGAATAATTGAAAGTTTATTTTATCGAACTTTCTGGAAACTAGTCGAGTAGCCTCAAGAAAATTTGTCAAAAACATGGAATCGAAACCATAATGGTCCGTCAACTTTTAATACCATCATATAAACCATAAACGATACTGGCCATGACTTTCGAGACTACAAATTCACTAAAAACCAACGTAACATTTGCTGCCTTAAAACTACTAAAATTCAAAAATTAAAAGGATTCTTTTTAGTTTTTTATCCATATTTTTGTTTCCCAAATGCAAATACAACGTTGCTGTGATAGAAGATAGCATCAAACACGTCAACTGAACAGTTTGATGTGAGATAAAAATGCGTAAATAAAAAGTGGATTTTTGGAAACGCCGCCCCTGGACCATAATTGGCCCAAAACTTTATCTTTTCAAAGAACTTATGGTCATTCATGGTACAATATCGTTAGTCGGTAGCCAGAACGATGTTTTCTGGTTGTTTTGTTGAATTATGAGTTCGTGACCACAAAAATATACCGATTTAATTCGTTGTCACGAGAATTTTCTGATTATTTCTTTCTGGCTTAGTAATTTTGGGTAATTTAAAAAAGCATCAAAGAGATACGAGTGTTTCTTGATTTATAATACGTATTTTAGTTATAATACCTATTTTTGATTATGAAAATAAGAAATAAAATGTTAGGTACTTGTTGTTTTTTTTTTATCATGCTTCCTGGGAGTTGTCTACAATTCCTTCTTGGATTTTTTAAATTAGTGCTAATAAATAAATAAAAATTGTAGGACACAATTCACACACGGCTATTTATTCCCAAGCTAGACAAAGTTTTGCCTGCCGGTGCGTTTTAGGTAAATATAATATTGTATAATGATATACAAAAAAAAGGCTACTATAAAATTACAGATTACTTATATTAGTAAACCAACATACATGGGATTAATCGACTCGACACTCTGTAAGGCTATATATTATAAGAGAAGTAACTATTATTGTAAATCATATTTACTAGTAAGACATGAGATTAAAAAGAGCTGCCCTTGAGTTTCTTGCTGGCTCTTCTCGGTTACTGCATTTGAAACGAGCAACTCGTCGGTGGAGATGGGCTGCTGTTTGCATTTAGCCAATCTTCATGGACGAGTTTAGTGTGCCTCGTTATAGACGTCTTCAAGTGTACTTTGTATACCTACTGAAATAAACGAATTTTGATTTAGATTTTTTGATACCACCACCAACCATATTTACTAGTAAGACACGAGATTAAAAACAGCTACCCTTGAGTTTCTTGCTGGTTCTTCTCGGGGTATTGCATTTGGAACCAGCAATTTGTCGGTGGATATGGGCTGCTGTTTGCATTTAGCCAATCTTCATGGACGAGTTTAGAGTGACTTGTTATTAGACTGTCGACCTTTTATAAGTGTACCTATTGTACCAACAGAAAATAAATGATTTTTTACTTTTAAGCTATTGCATAGCTTTTATCGCGGGCCTTGAGCGCGGGGACCGAATCCAGAAATTCCGTAACGAAAAAAAACCTCACGCTCCCCACTCCGACGGGCACGGAGGCGTGGCTTGAAGGCCATGCATTGTCTAACGTCGTTTGTTTTCGGCAGTCTAGTTGATATTGTTTATTGGGCATAATCCAAACCCAAGTTATGATAGTAGATGGATGGATGGATGGATGGATGGATGGACGGACGGACGGACGGACGGACGGACGGACGGACTAACGGACGGACCGACCGACCGACCGACCGACCGACGGACGGACGGACGGACGGACGGACGGACGGACCGACGGACCGACCGACCGACCCACCGACCGACCGACGGACGGACGGACGGACGGACGGACGGACGGACGGACCGACGGACCGACCGACCGACCCACCGACCGACCGACGGACGGACGGACGGACGGACGGACGGACGACTGACGGACGGACCGACCGACCAACCGACCGACCCACCTACCGACCGACCGACCGACCAACCGACCGCCCGACGGACGAACGGACGGAAGTATGGGTGGATGGATATTGCATAGCTTCTATCAAGGGCCTTGAGCGCGGGGACGAACGGACGGACGGACGGACGGACGGACTGACGGACGGACGGACGGACGGACGGACGGACGGACGGACCGACGGACCGACAGACCGACCGACCGACCGACCGACCGACCGACCGACCGACCGACGGACGGACGGACGGACGGACGGACGGACGGACGGACCAACGGACCGACCGACCAACCGACCGACCGACCAACGGACGGACGGACGGACGGACGGACGGACGGACGGACGGACGGACGGACTGACGGACGGACCGACCGACCGACCGACGGACCGACCGACCGACCGACCAACCGACCGCCCGACGGACGAACGGACGGAAGGATGGGTGGATGGATATTGCATAGCTTCTATCGAGGGCCTTGAGCGCGGGGACCGAATCCCGAAATTCCGTAACGAAAAAAAACCTCACGCTCCCCACTCCGACGGGCACGGAGTTGTGGCTTGAAGGCCGTGCATTGTCTAACGTCGTTTGTTTTCGGCAGTCTTGTTGATAAAAAATGCTATGCAATAGCTTTACCGCGGCAGTCCCCGAGTGCCACACGTCTTTTTTTTTACTTTTTGATGCGGAACCTTCGACTCGAACACTCACTTGGACGGTTTTAGTCACTTTCCGACTCTCCATAAATTATTATAACATCGATTTCAAATCCCCGAATCGATGATCGACGACCCATATCGATTACCCAGCCATAAAGAGTGAAGTGGAACGTGTGGACAACGAATACGTGGTGCCAGCGTGCATCGTCATAACTCGTGTATTTATGTCTCACTCCGCCGCGGCTCCCGTTCTAGATCGGGTTACAGCTTTGTTTATGCGCTGCCTTCGATCGCGGATGATACATCGGTGTTATGCTTGCCTGGTACCTTATGATTTCTTTTTGTACACAATTTATTCGGGGAACCATACAGTATGAATGACTATTAAAAGGTTTGTATCTACTTAAATAGAGTATTTCCTTGAAGAAAATATTAACAATCGAAAATGTCAAAATCTAATTATTTAAAAATACCTCAAATAAGACAAGTTTTCACTAAGCAACAATGGAGGCGCAATATGTTTGGCAACGTTGGACAATAGCGCGCAACGTCAGCTGACGCAAAACTTATGATTTTCCACGTCTAAAACCCAATTGTTGACTAGTAAATGCATTGTTTTATGGTTAAAACTACTGTCTAAACGGGAACACTCAGAATATTGTCTAAAAAGCCATAAGTAATAAATAATTTAATAAACTTACTAGGAAAATAGTGCTAGTAAGTAAATATGACGAAAATGACGAGATAACACGTTCATATGCGCAAGAGCATCACTCGCGATGAATATCAGCAAGATGAAAGGCCAACAGGCCAAACAGGCTCAGCACCGCGACAGAATGTTAACTAGTAGAGTTTATTACTGTTAGGCTTATTGGTATTCTCATTGTTAGCGAAAGAACTAAGAAAGTCAAGTATTTCAGGAAATATTTACATTATCATAATTCATAACATCTTGTATTTCCAAAGAGATTTAAATATAGTGCAGTGATAGCCCTTACGGTTAAAGAGCCGGCCAAAAATCGGTGAGGCTCGGGTTCGAATCCTGGCATGTACCAATGAGTTTTTTCAAAAACTTACGTACATATTATTATTATTATTATTTAAATATATGGCCGCTTTGTAGCGGCCAAATCGAATAAAATTGTTATCCAAAACTCCGAAGTCTAGTGGTACGTCTAGTCTAGTGTTCGTATTTTGCATACTTACTCGAGATAAAAGTTTTTTTTTTAAATATTTCCCATCTCCGTTCTGTACTTATATTAAAATCTCTTTGTGTCTTTAATATGCTATACCTGTTTTGTATGAGACTCCGAGATTTCAAGAGTCCGAAAAGACTCGTGAAAAGTGAAGGAAAACATTGTGAGAAAATCTGCTGGTTTTAGTATTGATTCTGAGGCATGTGTAGCGGCACCCTGATCTGGCGATAGGCTCACCGGGTGGTGAGCCTCGGTGTGACGTTTAGAGGTCCAAAAAATATACTTACTGGTTTTAAATGAAGCTTATTGACCCATTATATCAGGGAGGGATAATAATCGTCATATTTTTTTTGTTAAAATAAGTGTCAGGTTTTACAGCCCAAAAGATATAATCCTATTATATCTCACAAAAAAACATTACCTAACTGGATACGGAAAGTTGAAGAATAATGGGGAGACTGTTTCCTGTACAAGTGAGATATTATTATTTTTCTTTACTTCTTATAGGTAAGTGCATACATTACTGTGGAAAAAGATCTTACAACAACATGCATACTGATACTAAAGTTTATTGTCCATTGCTAATTTTTAATCAACAATAATCCTAGCAGCCATGACGCATGCGTTGAAAGTGCCACAAATCGCGATATCTCCCATCTCGCCATACGTTTGCAAAATATTAAGTGTCGCCGTACCCGCCGAGCTTTATTGGTATCCCCTTACTCGTATAGAGATGTCAAAATTATAGAGTTATTCGATTCTTTGGTAAGCCGGGAGGTTTTGATACTTGGAGCCGGCTAAGAACGAAAAAAAACCGGCCAAGTGCGAGTCGGACTCGAGCACGAAGGGTTCCGCACCATTATCTATAAAAACTGCAAAAATATCACGTTTGTTGTATGGAAGCCCCCTTAAATATTATAGCGGCAACATACATACATCATCTGTGAAAATTTCAACTGTCTAACTATCACGGTTCATGAGATACAGCTTGGTGACAGATGGACAGACAGACGGACGGACAGGGGAGCCCCAATAATAGGGTCCCACTTTAGCCTTTGGGTACCGAACCCTAAAAAGGAGGTATCTAAAGCCGCGTGTTCACGATACGAGCTAACTCGGAGTCAATAGGACAACGTTCAGTCCACTGAGTGACTGTCAGCGTCCGATTGCACTCGGATCACGGGATGACATGATACTAGTACGAGTAGAGACTCGTGAAAATAATGTCAAGAGCACGTAGAGCTTGACACATTGAACTTTGTGACGTTCTTATTACAATCGCTTTAGAGGTCAGACTCGCACTATAAGTGTAAAGCTTCATGTGCATATTTGAGCATAACATTTTGCTGTAACCTTCTAAAGCCGTTCTACTTTAAAGAGCACCTCACATTGGTCTTCATCTCCGGAGTGTTATAGACAAAAAATTTTATTTGATTCCCAAAGATAAAGAGTTCTATTTTATATCTTTTCATTGTCTTTTACCCAAAGATTTTATTACATTACTTTAGAAATGTAATAAAATCCTTGTATGTATTTAAATGATTCAAGATTAAATCCTACAGTTTACTGTAGGATTTAATCTTGAATCATTTAAAATATCATCAGTCGTCGAGGTCAGGTTATTGCTTTTATTTAAACAGTTTTATTTTTATCTAATTAATATTATGATGGTAGATTTGTACCATGTCTCATCGAGTCTGAATGTGAACTTTCGCCTTTGCATTTCAGTATTGAAATAGCAAGGGATTAAATTTAAATACACTATGCAGCACAGCAGGACTACATAAAGTTTTGCATGTTTTATTTGTGGCAATAATAAATATATTAGCAATATTTCAATAATAATGTCTTAGAGCAATAGTTTAGCTACAACTTTGGGAATGCAATTTCAATATGAATTCAATTTATCTATATTTAGAAAATGATAAACTGATTGACTGATTTGTGACATATCAATGCACAGCCTAAACCGCTGGGTCTAGAGACTTAAAATTTTGCACAAAGATAGCTTATACAGTGTAAGCATCCACTAAGAAAAGATTCTGGAAAATTCAACCACTAAGGGGGTGAAATAAACGTTCGCGAGCGAAGATGCGTGTAAAAGCTAGTTAGCAATATTTCAATAATAATGTCTCAGAACAATAGTTTAGCTAGAACTTTGGGAATGCAATTTCAATATGAATTCAATTTGAAATGTTTTGAAGATAAATAATAATAAATAAATATAATCTCACGCCTTTCATCCCCGAGGGGGTAGGCAGAGGTATTCCATTACTGGATATACCCACATTTCACGAGATACATTGGACCCCTAAACGTGATAGGTGGTGAGCCCATCGCCGGACCGGGTCTATTTACACATGCCTCAGAATTAATTCTGAGACCTGCGGGTTTCCTCACGATGTTTTCCTTCACCGTCGAGCTAGTGATAAATATGTACGTAAGTTTTGATAAACTCATTGGTACATGCCAGGATTCGAACCAGAGCCTCTCTGATTTTCGGCCGACTCTTTAACCGTCAGGGCTGTCACTGCTCTTGTTTGTTGGTTTTGAAGAAATTAATCAAAATCTGAGAAATCAAGTTATCTAAGAGCTGTCCGTGCGTTTGCAAGCAAGCAGAGGGCTAACAGTTATCTATGTTTATCAAAGTCCTAGAATAGGGTTGTGTCCTACCTAGTCAAATCAGTTACTTTTTACGATCTGTCAAAACGAAATTTTACTATGGAAAATGTACTGAAATAACAAGGTGTGACGCCATAGTTTCTAGTACTCAATTGCAGCACTTTTTTTGATTGATTTATTATTTTTTAATTCGCTATAATTGTAAATTGAAAATCGAAATACATATTTTGAGGTGTTTTGGGATAATCTTTTTAATGTATGACTACTCGCTATTTAATTTCGATGCTGTCAACTACCCAATTAGCGTAGATAGCCAAACAGGTCATATGGTCAGTCCCACATAGTTCTCCTTTTTGCAGTACATTCCACAGAGGTTCCCGTTCCCGCTCTCTCAATAAAGCCTCTTTCATTACTCCTAAACGTCTCTCTTTCCATTGAAATTCAAAATAGAAAGCCAACTATTTCTCCTGCTTTTCCTTTGCAAACATTAGACAACACACTCAATTCGAATCAGAAATACATTCCACACACTTCGCAGCTAAGCTGATATGAAATGGGAGATAGAATCATTTACGGCAAGGTAAGTTAGAAAGAGCAAGACGATATTAGCATTCAACCAGCAATCGCAACCCGATCCAACCCGAGTCTGACCGTGCTTTACGATTTTAGATTTTTCTGTTAAACGTCAAAGTTGCCGCTGTATGCTCTTGCGCAGACTTAAAAACTGTTAGACCTCGCTCTACATTTTTCATTTTTTTTTAAATACAAAAAGTTCCAACACCAGCGTTGCTAATGGCAGTTTAATTGAAAAAATATTTTATTTTGTGTAAAATGGAAACACAAATATGCAGTTCGACTTGAAATGCAAAACTGTATCTGTATACAAAACTTTATGAAAATCGGTTTTCAGTTTTATTTTGAATTTTTCTCACTTTTGTTATATGATCTAGCAAGATTGGTTTAATTACTTTCTAAAATTGTTTCATGGAGTTATACTACTGCTAATTGAATACCTCAGCTAACCCCCTCTTAAATTATCAATGAAATTGAATTTTAAAATTAGAAAATTAGAATTTTTAAACCACCTCTAAAAATCCATTTCAGTTTTAATTTAACAATTTTAACAAATTTTAAAATAATAAAACAATCAAAAAAGTGAAGCAATTATGCACTAAAATGATAACGCCACAACCCAGTACTCAGTACATTTTCCATAGTAAATTTTCGTTTTTACAGATTATAAAAAGAAACTCATATTTTGACATACCCTATTCTACCATTTCTAAGGCTAAGATCACACGGGCCTACAATATGGTCGGTAGTGTCGGACTGGTCATTGTTTTTACATAATTTACGGCGTTTTGCCCACTGTGCAAATTAAGACGCAGACACCAGCCGCTTGCTGTGAACTCTTCTTTATTGTTTTCGCCTCACCTTTTATTATTTGCGGCTTGTTTTCAATGGAGTCTTAACATCTCTGTTTGATTGTACTCTTGAAGTGATATTGTACTTGAACATGTTTGATTCATCAATCATTTATTTTCTGTAGGTACAAAAAGAACATTTAGAAAGGTCAATAGTCTAATAAACAAGGCACTCTAAACTCGTCTATGAAGATTGGCTAAATATACAGCAGCCCATCTTCACCGACGAGCTGCTGGTTCCAAATGCAGTCCGAGAAGAACCAGCAAGAAACTCAAGGGCAGCTCTTTTTAAACGACTTTAAAAAGGAGGTTATCAATTCGTCTGTATTTTTTTTATGTTTTTTACCAAAGAACTTGTGTATCATTCTTCACTTTCGCATCTTTGATTAATTGCGCTAAACTGACATTAGGTTGAGGGCAGAGCAAACCGGTAGGTAAATAAAAATAAAAAAAATAGGGATGAGATTGCACATGGACGGACTTAATTCACACTCATACATACATTAAAGCCTTTCTCTGACTGAATAACCGTGGTGAATTGTGTTACACAATTTATCTCTAAATTAACACGTGAAGCAAAAACTTTGAACCCCTTTTTAACCGACTTCAAAAAGGAGGAGGTTATCAATTCGTCTGTTTTTTTTTATGTTTGTTACCTCAGAACTTTCGACTGGGTGAACCGATTTGGATGATTCTTTTTTTATTTGAAAGCTGGTGCTTTCTTGAGAAAACCATATGTCTTAAATTTGCATTAACTTTGTGCGCGACAAATGAACGAATAACTCAATATCAGGCCAACCGATATCGATGATTCTTTTTTAACCGACTTCAAAAAATCAAGAAGTTCTCAATTCGAAAGTATTTTTTAGTATAATTGGTTGAAGTCGGTTTTTTTACTCTTTGGAGTTCTATGGTATTACGATACTCCTCGGACGGAGGAGTATGAAATTTAGCACACTTTCAATTATTTATATAGAGTAAAATTATGCATAAAAAAACTTATACCTTAATTTAAATTATACTAATTGTACCTTAGAGGTGCATGATACGGAGTTATAAAGAAATAAATATAAATAAAATAATAAATAAAGAGTAGTGATAGCCCGGACGGTTAAAGAGCCGGCCGAAAATCAGTGAGGCTCGGGTTCAAATCCTGGCATGTACCAATGAGTTTTTCAAAAACTTACGTACATATTTATCACTAGCTCGACGGTGAAGGAAAACATCGTGAGGAAACCCGCAGATCTCAGAATTAATTCTGAGACATGTGTAAACAGACCCGGTCCGGCGATGGGCTTACCACCTATCACGTTTAGGGGTCCAATATATCTCGTGAAATGTGGGTATATCCAGTAATGGAATACCTCTGCCTACCCCCTCGGGGATGAAAGGCGTGAGATTATTTATTTTTATTTATTTTTAAAGAAATAAATTAAATTATTTGCGGTCGAATTTTGACCACTGGGCAACCACTAGTTACTATTATTACAAATGGTGGTCTTTTGTCTCTGCCTACCCCGACGGGAAGAAGTTGTGAGAGTGTACTTACGAATGCACATTAATTTCACAAATTAAACGAAAACATAGACAATATAATTCCCAACCGAATATATTTATGAGAATCTACGTAGAAATCCACTATCAAAACAAACTACGCGACCTAAATCGACTACACAGAGTTTCATTCACTAATTATGACTGAGACTAGACTGTGTGAGTGCTTGGGACATAAATCTGATGTATCTCTATATAAATACTGTCCGTCCGTCCGTTCGCTTGTTTCTCTGGTCACTCATACCACTTTTATCTCGCTGTTATGGATTTTATTGTACAAGAGCAAGTCAAGCTTTACACTACCACTTTAAGCTGATTTGTACTGCGCGCCATACAATACAGGGCCGGTTCAAAGTCCAAAGTGTTAAGCTTAGCGTGCTCTTGACTGTACCTGCGGTTCTTTAGTACCAAATGCAGGGTGCCAAACAAATGTTAAACATTATTAATTCGACATAAACACACAAGTATATTGAAGCACAACATGACTGACAGAACAAAAATCATTGTAGCCACTCACATCCACTTAAAATATTCAAATAAGTAGGTAATTATAGTTCGCTAGCAACCCGCCCCAGCTTCGCACGGGTGCAATGCTAATACTAAAACCTTCCTCTTGAATCACTCTATCTATTAGAAAAAACCGCATCAAAATCCGTTGCGTAGTTTTAAAGATTTAAGCATACATAGGGACATAGGGATAAAGGGACAGAGAAAGCGACTTTGTTTTATACTATGTAGTGATGAAAACTAAAAAAAAATGAATGTATGGCACGCGTCTTGAAAACTCAAATGAGTCCAAACTCGAAGGGTTTACTAGTAGCCACTGAGGAGTTACGATATCAACCTCCTGGCTCCATCATCATATCAGCTCGATGGTACCATAATATTGAATTAACACCGAACTTACATAAGTATGCCAAACAACTCAATCGGTTGAAGATATCTGCCTCAAAATTGAGTTACAAGATTCCATCCAAACAACCATAGGTACATTGCAAGTTAAATATTATTATTTAATCTTAAGAGAGAAGACGACGGAAAGTGTTGTCTTCTGAATTTCTGAACTCCATTTAATTAGTATGTTAAAATCTATTTAAGGTCTATAATTAGGATTCCCTTTAAGAGCTGTTCGGTATTGGACTTTATCCAGACGGTCGTACCATTTTCTTTTTTTTTGTCCGAAGAATATTATAGCTTGTCATCTGAATAAGCTTTAGATCCTCGTTTTGCATTTGTAACTATGAGTTTTCTTGTAAACAAAAATGTATTTTACAAGCTTTTATTTCACTTGCAAAGTGTGTTTAAAATAAATAATCTGACGCTTTATATCCCTGAGGGGTAGGCAGGGGTATTCCATTTTTGGATATACCCACTTTTCACGAGATATTATTTGAACCCCTAAACGTGATAGGTGGTGAGCCCATCGCCGACCGGGTCTGTTACACATGCCTCAGAGTTAATTCTGGGACCTGCGGGTTTCCTGACGATGTTTTCCTTCACCGTCGAGCTAGTGATAAATATGTACCTACGTAAGTTTTGAAAAACTCATTGGTACATGCCAGGATTCGAAAACGAGCCTCACTGGTTTTCATCATATGAAGCAGAAACTCAAAAATTACTGGACCGATTTTAGAAATTCTTTCACCAATGTAAAGCTAAAAGATCACTGAGTAACATAGTCTATTGTTTATTTCCTTATTCCCACGGGAACGAGAACTACACGGGTGAAGAACCGCTAGTGATAAAGTATAAGTAAAATGCATGCCATCAGAGTAGCCCTTGCTTTCGGTATTAATGTTCTTTTGCGAAAGAAACTCACTTTTCATTCAAACTCCCCTAGATTATCCGTAAAACGACTTTGTTTCGAGAACCAATAGTATGATTGTTTATATATTTTCAAGCGCTGTCATATCACTACTTTATGGTGATAATAGCTTTACCGATCTAACAAGACAGTATTATTTAGTTTTGAGCCTTTGATCTGTGCTTGAGCCACCCAAGTGTGGATGTTGATTGCTGTTATAATGAGCAGTAAAATTATGTGTGCACGTTTCAAGTGATGTGAGTTATTCCTATTGAACTTTCTAAAATATTGTCGAAGAAAAACATCTTGACGAAACCCGCAGGTCCCAGAATGATTCTAAGGCATGTGTCCTGTCCTGTCCTGTCCGGCGGCAGGCTCACCAAATCTCACATACACGTAGGAGTCTAAAATGTTGAATACATTCACTGATTTCGTTGGTAGTTTGTGAGAGCTGAGTGAGCGCACTTAGGTATAAGTATTGTATATAATATTTTTTATCTTTTTACAAATTCAGGAATTACTTTTACAATGACAGAGGCATCGTTTTAAATGGTAATATTTAAAAAAAGCTTTTGCAATTGTTGTAGAACTTTTACTAAATGAACAGCATTTTTTCTTTTTTTAGAAGGGTGCTCACTCAATCCACACATGCATTAATGAATAGTTAACTGGTGAAAAGTGGATAATTTCAGGAATTTAATGGAATACCGCAGTCTGTCAAGGGTTAGTGACCCTTGCACAGTCAAGGACCATTGACAGTACCTCTATACCATCTCTTGTAATAGCGGATACCTCTACGAATCGAATACCTTAGCAAACCCTCTATGATAAAGAGCTGTCAGTGCGTTTGGTCGAAGCTTCAGGTGACCAGAGGGCTGGCAGCTATCTCTGTCAAAGGATCAGCCTAGCTATCCAGAGAGGGAATGCTGCCAGTCTTCTGGGCACTGTCCCACATGGTTTCTCTTTGGAGGACATTTTTTATCTGTAATTATTGTAACTCAATGTATATTTTCTTTGTAAATAAATGTATATTAAAAAAATATATATTAATTTCAAGTAATAAATGCATTCATTTTGCGTTTGGTTCGTGGTCGTTGCAGTCGGTCGCACTGATTTATGGGAGTAGCAGCAACCGAACGTTAATACCCCCATTATTTTGGCGCGAAATAGTGGCGCGTGAAAAATGGCGGGAAATGAGAAAGTTGGGTTTTGGCGGTCTTTTTCTTGTTGGTTTTTCCTTTGGCATGGATTTATTGGGAAGTTAATTTATAGCAGAGAACAGATGGAATGCATTTTTTAAAAACCTTATACACCAATCCTACTAATATATAAGCGCAAAAGTTTGTATGTATGGATGTTTGTTCCTCTTTCACGCAAAAACTACTCAAGGGATTTTGGTGAAACTTTACAGTTATATAGCTTATACATCAGAATAACACAGACAATAGATATAGAAATAACCATTACCATTTCAATTTGGTCCAGTTCTGACAATGGCAACATGAGAAAACCGATAGTCTTAAATCTGCATTGATTTCGACGATTCTTTTTTCAACCGACTTCAAAAAAGGAGAAGTTTCTTAATACGACTGTATTTTTTAGTGTTATTCGTTGAATTCGGGTTTTTTATGAAAGTTCTGTGTTATCATTAATTTTATGATTAAAACATGCATTGCCAACTTTAATAAACCGAAGATTCCCTCTTCGGCTTGTTTAACAATCGCATAATAATACCGAAGTTATTGTTGGAATACTATGACTCACACTAAAGAGACAAGGTTACTGGAACACTTCCAACTGTCGTCAGTCAAAATAATTTGATTATACTCCAATACATATTTATCTCCGGTTCTTCTCGATAATGTCGCTGAAAGCGATAAGACCGCCCAATGTACTTTGGTTAATAATAAATAATTTATTTCAAGTACTTACCTAACTTCTACAGACTCATAGTTATTGTTAGTACGTACTTATAGCTATGTTAACGTTTACATTTATCACTACCCATAGGTATATGGCAATTACTAATAATAAATAAATAATCTCTCGCCTTTTATCCCCGAGGGGGTATGCAGAGGTATTCCATTTCTGGATATAAGTACCCACTTTTCACGAGATATTCTTTGGAACCCTAAACGTCATAGGTGGTGAGTCATCGCCGGGCCGGGTCTGTGGCCACATGCCTCAGAATTAATTCTGGGACCTGCTGGTTTCCCCACGATGTTTTCCTTTACCGTTGAGCTAGTGATGAATATTGAATATGTACGTAAGTTTTGAAGAACTCATTAGTACATAATATCAGGACTGTGGTCACCCGTTAACCCGACCAACGTGGTGTGGTCAACCCGAGCCTCACTGATTTTCGGCCGGCTCTTTAACCGTAAGAGCTATCACTGCTGGGCAATATAGCATGCCTGTAAATATGAAAGTAGGCACCTTTGACTTTGATGAGGTGAGTATTCAAATCAGAGATTATTTGCGCGCCAATGTGAATAATAATGCGCCTTGATTAGCCATACAGATGTGTGTTGGTATGCGTCGCGTCGCATCTGAAGCATCAAAGGGCATGATTCAATGGGGCATATATCGAGAGCAATCGACGCGGACTCCCACGTGTTTTGGCAACAATATGCCTGGACTGGCGGCCGCGAAAGTGATTCGACATTATTTTTCAAATATTTTAATATAAATTTGTGTTTAACATTCAGTAGATATTTTAATTTATGTATTAAAGTTGTATAATGTTCCCACCCCTCCCCTACCCTCCCACTTTACGTGGGAGAGCCATGCTTCGGCGCGCTTGGGCCGGCTCGACCGGAGTGATACCACGGCCTCACAGAAATCCAGCGTAAAGCAATGCATTGCATTTCGTTGAGTGAGTGAGGTAACCGGAGGCCCCAATCCTCCCCATCCTCCCCTCCCCTCCCAATCCCCCTCCCCCTACTCCCACCTCAAAGGCCGGCAACGCAGTTGTGACTCTTGAGTTGCAGGTGTCCATGGGCAACGATAGTCATTTACTATCAGGTGACCCGTCTGCTCGTTTGCCCCCTTCTCTCATAAATAATAATAATAGAGGTGAATTTGTTTTTGAGAATGTTTGTGGGAATTACTGATAAGATTCTCAAAGTAGTTTAACTAATAAAAAGCTACATTATTTGAGGGTGACATTGTCTATATTTTAATATTAACATGGAAATTCAAAAATGTTCAAAATAAGATACAAATAATACTGTTCAGTACAGAACATAAAATAATTAAATTATATTAGAAAATAGAAATTTAGTAATAGTTTAAGTTCTTTGAGCTGGAAACATTATTTTAGTTATGACAGTCGGATGTCTCTTCCTGTCGTTCTCTTCTAACTTCTGCCATGTAATATTCAGTGTGCTCGTGATCAATAAATCACTTTTAATATTTAAACATTCAACAGCCTTTTACTTAACATGCTGTTTGTGGTCCTTCGAGGTCTTAGAATCAGTGTATTCGTTGGTTTCGCGTTTTGTTTGTCGTACGGGGGGTTTTAGCGACTTTCTATAATGAGTCGTTGAGGCGACGCCATCATCCGTCGGCGCCGGCGCGGAGTAAGGAGAATACATATCTCGCATATATTCGCATGGTATGCGATTGCGGGAGTTGTATTTCGACGCTATATCGTCGATACCAGTGGTGACAATCTTCGTAATTCTATAAATTCGAAGTTGAAATTCATCAATTTTCAAATATAAAACGAAGGTGGTTTGAGGAAATTGTCTATGTCTACGGAAAGAAGCAAAGTGATCTTCGCGCAGATTGTGTGGTTGGCAGTGTTGGCACTACTGGAGCGGCCATACTGTGCTTCACTTAGAGCGACTTCACTTCGTTGAAACGTCAATGTCAAATCTAATTTCTTCTGGGCTTTTTGGCGGGAATCCGAAGAGGGACGTCATGTTTTTTGTAAAATTTTCATTTTGCCGTATATTTTGGAGTTTAGCTTATAATAATTATAGTATATTATGTGGTAAATATCCGTGATAGTGTGCAGTCAATTGGAAATTCGATAAAATGCGTGCGATGGACTTTTTCGAATTACCTCAAGAAGCCTCTCTAAAATCTTCAGTAAAGTGCACTATTGCTTTACTGTTGATAACCAAGTGACATTTCGATAAGTTTTGAAGAAACTTATATATTTTTGTGCATGGCTCTGAAGCAGGGCTGAAAATCTTGGATTTCGTGACGTGTTTAGTGCTGATGGCTACAATGCCAATGCCTTAAAATAAGATAAAAAAAAAAAAAAAAGATAATTTCTTCTGTCAATGTCAATCGGATGTAAACAAACAAAAAAGATAAACAATTGCGGATTATAAATTACAACGTAAAAATAACAGTGCGGCTATACGTGCGGTTACAAAGCGAAGTGCTAGAATTAAGTAGTGTCTACGGCATTTACCGCTTTGCGTTCTACGGAAAGGTGCAGTATACGTATTCTTGCATTTTAAAATGCCTGCCACAGAGGATGATCTGAAGCGGCTTCGCAAGCAGCGGGGAAACTGTAAGTCAACTATTACTCGTCTTGAAATCTTTATAAACGATCCTGTCAACTTAACAACGTCCACTATTGATACGTTGGAGGCGCGCAGAGATAAACTTATTAGTACACTAAAGGAGTACGAAAGCGTGCACCTCGACATCCTAAGCCTAGATGAGGCTGACAAAGAGGATGTGGGGGCCATAGAAGATAAATATTTCAATGTGCTTGGCAAAATAAATGGTGCGTTACGTCAATTAAAAACTAAAGTGGACTCTGAAAAACATTTGGTCTCTTCTTGTAAATTACCTAGTATTGAAATATCAACTTATGATGGCAAGGATTTTACACAATTTAAGCCATTTATGGATTTATTTAAAGCTGTCATTGATAATAATAGTTCATTGTCTAATGTACAGAAATTGTTTTATCTCCGCAAATATTTAACTGGTGATGCATTGTCTGTTATTATAAACTTGCCACTTGTTAATGAGTCTTACCACCAAGCAATAGAATTATTAGAGAAGCGCTTTGACAATCAAGTGCGAATAATTTCAAATCACATCAGTCTTCTTTTGGACTTACCTCAAATGCAGAAGGGTACAGCGGCAAGTATAAGAGCTTTCATAACTGAGGTGCGACAACAACTTCATGCTTTAAAAAATTTAGGGCAGCCTGTTGAGTCATGGAATATGCTATTGATATCCATACTATCACGTAAGCTTGATGCCTATACGAATCAAGCGTACTATCTTGACAGGTCGTCGCCTGATAATTTACCTACCTTAGATGAGTTCTTGTCTTTTCTTGAAAAAAGGGCCATAGCCTTGGAAGACAGTACTCCAAAAAATGCCTGCTATGAAGGCAAAATACAATATAATCATAAAAATAATAAAGTTGCTAATGTTGTAACCAAATCAAATATAAACAATATTACTTGTTTATTTTGCAAAAATAATCACCCAATTTATTCATGTCTTAAGTTCAAAATGGCTCCAAGTTCAGACCGTATAAAGTTTGTGGCGGCCAATAAATTGTGTACTATTTGTCTAAGAAGTCACACTGACAAATGCAAATGTATATTTAAATGTAAAATATGTAAAGACAATCACAATACTCTCTTACATGAGGAAAAGTCCAAGGAAGAAGAGGTGGTGTTACATTCTAAACTTTCAGTTAATCACACAAATATCGTATTGCCTACTATGATGGTGAAACTCATTGACAAGCTTGGTCAAGAGATGTATGTAAAGGCTCTGCTCGATTGCGGTAGCCAGGTATGTGTTATAAAGCGGACACTAGTCAATAAACTATGTTTAACGCCTATTGTCGCGAAGTAAATTACCTGGGTTCATTCTTAGGCGACAAGAAACTATTATCTAAAGTTATCGAGAGACAACGTAGCATTCTTTAAACTACTCTCGGTATCGCTACGTGAACTCTGAAGTCACGCCGCGATATACGGCTCTGGCGACCCACTCTCTGGGTCTGAAAGACCTCCACAACACCCCTTATAGTCTTTCCCAAACCACCATAATTCTCTGACCTCTGTCTCTCTCTGTGTGTGGGAAGGCTACTCTGGAAGCCTCCGTACCACACGCTCTCATATCTACAATGTCTCTCGATACACCGTTAGATTTCTACACCTACACTCTCGATATAAATTGTTAAAATACTTACACATTATCTGCTTCTCCTCTTCCACATCTCTGCTCGTGCGTACAGGTTCTATATCGTCGGATCATCCTTTTCACGTGGTGACAGCGCCATTGCTAATTCAAAAACTACCTACTCATGCAAATCTAACTGACAACTCACCGTTCGGATACGTTCGCGATCGTTCGCGACACTCCCGACGGCAGAAAAGAAGATTATAGCATGGTGGACAGGAGGCGCGTCAGCTCAGCTATTTTCTCACGAGCTCGAACAGCGGCCTCCCTCTTTGGTCTACTCTGTGTCACCTCAGCGTCTCTCGTTTCCGCTTCTTCTTGGACAGATGGCGTTGGTACTCTCATCTCTATCTCGCTTCGCACTGAGGTGGAAGCGTCTAAGTCTTCAATAGTTATCTCTCTAGATTCGCGTAGTAATTCAGGCAAATCTAACCCGGCATGGTCTTTGTTTAGTTCATCAGGCCCTCTCATCTCTAATGTCCCCATTTCAGACGTCACTGATCTTTCAT
This sequence comes from Ethmia dodecea, assembly GCA_963855545.1. NCBI lineage: Eukaryota > Metazoa > Arthropoda > Insecta > Lepidoptera > Depressariidae > Ethmia > Ethmia dodecea. The sequence continues at coordinate 1,579,805 of OY979453.1, forward strand.
CCTCAATCGAACTGATTTCTTCAATCTCTAATGGGTATAAGTGCCCTATAGAGCGTGTAAGCTCACTCTTACCAACTCTCACATTGGCAACTCTACATTCTCCATCTGGACCTCTAATCAGTGAACTTATCTTCCCTACCTTCCAATTCTCTCTGTTTTTATGGTCTCCTTTTATTTGAACAATTTGTCCGATACTTGGCATACTCTTAGATTTAACTCTTGGTTGTTTTGGAGTGGAATTATATCTTTCTCTCAGGCAAGGTAAGTATTGGCCAATAAACATTGCAGTGAACTCTTCAATTATTTTACAACCTCTTTTCCAGCTCTCTATAAGTCTTTGTTTGGTGGCTGTATCGTCTATGCTAGGTTCTTTCGTCGACAATTCTACTGACACACACTTACCAAGTGTCAAGAAATCAGCAGGTTTCAAGACATGTTCAATCTCTTGTCCTACACAAGTCAATGGACGTGTGTTAATCACAGACTCTATCTCCTTGACTATGGTAAGTAACTGGAAATCCTTTAACAGATGTTTCTCTAGGGTCCGTTTCATACAATGCTTCACTAAGCCAACCATCCGTTCATAAAAGCCACCATGCCACGGGGCTAGTTGAGGTATGAACTTCCACTTTATATTGTTCTGGTCGCAGTAAGGTTTAGCCAAAATTTCTGATGTCAGCTTGAACTGCAGCGCATTGTCAGACACTATAGTGTCAGGCAGACCTCGGGAAGCTATGAACCTCCGTAATGCGAGAACGCATTCATCTGCCGTCAAGTCTGCAACCAGTTCCATGTGGATTGCTCTCACTGCTAAACATGTAAATAAACAAACCCATCTTTTCTCTTTCCCAGTACCGGAGCTTATGAACAATGGTCCAAAGTAATCTACTCCAGTGAATGTAAATGGAATACTATAGTTGACTCTCTCTGGTGGTAAGGCAGGGGTTTTAGGGAGTTTAAACGGTCCTCCTCCATGTTTGATACATTGAGGGCATTTCTTGAGTATTTTCTGAACTTGTGCTCTTCCCTTTGGTATACAAAACCATTCTCTTACTAGCCCTAGAGTGTGAGATGTGCCTACATGGTAATTGGATTTGTGTACTTCTTGTATTATCCTGTCTGTATATCCACAATTTCTAGGAATTAATATGGGATACTTTGAGTCATATGATCCGACTGAGTTGGTCATGCGGCCTCGACATCTCAGTATACCATCTTCATCAAGGAACAACCCTAAGTTTCTTGTGAGGCTTGTTTCTTTTCCGGCTACCTCATCAGGAAAAAATTCAAGCTGTACTATCTTTATTTCCTCTAAGTCTCTACATTTATTGATGGCTTCTGCCTGTGGAATCTGTTGGTTTAAATTTGCATTAGGTATTACTCTCTTCTTTACATCTGTGGCACGTGTATCTGACTGCTCTTCTGTCAGACCCTCACCAGCAACTTGAAGTGTTTGTATGACTTTTGCTTGGTTGGGCCAAAGTTGTTCATTATATAATAGGAATTCTGGTCCATTAAGCCACAATTCTTTCTTTTGATGCCATAAGTCTGGTCTGGTGGCCACATCTGCTGGATTGAAGTTGGTGTTGACATATCTGTGTAAGATTTGTTTATTCTGTTTAATCTCATTTACTCGTCTTTGTATAAACGGTGGTAATAACTTATTTGACACCAACCAGTCAAGAACTATTTGACTGTCGGTCCATAGATACAGATTGTCAATCTCTAGCTCTAGTGTATTTTTTACATAATTTAATAGCCTGTATCCAATTAAGTATCCCAATAATTCTAGTCTAGGAATATGTAGGTTATCCTTTTCTTTTAGCGGTGTCAGTTTGGACTTTGCCATAATAAAACTTGTCTTCACCTGGCCTTTAAAGCAAGTACGGAGATATATAACCGCAGCGTAAGCCTGTGTCGAAGCATCAGTGAAACCGTGTAGCTGATATTCTACGCTCTCTTTTGTCTTGTCCTTTTCTCCCACATACCGGGGAACTTCTATGTCTCTGGCTGCCTGCATGTTGCTTCGAATTTGTTTCCAAGTCTCTATGAGCTCCTCTGAGAGAGTTGTGTCCCATTTAATTCCTTGTATCCACAACTCTTGTAATAATAATTTTGCGGGTAAAACAATAGGTGAGGCAATTCCTATTGGATCGTATAAGGATGCTAAGCTACTAAGTATATTTCTCTTACTTTTCTCGTCACCATTGTTGTACTTGCCAAAAATAATTTTATTATGTTTTAACTGTAGAGTATCCTTTTGAACGTTCCACACCATTCCCAGTATCTTTACTTTCTCTAGAGACTTAATTCGTTTATCTTTAGGTATGTAGTTCATCATTGTCTCATCATTTGAAATCCATTCTCTAATGTTCATCGACAACTTTTGGAAGGCTGTGCTTGCTTTGTCATATATGTCACAGGCTTCGACACTTGATTCTGCGCCAGTCACCAGATTGTCGACGTAGCATTTATTTGCTATTTTCTTCAGAAGCTCTTCCTCTGATCTTGCCATATGATGACGTATAGTGGCTGTCAGGAGGAATGGGCTTGACACAATTCCAAAGGGTACTCTACAGAATCTCATATGAAGAAGATTGTCTTCCGAAAATCCCTCTAAAGAATTTTTTAACCACAGGAATCTTGTTACGTCTCTATCTTCCTTCTGTAGGCCTACTTGAAGAAAAGCCTTTTCTACATCAGCAGTTATACCGATCTTATAAGTTCTAAACTGTAAGAGTAATGCAGTCAGGTCTTCTATCATAGATGGTCCTCGGTACAGGCACTCATTGAGGCTGTTTTCATCTTTTATCTTGGCTGATGCATCATACACGATCCGACTCTTCCTGCCAGTTTGCCTTATAATGTGATGAGGTAGGTAGTGGACTGGTGGATTCACTTGATATATTTTAACTGGTTGAGGTTCTATCACTTCTATAATCCCGAGCTCTAGTTGTTCTCTTAATATGGCATCATACTCATTCAAAGTGTCATCATCAATCCGCTGACATAAACTTCTTAATCGTCCAAGTGAAAGACCATAGTTAGTAGGCAAGTCTGGTGGGAAACGAGTCCATGGCCACTTGACATAGTACCTCTCTCCTTCATATTTAACAGTCTCATTGAAGTGCTTTACTACTTCCTCCTCTCTTTTTGCTTTTGGAGAGTCTGTAATCCCAATACTCTCTAGAGTCCATAGAAACTTGATGTCGAAATTTCGTAATGGTAAATCTGGTTCTGTGAAGTAAGAAAATCCAGAATCATGGCATTGACAATAAGTTATCACTGACAGGGCACTCTCAATCTGTTTACTCACAGAATTGCCAGATATAACCCATCCAAAGTCAGTATTTGCCAGATATAAATTTTCTCCAACTTGATTAACTTCATTACAGAAGAAAGAAAAATAATAATCATTACCTATAAGAAGATCTATGACTTCTCCCATAGAGTCATCATCTGCTGTTATATCTATCAATCCCGGGTTGTTCAATCTCATTATAGGGACTCTGTGCGTGATATGTGGTACAATATTTACCCTAATCTTCTTTTGAGTTCCACGTTTAGTCTCAATAAGTAGCTCTGATGACGGACTGACGGTCTCATTAGGAGAATCTGCCCCAAATGTATAGACCATAAGGCGATCTTTCTCATCAGTTTTTAAGTTTAATTTTTTAGCCATGCTGGAAGTTAAGTAGCTACGTTGGCTACCACTGTCCAGTAAAAGTCTAGTCCGGTGTTTAAAATTCTTATTATTTGTATTATAGAGCTTGGCCGTTGCAGTCTGTAAATAAAAGATCTTATTAGTTTCAGTACAATGAATTTGTTGCATACAAGTTTCCGGAAGTGACATCTCACCCGACTGGAATTTCACAGTGCACAGTGCTCTGTTGTGAGTCCCTTTGCAATGATAACACCGCATCTTGATTTTACAAAGATTAGTAAAATGTCCCTCGCGGAAGCAGTTGTAACACCGTTTTCCCAATTTCTGACGTCTCTGATCTACTGTTTTCACAATTCCACATTCATCATTATAGTGGTCTCCGTTACAGAATATGCAACTTCTTCTGGGTTTCTTAGGGCCTACTGAGCCAATGCCTTCTTGCCTTTTCCGCTTCCGTGATTCCCATGGAGTAGATTTCCTGTCCTTTGACTGAGAATTCTGAAAACGCGTATTTCTGGTGCCACGGGGTATAGATTGCTTGGGTGTAGCTTGTGCTGCTAGATGAGTGTTTAGTGCTTCTGTAGTGATACCGTTGTTCGGGAGAGACCCTGATCTGTTAGCGCTTTCCATTGCAGTTATTATCTGTTCCAATTTATCACGCACAGTCTGAACAGATCGGTCTGAAGAAGTCCGCAGATTCATTTCATAGATAACTTCATTGGGAAATTTTTTGAGGATCTTTGACCTTAAGTAGTTATTATCTATGTTTTCTCCTAATGAATGTAATACTCTCAAGTGCCTCTCAATATTGTTCAATGTTAAGCGACAATCATCAGGCTTGTACTCTGATCTGTTGACTTGATCCAATGCCTCGTAGTGAGCATTAATTAGTGTATGCTTGCAACCAAAACGTTTAGTTAACGTTTCTACAGCTATAGGGTAGTTTACATTAGTAATGTCCAGACCTTCGACTGTATTAAGGGCTGGTCCATCCAAGGCTGCCATAAGGTATGACAGTTTGTCAACATCTTCCAAATTTCGAGCGTCAACACATGATTGGAATCTATCCCAAAACTCATGCCATTTTAGAACGTCTCCTGAGAATCGTGGAAGTTGTATCGTAGGGAGCCGACTTACTTGCGAATGAGACTCCGAGACTGGTCTTGGAATATGAGTTCTTTCCAAGGTGATGACTGTTTCGAGGGCAGCCAAAGTATCGTCGGCGCGAATTTGATTGTTCGTATAAGTTATGCTAAATTCATTGGAAACATTTTCGCCCTTTTCTATGTACCTTTCAGCTTCGTTCGAATACCTATCAATTGCCTGTTTCAATTTGATTTTAACGCGAGTAATATCTTCGAAGGCAACACCATCTGTCTGCAAGAGGTGATGAATGGCCTCAGCCTGTTCTATCACTTCGAATAATCGTGTTTCTAATAATCGTAAGCGTGTTTGTACGGCATCCATTTTGATTTCCACTGAAATTGTCGGAGCGAATGATGTATGTAGGTAACAACGGGTACACAATATGAAGGCAGTGCATGAATCTCATTTCATTTATTTATTGATATATGTAAATTCTTATTGTCATATTTAGTAAAATTTTAACTACCTAACTGCAAAAATTTACTTGTGAAATTATGATTTAGAGTTATGACCGAACGCAAATTTTAATTATTACAATTGACATACCTCTGGGATCACGGCCATAAACACTATTACTGTAAACACTTTAACACTATACTTATTTGAATCTGTTGTACTTATTGCGAAACTCGTAAGAAACCTTCCTTTCAACTTCCAACAAGCTTTCATGACATTGGGGTCTCACAAATTCCCGTAACAGGGCGGATGGGATGCCGGCCGGCAAAACAGCGCTAATTACGAATTATTTGTTTTTATTCCTGTTTACGTCCATCGATTGGCAAATCGATCTCTGTGGAAGCGCAGTGACTGGCCAATCGGAATTCGCAAAGCATTTCAGTGGACCAATGACCTTTCAGTATTTCTTTCCTTTTTATAATCGATAAGGCCTCGACCTCTATCTATACAGCCTAATCTTGACGAAACCCAAAGATAGCCACACTATCCACAAATTCATCCATGTTGACCAACCTAACGACTAAAACATTTAAGGTTGCGTTCAGAATGAATGAATATATATATATTTTTAATTTATTTAAGGCATTGGCAATTCAGCCATCAGCACCAAACACGACACAAAATTAAAGAATGAATGTAAATTCCATTAGGTCACAGACAAAACAAAAAATATATACGACTACCTTTTACAAATCGATAAACATTCATAAGTTCGCGTCATTTTGTTATGACAACAACAAATATGAAACCAAGAGAATGATTTTCTTCCAACCTCTTTGTATGAAACATTCTGATTTGTATGCTAAATATTACAATGAACGACACACACATGAATTGGAGAAAATGACAGAAATAATACAAGAGACGATCATTTATTTATCACTTTATTTCTAACTACTTTTATCCGTTGCACAATCAACTCATTTTGTCTTTCTCCAAAGAGACTTAAATATATTTAAATCTCCTTGGGTTTCTCTGCGACCTGGGGTTACGTTCTCGTGAGGCATACGTACGCCTCCCCCAGTCAAACTCTCGGATGGTGGCCCACTCTCTGAAATTACTCTCATTGGGGATGAGGCTCTATGTCCGCCCATTCTAGACAAAGGCCTCTCGATCTCCCCGTATTCTCAATTGTCTCTGTTTCTCTCTCTCGCGCTGGTCGGTCCGCGACCGTCCAGCTATGGGCGTAGGGCCACCTTCTCTAGGATACTAGCGGTCTCTACTCGCTAGTATCAAGGGTTATGTGCAACAGATATACTCTCTTATCTGTGCTAGTGCTGAAAGACCTTAATGCTATCCCAGCACCTCCACCATTTTGTCGCGAAGTAAATTACCTGGGTTCATTCTTAGGCGACAAGAAACTATTATCTAAAGTTATCGAGAGACAACGTAGCATTCTTTAAACTACTCTCGGTATCGCTACGTGAACTCTGAAGTCACGCCGCGATATACGGCTCTGGCGACCCACTCTCTGGGTCTGAAAGACCTCCACAACACCCCTTATAGTCTTTCCCAAACCACCATAATTCTCTGACCTCTGTCTCTCTCTGTGTGTGGGAAGGCTACTCTGGAAGCCTCCGTACCACACGCTCTCATATCTACAATGTCTCTCGATACACCGTTAGATTTCTACACCTACACTCTCGATATAAATTGTTAAAATACTTACACATTATCTGCTTCTCCTCTTCCACATCTCTGCTCGTGCGTACAGGTTCTATATCGTCGGATCATCCTTTTCACGTGGTGACAGCGCCATTGCTAATTCAAAAACTACCTACTCATGCAAATCTAACTGACAACTCACCGTTCGGATACGTTCGCGATCGTTCGCGACACCTATAGCTCAGGATTCCAATATTATCGGTTTGGGCAATACACCAAACAAAGTGAATGAATATGCAAATATATTAGTGCAATCCTCTTTATACAATGTTAAATTTTCAGTTAAATGCCATATTGTACAAAATATCACTACAAACTTGCCACAAAATTATATTGATATGCAAAAATGTAAAATTCCTGAAAACATACAGCTTGCTGACAATAATTTCAATAAACCGTCAGAAATATGCCTGTTGCTAGGGGCTGACTTTTATTCCAAAGTAATAATAGATGGCATTGTTAAATTAGACAATGGCCTTGTATTACAGAATACATTATTTGGTCATGTTGTAACAGGTAGCATAGAAAGTAAAAGTACCACTTTTCAATTAAATTCAAATGTAAATTTAGTCTCCAATTTTATTATTCAAGATGAACATAGTGACAGTTTGGAAAATATTATGAAAAAGTTTTGGCTATCAGAAAAGGTTCCAGAACAATCAAATACTCAAAACCAAGAATTTCAACAAGCTGAAGAATGTTTTAAAAATTCTGTTAAATTAGAAAATAATCAGTTTTCTGTTGATATTCCATTGAAATGTCCTTTAGAGGAATTAAATATTGGTGATTCTTTTCCACTTGCTTTGCAAAGATTTCATACTCTTGAAAGAAAATTTGAGACAAACCAACAATATTTTCAGAAGTACAAACTCTTTATTGATGAGTTTATAAAGCTGGGGCATGCCAAGGAGGTTGACATAAGTCACTATGACGTCTATAACGATCCTGTGTATTTTCTTGCACACCACGCGGTACTCAATGACAGTAGCAAAACAACAAAGTTGCGCGTTGTGTTTGAAGGTAACTTAAAATCTAAATCTGGTATCTCCATCAATGATTTAATGTTAAATGGACCTATAGTCCAGAATGATCTGTTTAATATCCTTACGCTATTCCGTACTTACCAATATACACTCATGTGTGATATTGAGAAAATGTTTAGGATGTGTAGGATAAATGACAAGTTTAGGCCATTACAAAACATACTATGGAGAGATGATACTAATAAACCTATTGTCTGTTTACAATTACAAACAGTTACTTACGGTCTTAAGGCTTCAACATTCCTAAGTACAAGATGTCTCATAGAGCTTGCTCAACTATACCAGGACAAGTACCCTTTGGCTGCAGAGGCCCTAAAGCTAAACACATATATTGATGATGTTATCTGTGGCGCTGACAGCATAACACATCTTCAAGAGCTAAAACGGCAACTTATAGAGTTGATGAAATTAGGCAGTTTTAATTTACACAAATGGTGTTCTAATTCTACCGAGTCTCTGAATGATATTCCCAACAATGTGAAATATTTTGAAAAAATTGATATCAATAAAGATAACATTATAAAAACTTTAGGTTTGAGGTATGATATACTTGCTGATACATTTCTATTTTTGTGTCCTATGACCGATAAAAATCTCCAATCTAAAAGAGAAATTTTAAGTTTCATTGGTAAAATTTTTGATCCGCTTGGCCTAATAGGTCCAATAGTGGTAAAAGCCAAATTGTTTATGCAGGAGGTATGGAAATCTAATCTAAACTGGGACTCTCCTTTACCCAGCAATTTGTTACATTATTGGAGAGAATTTTTAAAAAACTTAAATGATATGGGTACTATTCAAACACCTAGACCCGTTGCAAATATTGAGAACATAGAATCAGTAGAACTTGTGGGATATTGTGATGCATCTCTACATGCTATAGGTTGCTGTATCTACCTTAGAGTTCTATCTAAAGATGGAAAAGTTAGAGTAAACTTATTGTGTTCCAAGTCCCGTATCGCTCCTCTCAATAGAAACCTTACTATTCCAAATCTTGAGCTGAATGGAGCTCTCCTTCTTGCACAAGTTTCTTCTAGAGTCCATAAAAACCTCCAAGTTAAATACAAGAATTTAAAAATTGTCTTATACACAGACTCTGAGGTAGTCTTAGCCTGGCTTAATTCTAAAAATCCTAAGGGAACTTATGTATCCAATAGAGTCAGAGATATAAAGGCTCTAACCAAAAACTATAAATGGTCACATGTCAAAGGGATCGATAATCCTGCTGACGCTCTATCACGAGGTATTTCGCCTATTAAATTACAGGATCACAAGCTATGGTGGTATGGTCCATCCTCATTATCAAACTATAAATTTCAGCATGATATTGCTACTTCAATTTATGAAAATCCTCAACCGCTCACAATTTCTGAAAATGTGTGTAATTTGCAACAAAAGGTCTCTTCTATATCAAATGATATATTTGACAAATATTCTGACTATAATAAATTACAAAGGATTATTGCTTTGCTTCTACGTTTCAAACATAACTGTTTAAATCCCAAGGATAAACTAGTTTCTTCTATTTCTCCACAAGAGCTACAGTCTTCTAACTTAGTTATTATAAGACATGTTCAGCATCAAAAATTTTCAAGGGAAATAGAGTCTTTAAAAAATGGAAAGCAGATTAATTGTCACATTAGCAGTTTGCATCCCTTCTTAGACAAAAATTCGATTCTAAGAGTAGGTGGTCGATTACAAAATGCTATGAATTTGTCTTATGACAAAAAGCACCCTATTATCCTACCAAAGTCCAATAATATTACATATATGATTATAAAAAAGGAACACTTAGGATTATTGCACGCTGGAGCAAAGCTACTCCTGAGCTCGCTCTCTCAAAGGTTTTGGCTAATCAATGGTATAAGAGAAGTTAAAAAGGTCATACATAAATGTGTCAAATGTTTCCGTATAAAAGCAGTTGCTGCTAAGCAGCTCATGGGCTCATTGCCTTCAGCGAGAGTATCGATGTCCAGACCATTCCAAATAACTGGAGTTGATTTTTGTGGTCCATTTGATATTAAAGTTGCGCGAATTAGAAAACCTATAATTAAAAAGGGTTACAAGGGTTACGTAGCGCTATTTGTTTGTTTTGCAACAAAAGCAATCCACGTCGAGCTGGTAAGTGATATGACAACTGCAGCTTTCTTGGCATGTCTTCAGCGTTTTATTGCTAGGAGAGGATTGCCGTCCCATATTCATTGCGATAATGCTAAAACTTTTAAGGGAGCCTCTAATCAATTAAAAGAATTGTATGAATTACATTCTTCAAAATCTCATACAAATAATGTTAAAAAATTTTGCTCTACTAACTTTGTGAATTTCAAATATATTCCTAGTTACTCCCCTGAATTTGGTGGCCTTTGGGAGGCTGGAGTTAAAAGTGTCAAATACCACATCAAAAGAGTGATTGGTAATGTATCATTAACATTTGAGGAATTTAATACTATACTTACTCAAATAGAGTCCATTTTGAATTCCAGGCCATTGCTCCCTATGAGCAATGATATTTCTGATTTAAACTATTTAACACCTGGTCATTTTTTAATTGGTGCAACATTGACTAGCTACCCTGAGATAGATCTCACTAGTAAGAATATTAATAGACTTAAATTTTGGGATCTATGTTCCAAATTAAAACAAGACTTTTGGAAATTATGGTCTAGAGACTATTTAACATCCCTTCAAAGCAGGCCAAAATGGAAGTATGAAAACGAAAATCTCAAAGAAGGTGACTTAGTTATTGTGAGGCAAAAGGATATTGCACCATTAAACTGGCCAATGGGTCGCATTGTCAAAACCTTTCCCGGATCAGACGGTAAAGTTAGAGTGGCAGAAGTGAGAATGGGTCCCAAAAATAAGGTATTTGTAAGGTCCTACACTAAATTGTGTCCCTTACCTATACATTATGATTAGCATTAAGTTTACAATATACACATGTTTTTTACATTTAGCATTAAGTTTACAATATACACATGTTTTTTACATTTAGCATTAAGTTTACAATATACACATGTTTTTTACATTTAGCATTAAGTTTACAATATACACATGTTTTTTACATTTAGCATTAAGTTTACAATATACACATGTTTTTTACATTTAGCATTAAGTTTACAATATACACATGTTTTTTACATTTAGCATTAAGTTTACAATATACACATGTTTTTTACATTTAGCATTAAGTTTACAATATACACATGTTTTTTACATTTAGCATTAAGTTTACAATATACACATGTTTTTTACATTTAGCATTAAGTTTACAATATACACATGTTTTTTACATTTAGCATTAAGTTTACAATATACACATGTTTTTTACATTTAGCATTAAGTTTACAATATACACATGTTTTTTACATTTAGCATTAAGTTTACAATATACACATGTTTTTTACATTTAGCATTAAGTTTACAATATACACATGTTTTTTACATTTAGCATTAAGTTTACAATATACACATGTTTTTTACATTTAGCATTAAGTTTACAATATACACATGTTTTTTACATTTAGCATTAAGTTTACAATATACACATGTTTTTTACATTTAGCATTAAGTTTACAATATACACATGTTTTTTACATTTAGCATTAAGTTTACAATATACACATGTTTTTTACATTTAGCATTAAGTTTACAATATACACATGTTTTTTACATTTAGCATTAAGTTTACAATATACACATGTTTTTTACATTTAGCATTAAGTTTACAATATACACATGTTTTTTACATTTAGCATTAAGTTTACAATATACACATGTTTTTTACATTTAGCATTAAGTTTACTATTTACATAAGTTCTTATATTTGTATTAAGTTTACTGTATACACTAGTGTTTTACATATATTTACATAGACTTCTTTTATCAGAGCACAACTTCAAATATCTTGTATTGTTTAATGTAAACTAAAAATTAAGCAAATATTCTGTAAATTAAAATTTCAAATTTCATAAAGTAACATTAAAATAAAGTTCATAAATAATAATTCCACAAAATGTTTAACGTTTGAGTAATTTGTAATTTCATAGTTGGTGCATCTTTGCCCGCCCAACTTATGTTCAGTACAGAACATAAAATAATTAAATTATATTAGAAAATAGTAATTTAGTAATAGTTTAAGTTCTTTGAGCTGGAAACATTATTTTAGTTATGACAGTCGGATGTCTCTTCCTGTCGTTCTCTTCTAACTTCTGCCATGTAATATTCAGTGTGCTCGTGATCAATAAATCACTTTTAATATTTAAACATTCAACAGCCTTTTACTTAACAAATACATACACATTGTGCGATGCAGTTTACTAATGTATGGGCAGTTAAAAAAAATCTCGATTTTGAATTAATGTTTTGCAAATTTAAATACTTCAGTATTATTACCAGACTATCTTCAAATTTTTGTTGACACCCTGTACACTTAAGTTGTATATATAGGTAACTGAGCACAAAACTTGTCAGCCCGTCCGTCCGACTTTCCAATAAATCATAATTAGGCTGATCTAACCTTTCAGCGGCTGCCGATCGAGGCATAATCCTCACGCGGCCTTTGACTCGACAGCAGTATATTATCGATTCTGACAAAAGAAGCGGTAAGCACGCGCTTTTTAAATTTACCAGCAATTTAATTACAGAATGTGTGAGATTGCCTAAACACCGAATTGTTTTGGTTTTGTTTACTTGTTACAGGGAATGATGCAGTTAAAAAAATACTGAAATAGTAGGTGGGAGTTTTTACAATTACAATTTTAGGACGTGACAGGGGGGCATTTTGGTCGACCATTTGGGTCGCAAAAACTGCCAGCTTTATCTGTCAAGGGATCACCTTAACTATTCTAAAGAAAATATAACCAGTTCAGACAGTCAGTCACTCTGACACAATACATAGCATATTGCAGAACATTTTTTATTTTTAAATATAGCTTTTTCTTTGTAAATAAATGTAGATATGACCAATTAAATACGCATTGTAACATATTCATTACAAAAAAATCTCAAAACAAAACTAAGAACTGTTTGAGCGTCATCTTAGCGCTCCCCATTCAATCGGAAATCGTTATTTTATTTTGCTTATTGGTAAGGCTTATGCGCGCGACTGTACGTGGGCGGTAGCTGTGACAGCGTTAAAAATAACTGATATTGATAAATATTTATGAATATTTATTATCTGTCAGTAATATTAATAAGTTTATATTTTACTAGTATAAATTGAGATCGTTGTTTTGAATATTATAATTTACTTCTTTGTTTGATTTTCATTTTGTAAATACAGAGTATTTGAAATAAATCAATTTTACGCTTTTTATCCCCGATTTAGTAGATGTATTTTATTTCAGGAAATACCCACAAGGTAAAAAAAAACATTTATTTTCTGTAGGCACTAATGTACACTATAATTATTATCTATTATTATCCTCAAGTATGTGTGAAAGTATTTTCTATTCTTGTTTATTTTATTTAATATATATATTATTTATATATTTATTTATTTATGTATGTAATAGTATGTAAGAATATGTTCAATAATATATAGTGCACCGTCTACCCTAGTTCTAATCTCTCAGTTTCATCCATCCTAAGGTTGTCTGGAAGAGATCGCTAAAAGCGATAAGACCGCCCATTGTACTTTAGTTAATGTTGGTATCCATATTGTGTTGTTTTTGGTGTACAATAAAGAGTTATTGTATTGTATTGTATTGTACACTTAGAAAGTCAATAGTCTAATAACAAGGCACCCTAAACTCGTCCATGAAGATTGGCTAAATGTAAACGGCAGCCCATCTCCACCGACGAGTTGCTCATTCCAAATGCATTAGGGACTACATATCACCAGATGGTATATTTAAAAAAATTAAAAGCAGACACGACACATACACACGAAAAAAAAAATTCACCACATCGCGGGTGAATTTTTTTTTGTGCGGTTTCAGCATACTAACATTATTGATAAAATTATTTTTTGATATTAATTACCGCAAAATAATGCCTGAATCTATCATTACATCGTTAATTGGACTCCATCTTGTTTTATCATTATACTAGCGACCCGCCCCGGCTTCGCACGGGTGCAATGCTAACACTAAAACCTTCCTCTTAAATCACTCTATCTATAAAAAAAAACCGCATCAAAATCCGTTGCGTAGTTTTAAAGATTTAAGCATACAAAGGGACATAGGGATAATATAGGGACAGAAAAAGCGACTTTGTTTTAAACTATGTAGTGATACGCACAAATGATACAGTACAGGAAAGTCCAAACATTACGCTACAACAGTCCGGTGCGAGCAGTGGATACACGGTAATAATCGCGACAGATCGTCCATCAATTGATTTACAGTCGCGGCTCTTATTTATTATCTGTAATATTATTTGTAAGAACCGCCGCAGAAAAGGCGTAAGTTACGATCTGTGAAAACTGCGTATTTTTCATTAAAACATCATTGTTTTTTTTAATATCAGGAACTCTATTACCTACATAGATATTGTTTTTCCATTTCTATCTATAAACTAACAATATTATGTAATAGATAAGGCAATTCCTCAAATTTGTTTGTTCAGTTTTGACTCTTCATCGATATCCGCTATTTTTAATGTGTATTTTTTTTTCCAAAAATATGAATTATCATAACTGAATTTAGGGCTACATATGGAAACCGTACTATTTATTGCTCTTTATTTAAGAACCCTAACTAAAGCGCCATAGACACCAAGCTCTTAACCGCGTTATAGAAGTTTGCTCATGAGTTTGTATAATTACAATTGTCCAACATCAAACGGACAGTCCCCAGGCACGATCACCTCGCCTAAAGGAAGATCTTCCCTTTTCTAGATGGAGAATTTAATCTCCAATAGCCCATCGCTGGATCGGGGTCCAATAATAAGTAATTGAAGTTTTTCCAATGTGACCACAAATCACACTTCAATTAATCACCACCAATAAAAATATCAAACTATTTGACTTACACTCTTCTGCCACCTATATCTAAATTAATATTATTTATACAAATCCGGAATTCGTCCCTGGCATGCCCATGAATCTCCGACATCCGCCCAGGGCCGCACTCAATTACTCATTTGTGTCAAAATAATGTTAAATGCTCAGAATAATCGGATACGGCGAATCGAAATCGAAATATGACGTCATTAACTGGATTCGAGGGATAGCTTATTTTGAACTTCACTAGCTATCGTCCAAGACTTTGTACGATCACAAATATAAGTAGATAGGCTATAAGTAGTTTATCTATATGGCAAATTTTCTAATAATTAACTTGGAGCTTCTTGCACCTCTTATTTTTGTCAGCTATAATCGAATAAGTATATAAATCTCGTGTCACGGTTTTTTTGGTTGAACTCCTCCAAAATGGCTCGATCTATTTTAATGATTTTTTGTATACTTTGTAGGTATGAAAATAGGTCGTAAAGTATTTTTACCATCCTAACCGCTATACCGGACCGCTAGTTTCTTATAAATAAGGGTGGGGCCCTTATTTATAAGAAACTAGCGGTCCGGTATGTGCTTCGCAACGTATAAAGTGAAATAAATGTGATAAATGAAGAACCACTCGACAGATTTAAAGCAAACTACACGTAAACCATCTGCTAAATAGTCCGAATAAAGCCTAAAAAGTGGCATTGATTTATATATATATAGACTAGATGTTGCGCGGTGCGCGAGGCCGCAAGCGGCCACGCGTGTCTCTGTGGGGTCGTATTTTGACAGAAAAATAAAGTCTAATTTTGGGGCGGCCATGTTAATTTAGCCATTTTCGATGATTTGCTATGTAAATGTTGAAATTTTTTAGTATATGTCGAAAAATAATACAATTTTGTTAAATATTATTTTTAATGACATCACTATTTACTGAGACCCACAATCGCTTCATACAAGCCAACTTTAAAAAGTGTTGCCAACTGGCTGAAAAATACCCATTATGATTAACAAAATTAAAATTTTTCAGAGCAACGAAAATTACGAGTCGGCCATCTTGTTTTTTCAGTTTTTTGGATTTTTCTGGTAAACTACATGATACGCCCTATGCAATGACACCAAACACGTGCTTGTAGCATATTGGCATCCAGGAGATCAATTGGTGTCTTTTGGGAACTTTTCGTAATTTCAAGTGGTCATAATTATCAGTGTTGCTATTTAAATTTGAAAAAATTTATTTTGATAGTTTAGCTTAAGCGATTGTACCCGGTAGATATACTTCTGCATTTGTGAAGTTTAAATATTTTGGATTAAACATTTTTTTACCATAAGTCAAAAATTAATATTAGTTTGTCAAATATTACTTTTTATGGCAACACTGTTTACTAAGACCCACAATCGTTCCATGGAAGCCAACTTTCCAAAGTGTTGCCAACTGGCTGAAAAATGCCTATAAAAATAAACAAAATTGATTTTTTTTAGTATAACGAAAATAAAGGGGCGGCCATCTTGTTTTTCCTGTTTTTCGGGATTTTCCCGTAAACTACAGGATATTTCCTATGCGATGACAACAAACACGTATCTATAGCATATTGGAATCTGGGAGATCAATTCGGGTCTTTTGACGTCTACCCTAAAATTTCAATCTACCATAACTTTCAGTGTTGCCAGACGAAAATCAAAAAACCTACTAAAGGTCATAGGGGGAGATAAAATGTACCGTTGACTGTTACTCGTTTTTGCAAAATGGTAAAATTTTTAGTTCTGACATTTTGCATTAAAAGTAAAAAAATACCCCAATCTTAAACATGGCAACACTAAGTAATGAGACCTCTAACCCCGCTATACAAACCAACTCGCTCAGGTGTCGCCATGTTGTCGAAAAATTACATTCAAAATCTGGTAAAATTCATCTTTTTCTTCGGGAGCAAATCACCTTGGTTTTTCAAATTTTCGGGATTTTCTGGTAAACAACAGGATATGCCCTATGCGATGACACCAAACACATCCCTATAGCATATTGGCGTCTGGGAGATCAATTCGGGTCAAGTGGGGTCTCCAATAGCCTTAGCTTTGAAGCATTACTACGCGGCCGCCATTTTGTTTTTTAAAGTTTTTAAATTATATTTGTAAACCATTTAAACATTGTAACCGATTCTGAAAATTTCAACCGGATCGGCTGGAAAACAACAGAGATACGATAGGCATAGCTTGGCCGCCATTTTGTTTTTTTGAAAAGTCGGAATTTTCCCGGGGTCACTCCGCCATCTTGAATACTTTTTCCCTGCAAGACTTGTCTCCAAAACGACTCCTTCTGGGAGAACAATTATGTCAATCAGTCAGTGAGTCAGTGAGTGAGTGAGTCAGTGGTAGTCGAGCTTTATATATTATAAAATTTAGATTTTATTTGAATACAGGCAGAGTGACATTTGTTTTTCTTTTCATAGAAACCAGTTAAGACATTTTGCTGTTATTGGGTAACATATCTGGAAGTTTAATCCCCTATCCGCTCAGTAGAGCACAATGTACTAGAATTATAAAAAAAACATCAAAAAATCATTGATATATTTTCATCGAACTTCCAGCAAAAAACATAAAACTTATCAAAGGCAAAATAAGGTTTAAACTTACCAACTTAACTCTACAACTCGTAAACAAATATTTCTTAAGAAATGATTGTACTAACAGAATCACGGACTGCAAATAATAGCTTTGTCAATCTCCAAAGAGTTTGATTAATAGTTTCGAATGCCAGTAGCAACTTTTTTTTATATTTATTTTTTCTGGTACGTCCGCTGACTGGCCAGTCTTTGAATTCGATTCATTTATCAAAACGCTCCATTAATGTCCGATCGAATCGAAATGGTAATATCGATTCGATTGTTCAATCGGGTTGGAATATTCAAATTGTTTTATTTGCCTACTACTGCCGGCTACTTTAAATACGAATGTCGATTAATGATTTTGTGAGAATCAGTTAAAAAAAATTCAATACAAAATTAGTTCTTAGAAGGTAAAGCAAATAATATAACTTAAACTCAAATATTATGCCTATAACTGTAACTTGCCTTTGGCTTGAGATTTTGTATACTTTTGCACTCCACAATATTATTATCTATATATTACCTATATAAAATGATAAACTGACTGATTGATTGGTGATGTATCAACGCACAGCCTAAACCACTGGGTCTAGAGATTTGAAATTTTGCACATAGATAGCTTATACAGTGTTAGGCATCCACTAAGAAAGTATTTTGCAAAAATCAAACCCTAAGGGGGTGAAATAAACGTTCGCTAGCGAAGCCGTGAGTAAAAGCCAGTACAATACCTACAAAATAAAGCTTTATACAATTACAATTATATAATAAACTAAACGGCTCTGTGAGGTTTCACCCGCGTAGTTCCCGTTCCCGTACCAATACGGGAATAAAATATAGCTTAAGTTACTCTAAGATATTCTAACTTTCCATTGGTCAAATAATTTTTAAAATCGGTTCAGTATTTTTTGAGTTTATTCGTAACAAAGATACAAACATACAAATCTTTCCTCTTTACAATATTAGTATAGATATAGTTAATAGAAGTATAGATTTATAACAACGATAAA
This sequence comes from Ethmia dodecea, assembly GCA_963855545.1. Lineage (NCBI taxonomy): Eukaryota > Metazoa > Arthropoda > Insecta > Lepidoptera > Depressariidae > Ethmia > Ethmia dodecea. The sequence continues at coordinate 1,598,326 of OY979453.1, forward strand.
AATATAACAAATGCTTACATCTTATCCTTGAGGAGGTAGACAGGACGAAGTGACATCCAAAAGCTAGTCTATACTAATATTATAAAGAGAAAAATTTGTTACGAATAAACTCAAAAAGTACGGGACCGATTTTAAAAATTCTTTTATAACACATTTGCTCGTAAAAGGTGTCTTATTTCGCCAATTTCAATATCGTATTGTATCTCATTACGCCCAAGTGCGGTAAGTGTAAAGTAAAAAGCACGGTTTATCAAGATGCTCCGTCTTAAAACGAACGGTACTTTTTAAAATCTCAGCAAAGAGTTTTTATGTCAAAAAAGTTGTCAACATTTTATGATTAAAATTAAATTTGGGTGATAAAATATATTAAAGAAATATTTATGTACATAGTTATTTAATTTAATTAATTTTTACAGTAAATTACAACCAATTAATCTGTAACAAAAACACAAAAATATTAGTTTACTTTATTAGTAATACTGGCTGTTTTTTGTGCCTTTGCCTAAAAAAAAAAAGATGATGCGCGCCGCGCGCTTTTTCTTAACGCTGTATTGTTTTTATTCGTTTACCATAGTCGGAGTTTTATTTTATTTCCTCGCAAATGTGTTATAAAACGTCGTATGACATACGTGCGCTTTGATAATTACAGCCTCTGCTTACTTGTAGCCCTCGCCTGCGGCTCGGGCTAGCAATATCGCCTCGGCTGTAATTTTCAACCTACCGCACTTATATCATAATGTACTATTACCATTGAAAACCAAAATATCCCTGAGTAACAAAGGCTATACTTTATTCCCGTATTCCCACGGGAACGGGAACTAAGTTGGTGTAACCACGCCGAACCGCTAGTCTGTAATACGACGCTATACAACCTCGATGTCAACAGCAAGACCGTACCAATCTCAAACCGTCTATAAATTAATGCGGTATTAGCCGGCGGCCGTCGAACGCTGTTCGATTCCAAAGATTATCTATCAAAGCGACAGTATCGCGGGAGCGAGATCTCACGCTCAGTGAGGTATGCCTACAGGGTGTTCATAAAAGATAACGTAGAACTCTAAAGAGTAAAAAACCGACTTCAATCATTAACTTATATGGTTTTCTCATGGATGCCGTTGTCAGAACTGGACGAAATTAAAATGCAGGCTCACCAAACAATATCTCGTGAAAAGTGGGTATATCCAGAAATGGAATACCTCTGCTTGGGGTAGGCTGCTCAGGGATAGAAGGCGTGAGACTATTTATTTTTTATTTTATTTTATTTTTTGTAGCAGCGGGAGCTGCTAGTTTTAGATATAGAAAAAATGCGAAGCAATTGCGGAAAATATAAATTATTTTAATAAAATTTTTAAGCATTGACAATAATTGACACATCACATAAAGTATGGACAGGGCGGCGCGCTCAGGCTAGCAGATGACGTAATCGCCGCGCGCCGGCCGGCTCGACCCTGTGTCCACTTCACCTGTTCGTTTCCAATATCTAGTCCAGTATTCCCCACATTTTATACAGTCGAATTGAGAACCTCTTACTTTTTTGAAGTCGGTTAAAAAAAGAATAATTGGAATCAGTGGGCGTGATATTGAGTTATTCGTCCATTTGTCGCGCACATACATAATGCAAATTTAAATTTATCATGGATGCCATTGTCAGAACTGGACCAAATGGGACCACACGGGAAGCACCAGCTTTCAAATAAAAAAAGAATCCTCCAAATCGGTTCACCCAGTCGAAAGCTCTGAGGTAACAAACATAATTTGGTCCAGTTCTGAATATGGCATCCATTAGAAAACTATACTATGTATGTGGTATATAAGTTGAAGTCAGTTTTTTACTCTTTCGAGTTCTATGTTATTAGTGCTACTCGTAAAAGTCAGTTTGCATTTTTGATTAAAATTTTGATTCATTAAAGATCTGGATATCTCATGCATTTTCGTCATTACGTGCTCAGCCTGTATATTCTAAGCCAGTGGCTACACCGATCAACTTATACCGATCGCGTCATCTATCGCCTCAATACGGCGATTATCTTGATCTGGAAGGCGAGACTAATCATTTTTATCTCTCTGCTCGCCCCCGGAAGTACTACATTGATGGATCGATATTGGAGGCCAATATTTGTCTTGATCTTGTTCACTTTTGGTAATTGGTCGAAGAGATTTTAGTCGTTCCTTTGCAAGATGAGGTTTTTGGTGATGGGTTTTAAGTTGTTATCGTATTAATTTAGATACTTAAAGCTGTTTATCGGAGCTGTGATAGCCATTTTGGAAGTGACCCCGCCTCCAATGCTTAAGGCCAGGGTTTAATTCCTAACGAGGTAATTAAAAAACCGGCCAAGTGCGAGGCGAACTCGCGCACGGAGAAAAAATACACGATTGTTGTATATGGGTCTTCTTAAATATTTATTTTAATCTGTTTTTTAGTATTTGTTGTTATAGCGTCAACAGAAATATGTCATCTGTGAAAATTTCAGCTGACTAACTATCACGGTTCATGAGATACAGCTTGGTGACAGATGGACAGACAGACGGACGGACAGGGGAGACTTAGTAATAGGGTCCCGTTTTACAAGACAAAGAGAATAGATTTTGCATAAGTAACAGTTTCACCAGCATCAGAAAAACATAGCATAGAGCTAAATATATTTGAAATAGTGTAGCTTTCTAACAAAAAAGTAATTTTTCGAATCGGACCAGAGATTACCTCCTTAAACATACAAACAAATTTATCTCCTTATAATATTAGTGTAGATTAGTGCGGAAGAGTGTAGATTACTGTGGATAGCCATTCTAAGGTCAACGACTTCATTGGTTAAACTAGTTTCCTAAACAAAGTACACCAACTCCGTCGACTTCATAAATATGTATCAAGAGACATTACCCGAGTCTAATCCTGTCATCTCGAGGCCAGGAATCGAACCGACTACCCATTGTTTCGCCAATGACGGATATCTCAATACGATGCTTTATTGGAGCCAATCAGTATTGTCGGCTTAGGCCATCTGGATCGGGCTTTGTATTGGTTTGTAGGGTGAGCGGCCCAGTTATTGGACAGCGGTAGGTGTATTTGGAGAAAAATTGTGTTGGATGATTAGCATTATTATTTGCCTGTTTCAAATGGAAAAAGTTTGCTGGTATATTTTTCAGAATCCCCTAATGTACATGAGACGTGGAGAACCTGCTCCTGCACCGGAGGATTCTGTTACATATGCCTCACAAGCAATTTTAAAGAAAAATACTATGATATAACACCTATTTTACTAAGTTGATCACTTATTTAACATTAGGTGTTTTTTCATAGTATTTTTCGTTTCTTCTTTTACGGTAGTCACTTACCATAAGGTGACCCGTCATCGTTTACAAATCGTTCATAAAATGAATTGCAAATTCCAGTGTGTAGGTACATAATATTTTAAACTAGATAAATAAATTTCATATTTTGAATAGTAAAGTTGATTTTATCGTTAGTTTTATTTTAAGTATGCTTATGAAAAATTAAATAAAACATGCATAGATATGTATTTTTATCATTTTTGCTCTAGAAAAGTAGTTTTGTTGAGTAATTTATTTCTAAACCAGACAGTCCAACAACTGCGTGATTTACCCTACGTTTTTTCGAACCTCTCCACCTACTTATACGAGCCCAACACAATACCCACCGCGATATTTTAATGTCAATCTTAAATAAAGTCATTATTTTGATTGAGCGTTCCGTATCGCTTTTTGTCGCTTCGAACTCGCTTCGAGACAAATCGATTGGGATGGACGCCACACCTTATAAAGACATCTTTCTTTGCCAACTTTTTCGTAAATCCACTTCCTATTATCTAGGTAATAAGACTTAGATTGTGTTGAAATGTGCATTTAAGCCGAAAGTAGTGGTGTATTGAGTAATATGCGTCCAAATCGCTTTGAATCGATGTGATGTGTTGTAAAGTTTTGTTGTAGCTGATAGGTTTGTAAGTAAAATATGCAACGTATTAATCTTAGAGACTTCGGCGATTTGATGCCTCACAATAGGTTTTTTAGTTCATTGTTGTAAAATGGTAAAATATCTATCTAATATTGGATAGATAATGATTTCAAAAATCATCATCACATTTAAACAAGTTTTTTTTTTTTTGTTATAGTTTCCATATGAGTGACAACTTTATTATAGTATGGTGCATAAAAATAATTGCTTAATTATAAATAAATTATAAATAAAAGATTTCTTCCAGCGCATCACACCGAGGCAGGGTTCCCAATAGGTTTCTTATCTTTATTAAAGTCGGCGCAGTATTTTAGTTACCGTTCCCATGAATAAAACCTACGTATTTATTTATTTCATCCAAACATTTGTTTTATGAAATAAATGAGGGATAGACAGAGGTATTTAATTTCTGGAAATACCCACTTTTCACGAGTATATTCGACCCCAAAACGTATGATAGGTGGTGAGCCCACACCGGACCGGGAGTGCGGTTTTTGAATCTCACTGGTGATATCAAAATCACCGGTGACTAAAATTATCACCGATGACTTTTATGTCACCATTTTCCAAAAGCCGTATTTTTGAAAGTCACACGCTGTTTTCAATAAATCGTCGCAATCACAAAATATCACAATCGAGCCCCGCTGCTAATTTTTCCGAAAAACATACTTTGGCACTTTTAGCAGATGTCACATACGTCAAGTGTCAAAAACAATCGCATGGTGATTTCAATTACGAGTGGGTGGGGGCACTCGTAAATCGATATCATAGGTATGACAAATGTAAGTCACCGATGAGATTCAAAAATACGAACTTTCGAAAATCACTCACATCGGTGAGAATTATCTAGTCACTTGGTGAGATTCAAAAATCGATCCCCAGGTCTGTTACATATGCCTGAGAATTAATTCTGGAACCTGTGGGTTTCCTCACGATGTTTTCCTTCACCGCCGAGCTAGTGATGAACGTAAGTTTTTTTAAAACTTATTGCTACAATGACATGCTTTATTTGTATATTATTTTGCTTCTGTAATATATGATACCCATTTGGCGCAAATTCACTAACAGAAACTAAAATAGATTTTGACCTATATGTGTCTGTGGTACAATGGTACAAAACAATGAAATACTTAAAATAACTACATTCCTACTTGTATGAATCACAGCGAACTATTTTTGTATCAAAGTCCAATGTGTCAAGCTCTATACGTGCTCTTGTACCTACGTGATGATAATTTCTGCAATCGATCTGCGGATGATAGGCAAGCTTGCTTCCACGATAACCATAATTTTATATAAATAAACAAATAGGTATTTTAGTCTTACGTGCTTCATCTGTGAACGTTATAAAGGTGATTTTCAAATATACCTACCGCTTTTAACAAGGGCATCTAAAGCAGTCGATACACCCACAACAAGAGACAAAGATCGGTTGTTCCCGCGTGACGGCCATTATCCTCGGGACAATCGGCAATGATTCGAGCGGCTAATACGGGGAAATGACGATTTGGCAAAGAGCATCGCGTATGGGTACAGAGGTGCCAGTCCATGGTGCGCGTCTATGTCTCCGCACCGGAGTCACGCAACGAAATTTCTGATTGTAAAAAATAATAGGTACCTAAAGCCTATTTCGCACCAAATGGGTTCGGTGACAGTTCACATTTTTCCTTTTTACGCATACAACTTTCTAGTCAGAAAAATAGATGGTTCCAAAAATAATGAATAATTTATTATTATGTCATTGCTAAAATACAATAATTGTCGCCTCTAAAATTCTAAATTAAAATATCAGACAATCATACATACATACATACATATGCTCACGCCTTTTTTCCGAAGGGGTAGGCAGAGACAACAGCCCGCCACCTGCTACGATCCTGGCATACCTCACGTGCCTCAGACAATAAAAAACAAGAAAAATATAAAAAACAATAGATAAATAAGATATCCTAAAAATACGTATTGCGTGGAACGGAACTTTTACTCATAGGGATTGACACAACATAATCTACATTAAATCGATGAATCGAAGCGTTTTGGCGGAAATCCGAAAAAAGGTGCAATGTTTTTGTAAAATTTTCATTTTGTTGTATCTTTTGGGTTTAAAATAGTAATAGTGTAGCATGTGGCAGGGGTCTGTGAAAGTGTACAGTGATTTTTAGATTCGATAATGTATGATTATTTTCGTATTGCATCAAAAAGTCGATGACATTTTTTTTTATTTTACCAAGTTTTTCCCATATATAACCTGTGAAATTTAAACATATTCAATAAAAAGTAAACTTGAAAAATCATTCTATCAATAAAGTAGAAAATCGATTCCATTTCCTTTACAAACTTACTCGAAATTTTAGAAAAATCGATTGGATTTCATTGGGACACATCACTTCAATTGTCAACAGTGAACTGTCACCGAACCCATTTGGTGTGAAATAGACTATAACAACATATTTTTTTATTTTCTCTCAACAATCAGGTAGCTTAAGATAGGTAGGTACAGAATTTATCACGTTTAGGGGTCGAATATTCTCGTGAAAAGTGGGTATTTCCAGAAATGGAATACCTTTGCCTACCCCCTCGGGGATAAAAGGCGTGAGTTTTTTTTTTCTTCTAAAATACGCAACGGGTTTTCATATTGTATTCAAAATCCTGTAAAGGAAGTCTCCCGGAAAGTTTATATAATATCTAAAAAAATCGCTCCCAAGTTTTTGCGTTTATTCGTTACAAACATACAAAATTCAAAATACAAATCTTTCATCTTTATAATATTAGTGTAGATTGGATCTGTGCGAAAACAGAGAAAGTCTTTATCTTAATTAAAAGCCTTATATTAAATTAATGTATATTTCCTTTCTGAAGGGTAGGCGAAACATTATACAATATGTCACAGAATAAGCGCAATTCCTGAAATTAGTGTGTTCAGTATCGAGTACTTAATCGATTTTAGATATTACCTAAATGAGTTAGCATAACTGAATTTAGTCTAACCTATGGAAACCGTACTACTATTGCTCTTTATTTAAGAAATTTGGTTAGATAAAACTAAAGTAATGCATTTTTTTTTATTAATATGCTAATTGGGGTGTATGAGGAATTGCGCTTTTCTGTGACTCCTTTTATAATGAAAATAAAGTCCTACTTAACTTTCTACTTTTATTCTTTGCCAAACCTCTGAGTACTTTGCAGGGTTGCATCCATTAATGTAAGTGACTCCCCGTTCGATGTGCACAGCTTTTTTGTCTGTCTACGTGATTGATAAAGAAATGGTAGGGATACGACACTCCTTCACGCAACACAATCTTTAATTTGCCTACTGCTTTACTTACTAAGCCATACTTTCAATTCTAATGCCTTGAAATAGGGTACATGAATGTGAGAGATATTAGAAAGAATAACTTTGTCGCGCCCTTTAGTCTTTACAAAAACAAACTTACAATTGCGCTCGAGTAAGTCGATAACAAACATTTCCTATTGCCTATGTCATTGTAGTAAGGTGTCAGAAATACCATTTTCATTTTTTTAAACGCAAAATAATGTTGGCTGATGAGTGAAGTCATTTCTGTGGACGCGTATAGAATTGGTTTGCAAGTATTTTGTCGTTTAATCTGAAAGAAATGGATTCACAATGGATAGATTTTTGTGAAACGATGAATGGGGGACATTAGGCTGATCGTTTTTGTTGGGAAAATACTTTATCTTAATGTTTTAGGGCAGGTACAGAAAGTGGTCTTTTTTTGTTGGAAAATGCTTACCGACAATTTCGAAGACTGATAATTCTAGATACAAATAAAAAGGCTTGATTAAGTTATCTTTTTGAAGTGAAAACTTCTTTAGCGGCGTTGAGCACTTTTGTGGGATGGGTAAAAACTGTGAAACTCGCGTCAGGTCACGTGTGCTGATCAAAAAACCGTAAGACGGTTGGAGAGTAGTGTTGTAACACTGAAATCGATTAATCGAACAATCGATTGTTTTTTTCGATTGTCGATATTTTTTAATCGATTGTAAGGGTTTCGATCAATTAAAAAAATCGATTTTTTTAAAATCTATTTTTATAAAAAATGGGTTAAAAAAATTTGAAAATGAAATTTTGAAAATTCGTTCAAAATTATTCCCTAAGTATTCCAATAAATCAAAAATGCACAACGTTAATAATCAAGTTTTCACTTCTGCTGGCACTCCCGGAGTGCAACCCGTGTTTTTTTCTGTTGGAAGCTGTTATGATTACCTACCATGTCTTCGTCTAGATACAATTAAAAAGCTTAATTAAGTAGGATTTAGTAATACCTGGTTGTCATGCGATTGATAGTAATATAATAATCGCGAAAGTTGGGGAGATTGGATGAGTCAAACAAAGTCGTGGGCAAAAGTTAGTAATACCTATTTTAAATGTGAAACTTTGATTGTTTATTACTCCATCAAGCAAAAACGGCGGAACGGATTTAAATGAAATTTGGCACACAGATGTAATAATAATAATAGGTAAATTTGATTTCAAAAAGCGATTCACTCTTATAACATACATTCATATAATCACGCCTCTTTCCCGTAGGGGTAGGCAGAGACCACTTTTTTCCACTTGCTACGATCCATACATACTTCTTTCGCTTCGTCCACTTTAATTATTTCCTTCATACATGCTCTTCGGTTTAGGGTACTCTTGACCTGGCCTTTTTTCAAGACGTCCCTGATTTGGTCTTGAAACGTCCGCCTAGGTTTACCCCTTTCAACACTTTCATTCACACTCGCCTTATACACTTTTTTCGTCAATCGTTCTTCATTCATTCTCTCGACATGGCCAAACCATCTCAGCATACCTTTCTCAATTTTTGTCACTACATCTTCTTTCACACCACAACGTTTCCTTATCTCACTATTTCTTATCCTGTCACTCAGTTTAACTCCTATCATACTTCTTAACGCTCTCATCTCAACTGCATTTATTCTGCTTTCATGTGTCTTCTGCCATACCCAACTTTCACTTCCGTACATGAGTGTCGGAACCAACACCCCCCCCCCCCCATGCACAGCCAAACGAGCCTTGTTAGACACCTTCCGACTGCTCATAAAGGAGTGCAAAGCTCCATTCACCATGTTTCCTGCATTCACTCTTCTCCACTTTCCACTCTTATGACAAAGCATAAATTCATGTTACAATGAATCTCATTAAATCTTATTACCTGGCTCCCAACTGATGAACTCAGTTAACATAGAGTACTTTTTATTCTTCAGTATTACATTTTAAACTATAAATTAAAAACCTCCTCCAAAACATCACATCGAGGCAATGTACCCATACAACCGGCAGCATTGCCCCTTTGGACTGCTATGCAGACTCTTTGAAAAAGTAGCTGCCAGCTCTTGGGTCTTGTGTCGCCTCGATGAGACGCCTTAAGAGCTCATTTTATTCTAATAATCACTACATAGTATAAAACAAAGTCGCTTTCTCTGTCCCTATATCCCTATGTCCCTATGTATGCTTAAATCTTTAAAACTACGCAACGGATTTTGATGCGGTTTTTTTAATAGATAGAGTGACTCATGAGAAAGGTTTTAGTTTTAGCGTTGCGCCCGTGCGAAGCCGGGGCGGGTCGCTAGTTTACTGTATTAATGAGTTACGTAACTTTTTAAACCTAAGGCGTAGTGAAGTAACCGCTAAATATCGGTACAAGGTGTTCTTTAATCCAAGACATCAACAACTCATCTCGTCGATACAGGTAAAAAGTTTTTTTTATTTGTATCCCAAAGAAACGGTATCGAAGATTTCTCGAATAGCCCTCAACGATATAATCCTCTTAGAATAAATCCAGATATCACAAAAGGTTTGGTACAATACTCAGTTTTTTGGTACCAAAGGTTGACAATCTCTATTGATGGAGGATAAAAAAGCCGTGGGAGTAGTAAATAATGGGAATCGATGCAAGTGACTTTTATAGTTTTGTGTTGTATCGATTTGATACCCAGTTTTTTGACAAAGTTCACAAATTTAAACCGTCGCTGGCTTGATAATTGAACATGAATAAAAACGCCAAATATTTTGAGAATTTTCGTGACAATTTTTACTATTCTACGATATTTGCTATGTAGCCAGTTAATCTTACGGTAATATGCCTTTAATCTTTATCTGACCGTTGCAGTTGTACTCTTTTTACCCTACTGCGCCATAAGGAGGGTTATGTTTTCCGAGAGTATGTATGTAATACATACATACATATATTGCAATACACTTAACAATTGAAGTTTTTCGTACCTCCGCCCTTCCACAAATATAAATATTGTATACCCCCCCCCCTCACAGAGCAAAACTGGAGTATGAATCCCATCAAAAACTTTCATCAAAGTCTGATCATCACTACCGTTTGACATTACATAAATTGTCAACCACATTTTCTCCGGTTCCAAGTATTCCGACTAAAAGTGTTAATTTATCGTTGCGTACGCGCATCGTATAAATCTCACCAGTGCATACAGTAAATCGTTCGTGGTGTAAACAAATATAAAAGTTTATTTTTTAATAAGTAGTCATTACCTTCGGTTTATTGGGCTACTTGGGTGTTTTGGTCATCGCCAGGGATGGTGACACGGTGACATATTGTTTTTAATTTTTATTCTTAAGTAAGAACGGTGTAGAGAAATTCATTTATGATGAGTCGTTGCAATGGCTGTCCTAGTTAATTTTGAACGTGGATATATGATCTTATCTGGAGGTAATTTGCATATCATTTGTATTAAGGATAAATAACAGAGGTCCCAAAATGCTTGCCTGAGGAACACCATAAGCTCGTAGCGGATAATTCTTTGTACAGAAATACAATTGTGGTATTAGTAAGGGAGTAATTAGGCGTATTGATAATTATTTTAATTAAAATACTGTATATGTGTAGTATCAAATTATTCATTGGGTTATTATTTCAAATGATTAATAATTACCATTTAATTTTGCATAATTTTAAAGTTTATTGTAAAAACTTTAGTAAGTACATATTTATCTACAGCTCTAAATAAAAACATTTCAAGAAACCTAACAAGATCTGTTCCTCAGAATTTGTTTACCACCTGTTACGATCAGTGGTTCGAAAAATACACTGTTGAAAATTATTTCCACAAATGGCTTACCTTTGTTAAACTCCTCGAAGATAATGCGAACATTAATAAAATAATGTTAATGTTTGCCCCATTCAATTTAACATACTTTTTCGAAGCTTTTATCTAACTTGCAATGGAGTGTGTTGGAACTATTTTAGATTACTCGGTGTGATGCTGTGGAAGAAGTTTTTAATTTATAGTTTAAAATGTGATACTGAAAAATAATGTACCTATACATTTTCGAATAAATTTAATAATTTTGAGGTAGAATATATTGTTTTCTTCCTGATTATGTCATAGAAAAAAGTAAATACAAATCCGACGACTACATTATTAATAATGACGACTATAAAAAACATGCCTGAAATTTGGCATTAAATTTATTTGAAAATGTATAGGTACATTATTTTTCAGTATCACATTTTAAACTATAAATTAAAAACTTCTTCCACAGCATCACACCGAGGCAACGTACCCATACAACTGGCAGCATTGCCCCTTTGGACAGCTATGCAGACTCTTTGAAAAAAGTAGTTTCCAGCTCTTGGATCTTGTGTCGCCTCGATGAGACGCCTTGAGAGCTCATTTGCAAAAAGTTTTTTCTGGGCCATACGGACTCAACCTCAAAATTATTGAATTATTATTTCCCCTCTACCGCGTTAGTCAGCACATCAGCGACAGCAATTACAACAGTCATCGCCAAGACCATCATCTGCCGGCCATTTCATTCGGCGCGCCACAAAAAATGACGTTAAATCGATATTGTATGCAATCGTCAGTAATTCCTTTCGTAAGCAATAAAAGTTCAATTTCAAATCCGAACGGCGTTATTCTGGTATCATGAAGGTGTTGTGTTGGAGACAAACATATTTAAAAACAGCCAATAACAATTTGTCTAAGACCTATCGAAATATACTTTATATTTCGAGAAATAGAAACAAAAACAGATAGCGATAGAGCTTAAAATACGGAGGAACAGAATTGAAATTAGCCTATGCTATAATGCGATACTTAGATCGAAATCTATCTAGATTTTTTCCTACTTATCTAAATTTAATCTAATATATACTATGAACGGAGCAGAATTTTGATATATTTGAATGATAAGATTTAAAAAAAACTTCATGCTTTTTTAAACAGAATTCGTGTCAGCCCCAACAGCCTCCTGAAGGCTATTGCGCAACGGGTTGAGTTTCCAGTGATGAGATACTTAACCCAAATTACTAAATCACTTGTAGAATATAAATACTAACATAGTTAAGCCTAACTAACAACCTAATCAATCTCTGTAAATAAAAATTTTTGTATGTGAATTTTATCCCCGAAGGTGAAGGTAGAGGTATTTCATTTCTGGATATACCCACTTTTCACGAGGACCCCTAAACGCGATAGGTGGTGATTATAGGATTTATCAGACTTTTAGTAGTTCCACATATATCTCCATCGCAATCGCATTCAAATCGTTCTGTCTCGCTCAGAATAAGGTAGTTAACCACCCGGCGCCGCCGGCTCGCCGCGTGCGCAGCGCTCTTTAATTTGTAAATTGAACCGCCTAGCGCCATCTATTAGAGTCGTTGACCAGCAGGGAACTGCCGGCTACCGCACTTTAACCAGCTACCACGATAACCGGGATTAAGGCACACAATTTCGGGATCGAAACCGAGTTCGTCGAGTACTGGGTAGAGGTAAATATATTTTGATTTGGTATTAGATCAGATCAATTCATAAAACGTCATTCATAAACAGGTACTATCAGTAAACGTTCTGCCTGATACATCTAAGTGTCATTTTAGCGAGCAGCTATCTTTTCCCGCCCCGTGGCGAGAAAGCCCTCTCTTATAGTAACAATGACAATTACAAAAAGTGTTTCTTTCATGTTTATGACCATTTTAATGTCGATGAATGGATCGGAATTTAAAAAGACAGTATTACTGGCTTATAATTTTTTAACTCTAATTAGTGATAAAAACTTGCGCTTTCAAGCGACAATTCTTCCAAATGTATCAGGCTTAGCGTTTGTCGATAGTTAATTGACTATTAAAACACACAAAGACCGGACTAATGTAAAATGCATTGAAAAGATTGAAATAATTACCCTCCTTCTATGGAAGGTGGGTAAAAATAGTTTTTCATCAGGTGGCTTCAGTGGGTTTGCAGCAGCAATACCTAATAAACTTCTATCACCGGGAGTCGGTTCAGAACAAACAACGAGGGACAAACCACATTTTCTCACAATTACCAACATCTCGATTAGCGAAACGCATTCGCTGGATAATCAAAATAATAACAACAGTCCCAGACCACCGCACACATTTCGATTCAAACCTAATTAAAGCTACAGATAGAGTGGAAAACGTCGAAGGAAATTATCCTCGGACTAAAATCACTATAATTGCCTCCTGAGCTACTGGTCTTACGAACAATCGGGATGGCGTCGTCGCCGTCACTTTCCATCTCGTTTGTCTTCCTATATTTATCTCTCTCTGTTTTTTAGATTTATAAATTTGATTCGTTATTGCAAAAGGCGTTTGTAGATGTTCTTTGTTCTACAATTTTCTGTTTAGCTCCTCCGCAATAAGATTTAGATTTGAATGTGTTTTTTTGGTTATTTACATCAGTGGCAGGAGGTGATTGAAAGCAATTGCTAAGGCTAGGTGTCCATTGATGTATATTTTATGGCGAAAAAATACAATAATTGGAAATACTAAAATTATTATTTATGCTTCCAATTTGTTCTGATGAAAGTGGTCTGCTATTTTGCGGGAAATAGCATATTGCAAAGGACTTCATCTATTGTAGATTTCGATTTTTTTTATCATAATATGATCCATGTCATTCTTGTACTTTTTTTTTAGATGGTATTTGTGTTTCTTATTTCACTAATGGTCACTATGAGGTCACTAATTTATTATTTTTTACTAAAAATATTCATCATGTTATTGCCTTTTACTGGCGCGTTAAACCCCACCGTGCGTACTGGCCACTAAAGAATCTGCGCAGGATTGCAATGATTTCTCGGCAGCGATCAAAGAGGCCGACATCGATGCTCGATTCCGATCCACAATTTGTTTGCAATCGTGATTATGATGTTCCTTGTATTTTATTCCGTTTGTTTTGTTCGCGGTTCGTTGGACGATTGATGCTACCACACGCTACTGTTTTTATTTTACCTGTACATATTGATTTTTATAATTATTAATTTATGAGCGGTTTTTTCTTGAGGCATTCAAAACCACGTTATGTCTTGTATTACCGACTTTCTTTGGAGGGAGACCAGTATCCCAAGACACAGAATCTACCTAGTTTGGGATCCTATCTTCGCTAATGTTCATAATGTCATCTGACAAATTTGTAAATACTTTAATTATTCTTTATGGACTGTGTGAAGAAAATAAAGTTTTTTTTCATTATCATTTCATCAAATATCATCAAGCGGTCATATAAGCGGATGAAAATCTTTAAATAGCAGTTTCACTATAACAACACTTTTAAAATATAAAATCATTAGCTAATAATTTCATAATCATGAGAGATAATCGTCGTATGTCATTTACTACGGTGACTAGACGTAGGTAGTTCTAAAAAAAATGGCTTAGATTTAGAATCTTATGTCCATAAACCTTTCTGAATATTACAATAAAAATATTCCAGTGAGTGCACAGTACACAAGTAACTCCAGTTAGCATCGTTACTTTACATCACCGACTCAATGTCAACGACCTGCCACTCAATAAAATCATCCCAGAACAAAAACTTTATGATCCTTCAAACATCACGGAAAGTACAATCTTTTATCTAAAATGCTTTGAAACAATATGAGGACACGACTCGACACAGTTAAGATGGCACCGATAATGTATTATGGTATATTTTATTAAAATTTATGTTTTAATCCCGCTTCTGAGAATTTATTAATCGGCTAATATGAATTCTGTGTGTGTTTTACTGAATTTATAAACGAAACTGATATGTTTGTATGATTCTGAGGGTGTATTATGTTAAATTGTTTCTGTATCGCTTTTTAAATGTTTTAAATTATATTTTAATGTTTTCTATTCTTTAAATTATGTATTTTTAATCATAAGGAACAATTATTTGCATAAGAGCAATACATATAATATATAGTAATATGTTTCAGGAGTAAGTAAATTTTTTTTTTGGCACTGCCTGTACCCTAAACATGTTAATAGATTTTAATGAATGAGGTGACGACGATAGTTTCCTATTCACCTTCAGAGTGTCATATTTCACAACTGTACCACAAGGAGGTTATATTTTAAATATTTTAGTGCTTTTACGCGCAGGGAAGTTTTTTTGTGTGTTTATACTTGTTCAGAAAAGAATATGACGATATTCTTCTGGGATTCTAGATATATCACAAGTTTATTAGTAACTTTTGGGTCGCAAAATTTTGCGATTCTAAAACCTCACCGCCACTAATACACCTCTCTTGTTCAGACAAGCCGCCTCCATAAAGGTAGTGTTCACTCATTTGTCAAGCCTTGTGGATACTTATTTACGACCGACCCTCCGCACGTAAGAAATACCTGAGCCGACACCGATGCCGATATCGTACTATCGAAAAAACAGAACTCTAATGGTATTAGCATAAGTCACACAATTCAACAATGTCAAAACTCGGTGCACGCATTAGTCAATATTTCGAGTCGTTAACTTAGTTACAATAACAAATTTATAATTTCTCTTGTAACTCGAAAAGTGGTTCTTATTTTCAGTTGGAAAAGTTTCAAATTTGAACAGATTAAGCGAAGCAGTTTAAAAGTATAGAATGGAAATAAATTTAAAATCTATATGCGGTCGGTTCGACCCGGCCACCGTTTTTGGGTGTTAATAGATTATAAGATCTTGGTCGTTGTTTCTTTTCAATTTTATGGCTTTATTTTTTTTAATGAGTCATTAGGTCTGTCTTGTAATGGGACTATTTTTTTCTTGGATTCCGATTCCATTTTTTCACTTTTATATTTTTTTTTATCTTTAAATGATAATCTGAAGCTATTATTTTTCCTCATCTTTTTAGCAGTTCAAAACTAAACTTCAAAAACGGAGGGTCTTGTGAATTCGATGCGTATATGTTTTTGTTTTTTGTCAAAACTAAAATTAATTTCGGCCAATTAAATTGCTCATTCAATTTCTATGCATATTTCTACATTATCCCCATAAAAATCTTCAGTCACCCATATTAGTCAAAACCACGATTCACCTATCAAATCTGTGCTTTCACTCACACCATATGTTTGTATATCTGAAGTCACGCACAATTCTCAACACAATAGTAAATACTAATAGTGTGCATTAAAGCTTATAATGTGGAATAAAAGGACACTTTGACCACACGCGGCCATCGAAGAACGAAGATATCGAGAGTTTAGAAGAGACATTACTTTTTGACGTGATAACGTCTTATAAATCGACGAACGCCGGCTGCACGCACGAAAATGCATGACTCATTGTCTGAGCCGAGCGTGCAAGCGAGAGCGCGTAACAAGCGATAGAGAGGTACGATCGGCCTAAGCGTTCGACTTGTGACGTTGCTATCTCCCTTCCACTCCAGTTCTTATGCACTTTCATCGATGTTTTCTTGTGACGTTATCACGTAAAATTATCGTCCGTAAACCGACTTAACAGACAACTATTTCTTTTTTTCGTTTTCAGAGTAGTGACAGCCATGTTGGAAGTGAGCATTAGCATGATGCAATTTATGTACTCGTACCAATGAGCTTTTTAAATAAACTTCTTAAATTTATAAGTATACTCAACTCAGAGATGCAACTTATTTGATATACTTGTATTTTAAATGCAAATACATTTGTGTTTTTAAATATACAACACATGCTTACCAAGCTCAGCACCAGTGGAAAGACTTTTGCATATTATGGTGACAATGGCGACATGATATTGTGACCTTACAGAAAGAAAATGAGCGGTGTTGTTTTCGAACAACTTATAATATTAAAAAGGGTTGTAAATAAAGAGAATTAAATTGAACAAAACGTATTAGTGATTAATGGGAGTATTTTGAATATACCTATTTTACATTTAGAATACAAAACCATTTGGTAATTTGCATAATGTAGCAACCAAACTAAAAATCAGAAATCACTTCCAGTCAACTTTATGAAACCGACAGAATTAATATGTAACTTCTCCATACCGACCCGCGTGGGTGTCTCCTAGAACAGGACTGCGAGCAAAGCCGGGCGTAAATAATAACTTGTCAGGCGAATAAGATCTATCTGGGCCTATAAATTGATATATGAGTTAGTGTTTATTTTCTCTGTACAACTTACAAAAGATAGTCGTAAAGGATGGTAGCCAGTTGGCAGAAACTTTTTTACCCAATACAATATTATGTAATAGGCTGACGGCTTTAGTTGAAGTGAAATAATTGAGACAACGTGATTTCTGTTCAAGCCTTTTATCCCCGAGGGGGTAGGCAGAGGTATTCCATTACTGGATATACCCACATTTCACGAGATATATTGGACCCCTAAACGTAAGCCCATCGCCGGACCGGGTCTGTTTACACATGTCTCAGAATTAATTCTGAGACCTGCGGGTTTCCTCACGATGTTTTCCTTCACCGTCGAGCTAGTGATAAATATGTACGTAAGTTTTTGAAAAACTCATTGGAGTTGCCAGGACATGCCAGGATTCGAACCCGAGCCTCACTGATTTTCGGCCGGCTCTTTAACCGTAAGGCTATCACTGCTCTTTGTTATAAATTATTATTGTAAATCATTGTTATAAAAGAAAACTTATCTTTTAAAGGGTTGATTAGCTGTGATATGCAACAGAGTATTGAATGGTAGTTACCACTATAAGTACATTTACACACATACATACAGCTCACGCCTTCTTCCCGCAGGGAAAGACAGAGTCGATGGATTGCCACTTTGCTCGATCTCTGAATACTTCTTTCGCTTCCTTTACATCCATAAATAAGCCTTTTCATGCACGCTCTTTTATTCTTCGCACTCCGAACCCCAGCTTTTTGAAGGTCGTCACTTATTTGATCCGTAAACGTCCTTCTGGGTCGTCCTCTTTCCTTGCATCCTACAACATTCGCAACATAAATCTCTTTCGGTATTCTTCTTTCATCCATACGTTCTAGATGATCAATTAAGTAATATAAGGTTTTTGTAAACAATAGAATCCTATCTGTTAGATTGTCTGTCAGTGGGCAGTATACAATGTAAATACTAACTACATTTTATAATTTTACAGATTGTGTTTTTCTATTGAAACTATAACACATTTTTCTGTAATCCCAAAATGTTTATATAGCCAAAACTGAAGACATTGTTAAATTGTCAATTGTCGATTTTTAATTATCATCAATAGTCTAAATATCGGACGTTTGTTGAGGATAAGGGCAGAGCCATTAAACACGTGTAATGTCTTATATGTCATAGGCAACCGTTATTGATTTTTGGAAGCTATGAAGGGATTTTTGGAAATTCCCACGGGAACGGGAATAAACTGGATCCGCGCGGGCAACGCCGCTTGGCATCCGCTAGTAAGAGTATAAAACTGTACACCTGCAGTAACTTTTCAATCCACTTCCCCGTAAGGTCATCCTTCTTGGAAGTGAATGAACTCTGCCCAGTCTCCAGATGTGGCGGTGTGATAGCCAGGCCACATCTCGATGTCACCGTCACGTCCAGCGTAAGATCGTTACCACGTTCTATGTTGAATTTTAATATTTTATTATTCAATTTGTTTGTTTTGTCAACGTATCAGTTTGCTTTGTTGAGTTTGAGGAGTAATCTTTCCTATCCTTGAGTGGATTGGCAGCAGTCCTGGACTAGCTTATTAACCCTGGCATCAATGAGTCTTTCAAAACTTATGTACATATTTATCACTAGCTAGCGATTTCTTATGCACTATATTTATTGTACAGATGGTATATTGAGGTAGGTACACAAATTTTTCTTCAATATTACCAAAAATTTACTTACTATAATATAGTCTTTCAAATCGGTATACCAAATAAAATACGAGTATAAATAAATAATCTCACGCCTTATATCCCCGAGGCCATAGGTCATCGGACCTCTGGTATTCCATGGATATACCCACTTTTCACGAAATATTGTTTGGACCCCTAAACGTGATAGTATATATGTGTATATAGGTGGTGAGCCCATCGCCGGACCGGGTCTGTTACACATGCCTCAGAATTAATTCTGGAACCTTCGGGTTTCCTCACGATGTTTTCTTTCAATATATTTCGGTCAATATCTTCCTTTCCGTATACAATAATGCAGATCAACTTTCAAAGCTAGATAACCACTTTAAAGATTAAAAAAACCGACTTCAATCTTCAACTTAGGTATATGATTTTCTCATGGATGCCGTTGTCAAAACTGGACGAAATTAAAATGGGACCAATACCTTTGAGTATTAAACCAACCGGAGACGCCACTGACAGGCGTTCCCCTCTGCCAAAAAAACGTGTCGGTCTTCGAGCACACCGGTTAAATACAACTAGTTTGTTTGAGTTCACGGAGTGCTTGTATTGGTGAATGTATTTGTGTGCACCTAGTTCAAGCTAGTGTTTAATTGTTTTATCAAAAAATGCGTTTGTTTTAACATTATTTGTGATTGTTTCCTCGTCCCCCCCGCAGAAATTGGCAGACTTTTTTGTAAAGAAACTAGTGCGCGTGACGTCTCCTGTTGGTTTAATACTCAAAGACCAATACAGATGAATTGATAACCTCCTCCTTTTTTAAGTACGTTAAAAAGTGTAAGAGGTTTGATCTGAAGTAAGTACTAGAGCGTTAAACGCCAGTTTTTTTTATTTTCAGGGCCTTTTGGCGTGTCGTGACCCTGCCTTCTGAGTCGGAGGTTGCGGGTTCGATTCCCGCTCGGGGCCAACATTTGTGTGCATGAACATGTCTGTAGCTTCGTGTCTGGGTGTTTAATATTTATTTAAGTATGTCTATTCTATCAGCTATTTAGTACCCATAGTACAGGCTCTGCCTAGTTTGGGACTAAATAACCGTGTGTGAATTGTGTCCCAATTTATTTTTTAAAGAATCTTTCCATTATGAGACAAGTAACGAATACTCATTCAACTCGAACCATCAATCGATAAGCTTAATAGCGGTGACACCTGGCGACACGTCTACCTGTTGCTGCCAATAAAAATAACTAATAGCTTCATTCGGCTCTGTATCCTCATAAATTCAACGATTGAGGGGTTCACAGAGCGGAAACGAAACGGGTTGCAGAGAAAAACTTGTTAGTATCAATCGCAGGTATTTTTTTCTATTGAATTATTATCTGACTAGAGGTTCTTCGCGGTTTCACGTAATTAATAATTCCCGTTTCCGTGGGAATACGGGAATAAAATATAGAATATGTAACTCAAGGATATTCTAGCTTTCCGTCGGTGAAAGAATTTTTAAAATCGGTCCATTAGTTTTCGAGTTTATTTGTAACAAATGTACAAAAATATAAATATTTCATCTTTATTTTAGTACTAGCGACCCACCCCAGCTTCGCACGGGTGCAATGCTAACACTAAAACCTTCCTCTTGAATCACTCTATCTATTAATAAAAACCGCATCGAAATCCGTTGCGTCGTTTTAAAGATTTAAGCATACTTAGGGATATAGGGACATAGGGATATAGGGACATAGGGATATAGGGACATAGGGATATAGGGACATAGGGATATAGGGACATAGGGATATAGGGACATAGGGATATAGGGACATAGGGATATAGGGACATAGGGATATAGGGACATAGGGATATAGGGACATAGGGATATAGGGACATAGGGATATAGGGACAGAGAAAGCGACTTTGTTTTATACTATGTAGTGATGATAAATTAATAATATTTTTACCGTCTATGAAATATATTGTTGGACTATTTATCACTAGCTGTTCCGCGCGGTTTTACCCGGTAGTTTCCGTTTAGTACTAAATAACCGTGTGTGAATTTTGTCTCACAACTTATCATTATTAATTTCAGTAGATTTTTTACGCAGTGGGATATTTGGTGGTTTTAAAATATTATTATTATTTCCCATAATATTTTTCATTGAATAAGATATAAATGGATCTCGATGGACTGTTATTGCTTAAAAACCTTTAGCGGACACTAAAATTTAATGACTGGATTTAATTTTGAAGATGTCATATTTTTTTAACATAATTATCGTAAACATTTGTTGTCCGCGTTGTTTCATCGGAATGTGTTTAAGATGAGATCTTTCCAATCGCCTGCACATTGCTACCGGACCCTTCGACACTATAAACCATATAAATATGCAGTCCGAAAACCATTTGATAGACAATTTTGAACCAACCTTCTTTGAAATACAGCACACGCGTAGTTGAATGAGCTTGTATTTTATAATAGTAGTTATCTTATTTTCGATTTAAACGTATTTTTCCGATCGAATGCCCGTGAGCGTTCGACCGTGTGTGGAACACGTCAATTGAATTCGAAATTTAAATTCAAACATGTCAATTCAACACCCAGCACTAAAATAACTTTGATAGATGGAAGATAATACTAACAAGATACTGTAGAAGTTTCTGGAATTAATTTAGTAAGTTACATAAAAATATGTAATTAAGCGAATAAATAAAACTTTTATTACTTACCTACTTTCGATGCTACAGTTTGTAACTGCAAGTAGGTAATTAGACATAGAAAGTAAGTTCATACATGTCTAACTTTGTTGTAACGATTTCTTTCGATTTACTACTCTTTTAATAGCACCATACCTTATCTGGATGAAAGCAAGAACCAATGACTTTAATAATGTAGCGAATATAGAACGCGACAATAGACGGCCGAGTTCTAAACCGAGCTATTGAAGTTTTCTAATGAATTTGTATAAATAAAACAGTCCAAAATCAACCGTTGGACCGCGGTCCACAGTCACGATCACCTCGCCTGGCGGAAGAATGGTACTAGCGAAATAAATCGGTGTCACTAGTACCATCAATGGTACAAATCGATGGTACTACTGACACGGGGCAAGATCTTCCCTTTTCCCGATGGAGAAGCATTCCACCTCCGTGTTTGTTTGATGGGATGCGATGGGATTCTTTGTGGTCACATCCGTCTAAGAACTTTACTATCCTGTACAAAATTTCATGCTTCTAAAAATAGTCTGCAATTCACTTAATATTATTAGAGTTTCAATTAGGCAAGTAGCAGTGATAGCTTTAAGGTTAAAAGCCCGCTTCACATGATGATAATCAGTGAGGTTCGGGTTCAAATCCTGGCATGTACCAATAAGTTTATCAAAAAACTTACACGTATTTATCATTAACTCAACGGTGAAGGAAAACATCATGAGGAAACCCGCAGATCCCAGAACTAATTATGAGGCATGTGTAACAGACCGGCAGGCGTATTCACGGAGGCTCGACACCGTTTCCGTTCGATTCAGATCGAGTGAAAAAATTTCCGAAGTCAAAACTATTTATTTATTTATTATTTATTTAACTTCATGTACCAAGAAAATGTACACATGGCGAACTTAATGCCTAAAGGCATTATCTACCAGTCAACCATCAGGCTAAGCAGAAATAATTTGGCGGAATTGGCCATCGATTTCGGAAACTGTATTCTAGGTGCTTCTGATAGCCACGGAAAATTTTCGGAATCCTTATGTCAAATATGACATTCGTTTTCGATACCGACATCTGTGAATAGCCCATCTTCGACAGATTTTCCGATTCCGAGACGAATATCGAAGCTCCGTGAATACGCCTGCAGGTCTGGCGATGGGCTCACCACCTATCACGTTTAGGGTTCCAAAGAATATAGTACTCGTGAAAAGTGGAAAAGCCTCCCTCCTTGGGGATAAAAGGTGTGGGATTTTTTTCTTTGGAAAACATGAAAAAATAATATTTAAAAAAAATGAATAGTTTTATTATCCTAATGTGAAAAAGTGTCATTATAAAAATACCTATTTATTAACATGTAAAAAAAGGAGCTACGTCTGCCAACAAACTGTTTTACAGTTTGGCGGAGGTAGTAATGTGTCTTTGCAAAAAATATTTCTGTGAATAAACACTTTTTTTTATAATTTACTAGCGACCCGCCCGAACTTCGCACGGGTGCAATGCGTATACTAAAACCTTCCTCTTGAATCACTCTATCTATAAAAAAACCGCATCAAAATCCGTTGCGTAGTTTTAAAGATTTAAGCATACATAGGGATATAGGGACAGAGAAAGCGACTTTGTTTTATACTATGTAGTGATAGTGAGTGAAGAGGTTCAAGTTGATTCAACCAGCAGACGTATTCACAGAGACTCGATACCATAATTTCCATACCGATAATTTTTGATACCAACATCACATCACAACTAATGTCACATAATATTAGTTTTTGATACCAACATCAGCCCATCTCGATAGATTCGTTTCCGATGTCGATAGATTCGACTCGAATCCAACGGAAACGGTATCGAGTCTCTGTGAATACGTCTGCTGGTAGGAAAACAAAGCAATTAATCGGCACACCGACATCGATGCCACGTCGAACCTTGCGCCTTTAAAATATCTCTCGATCCGACCAGCAGGGGACCCATTCGAGGCGTACAGGACAACAAAAAATAAGGACACCCAAACGCATAACTGAAGAAGACATACATTAAACAGCCCATAATTATAATTCACAGTGGACATTACAATAAACGGGTGGGCTGAGCGATGAGCGAGCGACGGGTTGTGATACCAGTCTTATCTATTGATTACAATTTGTCACTTTTACCTGAGTTTCTTGCTGGTTCTTCTCGGGTACTACATTTGGAACCAGCAACTCGGTGGAGATGGGCTGCTGTTTATATTTTTATATTTACCTAATCTTCATGGACGAGTTTAGAGTGCTTTGAGACTATTGACCTGTGTAAGTGTATTTTTCAACTATTTTGTCATAATCGCTACGTAAGACTAAAATCCGGTTCAGATGAATTAAAACAATGACGTCATGGACAAGATCATGGAATCTTTTTCAGCTCCACATAGCCCTTTTTCAGCTCCACATAGCCCTTTATCAGCTCCACATAGCCCTTTTTCAGCTCCACATAGCCCTTTTTCAGCTCCACATAGCTCTTTTTCAGCTCCACATAGCGTCTTCATCAGTTATATTCCTCGGTCAGCAAATATTATACCTAAGTATCAAATATGAAAAAAAAGTTTTTGCGTCGTACAAAAACTACGTTACGAATGCATCAGCTATTTCGCTTCACGTTTTCAACTTGCACCACACGCGAAAGGTCATTTAAGTTACAAACTGACGATTATTGCCTGAATGCAATACTGATGTTGTATTCGGTAATTTGTATTTTGCAATTTCTTTTTTACTGATTCCGGTTGAAGGGACGAGTTATGTATAAACATAACTTTACAAATTCACCGATTATAATGACAACGGGTTTCGTTTATTGTTTTACTGAATTGGATTTTTTGTATAGAAGCTTCTGGTAAATTGAAAAAGCAGATTTGATTCTGTTATTTTCTTAAATATTTTGAATTACTAGTCATGATCTAAGTGGTTTTTTTAAATTAGTATTTCATAAATAATTATCTCACGCCTTTTATCCCCGAGGGGTAGGCAGAGGTATTCCATTACTGGATATGCCCACTTTTCATGAGAATATTCGATAGGTGGTGAGCCCATCGCCGGACTGGGTCTGTTTACACATGTCTCAGAAGTAATTCTGGGACCTTTGGGTTTCCTCACAATGTTTGCCTTCACCATCGAGCTAGTGATAAAAATTTTAGTATTTCTTTTTATGAGTTATTTGACGGGCCTGTTGGCTCAGTTGGTAGAGACCCTGACTTCTGAGACAGAGGTCGCGGCATCACCGTGCATGAACATGTCTGTTAAATTGGCTTGTATGTTTATCAGTTGTTTAGTACCCATAGTACAGACACTGTCTAGTTTTAGACTAAATAACTCTGTGTGGATTGTGTCCCATAGTTTATTCATTAGTTACAAACAATAAAACCGCTCAGGGTATAAATTTTTAAAATCGTTTCTTAGTGCTCACCTTCGCTATAATAAAACGACCTTGTAGAATTTCTAGCTTTTACACTCAAGTATAGAGTATGCGGTATTTGTGTATTTTTTCTATACTAATATTATAAAGAGAAAAGATTTGTATTTTTGTACGTTTGTTACGAATAAACTCAAAAACTACTCGACCGATTCTAAAAACGATTTCACCAATGGAAAGCTAGAATATCCCTGAGTAACATTGGCTATATTTTAGTCCCGCATTCCCACGGGAACGGAAACTACGCGGGTGAAAACGCGCAGTTCCAGTCTTGACATAAAGGTAAATAAATCAGTCAATCCTGCAGTAGGCTACTTCTATTCATTGATTGTAATCGACTTAACGTGTGGTTTTCAAAGCGTTATATACCGCATTGCTTTAAGTAAACCTAAATTCATACTAAAAGAATACTGCTGACGAGTAAAATATTCATCTATGGTATAAACTCATTAATTAAAAACAACTATAAGAAGAGCATTTCATCAAAAGAAACTTGGTCCCATCCAATAAAAATGCGATATAGCAAAATAAAATGGCGATAACACGAAAACGAAATTATTGCTAGAGGAAGAAAGGAATAGGCAAGACTGATCAACGCAAGATTTAAGATAGGTTCCGTAGAAAATATTATCTTATTTATTTAAATGTAAAGGTGTGTAAGAACATGCCAGTCAGCCCCATACAATTGACTGTTAGCAAAAATAAATTATTTAGTCAATCCTTCCTACTAATATTATAAATGCGAAAGTTTGTATGGATGGATGTATGGACGTCTGGATGTATGGATGGATGTTTGTTCCTCTTTCACGCAAAAACTACTGAACCGATTACTACTTTACAGTTATATAGCTTATGCATCAGAATGACACATAGGCTATATTATATCCCCGTATTCCCACGGGAACGGGAACTACGCGGGTGAAACCGCAGGGCACTGCTAGTATTATTATAAATTCTAGTTATTGTGTTTGTCCGTTACCTTTTGTTGCTACTGGACAGTTCTTGATGAACTTTGGCAGGACGAAAGTTTACATCATAGGTTACTTTATAAAACAGCCTATGTTACTCAGTGATATTGTAGCTTACCATTAGTGAATTTTTTTTAATAGATCCAGTAGTTTTTGAGTTTATTCGTAACAAACATACAAAAATACATATCTTTCCTATTTATAATATAATATTAGTATTAGTATAGAAGTATAGATAGATGATATTATGTAGACATTATTTAAAGATAATGACAGAATCAACCCGAACAATAGCGGTTTTCAAACTGTTTGCGGTACCCTAAAAAAGGAAATATGATTTGGAGGGGCGAAACGGGGAACATTTAAAAAAGTTTGATTGAGATAGGACAGAACTTTTGATTGTATACCGAAGCATCGGGAATAAAAACAACTATAAATTATTCTGAACAACAAAACAAAAGGAATGTCGAACAAATGTGTGTCGGTTGTACGAATGTCGAATCGTATGAGAAGTAGACCTCTGGCGCCTGAGCGCATTTGTTGAACATTTAATGTAGTTTTTGTACAAATCACAAATATGTTTGGTCCTCTAGTTTATTTTGAAGCGTGACGAATAAATACACCGTTTTTTAAATCTAAATTAGGAGTTTAGAGGTGTAGCTTTTAGGGTATTTATAGTAACTTATTTGAAAAGTTAACAAAATATTACCATAGTACAAGTTTTTCGAGGTTATAATTGACTTAGTGCTATGGTCAAAATGAAATCGTCCTACCAATTTTCATCGACTTTCACGTTTTAAGCCGTGAAACAGACAGACAGACATAGAGACAGTGAAGAAGTAAGTACCAACTTTTATGTATTTTGACAAGGAAAGCCGGGTGAAGTATAAGATACGATACAAACACAATCAGATTGTTGTCAAAAAATTCAATCTCGTTTATTGCGAATATCTCCTACGATATTACGAGATAGCGTTCGAGTTTGTTATTTGTGTTATTGCTTATTTACGTATTACGCATTTTTTGTTATTCCCTGTTTAGTGGGGATCGGTTTTCGTCCTTTTGCAAATAGATGTGTTTTATAGATGTAGAAAACAGACATTTAGAAATACCAAACAGGATCTTACTAACAATAATTTCATCGCGTTTGATTTAAATAATAATTAAAAAAGTTGTATCCCCTATTTAGGGGATAATATTTAAAGAATTGTTTCTAGACCTTTCTAGACCCACTGGCCTACACTGTGCGTTGTCTATCAGTCAGCTGGAATAGAATAGAATAGAATAGAATAGAATAGAATATATTTATTGTTCAATTGTGGTACATAGCAAGGATCTTATAAATATTAAAAAAGAATCACACAATCTACCCGCTGCGGGCATACAATGTAGTATGAAGTTATATAAATGAAGATATATTAACTAAACAACTGAGAATTGATAATGTCAAGTAGCTTACAAACTAGAAATATATGGATATGTAAAACAAGTATCGATAATTACAAATTCATTAAATGTATTAGTTTATTTTATCAACATATATATGTATTAGGATTTACGTAATATATATATATATATATATATATATATATATATATATATATATTTATATTTATATTTATATTTACCGTAATGTTATATTTAATTGATTTTTTTTACTATTTGCGGCCAATTCCGCCAAATTATTTCTGCCTAGCCTGATGGTTGACTGGTAGATAATGCCTTTAGGCATTAAGTTCGCCATGTGTACATTTTCTTGGTACATGAAGTTAAATAAATAAATAAATTAATGTGTCAAAAGGTATCGACTAATATACTAAATGTCAACGAAACGAAAAGAATTCATTCAGATCATAAAAACAGTTTTTTATAAGCCAGTTCTTCAATGTAATATCAAAGGTTTTACCGTCGATTTCTTTAATAGTTTTTGGTAGGTGATTATACACACGAATCGCAGTCGTGAATGCACTCTTACATACATACATAATCTCACGCCTATTTCCCATTGGGGTAGAGCAGGGCAGAGACAACAGACCGCCACTTGCTACGAACCTGGCAGATCTCTCGCGCTTCCTCCACATCCATCAAACGACTCATGCATGCTCGTCGGTTTCGGGTACTCTTTATCTGGCTTTTCTTCAACACATCGCCGATCTGATCGATGTAGGTACGCCTAGGTCGTCCTCTACCGACTCGCCCATTCACAACACCCTTGTATATTTGTCTCGTTAGACGACTTTCATTCATCCGCTCAATGTGACCAACCACCTGAGCATTCCTCTTTCAATCCTAGTCACTATATCATCTTTCAAGCCGCAACGCTCTCGGATCACACTATTTTTCACTCTATCTATCAATCTTACTCCACTAATGCCTCTTAATGAACGCATTTCGACTGCATTTATTCTGCTTTCGTGCTTCTTCTGCCATACCCAGCACTCACTGCCATACATCAACGTAGGTACTAACACACCATCATGAACAGCCAGACGTGCTTTATTTGTCACATTCTGGCTCCTCATAAAGGACTCTTATAGCAGATATTATCAGAGGTGGTGCTTAAAATTGCCAGGTTTTGAGGTATGTAGATTTTTCGGTTAAATTTGTTCCGTTGTTGCGCACAAATCGACACAAATTAAAAATATATAAAAAACTGCTGTTAAAGGCACATAATCTTACGCCTATTTCTCATTGACGTAGTCAGAGACAATAGATTGCCACTTGCTACGAACCTGGCAGACCTCTTTTGCTTCATGCATCGATCAAAAGACATGAGGATTATAAAATATAAAAAACCGGCCAAGTGCAAGTCGGACTTACACACGAAAGTTCTGTACTAAATATTTATTTTCTTCTGTTTTTTAATATTTGTTGTTATAACGGCAACAGAAATACACTATCAGCCTACAGCAGTCCACTGCGGGACATAGGCCACCCCAAATACATCATCTGTGAAAATTTCAACTGACTAACTATCACAGTTCATGAGATACAGCCTGACGACAGACGGATGGACGGACAGCGGAGTCTTAGTAATACAACTTTTCAAATGTTAACCTTTGGGTACGGAACCGTAATAATAAAGCTACTGTATCTGTTTTTTTATCCGGTATTATTGAAATTTGGTACGGAACCGTAATAATAAAGCTACTGTATCTGTTTTTTTATCCGGTATTATTGAAATTTGGTACGGAACCGTAATAATAAAGCTACTGTATCTGTTTTTTTATCCGGTATTATTGAAATTTGGCAGGGGATATCCCACCCTTTCAGGAAGGAGAGAAGGTGTTTTTCAAAAAAGCTAATACCCAAGTAAATTAGGTAGAGGTCGTTGTTCCCACGTTAGTTGAACTCCAAACATAATCTAATTCTTTGTCATCGCAGTCGGTACACTTCGGATCTGGCAGACTCGCTAAATTATTCTTTCTCTCGCAAGATCAACTTCGCCAAAGGATATTTCATTAAAAACTTAAAATAAGTTGTATCTGTACTGTGTTGCTGCTAGTTTTAGGGTTGCGGTACTTTGTGTGTTGTCTACATTTTTATCTGACTGTACAGTCAACAAAGTTGTTAGTGTTACATGGCCATAAACTAAGATTCAGTTTTCTCTTAAAGCCTTAAATGTATTTTTAGTTTTTTTATGGTAAATTATAGGGTTCGAAGATACCTTTAGAAATAAACATTAATCAATAAGATTTAATTATGACTACCCCAGAAAAAATAGTTCTTGGTTACTGGCTATGTAACCCTAACAACTTTGTTGACTATACCAGGGTAATGTTTTCCAGGTGTATGTATACTGGATGATTTTTATAGCCTGAAAAAAAATATTGTATAAGGTATCTAGAGCTGAAGTTATACACGAGATTAATTGTTAAGTATAGTCATGTTAAATGCAATTTACAAGGTCTAGAAAAGTACGCGCACTGCTATGTAGCAGCTGGCGGTTGTAGGTAAATCGCGTATGAAGCTTATTCTGTTACATGTTGTATATGAAATATTTAAAAAAATTATTATATTTAACAACGCCAAATGAATCTATTACACTAACCTATCACACCATATTTTTTTCCAGACGTTAAAAAAAAATATGCGCAATCATTTAGATGTAGACTCACATATATTATACGAGTCTACATCTAAACAGGTTAAATATTTATGTCGTTAGATTATTCTTCATCTCAAAAGTGTCGGACGCAACATGTTTAACCGATTTAACCGGAAAGGGAGTAATGTTTTTAGACTTTTCAGTGCCTTTTACACATAGTCGGGTATTTGGTGTTTAATTAATTTACTTCTACTGTCTTAGTAATACAACTTTTCAAATGTTAACCTTTGGGTACGGAACCGTAATAATAAAGCTACTGTATCTGTTTTTTTATCCGGTATTATTGAAATTTGGTACGGAACCGTAATAATAAAGCTACTGTATCTGTTTTTTTATCCGGTATTATTGAAATTTGGTACGGAACCGTAATAATAAAGCTACTGTATCTGTTTTTTTATCCGGTATTATTGAAATTTGGTACGGAACCGTAATAATAAAGCTACTGTATCTGTTTTTTTATCCGGTATTATTGAAATTTGGCAGGGGATATCCCACCCTTTCAGGAAGGAGAGAAGGTGTTTTTCAAAAAAGCTAATACCCAAGTAAATTAGGTAGAGGTCGTTGTTCCCACGTTAGTTGAACTCCAAACATAATCTAATTCTTTGTCATCGCAGTCGGTACACTTCGGATCTGGCAGACTCGCTAAATTATTCTTTCTCTCGCAAGATCAACTTCGCCAAAGGATATTTCATTAAAAACTTAAAATAAGTTGTATCTGTACTGTGTTGCTGCTAGTTTTAGGGTTGCGGTACTTTGTGTGTTGTCTACATTTTTATCTGACTGTACAGTCAACAAAGTTGTTAGTGTTACATGGCCATAAACTAAGATTCAGTTTTCTCTTAAAGCCTTAAATGTATTTTTAGTTTTTTTATGGTAAATTATAGGGTTCGAAGATACCTTTAGAAATAAACATTAATCAATAAGATTTAATTATGACTACCCCAGAAAAAATAGTTCTTGGTTACTGGCTATGTAACCCTAACAACTTTGTTGACTATACCAGGGTAATGTTTTCCAGGTGTATGTATACTGGATGATTTTTATAGCCTGAAAAAAAATATTGTATAAGGTATCTAGAGCTGAAGTTATACACGAGATTAATTGTTAAATATAGTCATGTTAAATGCAATTTACAAGGTCTAGAAAAGTACGCGCACTGCTATGTAGCAGCTGGCGGTTGTAGGTAAATCGCGTATGAAGCTTATTCTGTTACATGTTGTATATGAAATATTTAAAAAAATTATTATATTTAACAACGCCAAATGAATCTATTACACTAACCTATCACACCATATTTTTTTCCAGACGTTAAAAAAAAATATGCGCAATCATTTAGATGTAGACTCACATATATTATACGAGTCTACATCTAAACAGGTTAAATATTTATGTCGTTAGATTATTCTTCATCTCAAAAGTGTCGGACGCAACATGTTTAACCGATTTAACCGGAAAGGGAGTAATGTTTTTAGACTTTTCAGTGCCTTTTACACATAGTCGGGTATTTGGTGTTTAATTAATTTACTAGATCTTCTATCATAGAAGATGTATAATGTACTAGCAGTGCCCCGCGGTTTCACCCGCATAGGTCCTGTTCCCGTGAGAATACGGGAATCATGATATATCATCACTATCACTACATAGTATAAAACAAAGTCGCTTTCTCTGTCCCTATATCCCTATGTTCCTTTGTATGCTTAAATCTTTAAAACTACGCAACGGATTTTGATGCGGTTTTTTTTAATAGATAGAGTGATTCAAGAGAAAGGTTTTAGTATTAGCATTGCACCCGTGCGAAGCCGGGGCGGGTCGCTAGTAGACTATAAAGTATATATATCATTCTGATGTATAAGCTATATAACTGTAAAGTTTCATCAAAATTCGTTCAGTAGTTTTTGCGTGAAAGAGGAACAAACATCCAGACATCCATACATCCATACGTACAAACTTTCGCGTTTATAATATTAGTAGGATTGTGTCTGCATTCTGTTACTTGACGGGATACAGTATTGCAGCTTTGCTTTTTGGGTTGTTTGTGAAAAGTCTGTTTTCAAAACATGCCTGCGTCATCGTGTAAGCGCTATTTATGTTGCTTCTCGGCAAAGTTAGATTGGCTGGCATCGAATGATGACTTCTGTCTGTCAGATACGTCGTAAAAATACTGAGACGAGACTTTAGCCGCCACAGGGTTGATGTACAGATTAGTTGGATGGAAAATAATTTTATTGTTACAAATTTCACAATGTTGATGAAAAATAACTTGTTTTTTTTTACAGTATGAACTTTAACATAATATATAAAATATTGGCAAGATTTTGTGTGTATCTGATTTGTTCTCGTTCCCATGGGAATTTAAAAAATCTTAGTGGTCCCTACTCAATTAAAGCTCTACAAGTTTTAATTAGTAAATTAGTTAGTCAAGATTTCACTTTTGTGACTAAGAATATGAAAAAATGTATAGGAACACAAGTTCTGAAGTTTATATAATAATAGTTTATTTACTTTTATTAGGTATGATGACCTATACCTTGTTGAGTACAGGTTTGAGATTTGAGTTTTTAATTACTTTTCCTTGTTTTTATACTCTAATAACTGAGGTTTTAGTTGTAGAAGTTTAGGTTGAGTGACGTCACGAAAACAATATGGCTAACGCTAATCACCGTAGTATTTATTTTATTTAATACTTAGTATAGTAGTAGTATAGTATAATCTCACGCCTTTCATCCCCGAGGGGGTAGGCAGAGGTATTCCATTACTGGATATACCCATATTTCACGAGATACATTGGACCCCTAAACGTGATAGGTGGTGAGCCCATCGCCGGACCGGGTCTATTTACTCATGTCTCAGAATTAATTCTGAGACCTGCGTGTTTCCTCACGATGTTTTCCTTCACCGTCGAGCAAGTGACATACGTAAAGTACGTAAGTTTTTGAAAAACTCATTGGTACTCGTAAGTTTTTGAAAAACTCATTGATTTTCGGCCGGCTCTTTAACCGTAAAGGCTATCACTGCTCTTTATTTCATTCGATTCGATTTTATTTAATAATTTAGCTAATGTAAGATTCATCTAAATCTCATAAGGTCACGAGTTACATTTTTACCCTGCTGCACCAGAAATAGGGTAATAATGTTGTAATTGGTATTTCAGTGTTTAATTAATGAAAATAAATTAATTTGTCGAGCTAAAAAATCATTTGTGTTCTGAGAATTGCCTTAAGAGGTTAAAAGCAGTAATAGCCTTACGGTTAAAGAGCCTGCTTCACATGATGAAAATCAGTGAGGCTCGGGTTCGAATCCTGGCATTGAACCAATGAGTTTTTAAAACTTACGTACATTTATCACTAGCTCGACGGTGAAAGAAGTTTGAGAGGAAACCGCAAAGTCAAAGTCAAAGTCACAGTCCAAAGAATATCTCGTGAAAAGTGGGTATAACCAGAAATGGAATACCTCTGCCTACCTCCTCGGGAATATAAGGCGTAAGATTATTATTATTTATTATTTAATTCAGGTACTTGTTTTAAAAAGACGAGAAGAAAATACTAGCAACGAGGCTATAATCCATTAAGGGTTTGATTAAATCAGTTTTCTAATATCGCATCAGGGGGAAGCGAAATTAATAGACCTTTTAATAAATCGGTAAAATATCAAGTTCGCCATTAAATTTCGAGCCCCCGAATTAATTAACAGTCGATTTTTCGATCAACGTGATCATAGAGTAATGATTATGCAGATGTGTATTTTATTTGATATGAAGTAATGATTATTCTCTGATCTTTGTATTAACTCTGATACTAGAATGACATTTACGCATTGTTTAATTTTAATGTTACTATCTTTGATCGGCCGTGAGACGAAACTAGATTGGTGCAAAGTTCCAAATTAAATATCCAAAATCAAATGAAGAGAGACACATATTTACTTCGATTGTAAAAAGTACTTTCCGGGAGACCTGAGTAGGTTTTAGTAAAATCGTGATTTTTAGGTAAAAAGAAAATTATGTAACATTGCGTTTTTACAGGAAACAGTTTCGCAGTTTAATATTCTTAAAATTAAAATTCAAGACTGTGTCTGTATAGAAAATTTCATCAAAATCGTTAGAGCCGTTTCTGACATACCCGAAATATAAATTCATACATAAATAAATGCATACTTACATACAAGAATTCCTCGTTTACAGTAATGATTGATACATTTTTTTATTAGTAAATGTCTTTGGCTCTTTAACATGCACCTTATTGCAAAGTTTTAACAAAATGAGGCTACAATACAAATAACAATTGCTTTCCTACTGACTCTGAGCAATAATGTCGCTTCTGTTTCAATAAATTCTTAGTCTATACTCCTCTAAGCTTAATTTTATTTGACATTTTGACAGCTCCGCACCAGCCGTTAGAAGGGAATGGATGTATTGATAAATGATGCGAACAGAGAGAGATAGAGGAAAATCGATAGAGATTATCGTATCACAGGTGCAACTAACGAAGAACTGTCAAATATTATCTAGATTACCATATTAATGAGTTTTGTATCGGAAGTGCCTCGCACAACCGATCTGTGGAACAAAATGTCGCCCGCGGTATTTCCGTACCGATACGACCTTGAAACCTTCAAGAAGAGAGCTTACTCCCACCTCAAAGGTAACGCACTCGTGACTCTCGAGTTGCATGTGTCAATGGGCGACGGTCAAAGAGATTTAAATATAATAGGGCATAGAGAATTTAAATATAATAGGGCAAATTTGAAGTCAAAAGTTATTCCAAGTGGAATAAGTCTAGTACAATTTCGACCGAATGACAGCTCGCGTTCATACTAACTGACATGACAAGGACATGATGCTTAGGCTTTAAAATTTTGTATGAAAATATTCCCAATGCCCCCTCTATGCCCTATTATATTTAAATCTCTTTGGCGACGGTAGTCACTTACCATCAGGTGACCCGTCTGCTCGTTTGCCCTCTATCTATACTTCTATACTAAAATTATAAAGAGGAAAGATTTGTATGTTTGTTACGAATAAACTCAAAAACTACTAAACCGATTTAAAAAATCCTTTCACCAATTTAAGGTTATAAGATTCCTGAGTAACATAGGCTATTTTTAATTCCCGTATACCCACGGGAACGGGAACTACGCTATTGAAACCGCACAGAACCGCTAGTACTATACTATAAAAAAAGTTTCTGTGAAGTACTACCATTCATGCGTTCCGCGGAACGGTTTAACTTACTTTCCGAGACACGCGTGTCTCGGAAAGTAAGTTGTCATGTCAGATACGTTTTCGTGGCTTGACAAAATCTGTAATATTTACCTACCGTCTTCGAGTAAGCGTTGAAACATAAAAAAAATCGACGAATTGATAACCTATTCTTTTTTTGAAGTGTGTTAAAACCCGTCGTTGGGATCAATAAGATTAATTTGGGGCCGGTTGCGACTTCAAATCAACAGCTAATGTTTGAGTGCTACCGGGCTATTCGATGGTTGAGGTGATGGAAAGTCCAAGATTATAAATCGAATGATTATAATATTGGTACAATGATGTAATATGATACTCGTATAATGATTTTTCAAAAAGACTTAGCCAGTAGTAAGCCCCAGAGGTAAAATAAATAATATTTATAATTAATCTCAGGCATTTTATCCTCAAAAAAAAAACTACTTGCTACATGCCAGGATTCGAACCCGAGCCTCACTGATTATCATCATGTGAGGCAGGCTCTTTAACCTTCACGATCACAGCTCTTAATACTGTACAGATGTAAAAAAAAAACAAACAACGATTAAGGCTTTCCCAGATTAAAAAATACATCAGAAATTGAATACCTTTACCAACCCATTCAGGAATAAACCATGAATGGATATTTATATATGTATACGTACACTTATAGGTAAATAGTTTGTTTTATTATTTAGGTACAGTAAGTACCGGACTTTCTTTCACCTATACGTATAATCCTTTGACAGTCAATAATAATTTTCATTTTGATGTCAATATAAAGCTGACAGCACCGAATTTTATTGATTCATTTCGATATAAAATTAATTTGGGATCGCAAGCCTTGCCTCATATGCAAGGATTGAAAAAACAGGAATCGCAGTGTGTGACAGTGGGTAATTGAATTTGGGTTGCAAATAAAATTAAATTTAAATTAAAAATGTTCATTTCTGTAACATGTGATAAAAAAAGTACGGTATAAGTTTGGGAGCCTACTTTTAAGCAAATATTTAGCTTCACTCCATATTTTTTTTCGAGAAATCTATATAAATAAAAATGAATTGATGTTCGTTAGTCTGATTAAAACTCCAGAACGGCTGGACAGATTTTGATGAAACTTTTTGTGTGGGTTAGAGTGGGTCCAGGGATGGTTTATACGGTGGCAGAACGACGTCTGCCCGGGCCACTAGTAGCAAATAAATTACTTATTATAATCACGCTTCTTATCCCCTAGGGGATAACCAGAGGTATTGTATTCATGGAAATAACAACTTTTCACCGATATTTTAGAGACCCCTAAACGTGACAGGTGGTAAGCCTATCACCGATTCATTCTGGCACCTGCGGGTTTCCTCACGATATTTTTCTTTACATTCGAGATAGTAATAAACAAATAAAAAAAACACGGGTTGCACTCCGGGAGTGCCGCCAGAAGTGAAAACTTGATTATTAACGTTGTGCATTTTTGATTTATTGGAATAGTTAGGGAATAGCATTTAACCTCTCTTGACAACATCGTGATTATCTTCTCTCTGCTTCTCTAGATATTTCTGCTAAATCTTATTTACCCAAAACAGAAAGTAGAAGGGAATACGAACCTGTGACACGTGATGACATTGACATGTTTACTTAGCAACACCATTAATTTAATAGCAATTTATTCATTTTTATATTGAAAATACTCGATAATCCGAATTTTCCGCCTATAAGTTGTCGACTCAGATCGACTTATTTTTTACGCTCTTCAATTTGATGTGCGTTTCGTTTTAGTCTACCGTAGACACAGTTTTTGCAGCGTACGCCAGAATAGCTCGCAGATGGCAGATCGCGCAAGCGCTCTGCGCCGTCTTACGGTATTTTTTCGATCAGCACACGTGACCTGACGCGAGTTTCACAGTTTTTACCCATCCCACAAAAGTGCTCAACGCCGCTAAAGAAGTTTTCACTTCAAAAACAAACAAACTTCTAGGCTTCATGTGACCAGAGGGCTGGCAGCTATCTCTGTCAAAGGATCAGCCTAGCTATCCAGAGAGGGAATGCAGCCAGTCTTCTGGGCATTGTCCCACATGGTTCCTCTTTGGAGATTGTAAATGAATCTATATTTTCTTTACAAATAAATTAAAACAGTAAATTGTTAAATATGCCAAAGTTTAATATGGTATAAAAGTAATTACTTTTTAAGGCATGCTCCTCAGGACAATATTCGTTATCCCTCAAAAAACGGTTTATTATCTCTGTCATACAAACACCTAAATCGTCAATATTATCTTGTAGATAACAAATAAGGTAACCTTACCAATTTGGTGCGTCATTGTATGGTAACACGACGCAGTTAGTAGCACAAAAGGCTACAAGGAGGCGGAAATTGGGATGCATACCCTTCTCGTATGGAGCGTTAATTGTTTGAATGTTTTTTTTTTCGTATTCTAGCATTTGGTTATATTTTTAGCAGATTATGGCTTTAATAAAAGACGTGTAGGTAATGCCTCATACTTGGTGTCTTACCTTTGATGTCGTGTAAGTTTTGTAGAGATATTTTGTTAATTAATTGATATAGTAAAATAATAAATGCCAAGCTTGCCCAGTGCTATATTATCATGTAGCACTGGGCCAGTTTGTCTATGGGGTCAAGAGTAAGCAGGTCAAAAAAAATAAATATGAAAAATGCGTTTTTCTCGAATGAAAAGTAATCTATGATCTTCCACAACATGTAAACTGTCATTCCGAAGCAAGAGCGGTCTATTGGCAGGATTTGTAGGAAAAGATTACTTTTACCCTGGTGACCTATACCACAGGTGCTCTGTACCTATCTTAGGCACCAGTCTCTCACGCTTATAGGTTTTAGTATAGGTTAATCTCAATTTTGTACCTATTTTAGGCTACCTGGTTGTTGAGAGAGAATAATAATTATTGTTATTATTATTATCCTCGAGGGACAGCATATAATTTCTGGATATACTAGGTAAGTATACAATGTGTAACAGAATAAGAGCAATTCCTGAAATTAGTTTGTTCAATATCGACTACATCGATTTCAGCTATTTTTACTATGTCTAAATTTTTCCGAAAATTGAATTAGCATAGCTGAATTTAGTGCTACCTATGGAAAGCGTATTCTATTCTTGTTTATTTAAGAAAATTGGTTAGACACAATTTAAGTACGAATTTACCATATTTTTAAATATTAATATGTTAATTGAGGTGTACTTATGAGGAATTGCGCTTATTCTGTTACGCTTTGTATATATAGTAGTGAGGTACGAAAAGGTTTCTTTCGGCTAACTTTACAATATTTTGTCAACAACCCTATAGCGTTTTCTAAAAATATGTACACGATTATGTGTCATTTGTCCTAAGTGTCGCCAAGACAAGGAAGTGTCAACTGATCAACGAATGCTAAACTAGCGACCCGATATGCGCGTGAGTCACTAATTACGTACAATCGACGCCTCTCGCGTCTCACAGCCATTATGACCAATCTAATCTCGTTAATTTAATCCGATACGGCCCACGCTAAGGAAGTCAATAATCAGTGGCCAGTCGTTTTGTTATTGGCTCTGTTTCACTAGAATTAGGATGTTTGGAGTTTATTTTTATTACGATTTTACAGTGGCGTTTGTACGAGTATAATCGTTTATTGGTGGCGATCCTGCTTTACACCGACTAAACTTATTTTGGTTTAGTCCTGTCTTTGTCTTACTTCAAAAAAAGAAAAGGGATAGAAGATAACCTAACGAATATAGTCCTGTCACAGGCTGGATTTTAGTAGTGACTTCTTTACTTACTTACTTAATTTAATTTGACAGGACTAAATATCTCTCGTCTCTTTTCTTTTCTAGGAGAAAGAAAATGATAGGAGTAAACAAAAATAAGCTTTTTATTGTAATGCTTGTTGTTGTTCGTCTTCGTAATGGCCGGTACACACTTTGTTTAGTGAGTGGCTTGGTTATTGTATAAAAGAACATTTATTTTCTGTAGGTACAAAAGGTAAACTTGGAAATGCATATGTCTAATAACAAGGTGCTCTAAACTCGTCCATAAGATTCCCTAAATGCAAACAGCAGCCCATCTCCACCGACGAGTTGCTGGTTCCAAATGCAGTACCCCGAGAAGAACCAGCAAGAAACTCAAGGGCAGCTCTATTGTATTTTTGTATGTTTGTTACGAATAAACTCAATAACTACTAAACCGATTTTAAAAATTATTTTACCCATAGAAAGCTAGAAGGTCCTTGAGTAACATAGGCTATATTTTATGCCCGCATTCTCACGGGAACGGGAACTACTCGGGTGAAACCACACAGAACCGCTAGTATAATAATAATAAGGGATATGTATCATTGCTTGATATCTATGAATCCTCAGTATTCAATTTGAAAGCTCCCAATTAAATATTGAATGGATTAAACGCACCTTTCTCCATCTTTTATGCTAAGCTAATTATGATAAGACTTAATCAAAGAACGTGAATGGAAACGATTAGTCAACTCGTCTTCTTCGTACATATTTGTGAAGATGATAAATTGAATTAATAAAAATTTAAAAGGATCTGTTGACGCTTCACTTCGACATTGTAATGTGATGGATTGTGACAAACATACGGATGGGTTGTGTGAGGGATGTGTAGTATATGCAAATTTTTAAGACCTTGCTAAGCAAAATTGGTGCACTTAAAATTATCACTACATAGTATAAAACAAAGTCGCTTTCCGGCAAAGTGCAAAGCCGGGGCGGGTCGCTAGTGTATCTATAAAAAAAATTATCACTAGCTCGACGGTGAAGGAAAACATCGTGAGGAAACTCGCAGGTCCCAGAATTAAATCTGAGGCGTGTGTAACAGACCCGGTCCAGCGATGGGCTCACCACCTATTACGTTTATGGGTCAAAATATTTCGTTAAGTGGGTTTATCCACAAATGGAATACCTCTGCATACTCCCTCGGGGATAAAAGGCGTGAGATTATTATGAGATAATCTATCTATATTTGTATGTAAATAAACAAAAAAATATTATGAACTTGAATTATAAAATAAAATACTTATTAAGTAAGTAAATTTTTAGATTTAATTTTAAGTATGTACAGTCAAGAGCACATAAAGATTTACCCACTTGTAGTGAGAATCTGATTTCTGAGGCGATTGTCATAAGAAAGTTACAAGTCCAATGTATCAAACTCAATGTGCTCTTGACTGTACAACAAATTTGTATAATAATAATAATAATAATAAATTGTGGGACACAATTCACACACGGTTATTTAGTCCCAAACTAGGCAGAGCCTGTGCTATGGGTACTAAACCACTGATAAACATACTTAAATAAATATTAAACGACCAGACACGAAGCCAACAGACATGTTCATGCACACAAATGTTGGCCCCGAGCGGGGATCGAACCCGCGACCTCCGACTCAGAAGGCAGGGTCATTTCACTAGTGTAATGATAATCTAACTGAAGTTGTCCCGTGATATAATCTACACTAATATTACAAAGAGGAAAGATTTGTATTTTTGTATTCTTATATTTTTGTACGTTTGTAACGAATAAATTCAAAAACTACTGGACTGATTTAAAAAATTATTTCACTAATGGAAAGCTACAATATCCTTGAGAAACATAGGTTATTTTTTATGCCCGTATTCCCATGGGGACTCCAGTAAATAATATGTTAAATCAAAAGCTGATGTGAAGTACAAATCATCTCTGAGTTTCACGTATACTATCAAAAAGAGAGTTATAAGAAAACTCTTAAGGGATTAGAGGCGGTGACATATTTAGTTTCCACATAAAGGTGGCCCCAGACTTAACCGACCATTGATTTATGACCGCGAATAAAGCCTCTAGTGTGGTGTGGTTGTTGCTTTATTTGTGGGTGTGAATAGGAGTTGTAAGTCATTGCCTTGGAAGGTTTAAGTCATATTTGTTATAGATATTGTAATGGTGTGTCTTGCAACAGGAAACTGTATGAATATCCCATGTGTTCAAGATATAAGCTGATTGATTTCGTTGTATGCCGTAGTCGTGGGTATATGGGAATAAAATAAAACCTATGTTACTCAGGGATATTCTAGCTTTCCATTAATGAGAATTTTTAAAATCGGTCCAAGAGTTTTTGAGTTTAGTAGTAACAAAAAATACAAATCTTTCCTCTTTTTAATATTAGTATAGATATAGATAGTACATGTATACCTAAACAAACATACAAAAATACAAACACCTGTACATAAATACAAATCTATCCTCTTTATAATAGTGAAGATGTAGATTTGTTGAGATGTAGAGAGAAATTAATATTTTAATGAAATACCATTTTGTGGTAAGACTGTTAATGTTTTTACCCCAATGTACCTGAAGGAGGGTAATGTTTTTCGGGGGTCATGATTCTCAATACTGATGGACTGAATAAGGAGAAGTAGCATGTTTCGTTGTGACCTTCTGAGACAATTAACAAAAACTAAACATGTGGCAAAATGTACAGTCCGGCCGTCTTAACTTGGCTTCTCTGAACACAGGCTTCGCTTCTGTGACGGTCGCTAAAAATGATATTTTGCAGCCATTTGCGCAACTTCAGAGCTGCCAAGTTACAACGGCCGTAGGTACACATGCTTTTTACTATGACGAGTTTACTTTGTAACGAGTTTACAATAACCCTCGACCTGCGAGGTGTAACTAGATTCGTTTTCATCTTTGGAGTGTCATTTTTACTCAATTGCATTGAGGTCAAAATTATGACTTGGAAATTAAAGGAGTGGTTAATTAATTACTGTTTTTATAGTGTCCATGAATTTTGACCACAAATTCCAAGAGAATAAAAGGATTTGATTAGATTTGTATATATTTGATTAGGTACCTTTCCACGCAGTGGGAATTTTAGTGTTTTCATTTTCGTGGTTATAACGTTGCTTCCACTATGAAAGTTATTTAAATCCATAAGCACATTCACTTCAATCCATGAGTAGCATTCACCCTTTCAATATCGTTGCAATATAGGACTTTAAACTCACATTTCCATAAAATTATGGCAATCTAATTCGAAGCCATAAACTTAAATTAACAAGGACGCCATCGTTCAGTCGCTAACAAATAAATGCCATAAACACGCCAGAATCTCCATATTCGCTAGTGGCATAGCCAGGTATTGTTAACTGGACGACAATAGGTACTGAATCAAAGCGTGTAGTTGCATTAAAAGTATTGCTGCAGGTTACGTGGATGACGCATGCGATTGGTCGGTAGGGTTGTGCACTTCAAAAATCAGGGCAGAAATATTTTAATGCATAAGATAATTATAGATCAGCGGTTCCTACCTCGGGGTTCGTAATACCAAAGTCATGTAGATCAAAGAAATCGGCTCACATGTAACAGAATAAGCGCAATTCCTAAAGATTTTAGCTATATTTAATTTGTGTTAAATTTAAAAAAATGAACTATCGTAGCTGAATTTAGTGTTTTCTATGGAAATCGTGCTATTATTAATCGGTATTTAAGAAAATTGGTTAGACACAAATAAAGTTCGATTGCATCATATTTTTTTATATTAATATAATAATTGGGGTGTAAATTGCGCTTTTTCTGTTACGCGTTGTATATACTTAATATTCAAACAAATAGATATACTTACTGTTGATACAAATCGATTCAAGCGAACTCTGCTGGAGTTACGTCTCTACGCGTGACGTCACGAAGAACTGTCAATAATCCCGCGTGATATGGCTGACGGAGCTAGGCTATAAATATAGTTAATCACTACATAGTATAAAACAAAGTCACTTTCTCTGACCCCATATACCTTTGTCCCTATATCCCTATGTATGCTTAAATCTTTAAAACTATACGAAACGGATTTTGATGCGGTTTTTTTTAATAGATAGAGTGATTCAAGAGGAAGGTTTTGGTATAAGCATTGCACCCTTGCAAAGTCGGGGCGGGTCGCTAGTTGTTTTATATGTAAATAAAGTATGATAAACCATAATATTGTCATCGCGTTATAAAACCCTCTAATATTATTTACCTGAAAAATGTCGGGGATCCAAGAATTTGGGACTTGCAATTAAAACAAAGCAAATGTCTATACCTAACCTGCAAAATCCATAAAAACGTACAAGCGTCAATACATCACAAACCCCGATAAGTCCGATTTAATAAATTAACGATATTCTCGTTATAAGGCCATAAATTAATGGACAATAAAGAGCGCCACAGACGTGACAATCCTGGGTACAGACGAGACGCGTAGGCGACAACACGACCGCGCACGGCGTGAATGGCGAGCCTTTACAATGCCTGTGCCTGTGTGTTATGAACACTGAGACAGGAAAATAAAATTATATTTTTAAATGAAGTTCCATAAAATTATTTTAATTAAATTTGATGTTCAATTCATCATAAAAATAAGTAATACAATTATTATTATGTAACAGAATAATTTAATTTTAGAAATTAGTTTGTTCAGTATCGACTACTTAATCATTATAGATTTCAACTATTTAAAATATGTGTTAATTTTTTTCTAAAAATTAATACCTGAATTTAGGGCTACCTAATAAAGTATGGTCTAATGCTCTTTATTTAAGAAATTTGGTTACACAA
This sequence comes from Ethmia dodecea, assembly GCA_963855545.1. Lineage (NCBI taxonomy): Eukaryota > Metazoa > Arthropoda > Insecta > Lepidoptera > Depressariidae > Ethmia > Ethmia dodecea. Next base: position 1,642,320 of record OY979453.1, read on the forward strand.
AACTAAATTAAGAATGCATCATTTTTATCAATTATACCTACTAGTTGGGGTGTATGTGATTCTAGCCTGGAGACAAACACTAGCTTAATGTTAATACACAATTATTGGATCAATGTAAACAGTTTATATCCAGTCTAGTGCCTAATGAAAAGTGTTGAGGTTTGTGTGATAACTATCCTATAGATACCACTGAAAAAGTGTTTACATATTTTTTTTCAATAATAACTCAGTGTCACTGAATTCTAGCACTCGATAGTAACACTGGATTAATGTAAATACACAATTATTCAAAGAACGTAATAAAAAATCAAGGCCAGTCTAGTACGATATGAAAACTGTGCATTGGTCCAATAACGATCTAGTATTACTAGATTTTAGCACTGGATCTAAACACTGTAAATTATAAATAAAATTGCCAGTAAACAAAACAGTCTTAGCGTTCTTAAGACAGCCCAACGTGTACACGAGTAAATTCACAAAGAAATCATAAATAACATTATAATACAAACACGCGAGATATCAACTAATTTCAATGGCGCGATTCAGTTCTGAATTAAAACTCTTTTTGGCTTCGTTTGTCCTTTGTTGGCTGATTGTTTGGCCGAGTGGAAATAATAGCTGTTTGAGGACATCTGTTTGGTACTAAAGATTCTCGAAAACAACTCGAATGGAATAGGATTTATTTTACGAGCAGACGGGTCTCTTGATGCTAATTGACTACTGTCACCCATGGACACCTGCAACTCGAGAGTCACAAGTGCGTTGCCGGCCTTTGAGGTGGGAATACCTACGCTCTATTCTTGAAGTTTTGAAGGTCGTATCGTTGACTGTACCTATAGAAATTAAATTCCGAATTCATTTAAAATGTTATGTTAAAACGCCTCTAAAATTTCGATTTGAATTATAAAATACATAAATAAATAAAATACTCTTCATCAGTCCTTTCATTGGATCCCTTTCTGACATGTTCCGTGAGCCTCAAAACTAATTATGTGGCTTGAGGTATTTCTCACGATTTGGATTATCCTATGAAAGTAATCGGAAAGTGTTCAAATTGCATTGCAATTTTTGGACGGACCTGTTGGCTCAGTTAGTAGTGACCCTGCCTTCTGAGTCGGAGGTCGCAGGTTTGATCCCTAGATTTGTGTGAACATGTCTGTTGGCTTCGTGTCTGGTAGTTTATTATTTATTTAAGTACCTATGTTTATCAGTTGTTTAGTACCCATAGTACAGGCCCTGCCTAGTTTGAAACTAAATAACCGTGTGTGAATTGTATCACAAAAAAATTGCAATCAGAATTTTACCCTTACACATAAAGGAAGTTTCCGAACCAAATGCAAAGAAACGCTGCTTTAACTTGTAAGAATAAAATGTTCTTCACTTCGATTCAATCGAGATGTTATCGAGAACCTAAAGTAATATTTATATTCAAAGAAACGCCTACTATTGTATTGAAGTCTGAGATTAGTTTTTGTTGCTCCAACAGATTGAGGTTTGACTACCATTGTACGGAATGACATAAGGCATGATTTATATCTCGAATTTATATGGACTATTAATTAGAATTTTAATAATGAAAAGCGTGAAAGAGTTTGATTAATAATATTAATAGAAGACACTTGATATCGTATAATGTTTGTTAGTTAGAAATGTTTAGTTAGGTGGCTTATAAAGAAAAATAGATATATACTCACGCTTTATCTCCGAGGTTGGCAGAGAAATTCAGCTTTACTTCCACTTTTCACGAGAATATTCAAGCCCTAATCGTGGTACGTGGAGAGCCCATGTTGTTATTGAGTGTACCAAATAATGTAATGTTATCATTGAGTATTAAACCAACAGGAGACGTCACGCACACTAGTTTCTTTGCAAAAAAGTCTGCCAATTTCGCGGGAGACGAGGAAACGAACACAAATAATGTTAACACAAACGCATTTTTTGACAAAACAATTAAACACTAGCTTGAACTAGATGCACACAAATATATTCACACACAGAAACAACTAATCCGAGCACTCCGTGAACTCAAGACAACTAGTTGTATATAACAGGTATGAGCTTTGCTCATAACTTTTTTGGCAGAGGGGAACGCCTGTCAGTGACTTCTCCGGTTGGTTTAATACTCATAGTATGTTATTGATGTTCAAATAACATACAACTCTAAAGAGTAAAAACCCGAATTCAATGAATAATACTGAAAAAATACAGTCGAATTGAGGAGCCCTTAATTTTTCGAAGTCGGTTAAAAAAAGAATCGTCGAAATCGGTTGGCATGATATTGAGATATTCGTCCATTAGTCGCGCACATAGGTACTTAATGCAAATTGAAGACTTATACCTATGGATTTCTCATGGATTCCATTGTCAGAACTGGAGCAAATTAAAATGAGATTACAGCTTTCAAATAAAAAATAGTCATAAAAATCAGTTCACCTAGTTCTGAAAAATAGAAAGTTCTGAGGTAAAAAACATTTAAAAAAAACAGTCGAATTGATAACCTCCTCCTTTTTGAAGTCGGTTGAAAAGAAAGTTTGAGACGCCTTACTAAACGAGAATTCATTATGCAAGTCTGATCTAACATTTATCCCAATTCCTTTCCGGCACCATATTCAAACTACAAGTCGTTGACACTTCGCACGAAACGGATGTCAAATGTATTAACAATTAACAAATCTATCCGAAAATCTAGAAGGTTCGAATAGCCCGGACCGAGACGCCATTTTGATTCTAACCTCATTAGAATTAAGGTTTGAATTTTAATGGTAACGGTATGTGATAGGCCGTTCTGTGATGATGATGTTATTGATGATAAGTCGGGTGTTCGGATGATCTGGTAGTCAATTAGTGTTAAGAAGCGATGATCGTGCATTTGTGTTTTGATGGCTACTTGTTTTTACGATACTTTTCAAGGGGAACCAAAGATCATAGTAACAGTAAAATATTTAATTATAGATTAATAATAATAAATAAATTTATAAACAAATCTCACGCCTTTTTATCCCCGAAGGGGTAGGCAGAGGTGTTCCATTTCTGGAAATACCATTCACGAGACATAGGTACATTTTCTAGTAAGTAAAGTATATTTTTTGTCAAGTTTTAAAACTACCAATATTATCTCGAACCCATATCACAAGACCCCATGTGATTGACTAATAAAAAGTGGACCTTCGAAATTAGGCCCCTTTTAACCCAATTTTGCCGATCGGTGGGCGTGGGTTCCCACATTAGGGTCCACAAAAAGGACCACAAATCAATGTGAAAGGTATTGTGGGTGTCGGAGGATGACAGTGGACGTCGCGCTGCTAGTTTCACTTGATTTACTGCAAGTTATTTGTAAATATTACTAATTAAACTATTATAATTTATAACTAAGTATATACAACGCGTAACAGAAAAAGCGCAATTCCTCATAAACTCCAATTAGTATATAATATAAAAAAAAGATGCAATCGAACTTTAGTTGTTTCTAACCAATTGTCTTAAATATCGATCAATAATAGCAGGATTTCCATAGATAGCACTAAATTCATCTACGCTAATTCATTTTTCGGAAAAAATTTACACATATTAACAATAGCTGGACTCGATTAAGTAGTCGATACTGAACAAACTAATTTCAGGAATTGCGCTTATTCTGTTACATATTGTATAAGTATAAAAACTTATAATAAGACAAAATTAAAAACAGCTGCCCTTGAGTTTCTTGAGGGTTTTTCTCGGGGTACTGCATTTGGAACCAGCAACTCGTCGGTGGAGATAGGCTGCTGTTGACATTTAGCCAATCTTCATGGACGCGTTCAGAGTGCCTTGTTATTAGTCCATTGACGTTTCTAAGTGTAATTTGCAATTGCCTAGAGAAAATGAATATACTTTTGAGTTTTACAATATGTTGTTTTACGTATCTTTTTGGGGCCGAATATAAAATTTGGATTTTCATGGTACAGTTTATGAAATGATTAGATGTCACGGAAGTGTTTATATTTATTTCTTTAAAAATTACGTACCAGTTTTGTTTTTATCAGAAGTAAAATCCAAATGATCGTTCTGTTAGCATAAGCTCTTGAGGTAGAGGTCGCGGCTTCAATTCCCACTATGGATGCTTCAAAATGAAATACACAGCGGATTTTAAAATGAAATTCAAATAGAGATTAATAATAATAATAATCTCACGCCTTTTATCCCCGAGGGGTAGAGGTATTCCATTTTTGTAGGCAGAGGTATTCCATTTCTGGAAATACCCACTTTTCACGAGTGTATTCGACCCCTAAACGTGGTAGGTGGTGATCCTGTCGTTGGAGCGGGTCTGTTACACATGCCTCAGAATTAATTCTGAGACCTAAGGGTTTCCTCACGATGTTTTCGTTCACCGTCGAGGTAGTGATGAATATGTATCTACGTAAGTTTTTGATTACTATTGATAGGTACATGCCAGGATTAAAGAAATAAAATTTAAGATCCCTACATACTTAAACTTTGTACAATAAACGACTTGTTTGACCAAAATTAATCGTTCATACCTAGAAACCTTTTATGCTTATTACTTCTCCTCAATCCAGTAGTCAATAACCCATAATTACGATATCCAAGCAAAACTCGTCTTAATCGAGCACAAATTCGATTATAATCGTTTCAAACTGAAATCGATTCGTGACGCGATCATAAGTATCGAGATACGCCGCCGCGCCGTAACACGTATAAATAGTGGAATTATAAGCTGGTTTGCTGGTAACGATGTTGAATCAAATACAGGGTGTTTTTGAATAGTCTGTTAGCGCTAGTCGGGTTGTGGCTAGTTTTGTGACTCTCCTTAGTCACAAAAACTAGGTAAGTACTATATTTAATACGCAACGAAATACCTATATACCCGTATGTGAGGAAAGACGCTTAGCTCAGCAGTGGGGTGTTACGGGTTGATGACAATATACGAATAACTCCAAATATAAGATAATAATTTCCTATATTGATTTCAAATAAAGTTTGGTAATTGTGTCTGGGATTCTATCTGTAACATCCACACAATATTTAACATAAACTAATAGATAAATAAGAAGTTTGTTCCATTTAAGTTAAAAGATTTAAATGTTTTGATATTTTTTTTATTATATAAATAGATACAGCCTGTATAAAAATTAGCCGCATTACCATGAGCAGTCGATTACATGCACGATTCTCGTAAACGCATCGATAAAATGTGAGATATTTGTCTCTCTTCTTCTCGGAGAAGAGCTTGATAGCTTTGTGCAACATACTAGCGTTTACGGTGTCTTTCCTCTTGCTTTGTCGTGTCTATATTCTTAAACATTAATTGAATTGTGTGTTATACTCTACAAAATCTGCGCCATTACCTTCTACTGGATCTAACCTCTCCATAAATGGTGGTCTGGGAGAAATCGCAAAGAAAGTGATAACACCACGACTTGTACACTTTTTGTCAATATGTCACTAACAACATATTTTTATTGGTGTACAAATAAAAAGTGTTTACTTAATCTTCTAAATCATATCATAATATTTACCCATCATATACACTTTAGATCTACACCGTTTCTATATAGCAGTAAGTGCCCACGGACGGACGAAGACATTATGTAATCTTATTGTCTGCGTATTGTTTTTTTGACGGGCACTAAGAGTGAGGCCAAACGAGCGTAATTTCGGTTGCAGAAATTCTGTTGCATTCGGTTTCATATAAAAGTCCCATTTGATTCACACGGCGACGCAAAATGAGTTGAAGTTTTATATGAAACGAATTTCTGCAACCGAAATTCTGCAACCGAAATTACGCTCGTTTGGCCTCACCCTAACTGATAAAAACTACGTTCTATTAATTCTTTGGGGTGTTGCGTCCAATTTACTTGTTGGCCGAAGGAACATTTGATAAAAGTTAAACTTATTTCACTATCATATAATTATCAGTGTTCTATTTTAACTTTTTTTGAAAATAGGAAGATCAGACCATCAGGGTCATAACCAATGTTATTATTTCTGAAGTTATACAAAACATGCATTGTTACCATGAAGATTAGTAATCTAGTTTTTACGATTACCAAAAAGTATCTATTTCTTTAAATAACATTTATTAGATATCTATAAAAACATAACATTTATATACAAAGAAAATATACATACATTCATTTACAATCTATTTCTTTTATGTTTATGGTTAGGTGCCTACTCGACCACAGAATACTCGGTTAATGATCGAGAAGGCACTTGTTGAAAGTATCTATGTATTAGATAGAACATAATGGAAAAAAAAAACACCAATTACGGGACAATTCCATAAAATGTCTCAGTCGGGAGTTTTGTCGATAGTACCTCCCTCATCTTTACACTTTTTAACTTATTACCCCCATTAATCGAATAGTCGTCCAGCCAAGAAAATCGTCATTACGTCGTCATATGCAAATCCGAATCGAAAGAAGCAGAAACGAGACACTCTGTCAAGTGAGAGAAAATTATCGGCCATCACTCAAAGTAGTAATTCCTTACCACTTGTAAATGTAAAAGATCATAGACCTTTAAGCATGGAAAGACTCTTTAAAGATTTTGCGTGTCAACATTTTTGTCTAATTTGGCATAGCTAGTTTTGTTCTTTGTTCTTCCTTATGATTCAATTTATCTTATTGACAAATTTCTTTAAGAGCGTTTAAGCCGTGAAAAGGTAACAAACAAACATAGGTACCATCCTTGTGAAGTTTAGGCTATTGCTTCCCCTAGTAATTACTCAGAACAATAACTTATTGTTCTGAGAGTAATTAGGTGTTTTTTGGGATGTGGATGTAGTCTATGTACTTCGTCAAGTAAGCTATGTTGCTAAATGTCATCAATATCAGTCCACCGGTTGATCAGTTGAAACGTTACAAATAGACAGACAGCGTAACTTTCCAATCAACTATTGTTAGGTCTATTTAATTTAATCTTTTTCTATTTATTTAATTTAATCTCCTAATCCGCGGTGGGCTAGCATGGGAGATTATAGCCCATACTTCCTCATGTGTGAGGAAAAACCCCTAGCTCAGCAGTGAGCTGTTACGGGTTGATGATGATAATTAATAAATTTTTTAGAGATAAATACATTAAAATGAGACAGGGTCTTGTTTTCTTAATAACTCTGTGGAATAAATTACGGAAAATATATTTTATAGCCATGGAGTCTCCCGATAGACATGAATCTTAGTGATTCTACCATTAAAATCGAATTATTGACGACCAAAATAACAAAACCTACCTGCATTTCCGTAGGTCTGCACTTTTTCTCACAAATGGAGAGTAAAAGAGGTCTTTTAGTTTTGGACTTTGTTCGATTCACTAGTTTAGGTTTCGTTAAACGAGATGGCGTTAGCTGCGTGCGCTGGAGTGGATTTTCGTGAAGTGAGGTAGGTGGTGACATCTATTGAGGAGTAGCGATATTAGGTGTGTTATTTCAAGAATTTGTATGTACATTTTACATTTGTTTGACGTCTATAATATCGGAAACGTTATCGATTTAAAAAAATCTTTAATGACCTTTACATCTCTTTACAACTTACTTTTTAGTGAGATATTCAAATTATCACTATTTTCGGAAAAAAATACAAAGATGTACCTACGTAATAAAGTAATAAATAATATTGGTACTTCTAAGTTAAACTATAAGAGCAACAAATTAGTATTTATTTCAACTTGTCTTTATTTTGGCTGTTGTTCAGTAATCCTCAGATACTTTTAGTGAATTCAAGTTTCTAGAGCACAGAATTAAGAATTTAAATGAAAAAAAAACTGTGAATCAAGACTAAATACCTACAAGTTGAAGCCAACGACCTAACATTGACCTTCTAGAAAGAACCTAATCACGTAAAACGCAAAATCGTGGATAATTATGATTATGAGTCACAGACATTAAAAACAAGATTTAAAACTCCCACGGATAGAGTAATAAAGATAAATTTTAATACAAAACAGAGAGCACGCGCGAAACATGAAGTCATGACAAGATCGAAATCTGCGTCTGAGCAGAACAAGTTTCTTTTTCATTATCAGATCGATTGAGGGGGCGTGGCTAAGCCATACCTGTCTTACTCATCGCAAGTGCAAACAGTTGGTTAGAGAGGGACGGCAATGCTCACGCTTGATTGCCTCGATTGATCGTTCGACCCGTTTGAAATTTTCTATGTACTTTCTTGGTAGTTGGTAGCATTCGTTTTTCGAATGCTTTATTTTGAATGTTTATCATTTTATGTTGTTGTTTTAAAGATTGCGAGTTGGAATTCTGTTGGAATTTTTAATGAGCCATTTGTGGTAAGGATCTTTATTCCCCGGATAACTCTTGTTACACCCAATTATCTACATCTACGAGTACATCTACACTAATATTAAAAAGGGGAAATATTTTCATCATTGTATTTTTGTATGTTTGTAACGCATAAACTCAAAAACTACTAGACCGATTTTAAAATTTCTTTCATCAGTAGATAGCTGCAATACCCCCCTGACACAATACATATTGTATCTCCGTATTCTCAGCTAGTAATTGTAGTAGCTTTGATCAAAAATAATGGTAGCTTGTGTTATACAGTCCACAATATACTAATATATCTACATTTAAATACGGTTACTTATAGCAATGTAATAGTCAATATCCTTAAATGGTATCTATCTAACATTATCGCAAATACCTATTTATATTTTACCAATGGAACTACCGGAAAAACATTAATAACCACTCTAAAGAGTAAAAAAACCGACTTCTATCTTCAACTTATATGGTTTTCTCATGGATTCCGTTGTCAGAACTGGACGTACCTAATTAAAATGGGACCAATCTGGAAGCACAAGCCTTCAAATAAAAAAGAATTAGCCAAATCGGTCCACCCAGTCAAAAGTTCTGAGGTAACAAACATAAAAAAAATACAGGCGAATTGATAACCTCCTCCTTTTTGAAGTCGGTTAATAAGTTAGTAAAATTCTCAGATGTTAAGAGAGTCCCGAGAGGGTAAGTAGGGGTATTGTATAAAATTTTGACCACTATGTTTTAAGGACGCCTTACCGTGACAAGTGGCGAACCTAACGCCTGACCGGAGTCTCAGACAATAAGAAATTCAAAATATAGATTTATCAGTAAATATCACAACAAAGTCACTGCAACATTTAGTGTGCAAACCAAAAGCGTAACTCCATTTCCATACCAAAAAGCTGTAGCAAATCCGATAATGTTCGTTGTACAAAGTTGCTATCGTTTACCGCCCGCGAAAAACCCATTTTGCCGCTCGATATACCAGCCGTATCAAGATGGGAGCAATTAAAGGTCGGGGGATGCTGGAATAGGGATGCCAGGGTGTGGATGTGGCAAGGGGAATCCTAAAAACCGAATGAAATAGGATAGTCATCGAAACGACACAGCTCAGGTGCTGGTTAAACCAAATCCCGACTAATAATAATAATATAATCTCACGCCTTTCATCCCCGAGAGGGTAGGCAGAGGTATTCCATTACTGGATATACCTACATTTCACGAGATACATTGGACCCCTAAACGTGATAGGTGGTGAGCCCATCGAGTAACAAGTGACCTTCTTCTTCCCTACTTGGTGGATATCAAATCTATATGCACGAAGCGCTTTTCAAGATCTTTTATTATGCGCACCGCCATGGAGTGGAACTATCTGCCGGCGTTTGTATTCCCCAATTCGAAAGATCGAACCATCGTAGACCTCGTATTTGCCTTCGAGCTAGTTTGGGGTCATGGTAATAAAACCTGAAAACCGAATAAATTCGTGGGAGTGGTTCCGGAGTGAATACAGGAATGAAACATAGCCTATACATACTCAGGAACATTGTAGCATTCTATTGGTGAAATAATTTCTGAAATCGGTCTTGCAGTTTTTGAGTTTATTCATCACAAACATGGAGAAATAAAAATCTTACATCCTTAATATTACTTTATAGTTATATAATAGGCAATACCAATTTTTTTTGTTACCCATGGTTTCTGATTTTCTAGAGTGATAAGATAATCAATATTATATTCTTTTCTTCCTTCGGATTCCCGCTAAAAAGACCTGGCAATACCTTCTCCAGCGCTTCCAACATCGCCACCAGAACTGAATTGCGCATAGCGTTTTTACGGCGTTCGGCGGAACCGTATGACTAGACGCGCGGCCCATTAATCCCCAAGTTTCAGATGTGGCGATAAAAATTACAACGCCACCCGACCGCGTCGGGCGACACGGTTTGGAAGATCGGATTGATTGTGGTAGATACGGTTTATTTTTGTCACAATTTCTTTTTTGGGCTTCTGCGATGAGTGTATTCAGTTTGTAGAAAAAAATAGTTTTTCATGTCTCCGGGCAGAAAGCTTAAATTTTCGGCCTGCTGCTCTAAACGAAGTGGCCGCTTTCCGCCTCCGTCGAGCAGAAAAAAGTATACATACCTCGGGAAGTAAATAAGAAAGCCTCAGCTTTGCTTCGGTCGACAATTAAATGTGATCTGAGACATTTCTTATTTTACTTCCCTAGGTATGTAATAATACTATTTATTCATAATAGTTACATTACTTTATGTCTATATATTTTCAAATTCTTAGAACATTAGTGGTGGTGCTCGCAAAGCGTGTCAAACGATTTTTCTCTATACTGAAGGCATACTGAATCAAATTTTCTCTAAATGCTTCAATGTTTAACCCCAACGCAAAAACAGAGGAGTGTTCAGTTAGGTATCTCTGCTTCTGCATGAACTCAGAGTAAAAGTCAAAGTCAAAATGTTTTATTCAAAGTAGGGTGTTGTAAAATAGTAGGTAAAGATACTGCCTATATTTAATTATGAAACGGTTCCAACAAACTTTTTATCTATAATAAAAAAAACTCTCGCCTTTTATCCCCGAGGGGGTACGCAAAGTTATTTCATTTCTGTAAATACTTACTTTTCACAAGAATATTTGACCCCTAAACGTAATAGGTGGTGAGTCCATCGCCGGACCGGGTCTGTAGTAACACATGCCTTAGAATTAATTCTGAGACCTGCGGGTTTCCTTACGATGTTTTTCTTCACCGTCTACAGGATTTGAACCCATCATTAATCCTGCAATCATTAAAGCCAGAGAAAACTGCTATAACGGACACTACATTGACATACAGCTGTTTACATAATACCCTAGTACAACCATTGCATAAGCACAAATTAATCAACAGCCAAAGCAAGAACTCCAAAACGAAATCAACCCAATCGAAGTACAAACGTACTCATTAATTCATTTATCCAAATCGGTTTTGTTCCCCAAATGACTAGTTGCTCTGCGACTCCAATTCTGTGTACCATTTACAAACTTATTTTACCGTTCCAACCACCATTATCTCCACAGAAATACACCAGATAGTCGTTTTACCAACCGCAAATGTCTGATCAATTTGTTTAGCGACATTTGCAAAATTTTCTATGCAGTGCTTGTCGACTTTACGGCGTAAGTGTTAGGGGTCAATTTGAGTTGTTTTATGAGGGGTTTTGATGTGGTTGTCGCAGTCTAATGAGTATTTAATAACAGCCGTTTTTTCACTTTTGTTCGACATTCCTCCGTCCATACATTTCAGATGGGATGCTTCGGGCGATCTCTTATTTAAATTGCAGAGTAGTTAAAACTTAGAGTGTGTCTGGTTACTCAGTTTCCTAATCATTTCTAATTAATGTTTGCCGAGTCTCTGAAAGTCTGTAACTTAAATATAAACAATAATAAGGCTATCGATAAATCAACTAAAAATAATAAAATAAACATTTAATAAACGTTAATCTTCAAAATAGAGGCGCGTTAGTATTAACCTCTCAGACCATGAATCACAGACACAATAGATTTTTAATTGTGTCTCGGTTCCAATTTTCTTAACTGATTAAAAATATATTAGGTAATAGATCTTTGTTCTGGAGGAAATTTGGAAAATTTACTAACTTCTTTACAAACGTACTACTGCTTACTGTATACATACCCACTGTCCCAGAATTAATTCTGAGCCAAGTGTAAGAGACCCGGGGGTCGATTTTTGAATCTCACCAAGTGACTAATTCTCACCGATGTGAGTGATTTCCGAAAGTTCGTATTTTTGAAACTCATCGGTGACTTACATTTGTCATACCTATGATATCGATTTACGAGTGCCCCCACCCACTCGTAATTGAAATCACCATGCGATTGTTTTTGACAGTTGACGTATGTGAAATCTGCCAAAAGTGTCAAAGTATGTTTTTCGGAAGAATTTGCAGCGGGGCTCGATTGTGATATTTTGTGATTGCGACGATTTATTGAAAACAGCGTGTGACTTTCAAAAATACGACTTTTGGAAAATGGTGACATAAAAGTCATCGGTGATAATTTTAGTCACCGGTGATTTTGATATCACCAGTGAGATTCAAAAATCGCACTCCCGGTCCGGCGATGGGCTCACCACCTATCACTTTTATGGATTCAAAGAATATATTGGTGAAAATTGTATATTTCCAGAAATGGAATACTGTCTATCTCCTCGGCGATAAAACGCATAAGACTGATAGACTTGTAACTTGGTTGACTGGTAGATAATGCCTTTAGGCATTAAGTTCGCCATGTGTACATTTTCTTGGTACATGAAGTTAAATAAATAAGATTATTTATTCATTAAATTTATCCAACTCAAAACTCTGTCGTTACCTACTCTGCGCCGAATGCAGAAGACAAGACCTTTCAATCATTATTCGTTTACGCCGTATAATTATTTAGATACGCATTCGTGTAGATGAGGCCGCGGGCGTCACGCTCCCTTCGCTTTTTTCAACAAAAAAAAGCTTTTGAAAAGAAAAAAACTCATTTTTTAATTGCCGCGAGATATTTATTAATTCCAAATGCATCCATGCGTTTGACAACTGATGGTGCGTTCATGGTATTGAATTAGTAAAAAGGTTTGGCATTTTTTGCTAAATTCCAAATTAGTGCGGGTGATTTTGTTTCATCTAATCTAAGTCTCTACATAGTGTCTAAAGTCGCTTCCCACCATCCGTATGCTTAGATAATTTAAACCACGTAACTGAATTTGATGCGGTTTTGACTAATAGAAACAACTACGACAAAGGTTTTTAAGTATCATACTAGCGACCCGCCCCGGCTTCGCACGGGTGCAATGCTGAATTTTCTTTGCTATAAACCTCGCGGAGACCTTTCCAACGAATGCAAAACCGTGGAAATCGGTTCGCGCGTTCTGGAGTTATATCGTCAGGAAGGAAAACCCGACTTATTTTTATATAGTAGACTAGCGACCCGCCCCGGCTTCGCACGAGTGCAATGCTTATAAGATTTTCCCGCTTTTCTGTTGAAATTTTTCCTGAATTTTCTTTGCTATAAACCTCACGGAGAGAGACCGAGTCACGAGACCTTTCCAACGAATGCAAAACCGTGGAAATCGGTTCGCGCGTTCTGGAGTTATATCGTCAGGAAGGAAAACCCGACTTATTTTTATATAGTAGACTAGCGACCCGCCCCGGCTTCGCACGAGTGCAATGCTTATAAGATTTTCCCGCTTTTCTGTTGAAATTTTTCCTGAATTTTCTTTGCTATAAACCTCACGGAGAGAGACCGAGTCACGAGACCTTTCCAACGAATGCAAAACCGTGGAAATCGGTTCGCGCGTTCTGGAGTTATATCGTCAGGAAGGAAAACCCGACTTATTTTTATATAGTAGACTAGCGACCCGCCCCGGCTTCGCACGAGTGCAATGCTTATAAGATTTTCCCGCTTTTCTGTTGAAATTTTTCCTGAATTTTCTTTGCTATAAACCTCACGGAGAGAGACCGAGTCACGAGACCTTTCCAACGAATGCAAAACCGTGGAAATCGGTTCGCGCGTTCTGGAGTTATATCGTCAGGAAGGAAAACCCGACTTATTTTTATATAGTAGACTAGCGACCCGCCCCGGCTTCGCACGAGTGCAATGCTTATAAGATTTTCCCGCTTTTCTGTTGAAATTTTTCCTGAATTTTCTTTGCTATAAACCTCACGGAGAGAGACCGAGTCACGAGACCTTTCCAACGAATGCAAAACCGTGGAAATCGGTTCGCGCGTTCTGGAGTTATATCGTCAGGAAGGAAAACCCGACTTATTTTTATATAGTAGACTAGCGACCCGCCCCGGCTTCGCACGAGTGCAATGCTTATAAGATTTTCCCGCTTTTCTGTTGAAATTTTTCCTGAATTTTCTTTGCTATAAACCTCACGGAGAGAGACCGAGTCACGAGACCTTTCCAACGAATGCAAAACCGTGGAAATCGGTTCGCGCGTTCTGGAGTTATATCGTCAGGAAGGAAAACCCGACTTATTTTTATATAGTAGACTAGCGACCCGCCCCGGCTTCGCACGAGTGCAATGCTTATAAGATTTTCCCGCTTTTCTGTTGAAATTTTTCCTGAATTTTCTTTGCTATAAACCTCACGGAGAGAGACCGAGTCACGAGACCTTTCCAACGAATGCAAAACCGTGGAAATCGGTTCGCGCGTTCTGGAGTTATATCGTCAGGAAGGAAAACCCGACTTATTTTTATATAGTAGACTAGCGACCCGCCCCGGCTTCGCACGAGTGCAATGCTTATAAGATTTTCCCGCTTTTCTGTTGAAATTTTTCCTGAATTTTCTTTGCTATAAACCTCACGGAGAGAGACCGAGTCACGAGACCTTTCCAACGAATGCAAAACCGTGGAAATCGGTTCGCGCGTTCTGGAGTTATATCGTCAGGAAGGAAAACCCGACTTATTCTTATATAGTAGATAAACCGGATTCATCACGAAATATCAGAAAGTATAAATGCTACTAAATCGAAATTTGGAAGTCAGTACCTCACAGAGAGTAAATATTTGAGAAATTCCCATGGGAACGGCAAAAAAATCCCATGGGAACGAAAAAAAAATCCCACTGGGATGCTTGTCTATACTTATACCCTAATATTATAAATAGGAAAGATTTGTATTTTGTAAGTTTGTAATGAATAAACTCAAAAACTACCGAACCGATTTTAAAAATTCTTTCACCAATGGAAAGCTACAATATCCCTGAGTAACATAGGCTATATTTTATTCCCGTATTCCCACAAGAACGGGAACTACGCGGGTGAAACCGCAAATCCCTTGCTTTAGGTATTTGAAATCTCAAAACACTAATTCAAACATTGAATGTCGTCGAGCTATATTCCCAGTGCAAGTTTGTACGGACAGACATTTTAAGCACACATTAGTGAAGACAAATCAAACTCGATTCCATTCAACTAACTCGCAGTGCTGTCTCTGATCTATTCCCTGCGCGACTTCCAGGTTGGTGCTGTGTTTAGATTTCATACGATCTAATTAATGACTGTCTGCTGAAACAAAATAGCAGTGATAGCCTTACGGTTAAAGAGTCTGCTTCACATGATGGAAATCAGTGAGACTCGGGTTCTAATCCCTGGCGTGTACCAATGAGTTTTTCAAAAACTTACGTACATATTTATGTGCTCGACGGTGATGGAAAACATCGTGAGGAAACCTGTAGGTCCCAGAATTAGTTCTAAGACATGTGTAAACAGACCCGGTCCGGCGTTGGGCTCACCACCTATCACGTTTAGGGGTCCAAAGAATATCTCGTGAAAAGTGGGTAGGTATATCCATAAATGGAATACCTCTGCCTACCCCCTCGGGGATATAAGGTGTGAGATTATTATTATTGTTATTATTAAACAACTCCTCTTAAGTGGCAAACAAAGGTTTCAATCGCTTAGTAATTGTAACACTAACTATATGAAACAACGTATAAGTGACTAAAGTTATTTGAAATGATGTATCAATTTTAGTTGGTTGCGTTATAATGACGTGAACACAACATTCGATTTATGTCAGTTGTCATTTGGCCTGTTCTCTCAGTTGGTAGTGACTTGGCCTTCTGAGCCGGAGGTGGCGGGTTCGATCCCTGCTCGGGGCCAACATTTGTGTCCGTGAACACGTCTCTTGGCTTCGTGTCTGGTCGCTTAATATTTATTTAAGTATGTTTATCAGTTGTTTGGTACCCAAAGTACAGGCCCTGCCTAGTTTGGGACTAAATAACCCTATGTGTGAATGGATCGTACAATTTATTATCATTATTAATATAAATTTATTTACGTTTTACTAAGCCACTTGGTTAGCTCAGAAGTTAAATTGTATATAGTTACTATAGGATAGCATAAAAAGTAGGTGTCTCGGAATTGGATTTTAAAATATTAATTTATCTACAGAGTTAATAAATATTTCTGAAGCGGCGTTTGATACATGGGTATCAAATCATGTAAGATTTGTTAAACTAACTATCGTACTTCTACACAGCCTAAATTAAATGTTTCTCTCCTTTAATTTAAATGACTTGTAATATAATTATGACATTATATCTTAAAGATTATTAAATTTTGTATTTGTACGTCTGAATTCTAATTTCGAATTCTAATTTTAAGACCACATTGTATGCAGTGAACAAATAATATATTATATTCTATTCTAAATCGCATTCCAGTCAAAATAAATACAAGTATAGAGCAAGTAGCTGGTCCAATGTAAATGGTGCATCAAATTGAACAGTGCTATTACCACCTGTAAGCGAGTGCAGTTGTCAACAGATCCGTGCTATATTTGCACCATTCTGAACGCGTCCTAAAGGACCCACTAGTTAAGACAATTGGTTACTAGTTTGCTTCTTAGTGCGGAGATCATTGTGTTGTTATTTTGAATAAGATTTTAACCACCGACGAAAAACAGAAGAGTGTTATAAGTTTGACGTGTGTTTGTGCGTATCTGTATGTCTGTCTGATGTCTATCCATCCTTGATACCTACATAGTTGCGTATGCGCTGATAGTCAGTGCCTTGTCGTGGCCGGCCAAATTGTGGAAGTTGTCCTTTTGGGAAATAGACATTATGAAACAATTGTCCTAATGACACAGTTGACGTTTTGGGAATGTTGCCCATATGAACTTAAATTCATGGCTGGGACCATGCCCCCCCCCCCCAGGAAAAAGCCTAGCTACGCCGATGTTAATCACTAAGGTGAAGAATGTTTTCCGTGAGGAAACCCGATCCAGATCCGCATTAACATGTTAACTTGTTATTGGGTTCGATTCTGCATTACAAGGACCAAACTTATTTTAGTTGAGTCCTAACATTTTCTTTCTCCTAGAAAAGAAAAGAGACGAGAAATATTTAGTACTGTTAAATTAAAATTAGTCCTGTCAACTTAGGTGTGTTTAGAAATTTTAGCGACGATGTTACAAGGTCATATATAAAAGTGACAGATAAGCACGTTCGTAGTTCAAATTAGTTGGTTTTTACATGTTTGACATTAACTCTTCAATCTATGGTTTGTTTGTCTTTTTCTTCCGTATTCTATGGAGAAGGATAAGCTAACTTAAAATTAGGAATTTTAGCTGGTCAAGCAGAATCGAATCCAATATTGAGCTAAATTCATTATTCATTAAACAGCCATAATTATTTGCACCGCAAAGAGTACCTACAGACAAAAATTCAAAACTTCCCTTTTATCTGAACACCCTTTGCAAACAATACGAAAGAAACTTATTTTTTAAAACACCCACTTACCAGTTCAAGGGGCACAGAAAAAAATTAACAAACATCTCTGAAAGCTCACGAAAGTATTTCAGATATTTAACAAACGTTAACCGCTAACGATGTCCCTTAATATTTGAAATATAAAATAAAACCTTTGACGAACCGAGAGCTGGCAACAAAAAAAAACTTTTTTTTGCGGTCCGTTTGTACGGGAAAAGGGAAAAATGCCCGCTTGGCCCCACGGAAACTTTTTTGCGGTAAGAAAAGGATGCTTTGTGTCCATGTTTGTATCTGCATTTTTTTTGTTACATTTTTCAGTTGGAAATTGACAAAGCTTTATCTTATTATCGAAGTGTTTGGACAAGGGGAATAATTAAATCTCACGCCTTTCATCCCCGAGGGGGTAGGCAGAGGTATTCCATTACTGGATATACCCACGAGATACATTGGACCCCTAAACGTGATAGGTGGTGAGCCCATCGCCGGACCGGGTCTATTTACACATATCTCAGAATAACTAAAGGTTTTGTATTTACTCTTAGACGGGCGGGTTGTCTCAAGTGGTAGCGACTCTGCCTTCTGAGGTGGAGGTCGCGGGTTCGATCCCCGCTCGGGGCCAACATTTGTGTGCATGAACATGTCTGTTGGCATCGTGTCTGGACGTTTAATATTTATTTAAGTATGTCTATCAGTAATTCAGTACCCGTAGTAGGCTCTGACTTGTTTTTGACTCAGTCAAGTCAAAGTCAAAGTCAAAATGTTTTATTCAAAATAGGAACTTACAAGTCCACTTATTGAACGTCATTTCAACTCCACCGCTTCAGCATGTATGGTTGAGGAGAAGAAGCGGGGCAAGAAACTCCTCAACACAATATTCTTTTAATCAATTGTTACTTAATACTAAATTGGGTTACATAATTTCGTTTGTTTTTCGCTATCGTATTGCGCTGGACTGGAGGAAATCTGTTCCAAGCATCATTGTCATTTATATAGTCGTCTAGTTTGTAATATGCCATTTTACAAAGTACATGTTTAACATGAGTTTTGAACACAGTTTCAGGCAATTTCAAAATATCTTCTGGTATTTTATTATAAAAGCGTATGCAAAGCCCCACAAAGGAATTATTAATTTTACTTAATCGTGACTGAGGTTGCTCTAGTTTATTTTTATTCCTAAGATTACAATTATGCCTGTCACAGTTTTTAGTATACAGTAATATGTGTTTCCGTACATACAATACGGCCGTTTTAACTTGGCTTCTCTGAACATAGGCTTCGCCTGCGCAAACCCCCCCCGTACCGCCAAATGGTCCGCTAAAAATCTTATTGCGCAGCCATTTGCGCAACTTCAGAGTGGTCAAGTTATAACGGCCGGGGTGTACATAATGTTTTCATAAATGTACTGACAAGGCATTGTTAAAATATTAATTTCTTTGAACAGTTCTCTTAGGGAATCACGACATCTTAACTTGTAAATGGCGCGTATAGCCCTTTTTTGTAAAATAAAAATAGATTCTGCATCAGCAGCTCTGCCCCGCAGCAAGATGCCATAGGACATTATACTGTGAAAGTAGCTAAAATAAACGAGTCTTGCTGTGTCTACATCAGTAAGCCATCTGATTTTTCTGACGGCATAAGCAGCTGAGCTCAGTCTGTTAGATAATGCAGAAATATGAGAATTCCATTGAAGTTTGGAGTCTATCGTTATCCCCAAAAAAACTGTATTATCAGCAAAATCTAATTTGTCATTGTTTAAAATTATCTCATTCTCTACTCGTCTAACATTAGGGAGTACAAACTTTATACATTTGGTCTTCTTAGCGTTGAGCACTAGATTGTTTGCAGTGAACCATGTGAGAATTTGTTGAAGAGTGTCATTTACCTCGTCGAGCTTCTGAGCTTGTCTATCTACTTTGAAAATCAGAGATGTATCATCAGCAAACAACACTATCTTTGACAAACTCTCTACCATGAATGGAAGATCATTTATATATACAAGAAAAAGAAAAGGACCAAGAATCGAACCTTGAGGCACCCCAATTTTTACGGGTGCGCCCTGTGATTTACAATCATTTATTTTTACTTTTTGTATCCTATTTTCGAGATAGGACTGTAAAATATCAAGCGCTTTACCGTTGACTCCATAATGATTTAATTTACATAGCAAGGTCTCATGATCTACGCAGTCAAATGCTTTTGATAGATCGCAAAAAACTCCAATTGCGTTTTGAGATTTCTTCCAGGCATTAAAAATATTCTTGAGTAATGCTATTCCAGCATCCGTGGTTGAACGACCTTTGGTGAAGCCAAATTGTTCGTTATGAAATAAGTTATTTAGATTGAAGTGAGAAATCATTTGATCAAGTAATAACCTTTCAAAAACTTTGCTAAGTACTGGTAAAACAGAAACAGGTCTATAATTTGAGGGGTCTTTTTTCTCTCCTGATTTAAAAAGAGGAATAACTTTACTATGTTTCATTAGGTCAGGAAATAATCCTTTGTCAATACAATTGTTAAAGATATAAGCTAAATATGGTGCGACTAAGGTTATGATGAAGCTACATACCTTAACAGACATGCCCCATATATCTTCAGTACTTTTAAGTTTAAGTGCTCTAAAAGTTTTAATAACGGTATCCGGACTAGTGTGTCTAAATATAAGAGATTCGTTACAGCTACTTACATTTTTTCGTAGAAAAGTTATGGCAAGAGATGTGGATGAGTTAAGGTGTTCTGTTGTTTTAATAGGTATATTAGTAAAAAAATGTTCAAATTCCCTAGCCACATCCTCACTCTTGGTAAATAGGCCGTGGTCCGTTTGAATAGCTAAGTCATGGTCACGTGGTTTAACTCTACCCGTTTCTCTGTTTATTACTTTCCAAACAGCCTTTATTGTGTTATCCGATTTTTTAATAGTATTACTTATGGACATTGCTTTTGCACAAGCACAAACCTTTTTGAATGTTTTAGAATAGTTTCTAACATATTTCACAAACTTTTCATCATGGGTATATGATCGCTTTACATACAATTCAAATAATTTGACCCTGCTTTTACGAATACCAATGGTAGCCCATTCGCTAAATTTAAATTTATTAGAAAGTATTTTATTTTTAAGTTCAAAATGTGAATCAAATTCCTCGGTTAAAACAGAAAAGAATTTCTTAAAATAGCCGTTTGGATCAGAATCAACAGGATCGGGCAAAGGTAACTTACACTCTAGTGCTCTTTTATATTTCTCTATTTTACATACTGTGACAGGTCTTATCTGAATTTTTACTGATAAATCGCGATTGTCCACAGGGAGTAAAATACACTGACCGCTGTGATCGGATTTTAGCTTATTTATTATAGTTTTACTATTATGAATACAATTACAATAGATATTGTCAATGCAAGTTGCCGAAGTTTCTGTGATTCTGGTAGGATCTGTAAATACATTCATTAAAATAAAAGATTTGAATAAACTTAATATCCTAGTTTTATACAAGCTTGGTTCAAGCAGATCCACGTTAAAATCACCACAGACCACAACACTTTTACTATTTTTACTTAACAACTTTAAGACCTCATCCATTTTGTTTTCAAAATTATCAAAATTTACACTATAAGGGGGTCTGTATACGCATACAATGATGTGTTTCTCCAACTCAACGCATGACAATTCAATACTACTTTCCACCGATAATTTAATTACTGAATACAGTGTGTGAATTGTGAATCACAATTATTTATTTATTTTCTTCAACTTACTATACTATCTTATTATTATTATTTATTTATTTATTTTATATCTTAAGTTAGGTTTTTACAATATGTATATAAAAGTAAAATATATAAAAATATTTACAAAACAATATAAAAATTATACATTATAAAAACCCAACCTAGGGTGCCGCCGGCAACGGGGCAGAGGCCCAAGCTGCCGGTGGTCAGGGCTGCAGAGAGAGGAACCGGCGGACTATCCGCGCCGTGTCCAAGATCACCGCCTTCTGTATTATTATTATTATTATTTGAAAATGATAAAGGAAAATAAGATTTGTATCACTTTCATACCTACCTATATATATAGAAATGAGCTGACATAGGAAGTAAGGATATTAATAGAAACAGAGCGATGTTATCCGTCGAAAAACAAAGAGATAGCCTGCCTACTCGCAAATAGAGCTATCTCCCGCGCAATTCCTAATAGGATAATTATTCAAACAGATATCTAAGGCAACGTGTCCACTGTAGAACAAAGAAAGTTGTATTATTCATTTTTACATATGAGGCCATTTTAAATCAAGTGGAAACATTTTATGAGTAGATCAAATAATGAACAAGAAACTATTTTTTTGCATTGCTTTTGACGTGACAACGTCTTATAAATTGGTTTGCCGGGTGACACTTCAAGAAACTGCGTTACGCTCCGCTCACGTTATGCGCTCACAATGAGAGCGAGTGAGAGGCACGCGTCCCTTCCACTCGGGCATGGTTAGCCCGCCTAAGAGCGAGAGAGACAGACATAAAATCGTTGTCACGTAAAACTTTCGCCCGTATACCGACTTTACAGGCAACCAATTTTTTTATTTTTCATACGTTACTTTACTAAATAACTACTAACTAACTACAAATACACAAACAATACACGCACGAAAATCACAAAATAAATAAATAGAAGAGCCCAAAAGTGTCGTTTAGTGCGGTAGTGAGGATTTATGCAAAGCATTTTCACAAAATATTTTTTTTGTTAGAAAAGAAAAAAGAAAAACTCTGTTTTTTTTTTCTATTTTTATGTTAATTCTATTCCACTTACATGTTCGTACCTACCTACCCTAAATTATTTACACTTGATTTAAAATAACCATGTATATTTCATAAATAGCATATTTCATGAAGAGCAGTGATAGCCTGGACGGTTAAAGAGCCGGCCGAAAATCAGTGAGGCTCGGGTTCGAATCCTGGCATGTACCAATGAGTTTTTCAAAAACTTACGTACATATTTATCACTAGTTCGACGGTGAAGGAAAATATCGTGAGGAAACCCGCAGGTCTTAGAATTAATTCTGAGACATGTGTAAACAGACCCGGTACGGCGATGGGCTCACCACCTATCACGTTTAGGGGTCCAATGTATCTCGTGAAATGTGGGTATATCCAGTAATAGAATACCTCTGCCTACCCCCTCGGGGATGAAAGGCGAGATTTTTTTATTTTTTTTTTATTTCATAATTTTAATAAATCTTGTATTACATCTGTCATTTCAAGTTCTTTAATGCAATAGAGTACCTGTCTAGTATATTTATAGGTATGCACCAATTATTTAACTCATTAGTTGCCTATATTAAAATTTACATCCTACAAAATGTATCCTACATTAATAAATTACTAAGAAAATTAGTTATTTTTGTTTATAAATGTAATCAGGGGGTAATCTCTGGAAGTACTGGTTCGATTTTAAAAACTCTTGTAACTTAACTACTGAGGGTAAGCTACACTATTCCCGTATTAGTTAGGGAGAAAGTATTGATTGTGCCTGAGGACCGTGGTCCAAAGGTTTATCTTGCAAGATAAACCTTTGATGACAGTTGTATTTATACAAACTCATTATAAAACTTCGATAGCGCGGCTTAGATCTCGGCCGTCTATTGGCGCGTTCTATGTAGTGTCGCTACAAAGGGATGATGATGATGATGATTTATCGAAATTCCTATACGTTTATAAGGCAACGGCAACTAAACAACAAGATCCTTTTGGAAATCTCCTAGTTTGTACCCCAAGCCTTAGGTCTGCAATACATCGCAAGCCGAAGAATATTTACATGGGCCGCACAATGCCACCCTAATTTGAATAGCGAGCTTATGGGACAGCGCCGACCGAAAAATATGAACAATAAATGTTGCGACGTCAAACTTTAAGGATGCCACTCATTGCTAACAATTAAATTAAAAAAAAAATACTATAAAGAGTAAGAACTGACTTCAACGATCATTGATGTAGGTATATAATTTCTAAACTTTAGTGATTTTTTAAAAACTGATTGACCGATTTTGATAAAATTTAAATGGGACACCTCTGAAGTATATCTACCAAAAAAAATTAACAAAATCGAGTAATCGCGTAGATCTACTAAACAAAAAAAGAATTATCAAAATCGAGTCTGCATCATCACTTTCCATCAGGTGAGATGGCAGACAAATGGTTTGCCTACTATTAATAAAAAAAAAAAAAAGAATAATCGCCTAACATAGGTACATACAACAAAAATTAAGTCGAACTGAGAACCTCTTCCTTTTTGAAGTCGCTTGAAAATGACCACGAAGTAATCCTATAAAGGTTCCTTTTTTTTTCAGGGTAACAATATTATGATGAAAAATCTTTACAATACATAATACGTTAAGTATTGGATCGAACAACACTGCATTCGTCAATTGATATTGCTGTAGTATTTATATTGCTTACGTACAAAAATGACGAAACAAACAAAACAAAAAGGTGGAAAACAATTAAGTTTAAGTTATTAATCTTTTGTTACCTATATTTTCTGTACAGCTGTAAGTTTTCCTAAAAGTAAATAAAATTTATAAAGGACAAGGACAAATAAGTGATACTAAGGGTTCCTTTTGTTGTGTTTTCAGGGTAACAATATTATGCTGAAATTTTTTTATAATACTACTAATATTATAAACGCGAAAGTTTGTTTGGATGCATGTCTGGATGAATGAATGTCTGGATGGATGTTTGTTCCTCTTTCACGCAAAAACTACCGAACGGATTTTGATGAAACTTTACAGTTATATAGCTTATACATCAGAATAACACATAGGCTATATTTCATCCCCGTATTCCCACGGGAACGGGAACTACGCGGGTGAAACCGCGGGGCGCTGCTAGTACTTAATACTTACGTTAAGTATTAGATCGAACAACACTGTATTCGTAAATTGAAACAGTTGTATCATCACTATCACTATCATCACTACATAGTATAAAACAAAGTCGCTTTCTCTGTCCCTACATCCCTATGTCCCTATGTATGCATAGGTCTTTAAAACTACGCAACGGATTTTGATGAGATTTTTGTAATAGATAGAGTGATTCAAGAGGAAGGTTTTAGTGTTAGAATTGCACCCGTGTGAAGTCGGGGCGGGTCGCTAGTTTACTTATAATGCTTGTACAAAAATGTCGCAATAAACAAAATCTAAATTTAAGAGATCTACGTGACAACCCTAGAGTAACAGCGATAAACAATATTATGGCCGACAAATATGAAAATAAGGTCTACCGCACAGGTATCGGCACAACTCATTTGCCTACGGATACCCGGACATGCGGTTGCAGAAGTATTAACGTAAAATTAAAGTATTTAAATATAACCTAAATAATTCTTATTGTAAACCATATTATAAAATTTTGATGACACTCCACAGTTATGTAGCTTATACATCAGAATAACACATAAGCTTAAATAGATTTTGTTTATTTATTTATTTAATTAATTTTAGGGAGACCTACAGCTATAAAAATAATAATGGGCAATGAATTTAAACATCGGCAAGCCAATTACAGGTCCCCACAAGTACACAGCGAAATATTTATAAAAGCGATATTGACTTAAGTGCGCTAACAGTTGTCGTGCTAACAAAAAATAAGAACATAATATTAGGAAGACTAAAGTTTATAAATATACTAGCGACCCGCCCGGCTTCACACGGGTGCCATGCTAATACTAAAACCTTCCTCTTGAATCACTCAATCTATTAAAAAAACCGCATTAGGGAAATAGGGATATAGGCACAGAGAAAGCGACTTTGTTTTATACCATGTAGTGATAGATTTTGCTTAGGCTATATTTTATCTCCGTATTACCATGGAAACGGGAACCACGCGGATGAAACCGCGGGATGCTGCTAGTAGATAATAATGCTTTCGAAAAAAATGTGGCTTAATTTTACACAAGTTTGTTACGCAGAATTTTACAATTTTGCCAGCGACTGTACGATTGGACGATTCAATACAATAAACAATCATGGATTTCGTTTTGCTCTCAACCGCACTTACAGAAGCTATCGGTCCTTAAGTAGCTGATCACAAGCCACTACACTCATACAGGATGCTTAAAATAAGAATAAATTATAAATCAATTCAAAAAAACTCTAAATACTATACAAATAATCTGTCTTTTACGTCTCTGTCAATTTTATGCTGTTATTTATTTAAATAAAGTTAATTTATGACTGACTGACTGACTAAATAAAGCTGAATTAAAATTGGATACGTTCGATAGCTTTTATTAGACGTAATCAGACTAACCACCCCGGTTTCTGATTGGTTAAATAAAATCATAACGCTTTTCAACAACCAATCAGAATACTCAACATGAGAAGGCTTTCATCGATCGAATACTGTATTTCTTGCCAACTTTAGGGTCAAATATAAGTAACTAGCAGCGCCCCGCGGTTTCACCCGCGTAGTTCCCGTTCCCGTGGGAGTACGGGGATAAAATATAGCCTATGTGTTATTCTGATGTATAAGCTATATAACTGTAAAGTTTCATCAAAATCCGTTTGGTAGTTTTTGCGTGAAAGAGGAACAAACATCCATCCATACATCCAGACTTCCATCCAAACAAACTTTCGCGTTTATAATATTAGTAGGATGTACTAGCTATGTAGCGATATTCAACATAACACTTTTACAACAACACTTGCATAGGGTTCTGCTGTAGGTATCTGTGTGCTAAACAACATGTAACAGAATAAGCGCAATTCCTGAAATTAGTTTTTTCAGTAGGTATCGACTACTTATTCGATTTCAGCTATTTTTAATGTGTGTTAAATTTTTCAAAAAAATGAATTAGCGTAGCTGAATTTAGTGCTTTGTATGGAAATCGTGCTATTGCTAATCGATATTTAAGAAAATTGGTTAGACACAACTAAAGTTCCATTGCATAATTTTTTTTATACTAATATACTAATTGGGGTGTATGAGGAATTTCGCATTTTTCTGTTACGCGTTGTATATTGTAAATAAATATGATAAATAAACATAAATTGACAATCTCACGAGTATTAGGCGGCAATGTTGTAAAGTGCAAATAAACAATTAAAGTTTTGACCACTAACCTTAAAACTAATTTCCCAATCCAAGAAATACCAAAGCCTAATAATAAATGCCAAATAATATTTATTTATTTATTTACTTTTTGGAAAACTTACAGCAAAACAATAATTGTAGGTTGACTACAATGGTTAATCATATTAAGCTAATCAGTGTAATTGACCAAAATAAATCGAAGTACTGTTTAAATAAAAGGTCATCCTGTAGCTGAATTTGCATTGGTTGTATTGATTTTTAATAGTAAGCTCTTTTTATGGCCACAGGAACATTGTCATCGGAAAATAAAGAAGTTTACTTTGATAATTTTATTGCTCTTTGTTTGGGTTCCAGACGTTTTGAATGGGTAATATTGACAAAATGTTTAATGCTCGTTAGATACTGTAATGCTGGAGAAATAACGACCTTCAAGAAGAGAGCGTACTCCCACCTCAAAGGCCGGCAACGCACTTTTAACTCTTCAGCTGCAGGTGTCCATGGGTGACAGTAGTCACTTACCATTAGGTGACCCGTCTGCTCGTTTGCGTTGCGTCTGCTTTATTAAAAAAAAATAACGAATTTATATTTTTTTTATTTCTTTTTATAGCATTTCATATGCCTAAAATGAACCTAACTTGTAAGTTATCATTAATGTAACCTATACTCTTTCTTGTTATGCGTGTTAACTTTCTGTCTTCAGTGTCAGTAGATATTTTTGTTTTTTATCTGTAAAAACCTGTAATTGGTCTATATGTTTTTCATATTTTTAACTATAATGTTTGATATTGCTGTTGGTTTTCATAAATATCTGCGTAGCTGTTTTCAGCAACTCTTAGCTCAACTGTGTTTTTCTAGATCATGCCTTCTTGAAGATGTAAGCTCAATACTGCTACCCGTTAAAAGACAGACAGACAGAGTCACATTCACACTTATAATGTTTGGATGAACAGAATCTATGTTTTGCAAACTAGCAGTGATAGTACTGTTGTACAGTCAAGAGCACGCTAAGCTTGACACTTTGGACTTTGAACCGGCCCTGTATTCTATGGCGCGCAGTACAAATCAGAGCTCAGCTTAAACTGGTAGTGCCTGGCTTTCATGAGGACTGGGTTCGAACACTACCAATGAGAACTTTTTAAGTTTTTAACAAACTCATGATCATCCCATTTAGTTCAAAATTATTAATATAATATGTAGGCTACTATAAAATTACAGACTACTTAGTAGACCACCATGTATGGGATTAACCGACTCGACGCTTTTTAAGGCTATAATTATTATTGTAAACCATATTTACTAGTAGGACATGATATTAAAAAGAGCTGCCCTTGAATTTATTGCTGGTTCTTCTCGGGGTACTGCATTTGGAACCAGCAACTCGTCAATAGAGATGGGCTGCTGTTTACATTTAGCCAATCTTCATTGACGAGTCTACAGTGCCTTGTTATTAGACTATTGACTTTTTTAAGTGTAACTTTTATTTGCCTTCAGATATAAATACATTTTCATTTTCATTGTATGTTAAAGTAGTTACTCAGAACTATAAACAATAAAACCTAAACTATGCAAAGCCTGAAAGAAAAGGTTTCTAAATTAATCCTCGAATTCTCAAAAATGTGTCAAACAGCTTTATAAACCAGAGACTTGAGACTAGCTTTACTGAAAAGCATGTCCATAAAATTTCAAAGAAATTGATCCAATGAATCACAAGAATTCTCACAATGTAGCGCTAAATCCTCGTTTGATCGACATCGAATTAAAAATAAAATTAATACGAGCGAGATTGGAATCGCCATTTTAATTATAAGCAACCGACTCACGTCAAAGTATTACAAAACGATTGAAAAATCAAAATTCTAAAGTTTAATATCAAAGTTGAGCTATAATTGGTCGATATGAACCTTCCCCGACTTGCAAACCTTGACAACCAATAACCTACCCTATATTAATATCAATAAAATCTAAAATGGGGAAGGAAGATATGTTATTAAGGCGCGCATACACGGTTGTAATATTTATAAGACGTATCAAAACCGAAGAGCCGTCTCAGACCGATGACGTTTGATGTGTATTCTGACATCCCCTTAGGTCAGTCCAAGTGATACGATTAGAGCAAGCAAAAGTTTAGAGTCCAAATCATACTACAATACATCTCCACTAATATTATAAATATTATATGTTTGTAACGAATAACCTGCTGGACCGATTTTGAAAATTCTTTCACCAATGGAAAGCTAGACGATCCCTGAGTAACATAGGCTATATTTTATTTCTATATTCCCACGAGAACGGGAACTACGCGGGAGAAAAGTATATTATAAACACGAAAGTTTGTAAGGATTGAAAGATGGATATTTTTTTCTTCTGTGATGCAAAAACTATTGAACGAATTACAAATGCGGAAGAAATTCTGTCTGTATGCGTCTGTAGTAACTTATTGGTCAATGCCAAGTTTCAAACACGAGGCTCACGCATGAGAAGGCGTTACTTAACCACTGGGCTATCAGCTAATAAATATCTTCCATATCTTTAAGACAAAAAACACAAGATCTCCATTTTCGCTTTCCCTTTGCACCAAACCCAGAGTATCGCAACTCGATGAGCAAATAAAACACGAAAGATCGAGCCGTATCGTGGGCTTTGAATAACTTACAGCCAATATGGAAATTGTTTAACATACGTACGAGCGAATAGCTTTGATAGATTACTGGAAGATGGAATAGGTATATAAGTTCCTATGTAGAGAGATTGATTAAATAATAAAAATAAATTGTGGGACATAATTTACACACGGTTATGCAGTCCCAAACTAGGCAGGGCCTGTACTATGGGTACTAAACAACTGATAAAGATACTTAAATAAATATAAAACACCCAGACATACGAACCCAACAGACATGTTTATGCACATAAATGTGGGCCCCGAGCGGGGATCGAACCCGCTACCTCCGACTCAGAAGGCAGGGTCACTACCAACTGAGCAAACAGGCCTATTGAACGCTTACATAATTAATTGTAAGACAAAAACAAAAGTCTCACAGAAAAAAGATATGGAAGAACTGAAAAACTATTTTATTTTAGTAGCTGTTCCGTGCGATTTCAATCGTAGTCCCGATCCCGTGGGAAAATTATAGCCCATGTTACTCCCTGATAAGCAAGCTTTATATTGGTGAAAGAATTATTGAAATCGGTCTATTCGTCTTTGGGTTTATTAGTTACAAAAATACAAATTAATCTTTCCTCTTTATGATATTAGTGTAGAAGTAGATTACCTATACCCTGTAGCACACGCCTACATAAAATAGGTTAGTCAAGAATAGGTTTGGATTTCTATCAGTGCAAGAATTTTCAGAAACGCAATAAATAGTTGTTCCAGACATTACCTCCAATAAACATACGTACAAACTTACAAATTTTACCTCTTTGTAATAGTGTAGATCAGTTACGTCATTGAAATACTTGAAGTCTAGTTTGTGTTTAAAATTACCCTCTTGATTTTAAGAGATAGTTTTGTCTTAAACATTATAGCTCAGTGTGTAGCTATCCTTACCAATGTGGGCTGTCTATAAACAGCGTCGTGAAACGAGATGTAAGCAATGAGTCTGTATCATGACCACCTTGCGGGCGCATCCACTCAATACTTGTGCTGACATGCTTAGTATGGATACGCTTATTAATGGAATTTTACGAATCTTGTTGATATCGTTAGTTTTTACCTGACTGCCTCGGAAGGATGATAATGATTTCAGAGTGTATGTTTTAAATTGTGTCTCTAAAAATATCTTCACATTTTGTGTGTTGAGCATATTATTATACGAGTATTTACTTTCAATAAGCGAATTCTATATTCCAAAGCATAAAAAAGGAGTTTGAAAGAAACAGTTTCAAAAGACTTTCGTCTACTCTCACTCAAGTTTTGGTTTGTTGCGATTGCTAGAAGATTATCATCTTTCATCATTTCCTTTCTCTTTTGCTTTTTTTTTTTCATTATTTAGGTTCAACATCAATATCTGCATGCACGAAGTGCTAATTAGTAGGAATAAGTTATTTTTCAGTGTTAGTCAGGAAATGGCCCTAATCCTTGTTCCAGTATTTCATCGAAGGTCCATACTATTCTTTAAATCAAATGTGTATTGCTGTCATTCACACATCGCCGCGCATCAAAGTTAACTCTTCAATGCATATCCATAATAAAAATTTAAAAAACCTTTGGGTCAAATAGAACAACCCGCCGAGAAACACCCATGTCAATTGTTGTCTTTCACCTATTGAATCGTGTAGTAGCACAAAAAGTTTTATCTGAATCAGTACTGTAGCCTAACAAACGATTTTCATGCCTGTTTCAAATGCATAAGAGCTGATATCGCGTGATTATTGGTAAGTTTTTATTCTTTTGAAAAATACTTGACAATTACCTACAAGAAAAAATGGCGGCGTTTTTAATGCAAGAATCGATTTCATTCGGTGACGTACTTTAACGATCGGATTAAAGTTTTTTATTGTTTCCGGAAGAACGGTTTTGTGAATTGATACCTGTTTGACAAAATTCACTGTATTTTAGATTTTTTTCAAATATTTTTCATCAAAAATATAAAATTTGACTTCTTGAAACTATTCTATTCTGTTTATACTTGATAGTCTTTATACTGTAATTTTAATAATAAAATAATAATAATAATCTCACGCTTTATATCCCCGAGGGGGTAGGCAGAGGTATTCCATTTCTGGATATACCCACATTTCACCAGATATTTTTGGGACCCCTAAACGTGATAGGTGGTGAGGCCATCGCCGGACTAGGTCTGCTTACACATGTCTCAGAATTCATTCTGGGACCTGCGAGTTTCCTCACGATGTAAGTAATTTTGTTTATGTATAGTGAGTGTGTGTACAAATAAATGTAAATACCTATTATATTCTATTCCAAATTAAATTAATAATTTTACGTCTAAAAGCTGTTTTCTACACTTTATACAGTTCATTCGACTAAAAAACATTTATCTGTACACTCGGCATGAAAATTAATCAATATTATGAAACTGGCAATTAAAGGCAATCTTCGAAGCACAGGTTTTAATTTTGATTGATGATTTAATAATCTGTAATCACAAGGGGCGTCTGCCTGTCAAGTTGATCGTCACATCAGTCGAAACTGTCAGTTTTTTCGACATCTGATGTTATTTACCATTACCCTAAAATGTTAATTATTTATTTATACTATAAAATTTTGGGTATAAATAAAAATAAAAATAAATAAATTTTTATTTTTATTTATACCCAAAATTTTATGGTATAAATAATTTTGGGTATATCCTACTAATGTTATAAAGTTACGGAAGTTTGTATGTACGGATATAATAATGTCTGGATGTTTGTTCCTCTTTCACGCAGATTTTGATGAAACTTTACAGTTATATAGCTTATATACATTATAATTTCACATAGGCTATACTTTATCCCCGTATTCAAATGGGAACGGGTACTACTCGGGTGAAACCGCGGGGCGCTGCTAGTGTGTAAATAAAACTGTATCAATCATTACCTACTTATTACACCAACTACCTTAGTTCTTATTTCTTAGTTTTTTAGTATATCACAAGGTTGTATGAAAGAAACATTATAATTATAATTATTATAAATTGTAGGACACAATTCACACATGGTAATTTAGTCCCAAAATAGGCAGGGCCTGTACTATGGGTACTAAACAACTGATAAACATACTTAAATAAATATTAAACGACCAGACACGAAGCCAACAGACATGTTCATGCACACAAATGTTGGCCCCGAGCGGGGATCGAACCCGCGACCTCCGACTCAGAAGGCAGGGTCACTTACCGACTGAGCCAACAGGCCCGTCATTAAATGCATTAGAACCACCAGTTTTTAAGTATAAATAATGTTTTAGACATATTAAATAGTTATTGTGGTCTATTTGACCTATCATATTTTAAAAATACCAATTTTTATTATGTTTTAATAATCTTGGTATTATTGTATGACTCGCTTACATTCGTCATCAATTACCGCACTTATACATTGAATAGAATGGCATTAAAATATAACAAAAAAATATTGGGTATATTAAGCTATAAATAAGCCTACTTATTAACCTCTAATTAAAACAAAACAATAACAGGTATCTACCGACTAAACAAAATGGAAAACGAGTGAAATAATAAATAAGTTCAGGGCTGTCAAACGCGGGCCGCGGGCGGGGCGGCCGCGTGATTGACAACCCCTGACAGCGGTTAAACACAGGTCGAATCGCGAAAGCCTTTTTTTATTTTTAAACATAGAATGTAGAAGCGTTTTCTTTGGGTTTGGTTCCGTATGTTTTTGGAATTCCATACGTTGCATTGCGCTCTACCCTTTACATGCAGTGAAACTACTGCAAAGTGAAACTATAATTATTCTAAAAAGGTACCATCTCAAGCGATAACAGCAAAAACAATAATTTAGTGCTTGATAGTATAATATGAAGGAGAATTGGAGTAGCGAGTGAACGTGCGAGCGTGCATGAATAAGTATGAGTGCTTAAAACTAAAACAAAAAAAAAAGACGTGTGGCACTCGGGGACTGCCGCGGTAAAGCTATTGCATAGCATTTTTTATCAACAAGACTGCCGAAAAGAAACGACGTTAGACAATGCACGGCCTTCAAGCCACACGGGTGTTATT
This sequence comes from Ethmia dodecea, assembly GCA_963855545.1. Taxonomy (NCBI): domain Eukaryota; kingdom Metazoa; phylum Arthropoda; class Insecta; order Lepidoptera; family Depressariidae; genus Ethmia; species Ethmia dodecea. Next base: position 1,675,626 of record OY979453.1, read on the forward strand.
TAAATGGTTAGCAGAGTATTCGTATTTTTGTAAGCAGAAAAATATAATCTGTAAGCAGATATAGCTAATTGGTCAGCAACTCATGGCCAGCAAACATTACAAAACCTATCAGCATTTTATGTCATTCTGGATGGCTGTAATTATTTTTGAGCTGCAATGAGCTGCTACTGCTTAATAAAATTTTGGGAAGCACTCAGAGGGGAAGCCAAAAAATATTTTTTGAGCTGCTTAAAAAAGTAGCAAAAATAATCTTAGCAAACTTGTCATGCGCAAAATGGGCGCATTCCTTACAAAGATTAAGAAGGACTTTGGATTATGCAACTTTTATCATTTTATTTATTATTACCATTACAAGTAGTGGTGGTGGTGGTGGTAGTGGTGGTAGTGGAAGTGGGAGTGGTGGTGGTTGTAGGGTGGGAGTGGGAGTTGAAGTGGGCGTGGGAGTGGGAGTGGGGGTGGAAGTGGGAGTTGGATTGGGCGTGGGAGTGGGAGTGGGGGTGGAAGTGGGGTTGGGGTTGGGAGTGGGAGTCAGAGTGGGAGTGGGACCGGGACCCGGACTCGGACTCGGACTCAAGACTCGGACTCGGACTCGGACTCGGACTCGGACTCGGACTCGGACTCGGACTCGGACTCGGACTCGGACTCGGACTCGGACTCGGACTCGGACTCGGACTCGGACTTCCTTTTTTGGAAGTTCCTATTTTGGATTTTGAATTTTGAATTTGGAATTTTGAATTTTGAATTTTGAATTTTGAATTTGGAATTTGGAATTTTGAATTTTGAATTTTGAATCTTGAATTTTGAATTTTCAATTTTGAATTTTGAATTTTGAATTTTGAATTTTGAATTTTGAATTTTGAATTTCGAATTTTGAATTTTGAATTTTGAATTTGGAATTTGGAATTTGGAATTTGGAATTTTGAATTTTGAATCTTGAATCTTGAATTTTGAATTTTGAATTTTGAATTTTGAATTTTGAATTTTGAATTTTAAATTTTGAATTTTGAATTTTGAATTTTGAATTTTGAATTTTGAATTTTGAATTTTGAATTTTGAATTTCGAATTTCGAATTTCGAATTTTGAATTTGGAATTTTGAATTTTGAATCTTGAATTTTGAATTTTGAATTTTGAATTTTAAATTTTGAATTTTGAATTTTGAATTTTGAATTTTGAATTTTGAATTTTGAATTATGAATTTTGAATTTTGAATTTTGAATTTTGAATTTTGAATTTTGAATTTTGAATTTTGAATTTCGAATTTTGAATTTTGAATTTTGAATTTGGAATTTGGAATTTGGAATTTGGAATTTTGAATTTTGAATCTTGAATTTTGAATTTTGAATTTTGAATTTTGAATTTTGAATTTTGAATTTTAAATTTTGAATTTTGAATTTTGAATTTTGAATTTTGAATTTTGAATTTTGAATTTTGAATTTTGAATTTTGAATTTTGAATTTTGAATTTCAAATTTTGAATTTTGAATTTTGAATTTTGAATTTTGAATTTTAAATTTTGAATTTTGAATTTGGAATTTGGAATTTTGAATTTTGAATTTTGAATTTTGAATTTTGAATTTTGAATTTTGAATTTTGAATTTTGAATTTTGAATTTTGAATTTTGAATTTTGAATTTTGAATTTTGAATTTTGAATTTTGAATTTTGAATTTTGAATTTTGAATTTTGAATTTTGAATTTTGAATTTTGAATTTTGAATTTTGAATTTTGAATTTTGAATTATGAATTTTGAATTTTGTATTTTGATTAAACATTTTGACTCGGACTCGGACTCGGACTCGGACTCGGACTCGGACGTCGGAGTGGGGAGCGTGAGGTTTTTTCGTTACGGAATTTCTGGATTCGGTCCCCGCGCTCAAGGCCCGCGATAGAAGCTATGCAATAGCTTATAATACTTAACTATGTAACAAAGAGACCAGAAATCAAAAGTTACTTACAGTTTTGTGATTTTTTGATCTCATTATGTTTTTGTCCAATCCTACTAATATTATAAATGCGAAAGTTGTGTTTGTATAGCTGTATAGATGTTTGGTCCTCCTTCACGCACAAACTACTGAACCGATTTTGATGAAACTTTACAGTTATATAGCTTATACATCAAAATAACAAATAAGCTATATTTTAACCCTTTTTTCTCACTGGAACGGGAACTACGTGGGTTAAACCACAGGGTGCTGCTAGTAAAACTTATACACAAGATTAAAATAAATTAAATTTTAAATCTGTTTATCGTAAAAAAGAACTTATTCTATAACATTCCCTTCTTGGTGCTTAATCTAGATCTACAAAGATTATGTGCGCCCAGTGTTCCGCTTGCAGTGCGGTATTTAGGTAGTTATTATTAGCTAGTGATTAAGTTGACGCGGTGGGTACTGATTGTAGTTACATTTGAGTCGCAGAAGGTACATCGTCCCCATCGTGTTGTTTTATGAGGTTCAGTTTTAAAATAAAATGGGCTTGCTTGCTTAGTGCTTTTACAATTACAAATTTTATTGATTATATCTATAGGTAGGTTGTTCATTACCGAGGCAAGGGTGCACCTCCAGATGGTTAATTATTTACATTTCTCAAACTTATTCGTATCAGATCAATTCAACAAATTACAAAATACGGTAAAAAACATTAGCGTTTTGTTTCTCTATACAAGGGAACCCTAATTTGTGCATCTATTGAGACTGCCCAGTTGGGCGTCTGCCACGGTTCTCGATTTTATAAAATCCGTTGCATCGACTTTTTATATAAATCCCTGATGAGCGTGGATTGGGATTAAATCGCGTCAGATGTTGTGCGTTTTTGTGTGACATATGTTGTCTTTTACAGTAATTATTAGATTACAGAAAATCACTGCAAGCAAAAGTGGTCCAGTTTTTAATTTATACTCTAGCGTGTGACCAACGGCGTTGCTCGCTATGAAACAGATTTTTTTTTTATTAATCCTTGCTTAGAGCTCACTAACATCGTGTAAGGGACCTCTGTGTAAAATTGTAGCTAGACTAGACCCAACGATGTTGCCTGTGTAGTGATCAATCAGTTTGTTTCTTATTTTATACTAGCGACCCGCCCTGGCCACGCACGGGTACAATGCTAACACTAAAACCTTCCTCTTAAATCACTCTATCAATTAACAAAAACCGCATCAAAATCCGTTGCGTAGTTTTAAAGATTTAAGCATACAAAGGGACATAGGGATATAGGGACAGAGAAAGCGACTTTGTTTTATACTATGTAGTGATACTAGCGACCCGCGGTTTATAATGTATACAAAAACCTTCCTCTTGAATCACTCTACCTATCTAGTTTTAAAGATCTAAGAATACATAGGTAGAAACAGACAGGAAGAGACTTTGTTTTATACTATGTGGTGAAGACAATTTAACACATCTTTCTCATTGGCCACCTCTCAGATTCCTTGCGTTTTATCCCCAGCCATCTTTTGCACGCTCGTCAGTTTCGTTTATTGAACTTGTCTTTAGTTAATCGCCAATCTGATCGATGTAAGTACGTCTAGGTCAAAGAGATTTAAATATAATAGGGCATAGAGAGGGCATTGGGAATATTTTCATACAAAACTTTGAAGCCTACGTCATGTCCTTCTTGTCATGTCAGTTAGTATGAACGCGAGCTGTGATTCGGTCGAAATTGTGCTAGACTTATTCCACTTGGAATAGCTTTTGACTTCAAATTTTCCTCGCTTTGTCCCCTCTATGCCCTATTATATTTAAATCTCTTTGGTCTAGGTCGTCCTTTCCTTCACCCATTTACAACACCCTTGAATATTTGTTTCGTCAGTACCTTTCACAACAACATGCCACGATTAGGGAGTCAAAAAGTATACTGGTATTTCCAGGAATATAATTAATCTGCCAAAGCCCTCAGTGATAAGGAGTGAACAAAATCAAAAATCAAAATATTTTTATTCAATGTAGAGGCTTACAAGTCCACCTATTGAAAGTCATTGTGACTCCTCCGATTCAGTATGTATGGTTGAGAAGAAGAAACGGGACAAGAACGTATTTATTTACGAAATTTAAAACTTTGACCAGACCATTTGGACTCCGTAACATTAATGGAAACAAATATCATACTAAAAGCTATCTCCAACCATTTCCACAAACAAAACATTTCAGGAATTTCGCAAAATTCTCCGCCGCAATATCAAATATTAAAATGTTCAATATTACCTAATGGATGTCCCGAGCGCTTCATATCGAGTACCCTTCAATTTTTTTAATACCCCTCTTTGTATTCCCATCTTTTGTCTATGAGTGTTTGATGTCCCCTTTTGTCTGTAGTGTCATAATTATGTAATTTTTTAGGGATCGAAATTGATATTCGGGACGCGTAGCTTTGTAGTAATGGATTTTGAAGTATTAATGTTCAAAAGTAAGGTAAGGAAATAGGAAGTGTGAAGGAAACGTTAGGTTATTTGGAAGGTATTATTTTATTCACGGGATGAAGTTGTAGCGACACTGCATAGAACGCGCCAATAGACGGCCGAGTTCTAAACCGTGCTATCGAAGTTTTCTAATAAGTTTGTATAAATACAACTGTCCAACATCAACCGTTGGACGGAACGGAAGATCCTTCCTTTTCACGATGAAGGAGCATTCCACCTCCGCTCCTCCTTAAATTATAGAATGATCTTTTTCGTAATTAAAGGGACGTATATTTTTAAAGAAACAATATTGTTGACGCTTGAAATACTAATGTACTTACACTTAAGATATCCAAAGCACCGGTAGAACCTTAGTGACCCAGTATCTAAAACTAAGCTCTATGGCTTACTCTACCTAGCATCCAAAATTGATAACTTCGAATCTTTGACATTATGCACTAAAATCAAGTGTCTTATCAGAATTTGATGTTGGGATACCTAATTAATCTTAAAATCATTCATCGTGTGTAAATCAGCAGGTCCCAGAATTAATTCTGAGGTATATTTTACAGCACGGTCCAGCGATGAGCTCACCGCCTATCACGTTTAGGGATCCGAATATATAAGAACACCTCTGCCTATCCCCTCGAGGATAAAAGGCGGAGCATATTTATTTTATTTTTTATTTAGCAATTCATACAATAGTACAGTGTAGAGCAATAAACATACGAATGGAGTACTCACGTGACTATTATTAGAAAATAAAAGATATGTTTATTATAGACGTGAAACACCCAAACCAATATGGCGGTCATAAACAAATTATTCGTAAACCCTCAAAACCAGTATTTTGTTCAACCCCCGAATGTCCCTATAAAATATATACCAGAACATCCCTATGCCTCCAAATTTGTAGGGCTAGACACATTTCTTGGTGGAGTGAGTGGATTATATTGAACGGCAAACGGGTCTGGGCGAGGCGTAGCAAAGTTACCCATAAAATAATAACCTATTTCTGTCAAGTCGGCAAGAAATTAAAAATTAAGTGACTATGACTATATTCACTATACACATAGAGACAATAGATCGCCACGCTGCCTTCATCCACATCCATCAATACATGTTCGTCGGTTTCAAGTACTTTTTATAGGCCTTTCTTTATTACATCGCCTATCTGATCAATGTAATAATTTAAACCAATCTACGAATAATACAACTCATACCATTTAACCTTCTGACTGACAAGATCTAGTCTCCAGGGTCCCATAACGTCCAGTTCCATAATTGTCTAGTGTCTCAAAATGACTAGTGTCCAATCATGTCCAGTGTCTTATTAGGTCCAGTCTCATAATTGTCTAGTGTCTCATAATGACTAGTGCTCAAACATGTCCAGTGTCTTATTTGGTCCAGTCCTATAATTGTCTCTTGTCTCATAATGACTATTGTCCAAACATGTCCAGTGTCTTATTTGGTCCAGTCTCATAATTGTCTAGTGTCTCATAATGACTATTGTCCAAACATGTCCAGTGTCTTATTAGGTCCAGTCTCATAATTGTCTAGTGTCTCATAATGAATAGTGCTCAAAAATGTCCAGTGTCTTATTAGACTCAGTCCCATAGTTGGTTAGTGTCTCATAATGACTAGTGTCCAAACATGTCCAGTGTCTTAATAGGTCCAGTCCCATAATTGTCTAGTGTCTAATACTCAATCCAATAGCATCCGAAGTTTATCCGTGCTCCACGCAAAACGCTCGACCGTAATAAAGAAATGCGATAAACCGCGCAAAAAAATGGCGGACATGAATTCATCGGTATGACATTTGGGGTTTTGCCGAATGGTCACGGTTATAGCTCAGAAATTTTCCTCTAGACATATTTCCTTCTTATAGTTTTATGGGATCGGCCCCCATCTTTTATTGGTCGTCCGGATTCTTGTCAATCCTATTACTTGAGGTCGTTTTTATCCCAGCGTTTTAGGGTTACGATGTGATTGGAAGTTCGAATTGTTCAATTTGACGTTTGATGGGCTGTTGAGGTGTTATTAAATTTTTTCCCTTTAATAAAATTATAGTACCCTTATAAGAGATATACCCTTGGGTGCGTAAAAATTGGGAAATTTGTTTCCATCCTAACATGATCTCCACCTCCAATTCGCGGTGGGCTCCTGTGGGATATTAGGACCCATACTTCCTCAGAAAAACCCAAGGCTCAGCAGTAAGTTGTCACGGGTTGATGATTGATAAAGAATTACACCAACTCATCGAAATCAAAAGGTTATGCACCTTCATATACAAGTGGAAAACGACTTTCCTATTGTATCTTCAGGGGGGTTTCAGGGGTCCTTTTTCAGTATTTATATTTTATTTATTTATTTGCATATCACACGTATGGATAACAAACTCCGTCGACCCAAATGCGATAAGCTTAGGAAGATAACGGTATTGATAATAAATAATAATAAATTGTGGGACACAATTTACACACGGTTATTCAGTTCCAAACTAGGCAGAGCCTGTACTATGGGTATTACAACAACAAACACCTGGTAAACATACATAATATATAAATACTACCCAAACACGAAGCCAACAGATATGTTCATGCATACAAATATTGGCCCCGATGATCGAACCCGCGACTCCGACTCAGAAGGCAGGGTCACTAACAACTGAGCCAACAAGGCCCGTCAGACGAAAAAAAATTGACAAAGCTGAAATTTAGCAACACTGTAGTCTGTTTCACGTAGCATGGGTTGGGTGAAAGTTCACACTTTTCCCTTTTACTCATGCTACTTTCGACAACTAAAAATTTTTTATTTTTGCAATGTTAAAATAATAAAATATTAATTATTTTGTAATCAAATATTTTTATTAGACGAAAGTAGTAGGGCGTGGAACGGAATTGAACTTTCAACGAACCCATGCTACGTAAAATAGACTATAGCTAGACCAATATGCATTGTGCAGTATGCAATGCGCGCGACACGAGAGCAAGACCGGTGCAGGACCGACCGATATGTTTTGTCGCCTCGCAGACCGTAGCCGCCGCCGCATTCGGACACGCGGCTGCCGAGCTACGAAACTTAAAGTAAATTTCATATTCCAATGTTAAATTTCCATTTCCATAATTTATCGTTCATACAAATTTATTAACTTAAAATCTTTCATTCATACCATATCAAAAGAGTTAGAGTGAGTCTGTGGGTTTCCTTCAATATGAAGCTAATGATAGAAAACGTTTAAATACATCTAAATAGAGCAGTGATAGAATTACGGTTCAAGAGCCCGCTTTTTATGATGATAATCAACGAGGCTCGGGTTCAAATCCAGGTATGTACCAAGAGTTTTTAAAAACTTACGTACATTTTCATCACAAACTCGACGGTAAAAGAAAACATCGTGAGGAAATTCGCAAGTTCCACAATTAATTCTGAGGCAAGTGTAACAGACCCGGTCCGACTATGGGCTCACCACCTATCACGTGTAGGGGTCGAATATACCCGTGAAAAGTGGTTATTTCTAGAAATGGGGATATAAGGAGTGAGATTATTAATTCATTTTTATTTTTTACATTTCAATATTAAATCGGAGTTTCTCTGAAGGATAGGATTTGTAACGAATACATCCGACAGAGAACGAAAGTTATCGACATACTCGTAGCTCAAAGAATTAGCAAGCTGAAGTGGCATTGGGCCGGCCATATCTCGCAAAGAACCGACAACCGTTGGGGTAAACGTGTTTTGGAGTGGAGACCGCGACTCGGTAAAGGTAGTGTAGGACGCCCTCAGGCCAGATGGGATGATGATGTGCGAAAGGCTGCAGGCAGATGTTGGATGCGTCAAGCCGAACACAGGGCGCTATGGCGCTCAGGGAGGCCTATGTCCAGCTGTGGACGAATGTAGGCTGATGATGATGATTAAATCTATTTATTACATTCTGTCTCCATAATGTTTCGTACCTCCACACCCCTACCGTGTGGCTGCCCGAAATTTAGATGTCACGAGTGTAACGCTTTCCACGTAATGTCCTAACGCACCAGTTTGTTAGTGGCTGCGACCGGCAAGATTGAAGATAGTGGTCGCTGCTCTTCTGTACCTAATGGGTTTAGACGCGTAAATCCTGTGGAATTTGAATTTTGAATTCCGCCTGTCCGAGGAGACGTATTTACCGTCTGATAGGGTATGGAGGAAGCGGTAAATTGTTCGTCAGTGCAATCTGAATATTCTTTAAATCATTAATATTTAATTATTGTTTATTGCAATAAACGTGTAAATTTAAGTACAGAATGTCATCTTAACACACGTGGATCAACTACATTCGAGAGATTTTTGTGCCAAAGTTACTTTTTTTGTTGTAGTAACCTTAAATATTTAGATTTAAACGATGTTACAGTAAACATTGATATACCTATAATACTCTTATATTGCAAATCCACTGTTGGTTTCGTGCTTGGATGTTTATATTATCTAAGAATATTGATCATTTGATCAATACCAATAGTAGGTACAAGCACTAGTTTAGACAGAATAACCCACTTCGTAGCTAGATTCAGTAGCCAGCTTCGAGATTTGACTGTTCTCTTCCGATTTTGAAGCCTGCTTTGTACCCCACTATTTATAAATCACATATTTATTTAAAATCTCCATTGTACCGAAGATACTAAATTCCATATCTTCTCTATCTATACACTTATCTTTTATCGGTATATATGAAATTCAAATCTTTCGCGTTTATTCAAGATAAACAAGAGAAAAAAAAGTGTGTCTTTTAAGTTTCCTTAAATCAAGCAGTGATGGCCTTACGGTTAAAGAGCCTGCTTCACATGATGAAAATCAGTAAGGCTCGGGTTCAAATCCTGGGCATGTACCAATGAGTTTTTCCAAACTTACGTACATATTTATCACTAGCTCGACGGTGAAGGAAAACATCGTGAGGAAACCCGCAGGTCCCAGAATTAATACTGACGTGTAAACAGACCCGGTCCGGCGATGGGCTCACCACCTATCAAGTTTAGGGGTCCAAAGAATATATGGTGAAAAAGTGGGTATATCCAGAAATGGAATACCTCTGCCTACCCCCTCGGGGATATAAGGCATGAGATTATTTATTTTTATTTAAGTTTTTATTTTCAATGCGCCAATGAGAACCTCTAAAACAAAGCCAACCAATCAACCGACGGCTGCAATCAAAACAACATGATTGATACAAACACATTACAAAACGGGACGCGCAATTACAAAGAGCATTCCATATTCATCATAAAGCCGCACGTTCGTACGACAAAGCTAGCAAATGACGTGCGATCAAACCACTTGTTATTCAATAAATGCCTTCCCCTACGTATCAATTTATCACGGATTCAATGAAGGCGAAACTATATTTCATTGCTGTACAACCTGACACTGAATCTATGACATCCTGTGAAACCTTTCCCAAGCTAATGTAACTCTAAACTCTAATGCAATATGGATTAGATTTTGATTAGCGGCGCTGGGACGTAGGGCGTTTTGTCGAAGCTGTAGATTGCATATTGACGTCATCTAAAAGGGAGTTGGCAGTCGAATGCAAAATGGTTAGGCAATGGATTTGGCATATGTTATAGGGTGGAAACTATTGTTCATACACACGGACTATAAAATAAACATACTATTTATTATATTTCAAACTAGCGGATGCCCAGCGGCGTTGCCCGCGCGGATTCCGTTTATTCCCGTTCCCGTGGGAATTTTCGAAAATCCCTTCATAGTGGTTGCCTACGACATATTTAAGACACGTACATACTATATTTCAAATAGCGGGTGCCCACCGGCGTTTTCCCGCTTGGATTTAGTTTATTCCCGTTCCTATGGGAAATTCCGAAAATCCCTTCATAGTGGTTGCCTACGACATACTTAGACACCTACATACCATATTTCAAGTAGCGGGTGCCCAGCGGCGTTTTCCCGGTTGGATTTAGTTTATTCCCGTTCCCGTGGGAATTTCCAAAAATCCCTTCATACCAATTTCCTATGACATATCAGACACCTTCATACCATTTTTCAAGTTTCTAGGTGTTATCGTTTCGGAGTAGTACGTATTTCTCTTTTTAACCAGTTTTTTTATTTTCCCGTGGGAATGAGATATTTTCCTGGAATAAAAAGTACCCTAGATGTTGACCCGGGTACTCAGTTATCTCCATACCAAATTTAATCAAAATCCGTCCAGTAGTTTTGCGTGCAGAGTGATGCGTGCACAACCAGACAGACAGACAGACAGACAAAAATTCCAAAAATTGGTGTTTCTGTATCTATATCGATAACTATATACACTACCGTTAAAATTTTCAAAAAATATTCAATGTACAGACACGGCCCCGTAAGAGTTTTATTATATGTATAGATAGAAGAAAAGAGATAAGTTTCCAGTTAATATATCCGATCATTCTAAAATCTTAAATTATTGTTTTCAGGCACACAAATGTTGGCCTCGGGCTGGAATCAAACCTCGGACTCAGAACGCAGAGTAACTACTTACTGAGCCAACATGCCCGGCGATTTTTTTTTTATATTAGATTGATGTCTGATTCAAGCCATTTTCTACCGGCTTAAAAAAAGAAGGAGGTTATCAATTTGACTGTATTTTTTTTATGTTTATTACGTCAGAATTTTCAACTGGGTGAACCGATTTGCTGGTGATTCTCGTGTGGTCCTATTTCAATTTAGTCCAGTTCTGACAATGGTAGTTGAAGTCGGTTTTTTACTCTTTAGAGTTCTATTATCTAAGTAAGTTCTAGTATCAAGTTATTGAGTGCAATGGTTGATAGAAAAGTAAACGAACACGGAAAACTTATATTTTATATATTTAGAACCACATCGTTTTAGAGTGAAGAGAGAAGACAGAGCTTTGACATTTTTGCAGAGCGCTGATACGGCCAGTACTGTACCGTTGTCCATGGGTTTTAATATCAAACGATAATAATGAAACTCACTATAATGGCAGTACAGCAGGTGTATTCACGGAGGCTCGACACCGTTTCCGTTCGATTCAGATAGAGTGAAAATTTTTCCGGAGTCGAATCTATCGACTTCGGAAACTATATTCTAGGCGTTCCTGACAGCCACGGAATCTTTTTCGAATCCTTATGTCAAATATGACATTCGTTTTCGATACCGACATCTGACCAATGTTATTCTCCCACCGAATCTCAATCCAACTAATCTATCCGTGTGTCCCACAATTCTATATGTCTTGGCCGATACGCACTGGCAGTATTTCATATCGGAACTAGCGAGCGTGGATCTAATTGCAGGGGTCTGACAATGTCTGTTTGTGTGTTGCTCTCGTACCGTTTGTTAGCTGATAGTGTGTTGGGATGTGTTTGATTCGTGTTTGGTTTGATTATTGGCAACGTGTATCACTTTTGTGTTGCATTATTCTGTTTGTTGTTAGATTTTTTTAAAGAATGTCTTGGGATTTTCTTTGTTTTTATTAATTAGCTGTTCCGCGCGTTTTCACCTACGTAAGTCCCGTTCCCGTGGGAAATTATAGCCCATGTTACTCCCAGAAAAGTAGTCTTTCCATTGGTGAAAGAATTTCTTAAATCGGCTATGTAGTTTCTTAGATTACATACATACATATAATCACGGCTCTTTCCCGTAGAGGTAGGCAGAGACCACTTCATTCCACTTGCTACGATCCTTACATACTGGTTTCGCTTCGTCCACTTTCATTATTGCCTTCATACATGCTGTTCGGTTTAGGGTACTCTTGACTTTTAAAAATGATATTATTATTAGCGACCCGCCCCGGCTTCGCACGGGTGCAATGCTAACATTAATCCTCTTGAATCACTCTATCTATTTAAAAAAAAAACAGCATCAAATCCGTTGCGTAGTTTTAAAGATTTAAGCATACATAGGGACATAGGGACATATAGGACATAGGGATTTAAGGACAGAGAAATCGACTTTGTTTTATACTATGTAGTGATAAATACTTATTATAAATTTTACACTACAAATACGTAACATCATTCGGTGATACTCTTTAGTGCAATAGTCGCAGTTGCCGTTCCGTTGATTGGCACCTAATGGCTAATCCATTGTCACATCATCTATTCCGTCATTTGCATCGAGCATCGCCTCTGCTTTGAAAATTGTAATCAGTCGTTGATTGATTAATCAGCAGACCATTGATGACAGTATGTAGATGTATTATAATCCCTTCGTCCCATTTCGTAGCTAGATTTGGTAGCCAGCTTCGAGATGGGACTGTTCTTTTCCCATCTCGAAGCTGGCTCCGAGATGGGACTGTTTTCTTCCCATTTCGAAGCCGGCTTTGAGATGGGAAAAGAGCAGTCCCATTTCGAAACTAGCTACGAAATGATACTAAAACAATCCCAACTCGTAGCCAGCTTCGAAATGGGAAAAGAACAGTCCCATCTCGAAGCTGGCTACCAAATCTAGCTACGAAATGGGACAAAGGGATTATAATTGATGATTTCAATTCTATTTCAATAAAGGTTCTTTTATTTAAAGTTACATTTTAGCTAAACACATAACAGAATTGCAGAATTTTGTTTCTTATAGTGTTACTATAGTAACATTATAATATTATTGCTTAAAGTTCTACAATATTACACTTATGCGAAGGGAGTTATTTTTGAGTTTGAGATAAAATAAATAAATTAAATAATTAAGTTAAAAAATATATATATATATTTTAAATAAAATAACTAGCTCGACGGTGAAGGAAAACATCGTGAGGAAACCCGCAGGTCTCAGAATTAATTCTGAGACATGTGTAAACAGACCCGGTCCGGCGATGGGCTCACCACCTATCACGTTGAGGGGTCCAATATATCTCGTGAAATGTGGGTATATCCAGTAATTGAATACCTCTGCCTACCCCATCGGGGATAAAAGGTGTGAGATTATATATTATATATATAAATAAAATAAATATATCTCGCGCCATTTCTGGATATCATGTGAATCAGGCTCTTTATCACTGCTCTTCACTATCTATCACTATAACTTTTATTTTAATGCTCAATAATTTCCTTTAAAACTTTTAATATCTTAAAAAGTCATTCCACAAATGTATTATATAAGCTTAAAAGCTTGTCGCAAGATTTCAGTACTAATATTTAAGTAAATATATAAGTAACTATAACTGATTAAAGTAAATTTTTAAAATTTTCAGACTAATTAAAGGAGACGTTTCATGAATGTATGGAGACTGGGCCTATACCATGTACACCAGATTTTTAGATGAATATAAGTAAAATAACTATAGTTTTATTCATGATTTTGCTCATATTTGTCTAGTTTAGTTGTACAATGAACTTAAATTTTCATTAAACTAGCATCACAGCGACCGAAAAAAAAATGCGACCTAATGACAATTCGGAATTTTCAATGACATTCTTAAAATTGAACTAGATGGCGCTGATCAACATTGGGAATTAGAAATTGGCAACACTGATGTGTCGCTTTACGTGACACATCCGTCCGTCATGTCATGTGCCGTTTTTGTGTTGTGTGTGAGTGAGTGTAACGCGTCAGCAGGCAACGCAATAAAACAGATCTTGTTTTAGGTACCTAAATTCCTAGTGCGTCGAGTCGAGCTTCGGTTCCTCCGTATTTTACACCCATACACTATACATGGTCCACGCATTTTCGCAGATGAAAGAGACTGAGTTTTTGTTTATCGTGGATTCGGATCTTTTGTTGTAACACAAACCACTCGTAAACAATGTACAAACAGAACAATAAATAAAATACAAGGCAATGAGTACGTAACCTTATTTTGATAAAAAGTCAGATTGTTTTTTTTTGTTTGACAAATTCTTGCGACCATAGATTAGGTAAAAAAAAACCCAAGGCTTATCAGCACCATCTATTGACACCTTTGAATACTCAAGTGACAGCTGTCACCAAAAACTCCCCATTGACATAATTTTGATGTTTGTCAAACTAATTCACAATAACATGGAAATTGGGCTTAAGAAGTTAGTTCCATTATTTCAATTTGATTTTATGCGAATCTATTGAAGTTTAATTACTTTTGTGCAAGTTAAATAGATGGAAATGATTTTTTAAAATATTTTTCTGATAATCACTAGATTTTTCTCTATCTTTTACGCTGGTGTACAGTGTGCAGGCCCAAAATGAAACGTCTCCTTTGAGTAAGTATAGTAAGTACCTGCTTACTCTGCTGCTCGAAGACATCCCTTAACAACTCCATTTCGCTACTTCCGCGAACTATTTCCATGGTATTTTTCTTCCCAACCCCAAAAACATTAGCGTTCCACCTACACCCGCGAAGTTAGCTCCTCTTGATTGATTTACGCGCGCCACTGTCCGTCGCCCGCTTTGTACGTGACGACGCCATTTCCCCTGTCGCGTCTAATTGCGACTATAATTCATGTCTAATAATAATCTTGTGTTATTATCGGATTGCGAACAGGTGAGCCTATTGTTTTGGCCAAGGAAATGATGGCAGGGACGGTAGTGTCAATCAGTTGGATTTATGGGTCGGGTTTGTTTTGTTATGTTGATTTAATTGTAAGGTCATGTTGTATAAAGATGATACAATTCACCTTCTAAATGGCGTATAAGTAAATAAATAAAATGAAGGCCACAATTCATACACGGTTCTTGAATCAAAAACTATACAGAGCCTGTACTACGGGTACTAAACAACTGATATACATACTTAAAGAAATATTAAAACCCCAGACACGAAACCAACAGACATGTTCATGCACACAAATGTTGGCCCCGAGCGGGTTCGAACCCGCGAACTCCGACTCAGAAGGCAGGGTCTCTACCAACTAAGCCAAAAGGCCCGTCATCTATATTAAACTAATATTGTAAAGAGGAAAGATTTGTATTTTTGTATATTGGTTGTATTTGTATTATATATTGTATTGTTTTAATATTTCCTTAGACCAAAGAGATTAAAATATAATAGGGCATAGAGGGGATAAAGCGAGGAAAATTTGAAGCCAAAAGTTATTACAAGATGGAAAAAGTCTAGTGTGATTCGACCGAATGACAGCTCGCGTTCATACTAACTGACATGACGCTTGAGCTTCAAAGTTTTAGTATGAACATATTCCCAATGCCCCATTATATTTAAATCTCTTTGCCTTAGACACACCATATAAATCCCAACCTATTGTTTATCTATGTAAGTACGAAACGCTTACCAAAACTGCTCCACACCCTGTCTAGTAAAATCCTACATTGAAGTAATCAGATCATCATTATCCTGGAACTATAACAATGGTCCTAACAGAACAGCATAGAATCGATGTTGATGGCTTATTGATTATGTTGAACAGGATGCTGTGTTGATGATTAATTACCAACGTTCCGATTGTCAAAGGGATTGAGACATTAGGGGGACAACTATGTTGTTACTAATCGGAATAATCTGTTGTTGTCTTGTATGACGTCATCGCTTTGTATTGATTAAGATTGGACAAATATTTACTTATGAATAAGGGAATGGTTCGCTCATAGCCTTGCGGTGCCAGTGTGTTCGTAACGATCACACTGGTTAAGCAAAGTTGGGTGCGGTCAGTCAGTGAATGGGTGACCGCCTAGTGGCATTTATATCACGAGCGCTTCCGTGTTTCGGAAGGCACGTTAAATTGTTGGTCCCGGTTTTCGTTGTGTTTACGCACAATGGAAGTCGTTAAGCCATGTCAGATACCCTTGGGTGGCTTCAAAAATTCTGACGGTTAAGTGGCCACTAGCTTAACACCATCTCCCAATCCGCGGTGGGCTCGCGTGGGAGATTATAGCCCATACTTCCTCGTGTGCGAGGAAAGACCCTTAGCTCAGCAGTGGGCTGTTACGGGTTGATGATGAAGGGAATGGTTAAAGTTTAAAGTACCTATATAATACAGTATTATTACACACTATTAGGTTATTCAAATTCTTACCTACAAATTCAGATCAAATAAAAACTAAAGATAGAGCGCTACGAAGGATAAACTGAAGCCAGAAAAACTACTCTACGCTCTGTGCATTTACGCTCGCACGCACAAATTTACAAGCAAACTAGTCAACTCACATTGCACCGATCAGTTAGAACTAGTTCGTGAATTGAAGGACGTAGGAAAGAAAATTAAATTATGTCATCGGGAAATGTGTCTGTGATCGTAAATGCACAGAGCGTGGAGTAGTTTTTCTGGCTTCAGTTTATACTTCGCAGCGCTCCATCTTTACTTTTCATTTGATCTGAGCCTACAAATGTATATCTAACTCGACAGTGAAGGAAAATATCTTGACAAAATCAGCACGTCGCAGAATTAGTTTTATGAGTAGGACCTGTCACTTTTAGAGTCTTGTAGGAAAACGGGAATAAAATATAGCCTATGTTACTCAGGAATATTGTAGCTTTCCATTGGTGAAAGAATTTTTTAAAATCGGTCCATTAGTTTTTGACTTTATTCGTTACAAAAATACAAATATTACCTCTTCATATTAGTGTAGATCACCAATTAAAGCACCTACCACACTACAGATCTCATTACACACCAATTAGCAAGCATGCTTACCGGGCCACTACTCGTACAGTTGCGTCTAATATTGAATTAGTGATTTATTGCGTCATAAATCCGTTGCGTGTCTGCCCGAATAACGTTGGATAATCGCATGACGTATTCGTGTGTCGTGTGTTACTGCCTTTATACTTAGGGATGTTTGGATAGGCTTGCAATTCTGCTGTTTAAATTGAAATGTGACTTTTGACTTTTTCATAGTTTTCTTCGTGTACGAGAAACCATTGGTGGCGTTTTATTAGCTTTCCAACACCCCTTTTTCTTAGGTGATTTAAAAATTTTGATACTTCATGAACGTCACTTGACCCGCTTCTCGTGTTAATAAGTGAGGCTCGGGTTCAAATTCTGGCATGTACCTACCAATGAATTTTTCAAAACTTACGTACATGTTCATCACTAGCTCGACTGTGAAAGAAAACATTGTGAGGAAACCCGCAGGTCTCAGAATTAATTCTGAGGCATGTGTAACAGACCCGCAGGCGTATTCACCGAGGCTCGACACCATTTCCGTTCGATTCAGATCGAGTGAAAAATTTTCCGAAGTCGAATCTATCGACTTTAGAAACTATATTCTACGCGTTTTCGATACCGACATCTGTAAATAGCCCATCTTTTCAGATTTTCAGATTCCGAGTCGAATATCGAATATCGAAGCTCCGTGAATACGCCTGCCGGTACGGCGATGGGCTCAAATCCTGTCACTTTTACGGGTCGAATATTCCGAGCAAAGTGGGTAATTCCAGAAATGGAATAGGCACCTCTGCCTACCCCCGCAGGGATAAAAGGCGTGAGATTCTTTATGTTATTTTACCATCTCTCAATCTGCATTTTGCATTGAAGGTCATACCCTTTCTTTCCCATATTTGAAGTAATATCATCTGTAAAGTCCTATCATACACGGTACTGTCACTTACACGATATACTCACGTTGGTCAACATGTGTATGTATGACAGCTGTAGGTGGTGTCGGAGACCCTTTAGCGCCGCACGTCGCTCCACTATCCGTTCGCTGCGTGAAGCCTTCTGCATATTTTAGGGCTTAAGCTCTATTTGTGAGGAGATGGAATTGTACTTGTAAGATTGATAGATAGAGTGAAAAATAGTGTGATCCGAGAGCGTTGCGGCTTGAAAGATGATATAGTGACTAGGATTGAAAGAGGAATGCTCAGGTGGTTTGGTCACATTGAGCGGATGTATGAAAGTCGTCTAACGAGACAAATATACAAGGGTGTTGTGAATGGGCGAGTCGGTAGAGGACGACCTAGGCGTACCTACATCGATCAGATCGGCGATGTGTTGAAGAAAAGCCAGATAAAGAGTACCCGAAACCGACGAGCATGCATGAGTCGTTTGATGGATGTGGAGGAAGCGCGAGAGATCTGCCAGGTTCGTAGCAAGTGGCGGTCTGTTGTCTCTGCCTACCCCAATGGGAAATGGGCGTGAGATTATGTATGTATGTATGTATGGACTTGTATTTTCCGGTACTAATAATAGTTATGGAGGAGCGGAGGTGGAATGCTCCTCCATCGTGATAAGGGAAGATCTTCCGCCAGGCGAGGTGATCGTGCCTGGGGACCGCGGTCCAACGGTTGATGTTAGACAGTTGTATTTATACAAACTCATTAGAAAACTTCAATAGCGCGGTTTAGAACTCGGCCGTCTACTGGCACGTCCTATGTAGTGCCGCTACATAGTAACTGTGGGACACAATTCACACAGTTATTCAGTCCCAAACTAGGCAGAGCCTGTACTATGGATACTAAACAACTGATAAACACACTTAAATAAATATTAAATACCCAGACACGAAGCCAACAGACATGTTCATGCACAAAAATGTTGGTCCCGCGCGAGGATCGAACCCACGACATCCGACTCAGAAGGCATGGTCACTACCAACTGAGCCAACAGGCCCGCCGAATTGATGCATGGTTGCGTGGTATTAATAGTACATTATGATATAGGTAAGTGCGGTAGGTTGAAAATTACAGCCGAGGCGATATTGCTAGCCCGAGCCGTAGGCGAGGGCTACAAGTTAGCAGAGGCTGTAATTATCAAAGCGCACGTATGTCATACGACGTTTTATAACACATTTGCGAGGAAATAAAATAAAACTCCGACTATGGTAAACGAATAAAAACAATACAGCGTCAAGAAAAAGCGCGCGGCGCGCATCAGCATTTTTTTTTAGGCAAAGGCACAAAAAACAGCCAGTATTACTAATAAAAAGAATTGATATTTTTGTGTTTTTGTTACAGATTAATTAGTTGTAATTTAATGTCAAAATTAATTAAATTAAATAATTATGTACATAAATATTTCTTTATTATATTTTATCTCCCAAAATCATTTTAATCATAAAATGTTGACAACTTTTTTGACATAAAAACTCTTTGCTGAGATTTTAAAAAGTACCGTTCGTTTTAAGACGGAGCATCTTGATAAACCGTGCGTTTTACATTACACTTACCGCACTTGGGCGTAATGAGATACAATACGATATTGAAATTGGTGAAATAAGACACCTTTTACGAGCAAATGTGTTATAAAATACTTTTACATAATAATTGATACCTGATTCTTTGGATTAGCAGCAACTATTTTATAAGAAAAATCGGTTGTCTGTAAAGTCGGTTTACTGACGAGAGTTGAACGTCATAAGAAAATACGACACGACACGACACGACACGACACGTCACGACACTACACTACACGACACGACACGAAACGAAACGAAACTAAACGAAACGCAACGCAACATCATAAGAAAATACTGATGGCGTTCTCGCTTGCACTGTAACACCGCATACGTCACACTTTTTCGTGCATGCAGCCGGTTCCATCGAATTATAAGACGTTATCACGTCAAAAAAGTCGATCAGTGATGCTCCCTTATTAATAACAATAATGGCTTCTATTTCCATACTAACTCATTACTAGCTTTTAGCTCAACTTGCTGTATATTAATTGTTGGTGGTGAAATAACTGGCTTCATATGACCAAGAGAAGAATGATGACAAATTAGCAGTCTAAGGTTAATGGTTATTATTGTCCATGACATTTACACCTGGAATAACAAGGTCCTATTAAAAATATAGAAAACTAGCGGGACTTTTCGCCAAAGGGCCAAAAACTGGTTGCAACCTGATTTTTTAAAAATTACTTTATTAAATGTGAAATTTCTGTTACGATACCAATTAATGCCTTATTAACTTACTTTTTATAAGATTGTCTTTCAAACAACTCATTTAAATTGGAAGTAATACTGGACTGAAACAAAAAAATCGGGGTGTAACGTGTGCTGCATTTCTACTTTTAAAACTTTGACTCGGTGTACAAAAAAATTACTAGCAAATTTACACTTACTTATGATTTTATACATTAGAATATAGTTTTAGCATTAAGTAAAAATAGAAAATAAATTTGTAGGTGCCTCATAAACATGTTATTTACAACGTTACAACTTCTGGTAGCAATTTTTGTCCTTACCGGTTTTCGTAACAAAATGTTAAAGCATAAGTAAACTATGCACCGCAAACATACAAGCGCATAACTGTGCATAGGCAAGCTCGTCATTCGTCCGTTGAGCGTAGAAATGTTAGATAGCGCGCCTTTGTTTTTGCTGTACAAGCGTTCCTTCTAAAAATTTGAAAATATGTCCACACCGGCACCACATCCAGATTTAAGGTAAGTACTATTTATATATGTCTGAGTCCTAGATATATTATAAAAACAGCTTTTTTGTGCGTAATACGTCTAAAAAACCGGTGTAATATTGGAAAGTTTTAGAATGAAGTCACAAAAACCGTCGAATGTCCTTACCACGACTGTCCTCGCCGGGTCCTGTTAAGTAGAGCGGTAAGGACAGTTTGGGATGGTAATGACATTTATTTTTTTTATAGAAAGAATTATCCTAATAGCCCAGTCATATTAGGTAAAAAAAGGGATCTCAACCTCGGAATGAAAGAAAATAAGCTGATAATTGGTATAAAACTTTGTTTTGTCGTCCTAAATATTGTCTCAAAAGTCACAAATGCTATCGTGTTCGCGTCTTAAGATATTGAAGGTCAGAGGTAATAAAAATCGGTTTTTCGTTAATATATCGGTTCTTATTGCTTAAATGAGATTTGCACCTATTATAAGAGTTGTAAAGTATAAAATTTCAAACAAAAGTTGTAAAAAATTGTATACTCTACAACTTTTATAATAAGTGTAAATCTCATTTAAGCAATAGGAACAAAGATATTTGCGAAAAACCAATTTTCACCCCTAATATGACTGGGCTATAAAGGATAGCAAGTTATAATATGAATATTAAAGTACTAAATGAACATTATTTTTTTATTTATTTTTAAGGGTATCATTTAAAACTAAAAACTAAAGGATTATTGTTTGTTATTTAGAACATAAATATACTTAAGCATTAAATGTTATAAAAAACTATTAGCATTTGAAGCAAGAGTGTTTTTGTTTTGTATCATTTTTTTTACATTTCGGAGAAAATACGTTTTAGTTCATTCAAGTAAAAGTCTTTTATTATTTCTTATTTCATAAGAATGTTCAAATTATATTATTTGTTTTTGACTGTTGTATAAAATAAAGTGCTTACCTAAGTTACGACAGATTTACAGTTTGGCGAAAAGTTATTTGTTTTTTTAAATGTTTTTTAAAAAGTTTTGTTATTTTAAATTTGATTGTAACCTAATCATATAAATTGTGGAGAGTTTATATGTTTTTAGTTATTTACATAAATCGTTAGTATAAAGACTGATTCTATGACACTATACTATACAATTTTACTTCAAATTCATTCTTTTATCGCTGTCAAAAAGCCTATAATACGCAGATATCTCACATTGATCCTTTTAGTAATACCTTGAAGAAGTTTAAGAATGAAGTAAATGAATATTTGTTCAAACAAAGAAAATAAAAATTAACTATTGTAATTGCACAAAATTAGTATCTACACAACTTTTGTATATCTTTTGTAATATTAAGACTCTTACTATATTATGTTAAAATCAAGTACTTATAAATTCTTTTTCTCATTGTATCCCTTCCTTACTCGATATTTACAAAAATATTGTTAACTTTAAGTTAAAAATTCGGCACTCCAGGTCCATCATTACCTAAGAATCTGTATATATATATGACTGTCTGTTGCCAAAAACGAAAATAAAAAAAAAATACAATGTGACTGGAAAATCAAGGGAATTCTTCAAGAGGGTAAATAAAAAGCCGATACCTTTAGCATTTGTATAAGAAAACACCACCTTAATGTATGCGGAATGTTGATGGCTACCAAAATTTTACTAATTTTATTTTCTAATGTTCTTAAAATGTATATGTAGTATGTATTCAGACTACCCCAACTCATACAACTCGTCGTTATCCGTGGCTAATATCCGTGGATACAAACCCTTCAAAACATCTTCAGTGTTTTTAAAAGTTGTCATTACCGGTCCAAAAATGTCCTTACCAAAACTTTATTGCTAAATATCTCGTAAATTAAGATACAGATTCGGTGCAATCCAAAATATTTTTGATGTTCAAATGATCCTCTATGCACTTTGACCCTTTTTACTTCTAATTTTGAACTTTTTTTCTCGTTCTCCCAAAACAGTGAAGTTGGCGAAAATGCCCTAGCGGTTCTACGCGGTTTCACTCGCATAGTTCCCGTTCCCGTGGGAATACGGGAATAAAATAATATAGCCTATGTTACTCAGAGATCTTCTAGCTTTCCAATGGTTAAAGAATTTTTAAAATCGGTAAAGTAGCTTTTGAGTTTATAATAATAATAATATAATCTCACGCCTTTCATCCCCGAAGGGGTAGGCAGAGGTATTCCATTACTGGATATACCCACATTTCACGAGATACATTGGACCCCTAAACGTGATAGGTGGTGAGCCCATCGCCGGAATGGGTCTATTTACACATGTCTCAGAACTAATTCTGAGACCTGTGGGTTTCCTCACGATGTTTCTTTCACCGTCGAGCTAGTGATAAATATGTACGTAAGTTTTCGAAAAACTCATTGGTACATGCCAGGACTCGATCCCGAGCCTCACTGATTTTCGGCCGGCTCTTTAACCGTTCGGGCTATCACTGCTCTTGAGTTTATTCGTAACAAAATACAAAAATCCAAAAATGCAAATCTGTCCTCTTTATAATATTGGTATGATAATAATTAAAATTTCCATACTAACTAGACATTGTCGCAAACCGCACTATTTATATCACAGCCACGCGCCCTGACCAATCACCGTGCTGCGATAGGCGGCAATTTGAATTTGGAATTACTACACCCTACAAACTTGTATTTACTACCGATTTTCTTCCGAATTGAACGATATAGAACTTGTTGCGGTGATTTAGAGTTGAATTTTGAAATAAAGTGGGGTAAGACATGGTAATGTAAGTTGGAAGTGAGTATTGCATTTGATTTATGCATTTGTTCGATGAATTATTCTCAGGAAAGTGTCGTCGGGCGCGCTCGGCGATAAGTTTTGCTCTGAAACAATGTAGGATTTGTTTTGTCTGTATACATAAGGGACAAATATTAAAATTGGTGATACTATACCTAGTATTTTTGAGACGATAATATTATGTAACACTTTCTACATTGAAGTATTCATCTACTGGGCTACAATTGAATACTAAGTAAAGCCGTATACAGAAAGAAAGCTGAAAGCTTGTCGGCGCCGGTCCATTCTACAGAAAGCAAGCAGATTGAAGCAGAGCGAGCAAAATGTCGTACGATGATTGGCGGGCGGCACCAGCGCTGACCGGCGCGTGTCGGCGCCGATCGGCGCTTATCGGCGCCGACAAGCGCCGGTCGGCGCCGATAGGCGCCGGTCGGCGCTTGTTCATATAAATGCCTGCGCCGGTTACCTGCGTAGACCGGCGCCGATGGGCGCCGATCGGCGCTTATCGGCGCCGATAAGTTTTCGGCTTTCTTTCTGTATACCTACGGCTTTACTCGGAAAATGACAAGATAAAAAAAATATGATCACGACATTTTCTCTTACAGGGTTGGCAAAGATATTCCATTGTAGGAAATACCCACTTATCACCAGTATATATTTTTAACCATTAACGTGACAGGTGGCGAGCCTATCAACTATACATTACCGAAGCGGTGGAGTCGCATTGACTTTCAATAAGTGGACTTATAAGCCTCTACATTGAATAAAAATTATCTAATTAGATTTTGACTTGATTTGATTTATCGCAGAACCACGGAGCTGCTACACATGTCTCAGAATCAATTCTGGGATGCGGATTTCCTCGAGATATTAAGTTCGTAAGATTTTTTAGGGTTCCGTACCTCAAAAGGAAAAAACGGAACCCTTATAGGATCACTTTGTTGTCCGTCTGTCCGTCCGTCCGTCCGTCTGTCAAGACCCTTTTTCTCAGGAACGCGTGGAGGTATGAAGCTGAAATTTATATCAATTACTCAGGTCTACTGTCCCTTGAAGCTGTGAAAAAATCAAACTTCTAAGCCAACGCAATCAAAAGATACAGCCGTTTATGCCGCAAATTTTCGACACTTGCAAGGGAATCAAAACCTACAGGGTGCTTCCCGTGAACTCAGAATCTTGAAATTTGGTACGAAGCAACGTCTTATAGCATAGATAAAGGAAAAATTACGAAAACCATAAATTTGCAAGGTTGTACGGAACCCTCGGTGCGCGAGTCCGACTCGCACTTGGCCGGTTTTTTTTTTATTTCATTTGTCACTAAGACAGGGTTAACACTGCTCTAGTAATCCACCATCAGTAGATACGTTATTTTGATACCTATTGATTTATCGAGACTGTTGGCTCGGTTGGCTGGTTGGTTTAGTGACCCTTCTGAGTCAGTGGTCGCGGGTTCGATCGACGCTCGGGGCCTACCATGACCATGTCTGTTGGCTTCGTGTCTGGTCGTTTAATATTTATTTGAGTATGTCTGTCAGTTGTTTAGTACCATACAGGCCCTGACTAGTTTGGAACTAAATAACCGTGTGTGAATTGTGTCTCACAATATATTATTATTATTTATTCATGAAGGCCACTTACATTTTAAAAATGCATTCAATATCGTGCGCAATTGGAAACATTTTGTAGGAATACATTTTTAATTAATTTTGCAAGTACAACCAGATGTCGTGCTATACTCTAAAATAAATAGCTCTAGCAATCCTATTCCTGTCGTCTTTGGATTTATGTGTTGATTTCGCAAAATGAACTTGTCTTTGTCACACGTCTGCAGAGAAAGGAGATAGCGATAGCACATGACATGGAATGGAACTTTGCGTTGGATTTACACAAATTTAATTTTAAAATTTATGGAAGATACTGCACTGTTAAAAATAAGATATTTTTTTTTACATTTGGACATAACTAAAATGATTTGACTTATCACAAACTTTTATTTAACTTGCAATGTATGTTTTTTCGAAGTGCGAAGCGCTCGTAGCCCTGCGATGCAAGTGTGTTTGTAACGATCACACTGGTTAAGCAAAGTTGGGTGCGGTCAGTCAGTGAAAGGTTGACCGCCTAGTGGCATTTATATCACGAGCGCTTCCGTGTTTCGGAAGGCACGTTAAACTGTTGGTCCCGGTTTTCGTTGTGTTTACGCACAATGGAAGTCGTTAAGCCATGTCAGATACCCTTGGGTGGCTAGAAAAATTCTGACTGTTAAGTGGCCACTAGCTTAACACCATCTCCCAATCCGCGGTGGGCTCGCGTGGGAGATTATAGCCCATACTTCCTCAGTTTGATTAAATACCCTGAGCTCAGTAATGGGCTGCTATGGGTTAATGATGATGATGATGATGTATGTTTGTTCGGGTAAAATCTTGCTACTCAATTTTGAAGCAGATATCTTCAACCGCTTGAGCTGAAATTTTGTAAACACGTTAAGTATGGATGACAATGCAGGATTAGCTGTGTGACGTCATTCTAAATCCAACATGGCGGAAGATGGTAGACTAGTTATTTTTAATGCACTATGTATGTATATGATATGGATATCAAATGAAAGGGCTTGCTGAGAATAACTCAGAAAATAAAGTGACGTCACATTTAAAAAAAATAGTTTAAGATGCATTTAACATTTTATTGGCAAAGCTAAAACAAAATTGGATGAATATGCTTCCCTTTATTGATCTCCTATTCATCAAATACTAACATTTCCTCAACTTATGTCAACGATAAACGTACAGCAGAAACTATTTAAAGCCAATATTAGCGGTTAACTCCACCCTTGGTGTTAAAAGTTGGTCCCAACAAATTGGATATGTTGACACAAGTCTCTAATTTCTTGTCAAAGTCAAACTTCATATAGGCACCTACTTGAAAGGAAAGTGTTGGAATAGTAGGTCGTGCTCTCGATAAAGGTGCGCAGTTTTATTTTGCATCATAATAGGGTATTTGAATGTCTAGTCAAATGAGGTACTTTTTATAATCTGTCAAAACAAAAATTTACTATAAAAAATGTACAAGTGTGACGTCATCATTTTTAGTACTCAATTGTGACACTTCTATTGATTATTTTATTTTATTATTTTAAAATTTTGCTATAGATGTAAAATGAAAATTGAAATGAATTTTTAAAGGTGTCTTGGGATAGTGTTTTAATTAATGGTTACTTGCAATTTAATTTCGATACAGTCAAATACCCAATTTTGATATCTACTTATTGAAACAATAATTTGCCAGTTTGTGCAAAAAGATTATCAAACTTTTCGTTACGTACTACGAGTAGTTTGAGGTAGTGTTACTCGGCTGCAAAAGAAGGAAGGTCTGTAATGTTTTTCAGGGGTAGTAAGTATGTATGTTTGTTTGTAAGTATATTTCTATTCGTACCACAGCCTAAACGATTTGCCGAATATTACAGTTAGAGGCAAGATTAATTAGATATCGACTCCAATTCCATAGATCATTTTTTTTTACCGGAATGTAGGCACTACAATTAAAGAGAACAGCGGTTTTTAAATTGCCTTTAAGCGTTTTGGTTAATTGGTTTTCCTAATTTTAATCGATTTATTTGTCAGAAATTTCTGAATAACATATTTTTGTCGGTGTAAAAGTAGTTGTTGTGAGTCCAACATTCAAAACGTACCTTTTAAATAATTATTGACTACACACCGAAATATAGCACCCCTTTTCAGTGTACGTGCAATACACGAAAAGCCGATAGTGAAACCGGAGTGTCGACACTTCGGGAACTGTTTCTCTTATCGCGCCAGCCACTTACACTAGTTTTAATTAGACCTCATTATGTACCAGTCGAAAATTAATCAAATTATGTACGAGGGATGGCGGGAGCGACGGCAGTGTGCTATAGGGAGCAAGAACACTGTGGTCTTAGTTTACTGATTCCATATAGGTTCCATAGTTGTAGGCTACTTATGTAACGTTGTAAGGCGACCGCGCTGCAAGTCTGTGTTTAAAAAAAACACATAGTAAGTATCTAATTGATTTTATTATTTCTGTACTTATTATTATTATAACCATAGAGTGGTTATAATAATAATAAGTACAGAAATAATTAAGTACAGAAAAAATTAAAACAAACCGACTTCAATCTTCAACTTATATGGTTTTCTCATGGATTCTGTTGTCAGAACTGGACGAAATTAAAATTTGACCAATCTGGAAGCACCAGCTTTCTAATAAAAAAAGAATCATCCAAATCGGGATAGTCTGGGGTCAAGAGCAAGCCCATTTTTTAAGTAAAAAAAAAACCAGACGAATTGATAACCTCCTCCTTTTTGAAGTCGGTTAAAAATATGAAAGCTCTTGTGAAATTGTAGCATTACTTTAAAATATGAATCAGTTATTAATATCCAACATTTCCTTAAGTTTGCCGTATGTCATTTATTCCGAGAATTCGATCCTTATTATCGACACTATCGAACGGTGTAATAATACAGGATGTGTTTTTTTTCAAAATCAACGTGTTCGATTCCTGTCAAGGAATATTGTTTTTTCAAAAATCAAAAGATGTAGTTTTAGTTTCTATCAAAATCGGGCCTGAGACTCCTTTGAGTATAGTTTTCGCTATTCCTCATATTTTCTCAATTAGCCATCAAAAAAAAAATCACCCTGTACCTATAGTTGTTAATGGTGATTAATCTGTTGGCAGACCTGTTAAAAAAATAAATAGCTCAGCAAGATAGTTTATTCGAATCGACAATGTTTACTTACTACATAACACCAACCAGTTAAACGCGCACGTAAAAGCATGACACGTCTTAGTATGGGGAGATAATAATACCTTCCGAGTATCAAATTCTACCTCACACGTTTTCAATTGCCATATTGTTTTCGCACTTTCAACTATTACACTTGTGTTCTGTTTATTCACCTTTATGGATCTACAATTGAACATTAGCTAACTTTGTTGGGCATTATTTCAACCACACAACATGTAACAGAATAAGCGCAATTCCTGAAATTAGTTTGTTCAGTATTGACTACTTATTCGATTTCAGCTATTTTTAATATGTGTTAAATTTTTCAAAAAAATGAATTATCGTAGCTGAATTTAGTGCTTTCTATAGAAATCGTGCTATTAATAATCGATATTTAAGAAAATTGGTTAGACATAACTAAAGTTCGATTGCATTATTTTTTTTATTATATTATTATACTAATTGGGGTGTATGAAAAATTGCGCTATTTCTGTTACGCGTTGTATATTATGTTGGGCTTGTTGGCTCAGTTGGTAGTGGATTTGCCTTCAGAGTTGGAGGTAGTAGGTTCCCGTTCGAGTCCAACATTTGTTTGTATAAGTATATGTCTGTGTTTTCATGTCCATGCATGTACATTTGTCAATAGTTTTGTTCAATTTATTTATTTATTTTAATTTTATTTATTAGAAATACCAACAGCATAATAAATAAATAAAATAATTTATATTGGCATATAGGTGGAATATATGTACCTACTACAAAGCCATTAATACGGACTACTATGTAATTTTGTCTCACAATTGATAGTTAGTTGTTAAATGTATGTATACCAATAATAAGATTGAGACCATGTCTGTCTGTGATTTCAAAATTAACACCAAAAAATTTAAAATATATATTTTTTCTGTCTATCTGTCTTAAAGTTTGTCTCGAAAATACTTCGAAAGGCACAACGCATTAAATAAAAAATTTCTATTTTTAAAATTTTTGTGTTTTATTCCGATATTCCCTCAGAGATTTTAGAAGGTGTAATTATAAAGGTAAATCGAAGCAAAGCAAGGGCGAAACGTTAGCCATAATAATTGTTTTATATAATATAAATATAATCTCACGCCTTTTTATCCCCGAGGGGGTAGGCAGAGGTATTCCTTTTACTGGATATACCCACATTTCACGAGATATATTGGACCCGTAAACGTGATAGGTGGTGAGCCCATCGCCGCACCGGGTCTATTTACACATGTCTCAGAATTAATTCTGAGACCTGCGGGTTTCCTCACGATGTTTTCCTTCACCGTCTAACTAGTGATAAATATGTACGTAAGTTTTTGAAAAACTCATCGGTACATGCCAGGATTCGAACCCGAGCCTCAATGATTTTCGGCCGGCTCTTGAACCGTCCGGGCTATCACTGCTCTTGTTGTTAATTGTTTTATAGTAATGAGGTAAGTAAACTCACTTATAAACTTTACTTTCCTATCTCAATCTAGACAAAAATCATACCACAGCACTACATACAGCACATCAAGTGCAGTACTTAATAACAACTTAGCACCCCCCTCTCGATCTCCCCCCACCCCGTCGCCTGTCAAACATATGACAAGCGCAGATTCGCTTTGTACTTGTCAAAAATATAGCAAACAAAAGATACGAGCACACGAATAAATGAAGTGAGCTGATATATCTCGCTTAGCAGCAGTGGTGGGATTATATCGATGATTTTAGTACGATGCGATGATTTCTTATTCGTCAAAGTCAAAATGTTGTATTCAAAGTAGCGACTTATAAGTCCACTTATTGAAAGTCCTTGTGACTCTCCATTTGACGGGCCTGTTAGCTCAGTTGGTAGTTACCCTGCCTTCTGAGTCGGAGGTCGCGGGTTCGATCCCCGCTCGGGGCCAACATTTGTGTGCATGAACATGTCTGTTGGCTTCGTGTCTGGTCGTTTAATATTTATTTAAGTATGTTTATCAGTTGTTTAGTATCCATAGTAGGTACAGGCCCTGCCTAGTTTGGGACTAAATAACCGTATGTGACTTGTGTCCCACAATTATTATTATTATTGCAGGTGTCCATGGGCGACGGTAGCCACTTACCACCAGGTGACCCGTGTGCTCTTTTGCCCCCTATAGCTACTATAAAAAAAGTAATTTCAACTCCACAGTTTCAGGATGTATGGTTGAATAGAAGAAGGGGGGCAAAAAACTCCTCAACACATTATTATTTTAATAATTTTTTAATTCTAAATTGTGTTACATAATTTTGTTATTTTTCGCTGTCGTATTGCGCCGTGGTATAGAAAATCTGCTCTAGGCATCATTGTCAAAAGTCATCACGTTGTAATACGCTATTTTGTTAAGTACCTAATGAGTTTTGAACATAGTTCAGCACGTCATCTTCATCATTCTCACTGATCACTTTTCAGAAGCGAAGACTGTAAGATACACCACACGAATCGACAGAAAATGTCGTTATTAGATAAAACGACTCAATATTTAAGATTTCTGTGGGTGTCTTCCCATCACTACCCCCACAATATGTGTAGGCAGACAATATAATATAAGTGACGTATCGTACACTGACACCCGAGCGTTCGCGGGAAGTATGCAAAGAAGTTGCTTATACCACGACCGACTCGTTTTGGTGCTTTACGCCGGAGGCGGTTTGACAGTTGGATGTTGATTTTGACGAGTGTCAGAGAATGTGGTTTATGATAAGTTGAAAAGGTTGGAGCTAGACATTTTTGTCTAGCATTTTTGCTTACTGCCTATTTAATGATATGTATCTTTGGAGAAATAAGGCACTGTTTTGAAATTATGAAGAATTTGAAAGCACGCTAGATACTCGTACTATTCGCATGGAGATACTAAGCCGGTTGGATTGAACGCAAAACAAGGCAAATCGCCAAATTGCCAACACTGGTTTTTGGGAAGGAGATATTCCATCAAATCTACTACCTTATTAATCCAAACATAGAGGTCATATTGTGTCGTTAACTATTTATTTATACACACAAAAATGCCTGCATCAAAACCGCTATATCCCCACACATATCGACAGTAGCTCCAACAATAATAGTTCCGTATCCCATTTGAATATTAGAACATCCATCCACTGAAGATTTCTCTCTCTGTATGGAGGGTTCTCCCCCCACTCACACATACATAGGGGTTATTAGCGTGCGTGTGTTGTCGTGCAACTGTGGATTGGGTGATTTGTGTATTGGACGGGTCTAGAAATTTGGGTGACACAGTAACTACTACCTAGTAGTTATTCTTATTGAAATTTTGCATTTTGAGAAAGTAAATCTTTTATTAGAAACTGTGACAGTCTTAGAAAATGAGCCTCTGATGGAGGTTGCTCGGTCATGCACTAATGGATTAAAAAAACTTATGCACTCGTCAAAATCGGTTAAGAGGCAAGTGCAACAGCACCTCGATCCTGTGATTGATTCATCACCTGTCACGTTTTGTTTTCTCAAACATACAACAATAGGAGATGTGGGAACAAATATTCCAACTCCTCCTACAATACAATATAATACAATACAATACAACAACTCTTTATTGTACAACAAAAACAACACAAAATAGATACCAACTTTACCTAAAGTACATACAATGGAGTCCTACCAAGTCCTATCCGAGTTCCGATCGGAGGACAGGGAACAGCCCTCTTAAAGTGTGGGTACGTCTAGAAATGTAAAGAAAATATAACATATAAATCTCCGGAGACAAAAACAAATCTTGTGAAACTTTAAACTTCAAAATCAATCAATACGTTTAGTCTACAGGCACACTTACATAGACTCACATACTAACATACACAGTCTTATAGAAAGAAAAAATATTTTTTAGTAAGTACATCATAAAAATAAATCTTACGCCTTCATCATCACCGAGGGGGTAGGCAGAGGTATTCCATTTCTGAAAATACCTACTTTTTACGAGAAAACTCGACCCCTAAACTTGATAGGTGGTGAGCCCATCACCGGATCGGTTCTGTGACTAATGCCTCAGAATTAATTCTGAGACCTGCTGGTTTCCTCACGGTGTTTTCCTTCACCGTCGAGCTAGTGATGAATATGTACGTAAGTTTTTGAATAACTCATTGGTACATGCCAGGATTTGAACCCGAGCCTCACTAATTATTATCATGAGAAGCGGGCTCTTTAACCGTAAGGCTATCACTACTCTTGACTATCAGAAATAGACTCACTCGAAAAACATTTATTATCTTACCCCTGGCGCAATCAGATAATTAAGGAGATAAAAGATATAAAGAGAGCCGGCCGAAAATCAGTGCGGCTCGGGTTCGAATCCTGGCATGTACCAATGAGTTTTTCAAAAACTTACGTACATTATTATCACTAGCTCGACGGTGAATGAAAACATCGTGAGGAAACCCGCAGGTCTCAGAATTAATTCTGAGACATGTGTAAACAGACCCGTTCCGGCGATGGGCTCACCACTTATCACGTTTAGGGGTCCAATATATCTCTTGAAATGTGGGTATATCCAGTAATGGAATACCTCAGCCTACCCCCTCGGGGATAAAAAAAGGCGTGAGTTTATATTATTATTATTATTTTCTGTTTTTCTTTTTATTTCTCGAAATATACCTACAGTATATTTCGGTAAGTTTAAGACAAAATTCACGGACCTAAGCCAAGCCTTATTATTATTATTATAAAAGATATTCTGCAATTCATCAATCAAGGTAAATTATGAAGATCCTAGACAGCTTCAGATCCGTATGTTCTGACTTCAACTACGACAAAGCAAAACACACACACGCAATCATATTTGGAATTAACAAAAGCTGGGGTGATATTGTTTTACTTATTGACTCGAGGCGGAATCTTTCGTATGTCTGCAGTTTAATTGCTTACTTGTCTCGACAAGTAATCTATGTTTAACAATGTGGAGAAGTACGTCCTATAGCCTGTTTTTGGGATCAATATTTTTAACTTATCATCATCATTGATCACATATTTATAGGTTAGAGTATATACACTTAATAACATAGAAGTCTAAAGAGTAAAAAACCGACTTCAACGAATAACACTGAAAACAATACAAACGAATTGAGAACCTCCTCATTTTTTGAAGTCGGTTAAAAAAAGAATCATCGAAATCGGTTGGCGTGTTATTGAGTTATTCGACATACTTAATGCAAAATTTAGACTAATATGGTTTTCTCATTGGATGCCATTGTCAGAACTGGACCAAATTGAAATGGGACCACACGGAAAGCACCAGCTTTCAGCAGCAGCAGTGGAAATGTCTGAGGTAACAAACATCAAAAAAACATACATTCGAATTGCGAACCTCCGTTTTTGAAGTCGGTTGAAAATATACCCTATTTTCTAGACCCCATATAAATAAATAAATCCTACTATCACGGTTTGTACTCAAGGTGGTCGTCAAAGGTATTCCATCCTTGGAAATATCCACTTCTCATCAGTTTTTTTCGGACCTATACGTAACTATCGCCGGATTAGGATGCTGGTACATGCTTAAGAACTAATTCTGGAACCTGCGGGTCTCCTCGCAATGTTATCCTTCACTGTTTAACTATTGATAATAATAAAAATTATAATAAAATATTTATTTCTTGAAAGCCTTAAGAACTAAAAATTACAAAAGAGACACTTAATTTAGAGATTAGGGCTAAGATTTTACATCGAGTTGATGTTGACGCTAAAATGGGTCGAACCTGGGGGCCTACCACCATCTTTTATAAAACTATCATAGTTTAGGAACGTTTGAAGAACCGCT
The DNA here is from genome assembly GCA_963855545.1 of Ethmia dodecea. Taxonomy (NCBI): domain Eukaryota; kingdom Metazoa; phylum Arthropoda; class Insecta; order Lepidoptera; family Depressariidae; genus Ethmia; species Ethmia dodecea. The sequence continues at coordinate 1,709,537 of OY979453.1, forward strand.
GCTGTATGTTTCTCTCAAAATCTGGAGGCTTTCCAACAGTCCTTGGCTGATAACAAACAACATTGGAATCTTGGAGAAATCATTTGTAAGTAAGTATATATATAAATGTACAATTACTAGATTTTTCCCGCGGCGTCTTCTGCTTGAGTTATTTTGATGTATTTATAAGCTGTATGTTAACTAAGTAACATGATCAATGATGAAACCATTTAGCGATATTTGCGTGAAAGAACAACATCGTATCCATACATCCGTCCACAAACTTTTGGGTTTATAATATTAGTAGTAGGATATGTAAGTTAATATTTAAACAGTGTTTCATATAAATATTAATTTATTTAAAACTTATACTACTTATTTTGTTGACAGCCTTGAAGTATCTTCTGCTATTGTCGAAGTGCAACATTCTACAGCTTCCAGTCCATTTTAGTAGGACGAACCTATCCTAATGCCTCTGTTGATACAATCTGTCGCAGAAAGTCATGGGTCATAGGTAGCTGTACTATGACTTGCATCTACAATCTCAATTTGAATCTTTGCATCAAGAGTCTGAAAAAGAAAATTATTTACTTTAGCTACATTACACAAATAAAAATGTTAAGCCAACATAGATTATGCATTTTTATTATAACTTTGACATGACCATTGTTTCATTTCATGGAAAATGTTGTAGTGGTCAGCGTGAGGGATACAAAGCTGCTCTCTCCCAAAAAATTACAGGGCACTTAAAAAAAACTCACGCCTTTTATCTTCTGGAAATACCCATGTTTCACAATTTTTCTCACGATGTTTTCCTTCACCGTCGAGCTAGTGATAATAAATATGTACCTACATAAGCTTTTGAAAACACTCATTGGTACATGCCAGGATTCATACCCAAGCCTCATGAATAAAAAGCAAGCTGTTTGACCGGGCTATCCCCGATTTGTTTTTGCATTACAGGGTACAATGATAGGTATTAAACAATAATTGACTTACTGTACTAATTTTCGGTATTTTGCCTCATTTGCACCCTAATAAGATCACGGGTCACTCCATGGAATATTCCTCGCAAAATTCTTCAATGCTGCATCTTTGACGAAATATTTCCGGCGTTATTTGCTTTACAAATATAAATTTTTGGTTGTATCACAATTATTGTAATTCTTCTTCTTCAAAATTTCATATCACAACTATAGTACAAAGATTGGTGAAAACTAAAACGTTTGTACTAGTTCTTATTATACAATTACGAGTAATTTAATAGAAAACATGAAAACGATCTTGTTACAATCGCTAGCGAGTAACTTTTTTAAGATTGCTAAGTTTGACACAAATTTGACATAAAACAATATTGCTGGTTGTCAAATATGCACCTCAGTACGAATTGAGTGAACGATTTTCGCGTGACGTCACAAGATTGCCTTACAAAACAACATTGAAATAAGCTTACTTTAAGGACGTCATGGTACGAATTTTGAAAGTAATATTAAAACAGTCTTGTTTTAAGAGGTCGTAGTAGGCCCCCTGGGGGCCTACCACCATCTTTTATAAAACTATCATAGTTTAGGAACGTTTTGTTTCAAGCTTAAAACAACATTACTCGGATTCGTACCATGAGCTCTTAAAACATTCTTGTTTTATTCCTGCTTAGTGATGTGAAAGAACGAATGATTGTCTCATGATTGTCTATTCCCTGCTGTAAGAGTAAGCGAGACAACGCTACTTTTTCATAAGGCATCATCACTTTCGCACCGTCGCTCCGGTACACGCATAATTTTGAAGAGACATCGGTTTTTGTCAGCATAATAATATTTTTAAAACCCATTGTAAGTGTTTATATGATTAAGTTATTAATGTGATTTATTATACAACTTCATGATTACATTTTTATCTTAGAAACATCGATAAATAATAAAGTAATATGAAATGTCAGTGTTAGTCTGTTACCACTTACCATTTTGTGAAATGGAACTTTTTTGTGTTATTCTGTAACCATAGCAACGCATCGTAAATAACCGTTGATGACAAAATGTTTTGTAAAGTACCTACCTATGTATTTTTGGGTTTATTGGTGACGCTATGTAAAAGAACCGCTGCTGTATGTTTCTTTCAAAATCCGGAGGCTTTCCAACAGTCCTTGGCCGATAACAAACAAAATTTGAATCTTGGAGAAATTAATTGTAAGTAAGAAAAAATAAATGTACAATTTCCAGCTTTTTCCCGCGACTTCTCCTGCATTCAAGGATAAAAAGTAGCCTATGAGTTGTTCTGATGTATAAGCTGTATGTTACTGTAAGTTACAGGATCCATGATGAAACCATTTAGTATTATTTGCGTGAAAGAACAACATCTATCCATACATTCGTCCTCACAAACTTTTGCGTCGATATAAAGTGTTTCACTTAAATTTATATGACAGACGTTGTCCTGCCAGACAACAGCACCACCTGTCGGGTCGAATTGTGAATCTAAACTATACAGGGATTCACTCAAATATACAAACAAAATTTCGTCCAAATCGGTAGATACATCCGTTTAGGAGGAGTTAGGTGACAAACACATGTACAGAAGAATTATTATATATTTAAAGATAATTAATTATGGTTGCTACAATGGAACATAATTAACAATTTATTTAAAACTTATACTACTTATTTCTTGACAGCCTCGAAGTATCTACTGCTGTTGTCGAAGTGCAGCATTCTACAGCTTCCAGTCCATTATAGTAGGACAAACCCGTCCTAGTGCCTCTGTTGATACAACATGTCGCAGAGAGTCATGGGTGACGGGTAGCTCCACGATGTCTTGCATCTACAATCTGCTGAATTTGAATGTTTTGCAGCAAGAATCTGAAAGAAGAAAATAAAATAAATAAATGTACTCACTGAAAATAAAATAAATAAGTGTACTGTCATTATTTATGACAAATAAAACCATAATACTATTCTACTACACACTTATGCATTTTTATTATACATCATAACTTAGAGATGACCATTGTTTGATTTTATAGAAAATGTTTTTTTCGAACAGTCATTGGAACATGCCAGGATTAGTTCTCGAGCCTCACGAATAAGAAGCGAGCTATGTAACCACTGGGCTATCACTGCTCATTACAGGGTACGATGGTATTAAAAATAATTGATTTACTGTGCTAATTTTCGGTATTTTTGCCTCATTTGCACCATAATAAGATCACGGGTCACTCCATGGAATATTCCTAGCAAAATTCTTCAATGCTTCAATCTTTGACGAAATATTTCCGACGTTATTTGCTTTACAAATATACATTTTTGGATGTATCACAGTTATTGTATTAATGTTCTTCAAAATTTCATATCACAGCTGTAATACAAAGATTGGCAAAAACTAAAACGTTTGTACTAGTTCTTATTATACAATTACGAGTAATTTAAATAGAAAACATGAAAACGATCTTGTTACAATCGCTAGCGAGTAACTTTTTTATGATTGCTAAGTTTGACACAAATTTGACATAAAACAATATTGCTGGTTGTCAAAAGTGCACCTCATGGTACGAATTGAGTGAACGATTTTCGCGTGACGTCACAAGATTGCCAAACAAAACAACATTGAAATAAGCTTACTTTAAGGAGCTCATGGTACGAATTTTGAAAGTAATATTAAAACAGTCTTGTTTTAAGAGGTCGTGGTAGGCCCCCTGTTCTATAGCGTCAACAGCACAGTAAAGGATTATAATTTTTGGCTAAATGGTGAGAAAGTGTCAAGTTGCTGTAACATAACATGCTATTTAATTATTGTTACTCATACACTAATATGATGTTACCTAAAGTGTGTTGTATGTTGTGTGTTTTTGCAGTATAGGTTTATATATATATATATATATATATATATATATATATATATATATATATATATATATATATATATATATATATATATATATATATATATATATATATATATATATATATATATATATATATATATATATATACAGTGGTGGTCAGATAATTAGAAACACTGCCAACGGTCCTTGACATTATGTAAGATACTGCTCCGCAATCGTTTTTATTTTGAAATTAAACAATAAATAGGACAACAATATGTTCAACGATTTATCAATGATTAGAAAAACAATATTAATTTCATTACACAAGTGCAGTTTCAATATTACATTACGGACAAACATTTGAACCAGTTTTAAGGTATGAACAATAATGGTCAACTAATTAGAAACAACAGCAAAAAAGTATAAAAAATAATATTTTTTTAAGTATTAGTAATTAGTAGTGTTATTTAAGAAATAGCTACTATCCCAAACCTATCAATAGTTATAATTAATATTAATTGGCGTATCGCTTATTGCCAATAACAGCACTGCAACGACGTGGCATTTTGATTCAATCAATTTCGTAAATTTTTCTAGGGGGATTTAATTCCATGCTTCAAAAAATGCTTCATTTAGTTCGTTTTGACTGGTGTTACGTTTGTTTGAGACTTTCTTTTTAACAATAAACCAGAGATTTTCTATCGGGTTTAAATCCGGACGATTTGCTGGCTAGTCTAAAATGGATATACGCTGTTTGCTAAGGAAACATTTGACGCTATTGGCCGTGTGTTTAAGGTCATTGTCATGCTGAAAGATCCAAGTCACAGGCAAATGATCGTCCGAGTAGGGAATCATTGTGTGCTCTAAGATATTTTTTATTGCCATTGATCCATTGTACCTTTAATCTTCCGAACGGGTCCAACTCCATTATCCGGAACAACACCCCCAAACTTTAATGTTACTGCCACCGTCCTTGACTATACTCCTTGTGTATTTATAATTAAAGGTACCTATAGTTTACAGGACGTCTAACATAGCGCTTTGCATCGAAATTTACCATATTTATTTTTGTTTCATCTGAAAATAACACTTTTTTCCATTCTTGTACTGTCCAATTAACATATTTTTTAGCGAATAATAATCGCTTCTCTCGGTGCTGCTTGGTAAGAAGCGGTACCTTTCAAAAGATTCTTCCAAACAATTTAGTTTCCACTAATCTTTGGCGTATCAATCTTGGGGAGATGTTTCTCGGGTCATCAGGCGAAAAAACTTCGTTTTTAATCTGGTTGGAGCCTTTAATTGAGTCTTTTTTAGAAACACGAACAACAACTTATCTTCTCTAGGAAAGGTTTTTCTTGGCCGAGCCTTTCTAAGAACATTTTCAACAGTTCCATGTGTTTTATAATGATCAATTGCATTAAAAACTTTCTTTACAGAACAATTTAAATGCTCAGCTATTCTTCTGTTCGACCACATATGATCTATACGTAAATTAACAATGATTTGCCTAGTTGACGCGTCCCATCTTTTATTTTTGCCCATTTTGAACAAAATAAAATTCATATTAAATTTTGAATTACAGCCAGAATAATAGAAAAAGCCAATAAAGAAATGTTATTCTCCAATTTCCAAAACAATAACGAACTATTGATCCTTTTTTTAAATGTTTCTAATTAAGCGTCCAAGCGGCAAGTAACAGAAAATAAACTCCTACAGGTGTAAGACTCATTTTGTTATTTAAAAGTAAGATATGTTTTATATTTTATGCATTTAATGAGTTTTTTATTTGAGTGGCTATATTATTGCATAATTATTAATTATTGAATGTGTATATTTTTTACGAACAATTGTACGTTGAAAGTATACTTTCCTTATTCATAAGAAGTGTTTCTAATTATCTGACCACCACTGTATATATATATAATTATATATTTAAATGTATATAATATATATGTAGAAATTGGAAGTAATAAAATAAGTACCTATACATAGATATATGAGTGAGTATGAATGGGTCAATATATAAAGGGGAAATTTTAGAATATGGGATGTAATAGTATTTCAGTTTCCATATAGGACAAGCCTTGGAGCTACGGGAAAACTGTCTTTTTACACTCATACTTGTTTAGTAGAAAGGTAGATAGGGTATTGTGTACTTTTTTATAAATGAAGGGCCCTAGGAAGGGAAAGAATCTTTGACTAAAAGATGTTCTAGGTTGTGTAGATTTTACAACAATGCGATTTCGTTTCTGAATACAGGGAACAGGGTTAAATGTAAGAATATAGTGTTGCTGAAGTATTAAATTAAAAAGAAAGATCTGTCGAACAGTTAGGACATTAGTATAGGAGTAAAGCTCTGTAGTGGGGAAAAGATATGGTTTACCTGTTGCAACTTTTAGGACTATTCTTTGTGCTCTTTCAGCTCGTAAGATATGTGTTTTGCTGGTGCCTCCCCATGATATAACGCAGTAACTTAAAAGTGACTGGCATAGAGCGAGGTATACCATCTTGACAACGTTTGAGTCGGCAATAGATCGTAGGTGTTTAAAGATAGGTACGAGCTTACGTACGCGTGCTGAGACTAGTTCTAAGTGAGGTTTGAATGTAAGATTTGAGTCAATCATTACGCCTAGGTACTTAATGGTATTTGTTTTTGCTATAGCAGGGCACTGGCATGGTGTAAGCCCAGGTCGACGTTCACAAATATGAGCGTAGATATTAAGGTCTGTAGATGGTAAGTATCGATTTTGAATAGAAAGGACATAACTTTTGTCTTATCTACATTCAGCGTGAGAGAGTTTTCCTTTAACCAGCCACATACAGAGTCAAAGCCTAGCTGTGCAAGACTATATACCTCACTCCACGAATCAGCTGCAAAAATAAGAGCAGTGTCATCTGCAAAGGAGACAGTAGTCCCCCTTTCAGTTTTAGGTTGCAGAGATCGTTAATGTAAGTTAGGAAGAGAGTAGGGCCTAAAATGCTTCCTTGAGGCACGCCGTATTTAATGGGGAGATCTGAGCTGAGGATATCACCGATTATAACTCTCTGCGTTCTTTCAGATAGATAGTCCCTGAAGAGTGATAGTTGATTACCCCTAATACCTAGAGCCTCCAGTTTGCAGATTAGGACCTCTGGTGAAATCGTGTCAAAGGCCTTTGCTAGGTCAAGGTATATTGCGAGACACTTTTTTCCTTTGTCCAAGTTGTTGACAACAAACTCAGTTACCCTCTGAACAGCATCGGATGTTGATCGTTTGGCTCGGAAACCATATTGATTTTCAGAAAGAAGATGTTTGATTTCTAGGTAACTTATGAGTCTGCTATTTATTAGCCGCTCTATGACCTTTGACAACGCAGTAAGCACCGATATGGGGCGGTAATTATTTATTTGATCACGACAACCAGATTTAAAAATTGGGTGAACAAGAGCTCTCTTAAAGAAATTGGGGAATAAGCCGGATACAAAACTTAAATTACAAATATGGGTTAAAGGGGGAGCAATGATGTCTTTATATGTTTTAATAATGTTGGTGGAGATACTGTCCCAATCAACGGCGCAGTCACTGCGAAGGGAGTTGATGACGGTTAAAACTTCATCGATATCAGTTTCGAGTAGAGTGAAAGAAGAACTTGCTGCTTTTGGAATATGGGTTTTGGTGGTCGAATTGGGGTTCGAAAAATTTTCGGCAAGATTTTTTCCAACATTTACAAAAAATTAATTTACATTATTGACTACAGTCAATGGGACTAAATTGGGTGTGAACAAGTCAGAGGAGGAGTTTTTGAGTTTTGTCGTGGATGTAGCTTTACAAATGGCATCCCACAAGCGTTTGCTGTTTGAGCCTGCCTTTTTTATTTCATTTTTTTCATTATCTCTTTTAGCGTTTTTAATTGTTTCTGAACAGTAGTTTCTGTATCTCTTATATGTTATTTTAAGTGTTTCATTACTAGGTGTAAGTTTAAGTTTTTTATACATTTGATCTCTATTTCTTAAGCAGCGAAGGAGCCCTATAGTGATCCATGGCTTTTTAGTTTGGAGATACCATGGTATAAAAGCAGTAATTGAATTTCTGAGTATAACCAAACATAGAGATTTCACTAAGAACTCCGTAGCTAGATTTGGGTTTGCATATTGATATAGATTGGACATATCGATATTACGTATATCACGTTTTAGGCCGATTTCATTTATCTTTATGCGAGTTTTTATTGATGAGGGTTTTTCCTTAGTATATATTGCTAGATTTTTATAAGTTGAAAGTGTAGATAGTAATGTATTGAGAGATGTCATAAAATTTGTGGCATCCGAGTATGTATAAGGGCGATATATAGCTAGTATCGCCGTGTCTTGACCTATCTTTATGAGAAGACAGCTAGCATCGATGAGCAATGGCTCCTCAATTGTGGTATTCGCCAGATTATTGTGTCTGTATACTACGACACCGTCGTTTTGGTTGCAAGGGTTGGTAGATACAACATACTCGTAATTGGAAAGAATAGGAATTATCGGATTGTGGGGAAGCCAACACTCAGTAAATACGATGATGTCACAATCAATGTCCATTCTATGAAGTAGAAGATTAAAGTTAGTTATATTCGCCTTCAGGCTGCGTATATTCTGGGATATAATTTTTAAGGAATTTATAAATTCGGGCCTTATGACAGAAGAAGAACATGCTTCAGGATCACTGACCGAGAATTCTGACACGGTACTATTATCAAGAGAATCCAAATAATTATTAATACACGCGAATTTTATAATATATGATTTGGGAGCAAGCAGCAAAAATATTCTTTTTTGCAGTATTCAAGGGAGGGTTTTGGTGTGGGTTCGTACAAATTAGGTCATACCTGCATCCGTGGTTTAATTGTGCTATAGACGTCTGATTGATATGTACATAAGTACATAATTGAACAACTTATTGGTACACTTTCAGAAATCGAATCCGTGCTGCACGCATAAAGTGTGCATCTTGTTCTTCCAAATAAATAAAATATAATTATCTTTATACCAATTTTGTTCAGGTGTACATAATTATGTTATACAATGTATGTACTTAAATATTTTAGTATATTTTTTTGTGTAGCCAGTCTTAACGATTTTACGAACGTTAGTGTCTTTTATGTTTACGGTTGCACATACTTTTTGAGTAATGTTACATCTATTACACAAGTACCTAATATGTCTTCAATTCTGCAGACAATAGAAGCTTCGAAAGCGTCTAAAATGGGACTCCTTCCAATCCTGCCAACACAAGCTCCCAAGTATAAACGATTGCTAAAAACATTGAATATATCACTACCCCTTCGTTCATCCCCTAAGTGTGTCGTATATCACATACTGAACGTTATTGTAAACATATTTCAGCCAATTCAGCCTGCTGCTGCCATATTTGGAGACATTTGTATTCATTCGCTATACTTTTAGTGGCGCGAAACAGTCAGCGGATTTTCAATACCATCACTTTACCCCCTTATGATTTCCCAGTATTTTTTGCAGTACGCTGTTGTTTTTTGCAAACAAAAGAAACTTAGTTTATATGGCATCTCCTTTTAGGAGGCTTCATCGCAAAGCAGGTAAAAAACAAAAGCTTTATTGTCTATTCATAATTGGAATCGAAGTATTCAACACCTACGCGGCCAGACATTGCCCTTTTTTAAGGCATTGGCAATTTACGTCAATAGTCTAACAACAAGGCACTCTAAACTCGTTTATGAAGATTGGCTAAATGTTAACAGCAGCCCATCTCCACCGACGAGTTGCTGGTTCTAAATGCAGTAGGTACCCCAAGAAGAACTTGCTCACAGACACTGACGGTAATGACAGATGTACGTCAAATTGAATCCGATTCCGATTAAGTTTGTCAATCTATACTTCTATACTAACACTAATCTATACTAATATTATAAAGAGGAAAGATTTGTATTTTTGTATGTTTGTTACGAATATATTAAAAAAATACTGAAGCGATTTCAAAAATTCTTTCACCAATCGAAAGCTAGAATATCCGTGAGTAGATAGGCTATATTTTATTCCCGTATTCCCACGGGAACGGGAACTTTACTGGGAACTGCTAGTATGTTATAATTCGCAATTCTAGTGACAATGTAGTAGATTATAACCTAGGGAAACAAAACGTACAGTATATCCTCCACGTCAGAGCGCAATCTTTCACGTTTCTTTGTATCACAAAGGCTTTGTGGGCCGATGGCGGTATCAAACGTCGGACAGTGGAGTGACAAATGGAACGACTGAGCCATCGGTGTAGCAATATCCTCTTCCTGCGCTCAGCGGAGATAAGCAGAGCTATGCGAAGTACAGACGTAACTTTAAGGAATATTTATTATTATAACGCCAGAGGATGATTTTCGGATGTATGTGAGTCGATATCTTTGGAGCGCCTATATTCTATAGAAGGTATTTTTTTTACTTTTAAATGCTATTAACACGTAGCCGAATATGTATATCGCTCGAAGAAAAACATAGGTTATGTAACTTTCTTTCAGCCGTGCATAATGCATATGATAAAATTTACCTCATTAAATTATGAACTGATACCTAGGCGTAATGCTCAGTTAATATTGTTACGGACTTCAAATAGTTTCCCGAGAAAAAAAATATTGTTTACATTTTTTTATTGTATTTTCTAAGAATTTAGTATTGAAGAATAGAGGTGTACTTTATTCCATATGTAATATTATTTTTAAAATAGACAAACAACTATAAAAATTCTTGAAAGCAAAATATTAACCCCTTCCTGCCGCCTCTAATAACTCATAATCCACCGGAAGCACATTTCGTCGCCGCGGGGGCTAAGACTTCTCACTTCGGAAAATATATTTTACTCCCAACATTTTATATTGACAACGCATTCAGGGACTTTATGAGCCCTCTTTATTACTTTTTATGACGTTTGTCATATTTCCCCAACGCAGGAATGGGGTTAGAAATTTAAATTCGCCGATTTATATTATAATCGATGCTGTTGATGAGATTATGTGCGTTTGTAAAGGGGATGAGTTTCAATTTACATTTAACTTCATGTACCAAGAAAATGTACACATAGCGAACTTAATGCCTAAAGGCATTATCTACCAGTCAACCGTCAGGCTAAGCAGAAATAATTTGGCGGAATGGGCGGTAAATAATAAAAATTCTATTAATAATTAGTGAAATGTAACAGATATATATAATATAAATATATAATCTACTATATAAAAATAAGTCGGGTTTTCCTTCCTGACAATTTAACTCGAGAACGGCCGGACCGATTTCGATGAAACTTTTTGTGTGGGTTCGAGTGGGTCCAGGGATGGTTTATAGCAAAGAAAATTCAGCATTGCACCCGTGCGAAGCCGGGGCGGGTCGCTAGTCTACTATATAAAAATAAGTCGGGTTTTCCTTCCTAACGCTATAACTCCAGAACGCACGAACCGATTTCTACGGTTTTGCATTCGTTGGAAAGGTTTTGGGCTCCGTGAGGTTTATAGCAAATAAAATTCTTATTAGCATTGCACCCGTGCGAAGTCGGGGCGGGTCGCTAGTAATATTTATATAATAATATATATATATATAAATATATAATAATAATAATATAATCTCACGCCTTTCATCCCCAAGGGGGTAGGCAGAGGTATTCCATTACTGGATACACCCACATTTCACGAGATACATTGGACCCCGAATAAGCGCAATTCCTGAAATTAGTTTGTTCAGTATCGACTACTTATTCGATTTCAGCTATTTTTAATATGTGTTAAATTTTGCCGAAAAATGAATTAGCGTAGCTGAATTTAGTGCTATCTATGGAAATCGTGCTATTATTGATCGATATTTAAGAAAATTGGTTAGACACAACTAAAGTTCGATCGCATCATATATTTTTTATATTAATATACTAATTGGGGTGTATGAGGAGTTGCGCTTTTTCTGTTACGCTTTGTATATGTTGATAAAATAAAGTAATACATACTATATATCCTAATAAACATAAATACAAAAATACTTACATAAAATAAACTATTCGGGATTTTTTTTATAATACCTATTGACAAAGATATTATATATAAAACTAGCGACCCGCCCCGGCTACGCACGGGTGCAATGCTAACACTAAAACCTTCCTCTTGAATTACTCTATCCGTTAAAAAAAACGGCATCAAATCCGTTGCGTAGTTTTAAAGATTTAAACATACAAAGGGACATAGGGATATAGGGACCGAGAAAGCGACTTTGTTTTATACTATGTAATGAAGACGTAGATATGTTAATAAAGCGCGCGAACTTAGAACATAACATTCGATCCTTATTAGCGACACTATCGAATGGTGTAATAATCAGAGATCGGCATTAGGTAGTGTGATTAGGTACCATAGTATGTAAAGTTGCTACGAGGATGTAATATGGAGCTGTTAAAGCCACCACTTTATTTGGGACTTCTGAAAATTTCCTGGGAAATTTCCGAGATTTTTCTACAGTATCATATTTACTTACTAAATATAAACTTTTTTTGTTCTTAGGTGATTTTCTCTACAGTGGCCTGTTATGGAGATAATCAACAAAATCTGCATATTTGTAATAGTACAGCTTCTTAGCTAGAAAAAATCGAGTTTCGGTCCCATCCGACACAAAGCACACATAATATGAAATTTGGCATTTCATATGTGTGCTTCGATTTAAAAGTAGGAACATGGTGGTTTTAACAACTCCATATTATATCCTCAACCTACTTTGGTACCTAATCACACTACCTAATGCCGATCTCTGGTAATAATACAGATTGTTTTTTTTTTCAAAATCAACGTGTTCGATTCCTGCGGGCGTATTCACGGAGATTCGATACTCGATATCGGAAAATCTATCGAATCCTTATGTAAAATTATGACATCTGTGTATAGCCCATCTGGAAACCTTTCGACAGATTTTCCGATTCCTAGTCGAATATCGAGTATCGAATCTCCGTGAATACGCCCGCTGGTTAGGAATATTGATTTTTCAAGTTAGTTTCTGATTTAGCCATCCACGTAAACTTAAAAAAAATCACCCTGTATAAGAAAGTGTGTCGACGTGTCAGACTTTCTGTGTTGAATACACAAAGCATTCGCTATTGTCTTCGAAGTTATGGTCAATAAAAACAATTTCATTTGTCGAAACCTCATTACGGTCTCTCATAAATAGACATACAAGTAATAAGATTTTAAGATTAAGCTTTAAAAGAGAATTAATAGCCATTTGTTTGTTCTGATCTCTTGGTTACAATCCCTAATGAACTCTTTAATAAGTAAAACATAAATAAGTAGGCTTATAGAACAGTGTTGTCACGTTTGTTTAGTTTTCGTGTCGGAGCATGTACTAATCAGCCTCCCTAGGAAAGTGGCATTGTACGATATAATCGAATGTTCTTTTAGATGGACATGTATGGGATTGACATAAGCACTTGCCAGCGAACGCTAACGCTAATGTCAATCCCATACATGGCAATCTGAAAGAACATTTGATTAGATTGTGCAATGCCATTTGGCTAGGGGGGGGGGCTGATCTTAAAAACCTACTATACTTCTATATTACTAGCGATTCTGCACGGTTTTACTCGCGTAATTCCCGTAAGTTTTGAGAAAATCTGCTGAAAAACTTCAGGTGATGAACGGACATCACCAAATCACTCGCTATCACCGTAATAGGTTTAGTAGCAGTAGGTAATGGATGTTGAATATGCAAATAGTAGTATTTTTAGTGCTACTGCTTGAAGCCGGTTTGTAGTTTTGTTTAAAATTTTGATTATCTATAATACAAACGGAGTTAGCTTACGACTCGATTAACCTCTAATAAGAGTCTTATACGACGATAGCAGAACAAACCACTTTTATCCGGTTAAAAGTGGTTGAGATCAAAGGCTCCGTATTGGTAACAACAACAATGCGTGCATATGCATGCGTGCTCGTTGCGCGATTGAATATGGATGAGGCGAATACGGTGGAGTAACTGAATTTTTCTTTATTTGAAAACCGGTTTGCACTAGTTTTAGTCGGTATTTCGATTTTACATTTATTCAACATAAAATCGCATCCTCCTTACCGAAACAAATTGCATACATTTCTTATAATAAAATTTTGTTTCCGTTTAAAATAATAAAGTAAATAAATAAATTGTGGGACACAATTCACACACGGTTATTTAGTCCCAAACTAGGCAGAGTCTGTACTATGGGTACTAAACAACTGATAGACATACTTAAATAAATATAAACGACCAGACACGAAGCCAACAGCTGATATGTTCATGCACACAAATGTTGGCCCCGAGAGGGGATCGAACCCGCGACCTCCGACTCAGAAGGCAGGTCACTACCAACTGAGCCAACGGGCCCGTCAAAGTGAAGTAAGTTCGTTTAATAGAATGAGGAATAGGTAACCCAAGAGCGTTGTGGCTTAAAATTAGATAATATTACGTTTTACCAAATATGGAGAAGTTAATACTGAGGAAGGAAAGCATTGTGAGGAAATCGGCTTGTGACGCATATGTTTCTTATCACATTAAATTATCGTCCGGAAACCGACTTTGTAGACAACCATTTTTTTTGTTATCAGGTAAATCAGTTCATAAATAGATGGATTGATGTTTTTGTAGCATTAGCAACAATTAAATATGCCTTTAAAAAGAAAGTGTACTATCAGAGCAACTCATCGATGGAGATGGGCTGCTGTTTACATTTAGACAATCTTCTTGGACGATTTTAGTGTGCCTCATACATACATATACATACATACATACATAAAGCTCTCGCCATTGTCCCACAGGGGTAGGCAGAGACGATGGATCGCCACTTTGCTCGATCTCTGCATACTTCTTTCGCTTCCTTCACATCCATAAGCTTTTTCATGCACGCTCTTTTATTCTTCGCACTCCGAACCCCAGCTTTTTGAAGGACGTTTAGTGTGCCTCTTATTAGACTATTGACTTTTCGAAGTGTGATTCTCAATTACCTACAGAAATAAATACATTTTCATTTTCAATGAAATACAGCAGTTGAAAATAAGAATAAAACTCTTAAAATTCCCTGTGCATCCTTTTTCCCGTTTGATATGAAAATCTGAAAATAAAGCCACGAAACATCCTTTGATCTGATGATTACTAATGACAATCAGAGGTCCAATCCTCTCGCTACACTTGATGGAAATCACAGATGGAGGGTTACGTGTATTCTTTTGTTTGTGTAGGAATGTTTGTCTTTATTTGAAAGGTTTGATTTCTTCGTCGAAATCATATCGGTGAATATGTTTTATAATAATAAAAAAAAAAACTCACGCCTTTTATCCCCGAGGGGGTAGGCAGAGGTATTCCATTTCGGGATATAGATTCTTTAGACCCCTAAACGTTATAGGCGATGAGCCCATAGTAGGACCGAGTCTGTTGCATATGCCTCAGAATTAATTCTGAGACCTGTGGGTTTCCTCACGATGTTTTCCTTCGGGTTTGATTTGTTCGTCGAAATCATATTGGTGAATATGTTTTAGAATGTTTTATTACCAGTGATAGCCTTAATGTTAAAGAGCCTGCTTCTCATGATGAGAATCAGTGAGGCTCGGGTTCAAATCTTGCATGTACCAATGAGTTTATCAAAACTTACGTACATATTCATCACTAGTTAGACGGTGAAGGAAAACACATCGTAAGGAAACCCGCAGGTCTCAGAATTATTGCTGAGGCATGTGTAACAGAGCCGGTCCGGCGATGGACTCACCACCTATCACGTTTTGGGGTCAAATATTCTCTTGAAAAGTAGGTATCTCCAGTAATGGAATATCTCTGCCTACCCCCTCGGGGATAAAAGGCGTGAGATTATTTATTTATTTATTTTAAATGCGAAAGTAACTATTGTACTTTAGTTAATGTTGGTATCCATATTGTGTTGTGTTTGGTGTACAATAAAGAGTTATTGTAGGTGTTGTATTGTATTGTAACTATTTTTGTCTGTTTGTATGTCACCTTTTCACGACTAAGCCGGAGGACCACGGTCTTGATGCATTTTCTCAGTATGCTTACATTTGACTAGAAATGCTGTTTTCATTCCGGGAAAACACATAATTCATTGAAGACATGATAACCTAGTTCACGCCGATAAAAAAAAAACAAAAGTCAAAACCAAAAAGTTACACGAGAACCTTGAAAAGGACCAATAAATTCATATTAAAAACGTAGCCTCAAACAAGACCGATATTTGTTATACCCGATTTTAATTTAAAACTTTGTTAATCTAAGTATAAAGAGACCACAAAGACCGGATCAGAGCGATGAAAAATTATTGAAAGGGGGTCGAAAGCGGGAGGGGGTGAAGGCATTGACTGCTTCATAAATACCACTCTTACTTTACTCGCGGTACAAAAAAAACAGTTCTTATCTCCAAGGAGGAAAGGGCGAGAATTGCTCACACATAATTTTTGGGTCGTACATTTTGCTTGTCGAATTCCATAGAGGGGGTTCCG
The DNA here is from genome assembly GCA_963855545.1 of Ethmia dodecea. Taxonomy (NCBI): domain Eukaryota; kingdom Metazoa; phylum Arthropoda; class Insecta; order Lepidoptera; family Depressariidae; genus Ethmia; species Ethmia dodecea. The sequence goes on from OY979453.1 coordinate 1,725,815, forward strand.
TAATAATCGTGATTTTTTAATCAAATTTCATCTGTACAAGGGAAGAGGAGGCTATATTTTTTCATTATTTAATTTTCGGTCGCGGTTTTGTACTCCTTCTAGGGACAGTCGTTGTTTGAAGCGTTTTTTAGATGTTTAAACAGGTCGTGCTATTACACCGCAGTGAACTTATTAAGTAATAGAAGATCCAAGACAATAAATCAAGAACATAAAGTCGTTAGAAATCATGAGATATTTCCTTAATTTCTCTATTCTCAAAATACTTAATAATCAATTACTAATCTATACTAATATAACAGAGGTAATGCAAAAGTACTAATATCATAAACAGGTAATATTTTAACTTTGTTTGTGTGTGTAGCAAAGGTAATCTCTGAAAAGAGACAATATGTATAGACGATGGATTGATAGTTTATTATAAGTGCTAATAGGTCACCCTTCGTCATACTCATCGTATTGTCTAAAAGTTATTAAGTTTATCATATTTGGGTCTTGAGCAATAAAGCTTTTAGGGCTTTTGTTGTACTTACTCAATGTTCTTTTAGTCTGGTGTATTAAAATAAGGAAAGTGTTTATTTGCGTTGTTTTCGTATGGATTTTTAATTTAATCTCTTATTAACTTTATAAAAATAGCAACAATACTGATGGAAGTTAACCCTCTGCATCGATTGTTTTATTTAACTTAAGTTGTAAACATTTTTTTTTTAATTACACTAGCCAAACAGTTTTGAGGCGAAAATAACGCTCTTTTTGTTAGTTATTATTTTATCATAGATTGTAGGTATGCATACAATCCTACACCAATTTATACAATATACGCAACTTATTTACTACCTTTGTTACGGGACGGTGTGACAGGAAGTCGCATAAGCGTTCATTTCACGGTTAATATGGCAGATCGTTTGTTCTTTCCCAATAAAGGTTCGGCACATAATTGTTATTATTACATTACAGTGTCTATAATATTACTGTTTTCATTTAATTTTTGTATTGAGGGGTTTTGAGTCGGTTGTTTTAATTTGATTCAGTACCTACCTACGTATCTCATGCATACTTGTTCTTATCTAATATTATAGAGAAGAACATTTGTATTTTTGTATGTTTGTAACGAAGTAACTCAAAAACCACTAGACCGATTTCAAAAATTATTTCACCAGTGAAAAGATTACTTTTTTGGGAGTAACATGATCTATAATTTTCCCACGGGAACGGGACTTAAGCGAGTGAAATCTTTACTATTCTCAGAAAGTATACCCTGGAGTGTTATGGCCCATACCATACGTTATCTTTTACCTCACAGAGGTGAACAAATTTTTACTTTGACTTTTGATTTCGTTGCAAATCTTTTCGATGACTCATAATTACGCATTAGGGTTTCTTTTGTAATACATCTAGGTACCTCCTTACCTATTACTAGATTTAACCCGAGGCTTCGCTCGCCCACGTTTATTTCCCCCCCTTAGGTGTTGAATTTTGCAAAATCCTTTCTTAGTGGATGCCTACACTGTAGAAGCTATCTATGTGCAAAATTTCAAGTCTCTAGACCCAGTCAGTTTATCACTTTATATAATACTAGCAGCGCCCCGCGGTTTCACCCGCGTAGTTCCCGTTCCCGTGGGAATACGGGGATGAAATATAGCCTATGTGTTATTCTGATGTATCTATACATATAATAAAACTCTAACGGGCCCGTGTCTGTACATTAAATATTTTTTGAAAATTTTAACGGTAGTGTATATAGTTATCGATATAGATACCGAAACACCAATTTTTGGAATTTTTGTCTGTCTGTCTGTCTGTCTGTCTGTCTGTCTGTCTGTCTGGTTGTGCACGCATCACCCAAAAACTACTGGACGGATTTTGATGAAATTTGGTATGGAGATAACTGAGTACCCGGGTCAACATCTAGGGTACTTTTTATTCCAGGAAAATATCTCATTCCCACGGGAAAATAGAAAAACTGGTTAAAAAGAGAAATACGTACTACTCCGAAACGATAACACCTAGAAACTTGAAAAATGGTATAAAGGTGTCTGATATGTCATAGAAAATTGGTATGAATGGATTTTTGGAAATTCCCACGGGAACGGGAATAAACTAAATCCAAGCGGGAAAACGCCGGTGGGCACCCGCTAGTAAGCTATATAATTGTAAAGTTTCATCAAAATCCGTGCGGTAGTTTTTGCGTGAAAGAGGAACAAACATCCATCCAGACATCCATACATCCAGACATCCATCCAAACAAACTTTCGCGTTTATAATATTATATTAGTAGGATAGATAGATGCATAGGGTCTATTAGTACTTATTACTAGGTACTTTGGATGAATTATATCCTCCCCCAATCGGCAGTAATACGTTTGGACACTGTCCAGAGCTCCATTAGTTATAATCCACTTATTTCTCGTGGTTGTGGATTATGTTGGGTGACTCAATCCGCAGCAAGGAAGCTTGTAATTCAAGAGATTATATATCGACACTTTAAATTACTCAATACTCAATCGTTTATAATATTGCATCCCATAAGTTTACATAGGTGGTCTTAACTAAGTAAGATCAATTTATGGACCCTGTCTCGGGCACAGCAATAGTAGAAGAGAGGACTACTTTATAGATTTATGTTAAAGTCAATGAATTTAAAATTAGAAAAGTACAAGTATAAAGTTTTTATTTAGGTTTAATATGTGTGACTTAAAATTTATCATCGAAATATTCTTTAACACTGTAGTAGCTTTTGTTTACTAGCATTTTCTTTAAACTATTTGAAAAAATTTTGAATTTTTTTTCGTTTTTAATTGTAGAGGGTAATTTATTATATATTTTTATCGACATTACGTATGGACTGCAGGAGTGCATATAAATTAAGCAGTATTACGTATTTAAAAAAAATACATGAGTTCTAGATTACCGATAACGTTTAAGAAAAATAAAATTGTGTCAAGTAAATGTCAATTACTTAGGTAGGTAGGGTACCTACCTTCTTCAAATTTTTTTTTTTTGTGAAACAATATTTCGTGGTAGACTTGACATGATTCAGTATCTGATAGATTACAGACTATACCTTGTAACGCCGGTTCCAATTGGAACCGATAACAATTAAATATCAATTGTGTTTCTCATTCTTGGTCTGAGAGGTCTAAATGTTAATTGGAGAAACCAAATCGATGAAAAAAAAGCCTACGATACATGGGAGGTCAAAACAAATCTAGCGAAACCTTCCCTTCAACTTGACTAGCCATACCATTGAGCGACGGAGCACCGATAATATACATACATACAGGACACCTCCTTCCCACATAGGTAGGCAGAGATGATGGATCCCCACTTTGCTCTCTGCATATTTCTTTCGCTTCTTTCACATCCATAAGCCTTTTTATGCACGCTCTTTTGTTCTTCGCACTCCCAACCCCAGCTTTTCGATAATATACGTTACTATACCTGTACATACGTTAATATACCTGAAAAACATTAACATGGTGCAGTCTGGTTAAAATAACCACAGCAGTACTTCAGTTCGAACAAAATCAAAGGACAAATTCAATCACCAATGCTAAAAAATCCCGTTAAAACTCCACCTTTTCAATTAACCAGCACAGTCAATTACAACCACTCTGTTCAATATGCAAATTTCGAAATCCCGATGTCCAATACAGTCCCGCGGGGAAAAAGCGTTAAAATTCCGTGGAAAATTCCCGCAAGTCCAAGCTATTGATAGGTTCCGGTACTTTGAGGGTTTTTTATTTAAGAGGCTTCGGGGAAGTGTTTTAGGGATGGTTCACAAGAAAGAATGCTCTATCTGTATTTTCTTAATTTTATTTAGTATATTTGGCAGTTTGGTTCAGGGGCTAGGTTCTACAGAAAAACACCTGAAAAATTATTTTTAAAATCGTTATTGAAATTTGGATTTCTTGTTTCTTTACAAAGCATAATTCTTACGCTAATAGAAAATGTCATCGCCATAGTTAGGTATATTGATAGAAATACTCAATTGACCATTATATTTTCAGACCCGTAGACGGGAACGGTATTGCCGAACCGGGGTGCAGTTGGTCATCTAAGAGTATGGATGAAAGAAGAATGACGAAAGAGATTTATGTTGCGAATGTTGAAGGATGCAAGGAAAGAGGACGCCCCAAAAGGACGTTCACGGATCAAATAAGTGACGTCCTTCAAAAAGCTGGGGTCAGTAGTGCGAAGAATAAAAGCATAGCATGAAAAGGCATAAGGATGTGAAGGAAGCGAAAGAAGTATGCAGAGATCGAGCAAAGTGGCAATCCATCGTCTCTGTCTACCTTTGTGGGATAATGGCGTGAGCTGTATGTATATGTGTATATATAACCCGAGCTTCATAAATGAAAAGGACCACTTTCAACAGAGCTATCCCTTAAAAAATTCGATGTAGAGCATCATTCCGAAGCGAAGTTCGAACGTATATTTATAGACTAAAAGCCTTCGGAACATGTGCCCTAAAGCACCCTAACACTTTGTCTTCCCTTTTACACACCATTTATTCTATAGCGCCATCCCTTTCTACCATCCCATTGAAAGATATCGAATGTTCGAGCAACAAGTGGTATTGGCTTCGAGAATAGGGTTGGCGATTTGATTGGTTTAATTTTTTCTATAAATGTCATATATTTCTAAGTAAAATTACTTCGTTGAGAAACCTGAAAGGTCGAGAATATGGTATTTTAAATTTTGAATCATATTTTATTGGACATTTTACCAAAAATATGCCAGGAATAAATAAAAATAATAGCTCTATGCTGTCTTTATTCCATTTTTAAAATATAATTGCGACAGTAACTTTGTCTTTCTATTACTACTGTTATTATTACTAAATTGCTGTACTAATACCTAATGCATATAATATTTAAAGACAATTTTTATGAAGTCATAGATCAGTACAATTTCTGACTGGCTTAACACCATCTGCCAATTTGCGGTGAACTCGCGTGAGAGATTATAGCCCATACTTTCTCATGAAAAGAAAAGACCCTTAGCTCAGCAGTGGGCTGTTTTTTTGTGGGACAGAATTCAGACGGTCGTTTAGTCCCAAACTAGGCAGGGCCTGTACTATGGGTACTAAACAACTGATAGACATACTTTAAATATTAAATACCCAGTAACTGGAGGCCCCAATCCCCCCTCCCCTCCCCTCCCCTCCCCCTACTCCCACCTCAAAGGTCGGCACCGCAGTTGTGACTCTTGAGTTGCAGGTGTCCATGGGCGACGGACGTCACTTACCATCAGGTGACCCGTCTGCTCGTTTGCCCCCTTTTTTATCATAAAAAAAAATGTTGACCCCGAGCGGCGAGCGAACCCGCGAACTCAGAAGGTACCAACTGAGCCATCAGGTCCGTTATGGGTTGATGATGATGATCAGTAAATAACAGAAAAGTTTCTAAATTTAAATATTTTGTAACACTGAATCGAGTAAATTACATTGTAAGTGACAACCCTAGACCGACTTATCGTTTTTCAGCTTCAGCGGGACGGTCCCGGGTCCCGAATCGGGACATCGGCGTTATTGATAGCAGGTGGGTCGTGTAACGGGACGTTTACATCGGGATTTTGCATTTTTCCACCATCAATTTCTGTGATGCGATGACAGGAGCTTTTTTTTAGGAAAGCCTGTTGAATAGGCAGTATTGAGGAGTGTGTGGTTAAACGAACTTGATTATACATGGTGTAATAATGAAGTTTTTGAGTTTGTTTCTCGCTGGCTGTTCTCGGGGTACTGCATTTGGAACCAGCAACTCGTCGGTGGAGATGGGCTGCTGTTTACGTTCAGACAATCTCCATGGACGAGTTTAGAGTGCCTTGTTATTAGGCTATTGACTTTTCTAAGTGTATTTTCTATACCTACAGAAAAAAAATTGGCTTTGACTTTTGAGTCAGAGGTTGCGGGTTCTATGCCCGCTCGGAACCAACATTTGTGTGCATGAACATGTCTGTTGGGTTCGTTTCTGGGTGTTTGATATTTATTTAAATACTAGCGACCCGCCCCGGCTACGCACACTAAAACCTTCATCTTGAATTACTCTATCTATTAAAAAAAACCGCATCAAAATCCGTTGCGTAGTTTTCAAGATTTAAGCATACATAGGGATATAGGGACAGAGAAAGCGACTTTGTTTTATACTATGTAGTGATGTACTCGTATATGAATTGATTAGTACCCATAGTACAGGCTCTGCCTAGTTTGGGACTAAATCACCGTGTATGAATTGTGTCCCACAATTTATTATTATTATTACTATAGTCACTGTAACGTGTTTTGTTGTACTCAAAAACTACACAAAAAATGATTTACACTTACCTCAGGTAAGGGTAAATTATTTTTTGCATATTTTATTAATATTGATACATGACAATTAGATATTTAAGTATGTAATTCACTAAATGAATCTAAGTAATACACGGTCTATCGAACCGTATTTAAGATAATGTTTGACTAAACTGTTTCCCAATAATTAATTCATCGCTTCCCACGCATTTCATCACGCTTCGACCCAAACTCCTCAAGTAGGACCCCATAAATGAACCCTCGTCTATCAAGGGTCGAACGATTGAAGGTCACAACCGCAACCTTGAAACTTCAGCATTGACCTTGTGGAAGAAAACTTTCAGGTATAAGCATATTCTGAATTTGGGATCGGTAAACATTATTCACGAGGACTATTAATATTATTATTATTATTATACTAGCGGTTCTTTCTGGTTTCACCTGCATAGTTCCCGTTCCCGTAAGAATACCGGGTAAAATAGCATAAGTTACTCAGGGATATTGTAGCTTTCCATTGGTGAAAGAATTTTTTAAATCGGTTTAGTAGTTTTTGAGTTTATTCGTTAAAAAAATATAAAATACTATACAACTATAACTACCTAATGCCAACACAAGAAGTATATAACAAAACCATTTTTTTTCAATATAAAACAAATATATACATATTATACATGCATCCTGGTAAAAAAAATATATACAGAGGAAATTCATTTCAACATCCACTTAAAAAAGAGGTCAGTCAAATACCACCTTCGAAACAGAGATAAGATCGAAGCACGTGCACCCAGGACTGAATACGGAAAGAAGAATATCATGTTTGAGGGAGTCCAGCTATTTAATAAACTACCTGAAAATATTCGAAACGCTGAATCAATAAATGTTTTTAAGAAACTAGCAAAAATGCACATTTCAAAACAAAAATTGTAACATCTAATATTATATAGCACTGTGCAAACTTCGACCATTTAATTTTTTAGAAATATATTTTATTATTATCCATAGGTGAAATGTAAATTTCGTTGGAAATAAATAAAGATGTGTCCTATTAAAAAATATATTTTATAATTAAAAAAATAATAAAAAGAAACTGGGGTCTGCGGGTTTCTTTATGATTTTTTACTGGTGAGAAATGGACGTTTTACACGTCCAGTGAGCCAATCCAAATTGGCTTCATCAAATTCTTGAGGACAATCCAATGCAGTGGACTGTCTCTATTTACACGAGGCCATTATTGGATTGGCTCAATGGAATGGCCTCGTGTAAATGGTCCATAAGAGATAGATCTGCAGTCGTACAGTAGGTACTGTAGCTGTATTATATTGTATTATTAATAATAGTTTTTATTGTCAGGCACAAAAAACCCATAAAAAAATTAAATACAAAAATACGTACATATTGTAAGTGCATTGTAGAATATATAATTTGACGGCATGCATACATACAGCTCATGCTTTCTTCCCACAGGGGTAGGCAGAGACGCTGGATCGCCACTTTGCCCGATCTTTGCACACTTTCCTCGCTTCCTTCAAATTTATAAGCCTTTTCATGCACGCTCTTTTATTCTTTGCATTCTTGACCCCAGCTATCTGAAGGACGTCACTAATTTGATCCGTGAACGTCCTTCTGGGGCGTCCTCTTGCCTTGTATCCTTCAACATTTGCACCATAAATCTCTTTCGTTACTCTTCTTTCATTTATACGTTCTAAATGACCAAACCAGCTTAACATACCCTTTTCTATCCTTGTCACTACATCTTCTTTTAAACCACACTTCTCTCGTATATCCGCCATATCGTATAATTTGACGCCACTATAATAAAAAAATCTGTTGTTTATTTTTAACGAGCGAATAGCGTCATTTTGAGTCCCAATTCAAATAGAAAACGATAAATCTAAATGCTATTTGACTCTGTCGGATATTATAGCATTGTCTTAGATAGTAGGTCAGCTGTAAGTATACTTTTCGACAAACTCAATGATAATCTAATGATAATAGGTAGTTTGTATTTATTTGTTGTTCATTTGTTTATCTTTTTTTTTAATTTCTTATTTTGATTGTATGTGTGTGTATTGTGTTGCAAATAAAATGGTTATCTATCTATCTATCTAATCCGGACTCGAAATGAAACTAGGACCGACAGGTGAGGTCACTTTCAAAACACTTGTCTAGTACCAGCATTTGAAAACAACAGAATCGAACTTAAACCCCCAGGCGACCGCCTCCACCATAATTCAACTATTATTCCCCACACCGCCAATTTCGCTACAATCTACACTAAAATTATAAAGAGGAGAGATTTTTATTGTTGACGTTTTGTATCAAATAAACTCAAAAACTGCTGGACCGATTTTAAAAATTCTTTTACCAATGTAAAGCTGCAATATTCCTGAGTAACATAGGCTATATTTTATTCCCTTATTCCCACGGGAACGGGAACTACGCGAGTGAAACTTCGTTATTAAATAACTCGCATCGATCGCCATGACCAATCGCTGATTTTAGACAAGTCTCTAATGATATAGGACGTAATGCGGCCTATAAACTTTATAGGCGGAACTAATATGTTACATTCTATCGGCGATGCATATTATTGTAACCTTTAAGGTTGATTCTAGACAATTTTGTTGGTAAACTATTGTAGTAATCTTATGTGAATTTATGGTCCACATGCACCTATGTTAAATTGAATTTAATGGCTTGTAGTCATTATAATGATTATGGAATACTACTTTAAGATCGCGACTTCGTCTAATTGTTGAGATACCAACAAGATAGGTACCAGATAGGTACCTAAAGTCGTTGATGATTTTGCAATTTTTTAAACTGTCTTTCAGAACAAAAAAATATGTGTGGAGGGGAGTGATGTAGCGACATCTAGCGGTACTACATAGAACTAACTACAATTGTTGAGATAACTAAAGTTGTTGAAGATTTTGCAATTTTTTAAAACTGTCTTTCAGAACTAAAGAATGTGTGGAGGGGAGTGATGTAGCGACAACCAGCGGTAACACATAGAACTAACGCGCCATAGATAGCAAGGCTAAACCGCGCTATCGAAGTTTTCTCATGAGTTTCTATAAATACAACTGTCTAACATCAATCGCTGGACTGCGGTCCCATGGTACTGATTTTAGAGTACGAGGTGTCCTAATAGGCTACATGGGCTACAAAATAGTATTATATTTTTTTTAATTCAGTGAATATACGCATTTGCATAATGAAGTATTTGTTTAAAGTATTTAAATAATTATTTTTATTCATAAGACATAACAAATGCTACTAACTTTCTACCAATTATTGAAATGTTTTTAATAAATGTTATTATCTTACCACCATTATTTAAGTTACATAGAAATAGGATTTAATTGCTAATCTAGTCTAAATACCGAACGCAGAAAACAAACAGAACTTATTTCAATCTGAATCCCAGATTAAATAATATCTCATATTCTGCTCGACGAAACTTTCACATGGAAACTACCTCCATCACACTGAAATCACTTTTGTGTCATTAGCATTTATTAACGAGTCTTTGTTCGCTGGTTTGCGTGTGGCTTTTATGCTGTCATTGATAAGACCATATTAATTTTTACTTCTTTATGAAGTCCGTCAAGTAATATTTCTGTGGGATAAATCCTACTAATATTATAAATGCGAAAGTTTGTATGGATGGATGTATGGATGGATGTTGGACCGCGAGGCCGTGATAGTTATACATATAATACCAGTGCCCCGCGGTTTCACCCGCGTAGTTTCCGTAGTTTAGTAGAAAAATTAGTAGGAAGCAACCCTTTATAAAATAAATATGATATGATAAATATGTACCTACTACGTCAGTTTTGTGAAAATCTCATTGATACAAATTGTGTGTATGTTTGCGAGTCTATTTTATATGCAGTCCGGAGCGTACAGAAAGGAAGGAAAAACACTTTCAACCCACTGTATCAGAATTTTTTCAATGAATTTAAACCCTTTTGACGTGATAGCAGCTGCACACACGAACTGTCACGTTCCGCCTGAGCCGAGCGTGCAAGCGAGAGCTCGTAACAAGCGATAGAGAGTCACGATCGGCCTAAGCGTTCGGCTTGTGACGCATCTATTCCTCTCCCACTCCAGCATGCAATTTTTCATCAATGTTTTATTATTACGTTATCACGTACCTAATTATCATTTTTTTGTTGAATCTAATAAATTAAATAAAAAAAAAACACGGGTTGCACTCCGGGAGTGCCGGCAGAAGTGAAAACTTGATTATTAACGTTGTGCATTTTTGATTTATTGGAATAGTTAGGGAATAGCATTTAACCTCTTTTAACAACATCGTGATTATCTTCTCTCTGCTTCTCTAGATATTTCTGCTAAATCTTATTTACCCAAAACACAAAGGAGAAGGGAATACGAACCTGTGACACGTGATGACATTGACATGTTTACTTAGCAACATCATTAATTTAATAGCAATTTATTCATTTTTATATTGATAATACTCGATAATCCGAATTTTCCGCCTATAAGTTGTCGACTCAGATCGACTTATTTTTTACGCTCTTCATTTTGATGTGCGTTTCGTTTGAGTCTACCGTAGACACAGTTTTTGCAGCGTACGCCAGAATAGCTCGCAGATGGCAGATCGCGCAAGCACTCTGCGCCGTCACGGTATTTTTTCGATCAGCACACGTGACCTGACGCGAGTTTCACAGTTTTTACCCATCCCACAAAAGTGCTCAACGCCGCTAAAGAAGTTTTCACTTCAAAATATCTCACGTATTTTCACGAGAATATTCGACCCCTAAACGTGATAAGTGGTGAGCCCATTGATGGAACGGGTCTGTTACACATGCCTCAGAATAATTTCTGAGACCTGCGGGTTTCTTCACGATGTTTTCCTTCACCGTCGAGCTAGTGACGAATATCGTAAGTTTTGAGTTTCGGTCGAGCTAGCGATGAATATGTACGTAATTTTTGAAAAATTCATTGGTACATGCCAGGATTTGAACCCGAGCCTCACGAATTATCATCATGAGAAGCGGGCTCTTCTGCGTTAGGTTATCTAATGAATGTACTAGTTTTATTATTAGGAGCACGAAATTACCGAAAGTTTACCAAGCAAGTTACCCGCAGATAGACAGCGGAGTGCGGCGGAGTGTACCGATGCCACGTATCAGGCTTTGAGGCGAGCTCCACAGAAATATCACTCCAGGCGATAATGCAGAGCTAAGTTTCAGTTAGACACGACTGCAGTTTCTAATGGATGCATCCACACAATAGCGATTACATCTGATATGATATTATGGAATAATCTAAGCAAGCAATGCGTTATGCATACACTAAGATGACTAAATCCTGATCTTATTAATATAATAAACACGAAAGATTGTTGTGATGGGTTGATGTTTTTTGATCTTTCATGCAAAAATCGGTTGTCTGTAAAGTCGGTTTACTGACGATAGTTGAACGTGCCAACGTCATAAAAAAATACTGATGGAATGGATTGTGCCTCTTTGTCGCTCGTTGCGCGCTCTCGCTTGCACTGTAACACCGCATACGTCATACTTTTTCGTGCATGCAGCCGGCTCTATCGAATAAGACGTTGTCACGTCAAAAACTATTGACCGGACTTTGATGAAACTTTACAATAATATAGCTTATACATTAGAACAATACAGATTGCTTTCCTATTCCAGAATACAGACGAAGTCCCGCGATAAAGCTAGTAATATCATAAATGTGAAAGCTTGAATGTTTAGATATTTGTCACTCAATCACGAAAAAACGGCTTGATGGATTTCTTTGAAAAGTGGCACATAAATAGTTTATAACCTGTATGAACACAAATTATTAAAAAAAGACCCACTCTATATTCTTTACGGTACTATAATCATTTTTGAACTGACCAGTCGTACTGTCAGTTCTAGCCAATGCTGTAGGCTAGACTCGTTTGATCCCAGTATTATGCTAAGTGATGTGTGGCTAACTTCTTTGTCGGCGGCGCGGACATCGAGCGATAGTTCGCATAACTTTGCTGGCACTCTCTTTGCCGTCAGTGTTTTTGATATCAGAGTAGAAAATAAAAAAAAAAAAATAGAAAATATTTAAAAAATAAATCTCACGCGTTTTATCCCCGAGGGCGGAAGGGCAAAGGTATTAAATTTTTGGATATAGGTACCTACTTTTCACGAGATATTCTTTGGACCCCTAAATATTTTTTTCTTCAACTTAAGACTATAATTTGTCTGTGATTGGGATCTTTCTTTATGTGTAAGAACACCTGTGCCAGAAGATCCCGCTCTTTCATATCTGCGCTAGATATTGGGTTCAATTCTACAACACCGTCTAAACCTCTTAATTTTATTTGACAGCTGCTAAAGCATTTTGCTATTCTAGGCAGTACTGTCAAAATCAAATGACAGGACTAAAAATGAATCTGACGTTCCTAATTTATCTGGCCAATTCAATTTAGGTTTAGCGACCTTATGGCTATTCTGTGGACGCCATTTTAAGCATTTTAGAAATGTCATCACGACTAAACCTCCTAAACTTAGCGGCGATTAGAATGGTGTCGCTTAAATTAGATTATAGGAAAAATCCCGACATATTTGTGTTTGTGTTATTTTTCAAGATATGTTCCATATTTTTAGAAATAGTCAAGAGGGTTTTTGGTGGAAATACGAAAAGGGGGATCATGTTTTTTTGTAAAATTTATATTTTGCTGTATATTTTGGGTTTTGACTAATAATATTTTGTGTGGCAGGTGTCTGTGAAGGTGTGCAGTGAATGGAAAGTTCGATAAAATGCATAGGATCGTCGTTGTTAGATTGCATGAAGTCTTCAGTAAAAGTAATATAATTTTACTGTCGATGATCCAAAAAGGGGTGTTGATGACTCAGTATTTTTGTACATGGACTCCAAAGCAGAGCCGTTTAACTAAGAAATTTGAAGATTGCTGGAGATGTTATTGAATTAACAAGAAAACAAAGACTGAGGACGAGGCACATGTCCATTTAAAGATAAACTTAACTGAAGACGAGGCAGTACGGTCTATGACTCTAGCCTGTCCAAAGAAAAAAAATCTATTTGATAATACCTTTTCAGTGTTGCCCGAATAATAGTGACTTTAGTATTTGAAGTAAAACAAGAAAATATAAATTAAACCTATGTTAAAATGATAAAAATGGCATCGAAAGTAATCGTTGAGAACTTTATTTACATATTAATAAATATATACACATTTATTATTGTATTTTTTTTTAGATTTCATTCATTCGTTCACTCGGCTCTTTTTTTATTTGTAATTGCAACACTATTCAACTTAGGCATTTTACGCTGTGGTTAAAGACTATCTAAATTTAGTAACCATGGCGTTCTAGAATTGCATTTGACTTAGCGGCTGCGTAAAACTAAATATAATTTAAGAAATTTAGTTTTAAGCTATTTAGGCAGTGGACGCGTAGAATTGAACCCATTCTTTTATTATGCGCACCGCCAAGGAGTGGAACTACCTCCCGCGTCTGTATTTCCGAGTTCATATAACCCACAAGCCTTTAAGGATCGAGTGAACAGGCATCTTCTGGGCAAGCTCGTCCCAACGTAGGCCCCGTTTTCTCTCGGGCTAGTCTGGGGTCAAGAGCAAGCCCATTTTTTAGTAAAATAAAAAAAGTACTTATAGTAGAGTAGGTACGAGTATATTTCTGTCTGTGTGTTTCTTATCTTATAGCTTAGATACAGACAAAAATTAGTTAACCCTAATATGAAAGTGTATGACAAGTAGATTAAAATAAAAGAGGTGTCAGTGGATACATTTTCAATCGTCAGCACCAGAATTAGGGTGTAGCGACACCTAGCGATTCTACATAAAACTAACTAAAACGCCGTAGACGGTAAGTTCTAAACCGCGCTATCGAAGTGTTTTCATGAGTTTGTATAAATACAACTGTGAAACATCAACCGTTGGAAAGCGGTTCCCTGGTACGAACACCTCGCGAAAGATCTTCAATTTCCACGATGGAGGAGCTTTCCTCCTCCGCTCCTCCATTAGGGAATTGTTTTCAATCTTTTCTTCTTTTTAGGGTTCCGTACCCAAAGGGTAAAACGGGACCCTATTACTAGGACTCCGCTGTCCGTCCGTCCGTCCGTCTGTCATCAGGCTGTATCTCATGAACCGTGATAGTTAGACAGTTGAAATTATCACAGATGATGTTGATGATGATTACGCTATAACAAAAAATACTAAAAAACTGAATAAAATAAAGGGGCATTTAGGGGCAAAAAAAATTATGGGGCCCATATAACAAACGTGATTTTTTTTGCAAATTTTATAGATAATTTTTGGGCCCAACTCGCACTTTTCTGTTTTTTTAATTTTTCAAGCGTCCATTACACTTAATCAAGTGATTAAAACATAATTATACCTATCACTTGTTTAGCTTACACATTTTACTAGAGGAATTATAGTATACAATATGAATTAAATAAACCATCTAATCCAACAACCGCTACAGGAACTCCAAGCAACCTCCGTTATCAAATACCTGGAAAGATTACCCCCGGTGCTCGTAACAAAGGTTGGCCAGGCCAAAGTTCGCAAAGGAATAGTTAGCGTGCAACTAGCAAACATTTGGACAAGACTGCGCGGCTCGTTGGCCTTTGATAATTTGGTTAGCCCCAGGTGACTTCGATGGGGATAAAATTTTAAGGGTTAATTTTGGTATTTGCGGGGTTGAAGTGGAACGCCAAGAATTTTCATAACGTCATTATCATAGTAGCATGTCCAGCGGTGGACGTCTTTGGGGTCGTCCTTAACGTGATGTTTTTTAGCAATTCTTGGGGGCGTGAGGTTTTAGACTACTCCCATCCTCCTACCCCATCCATATGAATAACTAAATCAAAATTGTTTCAGCCGTTTGGGAGCTACGATGGAACAGACAGACATACAGATTAGTCTAGACAATGAAGCGGATTTTTGTATGAAGACCCCAACATTAATTCCTCAGTCGATGAAACTTTGCAGGATTGTAGAGGTAGTATAGTATGAGACAATACTTGCATAAAAAAATTAAAAAAAAAAAACCTAACCGAAGTTAGGTATTTTTACTGAAATACTTATTTATTTATTCGTCGGAGTTTTGTTGTTTCTACCAGGAGATTTTTTTGGATATTTCGCATATAGCTTTCTTAACACACATGAATATTGCTGGAGAAGAAAATTTAGACTGAGCATTTTTCCCAACAAAGATATCAAATAAATAAGTATAATATATATATATATATATATATATATATATATATATATATATAATATTTATATATTATATATATATATTATATATAAAATATATATATATATAATATTTATATATTATATATATATATATATATATAATATTTATATATTATATATATATTATATATATATATATTATACTTATTTATTTGATATCTTTGTTGGGAAAAATGCTCAGTCTAAATTTTCTTCTCCAGCAATATTCATGTGTGTTAAGAAAGCTATATGCGAAATATCCAAAAAAATCTCCTGGTAGAAACAACAAAACTCCGACGTATATGTACCTTGCTCGGGAAAATTGCTCAGTCCATTTTTTTAACTGGAATGTCATTTAATGGTCGCTGTGGACTTACAATAGGAAAATCCAAAATAAAAACCTTCTGGCTACATTATTTTTAGAAATTATCAAATCATCAATAAAAAAAAATTTTTTTTTTTTAGTATAAAAACCTAACTTCGGTTAGGTTTTTTTTTTGGATTTTTTTATGCAAGTATTGTCTCATACTATACTACAATCCTGCAAAGTTTCATCGACTGAGGAATTAATGTTGGGGTCCACTACCTTTATTGCCTAGACTAGATGCACAGAAACGAGTTAAGCTTATAACACCCCTGTTTTTTCGGTCAGGGAAATAAAAATGGTATTTCTAACTGGATAAACATCGTTCAATCATCTTACTAATATTGATCCAGTCAAGCATCAGCTTTCGGCTCATCATCATCACAGTGGGTTTTCGCTGTGTTAACGCGCAATGGAAGTCGTTAAGTCATGTCAGATACCCTTGGGTAGCTTGGAAAATTCTGACATTTACGTGGCCACTAGCCTAACACCAATCCTCGGTGGGCTCGCCTGGGAGGTTCTGGGCCATACTTCCTCAGTGTGAGGAAAGACTCTTAGTTCAGCAGTGGGCTAGCTGTTACGGGTTGATGATGATGATGCATCAGCATCCCACGTCCGATCAAAGACAATATATACTCCTACTCTGTCTGTATTCCGTTAGTTAGATTAAATGTAGGTATGTAAAATGAGCATTTTCATTTTCCCAAAATCCTAGAACGCTCGTAATCAACAATACTAACCGAACCAATTCACCCCCATTATTTCTGCCAGGGCCGAATTCGGGCAGAATTAACGCCGAACGGACTCCTGGCACTGCGGCACTGGCTAACAATTAGAGCGCTTTGTCCGATATTCAATAGCAATGCCCGAGTGCGGGCCTGTAATGGTGGCTGTGTTTTGAATTTTAGGAAATATTACTGTAGATAATCCTAAGGAAATTTTGTAACAGAATTGTACTCAAAATTGTATCTTATGCAAATTAGATTAGACTGAAATTTGGAGAAGCTTCGTAACTTCTTAGCCACTGCCACCAAAGTTGTACTTGCTCAATATCTTCTTCTGCTGATTTTGGACTATACATCTATCAATCAAGCATCTACCAAGCAAAGCAATCTGCATTCGGTTCACATTTCAACTACCCAAGTGTGACCATGTTTTCATTTTCGTGCTCAGCTTTTGTAGCTTCCAATTCGTCTTCACAATAACGAACATTAGCTCTTTACTCCGTGCTGCTTATTCCTTCTGCTGATTCCTATTTAAAAGAAATTCTAAATAATCTTCTCGTCTACTAAATTTAAAATTTGAGATTGGTGAGTGTCGGTATAATATTTGAAAAATGTTTTATCTACGTCAACTCTGATATAAAAGAAGACCAGGGTTTTTAATTTTATTTTATATAACAGCCAACTGCTGCGCTAAGGGTCTTTCCTCACGCTTGAAAAAGTATGGCCCATTCTTCCACCGTGGATAGGGAGATGGTATTAGACTATTGACATTTGTAAGTTTAAATAAATATTTTTTATTTACACTTTTCATCATCATCATCACCAGCCTACATTCGTCCACTGGTGGACATAGGCCTCCCCTAATGAGCGCCATAGCGCCTTGTCTTCGGCTTGACGCATCCAGCATCTGCCTGCAGCCTTTCGCAGATCGTCATCCCATCTGGCCGGAGGTCGTCCTTTTGACTTTTAACTGACTGAAATATGTAGGAATGTCCACTGTTTCCTTTCTTCTTAACCCCCAGATGCGCAGTGGCTCTGCCCCGCAAATCTGTGCATCGCACAATTTCCAAATGCATTGTAGAGACAACCTTCGGGCCCTGTCAAATGTATCGCGAACAGTTACTGTTGAGAACTACTATTGTCAGTTTAGAGAAGTTACTGGCGAATAAACTAATATACACTTCTACACTAATATCATAAAAAGAAAATATTTGATTTTTTTCTTGTTCAATGGGACCGATTTAAAAATTTCTTTCACAAATGGAATCTTACTTCTCTGGGAGTAACATGGGTATAATTTTCCTACGGGAACGGGAGTTACTGTAGTAAAATCGCGTGGAACAGTGGGCTGTGGAAAGCAGATCTCAAATTTATTTATAAGCGCCTTATTCTTCGTATAAAATTTCTGGAATTATCTGTTTTATAATAGTGTTTTTTCGGGCTCTTACGCAGTCAAGCATCAATGAACCCTATTATGTCTGCAAATGGTTATTTGGATTCGTAAAAGTATGAGCTGTTTTAAAAAAACCATTGGCAACAAGCTATCACTGCTCATTTTGAGAAAATACACCATGGAGAATTTGATTGTGAAAAAATAGTTTTGTGTTAAAGTTAAAAGATTCCTCTCTCGCCAATTCCCGCCACGTGTCTCGCATCACTTCCGTCACAGTCCCGTACATTGTCATCGTACCAGTAAAATAATACGACTTATTTATAATGTCAGGTGTAAAACGCTAGGGTGTATGGCACGCATTAAAACGCGTTCTGCGGCGCGCGAATGCCGCGATTTATTTAAACACATTTTGTTTATAAATGATATAACGCGATACTGCGAGAGAAACGCTATTGTAACGAGTTGTTCGGGACTTGTATAGAGCTGTTTTTACCGACGAAAAAAGTTTAAAAAACGCTTTACATAATTTTAGACCTGGCATACCGAAAGTGCAATTGTAGTTTTCGAAAATATTATGCCTATTTTTTTATGGGATAAAAATATAGGCCTCGAATTATGAGACTTCCTCTTTTTTAAGTCGCCTAAAAATAAACCAATAATCATTATAGGCGCTATCACATTACAAGCAAAACCGTTGGAACTCTTAAAAAAGAAAATCTTGCCACTAATATAATAAAGAGGATAGATTTGTATTTTGTATGTTTGTAAGGAATAAACTACTAGACCGAATTTAAAAATTCTTTTGCCAACAGAAAGCTTCTTTACATAGACTGTTATATTTTACCGCATTCCCATGAGACAATTTATAATAACTGAATCGATGAAACTTTTTAAACTTATTTAGCCTAATTATTTAGTTAAGTTTGATTAGTAGATGCACACACATTTTTATTAGAAACACAAGTTACACACACAGTAAGAACAGCTCTATACAAATCCTTCCCCATATGGGGTGCTAAGAACGTTCACGTACATTTTCTAGCACTCCCGCCTTTATGTAGGGCATTTATTCTTAGAGCTGAGCGCCCCCTGTCTCCTAGGGGGGTTTAACCACTCTGTGTTTGTTCGCGATGTTTTATTGTTCTGTGTATTGAGTTTTATTGTGTTCCAATACGTGTTTGGGAACTTCTGGTTTAGTTATGAGAACAATTACATTGATTAGAAAAACTTGATTATATAAGTATACCAGCGACCCGCCCCGGCTTCGCACGGGTACAATAGTTATACTAAAACCTTCCTCTTGAATCACTCTATCTATTAAAAAAAACCGCATCAAAATCCGTTGCGTAGTTTTAAAGATTTAAGCATACAAAGGGACATAGGGACATAAGTACATAGGGATATAAGGACAGAGAAAGCGACTTTGTTTTATACTATGTAGTGATGATGTAGCCTAAGACAATCCGGAGATGTAGCCTAAGACAATTCGATACATCTCGCACTTAATTATTCATCACACCGCTTAGGCTACAGCAGGTCACGAAACAAAATAACAGTTCGTAATAATTATTGTTTTGTGACGTCACCAACACCACTTGCACTGTAACCCCAATCATAAAAGACAAAATGTAAAATTACCTTTATTTATTTATTTAAATCTAATATCCTCTTTGGACTGCTTGCGTACTATGCCAAAAGCATATCTACTCGTATACTCACAAACTTACATAAATTACATACACATGTAGCGACACTACTACATAGAACGCGCCAATAGACGGCCGAGTTCTAAACCGCGCTATCGGAGTTTTCTAATGAGTTTGTATAAATACAACTGTCCAACATTAACCGTTGGACCGCGGTCCCCAGGCACGATCACCTCGCCTGGCGGAAGATTTTCCTTTTCACGATGGAGGAGCATTCCACCTTCGCTCCTCCATACATACATACATTTTGGTAAATATTACTGAATGCAATTACAAACTGATTACTTTCCATTGTCGTATTGTCAAACGGAAGTTCATTTAATTGGCCGTAATCTACCTATAAACAGTACCAACATATTAGAAGAGTCCGTAACCTGTCTATCAATCTGTTTATCATTTGGAACCAGCAACTCGTCGGTGGAGATGGGCTGCTGATAAATTCAGCCAACCTCCATGGACGAGCTTAGAGCCCCTTGTTTTTAAATTATTGGCGTTCCTGAATGTTATTTAATATCTATTATTATTATTTCATTATTTTATTATTTATCACTAGCTCGACGGTGAAGGAAAACATCGTGATGAAACCCGCACGTCTCAGAATTAATTCTGAGACATGTGTAAATAGACCCGGTCCGGCGATGGGCTCACCACCTATCACGTTTAGGGGTCCAATGTATCTCGTGAAATGTGGTTATATCCAGTAATGGAATACCTCTGCCTACCCCGTCGGGGATGAAAGGCTTGAGATTATTTCTTTTCTTTTATTTCTTTATTTCATTATTATACTATATTATATTGACGGACCTTTTGGCTCAATTGGTAGCGACCCTGCCTTCTGAGTCGGAGGTAGCGGGTTCGATTCCCGCCCGGGGTCAACATTTGTGTGCATGAACATGTCTGTTGACTTCGTATCTGGGTGTTTAGTATTTATTGAAGTATGTTTATCATTTGTTTAGTACCCATAGTACAGGCTCTGCCTAGTTTGGGACTGAATAACCGTGCATGTAAAATTGTGTCCCACATTATATTATTATTTTACTAACAGAAATAAATAGGCGATAGGCTCACCACCTATCACGTTTAGGGGTCCAATGTATCTCGTGAAATGTGGGTATATCCAGTAATGGAATACCTCTGCCTACCCCCTCGGGGATGAAAGGCGTGAGATTATACATACATACAGAAATAAATTAAGCTTAAGTTTGAGTGACACAATTATTTAAAAAGTACAAAGGAACCATTCTCTGGCACTATCAGCGTAATACGCGCATAAACAATATCGATTCCTTCACACTCCCACTCCGTACGTGTATGATCTACTAGCAGAACGTACCCCTTATATTATCGGGGTACCCCTCGCAAGGTGGTGATTTATCAAAGAATTTCTCACCTAATAAATAACTGGTTATGCGGCAGCGAGATACGGGAATGTTTGCTTTGGATGTGATCGGGAGGTGTAATTCCAGGTGGGAGTTTTGTGTTTATTGTCGCAGCTGGAGTAGTAGGTACAATGCTGCTGTTCTAGCTGCAGGATACAGGGCTACGTAGAAATGTTTTTATATTACCACTTTAATGAAAAAAACAGAGATTTTGTTAATTACAAGTAGTTAAATCAACATTTAGAGTCTCATTTTTGAGTAAGAAATAAGACACAACTACTCGGTGGAAATGACGGAAGTATTTTTTAAAGCATGATATATGAAAGTATTATAATCACCATCATTATCATCAGCATATCTTAGTCCACTGCTGGACATAGGCCTCCCCTAATGAGTGCCATAGCGCCCTGTCTTCGGCTTGACGCATCCAGGATCTGCCTGCAGCCTTTCGCAGGTCGTCATCCCATCTGGCCGGAGGGCGTCCTATACTACGTTTGCCGAGTCGTTATCCACTCCAGAACACGTTCACCCAACGGTTGTTGGTTCTTCGTGAGATATGGCCGGCCCACTGCCACTTCAGCTTGCTAGTTCTTTGAGCTATGTCGATAGCTTTGGTTCTCTGTCGGATGTACTCGTTACGTATCCTAAAAAGTATTATGACAAATCAATAGTGCAAGGTAAAACTCCAAACAGCCATATAACTGCATTTACTTTTCTGTTGAAAAGTACTTATTAGATTTGAAAGAGCAGTGCATGCCTTATGATTAAAAAGACCGCTTCTCATGATGCTCGGGTTAGAATCCTGGTTTAGATATTGGAGGGGTCATTGAACAATGAGTTTTTTTAAACTTACGTACTTATTGATCAGTAGCTAGACAGAGAAGGGAACATTGTGAGGAAAGTCAAAGTCCTAGAGTTATCTCCAGGCTGTCAATAGCAAGTGGAGCTTGACATTGGACTTTATAAGGTTTTTATTACAATCGCCTTAGAGGCCAGACTCGCACTAAAAGTGTAAAGCTTCATGTGCTCTTGACTGTACATTCCCTGACCAGAACAAGAACTTTTATGTATATTTATATTTAATGTCATTGAATAGATTACAGAAATATTATGAGCAACTTGTTTCTTGTTGTAACGAACTCCGAAAACGAAAAATATTTTTAAATATTTATTCTATATAAAAATTGGCAAATGTCATTTCACGGGCCTCTAACTGTCTCCGTAAAAAAAACATACGTGTCGAATTCATAACCTCATCCATCTTTGAAGTCGGTTTAAAAAGTGCTGTCGATCCATTGCTTCATAACAACGTAAAAAAGAGACGAAAAATCACACTTTCATTCTTAGAATTACATACCTATAGTTAGCATAGTTTTTCTTCATTCCCCAAAATCCTATCCTAAAACCACTCTACTGTATTAACTCTATAGAAGATTTATTGTGAACAAAAAGACGTCCCAAATACAGCAGCATATCTCAAGCGATATTTTTGCATACCATAGGGGAGTAGAGATATTTATTGACATACCAACCAGTACAACTTTAGCCCGATCCCCTTATTCTGTACTTAGAGAATAGGGTCAAGTTATACTGGTGGTCCACGAAACTACGCCATTCGGTTTCATGTCATAAATCATAACATTGGAATATTTTTCCGAAGGTACGCAGTATTGAGATGTATAGCTATGGAGTTGGTACATTGTTCTGTTATTGAAACTTACTGTGACAAATGATGTGGTTCGGAAGGGATATTGGATTTGATGTTTCTGTTTTTGCCTTAGGGTTGAAAGATTTGGTTTGCTTATAAATTGTGGTGAAAAGAAGGATTACTTTGATTAGATTGCTCCCATCTATAATATATAAAGTTTTGTTTATAAAACTTAAGGAAATTATACCTATGTTTGAGGTTTCAGTTTGTCTTCTCACGACTTTTGCACAAAATATATCTATAAAAAAGTACATAGTCTTAGATAGGTATGTAAAATTTATGTAGGTACATCAGATGATATCAGAATTGTTGTAAGAAATCATTAATTGTATATCTGTCGCAGTAAGATAGATAAAGCCGTAATATAGTTATATCCCTAGGGATATAATTATATACCGTAACATAGTTATACGTAAGCGATTCATTACTATCTCACTAGGAATATAGTTATAAAACGGTCCAAGTTTAGTGATATACTTATATTACTAGATTAAGTTCAGTGTTATAAATATATTAGGGTTTGTCTCAAAAAAGTCATATTGTATCATATTGTAGTATACTAAAGCTAAGATTTGAGCAGTGATAGCCCTTACGGTTAAAGAGCCGGCCGAAAATCAGTGAGGCTCGGGTTCGAATCCTGGCATTACCAATGAGTTTTTCAAAAACTTACGTAGTTACATATTTATCACTAGTTCGAAGGTGAAGGAAAACATCGTGAGGAAACCCGCAGGTCTCAGAATTAATTCTGAGACATGTGTAAATACACCCGGTCCGGCGATGGGCTCACCCCCTATCACGTTTAGGGGTCCAATGTATGTCGTGAAATGTGGGTATATAGTAATGGAATACCTCTGCCTACCCCCTAAATTAGCATTGCACCCGTGTGAAGCCGGGGCGGGTCGCTAGTTATAATTAAAACGATCATATTTTCACGCAACGCAGGCAACTCACGGTCGCAGGTTTCAATAGGCGCTGGCGCTGCTGATGAAGATGACGGTTGTTGCAAATGAGCAGACGCGACAGGCAAGGCGGCGCGCCGCCTGCGCCGCACACTCCGAAAGCTATTTCACTAAACTTAATCTAGTAATATAAGTATATCACTAAACTTGGACCGTTTTATAACTATATTCCTAGTGAGATAGTAATGAATCGCTTTCGTATAACTATGTTACGGTATATAATTATATCCCTAGGGATATAACTATATTACGGCTTCATCTATCTTACTGCGACATATCTACATCAGGAAACTGTCTTTTTTTAAATATTAGTGGCGCGTTTTATCTCATGATTTCACGAAACTCCCTAATAGATCCAAAACCAACAGCATAGACAAGCAATATCGAACTTGATCTAACACAAAGTAAACTGTCTGTACAAATCATTAAACAATGGAAGTGAAGTGAAAGACTTGTGGCAACATGGAAATCTTTTAAACACAATTCCAGCATTGAGCAAGCATAGGGATTCGAATATTGCGCCCTATTGTTTTGGGGGTGCTAAAATGGCGACCGAATATGACGTGCTCACGTAACTTACTCGCCAAGTAAGGCCAAGGCTTACTTGTGATTACATTGCAAAATGCTATAGGTTTTTTTGGATTTCTCAAAAAAATAAGACTTACTTAATTTTGCAAGAATCCAGCCTTTGATATACAAAAATGCAATTAAGAAAATAAATACTCACATTGTAATTTTGCATACCTTGATCTTAAAGTTTAGTTAAACAAAATCAGTCCCAATAATAATTTTATGAATGTGACAAATGTTTTATTATTTGCTTTAGAATTAAATAAAATAATCTATAATATAAGATGATAAACTGACTGACTGATTGGTGATGTATCAGCCTGCACCACTAGGACTAGAGACTTGAAATTTTGCACATAGATAGATTATACAGTGTAGGTATCTACTAAGAAAGTATTTTGCAAAATTCAACCCCTGAAGGAGTGAAATAAACGGAGGCGAGTGAAGCCACGGCTAAAAGCTAAGTCTGTAATAAATTAAAACAGAATTTGAAAATACTAATTAAAAACAATATGCTTAGATTGGCGCCGAGCATGGGACTTATTAATAAAATTGGCATCATAACCATTCCCCTTGAATTTGGTCACAATTTTAAATTATTTTTTACCAATTTGGTACAAAAATACAACATCACTACATAGAATAAAACAAAGTCGCTTTCTCTGTCCCTATATCCCTATGTCCTTATATCCCTATGTCCCTTTGTATGCTTAAATCTTTAAAACTATACTCAACGGATTTTGATGCGGTTTTTTTTAATGGATAGAGTGATTCAAGAGGAAGGTTTTAGTGTTAGCATTGCACCCGTGCAAAGCCGGGGCGGGTCGCTAGCAGTAAATAGTTAAGTATACTTATTTTATTCTATTTCTGCTTTTACAAATTGTATGTGTTTAAATACTACGTGTGTTTTTATAAAAATCGGTTCTAGGAAAATGTAACAAACAAACAGACAGACTTACTTTCGCATTTATTATATAAGAACGGATAAGAAGGAGCAGTGATAGCCCGGACGGTTAAAGAGCCGGCCGAAAATCAGTGAGGCTCGGGTTCAAATCCTGGCATGTACCAATGAGTTTTTCAAAAACTTACGTACATATTTATCACTAGCTCGACGGTGAAGGAAAACATCGTGAGGAAACCCGCAGGTCTCAGAATTAATTCTGAGACATGTGTAAACAGACCCGGTCCGGCGATGGGCTCACCATCTATCACGTTTAGGGGTCCAATATATCTCGTGAAATGTGGGTATATCCAGTAATAGAATACCTCTGCCTACCCCCTTGGGGATAAAAAAAATTAAAAAAAAAAGGTGTGAGATTATATTTATTATATAACGGATAAGAAAGCGCGATTTTACTGCCTCCGATTTCCCTAAGACAAACCTCCCCTTACCAGTGTTTTCTTTGTTCTAAACCTTCGCTCAATATTTGGGCTAATTATACACTTGATTTCACACTTACACTGAATTTTGCCGCGTTTGTCTTTCTTACAATTCGACTTTGCTTCGGATTTGGGGTTGTTTTGGTTCTGATAAGCTAATTTACCTATTATAATTCAGAGGCTTCTGTTATTCGCTCCGCTTACATTTTGGCATTATTTTTGGAACTGTTTTACATTTCCGACTGATTTTTGATAACAATTTAAATACTTGACTATTTTATCACCTTAAAGTTATATAATATGGAGTCGCCTTATCTTAGAATTCATCCATGCATTTGGAACCAACAACTCGTCGGTACTTGACTATTTTATCATCTCAAAGTTATAAGTAGGTATAATATGGGGTGGCCATATTTTTGAATTCATCCATACATTTGGAACCAGCAACTCGTATGGGAAACTGTTTATATTTTGCCAATCTCCATGGATGAGTTTAGAGTGCCTTGTTATTAACCGACTTCAAAAAGAAGGAAAGAAATCAATTCGTCTGTTTTTTTATGTTTGTTACCTCAGAACTTTCGACGGGGTCAACCGATTTCGATGATATATTATATACGAGTTGAAAATTGAAGTCGGTTTTTTTAAATCTCTATCAGAGTATTGACGTTTCTAATAATGAGTGTATTCATTTTACGTGCTAAAATAAATGTATTTTAATTACCTATTGTCTTTGAGTATCACACCAACCGGAAACTCCACTGACAGGCGTTCCCCTCTGCCAAGAAAAAGTGTCGGTCAACGATCATACCTGTTATATACAATTAGTTTTTTTGAGTTCACGGAGTGCTCGGATTGATGAATGTATTTGTGTGCATCTAGCTCAAGCTAGTGTTTAATTGTTTTGTCAAAAAATGCGTTTGTTTTAACATTATTTGTGTTTGTTTCCTCGTCCCCCCCGCAGAAATTGGCAGACTTTTTTGTAAAGAAACTAGTGCACGTGACGTGTCCTGTTGGTTTAATACTCAAAGTCTATTCTCTATGTGTTTCAGGATCTACTTAGAAAATGTATATAGGTGGGCATTTCCAACTAAGTAATTAGACGTAGTATTTGCATTGCATTTTTAAATAACCTTTAGGTTATTATTGTTATTATTTATTTTTAACCGACTTCAAAAAGGAGGAGGTTATCATTTCGACTTTTTATTTTAACCTCAAAATTGTCGACTGGCTAAACCGATGTTGATGATTATTTTTTATTTGAAAGCAATTTGGTTCAGTTCAATGGCATCCATAAGACAACCATACAAGTTGAAGTCGGTGTTCACTCTTTAGAGTTATATGTTATTAAATACACATTTTAATCATCAACTGGCAATGAATATTGTATATTTGACTTGTACAGGAAGAAGGGATATCATAATATAGACGAATTATCCCATTAAGACGATGGGAGCACGCAATAACGGTGAGTTGTGGCCACTGCATCGCTCCATTAGCGATTATTGTCCAAGTTTTGTGCTAACAAACTGGACGGCCCGAGACTTAACGTCGGTACTACTAGAATGGACAAAGTACGGCGTTGGTACTTCCTTATACAAGGTGACTTTTTTTACCGTCTGGGAAAAAATGTGGTATGATAGTTAAGTGTAATAGATTCATTTGGCAATGTTACTTAAAAAAATTTTTTTTTCTCAATTTTTTTTTGTTTAAACTAATATACATTACTCAATTGTAGTCAATAATACACACTGAGATATTTGAAATAGTATTTAAAAAAAAACAGGCTCGTAGCTTCCATTTATGCGCAATCTACCTACAACCGCCAGCTGCGCGTAGTAGGTACTTTGCGTAGTTTTCTAGATTTTGTAATTGCACTAAACATGACTATATTTAACAATTAATCTCGTGTATAACTTCGGATCTAGATACCTTATACGTCATATTTTTGTCCAGACGGTAAAAAAAATCATCCACTATAAAACAAAGTCGCTTCCCGCTGTATGTACGCTTAGATCGGGTCGCTAGTCGCGGGTCGTTAGTTATCTATAAAATCGCAAAAAAAATCACAAAGGTTGTATGGGAGCCCCTTAAATATTTATTTTATTCTGTTTTTAGGGTTCCGTACCCAAAAAGTAAAACGGGACCCTATTACTAAGACTTCGCTGTCCGTCCGTCTGTGTGTCACCAGGCTGTATCTCAAGAACCGCGATAGCTAGACAGTTTACATTTTCACCGATAATGTATTTCTGTTGCCGTCGCCGCGCTGTAACAACAAATACTACAAAACTGAATATAATAAATATTTAAGGGGGATGCCATATACAACCAAAAGTAATTTTTTTGCCGTTTTTATAGATAATGGTACGGAACCCTTCGTGCGAGACTCCGACTTCAACTTGGTCGGTTTTTACTAGGTATTTGTTGTTCTTTTTTTTGTTATCTGTGGAAATTTCAACTGTCTTTCTATCAAGGTTCATGAGATGCAGCCTGGTGTTAGACGGACAGACAGACGGACGGACGGACAGATAGCGGAGTGTTAGTAATAGGGTCCCATTTTACCCTTTGGATATGGAACCCTAAAAATGGTATATTTGTTTACCACATCTAGCATTCCTATTTCATCGCCACTGGACACAGTGCTTGCCAAATTCTTTGTACTTATTTACGCCAGTTATTATTTATCGCTATACTATCGACTGCGCGCGGTGTGGTCTTGCCAAAAGCGCACTATTACTTAGCTACTTCTTGCACCACAGTTTGTACATCTTTGTTTTTATTGTACAGCTTTGGAAATTATGGATAATATTGAAGATTCGTTTGATTTTTTACGGTTCCGTATACAAAGAGTGACAAAAAGACTCTTATTCTAAAGCTCAGATGCCCGCCTTCTCTCTGTCCGTCCATTTAAATGAAGAGGGGACCCCATACAAGATTTTTTTTTTATTCTACGTTGGTACGAAAACCTTTGGGTGCTATTCTCGAAAGAGCAAGACTCGCACTTGGCAGGTTTTTTCTTTCTTTAGATTATATACTATGGAATGAATTTTTTTTATAAGAGAAAAGGGGACAAAACGGGCAGAGGCTCACCTGATGGTAAGTGACTACCGTCGCCCATGGACACCTGCAACTCAAGAGTCACAACTGCATTCAAAATAGTTCAACAATAAATTTATCACTAGCTCGACGGTGATCACGGTTCAGTGATCGCATCATTCTCGCTTAGAACGCACGTGTCGGTATTGTGCTCCAGCTATTGCTGACGCAGCGCACTCGCGGACGCGACGGGCGGTGCATCGTCGGCAAGGTCGGCACTCCGTCATGACCTACATCTACTTGAAGAAGTAATGCATCACGCATCGTTAAGGCGAAGTTAATGCATTTTTAATTAAATATAAACAGCAACTACGTCTAACAAAATGACGAAGTCACCTATTAAAATTAAGACCGAAACAGAACAAGTTCTGTATAATGCCTATCTGGAACAGAAGGCAGAGAGAGAAAAACTGGAAACTTTAGTGACGAATATGCAAGAGGAAATATCAGAGCTTCGCCAAGAATTGAAGAAGTATATGGAAGCAGGCAGAGAAAATAACATGGAAGTGGAAAACACTTCAAAGAAAAGTAATCAGCGGGCAGAATACACCACGGATGAAGAAGAGTTAGCCAAAGAAACCGAGTGGATAAGAGCAAAAAGTAGGAAGAAGAGGAAAATGAATAGATCACTAACTCCACCGCAACAAGAGGGAAGCGAACCCCAAAAAGTTAAAAAGGTCCCAGTTCCACCACCAATAATAGTTGATGGTGTTAACAACTATGAGGAATTTTACGATTTCTTAAAAGGTAACATGCTATCAGACTCTTTTACCATTAAGATGATGACCACAGGTACTGTGAAAGTCAACGTTAATGACGAGGACACTTATAGGTCAGTAACAAAAAAACTTACTGATAACAACTGTCTGTGGCATTCATATGAGAATAAACAAGACAGACCGATACGAGTAATGGCAAAAAAGTTGCCTTCTACTTGTAACCCGGATAGAATTATTCAAGACTTACAAGAAAAGGGCTATAAGATAGAAAATGCAGTAAATAAATTAAGCTGGAAGTCTAAAACTCCTCTTAATATGTTTATGCTTACTTTTGAAAACAGCGAAGACATAAAGAAAGTCTATGAAATAAAAACCATCTTGGGGTGTAGAGTAGAAATACATGCAATTCAATTGCCAAAATTGATTCCGCAATGCAAACGGTGCCAAGCATATGGGCATACACAAAAATACTGTTCTAAGGAACCCAGGTGCGTAAAGTGTACGGGCAAGCATCTAACCGTCACATGTACTAAGCCAACTGAGGAAAAACCAAAATGTGTTCACTGCGGCGAAGCACACCCAGCCAACTATAGGGGATGTGTCGTAGCCAAGGAGCTGCAAAAAATCAAAAGTAAATCCTTGAAAAGACCAGCGCATGAAAACGAGCTTCAGAAACCTAAAACAAACCAGACAAAAGGTAATGAAAAGAAAACAGAGAAAGATATATCGAGACAAGGACCAGTAACCTATGCTCAAGCCACCTCTCGCAACAACGAAAAGAAAGCCTCCTGAGTAAGTAGTCTGGAAGGAAAGATAAACCAAATCTTAAGCTACATGTCATCATTTGATAATCGCCTTAAGAAATTAGAACAAAATGCCAACTAAAAGCACTAGAAATGAACCACGAACTTAAAATAATGACATGGAACTCCAATGGACTACTACATCACCAGAATGAATTGCAGGTAGTCCTAGATATAGAAAACATAGATGTGTGCCTGATATCAGAGTCACACTTTACGAAACAATCCTTCATAAAATTCAAAGGCTATAAAATATACCACGCCATACATCCTGACAATACTGCCCGAGGTGGAAGTACTGTAATAATTAAGGAAACAATCAGTCACTACGAAGTACAGAAATCTGAAGAGAAAGAAATGCAAGTTGTGGCAGTATGTATCAAAACTAAGCGCTATCCTGTTACTATAGCAGCAATCTATTGCCCCCCAAAATATTCTCTCAAGAGAGAACAATATGTGAACCTGCTAAAAAAACTCGGAGAGCGCTTTATATTAGGTGGTGATTTTAATGCCAAGAATACCTATTGGGGCTCTAGACTTACTACAACTAAAGGAAAGGAACTATATAGTGCCATAAAAGAACTAAACTGTGGGGTTTCATCCTCTGGAAAGCCAACCTATTGGCCTACAGATACCCACAAAGTACCTGACCTGATAGACTTTTTTATACATAGAAATATCAACCAGAATTATTTAAGGGTTCAGGAATTATATGACATGAACTCTGATCATTCCCCAATAATAATGACAATATATGAAAATATCGTACACAAAGAATCTACTCCTACATTAGTCAATAAAAAGACTGACTGGGAATGCTTTAAAATGAGTCTAGAAGATAGAATAAATTTGAAAGTGCCACTTCGCACACCAGAACAGCTGGACGAAGAGGTTAACACATTTATAACTAACATTCGACAATATGCTTGGGATAACACACCCACTACTAGCAAAATAACAAAAGGAAACTGTTATCCCACAGACATACGGAAACTTGTGACTGAAAAGAGAAGGCAAAGACAGAAATGGCATCAGACCAGAGCACCAGACGACAAAAGGATACTCAATAACCTGACGAAAAGGTTATCGCGACAAATAAAAGCATTCAATGATGAGTCTTTGAGCAAATATCTCCAGATGTTAAACTGTGATCGTAGTACGGATTATTCTCTTTGGAAAGCAACTCAGAGCTTAAAAAAAACAATTGCGCAAATACCTCCAATAAGAGAAGAAAATGGTAAATGGGCCATAAATAACGAGCAAAAAGCAAAGCGATTCGCAGATTACCTAGAAAAAATATTCCTACCGCATGAAGGAATAGAACTCACAACGGGTTTTGCATCACAAGAATCACAAGATGACGAGCAAATAAAACTTGTGACACCAAAAGAAGTACAGAGAGAGATCAAGACCAAAATAAATACCAAGAAATCTCCAGGATATGATTTAATCACAGGCGAAATTTTACACCATTTGCCGCGAAAAGCCTTAGTCAAACTTACTACTTTAATTAACGCATCATTAAGACTAAAGTATGTGCCTAACCTTTGGAAAGTAGCTGAAGTCATAATGCTTGCGAAGCCAGGAAAGCCCCCCCAAGAAACATCGTCATATAGGCCAATTTCTTTGCTGCCTGTTGTATCAAAACTTTGTGAAAAACTTCTACTAAAGAGACTGAAACCCATCATAGACAAGAAAAAACTAATACCTGACTACCAATTCGGGTTTAGAGATCAACACTCGACAATAGACCAAGTACATAGAATAACCAGCGTAATTGAACAGTCACTTGAGAAGAAAGAAGTGTGTTCTGCTATATTCCTTGACGTTGCCCAAGCCTTTGACAAAGTTTGGCACGCAGGCCTAATCTATAAATTAAGAAAAATGCTACCGCGTCAGTTTGCCGATATATTAGAATCCTACATAACAAATAGGTCATTTAGAGTTAGACAAGAAGATGCTTACTCAGAGTTAAAAGAAATCAAAGCAGGGGTGCCACAAGGAAGTGTTTTAGGACCGGTCCTATACCTATTATACACATGTGACATACCGGAGATAAAAAGTGATTTTATAGCTACATTTGCTGATGATACTGCGATTATGGCAATAGGGCAAAGCCATGAAGAAGCAGTCGAAAAAGTTCAGGTGGCCGTAAACACTTTTCAAGAGTGGACAAAGAAATGGCGAATAAAACTGAATGAATCAAAATCCATTCATGTTGACTTCACAAACAAAAAGTTATCGTATCATCCAGTATACATAAATAACCAACGGGTTCCATACGCCAATACTGCAAAGTATCTGGGCATGACTCTTGACGCGAAGCTGCGCTGGAAAGCTCACGTCAAAAAGAAACGAGAAGAATTGGGCATCCGCTACAAAAAGATGTACTGGCTCATTGGAAGAAACTCTCCATTAGCGGTGCAAAACAAATTATTATTGTATAAACAAGTCCTTATGCCAGTATGGACTTATGGTTCCCAGCTTTGGGGCTGTACCGCAAAAAGCAACTTAAACATCATACAACGATTCCAAAATAATGTACTCAGGGACATAGTAGATGCGCCTTGGTATGTAAGAAACGAAGATCTCCATCGGGACCTTAAAATAGACTTCGTTAACAAAACTATTAAAAAATATGCGCAGAGTCATGAAAGGAGACTTCACCATCATGTGAATGTCGAGGCGATTCAGCTCCTCGACAGCACGGACACAGTGAAAAGACTTAAAAGAACGAAACCTTTTGAGTTAGTGCATTAGTATAAACTTAGTGATAGTGAAAATTAAGAACACATGAACAAAGTGTCTTACCCTTAATATAAACTAAGAATCGTCAGTGGACTACTTTCTTAGAATAGTGACTTATTAGCAACTTAAGTTAAATTTAAATTACTTATTAGCCTCATAATAAGGCTAGATTGTAATTATTTTAAAGTAACGTAAAGTTACGGAAAAAAAAAAAAAAAAAAAAAACTAGCTCGACGGTGAAGGAAAACATCGTGAGGAAACCCGCAGTTCCAAGAATGAATTCTGAGACATGTGTTACAGACCCGGTGCGGCGATGGGCTCACCACCTGTCACGTTTAGGGGTCCAAAGAATATCTGGTGAAAAGTGTGTATATCCAGAAATGGAATACATCTGCATCCCCCACCTTGGGTATATACGGCGTGAGATTATTTATTTATTTATTTATTTATTTTTATTTATAAATTTTGGGGTCTATATTAAAAGTGCTCGTATTAAATTTATCTGTTCAACGGGTGTGAGACACGCAATGACACGATTCAATACCTCTCGAAATCAATCTCATACTCCAACTTTATATTACTATCGCTAACTTCTCTATGGCTTACAACTTAAGGTTCTTTTTTCCTCGTTCATGTGTTAAATTGAAATGGTAGCGTATTGCAACTACTGCATGTCCATTGAGCACATCCAATACGAGCTTGATAGTGGGGATTACACATTGTATTTGAAACCTCTATTGTTTACCTACTTTTAACTACAGCTACGACTATTAACCTTAAATGTTAAGTATCCTACTAATAGCAGCAGTGATAGCCCGGACGGTTAAAGAGCCGGCCGAAAATCAGTGAGGCTCGGGTTCGAATCCTGGCATGTACCAATGAGTTTTTCAAAAACTTACGTACACATTTATCACTAGCTCGACGGTGAAGGAAAACATCGTGAGGAAACCCGCAGGTCTCAGAATTAATTCTGAGACAAGTGATCGGTCCGGCGATGGGCTCACCACCTATCACGTTTAGGGGTCCAATATATCTCTTGAAATGTGAGTATATCCAATCTCTGCCTACCCCCTTGGGGATAAAAGGCGTGAGATTATATATATATATATATATATATATATATATATATATATATTTATATTAAAATTATTATTTTAATTATTATTATTATTATAATTATTACAATATATATATATATATATATATATATATATATATAAATATATATAATATATATATCCTACTAATATTATAAATGCAAAAGTTTGTATGGACGGATGGATGTACCTATCGATGTTTGTTCCTCTTTCATGCAGAAAAAAAATGAACGGATTTTGATGAAACTTCACAGTTATATAGCTTATACATCAGAATAACACATCTATATTTCATCCCCGTATTCCCACGAGAACGGGAACTACGCGGGTGAAACCGCGGGGCGCTGCTATTCTATTATAATAATTTGTGGGACACAACTCACAATTCACACACTGTTATTCAGTCCCAAACTAGGCAGAGCCAGTACTATAGGTACTGAACAAGTGATAAACATACTTAAATAAATAATATACATGCACCCAACATACATGTTCATGCACACAAATGTTGGCCGGAGCGGGGATTTTTTTTTTATTTATTTAAATAAATTTATAATATGCAGTGGTGTTACTTAATAATAACCTAGCCAAACTTTTACGTTTGGTGGCGAGATAGTCCAGTAAATTTGTCGGTTGAATGTATGGGCTCGTATGCGTCAAATCCGGTAGTTCTGATTTTTTGCAGACTTGTTTATGATGTTGGCCTAATGTATAATCCAAGTTTGTGACCTCGAGCGCCGAACGCAACTTTGTCAAAAATCGAAAAAACTGCGAAAAAATAGTTCTTTTTTCAAATTTTGGCGATTATAACCCTGAAGGACTAGTTTCTGAAAAAACTTTTTAAGGACGTTTTTAAAGTAGACTAAATTAACTACAATATGATACTAAAATTGTCTCTGTAGACCCAATAGTTTCTGAGATTTAGCCTTTCAAAGTTTTTTTTTTTTTTCGAACTTTGCAATTTTTTGCATTTCTGTCGTTTTAAAATGTTGCCTGTTACTTCGTTCGCGTTATTTAGGGATAAAAAGTAGTCTATATGTTAATTCGGGTCCTGATCTATCTACCTACCAAATTTCATCTTAATCCGTGCAGCCGCTAAGTTTATTTTTGTCTTTTATCACATAGATATCTACACTAATCTATACTAATATTATAAATAGGAAAGATTAGAATGTTTGTACGTTTGTTACGAATAAACTAAAAAGTACTGCATCGATTTAAAAAATTCTTTCACCGATGGAAAGTTAGAATATCCCTGAGTAACATAGGCTACATTTTATTCCCGTATTCCCACGGGAACGAAAACTACACGGGTGAAACCGCGCCGAACCGATATTATATTATTACACTAACGGTATTTGTATCGAATAAACTCAAAAACTACTGAGCTGATTTTACAAATTCTTTCACCAATGGAAAGCTACATTATTATTGAGTAACATAGGCTATATTTTATTCCCCTATTCCTACGGGAACGGGAACTACGCGGGTGAAAACGCGCGGAACCACTATTATATATGAAACTAGCGATTCTGCGCGGTTTCACCCGCGTCGTTTCCGTTCCCGTGGGAATACGGGAATAAAATATAGCCTATGTTACTCAGGGATATTTTAGCTTTCCGTAGATGAAAGAATTTTTTAAATCAGCCAAGCAGTTTTTGAGTTTATTAGTTACCAACACCGTTAGTGTTATAATATAATAGCGGTTCCGCGCGGTTTCACCCGCGTAGTTTTCGTTCCCGTGGGAATACGGGAATAAAATATAGCCTATGTTACTTAATAATAATGTAGCTTTCCATTGGTGAAAGAATTTGTAAAATCGATGCAATACTTTTTGAGTTTATTCGTAACAAACGTACAAAAAATCTAATCTTTCCTATTTATAATATTAGTATAGATTAGTGTAGATATCTATGTGATAAAACCGGCCAAGTGCGAGTCGGACTCGCGCACCGAGGGTTCCGTACAACCTTGCAAATTTATGGTTTTCGTAATTTTTCCTTTATCTATGCTATAAGACGTTGCTTCGTACCAAATTTCAAGATTCTGAGTTCACGGGAAGCACCCTGTAGGTTTTGATTCCCTTGCAAGTGTCGAAAATTTGCGGCATAAACGGCTGTATCTTTTGATTGCGTTGGCTTAGAAGTTTGATTTTTTCACAGCTTCAAGGGACAGTAGACCTGAGTAATTGATATAAATTTCAGCTTCATACCTTCACGCGTTCCTGAGAAAAAGGGTCTTGACAGACGGACGGACGGACGGACAGACGGACAACAAAGTGATCCTATAAGGGTTCCGTTTTTTCCTTTTGAGGTACGGAACCCTAAAAAGAAAAAAATAAACTTGGCGGATGCACGGATTTAGATGAAATTTGGTAGGTAGATAGATCAGGACCCGGATTAACATATAGGCTACTTTTTATCCCAAAATAACGCGAACGAAGTAGCGGGCAACATTTCAAAACGACAGAAATGCAAAAAATTGCTAAGATCGAAAAAAAATATAAGCTTTGAAAGGCTAAATCTCGGAAACCGTTGGGTCTACAGAGACAGTTTTAGTATCATATTGTAGTTAATTTAGTCTACTTTAAAAACGTCCAAAAAAAGATTTTTCAAAAACTACTCCTTTAGGGTTATAATCGCGAAAATAAAAAATAAAAACATTTTTTCGAGGTTTTTTCGATTTTTGACAAAGTTGCGTTCGGCGCTCGAGGTCACAAACTTGGATTATACATTAGGACAACATCATAAACAAGTCTGCAAAAAATCAGAACTACCGGATTTGACGCATGCGGTAATGTATAATTTTACTAAGAAGGGCTCTTTTACATAACAGTGAACCACCTTATATGTACTTAGTTTATCTACTACTTATTTACTATTTGTAATCTTGAACAATGTTTTTTAATTTTGTCGTAAGTGATCCTTTACTAATTTTTACTTTTATCCTAATAGATATATTTTATTTTGATTGAACCCGGTACCTCGGACTCAGAAGGCAGGGTCACTACCAACTGAGCCAACAGGCCCGTCAAACTTGGTTCGTGGTGGGATTGTATAACAAACCTATACTTTAGCTAAGTAGTAGGTAAGTACAGTTTTACAAATAAAAAAAATTGCGTCTATTTGTAGCGATAGAAATTACAAATCTATTACTAATATCAAAACAGATAACATTTCCTAGTATGAAAGGCTCTTAACCGGTCGAATGATCCGGTCGACTTGTTCTGCCCGGACGCGCCCTCTCGCTGGTCGTCCGGAATGATCCGGACATATGGTGTCTTTGCACCACACTGATGCAATTGTAATACACTACAGGTAATATAGACAGTTGGTATAGGTACCTACCTACGTTAATATAGTTTTCATTATTTTGAACTGCAATATTCATAGAAGAAGAAAGAAGTGTTTATTCAAAGAAATATTTTTTCCAAGACATTACGCAATAAATTCAACTCGAGTAGACGCATTATTATAATTAATTATAACTTTGATAATTATGTATCTTTAACTAATACTTTAAATGCCACAGTTACTTTTTTTGTCTGTAAACGAACCAATCCTGGTAAAATTTAGCTTACATTTTAGAGAAAGGACATACTTATATGTTTTTGTTATCCTGGAATGGGAAGACGAGTTATAATTAACTAAACTTCAAAGTTAAAACAATTATATCCAAAAAAGTGTTAATAAATGAATATAAAAGTAACGTTTAGGTACTGTACTATAACAACAACTAAAATCCCAAAACAACGATACGGCCCGATTACAATTCATTTTTCTTTCACAAATCCCTAGTAGTGACGGGCGTCCGGGCATCCGGACGGGGCAAGGGTTAGTAATCGTCCGGTGATAAATGACCGGCCGGACGCACGAGACTTAAGGATAACCGGGTCACGGTGATACAGGTTGCTCCTGATAGCGCTGAATTGATGGATTTTCGCGGGTTCGTTGACAACTCTAGAATGTTCCATGTCATTTGTTATTGCCTTACTTTGTGACATTTGAATATTTTTTGGGGATTTTTGATAAATTTCGGTATAAAAAAAACATTACTTTCTGTTTGATTTGTAATTTTTTTTTTTACTTAAATCTTTATTTCACGCAAATGTCAAAATATAATGTAAAAATAATATAATTCACTTATTTATAACAATACTTACCTATTTGTAATTACATTTTATAAGTTATAAACAGTAAGCAGTGATAGCCCGAACGGTTAAAGAGCCGGCCGAAAATCAGTGAGGCTCGGGTTCGAATCCTGGCATGTACCAATAAGTTTTTCAAAAACTTACGTACATATTTATCACTAGCTCGACGGTGAAGGAAAACATCGTGAGGAAACCCGCAGGTCTCAGAATTAATTCTGAGACATGTGTAAACAGACCCGGTCGGCGATGGGCTCACCACCTATCACGTTTAGGGGTCCAATATATCTCGTGAAATGTGGGTATATCCAGTAATGGAATACCTCTGCCTACCCCCTTGGGGATAAAAGGCGAAGATTATTTATTTTATTTTTAATAAATTACAATAATTTAAGAGTAGCAGATATATGTCTGTCGGAAGTGAATCCTCTTATTCTGTGTCCCAATAAGTTTTGAAAACGTAACGGAAATATTGATCACTAGCTCGACGGCGAAGGACAACATCGTGAGGAAACCCGTAGAAACACTCGCCTTGCGGTCAAAGACTTTACTTTGAAGTTGGAATCATCACCTGTTATGGAGTCCGAAAAATACATTTATGATATTATTTATAACATAGAACTCTAAAGAGTAAAAAACCGTCTTTAACTTATATGATTTTCTCATAGATTTCACTGTCAGAATTGGATCAAATCATCATCATCATCAAAATTGGTTTACCTATTCGAAAGTTCTGAGGTAACAAACATAAATTGTCCATAAATTGGTCCATAAATATATTATCGCATTTAGTGAAGACCATCTTAAATAAACTTATGGGATGCAATAATAGATTGAGTATTATAATTTGGCTTGACACTATAACACATCTATAATGTTTTAGGTTTTGTCACAAGAAATAAATGTACCTAACGAAAATACCCAAAACCAATTTCGAGTGCCACTCCCTGCATACTTCCTCTAATCCGACATTCTCATAACATTTGACAATATCAGAATAGGGCATAAATAACATACTTTGAGTGGCAAAAGACATCAGTCGTTTGGGCTCCGCGATTTGCATGCCTTTGCCTCGGGGGGTTGCTCAGTAACAATAATTTATGACGTCAACGATCTCTAGATGGGATTACAGTGTAGTAATTTTATTTAATATCACTTGTTATTTGTTAGACTGATGGCAGGTTGTAATGGATAGTTTAATGGGCTATTTCGTTTATGTTTAAGAGTGTAAGAAAGGGTATTTTAATATTATTTTTATATATCACTAGCGACCCGCCCCGGCTTCGCACGGGTGCAATGCTGAATTTTCTTTGCTATAAACCATCCCTGGACCCACTCGAACCCACACAAAAAGTTTCATCAAAATCGGTCCGGCCGTTCTCGAGTTAAATCGTCAGGAAGGAAAACCCGACTTATTTTTATATAGTAGATTATTATCTTATTATTATTGACTTGAAATTATTGAACTGATCTAAAATTTTGACAATGTTAATTTATTCTATATTGTGGTAATACATTTATAATTTATATTTTGATAAGTTTATAAAATATCTAATTATACCTACATATATATATATATATATATATATAATCTCACGCCTTTTTTTATCCCCGAGGGGGTAGGCAGAGGTATTCCATTACTGGATATACCCACATTTCACGAGATATATTGGACCCCTAAACGTGATAGGTGGTGAGCCCATCGCCGGACTGGGTCTGTTTACACATGTCTCAGAATTAATTCTGAGACCTGCGGGTTTCCTCACGATGTTTTCCTTCACCGTCGAGCTAGTGATAAATATGTACGTAAGTTTTTGAAAAACTCATTGGTACATGCCAGGATTCGAACCCGAGCCTCACTGATTTTCGGCCGGCTCTTTAACCGTCCGGGCTATCACTGCTCTTATTATACCTACAACTATCAATAAATGATTATGATTATACCCTTAGGGTGAAATTGTATTGACACTATAATGCATCACTAATGTAGGTAATAGTAATGGAATACCTCTGTATTCCATTACTGGATATACCCACATTTCACTTAATATTATAAATGAAAAACTACACACACACATAATTTGCATCATGACAGTCATTATAATATTTTAAAGTTTTATTTTGATTACATTTCATTTTATTTATTGCGATAAATTACGTGTGTACCTACATAAGATGACAAAAGAAAGTGATGCATTATAGGCAGAGGCCTACCCCCTCGGGGATAAAAGGCTTGAGATTATATTATATTATTATTATTATATTAATTAGGGATATGTACTTTGTAATGTAAATAAAGGTACTACCTCATCAATAGTGTTATCAATAGTTCTGTTCCCCAAGGAGAGAACAGCATAGTTTCAAAGGGATATTGAACGTCACTCTACAGGATGGGATCTTCGGAAATGTCCGGTTTTTGAGCGATTGTCATCTACTGATGACATTTAGTTAGGGTTCCCGCTACAAAATCTAGGTATGAAATGATTAAAATTAAAATGTATTTATTTAAATAGGTATTACACTTAGAAAAGTAAAACTAAGAAAAACGTAAAGTTAAAGTAGTAAAAGCAAGTAAAAGTAAGAAAGACCTTGTAGGTACTTCAACCCTCATCGTCCTCGACATCACCCAGTGGCAGTCACCATCGCTGCCCCTAATACCTCTAAATGTAAAAAAAAAAGCGACTTCCACTTATATGGTTTTATCATTAATGCTATGGATGTAGGATAAAATGGGAGCACACGTGGGAGAGCCATGCTTCGGCACGCTTGGGTGGACTCGACCGGAGTGATACCATGGCCTCACAGAAAACCAGCGTAAAGCAATGCTTGCATTGCGTTTCGTTGAGTGAGTGAGATAGACGGAGGCTCCAATCCATGCAGGTGTCCATGGACGACGGTAGTCACTTACCATCAGGTGACCCGTCTGCTCGTTTGCCCCATTTTTCTTTTTAAAAAAAACACGGAAAGCACCAGCTTTCAAATAAAAAAAGAATACAAAATCGGTTCACCCAGTCAAAAGTTTTGAGGTAGGTAATAAACAAAAACATACAATCGAATTGATAACCTCATCCTTTTTTTGAAGTCGGTTAAAAAAATCAACCAATTCGAGGGTATATTTCAAGCTGTCATGTCAATTTTGGTATCCGAAGAAATATTTACCCAATCTTTCAACAGCCACTTAATTGAAACTGACCATTTTCCCTATAGACGGTTAAAAATCCATCAATTACAGTCCCCCAGAAAAAACCCGAAGAATTTCCCCAATAAATATTTGCAAGTGGCAACCCTGAATGGTCGGGATGTCAGGTCCGAGCCCTTTTCAAAATGGCGGCTGTCAAGGGTAACGGTCACTCCTCATTGTACGTCTTACGTTTCCGAATGATATTTATTAGAATGTTTATCGTGAATACGTTTAATACAAACTTGGTTGTATTGTTGCATTTGACAGAAATGGGTTGGTATTTGTTATTATCTGTGGCTTCAGTTTGATATATGCCATCTCCTTTGTCTTCCTGTTTCGGGAAAAAAATGTGTGGAATATGCTTTTTGATAGTGTGGAAAATAAATAAAAAGTTCTTATTATAATAATTTGATTTCAAGGTCAAAACATTTTTTTTACAACTCGTTATTAGATCTAAAGTGGTCTAGCATTGCTCAACCGTGAGAGAATCGTAGTTTTGTCGGTCATTGATTGCAGTTTGTTCATGTGTTGACGTTCATTTATCGCCATATGACCTAAATTCAGCCAGTGCTACACCATGTTCTTTATAGTTGGGTCGATACCATTAACTACGATAAATTATATTCGATGTAAAATATTATTTATGTCGATATAATTTCATATTAAATGATTTCCAATAATCATTTAAATAGCCTTTGAACAAAAGTAGGTTTTAATTTGATTTCCACAAAACGTTACCGTAACGTTTTTTAGTTCAAAAACGTTACTTTCTCTTCGCAGTCAGATAACCCTAAATTCCAAATTTTCTCGACAAACGGCGCATCGAAAATTACAACTCGGAGTAAAATCTCCGACATTTCCTACTCATATTATTCATGTGTGTCCCATTACCTTATAGGGTGTTAATTCTGCCTGACTTATTGGTCCCATCTCTCATGTGACCCTGCTAGCCCTCGCAAAATTCCCTTTGAAATGTTATATTAATTTTGCTCTTTGAGTTTCGTCGGATTGGAAGTCCTTAAAACTATGATGGTCGGATATTTAAGTAATGATGTGCAAATAATTTGGGCAAATGCCGTGTCTATTTTTTGAGCATGGCTTTGTGTTACTATGGTTACTATTCTGAATAAGGAAATTGTGACTTTTTCATTTGTGACTTATTACAGGCGTGATAGCTCTATTGGAAGAAAGTAACCCTCTAGTGCAAGAGGCCTGGTGCAATTGCGGATCAGGACATATGCTAATGATTTTTAAAAAAACTTACATCAGTAATATGCTTCTTGCTGCATTAAAAGTGAGTATACACTTGAGCATTTCCTCGAGCATTTCGGTGTAATGTAACGTTCTTAAGAATGGCAATACAGGCTAAAGCTCAGTTAGCCTAAGCATTTCCATGTAATGTAACGTTCCTACGAATGTTCGGCGTTGTGTTACGGGTAAATGTCTACAGCGAGTGTGCATTTACCCGTTACATTTCGTTGTACCAGCTTTCATTCTTCTTTGAAATGTCGGTCCTACAAGAATCGCGCGCACTCGTGCAAAGGCTCGACGAAATATTACACCAATATACTCGTTGGTTTTTAAAATGCTGTAACAAAACATCGAGCGTCGTGTTCAAAGAGCGGTTCGAGTAAATTTAAAAATGGCGAATGCTCGATGTTCTGATACAAGTAAATGTTACTCACCTTAAAAGATTTAAAAGTTAAAAAACAAATACTGATTTAATGGGGATATCGACACGTGAAATTTGTGTATTCCCGTTGTCCCCACTGCCGTATCCCTATAACGGGGACAACGGGAAGATTTTTTTGACTTCCCGTTGTCCCCATCATGGTGATACGGCCAATGGGGACAACGGGAATACATCAGTAGTTCGACAGTGAAGGGAAGCATTGTGCATTGTCATCCAATCTAAAAGTGTATACAAAATATCAGCTCAAACAGTTAAAGATAAGTATCTGCTTTAAAATTGAGCAGCCAGATTCTACCCGTACAAACACACATAGCAATTTAAATAGAAGCTTGTAAAAAACTCTTTTGTTTAAAAACACATTTATCAATCTACACACCACTCTATCTAAACAATGCCCAGACTACACGACCAAAAATAGCCAAACCATTTACATACGCGCCATATTCATACCAATAACCCCTGAAGGGTATCTCAAAGGATACACACGGCATCCAAAAAGCTTTGTCAATGACAAATAGTCCTCACCCCATCTCGTTGCCGTTTTGACAATAAATAAGACTGATATCAAGGAAACTGCGTTCCCTCAACGATACAGCGGATTTGGTTATAACAAATGACACGCGATGGACATGGAAGGGTTACGCCATTACGCGATATGGGATTACTGGGATATGCCACTGTGATTGATAACGG
This sequence comes from Ethmia dodecea, assembly GCA_963855545.1. Lineage (NCBI taxonomy): Eukaryota > Metazoa > Arthropoda > Insecta > Lepidoptera > Depressariidae > Ethmia > Ethmia dodecea. Next base: position 1,769,718 of record OY979453.1, read on the forward strand.
GTTTATTGCAAGTGTGAAAGGAACTAATCGCCGCGCTAATTTGGGATCTTACCAATAACGGACTAAGAAGATACCTCCGACTGCATGAGATTTTTGTAAGATTGTGACAGCCGAGCGTGCCAAAAATTTGAATTTGGAGCCAAATTCTGCCATTTTTGTTTTGTTTTCATATACCCAGTAACGTGACTCTTAGTGAGCAAACACACTTGGCGGAACTTACGCGCGGAACTTTCGGTGAGCAACATACATTACGGTTGACGCGGGAGGCAGATCCATTTATCTTTAAAGTGAAACGTCAATGTATGTTGTTGACGGAAAGTTCCGCGGAGTAATTTCGGCAAGTGTGTTTTGACCCTTAGAGTAAATACGAATCTAACTACACCTCTCAATACAAGCTAAAATCCATTGAGCCGTTCAGACCGCAGAGCGTGCCAAACAATTATACTACACATACTTTCAAAAAACTTAATCCTCCTTCTGGCGCAGTCGGTTAACAACAAAAACACAACTGTTTAAAAAAATATACCTAAAAAAAGAGAAATACAATCCCTAAACAACATAACTAAGTATAACTTGAATGTTATAGGTAATTGAGATTTGAAATTATAAAAATTAAAAAGTAGGTAAACATTTAAGGTCATACAAGAAACGTATTTTGTACGATTGTACGGAGCCCTTTGTGTGCTCGTCCGACCCACACTTGGCCGGTTTTTTTACCCAACTTTATTCGAAGGAGGGTGACGTTTTAATTCTTTGCAATCCCTTTTCCACACTATCTTTTTTGTGTGTACTAAATTTTTTAAAAACTCTCGCCTCTTATCCCCGTTAGGGTAGTCAGAGGTATTTCTGAAAATTTCTGAGAACACCATCTTTACACGAGAATATTCAACCCCTAAACCTAATAGGTGGTGAGCCTATCGCCGGACCGGGTCTGTTACACATACTTCAGAATAATTCCCCACGATTCAAACAAAAGACATCTTCTGTACCAGCAATGAATCGATAGTCTATGCATAATAAAACGGTTGTGGTGTTACTCCAAAGGGATGCGAATCACGGCGAAAGATTAAACATTCGCGCAAGCACTATTAATCAGATAGCCGATTGCACTGACTAAACATTAGTCTAGTGATGGGACACATCAAAATAAATAAATTTAACGATTTCTGTGAATTTGGTCTTGTTGAATGTATTATTGATAATAAATTGTGGGACACAATTCACACTCAGTTATTTAGACCCAAACTAGGCAGGACCTGTACTATGGGTACTAAACAAGTGATAAACATAAACGACCAGACACGAAGCCAGCAGCCATGTTCATGCACACAAATGTTGGCCCCGAGCGGGGATCGAACCCGCGATCTCCGACTCAGAAGGCAGCGGGACTCTACCAATTGAGAAAACAGGGCCGTGAATAGTTACTTCGTATTTTTCTACAGCGTCATTCAGTGTAAGTGACAAAAAGATTCTAGATTTTTATGTTGTTTACTTTGTTGTAACTTGAGAATTTAGTTTTTTTCATATTGCATCTTTGAACTCACTTAGCGAAACCCATTGGTCTTTCGATTGAAATAAGGAATCCTTTTGAAACTTATAAATTTGTGAAGTTACATTCTTGAAAAAACCCTCAAGGATGGTTCGTGTTATTACCAGATACCACCTTACATCATTATAAATAATAAATATAATCTCACGCCTTTTTATCCCCGAGGGGGTAGGCAGAGGTATTCCATTACTGGATATACCCACATTTCACGAGATATATTGGACCCCTAAACGGGATAGGTGGTGAGCCTATCGCCGGACCGGGTCTGTTTACACATGTCTCAGAATTAATTCTGAGACCTGCGGGTTTCCTCACGATGTTTTCCTTCACCGTCGAGCTAGTGATAAATATGTACGTAAGTTTTTGAAAAACTCATTGGTACATGCCAGGATTTGAACCCGAGCCTCACTGATTTTCGGCCGGCTCTTTAACCGTCCGGGCTATCACTGCTCATTACATCATTGGTTTGAAAAAACACTTTGTTAAAATGGAAACTACATAAACAAAGTTATCGATATAGTATCTGTCACATCACTGATCCAAAACCCAAAGGGATCGAGAGAGCCGCTCGGTTAGTGTGAACTAAATGAATCATTAATAATGCAGAGTTAACACGCTAGCGATCCGACCCGGCGACCGAGCATCGACGTCGATGCCTGTTTAATCGTTACAACGCCCAACACTAATGTGTATTTAATAATTTATACGTTATGTGTGAAGTTGAATTGATCGGATTTAAAAGGTATTGAGATACAAGAGATTTTGAGCTGGTACCAATGAGTTTTTCAAAAACTTACGTACATAGCAGTGTTAGCCTTACGGTTAAAGAGCCTGCTTCACATGATGAAAATCAGTGAGGCTCGGGTTCAAATCCTGGCATGTACCAATGAGTTTAAAAAAAAACTTACGTGCCTATTTATCACTAGCTCGACGGTGAAGAAAAACATCGTGAGGAAGCCCGCAGGTCCCTGAATTAATTCTGAGGCATGTGTAACAGACCTGGTCCGGCGTTGACCTATCACGTTTATGGGTCCATAGAATATATCGTGAAAAGTGGGTATATTTAGAAATGGAATACCTCTGCCTACCCTTTCGGTGATAAAAGGCGTGAGATTTTTTTTTTCTGACCTCAAAAGCGATTTTAATAAGAACGTCACAAAGAAAATTCTAGGCAGAGCCTGAACTAATGGTACTTAACAACTGAGAAACATGCTTAAATAAATATTAAACACCCAGACACGAGGCCAACTGACATGTTAGTGCACACTCAGGGCCAACATTTGCCAACTCAGAAGGTAGGGTCACTACCAACTCATCCCACAGGCCCATACACCAACACTAGCTATTGTTTGATCGCAAAAACTAAATTATTTATTAAATATTCATTCCTTGAGAGTTTTTATGAAATTTAGGGTTCTGTACCCAAAGTGTAAAAACGGGACCCTATTACGTGCTATTACTAAGACTTCGAGCGCGAGTCCGACTCGCACTTGGCCGATTTTTATTAATCCCTCGGGCTGACGATTAGCTACAGTTATTATTGTAAATATTGCCTGAAATAAAGATTATTATATTATTATAATATTATCTATCTAGCCTATTATATCTAGTATTGATAGATTTACTGAGTCCTATGTCGAAGTGTACCTATGTAAGATTGAAATATCTGAGATCACCGTCGAATAAAAAACAAAACAAAACCCCCCTGTTAACACACTCACCACACCCTCCTGCATTTCAAAGTTGGCTAAACAATGCAGTTTGCAACAACGATCACATGTTTCTTACTTAGCTGTAGTGGCGTGTTTTTAAGTCATGTGTAGATTTATACCGGGCGCCATTGATGCTAGGCGGTGTTCAAAATGAGATATTTTATCTTATGTTTTAGGTTTTGAAATACATATATACATTCATACATTTAACGACTAAATAGGAAGAGGCAATGGATTGTCAACTGCTACTAACTTGGCACAGCTTTCGAGCACTGTCCATATCAATCATTCAGGCTACCAAGACAAGAAATCTGTTCTTAACTATTTAAAATTTACTAACATAGCTATTAAGTGATACTAACATTTATATGGATTCATGTCCGAAATAAATAATTTCATTTCATTTCATTAACTATCTCACCTGATAGAAGCTATCCTAAATTTTAGAGGTTTTCTTAAATATTTTAAACTAGCTGACTCGCCAGACGTGTTCCTGTACAACTGATATTTATGTCAAACGTGTTAATATGGTCGTTAAGTTTTCTTCAATTTTCTAATGTTCCGATCTTTTTTCTTAAACTTTTTTTTTCATAAGAACTTTCTTCTGACAATAACAGGAACAACAAAAAAGAATTAGCGAAATTGGTCAACCCGTTCACGCGTGATGCCGTGACCAAGGGAAATTAAGATTTGGCATAAGATATTCCAGGCATTTTATCCAAATGTTAATTCTCTACAACATTTATTCGGAATATAGGAAAATTTAACAAAAATGCCATATCGGTCCAGCAAGTCTAAATATGCCTTACCAATACACAGAATTTAATTTTTATCTAAATAGATGCGTATTTCTGGTGGCTATTATACCTTAAAATAAAACACAATTGATTTTTAATTTTTACGGTGCCCATTGGAACCGCGCCGTGCTCGACAAATTAACAACGCTTCTAAAGGAATATTAGTTTGAATCGATTTGTAAATGTCTACTATCAAATTTTATACCACAATGCACAGTATGATGTCAGTATTACAGTGTGCTTGCGGTGCATAAGGGTGGCTACACACGGTTGATGCAATCGCGCCACTAAGGCCACCTTAGACACCATACTTTATCCGCACTCACAATTAGTTGCCGCGAGATGGCAGGTAAAACTATACGACAAGGAAATATGTAGAGCTGTCGTCGGCCGTGTTATTTTTTGAGAAACACCACGGTCCTTTGCGGTGTAACTAACAAAAAACAGTACTTTTCCAACTATAAGTATTTTAATCTGAAGTTCTTTTGATTTATGATTCGTTTCTTTTAATTAGAAATAAAGAATAATTAGAACATTTTGTTGTTACGTTTACCCATAATACAGAAATTTAGATAAAAAAATATGTAAAAACATTTTTTCAAATATAGATAACAATAATAATATTACAATGTACCAACAACTATATTCTATGAGGACTGAAATAGTTTGACTGCGTCTGAAGTAAAAAAAAATAAAAGCATTAGACTCCATAGCTTTTATATTCCCCATCACCGCCGCCTCAGCGCTGAAGTCGTTAGTAACAAACTCCACACATTTGTGTCACCGGATACAATCCCATTATAATTTTAAATTTTAAGCTCATTTATTTATGTTTACGCCCAATCTGTGCCAGCCGTGCAATCTTTGATGTGTTTTTGATACTCCACAGTTTTTGCGAGATTTTTTTAGTTCATTTTCATTTTATTTTGTGCTACTTTTACTGATGACATTTTATTTAGAACTCGGGCGTTTTGATGACAACTAGACCCTTCATAAGTTTATGCGGTAACTGTTGTACCCATCGAAGTGAATTTATTTTAAAGTATTCTCATGTATAATCTCACATTGTCAAAGAGAATGAATGAAGATATCTTGAAAATGTGATTTTTCTGGGACTTTCATTATCTATTTATCAATGAGATTTTCATTTTTTTCCCTAAGAATCATATTATACCTACAGACTATTAAGAATATTTTAAAAATATAACTATATCTATCCAGCCAGTAATGCGTCTACCAGCAAACACTATTTATTTTTTATTTACCAGGATAGAAAACTTGCCGTAATGCTCATGTAAAGTAGAATATAATATTTTTAGACATGAACTTGTGAAATAAAAATTGTAATTAGTCGCTGCCCCGTTCTAAATTATGAAATAATATGAACTACGCAGGTGTGTGCGTTCTTTTATTTTTTTGAGACCGCGTCTCTGTCGGCTTGAAAATGGGGTTTCATTAAAAACTCCTCAGTCTTTTAATACAGTAATAAAATGTTAGTTGGAAGTGTTGGAACAATAAAAATAGCGTCAATAACTATAGCCACTCAAGACACCTGACAATCCTTACTTTCTTACTAATATTATAAATGTGAAAGTAACTCTGACTGTCTGTTACGTAAATGAAATTTAGTACAAAGATAGTCTTAATCTTAAGAAAGGCCATAGGCTACTTTTTAAGGCGGTAAAGGGTTAAAATAGGGGATGAAAGTTTGTATGGAAATTACGTCATTATTAAAGTTAGAAGCCTGAAACATATTTTTTTTGCTTTTGGATAGATATAAATAAATACCACGGGAACGGGAACTATACGTGGGTGAAACCGCTGGGCGCAGCTAGTAATATATAATAGCAATGTTGTTGAAAGTTATTACAAGCAAGAATATGTTATTTCAGCAAGGGAATTACTCTAATTGTGCCTTTCATTTATTGTGTTGTGATGCATCCTGCTGCAAATTGGTGACGAGTAGGTAATACTCTACGGAATTGAGCGTATTTTTATGATAATCTTTTATATGTATAAGTATAAATCAAAATTAACTATATACTGTTTTTGGTAGCTTCGCATCACTTGAGAACGACTGTCCAGTCTGTCCAGATTTGGCAATATTTTTGAAATGTTCATAATAGACCGAATAAAATTTCTGGAGCTTGCAAGTTTCTTTACGAGTTTTGTCTTCACCGTCAAGCTAGTCTTAAAGACGTATAATAATAATAAATTATGGGACACAATTCACACACGGTTATTTAGTCTAAAACTATATAGGCAGAGCCAATGGGCAGAGTCATAGGTACTAAAAAACTGATATACATACATAAATAAATATTAAACGACCAGACACGAAGCCAACAGACATATTCATGCACCAAATGTTGAGCCCGAGCGGGTATGGAACCCGCGACCTTCGACTCAAAAGGCAGGGTCACTACCAACTAAGCCAACAGGCCCGACAAAAATATTTACGTTCATAATGTGGAGAAAAACTCATTTGTGATGATCTAACCCGGAACCAAACCCTTGATGAATCTGGATCAGCTGGAAGTGGAAACCTCAGGGAAATAAAAATAACTCGAAAGAAAATAACATTATAACTTATCCACAAATTACTATAGAAATAATCAAACCAAAAATGTTTAATATGTATATAATATCACGCCTTTTATCCCCGGGGAATTTTTCCATTACTGGATATACCTACCCACATTTCACGAGATATATTGAGATTTTAATTTTGACATGTAATTATTATTTGGGTATAGGTTATAATATGTTGGTCTAATTTGTAATTCATTTTTTTTTATATTATGTACATAAAATTTCCTACACAATAATTATTGTTCTAAAGTGGAATAAATGAATTGAATTGAATTAACCCTTGAACGTGGATAGGTGGTGTCCATCGCCAGAATTAATTCTGGGACCTGCGGGTTTCCTCACGATGTTTTCCTTCACCGTCGAGGTAGTGATAGATATATGTCAGGATTTGAACCCAAGCCTCACTGATTATCATCATATGAAGCAGGCTCCTTAACCGTAAGGCTATCACTGCTACTAAAATAAACAGAGGAGTATAAAAACATATTATTTCCAAAAGAAAGTCGGTGTAAAAGCATCCGGACCGAAACACACCTGAGTTTAGTCGGGACAAATGGCACAGCACTAATTAAATATAGCGCGAAATATTTTAATAAGTTTATGGGGGAGGTGCTTAAAACAAATATTACGTCCACCAGCTCTGGGCGTTGAATTTTAATATCATTACCCGCTTTTTAATTTTATAAAAGCTGTATTCCTTTGTTGGGATTTTAGAAAGGGTCCAGATGTATGTAAATAGTAAATAATTTTGCTAGGTTATTTTCGGAGTGCTGTTAAATTATGATAAATTCTAGCTGGGTTAAAAAGTGAACATGCAAGTCTTATAACTCTTCCTTAAAAGCATGTGCTACCCATAGTACAGGACCTGCTAGTTTGGGACTAAATAACCGTGTGTGAATTGTATCCCAAAATTTATTTAAGGCTCGGGTTCAAATCCTGGCATGTACCAATAAGTTTTTCAAAAACTTACGTACATATTTATCACTAGCTCCACGGTGAAGGAAAAACATCGTGAGGAAACCCGCGGGTCTCAGAATTAATTCTGAGACATGTGTAAACAGACCCGGTCCGGCGATGGGCTCACCACCTATCACGTTTAGGGGTCCAATATATCTCGTGAAATTTGGGTATATCCAGTAATAGAATACCTCTGCCTACCCCCTCGGGGATAAAAAGGCAGGAGATTATATTATTATTATTATAAGTAATTTATTTATTTATCTTTGTGCATCTCACAAAAATACAGGTCATCTCAGTCACCGATATCCTACCCGATTACACCAGAAAGGCAGTTTTTAAGTTGTTTCTAATCTTTTAGTGCCTTTAAGACACGGTTTTTTTAATATCTACTAGCGACCCGCCCCGGCTTTGCACGGCTGCAATGCTAACACTGAAACCTTCCTCTTGAATCACTCTATCCATTAAAATACCGCATCAAAATCCGTTGCGTAGTTTTAAAGATTTAAGCATACAAAGGGACATAGGGATATAGGGACAGAGAAAGCGACTTTGTTTTATACTATGTAGTGATAGTAGTCATATTAAGTAATTTATGTAGGTAGTTTTTTGTTACTAAGGAGTACTGCGTACTATAGGTATATACTCGTATGCATATATTTTTGGTTACCTAGGTTTGGTATGAAATGATATCTACATGCTAAAAAAATATTATTCTATTTATTACGAGTACATTGTACCTACCTTAAGAATATGTACGTAAAATCAGAAAATATTACTATCTTATTCAGTTTTAAATGCATTTTACTTCCTAAACCTATTAAAATGTATGATGTGTAGTTTAGTGGATATAGATTTGTAAATTTATCATTAGTTTAAACTATAACCATCACTACATAGTATAAAACAAAGTCGCTTTCTCTGTCCCTATATCCCTATGTCCCTTTGTATGCTTAAATCTTTAAAACTACGCAACGGAGTTTGATGCGGTTTTATAATAGATAGAGTGCTTCAAGAGGAAGGTTTTAGTGTTAGCATTGCACCCGTGCGAAACCGGGGCGGGTCGCTAGTACAAAAAAAAATGCTAAAATCAAAAACATCTCGGTTTGTTACCAAAAAGTCTCAATAAAATCTCTTCCTAATAAACAGCTAAATGCCGTCAAAAGTGGAAAGTATAAATTAAGTAAAAGTCGCCTCTTTCCCTTAATTTGTCGATCACGATTGGTAATTAAGTCTGCTCCAAAGTGACATTTGAAAATCGAGACGAAGCGCCTCCATTAATTTCGTTATTTCTTCTACACCGTGCTACAGTTCTACCGACAGCAGCTTCTTAAAATGGGGTACCTATAAGAAGACATCTGTAGGTTAATAAAAATATGACATTACATATAAATAGCTAACAGCGCCCCACGGTTCCCGTTCCCGTGGGAATACGGGGATAAAATATAGCCTATGTGTTATTCTGATTTATATGACCATTTTTACTGTAAAGTTTCCACAAAATCCGTTCAGTAGTTTTTGCGTGAAAGAGCAACAAACATACTCACAAACTTTCACGTTTATAATATTAGTAGGATAGTAGGATTAGCTGCACATACCTATTTGGGATTATTGCTAGTGTTCTGTTATCCTACTAACTGTAAATGTGAAAATTAGTATATTTGGATGTTTGTTTCTCAGTCACACGAAAAATGGCCTCACAGATTTTGTTGATAACCTGGATTAAAACATACGATATTTTCTTATTCTGGAACGCCACGTAGTCGCAAACCAAAGTTATTGTAAACAAGCCATTCTGCGTGGTTTCCTACGGGAACGGGAAGTACGAGGTTTCCCGTTCCCGTAGGAATACAGGGATAAACGTAGCGTATGTTACTCAAAGATATCGTAGCAATCCAATGGTGAAAGAATTTTTGATACCGTTGCAGTAGTTTTTGAGTTCATTCTTTACAAACATACAAAAATACAAGAATAGAAAAATACAAATCTTTCCTCTTTATAATATTAGTGTAGTTAATGGAAACACAGCCACAGAATGAAACCGCGCGAAACAAGCTAGTACTTACTAGTATATATTATTTTGTGTTTTATCTAAAGTAGGTATACTTCGTCATCGCCTATAATTACTGTAACACTGATGACTCATACTGATTTTGTATTTAAAGTAATAAGAGTGTGTAACAATGTAAAAATAAAATAAAATGAGTAACTTTACAACTTGAAAATGCCTTGTGCCACCCTGTACATTAGCAATTTTTCCCAATAACCAAAAGTAATTGCTCTAACCGAATACCCATTTCTCACTCAATCAGTTCCATCTTGCCTTCTCTTTATGACTTCCGTTCTTTCCAACTCAGCGCTATTAGCGATTCATTTCTAAAACGTTCAACGCTATCAAAATTGACATTGGCTTTATAGCGCCAAAATGCCAAATAAGTTTTTGAAATCAAAAATTTAAATTGAGAACTCGTCACTCCTTTGACCTGGCTTTCATCGAAATTGAGAGGATTATAAATAAAAAAATATTTAAATTTAGAAATAGATGATTTAAAAGTGCTTTTACTTAATAAAAGCTTTGATATTTCAATAGCAGTGATATTATAGTTTTTAGAATTAATATTTATAAGAATTCTTAAATCGATTCTCTAAAAAAACCTCACATCTTTTATACCCACATGATAAAGGTACCTACCCACTTTTCACTTTAATTGTGTATTATAGTTTCTTTAATTTTGTATAAATCTGTTGGGGTATCAATTAAATGGTAGGTTGAACTTGGGTGTTTTACCCTAAGTGAGTTTTTTAACTTTTGGTGTGCGGAATTGATCGGTCTCATGCTTTCAATAGGTTTTTTTTTATCTAAATATGAAACATAAGGGTCTGAAGATGTAGCGGCGATTTTTCATCCACTCCTGCTACTCGATTTGAACAAGGCCTGGGGCGTGAAAGCTTGTATTTTATACATCATGTTCGGATATCTTTATTACCATCGTATTGTAAAAGGAATATTTAGAATTTGGCTATACAGGATGCCTTGGTTTGACCCTCGCATTATAGGTATTGAAATATGTTTTTGTGTTGGTATATTTATTTATTAAATATGTAGATTTAAAACAGAAGAAACAAACCACATGATTGTAGTAATGAAATCGACTTTATAACGATAGAGTTAATACTATAAGAATCAGTCTTGGTAAATTCAATTTAAAAACAGATACTAACTTTAGCATACTCAAAATAATGGTTCATAGTTTAGTGGAAAATTGCGTCGTAAACTTAACTGGCCTCTTGGCTCAGCTGGTAGTGACCTTGCCTTCTGAGTCGGAGGTCACGGGGTTCGATCGCGGGGCCAAAATTTGTGTGCATGAACATATAGGTTGGCTTTGTGTCTGGGTGTTAATATTTATTTAAGTATGTTTTTCAGTTGTTTAGTACCCATACTACAAGCTCTGCCTAGTTTGGGACTGAACAACCGTGTGTAAATTGTGTCCCACAATTTATTATTATTATTATAACTTAGTCTACTTCCTTGTTTGTTTGTTTGTCTTGTCTTCATATTGCAAGGTGTCATAGAGCAAAAGATCGAAGCTTTATTTTGCACACAGATACGTTAAGGCCCATCAAGTGTTTAGCTAATTTTCATCCCTGAAATATATTTCGTCCCCCTCGGGAAAGCCTCAGGTAAAATCTTGACTCTCTTGTTGTGTATCACATAGTTGTATGTGCGAACTAGCGACCAGCCCCGGCTTCACATGGGTGCAATGCTGATACTAAAACCTTTCTCTTGAATCACTCTATCTATTAAAAAAACCGCATCAATATCCGTTGCGTAGTTTTAACGATCTAAGCATACATAGGGACCGACAGAAAGCGGGAAGTGACTTTGTTTTATACAATTACACCGCAAAAGCAATCGTGACAAAATAACAGGATGTTCACAAAAAGAAAAGTTTCAGTCCAGTAAATCAAACCGCCATTGGGAACACCCCATCGAGTGTCTTCGATAAATAAAAGTGGACGAGAAAAAAGTTGCGACCGCTAACAGAGCAACTTCCGAACCCGGATATTTATGGACAGAAGGGGTGGTTTATTGCTCGCTGTTCCATTTTAACCCACTTGCCCCCGGCCATCCGCACTTTATAGTGCGTCGCTCACACCATAGCGTAACACTTTCTAATAATCCGTTCTAAAATCCGACTTCAAATCTTGGAGCCATGTATTTATTATAAAAAAAAATAAGCTCACGCTTTTAACGATTCACGATCGGCCGAGGTATTCCATTTTTGGAAATACTCTTTTTTCCCTAGTGACAGTGACAGGTGATCAGTCATCGAATAGTTTCCTCACGATGTTTTCCTTCACGTTTCTTTTAATCACTCATTGCTGCATGCCCTTTGGACCCGGCCATTACTGTCACTGTTTTTAATACCTATTTACTTTGTTTCGGACTTATGGTTCCACTGATTGGTGCGGTGTTATTGTGTGAGAATCTTGCCGAAGCTTTGCCATTTTTACTCCTTAGTTGTAGCTCATCCAAAACTGTAGTAGCAGCTATGACTTTTAATAAATACTATTAGTTTCCACATTGAATAACTAAAAATAAAATTTGAAAAACCCGCTCCCAAAAATACAAATAAAAAGTTAAATGAATTAGCCCTTTAATAAAGTTTAATATAAGTAGATAGTAATATTTAAATCTGAGTGTCATCGCATCGTTGCGAATAATTCGGAGAAAATTACGGAATTCATATATTTTTTCAATCATGGAATTTATATATTTTTTTTGCTTCGGGGTCATCATCGTTGCGCTTTTTTCCTTTCACAAGCACACTCCGAACTTACACGACGGTGTGACAGCTCCCCAGTTTTATTCGACGTTTGGAAAAATAACTTTATTTTTATCTGTATATTTATTCGTCATAGCCTCTCCCGGTGGCGATAAGCAGATCCTCAAAGATAGCTGCCTCTCTCGCTCGAGCAACATCCTATTTGGCAGGTCATTCTGCGTTACGGCCGTTTCTTTGATTTGTTGTATTGGCTCATATTTTTTGTTATTCAGATCTTTTGGGTACGTCCTTCTGTTTTTGCAGTTTGTAAGTAGGGTGGCCTTGTTATTAGATAGAGTCTCATATCTATAGTTACTACATGTGTACTACGAATTTTTTTAAAGATATGCTCCATTTTTCGAAAGGCAATTTGAAGTAAAATTAGTTATTAAAAAAAAATAAAAAAATCTCACGCCTTTCGTCCCCGAGGGGGTAGGCAGAGGTATCCAATTACTGGATATACCCACATTTTACGAGATACATTGGACCCCTACACGTGATAGGTGGTGAGCCCATCGCCGGACCGGGTCTATTTACACATGTCTCAGAATTAATTCTGAGACCTGCGGGTTTCCTCACGAGTTTTTCCTTCACCGTCGAGCTAGTGATAAATATGTACGTAAGTTTTTGAAAAACTCTATGGTACATGCCAGGATTCTAACTCACCGATTTTCGGCCGGCTCTTTAACCGTAAAGGCTATCACTGCTGTAAAATTAGTTAAACTGTTAACTAGCATGTTGAATGTTCTGATTGGTTGTTGACAAACCTAATGATAAGAGCAGTGATAGCCCTGACGGTTAAAGAGCCGTCCGAAAATCAGTGAGGCGCGGGTTCGAATCCTGGCATGTACCAATGAGTTTTTCAAAAACTTACGTACATATTTATCACTAGCTCGACGGTGAAGGAAAACATCGTGAGGAAACCCGCAGGTCTCAGAATTAATTCTGAGACATGTGTAAATAGACCCGGTCCGGCGATGGGCTCACCACCTATCACGTTTAGGGGTCCAATATATCTCGTGAAATGTGGGTATATCCAGTAATGGAATACCTCTGCCTACCCCCTCGGGGATGAAAGGCGTGAGATTATATTATTAAACCTAATAATTTCATTCAAACAATCAGAAAACCTATTTAGCATAAAATTAAACAGTATTTCAGGTAATTTTAGTTTTATTTGCCTTTCGGAAACCGACGGTTAGCTGACTGACCGTGGTTGTAATTTCGGATTTCTTTGAAATAACAAATGATTATTATCTTTGTCTACAACTGTTTAGTAGATTTTCATAGTTATTGTTAGTAAGATTCTTGTGTGGACTATTCATAATTGAACAGTTTATAATCAAACGTAAGTAAGTATAACTATTTTGGAAGGTAATATTTTAGTTCATAAAATAGAATTCAGCATAGATTTAGTATACTAACGTTAAAGATTGGCAATAGAGCCAGTACGGCGAGACCTAGAAAATTGACACTTCTGTGCGTGTAACGTGGATGTGTGCAAGACAAATAGTGCTCTCCCTAAACTTGTAGCTCTCGATAACAAATGGGCGTGTGGTATATTGTGTAGTTAATACCTTTGCCAGTCACGTTATCGAAATGTGGTTAATCGATATTACGACAATCACTATAAAATTGAAGTTAGAAATACAAGAAATTCACGTATTTTATTTTTCGCTTAAATCAATTCTTTTACATTCAGAACATTTATATAATAAAAAGCAATGTTATTACCTATCTATTTGTGCACTATTTGTTTTTCAGTTTTCTATAATCATTGAATTTAGAGAATTAAATCTTTCAATCGCACTCACATGTAAAATGACTAATTCTGTGGATTTGCTTTCCTAGATGAATTACAACCGGTACTGCACACGTAACCATAGCTGTTTACGTCTATTAAACATCAAACTTACTCTTTTAATACGCGAGATTAATTAAAATAAGCGAGATTTGTTTCGTTCACAACTGACGTCGGCCCGGTATAGCCCCGTAACGTTTACGAAAATGGTCTGGTCTATCTACCGCTCGCTATCTCGCTCTAACACACGGGTACCTATTTTCTTTCTCTTTCGCATTGCCAATCTAAGTATACTAAATCTATGGAATTCAGAGTCAAACGCTTTAAGTCTACAAGCACGGATTTGTAGTATTTTCTTTTGAATGATAAACTGACTGACTGATTGGTAATGTATCAACGCACATCCTAAACCGCTGCAATGGGTCTAGAGCTTTGAAATTTTGCACATAGATAGCTTCTACAGTGAAGGCATCCACTAGGAAATGATTTTGCAAAATTCAACCCCTGAGGGGGTGAAATAACCGTGCGTAATTTATAGAATCATATTAAATCCAAAATCAAACATATCAATACATAAAGGAAATAAACTCCCTCCTCCCAAAGGGTTGGTATAACATCACTCGCCCTTTTACCGACCCCAATTGGCCTAGACGTGACTCCGTATAGAGAAATGGACAGACGGACAGCTGTAAAAAATGCGGTCAACTTAGTGGGAAATTGTTTTTGAAGATTAGGGGATGAGATTGATCTCACGTGCGAAGCAGGTGGTGTTTTTATTGCAATACATTTCTTTGTAATATTCTCTGAATTTGTTAGCTTATTGAAACCTAGCTGTTCGGCACGGTTTCACCCGCGTAGTTCCCGTTCCTGTGGGAATACGGGGATAAAATATAGCCTATGTAGCCCTGATAATTTTATTTATTTATTTATTTACAATGTATAGCACACAGACAGAGCCAAAACACTATACAAGGCAACAGGAGAAAGAGAAAAAAACAATACAAAACACAAAATAATCACGTAAAAGTAAAACACAAAATTATAATTCTAAAAAAATCACAAAAACACAACACTTCCTTGCATACACTCATCCATCCATCCGCAAACACATCAAACCGCGGCTTTGACGCCAGGAGTGCATCGAGCAGGCACAGGGCGCGCGGCTTGTAGCTTCCTATTAATGAAAGAAAGTTTAAAACCAGTTTAGTAGTTTTGGAGCCTAGTCAATACAAACAAACAAACAAATCTTTCCTCGAAGTATAGACTAGCGACTTGCCCTAGCTTTGCTTCGGTTTACTTGATAGTTTTATATAATTCTTTACAGTGTCCTTACAACTAATTTTAATTTAAAAAATTTACAGAGTGTCCTACTATAGCCGCTATAACGACAAATAATAATAAATTACGGTGTTAACGATTGATTTGCTGATGTCAGTTGAGGAGTTCCGTTCTCCACCTGAAGTTCTTTATCAGATTTTCACAAAATTTGTTTGGAACCCCCTAATGTTACACCCGTTCAAACGAAAACAAATATTTTCAAAATTGCTTCAGATTTGACGGAAATATCGACAACCACACAAAAAAAAACATACACGACGAATTGAGAAACTCATTTTTTGAAGTCGGCTAAAAATAACGATACTCGCTCATAGAGTTAAGACATAAATCCGTTCAGCGAGCTCACTAAATTATTAATAAACAAAACCCTTGTACGGCCGGCCATAAAAAATAACAGCGGAGGCATTGAAAGATTGAAAGGGGAAAATCACTTACCATCCCCAATTTATGGGGAAATCTCGCCCGTGGGACCACCGTGGTCGGACTAACAATATTAGCTAAGGCGAAAAACTTATAAGCTCCCGAACCTTCGAAATGGGCAGCATTTTGGGACTACCAAATTGATTGTGGGGCATGGAAGCGATTTTTTAGCTCGAGAACAGAATTGTTGGCCGCTACTGGTACTTTTTATAGGTATTTGGTTTTGCTGGATTTTTGTAGGTCTTTATTAATTGTTCACTTAAAAGAAATGTGCCTTTATATGAAGTACTAGCGGTTCTGTGCGGTTTCTCGAATACGGGAATAAAATATAGCCTATGTTACTCAGGAATATTCTAGTTTTCTATTGGTGAAAAAATTTGAAAATCGCCCCAGTAGTTTTTGAGTTTATTCGTAACAAACATACAAACATACAAATTTTTCCTCTTTATAATATTATAGTATAGATTCGACTAAGCAGCGCCACTCAGTTTTACCTGCGTAGTTCATGAGAAAAACTCCTTTATAATATTGCTTTAAATCGGTAAAATATATATTTTTATTGGTTTCGGCATGAAAGCGTAATCGCTTTGTAAAGTTAGTTCTTAATTTGAAAGGATATACATACATACTTTTAGATTGGTCCAGTTTCTATCAAAAACCTGATAATGGGATCCGCAAGAAATTTTCTTTGAAATTTTCAAGGCTTTGCATTCAAAATGTATCAATTTTGGTGAAGTGGATCAGATGAAAAACTCTTCAAATTCGGTATCGAATATTTCGAAGTCTGTTTTCTTATAAGTATTATTATTATCTTGAAATCACAACCAAGACCGCATAAGTAAAGGCCTTAATTACGAAACAATCTATAACGTCATAGCACACGGAAGCTCACGTCAGCGTCTTCAGTGTGTGGCCGGCCAACCGGTCAGTGACAACGTGACAATAGACGGACAATAGTCGCGTGTCGAGTGACAGTCACAATTGGTGCGCTGCGACCTGCTGTACAGGATGTTTCTGATAATATATCTATCTACTAGCGGTTCTGCGCGGTTTCACCCGCGTAGTTCCCATTCCTGTGGGAATACGGGAATAAAGTATAGTCTATGTTACTCAGGTCTCTTTTGACTTTCCATTGGTGAAAGAATATTTAAAATCGGTCCAGTAATTTTTTAGTTTATTCGTAACAAACATACAAAAATCCAAAAAATATAAATCTTTTCTCTTTATGCATTAGTATATATTAATATAAGTATAATCCTATTCTAAATATTATAAGTGACTTCGTTTGTTTGTTCCGCTTTCACGACCAAACCAATAAGCCGATTATAAACATTCTTTTGGCAATGGAAAGCTACATTATCAGCAAGTATTTTTTCCTTGTATTCCCACGGGAAAGGGAATTACGCTTGTGAAATCACGGTCCGCTGCTAGTTATAAATAAAAATTAATTGACGCATGTATCACCTCATCACTTGCAGCATCACTTGAGAACGGTGATTTTTTTTTTCGTAATTGTAAGTAAAGTTATTCAATGTTATGAGTTGGCCTTAGGAATCGTACCCGAAACCTACGAATCGAAAACAAGGTAGGCACTACTAACTTACAGTGGACGTCTTGTGGCTGAAATGACGTCTCCTTAAATTTAACAGGTGCAGATAAAAAGACCTTAGTTATATTTGAGTAGATTAATTAATAAAAACATCCTATATGTCATACCAGAGCAATCTAAGCATCCATTCAATACAAGAACAAGACTGCGTATCGGTCATACATCGCTGATCTCATTCAAACCCACGTTGTCATACTAGACACAGAGTGAGACAAAAGATATTGGGTTTCCTTAGTACCCTTATGTAGGTCAGCCATTGATGGAGCTATGGACGACAATTTGAAACTTTTCAATTGTATTTTCCAAAGATAGATGGAGTCAAGTATCATTTTGTAAATAAATAAATAACCACGTGCAATTTTTTTTCACTATTTGTTTATTTAATTAAGAATCTGCTTTTACCCATCTGCGCTAGAACTAGTACGCGAGTCGATTTCTTTGGCGCCATTTTCAGCTTACAGGCGGTTGATAGATTTTGATAAATAAGGTGACTTTGGATGTGTCTTAGTGATGCAGAGGTCGGCATTAGGTAGTGTGATTAGGTACCATAGTAGGTAAAGTTGCTACGAGGATGTAATATGGAGTTGTTAAAACCACCACTTTATTTGGGACTTCTGAAAATTTCCCGGGAAACCGAGATTTTTCTACAGTATCATATTTACTTACTAAATATAAACTTCTTTTGTTCTTAGGTGATTTTCTCTACAGTGCCCGGTTATAGAAATAATCAAAAAAATCTGCATATTTGTAATAGTCCGGCTCCTTAGCTAGAAAAAAATTTAGTTTCGGTCCCATCCGACACAAAACACAAATATGAAATTTGGTATTTCATATATTGTGTCCTTCGATTTAAAAGTAGGAACATGGTGGTTTTAACAACTCCATATATATCCTCTACCTACTTTGGTACCTAATCACACTACCTATTGCCGATCTCTGGTGATGACTGACGTCCAAAAAACCATATGACGGATTCGAGCCACCGTAATACAAAATCAGAATATTAGATATTATTAAATGAGGTATATTATAAGATTCTTCTTTAGTACAAAAGTGCTACGTTTTTTTCCGACTGCATAATACAGAGGGTAACGTTTTTAAATCTTTCCGGTGTCTTTTACACATTTTAATTATCTAAATCTATGCATCCCTTCTGGCCTGCGACTTATCTCAGTATATTGTCCTTCTCCGTCGAGCTAGTGATAAATATAGATTTGAAAAGCTCATCATACATACCATGACTCGGAAACGTCGTACTTTCTTCAACAGAGTTTTTTCTATATTATTTGCATATTAAAAAAGAGCAGTGATAGCCCGGACGGTTAAAGAGCCGGCCGAAAATCAGTGAGGCTCGGGTTCAAATCCTGGCATGTACCAATGAGTTTTTCAAAAACTTACGTACATATTTATCACTAGCTCGACGGTGACGGAAAACATCGTGAGGAAACCCGCAGGTCTCTGAATTAATTCTGAGACATGTGTAAACAGACCCGGTCCGGCGATGGGCTCACCACCTATCACGTTCAGGGGTCCAATATTATATCTCGTGAAATGTGGGTATATCCAGTAATGGAATACCTCTGCCTACCCCCTCGGGGATAAAAAAAGCGTGAGATTATAGATACATACATACATATGCTCACGCTTTTTTCCCGAAGGGGTAGGCAGAGACTATAGATAGATATATAAAAAACCAGTTCTTCAATACAAGTCAAGTATAACCAAAGGTACAACATCATCCTTCATTAAAAAATCATATCTGAGGGGATTAAAAAGAAAAGAATTAACATCAAAGACAAACAGTCGTATCCAGTGCTCAATTCAAAAAGGGCCATCAATAATTTATCAGCCATCTTCTCTCAAAATTAGCCACCGTTTGGGGGTTAAACAGGCTTGTGTAAAGAAAAAATGTATTTTTTCGTGAGCAATCCTCAGGGAAATTTTATATAGGAACTCAGCCGATCGACTGGGGATATACTGAGATAGAAATGCTGGAAGTGACAGGGCTATGCCAATATTGGAGAGGAGTTAAATTGTGTGCTACAAGCAAGCACACAATTTAATTTAAATTTTCTCTGGATAATTTCTTGAACTACTGAATTGATTTTAAAAATCTTTCATTAATAGAAAGCTAGTTTATCGTTTACATTACAGGCTATATTTTAGTATTATAAACCGAAGAGTTATTGAAATAAAATGAAAATTCATATTGTTAACAATAGTTTGTTTTAACAATGTTTTTGTTTTTATCCGCCGAGTCATCAAATATTACAAAGTAGTACTATAAAATGGTACTTTGAGTGTTTCAGTATAAATTGTAGTAAAATTAATTATAATGACATTTGATTCCCAAAATCATTGCTAATTTAATGATATACAGTTCACCGTGACGTTGGAGGAAATACGCATATTATATAGGTAACTAGCGACCCGCCCCGGCTTCGCACGGGTGCAATGCTGAATTTTCTTTTGCTATAAACCATCCCTGGACCCACTCGAACCCACAAAAAAAGTTTCATCGAAATCGGTCGGGCCGTTCTCGAGTTAAATCGTCAGGAAGGAAAACCCGACTTATTCAAATACAAATACAAATACAAATGCTTTATTGCTGTCACTACATAAAGTTGGTAACCATATAATATTATGTAAGTTTGTGTGACACCCCGTGGGGGCACTGCAATTTAGAGAGAGAGCATACATTTATTACCTACATACTAATTATTTATTTGTATTTAATTATATTTCTCTATTAATAATATCTATTATTTATACATATTCAATTTTATTTTCTACACCTAAATTAAATTGGGATCTAGATAAGAGGGATTGAAGTAAATATCTAAATATGATTAGAATTATCTTTAAAAAATTCTTCAATATTATAATAGCTCTTATTTATTAGAAAATCCTTTAAATGCTTAGTGAATAGTGTTATTTTGTTTATTTATTTATTATTTTTATATATGTAATATGGATAGGTGATACTCGTACGTTAACATTACGCTTAGTGATTTTTTGACTGCGGCAGCACTATTTACAATCTAAATTATAACTAGTTGTTTGGGTGGGCCTTAATAGTGTATTTGAAGTAGGTATTTAGATTTGTTGAAATCCCGGACAGTTAATATCGAGATAATCGCAAAAGTATTGTTACCTAAGCCCGTGGGAACACCGCTACATAAAAAAAAACACGGGTTGCACTCCGGGAGTGCCGGCAGAAGTGAAAACTTGATTATCGACTTCGGTGTTACAACACTACTCTCCAACCGTCTTACGGTTTTTCGATCAGCACACGTGACCTGACGCGAGTTTCACAGTTTTTACACATCCCACAAAAGTGTTCAACGCCGCTAAACAAGTTTTCACTTCAAAAATATGTTTTCAGTAATATAAATACTTTTAGCTCTTCTAGAAACAAATATCTACGACTCGACCCTTAAAGATGAATTAATGAAAAATGAAATCGACTTGGCAAATTTAATTTTTTTCATTCGGTGCTCCGTTCGGCCCAATTTGAATCGTTGATTAGAGTATTGCTCAGTGACGGAAAGGTTTTGACTATATTTTTTTATTAGGCACCTATTTTCTATTAATAATTTGGTTAATTTACTTTTTTTTTTCATTTACTTGGGTTGGTGTAGTTTATTAAAACAAATAATATCTGTCATGTTCAGCAATGGAATTTGTATAAGCGTATTATGAATGCAGGAGAGAAGCAATTAGTGATTACTTCAAAAACAATAGAACCTTTTTAGGGTTCCGTACCTCAAAAGGAAAAAACGGAACCCTTATAGGATCACTTTGTTGTCCGTCCGTCCGTCCGTCTGTCAAGACCCTTTTTCTCAGGAACGCGCGGAGGTATGAAGCTGAAATTTATATCAATTACTCAGGTCTACTGTCCCTTGAAGCTGTGAAAAAATCAAACTTCTAAGCCAACGCAATCAAAAGATACAGCCGTTTATGCCGCAAATTTTCGACACTTGCAAGGGAATCAAAACCTACAGGGTGCTTCCCGTGAACTCAGAATCTTGAAATTTGGTACGAAGCAACGTCTTATAGCATAGATAAAGGAAAAATTACGAAAACCATAAATTTGCAAGGTTGTACGGAACCCTCGGTGCGCGAGTCCGACTCGCACTTGGCCGGTTTTTTTTAACTACGATTTTAAAATTAAAGTTAGTTTTTGAGTATCAAATATTAGCATAGAATATTAATGTCATTGATATTTTGGCGACTCTATATACAACGCGTAACAGAAAAAGCGCAATTCCTCATACACCCCAATTAGTATATTATAAATATAAAAAAAATTATGGTGCAATCGAACTTTAGTAGTGTCGAACCAATTTTCTTAAACATCGATTAATAATAGCACGATTTCCATAGAAAGCACAAAATTCAGCTACGCTAATTCATTTTTTGGAAAAAATTAAAATAAAAAAAAAAGTAATCTCACGCCTTTTATCACATTTTAACACATTAAAAATAGCCGAAATCGAATAAGTAGTCAATACTGAAAAAACTAATTTCAGGAATTTCGCTTATTCTGTTACATGTTGTAGTTGTATAGATACTTTACTTTAGCATCACTACATAGTATAAAACAAAGTCGCTTTCTCTGTCCCTATATCCCTATGGCAATATGTCCCTTTGTATGCTTAAATCTTTAAAACTACGCAACGGATTTTGATGCGGTTTTTTTTAATAGATAGAGTGATTCAAGAGGAAGGTTTTAGTATTAGCATTGCACCCGTGCAAAGCCGGGGCGGGTCGCTAGTTAGAAATGAATTAAAATTCGGCACAAAATGTTAGATGCAAAAATATAATAGAAAAAAATATGCAAATGCAAGGGAAGTAAAAATTCGTACCCTTGAGCGAAACACTCAAAAAAATCTCAACCAATCTGTTGATTAGCTACTTTTTTATTTTTCGGGAGCGACATTAAACACAGATTAATCGCCCCTTGCCAATCCCACAGGAAGTTCGGGGGGTGAAGTGGGGGTGAAATTATGCTCCGAATTAATGACAGTTTAAAAAAAATGCCCTCGAGTGAAAATGCGCCGATACATCCAGTTTTTCTTGAGCTATCTGATGATCTCAATTATTTGGTAGACAAAATTTTGTACATAATTCACGTCTGGTAGTTACAGGATATTATAATTAGGGTTTCAATTGTTTTGTCTTCAAATTATAAATAATATTAGGAAGACACCATTTTTTTGTTTTTTGTCAAATAATTTCATCAAGGATTATTCCGGTCATTATAAAACCGCATCAATGATACATGAGTCTTAGCCAAAATTCACATACCTTCACCTGTTTATCTCAGTTACATTCGTCCTGTAGCTATCCGGAAGAAATCACTTGAAGCGATAAGACCCCCCATAGTACTTTTTTATGTAGATCCCTACCCTGGGCCAAAATTTGTGAGCATGAACATGTCTGTTCGTGTCTGGTCGTTTAATACTTATTTAAGTACCTATGTTTATCATTTGTTTAGTACCCATAGTACATGCCCTGCCTAGTTTGGGACTAAATAAACGTGTGTGACTTGTGTCCCACAATTATTTTTAGTATTAATTTGGAACCTAATAAACGTGAATTTGTGTCCCACCATTTATGTATTTATAGTACAGTAATGCACCGGGTTCTCAATATACAAGTCAGCGAATATCAAAAATTAGCCTCAACCAGATCCTATCGAAAGAAACCACTTACGGAACTCGAACCATTCCCGGGGCGAGGAATATTTTTGACATTTATTTATGCATTCTTTTCGAACGTTAATTCGGCAGATGGATTTTAGTGGGTGGTGGGATGGGGGGAGGCATTATCAGTACGGTTGTCATCTTTTTCAATGCTTTCTAAATGTAAATACGTCGTTTCGGATTATCGTATTTTTCTGATAAATAGCCTCTTAATTTTTCTGCTTTTTTTCTGTATCTAGGATATGAATGTTTTTGTACCATTTGGGTGTATTGTTTATTTGAATGACTAAAGGTTGGATTCTGTCGTTTGTGCTAAAACATAAGCAAATAACTACTTCATTCATTAGCCTCATTATCGTTGACAATATTAAGGCTAGGTACGAGTGAGTGCTAGTAAAATAGACTAATAAATAGGTACATGGAATTGAATATAATAAAAAAGTCAAAAACACTAACAATCACACTAAGCAATCTAATTTAATATAATATGTATCACTTGTAAGATACATTGTGTTTTTATGCGATGGCCAAGTAATTCTGTTTATTTAAAACATAAAATATTTTTAATATTGTTATGGTCAGTACAAGATGTTGTCGCGCCAGACGAGACGAGACTTGGTTTTTTGACAAGTTTTGTTTTTGATGGCATTCCTTATTCGTAGCACTCGACTTATAAATTTTATTATTGAATGATGAATGAATTCGTTCGCCTTGGCTGCTCTATGCACTATACTATATTTAAATATGTTTGGCTGAATGCAAAAATATAAAATTACATAATATTTTTAATTTCAAATTTATTGGCACAAAAAGATCTTAAGCCGGCCTCTTTTATCCTCAGTATCCTTACTATAGAAAGGAAGCTAAATCTCGAAGGAGGATCGCAATTTCGGCCGACATTAGCATTAATCCTGAAGCGAACGGCCGAACGGACTAAATCGAGCATGAAGACTCCATAAAAATTAACAAAAAAACAATAGAATTTACATAGAAAACATCTGCGCTTGCAATGACTACCGGATCCGTTACTAATTGTTCTAGAAACATCCGCCACTTGGAAACTCGATCGAGAATTCTGTGTTGCTTTTGCGTTTTATTCAGATTACAACTTTGTACCCTAAGAAGGATATGTTTTTCGGGTGTACTGGTACATAATAAAGATTTTTATTTAATAATTTTATCACTAGCTCGACGGTGAACGGAAATATCGTGAGGAAACCCGCAGGTCCCGGAATTAATTCTGAGACATGTGTAAAAGACCCAGTCAGGTGATTGGCTCATCACGTTTAGGGTCCAAAGAATATCTTGTGAAAAGTGGGTATATCCAGAAATGGAATACCTCTGCCTACCCCCTCAGGGATAAAAGGAGTGAGAATTTTAATAATATAACAAATCGATAGACGTCTTATTATTTGAATAGCTTTCATCATCAAATATCATTTAATCAATTTACACTGTGACATAGTTCATTCACAGTCTTTGTAAAGCCATATCAGTTTAAAATACACAGTCTTAACCCATTCGAACAGATTATTCCTAACGCTACAATATTGTCTTACTACATAATAAGTTTATAAAGCATCTGAAATACAGATATCCCTACTATTCATTAGAAGGTGTCGTTTCTCTCCATAAACGCCGAATAATTAGAGATCAAGTATTTTTGTTTAAAATTATTAGAAATTCCGTAGATTGTCCCTACTTACTCCATAATATCTCTTTGCGTTGCCCTAGGGTAAATACTCGAAATAAGTCAGTTTTTGCAGTACCACCTTATAAAACAAATTATATGTCCAACGCCTACATTGTCTGTAATGTGCATAACAAATTATTCTATGAATCTGATGTATTTCATTCACCTCTATCAAAATTTTTAAACGAAATCTCTCTTAAAATTGTATAGTTTCGGTTCCAGTATTACTTTTTGTTTTTAACTTTGTTTGTATAGTACCTACTTATATATAAATATTTCTGTTCACTCTTTGTATTGTATAATAGTTAAAACTTTACTGGTTCTATTCATTATTATTTATGTTAGATTAATTTGTGGTATTATAACTGTTTGTTTCCCGAATAAACAACAAATAAATAAATAAAATAAATAAATTGCCTCCACTGAGAACACAAACCAAAGAAAATATAACTTATCTTCGTTACTGGGATATTAGGGGACAGACCGACAGACTCAGAGAATCGCGTCATTTTTCACAATCACACAAATGTTACTCGATTTCCTAACCACATCGATTCTCCATTAGAAATACGAGGGTAGTGTAAAAATAGAATGTTCAGAAGACAATAACTCAAGTAGGTACCTATTTGATTTATTTATTCATGGAGGTACATAGGTATGTACCTCCTTTTTTATCAGTAGGTATGTATTGGCAACCCTACCTTGGTGAGCTTTCTAAATGAACACAAACTATTTTATGCAACATAATATACGATACTAGCTTCGCTTGCGCACGATTATTTCACCCCCCCCTTGTCAGTGAGCCAAACCGTCTCCGGGTATGTGACACTTATGCCGTATCTGTGGAGATACCCGGAGACGGTTTCTGAAAGGGGTCTCGATTCCCGCTCTAAATACTGTGATAAATACACATGGTCTGTCACACCTACGTGTATGGCCAGTTTTATAAAGCAAGCTTGCATCCCAACCCTAAATACAGGTGGCCTTTTACGAAAAAAATAAAGATATACGTCATTTAAAATGACGTCACGCACGGTGTGTTGACGTCTGTATTTGAGTTGGTTTTTGTGGTGAAAATAAGTGTTTTAGTCAGTGTTTTTAGGAAGAATCATGGAAAGGCGAGTACTATTTGATGTTTATTACTAATCGATTGTTTGTGAAAAAACACGTCTTCAACCTATGACCATATTTTCAATCGAACTTTCGAGTGTTTTCTTGTTGAAAGTGAAAGTGTAAAAAATTCAAAATAGTTTTAAACAAACAAGAATAAAGAATAGATCCTCAATTTAATATAGTTAATGTTATAAACAGAACTATGTGTGATTCTAATTAGAATCAGAGAAATTCTAATAAGAATGAATCAATAGCGCTCAAAAACCCCTGTCTGTGAGCGAAACCCGATCCGGGTTTCACAGATACGGCATAATGGCGGAAACTAAGGCTCACTGACAAGGGGATGGGTTGAATTTTGCAAAATCCTTTCTTGGTGGATGCCTACACCGTATAAGCTATCTATGTGCAAAATTTCAAGTCTCTAGACCCAGCGGTTTAGGCTGTGCTTGATATATCACCAATCAGTCAGTCAGTTTATCATTTTATATAATACTAGCGACCCGCCCCGGCTTTGCACGGGTGCAATGCTAATACTAAAACCTTCCCCTTAAATAACTCTATCTATTAAAAAAAACCACATCAACATCTGTTGCGTAGGTAGTTTTAAAGATTTAAGCATACATAGGGACATAGGGACAGAGAAAGCGACTTTGTTTTATACTATGTAGCGATATAGATATGTGAAGCAAACTTACTAAGTAAGTAAGAACTCTTTATTGTACACCAATTAAATAAAAATATGCAATAAGTTATACAATGATTTTAAAAAGTAGGTACAATGGGCGGTCTTATAGCTTTATGGTACCTTTATAGATATACATTAAAGATGTGTTATTGTATCAGTCCAGAATGTTTGTATGATGAAATAAATGTAATAGTTTCAATTTCATTTCATTTATTTGCTTATCACATGGTACATAAGATATTACAGTCATAGTTTGTGATAATTTATATAAGAAGGTAACCGATACCTTACATGAAGCCTTTTAAACTTAAAATATTATATCGAATTCAATCGAAAAATAATTGATTTAGACACAGCACTATCTAAAGAAACGAATTCCTTAAAGCAATAAACATTAAAAACAGAATGGCGTATCCACCCTAAGACAGTTTTCTTAGGGTGGATACGGCTTTTAATTAGGGGTGACCAATGCGTTGTAAGATTTTACGGTTTACTTAAGGTACTTAATATGGATTACTGCATTTATAGAGGAAAATTCTATAGATACACTAACGTCATTACAAGCTTTTATTTAACTTGAAATGTATGTTTGTTCGGGTGGAATCTTACAACTCAGTTTTAAAGCAGATATCTTTTATTTATTTATTTATTTATTTATTTATTTATTCTGCAACAATGTAAACTTACAGACTAAAGTAAGTCCAAATCATCACACATCACATTCGAACAAAAAAGATTTAAAAAAATATAACAAAATTTTAAAAATCGTCATCCGCAACAGGCTTCGTCAGATATTAAAATATTTCCTTATTCAATATGTCATTTAGGTACTTTCTATGTCAAATATGAAGTTCGCTGACTAGGCTCCACAAATACATTCTTCAAAATTAAAACCTTTAACCGATTGAGCTTAAGTTTTGTATACACGTTAAGCTTGGATGACAATGAATAGTTAGCTGTAAGACGTCATTCAAAATCCAACATGGCGGAACAAGCAAGATGGCGGACTAGCTATTTTTAATGCACTCCTACAATATGGGTAAATATCAAATGAAATGACTTCCGACTAATGAGAATAACTGGAAAAATAAAAGGACGTCGTAAAAGGTTCCTTCAATGACTAATTGAGCAGAAACTAGGGAATTTTGTTTTTTTAATTCAGTATTCAGTAAGCATTGAGGTGAATTAATTATCTGTTCTATTTATGTTATAAATATGCATTATTATTATTATTTATTTTTATCCTCAAGTACGTGTGAATGTGTGTAAGTATTTTCTATTCTTGTTTAATTTATTTATGTAAGCGTATGTTCAATAATATATAGTGCACAGTCTACCCTAGTTCTAATCTCTCAGTTTCATTCATCCTAAGGTTGTCTAGAAGAGATCGCTAAAAGCTATAAGACTGCCTATTGTAGTTTAGTTAATATTGGTATCCATATTGTGTTGTTTTTGGTGTACAACAAAGAGTTATTGTATTGTATTGTATCCAGAGAAAAACCAGCAACAAACACGAAGGCAGTGAGTATATCTATTTACATGTATTTCTAGGTTATTAAAGTACTAATGTGGCATCAACAGATGTCGCCCATAAAGGAGGTATCGATGGCAGTGCGTGCCGCAAGGAGATAGCAATAAGAGTAATAACCCACTATGGAAAGACAGCGAATGTTTGCAACCAAGAAGTCGATTTGTGCTGGATGTGGCAATATCTCGCGAAGAACCGACAACCGCTGGGGTAAACGTGTTCTGGAGTGGAGACCGCGACTCGGCAAACGTAGTGTAGGACGCCCTCCGGCCAGATGGAATGACGATCTGCGAAAAGCTGCAGGCAGATGCTGGATGCGTAGAGCTGAAGACAGGGCGCTATGGCGCTCATTAGGGGTGGCCTATGTCCAGCAGTGGACAAATATAGGATGATGATGATGTGGCTTAAGAATGTCAGCTATTATGGTAAAAGGAGGAGACAGTACATAATACTAAGCATTTATAAGGAAACTAGCGGATGCCCAGCGGCGTTGCCCGCGCGGATTCCGTTTATTCCCGTTCCCGTGGGAATTTCCGAAAATCCTTCATAGTGCTTGCCTACGATATATTTAAGACACCTACATACCATATTTCAAATAGCGGGTGCCCAGCGGCGTTTTCCCGCTTGGATTTAGTTTATTCCCGTTCCCGTGGGAATTTCAAAAATCAATTCATACCATTTTTCTATGACATATCAGACACCTTCATACCATTTTTCAAGTTTCTAGGTGTTATCGTTTCGGATAGTACGTATTTCTCTTTTTAACCAGTTTTTATATTTTCCCGTGGGAATGAGATATTTTCTTGGAATAAAAAGTACCCTAGATGTTGACCCGGGTACTCAGTTATCTCCATACCAAATTTCATCAAAATCCATTAAGTAGTTTTTGAGTGATGCGTGCACAACCAGACAGACAGACAGACAGACAGACAGACAGACAAAAATTTAAAAAATTGGTGTTTCGGTATCTATATCGATAACTATATACACTACCGTTAAAATTTTCAAAAAATATTTCATGTACAGACACGGCCCAGTTAGAGTTTTATTATATGTACTAGCGGATGCCCAGCGGCGTTGCCCGCGCGGATTCCGTTTATTCCCGTTCCCGTGGGAATTTCCGAAAATCCCTTCATAGTGGTTGCCTACAACATACTTAAGACACCTACATACCATATTTCAAATAGCGGGTGCCCAGCGGCGTTTTCCCGCTTGGATTTAGTTTATTCCCGTTCCCGTGGGAATTTCCAAAAATCCCTTCATACCAATTTCCTATGACATATCAGACACCTTCATACCATTTTTCAATTTTCTAGGTGTTATCGTTTCGGAGTAGTACGTACTTCTCTTTTTAACCAGTTTTTTATTTTCCCGTGGGAATGAGATATTTTCCTGGAATAAAAAGTAGCCTAGATGTTGACCCGGGTACTCAGTTATCTCCATACCAAATTTCATCAAAATCCGTCCAGTAGTTTTTGAGTGATGCGTGCACAACCAGACAGACAGACAGACAGACAAAAATTCCAAAAATTGGTGTTTCGATATCTATATCGATAACTATATACACTACCGTTAAAATTTTCAAAAAATATTTAATGTACAGACACGGCCCCGTTAGAGTTTTATTATATGTATAGATATAGATAACTATATACACTACCGTTAAAATTTTCAAAAAATATTTCATGTACAGACACGGCCCAGTTAGAGTTTTATTATATGTATATAGATTAGCGACCTGCCCCGGCTTCGCACGGGTACAATTCTGACACTGAAACCTTCCTCTTGAATCACTCTATCTATTAAAAAGAAAGGCATTAAAAATTCGTTGTGTAGTTTTAAAGATCTAAGCATACATATGGACAGAAAGATAGCGGGAAGCGACTTTGTTTTATACTATGTAGTGATTGTGTCTGAATTAGACTATCTTACTAAACTGTGTTATAAAAATATCAAGAGTATAGGTAATAAAGCTGTGTTTTAAAAATACTAAGAATAGGTTTACCTAGAAATGAATATTATTCTTCTATTTTGGGTTAGCTCAAAACTAGTCTGAGGAGGTACCTATTAACTCAGAAATAATAATTTCGCCAAAAAACTTTTAACTAGATTCACAACTGCAGTTAAGGCGAGTAGTGTCGTGAAATGGTCATCTTTGAAGGCATAAGGCTTATAAACGAGCAATCACAAAATTCCAGAAAAAATATATCTTAAGCATTGATATATAATCTTCATTTTCATAGTTTGAAAATGTTGTAGAACATTATTTACTATATGAAAAAAATTATTGCAACAAGGCTGTTTTGAATTTTAAATTCGCTTCTTCTTCTAAACTAAAAGAGATATTTTCATAGCTCTTGCGGGAAAACATTGGTAATGCAGTTTCACCACAAATCGTCTCTAGCGGGTCCGTGCGGGGGCGACGGGAGTCAGTCCAGCGCTGACATTCAAGGAGAGAGGCTGCGCGCCGCGTTGTCGCTGCGAGCTCGAATTTTTACGCATTTTATGTGTAGTAC
The DNA here is from genome assembly GCA_963855545.1 of Ethmia dodecea. Taxonomy (NCBI): domain Eukaryota; kingdom Metazoa; phylum Arthropoda; class Insecta; order Lepidoptera; family Depressariidae; genus Ethmia; species Ethmia dodecea. The sequence continues at coordinate 1,800,562 of OY979453.1, forward strand.
AGTGTGCAAAGAGGGATGTCTTTTAAACTTATAAATAACACAATAAATAAATATGAAAAATTGTTACTGGTTTATAAAAAAATTAAATATGTCGAATTTCGTAATATTGGTGTAAATATACATACATTTAAAATAATGTTTCGATTAATAATTTTTTACTCAATTTTTTTTTTATATCTCACCTCCTACCTCTTCCAAAAGCTTAGAATATGAACACAATAACTTGCATGTACTTATAAAAATAAACACGTAAGGCTTTCGCAAAGAATAATTATAAATAAACATAATACAACTAAAACGTTGAACTATGCATTTCTATATATACATACATATAATAAAATTGTAACTGATGTCTGTACATATATAAGATATTTAAGAAAAACGTATGTGTTTGGGGGTCTTTATAACGGCAATAGAAGCCGAAACTATTATTTTTAGAATTCATCATAACAAGTAATAACAAACATCATCATCCTTATGAGGCAGTCGGGTAAGGGATACAAAACATAAAGATTGATTCAAGGAAACAATAGGGGTGTTTTATTTGTTGTTGGAAACCTCAATTTATTGAAGTGGAACTGAAGATAATGGATTTTCAACCGACTTCAAAATAAGAGGAGGTTCTCAATTCGGCTGCATGTTTTTAGGGTTCCGTACCTCAAAAGGAAAAAACGGAACCCTTATAGGATCACTTTGTTGTCCGTCCGTCCGTCCGTCTGTCAAGACCCTTTTTCTCAGGAACGCGTGGAGGTATGAAGCTGAAATTTATATCAATTACTCAGGTCTACTGTCCCTTGAAGCTGTGAAAAAATCAAACTTCTAAGCCAACGCAATCAAAAGATACAGCCGTTTATGCCGCAAATTTTCGACACTTGCAAGGGAATCAAAACCTACAGGGTGCTTCCCGTGAACTCAGAATCTTGAAATTTGGTACGAAGCAACGTCTTATAGCATAGATAAAGGAAAAATTACGAAAACCATAAATTTGCAAGGTTGTACGGAACCCTCGGTGCGCGAGTCCGACTCGCACTTGGCCGGTTTTTTTTTATGTTTGTTTCCTCAGAACTTTAGACTGGGTGTACCGAATTTGGTGATTCTTTTTTTATTTGAAAGCTGGTGCTGGCCGTGTAGTCCAGTTCTGACAATGGCATATAGAGATATAAAGAAAACCATACAATTTAAAATCTGTTTTTTACTCTTTAGAGTTCTATTTTATTATGCAAAACATTACCATAGTAATGTAAGCAACGGATCCGATCCGGTCCGATGTGACCTGATCGATCTGGTCCGATGTGACCTGATCCGATCCGATCCAGTGTGACCTGATCCGATCCGGTCTGATGTGACCTGATCCGATCCGGTCCAATGTGACCTGATCCGATCCGGTCCGATGTGACCTGATCCGATCCGCTGCGATGTGACCTGATCCGATCCGCTGCGATGTGATCTGATCCGATTCAGTCTGATGTGGTCTGATCCGATCCGGTCCGATTTTATGTGATCTGGTCCGATCCCATCCAATATGATGCAATCAGGTCCAGTACTATCCGGTTTGGGCCTATCGGGTCCGATCTGATCCTATCCGACCTGGTCTGGTTTGATCAGATCGGTCCGGACCGATCCAGTTCAGATCAGATCGAACCCGAACGGATCTAACCAGACCGGATCGGACCACATCGGACTGTACCCAACCGGATCGGATCGGATGGAAAACACCCAATTCGCAAATCACTATAGATGTTCCTATAATATTTGAAGAGTTTCCTTGATTTCTCCAGACTCCCATCATCAGATCCTGACTTAATGATAGTGGGAACAACACCTGGAAAGTATGGGATTTCAAACAAAAAAAGAATTTTCGGAACCTGTCCTGTCGACTTCGAGTAATCGGGGAAAAAACCGACAAACTGAGAACCTCGCGCTTTTTTTGAAGTCGGCTAATAACATTATTAGACACAATATAAAATGAGGAAAAGATGTACATAGACAATGTTTATTACCATCATCCATGTTAGCTTTCACGAATCTCCTTCATTAAATCGTTTTTTTTATTTAACCAACTTAAAAAAAAGAAAAAGTTATCAGTGTCGAAATCTTTTATTTCTTTTTTTGTGTGTTCCCAGATTACTCGAAGACTGCTTGCTGCGATTCGGGAAATTGTTTTTTCGTTTGAAATCGTATACTTTCCAGGTAGAACCTTACTCATCAAGTCAGGATCCGATGATGGGATCCTCGAGAAATCGAGGGAACTCTTCCAATATTATAACGCATGCCCAGAACGAAAGTGACCTAAGTCAAAAAACGCAATTTGTGGGAAATGAGCAAGAAAGTTTTCAAAAGCGTGTAAATTTTAATAAACTTAATGTATCTTTACCGTGTTTCATCGGAAATGATTTCTTTTTCGCGGGTATAATATGTATTGATCTTTAATGTACATATTAGTAACATCATATTCAATTTAAATGTATTTTAAATATTTATTTTGACATTAAACATAAAGTAGTTCCAAATTACGTCACTTTATGGCAAAAATATATACTACTAAAGAGGCCTATACCTATAAGTGTCTTTCTTCTTTTATTTAATGTTAGTACTAAAGTAACCCAATCTAAGACAGTCAATAAAATCTAATAGATATTTTGTTATAAACAGACTTATTTCAAAAAAGTGGTCAGTTTAGTACAAAAAAAGAAATGTTATTTACTTTTACAGTATTTCCAATAAACTGGCATAATTCGAGATCCGTCGATGTTGTACTCGTCTACTCGCGACCTCTTCTGACGCAATACTAGTTCGGTCTCTTTCACACGACATGCATAGGTAAATACCGTGATCAACTAAAGTGACCGATTTATCGGCGGTCCCCCTTTTACTTATAGTTTGGTCTCTTTTTCTCCATAGGGGTTTAGAATAGGCTGTTTCAGGTCAGTTTATAGCAAAATCAGAAAATACAGGAATTTTGAGTTGGGTCACTTTCATTCTAAGGGTGCGACAAATCTATGAATATTATAGTGTACACCTATTGCAATTTGGGTTTAACTAGTAGGTACATTTACTCTTGGTAAGCACCATTTGGTGAAGTGTAACTGATGATGAAGACCAGATTGGGCTACCTGAACTACTCAATGATTAGTATTTTATTTGTTGCGATTGTATTAATAATAATAATATTACTTTTATTAGTATTACTTTGATAGAGTTGCCAAGCATTTTATGCTCGTCCGCCACAATGCATACTACCTATGGTTAGTGGAGTTGATGGTGAAGTGGCAGGAGAACTCTTCCACAATTTTGCTTTCTAGGTTTTTGTTATCAGTTTATTATAATTACTAAAAGTTGTTTGGTGTTTGAAGTAACGTTCCATTCACAAAATGTTTTGTTATGAATGTTAGATCAAAGATTCATTTTTATATTGATGCAAGTTTCGTTTTGTATTGTATATATTTTATTACTGACCCTACTGCGTTATCAAGACGCGTGGTCAAAATGCGGGGAAGCGCGGAGCGGGAAACATAAGCTCCGCCCTGAAGCCCAAGGCCGTTGGCGGCTACAGTCGCCTTAAAACGTTGGTACGTAGATATGTAGTTATACGAATTCTGCAAAATTTGATATGGTTATAGGAGAAAAGTGGAAATAATGAATAGTTGTGTGGAAGATTAATTAATTAAGAGCGGTGATAGCCCGGACGGTTAAAGAGCCTGCCTAAAATCAGTGAGGCTCGGGTTCGAATCCTGGCATGTCCCAATGAGTTTTTCAAAAACTTACGTACATATTTATCACTAGCTTGACGGTGAAGGAAAACATCGTGAGGAAACCCGCAGGTCTCAGAATTAATTCTGAGACATGTGTAAATAGACCCGGTCCGGCGATAGGCTCACCACCTATCACGTTTAGGGGTCCAATATATCTCGTGAAATGTGGGTATTTCCAGTAATGGAATACCTCTGCCTACCCCCTCAAGGATAAAAAAACCGGCCAAGTGCGAGTCGGACTCGCGCACCGAGGGTTCCGTACAACCTTGCAAATTTATGGTTTTCGTAATTTTTCCTTTATCTATGCTATAAGACGTTGCTTCGTACCAAATTTCAAGATTCTGAGTTCACGGGAAGCACCCTGTAGGTTTTGATTCCCTTGCAAGTGTCGAAAATTTGCGGCATAAACGGCTGTATCTTTTGATTGCGTTGGCTTAGAAGTTTGATTTTTTGACAGCTTCAAGAGACAGTAGACCTGAGTAATTGATATAAATTTCAGCTTCATACCTCCACGCGTTCCTGAGAAAAAGGGTCTTGACAGACGGACGGACAGACGGACAACAAAGTGATCCTATAAGGGTTCCGTTTTTTCCTTTTGAGGTACGGAACCCTAAAAAAAGGCGTGAGATTATATTTATTATTATATTTATAAGATTAATATATAATGGGAAAAGGCAAGATAATGATCAACTTATTGGGCTTCAATATACACATGACACTTCCACGTTATAAAAATCTACGACCAACCCAATACGCGTAATAACACAGGCCACATAAACTCACTACTTAACACAAAGGAATATCACCCCACCCCCCTAGAGACTGCCGGCAACAGAGTCCACTATCGCTTGCCGCCACCCCTAATAAGATAATAAGGCTTTCCAATAGCGAGGGAGGTAATGATACGGATGAATGAGAATTAATGTTGTGTGGACACTTCCAGTTTTTGTTTTTGGTTTGTGGTATTGATTTTTGCCTTATATTGCTTCACTTGTAATGTAACTAGCTAACTATTTAGGTACATACGTAAACAAATCTTGGAAGCATACCAAAATTGAATACTGCAAAATAATGTATAAATTTTCGAATAAATAAACAGTTGGAACCTGCTTAATGAAACATGACAAGTCGGCATATCGGTAAAATATTTATGACTTTACAAAAAAGTTGGCGAAACGGGAAAGTCGGCAAAAAGGTCCGCACTCTTCTAATTGTAGCGTAAACTTGAAACATTGCAAGTGTAAGTAGTTTGGATGATAAATATTTTATTAATTTGGTATCATCGAGCTGATCTGATCATGGAGCCAGTATTGACAAATGGAACTCCTTAATGACTACTGGTACACAAAGATGACAACATTTCTTTAATTAATAAAAAAAAAACTTTCTCCTTTTCTAACAGAGAGGCAGAGGTATTCCATTTCTGGAAATACCCACTGTTCTCGAGAACATTCGAACCCGAAACATGATTTTTGAAAAACTCATTGGTACATGCCAGGATTTGAACCTGAGCCTCACTAATTATCACCATGCGAAGCGGGCTCTTTTATCGTAAGGCTATCACTGCTCTTAATAAATATGTGGCTCAGCATACATTTTGATTTTGAAAAGTTGTTTACAGTAAAACCATAAGAAAGCAGCGTACTATGCCCAAACCAATAACAGCATCAATGCCAATAGACCATTATTAGGGTTCCCCTCATATCGCCATAAACCCCGGTGGAACCAAGGAAACTCGTATTAATTTATGTTAGGAAGACAGTAATGATCGGCGCGTCGATTACGCGCTGTTATTGGAAAATATTGGTACGGAACCCTTGGGGAATATGAGCTGTTAATGTTTGTGAGGAAAGAGAAATATTTTTTGGAAATGAGAATTAGCTATAAAGGAAAGAGAAAAAAAATACTATGATTTTTTTTACCGTCTGGAAAAAAATATGACGTATAAGGTATCTAGAGCCGAAGTTATACACGAGATTAATTGTTAAATATAGTCATGTTTAGTGCAATTTACAAAATCTAGAAAACTACGCACAGTACTACGCGCAGCTGGCGGTTGAAGGTAGATTGGGCATAAATGGAAGCTACGAGCCTGTTTCTTTTTAAAATACTATTTCAAATATCTCAGTGTGTATTATTGACTACAATTGAGTAATGTATATTAGTTTAAGCAAGAAAAAATTTTTTTGCAAAAAAAAAAAATTTTTTTAAGTAACATTGCCAAATGAATCTATTACACTTACCTATCACACCACATTTTTTTCCAGACGGTAAAAAAAAGTCACCTGTATATGCAGTTGTACTCTAGCACGCCCGTAAGGATGGGAATAAAAAATCTTAACCACGTTTAATAGGCACTGAAAGGATTCATGAGGTGAAACCAGTAAAAATATAGCTTATAACAGTCCAAAGCGAATCTCCACACATCTCTTCAATATTCATCAAACCGTTTATGCTATAGGCAACGTCAACGAGATATAGTTCCATATATGTACATACATTCCTGAAAAGTGGATACCTACTTATTGAAAATTTTATACCTACCTCTGCTAACCACCTTTATTGGTATCCGACTGCTCCAGACGTAAAGTAAAGTTTTTGGGGTGAATTTATGTAATGAATGTGAGTCTAGTCTTGAGCGAGTCTGTAACCTAGGTTTGACAGATTCTGAAGTTTCAACCGACCCCCTGAGATAGAGCGTAATATTTTAAATATTTTAGCTGCCTTTGTATTTAGTTACGTTTTTAGGGTTCCGTACCTACCCAAAGGGTAAAACAGGACCATATTACTAAGACTCCACTGTCCGTCCGTCTGTCACCAGGCTGTATCTCATGAACCGTGATAGTTATACAGATGAAATTTTCACAGATGATTTATTTCTACAGCAACAAATACTAAAGAAACTGAATAAAATAAATATTTAAGGGAGCTCCCATACAACAAACGTGTTTTTTTTGCCGTTTTTATAGATAATGTTACGGAACCCTTGGTGAGCGAGTCCGACTCGCACTTGACCGGTTTCTTTCTGATGCATAATTTGTCTTATACTTATAGCCAGTCAGGTTTTTTATTAATGTCATTTGCATAACGTATGTCTGTTAGATGTACGGTAATTTTGGATCCGCCATTAGTATTTGCGCATTCAATTTAAATACGTTCAAAGCGATGTTTCAGAGTTTCAGTGCTCGTATAAAATCCTCGGATACGAAGCTAGATCTGTTAATGTGCACGCCAGGATTACTGTTCGGTTTGAGCTTGAGTGTAGGATACATGAGTGGAATTACGGTAATTATTACCAGTAACTACCGGTAAACGTTACCGTAATTGGATCCGGTGAAATTATTATTTCAGTGGTTTTTGTCTTGGATTTTGATGATTCTTTTGACTAAAACAATTATTCTATAAACTTACCTAGGTACATATTTACCAAACGACGATGAATCAAAATATAGCTCAGGCGTCGAAACCAGTAGTGAACTTCGGTTTAATTATCCGACTTCTTTTTTTTCGTTATCGTATTCATTTTCAAATCAATTTTCATTCAATAGTAACTTATTATTACCAATACTATAATGAATGAGTACTTTTATTATTACCTTGACTCATGTGTCAATGATCTAAGAGACAAGCAGTATAGTTAGTAGTGCCAGAGACCAGTTTATTTAAACTGGTCACTGGTAGTGCAATACTATAATATAAATTAAAGTAGGTAAATAACAATACATATTTTAACGAATTTCTATAATTATTATCATCCACCCATAGAAATTCGTTTCAATATGATGTTAGCTCGGTATTTTCAATGCTACAAGCACAGACATAGAGTAATAATACCACTACCAAAGAATTTACCAACTGTTATACTTTGTGCACCACCCCTAATTTTGTCCATTGCACTGTATACGGGCACTAGTATATTTTTTGACTGAAGCTTATGGCTTTTAGATTATTCGCAATGCTTTTATCTAAACGAATGGCTCTATCTATCTTATTTTTGCACGTCATTCATTATAACTAAGAAATCTCCATAGCCCTACGCCGTGATAGTCTTACTGTTAAAGAGCCTGCTTCACATGATGATAATCAGTGAGGCTCGGATTCGAATCTGGGCATGTACCTATGTATGTTTTCAAAAAATTACATACATATTTATCACTAGATCGACGGTGAAGGAAAACATCGTGAGGAAACCCGCAGGTCTCAGAAGGCCAGCAGGTCCGGCGATGGGCTCACCGCCTATCACGTTTAGGGGTCCAAAGAATGTCTTGTGAAAAGTGGGTAGGTATATCCCGAAATGTTTTTTTTTATTTTAATCTTGAAACTTTTGCAGGTAGCTTCCTTACAGAGAGTATTGGTATAGAAACGATTTTGTGAAATTTCTACGGAACTGATTTTAAAAATTCTTTCACAAATGGCAAGTTTTCTGCGATTAAAATGGGCTACATATTTCCCACAGCACCGGGAGTTACGTTGGTAAAATAGGAAACTTAACGAAATAAATAAATAATCTCACGCCTTTTATCCCCGAGGGGGTAGGCAGAGGTATTCCATTTCTGGAACTACCCACTTTTCACGAGAATATTCGACCCCTAAACGTGATAGGTGGTGAGCCCATCGCCGGAACGGGTCTATCATACATGCCTCAGAATTAATTCTGAGATCTGCGGGTTTCCTCAGCTGTGACATATTATGTCATGTACGGTATGGATGTATGAAAATAACTATAACTGACTATTTATGAGAAATCGACACAAAATCTCTTAAGAAACAAACGGATAGAAACCAAACGTAATCTTATTTATCGCAGGGGGAAGTCCGGCCTAAATGGGATTCGATGAGCAAAGGAGCACTTAACGCTTTTGATGTCCACCCTGCCCCACTCCCCTTTTGTTCAGGGTGTTTTACATTGACAAGAGAAGCGATACAGGAAAAAAATAGTCGGACTCCCGCAACGAAGGTTCAATTGTACAGTCAAGAGCACATGAACCTTTACATTTGTAGTGCGAGTCTGGCTTCTAAGGCAGTTGTAACAAGAACGTTACAAAGTCCAATGTGTCACACTCCACGTGCTCTTAACTGTTCAACAAACACTCTCCGAACGACAACGAAAAGATAGACTGGATTGCGTGACAAAATTAAGTTTGCCCTTAGAAAATGTTGTCCCTAATCCTTATCGACACAGTTTGCAGTCTTCTAAGTGCAAAGAGTTCGTAATCATAATTTTTTTGTCATCATCTTTATCAACCTCTAGCAAACACTGGACGTAGGTCTCTGAGAGATTCTCCCTCTCTCTCTCACTCTCCAAGAAGCGCTAATGCTACTTCATTTTAGCACTTCGCTTCCCTGCTTTTACTCGTACCATGTCGCCGCCTTATTATCGCTTGTGGCCACGCAGAATTTTCTTTCTTTGATTATAAGTCAGCCATTAGACTTATTTTGCCGCTAATATATGATTTAGAGGGTGTAATGCTGTTAGATGTGATATGAAGGATACTCCTCTCTATGTAGGGGTGTTTATTAGATGTTATGATATGAGATATAATAATCAAAGTAATAATAAATAGGTACATGGCAAAATATTGGAACCTATTTGTAATGCTAAATTAACTTCAGGAATAAAGTATGTTAATGATTTATGAAAATAACACAGTAGTGTCTATGCATACCTATCAACAGCCAAAAAACGAATATACTTGCGTTAGCTACCCTGTTACGTATATCAAGATAAAGAAACAGTTATTTTGATTCGTTATTATATTAAGACGTCCACAACTGAACATGAGTCTGCCTTACCAAATCCACAATCAAAGTCAAAGTCAAAGTCAAAATGTTTTATTCAAAATAGGAACTTACAAGTCCGCTTATTGAACGTCATTTCAACTCCACCGCTTCAGCATGTAAGGTTGAGGAGAAGAAGCGGGGCAAGCAACTCCTCTAATGATCGGTCTTATGTTTTTTTATACAAGCAACTTTCAGATCAGAATTTTCAAAACGTGATTCTATTAGCAGAATAAGAGACGACAGAAAAATATAATAAAGTAGGGTGCTTTGCTGGTTTTTTTATGTTCTTACTGCATGAGCATTACATTCCCAAATGATGATTTGGACTTGCTGAATTGACGATGCGTTGCCGTGGCATCGGCTCTTAGATACAATTAAAATTTAAATACGCAGCTCCCTGATTTTCTCTGGATCCGTGTCGAATGCAAATCGTACGGAGCACGGAGACGCGCGAGGTGTCACCGTGGTGTCGGTAGTGATTGAGCGGCACTCCCTCAGGATCGAATCCTTGGGAGATTTCGCTAGAGTTTGGTAATACCCCCTTTTACTATCGTTATTAACCTGTTGCAGCGCGCTTCTGATTTAACAGGTATAGAAAGTAAGGTATAATCTCGGTCTGGCAGTCTGGATGTTTAATGTTTATTTAAGCTGTCTCTAGACTAAATAAAAAACAAATATTTAAATGATTTTTTAACTTATATTACTTACTAGTGGCCCGGGCAGACGTCGTTCTGCCATCGTATAAACCATCCCTGGACCCACTCTAACCCACACAAAAAGTTTCATCAAAATCTGTCCAGCCGTTCTGGAGTTTTAATCAGACTAACGAACATCAATTCATTTTTATTTATATAGAAGATAGATAGATTATGGGGACTGAACAACTGATAAACATACTTACTATAACTACTACTAACATGACTTAAAAATCCAGACACAAAACTTAGAGAAATATTGGTCCTAGGCAGGAGTCGAAGGCGCAGACTCTGATTCAGAAGGGAGAAGTCTTCCTACTGGGCTAAAAACCCCGTCAATTTATTTGAAACTCCGTTAGGTAGAACACATTCATACTGAGCCATAGCATAAAATATTGTATGTACTATACTAAAATAACAATGCAATCCACAAAAAAATAAATGTTCCATCACAACAAAAAGTGCCAAAGATGGCAAGGATTTGACGTCATATGTTCTAAACCACGCATGGAAGATCATTCCATCTCCGCTCCTTTAAAATTTTATTATGTCTTTAGAGAACGTACATACATACTGATCACGCTATTATCCCACAGGGGTAGGCAGAGACGATGGATCGTCACTTTGCTCGATCTCTGCATACTTCTTTCGCTTCCTTTACATCCGTAAGCCTTTTCATGCACGCTCTTTTATTCTTCGCATTCCAGACCCCAGCTTTTTTAAGGACCACTAATTATCAGTGATCGGAGTAGGTAGATTGATTTAAGGTCATTGACGTAAAACGTATATTTTAATATGGATATGCCTCCGAAATTTCCGGAATAATAAAATTACTTTGATAATTTTTTCCGGAATTTTTAAACTATCAGATCGAGAACCAAGTGAAAAACGTATCTCAACACGTATTCCACCTCCGCTCCTCCATACTCTTATGTAACTGTAGTGTTTAAAAATATAGTCAATTTATGAATATAACTCAAATGAGAAACTAAGGATGTCGTACATCAATAAATGATTTAATTTGCTTGCTTGTACGTTTTTTATTTTATTACACTTTTTACATTTCTGGACATTTCGGTACCATTTCCGGTAATTTTCGGAAAAATTGCATGTCCATGTTATGATATCATGATGCAAGTACGTAAAATCAATCTACCTACTCCGATCACTGCTAATTAGAGAACACAAAAATTGGAAAACAATGTTCTTGGAGGGGTATTGATCAGCTCTTAGCGTGTCATCAAAATGGCAACCCAAGACGTTCGCCTTGGTGGATAATTTGATTCGAATTTAATTAAACACCGGCATCGATTTCTGAAGCGCCTGATCGGTAGGAATGCCTGTTACGCCGTGATTGGGGTCCGCCTTGGTAGTTTTGTTTGTTTGTTTTGGGTATGTTTGGGTCCCAAATTTAATATAATTTGCAGTTCGAAACGTCAATAGGTCAGGGTAAATAGTGACTCTTTAGTGGTTACTTATTTTAAGCACTATAGTTGTGTAAATAGGCAGAACAGACAGATGGCATTATTTGAAATAGCCCTTCGAGTAAAGAAATGCAGACACAATATGACTATTTATTGTTATTGATTTAATACGAGTATAATAATTTTTAACAGAAAAAAACGAGTTCAAACAGGAAACTAAAATAAGTAATAGCACTAGTCGGCACAACGATTTTCGAAGGTTCCCCTGGATTTCTCTGGGATGCCATCATCAGATCCTGGTTTACTTATCATGGTACCACTCTTGGGATACCTCCTCTTAAATGACGAGCAAAAACACATATAAAAAAAATATGTATACGACCGATTTTTTTGAGTCGGTTTAAAAAAAAGCAAGCAGCTAGCAATCCTATTCTTTCCCGCTTCGGTTTGAATTTTGAAAAATATATTTTTTTTAAGAGTCTCGCTCCAATCTATCGAATGTGTTAAAAATACAGTTGATGTTCTAATGTGTCTGGGAATTTGGAGTTTAAAAATAAAACATTATTATTTAGACGCACATGATATCAAAATATGCCGAATCGGTGGAGTAGAAATGACTTTCAATAAGTGGACTTAATAGGAAATATACATTTATTTACAAAGAAAATATACATTGATTTACAATAATTACAGATAAAAAATGTCCTCCAAAGAGGAACCATGTGGGACAGTGCCCAGAAGACTGGCAGCATTCCCTCTCTGGATAGCTAGGCTGATCCTTTGACAGAGATAGCTGCCAGCCCTCTGGTCACCTGAAGCCTCGACCAAACGCACTGACAGCTCTTTGAGGAGCTGCCGCGCCCCCGGACCCCACGGTCCCATGGTCTCCACCCCAAACGGCACAAATATGTAGCCCTCATTGAGGTCGGCATATTTGCGCCGCTTCAGGCGTTCAGCGGCCGCAGCCGCCGCGCCAGCGCCCACAGAGGTGGCATCGATGTGGGATGGGGCCAATGTGTCGGCACATGTGGCATCCCACACCAGCGACCTGCCATGTCTCCATGGCCCGACAGTCATACCATCAGGCCTCCCGCCACCTATTCGTGTGATGCCGTTAGGCTCAAGAATAGCTGGGATACCAGCAGTGGTGAGAGCCCTGCGGATGATGTCGTTGAGGACTTATAAGTCCCTACTTTGAATAAAACATTTTGACTTTGACTTTGATTTCTCAGCTTATCGCCCAGATATAGGCACTTATCATCACAACATAGTATAAAACAAAGTCGCTTTCTCTGTCCCTATATCCCTATGTCCCTCTATCCCTATGTCCCTTTGTCAAAGTAAAAGAAAGTACCTAAACAAGAAAAAAAACTATTATTATTATAATGCAAAAACCCCCTGAAAAACCTTCCTACTTGTGCGGTCTACCTAATAATAATATATGGGCATAAAAGGCCTCACGCCTTTTATCCCCGAGGGGGTAGGCAGAGGTATTCCATTACCGGATATACCCACATTTCTCGAGATATATTGGACCCCTAAGCGTGATAGGTGGTGAGCCCATCGCCGGACCGGGTCTGTTTACACATGTCTCAGAATTAATTCTGAGACCTGCGGGTTTCCTCACGATGTTTTCCTTCACCGTCGAGCTAGTTATAAATATCTAGCGGTCTACCTAAACTTAGGAAATAAAGATGAAACCGTTTGGGCTAGTGACTGCGCAAATTCTAGATATAGATTTCTAATTAATAGGAGTTATTATAATATCAAAGAATTCTTTGAAGATAAACTAAAATATAAAGTTGACTGGCTTGGTTGGTGCTTTAGGATTTTGTTTTAAAGTTTTTTTTATTTTGTAATGTTATTTGTGTCTTCTTATTTTTTCGTTTCGTTTAAAATGATAATTTTGTTTTTATTTATATGTATAATATTAGCGCTCTCTCTAAAGTTGCTGCGCTCCAACGGGGCGTCACATTGTACCATATCTTTTGTTAAACATCTTGTAATACTGTGACTTGCAATAAACGAGTTTGAGTTTGAGTTAGATGCCTACATATCTATTACACAACTAGGTTGTCTGGAAGAGATCGCTAAGTGTACTGTAATTAATTGTTTTATCTATACTGTATTGTTTTAGTGTACAAAAAAGAGTTATTGTATTGTTTAACATACATTATAATAATAATATCACGCCTTTCATCCCCGAGGGGGTAGGCAGAAGTATTCCATTACTGGATATACCCACATTTCACGAGATACATTGGACCCCTAAACGTGATAGGTGGTGAGCCCATCGCCGGACCGGGTCTATTTACACATGTCTCAGAATTAATTCTGAGACCTGCGGGTTTCCTCACGATGTTTTTCTTCACCGTCGAGCTAGTGATAAATATGTACGTAAGTTTTTTGAAAAACTCATTGGTAGGTACATGCCAGGATTCGAACTCGAGCCTCACTGATTTTCGACCGGCTCTTTAACCGGCTATCACTGCTCCTCATACATACATTACATATATACATACATATGATTACCTTCATTCTGGTATAGCCAAGGTTTGCTATCTAAAAGCAGCAGCAAAATTATTAGTGTTTTTTTTGTATAATCTTGACAAACGATGTAACTACGAACTTTGTTACCGACATTGGAACCTGGAAGGCTTTACGAGAAAATAATTGAGCTGCCGACGTTTTAGAGGTATTCTTGTTTGTTGAGCTTTAGGTCTCAAGTTTTAGGTCTAGAATAAAATGGAAGCATTTCGATAAACATCTATAAGTTGCGATTGTATATCACTACATAGTATAATACAAAGTCGCTTCCCGCTGTCCCTATGTACGCTTAGATCTTTAAAACTAGGCAACTGATTTTGTTGCGGTTTTTTTAATAGATAGAGTGATTCAAGAGGAAGGTTTTAGTATCAGCATTGCACCCGTGCGAAGCCGGGGCGGGTCGCTAGTAAGGCATATTTATGTAGTATGTGCCTATGGTTTCTGCTACTCCGTCCGCAACCGGCGCGCGGCGTGAGTGTATTTATGTAGTTACATCTGTATCATACAGCTGGGTATTAAGTAAGTTAGTAAGAGTATACAAAAGATGCCAACGGGTTCCTATGAAAGAAGAAAAGAAAATAATATTTCTTTTAGCACAAATTAATTGAGAGTAGAGATTGTAGAGACTACTTATAATTATAGTTAGTACATAAGCAAAAACAATAAAAACAAAAACTTATTATTTATAATTACGAGGAAATCTGTAATTAGCCCTACTTATTGTACAGTCAACAAAGTTGTTAGTGTTACATGGCCAAAAATTAAGATTCACTTTTCTCTTAAAGCCTTAAATGTATTTATAGTATTTTTTGGTAAGTTATAGGGATCAAAGATACCTTTCAAAATAAACATTAATCAATAAGATTTATTTATGACTTCCCCAGAAAAATTAATTCTTAGGGCTCCCGCACACGGGCCACCGGCCACAACCACAAAACGCCGCCACTGGCATATTTCCTGTAATTTTCATACATTTTATATGGACTCGCCGCACACGGTTGGCGCCGGTGGCGGCCACACGCTTCAAATCGTCGCAGCTGGCATCTTGTGGCTCGCACCGGCCACTAAACGCCGACACAAAAAGCCGCCACACGCCACTCGCGCGATTCCGCGTCCCTCTCTCCCTTGCGTCAGTTAACCTGTCGACGCGCACACACGTAGTCCGTACTCAGCTGTCGACGCGCACACACGTAGTCCGTAGTTCATATAGGTAGATAAATATGGATATAGAATTATTTATATCAGAGATACAATCCCGTCCTGCGATTTGGGATTCAAAAAGTGATAGTTATAGTAATAGAGGAGAAAAAGTGAAGGCCTGGGAAGAAATCTGCGAATTGTTTGTGGGAGATTTTTCGAATAAAACTGCCAAAGAAAAGAACATTGAAGGTAAGTTTAATAAAATAATATAAAACCATATATTTATATTCTATTTTCTTGCCACGGTATTGCTCCTTCATTCATAAAATAATCTTTTAACGTATCTCTTGCCGTAGACGCTCGTGTTACTGGCCAGCCTGTATTTTGTATATTGTCGAGTCCCACTATTTTCAAAGTGTGCCGAAAATTGAAGCCATCCCTTTTGCGAATAAAGTTGTGCAAAATGCAACAAGCTTTCACAATGTCTTCTGAGAAATGAACAGAAGTGTTTAATGGGCGATGTAATATTCTCCATTTGTTTGCTAGTACGCCGAAGGTACACTCAATGCAACGTCTGGCACGGCTTAACCTATAATTGAAAACTTTTTTGTCTAAGTCCAAATATTTTCCAGCATATGGCCTCATCATATTTTCACTGAGGCCAAATGCTTCATCACCAACAAATGTGTAGTTCAATGGTTGTCGATTACCGACCTGTCGTGGTGGGGGGATATTTAATGTCTTTCTGTGTATTTTATTACACAGTTCACTTTCTCTAAATATTGTAGAATCGGATGCTTTACCGTATGCCCCAACATCCACGAACGTAAAAAGTAAATTCGAGTCGCAAGTTGCTAGAAGTACTATTGAAAAAAATTTTTTATAGTTAAAGTACAAGGAGCCGGTATCGAATGGATGAATAATTCTTATATGTTTCCCATCTATGGCGCCTAAACAATTAGGAAAATTAGTATTTTGAAGAAATCCGCTGGCAATTTCTTTCCACATGTCTTGGGTCGGTTCTGGAATACAAACGTCTTTTAAATAGTTCCAAATTAGTTGACATGTTTCTTGTACTATTTTCCTTGCTGTAGAGGCCCCACGGTGGTAAGAGAGTTCAAAATCCTGAAACGAGCATCCAGTTCCTAGATACCTGAAACAAATTATATTTTTTTTAAATAAATTAAATAAATTAAAATTATATGTTTTTGTTGTTACAGTAACTAAATTACAGAGGAAGTGGAAGAGTCTTCGTGACAGTTTTAATAGAGATATTGCAAAAAACAAGAACGTTGCGAGTGGTTCGGCAGCAACAAGCAGTAAACAGTACATTTATTTCAATCATCTATCGTTCTTGAATTCCTTAAAAGAAGTGAGACCGCCTACCGATGTTACTAATGATGCAACTAATGATGCGGAAACATCTCGCCCGAAAATAAACAGAAACATTAATTTAAAAAGGGCCGAAAAATCAGAAAATGAAATTCTCAGAACACTTTCGGAAAATTTAAAACGTAGACATGATCAAATAAGCGACCAAAATGACCCCGATAAGCAATTTCTGATGTCGCTGCTTCCACATGTAAAAAAAATTGACGAAAATTGTAAACTTGCTTTTCAATCAGAAATATTACAGTTAATTAGAAAGTACACGAATAATCAAAATTATGAAACCTATTCGGCACAATATTATGGTTATTCTTCAGGAAATGCCAACATACACTCGACACAAAAAGCTTCTACATCTGTTCAGCCTTCTCCACTTCATTCACATTATTCCGACAATTCTATGCTTGACATTTCATACTCTACACAAAACGCTTCTACATCTATCCCGTCTTCACCTATAATTCAGCCTTCTCCAACTCATTCATATTATTCTGACCAGTCTATGGACAACAGTTCTGTTATCGAAGACATGTTCCGTGATGATGACGAGTGATACCAAATTATAATAAAGACATAATAACTAAATACAAATACCTACGTGTTTTATTTGTTAACTAGCTATTCTCTAGTAGAAAAAACAATGCATATTGATTATAAATAAAGTATAGATTATTTTATCATAGTGTTCTGTGGAGTTTTATGCTAGTGATTATTTCCACTTACCTTAATGTGATAGCTAGTCTTTCCGCAGGTGCGATGCTTTTCCGCATGTTGGTATCGTGGTGCTTTAATCCAGCATATAATAGAGCATGTAGTTCCCAAAACGTACCTATGCTTAAACGAAAATGTTTGAAAAACTTTTTAGGATGGTTTAGAAGATTATCGAAATGTTCGTTGCATTTGTGTACATTCGTTAAAATTGGATGTATCCAATAACTACGGTTTCGTCTTCTACGACGACGTCTTTTTATCAAAAGTAGCGCAATTAAACCTTCTTCGTCAGAGTCCATTATGATACTGCACGCAAGGGTTAAAAAAAGTAGCAGCCACCGACCGCAAGTGTCGACCACCGGCCACAAGTGGCTGTCGCGCGCTTCAACTACCTTTGTAGCCGCTTCTAGCTTCTCGTGGCGGCGTTTGTGGCTGTGGCGAGTGGCTCGTGTGTTGCGAGCCTTAGTTACTGGCCATGTAACCCTAACAACTTTGTTGACTGTACATATACTAATATATTTTTACTACACAATTGATGTACGCTGTTGATTTTCCTAATAAAAAAAAACTATTTACTTCCGTCCATCCGTCCGTCTGAGAGTTGTATGTAAAGAACCATAATATTGTCTGACTTTAAAATATGTGTTACTTTGATAAGAGGGCCGGCGGCTATCTCTGTCAAAGGATCAGCCTAGCTATCCAGAGAGGGAATGCGACCAGTCTTCTGGGCACTGTCCCACATGGTTCCTCCTTGGAGGTCATTTTTTATCTGTAATTATTGTAAATTAATGTATATTTTCTTTGTAAATACATGTTATCTCAAAATGTTACTTTTAAAAACAGTAAACTAAAATTAAAAGATGTCGGTGTATAGACTGTCTGTAAGTATGTTTGTACATCGATGGGCGAGATGTAGCCGCATTAAGGAGTTAGCCGGGGGCAGTGCTTCTTTTTAAATGAAGAGGAAAATTTTAATTTCCTATCGCGTACCACCTCTAGTAATGTGGCGAGATGGCTCGTTATATCGATGTTGGTAGCTCAGCTGACGTGAATATTTGTAAAAAAAAAACAAAATTATGGACTTATAAGTTCACTTATTGATAGTAATTTCAACTCCACCGATTCAGTATGTTTTGATAGGGCATCTACCCTTGATTTTCTTGCTGGTTCTTCTCGGGATACTGCATTTGAAACCAGCAACTCGTCGTTGGATATGGGATGTTTACATTTAGCCAATCTTCATAGACGAGTTTAGAGTGCCATGTTATTAGACTATTGACTTTTGTAAGTGTAATTTTTAATTACCTGAATAAAAATAAAAACATTTTAATTTTTCATTTTCATATTGTAAAATCCGACCTTGGTCTATGGCCCATGATTCTCCAAATGTCAAGTACAAAGTTCAAATCTCACCGAATCAGTGTCAATAAATTATCGAATACAATGTGGGGCAACGTTCATCGAGCAATCAGTAGGTGATGTCATACCATCAAACAGAATGAATTGATTGTATTGTGCACACATCAATTTGTGCATTTAAATTATTGTAGACACATTGCCCGGCGATATTGTCATCGGTTTCATTGATATTTACTATCCGTTTGATTGGGCTTTTATTTTTTGATTGAAGATTGGTTGTACTTTATGATGCCATAAGTTTTAGTTTGTTTGTATAAGCAAACAGAGGTTTAAGGTTAGTGTATGACTATACTGAAATTAACGAAATGTACTGTACGCCGGTAAAGCTTGTCGTCAGCGCAGGCCTTGAGCCTATCACGTTAAGGGGTCGAATATACTCGTGAAAAGTGGGTGTTTCTTAAAGCGATAAGACAGCTCATTTTACTTTTTTTTGTATCACTGTGTCACTTGTTGCATATTTTTATTTGTGTACAATAAAGAGTTGTTACTTACTTACTTACTTATTTCCAGAATAATTACTCTAGGATAAAAGGCGTGACATTAGTTATTTCAATTTTTGATTCAATATTCTAGATTGAAGATACAAGAAAAATCACTAGGTTTGGTATGGAATGATATCTACATGCTAAACAAATATTATTCTATTTATTACGAGTACATTGTACCTACCTTAAGAATATGTACGTAAAATCAGAAAATATTACTATCTTATTCAGTTTTAAATGCATTTTACTTCCTAAACCTATTAAAATGTATGATGTGTAGTTTAGTGGATATAGATTTGTAAATTTATCATTAGTTTAAACTATAAGCATCACTACATAGTATAAAACAAAGTCGCTTTCTCTGTCCCTATATCCCTATGTCCCTTTGTATGCTTAAATCTTTAAAACTACGCAACGGATTTTGATGCGTTTTTTTTAATGGATAGAGTGATTCAAGAGGAAGGTTTTAATGTTAGCATTGACAAGCCGGGGCGGGTCGCTAGTAATAAATATAACAAAGAAAACATCGACAAAAACTTATCAAATCATCGACTCCAAGCACGAGACTAGCTTAACCTCCGTCGTTAAAAATATTGCTGTTTGAACGCGAACTTCGCTTAGCGTTTTAATAAATTTGGAAAATTAAAGATTCATATCTGATGCCCTTTACTAGTTAATTCGCCTGGCTTCCCTTCACTTGAAATTGCGTTTTATAGCAAAATCTTCGGAACTTTAAAGAAAATGCAATAATTACTATGTAACTTATTGCTTTTTGTATATTTATTATTCTTAGGAGTATATTTTAGCACAATCATCGTGTGCGTCACTGGATTCTTACGGTTATAGTTGGATGGCAATGACATGTCAATGGTCAGTCAACGTTGATATGTTTTGACAGATCCATGTCATTTAAATTTAATATAATCATACATAATACCTATCACGCCTCACGTACAATGGTCCGTTTTAAGGACTAAGTGCGGAAACCAAACCCCCTAACATAGAACATACCTATCACGCCTTTTTGTTAGGAGACAAAAGATCTTCAGTTTATAAAAACCTGCAAATTTCTCGCTTTTACGGTTTTTTTGCGCTTGCACTCAAAGAAGTTTACAGAAGAAAGATTTGGTTCTTCCAACTTCTTTGGTTTCTATAATTATATTACCATAGACAATTAAATGTGTAGTCATTACATAGGTACTGAATTCCTTTAGTTAATCTAAAAATACTGTAACGTTGTACTTTCGTATTAAAGCATTTAATATAGTGACTCAAAAATAGGCAGAATGTGATGATGCTTTTGCCTTTGCCAAACGTCATTGTAAAAAGAAGTCGGTGTTGTCAATTTCTACGAAAGATTTCCCTTTTGTTGACAAAAATAAGTTATTCAATTTAAAAGCATTTCAAAGCTTTAAATAATAATGATATAGGAAAAATAGTGTTGTGTTATTATATTTGAGATCACTTAAATGTCAAACAGTTTTGAACTATGATTTTGCACAAATTGTGTCTTGTGAATTTGAGGTCAAGATAGCCTACAGTTACCGTGTTTTTCGGGAAGTGTATAAGAGATGGCCTTCCAAATACAGAACGTTTTTTTTTCTTAGCCGTGATGTCGTCGAAATAACTTGGCTAGCGACATTTTACAAAAGCAAATGCTTTTGAGCTCAAACTTGAACATCCTGAATCTACCCTACCTCAAACTTTATTAGGAAACTGATTGTAAAAGAAAGAATGTTTCCTCAAGTATTCTTCTATATTCCAATTTGTATGGGTTGATATACCCACACTTTTGTAAGAAACCTCCGGGGTTGACATGAGATCCTGATGCTTCAAGCTTAACTCTTCTCCCCCACAAGGAGGTTTCTACAGTCCATATTATGTTTCTCCGTTGCAAATTTATTCGATGACTACGGTGTTCCTCACCGTGCCAGTTTCTCCGAGCTCCGAGTTTTTAAGAATAGTGTAGCGCTTCTCGCTATTTTAAGATAAGTCATCATGACCAAGTAGGTGTTTAAGATTTCAACATATTAATGATAAATTTAACCTGATTGATGGTATAACCTCGTTAGGATTTTACAGTTAAGTTATATTATTTGCCCCGTGAACCCGGCTCTGCCGATTAACTAGTCTGGTATAACTTTAGTTACAACTTATCTGTAATAGTGTTAACGGTTAATGTACAACAACTGATATAAAAGATCAATAAATCCTAACAACAGTCACTTACCACATGCAGTTATTTTATTTCCAATCACAAGCAAACCCAGAACCTAGCAAATTTCACATCATTATTTTATTCCGTTCTATTTACTTTGTCATCAAAAATTCTAGGTGACAATACGATTCCGATATTATTGGCGTCCTTATTCATCGAGTTTCCCTGAAATTATCTTCGCGGCGTAAATTATTAATTAAATTAATTTATCAAACAACACCCGCGGCGATCTATCCATAAATTGAAAAAACGAAACCGGCAAAAAATCGTGAATAAATCATTCTTTAGATAAGCTCGGAAATAATTAGCTGGAGACCGTAGCTTTTTTGCTAATTAAAAATAAATATCAAATGAAGAGCAATCGGGAAGATGCGCGTTCGATACTAGGGGATGAGAAATGGGGGGAGCACTTCGGACTAAGTAAGGGTTCTGTATGTAAAATAAAAATAAAATAAATAATCTCACGCCTTTCATCCCCGAGGGGGTAGGCAGAGGTATTCCATTACTGGATATACCCACATTTCACGAGATACCTTGGACCCCTAAACGTAATAGGTGGTGAGCCCATCGCCGGACCGGGTCTATTTACACATATCTCAGAATTAATTCTGAGACCTGCGGGTTTCCTCACGATGTTTTCCTTCACCGTCGAGCTAGTGATAAAATATGTACGTAAGTTTTTGAAAAACTCATTGGTACATGCCAGGATTCGAACCCGAGCCTCACTGATTTTCGACCGGCTCTTTAACCGTCCGGGCTATCACTGCTCAATGCATGCTCATGCTGCTGTATGTCAATCAGCATTATTCTCTATTTATAACTGGAATCGGAATCGTCTTTATTTAACACTAGCTGTTCCGCGTGGTTTCACCCGCGTAGTTACCGTTCCCGTGGGATTGCGGCGATAAAATATGTTACTTATGGATATTGTAGCATTCTAATAGTGAAAGAATTTTTAAAATCAGTCCAATAGTTTTTGAGTTTATTTGTTACAAAAATACAAGAATACAAAAATGCAAATCTCAAAAATACAAGTCAATAGACTAATAACAAGGCACTCTAAAATCGTCCATGAATATTGACTAAATGTAAACAGCAGCCCATCTCCACCGACGAGTTGCTGGTTGCTAGAAAATATTCCCAATATCCGTCTAGTAGGTATTTTTAAATCTCTTAGGAAATAACTGTGTAAAAAACATATGCTCACGCCTTATATCAAGGGAGTAGGTAGAGGTGTTCCATTTGAAGAAATACCCATATTTCATCAGTATATTTTTAGATCCTAAGCATGGGCGCATGCCTCAAAATCAATTCCGGGACCTGCGGGTTTCCCAAAAACACGTAAAGTCAAGTATGCGACAATAATTGCAAGGGAACCCTAAAAGCTCAAGTTTAAAAATGATCGCACCTCAGGCGCGGCGCCATCTTGGCATCGATTTTTCATTAACCACTAACGAAGTCAGGGGTGGATTGCAATTTGCAACGGTTTTTTATCTTAATCTTTATCTGTTTACACACTTTTGTACTTGAGTAACCCTATAGGCCAGAAAACAGTTCTTTTTGACATGAAACGTCGATAAAAATTAAAAATAAAATAAGTAAATACCGTCTAAGTCTAAGAGTTAGACACACAATTAACTTTTTTATTTATTTAAAATTTTAAAGTAAACTAAATCGGTATCTAATACGATTATTTTTTGTGCATTACATACGTCGTTTTTCTTATTATTTATTAATTGCTGTCTATATAAATCTACTAGATGTTATGCGCGGTTTCAACTGCGTAGTTTCCGTAAGAATACCTGAAAAAAATATAGCCTATGTTACGCATTGATAATTTAGCTTTCCATTGGTAAAGAATTTATTAAATCGAACCAGTAGTTTTTAAGTTTATTCGTAACAAACATACAAAAATACAAAACTTTCCTCTTTATAACATTAAAGTATAGATTAGTGTAGATTGAAGGCACGATGATATAATACGTACCTAATGCTATCATCACCAACTTGAATTTTAATGAATTTAAATCTATGTTTGCCTTTATACATAATATCTAAATTTAATATATCTCAGATATAAATAAAATAATAATAATAATATTATTACACCCAGTGGTAACAAATCTCCGGCCCGCTCGATACAAAGCGTTAATTAAAACGACAAAACAAATAACCGTTCACTTCAGTTGCAGTCAAAATTCACACTATCCCAATGCGAGAATTAATTAAATACTCGCTTCCGCCTTTGATTCAAAATTTTACTGGAAGTGCTTAAATTTTCTATGATCTCTACGAATACTTTATTTTATCTGAATAATTATACAAGCAATTGTTTGTTTAGGCGTCTATAACATAAAATTTTTAACCGACTAAGAAAGGAGGAGGTTCTCTATTCCACTGTTTTTTTATGTTTGTTACATCAGAATGACTCTTTTTTTATTTGAAAACTGGAGCTTCCCGTGTGGCCAATTTGGTCCAGTTCTGACAATGATATTACTCTTAGGAGTCGTATGTAATCTATATTATTTAAAACTAAAAAAGAAGAAAAGAGTAAAAAGTACTCTAGAGAGTCAAAAAACTACTTCAACTTATATGGTTTTCAGATCAGATCTCAGGTCAGAACTGGACCAAATTGACCACACGGGAAGCACCAGCTTTTAGACAGATAGATCCAATCTTGTATTACAAAGAAATATAAGTTGGGTTTCAATTCAACTTTTTTTCTATTATGTAGCCTTGAAAATAGTTAGGTACTAAGACTAACGAAATTTCCCATGTTAAGTAACGGAATGAAGACGTCATAGGATTATCTATTGTTATTGAACCCGGGATAATGTTGCATGACTGGCCACTTCTAGTTTTTCCCATCATTGCTCCCATACTGTAGACAGTGTGGGCCATAAATTGAGCGGCCCTGTCAATTGCACGCGCCCGCCAATAGTTGCGGTCGCGGCCCACGGTTGGCAACATGCGACCGGCTGCTTTTTGAAATTCGAACGCCATTTTGTTTTTCAAGGGTTTTTCTGGTGTGGCTTTAAATATTTATGAATGAAGTGCAAATTTTCAAATTCTATAGTCTAAAAGAGGGGACTTATTTTTCGAAACTATCATGGTACCTCAGTACAAAAATTACAAGATAAATTACTTACCTATGTCCATACCTACTACTATAATAGGTATGTTTATACTATTTTTAGAAATACCCGTTTATGTTATAAATACCTGCTGGTATTGAAGCAACCTTCAGATTTTTATTAAAGATTATTATCTTATTATTTTTACAAACTTAGAGTACTAACAACTTAAATATAGGTAGTTACTGTTTCTTGTGTTATGTTGGGTTGAGTGTACTAGCGAACAAAAACCACATTCTTATCAATTCACACCGAAAATTTTGTACACAGAAACACAATCAGATGCAAAATTTCGCGTACCATACCATAGCCTCGGTGGCGCAGTAGGCAGCGCGTAAGTCTCATAATCTTAAGGTCGTGAGTTCGATCCTCACCCGGGGCATAGTTTTTGTTTTTTTATTTGATTTTTATTTTTAAACTCCTTTTATTATTACATTACAGTTTATTGAAAATTAAAATTATAAACAGGTACATTCGCGAATTTTGTAATGTGTACCAAGTGTTTCTTTATATTCCCATCAAAATTTGGAACTAAGTATAACATTTTATATTTATTTTGGGTTGTTTAAAATTAAATAAAATAAATAAATAAATAATCTCACGCCTTTCATCCCCGAGGGGGTAGGCAGAGGTATTCCATTACTGGATATACCCACATTTCACGAGATACATTGGACCCCTAAACGTGATAGGTGGTGAGCCCATCGCCGGACCGGGTCTGTTTACACATGTTTCAGAATTAATTCTGAGACCTGCGGGTTTCCTCACGATGTTTTCCTTCACCGTCGAGCTAGTGATAAATATGTACGTAAGTTTTGAAAAACTCATTGGTACATGCCAGGATTCGAACCCGAGCCTCACTGATTTTCGGCCGGCTCTTTAACCGTCCGGCTATCACTGCTCTTTAAAATTGACTGTTTAATTAAACAGTCAATTTTAAAGAGCAGTGATAGCCGGACGGTTAAAGAGCCGGCCGAAAATCAGTGAGGCTGAGTAAACAGCCAATTGGCTGTTTAAAATTAACTGTAATCAAATATCGTCTTTATAGATAATACAGTCGAACTGAGATCTAAAGGATCGAATGAAAAAGAATTGAGGTCGAATGACCAAAACCATTTAAGTTAAAGTCGGTTTTTTTACTCTTTCTATGTAAAATAAATGTAGGTCAATGCTACAGTTTTGTTATTATCAGCCAGTGAAAACAAATTCATGTCTCCAACTAGCCTAGCCTTGATCTGGACAAAGATTCCCATCTATGCCAGTCGCCAAATGAATTGCCACCAATCGAATTATTCAACACTAGATCAATTGATGTGAGTCACGCGCATCGCTATAGTTATTGGTGTGAGAACAAATAGTTTTTACGGCCTATATTTTTATTGAATTCGACGCCACTTCAGTTTTGTTAATTCTTTCAAGGCAGTTTTATTGTAACTAGTTCCCGTTCCTTTGGGAATTCGGGGATAAAATAAAGCCTATGTTACTCAGGAATAATGTAGCATTCTAATGGTAGAAGAATTTTTGAAATCGGTAAAGTAAGTTTTGAGTTTATTCGTTACAAACATACATTATTACATATATTTTCTCTTTAATGTTAGTATAGAAGTGTAGATTCATTTTTGTTTTGCATCCATGAGAAAACGATATAAGTTGAAGTCGGGTTTTTACTCGTTAGTCGAGTCGAGTTCTATGTTATACCTATTTAATTATTTAACGTGTCTTTTAAATACTTCTATAATAAATTACAACATCTAGAACAAATATCTAGTAAGTCATACCTAATTGGGATGACTTCATCCCAATCACGGCTAGCACGCATTGATCTCCATTCGTTCAACTAACCTCACGTCTCCAATGCATCGATTCATTGGGCTCCTTCAAACAGGTCGGAATAATATAATAATAATATAATTTCACGCCTTTTATCCCCGAAGGGGTTGGCAGAGGTATTCCATTACTGGAAATACCCACATTTCACGAGATATATTGGACCCCTAAACGTGATAGGTGGTGAACCCATCGCTGGACCGGGTCTGTTTACACATGTCTCAGAATTAGTTCTGAGACCTGCGGGTTTCCTCACGATATTTTCCTTCACCGTCGAGCTAGTGATAAATATGTACGTAAGTTTTTGAAAAACTCATTGGTGAAAAGGATTCGAACCCGAGCCTCACTGATTTTCGGCCGGCTCTTTAACCGTTCGGGCTATCACTGCTCTAAACCTTTCGTCTTATAGCTAAATATTCAAATGAGGTTGGTACCTACCTACAGTCAAGAGCACGTGGAGCTTGACACATTGAATTTTGTAACGATCTTATTACAATCGCTTTAGAGGTCAGACTTGCACTACAAGTGTAAAGCTTCATGTGCATGTGCTCTTGACTGTACCTATTCAAATACTTCATTAAATAAAGGAAACATAGTATCTACCTGAAAGTGAGCTAGAATAGTTGGTTATAAGATTACTTATATAATTTTGAGTTAACTCTATATATAGAACTTAGTTCTATGTAGTACCACTAGGTGTCGCTACAAGCCAATGTCCATCAGTGGACGTCCGGTGGCTGATAATATGATGATTTCATGCGTCGTACCTTCCTACGATTATCAACGCTCAATTTGAAGGAACCCATTGAGAAAGCGAATGTCAATTGGTACAGTCACCGCTAAATTTAGAACCAGTCAATATGTCGGCCAATCATACTGTCATCATGGTCTAATAATAGAAAATGCATTTGATCACGCGTCTTTACTAGGTCTCATTGATTAGGTGTGCTGTGTTTGGTATGCTGGCATGAGACTTCGAAAGCTTTTTGCTTGTTATTATCAGCTGAAATAAATAAAGATTTATTTCTTTACAATATGTAACAGAATAAGTGCAATTTCTAAAAGTAGTTTGTTCAGTATCGACCACATAATCGATTTCAGCTACTTATAATAGGTATGTGTTATTTTTTTCCAAAAAATAAATTAGCATAACTGAATTTAGGGCCACCTGTGGAAACCGTATTATTATTGTACCGTACTAGTATATTGCTCTTTATTTAAGAAATTTTGTTACACAAAACTACAGTAGGTACGAATGAATAATAAGTTTTGTATTATATTAATTGGGGTGTACGAGGAATTGCGCTTATTCTGTGACGCGTCGTTGTATATTTATATTATATATTATTTGTCTAAGTTAATTTTCATCTTACAGCAGACTCAAAGTACGACGGAACCTTTCATAATATCCAGCAAGCAGGTAGCCTCGCAAACTTTGAGTATTAAACCAACAGGAGACGTCACGCGCACTATTTCCTTTGCAAAAAAGTCTGCCAATTTCTGCGGGGGGGACGAGGAAACAAACACAAATAATGTTAAAACAAACGCATTTTTTGACAAAACAATTAAACGCTAGTTTGAACTAGATGCACACAAATACATTCACCAATCCAAGCACTCCGTGAACTCAAAAAAACTAGTTGTATTTAACAGGTGTGCGCGTTGACCGACACGTTTTTTTGGCAGAGGGGAACGCCTGTCAGTGGCGTCTCCGGTTGGTTTAATACTCAAAGCTCGCAAATCACGTTTTTTCCGTTCCAGTGTAGAAAAAAGTTAGAAAAAATCTTACTTACAATTGTGTGCTACTTCATAAAAAGTATTTTTGGTTTAAAACCTATATTCGATAATGTATGATAAGTCTCATTTTCTATGTGACGTTAATATTAGTGTTTACTAGCAGCACCCCGCGGTTTCACCCGCGTAGTTCCCGTTCCCGTGGGAATACGGGGATGAAATATAGCCTATGTGTTATTCTGATGTATAAGCTATATAATTGTAAAGTTTCATCAAAATCCGTTCGGTAGTTTTTGCGTGAAAGAGGAACAAACATCCATCCAGACATCCATACATCCAGACATCCATCCAAACAAACTTTCGCGTTTATATTATTAGTAGGATATAGTAAGGATGATTCGTCTCAAAAATAATTTTAGGTTACTTGATTCTTTTTATGAATAATATGTTTTGAGGCTTCAAAAATAAAAAATAATAATATTTAATTATCTTTGCTGAAACTCCTTCAGTTTTTTTACGTAAATTAGGAATACAATTCTAACATTTCACAGGCCTAAAATGAAAACATTTGATAATCACTTTGTAAATTTATTTAAAAATAGATCACTCCACTGAGTTAAGGCAGCAATACTCATAAAAATCCATAATTAATACCCACACCTTGGCACATAATTCCCCACTGGGCGATTCCCCAAAATTTTCCGGAACTTTTTAAGATGCATAACTTTTTAAATTTACAACCTATCGTCGGCTATCTCCTTTCAATATATTTTCCCGTTGGACTCATTGTCTAACTCCCAAAGTGTTTAGATATGAAAATTTTAATTTAAAATATCTTTAAACTTATAGATTTATGGTTGTCGGCGACTTTTAATTACTAAGTTTCCTGTTTTGGGATTGGTAAAGTTTGCCTGTAAATATGGGTGTTTCGGCAATTTTTAGCTTTCTTTGTTTTCGATGTTAGGAGAATAGGTACTTTGTAAACATTATCTGCCTTTTCTTACTGATTTAAAAAAAACTCACTACTCTTAATCCCGAGGGGATAGGCAGAGGTACTTATTCTATTATATAATATTTAAGAGGCACGTTTCACCAGTACATTATTTGGAGCCTGAACGTGATAGGTGGTGAGCCCATCGCCGGACCGGGGCTGTTACACATGCTTCGGAATTAATTCTGGGACCTACGGGTTTCCTCACGATGTTTTCCTTCACCGTCGATTTAGTGATAAATATGTACGTAAGCTTTTCTTTAAAAAAAAACTCCTCGGTACCTACCTAGATACAATCCTACATCCCAGGATTCAAAACCGAGCCTATTGATTTGCTATCTATTGATTTTATCTTAAAAAAACGGCCAAGTGGGAGTCGAACATAGTATTTAAAGAAATAGAAAACAACATGTTTTTGTATGGAGATTATTTGTGTTATTACTATGGCTGCTATACCAACTTCAAGAGTCTACCTTTTACAGTTCAAAAGATACAGCCTTGTAACAGACGGACGTACAGACAACGGAGCCATAATAGGGTCCTCTTGGCACCCTTTGGTTACGGAACCCACAATCCAAAATGAAATTGAACAAAAAGTTTGAAAATTAAAAGATATTTTCAACAGTGTAAATTGCTCATTTTTGATCTGTTAATTTCCGCTTAGGTTTCATTAAATATGGCGATAAAGGAAACACTCAACAGTCAAAGATAACGAAACGAGAATTTGGGACTACCGAACACTAGGTACGGACTACTGAGTGGATTTTTTTAAAATAATACAACATATTTTCTGATATTTTTCAAAAAAGATGTCCAAGTAACTTAATATGACAGACCTGTTGGCTCAGTTGGTAGCGACCCTGCCTTTTGAGTCGGAGGTCGCGGGTTCGATCCCCGCTCGGGGCCAACATTTGTGTGCATGAACATGTGTGTTGGCTTCGTGTCTGGGTGTTTAGTATTTATTGAAATATGTTTATCAGTTGTTTAGTACCCATAGTACAGGCTCTGCCTAGTTTGGGACTAAATAACCGTGTGTGAATTGTGTCCCACAATTTATTATTTATTATTATTATTAATATAACTTTTCCAACTAACTCCCTATATATATGTATATACAAAGCGTCAAGTCCATATTTTTAGTTTATTACCTACCTAACTTTTCCTTGGTACGTAGGTAGGTACCTATTGCTATATGAGTTCTTATTAATACAATGTAAATTATCCTTGTAAACTGATTATAGTTTTATAGTAAATATTTTTCCCAACATAAATATTAAAATAAAATAGTTTCATTTCGATTTTAATGAAAGAATAAGATTTTTCTTTTTAAAGTTTTACTTGGTATTTATAAGCGTAAGTATATAATATGTAAATATCTCTGAACTGTTGCATAGAACTAATATTTAATATTAAAAATAATGATGTGCTATTATTATTTATTTATTTTAGATCTTATGTTAGGTTTTTTACAATCCTACTAATATTATAAATCCTAATAATCCTACTAATATTATAAATGCGAAAGTTTGTTTGGATGGATGTATGGATGTATGGATGTCTGGATGTCTGGATGGATGTTTGTTCCTCTTTCACGCAAAAACTACTAAACGGATTTGATGAAACTTTACAGTTATATAGCTTATACATCAGAATAACACATAGGCTATATTTTTTAAAGATAGTGTGTGAGTTTTTCAAAATATCACAATGATTATCAAGTAAGTCGGAAAAAAACAGGAAAAAAATCTGCCATCGCGAGCTATTCTGGCGTACGCTGCAAAAACTGTGTCTACGGTAGACTCGAACGATACGCACATCAAATTGAAGAGCGTAAAAAATGAGTCGATCTGAGTCGACAACTTATAGGCGGAAAATTCGGATTATCGAGTATTTTCAATATAAAAATGAATAAATTGCTATTATATTAATGGCGTTGCTAAGTAAACATGTCAATGTCATCATAGTGGCTATGGTGTAGTATATAACGTCATCACATGTCATAGGTTTGTATTCCCTTCTCCTTTGTGATTTGGGTAAATAAGATTTAGCAGAAATATCTAGAGAAGCAGAGAGAAGATAATCACGATGTTTTCAAGAGAGGTTCAATGCTCTTTTTATGCCCGTTTCCTATATAAAGTTTATTTCAAGAGTACCCGAAACCGACGAGCATGACGTCTTTTGATGGATGTGGAAGAATCACGAGAGATCTGCCAGGTTCGAGCAAGTGGCAGTCTATTATCTCTGTCTACCTTAATAGGAATTAGGCGTGTTATTTTATTACTAGCAACGTCCCCCGGTTTTACCCGCGTCAGTTCTGTTTCAATGGAAAAATTATAGCACATGTTACTCCTAGAAAAGTAAGCTTTCCATTGCTAAAATAAATTAGTAGGACTAGCGACTTGCCACGGGTGCAATGCTGATACTAAAACCTTCCTCTTGAATCACTCTATCTATTAAAAAAACCGCATCAAAATCCATTGCGTCATTTTTAAAATCTAAGCATAAATAGGGACAGACAGCGGGAAGCGACTTTGTTTTATACTATACGTAGTGATAGCGGGGGCCTATTTGAGGAATTTATTCCCGTTACCGTGAAAATTTCAAAAATCCCTTCATAGCATTTTTCTATGACGTATAAGATATCTACATACCATATTGATCGTTTCGGAAAAGTACGTACCTATTTCTCTTTTTAACCAGCTTTTATATTTTCCCATAGGAATGAGATATTTTTCTGGAAAAAAAAGTACAGTAGATGTTGATCCAGGTACTCGGTTATCTCCATACCAAATTTCATTAAAATTCGTCTAGTATTTTTTGCGTGATGCGTGCACAGACTGACAGATAGACAAAAAAATTAAAAAAATGTGATTTGGTATCTAATCGATAACTATCTACACTACACCCCAATGGGGGTGAAAGAGGGGGATGGAGTTTGTATGGAGACGTGTTGTTTTTTACGTCTATCAAGTTGAAACTTGGCACAAATACTCTTAAAAATCAATGATGAGGAACGTGTTTTTGGATTTTTCGAAAATCAATGTAGGGGTTGAAGTTGGTATGGAGAAGTGTGGTTTTTGGCGTGTATCTTCTTGAAACTTGGCATAAATATCCTTTAAAACTCTCCATACAAACTCCACTTCTTTTTTTGAGAATTCACTATGGGTTCCTTGAGGAAATTTAGTTGTTATTATGAGCAAATGCATAGCCTTTGGTATCAAGAACTAATTCCAAAATCATGAACCAGAGAGTGTCCTAGGCTTTACAATACCAAACAGAATAATCGCAATTCCTGAAATTCGTTTGTTCAGTATCGACTACTTAATTGATTTCAGCTATTTTTAATATGTGTAAAGTTTTTTCGAAAAATGAATTAGCATAACTGAATTTAGGGCTACCTATGGATACCGTAATGTTATCGCTCTTTATTTAAGAAATTTGAGTACGAATGCATCACCATTTTTTATATTAGTATACTAATTGGGTTGTATGAGGAATTGCGCTTATTCTGTGACGCGTTGTATACAGGGTGTTTTCAATAACAAAAATGTAAATAGCAATTATAGCCCAGTGGCTAAAGAGCCCGCTTCTCATTCGTGAGGCTCGGGTTTCAATCCTGGCATGTACAGTCAAGTTTTAGTAAGGATCCCTAATTATTTTTCGTCATAAATATAGCCTATGTTACTCAGGGATAATGTAGCATTCTAATTAACATACAAAAATACAAATCTATCTCCTTTAAACTTAATATTATTGCACATAAATAGATAGTGTAGATTATCATTCTTGATATATTTTCTTAACGCAAAGGAATAACAAATTCCACGCAGACGAAGTCGCGGGTATCAGCTAGTAAATATATAAAAGTAAAATATAATATAAAAACATTTACAAAACAATATAAAAATTACACATTATAAAAGTTTACTATTATTTAACTTACCTATTAGTTACCAGATAAACAAATTACTGGATTGCAGGTGTCACCAGGCACCATGCAGGGGGTGACAGACGAGTGAGTGTGTGTGACTGACTGACAGCTAAGTTTACTCCCCTGAGTTGACTAGTTCTATAACTGTTTATACTTACTATTAGTATTGTATCAGAAGCAGTTACTGTACCGTATTAAAATAAGTAGCGGTTCGGCGCGGTTTTCCCGTAGGAATACGGGAATTAAATATCGCCAATGTTACTCAGGGATCTTCTAGCTTTCTATTGGTAAAAGAATATTTAATAAATTAAGTAAAAAATAATTTTTAAAACAAGCTTTTATTTTAATGCGCTAAAAAGAACAAAATAAACTTTTCCTTTAAAACTGTCTTAAAACGTCATTACACAATTTATTATGTAATAAAAGCTTGTCGCGAGATCTGAGTAGGTACTCATATTTAAGTAAATATATAAGTAACTCTAACTGATTGAATTAAATTTTTAGAATTTTCAGACTAAGTTAATATGGGTAGTTACCTAATTAATCCCGCGACAAGCTTTTATTACATAATAAATTGTGTAATGACGTTTTAAGACAGTTTTAAAGAAAAAGTTTATTTTGTTCTTTTTAGCGCATTAAAATAAAAGCTTGTTTTAAAAATTATTTTTTACTTAATTTATTTTATACTTTTTAGTTGGATTTAGAAGGGCGTCACATGGCTAACCCTGCATTGTTATCCAAACTAAACGTGTATACAAAATTTCAGCTCAATTGGTTATCTTTAAGCTCCATCATCAGACCCTGGTTACCATCTAGTACCAAAGTACTCGTCAAGACGAATCAATCGAGCCCAAACTCGATGGGGTTATCTTGTTTAATAACTGAGTTCCTATGGCCATCTTCCAGCTAAATCATCAGACCCTGGTTACCATCTACCACTAAAGTGCTCGTCAAGATAAATCAAACGAGCCCAAACTCGATGGGGTTATGTCGTTTAATTACTGAGTTCCTATGGCCATCTTCCATCTCCATCATCAGACCCTGGTTACCATCTAGTACCAAA
This sequence comes from Ethmia dodecea, assembly GCA_963855545.1. Classification (NCBI taxonomy): domain Eukaryota; kingdom Metazoa; phylum Arthropoda; class Insecta; order Lepidoptera; family Depressariidae; genus Ethmia; species Ethmia dodecea. The sequence goes on from OY979453.1 coordinate 1,834,803, forward strand.
GAACTCATCAAGACGAATCATACGAGCCCAAATTCGATGGGATTGTGTCGTTTAGTTACCGAGTTCCTATGGCCATCTTCCAGCTTCATCATCAGACCCTGGTTACCATCTAGTACCAAAATACTCGTCAAGACAACTCAAACGAGCCCAAACTCGATGGGAATATGACGTTTAATTACTGAGTTCCTCCTATGGCCATCTTCCAGCTCCATCATCAGACCCTGGTTACCATCTAGTACCAAAGTACTCGTCAAGATGAATCAAACGAGCTCAAACTAAATGGGGTTGTGTCGTTTAATTACCGAGTTCCTATGGCCATCTTCCAGCTCCATCATCAGATCAGCTCGGTGGTACCATAATATTGCATTGTCACCGCACTTACATAAGTATACAAAATTTCAGCTCAATCGGTTGAAGATATCTGCTTCAAAATTGAGTTGCAAGATTCCACCCGAACATACATAGTTACATACATACTTACATACATACTTAGATACATACATTGCAAGTTAAATAAAAGCTTTTAATTAAAATAGGTCCAGTAGTTTTTGAGTTTATTTGTAAGACACATATAAAAGTGTACAAATCTTTCCTCTTTATAATATTAGTATAGAAGTATAGATATAATAGATTATTATGTGTTTTTTTAGACATCACGTAAGCGGATTAAATTGTGTTAGTCTTGTTTTTAATATGGCATCATTAGTAGCGCCATCTACAGCAATGACTTGACACTGCAGTATGGAGGTGAAATCGAGGAGCTGGTATCGATCTAAATATAAACAGTACCGTAGACAACACCTAGATGGCAGCACTAAAACATTCTAATTGAGTTACAATGTCTAATCAAGTTAAAATGTGTCTCTGAATCATGGCAAAGCCATGCAAAAATCCCCTTATAATTTAAAGGTTTGTATTGAAACCATAAAAATAAATTACAAATATCTAACAACTACACAGCGACATCTAGCGAGCTTCATTGAAAACTCCAAAAACAGTAGTTTTAGTCGTTTTATCGATCTATGCTTTCTTATACTTTATGATCTATCCAATAGAGGGCGATACTAGGTAGTAGGAATTTAGCTTCTGCCTTTTATATTTTTACTAGTTTTACCGCTAACTTTAATCATGTTGCAAGACATTGTAATATGGAGGACTAAAATACCTTTAAGCATAAACTTAAAACAAACTGGTCATCAATAAGTTTCTCATATAAAATAGGGAAGAAAATTGGTGTTTGGAAATAAAATTACTAAATAATTATAGCATTTTAATATAGTCCTAAACGTAGATCTATGCATTTTTATACACGTAAAATAGGATTAGGAAATTAAAAATACTGGTAACGTTGTTGTTGTTAGATATTAACCTATTAATGAGAGATTTCTATTCGATGCTAAAAATATGTTTTACAATAAATTAATGATATCTATGCCGCCTCTTTTTGCTAGTCTCTAATTTGAAAACAAAACCTCAAAATCCTTTTTTATCGCGCACACTTCTGCGCCACTGCATTCCATTTTGTAGTTTTTTTCCAATTTTACTATCCGCCATTTTGTTTTCTCATGAGTATTTTCCACTGTTTTGACTATTCTGTCGACTCATGTTGCCGGACTTCATTGTGGAGGATCCGAAGGGTGGTGCCACTCCCGTTGGTGATTGGGGCGGAGTTGGTGGCATTAGGTTGGTAGCTTGATGGTAGACCCGGGCGGACAGCTTTATATCATCTGAAAATAAAATTGATTTCTTGATTAAATATATTTTGAACTAGGTGCTCTGCGCGGGACAAAATATAACCTATGTTGACCGGGGATAATGTTAGCATTCTAATCGAATGGTGAACGAATGTTTAAAATCGCTCTAGTAGTTTTAGAGCTTATTCGTTAGAAAAATACAAAATAATCTTTATTCTTATTATCGGTTCCCGTTCCCGTGGGAATGTGGGAATAAAACATAGCCTATGTTACTTGGGGATCTTTTAGCTTTCCATTGTTGAAAGAATTTTTTAAATCTGTGGTTCTGTAATTTTTTAGTTTATTCGTTACAAACATATAAAATACAAAGATACAAATGTTTCCTCTTTATAATATTATTATGTAAAATAAAGAAATAATTTTGAAGAATTTAATGTCCTACTTACCCTGTTGGGATAGGATTTAGATTATAGTCGATTATAATTATGAAATAAATATTGCCGCAGAATTAATTCTGAGACATGTGCAAACAGCCCCGGTTCGGCGATGGGGCGGATTACCACCTATCACGTTTAGGGTCGAATATTCTCGTGAAAAGTGCGTAGGTATTTCCATACCCCCTCGGGGATAAAAGACTAAAAATTATTATCATTATTAAATAAATATTTACTTGTAGAGAACGCTCGTCCGTAGGTCTGCTTCGATGTGTTGTAGTCCTTAGTTGGAGGCATTTTGACTTCTGAAACAATTAAAATTAATCAATTTAATAACGTTGTCGCAACATACAGCGGTTGTACGTAGAACTTACTAAAGGCAACAAGTTCTAAACCGCGCTATCGAAGTGTTCTCATGAGTTTGTAATCAAAATCAACCAGACTGCGGTCCCCAGGGCACAAGGAGGGAAGAAGACGACTAAGGGAAGATCTTCCGCCAGGCGAGAAGACCTTCCGGAAGATCTTCCCTTTTTACAGTGGAGATGCACTCCATCTCTGCTCCTCAACAACATCATAGGAATTACAAAAATTTTTACTGTCTAACTATCACGGATCATGATACAGCTTGGTGACAGACGGACGGACGGACGGGTCAAGTTTTACCCTTTAGGTACGGAACCCTTAAAACGCTGGCAACACTTTGAGACGCCAATCTCGTAACTGTATTAGTAAAAAAAACATTCAGTAAAAGAAAAAAAATATTGTCACACGTAATCCCATAATAAAGCTACCCATAGAATCATTATGTAATTTTGTTCTTATTATAACATTCGACTATCAGTCCAATAAATAGGTATAATAAGCATCAAGATCTAAGAACTCATTAATATTAAACGAATATCATATTTATCTGTACAAGGCTATATATCTTGTCATTATTACCCCTATTAAAGACCCTTACAGATCAACATTGACATAACTGAAAAAAAAGTGTCACATATTTTCCTGTCCTGTTTCAAATTACTTAAAAATATTTCAAACTATAGGCAATACCCTGGTAGTGAAATTATATTTATTTATTTAACATAGCTTTTACACAGTTTAAGCTATCTATGTGCAAAATTTCAGTCTCTAGATTCAGCGGTTTAGGCTGTGCGTTGATCACCACCAATCACTCAGTCAGTTTATAATTTTATATACGAATATATATAGATTAATAATATTAAAATATTAACTTATTTTAACTTGATAAGACCAAAAAGTTTTTCTTTCATACAAATACAAGTATGTATGACTCCTTACAACAGTCTCCTACATTTATTAAGCAATTTTTCCCTTGAACGATTCCGCCTAATGCCGGTTATAATGATAATACACAGCGATACAGTATTGATGACGTATTCACAAACCAAAAATGTCTTAATCTCTGTCTTGTGCTACCAAAAATCTACTTTGAGATCCGGCTCGAAGGACCAAAATTGAATGCAACCTTCCCTAATAAATTTATGTTCGATACATCCACACAGTGTTATCATATTTTTTCGTTTCAGAAATACTGTTATAAGAACCAAAAATTGACAAATCAAATTCGACTGTATTTTCAGATAGACAACGCATAACATTGTTTAGAACATTTAGGGAGATGAGTTACAAGGGCTGGTATAAAAGGTATCTTTGGCGATGTCTGAACAGATTTATTTCATAGGAAAGAAAAAGGCGTGTATACAGGGGGTGGATATTTGTAAAATTGATTATGTTTGACGTCTTTTGATGGTGCTCCTTTGGTGTAAGATTTACTGGATTATTCCCCGTTTCACTGGAATCTATTTTAATCTTAGTAGCTTCTTTGTTAAGTTTTATAAGGCATGTGAAGGTGAATGAAAACATCGTGAGAAAACCCGCAGGTCCCAGAATGAATTCTGGGACATGTGTAACAGACCCGCAGGTGTATTCAGGGAGCTTCGATATTCGATATCGGAAAATCTGTCGAATACTTTCGAGATGGGCTGATGTTGGTATCGAAAACTTTCGATATGGGCTGATGTTGGTATCGAAAACTAATGTCATATGTGACATAAGATTTTGGAAAATTTTTCCATACAGTTTCAGAAGTCGATAGATTCGAGTTCGTAATGACAATTCGACATGACAACTTTTTACTTGAAATTAGATGATGCCAACGAAAGCGAGTAAAGTGGAGGACGGAATTACCGAATTATTGGTTCGGTAATCTTAATAGTGTGCAAAGAAGTGTAAGTGCAAAATAATAAAAGAGCGTGCCTGAAAAGACTTATGAATGTGAAGGAAGCGAGGGAAGTGTGAAAAGATCGGGCAAAATGGCGATCCATCGTCTCTGCCTACCCCTGTGGGAAGAAGGCGTGAGCTGTATGTATGTATGTAATCTTAATAAATAAAAAAATATTAATCTTACGCCTTTTATGATGTAGGTAGAGGTATATTTCCGGAAATACCCATATTTCACCAGTATATTCACGTCTCCGAATTAATTCTGGGTCCTGCGGGTTTCCTAACGATGTTTTCCTTCACCGTCGAGCTAGTGATAAGATTTTTGAAAGACTCTTTTATACATGTCAGAATTTCAGTAATCTTTTTAATTAATATTCAACAACAAAATAGGAAAGAACCAAGTCTGCAAAGGCACGTCTGAAAAACGTTCAAACGATTGATTTTAATTGAATTCTCCAAGAAAGGGATTCGGATAAGCGCTCTTTGGATCGAGGCTTTTACACGATTACAGGGACCCGATACACAAAGAGATTGATCCATCTTATCTGTATATAAGTATTATGTATACACAACGCGTAACAGAATAAGCGCAATTCCTCATACACCCCAATTAGTATATTAATATAAAAAAAATATGATGCATTCGTACTTTAGTTTTGTCTAACCAAATTTCTTAAATAAAGATCAATAACGGTTTCCATAGGTAGCATGTTAATTAATTTTTCGGAAAAATTTAAAACAACGTGAGGAAACCCGCCCTCAGAATTAATTCTGAGACATGTGTAAATAGACCCAGTCCGGCGATGGGCTCACCACATATCACGTTTAGGGGTCCAATATATCTCGTGGAATGTGGGTAAGAGGGGTGAGTAATGGAATACCTCTGCCTACCCCCTCGGGGATATAAAATCGTGAGATTATTTATTTATTTTTAATATTTATTTTTAAAACATACTTATTAAAAATAGCTAAAATCGATTAAGTAGTCCATACTGAACAAACTAATTTCAGGAATTTCGCTTATTCTGATACATCTTCTATAACTGAAAAAACTGTTTTGTATAGCTAATAACGGTATTCCAAAAACTAGTAAATACATTATTTACTACAATTAAAGAACCCGACTCAGTGGAAAGGGCAATACAACTATTTTAAAAACATTTTACTATCATGCCGTCGGGTAAATATGTAGTCAGATTATGTATGTATGAATGTATGAAGCTATCAGTGAAAGAGTTGTTTTAGTATTTTCCAGAGATTGCCTATAACATACAATCTGGCTGACAATTTTGCTCCTTTTCGTATGTACAACCAAACTATTATATATTTACCAGTAAATAAACAGTAGACATTTGTGTAAGGTAGAGAGAACTGTATCGGAACGGAGCTTTCACGCCGAACGCTGTGTGTGGAAACTTTGGTACGTTTGAGCTGCACTGTTTGAACGAAAGATTTGAGTGGACCTACCTACACCTGTTTCGTTTAAAATATACATGATCCGCTTGAATTGGCGGAATTTGCACGCGGTCCGGGTCTCTGCGTGTATGCGTGTGTTGTACCATGCTCGTTTTCCATACAAACTGAGTTAATTGCATAATAATATTGTTAAAATCCGCTGCACAGGTACGTGGCCTGTTGGTAAGTATGCTACATTTACAATTATACATGCTACTATTGGTTTTTTTAACGGGAGTGTAATTTTTATGTGTCAACTATTTTCAATAGGATAAAAAAGTTAAGTAATAAGCATTTATTGCATTTCTTATTTGCTTACCTTACATCGTTAGATACAACTTTGAAACAAGCTTTATTTTTTTTATATAATCTCGGCATACCTGGCGAGATAGTGTTATATTTATACTGACATTTCATTTTCCTACTCGTACTGGCTTTATACAAAATCAGCTGTTCAGTACAAAAGTTCAATACCCATACAACTCTTACGCTCTGGTAGTAAGTACCGGATGGAAAAAAGAAAAAACAGAGATAAATAGAAAGTGATGACATAATTCGATCGATAACATTAATGAGTAGCTACTTCGATTAATCAGATTACAACGTCAATCAGTACTTCAATCGTAGGTATGTTGTTAAATATACGAGTATTTATCATGTTTTAACAAACTTAACTGATATGGTTTATTGTATTAATAGTATTTGCTGGAAATGTTGAAATTCGAAAGGGTGCAAATAAAATAGGTAATTCACTGAATAATCGCCTGTCGAGTAGGAGTGCGCGTATACCTAAACTGCGGAGTCGGACAGGCCTGGTGCTGTACTGTTCTGAAGAACATTTTTAAAAAACGATTGTATGCCATTTTACATAAAACCATTAAAAAAAACTGCAAATCTACAACACTAGGTATCTTGTTATAGAAACGTCTAGCTTTACAGCCCAATAAAGGAATGATTAATTTTGTTTAACCTGTAATGTGGTTGTTCAGTCATGACTAATTTGCACGCTATTTGCGAGATATTTTGGTTCTTCTTGGATTGCCGGGACAGTTATGCGTTTGCACGATTTAAATTCGTACGAAAACACGTCCAGAGTGCGGCCTTACTTGAAGCACAATCAAAAGTCTTATCCACACAATTCTGTCGCCCAAACCGCATTGTTGCGCTGCAACTTGCATATCTATTTATTTATGTTGGTATTTACTTTCCATCGGGCGACAGCCATTTGCTTATCAAGCTCCGTACACAAAACTAGATGGAATGTGTGTTTGTATGAATGGTACTAGATGTTTGATTGTTGAGACTAGTTCTTTGGTTTGTAAGCAATCTGTTTGAATAGAATATTTTAGAAAACGAGGTCGAGTACAGTGAAACACAGATTTGAGAATGTACTTTTTATATTTAGTTTGACGGAAAAGGAAAACCTGAGCAAACAGAATTGATTTTACGCCTTTTATCCCCGAAGGAGTAGACAGAGGTATTCCATTTATGGAAATACTTACGATTCACCAGAATATTTTTTGGACCCCAGAACGTGATAGGTGCAGGTGAGCCCATTGCCGGTCCGAGTCTGTTACGTTCCTCAGAATTAATTCTAAACCGGCGGTTTCCTCACGATGTTTTCCTTCACGTTGAGATAGTGATAATAATAATTATGTATTCGTACATAAGCTTTTTGACAAACTCTTTGGTGCATTCCAGGATTTGAACCCGAGCCTCACTACTCACTCCTCAGATTGTCATCATGAAAAGCGGTCTCTTGAACCCTAAGGCTATCACTGCGTCTTATGTAAACTTAATAAATTATTTATTTTGCCGTCCGTAATCCGTAACTAGCGGCTCTTTCTCCACTGGTCTCTACCAGTAAATGTAAATAAATGTAATACTGCAAAATAATGTATAAATTTTCGAATAAATTAATTCTAATTTTTAAAATAAATCAGTATTTTACACAATGGTTATTTGGTGCCAAAGTAGGCACAATCTTAATTTCACTTAATCCGTAACTAGCGGCTCTTTCTCCACTGGTCTCTACCAGTAAATGTATATAAATATAATAAAAATAACCATTGTGTAAAATACTGATTTATTTTAAAAATTAGAATTAATTTATTCGAAAATTTATACATTATTTTGCAGTATTACGTTTTAAATATTAACAATTGACTATCAAAAATATACAGAGACTAGGGATATGCGTCTGCCTATTTTGTAATAAGGTCCTTTTTCCGGTGAACACCTAATCCACGCAGATAAATACAACATCCAGCTCATCCCTTAGATCCGTCCCAATTTTTTTATCTAATTCCCCTTCATTAGTTAGAGAGAAAATTTAATTCGCCAATTCGCGCCCCTCCCCCTCGTACCCTAAAAAAGACAATCACTAATTACCCCCTCTCTAAGCCATACAAATCGCCAAGAATGTTTTCTAATTTACAAAAAAAGGCGAAAAAAAATATTCGTTCGCTAAATGAACTTATTTAGCTGGCGCGGGATTTAATAAAGATTTTTCACGGGTCTCCCGTTTTCGTCGAACATTTTTTTTTTGCTCACGGTAACTTTGTTTTAGTGATGTTCTTTCTCTGTACTTTTTACGAGTTATCAGATACATACAATATTACTTTATCATAAGAAGCATCGACCTGATGATGCTCAAGTAGTCACTGGATGACGCATTTTAATAATTAAATAGAAATAGAGACAATTTTAGCAAATTTTTTCGAGCCGCGTAAATAGTAATAATTTATTCATAAACAATTTATCAAAACCGTGTTTGAAATTGTACAAAGCAAATAACGATATGAAGAAAAATACGCGCACCTATCCGCTTGATATCAGTCACATGGTCGAAATTAGTTCGAAAATTTCAACAATTATTTCAGATACTTACTTATCTAGTAATATTAGTTCTTTCAAAAGTAACGTCTAAATCTATGCTAAATATTATAAAGAGGAAAGATTTGTATTTGTGCATGTTTGTTACGAATAAACTCGAAAACTACCGGAATGATTTTAAAAATTATTTCGCCAATGGAAAGCTAGAAGATCCCTGAGTAACATAGGCTGTATTTTATTCTCGTACTCTCATAGGAACGGAAACTACGCGGGTGAAACCGCACAGAACCGCTAAGGTAAACGCAGCTATTACCGACCCCCTTAAGCAAGTTTTGAAATTGATTATTAGAATTAAGGGTAGTGGTTGCAAACACACCAGATTTTTTTATTTTATATTTAAATATGGATTGTATATTTTATATTTATATTTTCATTTGTTTATAAATATCATGTTTTCATTGAAAAAATAATCAAAGGATTGTTGAAGTCAATTGTTTCTATTACCGACCCACCCGAAACGCTTTGAAGCTATTACCGATTTTTATGAATCTAACACCGACCCTTAAGTAAATAAAGCATACTTTTTTTACAGAATACCTACCTACACGTTCGATTCTCAAAATAATTATTAATTTGAGCGAAATATCGCTTTCCCAAAACATCCCGTTTTCGAAATGTCCCGTTTACTTTTATTTGCTTCTCATTTTTGTACTTGATTCATTACATTAATTATAGTTACTAAAATAATCTGAAAATGTAGATAAACTTGATTTTAAACTTTTTGGCGGGAATCCGAAGATCTCTGGAAATCATCGTCATGTTTTTTGTATAATTTTCATTTTGCTGTGTATTTCGGGTTTTGACTCATCATAATAGTGATAGTTATTTATGTGGCAAGTGTCCCTGAAAGTGTGCAGTGAATGGGAAATTCGATAAAATGCGAGATATGGACATTTTTGTATAGCCTCAAGAAGTCACAATGAAGTCTTCAGTAAAAATGCTATTATTTTACTGTTGATAACCAAGTTAGGGATGTAGAAAGTGTTGAAGACACTGCATTTTTGTGCATGGACTCTGAAGCAGAGCCATTTACTCCAGGATATCATTAACTAATGACGAGGCTGCATGGCGTAATGCCTTTGCCTACCCCGTAAGGGGTGAAAAAAAATGAATACCAACCAAACCAACATGATATTCATTGTTATGTAGATTTCTTCTTCTAGTGCCCATGCTTTCCAACTAATCGCAGTGAAGCTCGGAATGCTTGTGGATTCTTTAAAAGATTGTTTTCACATTTGGACCTCAATAAAAATAAAGGTATTGATTTCTCGGTGGACATAAATGAAATTTTAGTAATATAAGAAAATTGACTTTAATAGAAATGGTAAATAGAATAACATTCATTAAATCAAATTGAGAACATAGGTCGTGTATTGTTATCTTGCGCCCCAGGAAACCTGCTGCTTGGCCAGCTAGTGCAAACCATAGCCTTTCTTTGTAATTGATTAGCCTGCTTAATAGTAATTACTTCTTAAAACAATGTCAATGCTGTTACTTCACAATGCAGTTCCATGTAGTGCCGTTAAAGGGAATTGGTCCTAGTGTCATTTGTGTTTGACACAGGGGATCACTGAATCACCTGAAACATAAATATTCACTATCAAAATTCAGAGACAATTTTGTAAATGTGTAGATGTTAATAAAATAAAAAACACACTGTTTTATTTTCAGCACAGATTTTTTCAAGTTGGGATAGCGGCTGGTGCTTCTATACACACATTAATCATGATTTGCTCCACCGTGGCTAGCACTAATACTTTATACTATTTAAATCAGAGTGACAAACCTGAAAATAAAAGTAAAAACTATTATAAATATATAATTTACATGTTTTGAATAAAAATAATTAGACAATTTTATTTCAAAATAACTTAAACCCTTTTTTTTTATTTGTCAAAAAGCCTATAATTTTTTTTCGAACTTCCCAAGTTTAGCGCAGCCGAAGGTGAGGGTTGACTGTCGGAACAAGTTGCAATGACGGTTCCGCACGTGTACTTAATAACTATTTTTAATACAGTTGCGAAAAAATTAAGCAATTTAATAAAATAATAAAAATACAATAAACTCAACTAACATTTTTGGAAAATCGCGCCAACCGTAAAAGATTAAAAGCAGAGGTTTTTTTGTTTTCTTCACCCATTCTGGGTAGGCAAACTATAAATACAGCCAAGTCTTCAGTAGACTTTTTTTATGGATATGAAATGAAAATGAAATTTAATGACATTAAATTAAATTAAATCTAACCTAACTCATTGAATCAAATCATTATATTAAAACATATTAGTAGCTTTACTTTTAGACATTACATACCGTTAATCAAAAAATACCAATTAATCGGTATAGAATCGGTGATAGCTTCTCTTTGTTGCAATTTCCGATTCATATGGATCGTTAATTAGTGTTAAATAAAAAAATGAACAAATCTTTTACCGAGCCACGAAAAATAATCGATATTTATTGTAATATATTTCCCCATCCATTATAATACAATAATTTATTGATTTAGTCCTAAACTATAAATGCGAAGAAAACTCTTAGTAGTTTCTTTCATACCCCATATCTAAATGTTTAGTAATGCGTGGCAGTTTATCGCGGAAAAACAAGTTTATAGTATAATATGGAGTATGTCGCTAATAGATGCTTATAATTTTGGAATACTTAAGATTGAAATGGTGTTATAAAAACTTATTTAATTATTATAAGCATTAACGAAAAAGGGAAAAAATAAAGAATAACCTCTCAGCCATTGCCGATCCATGGGTCGGTAATGACTGCACTACTAAAATGCACTGCAGCTATTGCCGTTCTATTTTAATTTCAAAAATACTTTTTGAAATCCCTTAAAACACAATAATTTAGTTGCGAAATGTGGAATATACAAATAAAGGAATATGTTGAGTTATTCAGAATAAACTTAACGTAAATATTTATATATAAAATATCTTAAGCAAAAAAATTGAGTACTTACCTGAGGAAGTAAGGGTTAGTATGACACGTTCGGCGCACTCGCTACGTTCACAGAAACTAACGTATTTGGTCACATTCCCGTGTACCTACGTACACTAACACCAGTAAATTAATTAGGAAACATACAAACATGTGTGTATATTATACTCTCTTGTGACTCAAATCGTTCCAAACCGATAAAAATAAGAATAAGCTGAATGGGTCGGCAATACCTGCAGATTTTCGATGGGTCGTTGATAGCTGCGTTTACCTTAGTATTATATAATATACTAGATTCAGTAAGCAACAAGAACGTCCCATCTCTACTTTCTTACGGGCGACAAATCGCTAAGATATATTTTCGTATCACAGATTGAGTTAGTGCACAAACACCTCGTTCGAAAAGTCTTATAAAAAATAAATTACGTATTTATACATTTCTTGGAAAAATTTAGTAACTGCGTATAAAATTTGCTTGTCTTCAGCACTGTGTTGTTGGTTTCTTGGCAACTTACTTGATCGTGCGATTGTATTTAGAGATATATTATGGTATGAATAAGGTATATTTTATTTTGCTTGTGATAAATATACATTTACATCCACTTTTGTCGACGGTATTAATTCGGTAAATTTATTGTACGTACTGTAGTTCGCGATGTTTTCTTTCATGGTCGAGCTAGTGACAAATACATATATACATATAGCTCAAGCCATTGCCCCACAGGGGTTTTGCAGAGACGATGGGTGGCCACTTTCCTCGATCTCTGCATACCTACTTCTTTCGTTTCCTTCACATCCATAAATAAGCCTTTTCATGCACGCTCTTTTATTCTCCGCGCTCCGGACCCCAGCTTTTTGAAGGACGTCACTTATTTGATCCGTGAACGTCCTTCTGGGGCGTCCTCTTTTCTTGCATCCTTCAACATTCGCAACATAAATCTCTTTCGTTACTCTTCCCTACCATACGTTCTAAATTAAAAAACCAGCGCAACATATCCTTTTCTATCCTTGTGTATCCTTTTCTATTCTACTCTGGCATTCCTCACTCTACCACACAATTTCACTCCACACATTTTCGAAAATACCTAAGTTTTATGTAAAGTTATTGATAGTTGCCCTGGCCTGAAAGCAACTTCGAGCCTGGCTTGAAAAGCAGGCTCATAATAAATATAAATAATAAGTAAACACAATTTATTATAAGGCATTTGACGGGCCTTTTGGCTCAGTTAATAGTCACCATGCCTTCAGAACCGGAGGTCATGGGTTCGATTCCCGCTCGAGGTCAACATTTGTGTGCACGAACATATCTGTTGACTTCGTGACTAGGTGTTTAATATTTATTGAAGTATGTCTATCAGTTATCACCCAAAGTACGGGCTCTGCCTAGTTTGGGACTGAATAACCGTGTGTGAATTGTGTCTCACAATTTATTTTTATTAAGTACTATTTGTAATAACATTTCGAGAGAGTTTAGTCCCAGTAATTTATGTATATCAAAAAACTATAATATTATTATTGTTTTATATTAAGTTCCAATTGTTTTTATCTTTTTTGGTAAATTGTTGTTACATCTTCCTTTATATTTAAAAGATAAATATTCCTATTTACACGCATTTATGTAAGCACATAGAGCCCCATTTTTTTAAACCAGAACCAAATACTTTCTTCAACAAATTAGAAGTACAGATAGATCCTTTGAACTGTTCTAATCAGCCACACCCTTGTTCATTCCCATTAATCCAGATTAAAAAAACACGGCTTCAAACAAAAAGCCAAAACACAAAGGGAGCTAACGGCAAATATTAAATTACTCAATATTTCATACCGATACTAATTTCGCTATCTTAACCCTTTGCGGTACGACAGAAAATATTACGAAAAAAAATGGCAGAAGAAAAAACGTCCCAAGCTTAATTGACATTCTTTATGAGCGTCAGTCTTGGGGATATTTTTTAATTAGATATATTTTATGGGCTTTTTTCGAAAGGGAAACTGGGAGGGACTAAGGATGGGGCCTTGGATTTCTGTTGGCCCCAAATATTGTGTTCTTTATTATTCCACATATTTTTTACCTGACTCAAAAGAAAAGGTACATTTGTTCCACCTAGTGCTTAGGCACTTTACTCGTCCGATTTTTAAACCGACTTCAAAAAATAAGGAGGTTTCTCAATTCGACCGTAGGTATATTTTTTTATGTATGTTCGCGGATAACTTCGTCGTTTATAAAACGATTTTGAAGATTTTGGAAAGGTTCCCGGGTTTCCGACAGTGGTACCATGTTAAGGAAACCAGGATTTCATGAGATCTTCCCATGGCATCCCAGAGAAATCAAAGGGAATCTTTGAAAATCGTAGTGGCGACTAGTGCTTTTTGAATTTTTATAGTTTCCTGTTTGAAGGCTCTTTAAAAAAAAATTATAATGAATTAAGTATCAATAGATTCATTATTTTATTTCGGGTTAAATATCATAGTACATTTACTAGTTGCTACTGCTACACTTGATTATTCTTTGAAAAGGTCCACCAGGTTTAGCCGTCAAAATGTAACAGATGTTCAAACAGACAAAACACAAACAGAAAGTGTTACTTTCATGTTTATAATATGAGTTGGGATTTAGTGCCCATAAAGCCTAGTTTGGGGTTGAGTAATCATGAGTCAATTGTATCCCACTTATTTTTTTATATAAAACCTATTTAAAACTCAACTTTTTTTAACTTGGGTACCACTATTACTACTACTAAAGTAAACACTTTTTTTGCCTTTTCCGTTGCAGCGTCTTATTCAATCAGGAAAAAATACTTCAGACCTATTCCATGAATACCTTTATATAAGCGTAACGTAGCGAGTAGACATGATTGCGGTGCAAAACGTAATTAATTGTTATAAAAAAAATTGTAAACACGACGAGTCGGTAGTTGTGGTAAACCGCAGTAAATGGACGCATTTATATGGGGACGCTTGTATTTAATATTTTATAAGGAAAACTAGATGAGTATTTAGTAATAAAGAACTCAAGAAACTAGTAACACTAACAATAGGTGTAGGTGTTAGGTCTACACATGACATTTTAAATTTAATGATCTTCGTTTCTGTACAATAATTTTAAAAGAGTTGTCATTAATAAAACAGCAAATTATCGCAACACTTGGCACTAAGTCTTTTGTAGGTCATTTAGCAAGCATTGAACTAAAAATATAAGAACGGATAGACTATTTCTAGAAATGGAATGAGATCTGAAGTATATATTTTGTTTGTATTTTCCATCCAATAATTTACTTATTGGGCCCCAAATTTAATTAAGGTCTAGTTTACGCATGGCCTCTTTTCTCAACACCTAGATTCGTATCTGAATTAGCACGAATAAAGGGTTAACATTTGTTTGAGAGGGTGGGGGGGTCAATATTAGCCTCCTTGGTAATCAGCCGGGAAAAAAATGGTCGATTAGGCCCCCTAGTGACGTTAATTTAGGATCATTCGGAGGTACGTGCTTAGAGGTGGGGTCACTGAGACCCTTTCTTTGCTGTCGTCTTGCGAAATGGGTTTTCCGAATGACGATTAAAAAGTATTGTTGTATTTTAATGGCGGCGTTTTAGGGTTTTTTGTGCTCTTTTGGTTAAATCCAAGCATGTACCAATGAGTTTTTCAAAAACTTACGTACGTATTTATCACTAGCTCGACGGTGAAGGAAAACATCGTGAGGAAACCTGCAGGTCTCAGAATTAATTCTGGGACATGTGTAAACAGACCCGGTCTGGCGATAAGCTAACCTATCACGTTTAGGGGTCAAATCTATCTCGTGAAATGTGGGTATATCCAGTAATGGAATACCTCTGCCTACCCCCTCGTTGATAAAAAAGGCGTGAGACTATATTTGTATTTATATTCGTTATAACAAATCAAATGAGCCCAATATCGAGGGGCTTACGGGAAGCAATTGAGGAGTTTGCCTATCCAACTCCGGGCTCCATCATCATGTTAGCTCGATGGTACCATAATATTGTAATGAGAAAAAACGTACGTAAGTATGCCAAATTTCAGCTTAATCGAACTTCAGTAATTATACTAAATTTCAGTTCCAATATAAATATACCCTTGTAAAAAATACGTATTGATGCTACATGTATAACGTTCGTAAATTGCTAAATCAACGTTTGAATAGCAGTCGATGACCTGATTCCTCAATCTTGATTTAAATAAATGATTCACCATTTTCAAACAACGTATTTCCCACGAATAATACGTAAATACGTTGTTCTTTGTAATAAGTTCGGAATTCTAAACTTCGCCTGTTTTTAATATTCCTCAGCGTAAAATAACGATTGCAATTGCATAAGATACATTTTAGAAAAAAAAACAACTCCAATCTATAAAATATATCTTTATCTATACATACAATAAAAATCTAACGAGACCGTTTCGGTACATGATATATTTTTTTTAAATTTTATTTGTAGAGTAGATAGATCAAAACACATTTTTGAAATTTTTGTCTCTGTTTTTTTTTTAAACTCTGTTTGTCTGCCTATTAACTAATTGAAAAACTACTGGACGGATATTAATGAAATTTTGTTAAGAGATAGTCCATTTATCTGTCCGTCTATCCGACTTACATTACATACAGATTTTTTGTAACCTATAATTGTATAACCTATTTTCTAAGTATAATCAGAGACCAGTTTCTGGTATAATCATTGAAAATTAGGTGGTAGTTCGTTTACCTACCAGCAGGAATAAGATAATATGCAAGTAGGTACCTACTCTAGCTCTGTAAGTATTGAAAGTCCTAGGTATAAGATATAGGTAAATTTATCACCTTTGACATTAAATTACATTTTAATTAAATTGTTCTCAAGCCGGCAGGGTGTTTTCTTGCGATCAAATACTTCGGTTGATTAGTTTCGAAGCCTATTCAATACAAAGAAACAAAAAATAAAATATTTTCTCTACATATAACTAGTATAGACTGGTTTACCAGTCTTTATACTGGAACGAAGTCACAGGTAAAAGTTATGAATAAACATGAAGCAGTTTTGTCCTTATTCCTAAAAGATATTGGATCTTGTTCTTGGAATGAGAACAAAGCATGGGTCAGTAGATGAATCATCTAATTGTCGGCATCAGGTAGAAAGTGGTCCTTCAGTGAATCATGGAGTAGTTATAGCCATAGCATTGGCCACGGTACCTTACGGCGGCCATGTTAAATTATAAGATAGACGATTATATGACAATAATCGTCTAGCTTATATGATGCTTACAACAGATTTCCTCCAGCACAGCGCAATACGATACGACAGCGAAAAATAACTAAATTATATAACCCAACTAGCAACCCGCCCCGGCTTTGTACGGGTGCAATGCGAACACTAAAACCTTCCTCTTGAATCACTCTATCTATTAAAAAAAACCGCATCAAAATCCGTTGCGTAGTTTTAAAGATTTAAGCATACATAGGGACATAGGGATAAAGGGACAGAGAAAGCGACTTTTTTATACTATGTAGTGATGATTTAGTATTAAGCATAAGAATTGATTAAAAGGATATTTTAGGAGTTTTTTGCCCTGCTTCTTCTCCTCAACCATACATCCTGAAGCGGTGGAGTTGAAATGACGTTCGAGTGGACTTGTAAGTCCCTAATTTGAATTAAACATTTTGACTTTGACTTTGGTAGAAATCAATAAGATACTACGCAGCCTGCGACAATGTCAATAAAAAAATGTTTGACTTTGAAGTCGAAAAATCGATTGACATCGAAATTATCTTGTATTATGGTAAGTAACTAACAACCCATGCATATTAATCTAGTGAATCATATTTATTTATTTACTAGCGGACGCCCAGCGGCGTTGCCCGCGCGGATTCCGTTTATTCCCATTCTCGTGGGAATTTCCGAAAATCCCATTATAGTGGTTGCCTACGACATATTTAAGACACCTACTTACCATATTTCCAACAGCGGGTGCCCAGCGGCGTTTTCCCGCGTGAATGCAGTTTATTCCCGTTCCCGTAAGATTTTCCAAAAATCCCTTCATACCGGTTTCCTAAGACATATAACACACCTTCATACCATTTTTCAAGTTTCTAGGTGTTATCGTTTCGGAGTAGTACGTATTTCTCTATTTAACCAGTTTTTAAATTTTCCCGTTGGAATGAGATATTTTCCTGGAATAAAAAGTACCCTAGATGTTGACCCGGGTACTCAGTTATCTCCATACCAAATTTCATCAAAATTCGTCCAGTAGTTTTTGAGTGATGCGTGCACAACCAGACAGACAGACAGACAGACAAAAATTCCAAAAATTGGTGTTTCGGTATCTATATCGATAACTATATACACTACCGTTAAAAATTTCAAAAAATATTTAATGTACAGACACGGCCCCGTTAGAGTTTTATTATATGTATAGATTATAATTAAATTTTGTGTCCATGAACGTTTCTGTTAGTTTTGAAATGTACATTTTATGTATCTTTATTCTGCGAGCATCTTTTTATACAACATAAATATAAATCAACTTCAAAAACTAAATCAGATAATTATTAATTATTAATTAATTATTATTATTTTATGTATCTATGTATATCAGTTGTTTAGTACCTACCCTAGTAGGTACAGACTCCGCCTAGTTTTGAACTAAATAACAGTGTGTAAATAGTGTCCCACAATATTTATTATTTAGTAAAACATGATAAGTATTTGACATCAATTTATTAACAACCACAAGATATTGGCAAAACCGCATGGCGTATTTACCGTTTGGTGATGAAGAAATATGATAGCAGACTGATAAGAATAGCTATCTATCTATGTAGTTACTAACGAACATAATAAATATATAATACTAGCAGCGCCCCGCGGTTTTACCCGCGTAGTTCCCGTTCCCGTGCCAATACGGGGATAAACTATAGCCTTTGTGTTATTCTGATGTTTAAGCTATATAACTATAAAGTTTCATCAAAATCCGTTCAGTAGTTTTTGCGTGAAAGAGGAACAAACATCCATACATCCATCCATACAAACTTTCGGGTTTATAATATTAGTAGGATTTAGACAAGGATTTATTTAACACAGTGACACAATACCACTTTAGTAGCGGTACATTTTTTGTACACAAGCCGTAAAATGCGATGGCGAATTGACACAATGCCTCATCCGAGTAATGACCCCAACGTAGTGGGATCAGCGAACTATTGCAAAATATTATTAAACAATACTTATAGGTATTTTGAAATAAGGGCTCAGTTAGCTCATTATCAATCTATTATTATATTGGACTCGATTCTGCATTACAGCGACTAAACTTATTTTAGTTTAGTCCTGTCATTTTTTCCTTCTCCTATAAAAGAAAAGAGACGAGAGATATTTAGTCCTGTCAAATTAAAATTATTCTTTTCATGTATGGCGTGTTTAGCAATTTTAGCGACGATGTAACAAGGTCATGGATAAAAGTGACAGATAAGCACGTTCATGGTTAAAATTGGTAGGTTTATAGATGTTTGACATTAACTCTTCAATCTATGGTTTGTTTCTGTCCTTTTTCTTTCGTATTCTAAAACTTAAAATTAGGAATTTTAGGTGGTCAGTCAGAATCGAGTCCATTTTCGAAGTTGTGAAATTTATTAAATTAAATTAAATAGTAATTATGTTTTTAAAAAGTAGTGACCAATGCTCCAGAACCCTTCGACATTCAAATAGACTGGTGCCAGGCGTAGTACCAAACTCCGAGAGGTTTAAAAATAATTGTTATATTATAGATTTTTAAACTGTACATGATATCTATCTGTGATCATTTTAGGTTTAACTTTTGTAAATTTTGCATGCTAATATCATTTCGAAATTTTTATACTTCCGTCGTTTTTATACTTCAACTAAATTCTATTTCGACATTATTATTCCTCGACCTTATAATACTTTGTCATTTTTCCATATCGTCATTTTTATAAAGCATTTCTCGACATTTTTATACCTAGTCATTTTTCCATACCGACATTAGTCGCCTAAATCTCTATTAGCTGAGTGTGGCAATCTTTAATTATTATCCTATCTGGATAAATTTACCACCTGTATCCATACCCCATTCTATGCAAATAAATGATTATGATTATCAAATCTCGTAGTTGGTTTGTTGGTTCGCTCTAACTAGAACAAATGGACCGATGATTAGGTATGATTCGACAGTGGCTATATAGTATATTTTATATCGAGGGACTAAACGAAGCCATTATATACCAGAGGTGGTTTGACTCCCGAGCTTGCGAGGGAGTTATGAAACCGAGGGTATATTAAGTTGGCGTTTAGTCTCGAGGTGCAAACTGTACTTTTCACTTTGATTGCGAGAAAAATTGTCAATTTAGTACAAATTTATTTAAAACCCAACAAATTTACACTCGAAAAAATTCAGAAATTTTCGCGGTCAGTTTTTTCTTCTAAACCTGTTAGGCTGTCACAGATTAACAAAGAGATTTAAATCTCTTTGCAGGTAAACAATTTAAAACACATGGCGCCACCTTCTTCGCGGAAAAACCATGGAACTAAAACTCTTCACATTTTCGTAATGAAGATGGTCCACACTCTACAGATATTTACTGGCTGTTTGAGGTTGTCTTTTTCTCATTAAGGAAATTAAAAAAAAATTACTTTATACTCCCTAGGGACTAAAGTGGTCACTTTAGTCCCGCTTCGTAGGGCTATATTGGCGTACTTTTAGAGCATGAGAAGTGAAAAAACTTTTATCATAGTACTAGCGACCCGCCCCGGCTTCGCACAGGTGCAATGCTAATACTAAAATCTTCCTCTTGAATCACTCTATCTATTAAAAAAAACCGCATCAAAATCCGTTGCGTAGTTTTAAAGATTCAAGCATACATAGGGAAATAGGGATTTAGGGACATAGGGATATAGGGACAGAGAAAGCGACTTTGTTTTATACTATGTAGTAATAATGATAATAGTTTGACTGCAACAAAGTGATAAGAATGTTACTATAATGACTCTGCAGGAAGCAAATAGTTGGTCACCTCTTTACTTAGTAATTAGTTAGTGGGTCAAGGGCTGGTGTTTTCCTATCAGCATCTTCAAGGTTGTGGCGTTGCGGGTACGAGCAGTAGTCATCAGGACTGCGGTTCCGGTGACATAGACAAAGCAGATGTTTCTTTTTTACCCGACTCCACCAGAAGAAGGGTAATATTTTAGAGTCAAAGTTTAGGTTAGGTTCCGTAGGTAAAATAAATTAATCTTAGAAATGTCTATAATCTAATTTAAAAGCACTATAAACTCCTCCATGAAGATTGGCTGGATGTAAACAGCAGCCTATCTCCACCGACGAGTTGCTGGTTCCAAATGCAGTACCCCGAGAAGCAGTGAAGCATGTATGTGAGCATATTTTGTTGGCGTATGCTGTAGCCTAAACGATTTAACAGATTTTGAAGTGAAGGGATCGTTAGATTCGAATAAATCTCGGAAGTGCCATCAAAGGCTATATTGTAACGAAACACAGAAACAACTAAGGAGAATACGCCACTTTATGTAAGGATTTAAGGCAAAAAAATAATGGTGTAAGACTGTGACATGAATTTTATGTGAGTGTTTTTTTTATTTGTCCACAGTCAGACCGTAGTTTATAACCTTTCTTTTCCTTTTATCCTTAAAGTTCTACTTTAAATACAGGTTTGGTTGATTATACCCGTTTTGCTGTTGACCTTTTGATGCAAGTAACATATCGTTGTCAAAATCTAGTCTGACCAAAATAATATTATTTACATCACTTTATCTACAAAAAAAATTTAACTTTATTTTACGCGACATCTGTAACTTAATAATATGTACTGTAAGAATTGTTAAATAAATGTATAATGTGAAATACAGAAAGTGATATACTTGAAATTGAAGTCGTTAAACTTAAAAATAGAATATTTCTAGGATAGGCATACAATAAACATGACAGTTATGTCGGTAGATACCTATTAAGCCAGTACGAAGGTGGATGTAATGAAAATTGATGATAATTATTCGACCCATACATAGTAGAAGACTGTAGATTTTTTTAACCCTTAATTTACATACATACATACATAATCTCACGCCTATTTCCCATTGGGGTAGGCAGAGACAACAGACCGCCACTTGCTACGAACCTGGCAGATCTCACGCGCTTCCTCCACATCCATCAAACGACTCATGCATGCTCGTCGGTTTCGGGTACTCTTTATCTGGCTTTTCTTCAACACATCGCCGATCTGGTCGATGTAGGTACGCCTAGGTCGTCCTCTACCGACTCGCCCATTCACAACACCCTTGTATATTTGTCTCGTTAGACGACTTTCATTCATCCGCTCAATGTGACCAAACCACCTGAGCATTCCTCTTTCAATCCTAGTTACTATATCATCTTTCAAGCCGCAACGCTCTCGGATCACACTATTTTTCACTCTATCTATCAATCTTACTCCACTAATGCTTCTTAATGAACGCATTTCGACTGCATTTATTCTACTTTCATGCTTCTTCTGCCATACCCAACACTCACTGCCATACATCAACGTAGGTACTAACACACCATCATGAACAGCCAGACGTGCTTTATTTGTCACATTCTGGCTCTTCATAAAGGAGTGCAAAGCTCCGTTAATCATGTTCCCTGCATTCACCCTTCTTTCAATATCACTGTCACACTTTCCGTCTCTTGTAAACTTACTTCCCAAATAAACAAACTCTGGCACTTGTTCTACTTTCTCGCCTTCAATCATAATATCACATTCAGACATGTCCCTATCTTTCTCCAGAACCATTACCTTCGTCTTGCTTACATTCACTTTCATGCCTTTCTTCTTAAAAGCCTCATTTACAAGAGTTACAGTGTCCTGCAACTTACACGCCGATGGTTCAAGTATTACTTGATCATCGGCGTATAACAGGCATTTGACACGTACCTCTCCCATTCGTACTCCACAATCTCGCTCTTTCAAATCTGTCAAACAGCTATCCATGAAAAGGTGGAAAAGCCATGGCGATGCCACACAACCTTGTCTAACACCCGCAGAGATGTCAAACCAGTCCGTGTAGGCGCCATTAATTCTGACACAGGCTCTAGAATCCCTATAGAGGGATTTCAGACCCTGTACCAAAATAGGGTTCAACCCATGCATGGCCAGTGTTGACCATAGCTCATTCCTTCTCACTCTATCGTAAGCCTTTTCCAGGTCTATAAAGGCGCAGAATATTTTTTGGTACCCTTAATTTCTTTCAATTATTTGTGTTGGTAAAAGAATTACACTAAGAAACTTTAATAGTCTAACAGCAAGGGAATCTAAACTTGTTCATGGATGTTGGCTGAATGTAAACACCAGCCTATCTCCACCGACGAGTTGCTCGGTCCTAATACAGTACCTACCCCGAAAAGAACCAGCCAGAAACTCAAGTTCTTTTTAACGACACAACATCGAAAACTTTACTCTGATTAAAATTTGTCCCTATATATAGGGACAAAATTGGTGTCAAGAGTGCAAAGAATAAAAGAGCGTGCATGAAAAAGCTTATGGATGTGAGGAAGCGAGGGAAGTGTGCAAAGATCGGGCAAAGTGGCGATCCATCGTCTCTGCCTAACCCTGTGGGAAGAAGGCGTGACCTGTATGTATGTATGTATGTACACAAAACATGTCTGTCTAGAAGTATCACTAATGCATTTCGATGAAATCGCAGAAACCACAAATTATTGCATTTGCAAACGACATTTTAATGAGAACTTAACGCAAGGAATCAATTTTCAAAGAAATTGTGCAAACATTAAAACCTAATGATCGCGTTACATTACAAGAATATAGTTTTTTACCTATTAAGATTGCAATTTAAGTTCACAACTCAGTGTTTATACATGCATAATCTCACTCCTATTATCCATTGGAAAAGGCAAATACAATAGACCACCACTTACTACAAACTTGGCAGATCTCTCGTGCTTCATCCACATCCATCAAATCACTCAGCATGATCGTTGTATCCTCATTTTCTGGCCTTTCTTCAATACATCATCAACTCGTCAATTCACAACAGTTCATTCTTGTATGCCTCGTAATGCGTCTTTCATTCGTCCGCACAATATGACCAAACCACCTCAGCATTCCTTTTTCAATCCTAGTCACTATATCATCTTTGAGGCCGCAATGTCTCGGATCACCGCAATGTTTTTTACTCTATCTATAAATCTTACACCACTAATGTTTCTCAACAATCACATTTCCACTGCATTATACGAATTTTATGTTTTTTTTTTATACCCAACATTCACTGCAATTCATCATGTAATGTCTGTGCATAATGTGTGTGTAATGTCGATATCAATCGATGACATTACAACAAGCTTAAAATAGAAAGAATACCTTATGATTTTCGAATCTTTTAATCTTAATAATGATCACATGCTATTAGGTCTAACGAGTATTATTAATAAGCGGTATTCAAAGAGAAAGTGTGCTGTTGAATGACCAATGAATTGACCACGTGAAAGTGCGAATTGGTAAATCCAATTGCTTGATGACTCACTGCATATTTTAACCTGCTATTCTTTTGCCTCATCACTTGGTCTATTGCATTATCTTTACTGGACCGGAAATGCACGTGATTGTTAGGTTTTTCAGACCGTTTGTGAAGACTAAGGGTCCAAAGGGGATTTGTGTCATCACTAAAATTGAATGATAAATCTATGTAACAGACACAATATGCAGAAAAAATACGTGATATAAATATTAAATGTGGCAAACAAGTAAAATGTGAGAATTTTGCAAAGATGCACGTTAATAGGCGGTAGGTAGGTTAGGAAATGAATAATAATAATAATATATAATATAATTTCACGCCTTTTATCCCCGAGGGAGTAGGCAGAGGTAGTTAGGAAATGAAATAGAAAAAAGTCTAAATTTGTATGTATGTATAATCTCACGCCTTTCATCCCCGAGGGGGTAGGCAGAGGTATTCCATTACTGGATATACCCACATTTCACGAGATACATTGGACCCCTAAACGTGATAGGTGGTGAGCCTATCGCCGGACCGGGTCTATTTACACATGTCTCAGAATTAATTCTGAGACCTGCGGGTTTCCTCACGATGTTTTCCTTCACCGTCGAGCTAGTGATAAATATGTACGTAAGTTTTGAAAAACTCATTGGTAAGTACATGCCAAGATTCGAACCCGAGCCTCACTGATTTTTGGCCGGCTCTTTAACCGTCAGGGCTATCACTGCTCTAGATTTGAAAGATAAAAATATAATAAAGATCACTGCAATGCAATCAAAGCACAAAATATATGTATTTTATTGGAATATCGAATTGTATGTACTGCTGGTGAATAACAGAGAAATGTCACCGACTCGCGATATCACAAATACTTATAGCACTCAGAAACTTGATATTTGGCAAGTACGCTAATAAAGGATCTTTGAAAATTGTTTCTGGATCGTGAAAAAAACTTCACAAGGAAATACCGCTGGGAATCTGCCAGAACAATGAACATACTAAAAACAATTGAATGACTAAGTATTCAGCAGTCTGTATTTTCTTTAAAATGCAGTTATTATAGACGATATGATTAAAGATCAATGGAACATCAAGAACCACTCTAAAACCAGCTCTATACTGCAAACATAGGGCTCAAAAGCAAAATTGACTCTTTGTATTTGGTATCTATCGATAAAAGGTCGTAATCTAAATCTTTACCTAATTCAGAAATGTAGATAATGAAAGTAGTAGGTAAGTATTGATGTTTGTTTTGAAAAGACTCAAGGACGATACAATCACAGGTATGTTTATGTCATTGGCTTTTCTTTGAGTGGTTCTCGGGAGCTAAGGTGCATCAGACCATTCTTTGATTAGTAAATAATTTATACCATTTGTTTTTTGTTTTTCATTTTTTATCGATTGCTTGAATATATGATGTTATTGTGTAAGTAACAATGATGTTATCAAAGCAATTTCGATGCAGTCGGATGGTTAGTCTTGATATATTTTAATATCTATAAATATTAATATAAAGACTTTTATAGTTGGGTGATTCTTTCCTACTTCGGCCACACAGTTCGCAGAGCCGACGACAATTTGGAAAAACTAATAATGGTATTGAACACCAAAGGCAAAAGATTGCGCGGTCGTTCTCCAACAAGATGGACCGAAAAAAATTAAAGACTCGTCCAGTTTCTACATGATTGTGAGAGACGCGTTGGACAGAAACCGGTGGAGACAGATCATCTACTCCAAATGCGACCCTAATGCTGACCATGATCCTCAGACATGAGGGACCCACCGCAAAGAGAGAGGATTCTTCAACGTGTTAATTGTAATGTTATACATGATCGAAAGAAATCTGCTTTGATGAGACACCTACCAGAATTCGACTCGTGCACGTGCGTATGCGCAGAATTCCTTTGTAGCTGTACGTGTAATAGAAATATGTAATTGTGAATATTTTTGCTATACAGATCCTTTCAGATTTCAAAATTATCTTGTAAATAAACTGAAATAGAATCTTCTCTTAGAATAAGACAGACTACCTCCCGAAAAGACTTAAAATAGACTAAAAGTAAAAGTTGAATTAGATTAAATTTATAAATTAAACTTACAAATATTTATGTTGAGCAAGCCGAGGAAAATCCAATAAAAGTTATAAGTAATTAAAATCATGAACTTTTCACACACACAATTCAATAAAAATATTTTGAAATGTTCAAATTTAGAACAACACGTTTCCAATACAACGATTGGGTCGCAACTGACTAAGACGGTGTGGACAATTTGCAGTACGATAACTAACTGTACTTTACGTCGTTTTATTTTGAACTGTAACTCGACATATTAAAGCTGAAAGTCAAACAGACAAAGTAATTGTTTAACAACCTTGTCAAAATAATAACGGTATTGAGGCCACTGCCGTCTTTTTTGTGGTAAGGACCTGATTTCGCGGAAGTGAGAGAGTTAATTAAAATTGCAAGACGTGTGATAAGGACGGTGGTCAGAATTGTCTTTGAGAAAGTTATTGGCAGTGGTCAGTCTCGTTAGGGCCTATTAAAGTCAATTTAGGTCCCATATTTAGACTTTGTGTAGTGGTAGGTTTGAGTTTTCATCAATTACAACTCGTTACAATCGAAAAATTCTTCTAGAAGATCCTGCAATGTCCCATTCCCGTGCGAATTTAAAAACTAAAACAATCACTCGATGGGTAGATATGTTTTAAAAGCAGCTTAAATTTCAAATTGATTCGAAGGGCGTCTATCGACTTTACATAATTCGATACATAGAGATATTAGATTTGAAAACTTTATTTTTATATTTACAGCTCATAATATCCATTCAAGCATCAGCCTCCGACAGCCGATCAATGTCATAGATTATCGTTGTCCTATTAATATGATGAGATGGTGCTTATTTTTATGAAAATTGATGTTTCGGCTTGACCTCTAAATGACGTCACAGGGCCGGCTGCTTCGACATAAAGGACATTGATCTTTAAGCAAGGTTATATTTGATTCGTAAATAGTAAACTCAGTCTCACTTCGCATCGGTTTATTGAAATTATATTTATTTATTTATAAACTTACTCTTGGAGTTTAGATATACATCGGAAGTTACAGGCAATATACACTTTTACTGAGTACCTATGCTGCGAGTGGCAGTCGACTCTATACAGTTACAAGCTATGCTAACAAAGGTTAGTAAGATTCTAATGTAAAACGAATAAAATTTCACCATTCTAGATCACAATGTGTATAAAACATAAAATATTTTTTTTACTATTTATGTGTTAGGGCCTGCCAGGTTTCCAGGTATAGAGACAATGGATGGACCATACAAATAACGAAATGAATGGGGCCAAAGGGAAAAAGAGATGTTGGGAGACCATAGAAACGGTGTACCAATAACATGACCGCAATAGCTGAAAAAAATAGTCCGAAATTAGACAAAATAGGGAGAGAAAAAATTTAGGAGGCTTTTACCCAAAAAGAGTCCATACCATCTACTTATAACACTAACACTTAAAACAATTTATAAAATAGGAGATAGGGAAAAGGCTCGTCGATAAAAGCGGTGACTCCCGCGCCGGATCGTTCCTGGTGCAGAGGCTGGCCATCGAAATCCAGCGCGGCAACGCGGCGAGCGTGATGGGCACCTTTGCACCGGGAACGATTAAGGGCGGTTTATTTAACTAAGTTTATCTTTAATTTTATATTCATTACTGGGTTCGATTCTGCATTACAGCGCCTAAACTTATTTTAGTTTAGTCCTGTCATTTTCTTTCTCATAGAGAAGAAAAGAGACGAGTGATATTTAGTCCTGTCAAATTAAAATTAGTCCTGTCAAATAAGGCATTTCATAACGTGTTTAGTGCATATGTAAATAAGTCACGACTAAAATACAGCCTCTGACAGGACTAAATTCGGTAGGTTATCTTCTATCCCTTTACTTTTTTTGAGGTAAAATAAAGACAGTAATAAACTAAGATAAGTTTAGTCGCTGTAATGCAGAATTTAACCCACTATATTCCTTAGAAGTATGCAATTAAGTACCTATAGTATGTATAATTTAAACGAAATTACAATACTTTGTTAAGAGAATTAACTTATTTATTATTATTAACACCAAAAATAAGTTGACTGTATAGAAGAATAGAATGGAATAAATTTACTATTCTTATAAAACATCATTTAATAATACATTGGCCATGTACCTACTGTTATATATAATGGTATGGAAATAAAAAGATTTTTTATTTTTTTATGTTTGTGTGCCGGGATTCCCCAAAAAAAAACTGTAAAAAAACCTGATTGGCTGACCGACTCATCAGCGCACAGCCAAAACTAACAAAGTTAAAGCTTCCTCATTCATTCTCATACATTCCTCATCATCTCATGTCATGGGATACCATATTTTTATCAGACTGCAATAATCTAGTTCTAAAAGTAATATTTTTAAAACTTATTATTGTTTTTTTTACTCGCAGTAGATTTTTTTTGTGTTTATTTCATAATTTAATTCTTATTTCAATGACAGCTGACTAACTTCTTAACAATATTGTTTATCTTCTTGATTTTTTTCTTTTTTCTTTTTCTGAGCAAGGAATATAGCTTGGTCTGCGGCGTTAACCGCTGGTGGCGTTGACGATTGGGGTGGAATCTGCGGCTCTGGATCTGGAGGTAGCAGGTTGGATGCCGGGTTGAACACAACTGCTTTGGTGCAAGGCTCTAGAAAAGAAAACCATTCTCACAAATATTCTTTTCATACCATCTATTCGAAAAGTGACGTTTTGGTCCTCAATAACAGGGATCAAAGTAAGTCTTTTCCGATAGGATTTTAATAAGTGCGAATAAAAGTGTTTTGAATTTGGAATTACAAAATATCCCGCAACATTCTTAGCCAAAGAGATTAACAAAATAAGTTTGCATCTAAGGTTGGCGCCACTGTATCTTAAGTACTATAACAAAATATTAGTTCCATTTTTCGCCGCATTAGGCTGACAAGCATAGAGTAACTTATATGCTGACAAGGCTGAATGGGGTTCGATGGTTGTGCTACACTGTCAGAAAAATTGCTGTGGCAATGCGCGCGCTTTCATACTTATTATTCAGAATTTACATTTTATTTTACGCCAAATTTTCGAATTCCGACATCGAATTGTTTGTGTATTTTATATTTTAAAATGTATTCAAGTAGCAGTGACTGCAGTGATAGTTAAACACCGGAAAATATTAAAAAAAAGAAGCAAACAATGTCATTAACAATTTTTCTTATAGAGAGGTATGAAAAGCAGAGTGTATCATTCGGTCGCAAAATTATTTTTACCTTGGGCTACGTTAAACCCCTCACATCGTTCATGATTCTACATTATAGATATCATTCACTATGTTCGTGATTTAAAAAAACGCCCTCGCCGTAAAAATATAGTTTTGCTCCCTTATGACAATCTACTATTTAAGTACCTGTGAGCAAGATAAGTTTAAGGTATGTTTTTTTTTCTAACATGGTCAGCTGCAAGCAAGGTTGACAGCCTGAGAAACCCTATTACGTCTACACTAATATAATATTATAAAGAGGAAATATTTGTATTTTTGTATTCTTATATTTTTGTCAGTTCGCGTTAGGATAGTGGCCACCTAACTGTCAGAATTTTTCAATCCACCCAAGGGTATACGAGACGGCTCAAAGACTTCCATTGTGCTTATACACAACGAAAACATCTCTGTATATTTTCATCAAAATCCGTAGAGTACCATCTATTCATCCATCCTCACAAACTTTGTCGATTATTCTATACTTAGACAATAAAATAAAGAAAACCGATGTATATAAAAACAGTAAAACCCGCAAAAAATTCATAAAATTTTACCATACCAAAAATAAAACATTATCCAATCCATTGTCTTGCGCGCCAGACTTTGCCAGCAGTAGTTTAAAGATTAGTCAGATAATAAGAATATGTAGTTACTTGTTCAGTGAGTCATTCAGTGGGATTTTTTGCACAAAAATATAGCATCCAAAGGCCGTGAAAGTAAACGAGCAAAATGATGAATCAATGATACTACAAAGAATGATTTGGCTTTAGGTACATCAGGGGGCCAATTCCTCTAAATGTCAACAGTCATATTTGGATGACAATGACATGTCCATGGTCAGTCAATGGTGTTATTTTGGCACTTTTCAGAGCAAATAACACCATTGACTGACCAATGATATATCCTTGTCATCCAACTATAACCGTTGAAGTGGAATTGGCCCCCAGCAGGCGTACTAAGACAATCTGTATATCTGAGAGCGTCAAATGAATTTGGTTACCATTTAAATTTCGGTTTGAGGTTTGCTTTTGAATCGGTACTCATAATGGAATCCGTCCCTGCATACATGACATAGAACTCTAAAGAGTGAAAATACCGATTTCAACTTATATGGTTTTCTCATGGATGCCATTGTCAGAACTAGACCAAATTAAAATGGTATCACACGGGAAGCACCAGCTTTCAAAAAAAAAAGAATCATCCAAATCGGTTCACCCAGTCGAAAGTTCTGAGGTAACAAACATTAAAAAAAAACATTTTAGTTTAAAAGCCAGTCTTTTCGTGTGATCTCATTTCTTTGGTCCAGTTCTGACAATAGCATCCATGAGAAAACCATATAAGTTGAAGTCGGTTTTTTTTACTCTTTAGAGTTCAATGTTACAGATCAAAGTGTTTGTTTACATAGAGATAGTAGGAGGTAGTAACGAACTGCATTTCATCCTGCAAAGCTAAGGATGCTGAGGGCAAACGCTAACACATCAAAAACAATAAAATAAACTAACCTTTCAATGTTTTCCTTTCCAACAAACCGCTTTTGGATGCCATATTCATAAACACAAATTCCGTACAAAATGATATACGTATCTACTATTTCAAAAGAAAACAATTATAAAATTAAAATTGAGTACAGATACTAGTGTACCAGACCGTAGTAACAGACAGAGTGGAGCGTGCACTTCTTAAAATAAATAGTCGTTGAATCATTATAAGTATGTACTTCCCCGAATACTCAATGTCGTGAAAGTGTAAACTTTTTGAGATTAAAGCTTCTCGATTATGTGCATATCGCATTGTACATCAACTATAGTTTGTGACTCATTCTTTTACCCGAGTGCACCAGAAGAAGGGCACCGTGCGTATGTGTTGAAGATAATATTTACTCGTATCTGTTCAAAATTGACTTGCAAAATTCCCCACTAAAGAACATATTATATTGCGACTGAAATTAAAGCTTGTAAAAAGCAGAAGGTAAGTATCTGTGTTTGTATGATGTAAAAGCTATATTATACTTCAAGTGTTTGTTTTTCAAAACTTATACATATTTATCACCAGACCTTCGGCGAAGGAAAACATCGTGAGGAAACCCGCAGGTCCCAGAATTAATTCTGGGATATGTGTATAAGACCCGCAGGCGTATTCAGGGAGCTTCGATATTCGATATCGGAAAATCTGTCGAAAACTTTCGAGATGGGCTGATGTTGGTATTGAAAACTAATGTACTATGTGACATAAGGATTCGGAAATTTTTCCGTGGCTGTCAGAAACGCCTAGAATAAAGTTTCCGAAGTCGATAGATTCGACATCGGAAAATTTTTCACTCGATCTGAATCGAACGGAAACGGTATCGAGTCTCAGTGAATACCTACGCTGGGCCGGCGATGGGCTCACCACCTGTCACGTTTAGGGGTCCAATATATCTCGTGAAATGTGGATATATCCAGTAATGAAATACCTCTGCCCCCCTCTGGGATAAAATGCGTGAGAATATTTATTTATTTATTTTATTTTTATTTAAAACTGATATGTCTTGTCGAAATCCGTTCAGCAGTTTTTGCGTGAAAGAGGAACAATCCATCTATCCATTCATCCATCTCACATATTTTTGCGTTTTTAATAAGTATTTATAATTATTTTTTTGTAGATTCTTTTACTGACGCGGGTAAAACCACGCCAAATTAGGAGATATAAAATATAACCCGTATAAAACCCGTATATTTCGTGTTTATTTCTATGTACGGTTTCCATCAGCAATTTTTTGCCTAAAATAAAACCGACATATATTATCTTGTCGGGTTTAGAAGATTAGATAGTAGTTCCGACTTTGACAACAATGAACTGAGTTTAATACAATATTATTATTTTTGCTTGACATATAATCTGTTAACGAATTTAATCCCAGGGCAGAGGTATTCTATTCCTGGAAATACCCACTTTTTAACCGACTTTAAAAAGCGGAGGTTATAAATTCAACTGCATGTTTTTTTTACGTATGTTACCTCAGAACTTTCCTTCAACATCGAGCTAGTAATACGTAAGTTTCTGAAATGTACATGCAGTTACCAATGACATGCCTTAGCCAGTATTCGAACCCGAGTCTCTCGATGATTTCTAATTTTTCTTTGTAATAATATGTAGTAGTCATTTCTTTTCAGGCAAGTTGGCTTAAAGATGAATATTTAAACCAAGACATTATGTACCTATATATCCGTATATCTTTTACAACATTAATAAAGTTAAAGTGTCTATCAGTAAGCACAGGGACACACTTTCTTACTGACAGACCTATAGGAGACTTGTATCTTTCGATATAGATCGATTATTCTTCGAAACACCTTAACAACTTCAATGAAAGTCGTAGGCATTAAAACAGACATTTTAACTCAAATTTGCATGTATTTTTAACCGACTTCAAAAAGGAGGAGGTTATCAATTCGACTGTTTTTTTATGTTTGTTACCTCTGAACTTTCGACTGAGTGAACCGATTTTGAATATATATTTTTTTTATTTGAAAGCTGGTGCATCCAGACCACATATGGGACCACCCATTTTAATTTAGTCCAGTTAACCCGTAAAACCACAATAAAATGTTATTTGATTTTGACGTTTTTTTGGGGGCGCGCGGGTGCAATTAAAATTCCGCGCGTTGTTCAACTTTCCCAAAAAAATGATCACCAAAAAAAAACTACTTTGACTATCATCCTACTGTCAATGTATTTTTGTCTATGGATAGATTATGTGTTGCCACATGTAAAAAACAAAGGGGTACTATGAGTCCAAGTCATTCATTTCTGTTCGTAAATAAAAAATCGGACCTGTTTCGAGAATAATCACAGAATAATTGCTACCAATATTACCACAGTACTCAAATTTATAAACAATGTTACTAAACACCAACTAGAAAGATCGTATTATCGTCTAAGATAAACAACTCAACCTTTAGAGGCCACTTATGTTTATAATTGAACACCACTTGAAATCCGACACCGAAAATTTACTATGGAGTGGCCATTTTTTTTATGACTTGTCACATGGCGCGTGTTTGGAAGCGGTTTTCTATAAATAAAAACAAAAAACATGTGTAGCTTTGGATATCAACGGATTCCGAATTTATTCTAGATCACTGTAGTAAATTATATTCAATATCATGTATTTAATGGTGATACAAATAATGTTTAAAGTCGTCTCGGTAGGCCAGCCCGCCGGCGGGCTGCCGCTGCTTGACGGAATGGCGGCATTTTGTGCCAGCCCGCCGGCGGGCTCCTGGGGAGCATTGGGAGATAATAACATCCATGAGCAAACACTATAAGTCTTAAATTTGCGTTACGTAGGTGCACACATTATTCGTTGAAGTCGGTTTTTTACTCTTTAGAGTTCTTTTTATTTTTTATTTTCATTTATTTGCATAAATCGAGGGCATTATTTCACAAGCACAATGTTTTTGAGTATTCGGTAATTTTAGAATGAATAGTAGTGACCACAACAAGGAGAGGGTTGAAAGTATGAAAGAACGATATGCAGCGATTAAGACGAAAGTAAAAAAGTGTATGTATGTATAAAGAAAGAAGAGAAGAAAAATATGCTGGACCAAAAATTTTGCGCAAGTTTTCGGAATAACATAAAGTTATTTTGGAAACTAGTAAGAACAGCGCAAGGGAAGTCCACAAAATCTTCGGTGAATGTAATAAGGGATGAAAGCGGTGAACTTATGATAGAAGAACGGTGTGTACTAGAGCGGTGGAAAAGATACTTTGAAAGTCTTTTTGAAAAGCAAGAGGATGAGCATGATAGTGAAATTTGTGAGGTATCAATTCTACAGGATAGTGAAATAAGTATGAAAGAGATTATGGAAGCATTGAAACGTTTGAAACTGGGTAAAGCTGCAGTGGATGGATGAAAGGCGTCTAACGAGACAAATATATAAGGGGATTGTGAGTGGCCGAGTCGGCAGAG
This sequence comes from Ethmia dodecea, assembly GCA_963855545.1. NCBI lineage: Eukaryota > Metazoa > Arthropoda > Insecta > Lepidoptera > Depressariidae > Ethmia > Ethmia dodecea. The sequence continues at coordinate 1,869,237 of OY979453.1, forward strand.
GGTGACCTAGGCGTACTTACATCGATCAGATCGGCGGTGTATTAAAAAAAAGCAAGATAAAGAGTACCCGAAACCGACGAGCTTGTATGAACCGATTGATGGATGTGGATGAGGCACGTGAGGTATGCCAGGATCGTAGCAGGTGGCGGGCTGTTGTCTCTGCCTACCCCTTCGGGAAAAAGGCGTGAGCATATGTATGTATGTATGTATTCTGTTTCGCGTCTCAGTACCCACTTCACTTCACTTCATCAATTCTTGTCACCGTCACCTTTATCATCGTCATCACTTTTTTTTTCTTCCTTCTTTTTATCGGCTTCCGAAGTACTCGGTTTCTCATCATCGGGAGTCAGCGATGATTTTGACACGGAATATGGTGTAGCATCACCAAAACCACATCTGATCTTCTCAGGCTGTTGACTAGCTGTAGAAGTAAAAAGTATTCAACTTATAGGCTACAAAATACAATGTGTTTATACCTCTTAATTTATAAATTAGTTCGCGTAGTTCCCGTTCCCGTATGGATACGGAAATAAAATATAGCCTATGTTACTCAGGGATACTCTAGGTTTTATTTTTTTTAATTATTTATTTAACTTCATGTACCAAGAAAATGTACACATTTCGAACTTAATGCCAAAAGGCATTATCTACCATAAACCATCAGCCTAAGCAGAAATAATTTGGCGGAATGGGCCGTAAATAGTAAAAAATATATTACTAATTAACAAAACTTAACCCTACGGTAAATCCACGCCACTTATATAAGTTGATAAAATAAACTAATACATACTATAATATATCCTAATAAATGCGAACGGGGAGGGTGTTCTAAAGCCTGATGGCGTGCATAGTGAAGGAGTTGGACACAAAACCAGTACGGTGAAAAGGCATATCTACCTATACATTATAATAAAACTCTAACGGGGCCGTGTCTGTACATGAAATATTTTTTGAAAAATTTAACGGCAGTGTATATAGTTATCGATATAGATACCGAAACACCAATTTTTGGAATTTTTGTCTGTCTGTCTGTCTGTCTGTCTGTCTGTCTGTCTGTCTGTCTGTCTGTCTGGTTGTGCACGCATCACTCAAAAACTACTGGACGGATTTTGAAGAAATTTGGTAGGGAGATCACTGAGTACCCGGGTCAACATCTAGGGTACTTTTTATTCCAGGAAAATATCTCATTCCCACGGGAAAATATAAAAACTGGTTAAAAAGAGAAATACGTACTACTCCGAAACGATAACACCTAGAAACTTGAAAAATGGTATGTAGGTGTCTTATATGTCGTAGGAAACCAGTATGAAAGGATTTTTGGAAATTCCCACGGGAACGGGAATAAATTGAATCCACGCAGGAAAACGCCGCTGATGGGCACCCGCTATTTGAAATATGGTATGTAGGTGTTTTAAATATGTCGTAGGCAACCACTATGAAGGGATTTTCGGAAATTCCCACGGGAACGGGAATAAACGGAATCCGTGCGGGCAACACCGCTGGGCACCCGCTAGTATTATATAAAAACAGATTAGGTTTGTATGGTGAAACAATTGAGTTTATTCGTAACAAAAATACAAAATTACAAATCTTTCCTCTCTATAATATTAGTATAGATAACTTTACCTGTGCCAGTGCCAGATAGAGCCTGACTTGCAGCATCCACTGCTTTCTTGAGCCAATCCATCTCTTTTAATGCACAGGCTTGGATCACAAAAAAATATTAATATTTATTCAATGTTTTATCACGTGCGTATTTTTCGGTTACGCCCAGAATGTCCGTAAGCGTACTGTGCATAGTGTGATGTGTTAGTTTAAATACCTACTGAAAATGATAGCGGTCGAAACAGGAAAACCCTATATTTCGTGACATCAACCGTTGACACAGGATGCGAAATAAAACACTTGAGGAATCTATTTTCCTTTTACAACCATTGACTAAAGATGCTTGAATAGTATATTATATTCTATTAATCATATTATTAATTTAAATTAGCACTTTTGAAAGAGACATTAAACTTTGTTAGGTAAGCATTTCAGCAGCGTTGGTTGCCTATATGTATACCTAAGGTTATTACATTGTTCTGTTTATATTGCCAATAAGATAGGTTAGGCGTTGTTATAAAATAGTTGCCAAGAAATTAAAATGAAAAAGTAAAATATATCTAAGCCTTGTGATGTCGTCGCGAAATTAAGATCAAAATGCCTATGCATTAGAAAAAAATAATTAAAAGTTATTCAGGTATTCACCTACTAGCTTAATAGATTGGTCGTGCTGACTTGAAATACCATCAGAATATTAATTCTATTACCTACTAAGTATAATGAAATAAAATTATACATTTTAGTAGACTAGATTAGACTTATTTGTAAAATTGCCGTTTTGTAGAACCTTGGAACATTGGAACCGCGGTGATTGACTGAGAACGTTTTCCTAGAAGATGATAGATTTTATGCTCTGACAAACAGACAGACTGACAACTAGCACACTTTTGTAAGAGTTTATATAAATATAAAAGTGAACTTTGTAGTTTGGCAAGTGTAATTTAACATGGTATTATATTATTTGTAAAAGGACATAAATAAAAAAAACATTTAGGGTACTTTTTACTACAGGAAAATATCTTATTCCCCCAGGAAAATTTAAAAACTGTTTAAAAAGAGAAATAAGAAAGAAAATTTTATTTTTGCGTAAGTACATAGTTAAGTATATGAAACAAATAAGTACAACTAAAAAATAATCTTATACTAAATCTTATACCTGATCCGCGCGGGCACCCGCTATAGTTTCTTAAATAATACCAGCTGTTCCGCGTGGTTTCACCCGCGTAGTTTCCATTCCCGTTGAAATATTAGGAAATAGTATAGCCTATGTTACTTAGGGATATTGCAGAATTCTGACGGTGAAAGAATTTTTAAAATCGGTTCAGTAGTTTTTGAGTTTATTCCTTACAAACATACAGAAATACAAATCTTTCCTCTTTATAATATTAGTGTAGATGTAGATTCTGAAAGACGTTATTTCACTCCCGTCAACAATCACAACCTTTTTGAAATTCTGATTTGCAGTACCCTCTTCACTTCACTTCATCACTTTGACTTCTTGTCGTCGTCACCATCACCCTTTTTGTCGTCATCATTTTTATTGTTGTCATTTGTTTTCTCTTCCTTGTCTTTCTCTGCTTCCGAAGTATCGGAAGGCTCATCGTAGAACGTCAGCGATGCCTTCGACACAGAGTATACTCTAGTATCAATAGCTTGACCAATAACACGTCCCGAGTTATCATCTGAAAAGGGAAAAATATATGGATCCTATAGTTTTATTTATTTATTCAGGTACGAAACAGTCATACAAAATACATGCATAAATAATCTCACGCCTATTTAGGCCTAGTAGGCAGAGACAATAGACTGCCACTTGTTAAATCCTCTCTCTCTGTTGATCTCTCGTGCTTCCTCCACATCTATCAAACGACTCATGCATTCTCGTCGGTTTCGGGTACTCTTTATCTGGCTTTTCTTCAACACTTCGACGATCTAGTCGATGTAGGTACGCCTAGGTCGTCCTCTAGCGACTCGCGCATTCACAACACCCTTGTATATTTGTATCGTTAGACGACTTTCATTCAGCATTCTCCTCTTTTTTGCGAACAGCTATCTTTTCCCACATCAGTATATAGTGACACATAGAGTTGAGGCACTCTGAGGCTCATAACAATGACCATTTCGTGTCGATGAATGGAACAGAATATAACAAGACTGCTGGTTTCTGATTGTTAAACTCCAATTAGGGGCGGAATATACTTAAACATAAGCTTTCAAGCGACAATTTTTTCAAATGTACATATGTAATGAACCAATATTCGCACAAAGCGCTTCGCTGCAACATTTTTAATGCGAACGGCTAAGGAATGGAACTCCCTGCCTGCAGATCTATTTCCGGCACGTTATAACCTGGGCCTTTTCAAGGAAATAGTGAATAGGCATTATCTAGGCAAACATACTCCATCGTCGTCTGCATCATCACTTTCCATCAGGTGAGATGGCAGGCAAATGGTTTGTCTATTAATTAAAAAAATATACATCGATAGTACCTCGACGAGATCGGATGATTGCAAAAAAAACTGGTAAGGAGTTCTGTGTTAAATGGTTAGGATTTAATTGATTAAGTAAGTATTATAATGTTTGATGACTTATAATGCGTTTGTAATAATTATAATTTAAGCAAACTTGTATACAAAAAGGTGGACCGACGACATCGTCAAGGTCGCGGGTAACTGGTGGATGCAAGCGGCAAGTTGCCGTTCGTTGTGGCGTTCTATGGAGGAGGCCTTTGCTCAACAGTGGACGTCTTCTGGCTGATGATGATAATGATGACGATGACACAAACTTACCTGTTCCAGTTAGAGCTGAAGCTGTGGCTTCCACTTCTTTCTTAAGGCAATCCATAGATATGTCCTGATCTACTGCCTGGTCACCAAAAGGAAGACTACCTATTCAACAATGATTATTTTTGACACCAAACGAGCTATATATAGCTATTCCGCTTCTGTGCCGAACGTTTGCCACCGCATATCCTTCTGCGAAATATTGACAGTCATTCTTTTCAGGGTTCTGTACCTCAATTAGAAAAAAATGAACCCATAAAGGATCTTTTTGTCGTCCGTCTGTCTGTCAAGACCCTTTATCTCAGGAAGGCGTAAAGGTATCCAGTTGAAATTAAAACCGCATTCATACAGTCCCAGTCTTTATTTAAAATACGTAATCAATCATAGAGATTCGAGGTATAATATGTACCTACGGAACCCTCAGTGGGAGAGCCTGACTTGCACTTGCAATTTTTATCTTTCGTAGGTATATTGATAGCGGAGGGAACATGATAACACGATATTGGGTGACTTCAACTGTTGGTATAGAAGTTATTCGTAATACGAATTTTATATTATACATAGTATATTGGACAACTTTGTCTTGTACTCATGATGGTATGCCTCCTTCAGCATGTTTGACCTCGTCAGCGTCAACTTTGGGTATTGGAATAGGACTCTCCAATCTTAGCAGACATAGAACAAGTCTTGCACGAAGTTAATAATACGGATACAAAACTGCACGTACTGACTGCAATGATGGGTGGGATGAATAACTACTATTTATAGGAATACTTAGAGACTAATTATTACAAAAATGAATTTAACACCCTTGTACTTAGAAATAATACTATTGCGTTTGGATATGCAACATGTAATTTTTGTATAAATAAATAAAAATAAAATAAATGACGCTAGGCTCGAGAGCTGATGCCCTAGGTCCCCTGTTTCTTAGTTTTATAAAGCAAGTCGAGCTTTATAGATCCTACTATAATATTATTAAAAATGCGAAAACTTGTATGGATGAATGGATGTCTGGATGGATGTTTGTTCGTCTTTCACGCAAAAACTATTGAACGGATTTTGATGAAACTTATACATCAGAATAACACATAGGCTATATTTTATCCCCGTATTCCCACGGGAACGGCAACTACGCAGGTGAATCCGCGGGGCGCTGCTAGTAATATATAATAAACAATTAATTATACAGGTATTGTGTCTGGAAATACCTCCCAAATTACATTTATATTTTTATCTAAATCTAAAGTAGGTACGTAAACGTATAAGTAGCGCTATGCGTAGTCAACAAAATGAAGCCTTAGAGATACAATTATTTCATAGTAGCAGTTCTGCGCGGTTTTACCCACGTAGTTCCAGTTCCCGTATGCACTCAGAGATATTGTAGTTTAATTTCCATTGTTGAAAGAATTTTTAAAATCGGTCCAGTAGCTTTTGAGTTTATTCGTTACAAACATACAAATATGCAAATCTTTCCTCTTTATAATATAAGTGTAGATGTAGATTCCGAAAGACGTCATTTCACTCCCGTCACAAATCACAACGTTTTTGGATTTCTGATTTGTGTAACAGTACCCACTTCACTTCACTTCATCACTTCGACTTCTTGTCGTCGTCACCATCTTTATTGTCGTCACTTGTTTTCTCTTCCTTGTCTTTCTCTGCTTCCGAAGTCTCGGGAGGCTCATCATCAGGAATCAGCGATGCCTTCGACACAGAGTATACTCTAGTATCAATTGCTTGACCAATACTACATCCCGGGAAATTATCTAAAAAAAGAAAATATGGATCCTACAGTTTTATTTATTCAGGTAAGATACAGTCATACACAATAATAAACTCAAATACCTATTACTAATAAATAGACCAAACAGTTCCATAAACTAAACACTACTTAATATAGAGATATTTTGAGAGATAGTAAAGGTAAATCACAGATACCAAAACAAATATATTCTGATTATTAAACTCCAATTAGGGGCTAGATACTTAAACTGAAGCTTTCAAGCGACAATTTTTTCAAATGTAGGTATAAGCGGAACGTTTGTTGATAGTACATCGACCAGATCGGGTGATTGCTAAAAAAACACATAAGGAGTTGTGTGTTAAATGGTTAGGTTTTAATTGATTAGATATTAATGGCCCCGATTCTGCTTTACAGCGACTAAACTTATTTTAGTTTACTCCTGTCATTTTCTTTCTCCTAGAAAAGAATAGAGACTAGAGATATTTAGCCCTGTCAAAATAAAATTAGTCCTGTCAACTTTACTAAGGCATTTCAATACTTGTTCAGTGTTTAAGAAAAGAAGTCACGACTAAAATAAATACATACTCTGACACAACTTAATTTTTTAGGTTATCTTCTATCCCTTTTCTTTTTAGGGTTCCGTACCTCAAAAGGAAAAAACGGAACCCTTATAGGATCACTTTGTTGTCCGTCTGTCCGTCCGTCCGTCCGTCTGTCAAGACCCTTTTTCTCAGGAACGCGTGGAGGTATGAAGCTGAAATTTATATCAATTACTCAGGTCTACTGTCCCTTGAAGCTGTGAAAAAATCAAACTTCTAAGCCAACGCAATCAAAAGATACAGCCGTTTATGCCGCAAATTTTCGACACTTGCAAGGGAATCAAAACCTACAGGGTGCTTCCCGTGAACTCAGAATCTTGAAATTTGGTACGAAGCAACGTCTTATAGCATAGATAAAGGAAAAATTACGAAAACCATAAATTTGCAAGGTTGTACGGAACCCTCGGTGCGCTAATCCGACTCGCACTTGGCCGGTTTTTTTTTTTGAAGTAAGACCATTACTTATTCTGTGGTAAGACAAAGACAGGACTAAACTAAAATATGTTTAGTCGGTGTCAAGCAGAATCGACCCCAATATAATGTATAATGATTTACAATTCGTTTGTAATAATTATTATTTCCGCAAACTTACCTGTTCCAGTGAGAATTGAAGCCGTAGCTTCCGCTGCTTTCTTGAGCCAATCCATATTTCCTGATCTACTGGAAGGTCACAAAAAGGGAGACCACCTATTTAACAATGTTTATTTTGCCAATAAACGAGCGTCTAGCTATTCCGCTTCTATGTATACGTTTGCCGCCGCATGCGCATCTGCGAAATATTGACAGCCATTCTTTTTTATCTTTCGTATATTGATAGCGGGAGGGAGCAAGATAACACGATATTGCGTGACTTCAACTGTTGATATACCTAGAAGTTATTCGTAATAAGATTTTTATATTATACTTAGTGATTATACATTATACTCACTAGCTCGACGGTGAAGGAAAACATCGTGAGGAAACCCGCAGGTCCCAGAACTAATTCTGAGGCATGTGTAACACACCTGGGGCCAATTCTACTAAATGACAACGGTTGTAGTTGGATGACAATGCCATGTCAATGGTCAGTCAATGGTGTTATTTGTATACGAAAAGTGCCAACACCATTGAGTGACCATTGACTTGTCATTGTCATCCAACTAATAGCCGTTGACATTTAGTGGAATTAGGGCCCTGGTCCGGCGATGGGCTCACCACCTATCACGTTTAGGGGTCCATGGAATATCTCGTGAAAAGTGGGTATATCCAAGAAACCTACACCTGTAAACCTATACCTAGGAATACCTACCCCCTCGGGGATAAAAGGCGTGAAATTTTTTATTTTTTTTATTTGTTATACTTAGTCTATTGGAGTATTCTAATATCTGTGCTATTGGCCAACTTTTTCTGGTACTCATGACGGCATGCCTCCCCAAAGCGTGTTTGACTTCGTTGGCGTAAACTTTGAGTAGGTATAGGACTGTCCAATTTTATCAGTTTTGTCAGTGGGAATAGAACAAGTTTGCACAAAGTGAATAACACGGATACAAAACCAACGTACAGACTGCAATGATAGATGGCGCTAGGATCGGGAGCTGATGCCCTGTTTCTTAGTTTTATGAAGCAAATATACACTCACTCCCTAGTACTTCAGATACAATACGTCTGGAAGTACGTCCCCAACAAAATTTATATTTTTAAGACACCAAATCGTTTTGCTGTAATACCAAACTATTTCTCTTTTTAACCAGTTTTTATATTTTCCCCTGAGAATGTGATATTTTACTGTAGTAAGAAGTATCCTAAGTTTTAACCCGGTTACTCAGTTATCTATCTCACACCAATTTAATAAAAATCCGTCCTGTAGTTTTTGTGTGATGCGTGCACAGACGTCAGACAGGCAGACAATATGAAACTGTAACGAGACCGTGTAGGTACCTACTAAAAATTTTTCAAAAAATATTTTATTTAGTACCTACACGGTCTCGTTACAGTTTCATTATATATATAGAAGATATCAGAATAAAAATGAAGATACAAACTCGACGCTAGAAGTTATTAAAAATAAAAAAAAAATATCTCTAAAGCTTCATTTTGTTTACTAAAGATATCACTAAACGTTTACGTACTTTTTATTATACCGCCTGATTTTTTTTACCGTCTGGAAAAAAATATGGTGTGATAGGTAAGTGTAATAGATTCATTTAGCATTGTTACTTAAAATTTTTTTTCTTGTTTAAACTAATATACATTACTCAATTGTAGTCAATAATACACACTGAAATATTTGAAATAGTATTTTAGAAAGAAACAGGATCGTAAGCTTCCATTCATGCGCAATCTACCTACAACCGCCAGCTCCTACATAGTAGTGAGCGTAGATTTCTAGATTTTGTAAATTGCAATTAATCTCGTGTATAACTTTGGCTCTAGATACCTTATACGTCATATTTTTTTCCAGACGGTAAAAAAAATCATCCAGTATATGTTATGCTATGCATTAGATTTTTGGAAATTCTCACGGCAACCGGAATAAATTGGTTCCCCACGGGTAACACCGCTGGGCACCAGCTAGTCATTAAATAATATTTCATTTATCACTGTTCTTTAAATTCAAACTTAGCGTATCTACTTATACCCCTAATTCCAGCCATTTTTTATTGATTACCGTCCGTCTATCAACTCATAGGTATTCCCCTTATCTTTCAGGTCGATCGTGATAAAAAAAACATATTGATGTTTTGATGCAGTATAAGTATTTACAAAACAACGTTTCCATGTTGGCATTATATATTCAGTGGCAAAAAATATGCTGTTTTGATACGATTCTCACTCTCTTCCTGAGTTTCTTTCTTCCTCAGTAACGTAATTTTTTTTTAAAATGGACACCACTTACGAAAAGATTTTTTAAACTTATTAATTTGCAAAGAGCGGTGGCGACGCTGCTTTACATCGACTAAACTTATTTTGATTTAGTCCTGTCATTGTCTTACCTCAAAAAAAGAAAAGGGATAGAAGATAACCTACCGAATTAAGTCCTGTCAGAGGCTGTATTTTAGTAGTGACTTCTTTTCTTATGTTATGAAACAGTTCAAACAGGTTATGAAATGCCTTAGTTGACGGGACTAATTTTAATTTGATAGGACTAAATATTTCTCGTCTCTTCTTTTCTAGGAGAAAGAAAATTACAGGAGTAAACTAAAATAAGTTTAGTCGCTGTAAAGCAGAATCAGCACTTATCGACTGACAGATTGAAGATAATACTCAAAGGCAACGAAGGATCTGGTCAAAAAGAAAAGTCTATAATCATCATTTTGTGTATGTTTAATTACAAGTCAATTCAGCAGAAACGGATTATAGTTGGTACAAACCTGTATGTTATTCTTATAATAACTTTATGGTGTTACCACTGTTTATATTAGATTAGGCGACTGCTGCGCTTATTTCATGATTGTGCAGTAATTGCACTAGCCTACTTTAGTGCAGCCTGCCGTATTGGTGTTCAAAGCAGAAACCCATTCAATTTGCCAGAAAAAGGCGGCAAGAAGTTTGCTGGAGACGCTTGACGCAAGTTTGGTGCCACGGCGTCCACGAGTCATAATAGTGCAACCACGGCACTTGTACCAAGTTCTAACAATGCCTATAGTTATTCGGGTGAGATAGTAAATATTGATTAATTTATTCTTTTGCTAGGCATTTTCACTCGTGATGCGAGCATGATGTTTCTGGGAATTCTATTTTGCGTCACAACACCGCACTGCACTTTACATCATCAATTCTTGTCGTCATCATCGTCGTCATCCTTCTCATCGTCGTCATCTTTCTCATCGTCGTCATCTTTCTCATCGTCGTTATCCTTCTCATCGTCATCATCCTTCTCATCGTCATCATTATTTTTGTTTTTATCTTCATCTGGAGGGTTGAGTGACACACCATAGGCGGTCATCGACGCCTTTGACACAGAGTATACTATAGCCTCGTTGTCCTCGTGCTCACCAACCGCACCGCATCCTGGAAACCGTTGAGATCCTGGAAAGTAAAATTTATTAGTGGCTTGAGCTGGCTACTTACAAGAATATCGCGAAGTAGGTTGCAAGTGCTTTTTTATATTGATGGGCTAGCCCAAAGGCAAATACGGGGCCTACGATTGGACGAGATTGCCTAGAATATGCCTGTTCACTCCATCCTTAAAGGCGGGTTACATGAACTCAGAAATACAGACGCTGGCAGGTGGTTTTACTCCTTTGTGGTGATGACATCACTTTATCGCAGGAGATGGCCGCCTCCCAGACTTGCTCACCGGCGATCATAGCCTCGACTACGGTCAACAGGATAGCCCTTTAACGGGCATAGGCATTCATTTTTCATAAACCTAATCTTAGACCTTAAGCTTTACACGTTAAGTTCTGTATCTATCTAGCCTGCTTCTCCTCTTAAAAGTGTGTGTGGAAATTTCTTTATACAAATACTTTTCCTTAATATTTCTTTATTTTGTGAAGAGAATCCTTTCAAGAAGGAACAGATAATCCCATTGTATTTGATTTCGGTTACGTTACTCGCAAATACCAAGAAAATTAGTGTATGTGTTGTATCTAATTACGTTTCACCAAACTTACTTGTTACATCGTGAACCTCACTTGCAGAGTCTAATTTTTTTTTGAACCAATTCATCTCTTAATCTACAGATTAAATAAATAAATAGATTAAATAAATAAAAATAAATAGTCTTCGTTTCTGTGAATCAAGCTTACGTTTTAGCTAAACTCACGCGCAGATATTTTTCGTTTCAGTGCAGAATGTTTGCAACCGACGAATTGTTGGCAACTCAGGTTGAGGACGGTTATCTAAACCTTTTGTATATTGATAGTGGGAGGAGGACAACACGATATTACGTGGTGTCGACTATATTGTAGATAAAGATTGCATTCGCGATTAGAATAAATATCAGTTGATTTTACAGTGCGTTGACCGTATAACTCAGTCTGATACGGAAGATGGCATGATCCATAAGGCATATTACGTTCTATTTATTGGATTTAGTTTGCAAACATTTTATTACTGTAGGAAGTATAACCGTTTTCGTATATTGATAGCGGATGGAGAAGGAATTAACACGGTAGGTATTATAATCTGGTTTAAAAAAAAATCTTACGCCTTTTATCTCCTAGGGGGTAGGCAGAGGTATTCCATTACTGGATATACCCACATTTCACGAGATATATTGGACACCTAAACGTAATAGGTGGTGAGGCCATTGCCGGACCGGGTCTATTTACACATGTCTCAGAATGAATTCTGAGACCTGCGGGTTTCCTCACGATTAGAAATTACTTATTATACTTTAGCATTATATAGTCTCCTTCGAAAACAGGCAGGTCAAAAAAGTTGAACGCCAAGTTGAAAACACCTGGAAGAGCTATTGGTCCATGAAGGAGCTTATGACGGGCAACCTTCCACTGTCGCTATTAAAGCGCAAGCTCGTCGACATGTGTATTCTACCCGTCCTAACTTACGGTGCTCAGACTTGGTCACTGACTTCTCTACAGAAGTCTAAACCCAATGTTTGCCAATAGGCGATGCAGAAAGGATTGACAGAGTCCAAAACAAAACGCTGCGGTCCAAAACCGGCGGGATGAACTTAACGCCTACTCGCGGACATGCACAGGAAAGGGATAAGTGGAGGGAGGGAGGAGAGGTCTTTGCTCTGCTGGTTTATAAAAGATTTAAAAAAGTAATAACAACAATAATATGAAAATTTGGATGTGTGTATATACATATACATACATCTACCTATAAGTGTAAATTATGTTAGATCATTGTTTGGGTCAATTGCCAGTAGGATTGATAAGGCGTTATCACGAAGCAATTTCCTTGTAAATGAAATGTTAATAACATACTATCTATGGACAGTGAAAGCATTGAAGTCTTTTAATAGATTTTATAGTTTTATTACTTATTCTGCATAACAAAAACAAAAATTAAACTTACTAAATTAAAGTGGTCGCAATGCTACGATTTATCTAAGGCGATGCTCACTTGATAGTGTACATATAAGTACTAGAATACGTTAAATTATATTATAATGTTAATAGTAATTAGTATAAGTACTTACAATTTAGAGTTAAAATGGTATTATTTTTAATGCCTAAGTTAGTCACTCTGCTGCAAACTATTATAACTTGCTAACTTATACAGTAGCCGTTCAAGCAGTGGGTTTCCACGGTGTCAATATCTTGACACCGTAATATATCATATCATAATACATAATATCTTATTTATCACAAAGAAATGTTACCTGACCGGCGAATCACACGCTTTGTCGTAAGTCGCGGTGACTTGCGACATGGCTGTGTAAAATGACTTAATAATAACAATAATAATGTTTTGGATTTATATACTCTTGTCAGTTGTATGGAACTGTCAAAAGTTTTACAGGATTACGTCGTATTAGGTCCTTTCCTATGAAGTTGTCACAAGATTCTAACCAATGCTTTTGTCTATTATTTGATATAGGTAAGGTACCTAGTTCAAATTAAGTAGTTTAGTTTCAATGTGTTCCAATCCCGAAAAAAATAGAATAGAAATATAAAAAAAAAATACTCAAGTCCGAACCCAATATTTTATGATTCGTGTAGTGTGTTATTTCACCAATCACAACGTATCTGGGTATTCTGATTTGCGTCAGAGTACCCACTGCAAGGTCACACCAAAAAGAACATCGGCAGCTTTGGTACCCACTGAAATAGACACCCACGGGCAGGGCTTGAATAACCGAAAAAATTTAGGTTAAAACGGTTAGGGGTATGACGTCATACCTTTATATTGCGATATCTTAAAATAACGGTACCTACCGCTTTTTTCTGGTAGTGCAAAATAACGATACTGCTATTTTCTGGTAGTGCAAAATAACGATACCATTATTTTTTTACGATACTTAAATTTTTAAATAAAGGTTTTCTTTACGTATAGGTACAACGCCGAACGCCGGGGCACCGCGCGCCGGCTTGACCGACAATTCGAGTTGAGCGACATGTTATTAAAAGCTTTTATTTAACTTGCAATGTATGTATGTATGTAACTATGTTTGTTCGGGTGGAATCTTGCAACTCAATTTTGAAGCAGATATCTTCAACCGATTGAGCTGAAATTTGGTATACTTATGTTAGTTCGGTGACAATGTAATATTGTGGTACCACCGAGCTGATCTGATGATGGAACTGGAAGATGGCTATAGGAGGAACTCAGTAATTAAACGTCATATTTTCATCGAGTTTGGGCTCGTTTGAGTTGTCTTGACGAGTAATTTGGTACTAGATAGTAACCAGGGTCTGATGATGAAGCTGGAAGATGGCCATAGGAACTCGGTAACTAAACGACACAATCCCATCGAATTTGGGCTCGTATGATTCGTCTTGACGAGTTCTTTGGTACTAGATGGTAACCAGGGTCTGATGATGGAGATGGAAGATGGCCATAGGAACTCAGTAATTAAACGACATAACCCCATCAAGTTTGGGCTCGTTTGATTTATCTTGACGAGTACTTTAGTGGTAGATGGTAACCAGGGTCTGATGATGGAGCTGGAAGATGGCCATAGGAACTCAGTTATTAAACAACATAACCCCATCGAGTTTGGGCTCGATTGATTCGTCTTGACGAGTACTTTGGTACTAGATGGTAACCAGGGTCTGATGATGGAGCTGAAAGATAACCAATTGAGCTGAAATTTTGTATACACGTTTAGTTTGGATGAAAATGCAGGGTTAGCCACGTGACGCCATTCTAAATCCAACTAAAAAGTATATAATAAATTAAGAGTAAAAAAGACGTGTGGCACTCGGGGACTGCCGCGGTAAAGCTATTGCATAGCATTTTTTATCAACAAGACTGCCGAAAACAAACGACGTTCGGTCGGTCGGTCGGTCGGTCGGTCGGACGGTCGGTCGGTCGGTCCGTCCGTCCGTCGGTCTGTCGGTCTGTCGGTCGGTCGGTCGGTCGGTCGGTCGGTCCGTCCGTCCGCCCGTCCGTCCGCCCGTCCGTCGGTCCGTCGGTCGGTCGGTCAGTCGGTCGGTCGGTCGGTCGGTCGGTCGGTCGGTCGGTCCGTCCGTCCGTCCGTCCGTCCATCCATCTACTATCATAACTTGGGTTTGGATTATGCCCAATAAACGAAACTAAAGTACGTAACCCCCTCGAGTTTTGGCTCGTTTGATTAGTCTTGATTTTGTTTTTAGATGGATAAGGGTATAAGAATGGCTAACAACTACAACTAACAACTAACAACCTACAACTAACAACTATTAACTACAACCTACAACTACGACTAACAACTACGACTAACAACTATGACTAACAACTACGACCAACAACTACGGCTAACAACGACGACTAACGACTACGACTAACGGCTACGACTAATGACTACGACTAACAATTACGACCAACGACTACGACCAAAGATTACGACTCACGACAACGACTAACGACTACGACTACGACTAACGACTAACAACTAACGACTACGACTAACGACCACGACTAACGATTAACGACTACGACTAACGACTACGACTACGACCAACGATTACGACCAACAACTACGACAAACAACTACGACCAACAACAACGACTAACAACTACGACTAACAACTACGACTAACAACTACGACTAACAACTACGACTAACAACTACGACTAACAACTACGACTAGCAACTACGACTAACAACTACGACTAACAACTACGACTAACAACTACGACTAACAACTACGACTAACAGCGACGACTAACGACTACCAACTACAACTACGACTAACGACTACGACTAACAACTACGACTAACAACTACAACCAACAACCACAACAACGACAACTACTACAACTACAACAACTACAACTACAACAACTACTACAACTACAACTACTACAACTAACAACTACTACAACTAAAAACTACAACTACTACAACTACAACAACTACGACTACTACAACTACTACAACAAGAACTAACAACAACAATAATTAATATACAACGAGAGAATGTAATTCTATGGACAAACTTCCACCTGTTTACTGCCAACAACGAAAACATTTTTGAGATTTTTGACATTTTTGACCTTTTTGACATAGACATTTTTTGTCATTTTGTGAGTTTTTACATTTTTGACACTTGACATTTTAGAACTTATTGTCATTTAAAGTTTTGTATAAAAATATTCCCAATGCCCCCTCTATGCTATTATATTTTAATGTCTTTTTAGATTAATACAAAAACTTTTTTGTTGTTGTGGTAAAATGGAACGTCGTGTCATCACGTCAACCATGTCATTCACTAGAGATGGCCAAGTGAAAAAATAAATTGATATTTATCGTATCGACATTTCTAAATACTATAGATAAAAAACGAGTGAAAAATATCGATATATCGTCAGTTTTTACATTATTATTTATACATATTCCCAAATTCGTAAAAAAGGACGATGAAAATAGTATTTTTTTATAAATGCTTGAGTCTAAACAAGTATCTAGTACCTAACATGAAATAAAACACGAAACCAGAATTGCGTTAAAAATATATTAAAATTGATACGAATTCGATACTGTAAAATAAATGTCGATATATCACCATTAAAAATATCGACGATATAATATAAATAATATGCTAATTATGTATTTGGAAAAATATCGATATTTTAATATAGGTATCGATATTTTTTGCCCAAGCCATCATTTACTGCCACTATGTGGCATAGAGTACCCTATATGGCATGTGGTAGGCAGTGCTATTTTTTAACAAAGAGGTTGGAAGAAAATCATTTTCTTTCCTAGAGAAACTTTTTCTTTACACTTCTTTGGTACCTAAAATCTCATATTAACCTACAAAATACACTAGGTAACGAATAACTTTTAAACCCCAACTTATAAAAATGTGGTATGATTACATATTAAATTATCTTAGTCTGTCCAAGAACTATCGATTTTACACGGTTTCGTCTTCCGTGGGCAGGTGTAAGTGGGGTACCCAAAACACATGGACTTTTGCCAATGTTATTATGTTGGGCATTGTTCCGTGTGATACTACTGCATTGATGCATAAAAGCGTAGTGTGTATGGCACCAAATTTTTTAAATAAATTACCTAATAATATTAAATATCTCGATCTCATTAGTTTTAAGAAAACTTTATCTGCCATCCTCATTAGTAAGGCTTATTATTGTATAGAAGATTTCTTGGAGGATTCTCTTTAAAAAAAAAAGTTTTGTTATTTTGTATTTAAAAAATGTGATATATTTGTACACCTAACAATTATGTAGAATATAAGGGATATATCTCATGTATAACACCTACAGCAATTTTACCATTCGACAAATAAAATATTATTTTGAATTTGTATTTGAATTTACTTCTTTACTTCTTGTCTTCATCGTCGTCATCATTTTCTTTCTCTTCCTTCTTTTCCTCTGCTTCCGAATTCTCGGATGGCTCATCATCGCGGGGCAATAGGTTTGTTGCCATTGCGTATACCCTAGCATCACCACCCTGAGCGAAGCTGCACGCCGATCCCGGTGTACCAACTTAAAAATAAATATTGAACAGATGGATGGCTATTGCTTAAACACGTTTATATCCCTACTAATTCCTACATCCCTTCTCATCAAGTAACTCTGCCTGTCAGTTGGCCTTTTCATGGCTAAGCTGGTGGATAGATCCTAATGAAATTTGGCAGTATGATAGTTTACAGCTTCAGAAAGGACTTAAAGAATGGTAGTACTTTTCGTCATAGGCCGCTAAATACATTTCACTCGATTTTGATGGCAAAAGACTATCGCACGCGTTTTCCGCCTCGTTACGTATGTCCGGCGGAGTTAATAATAGGTTTTCTTCATTATCTTCACTTGAAGTAGACATTTTCGTTAATATTAAATTTCACAATTAATCCAAACTTCGTCACAGTTATTTTTTAATAATAAAGCTGCATTTACCATTTACTGTTATTTTTCGCATAAATACCTACTGTTTGTTGCTAAAATAAAAAGTTATAACCCGACTAAATTATATCGCTTCTTCTTCTTCTTACTTACGACTTGGTACTAGGGTACAAATGTAAATTGGTCGGGTTAATAAACTAAAGGCACTCGTTCAATAATATACTGGAAAAGCACGCGTTTAATATCTAGGATTATGAGCCAAAAATCGGTGGAATAAAAACGTCGTTTTGAGCAAGTGTGTTGAAAACAATATTCTTTGTCTTAATCGTTACCTCAGGCCAACATTATAGCCGCTTCGAGGAGCTTAATAGGTTACCATGATTCAAGGGTGTCTGACAGGGGGTTTCCACGGCACCAAGTGTCTGACAATGGACGACGTGATTTCTAATATTAATCCGAATAAAATATATATAAAACCTGGGCTTTACACTTTAACAAATTTGAGGTGCAATTTTATGGACCTTTTGCTGCTTGATAACTTCCAAAGGAACCGTTATCCAAACTTCATATTCGGGGATCGTTTACACCTGTAGTAGGGACATACACAGACAAACTTTGAGGTTTTACAAAATGACGAAGGTCTGACAAGCCTGGGCTCTTGGGATACCTACTTGACTTCCTACTTCTCTAATAGGTCTTGTTTCCAGCTTTTTAGGCAGTCGGGTTTTTGGTTTTTAAATTAACTTTTATTTAAGAATTATAATACAAAAATAAGTAACAAACTAACCTGGTCCAGATAGAGCCTCTGCTGCAGTTGCCGCTGCTTTTTTAAGCCAATCCATTTTAAATAATCAAATCCACAAACTTTTCTCACGAAGCCAAAGACTGTTTATTATCAGTGTTTATTTTTGGCGCCAAACGCGCGTCTAGCTGTTTTCCGTGTATGTGCAGAATGTTTGCGCATACGTGCGAACTGCTAAGTGACCGTTTATTTTTATCCTTTGTTATTGATAGCGGAGGGAGCAGGACAACACTATTTCCGTGGCTTCCACTGTAGACACAGATGGAATTTGCAATTTTATTTACATTGCTGATTATACGAAGCAAAAAACGAAGTTAGAACTACACTATCGTGGCGTGGCAGTTTCTATAATGTTTTACAAACAATTCATTAGCGAAATTTCATACTGCGTATAGTATGTGTCATTTTGCGATTGGTCATTCTGCATTCTGGTCATTTCGCGTTTTTCAGGGTCATGATCAATTGGTCATTGTGCGTGGAGAGCTTCACAAGCAAAATTTGTAAACGTTTCATTTCACCAACTAAACTAGGTACTGCTTTAATAATTACATCAAATCCATCGACGAGTCATCAATCAATCCACTTTAGTAAAATGTTGATACTATAAAAATAAAAATGTACTCAATCAATAGTATTAACTTTTACCAAATCCGTCTGGTCCCTCCATCAACAGATTATCATCATCAAATTATTATTATTTTTATAAATAATTTATACAGATTTCTGTGGCTTTATACAGTTTCGTGTGTAATGTCCATTCTCTGCCAACTTCCTAGGCCACTATTTTTTTAGATGTTTCAAAATGTAAAACGGATTTTTTTAACATAATTTTCAAAAGTTAAAATTTCTAACATTCTTAAACATATTTTTATGTTATTATTTGCGTTTGCTTGCAAACTTGAGAGCCGTATATTTCTTTACAATCACAGCCAATAGAGCAGGACGAAACGATACGTGTGACGTCAACGGTGAACAAGGTGAATATTTATTGCAATTTAATCCTCTGTGATTGGTCAATAAATCGAAGCGTTTATTGTATAAGCAAAATATGAGAATCATTAATTTTAAATCTATACTTCTATACTAGTATCTACCTATTAAAAATAGGAAATATTTTTAGTTTTGTATGTTTGTTGTGAATAAACTCAAAAACTAATGAACCGATTTTAAAATTTCTTTCACCAATTTAAAGCTAGAATATCCCTAAGTAACATAGGGTATATTTGCTATAACACAACATACGGTAACATAGGGTATAGACTATCATAATAGCGACAAATATAGACATTATTTGAAACTATAATTGAATATTTATCTGTGACTCTCCCAAGTCAATCTTGACAATTTATCATCTGCTAATGTCAAAGTGCAGCAATTTCTAGCTGCTTTATCTTATCTAAATAGTATGGCAGGGTCTAATCAAATTCACTTGAAATGAGGTTATCAGAATGCCATTCCATTAAATATTCTTGTGAATAACTTATGCCCATACATACAGTTGTGGCTTACTACATACCCACTGCGAAATGCCGCTAAAATGATAAGTAAGATCAAAGTATAAAATACGTTTGCTTGTATATAAAGATCTACTATGTTTACGTATACTATGATCGACGCCTTGCTGTTTCACTCTTTGCAAAACATTGGAAAAGAGATACAAGATACCGGCCACACACGACGCATATCTTTGTTCGTTTCAAGCAATCAAGCACTCATTCGACACCACATCATGAAATAACACACGTTTTGCTTTTTGAAGTGACCATAATGTAGATTAATATACTTACTAACTTACTTCATCCTAGTATAATTCAGTGCACATTTTTCTTTCATAATGCAAATATTCATCGAAACTGATCGCTGCTTCCGCATAGGGCATAACATACTGGAATTGTTGAAGTATTGAACAGGAGGAGTTTTAAGACAGGGAAATATAGTAAGTTAATTTTCTCTTTGTATATTATTCAGTGTTAGTGTGTCTGCGATCGAAAACAGCAATTTCAGCTTTTACGTGGCAAATACTTATAATTAGTGATGCACCGAAATTCGTTTCACATTCGGTAAAACCGAAGTTCGGCAGCTTTTACCGAATTTCGGCTTCGGCCGAATTTCGGTAAAAAATACCGAACTTCGGTGACAGATACCGAATGTTCGGTAGCTTAAAATAAAACCCAAAGTATACTAATTGACACAAAATTTCTGCACTAAAATACTTCTCAAGTTTTACAAGTAAAATAAATTGATACTAGCTGATGCCCGCGACTCCGTTCGCGTGGATTTTACGATTTACCCAATGACTCCTCCCCCTAGGAATTAGTTTTTTTTTCAGGATATTAGCAGTTTATTATATATTAATACACTAATATTTGGATCAGGTAAGATTTGTATTTCTGTATGTTTGTAACGAATAAACTCAAAAACTACTGGACCGATTTTAAAATTTCTTTCACCAATTTAAAGCTTATCACGGAGTAACATAGGCCATAGGTATTTTATCCCCCTATTCAAACAGAAACGGGAACTGTGTGGGTGAAACCGCGTGGAATAGCTGCATCAGCATATAAAGTAGTTATAATTATATAATGAAGAGAGAAATATCATTTGTTAGGTATAGGAATGCAAACGCTGAATCTTTTTACAAAGTTGCAAGATAATTTAAAACAAAATTGCCCAATAACACAAAGTCGAATGACATTTTGAGGTGACGTCATCTTAGAACAAAAAAAGTGCTTCAACTGGTTTTTGAGTCACCAAAATTCTTGGAAAGCATTGTACCATACCCATCGAAGAAAAAATTGGGACGGCAAGAATTTAAACTGTTGCGTGGTCTAAAAATACAAACAACCGGTTTCCAAAAGGCAAACCAAACTAAAATTAGTAAACATACTGTTAGATCTCATTTCGCACTTCTAGTAACGTAGGCTTTATTTAATCTCCGTATTCCCACTGGAACGGGAATTACGCGTGTGAAACCGCGCAAAACCGTTAGTAATTTATATAGTCATCATCACGGGGTACTTTGGAACCAGCAACTCGTCGGTGGAGATGAGCTGCTGTTTACATTTTAGCCAATCTTCATGGACGAGTTTAGAGTGCCTTGTTATTATAACCTATTGACTTTTCTAAGTGTATATTCAATACCTACTGAAATAAATGCATTTGACTTTGACTTTGCCATTTTGCTAATGATAATTTGTTATTAAATTTCAGAATCACCACCATGTGTGCTAGCGTGTGGAATGAACCAACGTATCCTCCTCAGGAGGATCCACAGGATCCTATACCTCGAAACCCACCTCCAAACCCCCCTCCTGCTGGTTTCAGACCCTACCTTCCCGTACCCATCCCCATGTACTATTCCTTAGGCGGGTCATCAGAGTCTCTACCAACTGTTGAAGATCACAGATGGTAAGGCTTGATTCACTATCACTACATAGTCATCACTACATAGTATAAAACAAAGTCGCTTTCTCTGTCCCCATGTCCCTTTGTATACTTAAATCTTTAAAACTACGCAACGGATTTTGAAGCGATTTTTTTTAATAGATAGAGTGATTCAAGAGGAAGGTTTTAGTATCAGCATTGCACCCGTGCGAAGCCAGGGCGGGTCGCTAGTATAAAATAAAGTTGATTCCCGTCTGTCTGTGCCTATGTAAGTATGCTTAGATCTTGAAACGATTTGGTACAGATTTTAATTCGTTTTTTAATAGAGTTTAGATCTTTAAAACTACGCAACGGATTTTGATGTGTTTTTTTTAATATATAGACCGATTTAAGAGGAAGGTTTACATGTATATAATACATGCATAATATAGTAGAGAAACACTGTTAATATCATACACCGAAGTGAAGCGAGGATCGCTAATAAATCATAATTAGTAAAAAGAGCTGCTCTTGAGTTTGTGGCTGGTTCTCCTCGGGGTACTGCATTGGGAACCAGCAACTAGTCGGTGGAGATGGGCTGCTGTTCACATTTAGCCAATCTTCATGGAGGAGTTTAGAGTTCCTTGTTATTAGACTATTGACGTTTTTAAGTATAATTTATTTTTACCTACAGATATAAATGAATGGGTTCACTACCTATCACGTTAGGCTTCTAAAGAATATAATGATGAAACGTGGGTAGTTCCAGCAATGGAATACCTCTGCCTACCCCCTCGAGGCTATATGGCGTGACAGTGACAGCCCGGACGGTTAAAGAGAGTGTAGCGACTGCTGATCATGCATTTCAGGGCCTCCGCGCCCGAGTTCGCCAGTCGTCCCGCCACGCCCCGATAGGCTAGTTGGCTTTACATTAAAGATTCTAATTCGTCGCTGAACCTGCATTTTATCTCGACCTCAATACCTACCCCTGTACGACCGATAGGTAGGTATTTACGGTAAACTGGTGACCCCTGACATTTGAAGACGAAAAATTGGAGTGAAATTTGGAGTGAAAAATAATAGACTAATCAAGTGAAAAATTAAAGCGGACAGTGAAAATAGTGACGTGACGTGGCGAGTTGACGACTCCGAAAAAGTTTGTTGCTCCGCATTCTTTTTCGTTAGAAACAATGAATCCTGAAAATGTATTTACGGTGTCGGTTGGAGCAAGGATAGCTGAGTTCTGGGTAGATCAGCCCAGGGCCTGGTTTGTACATGCCGAGTCGACGATTAACCAACAGAAAACGTCAGACGAAGCTAAATATAATATTGTTTTATCGAAATTGGGAAAGGACACCATCACTCAAATTACTTCCATAATAATGAGCCCGCCAGCAGCAAATAAATACGAGACACTAAAGGCAAAACTGATTGAAATTTACGAGGAATCTGAAAACAGGCAGATACAAAAATTAATAAGTGAAATGGAACTGGGTGAGCAGAAACCCTCACAGCTTCTGCGAAAGATGCAGGACCTGGCACGTGATAAGGTCCCAGACAAAACACTTAGAGTGTTATGGCAAGGTCATTTGCCGGCCACTGTACGTACTGTGCTCGCAGTGGTTAAAGATGATGATTTTAAAAATCTGTCGGAGATAGCAGACCAGATATGGGAAACTCAGAAGTCTGGAGCAGTGGACGAAGTAGCGTCAGCGAAGCCGAGTACATCCTCCAGCAGCGAGATAGCGATGGTGGTAGCTGAAATCGCAAAATTAAACGTTAAGATCGCCGATATGCAGAGGTCAAGGTCTCAATTCAGAGGACGAGGCCGTGGAGGCAGAGGGCGGTGGCGCAGCAGGTCTCGCAGTGCAGCCACGCCTTCCAGCCCAAATTGGCTCTGTAAGTACCATTACCGTTTCCGGGAGAGATCCACGCGATGCGAAGATCCCTGCAATTGGAAGAAAGAGGGAAACTAAGCAAGGCGCAGACTGAGGCGGAAGTTTGTGCCATTCTCCCATCTGCCCGCCTGAATGTCCTGGATCGTAGTAGTGGTTACAATTTTTTGGTGGACACTGGAGCGAACGTCTCGATTTTACCTAAACCAAATAAAGCTTATGTGAAAGAAAGTGATGATTATTTACTTTACGCTGCTAATGGTACACCAATTAAAACTTATGGACTAAAGACACTTGTGATGAATTTGGGGTTGCGCAGATCTTTCCGGTGGACTTTTATAATAGCCGATGTGCGCCAACCTATACTGGGTGCCGATTTTCTCAGTCATTTCGGACTATTAGTGGACTTGAGAACTAAAAAACTTATAGACCAAGTGACAAATTTGTGCGTAGTAGCGTCGATAGTGAATTGCGATGAACCGAGCGTAAAAACTGTGGACTCCAGTCATCCCTTTTACGATTTATTACAACAATTTCCTGAGGTGACAAAACCAGTATCTTTCAAGGAACCCTCAAAACATGCCGTGGTACATCACATCGAGACCCAGGGACCCCCGGTGCATGCCCGCGCCAGACAGCTGCCACCAGACCGTTATAAAAAGGTAAAAGAGGAATTTCGTATTATGCAGGAAATGGGCATATGCAGACAGTCAAAAAGTGAGTGGGCGAGTCCTTTACATGTAGTGCCAAAAAAGAATGGCGAAATTAGACCCTGTGGCGACTATCGCCAACTTAACGCCATAACAAAGCCAGACCGATATCCTATTCCAAGGATACAAGATTTTACTTACCTACTGGCTGGTAAACAGATATTTTCCCGTTGTGACGTCAATAGGGCTTACCATTGCATTCCTGTAAAAGATGAGGATATAGAAAAAACTGCCATAATCACACCTTTTGGCCTTTTTGAGTTCCCAAGGATGACTTTTGGACTTAAGAACGCTGCCCAAACATTCCAAAGGTTTATGCAACATTCCGTACTTCAAGGGCTAGATTTTGTCGCCTGTTATATTGATGACGTCATTGTGGCAAGTAACAGTATAGAGGAACATAGGGAACACCTACGGCAGTTATTTGAAAGGTTAGACAAGTTTGGAATCACCCTAAATCTCTCAAAATGTTGTTTTGGACAGACAAAAATAGAGTTTCTCGGTTACGAAGTCTCCATAAACGGACTAAAACCCCTACCAGAAAAAGTCCAGGCAATAGTCCAGTATAAAAAGCCAGAAACAGTAGAACAGCTTAGGAGATTTCTAGGAATGGTAAATTTTTATCGCAATCATATTCCCAACGCTGTGAAGTATCAGGCAGTACTTGATTCCTATTTGCATAATACAAAGAAAAGAGACAAAACACCTATTGTGTGGTCTGAGGTTGCGGACGAAGCTTTCGAGAAATGTAAGTTGAGCCTAGAACAAGCGGTTACATTATCATACCCACACATAGATACGCCCCTAGCACTTATGACCGACGCGTCTAATAATTGCGTAGGCGCCGTTCTGCAACAACTTATACCTAATACTAATAACTGGCAGCCGCTTGGGTATTATTCTAAGAAGCTGACGGAGGCTCAAATGAAATACTCTACTTACGATCGTGAGTTACTAGCGATTTATCAAGCGGTAAAATACTTTCGCAATATGATTGAAGGTAGAGTTGTAACTGTCTATACTGATCACAGACCACTTACACATGCATTTTCCAAATTGAGTACAGATAAAGAAACTCCCAGACGCACCAGACACTTAACTTTCATAAGTGAATTTACGACAGATATCCGTTACATTTCTGGGACTGAAAATCAAGTAGCAGATGCATTTTCAAGGGTAGAGACAATAGAGTGCCCGACAGTATTAGATTACAAAAATTTGGCAGAGGTTCAGGCACAAGACGAGTACATAAAGAATCATTCGGAAAACGACAGTATTGTATTAGAACCATTTCAGACCGCATGGTCCAATATGCCAATATTTTGTGAGATAAGTAGAGGAAAAATCAGACCTTATCTGCCGGAACAGTTTCGTCGCATAGCATTCGATTCTATACACAACCTGAGTCATCCTAGCATTAGAATGACGCGAAGACTGATTCAGGATAAATTCTTTTGGCCAAAAATGAACCAAGATATAAATTTGTGGGCCAATAGTGTCAGGCGTACAGGATTTCGAAGCATGTGGACGTTTCGAACACATACATATAGATATTGTGGGTCCTCTTCCTATCACAACAGACGGCTATAGATATTGCGTAACAATTATAGATAGGCAAACTAAGTGGCCAGAGGCGTATCCAGTGAAGGATATCACAGCCGAGACAGTCGCTAAAGTATTTTTTGAGGGTTGGATAGCCCGTTTTGGATGTCCTGTAAAGCTGACCAGCGACCAGGGCAGACAATTCGAAAGTACAATGTTCAGTGAGCTTTTAAGGATAATGGGTATCAGAAAAGCACGAACTACCCCTTACCATCCACAGTGCAACGGTGCGATAGAACGCTGGCACAGATCACTGAAGGTAGCATTGAAAGCCAGATTGACAGATTCAAAATCTTGGATAGAAGAACTACCAACAGCATTGTTAGGCCTAAGGGCCGCACTCAGAAGCGATACAGGAGTTAGCGCAGCCGAGATGACGTATGGGCACGTACTTAGACTGCCCAGCGATTTCTACGATTTGCGAGAGAAACCGTGTTGCGATGATAGTTCATATGTTGAAAAGTTGAGGCACACGATAAACCAGGTCAAGCCTGTGTCAGATAAAGCTCGCAACACACGAACGTTATTTGTGCATAAAGACTTAGCAACGTGTTCACATGTATTCTTGCGTTACGATGGTGTGCGGAAACCACTGCAACCACCGTACGACGGACCATACAAAGTGTTAGAAAGAAGTGCTAAAGTGTTCAAAATAAAATTAGAAAATCGCGAACTCAATGTGTCAGTCGATCGATTAAAACCCGCATATTTGCTAAGTGAATCTAGTGACAATGAAAGTAGTTTAAATAAAGACAATAAGCAAACAAATCAACAGACAAAAAGTGTGGTGATAAAAGACAATAAAACAGTAGACAATCAGTTGGTTAAAAACCCAAAAGTGTCTAGAAGTGGTAGAGTAGTGAAATTACCAGTTCGTTTCCAGAACTGATAAATGACTCTAATCAAGAAGCTAAAGTCTAAGGAACATTCTAGCTAGTATATTAAGCAACTAAAAATCTAAGATTATTAAATAAATATTAAATAGCAGATATCGTGTATTAAGTAAGCATACAAATAGGTAAAAACACAGAATAAGATTAATAATATCTTAAATAGGATTTGTAATATCTTAAAATTTAAATAAAAAAAGTTTAAAAAAAAAGTTAAATAAAATTACAAATAAATATAAAAAATAATAACCTTAGAATAAGAGTAAAACAAAGGATAAGATCAAAATGTTATATTGTGATAAGTGTGTAAGCGCCCTTATATTGTAGTGAGCATTGAAGGCAAGAGTGCCAAGTTGTGCAAAAATCGAGAGTACAAAGTACAAGTTATCGTTAGCAAAGCTTAGGTAGCGACATAGCTAAGTACGAATATAAAAATGTTGAATAATGAATAAGTTGTAAGTAATGAAACTAGGGCATAGTTTAATTAAAAAATATAGATTTATATTATAAGTGCAAATTAGCATGTTTCGTAATTAATCATTAGGATAAATGATGGTTGTCGCTGCTTTAGATTGCCAATTTAATGTGTTCAGTCTCAGAGGCAACATATTATTCAGTAAATTTGATCAACATGGGTCCGTGGAACAGCAAGACTGAGAATACCAATACAGTCACTCAAGCAGAGTTACTAAGCAGCCACAATCATCAAGTGGAAGTAGAAAAGAAGCTAGATGATTTCACATGGATTTTAATCGCAGTAGCCATTGGATTTGGAGCATTATTACTGTACAGTGTGTGGCGCATGTGCCGCACAAAGGCGAAGGGTTGGGTGAAAAAGGTGCTCAGGAACTTAGGAGAAAATACCCAACCAGTGGTTAAACTTCATAAACCACCAGTTCAGCATCAAGTGTTCATGGAATAGTGAAATAGTAAAAAATATCAGTGATGTTATTAAAAGTAAGAGGATAGATATACTTGTGTGGTAGACTGTACTTTTAAGTTATAAGTAATACAACATTGCCGAGTATTAATTTTAATAAGCCTAGACTGATGAGTGTAAATTGAACTTAGTATAAACATTGTTGGTATGCGGTGTAGTGTTACAACAGCGAAACCGCTGACCAGTTAAAATGTTAGATGTTTGAATACCTATGATGTGCGATTGAATTGTAATTTTAAATATCAGTAAATTGTTTTAAGAAAATTTTTTTGTAAATGTAATTTTTTTTGAAAAAGGGGTGGTGTGGTGTAGCGACTGCTGATCATGCATTTCAGGGCCTCCGCGCCCGAGTTCGCCAGTCGTCCCGCCACGCCCCGATAGGCTAGTTGGCTTTACATTAAAGATTCTAATTCGTCACTGAACCTGCATTTTATCTCGACCTCAATACCTACCCCTGTACGACCGATAGGTAGGTATTTACGGTAAAAGAGCAGTGACAGCCCAGACGGTTAAAGAGAGCAGTGACAGCCCGGACGGTTAAAGAGCCGGTCGAAAATCAGTGAGGCTCGGGTTCGAATCCTGGCATGTACCAATGAATTTTTCAAAAACTTACGTACATATTTATCACTTGCTCGGAAAACATCGTGAGGAAACCCGCAGGTCTCAGAATTAATTCTGAGACATGTGTAAATAGACCCGGTCCTGCGGTGGGCTCACCACCTATCACGTTTAGGGGTCCAATGTATCTCGTGAAATGTGGGTATATTCAGTAATGGAATACCTCTGCCTACCCCCTCGGGGATGAAAGGCGTGAGATTATTTATTTATTTATTTTATTTTATATTTATTAGCTAGTAATTTTTTTAAACTTTATTATCAGCCATAGTAAGCTGTAAATATGTTGTTACGATAACAAAAGAAATATTGGGTGTGGTTGACCAATTAATGACTAACAGACATGTAGTAGGTATAAATATATATGAAAAGGTTACTGACTTTGTGAGTCATAGACATAACTTATTTTGAAGAATGAATGCATGTTTTATCCTTATAAGTGCTATTTATATCCAAGGATAATTGTTATTTGTCTTACATACTAGATGTATTAACTCTATAAGTCCTAAAATACGGTGTCCCGTAATTTATTTGTTCGAATTATTTTTAGCCGAATTTTGTTTCGCAAAATTTTTTTAAGTTTTACTCTAGGTCACATTTTACACGGTTATTTACTACCAAATTAGACAAAGCCTGTGCTATGGGTACTAAACTACTGATAAACATAGTTAAATACATATAATCACCAACACGCGTAACCAACAGCCATGCTGTCACACAAATGTTCTCAGCTTAGCAGTGAGCTGTTACATAAAGAAAAACATCGTAAGGAAACCCAGAATTAATTCTGAGACATGTGTAAACAGACCCGGTCCGGCGATAGGCTCACCACCTATCGCGTTTAGGGGTTGTGAAAAGTGGGTATATAGAGAAATGGAATACCTCTGCCTACCCAATCAGGGATATTTTTTTTTATTGTTACTAAATTTAATTTCTTTCGCTCTTTTTCCAGGGGTCCAGATCAAAATAAAACACCTGGAGAGATGTGTGTAGTCAACAAACTGATGCCTGATGAAATGTCATCGCAATTCTTCATATTATTTCATAACTTCTCTTAACAGTTTCATTATGACATTACTAAAAAAATTCATCTCACATTAAAATTTTCATTAAAACCGAGCGTATCATTTTGCACACCTTCTTATTGATAACCTTCCATATCCTCTTATCTTTCAGACCGACCGAGATGTGATAACATGTTTAACAACATTTATAGCTTTGACCGTTTATCGTTGTCGTAGGGTTCAAAGATATTATATATAGTATTATTTTATTTAAACTGGTCTCTGGTATTATATATAGAAAGACGTAGATATGTTACTAGAGCACGGAAAATGAGGTCGACAGATGTAGTTAATTAACCACATTTTATTTAGTCGCATTGTATTTCAAGTCGTATTTTAAGCGCAACTCTTAACAGATAGCTATCTTTTTCTTTATTATTCGTTCCGTATCATCTTTCCCCGTCATTGTTGTATCCTATAAATACGCTAAGAACTAAGTATGTACATGTTGTAGCACAATCGTAGGGGATCAATTTTCAAACGCAAGCAGTATGAATATAACTCATCCTTACGTTACTTTGGTAGGGTCACTGTTAATAGTCGTGATATTATAATTTCACTAGCGGTATTATAAATGCAGGGACTTTGATCAATCATCTCCGTTTTATACAATAATAATAATAATAAATTGTGGGACACAATTCACACACGGCTATTTAGTCCCAAACTAGGCAGGGCCTGTACTATGGATATGGACTATGAATTTATATTCCCCATTAAAACCCTCATTCAAAAGAAACAACAGGGACGCAAATAAACTCAAAGTTCCATTCACAACTCTATAATTATTTAAAAACGGTCCCCACTCCATGGCAATCAAACTATACAATAAATTACCAAATGAGATAAAAGATTTACAGAAACCCCGAGCGTATGAACAACAACTAAAAATTTTTTTGACAGCTAAAGCCTATTACAACGTAGACGATTTTCTTAATGATATTGTGGTGTCCCATCACTAAATCGGGCACCGCACATCACTAACACGGAACCGGTCCGGGCGAGCGCGGCGAGGAAGCAGACGCGCGGGACGCAGGCAGCGAAACCCGCTCCCAGTTCACCGGCGCCCACGCCAGAGCTACTCCAACCGGCTGAAAGCACGCCCGCGCCGCTTTGCATTACGCTCCCGCCAAAAACTATCAGCCTCTCGCTTGGCCTTTTCGCTCTGCTTATACCCTAGTTATTTTACTGCCGTAATTGTATGTGGGACCGAGACAATAAATCAGTATCGCAATTAATTCTGAGTAGTCATTCAAACCCACAATATAATATAAATAATAATCAACTAAAAAGGCAACATATTCAGTCATAGGTAGGTATAATAATTTATAGATATATTTTATAATATTTTGATGGGTGTTATTGTTGAATTGAATTTTATTGAATGATATGATATTAGTTTTTTTTGTGAATATGTTTTAATGATGTGTAAATTTTTATTTTATTTATTTTAAAATGATTAAATTGAATTGAAGGAATGGATTTCGAAGACAATGTAGACATTGATAAATTTAATAGAATAAATAAATATGGTATAGATAAATAAACATTGTATAAAAAAATAAGCAAGTAACTATGATAGTATTGGAATAGGAAAGTATGAAATAATATTTGTGTGCATGAAGTTTTATATTGCATGTTCGAATTAATTAATAGCGCACCCTCTCTAACTTAGCGGTGCCCCTACGGGGTGTCATGTGTCTTGATCAACTTTACAATAAGACCTATGTAATACCTTACCATATGACAAGCTATGAAAATAAATAAATAAATAAATATGGGTACTAAACAACTGATAAATAAATATGAAATGACCAGACACGAAGCCAACAGCTAGACATGTTCATGCACACAAATGTTGGCCTCAAGCGGGGATCGAACCCGCGACCTCCGGCTCAGAAGGCAGGGTCACTACCAACTGAGCCAACAGGCCCGTCAATAGCATGGGACAATCGTAGTTAGGTACATTAAAATCCACTAAACAGATTTTTTTACATTCTAATTACCCTAATTACGTAATTCAATGCTTGTGAAGCCGTGCGAAGGTTTTGTGCACAGTTTTTGTATTTATGAAATCAAAATGGCGGCTATAAAGTGCAAAATGGAGGTAGGAAAGTAAAACATAACATAAAAAATGAAAATTTAACTGAAAAAATCAAGATGATGTTTCTCAGGCACCAGCGGCGTTGCCCGGAACCTGTTTATTCCGGTTCCCGTGGGAATTTCTGAAAATCCCATAAAGCGGTGGCCTATACGATATATGAGACACCTACAGACCATAATATTGCAAATTTCTAGGTGTTATCGTTTCGGAGTAGTACGTATTTATCTTTTTAACTGACTCCAAAAAGCAGGAGGTTATCAATTCGTCTGTATTTTTTTTATGTTTGTTACCTCAGAACATTCGACTGGGTGAACCGATTTGGATGATTCTTTTTTGACGTGACAACGTCTTATAATTCGATGGAGCCGGCTGCATGCACGAAAAAGTATGACGTATGCGGCGTTACAGTGCAAGCGAGAGCGCGCAACGAGCGACAAAGAGGCACAATCCAAAAAGTATGACATCACGTTCAACTATCGTCAGTAAACCGACTTTACAGACAACCGATGTTTTTTATTTGAAAGCTGGTGCTTATAAATTGGTCCCATTTTATGGCATCCATGAGAAAACCATATAAGTTGAAGATTGAAGTCGGTTTTGTTACTCTTTAGAGTTTGTTATTAACCAGGTTTTTTTTTTTCGTGGAAATAAGACGTTTTTCCACGATAAAAAGTACTCTAAATGTTGACCTAGCTACTCAGCTATCATTACACCAAATTTCATCAAAATCCGTTTAGTAGTTTTTGCTTGATGCGTTCACAGACAGACAGACGGACAGACAGACAGACAGACAAAAAATTAGAAATTGTTGTTTAATGTCTATATTCTATATAGATAACTATCTTCACTACTTTATTTAGTGCCGATTTGGACTGTTGATAGCATTAAGCAAACCTTAGTGTATCATAATTTCTTTATGTTAATATGATAATTGAAGAAAACAAAAGATTATTAACAAAAGACTAATTGTTTGAGAGCAATGATATTCCTGTGTATCCCAGTCTGCTTTATTTTTTATTATGATCGTGGCCCTGTTCATCTTCGTCAATATTTTTCTTTTCTTCATTTTTCTCTTCTTCTGAAGTGTCGGTTGGCTCCTCTACGGTGATCAGCGATATTTTTGATACAGAGTATACAGTAGTTGTTTCAGCTGACATGAGTTCACAGATTGGATGACCTGAAAGAATATATACCTTAAATTTTATGAAATCCTAACTTTTATTTACATCTCCACTAATATTATAAAGACGAAAGATTTGTATTTTTGTTTGTAATGAATAAACTCAAAAACAACTGGACCGATTTAAAAAATTCTTTCACTAATAGAAAGTTTTTAACTAATGGAAAGCTACATTATCATAGTTTATAGTATATAGATTTATAGGTACATAGTTTTAAGCCTAACTAACATTGTAATGGATCTCTGTTGTCCGCAAATAATAGTATATTTTACATAAAGGGAAAGCCATTATATAACAGAGGTGGTTTGACTCCCGAGCTTGCGACGAGCGAGGGAGTCAATAAAACCGAGGGTATATTAAGTTGGCGTTTAGTCTCAACTCTCAAGGTGCAAACTGTACTTTTCACCTTCAGTCCGAGAAAAATTGTAATTTAGTACAAATTTATTGAAAACCGAACAAATACACTCGACAAAAATTCTAATACATATTTTTGCGGGCAATTTTTTCTTCTAAACCTGTCACAGATTAGCAAAGAGATTTAATTCTCTTTTAAAGCTCATGGTGCCACAACAACATAGAACTCTCAACATTTTCGCAATGAAGATGGTCCACACTCCACAGATATTAAGCTATTGCATAGCTTCTATCGAGGGCCTTGAGCGCGGGGACCGAATCCAGAAATTCCGTAACGAAAAAAACCTCACGGGCACGGAGGTCCAAGTCCGAGTCCGAGTCCGAGTCCGAGTCCGAGTCCGAGTCCGAGTCCGAGTCCGAGTCCGAGTCCGAGTCCGAGTCCGAGTCCGAGTCCGAGTCCGAGTCCGAGTCCGAGTCCGAGTCCGAGTCCGAGTCCGAGTCCGAGTCCGAGTCCGAGTCCGAGTCCGAGTCCGAGTCCGAGTCCGAGTCCGAGTCCGAGTCCGAGTCCCGGTCTCAGTCCCACTCCCACTCTGACTCCCACTCCCACTCCCACCCCACCCTCAACCCCACTTCCACCCCCACTCCCACTCCCACGCCCACTCCAACTCCCACTCCCACCCTACACCCACCCCCACTCCCACTCACACACCCTCACACTACCACTACCACCACTACCACCGCATGCATGAAAATTTTATTAAACAGTAGTAACAGAAGGCCGTGCATTGTCTAACGTCGTTTCTTTTCGGCAGTCTTGTTGATACAAAATGC
Organism: Ethmia dodecea; assembly: GCA_963855545.1. Taxonomy (NCBI): domain Eukaryota; kingdom Metazoa; phylum Arthropoda; class Insecta; order Lepidoptera; family Depressariidae; genus Ethmia; species Ethmia dodecea. Next base: position 1,903,227 of record OY979453.1, read on the forward strand.
TATGCAATAGCTTTACCGCGGCAGTCCCCGAGTGCCACATGTCTTTTTATTTACTAGCTGTTTGAGTTTATCTACATCTCATTAAGAAAATTAAAAAACTAATTACTTTATTTTTTAAAAACTTTTACTCCCAAGGGACTAAAGTGGTCACTTTAGTCCCGCTTCGTAGGGTTATATTGGCGTAGGTACTTTTGAGAAGTGAAAAAAGTTTTGAATTTGAATTATCAAAGAGTAACATGGCTAAATGTGATACCGGGTGCTGCTAGTTTTGACTTTTCAACCGACTTCAAAAAAGGCGGAGGTTAACAATTCGACAGTTTTTTTTTTATGTTTGTTACCAATTATATAGCCAATACCAAGTTTAAACCAATTTTAATGATTCTTTTTTTATTTGAAAGCTGGTGCTTCCCGTGTGGTCCTATTTCATTTCAGTTCTGACAATGGCATCATAAAACCATATACAACGCGTAACAGAATAAGCGTAATTCCTTATACACCCCAATTAGTAAAGTAATTAAAAAAAAATTATGCCGTCGTTTAGCTGTGTCTAACCTATTTTATAGCAGTAAATTCAGCTACGACAATACATTTTTCGGAATAAGTAGTCGATAAGTAGTAAATAAGAAAATCGAAATCGAATAAGTAGTCGATACTAACAAACTAATTTGAAGTCGGTTTCTTACTCTTTAGAGTTCTATCATATTTTTATACAGTATGTACCTACCTACCTGATTAAAATTAATAGGTATAGACTTACGGTCTGTATCAGTTGTAAGGACATCGTGGCCTCGAGATTCCACTACTTTTTTAGACGAATCCATCTTTTGAATCTTTAAAACTGCGTCACAACAACAACAAAAATTAAGATTTTAGTAAAAAACACACGTCCAGCTACTTTTAGTACCTGTGCAGCAATATTTGCCAGCGCTTTTTGTGAAAGGTTTATTTAAAGATTTCGGAGACTACTGATAGCTTGACATTACGCGACCTCAAAAACACAACGATAAAAAAAGTGCATAGACTTAGTCACTCTATGTTCATTGATGATAATATTATATAGTTAATTTAAATTGGTAATTATTAAGGTAGGCACTACATAGTATAAAACAAAGTCGGTTCCCGTCTATGTCTCTATGTATGCTTAGATCTTTAAAACTACGCATCGGATTTTGATGCGGTTTTTTTAATAGATAGTGTTTCAAGAGGAAGGTTTTTATATCTACATACACTAATATTATAAAGAGGAAAGATTGTACTTTTAGAGCAATGATAGCCTTACGGTTAAAGAGCCGGCCGAAAATCAGTGAGGCTCGGGTTCGAATCCTGGCATGTACCAATATGTTTTTCAAACACTTACATATTTATCACTAGCTCGACGGTGAAGGAAAACATCGTGAGGAAACCTGCAAGTAATTAATTAATTCTGAGACATATATTATGATATTAGACCCGGTCCGGCGATGGGCTCACCACCTATCACGTTTAGGGGTCCAATGTATCTCGTGAAATGTGGGTATATCCAGTAATGGAATACCTCTGCCTTCCCCCTCGGGGATTAAAGGCGTGAGATTATATTATTATTATTATTGTACTTTTGTATGTTTGTTACGAATAAACTCAAAAACTACTGGACCGATTTTAAAAACTCTTTCACCAATGGATAGCTAATAGATCCCTGAGTAACGTAGGCTATATTTTATTCCCGTATTCCATCGGGAACGGAAACTATGAAGCCGCGCAGAAAGGCTAGTGTCTCATAAGTATCACACGACTAACTCTAGGCATTGTTAGAACTTAGTGCAAGTTCCGTGGTTCCGCTCGGCCGCAAGATTATGACGCGTGGACGCATTTCGCGCCAAAACTTGCGTCCAGCGTCTCCAGCAAACTTGTTGGCGCCTTTGTCCGGCAAATTGAATGGGTTTCTGCTTTGAACACCAATATGGTAGGCTGCACTAAAGTAGACTAGTGCAATTACTGCACAATCATTGTTATTTTGTAAGGTATAAAGCAATGAGATTTAATATACTAGACTAGGGTATAACGCGGACTTTTTACACAAAACTTTGATCGGCTTTTTGGCGGGAATCCGAAGATGGACGCCATATTTTTTTGTACAACTTTCCTTTTGCTGTATATTTCGGGTTTTGACTCATTACTGATAGTATAATATGTGGCAAGTGTCCGTGAAAGTGTGCAGTGAATGGTAAATTCGATAAAATGCAAGGGATCGAAATTTTTGGATTTCCTCAAGAAGTCACAACGAAGTGCTTTTACTGTTGATAAGCAAGGGAGGGGTGTTAAAAGTGTGGAAGACACTGAATTTTTATAGTAAAGCCTTGAAAACTGAATTACTTATACTGGCAAAATGCTAAATGCGGTGCCATTATATTAAAAAAATAAAAACACGGGTTGCACTCCAGGAGTGCCGGCAGAAGTGAAAACTTGATTAATAACGTTGTGCATAAAAAACAATCGATTGTTCGATTAATCGATCGATGTTACAACACTACTCTCCAACCGTCTTACGGTTTTTCGATCAGCACGCGTGACCTGACGCGAGTTTCACAGTTTTTACCCATCCCAAAAAAGTGCTCAACGCCGCTAAAGAAGTTTTCACTTCAAAAACTTTGATCTCAAGCGTACACTTGTAGAGTGAGTCTGACCTCTAAAACGATTGTAATAAGAACGTTTTTCGAACTAAATTTCATTTGAAAGCTGGTGCTTTCCGTGTGGTCCCATTTTAATTTGGTCCAGTTCTGACAATGTCATCCATGAGAAAACCATTATATACGTTATGTTTCATTAATTATTATTACTATTTGCGGCCAATTCCGCCAAATCATTTCTGCTTAGCCTGATGGTTGACTGGTAGATAATGCCTTTAGGCATTAAGTTCGCTATGTGTACACTTTCTTGGTACATGAAATTAAATAAATAAAAATACATTGAGGTCGGTTTTTTTACTCTTTAGAGTTCTATGTTTGTAGTTGCGTGACTGTTGATTTTAGACTATATTTGAATCAGTGTCAAACAAAGAGATTTAAATATGTGGGCATAGAGGGGACAAAGCGAGGAAAATTTGAAGTCAAAAGTTATTCCAAGTGGAATAAGTCTAGTACAATTTCGACCGAATGACAGCTCGCGTTCATACTAACTGACATGTAAAGGACATGACGCTTAGGCTTCAAAGTTTTGTAAGAAAATATTCCCAATGCCCCCTCTATGCCCTATTATATTTAAATCTCTTTGGTGTCAAACAATGTCAATCAATGTGAAACTGATATTGCTACATTCACCTTCTCAGGAATGTCAGAGATAATTTTTCTGACTGTACAGTCAAGAGCACATGAAGATTTACACTTGTAGTGTGAGTCTGACCTCTAAGGCGATTGTAATAAGAACGTTACAAAGTAAAATGCCCTCGCTAGAATTCGAACACTCAAATAAATATACGCGTCAACTTGAGTACCTCCTCTTTTTTTCGTTGGTTAAACGAACGATTTCATTTTTCACCCCTTCGTCGACTTTCTAATACAAATTGAGTGTTAAATTGGTCTTCTACGTGACAGTTTAATAAAAGGGTACACCCCCTGTAGATATAAATTTAAAAGTTAAACAGTGCGAGGTAAAGGTATTGGCGAAGAGAAAAAAAAAATGACGAAGAGAATTTGGTGAATAGATTTTAACCTGTGTACTATGTACTCACAAATTGTTTTTTTTTCAGTTTTAATCAGGAGTGTAATATTTTTCGGCTGTATTCATGAATCCTTAGAATCCAAGTCTTTTGAAATATTAGATCTCGTAACAAAATATATCTTAGGATGCAAATTCATCCGGAAAAGACTGCAAACTAGTGGATCTACCAAATTATACCTGAGTTAAACGCTGGTTTTTCCCGTGGCTTCGTTTGCATGCAAAAAAAAACAGCCTTAGACGCTTCGCAAGATGCAAACTACCCTGCCGAATTTATTCAAAATCGGATCAGTGGTTTAGCAAGGACAATTCCACAGACCGACACACTGATATTCCGCAAAGATTTTGCAAAGTCGTAAACAAAATCGTTTGCTGGTTTTAATTCACAGGCGTTTTTGTAATGCAAATATTTTTACAATACAACGAGTCTTACAAAATGTAAGAAAATATTATTTCGTCGCTTCATTCTTTAGAAATAAAAATATCTAAGTAAGTAGCTTGTAGATTATACAAACTAGATCTTAGAAATACCTAAGCGTTGATACTCTTGAAGAAGTAAACAAGTAACTACATTGAAAACGCAAAAAAACTTCATAAAATCGAATCCGAACATTTACTTCTCTTTTTCAATAAAAGTAAACCAATACGCTAGATTGGGTCCAATTATACGCAATGAATATTAAAACATTTTTTCACAGCAAATGGGCGTTGAAGCGCGAAGATACTTCCGGAGGGAATAAGGGAATTTCAATTTTAAAATTTCGATAGAATTACAAATCGTTTAAAGATCCAAGGGTTGGAGTAAATGGTGTTCTCACGAATTTTGGTTTTTATAGATATTCTATTTTGACAAGTAGGGATAGGTATATTAGACCACCTTAAATCATTTTCATTTGATGAACGTATACCTACCTACCTACTTAATTTTTCCATATTAATTCATCGCAAAATTTTAGGGGCAATGTTTTTTTATTACGATGAAAAACACTGGCCACTGGCAATGAAATGAGAAATATGAAAGTGAAATTAAATTCGCATTACCTATTTAGATATTTTATAAGAAGGCACGTTAAATTGTTGGTCCCGGTTTTCGCTATGTTTACGCACAATGGAAGTCGTTAAGTTATATCAGATACCCTTGAGTGGCTTGAACAATTCTGACAGTTAGGTGGCCACTAGCCTAACACCATCTCCCAATCCGCGGTGGGAGATTCTAACCTATACTTCTTCTTGTGTGGGTTCAACCCTTAGATTCTCAATCCAATACATATAATATACTCAAAAAATACTACGAATTTGAAGTTAAAAATGTAATTATTGATGTCAATTAGTATTTTTCACTAAGGTTTGTTTTTAATTTAGCTTCCATATTTATTATCCCAGGGATCCCTAATTTTCTGAGGGACCCCTCAGAATTATTAGCGGAACACGTGAAAGTTCCGATAAAACAATTTGCCCATGATTGGCAACTCTTGTGGCCGTCGAGTTGTCAGCCAATTTACATACTTTGCTCTTTTAAAGAGTTTGCCTTTAGGAAAAAGTATAAATTGGAGCTTCTTAAATTTTTGCGGGGAATATTATTGGTATTTGTTCATTTTTCCAGCATTCAAGACAAGAGCGTACTCCCCCCTCAAAGGTATCTTAAGTTGCAGGTGTCTATGGGCAACGATAGTCACTTACCAATACAAAAAATCATAGTCGGACAATTATTTTATACTAGCGACGCCCCGTGGTTTCACCCGCGTAGTTTCCGTTCCCGTGGAAAGACGGGGATAAAATATAGCCTATGTGTTATTCTGATGTATAAGCTATATAACTGTAAAGTTTCATCACAATCCGTTCGTTAGTTTTTGCGTGAAAGAGGAACAAACATCCATCCAGACATCCATACAAACTTTCGCGTTTATAATATTAGTAGGATTATTATTTTGTTTATCACAGTTCACCCATACTATTATTAAAATTAAGGCACCTCCACATTTTGAGAAATAAACAAAACCACAGCAAAATTTTCATGATCAATTAGAAGGGGAATAAAAAAGGTTATTTTTGTCAAGGTAAACAATAATATAATCGGGGGTAGTGCATCGGCCCATCAACCCGCAAGGTGTCGACTATAAAAACACCACAAACGCCTAACTGCGGATTGTCAGAGTTGTAAACAGAAAGGGTGCGTCACACAAAATGCAGCATCCAAAATTTTTGATGAAGAATAGGCACAAATCGCCAAATAACTGTACGAATTATCATCAATAAGTCTTGTACGTTTTACGAATCTTTTTTATTGCTATTTTTGCAACAACGCTGTTTTTAAATGTTTTATAGTGCTAATCATAATTACCTATGCAGTGGTAGGTAATAACCAGAATAAAATTTCTGATGATTTTTGGCAACCAATATGTATGAACCCGCTACTAGACTAGTGATGGTTATTTATGTTGCATAAATATAACTATAAATAAAAAAAATATAAATTCCCCACACAAAAAATACATATAAACACAAATGGCTAGACAGATTTTCTTAAACATTAGCTAAAAACACTTTCGATTATGTCACCTATCAAACAAACAAAAGTAAATCAAAATCAGTTCAGCCGTTTGCCGGGTGCTACGAGCAAACAGAAAGATAGACAGATACACAGAAACACTCTTCAAACTTATAACACTCCAAAATTTTTAGTCTATTGCTAAAAATAATAAAATGCAAGGTCTGAAGACACCTTAACCTCGTGAAATAAGACGGATTGATAGGAGATATAAAATCACTAAGTAAACTTTGCCGTTACAGTGTCGCCGTGCTATTGCAACTGTACTCTCGTAAAACCACCCCACTGGGTAGCTATTACTGGTGTCATTCGAATGTTTATTAAAAAATAAACAAAAATATAAAAACATGCAAAAAAGGGGTTTCTATTTTTCTGTTACATAATATAGGGTTTATTTTTCAATCTGTATAGAGAAATGGACTGACTTACTCAATTATAGCACAATGTAGTATAATTTTTCAGGGCAGGTGACAAATTACATAGATACTAACTGGTATCTTATTTGAGTTCCTGTGAGTTTTTACAGAATTAATAGTAATCAGTTTCTGACGTTACTGTTTGTCCGTCTGTCATACGACTGCATATTTTGAACCATAAAATAGGTAGACATTTGATACTTTCATAGAGTGTGTAAGTGTTACTGCTATTTAGTATTATCATTACTTATTATTACGAGTATGTATCACATGTACCCTCCTCAACTCCGTGCTCGCCGCAGCGCCACAGTGTGATCTGTTTGTGTCTGGGATAGCATGCTTGATGACGGAATGCAAGAGAATGCTAGAGGAAGTACTGTTCCTATGTAATTGACATTATTTTTTTTTTAAAAGTATTTTTAAGTTGACATATTAATTTACATTATGTAATTTGTTTTTGACATGCAATTTGTAAGTATTTAAATTTAATCATTGTAACACCTTGTTTTTTTTTAAGAAAACTGTTATGTTACTATTGGATAATGAATAAATAAATTGAATTGAATTGAATGTACCTAAATGTCACTGCTATTTTGTATCTACTTACCTGTTATTATGTAACTAATATAAGTACCGAGTATAGATTGTTTTGTTATGTTGGCATTACCGAGTAATTTTCCATAAAGAAAATGGTCGTTTATTTTTCTGAGATTTGATTTAATTTTGTGTGTATTACTATGACCATTATAACAACGAACAATAGAAATAAAAAAAATAAAAAGGGGGGAGGGTTCCAGACAAGAAACGCGTTTTTTTATTGTGATACGGAACCCTTGTGTGAGAGTCCAACTCACATTTTGCCGGTTTTTAGATCATTCGCCATATTGAATTAGTATTCAATATGGCGAATACAACGCGTAACAGAAAAAGCGCAATTCCTCATACACCCCAATTAGTATACCTATTAATATAAAAAAAATATGATGCAATCGAACTTTTGTTGTGTCTAACCAATTTTCTTCAATATCGAATAATAATAGCACGATTTCCATAGAAAGCACTAAATTCAGCTACGATATATATATATTTTTAATTTAACATATTAAACATAGCTGAAATCGAATAAGTAGTCGATACTGAACAAACTAATTTCAGGAATTGCGCTTATTCTGTTACATGTTGTATAGGTAAAAGACTTACCGGAGGTTGACGTCATAATACAAGATATCCTACAGAACCCTCCCATAATAAGATATCCTCACAGACCATCCGAATTTCCTTATTGAATTATTCATACAAAACAATTTTCCCATTCATTTAACATCCAAGAAGCCAAAAGTTATCAAATTCCATGAAATTGGGGGCATAAAAATTTTACTGGGCCTATTTTCTGGCAGTAAAGAGTGGTCAATCTTGGGGTCCCGTTTTTATGATGGCCATAACGTGGTCACACCGGGAAGGTACACATATTGCTCACAAATTGTTGAGCTTTTGTTTTATGGGGCAGTCGAAGTGAAATAAAAATGTATTTGCAGAAAGGTGGGACGTTCTTAGGAAGCGTAAATCTGCTACTGTTTTTAGGATAGCTTAGTTTAGCTTTGATAGCCCGAACGGTTAAAGAGCCGGCACAAAATCAGTGAAGCTCGGGTTCGACTCCTGGCATGTACCAATGAGTTTTTAAAAACTTACGTACATACTCATACTCACTAGCTCGACGGTGAAGGAAGAACATCGTGAGGAAACCCGCAGGTCTCAGAATTAATTCTGAGACATGTGTAAACAGACCCGGTCCGGCGATGGGCTTACCACCTATCACGTTTAGGGGTCCAATATATCTCGTGAAATGTGGGTATATCCAGTAATGGAATACCTCTGCCTACCCCCTCGGGGATAAAAAAAGGAGTGAGATTATATATTAGTTTAGCTTTGTATATGGTAAGAACTGCACTGACCAATGAGTTTTTTAAAAACTTTGCTAGCTAGTAATCTAGATGGTGAAGGAAAACTTTGGAAACGGATTAAATTTTGCAAGAACATGTAGTTTAGATGATAATATAATAATTTGGTATAAGCTAGCTGATGATGGTGAAAGGCGGATAATGAAACAAGTGAAGGTCATACATACAAAAACGTATTTAAGTATTTTTAAACTAAGTCTTTTATGAATATAGATCACAAGCACGAAGATTTGTCTGTAAATCTGAGCAACAAAAAAAACAGTTCATCAAGATGACGACATAACCTTGTCCCGCGGATTCTCTCGTAAAACGCGTCATGGGCTCCACAATAAAGCATATATCCGTACCCTTGCCGAATGACTACTACGTGATACTGTTTCGTCTTACTGTTTGGTGCCTAAAGAATCTTTTAGAAGTGACACACATAATCTACATGTACACTAATATTATAAAGAGGAAAGATTTGGATTCTTGTATGTTTGTAACTAATTAGAATGCTACAATATCCCCAAGTAATATATTTTGTTCCCGTATTCCCACAGGAACGGGAACTAATCGGATCAGTTAGTAAATTTTATTATACTCGTATTTCAAACCTAATTGTAAGTCATGATTTGTAAACTGTCTTTTACCAATATAGGTAATTATTTTAGGTCTAAAACCAAATAACCATTTTTTATAATATTTTAAAACAACATTTTCAATACTACAACAATTTTTCACAGTTTTTTTCTCTTAGTCTTATTCTTAGGACCTCTCAATATGACAAGGTCATCGACGGATATTGTGAAAAAACAACAGACATCTGAATTAGGTTTGAAAAATGTTTAACAGCACCCCCGATTCTTTCATCGCCGATGTTTTAAAAAAGTAATTTCAACTTACAAAGAATTAAATTATTGAAATTAATTAAGAACCTCTAATACAGTAGCGGTAGGTACATGATCAAAATTATTAGACGAATGTCTGAAGCAAGATCGAGAAATATATGTCTAGCATTAAACTCGTAAAAGTGATAGTTTGCAATCAAATATTATCGTGAAAAACATCTGGAAACGAGGAATAGGTCCCCGAATTAATTTTGAGGCAAGTGCTACGAAGTGGGACGAAGGGGGTCCGGCGGTGAGCTCATCCCCTTTTTTTATGCAGGTTTTTTTTTCAAATTCTATCCTTACTTAACTCTATGTATCGGCTTTTACGCGTGCCTAGGTAAATATAAAGGTATAAAAGTGACGAATGTCCTCCGGGTAGAGTTTGAAGGATAGACGTCCGCTACATTATGATAGAGAGAATCTCCGCAGACGTGGAGCGAATAACGAAAATCTACCTAATGTGGTCAATTTCGCTGAGACCGTGCTTTACTGTTCTGGGATTTGGGTTCTAGGGTGAGTTATTGTCTATGGGAATATGGAAGCCTTGGGAGTTTTGAACAGAGTTTGATTTTGAATTTCGAACAATCCCTAATTGGTGCTCACTTAAATTACGTCATTTAATATCTTTGGCCGTATCTCGCGAAGAAGCGACAACCGTTGGGGTAAACGTGTTCTGGAGTGGAGACCGCGACTCGGCAAACGTAGTGCAGGGCGCCCTTCGGCCAGATGAGATGACGATCTGCGAAAGGCTGCAATCAGATGCTGGATGCGTCGAGCTGAAGACAAAATTTCACGCTTCTAGACCCAGCGGGTCAGTTCTGCTTTTTTTTTATTATTATTTATTAACTTATTAAAACACATACACGAATCTTTCAAAAGCGTGTAACATAAACCGGTAGGGATTTTCTCAACACTCCGAATTCCATCGACAATTATTTTATCAGGTAGAGAGATAAATCTAACACATCTTCGCTATTAGAATTGCTGTGTGCTATTTGTATTCTATTCGAACCTGCGTACATTATACAGGACTTTTAGGTACTTACATAGACTAGGGCATTAAAATGTAAAATGTTAACCTGCCAAATTCCTTCAAGAGCGTCTACATAAGCCATATTTGATGGCATCAGAAATCTTCGTAACTACTTTGTTTTACCGTCTCTAAATACAACGCACATATTGTTCCAATCCATCCCCTATACTTTAGAACCGCCTAAACCGAAAACTCCCTCGATCTACATACCATCAACGGAAAACAAGATCAGACATGTTGATCTGAAGAAAAAGACATCAATATCCCACATCGTTTGGGGCCCTTGCTAAACGTATTCCCATTACAAGTAGCGTCACAAAAAAGATCGCATTTGATATACATCAAGAATCGAACATTAGCCCTTGTCTTGGGGATTCACGGGGTTTTATTGCATCTCCCGACTGCGATATAAGGTGAGTTATGTTTATACGGAGTTTGTATGTTTGTGAGTGAGTCGATGTCTTTGTCTACACCAACTATAGTTGTAGATTTTCTACATAAGATAATATTTTTTGTTTCTTTGTTTGTATTGAATAGGTTTCGCCTTCGTTTCGCCGATGATATAGTCATCATGGCTGAATCGCTGGAGGATATGAACACTATGCTTGGAGACCTCAACAACGTTTCTCAACAGGTGGGTCTTAAAATGAATATGGACAAGACGAAAATTATGTCGAATGTACATGTTCCACCCATGCCGGTATTTGTTGGAAACGTTGCTATCGAAGTTGTCGACCAGTACGTTTACCTTGGACAAACTGTTCAACTAGGTAAGTCCAACTTCGACAAAGAGGTCGCCCGAAGAATCCAACTCGGATGGGCAGCGTTCGGGAAACTACGCGATATATTTTCGTCCAAAATTCCACAGTGCCTGAAGACGAGGGTTTATAACCAATGTGTGTTGCCAGTGATGACCTATGGCACAGAAACGTGGTCCCTAACTGCTGGCCTCCTAGATAAGCTCAGAGTCACCCAACGAGCCATGGAGAGAGCTATGCTCGGAGTTTCTTTGCGCGATAGAATCCGGAACGAGGAAATCCGCCGAAGAACTAAGGTCACCGACATAGCTCTCAGAATCTGCAAGCTTAAGTGGCAATGGGCAGGCCACATCGCTCGAAGAACCGATAACCGATGGGGAAGAAAGGTTCTCGAGTGGCGACCACGAACCGGAAGACGCAGCGTTGGTAGGCCTCCCACCAGGTGGACCGACGACATCGTCAAGGTCGCGGGTAACCGGTGGATGCAAGCGGCAAGTTGCCGTTCGTTATGGCGTTCTATGGGGGAGGCCTTTGTTCAACAGTGGACGTCTTCCGGCTGATGATGATGATGATGATTGAATAGGTACCAAAAATACTGGACCGATTTAAAAAATTCTTTTGCCAATGGAATTCTTACTTCCCTGGAAGTGACATGGGCTATAGTTTTCCAACGGGAACTCTACTTACGCGAGTGAAATAGTGTCAAATAAAAGTATCGTGTAGCGTCTGACAAAAGCAGCAATCTATCCTAAATCGCATTATCGGTGGCCGGTTGTGGCCAGATCTATTTCTTTTTTGGTATCACTTTTATGCAGAACCTTACATAATGCAAAAAATACAGATATTATGAAAACGAATGTCCATTTTCTAAAATTATTAGATAAAATACAGTCTCAGAAAATCTAAAACAGTAACCATCACACTATACAAAACGCCGTCGTATGTTTTCGCCCCAAAAAAATAAAAGAAAATATCTTCTCATGCAAACATAGACCCTACATGTAACATAATAGAACGTAAACTAATCTGCGCACGTCGAAGCTATCGAAAAGAAATTGTGAAATAAAATCAAATGTAATTTGTAACATCGGTCTCAATTTACGAAGATTTTCGTAGAGTGTTGTCGCTTCGAGCGTTTTTCGTATTACCATACAATACATGACAATTGGTGTATTCCTACCAAGAATTGGTTTCTTCGAAGTAGATTGAATTGTGTTATCTTTTTTGTTCATTCTTATGGATTTCTAAACAATGTTTATTTACAATTTGATGGTAAGAATACGATTTATGTGCAGAAAATTATTTGGGTTTGTTGTTCTTAACTGTTATATACAAAGATATTTTAATATAATAGGGCATAGAGGGGGCATTGGAAATATTTTCATACAAAACTTTGAAGCCTAAGCATCATGTCCTTGTCATGTCAGTTAGTATGAACGCGAGCTGTCATTCGGTCAAAATTGTACTAGACTTATTCCACTTGGAATAACTTTTGACTTCAAACTTTCCTCGCTTTGTCCCCTCTATGCCCTATTATAATTTAATCTCTTGGGTTATATAGTACGCTATTATAGTTTTAGGTTGTGCCATTTACTTGACATCTACGTCTACTTGACTACGACCACCAATGAATAAGACTTATTCTGAGATTTCTGAGTTTAAATAATAAAATATTGTCAAGGTTTTGCGATTGCCTTTTTGACAGGTTTTTGATTGAGCAACTCGCCGGTGGAGATGGGCTGCTGTTTACATTTAGCAAATCTTCATGGACAACTTGAGTACCTTGATATTAGACTATTGACTTATGTAAGTGTAATTTTCAATTACCTACAGAAAAAAATATTTAAATTTTCACTTATTGAAGAGCTGCATGGTTAGGACTACTGCTGCAAAATTGTTTCGAGCAAGACACTTATAAACACAAAACATACTTTCAAACGGCCAAAATTCATATACAAATTGAAGAAAACGTGACCCCCCCTACGTGATCCATCAAAAATATTTCTCCACTTCGACATAGCGAAACAAAACTACCCCAGGTACAGAATATGCCATCAAACCGACATTTGGCTGTTGCGAGAGGAATAGCAATGATATATGATTTATTATGATATATATTCGCTGGATATGACGGCGGAGACGGCGGGCGTGCTTTTACGTGACATTGATTTGCCTCTTTTAAATTCTGGATGGAAAAGCCAGAGGGAAGCAAGCAAGTTGACTTTAACATTTGGTTACATGTAAATTAGAGGTATGTTACAACATCTAAGTACCACTACTTGCCACGTTTGGGAGTGAAAATGTAGGTACAGATGAAAAGTGAAAATGCACAGACACAAGACTGATTCTACATAATACACTTATAAGGATGGAAATAAGAAAGCCTTCTAATTAAAGAAAATAACTTATAAATATGTATCAATATTCGTTTTAAGATTTAAAAGCTTAGCTAAATATCTCAAAGAATCTGGTATTCCCTAGCCAAGAATAAAAAAAAAGTTTCTATATATATCTTGCTTAATATATGTCATTTGAAATTATAAGAATATTTGCAGACTATACTTTTAGCCTATACGTGTAGATATCTTTCATTCCAAGATCGAATCCCTGGTTGACAGCATTTATAGTACGAGTCGAGTAGATCAGTAGATTAAAGTTATACATTTTTTGGTTTTGAATTTGAAGATTTTTAAATAATATTTTTATTATTTTGTAACTGTTTTGCAACACAGAGTTCACAATAGTGTTCCACTCTTGGTTCCCTCTAGCAGCAGTGCTGCCACCCTAATACAGATAAATGTACTAAAGGAGAGGGTTTTTGATGGCAGAGGGCCTCGCAACTATTTATATTGAATTTGTTATGTTGGCAGAATTTATTATGCCACATTTACTGGTCGATTTCGTGTGTTTGTTTTGTTGAGGAATTGTTTTGTAATAGTGGCAGCTCTAAGAGAATTGGCAGTACTGTTATTCTAGTATCGAATGATCTTCCATCGCTGCGTAGAGCTATCTAAATTACAAGTACATTAATGAAACTCCATTGGGTGTAAAAGGCAATTAAAAGTATTAAAACATTACGATATTTCTAGTGTAGTACCGTTGTACCCAAAAAGATTAAAATATAATAGGACATAGAGGGGGCATTGGGAATATTTCCATAAAAAACTTTGAAGCATGTTTGAAGCTCAAGCGTCATGTCAGTTAGTATAAACACAAGCTGTCATTCAGTCGAAATTGTACTAGACTTATTCCACTTGGAATAACTTTTGGCTTCAAATTTTCCTCGCTTTGTCCCCTCTATGCCCTTTTATTTTTTAATCTCTTTGGTTGTACCCCATGACACTTTTGATGACAAGTCCGTCCTAATGCAGCCGTTGTTACGGCAATGCCTATCCTAAGCAGAATAAGCGCAATTCCTGAAATTAGTTTGTTCAGTATCGACTACTTATTCGATTTCAGCTATTTTTAATATGTGTTAAATTTTTCCCAAAAATGAAGTAGCGTAGCTGAATTTAGTGCTTTCTATGGAAATCGTGCTATTATTGTGCTTTATTTAAGAAAATTGGTTAGACACAACTAAAGTTCGATTGCATCATATTTTTTATATATTAATATACTAATTGGGGTGTATGAGGAATTGCGCTTTTTCTGTTACTTGTTGTATAATGTTTTCATTTGACTCCATTAAAAAGTGACCAACGACCTCCGACTCAGAAGGCAGGGTGCCTTCTGAGTCGGAGGTCGTTGGTTCGATTCCCGCTCGGGGCCAACATTTATGTGCATGAACATGTCTGTTCGCTTCGTGTCTGGTCGTTTAATATTTATTTAAGTATGTTTATCAATTGCTTAGTACCCATAGTACAGGCTTTGCCTTGTTTGGGACCAAATAACCGTGTCTTAATTGTGTCCCAAAATGTATTATTATTATTATTATATCGCCCTACCAAAATACACAATCTTATAAACCGAATTCATTGTTAAATATGCCAACAATTCATAGCCGTAGCTTTTAAATGCAGGAACATTTCTTACCAAACACAAGTAACTATCATATAAATTCAGGATTCCGTTTAAAACTTCCATCTTACGGATGCTCAACTTCGGAAGTAGCCGGAGTTCGGGATTCAAATTCGAAAAATACGCTTCTTCCGCTTCCGGCGTTTGATTCCTCCCGTGATACGACGTTTCCTGTGCTGCAATATTTTTAAAAGTGCATTTTCATTTATGACTTTTGCTTTGATACTAAGATAAAGCTTTATTTAATACTAGCAGCACCCCGCGGATTCAACCACGTAGTTCCTGTTCCCGTGACAATAAAATATAGCCTATGTTAATAAGTTAAGCCTGATAATCTAGCATTCTACTGGTGATTTTTTTTTTTTGGCTTGAAAGCGTAACAAACAAAGTCATTTTGGCATTTATTATATTTAATAATACACGGGACCACAGATGCAGACAGGGAGTTTGACTCCTTGTCAATGCTCAGTTCAAACGATGTTCCTAAGCGCATTGTGTGCAAATGTGGAGTATCAACCAATCAATCCTAAAAATATTTTATTAAAATTATAATGTAAAATTCACTTAATGAAGGTGAAAAAAAATTAAAATGAAAAAATGTTTAATAATTTCTCCCATAAGGTATTTAAAAAGTAACAATAAAAGTTAGGCTAAGATAGTAGCGAGTGGGAGACAAGAGCCCAAACTAGGATAACCTGTGCTATGGCACTCCTGGCTCCACCCCTTAGATAGTAACGATACAAAACAATTTAAAGAAATTAGGGGAAATAATCCATTTTACTTTAATACAGTGAGCAATATTAGACTAATATATAAAATGCAATCTGGAAATTGTTTGATGCATGTAAAGAGTGTCGGGTGTATGTCTGTGTATGAGTGTTGAATGTGGGGGAGGGTAGGTGATTGAATGTGGGGGTGTGTGGATGTTGTATAAGGGTGTGTATGTATTTGTGTGGGGGGGAGGAGAACAGAAGGAACAGAAGGTCAATCAAGTTATCTTTTTTTTCGAACTGTCTTTGTGCTCTTTGTCCTAATGGGTTGACAGCATTCACCGGATTAACAATAATAATAATAAAGTAGGTAGTATAAGCTACTACCTCAACGAGAGTGCAGCTAGAGAGATGCCGTCGTTTGTACACACGCCTTCCAGAACGAAACATTGCGTTCGAAAATTGGAAAATTATTTCGTTCATAAATCTGTGTTGAGAACACACTTGGCGGTGCTGGAGTGAAACGGAAATAGAGGTATTGGAAACGGGGTAATGTTTCACGTTAGAGTGAAAGAGAAAGGAATTTATATATTGTCTAACAAAGCGTGACCTAGCAAAATTGACGCAATATACTAAGCATAATATATTGTATAATCACTGATAAGAGCACTGTTAGCCCGGACGGTTAAAGAGCCGGTCGAAAATCAGTGAGGCTCGGGTTCGAATTCTGGCATGTACCAATGAGTTTTTCAAAAACTTACGTACATATTTATCACTAGCTCGACGGTGAAGGAAAACATCGTGAGGAAACCGTTAATTCTGAGACATGTGTAAATAGACCCGGTCCGGCGATGGGCTCACCACCTATCACGTTTAGGGGTCCAATGTATCTCGTGAAATGTGGGTATATCCAGTAATGGAATACCTCTGCCTACCCCCTCGGGGATAAAAGGCGTGAGATTATTTTTATTTTTTTATTTTAGTCACTGATACGTAGTTTTTTTTTGGTATTTTGCATTTCGCCAATATCAAGTAATTTAGTTTTCAAGTCTTTATTTTATACTTTAATCTTAAATGGCTCTGCCTCAGAGACCATGCACACAAATTCAGTGTCTGCAACACTTTCTACATCTCTCCCTCGGTTATCAGCAGTAAAATTATAGAACTTTTACCAAAGACTTCATTGTGACTTCTTGAGGCAATCCAAAAATGTCCATCTCTCGCATTTAATCGAATTTCCCATTACTGCACACTTTCACGGACACTTTCAACATAAACTATCACTAATATGAGTCAAAACCCGAAATATACAGGAAAATGAAAATTATACAAAAAGCAAGACGGGACGACATCATCGGATTCCCGCCAAAAAGCCCACGTAGTTGTTAATAGTTAATATTCAAATCAAGCGAACGCCAGCTAGGTAAGCGAAAAAAATCGGTTGTCTGTAAAGTGGGTTTACTGACGATAGTTGAACGTGACAATGTCATAATTTTTGGATTGTGCCTCTTTATCGCTCGTTGCGTGCTCTCGCTTGCACTTTAACGCTGCATACGACATACTTTTTCGTGCATGCAGGCGGCTCCATCGAATTATAAGACGTTGTCACGTCAAAATAAAAATTTAGTTGGCATCTTGGCTAGGGGGAAAACAACATTGTAACCAATCAATCCACTATAAAAGTTTACAAACCATAAGGCAGGGGAGACCATTATGCGAGAAAAATGGATACACCCCGCAATTTCCAATAAAATTGAGATATCAATATGAAATTGAGGGGGTTGTTGGAATATAAATTTTTATGCATGCAACATTTAATAATAACTTGCGAACCGTTCAAAGACGGTGAAAGGGATCGTTGTTTGTATGAGAAATTGAAAACTTTATCCTTCATACACGGAGAAGGTTGGCAGAGGTTTTCCATTCTTGGATATACCTACTAACTTCACCAGTATATTCTGTGGATCCTTAAACGTGATAAGTGGTGAGCCCATCGCCGGACCGGGTCTGTTACACATGCCTCAGAATTAATTCTGGGACCTGCGGGTTCCCTCACGATGTTATTCTTCACCGTCGCATGAATGAATATGTACGTACATGCCAGGATTCAAACGCGAGCCTTACAAATGAGAAGCCTCCTCAGTCACTGCTAACTCATCAAGTTTTTTAAAATTTTTCCTATGTGGAGACATCGGCCAGTTATTTTCAACTTCAAAAAAGGAAGAGGATCTGAATTCGACATGTATTTTTTTTTGTTTGTTATCTCAGAAATTTCGACCGGGTGAACTGATTTGGATGATTCTTTTTTTATTTGAAAGCTGGTGCTTCATGTGTCGTCTCATTTTAATTTGGTCCAGTTCTGACAATGGCATCCATGAGAAAACCATATAAGTCTTAAATTAACATTAAATATGCGCGCGACAAATGGACTAATAACGCAATATCACGCGAACCGGTTTCGATGATTCTTTTTTTAAATTTCAAAAAAGGAAAAGGTTCTCAATTCGACTGTATTTTTTTAGTATAATTCGTTGAAGTCGTTTTTTACTCTTTAGAGTTCTATTTTATATTATCTGTAGACAAATTGGTTTGAATCTAAACGTGATTTGCAGCGCAAATCGGATTCTCATTCATCACCGATTAACATTAGGGCATTAAACGTCAATTATCCCGACGTCCGTGTCTAGTGGCGTTTCGTAATGAAGTTTGTGACTGTCACCACCACGCTGCATTCGATTAATTGGATATCAATTGAGCTGATACAGTATAGTATTGTAATGTACTAGCTTTTAGCTTTGCTCGCGCACGTTTATTTCACCACCTTGGGGGTTGAATTTTCCAAAATCCTTTCTTAGTGGAGGCCTACACTGTATAAGCTATCTATGTGCAACATTTCAAGACTCTAGACACAGCGGTTTAGGCTATGCGTTGATATATCACCAATCAGTCAGTCAGTTTATCATTTTATTTATATATACATAGAAGATAGATGTGCTGATAGTACCGAGCCCATACTCATACGCGTACAAAAGCGACCGATCAAATGACTCGGACGCTACTTAATATAAACAACAAAAAATCTCATCCATTTCATCCCTGAGGGGGTAGGCAGAGGTATTCCATTTCTGGAAATACCCTTACACCGGTATGTTCCATGACCCCCAAACTGATAGGCGGTGAGCCATAGACCTATTATCATATGTCTATGCGGTGAGCCCAGAGCGCCAGACCGGGTCTGTTACACACGCCTCAGAAATAATTCTAAGAAATGCGGGTTTCCTCACGATGTTTTCCTTCACCGTTAAACTAGTGATGAATATGTACGTAAGTTTTTGAAAAACTCATCTGCCCGGATTTGAAACTTGAATTATCATATGAGAAGCGAGCTCTTTAACCGTAAGGTTATTACAATAATAATCGATTATTATTGTAATAACCGGCTTTCCCGATTACGCGGCTTAACCGGCGATAAATATGTAAGTACAATTTTGAAAAACTCTTCAGTACATGCCAGAGTCCGAACCCGCTACTTGAAATTTATATTCCAGGAACCTCAGCCAAAGTCCTCTCTGATAAAGGAAAATCTGTGAAACAAAAACAAAAGAGCAACGTGATTTTCACCCCTAAATCGAATCCTAAGAGATATGTATCGAATAAAAAAACAACCCGATTGCTCGCGGAATTGGTTCAATTGTAGCAATCGGATAAAAGAATATGTTAAGTGCTTTTGCCTTTTCAAAGGTCCTTTGTAGATGGAAGATCGTGTAACCTCGTATATAAATATAGCAATTTGAAAACTCTTCTTTTGCCATTTATTTCGAGCAATTGTCACAGATTAAAAGAAATACTATGATGACACTTACATTCAAGATTTTTATGCTATGTTTTATGTAAAAAAAGGCAACACGACCCAATCAGGTTTAGGCTTACCTAACCTAGTTCAAATCACCTTGTTTCATCCTACCCAAGGATGACTGAAAGAGATCCCTAAAATCGATAATAAAGCCCATTTTATTTATTTTTAGTATCTCTTCTCCTCTCGATTTTTGTTGTAGTTTTTTTTTGTATCAAATGCATACTGATACTAAACCATGCCTTCTTCTGTTAGTTGATTACTCAAAGTAAATGGGTGGTCTTATCGCCTACCATTATAGTAACGTTTTCCATATCTAAAGTTTTTCACTAAAATTATATGAAAAAACCGGCCAAGTGCGAGTCGGACTCGCGCACCGAGGGTTCCGTACAACCTTGCAAATTTATGGTTTTCGTAATTTTTCCTTTATCTATGCTATAAGACGTTGCTTCGTACCAAATTTCAAGATTCTGAGTTCACGGGAAGCACCCTGTAGGTTTTGATTCCCTTGCAAGTGTCGAAAATTTGCAGCATAAACGGCTGTATCTTTTGATTGCGTTGGCTTAGAAGTTTGATTTTTTCACAGCTTCAAGGGACAGTAGACTTGAGTAATTGATATAAATTTCAGCTTCATACCTCCACGCGTTCCTGAGAAAAAGGGTCTTGACAGACGGACGGACGGACGGACAGACGGACAACAAAGTGATCCTATAAGGGTTCCGTTTTTTCCTTTTGAGGTACGGAACCCTAAAAACGAAAGTCGACTGAGTAGAATTGACACAACTCCCCAAAGGAAATTCAATGATGTCGCTTTTTAAAGTGACTGTTACAATTAAGCGTTTGTAGAAATAGAAAAGAAAAAATCCGTTGGCCACATATCGAGGGGGTTGATCGGAAGCCCACTAAGCCCCATTTTTCCGACCCGACGACAGCCCACTCGATGGGTTCAGCTCAAATGCACCGTGACAAATTTTACACTGACGTTGTTTTATTGTGGTACTAATTCCAGTATGGCCCAAGTAAAGGGCGGAAGATGTGGAGTGTGAGCGTGGGTTTATATCATTTTTCCTAACATCATCAAACCGCTGCTCAGATATGTGTAGTTTCTAGCGACTGTTTCTCTATACATTACAATCACAAAAAATCAATCTAAAGTTTTCACAAAAGGGCCTTGTTTATCTCAAGAAACTAAACTTGGTATTATAATAGCCACCTAATAAGCTGTTTTTTTTGCAGGGGACATAGTTTCAGGCTGGTCTCCATCATAATAATAAGTATATTATATTCGCTTTGAATTATACACGTTTAAAAATCAACAAGGCGATGATTTTTTAAAATAATATGGGTTTTTTTTTCAAAATACAACGTCTATTAGATACTGTTACCAATTTGAGCGGAACGCTGCAGATGAACAAATAAAAAAAATATAAGTTTGATGGTAGTTTATTCTTTTCTGAAATTATGCCACAGACTAGCTCTTATACAGGAGTAGGTTCTTGGCTTGAGGTGAGCATTTGGTTTTATGCATCTAAACAAAATATAAGGGGCGCCACCGGTGTGGGAAACGGCACCGGACCGATGAATAATTAAAATAAAAGGGTTACTTGAGTACAATCAAGGGAACTTCTGCACTAGCTCCACCCCTACATGTAGATGCTAGGCGTCTGCTTTAAGTAGGTAACCGAACCAGATATATAGCGGTACTAAACACCTCCGGTACTAAACACCTCCTGGAAACATTACATTGTTTGTATTAAAATTAAGTTAATTCCATTTAAAATGGACTGGGACGGGCGCTGTATCAAACCAATGAATTTAAGAACAATAATGAATAACAAAGGAATTCCAGAATTTTACTTAATTTTCCAACAAGTGATACAAAATGAACATTATATTACCTTTCGGAGAAAAATGATCCTGCCTAGGGCTTCCTAGACCACAGGACAAGCGATGTGTGATCAATATCGACTCCACGATCCGGTTACGTAATCGCAAGAAGCCGGCCGGAACAAAGTCGTCAACTCATTCAGCAAAAAACTGCGAATATAATACAAAACTCTGATTTCCCATACGAAATCTGAAGAAATCCAACATCATCAATCTTCACACTTACCAACAAGAGTATCCAAAAACGATTCCAAAATTAGTCGACCAAAACGGCCAAGATCTCAAAAGAAAAAGAACTAGGTCATTGTGTCACAAAGACTTTTTCACATGAAGACAACGACTCCTGCGCATTCAGCCTAAAACAGGCATGCACAAAATGTCATGACATAAAATTCGACGTAAAATCACGACATGTTGTCATAAAAATTAAAAATTTTATTAAAATACGACAACTATTATTGGATGTTAATAAATCGCTTCAATGTTTTCACTTGTACCAAGCCCATCAGCTTTTTCCGGTATCGAAGTTTAAAGTCTTTTCTTGAAATGTATTGTGAATGTGATAGAAAGTTTTTCGTGATGTTATTGTGGATATGGCATTCTTTTTAGCTGTTACAAACGTTAGTTATAAAAATAACAATAATATTATCATTTATTAACAAAGTAAAAATATATTTAGTTATAGTTAAACAACAACCTCTAACTTTAAGCAACAGTGCCTAGAAGAATCTCGGCATTCTCTGGATAGCTGTATTCCATTGTATAATAATATGTAACCCAATTTAGTATTAAGTAACAATTGATTAAAATAATATTGTGTTGAGCAGTTTCTTGCCCCGCTTCTTCTCCTCAACCATACATGCTGAAGCGGTGGAGTTGAAATGACGATCAATAAGTGGACTTGTAAGTTCCTATTTTGAATAAAACTTTATTTTTGACTTTGATTATTACACTCAAAATTTGTGCAAATCGCTATTATATTTTCCGCCTTATCTATATTTTTTTAAATACTCTTTTACCACATCCGCATTCGTATTAAGTTCCGCATATTCGCAGATGATATACAACCCTCAGCGGCTCAGAGCTTATTGAGACGTGAACGGATGAAATATTGGCGGCGCGGATACTTTGATCCAGTGATATATTTGCGCGGATGTGGATTTCCACGGAGACCTATTGGGAATATTAAAAAGCACTTCACGGATTTGTGGAAGTGCTATATTTATATTAAAAATGTTGTGAGATATTTTAAAGGTTGTTGCAGGCGTATTTATTAAACGATTTTATTTAGGTTCCCAGTCTTACTGACTTAGAAATTTTAAATCATTTCTGAATATTCTATGTAGCCGAAAGTTTTTTTAGATAGGTACGATAAAATAAGAGTAAAGGTTAGCGTTAAACAAGTACCTACATATTTATTGTTAGAAATGCATAGGCATTGAAAATATTAGATTCATACTCTAAAGATTAATACAAAATATCTTTATACTTCGCACCTCGCGAAATCTATCACACCGTTTAGATTACAGCTCACAAGGCAACAAACAGGTCGACCATTTTGTTTTTGTGACGTCACAAACAAGGAGCCAGATCTAATAAAACCTCCTTAGTTAAAATCTATCAGCTGTATGTAACAGCTTGTGCCACAACAGAGTAAAAAAACGACTTCAACGAATAATACGTATACGTGAAATACGTAAACATATAAAACATGACCTTCCTTATTCTGATGCAGTTCCGTAATCACTCTTTAATTACAAGTTATTGTCATTCACTAGAAAAATATCAATGATCCGTAAATACTTAATATGCATTTTTTTTTTATTTCCAAATGTATTTATTTCATTTGTAGGATGTAACAGAGTATTTTATTACGGAAAAAAATCTGTAAAGGATACCTAAAGAGGCGTTCAGCTCTTCATAAAATACCCAGCGATTTCGCATTAACTAAAATGATTGAAGCAACGCTCGAGCTCCCTAAAAGCCTCGATTTTAATAAGAGAATATTCTCAAAAAAATACAGCGAGAATTTTCTCGGCCCCCATTAACATTGCTAAACAAACCATGACAGAATCCCATAAAAGTGTTCACACAAAGATACTGCCCTCGTCAAAGTCTAAATATTTGTAATAACAGGGATAACGTTTTCGTCTCCGAGTTTTTAATATCAGCTTGTATAATAAATAGGTTAACATTCGCTTTATGAAGGAAAAACCTATTAACGAACGGCAAATGTATCAGGGGGGCGATTCTGTAGACGGTTTTCGCATGCGATATTATTATAATAAGAGCTCTTGAGTTTCTTGCTGGCTCTTCTCGGGGTATCTTCTGCTTCTGCATTTGGAACCAGCAACTCGATGGAGATGGGCTGCTGTTTGCATTTAGCCAATCTTCATGGACGAGTTTAGTTTTATTTTCTATACCTACAGAAAATAAATGATTTTGTATTGTATTTGTATTATTAAAATATGCATTGAATTGTTTTTTTTAATATTTATATACAGATAGAATAGGATGGGATTCATAAAATTCTTAAATTGACTAATTATTACAGATTATAGCAGTGAGAGAAATAAATATTTATTTAATTGCAACGAAACTATTGTAAAGATAACTTTTTTTTATATTTCACAAAAGTACCTTCTTTGATTTTCTTTCATCAAAATACATAGTTTAAAATGAGTGTACATGCAGTTTATTTATTTAAAAACTATATGTAATAGTAAAGACACCATTCTCTAGATGAAAAATAGGTAGATATCTGCTAACAAAAAACATATTGCTTCCTTCGCCGGTTCGCCGTTGTCGGACAAAAATGCTAATGCGAAAATATAATTATGTAGTAAACTTTTAACAAATATTTGAAATGTCACTCGCCACGACAACACGGTAATCCACCCCCACCGAATGTTGCGTAAACACCCCAAAGCGAAGCGACAAAATAAAATATCTATTACTATTAAGGATAATGATAGCCGTCTTAAACATGACTTAATATCAGTAGGGAAAAAAATTAGTGCCATCAACTGGGATGCTGCTATTTTTTCTTAAGAATTTATGATTTCGTATGCGTTATTTTCTCGGGTAAGTAATAGGGAAATGACAATGCCGAATGGTTTTCATGATAACGGACTTTTTTGATGATTTATTCGTTTATGTTTGTTACGTGTATTTGTTTGAATGTTAATGCCATCTGTATAAGGTTATAGATAGATAAATATGTTGATATAACCTTCATATATAAGTATATGACAGCTTATTTTCCATATAGCCCCAACAATATGAGTATTATTTAATGCACTCCTACAATATGAGTATCAAATGAGAGGTCTTGTTGAGAATAACTCGAAAAATAAAAGGAGATTACTCTGAATCTAAAAGATTGTTTTAAAAAAACTTTTTTTTTATTAATTTTAATTAATTTGACAGGCTTTTTGGCGGGAATCCGAAGAAGGACGTCATGTTTTTTGTATAATTTTTATTTTACTGTGTATTTCGAGTTTTGACTCATAATAGTTTATTATGTAACGTTATCCGTGAAGGTGTGCAGTGAATGGGAAATTCGATAAAATGCGAGATATGGACATTTTAGGATTGCCTCAAGAAGTCACAATGAAGTCTTCAGTAAAAGTGCTATCATTTTACTGTTAATAACCAAGTTAGGGATGTAGACAGTGTTAAAAACACTGTATTTTTGTGCATGGACTCTGAAGCAGAGCCATTTAACTAACATTGAAGTTTAACTATTCGAACTTACTCAAGGATATTTAACCAATGATGACGCTGCATGGCGTAATGCCTTTGCCTACCCTGTAAGGGGTAAAAAAAACAAAAATAAAAACAAAAAAAAATTACATTATGCTTATTTTGATTTATGCAGTGATAAATAAAAATCTCAGGAACATTTGTTGACATTTATTGCTCGACAAGCCGGGCTCAAATCGTGGCCATCTTGACATTCAGCCACAGAATAGACAACAAAAAAACGTTTACATCCCAATAATTCCTAAATTTAATTACTAATTCTTAATAATTCTTTAACGATGTTAAAGAATTATTAGTATAATACCTACTAGAATAAAAATAATTAATTGACAAAACCAAATACCTACTTAATGGTTAATATTAATCCAATATCGATGATATGAAAGTACTTAATAATTTGTACCAATATTTCAACAGTCTATAATTATTATCTTAGTATTCAAAAATATCTAAATAAACATTATCTAGTTCTAACAATCGGCCATCCTGAACTATGCCTGAACTCAGGCAGACTTAAATTATAATAAAATAAACTAAGTAATTTATAATACTGTAACAAACTAAATTAAACAATGTAACACCATAACTCAAAAGTACCTACCTATATATTTATAAATGTAAGTTTTGCATATTTAATTGTTTAAATTTATATGATCTACTTTTACAAAACAATATTAATAACAATTCTGTTTAAATTTAGTTGGAAAGAACCAAAATAAAATTGTTAAAAAGGTAACTTAAAATTATTTTCTATAAATTTATTCGGCCATCCTTGAACTCTTGAATGTCCTCATTGTGACAATTATGGTGTGATAGGATGCCGCGTACATACACAGGGTATATCGGCCTCAGAATATAGCATGTCAATGGGATACCGCGTACACACACAAGATGTATCGGCCTCTGCCCATTCGTAAATCCATAAAGTTGTGGAACTACCGCGTACGCTCACAGGGCGTATCGGCCTCTTATGCCCACGTTTCGTTAGTTGACAGTGGCTAAATCCAGATGAATCATACGGCATACGAAATAGCTACTGCTCCTGCGTGACGCCCCACCAACGACGTACTCAGTTTCGGCTTACCGGTTGTAAATTAAGCTTGTGTCTTAGGTTAGTGGAGTACCAGGTGTATGAACGAGTAATATAATGTAGTTAAAAAGATATCCAGGACATGAACCAGTAACATAATTAACAGCTGTTGGAGCTATGGCTTTCATTATCAGAGTCAGAGTTTAGCATAGCACCAAGTCGTATCCACGGTTTCATCTTATCGGCGGAGTAGACGTTTTTATATTTGCGAGTCGAAAAGCCCTCAACACTGCAGACTTCATAACGGTCGTTCCCTAAGACAGCAGAGACGCGATAAGGGCCGCTATATGGTGGGACTAATTTGTTGCTATTACCGATATTACTTTTACTCTTTAACACCATGACTAGATCTCCTACTTTATATTTATTAGCTACACATCTCTTTTTGTCAAAACGAGCCTTCATAATTTCTTGTTGCTTACTGATGTGAGAGGACACCTCTTCGCGAGTATCATTTATATTTTCGTTTAGCTCTAGGTTGTTAGATATTTCATGTAAGTGACCCTCAGCTAGATCGACAGTATCTTTTCCAAAGACAATTTGAGCAGGAGTTTTACCTATGCCTTTATTTAGAGTATTGTTCAAGCTCCATTGTACGTTACTTAAATCGCAATCCCAATTTCGATCATCCTTATCAATATTCAATGCTGTCAGTGAGCTCAAGATAGAACGATTATATCGTTCAATTTGTCCGTTAGCACGTGGTGTTGCCACAGCATTCTTCACGTGTTTTATTTGGTGAGAGTCCATGAACTTCTTAAATTCGACAGATGTGAAACTCGTTCCACGATCAGAAATGACTACTTTTGGCGAGCCAAACAGTCCAATGAAATCTCGCATTACCTGTATTGACGTCCGACTTTTAGTGTTTCTTACAGCTCTTAGTATAATAAATTTAGAAAAACTGTCTATGATGCCCAAAATGTAGGTATTACCGGTCTTGCTGCGAAAGAATGGACCGACGTGGTCAGTGTGTATACACTCAAATGGGGTACTAGGTTTAGGGATCGGGTGCAGAAGACCCTGCTTCTTCCCTGATGGCTCTTTTGCATACGCACATGGAATGCATGCTCGGACGTATTTTCTAGCAAAGCGAGCCATTCCCCGAAACCAGTAGTCACGCCGCATCTTCTCGAGGGTCTTTTCAAGGGAAAAGTGGCCACTCTCATCGTGGCACAAAAGGCAGATTTTCCACCGCGCATCTCGGGGTACAGCCCATTTGATTTTCGTCCCCTACCTTTCTGTATATTTTCCCGTCCTTGAGTGTATAGTTATTATGTATATCTTTAGCTTCCGCACAATTTTTGTCTAAAATGCATTTTATGAGTTTGAGGTTTGGATCGCTCAACTGTGCCGCTAACAACGAATGGTCGTCTTGTATAACGCTTAATATATTTAATTCCAACTGCTCGTCACCTGTATTTGGTAACGGATTGCGACTCAGTGAGTCTGCGTGTTGCAACTGAGTTCCGGGGCGGTACTCAACGGAGAAGTCATAATCTTGAACGAGAAGCCACCACCTAGCGATTCGTGGCACAAGATCGCGCTTTGTCAACGTCGTCCTTAGAGCGTTGCAGTCCGTTACCACTTTAAATTGAATGCCCAGTAGGTACACGCGAAAACGGTTCAGCGACATTACGACGGCGAGGGTCTCCAGCTCGTACGAGTGGAGATGCTGTTCCTCTACGGAGGTTTGTCGACTAAAATATGCGATGGCTTTAAGTGGTGATTTCTCATCCTCTCTTTGCAGTAATACCCCGCCTATGCCCAGTTGACTTGCGTCGGTATGTACTTCAGTCAGGCCGTTGGGATTGAAGATGGTTAAAACAGGTCTAGTAGTAAGTATCCCCTTTATTTTTGAAAAAGCGATAGCTTGTGCTTCTCCCCAAGCCCAGGACGCATTGGCTCTAGTTAATGAAGTTAAAGGCCTGGCTATGGTAGCGAAATTACGAACAAATTTTCTAAAAAAACTTGCCAGTCCTATAAACTGCATAATTTCACGTGGATTACGGGGAGTCGGAAAAGCTACGACCGCCTCAGTCTTTCGCGAACCCGGTCTGATCCCATCTGACGATACCTCGAAGCCTAAGTACTCAATTTTTGTTTTAAAGAAGTGACATTTCTGTAGATTAAGGGTGAGGTCAGCTTCACGCAATATACGTAAAACCAGACGTAACTTTTCTACGCCCTCTTCGACGGTTTTGGAGCCGATAACTATATCATCCATATAAGCCATTACTCCTGGGACTTTATTTTTATTGAGTAATGAATGAACCATTCGCTGGAAGACTGCCGGCGCATTTGTCAATCCAAACGGCATTCGGTTGTACTCAAAATGGCCGTCTGGCGTGACAAACGCCGTAAGGTGCTTTGATTCTTCCGACATTGGTATTTGATGATAGCCTTGGGTCAAATCCAACGTGGTAAAGTACTTTTGGCCTTGTAGGTTATCTATTTGGTCCTCTATTAGAGGCATCGGATACTTGTCTTTGATTGTTTTCCGGTTCAGTGCTCGGTAATCGACGCAAAGACGAAGATAGCCGTTCTTTTTCGCAACAAGTATAATCGGGCTTGCGTATTCTGAGCTAGACTCTCGTATGATATTATTTGATAAAAGTTCGTTTATAATTTTGCAAACCTTCTCTCGTTCCGATAAGGATAACCTATAAGGCCTATAAGTCACTGGCGTAACATCATTAAGTTTTATACCGAAGTTTTCCCTAACTCTCTAGTTGAAAAGGCAAAACAATCTCTGTGCTCGTTTAACAACTCGAGCAACTCTGACTTGGCATTGTGACTAAGATCTGAGTCGACGTTTAAATCCTCAGAAGTGATGTCAGATATATCGCCACTTATTCGTCTTACATTTACTATGTAGCTATCCTTGGTCTCAACGGGTAGTATCGCTTTTGGAAGTCCTACACCTCTAGCTAAAATTGTGTCCTTTTTAATAAGGATTTCCTTGTCATCTAAACTAAATGTAACCAAGTTCCCAATTCCATTAGTTATGGAGTAAATTCCAGGTAAAATTAGGTATTCAGCACTGTTACAGTGTCGCAACTCTGAGGCTATGCTAATGAATCCTGTATAATCAGCAGAACAGGTTACTTCGACTATTGTATCATTTTTAATATTACAGTCGCGCGTGGTCCTTAGTACAATAGAATTGGACTTATTTGCCGTAACCTGATACAAGGTAAGATCTTTATCAGTCTTATATACTCTGACCGATGCGTGCTCAGAGAGAGATTGTCCTATTAGAATATCAGCTGGTAAAAGGGAAGCGGGAACCACAAATACATTCACGTATATATCGACAAAATCTACAACTACCCTAACTTGAGCTTTACCAAACGGTACAATAGTGCTATTACCAAACCCTCGTAACGTGGGTAAACTTTCCGAGTTTAGGTTTAATTTAAGAATTTCACTCACGCTGTCAGCAATAAGGGTGCATTCACTTCCAAAATCAACGTATCCCTTCATTAGAGTCTCATTAACCTTAACCTGTTTAAAATATTTCATGTTACTGTCATCGCCTCCTTCTATATTTAATACTTTCTTGGAAGTGCTTGTCGCATCAGAATTGGATGCACCCGTATTACTGACTCTATCAAAAGAATTAGCTTTACAGTTTATTTCTAAATGACCATGACTCTTACACTTAGTGCATTTCAGAATCTCCTTAGTACATCTCACAACTGTGTGTCCTGCTTCACCGCAATTATAGCAAATGACCGTATTCGATTGTCTTTTGATGCCAAAATGATCATTAGTATTTTTATTTCTAGTGTCATGGCCTACCGATTTGTGTACCTGACTTTCCCGATTATATCTATCTCGTTCTTCGTAAAACTTTTTAAAAGCGGTCGAGTCAGTCTTGTTGTTCGAAATATTGCGTAAATAGTTTAATACTTGTTCGGGGTCCTCATATTGTGCGCCCTGTACATTCATCCTAATGTTGTAATCATAGATCCCATGAGCGATACAATCTACAGCTTGTCTCCCCTTTAACTGGCAACGATTCACTAGCATTATTTTGTCGTAATAATACTCAACGAGTGTTTCATTGCGCCTACTTCTACGATTCAACATTTCGGATAAAAGATCTGCGTAGTTCTGATCACAGGGAAATGCTCTAAGAAGCTTTTGTTGCCATTCGGCCCAGCTAAACTTCACGCTAGTCAGTCCGTCGTACCACTTCTTTGCCAATCCGTTTAATTTAGGCAGAGCATAGAATATAGTCTGCTGTTCTGACCAACCATATATCTCAGCAGATTCATTGATTTTTGCAATCCAGTCTTTCATTGTTTGAGACTTCAAATTGGGGTCAAATTCTGTGATTATACTCTGTGCTCCTTGTACGTGCGCCGATCTGTTTCCGCGAGCTCCACCGCTTTGCAAGGCTCTTACTAATTGTTGAAGTAACAAATTGTTTGATTCGGATGTTGAACCTACTTGTTTTTGTAACGGCGAAGTACTCGAAGAAGCGTAACGAGTGTGGGGTCGTTTACGCACGTACTTTGACCTAGAGCGTGAACCTGACCGCTCCCGACTGGCGTAACGGGAATCTTTATAGCTCTCACGCCTTGGTCGCCTGGATCGCGAGCGTGAGCGGCTTCGAACCGGTGAAGGAGAGTCAATGCGAGATCTTCGAATAGTCCCCCTCGGACGTGAATGCAAACGGTTTCTTCTACGTAAATACGACCTAATAATACTCCGTGAACGTGATCGAGACGCCGAAGATGATTCCGATCCCTTACTAGGCGTACCACTGTGGTGGCAACGTTTCTTACTGTCCGGACGGCGACTCAAACGTACTGGGCTAGTAGATTTACTACGATATCGTTTGCGATTCAACCGATACGACTTGGTACGATTGCTAGATTTTTCAGCTTGGTTATTAGACTCTCGTGATGGAGGCGTGTAACCACGGTCCGACATCGTAATAATAATATAGTTAAGGAAGTACAAAATATGATAATTACCTACGATTAATAAGAAAACAAACAAAAGTACCTAGGGTTAGTAAAATCCTAATACAACCGTAAACCGAAACGAGAGTTTATATCCTGTAAAGATATTTCGGGTAAATTACGGTGTATATGGTATATTTTTGTTAAATACCTACGTAAGTTTTATTTTGTTTTGATTTAATGATAATAATGCGACGTTACATACAAAATACGGTTAAATTACATGAGACTCAACAGTCATATACCTAGGTTTAAAGTAAATATACGTTATTTTAGTACATGTCAATATTTTATTATAGTACACGAAATGGAATTAAATAAAAGTTTAATCGCATATAAGTAAAACGATTGACTCGGACAACAGCTTTATCAATAGGTACCTATCTAATGTTTGATAACATTACAGCATAATGTTGTGTTCAACTTTGTCATACAAAGTCAGCATAGGTATAATATCATTGTACAAAAAGTCCAGAACATATTGCGTGCACAATAGGTAGGTATAGCCGCTAAGTTTTAAAACGAATTTTTGAACAAAACAAATCCACTTACCGAGCGCTGCGGGTGTTCATGGTACGTAAACGTGAAACCAAACCTTTACGGGGTGAAGGGCAGAGTATAGTACCTATACTGGTGACGGGCGCTGATCGTAACACTTCTGATATGATAAATAAAAATCTCAGGAACATTTGTTGACATTTATTGCTCGACAAGCCGGGCTCAAATCGTGGCCATCTTGACATTCAGCCACAGAATAGACAACAAAAAAACGTTTACATCCCAATAATTCCTAAATTTAATTACTAATTCTTAATAATTCTTTAACGATGTTAAAGAATTATTAGTATAATACCTACTAGAATAAAAATAATTAATTGACAAAACCAAATACCTACTTAATGGTTAATATTAATCCAATATCGATGATATGAAAGTACTTAATAATTTGTACCAATATTTCAACAGTCTATAATTATTATCTTAGTATTCAAAAATATCTAAATAAACATTATCTAGTTCTAACAGCAGAAACGTAGTTGCGACGTAAAGATTGAACTTACATTTACAGTTATTAGTCAGGACTTTGTTGAAGATAAGTAGGTACAAAAATCTTTTAGTAATAATACTTAAATAATGGATTCGATTCTGCAGACCAGCTAAAATTCTTAATTTTAAGTTAGCCTATCCTTCTCTATAGAATACGCAAGAAAAAGGACAGAAACAAACCATAGATTGAGGAGTAATTTCAAACATGAAAAATCCAACTAATTTGAACCTTATGAACTGTCACTTTTATCCATGACCTTTTTACATCGTCGCTAAAATTGCTAAGCACGCCTTAGTTGACAGGACTAATTTTAATTTGACATTACTAAATATCTCTCGTCTCTTTTCTTTTCTAGGAGAAAGAAAATGACAGGACTAAACTAAAATAAGTTTAGTCGCTAAAATTATTAGATAGTTAACGGGAAAAACTTGATAAAGAATCAAATGAAAAAAGGTGAAATAGTGACGTAAAGACGCTAACGACAGTAGTTTCGGAACAATCGTTTATCATCGCCTCGTGCTGTGCTGACTGTACCTACTTATAAATAGGTTGTGGTTTTGTGGTACAGTCGGCAAATATATCTACCTATACATTTTTTTACTATTTTTCCCACGGAAACAAGGTGATACGGGACCGGACAATATATTACTGACAGGTCTGCTTGCCTAGAGATCAAAAAACCTCTAAATATGAACGGCGTGGAAATTAAAGTACCTCTAGATACTGGGTGTTTTACCTCTCTGCATAGCTACAAATTTTTATTTACGTAGTGGCCCGTGCTAAAGTTGTTCTGCCACAGGCAACAGGGCCACCTATCGGGTCCTATTGTGAATCTAAACCATCTGGGGATCACAAATCATCAAGATCGGTCGAGGTCCATTTTTGAAATTTTGCAAGACTAACGCATTAAGGCAACTGATAAATACCTAATTACTATTGTAGGTAAATTTTCGGATTATAGCCTTGCAGTAAAAGTTGGATGTCTTAAGTCTTTAGCCTATACTTCTACACTAATATTATAAAAAGGGAAGATTTGTATTTTTGTATGTTTTTATATACATATAAACTCAAAAACTACTCTACCGATTTTAATAAAAACATTTCAACAATAAAAAGTTACAATATCCCTGAGTA
Organism: Ethmia dodecea; assembly: GCA_963855545.1. Taxonomy (NCBI): domain Eukaryota; kingdom Metazoa; phylum Arthropoda; class Insecta; order Lepidoptera; family Depressariidae; genus Ethmia; species Ethmia dodecea. Next base: position 1,936,985 of record OY979453.1, read on the forward strand.
ACTTAGTATTACTTACTTTATTCCCGTATTCCATAGGGAACGGGAACTACATGGGTAAAATCGCGGAGAAGCACTAGTAGATATTACCTAAAGAAAGAAAACATGACTTTTCTTTGACTCATCAACGCAAAACTACTGAACTTTAAAATTGGAAAATAGATTTCTTATATGACTTAGGCGTTGGATAAAAAAAATATTTTTCACACCACATGCTCGACACAGCCGGATTACATATCATATAAATCTCACCGAAAGCACGACATTATATCCCTTGGCTTTAGCCGGGTTATTATGTTGTATGGAATTTCATTATAACCCTAGGTCAATATTGTAATTTTCACTTTTCATAATCCTTATTGCTATGACGATAAAGTCTAATTTCGTTAAGCAAACGTGGCCAACTCGATTTTCGAAAACCGAAGCGGCGACCAACTAGATTCGCACGATCTTCATTTGTTAAATCAAGTAGGTCACGCCGGCAGAAACAAGTTGCTGTATCCATTTTATAGCTTTAACATTTCAAAAATAATATCGAAAATGTCGAGTGATGAAAGTACTTTGACTCCAGAGATTAAACTAGATGCCATAGGCATTGTCAATAATCTAGTACCATGCAATTGATTTTATTGTGTCGCTTAAGGTGAGAAAAGTAGAGTATATAACTCGGGAATAAAACTGTTTTTGTCTTGGGCGCTTAAATCCCTCACTAAACTCAGGACTTAGTGTTAATACGCTCGCTTCGCTCGGGAATTAAATCATAACTCCCTCGCTGCGCTCGGGAGTAAAACTGGGAGTCCTTCGTTACGTTCAGGATTCAATGTCGCGCCCGTGACATAAAACAGTGCTTTATTCCCTTGTTGTATAATCTACTATTAGCAAAATACTTACGTGAACGGGACAAAACAGTGTCCAGTACTATTCACAGGTTTTGACACGCGGTCCGGCTTTTTTTGTTTAATTATTTCACTTGGACCCCACTGTTTTGCTGGCGGTACGATAAATAGACAACTAAGGGTGCGTACACGTAAACTTACATCATTATCGAGAGCTCCAGTGGTGTGTCCGCGTCTTAATCGACGGGAAAACATTGCCTAGCTACAAAACCCCTACCAAGGTGTTATTTAATACTAGTGAAGTAACCATACGAAAATAATTATTTGACAAATAAAAGTGTGAAGAATTCATACCCCATCTGTCGCTTTCCAAAATAAATATGTAATAAGTAACATAATGATTTAAAAGTACAATGGAAGGTCTTATCGCTTAACCAATTTCTTCCAGACAACCTTAGCTTCTCTCTTTAGTACATGATCTATAGTTTTCCCCGAGACTTGACCGTGTTCCGGGATAAAAAATAAGCCTGTTATATAATTATGTACTAAGCCATAATACTGTCAAATTTCATCAAAATCCATTTAGTAGTTTTTGCGTGAGAGATTCACAAACATCTGTCTATACATCTTCACAAACTGTCTCGTTTATATGGTTAGTAGGATAGGCTCAATATAGAGTTGATACCTACATACATTCGTACATACTCTTTCGCCTTTTTTCTGACAAGATATAGAGAAACAAAAACTATTATGAGGCTACCCCGAAATTTAATGCAACGGCGTCTCTCCTCAAATTACTGCCAAAAAGTCTCACTCGTTTGTCACTGAGTGTGTTTGAATCGAGAAACCATAGTAACATGCCGATAGTCCCCCGTATCTAGTACATTATTTATAGAGTCAACTTTGGTATTGTTTTCCGTTCCAAATGGTATAATATTTTACTTAATATCACAACAACAGGATACCTACTGAGATACGGTAGAGATTATATTAACAACTTATGTTTCCGTAAAAGTTTTGTAATCTGTGTTTATTGGTGTATTAGTTCGATTAAATTGGGAATATTTTCTTGATAGCAGTGATAGCCTTACGGTTAAAGAGCCTGCTTCACATGATGATAGTCAGTGAGGCTCGAGTTCGAATTCTGGTATTGATTTTATAACTTAACTAGCGACCCGCCCCGGCTTCGCACGGGTGCAATGCTTATAAGATTTTCCCGCTTTTATGTTGAATTTTTTCCTGAATTTTCTTTGCTATAAACCTCACGGAGCCCGAGACCTTTCCAACGAATGCAAAACCGTGGAAATCGGTTCGTGCGTTCTGGAGTTATAGCATCAGGAAGGAAAACCCGACTTAATTTTATATAGTAGATGAATAACTCTGCTGATACTCTCTTGCACATAGATAGCTTATACAATGTAGGCATCCACTAAGAAAGGATTTTGCTAAATTCAACCCCTAAGGGAGTGAAATAAACTAACGCGAGCGAAGCCGCGGGTAAAAGCTATTATTAATATACAAACAAGCCCCATTGAAAAAAGTTACATTGACCCTTTAACTTTTACCCTTTAAAAGCATTACCGATGGCGTGAGTGAACCTTTCAATCCGCCTTTAACCCTTGCATGCAGGTGTGCCATCAATTTTAATAGACGATCAATTTTATATGTTTGCTTTGTGATTTAATTTGCGGGTTGGACCGGTCGACTTTGTTGATCTAGTAATTAAATGTTCATTCTATTATCGCTATTGGATTATCATCTAATCGTAACAGCCCACGGCTGAGCTATGGTATATTACACTCCTAGGGAAGTAAAATAAGAAGTAATGTGTAAGAAAAGTTGTTGACCGAGGCGAAGCCGAGGTCTACAAACATGTGTTCTGAGGCAATATTATTTACTTGCCGAGGTGTGTATACTTATTTTATTTTTAGACGGAGGCTGAAATCGGCAACTTTGTTTAGCTCAGCGGGCCGAAATTTGCCGCTTTCCGCCCGGAGAAATGAAAAGGGTCTTTCCTCACACATGAGGAAGTATAAGCAATATTCTTATATCTTATCTTTATTAAAATTCAAATGTGTAACTAATAATATAGATAGGTATAAGTTATACAAACCTAAAATCTCTAAATGTTTTCGTATTTTAACATTTTTTTTTTTAGTTCACTCACATATTTACATATTAATTCATTCTGTAAATGTAGTGGTGGCTATAAAATTGAAGCATATAATATTTTTGAACAAAACTATTTCGATCCTAAGCAAAGTCATAAATTGTATAATTAAAAGCAAATTAGCGAATAACGCCATAATTTGGTAGGCGAGCCTCGAAACAATATGAGGGGATAAATATTTATTAGGGGCCGAAAGTGTCCACTATTGGGTCAACACTTCGATGTAAGAAACACTTGACCCTTTCTCTAGGTGGATGTGACATATTTTTTAACTCTTATAGTTTTGTATTAAAAAATTCTCAAACATTTTATTCCCGAGGAAGTAATTATTTATTTATTCATTCATTAACAATCTTATTGTATTTGAGTAGAGGTATTCCATGATTGTATTTAGTATATTTTTAGGACCCCTTAACTTAACAGTTGGTGAGCCCTGCATTGTCGGACCTGCGGACGTATTCACGGAGATTCGATATTCGACTCAGAATCAGAAAATCTGTCGAAAGGTTTCGAGATGGGCTATTCACAGATGTCATATTTAACATAAGGAATATCTGTAAACACTGCCGTGGGTCTGTTACACATGCCTCAGAATCATTCAGAAATTTTGCGGGCTTCCTCTCGGTGACATCCTTCACCGTCGAGGTAGTGATAAATATTTACGATAGTTTTTGAAACACGAAGATGCAAGCAGAAGTTGACAGCTTACAGTTTTTGTATTGGGATTGAACTTCAAGTTATCACGTACCGACTTCGAATATAATTAGAAAATCATAATTTATTACGTTATTTAGGTACCGCTGCGCGATAATGTACATTTTACAAGGTTCTATTTACCTAGCAACGTATATACAACGTGTAACAGAATAAGCGCAATTCCTGAAATTAGTTTGTTCAGTATCGACTACTTAATCGATTTCAGCTATTTTCAATATGTGTTAATTTTTTTCCAAAAATGAATTAGTGTAGCTGAATTTGGTGCTTTTTATGGAAATCGTGCTATTATTAATCGATATTTAAGAAAATTGGTTAGACACAACTAAATTTCGATTGCATCACATTTTTTTTATATTAATATACTAATTGGGGTGTATGAGGAATTGCGCTTTTTCTGTAACGCTTTGTATGTTTGTTCGGGGGGAATCTTGCAACTCAATTTTGAAGCAGATATAATTATCTTCAACCGGTTGAATTAAAATTTTGTATACATGTCTAGGTTGGATGACAATGAATGATTATCTGTGTGACGTCCTTCTAACTCCAACTTAGCGGAGAACCTGACTTACAAGATGGCGGACTAGATATTTTTATTGCACTTCTGCAAAATGGGTATCATAGTACGAGATCCGGCCGCAATATCTTTTTCAAAATCTTTATGTATTTTGCCCCTTTGTGTATAGGTATTGCCGCTTTATGTAGGTATAAAGATTTTGAAAAATGTGCAGATTTTTCATGATTTTTTAGAATCTTAATGAATATTGACGTGAAGTGGACGATATTTTATGTAAAAAAACAAGTGAATGAAATTTCGTCCCAAAAATCAAGTTTTTTTTTATTAAAAATACCTACTTGCGGCTTGATTTCGATACCATTATAGATATATATTCTCCTCATCATAAATATGCCTAAAAATTTTGTTTGTAGCTTATACTTGATCCCTACACTTTTTTGCGGCCGGATCTTAGGCTATCAAATAGTTAGCGTAGGTTAGTTTTTAGTAGTCATCGAGGTCGCAAGTTCGATTCCCATACGATAGATTTCAATAGGCACTCTAATCTCAACAATGGATTTCGTTAACTTGACTATCGATCTAGCGTACTACATATGATAGGGATTTCGTGACAACGTGTTCACGACTCCGTCATTCGATTTAGCGATTTTCGAGACAACGGCTTTTCGCGAGGGCGTACCACTTGATTTTTTTTCACAACTACGACGGAATTCTAAATAACTTACATACCAGACCCAAATAAAAAGGGGTTGCTGAGAATAACTCGAAAAACAAAGCTTGTTTATAAAAAGTTTTTAACTGTAATTTGATCAAAGATTCAAGCACATCTAGACCTGTAAAAGCCGTATCCACATTTCTCACCTCCGCCTTATTATAGTTTGGTGAAACGACGTTGAAATATGCAGCCCCCGAGGCTGGCCGAGCCGGACTGTCATACACGCCGTTTTATTATTTAATGTACGCGTGCTTACACGGACTTTTCACCGAGACGGAGGTTATGCGGTTTAGAGGTAACCTTTTGAAATAATTTAGTCGCTTCACCCTACAACTATAGCACCGGTGAATGAAGAATGAATTAGGTACTATTTCAATATCTGACGAAGCCTGCTGCGGATGAAGGTGTTTATAGTTTATTTAATGAATAAAATAAAAATAAATAAATAATCTCACGCCTTTTATCCCCGAGGGGGTAGGCAGAGGTATTCCATTACTGGATATACCCACATTTCACGAGATATATTGGACCCCTACACGTGATAGGTGGTGAGCCCATCGCCGGACCGGGTCTATTTACACATGTCTCAGAATTAATTCTGAGACCTGATGGTTTCCTCACGATGTTTTCCTTCACCATCGAGGTGGTGATAAATGTAATTGATTTCTACTTACTTGTATCTAAACCTAGTCATCGTCAACTTCAACAGAGAACTGTTGAAGTACCTCGTCACACATAAGGAAGTATCTATCTAGTAACCGACTCGACGTTATGTAAGACTATTAATTATAATATAAGAGCAGTGATAGCCCGGACGGTTAAAGAGCCGGCCTAAAATCAGTGAGGCTCGGGTTCGAATCCTGGCATGTACCAATGAGTTTTTCAAAAACTTACGTAGGTACATATTTATCACTAGCTTGACGGTGAAGGAAAACATCGTGAGGAAACCCGCAGGTCTCAGAATTAATTCTGAGACATGTGTAAACAGACCCGGTCCGGCGATGGGCTCACCAACTATCACGTTTAGGGGTCCATTATATTGGGACGACATTAATTGGAAAGGTGGGTTTAACCAGTAATGGAATATCTCTACCTACCCCCTCGGGGATAAAAAAGGCGTGAGATTATACTTATTATACTTGTACTTATAATTATTATTGTAAACCATATTTACTAGTAAGACATGAGATTAAAAAGAGCTGCCCTTGAGTTTGTTTCTGGTTGTTCTCGGGGTACTGCATTTAGAACCAGCAACTCGGCGGTGGAGATGGGTTGCTGTTAATTTAGCTGTTCTTCAATCTTCATGAACGAGTTTAGAGTGCCTTGTTAGTAGACTATTGACCTTTCTAAGTGTACTTTTCGTACTTACAGAAAATAAATGATTTTTACTTTAACTTAAACACAACTATTTCGGGCCACAATCATCCATCAATAACCATTTGCGTGTCATTAGCCCAGCCCAATCACAATAACGCAAAACTGTGTTTAAAGTGAATTCGATTGCGTGCGTAAGTCCGACCCATCGTTAACTTAGACACGCGCATCTCAAACTTTAAATAAAAATATGTACCTAATCATCATCAACCCGTAACAGCCCACTGCTGCTAAGCTAAGGGTTTTTCCTCACACATGAGGAAGTATGGGCTTTAATCTCCCACGCGAGCCCACCGCGGATTGGGAGATAGTGTTAAGCTAGTGGCCACCTAACAGTCAGATATTTTCAAGCCACCCAAGAGTATGACAGGTCTTTACGACTTCCATTGTGCGTAAACACAACGAAAATTGGGGCCTTCCGAAACTCTATATAATAAATTGTGCGACACGATTCACACACAGTTCTTTAGTCCCAAATTAGGCAGGGCCTGTACTATGGGTACTAAACAACTGCTAAATATTAAAAGACCAGACACGAAGTCAACAGACATGTTCATGCACACAAATGTTGGCCCCGGCCGGGGATAGAACCCGCGACCTCCGACTGAGAAGCAGGTTTGGCTCAGTTGGTAGTGACCCTGCCTTCTAAGTCGGAGGTCTAGGTCCTAAAATTTATTGATGTATTAGATATTTATTTATTGTACTGTCATTAACAGCACCTTTAGTTTGCAATGCTCATTCATTATTTTCCCATAATACCTCATTTCAATCATTAAGAACTGGTTGTAAAGTGTGCTCTACTTTGAGAGCCACTGTTAACCCATTATGTGTAACGACCTCCGATAGATAATTGCTTCATAGCAAAGGGTTAAAAGCTGATAATGCGAGGCGATTGGCACGGGCGCGGCCTCCGTATTAGTAGAATTGGTTCCTTGTTGCAACAACCCTTCTTCGTGTAGTTTTTGATTTGTTTGTTTGGTAATTAGTGCTTGTGACACGCCCGATGTTATTTTGGTTTCCGACTGAAATTGAAGGAGAGTAATGTTTTCTATGGTAACTTTGTAAGCACGTGAGTATTTCTTTGACGGCTTTGAAAGTGTGAAGATTGGTTCTATCTTGAGGCATAAGCTATATTTCATACTCAAATATTTTATTTGCAAGCGCTAGGTCACAACGTCTTTGTTTGAGAGCAAGAGTCAAGACGAGGTCAAGAATAAGCCCAGCATTAATAAAAAAACTAGCTGGTGAGTGGTGAGTTGTGATTGGTTCGTTTGTTTATAAACTGACGGCTGAAGGGAGTAAAATTATCAACAAGCTGCTAAATATGGTCAGGTTGTAAAGCTACGAAAATGTAAACACTGTTTTGCTAATTTTAGAGTCCATTTACAAATTATTAATTAATGTCACTAGATTGATAAAACTAACGTTTTTTACAAACAACCAGTGAGTATTTGTTTATCAGACTGCATTAGAGAGATCTTTTTTTTATAATATGTTTTTGTTTATCTGATCAATATAGGTACCTGTTAAAGGAAGTTAATAAAATAACATACATACATACATACATAATCTCACGCCTATTTCCCATTGGGGTAGGCAGAGACAACAGACCGCCACTTGCTACGAACCTGGCAGATCTCTCGTGCTTCCTCCACATCCATCAAACGACTCATGCATGCTCGTCGGTTTCGGGTACTCTTTATCTGGCTTTTCTTCAACACATCGCCGATCTGATCGATGTAGGTACGCCTAGGTCGTCCTCTACCGACTCGCCCATTCACAACACCCTTGTATATTTGTCTCGTTAGACGACTTTCATTCATCCGCTCAATGTGACCAAACCACCTGAGCATTCCTCTTTCAATCCTAGTCACTATATCATCTTTCAAGCCGCAACGCAATAAAATAACCTTATAATAAACCCATTCATCAGAAATCAAGATTGAACTAGGTACTCGTATGTAGTTTAATTTAAAGCCCATACATCCCAACATACACAATAAACATTTTATTTGTACCTACTCAACCCAATTTAGGTTAGGTTAAAGTTAACTAAACGAAAATATGATGTCCCAATATTTGTCGAGGGTCACATTATAACAACCGTTTCCAGTTTGTCAATATCGCGAAGGCTTTGTTCGTTTTATGTAAATATCACAACTATAATAAACTGTTAAATAAGTTTTTCGACATAGAGAGGTGACTAGAAATGACACTTAAATGTAATCACTGAAAATAATAATAATAAATTGTGGAACACAACTCACACACGGTTATTCAGTCCCAAACTAGGCAGAGCTTGTACTATATGGGTACTGAAGACCTGATAAACATACTTAAATAAATATTAAACACCCAGACACAAAGCCTATTGACAATAAATCCTCAGTCCCCAATCCTCATGGACGAGTTTAGTGTGCCTTGTTTATATTGACGTTTCAAAGTGTATTACTATTACCTACTGAAATAAAAGAATTTTGACTTTTGACTTTTGACATGTTCAACAAATGTTGGTTCCGAACGGGGATCGAACCCGCAACCTCCGACTCAGCAAGATACGTGATGCGTGCACCAGCATCTGTCTGTTTCGCGAAACCTCATTAATTTTCTTTTATATTTTTTTATTTTTTTTTATGATAAAAAACCGGCCAAGTGCGAGTCGGACTCGCGCACCGAGGGTTCCGTACAACCTTGCAAATTTATGGTTTTCGTAATTTTTCCTTTATCTATGCTATAAGACGTTGCTTCGTACCAAATTTCAAGATTCTGAGTTCACGGGAAGCACCCTGTAGGTTTTGATTCCCTTGCAAGTGTCGAAAATTTGCGGCATAAACGGCTGTATCTTTTGATTGCGTTGGCTTAGAAGTTTGATTTTTTCACAGCTTCAAGGGACAGTAGACCTGAGTAATTGATATAAATTTCAGCTTCATACCTCCACGCGTTCCTGAGAAAAAGGGTCTTGACAGACGGACGGACAGACGGACAACAAAGTGATCCTATAAGGGTTCCGTTTTTTCCTTTTGAGGTACGGAACCCTAAAAAGGGGGCAAACGAGCAGACGGGTCACCTGGTGATAAGTGACGTCCGTCGCCCATGGACACCTGCAACTCAAGAGTCACAACTGCGTTGCCGACCTTTGAGTATGTATTAGCTAAGTGCAGGTATACCATACCTGCAAATTAAAATTGCTTTTAAATTGTCGCTTCCAAAATGTCTGTATCTCTGTCCGTAATAAGGTCCCTTGGCATATCGTCGCTGGCGTCCCCAAACCAACTGTTAAGAATTTTTGATGACGTCCCCCGATCCACACAGTCGATACCAGACACGCTACCTACTCAAATATTGGAATAGTGTGTTGGTGTTTATTAGAGCTTAGCGAACTATTAAAATTTGGTAAGGAAAATTTGGTGTAATATTATGACTCGGTTTCTCGGTTGCCTGCTTCACATGACGAAAATCAGTGAGGCTCGAGTTTCGAATCCTGGCATGTACCTACTAATGACTTTTTCAAAACTTACGTACATATTTATCACTAGCTCGACGGTAAAGGAAAACATCGTTAGGAAACCCGCAGGTTCCAGAATGAATTCTGAGACATGTGTAAACAGACCCGGTCTGGCGATGGGCTCACCACCTATCACAATTAGGGGTATAAAGATTATATCTGGTGAGAAGTGGGTATATCCAGAAATGGAATACCTCAACTTACCCCCTCGAGGATATAAGGCGTAAAATTATTTTTTTATTTTTATTTTTTCGGTTTCCAAATGATAGACTCTAACATGAGCTGGTAGGTAGTGACGTTGCACGCAGACTTTGTTCCTCAGAGAACAAAAAAATCAATACGCGAACCGCGAGACTCTTATTTATAACCGAAGATAAATCGAAGATAAATGAAGCTCTCAACACCCCACTCGTGATATCTTCACGATTGATAGCGAATATTAATCAATGGGCCGTTTCATTGGCAATGCTATTATCATTATTGGATGTTTACACTGAGGATCTTTCGCACTAATGTACCTACTGAGAATTTGAGGTACAGAAGATACCTACTCAAATATTGTGTCCATCAATAGATTGTTTTTAACCGACTTATTGTATCTCTGTATTTTTTTTTTATGTTTGTTACCTCAGAACTTTCGATTGGGTGAACCGATTTGGATGATTCTTTTTTTATTTGAAAGCTGGTGCTTCCATATTGGTCCTATTTTATTATTTCGTCCAGTTCTGACAACGGCATCCATGAGAAAACCATATAAGTTGAAGATTGAAGTCGGTTTTTTTTACTCTTTAGAGTGGTTATTAAACAAACACTCGAGTTAAAGAAGTCTATTTATTTTAATTTATTAATTTATTTATTTGGTTTAGTATGTCGACTTAACTATGACACAAAATAAATAAAAAGACATGAGTATAAGCTTAATATAGTGACTACTTCCTAGTAAACACAGTATGCACCATGACAAAGACGTAAGTGGGTTTTGACTAAACAATATAAAAAAAATCTCAAACAAGCAAACAATATATTATGTAGAGGGAGCTGCTAGGATCTCAATGCATGATATTATTACTTATCAAATATGCTAAATTTTTACAATGGTCTAGAATGGGAAAGACGTTTAGAGAAAAATATTATTTATTTATTTTCGAGATGGACATAGAGCGGGAGCGCAGGGCGTTGGCGGTGAGGGGTAACATGCTGGCCCGCAGGTTCGCACGATGTACAAAGGCAGTCAAAATAACCCTCTTTAAGGCCTACTGCCAGACATTTCACACTTGCAGCCTGTGGGTTAGTTATACTCGCAAATCCTTTAGTGTCCTGCGCGTCCAGTATAATAATGGACTGAGGATGTTGTTGGGGTTGCTCCGCTTTTGCAGCGCATCAGGTATGTTTGCAGAGGCCAGAATTGACAGTTTCCAGGCAATCGTTCGGAAGAGGATAGATGATGCGGCGAGTACGGGACAGTCCCAACAGTCTACTCAGTTTCATATTGGATCGGGCAGACTGCCCAGTTGTGCGGCACTGGAACTCCATACATTTCGAGTCCAGGCCGATCATATTTAATGTTAAATAAAATTAAGTTGTTACTAACGTAGTTTTAAGATCTTTACTAACACATTATGGATAATAATTTGTCTGAAATAAAAATTTATTTTTATTTATTATTTAACTTCATGTACTAAGAAAATGTACACATGGCGAACTTAATGCCTAAAGGCATTATCTACCAGTCAACCATCAGGCTAAGCAGAAATCATCTGGCGGAATTGGCCGCAAATAGTAAAAAAATCAATTAAACATAACCCTACGATAAATCCTAATACATATATATGTTGATAAAATAAACTAATACATACTATATATCGTAACAAACATAAAAACAAAAATACTTACATAAAATAATCTAAAGATGATGATTTTCTTTCAAATAATTTATGTGTGACTTGATAAAAACGCTAATAATATAATGATAAAAACGGATTATCTGATTTTCCTCCAACCTCTCGTAATGTATAACATTCCTGGCCAGTCCCAGGTTGCAATCTATGTGGTACTCGATAAAAATCTAGCTCAAAAAGTTTATTAAACTACTGTTTTCGTTGAGTATCGTTTTTGGGAATAATCCACGCTTCAAATCAAGACTCATATTGATGTCACGAACTTTAAAACTATATATTAAAGTAAATTGCAATTATTTTTATGTACTTTTAAAATTAAAATAAAGTAAAGTTAAGAATAAAGTAAAGAATAAAGTAAAGCATTATTTCACACTACTTTTATCCTATAAAAAAAAGAAACCACCGACACGCTACAGACACAAGAATCTCGATACTCCCAGACATATAAATCAAAAACCCCTCTAAAATCGAACCCAGGACGCATCTTCACGAGGATAGATGCGGTGTATAAATCACAGAGCATTCTTTGGTCCCGATGACGCCCAAACACTTGACTAATAGGGATTTATGCGAAATGGGGAGTGTGCAGATTTGGGCATTTTGGGGACAGTTATTTGGATCTATGCTATTGAAAGTCCTACGATAGGACCATCGGAAAAACCAATATGTCCTTGAAATGACCCCTCTTGATCAGAAAGCCTAAAATTAAAATAGTATAAGAAGAGAAATGCGATACACCAACAATAGTCACATCGACTGAGATATTTCTGATACTCAACTTCATTGTGTTTCTTGCATGATTCATAATCTATATTATCCTTACTTCCTTACTTATATTATTATAAACGTCTATAACTTTTTGAAATGAAATGAAATGAAATGGTTTTTATTTGCCTTGATTTTGGTGCAGGTAGAGATCGATAACATTTTGTTGCAGAGTCCGGCAAAATCTGTCTATTATGACGTGCAAATATTTAAATTGTGTGAAAATAAATTACAAATAACATAACAACATTTTGTACAAGACACACATTATTAACATAATCAATAGTAATTTATATTAAAATTAATGTATTGAAAAAAAAAGTCACATATTAAAAAAATAGCAAAATTAAATTATAAGAACAATTATTAATAATACAAATATTGGTCCATGTTTTACGGGTCAACCTTAAAATAATTTTGATGAAATCTAGCTCGGAGATATTTTGCATTTTGAGGGGACATGGGCTACTTTTCTTCTCGGGAAACCGTTATTATATTGTTTATAGAGGATGTGATAAGCTAAACTTCAAACAGGTAGTATAATAATATTAGAGAAAGCTATCTATTAACACACATCCTCAAACGCTGAAAGCTCAAATTTGTCTTGATTAATGTACTGATCAACCATTAAATATTTTAGAAAAGTAATATTTAATCCAAAAACAGAACTTATAGGCCCTTAACACAATTAGAAGAAAAATCCTGTCTATAGGTCAAGTGCCCGACACTGTACATCCACTGGACCAATGAAGCATTAGCGAGCTTTCACCTATCACACGCATTTTCCAATGCTCGATCGAGCCTAATGGCTATTCAGCCTGCAACTCAGAACTGGGTATTCGACATTTTTAATGTGCCAGTGAATAATAATAATGAATTGTGGGACACAATTCTCACGGTTATTAAGTCCCAAACAGGGCCTGTACTATTGGTACTGAACAATTGATAAACAAACTTAAATAAATATTAAACGACTAGACAAGGAGCCAACAGACATGTTCGTGCACACTAATGGTGGTCCCAAGCGGATATCGAACCCCCGTCCTCCGCCTCAGAAGGCAGGGTCACTACCGACTGAGCCAATAGGCCCGTCACTCTTTACTATTCCTTACTAATATTATAACTAAACTAGCAGAACTTAGCCTACCGTCCTAGCACTTTTCATTATCCACACACATGAGGAATTATGGGCTATAATCTCCCACGCGAGCTCACCACGGCTTATTAGATGGTGTTAGGCTAGTGACCGGTGGTGGTTAGGCTGGTGTCAGAATTTTTAAGCCATCTAAAGGTATCTGGCATGACTTAACGACTTCCGTGCATGTGAACGAATTAACCAAAAAAAAATTCGTTATATCTTGCTCTATTGTAAGTAGGTTACATCAACTTTATCCATTTATATGAACTTTATATGGTTCGAAATAAAAATTATTCTATTCTACTCGTATATCAATTTAATTGTTAAGGGCCTGGCCTAAGTGGCTTTCTAAGGATTAGTCGAATAGAATGAAAAATGTATGAGACTGACATTAGCGCTCGACTTGTCGTACATCTCGTTTATATTGCAACCAAGTGGCATTGACGCAAAACTCTAAAGAAGTAAAGTAACTGACACGTAGTTCTTAAACTTAGTGTTATTATCACATACCAGCAGGCGTATTCACGGAGGCTCGACACCGTTTCCGTTCGATTCAGATCGAGTGAAAAACTGTATTCTAGGCGTTTCTGACAGCTACAGAAAATTTTCAGAATCCTTATGTCAAATATGACATTCGTTTTCGATACCGTCATCTGTGAATAGCCCTCGACAGATTTTTCGATTCCGAGTCAAATATCGAATATCGAAGCTCCATGAATACGCCTGCGGAATCTCTACAATCAACGCCAACTAAGCGAAAGAAACCTTCGTTTCCGATTTGGCTACGGCTGTTTAAAATTTAGATACCAACTTTCAACCCAAACTAATCGAGTTGCCATTGTATTCGCGGTTTTGACATACAGCATCATTCGTTTGTTTGTGAAAAATGTGCCAATATATATCTCTCAATTAGAAAGGCGGTGAAGTGAAATATGAGTTTTAGCCATTCGGCTTTTGGTGTTTCGTTTTTTCTTCGTGAATGTTATTTTGTTGTTTCATCGCGATTTATTGGCGTCCGTAATGGATTGTAAATGTGAGATATGGGGTTGATGCTGCATTGACAGTTTCATTTTTGGGTACTGCTAAATTTAAATTTGGAGTGGAAAGTTTGCAAACCGAGTTTGTCATGTCGTTTCTGAGTACCTAATACATCATTTATATTCCAATTCTGACTGAGCTTTTTAACAGTCTATTTTCAAACCCCTAATTATAACAATTGGTGAGTCCATCGCCGAGCCGGGGTGCTGCTACACAAGCCTCAGAACCATCAGCCTTCGGGTTTCCTCAAGAACCTCAAAAAAGACAAAATAATAGACATAAACATCGGTTCATCAGTACGCTAACTAAAACGCTACACAGACAGAAGCAAAAGAGAAACAGAGACATACAATCAATCCCTTTAAGTCAAAATATAATCCACAGATACTTAATATAATTTATTATTATATTATATTAATTTAAAATTTCAATAACAAATAATATCAAAAAATTGCAATAAAAAATATCATCATCATCAGCCTACAGCAGTCCGCTGCTGGACATAGGCATCTCCAATTGCACACCATTCAGCTCGATTCTCGGCAACTCTCATCCAGCCACCCTGCGATGGTCGTCGCTCCACCTACTCTGAGGTCGTCCTACCTTACGCTTGCCGATTCGCGGTCTCCACTCTAGAACATGTCTACCCCAACGGTCATCAGTTCTACGGCTGATATGGCAAGCCTATGGCCACTTCAGCTTGCTTATTCTACGAAAAACAAAAAAGAATCCTCAAAAACGGTTCATAATTGGTGGAATAATCCCGTAACAGACACAAAAAACACATAGAGTCGAATTTGAGAACCTTCTTTTTTGAAGTCGGTTAAAATCCTCCCGACCCTTACATTTCCCAACACCCAACAAACCTTGACATCTAAACAACACAGTAGTGGAAATACAAACCAATCAATATAAAACCAACGCACAAACATACAGTACGCGTCCTAATTCTAATTGCCGGGCTATAAACTTGCCTCCCGGAGGGCGTCACGGGCGATTTCACTGGCGCGCCGCGACATTACGTACCTACAACTATTTGTAGCTTTGTATAGTTTGAGTTTATGTTATATTTAGGCAATATGAAGTTATACTCAGACAATATGAATATTTTTAGGGTTACATAGGGACCAACGAATTGTTATATAAGTGAACTAGCGGTTTCACCTGCGCAGAACAGTTCCCGTTCCCGTGGGAATATGGGAATAAAATATAGCCTACGTAAGTCAGTGATAATACTGATAATGTACCTTTTCATTGGTAAGAAACTTTTAAAATTGGTCCAGTAGTTTTTATGTTTATTCATTACAAAAATACAAGAATACAAAAATAGTAATCTTTCGTCTTTATACTTAATATTAGTGTAGATATAGAATAGTTAGGTACTGGTGAAATGTGGGTATTTCTAGAACCTCATTAGGGATAAACGGATTGATCATAATATTATATTAAATATATTTTTTACTAGCGACCAGCCCCGGCTTCGCATGGGTGCAATGTTAATACTAAAACCTTCCTCTTGAATCACTCTATCTTTTAAAAAAAACCGCATCAAAAGCTGTTGCGTAGTTTTAAAGATTTAAGCATACAAAGGGACATAGGGACATAGGCATATAGGGATATAAGGACAGAGAAAGCGACTTTGTTTTATACTATGTAGTGATAATTAACAAAACTTATATTATTTAAAAAAAAAGAAATTAAATTCATCTTATGAAAAATCAGAACATTCCCAGATATTAAAAAAAAAATATAACATGAAGGTATTTTATATAGATTATGTATATACTTATACCTATAAGAAATTTAATGTAAATTACTAATAAAAGTAAACTAAAAGTAAAAATAGGAGTAAAACTAAAACTACGAACTAAACTAAACTACAGGAGTTGTAAAAAATGAGGCCCCCGTGGCAAGGTGCCCATCACGCAGGCGGCATTCCCGCGCTGGATGGCAATACTTGAAGGTATTTTATTCTTAGTCACTTAATGTGATTTCAACTTAAAATTTTTATCATTGAAAATCTTTTGTGAATAATAAAATTTAAACTTGGAATAAGTATGTAAAATTTCAACTTAGTAGTTCATCTCCAAAAATAGTGTAACCATGGCTGGACCGTGAGTTTAGGGGGCCAATACTACTTAGGGGCCCACCTAATTACTCAGTTCAGTTCGAAGTACCAACACAACGTAAACTTGAATTAAATGAATTGAAATAAATAAATAAATAAAATAAATAATCTCACGCCTTTCATCCCCGAGGGGGTAGGCAGAGGTATTCCATTAATGGATATACCCACATTTCACGAGGTACATTGGACCCCTAAACGTGATAGGTGGTGAGCCCATCGCCGGACCGGGTCTATTTACACATGTCTCAGAATTAATTCTGAGACCTGCGGGTTTCCTCACGATGTTTTCCTTCACCGTCGAGCTAGTCATAAATACGTACGTAAGTTTTTGAAAAACTCATTGGTACATGCCAGGATTCGAACCCGAGCCTCACTGATTTTCGGCCGGCTCTTTAACCGTCCGGGCTATCACTGCTCTTGAATTGAATAGGTTTGATTTATATCAGGATTCGCAGGGCTGCAAACCTTAGGATCACTTTAATTTAATAATATTATAGATTTTGTCGCATTATCGTATATTTTTGACTTTGACTTGACTTAGCTTGGGGCCCCTGGAATCCACGGGGCCCTGGGCTGAAGCCCAAAAAGCCATATGATAGATCCAGCCCTGAGTGTAACAAAATCAATACCTACCACGTCGATCCAATGCTCGGCCCTTATATTACCGGGTAGCACGCCAAACTGAAATCAGCCGGGTATCCGATCAATCATTCTACCCGATTTATTGGTCTCATTTACTCGTTCGTTCGTCTTGTGAGCCGCCATCTTGGATCTTGACTAGTTATCCGACTGCACCAGAAGGAGAGTAATGTTTGGGTTTATGTAGGTACCTATTATGATTTCTTTGTTATAGGTACTTTTAGTCAGTTATTACATTTGTGTGGCGACAACAAAATGGCTGACGATCGTTACCGTAATAGATAAGTATAATAATAGATTTTAATAAATAAGGCTCTCTGCCAACACTCCGATATTTTTATGAACTAAGACTGGCTGTCGCAGTTACTTACATTGGTATTATAATTTATTGTTATTAAGTAAAAGATGGCGAGACAATGGGCAGTTGGGGCAATGAGGCCAAATGCTTTATAAAAGAGATAGGGAAAAGGCTCGTCGAAAAAAGCGGTGACTTCCGTGCCGGATCGTTCCTGGTGCAGAGGCTGGCCTTCGAAATCCAGCGCGGAAACGCGGCCAGCGTGATGGGCACCTTTGCACCGGGAATTAGGGGCGGGTTATTTAATTAACTTTACTTAGATTATTATTATTATTGTATTTTTGTTTTATGACATTAGTAAGATTTATGGTATAAACTTAATAAATAATGACAAAAAAAAAAAAAAAACTTTACAAGCTAATAAATGTTCTAACAAATGAACTAAAGTGAAGATTATTATTATTCGAATAAATACTATGGAAATATGAAAAAAATAAAGATGGCTTAAAAATAATTTATTTTTATTAGGTATTTACTTAGTCCCAGACTATGTGTAAGAAACTCATAGAGGTTAAGTGCCTACACAACGAAAAATGAGCTAAAATACGAGTTCTAATAATATTTATAGCAGATAGGCAGGTATATAAGTATAGCTCAGAAGCGAGCGACACATCAACGCTGAAGAATAATTATTCAAATGTAATAGAGTAATATTCCAGACGCTCTGTAGCGACAACAAAAAAGTACGAGATGTTTTACTTGGACGGAATTACTATTTTACGAATTTACGTAACTTGATGTCGTGATTCGAAAAGTTGCCTACCTATATCCTTTCTGAAGATACATACCATATTCCGGTCAAATTTCGTGAATGGATAACAAACACGCAGACAGAGAAAGAACAAAGGAGATAGTTACATTAGCATTTTTTTTAAGTTACAATCTCGATCAAAGGATTCTTGGTTGATTTAAAATGGTGTTTTTCTAACGTTATATTAAGAAGATCAATTGGGTATTTAACTGTCTACTCAAATAAGATACTTTTTATGATCTGCCAAAACAAAAATTTACCTACTATTAAAAAATGCACTGAGTATTGAGCTGTGCCGTCATCATTTTCAGTACTCAAATGCGACATTTTGTTGGTTGTTTTATCTATACTAATAAAAGAGAAGAGATTTGTATTTTTGTATGTTTGTTACGAATAAACTCAAAAACTACTGGACCGATTTAAAAAAATCTCTTCCCAATGAAAAGCTAGAAGATCTCTGAGTAACATAAGCTATATTTTATTGATGTATTCCCACAAAAACTGGAACTACGCGGGTGAAACTGCGCAGAACCGCTAGTTATTTTATAAATTGCTATAATTGTAAGATGACAATCAAAATATATTTGTAGAGGACTCATGGGATAATCTTATTAGTAAATGATCACTCGCAATTTAATGTCGATACAGTTAAAATCTCACGCCTTTTTTTTATCCCCGAGGGGGTAGGCAGAGGTATTCCATTACTGGATATACCCACATTTCACGAGAAATATTGGACCCCTAAACGTGATAGGTGGTGAGCCCATCGCCGGACCGGGTCTGTTTACACATGTCTCAGAATTAATTCTGAGACCTGCGGGTTTCCTCACGATGTTTTCCTTCACCGTAGAGCTAGTGATAATAATGTACGTAAGTTTTTGAAAAACTCATTGGTACATGCCAGGATTCGAACCCGAGCCTCACTGATTTTCGGCCGGCTCTTTAACCGTCTGGGCTATCACTGCTCTATATATCTATCACTATTAAAATACCCTATTATCAAGTTCTGTGTATGCCGACGCTACACCCGAGGCAGAGTATTATCGAGGCCGATCTCAGAGCAAAAATATGATTATCGTCAGCCACATTACTAACAAATGAGATACTACCGGAGCGCAGTCCGCTCCAGTACTTCATCTTTTGTAACGATATGCCTACAATATGTTTTTATAAAAGTACCAACTTGCCTACATATTATTCGTAAATTTTGTGTTTGTTTCGACCTAATTTTTAAAAGCACACGGGTTATATTTGAAAGAGTTTGTATGTTAATTTACTGATTCCTTTCAAGACCGATTTTAGGATTTGTTTTGTTAGAATGTTAAAAGAAACTAAAAAGTTAGATTTGAAATTTGGATATTCTCTTACTAAATTTTTTGAGTAGATCCTACAAGGATTCGGTCTGTGTAAATCAAATTCCAAAATAAAGGGTTAGGTTCTTTTATATATTATTAAGCAGAAAGCCCGACTGCAAAAACATGGTGTCTTTGTCACCCCCACCGTTATTGCGAATTAATTGACACGTAAATACAAACACACAAATATACATCCAGCCTAAACATAAGCCTTCCTTTATTCTTCGCTTGTTTTCTTCTTCGCTTCCTTGTTTCTGTTCCCGTGGGAATTTAAATTTCCCTTCATAACGGGTGCCTACGACAAATATATCATCATCATCATCATCATCATCAGCCGGAAGACGTCCACTGTTGAACAAAGGCCTCCCCCATAGAACGCCATAACGAACGGCAACTTGCCGCTTGCATCCACCGGTTACCCGCGACCTTGACGATGTCGTCGGTCCACCTGGTGGGAGGCCTACCAACGCTGCGTCTTCCGGTTCGTGGTCGCCACTCGAGAACCTTTCTTCCCCATCGGTTATCGGTTCTTCGAGCGATGTGGCCTGCCCATTGCCACTTAAGCTTGCAGATTCTGAGAGCTATGTCGGTGACCTTAGTTCTTCGGCGGATTTCCTCGTTCCGGATCCTATCGCGCAAAGAAACTCCGAGCATAGCTCTCTCCATGGCTCGTTGGGTGACTCTGAGCTTATCTAGGAGGCCAGCAGTTAGGGACCACGTTTCTGTGCCATAGGTCATCACTGGCAACACACATTGGTTATAAACCCTCGTCTTCAGGCACTGTGGAATTTTGGACGAAAATATATCGCGTAGTTTCCCGAACGCTGCCCATCCGAGTTGGATTCTTCGGGCGACCTCTTTGTCGAAGTTGGACTTACCTAGTTGAACAGTTTGTCCAAGGTAAACGTACTGGTCGACAACTTCGATAGCAACGTTTCCAACAAATACCGGCATGGGTGGAACATGTACATTCGACATAATTTTCGTCTTGTCCATATTCATTTATTCGACAAATATATATGACACCTAAATACCTTATTTCAAGTTTCTAGGTGTAGGTTTAGGAGAGTATGTTTTTCTCTTTTCCTCCTGTTTTTGATATTTACCGTGGGAATGAGATATTCACCCGCTGTAAAAAGTACTATAGATGTTGACACGGTTACTCAGTTATCTCTACAGCAAATTTAATTAAAATCCGTCCAGTAGTTTTTGCGTGATGCGTACTCAACCAGACAAAAATATTAAAAAAAATTGTTTTGGTATCTACATCGATAACTATAGACACTACCGCAAAAATTTTCAAAATAATATGTGTAGATGATAAACATAAGTATAAAGTCGGTA
The DNA here is from genome assembly GCA_963855545.1 of Ethmia dodecea. Taxonomy (NCBI): domain Eukaryota; kingdom Metazoa; phylum Arthropoda; class Insecta; order Lepidoptera; family Depressariidae; genus Ethmia; species Ethmia dodecea. Next base: position 1,958,224 of record OY979453.1, read on the forward strand.
GGTAGATACTTTGTATCATTTGTAAACTCCACGAATCCTTCACATTTCGAATCGTGTTGCTTCCACGTGTTTTCCACCCTACTAGGAGAAAAAAGCGCAGCTTCGCATTCAAGTATTCAATCTTTCAACCGACATAATTATCATCAGATGACGATATCTATCCAAGCAGCGGATCGTAGATGTAAAGAACATGGAAGATATAACCATGGAATCGATTCAGTAGAGCGCAGTGTCGTGCCTTACTTGACAGTCGACTTAATTTGTCTTATAGATTTGATATATGATGCACTAAAGCTGCGTATCCATTAGAGGCAGCCTCGGGTCGAGCGGCTGCCTCGGCCCGAGGCCGCGCAAGTGGAGACGCTTGCTCAACCTGAGGATCGCCGCGACACGAGGCAAATTCGTCGCCGCGAGCCGAGCCATATTTTGTCGGTTTTTTTACCGTGCTCAAAGGAGCCTCAGTCCGAGCCGTGCATTTGATCGCCTCAAATCGCAATGGACAACGAAACTGCTATTCAACTGATAAAATTATACGAGCGAGACAGAGTTTCCTCTTTTGTATAGCTTTTTGTTGCTTCCTTTTTTTTTAATTATGGTAATTGCTATTACTAAAGCAGCAGCTAATCGACGCGCGTCTGGTGCCATCGCGTTTTGGCTTTAAACTGCACACGTTGCGGATCAAGCTGAGGCGATTTGCCTCGAGCTGATCACAACGTGCCTTTGCCTCAGAGCGAGCATGAGGCTGTTTGCTTCAAGTTGAGGCTGCTCGACCTGAGTTTGCCTCTAGTGGATACGCAACTTAATTGTCGTATAGATTTGACTACTACACTACGCATACACTTGGCAAGTGTAGTTATGGGTAATTTGGATGAGAACACAATAATTTTAATCAAGATAATGTAGTAAAGAGCCAGGAGGTGGCCGAACTTTCAACGAGTGTCACACATGGTTAACTTGTTTTTTAGTTTTTTTATAAATTATAGTAAATTTATTGTTTAATCGCCGACTCAAAAAGATAATTTAACATATAACGTAACGTATGTATTTGTATATATCTATCTTTGTGGTATCGTAGCCTCGAATTGCCTAAATCGATTTTGATTTAGTTTGAAATGTAACATAATCGAGAGTTTTTTTTAGCCATTTGAATATCGTCAGCTCTTTTGTAGTCGATAGATGCGATCGATTTGAAATTGGGTATCCTGTTACTTCAATTGCAAGAACATAGTATAACCTTTTCCTGATTCTGCATAATCACCTGAAATCTGCATTTTTTCATGTCTATTAAAATTTTCAATTCAAGTATCAGGAGAGAGATGTATGTACACAAGGTAAATCTATACTTATATTATAAAGAGGAAAGATTTGTATTTTTGTATGTTTGTTGCGAATACACTCAAAAACTACTCTAGCGATTTAAAAAAAAAATTACCAAGTGAATGCTAGAATATTCCTGAGTAACTAAGGTTATATTATATTCCCGTATTCCCACAAAGACGGGAACGAAGCGGTTAAAACCGCGCAGAGCCGCTATTCGTTGAGTAAAGAAGTAAATTGCATGATAATCGGATGAACAAGAATAGAATGAACAAATCATTATACAACTTGATGGAGAAATAGAAAAAAAATTAAATTCCGAATAGTGACTCATCTAGTTATTTCAACATCCTTGACTTGAAGGGGTGAACACAGGGTGGCGGTCTCTTGAAAAAGTCTCAATAACTCGTCAGCGGGCAGAGCCGAATGACATCGTTAGTCGAAGTGGCACGAAGAAAAGGCGCACTATCTACTTACCGGTTCCACTGCTATCGGTTTTATACAGGATGTTTATAGCGAAGAAATTGTGTTAATGAATAAAAAAAATGTTTATATTTTTCTACAAATTGCTCCAGTGTCAGTGGCCAGTATTTTTACAACAGGAGTGGGGACATATGGATTAATCCTAAAAGCTCCATCCATGATCAGTAGTGGAAACATAAAAAAAAAACTCACGCCTTTCATCCCCGAGGGGGTAGGCAGAGGTATTCCATTACTGGATATACCCACATTTCACGAGATACATTGGACCCCTAAAGGTGATAGGTGGTGAGCCCATCGCCCCATCGTCGCATGGAAACAGTACTTAAAAATTCTACTTGACTTACTAGTGGAACCAATCAGTGGAACCATTAATCCGTAAGGAAATTGTTTACCTGCTTCTAACAACCAATTGGATAATGAAAACTAATAAATTTTAGATTTAATCGAAGTATTATTAGTATTAATGTCCCACACTGTGAGCTGATGATCTAGTTAGTGTAACGATAAATGTCATTTTTTTTATATTTTTTAAATTTTATTTGTAAGTAGATCCAAAGAATTGAAAAAGTACACGCCCCGTATAAAATTCTATTGACCAGATTTGAATAACGACTCGGTGTATAGAAAAAGTCTCGAATACGTTCATTTCGCCAACATGTTATCCCAAGCCAGTTTCAACTCACCTGACTTGAGTTATGGTGGTATTTCCCTTGTTCAGTAGTTCACTCTACCCGCTCTTGACGAGGCCGTGATCTCGCATCACTTGGTTACAAGTGCCGAACGCATTTTGAATTTCGAAGACAGATTTTTTAAATTAATATGGCAATACATTCTTGAGTACTTTTCCTGATATGTACGAAAATAAACCATAAAGTTGTGATATAACTCTCTCTCTCTGGGGTCGGTCAGTAATGTCTGAGGAACGTGGTCAGCATAAGGGTCACATTTAGAGTGGATGATCTGCGTGCACCGGTTTCTGTCCAACTCGTCTCTCACAACCGTGTAGAACTTGGACGAGTCTTTAATTTGGTCGATCCATCTTGTAGGAGAACGACAGCGTGATCTTTTGCCTTCGTTATTCCCTAATCACAATTAGTTTTGGTACTAAATTCGCGTCATATTACAGGCTTATTATTTATGACGTGGGAGAGCCATGCTTCGGCACGCTTAGGCCGGCTCGACCGGAGTGATACCACGGCCTCACAGAAAACCAGCGTAAAGCAATGCATTGCGTTTCGTTGAGTGAGTGAGGTAACCGGAGGCCCCAATCCCCCCTTCCCCTCCCCTCCCTTCCCCTCCCCCTACTCCCACCTCAAAGGCCGGCAACGCAGTTGTGACTTTCGAGTTGCAGGTGTCCATGGGCGACGGACGTCACTTACCATCTGCAGGTGACCCGTCTGCTCGTTTGCCCCCTTTTCTATCATAAATATATATATATATATAATATATATACCTATGTATATATATTTTTATGATAGAAAATTGCTGCCAGCTGTATGGGTACGCTGCCTCGATGTAATGCTTTGGAGGAGGTATTTAATCTATAGTTTAACATTTTATATTGTACTTTTAATTATATTCCCCATAAATTATTATATATATCTGGACCTGAAAAGCATTAGGCTGGATCTGCATATACGACCAAAACCACTTTTTAACATATTCATACTAAACTTTTTGTGCTCTTTCTGGCAAACTCACTCTTGTATTTCTATCCTTCTTCATTGCAGAGATAAATACATACATAAAGTCGGATCTGACTACTTTCCGAAAAATTTAGGAAGCATAGAGGTTTATTTGTATTGATACCTTTATTCCATAAATTATTAATTTATTTTGGAGACGTAAACAAACATACACCCTTATGCATTTAAAGTATTCTGTTTCTTCATGAACTTTTGCGTTGGGTGTATCAATAGATACGCACTTATGCCGCTAAACCTTGCAATGAATTAATGTATTAAACATAACTTACGTCATTATGCCAGTAAAATATTGTTTTTAACTATTATAGCATAAAGACGAATTTACTCTTGAGACAATCTAGCTGTAATATACTATTATTACCTAAAAAATCTTAGGCATATGTCATTTTAAACCATTATATTACCAACTTTTTTAAATTTTTCAAGGCGCGTCTCGGTCGGTACTAAAGATAGGTCGGATATCTTCGGATTTTTTCGTCGCTAGTAAGCACCAGTGGGAGCAAGTGGGGAGTGCATTCATATTAAAGGTCACGCGTGTTAAAGTAAGATAGTAAATGTAGATGGCACGGGCCAGGCCGGTAATTTGATTTTGAATACCTACTCATCATAAACAAAACTGCTTCACACACTTTTATTATCTTCATACGTATGTATGTTAGTATGTAACGAAAACTTTGAAAATTATTTTGACCCCCTTCAAACATTGGATTAACTCAAAATTTGGATAATTATCAAGGATCGATGACAATTCAATATTTTAAACAGTCAGACCCGTAATCCTTACTATGACAATCATGCTCGCGCAGCTTTACATACTTGCGCAAAATATTTGTGTACATGTGGGAAGTAACGTGCAGCTATTCTAAGTCAATAGATGCAACTTGAGCTTTTGACAGCAGCGAAGAATCCGCCCCTGCTTAGGGAATTGTATATTATCAACTCTAATTATACAGGTTCTTGCGTTGCTCCTATGTATATAGAATAGTAAACTTTCAAGGCTAGGAAATAGCATAGAATTGAAGTTGGATTTACAATACAGCATCTCAGATTGCTTCGTCCCATCAAACTTAACGAGTCGTAACACTCATGTATGCTGAACGGTGTAAGTTCTTATCTTGAGGATCACTTGAGTTTCACTTAAAAAAATTGAACTTCCACCCAATCCGATATATAGTTAAGAAACGTACCGATGGATGAATGGCAAAGGTTGGGTAAAAATGTCGTGTCGCTAGCGTCAACCTCAAAAACCGGGCACACCCTGTTTTTTAAGAACCTTACCCTTCTATCGGCCCTCTAGGAGGGTTGACGGTTTATTTGTCCATTTCTCGTGGGATAAAAAATAGTAAATGAAACAAAAGGATAAAGAAAAAAACATTGGATAACAAAAGACGGAAGTTAAAAGACCAAAAAAGAAAAATTATATAGCATAGATTTAGAAAAGCCAAAGAAGAACAGGAGAGACTATTATGAGAAATTATAGAGCTTCACAATTCGAAAAAAATAACAGAGAAGGTCGTTTACAACAAATGCGTCAGCATAATGCCGAATACCGAGCTTCTCAGAATCTGAAGAAGAAAGAGCCGTCCGCTTATAGCAAATCTCACGAGCTTTAGCCGAATATCGGGCCTCGCAATCCGAAAAAGCCAGAGCAGCTTGCTTACAACAAATGAGTCAGCATAATGCCGAATACCCAGCTTCACAATCTGAATAAGATTGAGTAGCTCGCTTACAGCAAATGCGGCAGCATAATGGGGAATCTAGACGATTACATAACGCAAGTCTCACAGGTTTCTTACAGGGGATAACACAGTTTGTGATAAAATATGTGAAATTTGCACCAAGCGTTGGTATCTGCATCAGATTTCTAATTGGACTATAAACACAACCACAGCCTCTTATTTTCCCAATGAACTTAAGCAAAGAAATTGTTTAATCACTTGCAGACATTGTAAATGTCACTTAAGTCCAAAGTAAAACATTCCACCATCTAAAGCATGTTTGCTGCGGATGAGGGTTCCTGACTTCTACGCGATTATAAATTCACGCATAGCTTTCTTTCGGTGTCGCTTACGGTCATCGAAAAACAGCATACTGAGGATGATAGCTGACAGCTACAACTGTCCGTATTATAAGTACCAGCTTGCTGTGCACATTGTAAATAGAAGTACATAATGTTTTGTCATGTATGCTGTAATTTATTTATTTTTTATTTTTGTATGTATGTAATGGGACTATTGCCTGAATAAAGAATTATTATAATTGGAGCATATTGGAATAATCTACATCCAGGCCCTATTACAGAAATGATTGCAAATTTGTCACAACCTGAACAAAGGCTGATTGCACGCATTATTTCATTTGTTAAAATTATCATATTATCTATTTATTTTGAAGTTTAACGACGCCTCGTAAAGAAAAATTGTTTTATAGACAGTAGGTACTGTTAAGTAAAAAGAGATTGAGAAAAGTGATTGAGATAGACTGTTAAGTAGAAAGATTTTTAGATTTTAAATTAAGAAAGAACTTTAAGTTTTAAGAAATACAAGTCTTTTAAATAAAAATGTTTTAAGCAATTTCCAAAAGGGAGGTTAACGATTCTATTCATTATGTTAGTCTAGGACTTCCAAGCAAATGTACACAATTTTACAAAATATAGGTAATTTTATGTATGTACACATAATCATAAATTAGTATTATGACTCCAGCTGGGAACAGTGTAAGCTTCATAACAATCAGTTCAGTTGTTTTAAAGATAACACACTAAGAAGAGTAAGTGTGCCAACAAATTAGGAAAGGCTTTACCGGTTTTTATCAGCACTTCCAAGTACTTCCAACCTTATACCTGAGATAATTGTTTGTAGTGACAAAGATTATGTTGACATGAGACGTTTATCATGGTTGAGAATTTTAAGCCATAATGCTGCATTTAAATATAAAATTACAGTTTAGTACTGACTCGACCAATGGGTTTGTCACACAAATTGTCAGCATAAAGTCGTATTTTAACATATTGTACGTAGAGTCTATGATGAACTATATTATTTCAGGCATAAGGTCGGGTGTCGGCGAAAATATAAAAAAAGTAATAATTTACCACTTTATTGCAGTTTTAGATAAGTCCAGTTATCATAAAACTAAAGGTGAACATGTTTACAATAAATACGTATCAAAAAACTGTTCAATTTCCTTATATTATAAAAAATATTCACAAAATTGTTTCTCAATTTTGTTTTTGCTCTCCTGAAAACCTGACTTTTTCGACATCCGACCTTATGCTTTTCATGTCCAGATATGTAAAGCTTTGTCAGATACCAATGGGTCGCTTGAAAAATTCTGACAGTTAGATGGCTTCATACGACATCTTTCAATCCACGGTGGTATCGCGAGAAATAGTATGACCCACACTTATTTGTTTATGTGTGACGATTTTCGAAATTCAGGAATTTTCCAAATCCTTTGTAAGTAGGTGCTCGAACTTCAAAAAAATAGGACTCATACAAATTTACTATCTATTTAATTTTCATCCGTTTGGCGACTGATTTTTAAAAAACACTGAAACCCACGTTTGTTTAGTATTCAGTAAAATTTGAATACGTTTATTATACGTATGTATATTATTGTTTAGCTACAACATTGAAACGTTTGTCGACAGTGAAGAAAAACATCGGGAGGAAATCAGCAACCCCTATAGAATCGGGTATTTGACAGTATCAAAATTAAATTGTGAGTGATCGTTAATTAAAAAGATTATTCCAAAACATCTCTAAAAATGTAAGTTTTTCGATTTTCATTTTACAATTAAGTATAAGAATTTTTTAAATATAATAAAACAATCAAAAAAGTTATGCGATTGAGTACCTACTAAAAATGATGACGTCACAACTCAGTATTTAGTACATTTTCCATAGTAAATTTTCGTTTTGACAGTTCATAAAAAGTAAACTCATTTGACTAGACAGTCAAATACCCACTCGTAGGTATGTGTATCAGCAACCCATTCCGGTAATGGGCTTACCACCTGTCAGGTGTAAGCCCATTAAAAAGGTGGGTGTAAAAAGAATACCTAGTTTTTCCAGGAATGTAATAATAGCAGTGATAGCCTTAGCCCCTTTTCACACGTACCGGTTTCCGCCGGTCCGGCGTACCGGTCCGGCGGCGAAATGTATGGCCGATTGCCCGGTTGCCCGCCGGTACGTGTGAAAAGGGGCTTAGCCGGCCGAAAATCAGTGAGGCTCGGGTTCGAATCCTGGCATGTACCAATGAGTTTTTCAAAAACTTACGTACATATTTATCACTAGCTCGACGGCGAAGGAAAACATCTTGAGGAAACCCGCAGGTCCCAGGATTAATTCTGAGACATGTGTAAATAGACCCGGTCCGGCGATGGGCTCACCACCTATCACGTTTAAGGGTCCAATATATCTCGTGAAATGTGAGTATATCCAGGATTAAGGCGAAAGCTTTTCTTCTTATATCTAGTTACAAGTTCAAAATCTATCTAAAAGTACACAAGACCCAATTGAGACTGTTCACCAAAAAGTCAGATGACGAGTACGAGAGCACGCGGAGCTTGACACATTCTACTTCGTAACGTTCTTATTACAATCGTCTTAGAGGTCAGACTCGTACTACAAGTGTAAAGCTTCATGTGCTCTTGACTGTACCTATGAAGGCGTTTTAACTCTTCTAGTGCCCCATTGCACTGTTTAACTTCACAGTAGAGACAACTGGGTTGTTATAGCCGCATTATGTGCAGTGGTCTGTTTCTTTGATGTATTTCTTTACGAATTTTCTAGAAGAGGCAACTTTTTCTCTTAGGACATTATTATCAACATTATTATCAACTCACTGTAAGACTTTATTTGAGTAGCAAGAAAAATAAAAAAGTAAAGTAGTAAAAAATTAAATCATTATCTTTGCAATGCAAAGATATATATTATAGTAGAATATCCTAAATAACATAAGATATATTTTATTCCCGTATTCCCACGGGAACGGGAACCCGCGCAGAACCACTAGTGTATGTTTGTAATTGTTTGGCATGCTCTACAGCCTGAATGGCTCGATGGATTTTAGCTTGAAAGGTGTCGTTATTAGTACCTACACTTTTTGTTTTTATTGTTCTCATCTAGCGTCTCTACATCTTCGTTTGTAAACTAGGAATGCACTTTTTACGGCACTCCACCGTACCACCGGTGACCCGCTTGCCTGCCCTTGGCACACTAACATTACATGCAATGTCTTCTACACAGGATGTTACTAACATTCAGTCTGTTTTAGAGGACCTAGAGTCCCAATGTCATTGCTTCTTACTATGTTGATAATTGTTAACAAAATTTTGTGACACAAAAATACATTTATCTTCTACACTAATAATATAAAGAGGAAAGAATTGTACGTTTGTTACGAATAAACTCAAAAACTACAGGACCGATTTGAAAAACTCTGTCACCAATGGAAAGATAAAATATCCCTGAGTAACATAGGTTATATTTTATTCCAGTAATCCCACAGGAACGGGAATTACGCGGGTGAAAACGCGCAGAACCGCTAATCTATATCTATACATATAATAAAACTCTAACGGGGCCGTGTCTGTACATTAAATATTTTTTGAAAATTTTAACGGTAGTGTATATAGTTATCGATATAGATACCGAAACACCAATTTTTGTCTGTCTGTCTGTCTGGTTGTGCACACATCACTCAAAAACTACTGGACGGATTTTGATGAAATTTGGTATGGAGATAACTGAGTACCCGGGTCAACATCTAGGGCACTTTTTATTCCAGAAAAATATCTCATTCCCATGGGAAAACATTATAACTGGGTAAAAAGAGAAAATCGTACAATTCCGAAACGATAACACCTAGAAACTTGAAAAATGGTATGAAGGTGTCTGATATGTCGTAGGCAACCACTATGAAGGGATTTTCGGAAATTCCCACGGGAACGGGAATAAACGGAATCCGCGCGGGCAACGCCGCAGGGCATCCGCTAGTTTACAATAAAATTAAAAAGTCTTCCAAAGAGGAACCATGTGGGACAATGACTAGTAAATTGGCCACATTCCCTATCTGGATAGCTAGGCTGATGCTTTGAGATAATATTGCAGGCGTTTAGTCACCTATGTAGCCTCGACCAAATACTCTGATAGCTGTAAATAGTGACAAAAGTATTACTACTATTATATGACTACCCACGTTTTTACACCCGAGAGCACCATACAATGGCAATGTTTTAGCTTTTCAGTGCCTTTTACATGCAGTTGGATTGGATCGGAGGGTTATAATAATGATTAAAACATTACAAAGTAACATTTCCATAACATAGCTTTGATGAGACGTGTGACATAGGTACATGAAATGAATTGGCGTTTTATCTATGAAGTTTGCTACCAAATAAAAAAAATGTTTGTCTGTGACGATAATTTTAAATGAAAACATTTGCATTGATGAAAAATTGCATACTGGAGTGCAAGAGAGAGATAATTATATGCGTGACAAGCCGAACGCTTAGGCCGATCGTCTCTTTTGCTTGTTCCGATGAATCGATGAACGCCGGCTGCATGCGCGAAAAAGTGTCACGTTCCGCCTGAGCTGCTCGTGACACTTTTTCGTAAATGCAGCCGGCGTTCATCGATTTAAAAGACGTTATCACGTCAAAACATTACAAAAAAATATATTATTTGTTAGTCATAGCCGCCTTACTACTAAGAAATCTGCCACAACCTGTGAAACTCTAAAACCGCCGAAGTCCCCTAAAACAAAAGCATCGAGCCCCAGTATCGGCCGATCGACACGCGACGACCAACACATGCAACCGAATCGACTGCAGTCGCTGCCGGCACAAATTGATTTAATGCTTTACCGGTTGCGACTAGTGTGGAAAAGGATTCTAGTAATTTAATAATAATATTTTTTATTTTTTTTTTATAAAAAAAAGGGGGCAAACTAGCAGACGGGTCACCTGATGGTAAGTGACTACCGTCGCCCATGGACACCTGCAACTCAAGAGTCACAAGTGCGTTGCCGGCCTTTGAGGTGGGAGTACGCTCTCTTCTTGAAGGTTTGAAGGTCGTATCGTATAATATCTATATCTTCTATATACATATAATAAAACTCTAACGGGGCCGTGTCTGTACATGAAATATTTTTTGAAAATTTTAACGGTAGTGTATATAGTTATCGATATAGATACCGAAACAATAATTTTTGGAATTTTTGTCTGTCTGTCTGTCTGTCTGTCTGTCTGTCTGTCTGTCTGTCTGTCTGTCTGTCTGTCTGGTTGTGCACGCATCACTCAAAAACTACTGAACGGATTTTGATGAAATTTGGTATGGAGATAACTGATTACCCGGGTCAACATCTAGGGTACTTTTTATTCCAGGAAAATATCTCATTCCCACAGGAAAATATAAAAACTGGTTAAAAAGAGAAATACGTACTACTCCGAAACGATAACACTTACAAACTTGAAATATGGTAAGTAGGTGTCTTATTGTAGGTGTGTGTGGGCAGTGATAGCCCGGACGGTTAAAGAGCCGGCCGAAAATCAGTGAGGCTCGGGTTCGAATCCTGGCATGTACCAATGAGTTTTTCAAAACTTACGTACATATTTATCACTAGCTCGACGGTGAAGGAAAACATCGTGAGGAAACCCGCAGGTCTCAGAATTAATTCTGAGACATGTGTAAACAGACCCGGTCCGGCGATGGGCTCACCACCTATCACGTTTAGGGGTCCAATAAATCTCGTGAAATGTGGGTATATCCAGTAATGGAATACCTCTGCCTACCCCCTCGGGGATAAAAGGCGTGAGATTATATTATTATTATTATTATTTAGGTGTCTTATAGACGTATACAGGCAACTACTATAAAATGATTTTTGGAAATTCCCCCGGGAACGGGAATAACGGGATCATTGGGAACCTAATAAATTGGGTCTGCTAATTGTTATATCCATACTCTTTTCTGCTTTACTGCTATTTTATTTTTCTTTGACACTGCCTTAGTGACGTTTTTGATATTTGTTCAATGCAAATGTGAATTGAGTTTTGTATTTATTTGTTACAAAATGAAGAAGCTGAGAAAAAATATTACCAGAAGATCATGTTGAAACTGAAATTACAAAGAAAACCTAATAAATACCAATACAGAACAATACAAATGTCATGCAAACAGAAGGAATGCACGTACCAAGGTCAGTCATCCTTTACACATTCTGTTACTCCAATTAAAAACTGGTTAAAAAGAGAAATGCCTACTAGGTACTCCGAAACGAACACATCAACTTGAAAAATGGTATGTAGGTGTCATATGTCGTAGGCAATCGCTATGAAGGGGTTTTTGAAATTCCCACGGGAACGGGAATACACTAGATCCACGTCTGCGACGCCGCTGGGCACTCGCTATCTTAAATAAAGAGCAACAATACTACGGTTGCCATAGGTATCCCTAAATTCAGTTACGCTAATTCATATTTCGGAAAAAAATCACACATAAAAACTAGCGGTTCTGCGCGGTTTCAGTGGCGTAGTTCCCGTTCTCGACGGAATACATGGACTATATACCCTATGTTACTCAGGGATATTGCAGCTTTCCATTGGTGAAATAATGTTTTAAATCGGTCCAGTAGCCTTTGAGCTTATTCGTTACAAACATACAAAAATACAAGAATAAACCTTTCCTCTTTTTATTATTGGAAGATTTAGATTAGTGTAGATGTAGATAGCTAAAACCGATTAAGTAGTCGAAACTGAACAAACTAATTTCAGGAATTGCACTTATCCTATCCTATCCTATCCTACTAATATTATAAACGCGAAAGTTTGTATAGATGTGGATGTTTGTTCCTCTTTCACGCAAAAACTACTGAACGGATTTTGATGAAACTTGACATTTATATAGCTTATACATCAGAATAACACAAAAGCTATATTTTATCACCGTATTCCTACGGGAATGGGAAGTATTTTATCCCCGTATTGCTACGGGGACGGGAACAACGCGGGTGATACCGCGGGGCGCTGCTAGTAAATATATAATCTCACGACTTTTTATCCCCGAGGGAGGCAGAGGTATTCCATTTCTGTAAATACACACTTTTTAGGAGATTATGCAATCCCTAAACGTGATAGGTGGTGAGCAAATCGCCGGACCGGGTCTATTACACATGTCTCACGATGACACGACTCTGAACTCACGATGTTTTCCTTCACCGTCGACCTGGTGAAAAACTCATTTTACATGCCAGGATTCGAACCCGGCCTCACTGATTTTCATTATGTGAAGCAAGCTCTTTAACCGTAAGGGCAGCGACGGAGACACTGCTCCTATCAAAGAGTTATTACATACATACATACATATATAATTTTACGCCTTTTTCCCATTGGGGTAGGCAGAGACAATAGACTGCCACTTGCTACGAATCTGGCAGATCTCTCGCGCTTCATCCACATCCATCAAACGACTCATGCACGCGCAAAGAGTTATTGTATTGTATATTTTGCCATTTTTAAAACAAATCACTTCTATAGAGGCTTTTAACGTTCACAATTTACCCGATTTAATAAAGTATTTGTAAAATCATCTTCCATCTCCACACTAGCAAGCAACAAAGCAAACATCCCAGGAATGTCGCAACTTGCACTCGTCTTATCGTTGTCTATTGGAAGGGAAGCATATATTTTTGCTGATACCGTCTGCCTTAGCGGATTTATTGCAACCACCGCAGTTTTATGTGGCATTTATTATGTAGACAGTAATGAAACCCGGTGAGTCAGGTTTCTATTGATATTTGGACTCGAGGACTTGTTAAGGATCTGGTAAGACTTATGGCCTATAAACCGTGAAATATCAAACTCAAAGGGTTTATTTATGGATGTCGTTTTTATGGTGCAGCTTTTGAATAAGTGAAATTTTGTGGATTGCTTACCAATAAAATTATTTTTATTTGGTTTCGCTAATAAAGGGTTATGAAGTTTAAGCGCTCTTGGCCGCCTCTACCTCTCGTGTATGCTTGAATTCTATTTTACATACTTATACCTAACTTATACAATGTCACGCCTTTTAACCCCGAGGGGTCGGCAGAGGTATTTCTGGGTTTGTTACACATATCTCAGATTTAATTCTGGGTCCTGCTGGTTTCCTCACAATATTTTCTTTCACCGTCGATCTAGATGTACGTAAGTTTTCTGAAAAAATCTTTATTTATATGCCACTATTCGAACCCGAGCCTAACTGATTATCATCATGTTAAGCAGGCTCTTTAACCGTAAAGCTACCACTTCTATTCTCTAGGTACAAATTAAAAAAAAAAACTATTCTAGGTGAAAAATTATTTTAAAACAAAATTGCGTAGGTATATACCAAAGACGTTTTAAACGTCCTTGGTATATACTTATACCGAGCTCTTAGATAAAGAAAACCCTGATGTGGTAATGCGCAGGCTAAAGAATAGGTTCTAAAACAAGTGGGTATTTTTAGGAATGAAATACCTCTTCAAAGTCAAAGTCAAAATCATTTATTTTCTGTAGGTATAGAAAATACACTTAGAAAAGTCAATAGTCTAATAACAAGCACTCTAAACTCATCCATGAAGAGTATGAAGATTGACTAAATGATAGCAGGGGCCTAATTCTCGCACAATAGAGATCATGTCGAAGTAGAGATATGTCGAAAAAACATGGCGAATGTCGATCGCAAACAGTTTTCGCTATTCTCAGAATCTCACGGTAGACATATGTCTACCCTCAGTGCTCGACATGCAACGAGTGGTCGGTTGCAGTCGAGACGTGATGTAGAACGCAAAGTCGTATGCAAATACGTCAAACGTATATGTATCACTAAGACATAAATTAGGTTAGGGTATTATTATTAGCCGTAATTCCTATATCCGGGCGTGTTGAGGAATTTATGTTCGCATTTATAATAATCAAATCTTTATTTCAGGCAATATTTACATTAATAGATCTTAAATAACGTAAACAGAGGCCCATATTATATATACCTTACAACTAACATAGGTACATATAAAATAACTAACTAGGTAAACTATTTTACACGTAATGTCTGCAACGGGCGAGCGCTGTCGGTAGGTAGTTGACCCCGGAATTTCCGAAATACAACTCCCTGTGGCCAGAAGTCCTCCTTCATGAAGGTTTCCAGATGATGGGTTGGTACTCTCACCAGACTCCAACCGTTCAACCCTCAATGAAAATGTGGACTTCTTCACAATGTAGTCTACGACGTCTTGGACCTTCGTAGACAAGTGTAAGCGGGACACATACAGCTGCGTCGACGACGGTACAGCAGGACGCAGCAGATGGTTTGATCCGGACGGAGCAGTGCCACGGGTGTTACGGCTAGAGGGCTTCTTCTTCTTCCTCTCTACTCTTTGGAAGCCCTCCTCATCACACTGGTTTTTCCTGAAAACCGGTGAGGGCACTTGCTTGCCAGCAGATTTGCTCCGGCTCTTCTCCCCTTCCTGGGAGGGCCGCTGCATTAGCGGGGCAGGTGCGGCAGCAGCGACGGCGGCAGGCGCGGCAGCGGCGGCTGCGTAAGCACGCGGCGTGGCCGTGACCGCGCTCGCACGCGACGTCCGCGTCATCTGCGGAGGCAGGGGTGGGGCGAGGGTTGTGGGCACCTCAGCAACAACCGGCGACAACAAACTGCTGATGTAGGCATTTTGCGATTGAACAACTTTATGAAAAATGCAGCGGAGATTCCACGACGTCGAGCAATGTCGAGAGACGACTCCTTCCAAATGTCGGACGCTCTTTTTAGGAAAAACTTTCGGATGTCCATGGGACTAGTTATCGAATTAATGAGTATTTTGGAACCTCATTTGCGGCCTCGCACCTAAATAATTATTAATATTTTCGATGTTTGACTTTTGACAAATTGACGGTTGTTATGACAATTGCGTTTCGTAGGACGCAAGTAATAATAGAAAACTTGTCATTTCCCAAACGTTTCTAGTTGGATTTTTCTTTATATTTTTTCACGATTATGTTTTAAAATACAATCGATGAAAATGGAACGTATTGTCGACAAACCATCTCTATTCGAACTGAGAATACGATTTCTTACTGAAATAGACATTTTAGTGAGATTTTAAGTAGACATTGCCGGATCGACATTATGTCGACTTCGAGAAAATGTCGTGTTTTGCGAGAATTAGGCCCCAGCCCATCTCCACCGACGAGTTGCTGGTTCCAAATGCAGTACCCCGAGAAGAGCCAGCAAGAAACTCAAGGGCAGCTCTTTTTAATCTCATGTCTTATTACTAGTAAATATGGTTTACAATAATAACAATTAATAGTCTTAAATAGCGTCGAGCCGGCTGCCGAACCTCTTGACAAATCGGTGAGTATATTTATTAATTTATATTGTTGTCAAAATTCGATAAAATCTATTTATGTAAGAACAATCTTTAGGGTCTATCTTCAGAAAGATCGATCTTTTTTGGAAAGTATCGCCATACCTATCCCATTTCTGTTCTGAAAAGAAAAACAAATTCGGCAAGGAAAACAAGTATACAGCCATAACGAGACTAACAAATGAACAGAAGGGTAGCTGCAATATTTATCTGCCCCTGGACACTAGTGGACCTTTATTGGGATAGTGGCCGGCCACTTCGGAATTCGCGCTATTTATTTATTGTACCGTAGCTTGTGACATATGTTCAGGAATGGTGGGTGGAAAAGTGCTTAGAGAACTGAGTTTACTATAGTAAGTAAGTAAGTAACAACTACAATTCAAATTCAAAATTCATTTATTTCAGTAGGTATACAAAATACACTTTGAAACGTCAATAACAAGGCATACTAAACTCTTTATTGTACACCATTAAAAATATGCAACAAGTGACACAATGATAAAAAAAAACAAGGGGCGGTCTTATCGCTTTAAGCGACTTCTTCTAGACAACCTTAGGATGGATGTTACTGAGATAAACAGATGACGCTAGGTGGTGCACTAAAGTAGTTTCGTTTAACATTCTTTAAATTAGCCGAAAAAGTTAATTTATGTAAACAAACACAGGTAATCATGAATTTGGTTTTAGTTTATTTTGGTTTAAGATAAAAGAGTAAAATAATGACAGACAGTAAAATAATGATATATTTTCACGCAACGGCTCAAGGAATTGAGATAGTACCTACTTGACACAAATATAGTTTATAATCTGGATTAACGTAGAGGATACTTTTTATCCTAGACCGCAGACGGAAGCATGGAAAAATTGGACAGAATCAATAACTCTTTATATTATGAAAGAATATGCAGCGGTTAATATTTTTCATGTTGCTATTAATTAACAACTGAGTACACGACGAACTAATAATAATGCTTATTTATATATATAAATATATAATCTCACGCCTTTTATCCCCGAGGGGGTAGGCAGAGGTATTCCATTACTGGATATACCCACATTTCACAAGATATATTGGACCCCTAAACGTGATAGGTGGTGAGCCCATCGCCGGACCGGGTCTTTTTACACATGTCTCAGAATTAATTCTGAGACCTGCTTATTTACTGATAAATTATTCAATTATGAAAGTCAAAAGTCAAAAATAAATCATTTTCTGCAGGTACAAAAGGTACCTACACTTAGAAACGTTAATATTTGAAAACTATACAATGTGTAACAGAATAAGCGCAATTCCTGAAATTAGTTTGTTCAGTATATTTCAGCCATTTTTAATATGCGCTGAATTTAGTGCTATCTATGGAAATCGTTCTACTATTGATCGATATTTAAGAAAATTGGTTAGACACAACTAAAGTTCGATTGCATCATATTTTTTTATATTAATATACTAATTGGGGTGTATGAGGAATTGCGCTTTTTCTGTTACGCATTGAAGAAGTTTTCATTCTCAGTATAATAATATAATTGACCTCGTAAAGGTAAAACTACTTTTCCCCAATAATTTTCGCTTCCGACTGTCCAACTGAGTATATTAAACGGCGGAGAAGGCGGCGACCGCTCGCCAGCATTTGGTTTTTATACACCAATACTTTGTCGCATTCTTACAGACTTTTGTATATTGGCTAACGTTGGGCTTACAAGCAAACAGACACGGCAATATGTATCTATAAGTAGAGCAGTGATAGCCCGGACGGTTAAAGAGCCGGCCGAAAATCAGTGAGGCTCGGGTTCGAATCCGGGCATGTACCAATGAGTTTTTCAAAAACTTATGTACATATTTATCACTAGCTCGACGGTGAAGGAAAACATCGTGAGGAAACCCGCAGGTCTCAGAATTAATTCTGAGACATGTGTAAACAGACCCGGTCCGGCGATGGGCTCACCACCTATCACGTTTAGGGGTCCAATATATCTCGTGAAATGTGGGTATATCCAGTAATGGAATACCTCTGCCTACCCCCTCGGGGATAAAAAAGGCGTGAGATTATATATTATATATATTATTAGACATCCCTACTGAACACAGTAGTGGGGGCAACACTGTGTCTATATAAACGGCAGTACAAGGGGCAGCGGCCTCTTTTTCTTGGTCGACCGTCGTCGTGCGTGGTGAACGTTATTTACGTATTTTTGTTATTCCTTTGTTTTTGTGTATTTCTTATATTGTGTTAAATTGTATTTAGGTTAATTAAATCCTTTTTAAAAAATAAGATCCGCTTCTGATTTCCAATATCAGAAGTGGGATTGCTTCCATTCCCACACTTATTCAAAATTAACGGTGTAATTTGAAAAATTCTTTGGTATTTACTTCTTCTAACGGCAAATTTCAAATTTACATTTTACAATTTGCAACACGTGTTAGAATAACCTTATTACTTTCTTTTAATGTTCATAGCTGCTATCTTTGCTCTCAGTAATTGAGTTTTGTGTATAAGTGATACCTAACGATGGTGTATAGGTCCAGCCGTTCGCGTTCTCGTGATCCGCGTCCAACAGGATCCAGAGGCAGGCGATCGCGTGATCGGCGGTGTCACGGTCGACGCTCCCGCAGTCATTCGCGTGATCGCTCTCCGCTGTCTAGGCGTTCACGAGCCAGGCGATCAAGCTCCCGCGACCGGCGCACATCCGAGCGGCGCTCCCGCGACCGGCGCACATCCGAGCGGCGCTCCCGCGACCGGTGCACATCCGAGCAGCGCCCCCGTGACCGACGCACATCCGAGCGGCGCCCCCGCGACCGGAGCTCCCGCGACCGGAGCTCCCGCGACCGGCGCACATCTCACCGGCGCTCCCGCGACCGGCTCGACCATCGCAAGTGTTCACCACGGCATGCGCAGCGTGATAGAGAGAGTCGCAGCCCTGCCGTAACCCGCCGGGGCCCCAATCGTCCCAGCCAAGGTTTGGACCATTCGCGCAGTGTGCGTACGCCCCCAGCGCAGCCGCGGGGTGACCGTGAGTCGTGGCATACTGTCATGTCTCGTTTGGAGGCTTTGGAGAGTCGTCCCCAGGCTCCGGCATCGATCGAGCCCACGGCTGGGCTAGGCACTGAACAAATTGTGGAGGCGATACATTCGCTAAAATCTGTGAGTACTAACAGCTATTATGTTTCCAACTTTGACCCGAGTATTCATGACGTAGACTCCTGGTTTAGTGAGGTTGATAGGGCTAGGCTCGTTAATAAATAGAAAGATCTTGAGTGTCTTTCCCGGATAGATAACTGCCTCAAGGGCGATGCAAAATCTTGGCTAAATGAGTGGGTATGTAATGACCGTACTTGGACTAATTTTAAGGCAGATTTTAAGCCATTGTGTGTAAGGCAAATAGATAAAGCCGGTATTTTGTTTGAGGTTATGTCCACTAATTCCGATAAATACCAAACATACGCCGAGTATGCGCGGAAATCACTATTACGATTGCATATAGTAAAAGGTCTAAGCGATGACCTAATTACGGCTATAGTTTTGAGAGGCATACAGATCCACAAGTGAAAGCCACTGCAACTAACGCTAATTTGAAACCCAATGATTTAGTTAATTACTTATCTACTTTTGTTAAACCTTCAAAAACCTCTGCTACAAATGCTCACACTGGTCATGGACTCGTCCATCATAAAACTACTAGGTTTCAGGGCTTTAAGAAGCCATCTAACACAGGGAGTTCTGGTAAATGTTATGGGTGTGGTGAGGTTGGCCATAGGCAAATTATGTGCCCCAAGAAACCGATGCCCACCACTAATTCCCAACAAGTTCCTACAAAATCTAGCTCAGGTGTACTAACATGCGTTTATTGCAAAAAGTCAGGCCACGATATAAAATCTTGTTTTGCTAAAAAACGTGTTGATCAGGAACGTAGTCAAAAAAAGGTTAGTTTTTGTTCCGCCCCATTGCATAAACGCAATGATATCGTGGTAGGTGTCATTCAGGGCATTCCAGTAGACATATTGATCGACAGTGGTGCCATAGATGTTTCACTTATATCTGCTGCAGTTGCTAATCACTTTTCGTGTGCAAAAAAGAATATTAACCGACAAATAAAAGGGGTAGGCGAATCGATAACTCAAGTTGATCAATATGTCACGCTGACAATCGAGCTTGAAGGCATTTTGAATATTTAAAAATACCCTATGGGCTAGCCAATTGCGCCTATAGTTTACCAACGTATCATTAGTTTCACACAAACATCCGCCTTATACCTGTTGGTGGGGCATGAAAATGCTACGCCAGTTATTCGAGCGCTGGTGCGCGACGTTGCCATGGAGCCTCCAGCAGCCAACCGTGAGTCGATGAGGGAAAACACCAGGCAGAGGACGGCCGAACGGCTGACCAGGAATCGGGCAGCAATGGATGCCCTAGTTAATCGGGACAGACGTGCCCCTCGTGTGTTTCAGAAGGATGAGCTGGTCTTGCTCATGGTATGCGTGGCCCCTACCGAGTGGTTAGGGTCATGCCTCACGGCCGTTACGAGCTACGGTTGTTGGCTGGATCCTACGGAAAGTCGACCTATGCTGCCGCGCAGTATATGGTCCCCTGGGGAGGCGAGTTGACTCCCGAAACTTGCTCTACCTTCTTTGAAGGGGAGTAAGTGTGTCTGGCCCTCTGTTGTTGTGAGTCTATCCTATGGATTGGCATCGCTGGCCCTCTTGTCGGTGGGTACATTCAAAGGGGTGTATCTACCGGCCTCGGAAGCTGGTCGGCCTTGCAAACCGATCAGTCACTGTGCAGTACGCTCGCAGTGTTTGTTATTAAGCATGCTTTCTTGTATTTGTGCAGTAATGTTTAGTTATATAATGTTTGTGCTCTGGAGAAATTTACGGTATCCTAGTTTTGAAATATTTGGTATTTTCCTATAGTTAAATTCCAGAGCACTAATATTTACGGTGCTTGGTTGCTATTTATTTATTTTTATCTTATGGTTGCTATAAATTCATGACCTAACCTCTAAACTAACATAAATGTGTGGGGTTCTAAGATTTTACACTATATCGTTATGTAATGTTTGTGTTTGCCTACAGCAAATGATGATGATGAAGGAACACCTCATCAGCAAGGGCCTTCTTCAGCACCAGACCAGCCAAGGCCTTCTTCAGCACCAGACCAGCCAAGGCCTTCTTCAGCACCAGACCAGCCAGGGCCTTCTTCAGCACCAGAGCAGCCAGGGCCTTCTTCAGGGCCAGACCAGCCAGGACCACCACTGGGTCCAGATGAAACTGAGCTTACTGCCTTTCGTGGTCTAGATATGCCATCGCTATCAGACATACCGGAGCTCGATGTTCTCAATCTACCTGACGAGGACGTCAGGATGTCAGGAGAGGCCGTATTAGACATCCCTACTGAACACAGTAGTGGGGGCAACACTGTGTCTATATAAACGGCAGTACAAGGGGCAGCGGCCTCTTTTTCTTGGTCGACCGTCGTCGTACGTGGTGAACGTTATTTACGTATTTTTGTTATTCCTTTGTTTTTGTGTAGGTATTTCTTATATTGTGTTAAATTGTATTTAGGTTAATTAAATTCTTTTTAAAAAATAAGATCCGCTTCTGATTTCCAATAATATTATATTATTACAGACTTTTGTATATTGGCTAACGTTAGGCTTACAAGCAAACAGACACGGCAATATGTATGTATAAGTATTGAGCTAACATATTTTAGGCCGTTGCCCGTCCGTTCGTTATTTCTGAAATAACATAGAATGAAGGAGTAAAAAACCGACTTCAAAGAATAATACTAAATTTCCTTTTTTGAAGTCGGTAAAAAAATCAAATCTTCGAAATCGGTTGGCGTGATATTGAGTTATTCGTCCTATTCATTTGTCGCGCACATACTCAATGCAAAATTTAAGATTTATAGGGTTTTCTCATGGATGCCATTGTCCAAACTGGACGAAATTAAAATGGGAAGCATTAACTAGCGTTCAAATAAAAAATTAATCATCCAAATCGGTTCACCCAGACGAAAGTTCTGAGGTAAAAAAACATACGCTACGAATTGAGAACCTCGTTCTTTTAGTGAAGTCGGTTAAAAAAATACACTGAGAAACTTCAATCATCATCATCAATTATCAAAGCACTCTAAACTCGTCCATGGAGATTGCCTAAATGTAAACAGCAGCCCATCTCCACCGACGAGTTGCTGGTTCCAAATGCAGTACGCCGAGAAGAACCAGCAAGAAACCCACTCAGCCGGCGCAGTGTGATAATCGAATTTGAGACCTCCAGTGCTTTGTAGGTCTACATTCCTGAGCGCGAGTCATCCGGACAACTAATAAGCCTACGCTGGGCTAATAAATCCACGGTAATGTGGTCCACTGTGTTATTGATTCCTGTAATTTGGGGAGACTAGTTTTCCTGTTTATTCCAATTCCTGACAATTTGTTGTAGATGCCTTAAGACAATATTAGACTGTATAAATGGCAGTTTATACTAGAATTTTGGCATTTATTTTGAAACTAGCGACCCGCCTCGGCTTTGCACGGGTGCAATGCTAATATTAAAACCTTCGCCTTGAAGCAGTCTATCTATTAAAAAAAACCGCATCAAAATCCGTTGCGTAGTTATAAAGATTTAAGCATACATAAAGACATAGGGATTACAAATAAACACTTCAATTTTGTTATTGTCTAAAATTGGCCGATGTCCACTCTAGAACCGCTGGATTATGATTTTAGTTCGTCTATGGATCTCTTCCTTTTTTTTTTATTCCATTTTTTTTATTCTATCACAATATACATTGTTTTTGATAATACACATAATTATTAATTTGTTCTGATTCTTAAACCTCTCCATAGATCAAAGTTTACTAATTACTATTCAAATTACCAGCGACCCGCCGTCGCTTCACTTCGGTATAAGATACCTACTAGCGGTTCTGCACGATTTTACCCGCGTAGATCCCGTTCCCGTGGGAATACTGGAATAAAATATGGCCTATGTTACTCAAGAATTTTTCTCAATGGCTACTCATGAACCCCTCGAGTTTGGCCTCATTTGATTTCATTTTATGACGCGTGCCATAAACACAAAAGCTTGTTTTTTTTAGTTTTCATAGACTATAATTATTACTTATTTATACTATGTAAAAATTAAAATATGCTGTTTGGTTTTGCACAAATGCCATAAAGCGCTAAAAGTAATAACGCTGTGACCATAATGACAGTATTGGCTGAATAATTAACACAATTGCCGAATTATCACCGCATGATAATGATATGATATGCGGTTATTTTGGAATCTGTTGATTTAATTCATAATGAGGTAGCTTGCACCTGATTGAATGAATGATGTAAATATTATGTATTAACCTTAAATAATAAAGTTTTGTACTCTTGGTAGCACGGTTCTAATGTTAGTTAAAAATATTTTATTTAAAAATACATGGTTTGCAAAAAAATATAGTTTATGTAGAGTTGAAAGAGAAAAGAAAAATAATTTATGAAAACTTTACTTATAGTTATTCTGAAATCTTATAACCACAGATACTTATTATATATTTATTCAATAATTAATATTGTCAGTAAAATCGTGACTTCCCCACTGCTCAACTAGATAGCTCAACTGCATAAAGTTTAGCAGTGGGTAAAACCAACGGCTCAACTGGTAATTGCTCAACTATGAATAGTTGAGCAGTGGGTAATACCACAACATGGGTAATAACATGTTATTTTATATTTATTTTACAACCTTAAGCTGCACAACTATAGATTAGAAATAAAAACTCCAAATCGGTACATAATTGGTACTTCACCAACTATTAAAAAATCTTAAAATAAAACTATTTCTTCTTACAAGATAGGTGTTAACCACTTAGACAATAAACTTATACCTACTCGTATAAGGCGTTCTTAAAAAAAAGAAAAACTACCTAATCAGCTTATATGGGTATTGGCGGATTGAACAGTAAATATATCGATATAATGTAAGTCTATCACATACTATCGATTGACCAGAGACTACTTTGCTTATTATTTATAGAATAATTAAAAAAAAAACTATTATAGGTCCATGGTTGAACAAGCGTCAAAGGTCATTCAGTCATATCGGCCATTATCAAACAAATGAATGAAATTAACGGTAAGCGAGATCCCATTCGGACCTGATTAAATCGAGTGAACGAATGGAACTGTCGATTTATTCCGCGCTTGACGGTAAACAGTCGCCGCCAATAACGAGTGCCATTACCTACGTCGACAACACGAATTAATGATGATTTTATTCCGAGTGTTTTCGCCATTTTGGGAATGCGTTTGATTGAGGTTATGTTTGCGAGGTAATTTTTAACAGAAAATAATATCTTATTTTGTTTTCTGACTCGTCGATTCATTGAGTCGATGACGGGCCTGTTGGCTCAGTTGGTAGTGAGTAGTAGTTTGCTTTCTGAATCGGAGGTCGGGGGTTCGATTCCCGCTCGGGACCAACATTTGTGTGCATGAACATTTGTCTGTTGACTTCGTGTCTGGGTGTTTCATATTTATTTAAGTATAATTATGAGTTGTTTAGTACCCATAGTACAGGCTCTGCCTAGTTTGGGACTGAATAACGACGTGAAAGTTGTGTCTCATAATTTATTATTATTATTTTTCAAGCAATTGCAAATATAAAGGTAGCAAATAATACAGATAAAAATATTGATCGTGATGCCCGGTTTCAGTAGCTACGTGACGTAATATTTTTGAATAACAGATAATTAACAAGCTGAATTTCTCTTATAATTAGATCCATCGTCTCTGCCTACCCCTGTGGGAAGAAGGAGCTGTATGTATGTATGTATGTATGTATGTATTATTATTATTAGTATTATAATTAGCAATCATAAAAAAGTCAGTCATTTTGATAAATTGACGCAAGTAGGTAGGTAAGTACATCTTTGCCCGACTTTAAAATGGAGGACCTCAATTCAACGGGTAATTATATTAAATGGCATATAAATTTTATCAAGTTTTGTTGAATTCGGAGATGGTGAACGGAACTCGTCGACGAACATCAGCAAATCACTTGCAATCTGTGTAGGAGGTTTAGTAACAGTATGTAGGTAATTGATGCGTATATTTTAAGTATATAATAGTAGACTGGTACTTAGACTTATAAAGTCACAAGAATTGTGAAGGAATTATAAACAAAAATACAAAAATATTTCAAGAAAAACTAAAAAATAAAAATAAAATAAATAATCTCACGCCTTTCATCCCCGAGGGGGTAGGCAGAGGTATTCCATTACTGGATATACCCACATTTCACGAGATATATTGGACCCCTAAACGTGATAGGTGGTGAGCCCATCGCCGGACCGGGTCTGTTTACACATGTCTCAGAATTAATTCTGAGACCTGCGGGTTTCCTCACGATGTTTTCCTTCACCGTCGAGCTAGTGATAAATATGTACGTAAGTTTTTAAAAAACTCATTGGTACATGCCAGGATTTGAACTCGAGCCTCACTGATTTTAAACTAAACATTACAATAATATTTCTCTAACGTAATGACTTGAACATTTTAAATTCGAGGCACATAAGTATATTTCTCGAAGTCGGTTTGCACATTTGTTTAAATATTTCACTGACTTTATAAAATAGAGCGGTGATAGCCTTACGTTTAAAGAACCTGCTTCACACTATGAAAATCAGTGGGCTCGGGTTCAAATCCTGGCATGTAGAAATGAGTTTTTCGAAAACTTACGTACATATTTATCACTAGCTCGACGGTGAAGGAAAACATCGTGAGGAAACCCGCAGTTCCCTGAATTAATTCTGAGTCATGTGTAAACAGACCCGGTCCGGCGATGCGCTCACCACCTATCACGTTTAGGGGTCCAAAGAATATCTGGTGAAAAGTGGGTATGTCCAGAAATGAAATACCACTGCCTACCCCCTCGGGGATGAAAGGCGTTAGATTATTTTTATTTTTATATTTTTTTATAACAGTGCCAAACTACAAAAATGCCTAATCCATTTAATTTTATAGGTAGCCAATAGCAGTGTAAATATTCGTCTTCATCCATTCAAATTCTAAAGAGGCATTTGATTGTATAACATAAACGTTACTCAAATAGAATGATAAATGTACAACCTTAACCTTTTTTCATGATCGATTGTTCCTATGCAACCATCAAAGCGCGATTTAGTTAAATTTATGCAACACTTCTAGAAACTAATTAGTCACAGTCACGTATTGAGTAACATCAATAATAATAATTCAAAAATCTATTTATTTGTCCTTCTTGCAAGACGAAACGGGAGATATTTGTAGGGTCAGCAACGAAAGACGATGTCTAGGTCAAAACCTAATTCTTAATAGTGCCAGACCCAGATAGGAGCGGATAGGGGTAGAAGAATCACCGATGTGTTGCCGACGGTTGAACCTCAATCCTCATGTCACAGTCCAAATAACCTAAAACTAAAGGTCAATCGATTAAGCCTTAATTTCAAAGAGAACAGAATATTCTATGAGCAGAAAAACAAACGTATCGGCATACGATGAAGGCAATAAGGAAAACGATCCTCGGCCGAGGGCTGGAATCATAAAAACTAATAGAAACGGCCCCCATTAGCAGTTGTTCGCGATTGGCTCGCTTACACATGTCTCTAACGATTACAGATGTAATCAATACCGAGGGGACGATTACAGCAATCGATACGAGTCTATGTTGTTTAATTAAATTGTTTTCCGCGATCAGTGTGTACGAACATGGTCCATAGTATTTAAGCAATGCATTGTATAGCATCAAGAGACATTCTAATTTCGAACTCCAAAGCTGTAACTCTTGTCATCTTCTATACATCTATACATATCATAAAACTCTAACGGGGCCGTGTCTGTACATTAAATATTTTTTGAAAATTTTAACGGTAGTGTATATAGTTATCGATATAGATACCGAAACACTAATTTTTGAAATTTTTATCTGTCTGTCTGTCTGTCTGGTTGTGCACGCTTCACTCAAAAACTACTGGACGGATTTTGATGAAATTTGGTATGCAGATAACTGAGTACCCGTGTCAACATCTAGGGTACTTTTTATTCCAGAAAAATATCTCATTCCCACGGGAAAACATAAAAACTGGGTAAAAAGAGAAATTCGTACTATTCCGAGACGATAACACCTACAAACTTGAAATACGGTGTGTAGGTGCCTTATTTATCGTAGCCAACCGCTATGAAGGGATTTTTGGAAATCCCCACGGGAACGGGAATAATCTGGATGCGCGCAGGCAACGTCGCTGTCGGAACCTGCTATTTGAAATATGGTATGTAGGCGGCTTATATGTCATAGGCAACCACTAAAAAGGGATTTTTTGAAATTCCCACGGGAACGGGAATAAACTGGATCCACGCGGGCAACGCCGCTGGGCACCCGCTAGTTTGTAATAAAATTATTTTTTTAAATCAAAAGTTTTACTTTTGAAGTATTTATTTTTTTCTTTTGAGTTTTACTGATAACAATCATGGATTTAAAGAGGGATTGATTGCTTATGCGACAAGACATCAAATGCTGAACATTCATCATGATTTTAACCACCGGATGCCCACTGCTGGACACAGATACGAACTCATTTTTCGGAAAAAAATTACACATTAAAAATAGCTGAAATCGATTAAGAAGTCGATACTGAACAAACAAATTTCAGGAATTGCGCTTATTCTATTACATATTGTATTACCCACTGTAACTTTCACAACAAATCTAGCGACATTCACATTCTTACATAATTAAATATAATATAAATACATATGGAGCAGTGATAGCCTTACGGTTAAAGAGCCGGCCGAAAATCAGTGAGGCTCGGGTTCGAATCCTGGCATGTACCAATGAGTTTTTTTTTTTAAACTTACGTACATATTTATCACTAGCTCGACGGTGAAGGAAAACAATCGTGAGGAAACCAGCAGGTCTCATGTGTAAATAGACCCGGACCGGCGATGGGCTCACCATCTGTCACGTTTAGGGGTCCAATATATCTCGTGAAATGTGGGTATATCCAGTAATGGAATACCTCTGCCTACCCCCTCGGGGATAAAAGGCGTGAAATTTTTTTTTAAATACACCCGAGAAATCTATTGCAAACTACAATGCAATCAAATCTAGACACCCTATTTCTTCGTTCCATCTTTCGATGCTCAGCTTCTCGTACATACATGAGTATATTATGTAAAACTTTAAAGTCCGTACCTATGAGTAGGTATGTATATGTGAACAGAGCGGGCGCATATTTTCAAACTGTCAACTGCTGTCGTCCTACACGTGCATTACTGCTGCGCCTCCAGCGGTACCGGCATGGTACAGTCCGCTGCGCAATTATATGTTTTCACCTGGAGAAAATAAACAATATTTTATGGTGAGGATTTTGGGAACAGATTTTAAATCTAGTTTTATTATTCTTGTCTCTGGGAAAAGTCATTTTCTACGACTTTTTTATAAACAAAACGCAAATCACACTTTGGGATTGTAAGAGATTAAACAATGTTTACCACATTTTTTTTTATGTTACCCCAGAACTTTGTAATGGGTAAACCGCACTTTTTAGTTTCGGGCAGTTCTGTCAGTGGCATCCATGAGAAAACCATGTACGTTGAAGTCGGTTTTTACTCTTTCGAGTTTTATGTTATATCTAACACATCCACACTTTACGTGGCCGACTGTACGGGAGCAGGCCACAATGCAAACAAAAGAACAATTCTGCGGCACAAATCTTAATCTTAGCATTCATTACGAACCTGAATTTATTCAAGCTAGGTAACCTCGGTGTGCTTTATGAGTTGTGGTAGCTTCACTTGGAGTTAGACTAGAGTGTTACTGCGTATTTGCTTGCAATTTTAGAAGTAATATTTCACATTGCCCATAAAGTTTGATAGCGATAGTGCACTATCTATCTATACTAATATTATAAAGAGGAAAGATTTGTATTTTTGTATGTTTGTTACGAATACTCAAGAATTTGTGGACCGATTTTAAAAATCCGTTCATCAGTGGAAAGCTAGAAAATCCCTGAGTAACATAAGTTGTATTTTATTTCCGTATTCCCACGGGAACGGGAACTACGCGGGTGAAACCGCGCAGAATCGCTAATAAGTTTATAAAATTTTAATTTGATGTCCTACTACTTTTACTTATTTGATACAAAGGTAGTTTATAGTGTAAATAACATGGATTAACACATGACGTGTAAAGTAAAAGTTATTACTTTCTTACATGCTACCTACTTTTTATCTCGGAAAAACACAGTTTATTTTATTTACTATGGGAGACTTTTATACCTATTTTAATTGCGAAAAACACCTCAAAGTAGAAATCCTCTTAAATTCTATACTTCATACCTGCACTAAAACACATTTTAGAATCTAGATGTAGAAAGATTTTCAATTGAAAACTTACGTTGACGATATAACTCATTATAATTGCAAATTCTACTGGTACGAGTATGTATTAAAATAAATATAATAATTTGTAAAAATGTCATGCAACGAAAAGTCCTCGTAGAGATAGAGGGACAAAACGTGACATAATATCTGCTTTTAAGCCTTTTTATGCTGAAATGTAAAAATTGAAAAAAGTTTAGTTCTCCAAAAAATTTTTAAATACCAATCGAAAGTATGTATCCTAAATCCTAATAAATAAAAAAAGGTTAGTAACCCAACCTTTTCATATTTGTTAGGATATGTAACTGGAAACTCAATAGCAGTACTATTGAATTGCCAGTTACAAATTTTTCTTTGAATTGATTTAAATAGTATATTATAAGCAGTTTTTCTTGTGGTAGTAATTTCTAAGTGATTTTTAGAGACAAAAAAATATCAACCAGAATCGAACCTGCACTCATCTACCCTCCCAATTCGCCTACATGCCCCCCCATTTCCACAGTACACCTGAGGAGGCAATCGTTGTTCGCGTAATGAGAAAGAATATTACCCGATCGGCCCCGGGCGTTTTTAATTTTCCAAGGAATCGCCTTATACAAGGGTATTCTTTTTTTGGCCTCTTAATAAGGGTACGGCTTGAGTTTTTCGAGTAATTTATTGATGGTGCCTTAGTTTAGGGGTCTGTGAATCTGTGGGTGTTTTAGTGGGGTATCTATATTTTGTTTGATTGAAAAGTTTCCTTGTTAAATTTTATGCACCACTTGCCTTTTTCTTTCAGTTATATAATAACCAGCAGCGACCATCAGTTTCACCCGCGTCGTTCCTGTGGAAATACGGGGATAAAATATAGCCTTTGTGTTATTCTGATGTATAAGCTATTAAACTGTAAATTTTAATCAAAATCCGTTCAGTAGTTTTCGCGTAAAAGAGGAACAAACATCCATAAATACAAACTTTTGCTTTTATAATATTAGTAGGATATTATGCTAACACCTTTATCTACAAGGCAAAGGGGTCGCCAGAGGCACTCCATTCCTAAAAATACCCACCTTTCACCATTATCTTTTTGGACGCTGAAACGTGACCGTAAACGAAAAGTGACATAAGTTACCCCTAAATATCTGAAAATGATTGCTTTTACGATTCCATATAAAATTTATTTATTAAAGAAAGGTTAAAGAGCCTGCTTCACATGATAAAAATCAGTGAGGCACGGGTTCAAATCCTGTCTACAATGAGTTTTTCAAAACTTACGTACTTACATATTTATCATTAGCTTGACAGTGAAAGAAAACATCGTGAGGAAACCCGCAGGTCCTACAATTAATTCTGAGACATGTGTAAACAGACCGGTCCGGCGATGCGCTCACCACATACCACGTTTAGGGGTCCAAAGAATATCTCGTGAAAAGTGGGTATATCCAGAAATGGAATACCTCTGCCTACCCCCTTGGGGATATAAGGCGTGAGTTTTTTTTTATTATTTAAAGTTATATAAAAAAAAAAATTGTTTAAATAGTTTTTTTTTCTACTATTGTCAGAGAAAAGTACCAGGACAACAGAGCGCACAAGTGGCACTCTCCTCAGGTTAAGGATACTCGATAGAACATCGATCTCTGTGGAGGGCCCTCTATTCCTGCCATAACTTCTTGAGTCTCGAGGCTATATCTGCGGGACGTCAATTAAGTATATTAATAAGAAATCTTGATCAAGATTCAAAATTTATTCGTTAAAAATATTATCACAAACTGTTTCAAGAAATTAAGTTGTGTCACATAATATTATAGCAATAGGTCAAGAAATTTCAGAGAATTCAGGCTTTATGGAACTAACACTACACTTTTCACTAGTTAATTTTTCATTATAATTAATCGTGACAAGCGACGATGGGCAGACGTGTTTCCTCATATTGTTTGCGTTCATTATTTAGCTAGTGATATTATTATTTATTTTACTTTATATTTGGATAAAAGTAAACATTTTTATGATACATAAGAAAACTAACTTTTACAAGAAACAGTCTCATCAATAAAGTCATTACCTGGTTTCGACACAAGATGGCGTCGTAACGTTTTTATGGCAAATAAAAATAATGTGACCGCCATTTTATGGTCACGAGTATTATAACTCATAATTATTATATCTTGCCACCCTCAGGCGTTCGATGATATTGCTACTTATACTTTGATTAGGATTACTTATGGCCCCATGAATTAAGATCAACGATGTCACATAAAGATCTCATGGGCGTTATAACAATTTGATTAGGTACCCACTCAATGTAAAAATTTGTACAATTACTCTTTTACTGTAATAGATTTGTACCTACTCGTATACAAAGCAGCTGATATTGCTGCAACAGTATTTCCTGTAAGTAGGCTATTAGTTAATTATTTAATCGATCCACAAAACATGTATTATTTAAAGAAGCAGCTAAAATTACCTTTGCAACATGGAATCGTTCGATTGGATTGGTGTGAAAAATATATATGAAGACGCTTTCCTGGGATTTGTATCCACGGATCATAATATGTCACATTGTTTTGGAAACGGATCAAGGATGTAGCCACCGATACTTGATCCATTTTCACTAATAATATAAATAGTAGACCAATACGACACCTCAAAGTTAAAGGCGGTAGTCACTTACCATTAGGTGTCCCGTCAGCGCGTTTGCCCCTATGCCATTAAAAAAATTGTGTTACTCACAATATCAATGATAGACAAAACTCATTGGTACATGCCCTTCCCAGGATTTAAACCGAAGCCTCACGTATGTGAAACGGGCTGTTTAACCAGAGGGCTATCGCGACTCTCTATATTACCTATAGAGCTAGCTACACCAAAATTATCATCTAATAGTGGCCCAGACTTTGTACCATCTACTGACAACAGCGCCACCTATTGGATCCAATTGTATATAAAAACCATCCGCGGGAAAAAATCAACCAAAACGGTTTGGTAGTTCTCAAGTTATCGCGAGACCAAGGGAAACAGGGATTCATTTTTATAAATAAACTAGCAACCCGCCCCGGCTTCGCACGGGTGCAATGCTGAATTTTCTTTGCTATAAACCATCCCTGGACCCACTCGAACCCACACAAAAAGTTTCATCAAAATCGGTCCGGCCGTTCTCGAGTTAAATCGTCAGGAAGGAAAACCCGACTCATTTTTATATAGTAGACTAGCGACTGACTTTGCACGGGTGCAATGGTTATACTAAAACCATCCTCTTGAATCACTCTATCTATTAAAAAAACCGCATCAAAATCCGTTGCGTAGTTTTAAAGATTTATGGACATAGGGACAGAGAAATCGACTTTGTTTTATATTATGTAGTGAAGACTGTACTTAATTATTTTCTCCCACAAATTGATTTGGCAAAACAGTGGCCGGACTCAAAATGGCGGCGTATCGGCAGACCTCCAATAAACGGCCGAGATGTCTTTACGAGCCAACAACTATCCGCACCGCTATTTGGCGATCGCTATTAGCTGCGGGCGTGGGCGATGTTTGAAGCAAAACGGAGGTCGTTTTTATTTAGATTTTGATTTTATTTGAGTTAATGTACATAAGAAAACGAACAGCACATTTACATAAAATTTTACAACTTAATTAAGAGATAGATATAGAGATATATAGATAATGCCAATTACAGGTTTTCACAAATATACCTAAATTAAAAAAGTGATTATTATTTTCTTCTAAATGTAGATACTTAATAGATTTTGCGAGAGCAGTGATAGCGTTACGGTTAAAGAGCCCGCTTCTAATGATGATAATCAGTTAGGCTCTGGGGGTCGATTTTTTAATCTCACCAAGTGACTAATTCTCACCGATGTGAGTGATTTCCGAAAGTTCGTATTTTTGAAACTCATCGGTGATTTACATTTGTCATACCTATGATATCGATTTACGAGTGCCCCCACCCACTCGTTTTATTGAAAACAGCGTGTGACTTTCAAAAATACGGCTTTTGGAAAATGGTTACATAAAAGTCATTGGTGATAATTTTAGTCACCGGTGATTTTGATATCACCAGTGAGATTCAAAAATCGCACTCCAAAATATCACAATCGAGCCCCGCTGCTAATTCTTCCGAAAAACATACTTTGGCACTTTTGGCAGATGTCACATACGTCAACTGTCAAAAACAATCGCATGGTGATTTCAATTACGAGTGGGTGGGGCACTTGTAAATCGATATCATAGGTATGACAAATGTCACCGATGAGTTTCAAAAATACGAACTTACGGAAATCACTCACATCGGTGAGAATTAGTCACTTGGTGAGATTCATAAATCGACCCCCTGGTTCAAATCCTGGCGTGCTCCAATGAGTTTTTCAAAACTTACGTACATTTTCATCACTAGCTCGACGGTGAAGAAAAACATCGTGAAGAAACCCACAGGTCTCCAAATTAATTCTGAGGCATGTGAAACTGCACCAGGTCAGATCAGCTCACTACCTATCACATTTACCCAAAAATATACTAGTGCTTTACCTTTGGGGGATATAAGGTATTTTTTTCATGTACAAGACTGATTTTGTCCCAGCACGAGACTCACTTGCATCTCTTCGCAGTGCTGTAAATAACCGAGATATACTGTCAAATTAATAATACCGCATCTGCATCTTCAATCAATGTGATCCTACATCTTGGGCTGTCCGTATCTTTGTAACACACGTAAACACAGCGGTGGGCGATCGTAAAAGAAAATGCGTCCGACTGTACCAACAATTTGCGGATGTATTTATTTATCGATCAGCCTGTACTTGCGGTCGGGTTGCTTCGGAAACATCGGTCTGTATTGGCGGACCTTTTAGTTCTTAGGGACTTTTAACGAATAACTCTTCAGTTTCATCAGCGTGAGGAGATGCATTGGTCTGATGAGTTAGGATAGTGATCTTATGGTACATGTTCAACTTTTCTGAAGCAAAGCTTCTTTTTTTTTTTTTTTTCTAAAACATACAAAAATTTTATAGTAAAATTTACCTATTACAGTTTACCGTTTCGGGTGTTCTAGTTAAGGAGACTTGAGTCAGAGAAGACCAAAGTCTTCAACCAATCAGCTACCAGTGATGAAGTACGTAAGTGGTTTCTTCTTACAGAAAAATGTTATAAGGTCACTCAAAACGAACTTCCTTTCGAAACCTTATTAGGAATGGAAAGAACCAAAAATAAATAAAATGTATAAGACCATCAATAAATTTAAGCAATTCAAAATAATCATGATAACGTCATATACATATAGTACAGTGAATAGAGACCAAATAAGGGGGGTTACCTTACAAACGGTCCGGTAGTTCTAAATTTTTTACATGTTGTCTAGGATGGTTGTTAAGTGTTTAAAATGCAAAATGCACAATTCTCCCCCCTCCGCGCCCGCCGCCATCTTGAAAAAACCGAAAAAAATCGGCACTTTTTTTAGATTTTCACTTATATCTTTGTTTCGGTGCATTTTAGCTACAAAACAGTTCTATTCAATGTTGTAGAGAATAAAATTCCCTATAATATACGTGTTAAATTTTGTTTGTAGGGCAGATAGTTCACGAGATATGATATTTTTAAAAATATAAAAAAATACGCATACCCTAATCCCCCCCTGCCCTCCCCTCCCCCCTCCCACTATTCCCACCTCCTAAGGCCGGCAACGCAGTTGTGACTCTTGATTTGCAGGTGTCCATGGGCGACGGTAGTCACTTACCATCAGGTGACCCGTCTGCTCGTTTGCCCCCTTTTTATTATAAAAAAAAAACAAGCAATGAACTTATGGAAAGTTTGTGTTGATCAATCAAACGCAAACTCAAACTCAAAATTCTTTTATTTCAGTAGGTATATAAAATACACTTTGAAATGTCAATAACAAGGCACACTAAACTCGTCCATGAAGATTGACTAAATGTAAACAGCAGCCCATCTCCACCGACGAGTTGCTGGTTCCAAATGCAGTACCTCGAGAAGAGCCAGCAAGAAACTCAAGGGCATCTCTGTTTAGCCATTCAAATCCAATCAGTCAGTCCGTCACCCAATCAGCCAGTCAATTTCTTCGTTTATATACAGACAGATTACGATTATGATCTCACACCTTTTATCACCGAGGTGGTAAGCAGAGGTATTCCATTTCTGGAAATACCCACTTTTCACGAGAATATTCGACCCCTAAACGTGATAGGTGGTGAGTCCATCGCCGGACCGGGTCTGTTACACATGCCTAAGAATAATTCTGAGATCTGCGGGTTTCTTCACGATGTTTTCCTTCACCGTCGAGCTAATGATGAATATGTACGTAAGTTTTTAAAAACTCATTCAACAAAGTTGTTAGGGTTACATGGCCAGTAACTAAGAATTCATTTTTCTGGGGAAGTCATAAATAAATCTTATTGATTAATGTTTATTTCGAAAGGTATCTTTGATCCCTATAATTTACCAAAAAAATACTATAAAATACATTTAAGGCTTTAAGAGAAAAGTGAATCTTAATTTTTGGCCATGTAACACTAACAACTTTGTTGACTGTACATGCCAGGATTTGAACCCGAGCCTCACTGATTATCATCATGAGTGAGTGAGAGACTATCACTGCTCTATTATGATTACTAAGCAGAGCAATTTGCAAAGTTGACAACTAAAAACTAACTTAGCAAAGCATTAATAACTAAGGAGTGAGGCATTAGCAAACATCAGGCGGCGCGGTCGTGTCTCGAATATTTTTCCATCCTGCGCTAACAATCCGCTGGCTGATAAGGGAACTTCGTTGTCGGGCCGCTAAAATGGTGCTTGAATGATTAGACAGTTGCCAGCGTTGGTATGTATTCTTGTCGACAGTGAATATGGGCGACCACAAGATGGTACATTCATTGTTGAAACATAAGAAAACATAGCTTGCAAAAGACACAGAAAGGATTAAAAACATACAAACCTGATTTAATCACGTGACGTTAGGGATATTTACACCAATTTAGCCTGGATTTGGCTTTCTTTCTACTAATGCTACTGCTCAGACTTGAACTTACTTAGTCTGTAGCAACGTCTAGCGGTCCTACATAGATCATCAAGCTTCATACAAGAGAGATAAACAGAGCTATCCAATATCAAATGTTGGACCGCGATACGATCACCTTCTCTGGCGGAAGATCTTCCCCGTTTCTTGCTCCTCCCTCTTTCACGAGGGAGGAGCATTACACAACCGATCCTGCACGGATAAATGTCTGAGACAGCTTTGGTAAATAGGTTTCTATACCAAAGTAGTCAAAAAATACTGTTCACAAACGTCTGTGACGTAATTCATCACGTGGCGTATGGGACATTTAAAAAAATGAGTGGTCTGTATATCAAAGCTGTTATTTTATCAAATACTAGTAGTTCCCGTTCCCGTTGGAATACGGGAATAAAATATAGCCTATGTTACTCAGAGATAGTGTACCTTTCTATACTTAGATGAAAGAATTTTTGAAATCGGTCTAGTGGTTTTTGAGTTTATTTGTTACAAAGATACAAATCTTTCCTCTTTATAATATTATTGTATATAATTGCTCATTTAGTTCATGTGAAATTATCACGTCCATTACGTCACGTGCCATTTTAGTCCATATAACGGTTGCAACCGAGACCCTTTGACATCGACTAACGTATTTAAATTCATAGTCTTATGAAGTTAGCCCGGACAGGGGGATGGATACAGGGTGGGGGGAGGCGAGGCGTGACTGTACACTTTTTGGCTTCGGCTAAGCCGGATCGCCACAAGCGGGATACTGGCGAAGTGCTATAAGTCCGATTTTATTGGAAATTTGTGACAGAAAAAAAATCTACTTTATAGCATCACTGACATTGAATGAGTGTCTGATATTACATAGCTTATGATGGTGAGTCTATAAGCATGAAATTTTTCACAGAAGACGTAGGTTTCTTCTCTCAGTCAAACACCGTGTGGTTCTAATGACAATTAAAAATCAATTTTGTCTCATTTTCTTAGCTTAAGAGAAGAGAGTCAAATATTTTAGGTTATTTTTACCTTATTCCATTGGGAACTGTAATTATAATTATTTTGTATTAGGTATATTTAAGTAATCATAGAAAACAGTCAAATAATAAAAGCAATAGGTAATAATGTTGAGTACACTGTTATTTTAAAAAGTATTTGAATGAGGTACAAAACCACAAACAAGATACAAAAATTTTCGATCATCCAGAGTCAAATACAATTTATTGTCTACATTTACAGCTCAGAGATCCCAGTTCGAAACACAAAAAATACACAATCTGAGTTACACCGCTACCCCATCCCACGGTTTTCTTAGAAGGAGTTAAAATGCTATAGTTCGTGCCTCAGCATAAATTAACGACAGTAACTCGCGGCAAGAAACCGCCGCGCATATTATCGCAAATTTTGACTTAAGATTAACGAAATATTCCCCACATTAATATTCATATAGCGACCGCAAAAATTGCACGGACTTTCGATTAGTCATTAATTTTCGAGATAGCGCTCTTTGCCGGAGCGCCGAGCTTGTAATCTGGTGATTATATTGTTTCTAGTATTTTCACGTGGCTGTGTTGTAATCTAGAGTTGCTGAGATATCGAAATCTTGACAAAAATGTATCTTAATTACTTACCTCACATTACCTACCTTACCTTACTTACCTTACTTACCTTACGTTACTAACCTTATCTTATTATTACCTTACTTAATTTATGTTATTGGGTATCTTATAGGGTAGGCAGAAGTATTCCATTTCTAGATATACCCATTTTTCACGAGATATTCTTTGGTCTCCTAAACGTGATAGGTGGTGACCCCATCGCCGGATTGGGTCTATTACATATGCCTCAGACTTCGTTCGAGGATCTGCGTGTTTCCTTATAATGTTTTCCTTCACTGTCGAGCTAGTGATAAATATGTACGTAAGCTTTTTGAAAAACCTTGGAGCCAGGATGCGAACCCGAGCCTCACGAATGACTCCACTCTTTAACCACTGAGCTATAAATGCTAATTTCTTCTTTTTCTGCTTAATAAAATAAACAAGTTGGCAACACTTCACCCCAAAAGCCGTTAACATTATCGGATCTACCAAAATGGCATCCAATAAACTATGAGCGCTATTGTCCGGTTCGAAGCCCGACCTTTGAGGCTTAAAATCAATTGCCCGTGCAATCGACTAACCAACCGGAAAATATAACCGGGGAGCCTTTTTCGCTAATACACTAGCTTCCGAAGGTTTTTGGGGTGGCTTCGTAAACTGTGGACTCAAACCCGCAGGTCGCAGAATTAATTCGTTTAAGAATATACGGATGAAATGAGGGTATTTACAGAAATGGGATTTCTCTGCCTACCCTTTCTACAGTAACAGGAATAAGTTTTTTTTAACATTTAAAAAGTGATGTAAGTTACATACAGTGTACTTTAGTCGGGACAGTTCGACAAATTTTGAAGAGCGAAGTAACGCAACATTCGTTTTAATTGCCGGAGTATAATTTGCAACATTTTTAAATATTGCAGTGTTTTAATCGAGACTATTTTTTAGGGATCCGTACCCAAAGGGTGAAACAAAACCCTATTACCAAGACTCCGCTGCCAGTCCGTCCGTCTGTCACCAGGCTGTATCACATGGACCGTGATAGTTAGACAGTTTAAAATTTTCACATTATCATGTATTTCTGTTGCCTTATATGACAACAAATACTAAAAAACAGAATAAAATAAACATTTAAAACGGGGCTCCCATACAATAAACTTGTTTTTTTGCCGTTTTTATAGATAATGGTAGGGAACCCCGAGTCCGACTCGCACTTGGCCGGTTTTTAAAATTATTGTATACAATTGATGGAACATGTCTAGCTCCGCATTCTACGTGGTGACACCACGGACGGTCGTATAACCATTTACTGTTATTGTAGCCTGCCCGTGATGTCTTCCTACATCTCTTCGGTTTGTAAACTCGCTGGGGACTCAACAATCTATACATTATATATATTTATACGAATGTAAAAAAGAGACAACACTATCTGAGGAATCACTTTATAGATTGACTTATGCACATGCCAACGAGCGCTAACGTTAACGCATGTCAATCTTCAAAATCATTCACTTTCGTTAGCTCTTGGCCAGGCGGGCTGATATAGCCTAACTCGGGGGGTCTAGATATTAAAAACTAAAGGGGGAACAAAAACGTGTTTTTTGGCAATTTTTGCTCTATTTTAATAATGGCAATGGGTATACGCGTGAATTTTTCACTAAGTGTAATAATATAATATGATCATATTATATTATTACTATTATTACTATTAATATAATATATTACTATAATACTATTGAAAATTTCACGGATAATAAATAAATAAATAATCTCACGCCTTATATCCCCGAGGGGGTAGGCAGAGGTATTCCATTTCTGGATATACCCACTATTCACGAGATATTCCTTGGACCCCTAAACGTGATAGGTGGTGAGCCTATCTCCGGACCGGGTCTTTTACACATGTCTCAGAATTAATTTTGGCACCTTCGGGTTTCCTCACGATGTTTTCCTTCATCGTCGAGCTAGTGATGAATATGTGCGTAAGGTTTGAAAAACTCATTAGTACATGCCAGGATTCGAACCAGATCCTCTTTGTCTAGAAATTAAAAACTAAAGGGGAACAAAAACATGTTTTTTGGCTATTTTTGCTCTATTTTAATAATGGCAATAGGAAGACGCGTGAATTTTTCACAGAGTGTGACAATGTAATATGATAATATGGGATTATAAATGAGTAAAAAAAAACAATATAAAAATATATTTAAAAATCAAGGGGAGTTCTTAGATAACCATTCGTGTAGAATTCGTGTAGAACGAATGAATCCGACTTCCACTTCTCCGGTATTTTTTACATTTAATATTCAAAGACCTCGTAATTATAAGGAAATTTCCCCGAACATGTGCCGACTTGTTCAGTAATTTTAATTTTTCACCTGTCCCCTTCGTTGCGGGACAAACGTCTTTTCTGTCGTATCCGGGACACGCCCTACATTAGCCACAGTGGTGTACTCAGTGAAGACCCATGAGAATAGACAGTAGCACTGTCCGTCTATCTGTTAGTAGACTGTATAATTGTAGTATAGCTGGGAAAAATCATGAGTCACATAAAAATGTTGTAATGTAAAATGTATTATTATAATTTAGATTAGTGTTTGAATGCCAAAGATATTTTAATGTATATTTTCTCCAGCACAGCACACTAAAGCCTAGCTTGTAGTTTCACACTTAGCCAGGAAGTGGACGAATAGGTACCACTTTAAATTGAACTCTATGTAATTGAAATAATATTCGAAACCAATGAAACATTTATAAAGCTTATGCCTGGCTAAAGTTTATAAGAATAACGTGTTGAGGAATTTCTTGCCCCGCTTCTTCTTCTCAACTATACGTGCCGAAGCAATTACTTTTAATAATTGGACTTTTAGCCCCTACATTGATTAAAAACATTTTGAATTTTAGACCCTTAGAGCTGGTAGGTATGTGACGGCGTGAAAGATCGATAGTATTGGCTAATCAATGTTCTTTGTGGTAGTTTTTGGTCTTTATTTTCGTTGTGTTAAGTCATTAAGCTATTTAAGAGTTATTATAAGGTTGTTTGATATCTTTACACTATCTCAGAAACCACGGTGGGCTTGCATTGCCAGAATCACCTACTTCTTCATATTATGTGAGTCAAGACTCACAGCTCAGCAGAAGGCTGTTATATAATGTGTCTTGAAGTCTGTTGCTTGACAACTAGAAATAGTAGGCATGAGAAGATAATAAAGTTTAGAAAATTATCTACAATATACCCGTGACAAAAGTGTAATATGAGTTTAAAAGGACACGAGGCGGCAGTAAAAAACGCAATTAAATAAAATAACATTGCAGAGCGCAGCACTATTCGTCACGCGGCATTGCTATCGGTCTTTATCGCGTCCCTCGAGAAAAAATTGCGGGCGAGGACAAGTTCCTGACCATAAATTCATTAGACAACGTCGACGGTTTTTTAAAACTCACGTTCTGAGCTGACTTTGGCAGGGGTAGAGGCGGCTGATACCATAGTTAATTAATTGTTTGCTACATACTATATAAATAAACTTAATCTAGGTATATATACATTTATGTCGCAGGGTTTTAGGGAAGCCGCTTTGCCTATTAAACCAACCGGAGACGCCACTGACAGGCGTTCCCCTCTGCCAAAAAAAAGTGTCGGTCAACGCGCACACCTGTTAAATACAACTAGTTTTTTTGAGTTTACGGAGTGCTTGGATTGATGAATGTATTTGTGTGCATCTAGTTCAAGCAAGCGTTTAATTGTTTTGCCAAAAAATGCGTTTGTTTTAGCATTATTTGTGTTTGTTTTCTCGTCCCCCCCGCAGAAATTGGCAGACTTTTTTGCAAAGGAACTAGTGCGAGTGACGTCTCCTGTTGGTTTAATACTCAAAGGGAAGCCGTGATGTTATAATTTCAGTAGGTGTATTATAGTTGCACGGAATTTTGTCTATTACCTATCTCAATTTCATACAAAATTGTAAAACGGTCACTGATTGGTCAGCATGGCGCGGTGGTCAACCCACTTCAAAAAGTTCCTAATTCGAATGTATGTTTTTTATAAAAGTATGTTACGTGATTATTCCTTCTCTTCTCTCTCTTCGTAGATTATACTTCAAAGGTGGTCCCTGTAAATTAATAGTGTTTACTAGAAGAAATATTTAGCTTTACTGCCCCATCTTACTATCTTTGTGTTAAAGAATTGCCGCGTCTAAACATTTCACCTCTACACAACATCCTGCGAGATGAGACAGACTGAAACCCACCACTATATCATAATTTATTCATTCTGATGACCTTTCCTGAGTCCGCTCCCGTTTTTCCAACGGCTAATATATAATAATACGTTTAAAAAACACAATTCTACCCTAACGTATTGTATTTTATTCTCATTTACAATATGGCGTTTTATATCTCTGTTTAATGTCTTTTTTTGCGTGGCCAGTAATTAAAAATATTATAGGTATTTATTGCTGGGAAAGGCCATTTGGAGTGTTTATTCGTACTCCTAATCGTTCCATGTTTACATTAATTAGTGATGCTTTAGGAGTTTTCCCTGCTTTATTGCTGAAATAAATTGTGTCTGCAACGAACGCGGAATTTGCTTCTTTTTGTAATTATGGAAATATTTTGTTTAATATTTCGAGGTTACATTGCTTGACAATGGCAATTTGCTCTGAGGAAAATAAAAAAAGGCTACAATTAAACTAAAATATAATAAATATAATAAATAATATCTCCAATATCATCAAAGTCCGCTATTATCTTGCGAATGATAGTGTGTAGTGAACTGTTTGTAGGTAGGTATATGCTACACTTTTGAATACTGCACTGCCCCAATAATTGTAATGTTTCTAGTGTATGTATTTTTTTATAATATCAGGTGCCCAGCGGCGTTGCCCGTGTGGATCCAGTTTATTCCCGTTCCCGTCTGAATTTCTAAAAATCACTTCAAAGCAGTTGCCTTCTACATACCTATAAGACACCTATACCTTATTTGAAGTTATTGTCTGTGTTATCGTTTCGGATTAGTGCTTATTTCTCTTTTTCACCAGTTTTTATATTTTCCCGTGGGAATTATATATTTTCTTGTAGTAAAAGGTACCCTAGATGTGGACCCAGTTACTTTAAAATCCGTCCAGTAGTTATATAGATGCGTGCACAGACAGATAGTAAAAAAATAAAAAATAAATGGTTTTTATATATAAATCGATAACTATGTGTCTATGCTACAGCAAATATTTTCTGTGCAGTCACGGTCTAGTTTTATTAAATGTATATACAGATAGGAATCGTCAACAATACTATTATCTATTGTCATTGATCGACTAAGCTATATAACTGTAAAGTTTCATCAAAATCCATACATACAAACTACACGTACAATGGTCCACTTCAGGAATAAGTGCGGAAACCAAACCCCCCTAACGTAGAACATACATACAAACTTTAGCGTTTATAATATTAGTAGGATAGTAGGTTGGTTTACAGTCAGACTCGTGAAAACGATAAATATTTGGTTGTCTCTTTCAGTGTAACGCGGTCTCATCTGATTCGTCAAGTTTAAAGTATTTGCCATATAACCAGAAATAAGTAGTTCTATTGTCTTTGAATAACACTTCTTAATTTATATTTCTTTGAATTATCATTAGACAGTAAACAAAAACTGTTATAAAGTATACATTAGGGCACGTTCTGAAAAGCAGCAGTTGTGCTGAGACTCTAGCCGTTTCATTCACATTGTGTTATGTTCTGACTCTATAGTAACTAAGATTTAGTAAAGTCTAGTTATAGCTTTGTGTGAATGAATAAACGTCTTATTTATTTATTTATTTTTGAATAATTAGAAGTTAATATTATTATCTTATCTATATTTATATACATAAGATATTAATATTTACGACATTGGCAATAATTGCAGTTGTTGTTGCTTTCCGACGTAAAAAGTACCCTGTCTTATTTTCATGTAAAATCTTTAATAATGTGCGGAGAAACTACTTCAGAAGTTAAATCCGGCAATGGTTTTGTGCTGTCGTGCTGCCTTCGTGCACGCGGCTTCTTCACCCCTGCTGCGCTGACTACATCGTGCTGTCGTG
The DNA here is from genome assembly GCA_963855545.1 of Ethmia dodecea. NCBI lineage: Eukaryota > Metazoa > Arthropoda > Insecta > Lepidoptera > Depressariidae > Ethmia > Ethmia dodecea. The sequence goes on from OY979453.1 coordinate 2,002,169, forward strand.
CTGCCTTCGTGCACGCGGCTTCTTCACCCCTGCTGCGCTGACTACATCGTGCTGTCGTGATGCCTTCGTGCACGCGGCTTCTTCACCCCTGCTGCGCTGACTACATCGTGCTGTCGTGCTGCCTTCGTGCACGCGGCTTCTTCACCCCTGCTGCGCTGACTACATCGTGCTGTCGTGATGCCTTCGTGCACGCGGCTTCTTCACCCCTGCTGCGCTGACTACATCGTGCTGTCGTGCTGCCTTCGTGCACGCGGCTTCTTCACCCCTGCTGCGCTGACTACATCGTGCTGTCGTGCTGCCTTCGTGCACGCGGCTTCTTCACCCCTGCCGCGCTGACGCACGACGATGTAGTGCTGTCGTGCTGCCACTGCCGCGCTGACGAAGTCGCGCGCCCCCTTCTCCGAGTCCATCCCTCTTCAAAACTCCACTCACATCTACACCCATTCTTACTTATCATAACTCACCTGTACACCCACTCCACAAATCCTTTTTTTATAAAATACTGTAAATATCATTATTTTTAAAATTATTGAAATATAATTATTATTGTTGTTCTCCATAATATTTTTTTTTTTCATTTTGTTATTTTCTTTAGATTTTTAATTGTCGCTTCACGACATTTTGGCAGAAAAAATTGAATTACAATTTGGAACTGGGCCAAACGGTTAAAATAGCACATTGCTTTTATTCAATGATGAATGCAAAATTTCTTTTTTAGATAAATATTGTTTTTTTTTATGGAATTGTGTCATAAATCTCCAGCTTAACCTCATGTCTTTGTTTTCGAAAGCATTTAACCTAACAACTTGTATCTATAATACTTCTAACGTTGTGTTTTACCGAATATATAGGGTGTCTGCGAAAGAATTTCTTAATTTAAATTTGCGAGAAATGTTATTGCTGAATATTGAACTGTCCTGCAAATGCCTGATGCACCGGAATGAGAGAATCGTTATTTTTAAAAAAACGTCTCTATAGCAAACGCGCCATGCACTACCGACCAACTATCCATGGCTACTAAAATCCGCACGACGCTTGCATAGAACCAACACACTTTCCCGCACTTCCGATACGGCAAGCGTTCTTAATTCAAATTTAAAGTTGAAAATTATTTGGTGGACACCCCTTACATCGTGTAAAGGCGGATAGCCAGCTATACTACACTAAGGGAACCCCTAGCAGGTGCTTTAATTAATAATAGCAATAATTGACCGCCGCCGGCTGTTATTGGGAACTATCACAACATTTGGGTCATGAGTCTGCATAGGCGTATACGGTGACATATATTTTTGATACTTTAATGCACGCTTATATTTATATTTATAACACATTTGTTCGTAAAATGTCTCTTATTTCACCAATTTCAATATCGTATTGTATCTCATTACGCACAAGTGCGGTAATGCAATGTAAAACGCACGGTTTATCAAGATGATCCGTCTAAAAACTACTTTTTAAAATCTTAGCAAAGAGTTTTTATGTCAAAAAAGTGGTCAATATTTTATGAATAAGATTAACGTTGGGAGATAAAATTTAATAAATAAACATTTAATTCTTTAATTTAACTAATTTTGACAGTAAATTACAACCATTTATCTGTAATAAAAACACAAAAATATTAATCTTTATTAGCAATACTGGCTGTATTTTGTGCCTTTGCCTAAAAAAAATGAGCATCTCTAATTTGTGTTAAAAATTATTCCGCGTGCTTTTTCTTTCCGCTGTATTGTTTTTAATCGTTTATGAAAGTCCGAGTTTTATTTATTTCCTCGCAAATATGTTATAAAACGTCGTATGACGCGCTTTGATAATTACAGCCTCTGATTTTTTGTAATAAATTTATATCTTACAATTTTCATTGTTTTATTACTTTAAAATTGTCTAGGAATATTTAAATGAAAAGCGCAATACATTTAGAGGTATATAGGGATAATCATTTTAAATAATGATTACTCGCAATTTAATATCGATACAGTGAAATACCCAAGTATCAAAACTGGTGAGTCTACGTACACTTTCAAACGAGATGAGTAGTTAGTAATAGCTTTTGGGTGCAATCACACCGCCGGACGTACAGTTTGCTGTTTACTTACAATATTAGAGCTGATGAATCAATTAGCTAAGGGTTAACAAGAGTATCTTCACGCGTGAAGACTGGAGGCAAATTAGAAGCACCTTTCTTATTTGAATGACAATGATGTTTTGTGTAAATTTTGTCCAACTCAGCAAATCACTAAAACCATGTTAGTTATATTGATTGATTAAAAGTTTTTTTTTTAAGTTTTTGGTAATAAATAAACATTTATTTACAAAGAAAATATTCATTCATTAAAAGAATAATGTGTTCCCCTCAACTATACATACCAAAGCGGTGGAGTCGCAATGATTTTCAATAAGAGGACTTTATAAGCCCCTACATTGAATAAAAACTTTTTTTGACTTCTTGACTTAGCGAAACAATTAAAAAATATATTTGTATACCACATTTGTGTCGTTAAATATCAATATCCGGTAAGTCACACCCCTTCCCAAAAATGAACTATGAATGGCGCCAAATTCAAAATTTTAAACTGAATCTAGCTGTGCGTTTCAAATTTAGATAATTCACCGTTAACCTTATGAAAATAGGTATCAAAATCATAGATTTTTTTCATATTCCGGTACGGCCATTGACAGGTGTTTATCAAACTTAGGCATGTCCATACTGGACCAATCAGAGAAAAGAATAGTGTACAAAATGTCTACCAGTAGATTTAACAAATCCCTGTAAGTCCATGAGTGATTTTTCAAATTCCGGTAAGTCCCTAGTAATCTAGCTAGTAAATATCAAAAACCCGTAAGTCCATACTGATTTTGTGACGTAATCCGTAACTTTTACATTATTTTCTTTTCATAATTGAATATAATATATATATTGTTCAAACTCATATCTTATTAATAGTACCTTTAAGCTAAAATGCATTTGTTGCAATTCCCAAAATTCTCTTATCATGGACTTACAGGCTCCGTCAAATATTATAACACCTACAACATGTACTACCTGTTATGATAAATGATGATTGATTGAAATGATAGTTGATATGAATTCATCATTTACAATGGTCATTTCATTCCAGATACCATTACAACAGAATGTAATAATAAATATTTGGAATACATTTCAAAAATCTACACAGATGACATTATAAATATTAAATATAATTGTACAAAAAAAAATCCGCAAAACAAGCTAGTTATTACATTATTTTACTATTATATAATTATTGACAATGTATATCATCATTAACTTCACTCAAACACCTATTACAGACTAAAACACTTATTCGTCTTCGTTTTTTAACTCTTGTTTTGCTTGTCTTGTCTAGCCTCGCTCAATCTATTTATTAACTGCTCAAAAGACAACCATTATCACTAACAAAAAAGGATCCTGTTATACCTTTCGCTTTTTCTCCTGCTAAGTACAAAACTAAATCTGCAATTTCTTCAGGGTCCGATACCCTCTTTAGCGGAAGTCTGGACAACATATCATCCCATTTTGCATCTATGCCTGCGTTATCCAGAAAATCTGTTCTTACAGGTTTAGGATTGACAGAATTCACTCTGACTCCTGAAGAAGCAAGCTCCAATGCAGCTCCTCTAGTGAAGTGGTCTAAAGCAGCTTTAGACACAGCATACGGAATCATTTGTGCATTCTTAGGTATTTTATGAGCTGCAACACTCGATATATTTACAATATTTCCCTTAGTCTTCACCAAATAGTTAGCTGCAAGCATGGTGAGATGTATGACTGCTCTCATGTTGACCTTCATAGTAGCATCGTAAGCTCCGAGCACTTTCCCATCAAGAACTGTTCCGTATTTACCAAAACCGGCATTGTTAACTAGGATATCGATTTGTCCAAATTTTTCAATAGTTTTCGTTATGATTTTATTCACTTCGTCATCATTTCCGACATCCGCTTTGATCACTAATGGTTTTTTGCCTACTGCCGTGCAGGATTCTTCGACTTTCTTTAGTTTTGCCTCGTTTCTTCCTACCATAACAACATTTGCGCCTTCTTTAGCAAAGGGGATAGCTGTGGCAGCGCCTATGCCGGAGCTAGCACCGGTTACAATAGCTACCTTATTTATGAGAATCATACTTTTGTTATCATATAATGAATGCAACACTTGTGCCTGCGTTGTGGTAGAGAACCCTACTTACTGATTATTTCGTGCATACATAAATAAATTGTGGTTTATGACTTGCGTAATATAATTTATTATGTGATTAGGGTCCCGATGTTTTTTTTTTAATAAATCTCACTACTTATGAGACATTTATAAGTTACACTCAGGCTTTATCAATGAGGAGATAAGCAAAGGTATATTCCATGTATGGTAAAATTATAATTATATTATTGTATAGTTACTATTTATGTCAATATCTCTGAGATTTTTCTACAGTACCTATCAATAAATCTATATATATTATGTATATAATATAAAGAGAGAAGTCCTGACTGACTGACTCATCAACGCCCAGCCTAAACCCTTAGACCTAGAAAGCTGTTTTTTTTACAGCTATTGTTTTCAAGACGCAGGCTAGCACTAAGAAAGGAATACTCGAAATTCACCCCTTAAGGGGGTGAAAAAGGGGTTGAACGTTTGTATGGAAAACCTTCATTTTTGGGTGTATCAATTCGAAACTTTTTAGAAATACTCTATAAAATAAACAACGAGAAATGTATTTCTTAATTTTTCAAAAAACACCCCAAGAGGAGGATGGAGTTTGTATGGAGACGTGTTGTTTTTTACGTCTATCAACTTGAAAGTTGGCACAAATACTTTTAGAAATAAATGAGTAGATACATGTTTTTGGATTTTCCGAAAATCGTCCCCTAATGGGGTGAAAGTAGGGGTTGAGTTTGGAATGTATGGAAAACCTTAATTTTTGGGTGTATCAATTAGAATCTTTCTAGAAATATTCCTCAAAACAAACAACAAGACACGTATTTCTGGGTTAAAAAAAACAACCCCTAAGGGGAAAACAGAGGGTAGAATTTTGTATGGAGATGTGTTGTTTTTAACGTGTATCAACTTGAAACTTAGCACAAATACTTTTAGAAATAAATGAGTAGATACGTAGTGTTTTTGGATTTTCCAAAAATCGTCCCCTAACGGGGTGTAAGTAGGGGTTGAGTTTGTAATGTATGGAAAACCTTCATTTTTGGGTGTATCAATTCGAATCTTTCTAGAAATTCTCCTCAAAACAAACCACAAGACACGTATTTCTGGGTTTTTTAAAAAACACCCCCTAACGGGGCGAAACAGGAGGTGGGATTTTGTATGGAGATGTGTTGTTTTTGACGTGTATCAATTTGAAACTTTGCACAAATACTTCTAAAAATAAATGAGTAGATACGTGTTTTTGGAGTTTAGGAAAATCGTCCCCTAACGGGGTGAAAGTAGGGGTTGAGTTTGTAATGTATGGAAAACCTTCATTTTTGGGTGTATCAATTCGAATCTTTCTAGAAATACTCCTCAAAACAAACCAAAAGACACGTATTTCCGGGTTTTCTAAAAAACATCCCCTAAGGGGGTGAAACAAGAGGTGGAATTTTGTATGGAGATGTGTTGTTTTTGACGTGGATCAATTTGAAACTTTGCACAAATACTTTTAGTAATAAATGAGTAGATACGTGTTTTTGGATTTTACGAAAATCGTCCAATAACGGGGTGAAAGTAGGGGTTGAGTTTGTAATGTAAGGAAAACCTTCATTTTTGGGTGTATCAATTCGAATCTTTCTAGAAATACTCCTCAAAACAAACCACAAGGCACGTATTTCTGGGTTTTCTAAAAAACACCCCCTAAGGGGGCGAAACAGGAGGTGGGATTTTGTATGGAGATGTGTTGTTTTTGACGTGTATCAATTTGAAACTTGGCACAAATACTTTTAGAAATAAATGATGAGACACGTGTTTTTGGGAATCCAAATATACAATCTTAACTCAATCATAGACTAGTATTATACAACTTCTTTTATAATATATTTCACCTACATACCATATTTTAAGTTTCTAGTGTTATTTTTTCGGAGTGGGACGTATTTTTCAATTAATCCAGTTTTTTAATTTTGTACCCTAAATGTTGACCCAGTTACTCAATACTCAATAATTTTATTGCCCCTTAATGAAATATCATACAGATAAGGACCCTGAAGGGTACAGCAAAAAAGAGCGGGGGCTTTTCAAGACAATAATCTAAATCTAAATACAATATTTTATTTAAGAACAAAAATAAAAAAAATTTTTTTTACTCGGTTAACTCCACACCTTTAATCAAAAATCTTCGAGTAGTTTTTGCATAATTCGTGCACAGACAGACAGACGGACAAAAAATGCATGGTATTTTGACGTCTAAATGGATAACTATATCTACACTGAATCTATATTTAGTCGAATAACAAATTATGTAATAATTTGATTAGAAAAAAAAAAGTTGTTTGTAAAGTCGGTTAACGGACGATAATTTTACGTGATAACCGATTGTGCCTCCCTATATCGCTTGTTCCGCGGTCTCGCTTGCACGCTAGTGACAGGCGAACGGCGAAACGTGACAATGAGCCATGCTTTTTCGTGCGTGCAGCCGCCGTTCATCGATTTATGAGACGTTATCACGTCAAAAATTGAATCTGTTTTTGCATAATTTTTACAAGCATAAGTGGCATAAAGATTACATAATGTTGGACTCGATTCTGCAAACCACCTAAAATTTCTAATTTTAAGTTAGCCTATCCTTCTTTATAGAATACGGAAGAAAAAGGACAGAAACAAACCAAAGATTATAGAGTAATGTCAAAGTGTAAAAAAACCGGCCAAGTGCGAGTCGGACTCGCGCACCGAGGGTTCCGTACAACCTTGCAAATTTATGGTTTTCGTAATTTTTCCTTTATCTATGCTATAAGACGTTGCTTCGTACCAAATTTCAAGATTCTGAGTTCACGGGAAGCACCCTGTAGGTTTTGATTCCCTTGCAAGTGTCGAAAATTTGCGGCATAAACGGCTGTATCTTTTGAATGCGTTGGCTTAGAAGTTTGATTTTTTCACAGATTCAAGGGACAGTAGACCTGAGTAATTGATATAAATTTCAGCTTCATACCTCCACGCGTTCCTGAGAAAAAGGGTCTTGACAGACGGACGGACGGACGGACAGACGGACAACAAAGTGATCCTATAAGGGTTCCGTTTTTTCCTTTTGAGGTACGGAACCCTAAAAACCGACTAATTTGATGTCTTACCTGTCACTTTTATCCATGACCTCCTTACATCGTTGCTAAAATTCCTAAAAACGTGTATTTGAATGCGTCCATAAGGTTCAATTTTATTATTTTGACATTTGTGACGTTGTAAATAAATATGGCGCTTATTTCTGCCCCTTTCCTTTCCAAAGCGGTGGAAAGGAATAGAGCTAACTTAAAATTAGGAATTTTAGGTAGTTTGCAGAATCGAGTCCGTTCTAAGGCTTAGATTGAGAAAAGCATAATAATACTATAGCATTATGATCATGGTCATATACATCAAACAACATAAAAATAACTCCTACCTAGCAAAGGTTAATTGCAGACTGGGGGCGATTCTGCATTACACCGACTAAACTTATTTTGGTTTAAAACAGGATGTTTTTGTCTTACCTCAAAAAAAGAAAAGGGATAGAAGATAACCTACCAAATTAAGTCCTGTCAGAGGCTGTATTTTAGTCGTGACTTCTTTACTTATGTACTGAACACGTTATGAAATGCCTTAGTTGACAGGACTAATTTTATTTAAAAATAAAAATAAATAAAAAAATAAAATAAAATAATTTGACAGGACGAAATATCTCTCGTCTCTTTTCTTTTCTAGGAGAAAAAAAATGACAGGAGTAAAAATAACTAGGCCCATAAAATACGAACAAATTAATTAAAAAACAAAATTTATTATTCATCTTAATGTAGGTATATCTATTGACTAGATGGAATGTAATTGCCACTAGTATCTGTCATTGTGGCATACGAGTTATCGCATTTCCGTTGTTGTGAAGTTGTTTATTTGAATAAAGTAACAATACCATAAAGTAAACATGGCAAATCAATTGAGTATATTCTCAACCACCAGAAAAGGTATAAACTTAAATTACAATCCTACTAATATTATAAACGCGAATGTTTGTGTGTACGGATGTTTGTTCCTCTTTCACGCAAAAACTACAGAACGGATTTTGATGAAACCTTACAGCTATAAAGCTTATACATTAGAATAACACATAGGCTATATTTTATTTCCGTATTTTCACAGGAACGGGAACTAAGCGGGTGGACAAAGTATGAGTAAATTAAGAAGGAAAAATTATGCGAGTAAAATGAAACCCGTCTACACTACCTCTAATATTTAAAAAAATATTTCATGTACAGACACGGTCCCATTAGACTTTTATTATTCAGTTTTTAATTTATATAATTACCCACTTATGTTTTATTATATCTACACTAATATTATAAAGAGGAAGGATTTGTATTTTTGTATGTTTGTATCTTTGTTACGAATAAATTAAAAAACTACTGGACCGATTTCAAAAACTATTTCACCAATGGAAAGCTAGAATATCCGTGGGTGAAACCGCACAGAACCGCTAGTGTATAGATATAGATGGGTACCTAATTATTGTTAGAAATAATTCAGTAAATATCTCTGGTCAGCAAATCTATATATAAAATGATAAGCTGACTGATCGGTGATATATCATCGCACAGCCTAAACCGCTGGGTCTAAAGACTTGAAATTTTGCACATAGATAGCTTATACAATGTAGGCATCCACTAAGAAAGGATTTTGCAAAATTCAATCCCTAAGGTAGTGAAATAAGTAGTAATAGTAGATATAAGTATATTCATTTTGCCAACGGTATAATTTGCTAACCTAATATTGTACGATGAATATAAAAAAACCGGCCAAGTGCGAGTCGGACTCGCGCACCGAGGGTTCCGTACAACCTTGCAAATTTATGGTTTTCGTAATTTTTCCTTTATCTATGCTATAAGACGTTGCTTCGTACCAAATTTCAAGATTCTGAGTTCACGGGAAGCACCCTGTAGGTTTTGATTCCCTTGCAAGTGTCGAAAATTTGCGGCATAAACGGCTGTATCTTTTGATTGCGTTGGCTTAGAAGTTTGATTTTTTCACAGCTTCAAGGGACAGTAGACCTGAGTAATTGATATAAATTTCAGCTTCATACCTCCACGCGTTCCTGAGAAAAAGGGTCTTGACAGACGGACGGACGGACGGACAGACGGACAACAAAGTGATCCTATAAGGGTTCCGTTTTTTCCTTTTGAGGTACGGAACCCTAAAAAGATTAGTTTTACAAGTTTTATTTGAAATATTATTATTGAACATAGATATTTATACCTTCACAGGAACAATAAAAGATCTGTTAAATTAAATGGAAAATCTAGAATCAAGTACATTTATTAATTTTTCAAAAAATAACCATTATCAGTAACAAAAATGGACCCCGTTATACCTTTAGCATTTTCTCCCGCTATGTACAAAACTAAATCTGCAATTTCTTCAGGACTAGATACCCTTTTGAGAGGCGTAGTTGATTCAATATCGTCGTAATTGAAACGTGATCCACAGTTATTCAGGAAATCGGTTCTCACAGGTCCAGGATTAACTGAGTTCACTCTCACTCCTGAAGGAGCTAGTTCTAATGCAGTTCCTCTAGTGAAGTGGTCTAAAGCAGCTTTAGATATAGTGTATGGAATTGAGCGTGCATCTTTAGATGTTAGCAAACTTAAGACACTGGATATGTTTACAATGTTTCCTTTTGTCTTAACCAAGTAGGGAGCTGCAAGCATGGTGAGATGAATGACAGCTCTCATGTTGACCTTCATAATAGCATCGTAAGCTTCGAGCGCTTTCCCGTCAAGAACTGATCCGTATTTAGCAAAACCAGCATTGTTAACTAGGACATCGATTTGTCCAAATTTCTCGACAGTTTCTGTTATGATTTTCTTCACTTCGTCATCATTTCCGACGTCCGCTTTGATCACTAATGGTTTTTTGCCAACTGCCGCACAGGATTGTTCGACTTTCTTCAGTTTTGTCTCGTTTCTTCCTACCATGACAACATTTGCTCCTTCTTTAGCAAACAGTACAGCAACGGCGGCGCCTATGCCGGAGCTAGCACCCGTTACAATAGCGACTTTATTTTCGAGAATCATATTTTATTTTTATTTAGTCTCTGTCCAACTTGTGTTACGTTTGAGATAAACAAGTCTACTGAGAGATGTAATTTATTCATATTGACATGATGACTCGAGTAAATTATACCAGTTTTATAAAAACAAGCATTTGATTTTGCGATTGAGATTGCGTAGAACATTTAACGAAACCCATTATTTATTATTTATAATATTAAAAGAAGAAGTATAATTATAAATTGACGAGGTTTAAGATCTTTACATGTACTTTAGTTATATTTTTAAAACCATTTTTTCTCCTATATTTGTGGATACGTACATACATACATAAACTCACGTTGAATTCCTGATGGGGTAGGCAGAGGCAATAGACCGCCACCTAGCCACACCTCTTTTATTCATATTAAGTACTTTTGTTAAGTAAATCATAAAAAATCGGTTGTCTGTAAAGTCGGTTTACTGACGATAGTTGAACGTGACAACGTCATAAGAAAATACCGATGGAATGGATTTTGCCTCTTTGTCACTCGTTGCGCGCTCTCGCTTGCACTGGAACGACGCATACGTCACACTTTTTCGGGAATGCCGCCGGCTCCATCAATTTATAAGACGTTGTCACGTCAAAAACAGTTTCATAGTTAAAACAACTAGCTTTTGTACTATTTTCCTGTATGTCTATACATATGTTTATCCGTTTGTAGGTATGTTTGGCACTTTTACACTGACATTTTAGTAAGACTAAGACATAAAAATATTTGGAACACAATGTGCCTACAACAAATGTCTGTTTTAAAATTAGGAGAAAATAATTTTAAAAGTTTGAAATAGCCACTAAACAAAATAATAAAAATAAAATGCAATTAAACCGCGGAATAACATATAAATTAAATGTTTAAGCAGAACCCAGGGAAAAGACATATAAAATTATATAATAGCGTTATCTGAATATTATCGAAGAGTTATTCGAAAAGGTTACCGATAATTTAACATAATAACAACTGTATAACTACAGTGAAGTTTCAACCAGTGCTATGATGGGCTCGATTCTGCATTACAGCGACTAAACTTATTTTAGATTAGTCCTGTCATTTTCTTTCTCCTAGAAAAGAAAAGAGACGAAAGATATTTAGTCCTGTCAAATTAAAATTAGTCCTGTCAACTAAGGCGTGTTTAGCAATTTTAGCGACGATGTAAAAGACTCATGGATAAAAGTGACAGATAAGCACGTTCAAAAGGTTCAATTTAGTTGGTTTTTACATGTTTGACATTACTCTTCAATCTATGGTTTGTTTCTGTCCTTTTTTTAGTATTCTATGGAGAAGGATAGGCTAACTTAAAATTAGGAATTTTAGCTGGACTGCAGAATCGAGTCCATTGAAGAAGTAATACGTATTATTTAAAAAACCGGTCAAGTGCAGGTCCGACTCTTGCACTGGCTCTTGTACCTGTACAATTATTTGTACAGGTACGTACATTCACCAAAATAATTAGGTAATATTACTAAAGTTCATAAACTATGAAAGCAGAACATTGCTCTAACAAAAAGAGTTTATTTATACATATTAATAACTATTTTATTTTATTTTTATTTTATATGTATTTGGAAGACCAACATCTAAACAATACAGGCGCCGGATACTTAAAATAAATACAAAACAGAAAGCCAATTATAGGTCTTCACAGGTAAAAAATAATATATATAAATGATGTGCAATATACTAATACTTACAAATTTTAATCATGTTCTTTGTCCTTGTAATGTTAAGGTCAAGTATCATCATTAATCTAAGCTATTCACTACTAATTCCAAAAAAATGCCTGAGTAAGATGATCAATAATAATATTCTTCTTGGAGTAGTTTCGCACGTATAAGAGATTTCTTGAATGAAGTGGAAAATCTGGCATTACCTTTATTAATTTTTCAAAAGATAACCATTATCACTAACAAAAATGGAACCTGTTATACCTTTCGCTTTTTCTCCTGCTAAGTACAAAACTAAATCTGCAATTTCTTCAGGATCCGTTACCCTCTTTAGCGGAAGTCTGAACAACATATCATCCCATTTTGCATCTATGCCTGCGTTATCCAGAAAATCTGTTCTTACAGGTCCAGGATTGACAGAATTTACTCTGACTCCTGAAGAAGCAAGCTCCAATGCAGCTCCTCTAGTGAAGTGGTCTAAAGCAGCTTTAGACACAGCATATGGAATCACTTGTGCGTACTTAGGTGTTTCATAAGCTGCAACACTGGATATGTTCACAATATTTCCCTTAGTCTTAATCAAGTGAGGAGCTGCAAGCATCGTTAGATGGATAACAGCTCTCGTGTTGACCTTCATAGTAGCATCGTAAGCTTCAAGCACTTTCTCGTCAAGAACTGATCCGTATTTAGCAAAACCAGCATTGTTAACTAGGATATCGATTTGTCCAAATTTTTCAATAGTTTTCGTTATGATTTTATTCACTTCGTCATCATTTCCGACATCCGCTTTGATCACTAATGGTTTTTTGCCTACTGCCGTGCAGGATTCTTCGATTTTCTTCAGTTTTGCCTCGTTTCTTCCTACCATAACAACATTTGCGCCTTCTTTAGCAAAGAGGATAGCTGTGGCGGCGCCTATGCCGGAGCTAGCACCGGTTACAATAGCGACCTTATTTGCAAGACTCATATTTTTGTTATATAATCATTGCAACACTTGTGCTCGTGTTTAGATAAACAAGTCTACTGACGGATGATGTCATGCATAGATACATGGACATCAATTAAAACGTGGTTTTATGACTTGCATAGTATGCTCACATACAGGGTGTATTTTTCAAGTCGGCGTGGTAGGTTAAATCGGAAACTATGAAGAATATCTCTCATCTCTTGCCCAATTTTGATAAAAACTAAAAATGCATCTTTGGTTGGTTGTATATAGCAATCGTCGAAAAAAATCAAATGAGCCCAAACTTGAAAGTAAATGAGTCACCATTGAGGATTTCTAGTATGAACCTCCCAACTCATGCTCCTTCCCGGTAATTCTTAAGGCTATCACCGTAAGGCCTTGGAAAATAAGTTGTCGCTGTTTTACGATTTTATGTGTTGACAAATTGGTTCCATCCCACATTAGTGCCAACTCAATAAGCGAAGGTGGAGTGCTTCAAACCACGCAAATATATTGACCTCAATTAGAGCTACCTACTCGAACAGGTTTGTGCCGTTTTGATCGACCATATGCCTATAGGCCTAGCTATCTAGAGAGGAAATGGACGCAGCATTTTCTTTACGCAATTCACCCAGTTAGAGTAATTAGTTCCCAACTAGTCTAGTTTTGTCAGACATAGGTACACTGCTATTTAGTCTGTACTAAAAGCAGCCTATAGGCTTGTTTTTGGTGTACAATAACTATGGTGAGACACGGAAATAAAGCACTTTGCCAAGTCGCCAGGAGAATCACTGAAAAAGATTTAGTTGGGATAGAAAGTCTTACAGAAAGGAAGAAATACCTAATACAATAACTCTTTATTGTACACCAAAAACAACACAATATGGATACAACATTAACCTATCTTATTATCTAAATATAAACACCAGATATTTTCCCGTACACAAATTTAAGCCTCAGACGGTAATCGAATCCGAGACCTCCAAATTAGAAGGAATGATTACTATCAACTGAACCAACAGGCCCGTTAATACAGTTTGCATGCGGAACCCAAGTTGAAATATTACACTGATAAGTAGGTACCTACTAATAGTGTTGTAGAACAATTAACATAATTAATATGAAGAATTTTAATTGTTATCTTCCTTATATCTTACTATCCTAAGAATATTATAAATGCAGAAGTGACTTTGTTTGTTTGTTACGCTTTTACGCCTAAGTCACTAAATCGATTTTAACACACAATACATCTAGGTACTTACCAAGTTTGAACAGTATAGTTCTTATAGTTTCGAAAAAAAGTGGTTGTGACATACCTACAGCCGGACTGGCTGATAGGCTACGGAACCCTAAAAGAGGGACTCTGTACGTAAACGTTTCACAATACAACAAATTTTAGATTAGATAGAATAGCGGTTATCTAGTTACGTGTGTTTTTGCCACTAATGGTGTAATTACCTAACTATATATTTACCTTGTCATTGGTAAGTACCTTCCTACATCTGTCAATGTGAATAGTATAGTACACTTATCTGCATAAATAAATTTGTATGCCTTATGTAAATATAATTATAAGGCTTACGAAGAAGCTACAAAAATATGGCTAGATGTGGCGAAAATATAATAACACCAATATGTAAAAAATTACATCTATCAGATCGGCGATCGATGCATTGAAAAAAAGCCAGATAAAGAGTACCCGAAACCGACGAGCTTGTATGAACCGATTGATGGATGTGGATAAGGCGTATGCCAGGATCGTAGCAGGTGGCGGGCTGTTGTCTCTGCCTAACCCTTCGGGGAAAAGGCGTGAATATATGTATGTACCTATGTGTATGTATGTAAAATATGACCTAATAAAAAACACATGACGCAATAAAAACGCTCTTTGCATCTGTTTAAATGGCATTACTTTTAATATTTTTTCAAAAGATAACCATTATCATTAACAAAAATGGACCCTGTTATACTTTTTGCGTTTTCTCCGGCTAAGAACAAAACTAAATCTGCAATTTCTTCAGGGTCCGATATTCTCTTTAGCGGCAATATTGGCTGCATATCATCAAGTTTCAATTTCTTCCTGTATTATCCAGAAAATCCGTTCTCACTGGTCCAGGGTTGACTGAATTAACTCTGACTCCTAAAGAAGCTAGCTCCAATGCAGATCCTCTAGTGAAATGGTCCAAAGCAGCTTTAGATACTGCATACGGAATAAACTGTGTATCATTCGGTATTTGATAAGCTACAACACTCGATATGTTCACAATATTTCCCTTAGTATTAATTAAGTAAGGAGCTGCAAGCATGGTGAGATGGATGACAGCTCTGATGTTGATATTGAAAGTTGCATCATAAGCTTCGAGCACTTTCCCTTCAAGAATTCCTCCGTATTTAGCAAAACCAGCATTGTTAACTAGGATATCTATTTTTCCAAACTTCTCTACAGTTTCTGTTATGATTTTCCTCACTTCGTCATCATTTCCAACGTCTGCTTTGATCACTAATGGTTTTTTGCCAACTGCCGCACAGGATTCTTCGACCTTCTTCAGTTTTGCTTCGTTTCTTCCTACCATGACAACATTTGCTCCTTCTTTAGCAAACAGTATAGCTGTATGTAGCGGCGCCTGCCCGTTACAATGACCACCTTATTTGCAAGAGTCATATAATGTTGTTATTATAGTCCCTGCAACACCTATGCTCTCGTTGAGATAAACAAGTGTACTGACGGATGATATCATGAATAAATAGTATAAGTTGTATGTTGATCTACTAAGATAAGACATTAAAATTATCAAAGCGGGTAATAGGATAGTTTTATCATGAAAGTCTGTATTTACAGTATTTTTAGTACCCTACTATATTTGTATATACTGCATTTACTAATATTTAAAATGGCTACCGTTTCTGAGCTTTTTTCTCTAGGTAATAGCTGTAAACCAGCGATTTGCTTTTTGAGAAATTACTGAGGCTGATTCGAGCAATGGCCTATTTGTACTACAGCTACACACACCAACTCATTTATTTTTTAATTGTCTTATTGTTTATAATTGTTATTTTTTGTTTATTTAATGAGTGTGTTTCTGTTATACAAATAAATTCTATTAGATTCTACCAGACTGCGGAGGGTATTGTGTTTATCAGCCTATGTATACCTACATGTATGTTCCTTTGTGCTTCATTCTTAAGTCAATCGAGTCATCATAATGTTGCGAGTGTCACTATTTTCCTGAGTCCTGAGTGCAGCGAGGGATTCAAGCTCGCCCAAAACGAAAACAGCTTTATCCCAAAGGAGAGTGGAATACTCTACTTTTCTCACCTTTTTGCGAGCGATTTTCAGAACTAAGTTCTAGTAATTGCAATTGGGTCCCGCCTGATACTAAACTTTAGTCGAGTATTTATTAACTTAGGCTTTCAGCTCATAATACAATTTGATAAACCGAAATAACTAGAGTTTACTTTGTTTTTAGTTTATGTTAATTTTGTTTTCTATTTTCAATCTTGTTTCGGTCTATATAGTGCATAACTTTGAAATTATCTTTTGTAGTCGATTATTTTATATATTTTATTTTACACTTTTTAATGTCCCGGCACACTCTTATGAACAAAAACTGTGTTACCTATATATGTCTGGCAAACAAGTCTCATTTTTACACTAGCAAAAACTTTTGAAATCTTTATATTAAGCCAAATTTAATATAAACATTTACCTAATTTATACATAATATATTGTAATCCCCTTTTAATTTCCTTTATTTAAAAAATCAGCTTTTTCCTCACCCCTATCTAAGCACACTTGAGTTTTTAGAGTGAAAACATATACCTTCTTTGGCAGTCGGGTATATGTAGGAAAATTATAATGTTTATTAAGTAAAAATAAATTTAACATTGAATGAAATAATAATAATAATAAATTGTGAAGTGTGGGTATATCCAGTAATGGAATACCTCTGCCTACCCCCTCGGGGATAAAAGGCGTGAGATTATAATAATAATAATAGTAATAAATTGTAGGACACAATTCACACACGGTTATTTAGTCCAAAAACTAGGCAGGGCCTGTAATATGGGTACTAAACAACTGATAGACATTTAAACGACCAGACACGAAACCAACAGACATATTCATGCACACAAATGTTGGCCTCGAGCGGGGATCGAACCCGCGACCTCCGACTCAGAAGGCAGGGTCACTACCAACTGAGCCAACAGGCCCGTCAACTTAATCTTGTGAAAAAAATAAACTCTCAAACCAAGAATCTGAGACACAATTGATTTTTAATTGTTACGATGCGCTTTTTAACCGCACGGTTCTTGACTGATTAACAGTTTCTACTAAGCAGCATTGTCGGCACTCAAAAAAAATTATTTTAAAAAATCATAAATCTGACTGCTTAAAAAGTCAACTTTCAAAGATAGAAACACAGATAATTATTTAGAGGGAGGTATCAAAAGCATCTCCTTAATTTTATGCAGACTTATTATTGCCTCTGACTGCATGAGATTATTGTACGATTGTGTAGCAGACGGTCTTTACTAATAGGTTATATTGTTTCCATCTTTTTACTGTTTTTATATAGTAATCTACTTTAAATATTTATAGTTCCTAAATGGGAATGGTAAACCTAAAAATGATTTTTATGCCTATTTCCCATTGAAGTAGATAGAAACACTACTGCCACTTCCTATGAATTTGGAAGATCTCTTGTGCTTCATCCACATCCATCAAACGACTCATGCATGCTTGTCGGTTTCAGGTGCTCTTTATGTGTGTCTTTAATACATCGCCATCGCATCGCATCGCATCGATCTGGTCTATGACCTAGGCCGTCCTCTACCGACTCGCCCATTCACAACACCCTAGTATAAATTTGTCTCATCAATATGACCTACCCACCTTAGCATTTCTTTTTCAATCCTAGTCACAATATCGTCTTTCTAAAATTAACCAGGTGGAAATAAAAAATATATATCACAATATTTTATTATTTAGTGAAAATATCAAAAACAATATCTTTATCAATTTTCTAAAAGATAACCATTGTCGGTAACAAAAATAGAGCCCGTAATACCCTTCGCTTTTTCTCCTGCTAGATACAAAACTAAATCTGCAATTTCTTCTGAATTTGAAATCCTTTTTAATGCTGTATTCACTGCCATTGATTCAAAACTGCCATCAAATCCTGAGTTATCCAGGAAATCGGTTCTCACTGGTCCAGGGTTTACTGAATTCACTCTGACTCCTGAAGAAGCTAGTTCCAACGCAGTTCCTTTAGTGAAATGGTCCAAAGCAGCTTTAGAAACTGCGTATGGAATAAACTGTAGATTCTTGGGTGTATGAAGAGCTGCAATACTTGATATATTTACAATATTTCCCTTAGTCTTAATCAAGTGGGGAGCTGCAAGCATAGTGAGATGGATGACAGCTCTCGTATTGACCTTTATAGTAGCATCGTAAGCATCAAGCGCTTTCCCATCCAGAACTGATCCGTATTTAGCAAAACCAGCATTGTTAACTAGGATATCGATTTGTCTAAATTTCTCAACAGCTTCCTTTATGATTTTCCTCACTTCGTCATCATTTCCGACGTCTGCTTTGATCACTAATGGTTTTTTGCCAGCTGAGGCACACAATTTTTCTACTTTCTTCAGTTTTGCCTCGTTTCTTCCTACCATGACCACATTTGCTCCTTCTTTTGCAAACAGTATAGCTATGGCGGCGCCTATGCCCGAGCTAGCACCCGTTACAATAGCGACTTTATTGGTGAGACTCATATTTAAAAAAAAATAGGCGATGATACTTGTGCTCGCGTTGACTTATGGAACAGTTCTGATTGATGGTGTTGTTCATATTCTCGGGAACAATTGAGTAATGACTAATTATATGTATGGTTAATGACAAGCAATGTTTATTGGGATTCCGTAGTGTTCAAGTTAATGGATTTCTTAAATTTTTATTACATACTGTACCTGGGCAGCCGAACTCCGATTGTGAAAACTTATAGAAAATTAGTGTTTCTAAGGATCAGACCGAAATAGATCGGATTTTCGGGTTTGTCTCCACGTCGTACCTGGAAACTGCCATAGGTACGTTATATTATTTCGTGCGTAATTTTATTGGGATCTCTAGAGCCGTTTTAATTTACTTAGTTTACTTACTTACTTACTGCAGCTTATTTGATAATATTGTATACTCGTACATATAATAAAACGGTGACGAGAGTATGGCTGTACAAGAAAGATTATTTGAAAATTTTAGAGGTAGTGTAGAAAGAAAAATTTTTGCATGTCTATCTGTCTGTATGTGCGTGCACGTATCGCGGAAAAAATATTTTACGGATTTTCATGAAATTTGGTGTGGAGATAACTGGGTAACTGGGTCAAAATTTAGGGTACTGTAACCCACTACAGGAAAATATCTCATTCCCACTGGAAAATTTAAGAACAGATTAAAAAGAAAACTACGTAGGTACTATTCCGAAACTATAACGAGTAGAAACTTGAAGTACCTATGGTAGGTAAGTGACTTATATGTCGTAGGTAACCGCTATGTAATGATTTTTGGAAATTCCTACGGGAGCGGGAATGAACCGGATCCGCTCGGGTAACGCCGATATAATGTTATTTTTATGTAAAGGCTGTAAAGGGATTAACAGAATTTTCTGACTGAAGATTATACTACGCGTAACAGAATAAGCGCAATTCCTCATACACCCCAATTATTATAATAATTTCTCTCTTTGTACTTTAGTTGTGTCTAACCAATTTTCTTAAATAAAGAGCAATTCTAGTACAATGTATAAGGTAGCACTAAATTCAGATACCTCAATTTTCGGAAAAATTTTACACATTAAAAATAGAAATCGATTAAGTAGTCGATACTGAACAAACTTATTTCAGGAATTGCGCCTATTCTGTTACATATTGTATTTGCACATGTAACTAAATCAGTCAATATTCACTATAATTTGACACTCTGGAATAAAATTATAAAGATGTAAACTTCCTGGTTGGTCCCTCTGGGCGGTACCTAATGGAACTTCTAGTTTTATTCTTCTTAGTGTATTCTCGATGCTTTGAAGACTTCGTAAATATTCAGCGGTTTTTCGTATTCTACTTATACGGAGCTCTATAGGTAACCAATGCAAGTCATACGCTTTGCGGACTGTCTTAAATAGACAAACTAATTAGAGATAACAAAGGGCCTCTAGTATGTACTTGAACGTTTTATGATTTAACAATTTTCTAAACGTATGAACAAATTTTCGTAATATCATGATGAATAGCTGTTATCTAGGTAGCTACTTCTGTTTGTGAAACTCATGGTACAATTGACTATATAACCTTGTTATTGGTAAGTACATCTGTCAATGTCAATAGTATGGTACACTCATCTGCATAGATTAATTGGTATGCCTAAAAAAAACAAATATAGGTAATTTAGGGTAATAATTGTATCGCTTACGAAGAGGCTATAAAAAGAGCTAGAAGCGGCAAAAATATAATAACACCATTAAAATGTGACCAAATAAAAAAACATACGAGAAGAATTCAGAACCTCCTTTTTTTATGAATTCGGTTAAAATGTTACACATGAATCAGAATCAATTCCGGGACCTGAGTGTTTTTTTTTTATATAAGAGAAGGGGGCAAACGAGCAGACGGGTCACCTGATGGTAAGTGACTACCGTCACCCATGGACACCCGCAACTCAAGAGTCACAACTGCGTTACCTGCGCCTTTGAGGTGGGAGTAGGGGGAGGGGGAGGGGGGGGGGGTTCCTCATGTTTTCCTTCAAACACTTCTTTTTCCTAAAAAACCTTAGTCAAAAACAAACCTCGGTAACATTTAACCCTTCCGAAGTCCCATAAACCCTTCACTGCTAATGAAATTAATGTCGGCTCGATTTCGCCGGCGCCATTTTTCTAAGATAATATTTTTAATCGTTTCTCATGGTTCACTTAATATTGCGGCACTTTCAGTCCGTTGGGTTGATTTCTTTCCTGTTCTAACTGACTGGTCTTACGGTCAGGTTACGGACTTGGAATTTATTACGGAGTTTCTGTGGTGATAACTTGAAAATTTTAACTCACTTTTACTTTTAAATTTGTACCAAGTGACAACCGAAACATTCGTTCGCAGAACTGGGGTTCGCTTGATTGTTATTGTTGGCGACTAGCCACCCGCGTAGCTCCCGTTCCCGTGGGAATAAAATATAGCCTATCTTTCTCAGGGTTTCAATTAAAGAAATAATTTTTAAAATCATTCTATTAGTTTTTGAGTTTATTCATAACAAAAATACAAACTTCTCCTCTTTATAATATTAGTAGAGATTAGTAAATTAGTATTCGTGTATTAGTTTAAGATTTTAACATTAAGTTTTTTCATTTATGTTTTTGGTGGTCTTATATGACCTAAATTCAAATTCAAAAAACATTTATTTTCTGTAGGTAGGTACAAAAAGTACACTTAGAAAGGTCAATAGTCTAATAACAAGGCACTCTAAACTCGTCCACGAAGATTGGCTAAATGTAAACAGCAGCCCATCTCTACCGACGAGTTGCTGGTTCCAAATGCAGTACCCTGAGAAGAACCAGCAAGCAAGAAACTCAAGGGCAGCTCTCCTGGACATAGCCATCTCCATTTGTCTTATAAAAACCAGCCTTGATTTAGTAGTTGGAAGGTCTAGTCCAACTACTAAGTTTATATCCATTTAACAGTCAACCGCTGATCTTCATCATCATCAGCTTATATTCCGTTGCTGGGCATAGGCCCTGTCTTCGGCTCGACGCATCCAGCATCTGCCTGCAGCCTTTCGCAGATCGTCATCCCATCTGGCCGGAAGGCGTCCTACACTATGTTTGCCGATACACGGTCTCCACTCCAGAACACGTTTACCCCAACGGTTGTCGGTTGCTGCCTATCTTGCTAGTGTGAAATTAGTGTCAAAAAGGTATTTTATATCGACTTTTCCTTCCCCCCCCTATGTAAAGTCCCCCCAAGAAAATCAAAGTTACGCCAACGTTTCTGTCCCATCGACCAGTCACTTTTTTACCAGCAGATCCAAATACAGTATTAAATGGCGTATGAATAAAGTACCTCAAATAAAATCCACTGAGACTGGCTTAACGAGAATACACAGGGAATGAATTAACGCAGACATAAATAAAAATTAAGGGGTAAGCAGGTAAAGTATAAACCCTTGCCCTTCTAAATATAATTAAGTATAACCCAATAATCCTCCGCGGCGAACAAAAACAAAAACCTACCAAATTTTATTATGATTATTTGCATATTAAAATAATTATAAAACACGGGGCCAAGATTAGGGGTTGCTACGCAGTGTATCTCATTTTTAATCCGACTTCACTAGAATGAGGGTAATGTTTTTAACAAAAAATTAAGTTTTCGAGTTTAACTTTTTTTTTAAGTGTGTCCTTGTGGGCCGATTTAGTGATTCTTTTTACATCGCATCACAGAATAAGCGCAATTCCTTATACACTCCAATTAGTATATTAATATAAAAAATATGATGCATTCGGACTTTAGTTTTCTCTAACCAAATTTATTAAATAAATAGAAATAATAATACCTGTTCCCGTGGGAACATAATAGCATAATAGCATGGTAACATACATTATCACTAAGTAACATATTATGTTACTTAGTGATAATGTATGTTACCATTGGTGAAAGAATTTTTAAAAACGGTCCAGTAGTTTTTGAGTTTATTCGCACCAAAGATACATATATACAAAAATACAAATCTTTTCTCTTTATAATATTAGTATAGACTAGTATAGAAGTATAGATTGATACAACCCTAAAAATTAAAGGGACCGCATTCGTAATTTTTCATAATTTCACGCTGGCGTGGCACCGGCCAACACAAAGACCTTTGGCATTATGAAGTAAAAGTACCAAAGGCTTAATAAATAGCAAAGTAGAGGAAGGAACCCAAATAAATTACATTAGAATATAAATTAAGTAATATGAGCACACTACGTGGAAAAAATTGCCGGTCGACAGAATTTTTATTCCAAAAATGTACTTTCACCATTTGGTGTAGAGTTTATATTTGTGTTGATCAATTAAAGACTTATAATAATAATAAACAATAATCTCACGCCTTATATCTCCCAGGGGGTAAGCAGAGATATTCCATTTCTGGATATACCCACTTTTATCGAGATATTCTTTGGACCCCACTTTTCTTTGGACCCCTAAACGTGATAGGTGGTTAGCCCATCGCCGGACCGGGTATTTTACACATGTCTCAGAATTCATTCTGTCACTTTTTATGTATATCGTAGGGTTATAGTAAAAACCGTGATAATATAATTTCGCTAGTGGTATTATAATTACACGTACTTTTATCTCCTTTCTTTACAAACAATATCACCTGACAATA
This sequence comes from Ethmia dodecea, assembly GCA_963855545.1. Taxonomy (NCBI): domain Eukaryota; kingdom Metazoa; phylum Arthropoda; class Insecta; order Lepidoptera; family Depressariidae; genus Ethmia; species Ethmia dodecea. The sequence continues at coordinate 2,025,447 of OY979453.1, forward strand.
CTCGTATTGTTGCATTTCCCTGGGTACATTCAGTGACATTGTGGATCAATGAAATTTTAACAATTTCACTAAGTGATAAGCACAGATAAAATTTAAAATGTTCACTGATTAGTCAGCATGGAACAGTGGTTAGTGAATCCACCAATCAAAACGGACCGAGGCTGCCCACAACATCAAAGTCTTGCTATTATTGGTAACTACAATATCACTGAATCTGCTTAGTGAAATCATAAAAAGAAACGATTGATAAAACCCGTGCAATTCCAATACAACTAGTGAAATTATAATAACAAGGCTTTTAAACCCTGCAACATGTATATACCTACTAATATTATTCACAATGTATTTTTTTTTTAATATTTACATCCCATAATAGACAGATTTTGTCATATTCTTCATCACAACTTTATCAACCTGTACATAGATGCACAAAAAACAAAGCAAATAAATATGTATTATTTCATTTCAATATGTATATGAATAACGAAGTTCTTAGATGACTTAATAATAAACAGTAAACCGATAAAGTCAGCACTTAGAAACATCGACAGTAGTTGCGTTATATGAAGTTCTGCGCGGTTTCACCCGAATAAAATATACCCTATGTTACTCAGCGATCTTTTAGCTTTCCATTGGTAAAAGAATTTTTAAAATCGGTCTAGTAGTTTTTGAGTTTATTTGTAAAAAACATACAAAAATACAAATATTTCCTCTTTATAATCTACTATATAAAAATAAGTCGGGTTTTCCTTCCTGACGCTATAACTCCAGAACGCACGAACCGATTTCCACGGTTTTGCATTCGTTGGAAAGGTCTAGGGCTCCGCAAGGTTTATAGTAAAGAAAATTTAGCATTGCACCCGTGCGAAGCCGGGCGGGTCGCTAGTATTAGTATAGATAGGGACTCTCAAATTTCGATAAGTTGTCCCTTATATTACTAAGGTTACAATCGATACCCCTTTTCAAAACAAAACTTCTCTTACAAGATGCAAACAAATCAAGCATTCCCAAAACAATCGTTGGGCGCGGGGCGGACTCGGCAATCGGATAATAATAGATATATTTTCGCCCCATATTCCAGGGCCGCACTTAGAATATGATATACAGCGGATAAATCGGTTGCAAAGACCCTCAGGGGAGGTTTTCGCTTCGACAGAACTTTGCGATTTGGATATTTTTCCGCGATACAATAGTTCTGGTGTTGGGTCAGATATCGTGGAAGATTTATGTGGGTTTATTATACTGCTGCTACGATATTATATAGACCAAGTAAACATTTGTTGAAAAATGCTATAAGCATTGATATTCTTGATATTCTATTTAAACTCAACTCTATTGTACAACTATAGTGTTGTATTCTAGGTACAACGATGAAAAAATGTATTAAGTAATACAGTGACAATAAAGTACAATAATATAATTACAGTTTTGCTCACGTAGTTTCCATTCCCGTGGGAATACCGTGATAAAATATAGCCTACCTATGTTACTCCCTGCTGTTGTAGCTTTCTATTGGTAAAAGAACTTTTAAAATAGGTTGAACAGTTTCTGAGCCTATTCAATCCAAACAAAAAAATTTTTTTCTCTGTATAATATTAGCATAGACAGTGACCATATACAATTAGTATGTTTAGTAATAATTTGCTTCTGTGAATCTTACTATCACTAAGCAATATCTTCCAGACATTCCTAGAATGAATTTAACTCAGATAAATAGACAAAGACAGAGGACAGTAAGTTATATAGTAGGTTTGTACTAATTTCAGCAGCAGCGGGATAAAGGACCGACGGTTTTTTTTTTATACAGGCCACCTTTTAATCCCAACAGACGAAGATATGAGATAGTTATAATAATAATAATAATCTCATGCCTTTCATCCCCGAGGGGGTAGGCAGAGGTATTCCATTACTGGATATATACCCACATTTGAAGAGATACATTGGACCCCTAAACGTGATAGGTGGTTAGCCCAACGCCGGACCGGCAGGCGTATTCACGGAGGCTCGATACCGTTTCCGTTCGATTCAGATCGAGTGAAAATTTTTCCGAATCCTTATGTCACATAATATGACATTAGTTTTCGACACCAACATCAGCCCATCTCGAAAGTGTTCGACAGATGATACCGTTTCCGTTCGATTCAGATCGAGTGAAAAATTTTCCGAATCCTTATGTCACATAGGTATGACATTAGTTTTGTTTTTGTTTTCCGATTTCGAGTCGAATATCGAAGCTCCGTGAATACGCTCGCGGGTCTATTTACACATGTCTCAGAATTAATTCTGGGACCTGTGGGTTTCCTCACGATGTTTTCCTTTACCGTCGAGCTAGTGATAAATATGTACCGTAAGTTTTTTTTTTAAAAACTCATTGGTACATGTCAGGATGGCATATGATGGTACTTGAGGTAGTTATAAACAATTATATACATATACTCACGACTAATCCCTGAGGTGGTGGATAGCGGTATTCCATTTATGGAAGTACCCACGAGAAGTGTTTAAGTACCCACAGGTACCAAGGGTTACGTGCCATCTACTATATAAAAATTAGTCGGGTTTTCCTTCCTGACGATTTAACTCCAGAACGGCCGGACCGATTTTGATGAAACTTTTTGTGTGGGTTCGAGTGGGTCCAGAGATGGTTTATAGCAAAGAAAATTCAGCATTGCACCCGTGCGAAGCCGGGGCGGGTCGCTAGTTATCTATAAAAACTGTCCTCTTAAATATTTATTTTATTTGTTGTTATAGCGGAAATAGAAATACCTACATCATCTGTAAAAATTACAACTGTCTAACTATCACGGTTCATGAGATACAGCTTGGTGACAGACGGGCAGATAGACTGACAGACGGAATTACAGCGGAAGCTTAGGGTTCCGTTTTACCCTTTGGGTACGGAACCCTAAAATGGTTGCTTGATCTAAACATGCTTGGAAGAGAAAAAATGACATCAAATAGACACGAATCAAGGAACAAGCTTATTCAAACATCCAAATTAAAAATCAAGTACCTCATTAGACTACCGACTCGAAAAATTACTTTTTAATAAACAAACTCTCTCCTCTCACACAAGGAGGTTCATTACCGTCTACGTTATAACGTTACAAAGTAACGTTAACAATAACAATAACGTTATTGCTGGTTGATATTAAATAACTCAATTCGTTTCTAATTTGTCGACAATTGTTCCCGACAAAGGCATGGCACGAACGAGTGCCCGCGAGTATGAAGGAAGTCGGCAGCTAGGGGAGATCAGTGATGGGCTAAATTCAATATCGATAATAGTCGAATGTCTTAATCAATCAATCGGGCAATCGTTTTGAATAAATTTAAAAAATATGCAGGTGAAAAGATCGTATTTTGCAAAATGGAAAACAAACATGTAGGTGAAAAGGAATTAAAAAATGGAATACAAACATATAATAAGTAGGTACTAGTGAAAAGTGGTTATTTCTAGTAATTTAATAATAAGTAATGAAATAGCCCCTCGATTTGCTTTATCGAGCCCTATACTGACAGACGCAGAGTTTTAAGACAAAAATCTTCTAAGATATAAAATCTAGTGTCAAAAGTCTCGTGTTTGTGGTTGAACTCCTTCGAAACGGCACGACCGATTTGAATGATTTTTTTATGCATTTTGCAGGTATGAGAATAGGTCGTAAAGTATTTTTCAGCTTCCTGAACAGAACAACGTTTGCCAAGTCATATATAAAATATATAAAATTACATTCATATAAATTGAAACGATATTGTGAGTATTTATTATAATAATTATAATTATATGAGCAGTGACAGCCTTTACGGTTAAAGAGCCGGCCAAAAATCAGTGAGGCTCGGGTTCGAATCCTGGCATGTACCAATGAGTTTTTCAAAAACTTACGTAACTAAGTACATATTTAACACTAGCTCGACGGTGAATGAAAATATCGTGAGGAAACCAGCAGGTTTCATAATTAATTCTGAGACATGTGTAAATAGACCCGGTCCGATGAGCTCACCACCTATCACGTTTAGGGGTCCAATGTATCTCGTGAACTGTGGGTATATTCAGTAATGGAATACCTCTGCCTACCCTCTCGGGGATGAAAGGCGTGAGATTATTTATTTTATTTATATTATAATTAATTTCTTTATGTCACAGAATTTACAAAATAGTAATATAAGACACAATATACTGTCGAATTACGCATGTGTCCTATGCGTAATTTGACAGTATAATTTATTAATTTACTAGAAGTTAAGTCAATAAGTTACCAGAGGTCCTCAAACTAGGCATAATCGCCTGTATCTTGGCTAACCATTTGCAAAAGGTACTTTTTATGTGTGTTTATGGGAGAGTCTTTAGTTACAACGTTATCTGGTTTATACACCTGTATGTAGTGTTCGAAAATACTGCGGAGTATGAGTATGAATGTAGTTAGTACATGAATAATGTATTTATAGGATATGACATTAATAAAGAAATAAACGAATAAACGAAGTCTGCTTTTAACTGTAGGTATATACGTAATGTTCTTTTATTATTGTATTTCTAATCTACGAATGTCAAAGTTACCAATATCTAGATACTTACTTTAGTTCTAATTTGCAAAGCCAGACCTAATATTCAAACCCAAATTCAGAGCAAAGAACTTCACCTCATTTATTTCACCAGATCATCGATATCGATGAATTCCCATCCCTAACCCAACAAAGCAGACGCCATTGCCACTGGCGTTGTCGGGGCGGTTCGACGATGCGTTTATAATATTTCATTTATTCATAATAAATTATAATCGTATATTCGCGACTAGACGGGCTTTAATTTCATAGCCTCTAACCGCAAGTTTTCTGGTAGATAGCATCTTTCAAGTTTAGTTTGCTTCGCTAAGCAGCAATTATTGTGTAGTTGATGTTTATTTAACACTGAGTTGATTAATATATAGAGTACTCTAAGGCTTGTTCTAGATTTGTTCTAAAGTTTAGAGTATAATGAGTACACTTCTTTGCATAGTATTTTAAAGAAGATATATTATATTTTTGGAAATAACCACGTTTCACCAGTATACACTCTATGGACCCCTTAACGTGATAGGTGATGACCCCATTGCCGTACCGGGTCTGTTACACATGCCTCAGAATTAATTCTGGGACCTGCGGGTTTCCTCACGGTGTTTTCCTTCACTGTCGAGCCAGTGATAAATATGCACGTAAGTTTTGAAACACTCGTAGGTAGGTAGGTAGGTACTTGCCAGGATTAGAACCCGAGCCTCGCGAAGGAGAACCAGCCTCTTTAACCGCTGGGCTACCACTGCTCTTTAAAATTGACTCAACTGCGTGCGGAACTGTAAAGAGGGAGCCCCCCTCTTTACAGTTCCACACGCAGTCGAGTTGGTTCAGTTGGCCCTGAGCCTGCCTGAGCATGACCCTATCTTTCCTTCTGAGCCGGAGGTTGTGGGTTCGATCCCCGCTCGGGCCCAAAACTCGTGTGCATGTCTGTTGGCTTCGCGTCTGGGTGTTTAATATGTGTGAATGTCCCACAAAAAAAAGTAAACACAACTATCCTTCTGTTGCAGTCGGGTGCAAATAAAAACGTTCGAATTGTGAAATATCTTCAACCGAATTCACACCTCCACTCGTCGTCACGGCAACCCTTCTTTTTCCGAAGCTCAGGAATCCGAATTGCTCCATTCGGAAAATTTATGCGCGTATTATTGGAGCCCGCGGCGTCGCGCGGTGTTAGTTCACACTGAGGCACTTTATACGGTTGACATTTGCAATAGAATCTGTAAGTGACATAAATCTATATATATATAAAAATCAATGCCACTTTTCGTTGTTATTTTATAACTCAAGACTCACCTATCCAAATCAATTTTTTCGGCTTTATTCGGACTATTTAGCACATGGTTTATGTGAAGTTTGCTTAAAATCTGTCGAGTTGTTCTTCATTTATCACATTTTTACAGGACAGCGTCTGTCGGGTCAGCTAGTATAATATATTTATAAGGATATTTGTAACTGTATACTCATTATACCCACTTTTACACTAAGATTTTGAAATTACAAGCTTTTGCCCTCAACTTCGTCGTCGTACTGCAATAAATTTATTTTGATTTCTAGTCATATAATTACATAGAACTCTAAAGAGTTAAAAACCGACTTCAACTTATATAGTTTTCTCATGGATGCCACTGTCAGAACTGGAGCAAATTGAAATAGGACTACAAGGGAAGCATCAGTTTTTAAATAAAAAATCGGTTCACCCAGTTGAGAGTTCTAAAGTAACAAAAAAAAACACAGTCGTATTGATAAACTCCTCCTTTTTTTGAAGTCGGTTAAAAAGTCCTTCAATGAGGAACATACGCTCGCCCGAAGCGTAACTGCATTCCGTCTGGGCAATCCTTTGACAGCCATGACCATAGTTATATCCAGCCATTGCTTGCAATATTTAGTCAGATATTATCCTATAAATCTATACATATAAATTGCATCTGCAAAATTGTAATTTTCCACCAGGCGTATTCACGGAGCTTCGATATTCGACGAATCGGAAAATCTGTCGAAGATGGGCTATTCACAGATGTCGGTATCGAAAACGATGTTATGTCATATTTGACATAGAATTCGGAAAAATTTCAGTGGTTGTCAGAAACGCCTAGAATACAGTTTCCGAAGTCGATAGATTCTACTTCGGAAAATTTTTCACTCGATCTGAATCGAACGGAAACGGTGTCGAGCCTCCGTGAATACGACTGCAGTACGGCCGGTTAAAATTAGAACAATTTAATCTTGTTTATAGTTTTTTAATAAATAACAATTGCTATCTCAATTTTTGAGGTCTGTTATGTGATAAGGTACCTATATCAATAAGCAGTATAGTTTTTAAACAAATAAGTAGGTATATAAATTTAGAAAGTAAGAGGTTCTACGTGTAATAACGAAGTTTTCCTGCGGAAAATTGCAAAAAATAATGGGTCACAACGTTTATATAATGTTGTTCAACGGAATAGCCGCTAGCTGTCTTTTCATAATCGGTAGCTTACAGTGAACGCGACTTATAGAAGCGATAATTATCCCATAGTTAATTTATGAAGGTATAATTAAACTCCGGATGTCTCGAATTCTTATGTGTAATGGTCATTAAGAGGCCTTCGCTTCTTCGCTATAATTCGGCTATAGGATTTATGCTGAGTTCATTTAATGTCCCCTATGCTGAATAGGGTTGACTGCCTAGACAAATGAGGTATACTTTTTATGATCTGTAAGAACGAAAAATTACTATGAAAAATGTAGAGTATTGAGTTATGACGTCATCATGTTATGTACTCAATTGAGACACTTTATTGGTAGTTTTATTATTTTATAATACTTAATAATCATACTCATTTTATTTCGGACAGCAATACATCCATAGTGTTAGTAATACAAAATAAAATCTTAAGAGCTAATGTTAGTAAATAGTTATATTAAAAAGTGACTCTATTGAGGTAAATAAGGATTGCTTTTACAAAAACCGACTTCAGAAATCAGTCATAGCCCTGTAGTTATAGAGCCCGGATTCCAATCCTGGAGAAGACATGCGTAGCATAGAGTTTTCCAAAAACTTACCTACGTAAATATTTATCACTAGCTTTTACCCGCGGCTTCGCTTGCGCACGTTTGTTTGACCCCCTTAGGGGTTGAATTTTGCAAAATCCTTTCTTAGTGGATGCTTACACTGTATAAGCTTTCTATGTGCAAAATTTTAAGTCTGTAGACCCAGCGTTTTAGGCTGTGCGTTGATACACCACAAATCAGTCAGTCAGTTTATCACTTTATATATATAGATTAGCTCGACGGTGATTAAAAAAACGTGAGTGAAGGCGTGTAGCATTGAGTTTTTAAAAAAAGTTACGTAAGTATTTATCACTAGCTCGACGGTGAAGGAAAACGTCGTAGGAAACCTACAGGTCACAGAATTCATTCCGAGGCATGTGTATATGTTGCACCCAGGTCCGGCGATGGACTCACCACCTACCACTTTTATGGATCTAAAGAATAAACTGGGGAAATGTCTGTATATATTATATTTATATCGGAAGATATAATTCAATATCAGCTGACCTATCTGCACGCTCTTCGTTCACCGGCGCAGTAGCACCACTTAATAATTTGAATACGAACACGAGTCAACTTTCAACTGTAGCCATTTTTCCCGAGTTTCCTGCACCCCCTTCCCCCTCTTCCCCCGGACGCTGAGGCAATAATTCTCAGTATTGTTCTCTCTCCTCAAGAAACCATCCAAACTTGCTTCTCCATTGTGCCTTTTGAGTTATAGCCTCCAGAACGGATAACTTGCTATGTTATTGTTTGGCGATTTTTTGCGGAGGGTGATGTGTGCCTGGGTTTTATTCGTCTGTTTCTCTGTCTGACTGTTTACTAGACGTAAAGAAAGAGATCGCAGTGACATAATGTCCACTGCGGTTTTTAAATGTGGATATGTCGACCCATACCTACTAAAAAGTTCTTTCAATCTTCAAATATTTCAAAAGAGAAAATTTCTCCAATATTTCTGAGTCAATTGATTGTGTGTTTGGTTTTGAATTAGTGATAAATGAACAGAAATGGTATCCCCGCTGATGATTGTATTACTAATAATTACTATATTAGTATATTAGGTACGTAATATAATAAAAATGTGATGCATTCGTACTTTAGTTTTGTCTAACCAAATTTCTTAAATAAAGACCAGTAATAGTACAGTTTCCATAGGTACCTCCTAATTCAGGTATGCTAATTAATTTTTCGGAAAAAACCAACACATATTAAAAATAGCTAAAATCGTAGTCGATACTGAACAAACTAATTTCAGGAATTGCGCTTATTCTGTTACATATTTGTACTTATATTATTCGATCGTTAAACTTGCTTATTGATTGTCAATTTTGACGAAAGAAGTAGCGGAATAAATAACTGTAAACAAAACTTCCTACAACATTATTGTATGTTGTATGTAGTGTGTTGGGTGACATATTGATTATTGTTTTTTTAACTCTAAATAACATTTATTTACAATTAAAATATACATTCATTTAACAATAATTACAGATTAAATATGTCGTCCAAAGAGGAACCATGTGGCCCAGAAGAGAAGACTGGCCGATTGTTGTTATTTTTACAAGAAAACAATATTTTTCGAACATAAATAACCTACCTACATAATAAAAAATCTTATTAATTATATTTTACTAGCTTTTACCCGCGACTTCGCTTGCGCACGTTTATTTCACCCCTTTATCAGTGATAGCCCGAACGGTTAAAGAGCCGGCCGAAAATCTGTGAGGCTCGGGTTCGAATCCTGGCATGTACCAATGAGTTTTTCAAAAACTTACGTATATATTTATCACTAACTCGACGGTGAAGGAAAACATCGTGAGGAAACCCGCAGGTCTCAGAACTAATTTTTAGACATGTGTATATAGACCAGGACCAGTAATGGAATACCACTGCCTACCCCCTCGGGGATAAAGGGCGAGAGATTTGTTTTTGTTTTTTTATTATTTTTTTTAGGGGTTGAATTTTGCAAAATCCTTTCTTAGCGCATGCCTACACTGTATAAGCTATCTATGTACGAAATTTTAAATCTCTAGACGTAGCGGTGTAGGCTGTGCATTGATACATCACTAATCAGTCGGTCAGTTTATCATTTTATATATATAGATATAGATAGATGGAGTGTGTTGCGTGACATAATAATTATTTTTAAAAGAAAACAATATTTTTAGAAAAAAAATGGTTACCTACCTACATAATAAATTTATACTTAGCATTCGATCATATTTTTTACAAATCCCCGTGCTGCCAGCCTCGAAAAACCACTTCATCCCTCACTTCCTGTAGCCTAAGTAATAAAGAGAAACCGTGTTTACTTAACTTAAACTTGGCAGACGTGAAGTTTGCGTCCCCTTGTCCATCCCCAACCCCTTTAGAATATTTTGTTAATTAATGAACTATAAATTTCGCCCCACGCGTTAAGTTACGCCAATACTTTGGTGTCGCATAGCTTTGGGTGAAGATAACCAACAATATTAGAGTATTTGACTACCAACAAGTCAAATGACTTTTTATGATCTGTCAACACGAAAACGCAGGAAAATGTACTAACTAGCTGTGACGTTATTATTTTAGTACTCAGTTGCTTCACTTTTTGGTTGTTTTATCATTTAAAATGAGAATAATAATAATCTCACGCCTTTTTATGCCCGAGGGGGTAGGCAGAGGTATTCCGTTTCTGGATAAACGTGATAGATGGTTAGCCCATCGCCGGACCGGGTCTGTTCTGTGGACACATGTCTTAAAATTAATTCTGGGACCTGCGGGTTTCCTCACGATTTTTTCCGTCACCGTCGAGCTAGTGATAGTAAGTAAGTTTTGAAAAACTCACTGGTACATGCCAAGGTTTGTACCCGAGTGAGACTGATTTTCGTCATGTGAAGCTGTTTCTCTATAACCGTAAGGCTAAAATTCATAATTTAAAAATTGTCTATAATTGTAAAATAAACTCGAAATATATTTTGGAGGTCGTTTGGGATAATCTTTTTAATGAATGATTTCTTTTAATTTAATTTCGATACAGTACTAATATTGTATTTAACTGTATGGAAATAAATAGAGTTTTTACAAATATAAGACTGGTGTCGTTCGAGGACCAATAATAAGCTGTTAGTAGGTCCTTTTTTGGTGATGTAATGTAGGTGATTTTAATATAATATATTTTTATTTCCCTACGCAAAGGATGTCAATGAAGAATAGGGTAAAGAAAAAAGAGGAGACTTGTAAGACTACTACGAACAGGGGTGTTGGCTGTATAGCAAGTAGACCCTTGTCTTTGCAATATTTAAATAAAGAAAATTACTACTTTCTCTGTCACACATAGGTGTTCTCTCTCTTGCTTTTGTACTCGCGACAACGACTTACCACCACTGCTAGGTATATTTAAATTAAATAAAAACCTTTTCGACCAAGTATCTAGTTTTACTGGCGATATCCCAACAAGGGGTTTAATTACTTATATCTAATCCGTGGTACCATTAATGAAGAACTACGGCAAAAACTATTGCCACCGTTCCATCAACGGTACTGCCTATGGCAACGGCAAAAGAATGGTAACAACACCTACCATCACCAACTTTCCATGTTTAGCGATCTAAAAGAACTGGAAAACTGGAAAAACGTAGGTAATCGGATAAGTCGTGGGTATATTTATTTAATATTTTTTAAACCCGAAGAACAATGTAAACAGCTGAATAACAGAAAAAAAGTTTTGCTAACAATTATTAATTTACAAAAATTTAACTTTGTTTCAATGGCTTCGCTTTTGTGTTGCTTGGCATTCACTGGCACACAAATGATTCGGTGACTGCGAGTAAAATTTTCTCAGTTACTTTGAATACTTAGTTTAGTCGTTAGCTCCTATGAAATTGTCGAAAAATTATTCAGTTTTTGATAACGTCTTATAAATCGATGAACGCCGGCTGCACGCACAAAAAAGTGTCACGTCCCGCCTAAACCGAGCGTGCAAGCGAGAGCGTAGAGCAAGCGATACAGAGGCACGATCGGCATGTTCTTCCACTTTAGTATGCAATTTTTCATCAGTTTTCTTATGAAGTTATCATGTAAAATTATCGTCCGTAAACCGACTTTACAGACAGTGGCGGCGTAAGGCGTGGGCGACGTGGGCCACCGCCCACGGCCTCGCGGTCCAAGGGGCCTCGCACCTCGAAGGCCTCCGAACGCAAAAATATAAATATAATTACTTATCCAGCAATAAATAATAAAAACAATAGAAGTAGATTAGTTTATTTGACTATTACAAATAGTTGGTCTCACTAAGGAGTTTTATTAAGGAAAGGAGAGTCATTAAATTAAGGAGTTCCGCATTTCTAAGAACAGCGAAATTTCTGTTTCTTTAATTGTTTGAGGTAAGTATACAACACGTAATAATAAAAAATAATATAAATGTTAGTATCAAACAAAAATAAAAAACCGTCCTCTGATCATCCATCAGGGAGCCTCGCAAAATGTATCTTGCCCTCGCCAAATTTTGGTCTTGCCCCGCCACTGTTTACAGACAACCATTTTTTTTAGTTTCTGTATGTTTGCGATGAACACAACATTTTTATTTGATTCTAATGATTTCTTAAGATTCTCCATCAATCGGTGACAGACCACTGCTGAGCTAAGGATCTTTCGTGACAAAAAAGGAATTATGAGTCATAATCTCCCACGTGAGCCCATCGCGGATTGGAAGACGGTGTCAGTTTAGTGGCCACCTAACTTTCAGAATTTTTAAGCCACCCAAGGGCCACTCATATTTAGACTTATCATTTTTTTTAAACTTATTGATTTTCTTTAATATTGCTGAATTAATGAACACACACAATTACTAAGTATTTGTTTTTCAATCAGGAAAAAAAAGAAAAATGGGAGTATGATTTTTTTAATGCTACATACTCGTACAAAACGGCAATACTAATTACAGTTCCGAACAACCGAAAATATTTTTTACCTATTTCCCGCAGTAATTTCCAGTCCCGGTAAAAAGAATTAATTCTCACACATGCATCAAACTGTCGCCGAGCGAAAAGACATGTTTATGGGGATTTTTTTCTGTCTCTTAGGGTTCCTTAAGTATTTTCTTAAACCATCCTATGGACAGAAGTTTATTCGACGTATATTATAGACATTTTGAACCAGAATATCAAAGAATACTTCAGATATATTTAGCAAAAAAAAACAACATTGTTATGTTTACGAAATGTGCATAATGAATTATTATAATTATTGAATGTTATGATGATTTATATAGTTTTTTGTTTTTAGTTTCGTTTATAATTTATATCTTACAATTATCATAATACCTATTACATTTATATAAATATATGGGGTTTTTAGTGAGTTTGTTTTTGTTTTTTGTTTTGTTTTTTGAGGTTTACCTAATTAATGAGTAAATTTTTCTTTTAGCTTACAATTGTTTAACACAAATCAATAATAAATACACTCGTAGTACTGAGTTAACGTGTTGTAAAAAAAATTTTATAGAATAAATATTATTATTACTATTAACTATTAAACCATAATACTATTAAATATCTACCACCGCTATCTACCTTTAGATATTCTTCAATTTAATAAGAAATGGCGCAAGAAGCTTTACAACAGTCTTGTTGCTTTTTCGTACGGAGAGGTTGTCTGCGGAACCTTCTTACCAATGCAAGAGACGCACTTGCCTGTTTTCGTGTTCTCCCCGTAATAAATACGTCTTCACGACGCCGCGGATTCGTATGGCAATAAATAATTGTTAACGGAATTGTTTTAATAGAAATGTGTTTTCTGAGTAACACGTGCGTGAAAGTAATCTATATCTATACTAATAGGTACAATAAGCGGGAATTTCTTTTTACCTTACTACACCAAAAGGAAGGTTGTTTCACATGTAGGTATGTGAGTGTATTTCTTTGGCGCAGCTTATGCAATGTGACGGATTTTGAAATTCAAAATGGCGATAGATTTAGTCTTTATTTCTAGAATGGCGTAGACAATATTTTTTGCCTGATTGCATCGGACAGAGAGTAATGTTTATAAACTTTGCAGTATCTTTTTCAGACAGAGCTCATTTACGTTTTACGGTACTGAAAAGCAGCTAGCGCCATCTAGTATCGAGTAGCGGAACCTTTTTAAATGACAAAAACGCAACTCGAAACAAGTTTAAATAGGTTTTAATGTAAGATGAACTTGTCTTTGTTTAACGTAAATGTATTTTTTATATTATATCCTGCAACAGTCTTGACAACATTGTGGGTTTCAGAAAAAAAAACATAATTATTCTAAAAAGAATAAAGTTTGCTCTTACGTTTTCACATTCACTTAAATAATCAGTAAAATGTTGATTCGTAGCATTCTCAAGTTCGTAGCACTGTCGTAGCACTTAAAATAAGCTCAATAAATTATTACTTGACATTACGTAATTTGGCATGGGACGAGTTATATACAGTTATATGTATGCGTGTGCCTTGCTACTTATTGTCAAGAGTATATTATACAAAACCGGCCAAGTGCGAATTTGACTAATACACGATAGGTACCTTACACCGTACAATAAAAAAAATCTTATCTTGTATGGGGACCCCACTTTTTTCTTTATTATTTGCTGTAATACTCACTTTTAAATGATCATCGACATAAGAACCTTTCAATAAATTAAACTATGGTGTTATAAACTAACTTAAAAATTAACTTTTAACAAAACGTACTATCGGTATAACGGGTATCGTTTTAACGAACACTCGATGCAAAGAAGATACGAATTATAGTACTTTCTACAGAACGTCATCGACAAATCAACATTCTGCTAATAAATAGGGTTTCGAAATCAAGTAGGGAACTCGATTTTAAAGTGTATATCTTTTACGATTCAAAAGAAACAGTCCTGTTGCGGATGGACAGACAGCGAAGCCTTAGTACCAAAGAGACTAAAATATAATAGGGCATAGAGAAAGCGAGAAAATTTTAAGCCAAAAGTTATTACAAGATGTAAAGGTCTAGTATGAATCGACCGGGATTCGACCGAATGACAGCTCGCGTTCATACTGAGCTTTAAAGTTTTTGTATGAGAATATTCCCAATGCTTCTATGCCCTATTATATTTTAATCTCTTTGCTTAGTACCCTTTAGATATCGAACATAAAAAAAATTTTAGGTTCACATATAATTTAAAATAACGCATATAACAATAAAATATTTCTTAGGGGTTGAATTCTGCAAAATCCTTTCTTAATGGATGCCTACACTGTATAAGCTATATATTTAAAGTCTCTAGACCCAGCGGTGCGTGTGCGTTGATGTATCACCAATCAGTCAGTCAGTTTATCATTATGTAAGATAGATAGAAGATTCTTAATTACTTTTTATAAAAGCAAATTGATAACCTGACAACATTCGAAGATTTTCTATTTTTAAATAGGTAGACCCTATAGCGAACACATCATCGCATGCCGTAGAACGAAAAATAGGGTCTCCAGTTTTTAGAAGTTTTACATCACCTTTGATTTAGTCATAAGAATATGCGTATGGTTTTGAAGAACTGAGTAATACTCTAGTCTAAAGCATGACCTCTTGGGAAAGACCCTCTTTCACACAGGGTTCTTATTTAAATTTTCCGGAATTCCAAAACTTATTTCTATTCCGGAAATGCATCAAAATCTTAAAAACGCCTCATATAAGTTAAATAATTATACATAATTAGCCGTACTTTTCCCTCGTTAAGTAAAGAGAGAGATAGCTAATAAATATTACTTCATTTCCTCCCACTACACAGTTTTCGTTTTAAGCAGAGACAACTCTTTATTATTATTTATTTGCGTGTTCATTAATTTTTGGACTTCCGAGAGGGTTAACGCTAGGCTTTTCTTCAGACTTTGCTTGTTTTTAAACTTCTGTTTTAGCCGACTACACTAGTAAGAGGATAATGTTATTCGAGTTTACTTAATTAGAGGTTTTTGTCTTTAGAATATAACGGAATAGCCTATAACTTAAACAGGTTGGTAATTTTTGGTACTTAAATGACGTTTGGTTTTTGTTTTTAGCTCCTGAGTTGTTACACTTTTACCCTAATACACTAGAAATGTGGAAATGTTTTAAATTTTTTAGTGCATTTTACACTCAGTGGGCTTTTTGATATAATTGATATACTCTTATTTTTTACTATTAAATATGTAGATACAGTTTTTTTGGGTTTTTGGAATTGCATGACCTAGTAATGGTGGGTCAAAAGTGAGTTGTACAGAAAGAACAACGGCAGCTTTGGTACCCACTGAAATAGACACCCACGGGGTATCACACTATGCTTATTTTATTGACTCATAACAAGTCGAAATTTTCCATATTTTTAAATTAATCTAGCAGTTGAAAATATTGAGTCAAATAAAACAAAAATATCATAGAAACACGAATCGATCGATTGGGAAATCTATTAATACCAAAGAGATTAAAATATAATATAAGGCATAGAGGGGACAAAGCGAGGATTATTTTGTAAGAAAATCATTTTCTTTCCTAGAGAAACTTTTTCTTTACACGTCTTTGGTACCTAAAATCTCATAATAACCTACAAAATACACTAGGTAACGAATAACTTTTAAACCTCAACTTATAAAAATGTGGTATGATTACATATTATCTTAGTCTGTCCAAGAACTATCGATTTTACACGGTTTTGTCTTCCGTGGGCAGGTGTAAGTAGGGTACCCAAAACACATGGACTTTTGCCAATGTTATTTACAAATCCCTCTGTCCTGAGATTATCCCAGACGAGCCCACAAACGTTCTGGCTATTTGGACTTCTGGCCTGGAAGAATAGTATTCCGTCTAAGTATACCAAATATGTGGTCAAACTCCAAAATAAATTACCATTACTAATTAATATTCTACACTATCTAATATTTTAAGGAGGAAATATTTTTTCGTATGTTACTAATGAATAATCTCCGATACTACTAGCACCTACGATTTTTAAAAATCTTTCACCCATAAAAAGCTGGAGTAACGTAAACTATAATTTACCCACGGAAAAGAGACTTACGCGAGTGAAATCAGGGGAAACAGCTAGTACATTACCTACTGTATGTATAAATCTCTACGAGTAGGTAGTACCTAATAGGTGAATCTATAGGCCTTTCAATGAAAATTAATTATTATAATGAGATCAGTTAGTATTGAAGTTGCCTTTTGAGTCGGAGGTAGCTGGTTCGATTTCCGATGTCAAAAGTGTGCATTAATATAGGTGTCGGTTTCTTGTATGTTTATACGTGTATTTGTTTAGTACATAGACTGTCTAGCAAGCTAGACACTAGTAGGACTAAATAACTGAGTGAAAATTGTGTCCCACAATTTAACGAAAATACAGGCTGACAGACATTTTCACCCGTATAGTTCCCGTTGTCGTTTGAATACGGGAATAAAATATAGCCTGCGTTACTCAGGGATACTCTAGCTTTCTATTGGTGAAAACATTTTGAAAATCGGTTCAGTCGTTTTTGTGTTAATTCTTAACAAACATACAAAAATACAAATCCTCTTTATAATATTACTATAGAAGTATAGATATAGATAATTCTTATGCTGGGGTTGATAAAACGATCTGTGGATTTCATTAATTAGAGCCGCTAAAATGGACTCGGAATAAATTTTAATTTTATTTTGACGTTTAAATTAGTGAGTTAACCTTTTCCATAGCAATCCGACTCACCTTCGGATGAAAATACAAAGGACCTTAAAACCAAGACGTAAGTAAGTAAATTCTTTGTTCTTTATAGACTTTAGAAATTGAATTACAGTATTCTTACTTTTCTCTAATGATATTTTGTTGAACGTAATTATTTCGTTTTCAGGTGAAAGCTTATAGTTATACGTGTATGTAAGAATGTGAATCTATTTCGTTAGCACAGCCTTTATGCTATATGGTTTATGATGTATCGATGTGCGACGTATCTTTAGATTTCATCTCGACTGACATAGACTTTCATTTTTAATATAAAGAGAGCAATGTTTTTAAACTATTTTTTTTAGTTTTAACTAATTAATATACTTGACACCACATCTTTTTAGAGTTAAAGGGTAAAACGGGACTATATTACTAAGACTTCGCTGTCTGTCCGTCCTTCTGTCTGTCTGTCACGAGGTTGTATCTCATGAACCGTGATAGTTAGATAGGAAATTTTTACAGGTGATGTATTTCTGTTGCCGCTATGACAACAAATAATGAGGGGGAATCGAACCCTCGACCTGCCTCTCAGAAGGCAGGGTCACCAACTGAACCAACAGGCCTGTCGAATATCATATAGATTTAAATGTGAAATTTGTCACTCTCACCCATCTCATATTATAGTTGCTGGTCTTAATATTAAGAGCAGTGATAGCCCGGACGGTTAAAGAGCCGGCTGAAAATCAGTGAGGCTAGGGTTCAAATCCTGGCATGTACCAATGAGTTTTTCAAAAACTTACGTACATATTTATCACTAGCTCGACGGTGAAGGAAAACATCGTGAGGAAACCCGCAGGTCTCAGAATTAATTCTGAGACATGTGTAAACAGACCCGGTCCGGCGATGGGCTCACCACCTATCACGTTTAGGGGTCCAATATATCTCGTGAAATGTGGGTATTTCCAGTAATGGAATACCTCTGCCTACCCCTTCGGGGATAAAAGGCGTGAGATTATATTATTATTATATATATTATTATTATTACTTAATATTATTATCTACTAGCGACCCGCCCCGGCCTTGCACGGGTGCAATGCTAATATTAAAACTTTCCTCTTAAATCACTCTATCTATTAAAAAAACAGCATCAAAATCCGTTGCGTAGTTTTAAAGATTTAAGCATACATAAGGATATAGAGACAGAGAAAGCGACTTTGTTGTATACTATGTAGTGATGATATTTACAATAGGTTATTCTGTAAGTAGTGATTTCAGCATCACATATAAAAATTAAACGTTGGGTGGAGATCCTGAAAACTGAAAGCTAAGCCCCGCCCACACAACCTATCGGTATCGGCTATCGGTTCGAGTCTGCGCAGTGACGCGATTGAGAAATATCCATACTGACATACATATGAATAGATAAAATATGTCTATATACTCGTATTAATGTAGGTATATGTTAAAGTTATAAACGGCATTTTAAAGATATATGGAAATTCTCAGTGTTTTATGGAACTTTAACATAAACGTTGTTAAGCAGTTTCTTGGGCCTCTTCCTTTCCTAACCTTCAACACATTCTGAAGTGGTTTTATCTACAATGTTGCTATAAGAAGACTTTAAGCCCGAACATAAATAATAAAAACTTTGTTTGCGTTCCGTGAATGAAAAAACCTCTATATTCAGCCCAAAAATACAAATCATTCGCTAGCTAAATTTCATGAAAATTAGTTTAATAGTTTAGCCGTGAAAATGTTCCAAGCAGACTGAGCTACGTATACAGAAATATATATAATACGTATGTAGAAGTTTTAGTTTTCAGTTAGTTAATGACTATATTTCGAGTGCCACTAGCCTAACACTATCTCCCAATCTGCTTTAGGCTCACGTGGGAGATTATGACCCATACTTCCTTATGTGTAAGGGCTTAACACTGGGCTGTTACAGGTGGATGATGAATTGATGATTTAATATCAATAAGAATATCACTAACGGTATATGTATTTAAGTACCCTAATCCATTGCATGTGGTGCACAAGTTACCGTCATCTGTTTATCTCAGTTACACATCCACCCTACGGTTGTCTGGAAGAAATCGTTTGTATGTAAAGTGAGCAGACCGTCTATTGTTCTTATTTAAATCAATTATTGCATCTTTTTATAGGTGTACAATAAAGAGTTGTTACTTACAGAAGAATAGTAATTTGAGATATTTTATATTTATTTGAAAGACCAACAGCTAAACAATACAGTATACTTAAAATAGATACAAAACAGCAAGCCAACTATAGTTCTTTACAGGTAAGATATAACATATAAATTACTAGCGACCCGCCCCGGCTTCGCACGGGTGCAATGCTAACACTAAAACCTTCTTGAATCACTCTATCTATTAAAAAAAACCGCATCAAAATCCTTTGCGTAGTTTTCAAGATTTAAGCATAAATAGAGACATAAGGACATAGGGATATAGGGACAGAGAAAGCGACTTTGTTTTATACTATGTAGTGATAGTGATGTGCAATATACTACTACTTACAGATCATGTATGTACAGTCGAGAGCACATGAAGCTTTACACTTGTAGTGCTAGTTTGACCTCTACAGAGATTGTAATAAGAACGTTACAAAGTCCAATGTGTCAAGCTCCACGTGCTTTTGACTGTACCTACTTTGTCCTAGTAACGTTATAAAGTATCATCATTAAGCTAAGTTATCCATTTAAGTTTATGCGTTGTTTTACATGTATTAAAAAGGTTAAGTCCCAACTAGGCGTGTTCCAATATCGATATTACTAGCTATCGATATGTCGATAACCGATAGCCACGCCCCGTGTGAGAAAAAAGTCGTTCGAACGGCGCATGTCCGATCGAACCGATCGTCTGTGGGAGAGAGGTCGCGGCGAACGCATAAAAATATATTTGGCGGACGAAATCAGGATCAAACCTTAGACAAAAGCAAAAAAAGAAGATTCGGTACAGTCATAGAAATACAACTACACGCGACCGTGGATTTTATTTTTTGTTTTAGTGCTTTTTGTATACTTTATTAGCACATTAAGGCATTTGATTGTATAGAGGTTTAAACATTCAATGTGTTTCCTTCTCATTGACTATCACGTACGGTCGTTATTGGCCCGATTGAGACTGGCGAATTACGTTTCTTGGACTTAATTCACGCGGCCGACCCGCGAGAAGCTGATACGGAATCTCCCTTTTTTGCTTTTATCTAAGCCTGAAACCCTACTAATAATCTGCCTGTCTACCTGTCACTTTTGAACCGGTTCACCGATCTTGATGAAATTTGGCAGGACAATATAAGAGACGACTATATAAATGACAATGATGCTTGGAACAGATTTCCTGATGCACAACGCAATACGACAGCGAAAAATAACGAAATTATGTAACCCAATTTAGTACTTAGTAAGTAAGAATTGATTAAAATAATACTGTATTGAGGAGTTTCTTGTCCCGCTTCTTCTCCTTAACTATACATGCTGAAGCGGTGGAGTTGAAATGACATTCAATAAGTGGACTTGTAAGTCCCTTTTGAATAACACATTTTGACTTTTACTTTGACTTGACAACATAAGGCTACTTTTTGTGCCGGAAAACACGTAGTTATCAGCTAGTAGTAATATAAATTTGAAAGTTTGTGTATGTATGTTTGTT
The DNA here is from genome assembly GCA_963855545.1 of Ethmia dodecea. Taxonomy (NCBI): domain Eukaryota; kingdom Metazoa; phylum Arthropoda; class Insecta; order Lepidoptera; family Depressariidae; genus Ethmia; species Ethmia dodecea. The sequence continues at coordinate 2,046,345 of OY979453.1, forward strand.
ATTCAATCACGCAAAAACAAATGAATGGATTTGGGTAAAGTTTTTCACGAAGATCGTGTATAAGTCTTGCATTAAGAGATAGGTTACTGTTTTTATCTCTATCTTATCATATCAGCCGCAAGTTATTGTGGCGATGCTTGGGAGAGGCATATTTCCAGCAGTGGACATTTATCGTTTGATTATGAGCTATCGGAAAATGATTACAAAAAAAAATCTCACGCCTTATATCCCCGAGGATGTAGGCAGATAATAATTATAACTAAGTCCAATTTTACACATAGATACAATCGAAGAATTGTAGCATTGTCTACATAACTGTGTTTGATTTCTAACACTGCTTTAGTACCGTACCTGAAATCTTTGAGACTATACCAAACCATGTACCTAATTATTTGGCACCAAAAGCTAGCCTTATTAGGTATATCATTATGATTATAAAGTGCTCTCAATTTATTTTACGGATTTCCTTCATTTTGATAGTCGTTTGTTTATTTGCATACAATATTTTACAGGTAGGTACTAACTGCTTAACTTAATCATTAGATATAAGTAGGATGGATTAAAATATAAACTTAATATTCAAAATAGTAGGTACCTATGTTGAATGTTTTTTTTTCCAATACCGTATGTAAAACCAACACACACTTGCTAGACGAATATTGTATTTAGAAAGTAATATAGAATATCCATGTCTTATATCTCACGAGTATATTCAGGTATGTCCATACTCGGTAGGCGTGCGTAGACAGGCGTGCCGGACCCGCGTTCTGATTGGCTGATCGGAAACCGATCGATAACCAATAACCGTACGGTAACGGGTTTCCGGTACGGGAAACGCTTCGCATTGGCCGGGAGTTTTTTATCACGTTGTCAGACGGTTTTTAAAAGTCGTGCTTAGTTTGATGGTTACGCTTTTTAAAAAGGTTGTCAGTAATTTTGAGATGATAATGATTTATCTATATCATAATATATGTATATAAAATGATAAACTGACTGATTGGTGATACATCAACGCACAAACTAAACAGCTGGGTCTAAAGACTTAAAATTTTGCACATAGATAGCTTATATGCTAGAGGCATCCACTAAGAAAGGATTTTGCAAAAATTCAACCAATAAGGGGGTGAAATAAACGTGCGCGAGCGAACCCGCTGGTAAAAGCTGGTTTTACATATTTATCGTACAAATACGCGGGTACTTAAAGAATTTGGTCAGCGTTATTCATTATTATTGTTAATAAAATTATCAGTAAACATTGACATAATAAAATGTTAGGCATATCTCTCTGATAGTTCTGTCGGAAATTAACCTACCTCTTATGCATGAGCAGGTTTGATTCCAAGTCAGGGCTTGAACCAATGAGTTTTTAAAAACATACCTAGGTACACACTTACCACTGGCTCAACGGTGAAGAAAACATGGAGGCATGTGTTACTTCCGGTCTGGTGAGAGACCTAACACGTATAGGTTTCCAAAATAGCTGTAGAACTAGCTCGACAATGACCGATGCAGAGATGTATGAAAAATAAAATCTCACCCCCTTTGTCCCCGAGGGTGTAGGCAGAGGTATTCTATTTCTTGAAATAGCCACATTTCACGAGAATATTGGACCGCTAAACGTGATAGGTGGTGAAAAAGTTTTTCAAAACGTACGACCGGGTCGGTTACACATGCCTCAGAATTAATTATGAGACCTGCGGGTTTCCTTACGATGTTTTCCTTCACCGTCGAGCTAGTGATGAATATGTACGTAAGTTTTGAAAAACTCTTTGGTACATGCCAGGATTTGAACCCGAGCCTCACTGATAATCATCATGAGAAGCGGGCTCTTTAACCGTAAGGCTATCACTAGTCACCATGTTATGTTATATCACATCAGTGCGGTTGGAAATGTCATCCATGCTTGAGTTTGCCTCAAGCCTTTTTGTACACGTAAATGTTTATCAACCGGCGTTTATATAATTAATCAAATGACGTTAAAGGAAAACAGGGAAACAATAAGGGAAATTTTTCATTAAAAATTAAACACACAATTCTTTCAGAGCGGAACAATGGACCTTTCACAATAGTCCACGACTGATTCAGACAAACTAATTATTTGTTTGCTGCGCCATTTTTTATCTATATTTCTTTCTTTCGCTTAAAGGATAAAAATAATTACAAGATAAAAGATATTTCTCTCCGCCGGATTTTTTTTCTATTTTTTTTGTCTTTGGTCCGAGACCTCGTCGTTCGTTCATCGGTGTCTTATGTTAGGGTTAGTGTGGACATTCCTTCCCAAATCTGATAGCCCAATTAGAAATTAGTAAGGAAAATATGATGGACTTATCTGTCACGTTCAATGGTCTAAAAACAACACTGGTGAAAAATTCGTATATCCATAAATTTAATACCTCTACCAATTCCTTCGAGAATAAGAGCTGTGTAGGTATCTAAAGAGTAGCAAATGATAGTGAATTTTATTACCTACGGTTAAAATATCATTCCTTATCTGTAAAAATAGGTAACAATTATAACACGTGTCGTATACCTTAGTAGATTAATTAATTAATGCTATTTTAATATTGCTTAGATTGAGGGTAAATAAGCTTTTATATTGGTTCTCAATATGGACATTGAAGTAGGACGTTATTTATTGTCTAGTCTTATCCACAATACCTCCAACGCCATGTTTTAATTCAATTCTTGGTCCATATAATTAACCCCTTCCAAGAGTCTTTGCGATGAGACAATAATAATAAGGGGCCAAATGAACGCAGTCGGCATTCTTTTACGTGCTTTGTTTATCATTAAACAGAGACTCTTTATGTATTATCCCGTATTTTATGTTAAAGAGCCTTTTTAGCGAGTGTAAAATTTAATAGTTTTACGTTCGCACTAACACTTTTTGTTGAGAGTTTCACTTATGAAAAGATTTTGGCAAAACACAGTTATGACCGTTGTCTTCATGGACAAGTTAAGAGTGCCTTGTTATTGACTATTTACTTTTCTAAATGTACCTTTTGTACCTACAGCACTTGAGTTTTTTGCTGGCTCTTCTCGGGGTACTGCATTTGGAACCAGCAACTCGTCGGTGGAGATGGACTGCTGTTTACATTTAGCCAATCTTCATGGACAGTTTAGTGTGCCTGGTTATTAGACTGTTCTAAGTGTAATTATTATTACCTACAGAATTTCTTACAGAAAATGTATTTTTTTCTTTTTTGACTTTTTTTGTCGTAAGTTGGATTAAATTTTGACAGCTCCTTCCATAATGATGACGTCATCATGATGCGATAGGTACTTTTGGCGGGAAACTGAAGAGAAATGACACGATTTTTATGAACAAATATTTTGAGGTTTATTTCGAGCTTTGGTTCATTAATAGTGAGTTCACGCAAAAACTACTGAATTGATTTTAATGAACTTTATATTATTACTACAGCTTCAACATCAGATAACCTATAGGCTATATTTTTATGAGATACCTACCTAATGTGTGAAATTCTAATTCTAACTTTAAATGTAAGTGAGTTGTTTGTTACGCTCTCACGCCTAAACCGCCTAAAAAATTGAAAGCTACATAGAACAGTACATACATAGAACATCAAACGAAATCGATTCCGCCAAGCCACCGTATTAAAATGCCGGACAAAACAGCCCACAAGCAATTAACACTTAAAAAAACCCTCCAGCAAACAAACTCCCTAATCCTGCAGGTACGCCCGCATTAAAGTTACTGCCCCAAGGGTCGTTACTGCCCCTGGTCATCTTAATCAACCCTTCAAAGGACAATCGGTCGACCCTGCCCGGGTTACCCCGGCTAATTATTGTTATAAGTCATTATTAGTGTATTTGTAGTGGTCAATATTTTATGTTTTCATTAGCATTTTGGGGTTCATGTGTGGCTCGATTGTTAAGTTGTGGTACCTTCTTTATTAGAATGTGTAGTTATTCGTTCCGAGAATCAAATTTGACGTAGCCCTAAACACCACGCTGGGAAGGTGAAATGGTAATCAGTGATTAGAGTTTTGGTACGGGCAGAAACCCGGATTCGAACCCAAGCCTCACTCACTTCCAACTGGTCTATTAATACTGTTAAGTATCACTATCACTACATAGTATAAAATAAAGTCGCTTCCCACTGTCTGTCCCTATGTATGCTTAGGTACATATTTAAAACTACGTAACGGAGTTTGATGCGGTTTTTTAGTATTAGGATTGCACCCGTGCAAAACTAGGGTTAGGGTTGCTAGTTTTTACATAAAAACTCAGACACGAAGCCAAAAACCTTGTTATATATACAAATATCACTTACGGGAATCGTACCCGCGACTTCCGACCCAGAAAACAGAGTCACTGTCTATTAAGCCAACAGGCTTGGTACAACGTTTTTGAAAACTTATTAGTATGTAATAGTCAAAGATTTTTAATATACTTTGGCATGAGTGTCCATTAGGAGTATTTAAAAAAAACTTTGATCTCTAGGGGTCACAAGATCTAGGATAGGATCTAGATTTTATCTAATTGCTACAACACGTAAACAATTAAAAATAACAGATACGAACGCGGGCTGTAGTTTTGATGAAAGTATAATAATAAATTGTGGGACACAATTCACACACGGCTATTCAGTCCCAAACTAGGCAAAGCCTATGGGTACTAAACAACTGATAAATATACTTAAATAAATATTAAACACCCAGACATGAAGCCGACAGACATGTTCATGCACACAAATTTTGTTCCCGAGCGGGGATAGAGCCTCGACCTTTGACTCAGAAGCCAGGGTCACTACAACTGACCCAACCGGCCCGTCAAAATCTCACTGCTATATCTATCTCTCTGTATCTCTATCTAGTGTAGATTGGGATTACGATTTTGTTCGCTTTGGCCGATCTATGTCTTACACACATAAAGCTCACGCCATTGTCCCACAGGGGTAGGCAGAGACGATAGATCGCCACTTTGCTCAATCTCCGCATACTTCTTTCGCTTCCTTCACATCCTTAAGCCTTTTCATGCACGCTCTTTTATTCTTTGCACTCCGGACCCCAGCTTTTTGAGGGACGTCACTTATTTGATCCGTGAACGTCTTCTGGGGCATCCTCTTTCTTTGCATCCTTCAAAATTCGCACCATAAATCTCTTTCGTTTCTCTTCTTTCATCCATACTTTCTATGTCTTAGTTTAATATTTAAATCTCTTTGGAGTATTCGTAGTCAAAGATGCGAGATTAAGAGCTATAACATTTCAAATTCCAAGTAAAACTATACATGTGTGACGGTTTTACAGTTCTTAGAAGTCAAGGGACTATCGGTGTAGGGTCGACAGTGCCGCCCTGTAGGTATTGTTACAAGGAGATTACATTGGGCTACCAGTGTACGTTCATACATGAACCATATTTAGGACATATAATAAACTAGCGACCCGCCCTCGCTTCGCTTCGGCTTATATGGTATATAAAAACCTTCCACTTGAATCACTCTATCGATTACAAAAATCGCATCAAAATCCGTTGCGTAGTTTTAAATATCTAAGCATACATAGGGACAGACAGTTTTTTTTAATGATAAAAAGAGCAGACGGGTCACCTGATGATAAGTGACGTCCGTCGCCCATGATGGAAAGCGACTTTGTTTTACACTATGTAGTGACTAGTTATTGCTTACGATTTTGTTTATGGGTTGTGGCCTATAACCTTTATCAGCATTAAGTTTCATGAAGATTGGTTTAGCGGTTAAGTCGTGAAAAAGTGGCGTGAGAGTTACTTTTGCATTTACATACATAAATAATAATTTAATTTAATACTGGTCGTTAGTAAGCTCATCACTTGGGAACAACGGCTGGACCGATTTAGATATATTTTTTTATGATTGGCCTTATAGCTGGTCAGGTCTTAATAATACACAATCTTTAATATTTAAGATTAATAAGCCCCATAATGTTAGTTTTAAAGATATTATTAATTGAAATATACAGTTTAAATTTAAAATTTTATTTTTTTAAGTTTTTTAGGTAACATTTCTGCAAGATAACAACTTAGGTATGTATTTATATGTAACGCCCCCAGGAACCCGCCGCTTGACCGGATAATGTTATAACGGAATATTAGAAAATTCACGATTTAAACGGAATATCCAGAAATGGACTACGTACCTCTTTCTAGCCTTCGGGGATATAAGGCGTATAAAAAAATGGTTGCCTGTAAAGTCGGTTTACGGACAATAATTTTACGTGATAACATCAGGATACATGGATGAAAAATTGCATATCTACTGGAGTGGAAGAGAGATAGCCCGATTGTGCCTCTCTATCGCTTGTTCCGCGCTCTCGCTTGCATTTTCGGCTCAGGCGGAACGTGACTGTGAGTCATGATTTTTGTGTGCGTTTATCAATTTATAAGACGTTATCACGTCAAAATCCAAGAAACAAAATTAAATAATTGGACCCAGGGAAAGGTCGCAGTATGCGTAAGCGCAGTGCACGATCGTAAACGGGGGGCGTAGTGACCCTTTCGGTTTAGTGTCCAGCCCGCTGATATCTTTACGATATCCGGCCCTGGCTGATGGACACAAGCACTGGGCCGCATTCGGGTTTGTAGGATTTGATTTAACTTTCAGATGTTTTGTAATTATTTAGTAAACAAAACAATTTGTGTTCAAAATTAATTATTAAAAATTAAAATATAACAGTGAATAGAAGCAGTGGATTAAATATTAAATAAAAATTACTAAGTATCTTTTTATAGAAAAAATGTTATTTGATTGTGTAATTTACTTTAGATGTTTAATTTTTTGATTAAATTTTGAAATATATAGCAATCTATATCAAGCAACAGCAATAATATTACATTCAATTATTTTTAATACTGTCAGAATTTTTTCATGTCCAAATTTATTTTGATAATAATAAATTTAAGTTTGTTTACCTACCAAAAATTTTTGCATGCCATTACGTGGCGGATCATGTTTGTTCTGCATTTTCTTACTTAAGACCTTTTTTGTACCATGGTTCTTGCAAATAAACGATTTCATTTCATTTCATTTCATTTCAATAAAGATATTCTTTTTTAAAGTTCGGCGGACCGACAATTTTTTTTTAAATAATTGTGCGTGCTTTGCAACGACACATAATGTAAAAAAAAGATTTTCTTTAAAATATGTTCCTAATTAACTTCTTTATTCTAAAATTTATAGAAGCCTGACTACATCCCTGGATGCCCAATGGGCCGGACATAGAGGAATTTAATTGCAATTCGCCAAAGTGGGCAACAGTGGGCGAGCGTAGAAACAATTTAATGTGGAAACTAGCCCAGTGTGAACCGACCTTTATCCCGATCGCCGGTGTAGTGTGGACGTGCCCTTACTAATTTGATTTTCTCGAGATGGACAAAGTTTAATTGATGTTAGGTCTAAGAACAGAGGTATATGATAATAATATATAAGTCTTATGAATATAAATTTTCATATAGACGAGTATAATAGAGTTTGACGTCATAGTATAACGACAGACGGAATTGAGGAATAGTTTTTCTAGTAATTATTACTCTAGGCGTCCCGCTAAAGGCTTATGCTTACACTGAAATATACATACCACGTAAATTAGTTTTTTTTTAAGTTGGGATCCTAGTCAGGCGCCAATACTTAAGTTTTCAAAACTGAAAAGATTTTCCTTTTCAGTATAACTATCATAAGGATTTTTTTTCAGGCACGTATTACAGCACTAGAGACTTTACGAGCCTAAAGAATACACTGACAAATCCCAAATAAAATACCTACAGTAGATATATATTTAGGTAGGGTTTTAAGAAATGACAACTTATTATGACTAGTTTACATTAATTTATTTTCTCTAACACACATAAGCAATAATGCTGTATGTGGATATAATATGTTACAATCTCGAAATAAATATTTATTAAGGTAATTATATTTTGTTTTCTTAAAATTCCCAATATTTATTTTCGTTTAAAAAGTTATACAACTTCTTGTCCACGCAACTCTGTCCACTGACGAAGCCAAACAGCAACAAAAGACACAAATCAAGGGGCAGCCATTAGTAGGGTCCGGGGTTCGATACCCGCGCTGCTTTATTGTCACTTGATTGCTGCCTGTAATGGAGTGTTTCGTAATTCCTGGCTTTTACATGAGCGTATTAAAGTTATTTCACACTTCTAGTAGGTACTATAATGTTCTTTTTTTAGAAAGTTTTAAACTTAAAAGTGGGTAATATCCAACTATACAGGCACAGGTATTATATTTTCTACAAAAACACATAATTTGTGTATCTTGCAAAACAATCCTTCCAGAGTTTTCAGAGTTTCAGAATTTTCGACAACAGACTTTTTAGATTAAGTAAATAAAACCTGATTCCTAAGACTTTAATTTTCTGTTTTTATTTCCTATAACTCTGTGAAGTTCGCGTATTTCAAAATGCGTCAGAACCTACTTTTTACGACTACAAAGATTTTATTCACATAATAATTTCAGAAATAATACACACGATAAACATTACCCTCTTGATGCAGTCGGGTAAAAGCAAACAAAGCTCAGAAAAAAAAATGGCACTAGCAAAAATCCGTTTTGTATAATCGAATTGTTCTTCTTCCTATTCCAAGATTTAAATTCCGATAAAAATTCAATTTTCAACCAGCATTCATTGCAGAGATCTTTGACAATTTCACCGCCGATAGCAAGGGTTAAGATTTTAAGATGGCTGCCGATAAAACAAGAAAAAAACGAAAAAAGTTAATTTAACTCGAAGCGAGGAAACGAATTCGCGGCCCGGAAAATTTTGGTGTGATTCCGTTTGTTTGAGCGGGGATTGGTGTGTTGGCTGATGATTCAAGTGTGACAAACTATAAAAAAAAATATTCCTTATCATATTTGTACAGGGTTTTTTAAAAAGTATGCTATCTATCATTTGATAAAATTGTACATTTAAGAAAACTTTATACGAGTCTTTGTAGACACAAAATAACAAAAAATAATTTTCCAATGTTTGTGTCTTGAGTATCTGTCCGTATCTTTCTGCGTACTGCGCGTACGCAGAATAATTAAAGCACCAAATTAGATGCGGTTTTCAAAGTTGCATTGTTGCCGGTCAACTCTACCGACTCTATCTCTACTTTTTTATTTTTAATGACATTCAGATATAGATATTACAAAAATCCAACATTATTTTACTTAAGCCAACAGCTCTATACAAATCCCAATGATCACAAAGGGCAGAAAAGAAATCAGCAGAGACAATACAACAAGGGACATCCTTCTAGTTAACTCCCCATTATAATTTACTTCTGATTGGGATCAACTTGGAAATTAAGAAAAATAAAGGCACAAAGGGAGGAACGGGCGGCGATTGTCTTTTTTATCTGGACGACTTGATTTAACAAACAATCCCTTTTTCTGCGATCCCTTTGTTGTATTGTCGCTGATTAACCGGTCCAAATCAGCTTGTGGCCGATACCACTGTACAGTGTAACTACATACCTATATACAACGCGTAACAGAATAAGCGCAATTCCTCATACACCCCAATTACTATATTAATATAAAAAATAATCATGCGTTCGTACTTTAGTTGTGTCCAACCAATTTTCTTAAATCAAAAGCAATAATAGCACGATTTCCATAGGTAGCACTGAATTCAGCTATGCTAATTAATTTTTCGGAAAAAATTAACACATTAAAAATAGCTAAAATCGATTAAGTAGATAGTCGATACTGAACAAAGTAATTTCAGGAATTGCGCTTATTCTGTTACATATTGTATTTAGCTGTTTAGCTATATACAGTGTGAATTTTTCAAGTGGTCGTGAATGGCTAAATCAGAAACTATGAGGAATACTCAAGCGGAGTCTCGGGTCCAATTTTGATGAAAACTAAAACTGGTCACACATTTAATCTGCCATTTTTTGATTGTATAAAAAAAGCTATACAGCCAAGAGCACATGAAGCTTTACACTTGTAGTGCGAGTCTTACCTCTACGCGGTTGTAATAAGAACGGTTGAAAGTCCAATGCGTGAACCTCCACGAGTTCTTGACTGTACCATCGAAACCAAATCATCTAGCTCCGGGAACAAAACTATTTCACACTGTATAATATCACCAACCCAATGAATCCACATCTGTAATACGAGTAGCAATGTTCTAAGTATTCAAGCTATATTCATAGAGTTATGAATGGTAGCCATTAGGCAGTGTGTACACTGACCGCGAGACGTTTCTTTCAATGTTCTGACCGGCTTCGTCTATAGCGCATCATTACCTGAGCGAATTGCAGGAGCTGTGTTTAGACGCGAATGGTTTGTAGGACAGAGCTACTGGCCTCTCCTTTTCCGTGTGTATGCGTGCTGTTTAATTGTTTGACGATGCTTAGAGCTGATTTTCTTCAGCAAAAATAACTGACAATTTATTTTTTATTATGATTGATTAATTTGATTATACTTTGATTCTAAGTGTAGGTACTTTTGCAGACTTTTACAGAAACTTAATGATTAGTGATTATATTAATGAAACAATACAATCATGTGGTAGGAAGTATAGGGTAGAGGACAGTATCATAACTAAATTACTAGTAGTCATTCATTAAAAAGCTTATAAAAAACACCTCCAAAAATGCATTTCTATTTTCATTTTACAATAATAGCAAATTGCAAAAAAAAACAATCAAAAAGTTAATGCAGTAGATAACTATGAGTTATGACGTCACAACTCAGTATAAAGTAAATTTTTCATAGTGAATTTTCGTTTTGACAGATCATAAAAAGTAACTCTTTTGACTATGCAGGACACTATCCCATTGTTGTAATGAATTGAATTGAAATGAATTTGCTACTACATGAACGATAGAACGCCTGTAAATGCGATAGTAGGTACATCAGTATGAATTACTGAATTCCAAATTTCGATGTTGAATTTAAAATATTTGACTGAATACCTGCATTATTTAAAAAAAAAGTTTAAATGGTTTATGAGACACTTTCTTCAATATTTGTAATAATCATGATACAATCCAGTTTAGCTGCAAAACAAATCTCTAAACACATTGGCTAGTTCTTTTTTTCAAGTTATGACTGTCCTGCAAACTTCAACATAACTAAACGAGGCACCAATGGCATTCGCTTGCAGTCGGTCAACATTTGTCCACTGGGATGAAAGCGGAATGACCATGTAAACAAACATTGCTTGTGACCAGTGCAGTTTATGTAACCATTACTTTATGGCACTCAGTATTTGTGTTCGGGAAATTAACATGACTACATTGAACCAGAGTTACGTTGCATATCAGGTAAGAGTGCCACCATTTTGTACGTTACTTTATATATGCGTATAAATTTAAGCTAGCGACTTCCAGTAGGTACAGACCCAGTTAAAAAACACTTTGTGTGTATAGGCACCTTATAGACATTTAAATATAGTAGGATAATCGTAATCCAAAAGTTGTTACTAGTATGTGATACCACCGAATGACAGCTTGCTTTTGTACTAATGACGCTTGAAATAAAAATGGCCCCTATATGCCCTAATATATTTAAATATAACACCTACATATGTCTTCAGTATTAAGTTTTTATAATATATTTTTTTAAATTCCAGATTATTGTATGCTTTTCTAGATTACCAATAGAGTATAATCATCTCAATATGGGGTGCATAATTTAAGTATAGGCGCGAAGTTAAATTTTACTACAGTTGGAACAAGTGTAGGAAAAAGGGTTCACCAGCGGATAAGAAGCAACCCTTCTATACCCTCGCGGTGGGTAATTATTCTATTGTAATTTGAGTACAAGAGCTAGTGTCACGGAGTTTAAATGATTTTTCTACAATGTTTTTGCTGTAATTTTATATCAGCAAAACTTTTATTAAAGAAGGGATGTGTGCAGACGAGGACAATTAATAGGTGTTTTATTCTTTTATTTTTTATTTATTTACCGAATCTTTTATAGTTTAAAATACAAAGATAAAGAAAAATGCAAAAGCAATTTTGTTTATTTGTTTCACATGCCTAAACCACGTAAAAAATTATTTCACATTATCAGGGGGTAACGTAGGCTATAATAATATTGTATCCCCGTATTCCCAGAGGAACGGGAACTACTTGGGTGAAACTGCGGGGCACTGCTAATACTTAAAACAAAAAAACTTGTCATATTGAACAAAGCAGCTTTATTAAAATTCAAGTGTACAGGCTCCCTGACTATTTTATTTATATTTTGCGAAGTTATCGCGTTGATATCTTCAAATAAACTTTGCGAAGGAGGACGGGAATTTTAAGCATCATTTTATGTTAATGTAAAACCATAGTTGTATCAGTCGTAAAGTAAATAATTTGATTTCATTTGCATTGTGCGGAATTTGCGTTGAATCTTGTCAGGGCTTCTAACCATAAGTTGACAATGTTTTGTTATTTTTGTAATAAACAAGAATAGTTTAACTAGGTTATCAGGTTAACTTTCAGTCAAATCAGGTTTTCTTGGTTACCAGAAAAACTTTCAGTCTCATACAAATTTTTAATGATAACCTCATGTAGTGAATGTTTTCCAAATATTTGTCGCCAATAGCGGAAGTCTAAATATTGAAACTAAAATAAAATAAATTTTTTCAAATAAATATAGGTAGCTAGGCTGTTTCCCGCGGTGTCTCCCACGTAGTTCAAGTTCCCGTGGGAATACCGGAATAAAATATAGCATATTATGTTACTCAATCATAGTGTAGTTTTCCATAGGTGAAATAATTTTTTTAATTTATTTAGTAGTTTTTGATTTGTTCGCTGCACACATACAAAAATACTAATCTTTCCTTTTTTTTATATTAGTGTAAATGTGGATCTCGATGTAGTAATCTACATCCCAATAGGGTTGAATAGGGGATGAAACTTTGTATGTAAGATTCATTTTTCCAATTCCCAAAGCACACGGTTATTATAAAATATTATAAATAATTTTTAATATGTAGGTACGTGTTTGTGTTTGTACCCCTCTTGCATCTAAACAGTTAATTTGAATCCCTCCCTCCTTAACACCTGATTGTTATACGAAAAGTTTGTGCAGCCGTAAAACTGTAATAACAGTTATTTATTGTCTTGACAAATGAAGATGCGTCGGGTCTTAGACTATATTCAAGATTAGCTGCTACATGGCTTAAGTTTTGTTGCAGAATTTTACTTTAAGAATGAATTAGGTAAGTTACAATTATAATTACGGTATAGTATGTAAAATTACTGGCTGATGCCCTAAAGGTATGCCTGAACTATGTGTTTCTCAGGAAATAAAGTCAACTGTCATTCTGCCACATTTCATCAGAATCGGTTCACAGCTTTAGCAGTGAAACGGTGACTATACTACCCCATACTAGCCTAACTGGAATTTGATGTTAAACTCGTGAACTTATCAATTGAATAATTTTAAGCCCATCCACTGTCTGACCGCGTTCAAAGTTGCTTAACCCCAGTGATCGTTACGAACACACCGGCGTGTCCCACCACCAGCAGTCATCACCACCACCTGCAAATATCACAAGTGCTTTTAATAGCTCCATGTATCAATGGGGGCATCAGCAGTAAAACAAAAAAGTTTGTTTCTTCATCCTCCAAAAAGAGCGTTAACTGCAAAACTCTGTGAACTTTGTTTAACTTGTCATCGGTGAGTTTATTTAAGGCCGTAAAAGGGGCCTTTTACACGAGCGGTGAAAACGCAGCGTTTAACTTGTACCTACTTAATATCTTTCAATTAAAATTCTTTCATGTGTCTAGAAGGATACTAAGAATACACTTAACTCTTGTAGCAGTTTCTACCTCAATTTTCCTCAATTAACTCAATTTGGTTATATTTATCTACTATATAAAAATAAGTCGGGTTTTCCTTCCTGACGCTATAACTCCAGAACGCACGAACCGATTTCCACTATTTTGCATTCGTTTGAAAGGTCTCGGGCTCCGTGAGGTTTATAGCAAAGAAAATTCTTATAAGCATTGCACCCGTGCGAAGCCGGGGCGGGTCGCTAGTAACACACGACATTTCTGAATAAAAACTATAGACACAATTTGCAAAAGGACAAGATGGCATAGTCTAGGTGTTAGGACAAATGCGGGTAACGGTAAAAACATTTCTCAATATTATAATACTGAAACTTACTTTTTTGTAGTTTTTTTTAATATTCTAGGAGGATTGGTTTTAGGACGACTTTCAACTACATTTAAAAAACATAACGGATAAAAAACAGCTTAGTGTGTACGAGTCCGCTTCAAGAGTTATGCTAATAAAATGGTATTGTTTTCTTCACAAACTCCTATTAATTAAGAGGTGACAGTCGCATTTTATTAATCCCAACTCTGTAAAGGCTATTAATGTTTGAAACTTCAGCCTCTTAAAAGACACAAGGTGCGACAATGGAATAACAGATATTTATCTGCGACTACCCAAGCAAGCGACTTTGCTTCTCGAATGCTTGATAAATTTGATATTTTTTTGTGTTTGGAATCAGTCAGTTTGTAAAAAAAGAACACCGTCTGATCTACGTTGATTGGATACTTACACTTGAATAACGTGTGTACAGTCAAGATTACATAAAGCTTTACACTTGTATTGCGAGTTTAGCCTCTAAGGCGATGGTATAAAGAACGTTACAAAGTCCAATGTGTCAAGCTCCACGTGATCTTGACTAGCGTCCGAGTCGCAAAACCAATCAGAGTCCTGGCTTCATTTGACATAAAGCTATTCTACTCCAATCTACATCCACACTAACATTATGTATTTTTTTAATATTTTGTATGTTTGTAACGAATAAACTCCAACAAAATTGGACCCCTTTTGAAAATTCTTTCACAAATAAAAAGATTACTTTTCTGAGAAAATATGGGCTATTATTTTCCCACGGGAATGGGACTTACGTGGGTAAAATTGCAGGAAACAGCTGTCGGTCAATAACGTTATCTGACTATTGAAAAAACAGCTCTAACTAACACTAAGGATGACTCTACTGACATAGCACAGAGACCATGTTGATAGTCTTCCGTGGACAGCTATTGGGTTCGATTCTGCTTTAGAAGAAAGAAGAAACTTATATTAGTTTAGACCTGTCTTTGTCTTATCTCAAAAAAAAAAAGAGATAGAAGATAACCTACCGAATTTAGTCCTGTCAGAGGCTGTATTTTAGTCGTGACTCACTAAACACGTTACAAAATTCCTTAGTTGACAAAACTCATTTTAATTTGACAGAACTAAATAACTTTCGTCTCTTTTGTTTTCTAGGAGAAAGAAAATGACAGGAGTAAAGAAAGTTTAGTCGCTGTAAAGCAGAATCGAAACCAATGAGAGAATGAACACAGTTCTAACTTAGTAATAGACTCATTGTAAAGCTACATACCATTCTTATAAGAACAACACAGAAGCGAACAAACAACAAGGCTATTTATGTAGAGATAATATTTCACGGGCCATGTTTTAAAGAAGTTTGGTGATATTTTTTATTTATTTTTTAAGTGAGAATAATGTGCACTTTCGCAATTCTGTGCGAAACTTGGCAACGTTACTGCTATTTCTTAAATGAATGGATGTAATGAGACTGTTCTTTGTTCCCTAATAATATCAGTTTCGGCTGCGTATGTAGGTATTTTAATTCTGTCATTTTGTATAGAAGAAGTTTTTAATTATTCAGCCTAACAAAAAAAAAACAACCAACATCAAAAAAGTTTTTAAATATTCAGCCTAACAAAAAAAAAACAACCAACATCAAAATATTTGAAACCGCCGAATCTAAATACTCGAAATGTTACTGATCGATCGTTACGACTTAGGAATGTTCTTCGGTTTCGTTTAGTCGACCTCGTTCTGTCCTGCCACAGATAAAAGTTCACATAATAACAATAATAAATAACAATCTCACGACTTTTATCCCCGAGGGGGTAGGCAGAGGTATTCCATTTCTGGATATATCCACGTTTCAAGAGATTGCCTTTGGACCTCTAAACGTGGTAGGTGGTGAGGCCACCGCCGGACCATTTCTTTTACACATGCCTCAGAATTAATTCTGGACCTGCGGGTTTCCTCACGATGTTTTCCTTCACCGTCGAGATAGTGACAAATATGTACGTAAGTTTTGAATACTCATTAGTACATGCCAAGATTCACATGATTCAAAGTTCACATGTCGGGTCCAATTGTGAATCTAAACCATGAAATAGACACACAATTTCATGCAAATCGATCCTACCTACTACCAGAGACCAGTTTAAATAAAACTGGTCTCTGCTACTGCCCTGTAAGCACCCTTCATCTATATGCTCAAAATAACCGAACCAACAAAGCCTTTCTTTTTCAATCCTAGTCACTTTAGCCTCTTTCAATCTACTACTCTCTCAGATCACAGTATGTATTTCTCATTCTATGAATCGATCTTACTCGACGAAAAAAGAGCTGCCCTTGAGTTTCTTGCTGGTTCTTCTCAAGGTACCGCATTTGGAACCAGCAACTCGTCGGTGGAGATGGGCTGCTGTTTACATTTAGCCAATCTTCATGGACGAGTTTAGTGTGCCTTGTTATTAGACTATTTATTTTTCTAAGTGTAATTCTTATTACCTACAGCATAAAATACATTTTTATTTTTCATTTTCCACTTATACTTATTTTATTTTCCACTTATACTCGCTATATATTGACTATAAACACCTAAGGAGATGTTACCTACCTGGTCAAATCTATTGTATTACTCCTCAGTTTGACAATTCGTAACGTCATTAAGACCCATTTTCACATGCTCGACAAAGCCGGATTATATAGGTATCATATAAACGTCACCGAAAGCAAGACATTATATCCCTTGGCTTTAGCCGGGTTATAATGTTGTATGGAATTTCATTATAACCCTAGGTCAATAATGTAATTTTCACTGTTCATAATCCTTATTGCTATGACGATAAAGTCTAATTTCGTTAAGCAAAATGTAGTGCACCCGCCGTGGCCAACTCGATTTTTGAAAACCGAAGCCGCGACCAACTAGATTCGCACGATCTTCATTTGTTAAATCAAGTAGGTCACGCCGGCAGAAACAAGTTGCTGTATCCATTTTATAGCTTTAACATTTCAAAAAGAATATTGAAAATGTCGAGTGATGAAAGTACTTTGACTCCCGAGTCTATTAAACTAGATGCCATAGGCATTGTCAATAATCTACTACCATGCAATTGCATTTTATTGTCTCGCATAAGGTGAGAAAAGTAGAGTAGTACAAAAACAGTTTTATTCCCGAGTTATATACTCGGGAATAAAACTGTTTTTGTCTTGGGCGCTTAAATCCCTCACTAAACTCAGGACTCAGTCTTAATTCCCTCGCTTCGCTCGAGAATTAAATCATAACTCCCTCGCTGCGCTCGGGAGTAAAACTGCGAGTCCTTCGTTACGTTCAGGATTCACTGTCACGCCCGTGACATAAAACAGTGCTTTATTCCCTTGTTGTATAATCTACTATTGCCCTACTGTCCGCATTACGAAAACAGAGAATGTATACATAAATTAATCTACAAAACCGTAGCAACAAAGTACAAGTCCTCAAACTTCTGACTCAAATACGGCCAATAGCACCTAATTAAGAGCAGTTGGTAACAGCAAAAATCCATCTAAAACTTGTCACTTAAGGGCACTGCTGACGCTCAACTCCGTTGGCACTGAGTGAACGTGGAGTGACGCAACACTCTGGAGACGGTAGTTTGTTCTGGGACTAAGAATTAGAATAAATAAATAATAAAAAATAAATTGTGGCACACAATTCACACACCGTTATTTAGTCCCAAACTAGGTAGAGCCTGTACCATGCGTATTTAACAACTGATAAACATACTTAAATAAATATTAAACGACCAGACACAAAGCCAACAGACATGTTCATGCATACAAATGTTGGCCCTCGAGGGGATCAAACCCGTGACCTCCGACTCAGAAGGCAGGGTCACTACCAACTGAGCCAACAGGCCCGTCATGAAATGAAATACTCTTGGAAATACTTAACAGAATTATTTTGATCACCACAAATTTTGCGTAAATTTCGAAATCTTATAAAAAGATTATCTCAAAACTTCTTATAAATGTTGTTCGATTTTCAGGTCACAGGTTCTCAACTCAGAACGTTTTTAACCGATTTTAAAAATATAAGGTTAGTTTTTTGGAAATTATGTGTAACGACATTACGTAGTACGCGCCAATAGATGGCTGAGATCTAAACCGTGCTATTAAAGTTTTCGTAATTAGTTTGTATAAATACAACTGTCTAACATCAACCGTTAGACTGAGTTCCCCAGGTACGAGGACCTCGCGTGACGTTAGATCTTCCCTTTTTACGATGCTAGGAGCATTCCACTCCGCTCCTTCTTCTAATACCTTCTCCTCGAGTGTTAGTACCTCCCGCGGCCGCAAGGTGCGGTAGTGGCATTAGCGCTCCGTCAACGCAGGCTCCCCGGGCCGCGATAGAAGCAATAATGGGCGCGCGAGATTTCCCAAACGGGCCCTACGACCTACGAATTTGGATAAAGTTATCAAATTTTCACAGCTCCGTAACGCATTACTGTGAAAGCCTACGTTGTTACCGCCCTAATTATAATTGCAATTATGCTCAGAGAAATTAGCGTTTTGTTTCAAGGTGAGTTCGCAGTATTGAGATTTGTGGCGCTTCCAGAAAGTTCCGTGTGGAAATGGCACGCTGGAAGACTAAGTTATCTGATGGGTTTAGAGTACAATTTTTGCCGTAACTAGGGAGATGCCAGCTGTGGCACACAGGGCGCTGATCCTCAAAGACAGAACGATTATTATTTATTAGAATGCAGCCAGTCTACTGAGCACTATCTCACATGGTTAATCTTTAAAGGGTATTTTTTTCTGCAAATATTGCCGAGACCCGTCAATTTCGTCATACGTTTTTTTTAGTTCCAATACGGACCGGTTCGAAGGACCATTATGTTTACCATTAAAACACTGTTTTATATTGAAACTTTTATTCTATGAGAAACCAAAGACAAACTAACAGAAAAAATGGAGACCGTACTTATACTGCCGCTATGAACGAAACCATAGCGTGTTTCAGAAGGTTTCAGCCGAAGAGTATAATGCCATCTATTGACAATGTAACCAATCTCTTGACACGTTACGTGCCTAAACAATAGCATTTGTAGTATTGAGTATAGTTCTAAGATCGCGTCATACAACCAGCAGTACATGTGAATTAGGGCAACCCACTACATAAAAGTTGCAGTGACATTGTCACGACCGACGTCCGCAAACAAAACTCATCAGGTCTCACATCTCATCACTATAATTCGTAATTACGCGCGTACAAGTATAATTATTCAGAGGTTCGCCGGTGACGCTTCGCCGAATGATTCCGTCAATAAGTTGTAGGAGTAGATAATACACCCCACTAAGAAAATTTTGTTTCTAAGAAAGAAAGAAAATGTATTTTATTCTGTAGGTAATAAGAATTACATTTAGAACAGTCAATAGTCTAATAACAAGGTACACTAAACTCGTCCATGAAGAAGAACTCGTCCTTAAGAAAATACGATAATCATAATCATTTATTGATAGTTGTAGGTATAATTAGATATTTTATAAACATTATATTGTTTAAACATGTTTTGAGCCATTACAACTTGCTTTTCGGCTCACAATATTATATAAAATATGAAACTTGATATAGTAACACATTAACATTAAACATTTCAAATAAACTAGATGATAGTTTACACAATTTAAACATATTTGTCGACGGAAGGGGCCCCTGCTTCCTAAGTAGATCGGTCATTGTAAATGATACTCAAGAGGTCCCCCCGCACATCAGAAGTATTCAGGATCGCCGATACGGTATCTATGTGGGCGTATCTACTCTGGGCAGGGTAGTAGGTAATAATTAAACTGGTTACACAAGAAGGTACATAGTCACTTTATTAAAATAAGGTCACAAAGTAGATTAACAGACAATACGGTAATTACACTAACATAATAACAGTCTACGAACTATTCCAATTACATAAGCGGGTAGGTACTCTCAAGCTAGATTGTGGGATGGGACCGGAGGCCCACCCACCCTCCTGAGGACAGACCCACCACCATCCCATGGTCTCGCCGCTCTATTACTATGACCTAAGCTCGGGTTGCGCTCAGTAACCTCTCTACTCATTACATCACGCCTGTCTTAACCCTACAAGTCATAACTCATAACTGTCCTCATACCTCGCTATTATCAAATTGTACAGACAATACCAAATGCAGCAGTGCACCAGCCCAACCCTTGGGCTGCTCGTAGATGGCTCCATCCATGGCACGACTCCATCTTCTCAGCGTCTTCACTACTTTACTGGCTAGTGACCATCTGTCTTAAGTGTCGACCAACTCCGGCGCAGGAACCAAGTAGAATGTCTTGACCACGTTCCATGTCCCGCGCTCGTTGACTGTGTCGTGCATAGACTGGCGCGAACCATCGATGAACCAATCACAATGCTCCATTTCAGTTGACCTATCACGACGCAGTAGTAGTGTTGCAATGTTCATGGTTAAAGTTGCGTCTAGCCTTCAATAGATGTCGCTATGAAACTCCTGTATTATTGACTGCCTCGCCGACATATTCATAATTAATTCAAATACATAATAAAAGCAAAGTTTAATTTACAAATCGACGGGGAAGTTCGAACAACTCCTAACTTCTTAATACCATATCTTACGTCTCCCTCTGAATTACAGAGTTGAAAATAACAATATAGTTATAAAATTGGACGATGCCACAATTAAAGTGATAAAACTAAAGAATTGTTGGATTGGGCAGATGATAAGTAAGCAGAATAAAAAAATAGTAGGTACTTAAATACCTAATAGTGGAATGGTAGCAAAATAAATAATAGAACTAACTTACATTGAACAAAAAACAGTGTAACATGCTGGAGGAAGCATGAGCAGAGCGAATAAGACAATAAAATTAAATAAATGAGTCCATTTATTACTATGTTTAAAAGCTAAATAAATACAATTATCTCGCAGTATGTAGCTGTAGAACTGCTTGTCGGGACTGCAAGCGGAAAATTATTTTTAAGCAACTCCATTTTATATACCTCTTCAAAAGTAAAATAGTAGAAATCAGAATTCACAATGTTTTAATACAACATAAAAACTTATTCCTACTATTAGTAACGTATTAGGAATAGGAATCACACTAAACTGATACCGAATCACACTCAACTCCTCTCCGCCTCTCACCTAATAATACCGTTTGACACGTACCAATTTTCGGTTCATTTGGTATTAAAAGCTTTTCAGCGCACCCCGGGAGGCGCGGGTTACCTTCACTCTGATAGTTCTAGTTAGGCCACATTCGGAATTAGGTACAAGAGAAATAGAGAGAGAGAGAGAGAAAGAGAGAAAGAGAGAGAGATACATTATGTTCCTACACATAGACACACGGTTGGGATATCCTACTGATATGCGGTCTACTAACATTTCAGGGAGATAACAGAAAACCAAATTCAAAAAAAACTCACGCCTCTCATCCCACGTAGGCAGAGGTATTCCATCTCTAGAAATACTCACGTAATTGAAAATTCTGTAGGTATAAAAACACACTTAGGTCAATAGTCTAATAACAAGGCACTCTAAACTCGTCAAGGAAGATTAGCTAAATGTAAACAGCAGGCCATCTCCACCGACGAGTTGCTGGTTCCAAATGCAGTACCCCGAGAAGAACCAGCAAGAAACTCATTTTATTAAACACACATAATGTAGGGACATATTTAAGAGTATGTTTCCTGTATGCACAATAAATTACTAAATTGATAACAATCGTTGCAGATACATTGAATGTTCTTAGTCCATTTGTGTAATTAAGTGATTTAAAAAAAAACGACCACGTGCGAGTCGGACTCACGCACGAAGGGTTCCGTAGGGTTCGTACCTACCATTATCTATAAAAACGGCAAAAAAATTACCTACGTTTGTTGTATGGGAGCCCCCATATTTGCTTTATTCTATTTTTTAGTATTTGTTGTTATAACGGCAACAGAAATACATCATCTGTGAAAATTTCAACTGTATAACTATCACGGTTCATGAGATTCAGCCTGGCAGCAGACGGACAGAGAGATGGACGGACGGACAGCGCAGTCCTAGTAATAGGGTCCCGTTTTACCCTTTGGGTACGGAACCCTAACAACAAAACGTAAAAGGAGAAGTTACTCAAATGAAAAGCAATTTAAAAGCTATAGACCGATTAAAATAAAGTCCCTGAAATCTCCAAAAAGCTTAATAAAATAATAGAAAAACTTATAAATATTCACAAAACCGAGTTAAACCCTTCGCAGGCTGACGGATTCGTTTTTACTTATTCCACAGAAAATCTGCTTAAAATCCGTATTAAAAGAAACACTCGGAATTTATTTGATCGGCAACCCAAGGCACAAGCTGTCGACGATTCAAATTGCAATAAATGTATTACTTCACTATCACTACATAGTACACAAAGTCGCTTTCTGTGTTCCTATATCCCTATGTCCATTATGTATGCTTGAATCTTTAAAACTACGCAACGGATTTTGATGCGTTTTTTTTTAATAGATAGAGTGATTCAAGAGGAAGGTTTTAATATTAGCATTGCACCCGTGCAAAGCCGGGGCGGCTCGCTAGTAGGTAATAATAATAATAATCTTTATTGAATAGCGATAGTTTTACAACTTACAATGATACAGAGCGGTCCCCACACTAGGCCGAGCTTGTATCTTGGGGACCAGTAGCAAGAACATAACTTACGATAATTATAAGTATTTTAACAAAAGTAAAATCCGACTTCAAGAAACACGGGTTGCACTCCGGGAGTGCCGGCAGAAGTGAAAACTTGATTATCGATTTCGGTGTTACAACACTACTCTCCAACCGTCTTACGGTTTTTCGATCAGCACACGTGACCTGACGCGAGTTTCACAGTTTTTACCCATCCCACAAAAGTGCTCAACGCCGCTATAGAAGTTTTCACTTCAAAAACCGCATCAAAATCAGTTGCGTAGTTTTGAAGATTTAAGCATACATAGGGACATAGGGATATAGGGACATAGGGATAGGTATAGGGATAGAGAAAGCGACTTTGTTTTATACAATGTAGTGATGTAGTGATCTACCATTTTGCTCGCTTTGGCCACTCCCTTGAACCCCATCCGCTGAAGGTTCCTTATCTCCTCGCAATGGTCGCGATTCTGAGAGGTTACCCTTTGGATGTTGTCGTCGCGAATGATTTTAAATGTAAAAATTATTCAAATCGCCCGGATAAGGCGTCAGCGGTCGAACAGTGACGGTGGCAATGATCGCGGCTGCGCGGCTCGCTGTCGAAGTTTAACTGTTATTGTTAGATGTTTGGAGACATTGGCTTGCGGCGGGGGGGTTCTAATAATTATTTTCCACATTCGATTGTTTTGCCAAGCCTTATAGCAGGCCTTTCCGACTCCGCGGTTTAGGTATAGTAAATTACTGCAGTGGGCAGCATTGAGGGACGAAGGTGTAAAATATACGTAAGTCCATTAATAGTTGTGGCCAAGTCTTGTATTTTCTCAAATAATGCGCGGAAATTGAAACTAAGTAAACCGAGGCAAAACTTTTTATTTGAAAATACAATTACTTTTCTAAATCAATGACTCAATGACGAACAACGAACGTTCATTTGTTTTTTTTTTCAATAAACAGCTTGCTATTTGCAAGCCAGTATGAAAAGTAAATAAAACTTTTGATAAGATAACTCCGTGGTTGGCATGTGTTCCATTTTTAAATTACACAACAGATAAGAGTTTATTTACCTACTATGTAAGGCAATTTCGATTGTTCTCGAAGAAGCTTGTAAAAATAATGCTGAAATTTCCAAGCATGTTTGAGAAATAATTATTTGCCTACATGCAGCGCGCACGCCTACCCGACAGGCGAGTCGCAACGCAAGGGGTGGTCGTCGGCGACAGACTGCCAGGTGACTAGCAATGACCGATAGAGTTGGATTGCTTAAAAAATTCTGACAGTTAGGTGACACCCCAAATCGGCGATGAGCTAAGAGATTATGGCGCATACTTCCTCATGTGTGGTAAAAAATGGTCCACAGTGGGCTGTTATGGGTTGTTAATGATTATGAACATATAATAATTAGTTATTTAATTACTTGCTAGGTATGGATTTTCAACAGAAGAAAGACAATATATGTGGTATGATTTATCATTTACCAACTGTTCTGCGCGGTTTCACCCGCCTAGTTCCCGTTCCCGTGGGAATACGGGGATAAAATATAGCCTACGTTACTCAGGGATAGTGTAGAATTGTAATGGTGAAAAATTTTTTTAAATTCGGTCCAGAAGTTTTTGAGTTTATTCGTTTCAAACACACAAAAATACAAATCTTTCCTCTTTATAATCAGTGGCGGGGCAAGACCAAAATTTGGCGTGGGCAAGATACATTTTGCGAGGCCCCCTGATGTATGATGAGAGGACGGTTTTTTATTTTTGTTTGATACTAACATTTATATTATTTTTTATTATTACGTGTTGTTTACCTCAAACAATTAAAGAAACAGAAATTTCGCTGTTCTTAGAAATACAGAACTCCTTAATTTAATAACTCTCCTCTCCTTAATAAAACTCCTTAGTGAGACCAACTATTTGTAATAGTCAAATAAAATAATCTAGTTCTATTGTTTTTTTTATTTATTGCTGGATAAGTAATTATATTTATATTTTTGCGTTCGGAGGCCTTCGAGGTGCGGAGCCCCTTGGACCGCGCGAGGCCGTGTGCCCACGTCGCCCACGCCTTACGCCGCCACTGTTTATAATAGTAGTGTAAATTTATTGTGTAAAATAAAGATCTACTTCGAAGTGTATATTATAATTTATTAGGGTTCCGTACCTCAAAAGGAAAAAACGGAACCCTTATAGGATCACTTTGTTGTCCGTCCGTCCGTCCGTCTGTCAAGACCCTTTTTCTCAGGAACGCGTGGAGGTATGAAGCTGAAATTTATATCAATTACTCAGGTCTACTGTCCCTTGAAGCTGTGAAAAAATCAAACTTCTAAGCCAACGCAATCAAAAGATACAGCCGTTTATGCCGCAAATTTTCGACACTTGCAAGGGAATCAAAACCTACAGGGTGCTTCCCGTGAACTCAGAATCTTGAAATTTGGTACGAAGCAACGTCTTATAGCATAGATAAAGGAAAAATTACGAAAACCATAAATTTGCAAGGTTGTACGGAACCCTCGGTGCGCGAGTCCGACTCGCACTTGGCCGGTTTTATAGACATTGCCTCGCTTGTGACTAAATAACCGTGTTAAAATAAAAAAATAAAACTTTTTTGTAAAATCAGGGGATGCAAGGACAATACGTCATTCATACTACAATTTAAAATCTACACATACCAACAGCAGATTCAAACAAAGGTTGCAGACATTAATTAGCAAGCCTGAACGAGTGTCGACTCTGTTAGCTCTACTGACACCACTAGAGTCCTCTCACGTTGCTAATTGAACCTCACGCCCCAATGACAAGCAATTACACGGAAAATGTGTATTGTGAATGAAAAGTATTATTTCTACGAGTCACAGAATAAGCGCAATTCTTCATACGCCCCAATTAGTATATTAATATAAAAAAAAAATCGGTTGTCTGTAAAGTCGGTTTACTGACGATAGTTGAACGTGACAACGTCATAAGAAAATACTGATGGAATGGATTGTGCATCTTTGTCGCTCGTTGCGCGCTCTCGCTTGCACTGGAACGACGCAGACGTCACACTTTTTCGGGAATGCCGCCGGCTCCATCAATTTATAAGACGTTGTCACGTCAAAATATGATGCATTCGTACTTTAGTTTTGTCTAAGCGAATTCCTTAAATAAAGAGCAATAATAGTACGGTTTCCATAGATAGTCCAAAATTCAGTCTTGCTAATTAACTTTGTGGATAAATTTAACACATATTTAAAATATCTGTAATCGATTTTGTAGTCGACACTGAACAAACTAATTTCAGGAATTGCGCTTATTCTGTTACAATTTGTATAGCACATTCAAAAGGTTTTAAAAAAATCTTGGAACATGCGACCCGTTGGAGACTAAATTAAGAATACCTACTTTTTTTTCAAATCCTTTTCTTCATGATTTGTGTTAAGGCGAAACAGGTAACTAGCACCAGATGGAGGGTTGCATGTAAGTATGTCAGTCTATTCCAGGCCCAGCACAGCTCGAAGCCTAAATTGATTCAATGACTTCATTATTAAACTTCTAGTAAATATTCTAATGGAAGGAACAATGCGCCTGAGAATTATTCGGCTTTTAGTGTTTACCTTGCGTCGTCGATATTACAAAGTTGTAACCGCTGCATACAAACACGTATCACTATTGAAGGGTGACGGTGCGTCACTACAACAGCTAACATGTGTAAAGTGAAGGATAGCTTTATGAAAAACATTATTGTGTGACTGAAACCGACTACTGTCAGGTAATAATTAACTTGGTTTAGGAACGCGGCCCTGGTAGGTGTAAGTTTTTATTTCATTTGTAGATAAGTAATACAAGACCTACCTATAGTTTAAGTGCTGTCGACAAATAGATGGAGCTTTTCCACTTTTGACGTGATAACGTCTTATAAATCAATGAACGCCGGCTGCACGCACGAAAAAGTGTAGTGCAGGCGAGAGCGCGGAACAAGCGATATAGGCATGATCGGCGTAAGCGTTCGGCTTGTGACGCATCTATCTTTTCATCTTCAGGATGCAATTTATCATCTTTGTTTTCGACGTTATCACGTAAAATTATCATCCGTAAACTGACATCACAGACAACCACTTTTTTTTAATTATTTTAATATACCCACTTCTATACTAATATTATAAAGAAGATTTGTATCTTTGTCACTACATAGTATAAAACAAAGTCGCTTTCTCTGTCCCTATATCCCTATGTCCCTTTGTATGCTTAAATCTTTAAAACTACGCAACGGATTTTGATGCGGTTTTTTTTAATAGATAGAGTGATTCAAGAGGAAGGGTTTAGTGTTAGCATTGCACCCGTGCAAAGCCGGGGCGGGTCGCTAGTTAGGAATAAACTCAAAAACTACTGAACCGATTTAAAAAAATCTTTCACCAATTTAAAGCTAGAATATCCCTGAGTACCATAGGCTATATTTTATCCCTGTAATAAATAATAATAAAGAGCTGCTAGTGAGTTTGATTGAAGCTTCAGGTAATCAGGAACCTACCTAGTAGCTTTGTGTCAAATATCAAGGAATGCAGTGAATCTTCTAGACACTCTTCCTGTATGGAGCACATTTTTTATTTGTAAATATTGTAAAAATGATTTCTATGTAAATAAATGAATCACTAATAAATTAGTTTTTTTTTTAAATTAGGCATAAAAATGATTGTGTGTTCCAAAGATCGTGCAGGAGAATCAGCTCTGCTGTGGTTACTCGCTCGACTGAAGTATGGACCCACCTCGATACAGTACTGTTTAACTGTAATGTTGACAAGAAACTTGTGTCCTCCCTTATTGGACAAGTTGCAATACTATACCTACTCGAATTTCTACATGTTTATCTTTAAATATTATGTAGGAATGGTAATGTAACTAGGATGCATGAAATGGAACGGGATGTGTGCGAGTAAAATGACGGGAGTGAAAGAGAGTGGAGAGTGATGGACGACGTGATAGGAAGACGGAGGTGTGCTGTACATAATGAAAGTGGATTATAATAATAAATTGAAAGTCCCGGACTTTCCTTTTGGAAATATCCCTATACAAATACTGGATTATTTTTTACCGTCGTCTGGAAAAAAATATGACGTATAACGTATCTAGATCCAAAGCTATATACGAGATTAATTGTTAAAAATAGTCATGATATATACAATTTACAAAATCTAGAAAACTACGCACACTACAATGTAGCAGCTGGCGGTTGCATTGTAGGTAGATTGCGCTACGAGCCAGTTTCTTTTTAAAATGCTATTTCAAATATTTCAGTGTGCAATATTAACTAACGTAGGTATATTAATATAATATATTTAGGTATACAAAATTTGTTAAAAAAATATATTTTTAATAACAATGCCAAATGAATCTATAACACTTACCTATCACGCCATATTTTTTTCCAGACGGACGTTTGTTGTAAAAACATAAAAAGTCTCCCACAAAGGAATTATTAATTCTATTATCATACCTGTACAAATTAGTTTTTAAATATGTTTCCCTCCAACTAGCATTACTCGTAACTCGCTCAAGATTTGCACATAACCCTTAGCATAGTTCAGTGCCATACAAATACCGCTACCTAACCTCAAAATCTCAAATACAAGCTGAAGTTTTCAAGTGGGAGTACACAGGTGGATTGATTAGGGCCAAATAGTGCAGATCAAACAATAACCCCAGAGCCCGCGTCTGCCCAGACAGATGTATGCCAAAGTTCTGCTTTTACTGCCCGTTGTAGGGTGGCCATGCGATAGGAGCTATCGGCATTTTAGCGGACACATTCCTGAGAGTGGGGTATGCAGTCTCAGAATATAGGATTTACGTAGATTGTGGTTCAAGGGACTGTTATTAGCAATGTAATAGGCACATAATTTATATTTTAGTCGCATTGTTGTGACTTAACCTATGATTTTTTTTATGATTATTATTTTAATCCACCTTCTCTATTTGAAGGAACCTCATTTCAGAAATTTACATCGAGCTAATCTTTTTTAACCCACTGCAACATAAGAAGAGTAATATTTTTGGGTTGTATGTTATGTGCATTGTGCGTAAATGTTTTTCTTACCTATTTCTTCAGTACCTTTAAACGTACCTAGGTACTTATCTTATTAACTTGTTTTGTGCAAAATTTTCACAATAGTTGATAACAAATTTCTAGCTGTTTTATATAGAAGTATTCAGTGTAAAACATAACTTTAAATACACCATAAGCTTAAAGATTGCGTTATCATTTTTTATAAAGAATAGAATAGAATAGAATAGAATAGAATAGAATAGAATAGAATAGAATAGAATAGAATAGAATAGAATAGAATAGAATAGAATAGAATAGAATAGAATAGAATAGAATAGAATAGAATAGAATAGAATAGAATAGAATAGAATAGAATAGAATAGAATAGAATAGAATAGAATAGAATAGAATAGAATAGAATAGAATAGAATAGAATAGAATAGAATAGAATAGAATAGAATAGAATAGAATAGAATAGAATAGAATAGAATAGAATAGAATAGAATAGAATAGAATAGAATAGAATAGAATAGAATAGAATAGAATAGAATAGAATAGAATAGAATAGAATAGAATAGAATAGAATAGAATAGAATAGAATAGAATAGAATAGAATAGAATAGAATAGAATAGAATAGAATAGAATAGAATAGAATAGAATAGAATAGAATAGAATAGAATAGAATAGAATAGAATAGAATAGAATAGAATAGAATAGAATAGAATAGAATAGAATAGAATAGAATAGAATAGAATAGAATAGAATAGAATAGAATAGAATAGAATAGAATAGAATAGAATAGAATAGAATAGAATAGAATAGAATAGAATAGAATAGAATAGAATAGAATAGAATAGAATAGAATAGAATAGAATAGAATAGAATAGAATAGAATAGAATAGAATAGAATAGAATAGAATAGAATAGAATAGAATAGAATAGAATAGAATAGAATAGAATAGAATAGAATAGAATAGAATAGAATAGAATAGAATAGAATAGAATAGAATAGAATAGAATAGAATAGAATAGAATAGAATAGAATAGAATAGAATAGAATAGAATAGAATAGAATAGAATAGAATAGAATAGAATAGAATAGAATAGAATAGAATAGAATAGAATAGAATAGAATAGAATAGAATAGAATAGAATAGAATAGAATAGAATAGAATAGAATAGAATAGAATAGAATAGAATAGAATAGAATAGAATAGAATAGAATAGAATAGAATAGAATAGAATAGAATAGAATAGAATAGAATAGAATAGAATAGAATAGAATAGAATAGAATAGAATAGAATAGAATAGAATAGAATAGAATAGAATAGAATAGAATAGAATAGAATAGAATAGAATAGAATAGAATAGAATAGAATAGAATAGAATAGAATAGAATAGAATAGAATAGAATAGAATAGAATAGAATAGAATAGAATAGAATAGAATAGAATAGAATAGAATAGAATAGAATAGAATAGAATAGAATAGAATAGAATAGAATAGAATAGAATAGAATAGAATAGAATAGAATAGAATAGAATAGAATAGAATAGAATAGAATAGAATAGAATAGAATAGAATAGAATAGAATAGAATAGAATAGAATAGAATAGAATTTATTTGTACAACAGATACACACTCATTACATAAAAAAAAACAATAACAAAGACAGGTAAGTACACACTTAATAGAGCAGCTGCATGAAGCTGAATGTTATCCAGCAAAAACACAACTAAAAGTGATACAGGTATCCAGAAAAGTAATTTTTTATTTATTAAAGCAGGACGTAATTCTGAAAAAGAACTGTTCTTTATGAAAATTGCGGTCAGAAAATTGACCCTGGTAGTCTCATCTAATCCGGAAGCCATGGTCACCTCATGCTCAAGACGTGAAGCAACCGAAGGTAACATATTTGCGCACCAAGTTACTGACCCATATTGACTCACCATTTGCCATTCCGCGCTAAACCGTTTAGTTTCGAGTTATTAGAGTACAAACATATAGTCTTAATTGATTTTTGCTCGCGGTGAGGTGCTCAAATACCACGTAGAGGGTCAGACGAGGTTTTGGTACAATTAAACAATAGTATTTGTGTCATACACTCATATATAGTTATGTATGTTCTATTTTAAAGAAATTAAGATTTTCGTGAAAAGAAAATTATATTTAACACTGACAGACAAAGCTCAGTATAGTGGTGGATCTAGAAGCTGAGTATAAAGT
The DNA here is from genome assembly GCA_963855545.1 of Ethmia dodecea. Lineage (NCBI taxonomy): Eukaryota > Metazoa > Arthropoda > Insecta > Lepidoptera > Depressariidae > Ethmia > Ethmia dodecea. The sequence continues at coordinate 2,077,308 of OY979453.1, forward strand.
TATTTAAGTATGTTATCACTAAGAATGGACTTTTTTAAATCCATCCCCTGGAATTCATTATGGGATGAATGTTTGTGTGTTAGCCAATTTTCCGAATCGCATCAAGCACAATATTGTTTATTCACAGAAACATAGTACGACATGTTGAACTCGAAGAAAACAGGTAAGTAGGACTTCTTACACTTCTTAGATAGTTCCTACACCTATATAAATATATACAGATCTTAGTGAAATATAATTGAAAATAAATTTTCGTAACACAAACTACAGTTTACAAGGGAACTAATATGCGTGTGTGTGAATGTGTGTGCATAATCATCAAAAAGTTATTAAATATAATAACAGAAAACCTTTTCACGTAATTAAGCAATCGGTATATTAATGCCGATGTCAACGGAATACAAATCGCTGCGTGGCACACAATCTGTCGGTGGAATGATTAAAAATAACGGCGAGGACAGTTCGCCACATAATTCGATGGATACGCCCAAATTTCCATCAAACTTATGTCGAGGGCTAACCCATAAGCGAGGAGCGACCAGCACAACACCCATTCCTCCATCTGTCTGGAAATAATTACCCAAAATCTATGGTTCGTAGTTGCTATGTTTCTTTGTATATTGATTCAAATAGAACGGAATCAAACGTGATGAAACGCTAGTCATTCTTAAATTGTAACTTAACGATGCTGTGTTGCAGTGTCGTTACAACTTTTGGTCTCAATTTTTTCCGTGTAGCCCCCTTTCACAACGCGCGATAAAGAACTTCGTTCCAAAAGCAAATTTAAGAAATAATTCAGTTCAAAAATATTATGTAAGAAACTTAAATAATTCCGGATAATTAGGCAATTGTCAGTAGATAAAGTTCAATTTATAGTTGCAATTATGTATATTTCCACTAATTACGAAGCTAAAGTAATACATCATTATTACTATCTATCTTTTTTTTTATTTTTATTACTCGAGTACCCTAGTACTTTGAGTAGGTACTAAAGTGAACTGTGAAGTGTCAACTTCCCGCTTCCGCTCGTCCGTCGAGCCGGCACCCATCGCATGCGAGAACCGCACCCACTATTCGTATAGACTAACACGATATGCAAATATGGGACATAAAGGTAATATTTCGTGATGGGGCTGTATTGTAATTAATAAAATACGTCCTCTATAACTATTACTGGGTGCGTTCAGCGTGATTGCCTTGGCTGATTTATCGTTTCTGCTGCTCCATATTTGCTTTTGTGACCTTAATGTTAGTAAAGTACTGATAAAAGTTGTATTAAAGGTGTAATAAATTCCTAAATGAATCATGTTTTCCAGAAACAAAGTTGTTGGAACTATACCTATTAATAAAATACGCCTAGAAAATATGACGAAATTACTTACCTTGTAAATAAACGATAGTATGAACCCGCGACCTCTGATTCAGAAGGCAGGGTCACTACCAAGTAAGCCAACAGTCCCGTCAAATAATATATCAACTGTTGAAATCCTTGTGAATTTTTTCTATACATACATACAGCTCACGCCTTGTTCCCACAGGCGTAGGCAGAAATGATGGATCGCCACTTTACCCGATCTCCGCATACTTCCCTCGCTTCCTTCACATCAGTAAGCCGTTCATTTTTCTACCCGAAAAAAATCCAGCCTCCGACGTAACATGTGCCCCCACTAAGATACAAGATTATTATAACTAGCAGTTTACTTAGACTTACCGGTCTTGTGACAAGAAACAGATACATAAATAGTTTTTTGTGTCAACTACAGCCAAAACTAAACAACCATATTATTAAATCAAATTAACATGGCGACGCTGCTAATTGTCGCCGCACATGCGATCAGTACGTTATTTATATTTGTCGTTGGGTCTGCGCCGATCTTTATGGTGGCGAGGAATTTTAACGGGTGCCCTAATGGGGTTGATAGCCGTTCAGTTGATAGGTAGTGATAGTGGCAATGGAATTACAATCTTCAAAATTTCTTTCTTCTTCTTTTTATTATTTTTTTGTGATATACACATTAAATAAATAAATAAATTATTCAATCATCAATAAATTAAAATATATAATCTGACGTCTTTTATCCCCGAGGTAGGCAAAGGTATTAAATTTCTGTAAATACACAAGTTTCACGAGTGTATTCTTTAGTCCCTTAGACCTATCACAATAGGTGGTGATCCTATCGCCGGACCTGTTACACATGCCTCAGAATTAATTCTGGGACCTGTGGGTATCCTCACGATGTTTTCCTTCACCGTCAAGCTAATGATAAATATGTACGTAAGTTTTTTAAAAACCCTTTGTACATGCCAGTATTCGAACCTGAGACCTCGTGCATGAGAGGCGGGCTCATTAACCGTTGGGCTATCACTGCTGCTCTTTATTATTATTTATTAACCAATGGACATATGAATATCACGATATACTAATCCTCCCTTCAAATATTTTCCTTTACATTAGTTTCGAGGTCACCGCCGATACGCAGGCGTGGTCAGATCGTATAGCTAACTCATATATGAAGTATTAATACACTACTTCAAACCGGTGACGGTGTATTGTCACTGCTTCACTCGTAGGAAAAAGGATTTTGCTCTAGTTTCTTCGGTTACTTTCGGGAAACTCCATCTTAGTGAGTAAGAATGTCCTAAAATATCCTAAATAGCTGTTCCCGTGGGAACACGGGAATAAAATATGTTACTCTGGGATATTCTAGCTTTCCATTGGTGAAAGAATTTTTAGAATCGGTCCAGTAGTTTTTGAGTTCATTCGTAAGAAACATACAAAAATAAAAATCTTTCCTCTTTATAATATTAGTATAGATGTCAACTTATTGGGTCCAGGGGGTCGATTTTTGAATCTCACCAGTGACTAATTCTCACCGATGTGAGTGATTTCCGAAAGTTCGTATTTTTGAAACTCATCGGTGACTTACATTTGTCATACCTATGATATCGATTTACGAGTGCCCCTACCCACTTGACAGTTGACGTAGTGCCATCTGCCAAAGTATGTTTTTCGGAAGAATTAGCAGTGGGGCTGGATTTTGATATTTTGTAATTGCGACGATTTATTGAAAACAGCATGTGACTTTCAAAAATACGGCTTTTGGAAAATGGTGACATAAAAGTCATCGGTGATAATTTTAGTCACCGGTGATTTTGATATCACCAGTGAGATTCAAAAATCGCACTCCGTCGGTACAAGCTAGCTGAGAAGTCACGAAGTCGTTCACACTTGATACACTTGGGTGGGTTTAAAAATTGTGGCAGTTGGCAGTGGCCAAGGCTAACCTAACACCATCTCCTAATCCATGGCGGAGTCGCGGTGAGAAATTATAAGCCCATTAGAAAGACCATTGGGGTATTAAGGGTTGTTAATGACGTGGTAAAGCTACGTTTACGTTATAAGAGATAGACTCTAGACTTATTGACCAGTTTCTGAAAACTCTTTCACTGACAGAAAGACGCACAATTCTTTAGTTAGTCTTGGCTAAGAGTAACGTTATATTCAAAGAACTTGAATCAAAGCAAGCGATCCAAAGTCGTCACGTTATGAAGCATTATAGGCAAAACAAATTCCAACATTTAAATCTATTACGAAAATTAAAAATCGCCCCATGACGTGTGAGATAGTTATCTATATTAACTATTATGAATTTCCATTTCGGACACACCCAGAGGTGTTCTGATTTGCCGTGTGTGATTGCAACCGTGACTTAGCTTTGTTGGAATATTAGTCTTAATATTTAATTTTGGTTGATTATTTTTGTTGATTAGCTAAATTGTTGCTTTGCATGACAAGGATTTGAGTAATTTTTACAAAGACAATTATAGCCGCAATAACGGCTATAGAAACCGCTACTTAATAAACATTATCGGGGCGGCGTTGATTAGCCCTATCATGTGCCCTAAGGTGGCTGCAATAGCCAATCTTATTGCTGGTAAACGTGCGCGAACACTAGCGATACGTTCCGACATTATTAATAGTAGTAACTTAGTGAGTACAAAATATCCCGAGGCTATGATAAATCTCGTTTTTTTCCCACGAGAAAAGTAAAGCTTTGTCACCATGCTTCCATGTTTGTGGTATTTAGTATTTTTATTGTCATATTTTTATAATAGTGGGTGCCCATGCAGCGCTATGCCCACCCGAATTATCTTCATTCTCGTTTCTTTAGAAATTACCAAAAAATCCCTTCTTAGAGCTTACAAACATACCTATTTAAAATAAAATAGATATTGGTAGGTATTTACCAAAAAACTGATACCTACTTAATTTCTATGTTTAGCTGACTCGGGAAGAGCGAGGTCTCCTAACACAAGTTATTTATAAACTTAAAAGGAGCACTTCAACAACATGTACCTACCCTAGATTAAGTTATGATGAAGTATTAATATTCTTAGATTTTTTTTTACATACATGCGTCATTTAAGAAATCTTTGTGTAAAATTTCATGCTTTTAGACCCAGCGGTTTCAGCTGTGCGTAGATTGATCAGTCGGTCAGTCAGTTTATTCTTCTATATATCTATAAGATAGATATATGAGTTTCGAAACACACATCTAATAACATACAACCATACATATAATAACATACAAACATACATATAAACACATATAATTTTATTACATTTATTTACAAAGAAAATATACATTCATGTAAATGATTTATTATTGTAAAATAATTACAGATAAAAAATGTCCTCCAAAGACAAACTAAAGAGGAACCATGTGGGACAGTGCTCAGAAGACTGGCTGCATTCCCATCTCTGGATAGCTAGGCTGATTTTATTATGTCAATTAATCAAATAATGTCTGTAACAGAAACTTTGATGTCTTATTTTAAAACCTTTCATAAATATAAAAGCTAAATGTGAACCGAAATAATTGTAGCAAACAAACATACAGGTTTCTTTTAGCCCTCGCCATTAAAATTGTACACCCTATTATAAGTCTCAAAGCGAATGACATATGGAGAAAAAAAATCACTCCACGTCCGTACGAAGCTGAATTTTTCATGTTTCATTAAAGGTTTTACCAAGATAGATTTGCTGTTGAATGTTTTGAATTTAAATCATAAGTTTGCGGTGTAAGGGCGGAATTAGCTGAATATGAAGTTTTGTAAGAGAACTCATCTGATGTGTAGCTGACATGACGTACAAGCTTTCGATATAAAGATGGTTTTTGTGTAAACCAAATTAATGTTGTGACATTCTGGTATTTGATTGGTAATTTTTAGATACAGTTTTCTATTCCACACATATTACGATGTAGAAGGTTAAGTGATTGCAAAGCAATACGAATTTATTCTCATCCATACATGCTGAAGCGGTGGAGTTGAAATGACGTCCAATAAGTTTACTTGTAAGTCTCTGCTTTGAATAAAACATTTTGCCTTTGACTTTTTGAATATCTACATACATACACACCAACATTCACAATCTCGCGTCTTTTATTCCCAAGGGGATAGGCAGAGGTGTTTCATTTCTGGAAATACCCACTTTTTGCCAGAATATTCTTTGGACCCTTAAACGTGATAGCTGGTGAGCCCAGTCAGACCGCGGTGCTGTTATCTATACATATAATAAAACTCTAACGGGGCCGTGTCTGTACATTAAATATTTTTTGAAAATTTTAACGGTAGTGTATATAGTTATCGATATAGATACCGAAACAATAATTTTTGGAATTTTTGTCTGTCTGTCTGTCTGTCTGTCTGTCTGTCTGTCGGTTGTGCACGCATCACTCAAAAACTACTGAACGGATTTTGATGAAATTTGGTATGGAGATAACTGATTACCCGGGTCAACATCTAGGGTACTTTTTATTCCAGGAAAATATCTCATTCCCACGGGAAAATATAAAAACTGGTTAAAAAGAGAAATACGTACTACTTCGAAACGATAACACTTACAAACTTGAAATATGGTAAGTAGGTGTCTTATAGACGTATACAGGCAACTACTATAAAATGATTTTTGGAAATTCCCCCGGGAACGGGAATAACGGGATCATTGGGAACCTAATAAATTGGGTCTGCTAATTGTTATATCCATACTCTTTTCTGCTTTACTGCTATGTTATTTTTCTTTGACACTGTCTTAGTGACGTTTTTGATATTTGTTCAATGCAAATGTGAATTGAGTTTTGTATTTATTTGTCACAAAATGAAGAAGCTGAGAAAAAATATTACCAGAAGATCATGTTGAAACTGAAATTACAAAGAAAACCTAATAATTACCAATACAGAACAATACAAATGTCATGCAAACAGAAGAAATGCACGTACCAAGGTCAGTCATCCTTTACACATTCTGTTACTCCAATTAAAAACTGGTTAAAAAGAGAAATACCTACTAGGTACTCCGAAACGAACACATCAACTTGAAAAATGGTATGTAGGTGTCATATTATTATGTCGTAGGCAATCGCTATGAAGGGGTTTTTGAAATTCCCACGGGAACGGGAATACACTAGATCCACGTCTGCGACGCCGCTGGGCACTCGCTATCTATATCTATATTACATATAATAAAACTCTAACGGGGCCGTGTCTGTACATTAAATATTTTTTGCAAATTTTAACGGTAGTGTATATAGTTATCGATATAGATACCGAAACACCAATTTTTTGAATTTTTGTCTGTCTGTCTGTCTGTCTGTCTGTCTGTCTGTCTGTCTGTCTGTCTGGTTGTGCACGCATCACTCAAAAACTACTGGACGGATTTTGATGAAATTTGGTATGGAGATAGCTGAGTACCCGGGTCAACATCTAGGGTACTTTTTATTCCAGGAAAATATCTCATTCCCACGGGAACATATAAAAACTGGTTAAAAAGAGAAATACGTACTACTCCGAAACGATAACACCTAGAAACTTGAAAAATGGTATGAAGGTGTCTGATATGTCATAAGAAATTGGTATGAAGGGATTTTTGGAAATTCCCACGGGAACGGGAATAAACTGAATCCAAGCGGGAAAACGCCGCTGGGCACCCGCTATTTGAAATATGGTATGTAGGTGTCTTAAAAATGTCGTAGGCAACCACTATGAAGGGATTTTCGGAAATTAACACGGGAACAGGAATAAACGGAATCCGCGCGGGCAACGCCGCTGGGCACCCGCTAGTCTTAAATAAAGAGCAACAATACTACGGTTTCCATAGGTATCCCTAAATTCAGTTACGCTAATTCATTTTTCGGAAAAAAATCACACATATTAAAAACTCGCGGTTCTGCGCGGTTTCAGTCGCGTAGTTCCCGTTCTCGACGGAATACATGGACTATATACCCTACTAGCAGCGCCCCGCGGTTTCACCCGCGTAGTTCCCGTTCCCGTGGAAATACGGGAATAAAATATAGGCTTTGTTACTCCCTGATAATGTAGCTTTAAATTGGTGAAAGAATTTTCAAAATCAGGTTTGTGGTTTGGGCCTGTTCCCGTGGGAAAATTATATGTTACTCCCAGAAAAGTACGTTTTCCACTGGCAAAAGATTTTTTTAAATCTGTAAAGCCGGTGGTAGGTATCGGAGCCTTTTCAATACAAACAAACAAAAAATATAATCATTCCTCAATCCAGTTTATTCCCGTTCCCGTGGGAATTTCCAAAAATCCCTTTATAGTGGTTGCCTACGACATATAAGCCACCTACATACCATATTTTAAATAGCGGGTTCCCATAGCGACTTTGCCTGGGCGCATCCATTTTATTCCCGTTCCCGTAAGAATTTCCAAAAATCCCTTCATAGTGGTTGGCTACGATATATGAGACACCCTACAAACCATGTGTCAAGTTTCTAGGTGTTATCGTTTCGGAATAGTACGTATTTCTCTTTTTACCCAGTTATTATATTTTCCCGTGGGAATAAGATATTTTTCTGGAATAAAAAGTACCCTAGATGTTGACCCGGGTACATAGTTATCTGCATACCAAATTTCATCAAAATCCGTCCAGTAGTTTTTGAGTGATGCGTGCACAACCAGACAGACAGACAGACAGACAGACAAAAATTCCAAAAATTGGTGTTTCGGTATCTATATCGATAACTATATACACTACTATTAAAATTTTCAAAAAATATTTCATGTACAGACACGGCCCCTTTAGAGTTTTATTATATGTATAGATGTTACTCAGGGATATTGCAGCTTTCCATTGGTGAAATAATATTTTAAATCGGTCCAGTAGCCTTTGAGTTTATTCGTTACAAACATACAATAATACAAGAATAAACCTTTCCTCTTTTTAATATTGGAAGATTTAGATTAGTGTAGATGTAGATAGCTAAAACCGATTAAGTAGTCGAAACTGAACAAACTAATTTCAGGAATTGCACTTATCCTATCCTATCCTACTAATATTATAAACGCGAAAGTTTGTATAGATGTGGATGTTTGTTCCTCTTTCACGCAAAAACTACTGAACGGACTTTGATGAAACTTTACATTTATATAGCTTATACATCAGAATAACACAAAGGCTATATTTTATCACCGTATTCCTACGGGAATGGGAAGTATTTTATCCCCGTATTGCTACGGGGACGGGAACAACGCGGGTGAAACTGCGGGGCGCTGCTAGTATATAATAAAACTCTAACGGGGCCGTGTCTGTACATTAAATATTTTTTGAAAATTTTAACGGTAGTGTATATAGTTATCGATGTAGATAAAGAAGGAAAATATCTCATTCCCACAGGAAAATAAAAAAAACTGGTTAAAAGAGAAATACGTACTACTCCGAAACGATAACACCTAGAAACTTGAAAAATGGTATGAAGGTGTCTGATATGTCATAGGAAATTGGTATGAAGGGATTTTTGGAAATTCCCACGGGAACGGGAATAAACTAATTCCAAGCGGGAAAACGCCGCTGGGCATCCGCTAGTACATGTATAAGAATCAATTCCGGGACCGCAGGGTTTTTCACAATGTCCTCCTTCATTGTCGAGCTAGTGATAAATATAAACGTAAGATTTTTGAAAAACTAATTGGTACATGCCAGGACTCGAACCAGAACGAGAATTACGAGTATGAAATCTAAAAATGATTTAAATAACCTCAGTCTTTTTGGTGCAATGGGGCAAAAAAATTTACCTACAAGCAACATCTCTCACTGGAAACTTCTTCAACCCAGGCTACTTTAGGCCACCCAAAAAACATGAAGCTCTTTCTGATACAGTAGCGTAATGCAGCTAGACTTTGGCATGTTAAATCCAAGAGTTTAACGCGAACAGTTTGAGCGTACGGTAGCACGGCCCATCTTATACTCTCAATATGCTCATAGCAAAGGCTCATACTCATTGAAAAATAATCCGACCCGTGCTGGCTCAGTCAAAAACGACTTCAGCCACTCACGTCTCGACATCGGACGTACATTTTTGATGAGGAATCTTTTGATATCGCCTCCCTCGTGCCTCCCTGCACTCCGATAATGCGAGGGACACACTGCTCCGGACAGCTGCGAACCTAAATTTGATTAGAAATCCGTACGTAAAGATTTTTGGACAATAGATGATTTTGTGGGATTGCACACGAACGGATATACGCAAAAATACTCGCCTATCTTAAAAACTGAGTTCATTGCATACAATGTTAAAATTATAGATTTAAATGAAGCTTTTAATGTGATAGTGGCCTTTTAATTATGACATTAGAAACTTACTCCGTCGGCGTAAACTATAAGATATTGCGTCACCTAGTAACTTTCCTACCTTATATTGTAAACTATCGTCTGCCTCTCTTCAAGAATAGAACCAGCATAGCCGCGAAAAGGTAATAGACAAACATCTAACCCAAGTAGTTCTGAAATATCGCTTTATCCCATCAAATCGCAAGATCGAAACATAATTAGATTATTTATCGTTATTGAATAGGTAAATGCAGACAACATAGAGGTTGGAAGAAAATCATAGAAACTTTTTCTTTAAACGTCTTTGGCAGACAGCATTGTCTGCATTTTCTATTCTACTACGTCCTCAGAATGTTCTTAATGAACAAGCTCATTGATCCACACGCCCGCATGTATCACATCAAAACTCAACTCCGCCGGCTTGTATTGAAATTTTTGAATATGCCAACACTCGAGCATTCGGCTCTCGAGTGTATCCGAAAATTTCGGCGTAATTATCTCGGTAGCTAGTGCTGTATTCGGGCTCGCTCGTGCGGAAACAGGTGTGGGAATTTCGGTGGGATGGTAAAGTTTATATTTTATTATTGACAGAACATTATACTTCTTCTGACTGGATACTGTGTTCGCAGCAAAGAGATTTAATTTCTTTGGTTCGCAGGTATTGGCTGGGTGCGCGATGACAGCGCCAACTAATGGTAAAAATTAGGGCGGACTTTGAAATGTCAAATGGCTGGCTGTCATTACGAAAAGTAAGTAAACACAAAAATAATTTCAGTGAAACAACGTTATTTACTTAGGTCCTGTTGGATATTGTAAGTCTATAGCGTCGATAATAATGTTGACCTTTTTTATTTCCCGTCAAAAATGCCACAATCAGTAAATTTCAGGCAGTATACCTACACGGACTTTCTCATGGCTTCACGGGAAATAAGTAAAGAAATGGACAAAATTTATCGACTACAGCGTTTCATGTATCTTGTAGACCATTATTTATAGCAGTACTGTCGATAATAATGCAGACTGTTGTGTATTTTCAGTTCAACATGGCCCAAAGAGATTAAAATCTTTTGACATGGCCAAATTGATTATAAAAACTTAGTAAAAACTGGATTCCGGACAATAACGCACAATATAGTTTTCCAGCTACAAACCACTACAAAAGACAAACAGTTAGTTTTGGCTCAACATGTGCAAGATGTAAAAGAAATAAAATGTGAAAATCAAATGAGCCACAGCATTGAAGCTAGTGTAATTAATTAGACAAACTTCAGTGACATCAACGCCATACAAAACATCATTGCAGTCGTTGATCTTGTGTCCAACTTGCTCTTGGAAATTTATAGAATTTGCGATCACTATTTTTGCCATTATTCTTGCAGTTGACTACGCAATAGGTTTCGTTACTCATGTTAAAGTATTTATTGCCACTAAGAATGCACGAATACGTAAATTTCTCTTGTAAAAAGTGACAGTTCGTCTGAGTTCGTCCGACCTGAGTTTCTTTTTTAGCCACCATGGGCGCTGCGATCGATTCGTGGTTCCCCCACCCCCTACTTCGCACCCAGCCAATACCCATCAAGTAAAAATAGTAAAAATAATAAGAATTCCACCAAAGAGTTTCACATTACCAGAATAAATAAACTGAATAATTGAGCCTCCTTGGAAACGCTTTTGCTCAATCAATAGAAAATAAGAGGCGAGATGTAGTTTTAATTTCCACCACGCGCACATGGCGCCATTTGCAAATACGCGCCATTTTCATATCAGAACAGTTTGTTTCATTATCTATTTTACAGTTTTCTCGCAAATGTGTTGAAAAACGTTGTAGGTATGACATACGAGCGGATCGGTATTTACATACTAGTGACCGCATTAATATCATAAATAACTAGGGTGTGTGCAATATGCATAATTATTGCCTTGCATGGTTGCCTCAGTCTGTACTCTTAACGTTTGGAAGAATCTTGTAGTGTGAGGTGTCGATAGATTTTTCTGTATCTCTGTTGGATACCTACATGTTTACCCTAACTGCATCTAAAATATTATATTAATAAATATATGGCAATATTTGATTTTTTTCGCTGCCTTTTAAAACCTGATTGATTTTTGGTGTTAATTAATAAAATTACTTCTTAAAGCAATAACTGAAGTTTTGGCGAAATCATCCTATCCTGCTTATTCTGCCCTGTCCTATATGAAAGCGTAATTTAGATTTTTTTCTGTAAACAAATGGTAGAATAAATTCAAGAACGTACAGACGGACAATAACTCCCGTCTCTATATATAAAAAGCATAATTAAAATCCAAGGGGAAGCTTCCAAGTTTCACGCGTCAAGTTACAGTTCTCGTATTCTTTTGCCGTCTGTCAGGTGTTCGTTTTATCGTTTTTGGTTGACCGTTTGTGGCCCTGCGGAATTAGAGTTGATGCGAGTCAAAATAGCTAGATTTTTAGACGTTTAGGAAACAGAAGTCACACACACACACCCTCCTAGCGATAGTCGTCAAACTGTAGTAGGTACATAGAACTCTAAAGAGTAAAAAACCGACTTATATGGTTTTCTCATAATATATGCAATTGCCAGGATTGAAATGGGACCACACGGGAAGCATTAGCTTTCAAATAAAAACGAATCATCAAAATCGGTTCACGTCAAAAGTTCTGTTGTAACAAACATAAAAAAAGACATACAAATACAGTCGAATTGATAACCGCCTCCTTTTTTTAAGTCGGTTGAAAATGAAAAATCTAATGCTAATAAATCGATCTACATTTGATCGATGGGGATTAATAGAAAAGCCAATAGATATTTTGGTCAATAGATTGAACTACCAATAAATTCATATAGGTATCTGTTACGTCAAGTGAAATTGAAAATTATGAATTCGCACCTGATCCTAAGCTCATTCAATTGGCGGGCTTACTTCCAGCCGGACTACCGTACTTGTATGAAAATCTCTATCTTTTATAATAATAATAATATAATATAATCTCACGCCTTTCATCCCCGAGGGGATAGGCAGAGGTATTCCATTACTGGATATACCCACATTTCACGAGATACATTGGACCCCTAAATGTGACACATATCTCAAAATTAATTCTGAGACCTGCGGGTTTCCTCACGGTGTTTTCCTTCACCGTCGAGCTAGTGATAAATATGGACGTAAGTTTTTGAAAAACTCATTGGTACATGCCAGGATTCGAACCCGAGCCTCACTGATTTTCGGCCGGCTCTTTAACCGTAAGGGCTATCACTGCTCTTCTCTATCTTTTACTGAACTCAAAAAGGTATAAGAGTAAACACACTCTAGAAGCACCCACCGTTTCCATTTAAAGCATCCCCACATTTCAAACACCCCATAATGCACGGACATAATTTAAAATGCAAAGAAACAATATCGAGTGTGCATATTCTATTCTGTTCCCGCAGTCGGATACTTTACGGGCGTTCTGGGAAATACGACAGTTTTCGTTTTTGGAACGACACAGCGGAAAAAGTTGGGATATTGTATCTACTTTGGCTGTTCGCTATTTTCAGTTTACATACCGATTTTGGAAAATCATACGCTTATAAGTAGACTTATACAACGCGTAACAGAAAAAGCGCAATTCCTCATACACCCCATTTAGTAAATTAATATAAAAACAATAGGTATGATGCAATCGAACTTGAGTTGTGTCTAACCAATTTTCATATAATATATCGATTAATAATAGCACGATTTCCATAGAAAGCACTAAATTCAGCTACGATAATTCATTATTTTGAAAAATTTAAGACATTAAAAATAGCTGAAATCGAATAAGTAGTCGATACTGAACAAACTATTTTCAGGAATTGCGCTTATTCTGTTACATGTTGTATAAAAATAATACCTACAGATGATTTCTTACCGATTTCAGAAAACGTTACACTTATAGTTAAGTAAGTGTCTATATTATAATATATATAGTCGGTTTTAACACCTACAAAACCAAACGCAACAAACTATAAGACGCAATGAAGACTTCTGCTTCAAGAATAAAATACTTCAGTCGATTACTAAGTACCTAAGTATATGATCTTAATGCCGTGTTTTCTTGCAATAAAAAAATACCTAAGATAATCAACATTCCCTTTGAATACAAATTAAAAACGTAAGCACGTGTCACAAGTCGACCTTACTACATGGAGCTATCACAGAATTTGAACTAATATAACCACAACAGTAAATAAATATCACGTTTATGGGTCCAATATATCTCGTGAAATGTGGGTATATCCAGTAATGGAATACCTCTGCCTGCCCCCTCGGGGATAAAAAAAGGCGTGAGATTATATTATTATTATATTATTATAGTAAATAAATGTTTACATACAATGATGCTTGACCTTGTAACCGATTACAGCTATTTATTAAAAAAATATTCTTTTTTTTAATTAGTGGACTTTTTCATTATAATATGGTTATGTGCATTGTGAATTACAGTTTATATCCGGCCTTGTGACAATTCCGAGACGTAATTGGTAATGTATTGGCTCGAATTCAAATCTTGGCATTTAGGTACCAATGAGTTTTTCAAAACTTACGAACACATTTATCACTAGCTCGACAGTGAAGGAAAACATCGTTAGGAAACATCCGGTCCCAGAATTTATTATGAGGCATGTGTGACAGACCCGGGTCTGGCGATGGGCTCACCATCTACGGCCTCTCTGGGTCAAATATTCTCGTGAAAAGTGGGTATTTTCCAGAATACCTCTGCCTACCTCCATGGGGATAAAAGGCGTGAGATTATTTATTTTATTTTTTATATATTTACTAACACTAGGCTAAGTATTCTGTTACTAATACTAATATTAATATGGATTTATGATCTGAAATAATCTATTTTGTCATCGTGAGCCCGTGGGAACCTGCTGCTTCACCGGATATATTTTTTTGTTCATTTATCTTCTCCAATGTGTCTTGGTCTTAAAAAGAAAAAGTGTCTTAAAATCTAAGCAGTAAGTTTCATAACTGTTAAGCACTTAAACCGCCTGCCATCTGGGTAACCGCCTTGATCAAACAACAATATGAACTCTCACCGCTTTTATTTTTAGTCACAGACAAACAATTTTAGTAGTTTTAAAAGCATGTTCAGGATGCCTTCATTCTCATACGTAACACGTTTTAATAAATAGGTACCTAATACCCAAGAGCACTTGGAACTTTTTTTTTTATTGTATAGGTAAGTGACTACCGTCGCCCATGGACACCTGCAACTCAAGAGTCACAAGTGCGTTGTCTTTGAGATGGGAGTATGCTCTCTTCTTGAAGGTCGTATCGGTCCCGAAATACCGCCGACGACAATACGTCTACTCAGATACGTATTCGGAAAATAATTCAAGAAAGGAATAAAAATTAGGATCTTATGTAATTACATAATTCTGCATTCCATAACATTGACTTGCCTTATTAAATTTCATACTGCAAGTTCCGGAATTATTACACCTTTTTTTAGAAAAACTACCCCTTTTGATGCACCCCCAATATGGTCATTATCCTTTATCTCACCCCAAACGATCTTTTCAAGAAACACCCCAAAATATCAAGTCCATCGAATAAAAATCAGATTGTACAAAATATGCCTCTGGGGTGCTATTGTAAGATCCCTTGTCCGCCAAATTTTACATCGAATCTATTCAATTTCGGCGATAAATAAGGGTCAAATGCCAGGGGCGGTTCGGACTTGGCTACACATGTTTTCCGAAAGAGAGCTCCTTGAAAAGGCTTGACTTATTGATTTGGGAGCTGTTTTATTATTTGTCTGTGTAGATTTTGTTTTAGTTTTTTGGGTGTTTATCGTTTAGGTAAGTATGTAGTGGAAATTTTATTACAACTTTATACAAAAAATATCAAAATAATTAAAACCGTTTTCGAGATACCCGAAATATAAATAAGTATACAAGAATTGCTCGATTGAAGTAATATAGAACAGTCGCTATAACAAAAATACTTAATAAAAAACATCAAGAAATGTGTTTTTTTATTGTACCTTCGTGTACATGTCGGACTCGCACTTGGCCGGTTTTTTGTATTTCAGCCCTTACTAGATGCCAATGAAAGCCACCCTCATACATGCTTTACTATGTAAAAATCTCGGAACATCCTATCTGAGCACTAACATTTTCTTTTTAATTCCCCATTCAACCACTTAAGCGTCGCGATCATTGAGCTCCAGGCGTGTCGTCAGACAATGTTCCGCCGCCATCACACTCGCACAGCTGTGATATCGTGAATGCGCGGGAAAATAAAGAACGTGCGTTTGAAACGCATCTATTACTGGAATTGAGGATTTCTCACTTGATTTACAAACTCTTTTTCTACTCGTATCATGTCAACATGTGATCTGGGAGTACTGCGACGCCGTATCAGTGGGTAGGCCGATATCCGATGACATGAGGTTGTTCTAATGCCTCTGTCCAAGCACGCTTGTACCTACCAGCCGTAAAAACCCGGCTATAATTACAGGCTTGCGATACAGTTGTACTGTGTTACAAAGCATCAATGGTATGCCCATCGGTGGATCTAGGTTTACATGCCTTACAAGAATTTCGGGGGCTTCTTGGAGTTTTGACGATATTCTCCACCATCGCGCTAGCGATATAAGCAGTAATGACCGTTATGACAACGCATAATCCAAACCGGGAGTCTAGAAGCATCAAACAAGAATTCCTCACGTAGGTTAGCTAAGAAAGGACTTTCATTTCATCATCATCAACCCGTAACAGCCCACTGCTGAGCTAAGGGTCTTTCCTCACACATGAAGAAGTATGGGCTTTAATCTCCCACGCGAGCCCACCGCGTATTGGGAGATGGTGTTAAGCTTAGTGGCCACTTAAACTTTGAAAATTCATCCCAAGGTTAAATAGAGGGCGAACATTCGTCATTTCCAAATCCCATCGACCACACGGCTATAAATCGCTATTTCCGGCTATAACACGAAATACCAAAGCACAAACAAATGCGTACTCCGCGGCTGCATTTCTCTCGGTTTGCGCTAGACAAACGACGCGTCGGTGCGGTTGATTTTTATTCATTTGCCGGTGGCCGTGCCGCTCTCGGAGACATATTGGTGCCTTGGACTGGCAAATTGCATTCTCTGCCCCTAATAATTCGTTTCACGCAACGTTCCTTTTGTAATGCTATTGTTTATTGCGTTAGAGCTGAGTGGGAGACTTCATTGTGGATGTTTTAGGTCAGGTCTAAAAGGCAAACCTGGTGTTATGAAATGGAAAAGATCTTTTGATTCATAAAAACAGACACATCTAAAAACATTAAAAAACCGACGTCGCTTAAAGACAAAGGTTTTATAGATTACTAGCGATCCGCCCCGGCTTCGCACAGTTGCAATGCTAACACTAAAACCTTCCTCTTGAATCACTCTATCTATTAAAAAAAACCGCATCAAAATCCGTTGCGTAGTTCTAAAGATTTAAGCATACATATGGACATAGGGATATGGGGACAGAGAAAGCAACTTTGTTTTATACTATGTAGTGATAGTGATATGTAGTATGTACTAAGAAATTCCTAATATGAAAATGAATATCACTATCGCGTTGGGTGTCTAAAAAATACACTAGTGAAAAGTGGGTTCCAGTAATAGGATACTGTTACCAACCCCCACTTACATAAGCTATCAGTATCTGATTTTTTTACCGTCTAGGGAAAAATATGGTGTGATAGGTAAGTGTTCATTTGGCATTGTTACTTATTTTTTTTTTTTGCAAATTTTGTATTACATCATTATTTTAATATACACTACCTACTCAATTTAATTTTAATTGAAATCAATTACACACTGAAATTTTTGTAATAGTATTTTAAGGAGAAACGAGCTCGTAGCTTCCATTCATACGCAATTTAATCTACCTACAACCGCCAGCTGCTACATAACGTGACTATATTAATTTAACAAATATTAATCTCGTGTATAACTTCGGCTCTCCAGACGGTAAAAAAAATCATCTAGTATACCCCGGAAAGGAATCAATGAACGCAAAAGAACTGAAACAGATCAACTATTTTTCTTTCCCAACGTATTTGGTTGGTTCGATTGATGTATGCAGGGGCAGGGGGTAATGGTCAGATATTTAATAACATACAAACCAAAGGGTAATATCTAATGCAAACGCCGCAAAAAGGAACTGGCTGCGTTCGAGTCGTATTCCGAATCGAAATGAGAAAAGTTTCAAACAAAATCCAACTGTTGACGAGTCAATATTAACTACAAACGTACAAATTTAGCGGTGCAATTACATTTTAACCCTCCAACGGATTCTGGTCTTTATCTCAACTGCATAAAGGATCTGGAGTGGACTTTTTATTGAATGAATATGTTGGTCGTGCTAGCGTTCCGATGAAGTTTTTTCTAATAAGGTTGAATACACTGTCTATGGTATTCCAGACCGCATATTTGTTTAGCCTTCGCTTGGAGCTGAAGTAAAGAAGTTAGTCTATTCCATGCTACGTTTATCTATAAAATAAAACAAGGTACGCTAGTTTATAATTAGCTTGTGACCAAAAGATATAAATATACTGCAGTCGCCGTATTCACGGAGATTCGATTTCGATATTCGACTCGGAATCGGAAAATCTGTCGAATCCTTATGTTAAATATGACATCTGAGAAGCCCATATCGAAAACTTTAGACAGATTTTCCGATTTCGAGTCGAATATCGAATATCGAAACTCCGTGAATACGCCCGCAGGTCTCATTATCAACCTGTAATAGCCCAGTGCTTGGCTATTGGTTATATTTCCTCAAATATAATGAATTATGGGCCATAATCTTCATCGCGAGCCCATCGCAGATTAGACGTTGCTATACTTTGATCACCTATGAACAATTTTTGAGTAACCAAATGGTATTCGATATTGTCTTAATGACTTACGAAAACGGAGTAGTACTGTCGTACAGAATACAACGAAACCAATAACATACCCGCCAGTTTATCCTTACAAGAGAATAGTCAAATTCATAACCCTGCCGCTAATTCACTATTGAATAGATGCCCATTTTGAGGCAAGGCGGATCATTGTGCTACCACCTTGAGAACAATAAACATAAGGATATTAAGGCATAGTGGTATTACACACCATTGTTAAGGCGTCATGCCCCCTGACCGACAGCGACCCATATATTCATCCCATTATGCGATCATGAATAACGCTCGGTCGGGTTATGACTTGCGACACACGGATGGGAAGCATGGAGAGCGTTTTGAGTTTCAAATGTCACTATATTGCAGCTAACAGTATTACGACTAGCTTTTGCCAGCAATTTCGTCAGCATTCGGGAATAAAATATAGCCTGTTTCTCAGGGATATTGTAGCTTTTCATTGGTGAAAATTTTTTTTAAATCGGTCTAGTAGTTTTTTAGTTTAGGTATTTGTTACAAATATACAAAAATACAAGAATACAATTTTTTCCTCTTTATAATATTAAATGTAGATGTAGATAAGCTATGTTAGATTACTGTAAATCTTCACAAACACATTTTAACAGACTGCACCGGCAATCCCGTAACCTACAACATTTCGACGGGTTTTGAAGTACAAGGTGTCGATAGATTGTACCTGACTGCAGAATAAGAGTAATTTTGAGCCATAAATCCTCATATGGAACATATTTGTATAATAAGGTCTAAAGTAACCAATACTTCCTCTGGGCTCTGACAGAATCAACAGCCAGTCGCAGTCTCGCAGCTGTGACGCAGTGCTTAGTCATGGCCCTTTTGCTTGCACGATACGCTACACACCAAATTCTTGTGTACAGGTTTTTTTAAGCTATTGCATAGCTTCTATCGCGGGCCTTGAGCGCGGGGACCGAATCCAGAAATTCCGTAACGAAAAAACCTCACGCTCTCCCCACTCCGACGGGCACGGAGGTGTGGCTTAAAGGCCGTGCATTGTATAAAATAAAATAAAGTGAAGTAAAGTAAAGTAAAGTAAAGTAAGTCGAAGTCGAAGTCGAAGTCGAAGTCGAAGTCGAAGTCGAAGTCGAAGTCGAAAGTCGAAAGTCGAAAGTTGAAAGTCGAAAGTCGAAAGTCGAAAGTCGAAAGTCGAAAGTCGAAAGTCGAAAGTCGAAAGTCGAAAGTCGAAAGTCGAAAGTCGAAAGTCGAAAGTCGAAAGTCGAAAGTCGAAAGTCGAAAGTCGAAAGTCGAAAGTCGAAAGTCGAAAGTCGAAAGTCGAAAGTCGAAAGTCGAAAGTAGAAAGTAGAAAGTAGAAAGTCGAAAGTCGAAAGTCGAAAGTCGAAAGTCGAGTCGGAGTCGAGTCGAGTCGAGTCGAGTGGAGTCGAGTCGAGTCGAGTCGAGTCGAATCGAATCGAATCGAATCGAATCGAATCAAATGAAATGAAATGAAATAGTCAGACCAACCAAGACAGTCAACTTTATATTTTACAATTTATCTTCAAAGAATTCTTTAATATTATAATAACCATAATAACTCTTATTTATTAGAAAAGCTTTTAATTGATTTTTGAATACAATAATTTTATTCATAATACAATAATTCAAGGTTTAGTCTAAGTCAAAATGTTATAACCAAAGTAGGAACTTACAAGTCCACTTATTGAACGTCAATTCAACTCCACCACTTCAGCATGTATGGTTAAGGAGAAGAAACGGGGCAAGAATCTCTTTAACACAATATTCTTTTAATCAATTGTTACTTAATACTAAATTGGGTTACATAATTTCGTTATTTTTTGCCATCGCATTGTGCTGTGCTGGAGGAAATCTGTTCCAAGCATCATTGTCATTTATATAGTCGTCTAGTTTGTAATACGCGATTTTACAAAGTACATTTTTAACATGAGTTTCGAACACAGTTTCAGGTGTGCAAAGCCCCACAAAGGAATTATAAATTTTACAATCGTGACTGAGGTCGCTCTAATTTATTTTTATTCCTAAGATTACAATTTCCTATGCCTGTCACAGTTTTAGTACAAAGTAATATGTTTTTCCGCACATATATAATGTTTTCATAAATGTACTGACAAGGCATTGTTAAAATATTAATTTCTTTGAACAGAGGTGCGATTTTTGAATCTCACTGGCATTTTTGGCAACATACTTTGGCATTTTTGGCAGATGGCACTACGTCAACTGTCAAAAACAATCGCATGGTGATTTCAATCACGAGTGGGTAGGGGCACTCGTAAATCGATATCATAGGTATGACAAATGTAAGTCACCGATGAGTTTCAAAAATACGAACTTTCGGAAATCACTCACATCGGTGAGAATTAGTCACTTGGTGAGATTCAAAAATCGACCCCCAGTTCTCTTAGGGAATCACGACATCTTAACTTATAAATAGCCTTAGTATTATAATATTACATACCTTTAAAGAAATAAGTATTTTTATTTTATTGGTGACTGTACTTTTGGCGAAAAAAGGGGTTATTGAAACAACATAAAAACAATCGGAGCAGTGGGAAAAAATATTCCCACTCGTCCCTACCAATCGGAGTTCCGATCGGCGGACTGGGAACAACCCGTTTCTTTCGGCAGTCTTGTTGATACAAAATGCTATGCAATAGCTTTACCGCGGCAGTCCCCGAGTGCCACACGTCTTTTCTTTTTTATTTCTTTCTTTTTGTTTGTATTTTACGTGTACATGTATTGTTCAAGCAAATAAATGCCTTTCTATTCTATTCTATTCAATACTAAACAACCGTTAAAACTACAATCAGATGCTCAAAACCTGCTTATCACCATTAGACCAAAATTATGAGTAGATCGGTATACATTGTATAAATAAACTGACTAAATAAATGAACTGAGTCCTTATTAACTTCCAGCTTTTTGAGGTGTTGATTCCGAACGGGTTATGTATTCAGTTATCGTTTTATAGTCTTTATCGCTCAAGAAAATTGCTTTCCGTTTTAAACGTCCGTAAATCACGTATTCAATTCGACAATTAAGATTCCTTAGCTCATTGTAATTACACCTATGCGGGCTTCTTAATGAAGTTAAAGGGAATTAATTATTTTAGGGAGTATAAATTTAATCTGGGCCGGCCTTTACTTATGGTACAATGCAGACCTTAACAGGATTACCGCGCGTTATCTCGACTGTAATCTTCAAGCAAATAGGCCCAGGAATTAGTATATAAGGAATTCTGTGAGACGTTTAGTAAAAGTTTTGACGACAATTGTCTGAAAATTTTAGTAAAATATTTGATATGATAAACCATCCAAGAGTGAGTCGGACCACTTCGTCGGTTCCTTACCACTGTAGGTAAATAAATAAATTAAATAATAATCTCACGCCTTTTATCCCCGAGAGGTAGGCAGAGAAATTCCATTTCTGGAAATACCCACTTTTCTTGAGTATATTCGACCCCTAAACGTGATAGACGGTGAGCCCATCGCCGCCGGACCGGGTCTGTTACACATGCCCTAGAATTAATTCTGGTTCTGCTCATTTCCTCACGATGTTTTCCATCACCGTCGAGCTACTGATGAATATGTACGTAAGTTTTTGAAAAACTCATTGGTACGAGTACATGCCAGGATTTGAACCCTGTAGGTACAATAAAAAACATGTTTCTTGTATGGTCGCCCTTTAATTTCTTTAATATTTGTTATTTTTTTACATTCACAGGCCACTGACAGACAGATAGACAGTCGCGTTGCCACACTTTGGTAACCTTAAAAATGCTACTTTATTTAGTGCTCAGTTCATCTTCTTCAATCCAATCAATTCGTTACAACCCATCGCTGGAGTGTATTTTTCCTCAGATATGAGGAATTGTTGGCCATAATGTACCGATAATAATCCGAGAACCGCTCTTAGTTGTCCTTATCTAATTTAAATAGCAAAACCAAATAAGTAATCTAGATTAAAATACAATTCTTTATTATTTGTACGTGACTCTGAATATAAAGTGAGATAACAAGAACATCACTATCACTTCACTATCACTACATACTATAAAACAAAATCGGTTCCCGTCTGTGTGCCTATGTACCTACTCGTATGCTTAGATCTTTAAAACTATGCAACGGATTTTAATGGTTTTTTTATTGGATAAAGTGATTTAAGAGGAAGGATATGTATTTAATACATGTGCATCATATAGTAGAGAAACACTGACAATATAATATAAACTGTAGCGGTCGCTAGTTAGTTACAAAACACAAGCGGACTAAGTGTGAAAACCAGTAAAATATTTGTTGGTGCTGTAACAAAAAAACCGGCCAAGTGCGAGTCGGACTCGCGCACCGAGGGTTCCGTACAACCTTGCAAATTTATGGTTTTCGTAATTTTTCCTTTAGCTATGCTATAAGACGTTGCTTCGTACCAAATTTCAAGATTCTGAGTTCACGGGAAGCACCCTGTAGGTTTTGATTCCCTTGCAAGTGTCGAAAATTTGCGGCATAAACGGCTGTATCTTTTGATTGCGTTGGCTTAGAAGTTTGATTTTTTCACAGCTTCAAGGGACAGTAGACCTGAGTAATTGATATAAATTTCAGCTTCATACCTCCACGCGTTCCTGAGAAAAAGGGTCTTGACAGACGGACGGACGGACGGACAGACGGACAACAAAGTGATCCTATAAGGGTTCCGTTTTTTCCTTTTGAGGTACGGAACCCTAAAATTGCCAATGGCAAGAACTTTAAACTATGGTCAAAAGAATCTTATGTTTGAGGGAGTACCAATGTTTAATAACCTACCTAGCACAATTAGGGAATGCGAAAATATAAACGTATTTAAAACTAAACTTAAGGCATATGTGTATAAAAATATCTCTCCTGTTTAATTGAACTTTGTGTACCAGACTAATTAGTTATTAAGATTGAAATGTAAATCTCATTATAAGTGAACCTGTGTTCTTTATGAGAATAAAGTTCTTTAAACCTAACCCTAAAAATAAAAAATAAACATTTTATCTCCAAATTTTATTACATTTATCTTAACAGATACCTACATCATAAAAGTAAGTTTATCGTTACTGGACATACATACATTATGATTACTATCAGTACTTACGCAGTAAATAAAAAGGTTGATAGAGTGTAATTTTAAAACAAAATACCTACGTTAAACGTTATCACAATGCAAAGTTCAATTCTTCAGCAAATATCCATTATCAGAGGTAAATATAGAACCGGTTACTCCTTTAGCCTTATCACCCGCTAGGAACAGAATCATTTCAGCCAACTCCTCTGGTTCTGATACCCGATTCAAAGCAGTGTTAGCTTTAAACACATCCCATGTGCCCGGAAATCTACAGTTCTCAATCATATCAGTTCTAACTGGCCCTGGTCGAACTGCGTTGACTCTCACACCTTTACTTGATAATTCCAATGCTGCTCCCCTTGTAAAATGCTCTAGACCAGCCTTAGAAACGCAATACGGTATAAATTGTGGAATTTTAGGTGTTAGCGTACTGCCTGTACTTGACACGTTTACTATATTACCTTTAGTTTCAACTAGATACGGCGCAGTTATTGCGGTAAGGTGAACGGCCGCACGCAGATTTACACTCATCACTTCATCGTAAACTTCTAATAGTTTCCCGTCTAATATACTCCCGAATGACGTCATACCAGCGTTGTTGACTAAGACATCTATCTTGCCGTATTTGTCAACGGTTTTTTGCACTATATTCTTCGCATCTTCATCTTTCGATACGTCGGCCTTCACAATCAATGGCTTGGGGCCGTTCTGTTCACACTTTTCGGCGACGTTATTGAGTTTTGTCTCGTTTCGTCCCACTAGGACGACGTTAGCTCCTTCTTTAGAGAAAAGGATGGCAGTAGCTGCGCCTATTCCTGAACTAGCACCTGTGACGATAATAACTTTATCTGCGAAACTCATTTTGACGCGCGCTCTGTGCGGGGTGCAAACGGTTACTAAGCACGACTCATGAGTTGCTTGTGCGACGAATATTTGATGCGACGATAACAGGATATCTGACTATTATTTATCATACTTTAATGAGTATTTATGGTTTGCAACAGATAGGAAGCCATGTTTCTTTGCATGTTTCATTTTGACCATCTGTAACCTGAACGTTTCGACAGATTGAAATGCAAAGTGTTATTAGATTCTTCTTTATCTTCGGAATTTGTTTAATTTGTTTTAATAACTAATGTAGGTACCTACATGTAGAAAATTGAAGGATTTAGGATTTGTAATGAAAAGGTGAAATTTTGTAATAGAGTGAGGAATTCGGATATACGAGAGAAGTGTCTAGAAAGAAGATGTAGTGACAAGGATAGAAAAGGGTATGTACGCTGGTTTAGATTTAGAAAGTATGGTTGAAAGAAGAGTAAATTAATAGATTTATGGTGCGAATATTCAAGTTCACGGATCAAATTAGTGACGTCCATCCAAGCTGTGGTCCGGAGTGCGAAAAATAAAAGAGCGTGCATGAAAAGGCTTATGGATGTGAAGGAAGCAAAAGAAGTATGCAGAGACCGAGCAAAGCGGCGATCCATCGTCTCTGCCTACCCCTGTGGGACAATATGTATGTAATTAAGTATGTATGTATGAAAAGGTGCAATTCTTTTTCTAGGAAACTAATCTAAGTCAGCTAAATAGGGAGAAGCATGGAATACAAGTTCCTATATTATATTTTATCAGGCAATCTACTAGTGTTAGGCTTACTAAAACTATCGCAATATTGAATATTGGACAAAACCAAGGCTCAGAATACATACTTTATTTATAATTGCTATTTCATAGCAGAGATGTCCACCATAAGAAACAGGTTCGCAAACCAAATTTTGCTCACAATTTTAATCACAGTTATTTATCAGTTTGATAACTCGAGTGCAAGGCGGGAGCGACCAACTGCGGGCCGCATTCCGGCTCTAGTCAATAAAGCAGCCGTTATCTCTGGCCCGGGCTACGAAGCCCCTGAATTGTATCCTCATAAACAGCACGTAGTAAATTCAGTTATTTTGAGGTAGCTGGCTTAACTTGCTTCCTAGAAACTAGCTCAGAAAAATACTTCCACGCATTCTTGGAGCTCGAGTTTCTTAGAGGTTTGTTCGGAAGGATACAAATGATACTTAATACTCAATAGGTACTCAATCATTTATTGCATCCCTTAAGCTTACATATAAGGTGGTCTTAATAAAGTGAGATCAATTTATGGACCCTGTACAGGGCACAGCAATAGTAGAAAAGAGGACTACTTTATAGATATATATTGAGATATAATAGGTATACATTTATTTACAAAGAAAATATACATTGATTTACAATAATTACAGATAAAAAATGTCCTATATTAATATATCTATACTTATACTTATTAAAACTGTAACTAGTTCGTGTCTGCACATGAAATAAGTATTTATTGCATTTTTTGTGGTGGTGTAGTTATCGATTGAGATAATTATATTATCAAAACACTGTCTTTGAATTTTTGTCTATCTGTCTGTGCACTCATCACGCAATAACTACGGAACGGATTTTGATTAAATTTGGTGTGGAGATAACCGAGTAATCGGGTCAACATTTAACTAGTCAATTTTATTATTATATGTTCCACAATGAATAATGCTTAGTAATAAATTGTGGGACATATTCACACACGGTTATTTAGTCCCAAACTATAGGCAGAACCTGTACTATGAGTACTGATAGACATACTTAAATAAATATTAAATAACAAAACACAAAGTCAACAGAAATGTTCAATGTTAATGCACACAAATGTTAGCCACGAGCGGAGATCGAACCCGCGACCTCCTACTCAGAAGGCAGGGTCACTACCAACTGAGCCAACAGGCCCGCCTCAATTATTAATAAGTTTTAACTTTTAGGGATACGAGTTTCTGTACGTTGTACTTCACCGTCAAGCCAGTGACAAATATGTAAGATTAAAAAAAAACTACCTTTTGTGACAAACAAGTTGAGGGCAAAACTAGTAAATTAAACTTCGAATGCACGCAAAATCTTCAAAACTAAACGTATCTCGTAAAATTTCCGCTCTAATAGACTTTGCGTTACTTAAGAAGTTCCAATCTTAACAGAAGCGGTTGAGAGTGCCGGTAATGGCCACTGGGTAATATCGCACGTAAATATGACACAGCTTAATAATAAAACGAGGAAATTTGTAAATTTTAGGGTTTGTTTTGAAACTATCATACGAGATTTGGAGGTATTTATCTATAGTTAAAACAAAAAACATTGTAAATAACAAAAAAGTAGTCAGCTAATCCAATTTCCTACAAGGCAACAGCCGTTGATTATAGTAGTAGGAAGGTAAGCAGTTAGGAACTTGTAACAGTAGGTACCTACCTATAAAGTATGTAAAAAAAAGGTCGGGAACTATTACAAGCTTTTGCATACTTACACAAGACTTCTTTTATAGTGCAAATAATACCGAATGAATTTATGTCAAATTATTAGAAAACAAACATCATTATTTTATTTTAACGTGAGAAACTCATTGCCGACAAAATCTTAAGGTAACTACAACCTGAATAATTATAATAACTACCAACCCAAATGTATGGTACAACACTAAAAATCCCCGAATAGCCAAGAAAAGCTTAACCCGACAATATACTAAGATACAAGCCAACGAGATAGTAGGGGGGTCATCGCAAACAAATGAGGGGTGTATATCCCCACCCACCCAGGTGTCCCCCCAGGTAGCACTTGCTTAACCCTTTCTTGGCTAACATATGTTGTGTAAGGGTTGTTTTGTAGTGAAATAAGAGCGAACTGGTAAGTTTTTATTGGGAACAATAAAATTCCATTGTTACTATTTACTTCAGTCCTACTAAGTAGGTACTATTATAAACGAGGAATTTTGAATGTGTTTGTTAAATCTTTCAATCAAAAACTACTGATAAAATGTTGATGAAATATTACAATAATAACGATAACATCCGCTAGTTGGTAAATTAAAACTAACTGACTTATCATAAATCTCCGAAACTATTCTAAAAACTTAAAAATTGTCATATCGTATCGTAATCGTAATTATTTTTTTAAATTTCCACTAAGTACAATATTTTTACGAAATAAAAGGTTGAAAATTTATGATGGTACAGAAAATCAAGTTAGTCAATAAATTGCACTAAAAAGATTTAAAACTTTCCTCTCTTTCGGACCAATAGCCAACATTATTACAAAAAATCTTTAAACATTCTTAGCTTCCCATCGCTTTGGAGGACCAGCCTAGATCGTACATGTGCGGTTAAGACACTTGAAGTGTTTCGGACGTTAGAGGGGATTTATAGACGGTCTGTATTGGTTTTGTTTTGTAAGGGTAGGCGGGGGGAGTTGTAAATTTTGGTGCAAGGTGCTGGATAAGAAGATTAAAGGTAGGTCTAGACTTAAACACTGATAGTATCTGTCTCAAAGATTTAGGCTCAATAAATTTAAACGCAATTTATTGGTCTGGTTTGTATGTAATTCTATCATCTATCTGTCTATATCTACCTACACTCTATACTAATATTATAAAGAGAAAAGATTTGTATTTTTATGTTTGTATGTTTGTTACCAATAAACTCAAAAATTACTGGACCGATTTAAAAAAATATTTCACAAATGGAAACCTAGACTATCCCTGAGTAACATAGGTTACATTTTATGCCCGTACTCCCACGGGAACGGGAACTACGCGGGTGAAACCGACCAGAACCGATAGTGGTTATATTTGATCGCCCTGTGGTTATACAGCCCACAAATTAGCTCTAAAGGATCAAAGTATCATTGACATTTTATTATAAAACTTCCGACATTAACACCAGTTGCATCTTACACAAGAGCAAGATCAATTCATCATTAATATCTTTAAATTATTATCCACAAACATTTGCCTGCCGACAGCTCCTCGCCACAATTCGTCACCGAAGCCGACAGTCGAATCAATCATCGTAATTACGAACACCCTCTAAAACGTACAGCCAACTATTTTTTCTTCCTACCCGTCCCAATTCCCAGGCCAGGAAGTAATAGATAGGATGCCGTGAAACAATTCTAACAGTAATTGGGGTAGACGCCTCGGGAGGACCTCTGACACTCTGACATATGACGATATTGTGTAAATTGTATACCCATATTTCGTACGTGACAGCTACTGGTGCTTTCGCCCTACCAGTTTACGTATGCGGCCGATGTTTTTGTATGACATCACTGTTTTATTAAAAGCAATGATGGCTTGAGGGATTTTGGGAGCATTCGAAATAGATTGAAACAGAAATTAGAAGGTAAGCTTTTAAAATGCCTTTGTTCCTTAAACTTGGCTTTATTTGCTTTTAAAATTGACTACCTATTACTTAAATCATACATACAAAAAGCTAGTTTTGTTTGACTATAATCTATCTTTAGATTCGTTTATATGAAAGAAGAAACTGAATGGCTGATTGGCTGACTGACTGATCGATCATAGCACAAGAAACCGCTGCGTCTGAAAGCATTAAATTTTATACAAGGGTTGCATTTATGGTGCCAGTTGACGCCATTGAGCACTCAGATTTTAGAAAAATAAAAAAATAAAAATTCAGAAGGTACTTATTTAAAAACACGGAAACGGGAATAAACGGGATCTGCGAGGACAACGCCCTACTGGCACCCTAAAGTAGGTACCTATGTCTATTTCATTCATTTCTTTTTGAGTTTTCATTGGACTAGATTTTTTACTAGCGGTTACCCGCTTTAGGCTACCCTCCCCTAGGTGAGCACCGAAAAGAATATTTGCAAAATAATATATATAATAATATGGTTAATTAGGTAATTTATCCAAATCTCCTTAGGGCACAGGGCTAATTCTTGAATAAATACTGGAACACTTCAATACGTGGGAAAATGCTTCAATCAACTTCCGAATTTGGAAGCATAGTAAAAACAAAACTGGTCAAAGGACATTAGTTCCAATCAGCCTATTCCCAGAGCAGCTAAGTAATTTTGCAAAAACAGTACACGTTCTCCGGCAAAAACGTCTATAGACACAAATAAATATTGTTTGCGGGCATCATAAATAAGGCTGGGACAGACGGAGGGACACGCGTCACCTTTTGATACATTTCCGCTGTCGTTATTAATGACAAGTCATCGGTGCCAGCGCTCTGCCTGCTTCAGGGTTGTCACATTGCGAAAGAAAAGAAAAAAGTTAATAATTCACCGGATGATATCTATTTATAACAATTAATATACAGCTTAATGTAGGTATATTTATTCTAGTCGAAAATATAAGTAGTCACTAAGATATGCATCCCTATTTCCTTGCTAATATGAATGCAGTAACTCTGTCGGTCTGTTATCTTTTCACGGCTATCCCACAGACCAGATTCTAGTTACCTAAAGTTTGTCATAAAAATAGCTTGCATCTTAATAGGACATAAGTAGGTTGATTCATTTTTCTACCAAATGCCTCGTCTTGTATAAACTACCTGTATTTATCCGGGATACAAAGCAGCCATGTCCTTTCTGAAGACGTTAGGCAACAAACTTTATTTTCCAAGTTACTTTCTTATTCCTAAAGTTTGCTTTCGATGAGGTAGCAGGAATATTGTCAGTGTCAAAATTCCTAGTCTTTATTGTGAAGAATCTCACCTTGAGGATGAAGTGGCAACCCTGGGCATCTCATACGTAGCGACCTGCCCAGCATAATAATAGATCGGGCCGGGGTGGGACCACCCCGCAATATGTGAGACTTCAGCCACTGTTGAATTTATCAATAGCATTATATCGCGAAAACACACTGTTTTTAGACCTTTTTGGACGAGTTGTTATTGTGGTACTTTGGACGAGTCTTCAGGGTTGATTCGAGTTTGGTTATAATGTAAGAAATCTATTTACTTCTACAAAAAAAACATCTAGTTAGTACAATATTCAGAGATAAAAATCATCTCCAAAGTAGTCCAAAGCAAAACAGTGGGGAGGGGAACGATAGAAGAACTATCCAGAATGCAATAGTAGGTATTTTCTTGTACCCTGGTACACTTAGACCAAGAGGGAGAAACATCTTAGGGGGATTTAAACCATGTGCAAGTCTGACGTAACCAGATTGTCTTCCCCGCTAACACCAGGTACATTCTTCCCATACTAGGTATGCCAAAGAAAAAGTCCCTCTATTCACCTGAAGATTCGACCAAATGCATTGAGATCAGCGGTAAAGCAGTGAAAATAATTAGATAATTTAGGTACTTACTTTAGAGGATTGTTGTAATGTCGTAAATAAAATTATTTATAAGAAAGCTCATTGTAACTTATTTTGAAGGTAAGATTTCTCTTACATTGAATTTTAGTGAAGAAAAGCCAGTTATAATAGACCTAGACGGACGAGCTGGTAATGCCGAAAGTTGCCTCTGGGTGCAGATCTCTTTTGATTGGTCAAATATTTCCAAAATGTTGATGATGAACAGGAAAAAGCTAATGTAAGTACCTATGTAGATAGCTACCAACTTAAAGTTTACAAATCACTGGAAACCCTTTAGAAATAATACAAAGAGTACCTAAACAACAACTCGTACGGAATAAGACAGTGTTTAATTTACTTACTGAAAATTCTTTTTGGATTTTAAACCGAACCAGGCAATTAAGTAATAAAAAACCAAAAAACTACGAGTAACTACCTACATTACCGGACATTACCTATGTATCAAATAAGAGACAAAGTAATAATTTATTCCAAGTAGGTACAAAGCATATGGATAGCACACACTACGTTAGGAAAACCTAGGTATTCGAAATGGATCCATTCAATCTTTGAAAAATGACATGCCGCGTTCGCAATCCCGCTAACGATATCTCCGCCTGCCAACACCAATCCGCGAGCTTTTAAAACAAACGAATTAAATTACAACAAGCTACACGTACGAATCTCGGAGAACAGAAATTTATTGCTGCCTATATCTTGGTTTATTTATAAGAAAGCAGCCAGGGAGATGAAATTACGTGATACCATTCCGAATCAAAGTGAAATACTGCTTCAAATGTTTGGTAATGTACTTGTTAGAAGGGCATTTTCGTTTTTTTGTACCTACTTCATTCTCTTACTATGTGATTGCTCGTTGAGCGCTAAGTTATTTATGTGAAATAACTGACCACCAACCAACCTTTAAACTTAGATGCAAACCCACAAAATCCAAAATCTCCGTAAGTCTAAAAAAATTATAGGTGGGTACTTAATAATTAACTACTTGCTATAATGATGAGGTTTTTATTTCTTTTGGTACAAACTAGGTACCAAAAGAATGGGGAGTTTTCGGTGACAGCTGTCACTTGAGTATTCAAAGGTGTCAATAGATGGTGCTGATAAGCCTTGGGTTTTTTTTTTACCTAATCTATGGTCGCAAGAATTTGTCAAACAAAAAAAAAACAATCTGACATTTTATCAAAATAAGGTTACGTACTCATTGCCTTGTATTTTATTTATTGTTCTGTTTGTACATTGTTTACGAGTGGTTTGTGTTACAACAAAAGATCCGAATCCACGATAAACAAAAACTCAGTCTCCTTCATCTGCGAAAATGCGTGGACCATGTATAGTGTATGGGTGTAAAATACGGAGGAACCAAAGCTCGACTCGACGCACTAGGAATTTAGGTACCTAAAACAAGATCTGTTTTATTGCGTTGCCTGCTGACGCGTTACACTCACTCACCACAACACAACAACGGCACATGACATGACGTAAAGTAAAGCGACACATCAGTGTTGCCAATTTTTAATTCCCAATGTTGATCAGCGCCATCTAGTTCAATTTTAAGAATGTCATTGAAAATTCCTCATTAAGAAAATAATAACGTTTTAGATACCTAATATCAAAGATATTAGATATCTACCCACTAAATTATGTACTAACCTGTACTAACCTTAAATAGGTCGATAATTTCGTTTGTATTGTGTTTTTATCCATTGTTCAATGTTTACTATAGTTATTATCGCACCGAAGAAAGTCATTATGGAATTTTATTTTAATCAAATATTATTATGTAAACAATTTTAGAAGTCAAGAAGTAGGGTCCCGCGGGTGCACTAGGACAACATATATTCCCTATTATTTCTGTAACTCTGCAATTACTTGCTATTGATATTAGATATATCACACAAGAAATAAAAGGATGTACAAGTATGTATGCATGCAAAAACTGAACGCATTTTCTGGCGCTTGTGCGCAGCTGGCATCTGTCATTGTCAAAACTGTGAACAGTGAAATCGGCGAAATCGCTAACCGCCGCGTACCAAAATAAGTTTTAATTTCTTTAAATTCGCAATGGATTCCCGGTTATATGAATCCAAATTGATCAACCACACGATCTTCAAAGATTTAAAAGAAAGTTTACAAGATAACCCAAGTGGAAAGCTGCGTAATTTAATCGATTTGCGAGACGATGTTTTGTATGTTTGGAACTCGATTGAAAACTGTTTATTGAGCTTAAATCTGAAGAGACTGGAGGAATATGACGACGAGACACCTTACCAGGTAATAACAAAGCTTTTCTCTTTATTTCCTTGCGAATTTTAACGCTCTTTCAAGATTCCGGCATGACCTAGAACAAATTGAATTTGGAGGTTATATTTTTGTGTTTACATTCATAAAACCCTCGTATATACCAACTCTGGCTTTAAAATGCAGAAATATTATGCATTTTATTAGAGACAGCTATTTAAACGACTGTGTTCTAATGATAAACTATTACTAAATGCCATAATAACCTAAATATTTGATAGGTACCAAATTTATGGTTTTTCCCGAAAGGCTGTAACTGTCAAGAGTAATCCCAATCCCACTTGTATAATATATAGTAAAAGGCAGACATAATATGTAAATCTTGATGGCATTGTCTATACCTAATTCTGAGGAGTTAATCAGTAATCTATACATGTTGTAATAAAGCAATGAGGTGATATTAATTGTTTAATAAATAGTATAAAATGAAGTGGCTCTCTACATCTGTATGCTTAGATCTTTTAAACCATGCAACCGCTTTTATAAGAGCCATAAACAAGGTAGGTTTTTATATATTACTAGATGTTGCGGCGTTACCCGCGTAGTTCCCGTTCCAATGGGAATACGGGAATAAAATATAGCCTATGTTACTCAGGGACTCTTTCAATAATATTAGTGTGGATATAAAGCAAAGCGAAGACAGAGCAGGCAGCTAAAAATTGTAAACACTAATAAACAGATTAACCTTTTAACCGCGCGACTAAATATCAATTGTCTCCAGCGCCCTGGACAGTGAAGAGAAAAAAAAGCTACAAAAAAGAGAGAGTGTTATGTAAATATTGATGATGGTTGATTTTTGATGATGGGTTATTTATTTTATATTATTTAGTAGTAAATTTGTGTATATTTTTTTAATGCATGCACATCTCTAAGCACATGCGTGATAATTTGCAAATATTAATATTTTTCACGGATGAAAAATATTTGTCGGATTTATCTGACGTAGGCAGTGAAAGGGTTAATGAGGTAATACAGCTTTGTTCTACTAATCATCATCATCATTAGCCTATATTTGTCCATTGCTGGATATAGGCCTCCCCTAATGAGTCCGCTGTAGCACCCTGTCTTCAGGCATACAGCATCTTTTTTTCCCAGAATTATTTAAATAATATGAAGTTTGGAGCCCTATCACTTGTGATTTGTTCCACAAACATTTTAAAAAGTATTAAGTAAAACAAAATATTTTTACAGGTAAGTGCTACAGACTAGACAGATTCACTTTATGCAGCATTTAGTAAGTTACACTCTTTTAATTTAATTAATTAAATTCAAACGGATTGCAAACGGTAAGTACCTTTTATTTTGATAAATAATATTTTACGAAATATGTTGTGGATGTTAAAGCGCGTCACACACGGTGAAGATGCTATAATATTTTATCTTAAGATACGAAATATATATTTCCATATTTGCGTATTCGCTCGGTATCTTAAGATACTGAAGATAAAATATAAATTAACTTCGTCGTGTGTGATTGTTCATAGGATTTCTATGGTGAGCGATATTCTAAAATATGCTCTAAGATAATATATATTTTATATTATCTTCACGGTGTGTGACGCGCTTAAAGCATGTATATTTTAAAAATAAAATGATGATATCTGTATTTTTTTATTTCAAATTAAATTCATCTTCTACTTCTAAAACTCTGTAAGAGTGATTCAGGTCTGTGACTAACACTGACGGACAGACAACATTTAGTATAAAAATGGTTTTGCTAATATGAAATTTTAACAGGAGTTCCTTATAACAATGTAGGTGATTTCTAAGAAAGGACTTTTGAAAATTTATTCAGGGTTGAAAAGCTTTTACTAAAAGCTTGCAATGTTTCTTTTAAGTTAGCTCAATCTTGCACCTGAATAGACTACATACTGATGCCCGATTCAGATTTTGCATGTATATGTGTAAATGTAGTGACAATGTAATAATTAGGGTATCATTGAACTGATCTAATTATGGAGTCCTGCGATGTATAATGGAACTTCGGTGGAGGCTAAGACAATTTTAAGATTTTGACGAAGCCTGTTACCTTATTAAAATAATTTAAAAAAAATGGGGACGTGATCAAAGTCAAAATGTTTTATTCAAAGTAGGAACTCATTTTAACTCCACCACTTCAGCATGTATGGTTGAGAAGAAGAAGCGGGGCAAGAAACTCGTCCACAATATTCTTTTAATCAATTGTTACTTAATACTAAATTGATCCGTACATCCGTACGTAATTGAACAGTACATGACCCTACGAGTTTGGGCTCATTTGATTTGTTTTTAAGTTTTTTTTCTCTTTTTACAATTATTTATTGAAGTTTATATAAACGTTGATGTTGGAAATTCCATCGGGCACACAAGCAGTACAATGTAAAAGTGCTAGAGAATTTAAACACTTGTCTCGTGGTTTTGACTGTAGTTTTAGAAAAGATTATTTAAATTACCCAATTATTTTTATTGCTTTTGATTTTTGAATTCAATGAAAATTTTAGGGATTATAACAAGATTTTAAAATTAAATCTTGTATGTAAGATCCATTTCGATATCTTTTTTGGTTAAGAAGATACTTATATTTATTTAAATTAACCGAAGCAAAGCGAGAACGGGTCACTTTTCCTAAATAACATAATAGTTTTCAGCTTCATAGTAATTCGTTTCGTATAGTTTCCATTACGTCACCTAACACTCGACTTAGACATTAACTTGTATGACTATATTTGGCTGAGTTATATCTGAATTAATTAAACAACACTGGTATCGACATGTTTCGTACATGTCATGTATTTCACCTGCACTTACTTTTGTCTCGGGGTACTGCATTTGGAACCAGCAACTCGTCGGTGGAGGTGGGCTGCTGTTTACATTTAGCCAATCTTCATGGACGAGTTTAGTGTGCCTTTCTAAGTGTACTTTTTGTACCTACAGAAAATAAATGATTTTTGACTTTTATTAATGCAATCACTAAAATCAATATCATTCTGTTCGCGCTCATAAAAGTCACAATAAATCTCACTTATAAAAAGCACATTAATTTAACCCACTCAACCCAACCCACCTCTGTGCATCGGAAAACATTGAAAACATTATCCTCTTTTTGGCGCAGTGGGGTAAAAATAATTGTTCATGTTGCAGAAAGATAATAAAATCTTCATAGTTGCTTAAAAATCCTGCTAAATCAAAGGTATATATTCAATAATATATAGTGCACCATCTACCCTAGTTCTAATCTCTCAGTTTCATCCATCCTAAGGTTGTCTGGAAGAGATCGCTAAAAGCGATAAGACCGCCCATTGTACTTTAGTTAATGTTGGTATCCATATTGTGTTGTTTTTGGTGTACAATAAAGAGTTATTGTATTGTATTGTTGGTGACGAAATGATGTCAGATACTACATCCTAACTAAATAATATAAAATTTATAAATTAATTTACTAATTATTTATATTTTAACATTTAATGTTAACATTACTTTGTTATTATTATTATTATTTATTTAATTAATAAGCATACAATTTACTTAACGCTATATGCATTGCCCCACAAAACTGTGTCAACACTGAGGGATCGGCAGTCCCTATTTATATATCACTAGCGACCCGCCCCGGCTTCGCACGGGTACAATGCTAACAATAAAACCTTCCTCTTAAATCACTCTATCCATTAAAAAAAATCATCAAAATCCGTTGCGTAGTTTTAAAGATTTAAGCCAAAGATATTAAAGTAAGGCTAAGTTATACTCATACTGCGCGCGTTTAAAAATTGATCCGCTACGAGTGGCTACAACATTCACATACTTACTTCTTAGCGTATTTATAGCATACAACAATGACGGGGAAAGATGATACGGAAAGAATAATAAAGAAAGACACAGCTATCTGTCAACAGTTGCGCTTGAAATACGAATTGAAATATAATGCTACTAAATAAAATGTGGTTAATTAACTACATTTGTAGGCCTCATTTTCCGCGCTCTAGTGACATATCTACGAATTAAGCATACAAAGGGACATAGGGATATAGGGACAGAGAAAGCGACTTTCTTTTATACTATGTAGTGTTGTTTGTTTGTTTATTTGTTTTTCACCAATGAAAAGCGAAATTATCAGGGAGAACATAGGCTATATTTTGTGACCGTATTCCCACGGGAACGAGAACTGCAGGTGAAACCGCGCTTAACAGATAGTACCAAATATTTTGTTGGTGTACAATAGCGAGTTGGTTCGAGCAGACGCCGAATTCGTTCACCTTGAAACCGGTTTATACACAGTTAGATTAGTCTAAATCCTATTCTCATATTACTGTAAACTTTTATCAAATTCGGGTTGTAGTCTTTGTATGAAAAATGAACATCCATAATAATATACAACATGTAACAGAATAAGCGCAATTCCTGAAATTAGTTTGTTCAGTATCGACTACTTATTCGATTTCAGCAATTTTTAATATTTATGTTATATTTTTCAAAAAATGAATTATCGTAGCTGAATTTAGTGATTTCTATGGAAATCGTGCTATTATTAATGGATATTTAAGAAAATTGGTTAGACACAACTAAAGTTCGATTGCATCATTTTTTTTTATATTAATATACTAATTGGGGTGTATGAGGAATTGAGCTGATTCTGTTACACGTTGTAGATGGATCCTCGTAACAATTTTTCGCGTTCATAATATTAAGTAGGATTGACATTAAAAAAACACATGGAACACTTTCGCCCTCCGTGAAGTCTAAAAATGAAACATCTAATGAACACATCCAGTCATCAATTACGCTAAACAATAAGCAGTGCCCATTCAAAAGCTCTCGATTTCCAAGACCTCCATTAATCTCCCCAGAACGTTACCACGGAATTAATTATCCCCTGACCATACGATTTAATGGGCTTCCTGAGGGACCCTGAGGTTTCCGATTAAATCACAACTTCTCATTGGGCGATTTATAGTGACCAGTGCTGTACTATGGGTGGGTTTGGACTTGGATGTAGGATGGAAATTCGTTCAACTGGAACAGGTTGTTTAGGTAGGTTGCAGTTACTATTAGTTGCTGCCGTTATAGCTAAATCAAATTGGTTGGATTTTATAAGGTTCTTTTTAAAGTGGCAGCTGTAATTACTTTCAATATAATATTAATAAACAATAATCTCACGCCTTTTATCCGCAAGGGGGTAGTCAGAGAAATTCCGTTTCTGGATATACCCACATAGTAAGTGGACAAAGGTCCTGTATTGAAATAAAGTCTTGTTGGTTTTTTAAATATTTTATTTAAACTTGCAATGTATGTTGGTGCGAGTGGAATTGAAGCAGAAATCTACAAACTATTGAGCTGAAATTTTGTATACGTTTAGTTTGGATGGCAATGCATGATTAGCCGTGTAACTCCATTCCTAATACAACATGGCGCAAGACCTAAGATGGCGGACTGGTTATTTTTAATGCACTCCTACAATAAGGTATCAAATTACAGGGCTTGCTGAGAAAAACTCAAAAGAAAGTTTGTTTATGAAAAAGTTTTTTTACTTCAAATTTATTAATATTAAATTACATACCTCTTTCGTGCTTCATTATGATTACCTCAATCATAAATGTATAAAACAACGCACAGGACAAAGAAATATCCAAAGCATAAGACATAGTAATGAAGACACAAGAAAATCAAATGACGAAGAAATTGAAGAATCGCGTTTTTGCCCCAACGCTATCCGTTCAGCGTGAATATAAAAGAATTTCCCTTGACGTCCGTATGTGTAGTGCGGAATTTCCAGGCAGATTTATCGCCGCGGCCTAGCCGGCCAGCCCTTTGCCCCGGTCGATTGTTAATCTGAACTTAGGTGTACTTTTCACCTCAGTCGGCCGGCAAGGCCATCTTAAATCTGTCGGTATGTGGCACAGGCTGCTCTGTTTCATACAGTTTCTTTGTCTTGTGTGTGTTTGAAGCTATTTCAAACGACTTCAAAAAAGAAGGAGGTTGTCAATTCGACTGTATGTTTTTTTTATGTTTGTTACCTCAGAACTTTCGACTGCGTCAACCGATTTTGATGGTTCTTTTTTATTTGAAAGCTAGTGCATACAATTTGGTCCAGTTCTGACAATGGCGTTCCTTGAGAAAACCATGTAAGTTGAAGTCGGTTTTTTTCTCCTTAGAGTTCTGTTATATTTATATTATTATCTATCATCAGTAACTTCTCATCAATTCCTTATAAGATGATGCCATTTCACTACGACAGAAGGATATAAGATAAAAACTATTTACAGACATTACTTGCTTATCGATTTTCCGTCTCACATTAGTGTCATTGTCAAATAACAAAGTCAACATCTTATATTGTTATCCAACATTATATCAGCTGTTCCCTGCGATTTTAATGATAGTCCATTTTACTCCCAAAAAAGAAAGCTTTAATTCTGCTTTCGACAGAATCTTTAAAATTGCTCCTGTAGTGTAGTAGCCTATTCATTACAAACAAAACATACTAAAAACAAATATTTCACTTATTGAAGGTGAGTCCTAATACTTATCTGATACTGCTTCGGAAGGTGTAACTCCAAGTACCTTTACAACCTCTTCAAATACTCCTTTATTGTAATCGTTTTTAATTCTCCTTTCATTCAAACTATACATTGTTGGATTACGTTGTCCAGTCTCATTAACCGTATCATCTAACTTAAGAAGATACTCCAACGCAATGGCCCATTGGACCTACCTTCGATTTAATCAGCTGGACCTCCACTTAAACTATGACCCACCGATTTACCTGGCCTGCCATAAGCCCAAACCAAATATTGTCACAATTAGAAGATACCATCACCCTGTAAACACGGGTACCCTTCGGCGTATATCTTTAGGCACGGGAGGCCAAACGGCCGTCTTGCGTTTGGCGTAAAGCATGAGAGAAGTGCGGTATTTCTTCTATGCCTTGTTCTTTTTGTTTGATAGTTTTAGCATTTTTTATATCAGACTGCTCTTTACAACGATATGCTTCTTCTTCTGTTTGGAATTAGATTTAAGTATTGCGGGTAATTTTGGTTTTAAGTTGTGTAGGTAGATCACGGATTTGATAAATCGGTGTGTACCTGTTCTCGGTTGGCTGTCGATACTAGCGCACGCGTCGTTACGCTATTTTTTCGGTCGTTGGTTTGAGACGCCTTATTAGTTCATAATTTCGGGGCTTATCTATATTAAAATCGGTGACTTGATTGTGACTGACACTGGACTGAACTAGTGGAACTACAAGGCTGCGAGAGGCTCCGTTCCTGAACCACGGGGGGCCCCTGCATCACGTCGAGCAGCACACCAGGTACGTGGCTTTGTAACCACCAGACGGATTGAGACATACCGACGAACGATCCAGGGAATTGGGGAGAGAATAGATTTTCTCATAGCTCCGTGTATCGCGGACATCTTCTATACCGTTTTTGACTTTATTTATTAATATGGTCGGTCTGGTTACAATTGCTAAATATAATAGGTTTGTTTATGTATTGTTCTCGTTTGTCCGTGAAAATCTGCTGTTTAACCGCAATAATTTTATTTAAATTCAAACCGTACTTTCATGTAGTTTATCTGTTATCATCTTATGATAGAAAATGCCTATGTAGATGTAATATCTATACTCAAAGATACCTACATTAAATTGCGATACACATAAACTGGGTGCTACTTCTACTTTGGTGGTAGCTACTTCTTTCGAAAGCTGATTCTTCATTTTGTTTGTAAAAAAATGAATGTTTGGTTTTCGCTTCAAACACTTACCTATTTTTAAACATTAGAACTGCATCTACCTTTGCAAACTCAGCATCTCTGTTTACGTCTTCAGTTTAATTATGTAGAACACCATCCTCTGTTACTAAAACACACAACTATTCATTATTTTTGACGGGCCTGTTGGCTCAGTTGGTGGTAACCCTACCTTCTGAGTCGGAGGTCGCAGGTTCGATCCCCGCTCGGGCCCAACATTTGTGAGCATGAACATATCTGTTAGCTTCGTGTCTGGGTGTTAAGTATTTATTTAAGTATGTTTATCAGTTCTTTAGTTTAGTTAGTTTAGTAGTTTGCCACAATATTACTATTATTAGTATTAGTTTTATAGTAGTTTTCTCTGTTGACTCGCTGATCGCTCTACTTATGGACCGCCTCTCTTAAGACGTTCTCCTCCGTGCCTTAAGATCGTTTTATTACCAACCCGGATGGACTTCTGGGATGGATGGCGGGGAATGTAAATTTAGTGTACGGAACCGGACGCTGGGAGGTGAGCATCGGATTGTTTTGTTTTTGGTTGTGCCCCGCATTAAGGGTGGTTAGTTGCACCGTGGCGAGCAAATTGTAGAAATTGTGCTCGTGAATGATACTGGATTATTTCTTTCAGATAGATCGCTTTAAAGTAGAATGCCTGTTTAACATTTTGATTTGATAAACATTGAATGTATCTATATTAAAATTAATTGTCGTGCATACAGTCAAGACAAGAAGAAGAAGTCTAGGTCATACTCGCACAAGTGTAAAGCTTTATGTGCTCTTGATTGTACAGTCAAGAGCACATGAAGCTTGACAGATTGGACTTTGAAACACTTTTATTACAATCGCTTTAGGGGTCAGACTCGCACTACAAGTGTAAAGCTTCATGTGCTCTTGACTGTAAGTATCTCGCAAAAACTCGAACAAAAAAAGAATTTATGTATGTCTATCACTATAGTATGAAATCAAAATAAATGAATAAATATTCAGGGTCAGACGCCTGTTAGATCTAAGTTCGCAGCTTTACTTACAGTTTCGATTTTGGAGAATATTATCTATCTATTGAGATTCGTAAAGCAAGTTTATATTCTAAAAATAAATTACAGATTAAACAACTAATCGCATCGGTGTGATAGTCAATCTTTTTACAAAACTCCTTTGATAGGATCCTCAGTAGAATATAAACTTTAGCACCACTCCTTTGGGCTGCAATCGCATCAGCACCGAACTGTTTTCGGGGTAACTTAAGACTATCGCGTGTTTGCGAGCATTTCACGTGTTAAGACGTGTTAGATCGATTGCTCTTAAAGGATACTCTATATAGTACGTATTTCGCATTTACCTTTACCAATATTTACGTCACGAATGCTGTTTGAAGCATATTATTATGTTTTTGTTAATCTGATCTGATCTGATCTTTCCGATCTTCTAAAATAAGCTCCGTATATGGCGTCAAGGTTTTTGGTGCAAGAAATGAATGCAGCGGTGACGGTTGATAAGGATAAATTAAAGAAGACTCCGACCCAATGTGATGAAAACAGAACAAAAAAATTAATAAAATGATATGGAGATTGTTCTTCAAGGAATTATGTATATAATCCATCATAATTTAATTCCTAATCACAGCCAAATAACACGGCTATAGACTTGCCTCATTCAAAAGCGTCAAGGGAAAACCGTCCGTGATTTTCACCACTCAAATTTAGCAATTCTTTCTAGACCTCTAGATTAAGGTCGCTGTCTTTTTCTTGCTCATCAAAAAGCTGTGATGGCCCTTTTCGAAGTTATTCCATCATGCATGAGGTCAAAGATAATAAGGGCATGTTTACCTACGAGTTTTCACAAACCTAGCCCTAGTATTGGTTCCGAGGTATGTACAAAGTTCGGCGATGGGCTCACCGCGTGTGTTTTGAGATAAGTTAGTACTTCCGCACTTAAAATATCTCTTTTATATTTATGTACTAGCAGCGCCCAGCGGTTTAAACCACATAGTTCCCCTTCCCGTAGGAATACGGAGATAAAATATAGCCTATGTGTTATTCTGATGTATATATAAGCTATATAACTGTAAAGTTTCATCAAAATCCGTTCAGTAGTTTTTGCGTGAAAGAGGAACGTACTTCAATATACAACGCGTAACAGAAAAAGCGCAATTCCTCATACATCCCAATTATGTAGTTTATTAATATAAAAAAAATATGATGCCAGCGAACTTTAGTTGTGTCTAACCAATTTTCTTAAATATCGATTAATAATAGCACGGTTTCCATAGATAGCACTAAATCCAGCTA
The DNA here is from genome assembly GCA_963855545.1 of Ethmia dodecea. Taxonomy (NCBI): domain Eukaryota; kingdom Metazoa; phylum Arthropoda; class Insecta; order Lepidoptera; family Depressariidae; genus Ethmia; species Ethmia dodecea. Next base: position 2,120,413 of record OY979453.1, read on the forward strand.
CGCTAATTTATTTTTGAAAAAATTTTACACATATTAAAAATAGCTGAAATCGAATAAGTAGTCGATACTAAACAAACTAATTTCAGAAATTGCGCTTATTCTGTTACATGTTGTATACAAACTTTCGCGTTTATAATATTAGTCGGATCTTTTCCTTTTCTGAACATTCCATGGTACACAACCAGCCCTCTAGATCGAAGCTCGAAACGTATGGCAATCGAAACACGGCGGTTTAATTTGCCGCCTGTCCATTTGTTCCGATTGTGGGCTTATTTATTGTGGAGTGTAGATTGGTTACACTTACGGTACGTTTCGCTGATAACTAGTTTCGTGTTTTGCACTGGCTTAACGGTTTCTTTACCAACTGTAGAATCACACCGATCTTACATCAATAGTGATGTTTTTTCTGTGCGATACTTCAGATAAGATTTTTACAAGCTTTTATTTAACTTGTGATGTAGGTTTGTTCGGGTGGAATCTTGCAACTCAATTTTGAAGCAGATATCTTTTCGATTTAGAGTTTCGATGACAATGCATGATTATAGCTGTGTGATGTTATTCTAAATCCAACATGGTCGAACACACAAGATGGCGGACTAGTTATTTTTGGCGGACTAGGGCTGTCTGAGAACAACTCGAAAAAATCTTGTTAATAAAAAAATTTTTTACTTAGAATTTATTTTAAGATAATTATTTATTTAATGTTTAATTATTATTTTTTTTCTAGCGCCCTCGGAATTGCGCTGCTTGACCGATTAGTGTACGGATTAGATATATTTTGTGAGACATGTTCATCGCTAGTGGATATTTTGTGAATTGACGTTATGGAGGAGCGGAGGTGGAATGTTCCTCCATCGTTAAAAGGAAGATCTTCCGCCAGGCGAGGTGATCGTGCCTGGGGACCGCGGTCCAATGGTTGATGTTGGTTAGTTGTATTTATACAAACTCGTTAGAAAACTTCGATAGCGCGGTTTAGAACTCGGCCGTCTATTGGCGCGTTCTATGTAGTGTCGCTACAACGTAATTTGTGCGCCACTTCATAGGTACCTCTGTCAACAGACCCATAACGAACTGTCAAATAATAATAATAAATTTTGGGACACAATTCACACGGTTATTAAGTCCTAAACTAGGTAGAGCCTGTAGTGTGGGTACTAAACAACTGATAAACTTACTTTAATAAAGAAATTGAATGGTGTATCGTGTTCAACAAAGTTTTCCGGGATGCAAAGTAGCCTATGTCTTGCCTTAAGGTGTATATTATAGTGCTGTCACCTTTCATCAAGTACGTTTCATAGTTTAGCAGTAAAAAGGTTAGCGACAGACAGACACTAAACTTTCGCATTTATAAAAAGAGAAGGAGAGACTATAACGAAAAAAGTTTCTACCAAGCATTAAAAAAAAATCTATAAACTTCTTAGTTTTCTGACGCGGCTGTGTAATCACGTTTGTTACTCAAATTAAAATAGTGACTTGTGTATGTTTAACCATTTAACAGGTCAACCTACGCAATGATAGAAACCAACACGATGCTTCATGCACAAGTCACAATATGTCGGCTCAACAGTTTCAGTCTCACAATATTATAATCTGTAATTAATACATCGTGGTTACTCAAATGAACAGCCTCTTACCAGCCGAAGTGGATCTTAAACCGTAATCAAAATCCCTCAATCTAAACCACACACGGCTTCTTGTATCGATAGTTGGTCCTTCGAGCCGGATTAGGACCCTTGGAAGGATTTGTCGGCCCGAGGCGCGGCCTTTCTTTGTCTAAACCGATCGGACGCCTCTGGGACAGGTGCGGGCTTCCTGCGATTTTAATTAATAATGCCTCTTGTGTGGTGTGAGATTTATTGGGGGGTGAGGTGAATTGTAAATGGACAATATTGGCTGTATGAGACATAGATTAATGAAAAGGGTTTATAACAAGGTGTCTGATGTTTATATTTATTAGAACTATTTGTTGCTGATATCTTGGAGCTTCTGACGAAGCATGTCGTGGATATGTTTTATGCAAAGAGATTTAAATATAATAAGGCATAGAAGGGACAAAGTGAGGAAAATTTGAAGTCAAAAGTTATTCCAAGTGGAATAAGTCGACCGAATGACAGCTCGCGTTCATACTAACTGACATGACAATCTGTATACTGTTGCGAGCTCACAAGGACATGACGCTTAGGCTTCAAAGTTTTGTATGAAAATATTCCCAATGCCCCCTCTATGCCCTATTATATTTAAATCTCTTTGGTTTTATGCATGATGTGAGTAGTTTGAGATATGTTTCAAAGTTTAATAATATATATATATAATAAACATATATATATATATATATATATAAAATCTCTATAATCTCACGCCTTTTTTATCCCCGAGGGGGTAGGCAGAGGTATTCCATTACTGGATATACCCACATTTCACGAGATATATTGGACCCCTAAACGTGATAGGTGGTGAGCCCATCGCCGGACAGGGTCTGTTTACACATGTCTCAGAATTAATTCTGAGACCTGCGGGTTTCCTCACGATGTTTTCCTTCACCGTCGAGCTAGTGATAATAATGTACGTAAGTTTTTGAAAAACTCATTGGTACATGCCAGGATTCGAACCCGAGCCTCACTGGTTTTCGGCCGGCTCTTTAACCGTCCGGGCTATCACTGCTGCTTCAAAATTCAAACGAGTTGAATACGTGTTCGGATACTATTTATTATAAAAAATAAGGTTATATTTGCACTTATCACTTTTCATTAACTAACCCAGTTTTATGTAGAAAAATATGCACGATTAAGTAATAGCTACACTTTCCCATTTGGCTTACAAATGGCGACGAGAGTAGATTTACAGTATGCTGTTGAAATCCAAAAATGTTCTGCCGCTCAACCTGATATATCTATATTTTTAATAAATAAATATCGCCTTTTACCGTAAACTACACATTTTAACGCTCAAAGATATGTTTGTAGTCTTTGACCACAGAGCAACCGATAGACAAATAGACACATCAAACATTTAACCCCATAACTTACGTCATCGGAACATCATTGGAGACACAGCTAATAACGGGGCAAAGATAAACAGGTCCCATCAGACAATATATCTTGGGATGTTAGGATTCGGGGCACATCGCTGACGTCATAACTTATTACTTAGATCCCACGAGTATTGTTTGATATGCCGATACTGCTAATTGTTTTGTGGATGTGTAGCTTTCAGATACATCAATGTACATAAAGGTATAGAAAACAAAGTCTAGATAAACAACTATTGTGGGTAAAGCATGCATATGGAAGAATTGGGAAATGATAGCAGGACGAATTCTCGATTGAGCATTCAAATACATTGACAATTTAGAAATTACCTAAACTAATGTTTATGAGTGTGGGTTATTTATTTTTTATTTAACAAACTAGCGACCCACCCCGGCTTCGCACGGGTGCAATGCTGAATTTTCTTTGCTATAAACCTTGCGGAGCCCTACACCTTTCCAACGAATGCAAAACCGTGGAAATCGGTTCGTCAGTTCTGGAGTTATATCGTCAGGAAGGAAAACCCGGCTTATTTTTATATAGTAGATTATGCGTTAATTATAAGCGAATTGATATTAAACTTTTAAGTTGTATTTTTTTATTATCACATTTACCAGAATAAAAGCCATGTTTTCGGGTGTATGTATGAATAATGTAAGTATATCTCTTCTTTATAGATTTGTCTTCATCTCATTATTATCATGGGCTATATTTTTTAAATCTTTTATGTCTCGAACTGTTTAAGCTTTCATAGATAATCTTACTAATATTATAAATGCGAAAGTTTGTTTGGATGGATGTATGGATGTCTGGATGTATGGATGGATGTTTGTTCCTCTTTCACGCAAAAACTACTAAACGAATTTTCATGAAACCATACAGCTATATAGCTTATACATCAGAATAACACATACCTAGACTATATTTTAACCCCGTATTCCCACGGGAACGGGAACTACGCCGGTGAAATCGCGGGGCGCTGCTAGTACTCATATAATTGTTAATTTGCTGTCGGTAATCCAAATAAAATAAATAAATAATAATACATACAAAGTTTCGCGTTTATAATATCAGTAGGATAAGATTTACCACTACCACTTTCGATTCAAATCAAAATAAATTTTAAATCAACAAAACTGGAATCTCCTTATTCATCGAACTCCATTACTCCACACATGCACACTTAATTCTAAGATGGGACGACCCGCCCCTCGGTCTTAGGTATGCCCGTACACGGTTAGCGCGAATATGTAAGCCCAAGGGGGCTTCATTAACTTAGCATGTTAAGCCTCGATTGTAGATAGTATTAACATTTTCAAGGAGCCTGGACCCGATTGGGCTGCTGCATAATGATGTCGAGGTTTCTTGACCTGTTTATTTAAAGACGATCATAGTTTTAAAAAGTTTAGCTTGTCGATTTTGTCTGATATAGTTCAAAAAGATTGTGCTACGTGGTACAATTTCTGACAGTGTCATAAAAATATTATTATCATCTTGCTTTTTCTCACTTGTCTGTAAATAACTTGAGTTACCTTTTGAAGCTGCAATTCTGTCAATTTTATTTATTGAAACTTGACTGCATTTTAATGAAATTTCGAGTAACCATTAATTAAAAACATCTTAAATAGGTACCCCTATTGATACTTCTATTTCCATTTCACAATAATTTAAAATTTTAAAACGATCTTAAAAGTGGCATACTAACAGAGATGACGTCACACTAAAAGTATCCAGGACTACCCAATTAGTTCACGACGCAAAAATTCCCAAAATGATGAATTCATAGTACCTATTAAGTAGAAAATTTGTTCACCTCTCCGCTAGGTATATCAGCCAAGACGTGCTGATGACAGAAAACATTGAACTAAATCAAGACAACAACAAAGCCTAGAATTCCCTCGCTAGTTTTTCCGGAGGCAGGCAATTATCCGCTACTCGGACACAGTCGCAGACGCACTCGACACACAATGGGCTCTCCAGGCGTACTGTAACGAATCCACTGCTATCAAAAGTCTAGGGAAGATTTTTTGCGAGGCTCGCTGACTAATGATCATCATTAAACTGTTGTTTTCACACGTTTCTTGTTTGGAAATAGGACGTGTTTTGATTTTTGGAGGATGTTGTTAGGTTAGGAACTGCATTTGGAACCAGCATCTCGTCGGTGGAGATGGGCTGCTGTTTACATTTACTCAATCTTCAATGGACGAGTTTAGAGTGCCTTGTTATTTGACTATTGACGTTTCTAAGTGTACCTTTTGTACCTACAGAAAATAATAAATAGGATAAGAAGATATTTCTTCTCGCGTAGCTTGTATGGTCATTGACTAATGTCTATAATTATAACAGCTACGAGTAGTACACACATGTTAGCTAGCTATAGTAAACGGATTTATAGGTTATTGTACGAAATACAGCCACAGTTTAACTCCATTACCCCGCCTGCGCGGTAAGGTTGACAGTTCTCCTACTCATTTTTTAATTCATGACCATGGATACAAGTCTTTCAGTCGGAAACATAAATGATAATAAGTAATTTTAGAATCGTTTATATTGGCCCTTATACACAAAATATAATGATGGCCAATCAGTCTTTCAAGAGCGTCTCTTTCGATTTTTATCGACTAACACTTGCATGTTAGTTAGTAATAGATAGTTTCTTGAGGAATCTGTAGAATCTCACTTGAAATCGTACAGTGTGTCGTACAATCGTATTGTCATTACTTAAGTGACTTTGTTTAAGCCTAGTCGAGTTATTGACGAATACTTTAAAATCAGTGTGATTCATTATAAACCACATCAATATTTCAGCATAAATCCTCAACAGTTTCAGCTCAGCGCATTCCCCTACACTTCGGAACGGGCGTTATTTAAAAACGTACATCGGCACAGCACTTGAGACTCGTTCTTTTCCCGCCTACGAGTGTCGTTGCCGGCATTAAATCTTAATAAAACCCGTCATGCATTTGAGCCGAGCTCTTTGATTTCTCACTCGGCAAACCGCGTCTCCGAGTATCAAAGAAAATCACAACTCTTTACATTGCGCGCCGATAGAACGTTCACAAAGGCCACCTTAATTGATCCCCGCCCCTGGTTTGAATGAATGGACTGCTTGCAGGGCTCTGGGGTTCTATTTTTGAATCGCTCGTATGACGCTGTTCCGCCGATGAGAAGATTTTCGTGCGATTTTGAATCGTGCTGGCGCGGGCGGCCAGCGTTAAGATGAACGTCAAACATTACAATACTCTTTATTGTACACCAAACACTATGTAAAAGCAATATAAACAATTAATAAATCAAAATGGGCGGTATTTACGCTTTTAGCGATCTCTTCCAGACTACTTGGGGATGGATGTGGGTGAGGATGTTCCATTAATTGACAAAAAGGCATAAACATTTTCACCACCAACACCAATAAAAATATTCAATAAGTGACACAGTTATTTAAAGGAAGTACAATGGACGGTCTTATCAATTTAAGCGGTAATTTATTAGGTATTCTAATATAAGATAATAGTTATGTATTAGTAATAAGTGTTTATTGATAAAACAGAGTGCAAGCTTGCCAACAAACTGCTATGCAGTTTGGCAAGTACTTACAAGTTAAAACATGTAATACTTACTTATTGTAAATAAATAAATAAAAAATAAAATTTATTTTCATACTTTTTAGGGTTCCGTACCTCAAAAGGAAAAAACAGAACCCTTATAGGATCACTTTGTTGTCCGTCTGTCCGTCCGTCCGTCCGTCTGTCAAGACCCTTTTTCTCAGGAACGCGTGGAGGTATGAAGCTGAAATTTATATCAATTACTCAGGTCTACTGTCCCTTGAAGCTGTGAAAAAATCAAACTTCTAAGCCAACGCAATCAAAAGATACAGCCGTTTATGCCGCAAATTTTCGACACTTGCAAGGGAATCAAAACCTACAGGGTGCTTCCCGTGAACTCAGAATCTTGAAATTTGGTACGAAGCAACGTCTTATAGCATAGATAAAGGAAAAATTACGAAAACCATAAATTTGCAAGGTTGTACGGAACCCTCGGTGCGCGAGTCCGACTCGCACTTGGCCGGTTTTTTTCATTGCGATAATGACCGGAGTAAATTTTTTGTATACATTTCTATTTACGAGTATGTTGGCAAGACTAGAGATGAACGATTCAAAAATATAGAATATCTGAGTCATGCGACTTGGAATTCGAATAGGACTGAGTTCGCTTACGACTACACAATGTTATGCGAGTGATTTGAAAATAGAGCTCCTTCAGCTAGGTCGGACTGTTTTTACCCGACACAAGAAGAACCGTAATGTTTTTTGGGTGTATGTTTTGACTGCGTTACATAGCCTGCATATTAGTTTGAGATATAAACATCAACATCCGTTAAGCAGTTTTTCCGTGAAAGAGTAACTTTACATCCATCTTCACAAACTTAAGTAGGTAAGTATGTGAGCATAATATTATGTAGTTGTGTCCTGTAAACTAAACGGTTTGACGGATCTTCAAATTCGTCTTTAGCCTCGGACAAACCTACACTTTTACCGAACTGCCTAGAAAAGTAATGTTTTGCAGCACGTTTCGTCGAGTATCTTAATTAAGTTGTTGCAATTGGATAACATTTTAGTCTATGACACTTTTGATATGAAAAATAATTTCGATGCCTTGTGCTAAAAACCGACAAACTCAAGCTACATTTAGCGCCAAAGAAAATATAGTCACACTAGCAGTTCTGCGCGGTTTCACCGTTACCGTTCTTGTGGGAATACGGGAATAAAATACCTGTAGCCTATGTGACTTAAGGATATTCTAGCTTCCCATTGGTAAAAGAATTTTTGAAATCAGTCCAGTAGTTTGAGTTTATTCTTAACAAAGATACAAATATACAAATTACAAAGTCCTCTATAATATTAGTTTAGAAATACTTATAGGTGTATACCTGAAAAACATTACCCTTCTGGTGCAGTCGGATAAATACAAAACCTACAAAGAAACCCTGCTAAACGTCCACCGACAGGGACGTTCATACCCTGGACGCAGCTTCAATTTACTAATACAAATAAGGCGACTTCGGTCCTCCTGACCCCTGTCTGGCGACGCTCAAAGCCCTTTTGTGTTCTACCCTCAAAGTCTCGATTATCGGAAAGAAAACACTCATCTATATTTTAAATAATGATCAGGGTGGCAGCGAACAATTGGAGAGTGATGGATTGCGACCCCCAATAAACCTTTGTGGGCTTCTTTTGTTATTTTTGGGGTATATTAAATCAATTTTTGAGGAAGTTTGTCAACATTCCCCGTGTTTGGGGTAATTTGTCGTGATAAGCTTTAGGAAATTGTGGTGGTATATCCTACTTAATATGGTAAACGGATGAATTTGATTTGTAAACGGCTGGACCGATTTTATTAATTTTTTCATGTTTGTTTTAGCGGGTCCCTTGGATAGTTTAGATTCACAATTGAACCTAGTAGGTGGCGCTACGATCGGGCAAGACATCGTCTGTGGGGTCTAGTATCCTACTAATATTATAAACGCTAAAGTTTGTATGGATGGATATCTGGATGTATGGATGGATGTTTGTTCCTCTTTCACGCAAAAACTACTGAACGGATTTTGATAAAACTTTACAGTTATATAGCTTATAAATCAGAATAACACATAAGCTATATTTTATCCCCGTATTCGAACGGGAACGCTAACTACGCGGGTGAAACCGCGGGGCGCTGCTAGTATTCTATATATAAAAAAGAAGAAACTTACTGGCTGTGTGATCGATCAATGCACAGCCGGTACCGCTTGGCTTAGAAGCATGCGATTTTGCACACAAGTTTCATAAATAACTTAACAAAAAACTTTCGTCTTTTATCAGAATATTGGACCCCTAAACGTGATATGTAGTCAGCCCATCGCCGGACCGGGTCTGTTACATATGCCTCAGAACTTATTCTGAGACCTTCTTTCCTCACGATGTTTTCCTTCACCGTCGAGCTAGTGATAAGTATGTAGGTACGTAAGTTTTAAAACACTCATTAGTACATGCCATGATTTGAACCCGAGCCGCACTGATTATCATCATGAGAAGCGGGCCTTTTAACCGTAAGGCTATCGCTCTGCTTACATAAGTCGGCACTAGAAAGGGCTCTTTGGAATTTCGCACGGGAACGGGAATAAACAGCAACGCAGCTATGGGCACTAGTTATACTACATGTTTTACGACTTCATAATCGCATTGCAGCTCCAAAACACGCATAAAACCACTTCGCCACTTTCCCTATATTCGCCGGCCCACATTTGCGTATTGTCTCAAGATGCTCAGAGGCCAGGTAATGACGTTATTTATCGCCACTAAACGCCCGGGCACAAAGACTGGGAGTTTGATGGCCCTATTAATGGGTTACCAAGTTTACGGGTCTTATCAACATCTCCTAATGATTGAAGGCGTCCCGCTGTGATCCACTTTTAATAGTTTTAAAGCCTGTTTCGACATGAGACACCGTGCATTTTGCATTTTGCATTTGTATACCGTAAACCGATTCATTAATTAGATATATGTAATTAGATTGTACTACACACACCGGCACAATTAGCGGAACAGAAAAAAAGGGAGTATTTACGCATTTTTGCGTGTTACTGGCCGGCTAAACTAGCTTTTTTTAAATTTGGGTTTTAATCTAAAAATGGAATACTAAGCGACTGCCCTTTTTTTCATTCTTTTGTTTTAATTTTCATTGATTCATTTTTTCCACCGCTTGTCCGTTTTTAGAAGGTTCGTGAATTCCATTTGAAAAGCTTTGAATTGCAGTTTTTGAGGCTTTTGAGTTTTTTCGCATATTGATAATTTACGAGCATCTAATTATGCCTGATTTAACGCCATCAGAAATCATTAGGGCAGATCAAATGAGGAGAAATGGTCAAACCTACAGATCGATTGCCAGAAGCCTTCGTCGATCGTTATCAACGATTTATCGTAGCATCCAACGATACAGATTGACGAATGCTCTAGTGAGAAGGAGAGGACAAGGCCGGAAAAGGTGTACTTCAAGGAGGGATGACCGTTTTCTCCAACTTCAAGTCCGACGGAACACGAGTCTAACGGCGGTGCAGGCTCGAAATTTACTGGAAGAGGTACGAGCAGTAAGGATGAGTGAGCGGACAGTTCGTAGAAGATTCGAAGAAGTGGGTATAGGCTCGTATGTGCCCGCCAAAGCCCCAAAACTTGAGAGACATCATCGCACAAACCGTCTACACTTTGGTCGTGAACATCGTGATTGGGACTTCGACGACTGGGGACAGGTTCTTTTTACTGATGAATGCAGAGTTATGTTAAATCAAATTGATGGAAGGCAGCGAGTATGGAGACGCAAAGGAGAACGGTATATCCAGTCTAATTTTGAAAATACAGTTGCATATGGCGGCGGTTCAATTATGGTCTGGGGAGGAATATGTTTAGGAGCTCGTACGGAGTTAGTAGTGGTCGATGGCGGGAATCTGAATGCTGATCGGTATATCAGGGAGATTTTAGAAGAACATGTTGTGCCATTTGCCCCCTTTATTGGTAACAACTTCATTCTAATGCAGGATAATGCTCGGGCTCACAGTGCTCGCACAGTACAGACATACCTAAACCATGTTGGTATAACGGTGATGGAGTGGCCAGCACGGTCCCCCGATATGAACCCTATAGAACACGTCTGGGACTTGCTAAAGAGGAGTGTAAAGTCAAGAATGCCCCCTCCCAATAATCTCAACGAGTTGCGAAACGCATTACTTGAAGAATGGCAGAGGTTGCCCCAAGAAACCATTGATAACATCATCCGCAGCATGCCCAGACGGATGGAAACCCTCATCAGAGCACGAGGAGGAAACACTCGATATTGAACAGTCATTGAAATTGTTGTTAAACTTTGGAAAATCTTGAATTTTCTGCTGTTTCTCTATAATTAAAAATCGAAGAAAAATGCATTTTGTTTAATTTAATTTTTATTTTTATAAAATTTTAAGCATGGTGTTACAAATGAATGTCAAAACATGTTAATTTAATTGTTGTTTCATTTTAAATAATATATTGTTTAAAAATTACATTCATTGTTCTAAATTCCCTCTTTTTTCTCCTTTTTTTTTCTGTTCCGCTAATTGTGCCGGTGTGTGTAGTAATAATATTTTTTTGCTTTAGGCTCATACATGAGCAAACTATAATATAAGATGAGACTACAATACTCTGTGTGTATTCTTTTTTTTTTTAATGTTCCGCACATATTTGTCCCCTGACATGGTGGTCAGGGTCCTTTTTATGGTCGGTTTTTATTCTGTTAGTGTAACAAAGAAAGAAAGATGTTCGCTTTCGTTCTATGTATAGACTAAAATATAATATACACAAATAAATATAATACAATTCAAATATTTTCTTCTCTCTTCCTGTCCTCTTGCTTTTCTTTTTTGTTTCCTTAATACACACACCGGCACAATTAGCGGAACAGAAAAAAAAAGGAGAAAAAAGAGGGAATTTAGAACAATGAATGTAATTTTTAAACAAGATATTATTTAAAATGAAACAACAATTAAATTAACATGTTTTGACATTCATTTGTAACACCATACTTAAAGTTTAATAAAAATAAAAATTAAATTAAACAAAATACATTTTTCTTCGATTTTTTAATTATAGAGAAACAGCAGAAAATTCAAAATTTTCCAAAGGTTAACATCAATTTCAATGACTGTTCAATATCGAGTGTTTCCTCCTCGTGCTCTGATGAGGGTTTCCATCCGTCTGGGCATGCTGCGGATGATGTTATCAATGGTTTCTTGGGGCAACCTCTGCCATTCTTCAACTAATGCGTTTCGCAACTCGTTGAGATTATTGGGCGGTGGCATTCTTGACTTTACACTCCTCTTTAGCAAGTCCCAGACGTGTTCTATAGGGTTCATATCGGGGGACCGTGCTGGCCACTCCATCACCGTTATACCAACATGGTTTAGGTATGTCTGTACTGTGCGAGCACTGTGAGCCCGAGCATTATCCTGCATTAGAATGAAGTTGTTACCAATAAAGGGGGCAAATGGCACAACATGTTCTTCTAAAATCTCCCTGATATACCGATCAGCATTCAGATTCCCGCCATCGACCACTACTAACTCCGTACGAGCTGCTAAACATATTCCTCCCCAGACCATAATTGAACCGCCGCCATATGCCACTGTATTTTCAAAATTAGACTGGATATACCGTTCTCCTTTGCGTCTCCATACTCGCTGCCTTCCATCAATTTGATTTAACATAACTCTGCATTCATCAGTAAAAAGAACCTGTCCCCAGTCGTCGAAGTCCCAATCACGATGTTCACGACCAAAGTGTAGACGGTTTGTGCGATGATGTCTCTCAAGTTTTGGGGCTTTGGCGGGCACATACGAGCCTATACCCACTTCTTCGAATCTTCTACGAACTGTCCGCTCACTCATCCTTACTGCTCGTACCTCTTCCAGTAAATTTCGAGCCTGCACCGCCGTTAGTCTCGTGTTCCGTCGGACTTGAAGTTGGAGAAAACGGTCATCCCTCCTTGAAGTACACCTTTTCCGGCCTTGTCCTCTCCTTCTCACTAGAGTATTCGTCAATCTGTATCGTTGGATGCTACGATGAATCGTTGATAACGATCGACGAAGGCTTCTGGCAATCGATCTGTAGGTTTGACCATTTCTCCTCATTTGATCTGCCCTAATGATTTCTGATGGCGTTAAATCAGGCATACTTAGATGCTCGTAAATTATCAATATGCGAAAAAACTCAAAAGCCTCAAAAACTGCAATTCAAAGATTTTCAAGTGGAATTCACGAACCTTCTAAAAACGGACAAGCGGTGGAAAAAAATTAATCAATGAAAATTAAAACAAAAGAATGAAAAAAAGGGCAGTCGCTTAGTATTCCATTTTTAAATTAAAACCCAAATTTAAAAAAAGCTTATTTAGCCGGCCAGTAACACGCAAAAATGCATAAATACTCCCTTTTTTTTCTGTTCCGCTAATTGTGCCGGTGTGTGTATTTGTATCTTCCTTTTTTTTTTTTTTCCCTTCTTTCTTACACTAACAGATCAGCAGAGTGCATCGTCACGTTTTCACTCTGTGTGTATTCAAAATTATCATAGAACTCATAAGAGTAAAAACAGACTTCAACTTATTTGTTTTTTCATGGATGCCATTGTCAGAACAGGACCAAATGAAATTGAAATGGGATCACACGGAAAGCACCAGCTTTCATATAAAAAAAGAAACATCAAAATCGGTTCACCCAGTCGAAAGTTCTGAGATAACAAACATAAATAAACATATTTTTTTAAGTCGGAAAATATTTGTCATCATCCATTTTCTTATGTGTGTGTGTGATGCAATGACAAAAAACAAGATGGCCAGTAGTCATCAACAGTGACCACCGCCTTGTGGCATTGTTTTACAAGCTAGGTCTTTGGGAAAATTCTCTTTAAGTTTTCCCGAACAGAACTCGGTCGCCCAGGTATTTACAATATGATGAAATGTATTTAAGGGCAACAATAGAAACAAATTCGAAACATTGGAAGCACGTCCCACCGTCTTCAAGTCAACAATGGCTTTCGACTTTGCGTTGCACAGTTATTAAAATCTCGTGGAATAATCGACACGAAAGCGCACTTCCGCACCACCGTTCGTAGTAGGGGACTTAGGTTCATAGTGTTTTATTGTACATGCACCATAGATGTAAATAGACCAGCTTCGTCCCGTGGTTTTACTCGGGTTTATATCTTTCATAGACTATGACAGTCTGGTATGAAGTAGCTTTCTACCAGTGAAAGAATTTTCAGAATCGGATTAGGTGTTTCTGAGATTATCGTACATACAAATTTTCTTCTTTATACCTTGCTTAACAAGCTTTGTAACAAAAAATTTGGCTTTAAAACTTACCTACAGTCTCAATCAATAGTATCATATAACAAATTTCTAGTTTTCACGTCAAACAGTCTCGTGCGAACAGAAAAAAAATCAATAAGTCGTTATCACTACATAGTATAAAACAAAGTCGCTTTCTCTGTCCTTATATCCCTATGTCCCTATGTCCTTATGTCCCTTTGTCCCTTTGTATGCTTAAATCTTTAAAACTACGCAACGGATTTTGATGCGTTTTTTTTAATAGATAGAGTGATTCAAGAGGAAGGTTTTAGTATAATTATTGTACCCGTGCGAAGCCGGGGCGGGTCGCTAGTATTCAATATTCTTCTTTTTTCTAAAAACACTTTTTCCACATTCCGTGTCAATGTTTGCTAAAGAGATACTACATTGAAATCGGGTGTGTAATTTCAATGTCTAACGCCAAAAATCTGCATGCACACGAGATATGTCTGGACATAATCTGTATTAGTAACCGAGCTCAAAAATGGAGGAGGTTATCAATTCGACTGTAATTTCTTTTTTTTTATGTTTGTTACCTCAGAACTTTCGACTGGATGAACCGATTTGGATGCTTCTTTTTTTATTTGAAAGCTGGTGCTTCCCCTGTGTTCCCATTGGTTCAATTACGTCCAGTTCTAACAATGGCATACATGAGGAAACCCTATAAGTCTTAAATTTTTCATTAAGTATGTGCGCGACAAATGGACGAATAACTCAATATCACGCCAACCGAATTCGGTGATTCTTTTTTTTAACTGAATTTAGAAAAGGAAAAGGTTCGCAATTTGACTGTGTTCTTAGTATTAAACGTTGAAGTCGGTTTTTTACTCTTTCGAGTTCTATGTTATTTTAAAGGCCGTTCCTAATATGAACGTTCAGTCAATGCATGGAAAATTAATACCGCAGCTCGATCATTACAGGACGATTATCACCCACTCCTGGCTCGAGTGCCAGGAGCCTGATTTCCCCACTCCCATAATTATGCAGATTTAATTTTTATTCTCGAATCGAAGTGGATAATCGGTGTTTGGAGGGAGAAACTAATTTGGATATTTTCGGATTGCTGTTGTTCTGGTCCTCGGGAGCTATTTTTGTTACGAATATGATCTACCTACTTCTTAGTGAAATAAATTCCAATATTTTTTGGGAGTTTTGATTTGATGGGTGAATGTTTGTTGCTCTTTCAATTACCTACTTAACGGATTTTGATGAAATAGCTAATACGTCATACTAACACATAGGCTGTTTTTAATCCCTTATGTTGTAAACTTCACAGTTCGACAGATTTAGAAGTCAGAGATGTCATAATAGATCAGCCTGAAACTCTGAAGTGTAATATGCTACATTCTTAACCTCGATGCAACATATTGAGGGGATTTAAAAAAATGTTTAGACTACTTCGTCTGGTAGCTTATTCCATGATCTGACAACTCTGTTATCCAAGAAATGTCTTAAAGGATTTTTATGTGCAGTTCGAGATGATGGCTTTTTAGACGGGTATTGTAGTCACATTCAAATAATTTATGAAAGACATGATCATAGTGACCATTCAAGATCTTAAATGTTTCAATGAGGTCTCCACTCCCTCTATGGTCTTAAATTATCATATAACTAGCGGTTCTGCTCGGTTTCACCCGCGTAGTTCCCGTTCCCGTGGGAATACGGGAATAAAAAGGTTATGACACTCAGGGATACTGCTTTCCATCGGAGGAAGAATTTTTTAAATCAGTCCAGTAGTTTTTGAGTTTATTCGTTACAAAAATACAAATCTTTCCTCTTTATAATATTAGTATAGAATATAGATAGTATTTTACTTGTTTGCTGCCTAGTCACCCAGAGTTTGCACAAAGCTCTATTATTAGTATGAACTACAGATGTGCCCCAGGGCTGTGAGGTAGCTAAAACCTTTAGTTAGAAAAAGCTATTCGCCGAGACAAAGCGGTAGTTCACTAACATAATTAAAATCTCCGATTGCATCGTCCGGAGTCCTGAGTAATGCCGTTCTTTTAATTATAAAGAAACGGGACGATCAGGTCTTCTGGTGATTGTGTTAAGTTGGAGAAGGTTTTAAATAATGTCATTGACGGCGTATGTTTCCTACCAGTGTGTTTGTAACGATTGCATTTGTTAAGAAAACTGTTATGTATATGGTTATTATTAAGTAGGGTAGTGTTGCATCGCTGTCATTCTGTCAGTCTTATAATAAACGGCTTGTCTTGAATACGTGTGTTTCATCTGGAAGAACCGGTATATAGAACAATGGCGACGAGGATGGGATCCGAACCCATGCGTGCAAAACTTGGGCAAAGTCAGTCATTCAAGATAATAACTCTTTATTGTACTAACACCCAAAAAAATGCGAAAGAGATAAATTTTAATTCAAAATCATATTTTCTGTAGGTACAAAAAATACACTTAGAAATGTTGCTAGTCTAATAACAAGGCACTCTAAACTTGTCCATGAAGATTGGTTAAATGTATGTGAAACAAAATAAAATACTGTTTAGTTATTGAAGTATACAACGCGTAATAGAATAAGCGCAATTCCTCATACACCCCAATTATTATTATTTATATATCAAAAATACCTTCGTTCTTAAGTTGTGTCTAACCAAGTTTCTTAAATAAAGAGCAATAATGGTACGATTTCCACAAGTAGCACTACATTCAGAAATACTAATTATTTTTTCGGAAAAAAATTACACATTAAAAATAGCTGAAATCGATAAGTAGTCGATACTAGACAAACTAATTTCAGGAATTGCGCTTATTCTGTTACATATTGTATAAGTACCTACCCAATCTACACTAGTTCCATAGTATTGTCTAGAAGATATCGCTAAAACCGCCGATGTAGATACATTGTGTAATTTTTGGATCAATTGTTTTTGGTACAATAAGGAGCTGATATATTGTATTGTATGAATATGCGTCAATAGCTGGGCCAATAAATGCATCTAAAACTGTAGTTTGTAATCCGCCAGCTACACCTTATATCACTTAACAATTTTCATAATTGGGCCCTGAATCCCCGAGCCTCAGGTTGGTCCCACGATCACACAACCTCGGTAGCACAAACACAAAGATCACAAACGGTCCGAGCCGAATGCATCTTTAATGAGCGCCGGCCACATCTATTGTTGCACTATTTAACAAGCTAACCCGCCGGGATTTATACTAAAATTAAACTATGTAGACGATTGTATGGAAAATTGTTCACTCTTTGTTCGGGAACGCAAATAAAACTATTGTTGGTAATGTTTAATTATTTGTTGTGAATTTTAAATTAGCGACTTAGGGGTTGGAGGGTTAAAGGAACATTTCATTGGAGTTCAGAGAACAATTTCTATGATATGGTTTTATTGCCTCTTTACCTCCGTCGGCCAGGAGGCAGGTAACGAATGGGTGTATACAATATGATACAGAATAAGCACAATTCCTGAAATTAGTTTGTTCAGTATCGACTACTTAATCGATTTCAGCTATTTCTAATGTGTTACATTTTTCCGACTAATTAATAAGCATAACTGAATTAAGGGCAACCTATGGAAACCGTAGGTACTATTGTTGCTCTTTATTTAAGAGATTTGCATAATACTTTTTTTATATTATACTAATTGGGGTGTATGAGGACTTGCGCTTATTCTGTGACGCGTTGTATATATTACTCGGTTTCTTTAGAGTCTCCTATAGGCTAAACAGTTTATTAGATTTTAATAACGAACTTCTTTTTAGATTTTTCTTGGTTTTGAAAATCTGAGTGAGTGACGTCACAGTAAAAACAATAATATGGCAGCAGGTAGCTCCCATACAAATGAGCATAAGTAGTAGGATTATAGACTTGATTAAATAGGGTATCGTAAGATTCATCTTCACCTCAGTGTGAAGGGTTATATTTTTACCCAACTGCCCCAGTTAGAAGGTTATGTTTTTATAACTTTTTAGAGCAGTCTGGTGTGTAGGTACTTGTTTGTTACGGGCGCGGTTGCATTACTTATTCTTTAGTGAAAACAGTTTGATTTTTCAAAAGAACGTGTCCGCAACGTATCACCGGCATGTTTTAAACGAACATGTCAAAATAAATTCGTAATTCAAACAGAGTTATATTGTTTGTTGTGTTTAATCATTTCAACAATTACACCGTCAGACAAAGGGCGAACTTCAAATTTTGATATCCCTGTGTATAATCTCGTACGGGCATTACAGGCATCTGCTAAACATTGTTTGTTGAACAGACCTCTAACTAGAGATGGGATGATGTGAGTTCTCATGACCCATTGAACAAACTGAAAGGTGGGTAAAACTGACCAATTATAAAATGATGACCAAGTTTAATGACCAAACAGACAAACTGGTAATCTCTGAAGTTATCTAGTCAATTCAACAATAGATTTGATATTTGAAAACTACCAGCGTTTTTCAATCCACAGGCAAAATAACGAGGGCTATTATCTGATAAACAGTTTATATTAGACCGCTATCTTCAGTTACATAAAATGACGCTGGTAATTTTACTCTTTTGTTTAAATCAGCCAGTCTGTCAATGTTGGTCAATCGTGATCAATGAGCAGTAGGTACGTTTTTGCATTCAGTAAATTGATTACGTTGACTTGAGTATTTCAATGACCATCTATTAAACCTACATTTAGCTTTCCTACATTTTCTGGCCCTGCCTTGACTTTTAGACTGATAAGTACAAGGAACATGATTAATTTCAATTTATTTTCCCACTCTGCCGTGTCTTTTATTTATTTTAGCTATGTTTAAATTTTCATAAACTCTCCATTACAAAACACACGATCCATAAACTCGATAAAGAATAAATTAACAGAAGCTACAGTCATTTTAATTAACGAATGAACTTCATTCCCATCCCTACCTCGGACCTTTCGTGCGTAAAATTACTATCACCTTCCTTAGGTAAATATGTCGGCAAGAAATTCGCTTTGAACCCTTCCTACCCTTTGTTGTTGAACTAAAACTATTCTAATCCCAGGTTAAACAGTGCTTGTTAATAAATTAACGTGTTATTAATATATGTTACTGTGACCATGCGGGGCATAGGCGGTGATAATGAGAATATCTCGTAGAATTGCAACTGTATGTTTTACGAACGTGTCTTCGAAATTGATCTTCAAATCCTTATACTCAATCTGGTAACTTGCAAGTGTACTGACTAAAAGCCACTGAAGCTGCTACCTCCGTCGTCGTTTCAGATTTTGGACATGTTCCATTACCTACACCAGTGGTCATATGATGTTTCTATTTATCAGTAGTGTATTTACGCTAACTTCTCAGTTGCTCTTTTATAAATTTCTGCTCAAACGTCAGAACTGACAGCAGCCTGTACACTTCGCCACGTTTAGTAGATCCCTTCTAGTCCGTAAGTGTTTTCGTTGTCCTGTGTGGTGTCCCTTCAGGGTATGTTTTGTATTCTGTTTTCCACAAAGGAGTTAAGAAAACGTTTTGGCTACAATGTGAATATTGTAACGATTCTGCTTTTTGATGGCTACGAAATAGGGAGTTTGAATGACGTTTGTTTTCGCGGTACATTGTTGTGTTTACCTTTCCAATCTTTGTTTAGTGGTCTCTTATATGACCCATTTAATGCGACAAATTTCTATCTATTTTATTTTATTAAACTTTAATTATAAATTGTTTATCTTCTGATAAATCTCCACTCGCGCTATATACAGGTTATTTGTTTTTATCTACGAAAACTATCAATCGTCCGTCAACAATATAAGTATTAATCTAGCTTAAGACAGTCACAAAAGTCCCTCCATATTGCATCCGAAAATAATCCCCAAAAATCTCCGTTTGATCCCCAAATATATCCTGAGCTAATAAATAGAACGGGAAAAACTCGGTCAGTGAAGATCTTAGTAAGATGCGTATATTCCATCTCGGTGTTTGCATGACCGCTGTAACATAGTAGCAATCGTTACCCATCCGTCCCAATATTAACTTCAGTATTATGAAGACTTTATCTAACAGATGGTCAAATTGTTCTGAATTTCATCAAAATTATGCTCTCTGATTTGTTTGAGATGAAAGTCAATGGTACACATTGTAGATCCTTCGTGAGGCAACTTTGGAATTTAAACTAATCTATTTTATTTTTTTGCAGTGCGTTAGTCTATAAAAATAATGGTTTTTGATGACTTGTGTTGTGTTTGTTCGAGTGGTTGGTTTAGATTCACAATTGAAACCTTAAGGTGGCGCTGTTGTATGTGAGAAATTCCACAAACAATAAACACTGTGTAGGAAATTTGTCACAATAATACATAATATACAATTACAATTACAAAAACCTCAAAAAAAATTAATCACATTTCAAGAAATTCATTTACATCATATAAACATTTTTTTAACAAAAAGTGCCTCAGTCTCTTTTTAAACAGATTGACATTATTGATTGTCTTAAGCTCAGCAGGTAGACAATTAAACATAACAACTGCCTGATGTCTTACACTATGTTTCGCAACACTTAATTTAGGAATCATAGTGTTTCGAATATTTTTTCTACGAGTAGTAAGCCTATTATTTATTCTCCATCGTCATACTAGAAAGTATATCTACAAAAGCTACAAAGTCCTGGACCGCTAAGCTGATGTTTATAGTGATGCGACCGGGGAGCACTAAGTGAGTGCTTTACGTCATATCCGAAATCCCGGTAAAGTGAGTCCGGTAAAGCCCGGGAATGTTCGATGGTCCGCGGGATCGTCGCGATCCCAGTAATAGCAATAGCTTTGTATTAAAGCCGTCGGGAAGACGTCTTAGGGTGTGGTGTAAGAAATAACCGTAAATAAATATTTACACTCAATATTGGCGATTACATTGATTAAACAATGTTGGATGCAGTCAGGATTTGAATGGGTAACGGATTTAGTAGCATTTATGACCCTGGTTTGTGCAGTTAAAGTTGTTACGCCATGCCAGATATCTTAGGGTGACATAAAATATATACAGGAGGTCAATCGACTAACAGTTTTTCCCAATCCGCTGCGTGCTTGCATGAGTGTTTATGTGAATCTTACAAGTACCTCAGAACTAATTCTGGGGCTTTCAAGCTTCATTTTTTAGTGCACCGTTGAGCAACTGATAAAAATGTACATACATTACATTTTGAAACTCTTCAATTCATCCCCGGGGGCTTACTCATGGAACGAGGGCACCAATAGGGCTTTCCCTGTTCATCTGCGAATCTATGGAGGAGTGGAAGTAAAATGCTACTCCATCGTGAAAAGGGAAGGTCTTCCGCCAGGCGAGGTGATCGTGCCTGGGGACCGCGGTCCAACGGTTGATGTTGGACAGTTGTGTTTACATATCGATATCCCAAAAAATTTCAATGTCTTTTATTATGCGCCAAGGAGTGGAACCACTTGCCGGCGTCTGTATTTCCGAGTTCATATAACCCGTCAACCTTTAAGGCTCGAGTGAACAGGCATCTTTTGGGCAAGCTCGTCCTATCGTAGGCCCCGTCTTTGCCTTCGGGCTAGTCTGGGGTCAAAAGTAAGCCCATCAGCAATAAAAAAACACATCAGAAAACTTCGATAGCGTGGTTTAGAACTTTTGCCGCCTATGACGCTTCAGTTAGTTCTAAGAAGTACCGCTATATGTCACTACAAACCTTGAAAAATTACTCCCCGCTAACCTCTCATCTCTTGCGCGCGTGGTCTATATCGGCTTGGCTTAGCGCTTTTTCATCAATCCTGCTTTATTACGGTGGATTCGCTTTTGTCTCCGTCCGGCGTCCGGTCATTTAGTCCGGCCGCGTCGGTCACTATTACCACCCGTCCGATTCCATTCGTATCTGTCGTCCGGCATCGCCCAGAATCCGTCTTCAGACGTCATCGGGGCGTTTACGCGATTTTTCTGTTTTCCTTTAGGGTTCTTTTTAAATAGAACTCCCAAAAACTTGTGTTTAGATCTCTTGCAGCAAATAGAACAATATACTGTCGTTTCTATACTTTAGACGCTGTTACTGAAGGCATCTTTTATAGCAGATATCATTATTTTAAGTTTGTTGCTTATATCGACCAGATCGACGATATTCTGAAAAAAGCCAGTTCAAGAGTTTCCGATACTGACGAGCGAAGTGCGAGAGGTGTGCCAAGTTTGTAGCAAGCAACGGTTAATGATTCTGCCTACCCCGTCGAGTAGAAGACTTACGGCTATGTATATTTGTAAAGCTATATAACACCCGCACTGTTACACTAATTCCAAATTACTTCAGCTATTACTATACCACTATATACCACTACCATACCAATCAGAACACGGATCAAAATGGTTTTGTTCTTCATCGACTAAAATACCTTTGTCAAAAACCGATAGATTACATACGGAACCAACCCAATAAAGACTCTTGACCGTCTTACATTTTTCTCTTTTTTAGGCCTCGTGATATATAACCATCCTTTGTAGGTTTGTTTTCTGTTTGGCAATTTTTAACAGGATTACTGGGCAGTCCCCAGCTTGATCACGTCTTCCTATTTATGAGGCAATATTTTATGGAATATTGAGTAAAGTGCCCTTTAATCTACTAATATAATGGGATTTAGTGGGAATGTTTCCTCGTTCAATTGTGATTCGAGTCTTTGTGTGGTTTCTGAGGTTTTAACGCGAGGGTTACCGTCACTGGGTGATAGTGATGTATTGAATGTGTGTAATTCACCTATTTTGTGTAATAGATTTTCTTTGATTCGTGGTCAGACTGCAGTCTCACAGTATCCGTAGCTAAACTAATATTATCAAATCAAAGTCATTATAAACAATAGCAGTGGTGAGACCGTATGTATTATCCATCAGTTTTCTACAGCTCTAAACTCCAAAACAGCTCCAAGATAAAATTTCATCGAACGTCATCAATTCGGCTAAAATATAATTTACTGCTATTGCTAATTGCAATATCAATAGTCTCAAGAAACAGTTTTTTCCTTTATTTTAACAAAGGTTTTGTTTCCAAGTTTAATAGCTAGATGTTGGTAGGTACAGTTCACTCAAACGAATATTGGCCGTGGTAAAAAGTCGATAAAGTAATACAATACAATACCTCTTTATTGTACACCAAAAACAACACAATATGGATACTAACATTAACCTAAGTACAATGTGCGGTCTTATCGCTTTTAGCGATCTCTTCCAGACAAATTTAGGATAATAATATTTTTCCACTTACATTTTTTATTAACCCAGTTTTATTGTAAAAAAGATTAGAAAATTCAAAGATCTTCTACCGCTGCAGCTGCACTGAATGTTTTTTTTTTTCAAATCCATCTGATCTCATGTACAATGTTCTATGCTATTTAAAAATATCTGCTTTGTTTACATTACTTACTTGCATTTACTGTACTTGCCAGGGATCTCTTAAAAGGTGTATCATCAATATTATCATCATTTTCTTGCCCTTTTCCCATGATTTGAGGTCGGCGCAGTATTTTTTTTTCCTTCCGTTTACTGTCATATCTGCATTCACTTCCTTCTTTCTCATTATCATCCTTTACACAATCTTTTAGAAGGTATATATCATGCACACAAGAAAACTTAAGTTCATCAACCCCACCAAACAATAGTCGCACCATCCAAGTAATCTCTCATTATTCCCCGATAGATGTCTGGCAAGCTCCCAATGTAATGGGATTAAATCATGCGACATTGCCGTCCAGTGTCCGCCGTCGCCGTAAATAATCCGCCTTTTATTAAACTTGTCGAGATAAATGATTATAGACTTCGCTGGTCCCCGCTTCTTGCCTCTAGATGAGACTCTTGAGGATGATTATTTACATACATCAAGAGGAGACTTATTCCAGCATCAGTTGTCAGAGCACTGAGCCTTACGGTTATTGACATGATGAAAATCAGTGAGGCTTAGGTTCGAATCCTGGCACCAATGAGTTTTTCAAAATTTACGTACATATTTATCACTAGCTCGACAGTGAAGAAAACATACCCGATATGGCTTGAGCGTATTCATTAATTCAAGAAAAATAGAGAGAACTTACGCCTTATATCCTCGAGGTGGTAGGCAGAGGTATTCCATTACTAGATATACCCACTTTTTACGAGATATTCTTGGGACCCCTAAACGTGATAGACGGTGAGCCCATTCCGGACCGGGTCTGTTTACACATGTCCCAGAATTAATTCTGGGACCTGTGGGTTTCCTCTTGATGTTTTCCTTCACCGTCGAGCTAGTGATAAAGAAATAAACGCACCACCATACAACGCGTAACAGAAAAAGCGCAATTCCTCATACACCCCAATTAGTATTTTTGTATAAAAAAAATATGATGCAATCGAACTTTAGTTGTGTCTAACCAATTTTCTTAAATATCGATTAATAATAGCACGATGTCCATAGAAAGCACAAAATTCAGCTACGATAATTCATTTTTTTTTATTTAACACATGTCAAAAATATCTGAAATCGAATGAGTAGTCGATACTGAACAAACTGATTTCAGGAATTGCGCTTATTCTGTTACATGTTGTAATAATATTAGTATAGATGATTTAAATACTAGTCTCTTCTAGCATATATCGCTTTACAAAACCCCTCTGCGACAATATCTCTCATCGCGTGACCATTGTGCAGTATTGGTGACGTCCCATGTTTTGAGTAATCGCCTCCAGTAAGACAAAGGGAGTGTTCTCCTAGTCATGCTCTACGAATGTATTAGATGATCGTTTTGACGAGTGGCTTATGAGATATAGGAGCGGGGTCGTATGGCTACACTGCAAATTTAGTAGTATTAAATTCATTCAGTAGGGACAATAGTTACCACCATAAATTGAACTATATGGTCTATGGAATTGAGAAAAGATTCAAAACCAATGAAAAATTTAAACTGCCTGTGCCCGTTAAAGGGTTAAGAAATTATACAATCATGTCATTTATTGCATACTATCGACCCGTCCCGGCTTCGCACGGGTGCAATGCTAATACTTAAACCTTCCTCTTGAATCACTCTATCTATTAAAAAAACGCATCAAAATCTATTGCGTAGTTTTAGATATCTAAGCATACATAGGGACAGACAGACAGCGGAAAGCGACTTTGTGTGTAGTGATTTTTATTGGATAAGATTTGTTACCTAATTATACAGTAGAAAGGAAACTCAAATATAAGTAAAATAGTCCCTTGATAGATTAAAAAAAATAGTCCCAATTATAACACCACTAGGAAACTTCAATTTCGGCTTTTACGATAACACTGAGGACTAATTTTTCAATCGTCAGGTAAACTTTATCTGTAGAATATATCCCATCAAAAACATAAATTTGAAATGAGAGCCAAGTTCAATATTATGCCTTGGTTGTTGACTTCAACGACAAAAGAAGTGAGAGGGGTGGTAGGGGTATACCTCCTAGTGGTCCACCCCGGGCAACGGCACCACTAGCTCATGCTTGTGGTGACGGCTAAACGACCCCTACCAGCGGTGGTAGGCCCCGCAAGGGGCCGCCTGGTTTGCGACCACCCTCCCGCCGGAGTCAGACGCCAAGCAGCTTGCTGCGTTCCGTTTGTGCGCAGGAGTACTAGAGCCTTTGGGGGATGGAAGGTTGTCAGTTGCGTTGCTTAATGCCGGCTTACGGACTCTAGAGTGACGTTGAGCCGAGTAGCTCACGCTGGAGGGTAGCGGGATCCGAGGCACGGTCTTGCCGGTGGCCGACCGCAGGAAGTTGGGGGCCCAAGTAGTGCGCCAGCCACGTGCCAAAGGCTGCCCCGCCACCTCGCGAAAAATCCTGGAATGGCTCCACCGTGCCAGTTGGCGACTGGATGGGAGGACCCGGTGGCCATTTCAGGGCGGCTCGGGCGTCCCCGCAGTCTCCATGTGAGCTCCTCATTGTTTGGCCTAGCTCAAGTGATCCGCTTGGTTAAAGCAGCGCCTTGTCATCCGACTGTCACCCAACCCTTACTCCAAAAAATAATGAGCAAGTCCAAAAAGAAGAATAAGGTTAAGAACCGGCAGCACTTCCTCCCTTTGAAAGTGCACCTCACCAACATCCGGGGGTTGCACTCCAATCTCGATCCGGTCCACCACCACCTTGAGACCGAGAAGCCGCACCTGTTCTTCTTGACAGAGACGATAATTAAAACCCCAGCGGACGCGGCGTACCTCAACTACCCAGGCTACTCACTGGAACATAAGTTCAAAGAGCATGCTGGGGTCTGTGTATACGTCCGCGACGATATTTGCTACAAGCGTCTCCGCTGCCTTGAGGGTCCTGGGTTTTCGACTTTGTGGATTATCGTGGACACAGGCGCAGAGAAAACTCTGTATTCCTGTGTATACCGATCGCACAGCGGGAACCAGGAGACAACTAAGCTTTTTGACCACCTTACTGAGATGGCAGATAAAGCCCAACAACAGTACCCAACGGCGGAACTCGTATTTCTCGGGGACTTTAACGCCCACCACGAGGAGTGGCTGTTTCCGTACGAGAAAACTTGCCACGCCGGGAGGGAAGCGCGCAAATTTGCAGTATCGCTGAACCTTACCCAGCTGGTAAACGTTGCGACGAGGGTACCGGATGTTGCTGGCCATACACCCAATTGCTTGGACCTTCTGCTGACAACAGAACCAGACAGGCACTCGGTTTCGGTCTCGGCTCCACTGGGTTCGTCCGACCACTGTCTGGTGAAATCCGTATCAATCTGTTCTCCTCCTGAAGTCTGCCCCAGGGGCACGAGAAGAGTATGGCGATACGAGTCAGCAGACTGGGATGAGATGCGGCATTTCTTTGCATCTTTCCCTTGGCGGCTGGTCTGTTTTTCTTCGGGTGACCCCTCGTGCTCTGCTGAGGCTGTTGCGGACGTGATTCGGCAGGGAATGGAATATTTCATTCCGTTCTCCGACCTCTCGCTCGAGCACAGAGCTCAAGCATGGTATAATGCGGATTGTGCCCGTGCTGAGGCCCGCAAACAAACTGCATACCAAGCTTGGGTGCAAGCCCGCGATACTAAAGCTGGGGCTCAGAGGGTTCGCACGAAGAAGAAAGCCTTTAATTCTGCCGCTAAGTCCTGCAAACGGGTACTCCGGAAGGCTCGATTTGACCATGTCAGTCGTATAGGAGCCAAACTTGCCTCCTACCCTCCCGGTAGTAAGCAGTTTTGGTCCCTGTCGAAAGCGGTCGAATCCAACTTCTGCCGTCCCTCACTGCCACCCTTGCAGAAACCTGATGGCACGCTGGCCCACTCCGCAACGGAGAAAGCGAATTTATTTGCTTCCTTGTTTGCGAGCAATTCACGTCTTGACGCAGGCTCAAAAGAACCGCCATCTATACCTCATTGTGATTCCTCAATGCTGGAAATTGCAATTCACCAAAAAGAGGTACGCCGGGCTCTGCAGAACCTCGACGTGAATAAGGCCAGTGGACCAGACGGTATACCTGCACGTGTACTAAGACAGTGTGCACCTGAGTTGTCTCCTGTATTGACACGCCTGTACCGCCTCTCTCTCCAAACTAGAACGGTGCCAAAATCTTGGAAGCTTGCTAATGTGCAGCCAGTACCCAAGAAGGGTCCGCGAGCCGATCCCTGCAATTACCGACCAATCGCCATTACCTCCATGCTCTGTAAGATCAACGGCAAATTGCTGTCATATCTAGAAGAAAACGACCTGATCAGTGACCGGCAATATGGGTTTCGCCGCGGTCGGTCTACTGGGGATCTTCTAGTGTATGTTACGCACTGCTGTGGCGAAGCCATTGAGAAAAACGGGGAAGCGCTTGCTGTTTCTCTCGACATCTCAAAGGCTTTTGACAGGGTTTGGCACGCAAGTCTCCTTAGCAAGCTTCCTGCTTATGGCATCCCTTCTGACTTTTGCAGGTGGGTGTCGGACTTTTTGAGCGAACGGTCAATCAGAGTGGTCGTTGACGGCTGCTCTTCGGACCTCATGGCCATTGACGCCGGTGTTCCTCAAGGGTCTGTTCTCTCTGCAACCCTCTTTCTGCTCCACATCAATGACATGCTACAACCTAGCATTGTTGGCTACGCAGACGACAGTACGATTGTAGAGAGATATTTGGCCAGTGCAAGAGCCAGTAGGGAAGATATACGTTCACAGAGAGAGGCCATGGTAGAGCGAACGAACTTGGCCTTAAGTCGCGTCTCCCAATGGGGTGACGCTAATCTGGTCACTTTTAATGCCACCAAAACGCAGGCCTGTCTGTTTTCCGCTAAACGGAGTCCATTTGACCTGACTCCTACTTTTCGGGGTGCATCTGTACCTACTACCGGCAGCCTAGAACTTCTTGGCATGGAGTTGAGTTCAGACCTCAACTTCGGCACCTATATTGAGTCCAAGGCACAAACTGCGGCCAAAAAACTGGGCATCCTTAATAAGGTTAAGCGATACTTC
Source organism: Ethmia dodecea (assembly GCA_963855545.1). Classification (NCBI taxonomy): domain Eukaryota; kingdom Metazoa; phylum Arthropoda; class Insecta; order Lepidoptera; family Depressariidae; genus Ethmia; species Ethmia dodecea. Next base: position 2,148,710 of record OY979453.1, read on the forward strand.
ACACCTGGACAGCTTCTAACACTCTACAAAGCTCAAGTCCGATCATGTATGGAGTATTGCAGCCACCTTTGGGATGGCTCAGCTAAATACCAACTCGCCGCTTTAGACTCTGTAGAGCGCAGAGCCAGGAGAATGATTGGTGACGAGATGATGGTGACTAATCTGCAATCTTTAGCTCATCGGCGCAAAGTTGCCAGTCTGTCGGTATTCTATAGATTGCATTTCGGGGAGTGTGCCCAAGAGCTGCACGAGCTCATCCCACCTTCCCCTTTTTACAATCGGACTTCCAGACGCACGGCTGGGCTTCATCCCTACTTGGTGGATATCCCACCTATACGCACAAAGCGCTTTTCAAGTTCTTTTATTATGCGCACCGCCAAGGAGTGGAACTACCTGCCGGCGTCTGTATTTCCGAGTTCATATAACCCACAAGCCTTTAAGGATCGAGTGAACAGGCATCTTCTGGGCAAGCTCGTCCCAACGTAGGCCCCGTCTTTGCTCTCGGGCTAGTCTGGGGTCAAGAGCAAGCCCATTTTTTAGTAAAAAATAAAAAAAAAAATCTAAACCGGTGCCAAGTTCAATGGTCAGCCCTGAAATTTATTTATAACAACATAAAATATCAATTCTTCTTATAGCTTAGGATAATACACACACCGGCACAATTAGCGGAACAGAAAAAAAAGGGAGTATTTACGCATTTTTGCGTGTTACTGGCCGGCTAAACAAGCTTTTTTTAAATTTGGGTTTTAATTTAAAAATGGAATACTAAGCGACTGCCCTTTTTTTCATGCTTTTGTTTTAATTTTCATTGATGCATTTTTTCCACCGCTTGTCCGTTTTTAGAAGGTTCGTGAATTCCATTTGAAAAGCTTTGAATTGCAGTTTTTGAGGCTTTTGAGTTTTTTCGCATATTGATAATTTACGAGCATCTAATTATGCCTGATTTAACGCCATCAGAAATCATTAGGGCAGATCAAATGAGGAGAAATGGTCAAACCTACAGATCGATTGCCAGAAGCCTTCGTCGATCGTTATCAACGATTTATCGTAGCATCCAACGATACAGATTGACGAATGCTCTAGTGAGAAGGAGAGGACAAGGCCGGAAAAGGTGTACTTCAAGGAGGGATGACCGTTTTCTCCAACTTCAAGTCCGACGGAACACGAGACTAACGGCGGTGCAGGCTCGAAATTTACTGGAAGAGGTACGAGCAGTAAGGATGAGTGAGCGGACAGTTCGTAGAAGATTCGAAGAAGTGGGTATAGGCTCGTATGTGCCCGCCAAAGCCCCAAAACTTGAGAGACATCATCGCACAAACCGTCGACACTTTGGTCGTGAACATCGTGATTGGGACTTCGACGACTGGGGACAGGTTCTTTTTACTGATGAATGCAGAGTTATGTTAAATCAAATTGATGGAAGGCAGCGAGTATGGAGACGCAAAGGAGAACGGTATATCCAGTCTAATTTTGAAAATACAGTTGCATATGGCGGCGGTTCAATTATGGTCTGGGGAGGAATATGTTTAGGAGCTCGTACGGAGTTAGTAGTGGTCGATGGCGGGAATCTGAATGCTGATCGGTATATCAGGGAGATTTTAGAAGAACATGTTGTGCCATTTGCCCCCTTTATTGGTAACAACTTCATTCTAATGCAGGATAATGCTCGGGCTCACAGTGCTCGCACAGTACAGACATACCTAAACCATGTTGGTATAACGGTGATGGAGTGGCCAGCACGGTCCCCCGATATGAACCCTATAGAACACGTCTGGGACTTGCTAAAGAGGAGTGTAAAGTCAAGAATGCCCCCTCCCAATAATCTCAACAAGTTGCGAAACGCATTACTTGAAGAATGGCAGAGGTTGCCCCAAGAAACCATTGATAACATCATCCGCAGCATGCCCAGACGGATGGAAACCCTCATCAGAGCACGAGGAGGAAACACTCGATATTGAACAGTCATTGAAATTGTTGTTAAACTTTGGAAAATCTTGAATTTTCTGCTGTTTCTCTATAATTAAAAATCGAAGAAAAATGCATTTTGTTTAATTTAATTTTTATTTTTATAAAATTTTAAGTATGGTGTTACAAATGAATGTCAAAACATGTTAATTTAATTGTTGTTTCATTTTAAATAATATATTGTTTAAAAATTACATTCATTGTTCTAAATTCCCTCTTTTTTCTCCTTTTTTTTTCTGTTCCGCTAATTGTGCCGGTGTGTGTATATTGTAGCCTAAGTTCTGACGTGGCTAGTTTTCACATACCAATTATTATGTTCGATGGCTAGTTTCTACCAGCAAGCCAAATTTTTGGAATAATAAAATAAGACACGACAAGTAACAGGTTTAGAACTTGCGAAGACTTCTACCAGCAATAAGCAATAATTCGTATATGAAAACTAGCCAAGTCAGACCTTCGGCTACAATATATTATCCTAAGGTATAAGAAGAATTGATTACAAAAATCGTTTAATACTTTCGTATTCTTTTACGTATGGATGATAGAAGAGTAACGAAAGAGATTTATGGTGCGAATGTTAAAGGATACAAGGCAAGAGGACGCCACAGAAGGACGTTCACGGATCAAATAAGTGACGTCCTTCAAAAACCTGGGGTCAAGAGTGCGAAGAATAAAAGAGCGTGCATGATAAGGCTTATGAATGTGAAGGAAGCGAGAGAAGTGTGGAAGATCGGGCAAAGTGCCAATCCATCGTCTCTGCCTACCCCTGTGAGAAGAAGGCAAGCTATATGTATGTATGTATTCTTTTGTTTATTGCTTTAGTGACGTGGGTTCGTGTATTGACGAATGGCGTAATCGAACTCGCCCACACTGCCGCTAATGGGATTACCTTTATTAATCATTTGCCATTCGCTCCTCGTACGGATGCGTGAGCGGTGCTCAAACTTATGATCATGACATAAGTTTTTTTCAACCGACTCCAAAAAAAACGTTTCGGAGGTTTATGTTTGTCCCCTCTTGCCTCAAAACTTTCGACTGGGTAAACCGAATGGATAATTATTTTATTATTTGAAATGTTGTGCTTCCCGTGTAGTTCCATTTTAATTTGGCATGAGAAAACCATATAAGTCCTAAATTTTAATTTAACACTATATCAGCCAACCAATTTAGATTTATGATTATGATATATTGATTTATGATTCTTTTCTTCACCGGTTTCAAAAAAGAAAGAGGTTCTCAAGTCGTATTTTTTTAGTATAATTCTTTGATCTCGGTTTTTGACTCTTTAGAGTTCTATGTTAGTTACTATCTCATCTATTGTCATTATACAACCAAGTTTGAGGATCGCATTTAGCTGTCGTGTATTGTCACACACTAGGAGGCACCGCAAAAGATATTTGATTAGCGGCCACTGGCCACAGGGGCGTGGGGAATACACTGGTCATCCCACTGAAGTATAACTGCTAGATGTGTCACTACCAAAGATATCTATACTAATATTAGAAAGACGAAAGATTTGTATGTTTGTATCTTTGCTAAGAATAAACTCAAAAACTGCTGGACCTATTTTCAAAATTCTTTGTTCAATGGAAAGCTAGAAGATCTCTAAGTAACAAAGGCTATATTTTATTCCCGTATTCCTACGGGAATGGGAACTACGCGGGTGAAACAGCGCAGAAGCGCTAGTACATTATACTGTTGCCTCAGATCAAATAAAAAGTAAAGATGGAGCGCTGCGAAGGCTAAACTGAAGCCTGAAAAAGTTACCACGCTCTGAGCATACACGCTCGCACGCACACATTTACAAGCAAACTACTCAACCCACACCGATCAGTTAGAACTACGTCAATTGAAGCAATACGTACGAACAAATGAGCGTATATGCACAGAGCGTGGCGTACTTTTTCAGGCTTCAGTTTATCCGTCGCAGCGCTCCATGTTTACTTTTTATTTGATCTGAGATTCTTTCACTAATAAAAAGCTACATTATCACTGAGTAACATAAGCTATATTTCATTACCGTATTCCCAAGGGAACGGGAACTACGCTAGTAGATTATACTGTTGCATCCAGTAACTCTATGTCGGCCTCCCCATTGCATTATCCGATACCCTCCCAGCGGCGCCTTGGGAGACATTTTTAAATAATTCGACAAGGACACCGGCCGACAGGCCATTTCGAGACGTGACCGGCGACATGTCGCAGAGTATGAGTGATTGTTGCCTTGCGATATTGTTGATTGTTTATGTCAGAAGGGAATAGTGCTAATGATAGTTTGGAAGGTAGATTGACAATTCGAGGTAATCGTCTACTACTAATATACAATACAACTCATCACAGAAGTGCTGCTACACATGTCGCAGGAACAAATCTAGTGCTTGCGGGTTTCACTTGTTTTTCTTCACCGTTGAGCTAGTAATATAGTACATTACTGCAGCGGCCAACAAAAGAGGCATTGATGGACAAACGTGTAAATATATATACTTAAGTCCATCAGTGCCTAGTTGTGGCCAAGGATTGTATAGTACTTTTCTCAAATAATGCGCGGAAATTAAAACTAAGTACCTAGACAGAACTTTTTATTCGAAAATGCAATTACTTTTCAAAATCAATAACAAACAACAATATTTTTTCCCGCGTTAAAGTGTTCAATTTTTTTTTCAATAAACAGCTTTCTATTTGCAAGCCAGTTCGAAATTTAAATAAAACCTTTGATAAGTTACCTTCTTGGTTGCCGTGTTTCGAAGTAAAAGATCGTTCTATTTTTAAATTACACGACAGATATGAGTATACTACGTAATTCATTTGGCCGCTAAAACACGATAGATATGGATTTTCATACAATTTTCAACAACATCTTGAACAAGGTTGTTAAAATAATGCTCAAATTTCAAAGCATATTTGAGAAAAATAAATCGAGAAAAGGATGGTACGGCTGCCGCTTTTGACTTGGCGGGGGCACTGCCGTGCCCCCAGATATAACTAAATAATTATGTAAATAAAAACTTATTAAGACATACCCTCACCAAGATTCGAACCCGAGTTTCACGCATGCAAGTCGGGCTCAATACCAACAAGGCTATACTAGAAACATAGTCGTAGATTAGTTATATTAAAATTTCCTCAGTATCGCCATTACAGATATCTTCCCCTATCTTACCTCAACACACATTTCAATTACCGCTAATAACCAGTAATAACTGTGAAAGTCCCAAACGGGATCCCACGGGATCCCTAACGATAGCCAAAGGTAATTGTGGGACGAAATAACTAATAATGGTCGAACCACGATCATTAGGGGCTTCTTTATTCCCAAACCGATCGGTTTGATAGTGCGTAGACAATGTCGTAGCTGGTGCTACGAAGTTATGCTACGACAACGGCTACTGAATTCTTATAGTTTTTATAGTTCTGCCTTCTGAGACGAAGGTTGCGGGTTCGATCCCCGCTCGGGGCCAACATTTTTCTGCATGAACATGTCTGTTGGCTTCGTGTTTCTAGCGACTCGCCCCGGCTTCGCACGGGTGCAATGCTAATACTAAAACCTTGCTCTTAAATCACTCTATGTATTAAAAAAAACCTTATGAAAATCCGTTGCATAGTTTTAAAGATTTAAGCATACATAGGGATATAGGGACAGAGAAAGTGAATTTGTTTTATCTATGTAGTATGTTTATCAGTTGTTCAGTACCCATAGAGTTTAGTTTGGGACTGAATTGCCGTGTGTAAATTGTGTCCAAAAAAAGATATCACTTTTATACTTTTTGCCTTTGTTTACCCAAAGCGGCTCTTAATTCTTGTACTTTTTTTATGTGCGCTACCTAAGAACTCCGTCATTTATAAAACAATAAATATTTTTAAATTTAACAGGATATACTTTTGATTGATCCCGTTTTATCAAAATCTACTTCTGATGATGGGATCCATGAAGAATTGAGGGAAATCCTTAAATTTTATTAGCACACATATAGTGACTAATATTTTCGGCAACATTACAACCATTCAAAATATATCATTTATTGAAGTGAAACTGAATGAAAAGACCACAAATTCTATTTCGAATATTTCACAGTCGGTGGTTTATTCTAATTAAAGTCACCTTTAAGCTGTCGATAAAAACACTGGTGAAAAAGTGTTTTTTTTTGTTAATCTTTCCCTGTCCTCAGAGGTATACAAGTTTTTAAGTAAGTAATAAACATTGTCACATCCCTAGCCCTCGATATCGGGTGGTCAATTCATTAAAAAGCATTAATTACGGGGTCGATTAATTTAATACATCCGTTTGACGGGTTCCGAGGCGCGACCGGCGATAATGCATAGCATAGTAATTAGTGATGGCAAAGGTGGCATTGATGATAGGTGGGCATTCGGGTGGGGTTGCATTCCTAGCGGTTACATTTCAGGCGCAGAAGCCTGTAGACAACTACCGTCAAATTCAGCTTGTCTCGAAAATGACGTCATCCGCGTTTTATCTACACGCCGAAGTGCGAAGGCAGTTTAAGATTAAATAAGATTGTCTTATTAACAAGTTTTTTTAGTTCCATAATTGAAACTAAGACCTGCCCCCCTATCCAAGTGGCATTGCACAATCTAATCGAATGTTCTTTTAGATTGACATGTATGGGATTGACATAAGCACTTGCCAACGAGCGCTAACGCTAATGTCAATCCCTTACATGTCAATCTAAATGAACATTCATAATCATAATCATTTATTGACAGTTGTAGGTATAATTAGATATAATTCGATTAGATTGTGCAATGCCACTTGGCTAGGGTCGTGACCGGAAAATGTAGCCTATTTTAGCCAAACCATAATAACAACTCGATTGACACAAGTTTGACACCGTCAAAATCGGATGCGTAGTTTAGGCGCTACGGTGGAACATAATAATATGTTAATTCAAACATACACGGACTGCCAAAAAATAACCCTTCCTTTTGGCTGTGCCATAGTCATTAAAATACCGGACAAGTGCGAATCGGACTCGCGTACGAAGGGTTTCGTACCATTATCTATAAAAACGGCAAAAAAATCACGTTTGTTGAGTGGGAGCCCCCTTAAATATTTATTTTATTCTGTTTTTATAGTGGCAACAGAAGCAGTGATAGCCCGAACGGTTAAAGAGCCGGCCGAAAATCAGTGAGGCTCGGGTTCGCATCCTGGCATGTACCAATGAGTTTTTCAAAAAAAAAACTTACGTACATATTTATCACTAGCTCGACGGTGAAGGAAAAAATCAAGAGGAAACCCGCAGGTCTCAGAATTAATTCTGAGACATGTGTAAACAGACCCGGTCCGGCGATGGGCTCACCACCTATCACGTTTAGAGGTCCAATATGTCTCGTGAAATGTGGAAAAATGTGGAATCCAGTAATGGAATAACTCTGCCTACCCCCTCGGGGATAAAAAAAAAGGCGTGAGATTATACAATCATACAACAGAAATACATTGTCTGTGGAAACTTCAAGTGTCTAAGTATCACGGTTCATGAGATACAGCTTGGTGACAGACAGACGGATGGACAGCAGTTTTACCCTTTGTGTACGGAACCCGAGAAAACACCACAGTGTTTGGTTGATCATGTTTAATCGAGTAATTTAACTGCATTTTTATTTTACACATTTACATTAAAATTTACTACGTCTATCAAAGATTATATTCATACTGCTTGCGTTTGAAAATTGATCCCCTACGAGTGTGCTACAACATGTACATACTTACTTCTTAGCGTATTCATAGGATACAACAATAACAGGGAAAGATGATACGGAACGAATAATAAAGAAAAAGATAGCTATCTGCTAGGAGTTGCGCTTAAAATACGACTTGAAATACAATGCGACTAAATAAAATGTGGTTAATTAACTACATTTGTCAGCCTCATTTTCCGTGCTCTAATAACATATCTACGTCTTTCTATATATCGATGACGTCTACCCTTACACACGACAGTTGGGCTCCACCTTTATTGATGGGTATGGATAAGTCACTTTACTGCTAATTGCGTTTGCGACCATGTAACGACTTGTTTACAATACTTGTATTCTTGCGATATTTGGTTGTATAATAATATATAATATAATCTCACGCCTTTTATCCCCGAGGGGGTAGGCAGAGGTATTCCATTACTGGATATACCCACATTTCAAGAGATACATAAGATACATTGGACCCCTAAACGTGATAGGTGGTGAGCCCATCGCCGGGTCTGTTTACACATGTCTCAGAATTAATTCTGAGACCTGCGGGTCTCCTCACGATGTTTTCCTTCACCGTCGAGCTAGTGATAAATATGTAGGTACGTAAGTTTTTGAAAATAAAGCTGCAGGGTATGACAGAATAACCGTGGAGATGCTAAGGGCTAGCGATAGGCTAGTTGTAGGCCTGCTGCAACGCCTATTTAACCTCTGCCTGGCACAAGGTCGAGTGTCCGATGACTGGACTAAGGCGGTAATTGTGCCACTATTTAAGGGGAAGGGGTCGCAGCAGGATTGCAAAAACTATCGTGGCATTAGTCTTTTAAGTGTGGTAGGAAAACTTTATGCAAGGATTTTAATTGACAGGGTTGTAAGCGAAACAGATGAGAAAATATGGGACGTTCAGGCAGGTTTTCGAAAGGGGATGGGATGTATGGATCAAGTCTTTTCCTTACGGTGCGTTACCGAGAAGTTTTTGGCTAAGGGCCAAAAAATCTATTGCGCCTTTATAGACCTGGAAAAGGCTTACGATAGAGTGAGGAGGAACGAATTGTGGTCAACACTGGCCATGCATGGGTTGGACCCTATTCTGATGCGGGCTCTGAAATCCTTATATAAGGATTCCAGAGCCTGTTTTAGAATAAATGGAGCCTACACAGACTGGTTTAACATCTCCATGGGTGTTAGACAGGGATGTGTAGCATCACCATGGCTGTTCAACCTTTTCATGGATAGTTGTCTGACAGATTTGAAAGAGCGTGATTGTGGTGTACGAATGGGAGAGGTACCGGTAAAATGCCTACTGTACGCTGATGATCAAGTTATAATTGAACCATCAGCGCATGAGTTGCAGGACACGGTAACTATCGTGAATGAGGCATTCAAGAGGAAAGGTATGAAAGTAAATGTAAGCAAGACGAAGGTTAGGGTTGTGAAGAAGAATATGGACATTTCTGCGTGCGATATTATGATTGAAGGTGAGAAAGTAGAACAAGTGTCAGAATTTGTGTATTTAGGAAGTAAGTTTAGTAGAGACGGTAAGTGTGATAGTGATATTGAAAGGAGGGTGAATGCAGGTAATATGGTAAACGGTGCATTGCACGCCTTTATGAGGAGCCAGAAAGTGACTAAAAAAGCACGCCTGGCTGTTCATGATGGGGTGTTGGTTCCTACCTTAATGTATGGTAGCAAGAGTTGGGTATGGCAGAAGAAGCACGAGAGTCGAATAAATGCAGTAGAAATGCGCTCGCTAAGAAGCATGAGTGGAGTACGATTGATTGATAGAATGAGGAATAGTGTAATCAGAGAGCGTTGTGGCTTGAAAGAGGATGTAGTGACTAAGATTGAGAAAGGAATGCTCAGGTGGTTTGGACATGTCGAGCGGATGGATGAAAGGCGTCTAACGAGACAAATATATAAGGGGATTGTGAGTGGCCGAGTCGGCAGAGGGCGACCTAGGCGTACTTACATCGATCAGATCGGCGATGTATTGAAAAAAAGCCAGATAAAGAGTACCCGAAACCGACGAGCTTGTATGAACCGATTGATGGATGTGGATGAGGCACGTGAGGTATGCCAGGATCGTAGCAGGTGGTGGGCTGTTGTCTCTGCCTACCCCTTCGGGAAAAAGGCGTGAGCATATGTATGTATGTATGTCATTGGTACATGCCAGAATTCGAACCCGAGCCTCACTGATTTTCGGCCGGCTCTTTAACCGCGTTCGGGCTATCACTGCTCTAGTTGTATTTGGTTGTGTACTTAGGATACTTTTATTGAGCTTTTATTTCGTCATGTTTAGATAATATGTTGATCTTTTATAAATGTTCAGTGCAATAAAATCTCTACATAGTATAAAATAAAGTCGCTTTCTGCTTCTGTATATCTGATAAGTCCTAAATAACGCAACGGAACTTGTGTGCGGTTTTCACCATCAGTTAGATACTTTATCACTTAAGGTTTATATACAATATGTAACAGAATAAGCGTAATTCCTGAAATTAGTTTGTTCAGTATCGACTACTTAATCGATTTCAGCTATTTTTAATGTGTTAATTTTTACGTAAAATGAATTAGCTGAATTCAGTGCTATGTATGGAAATCGTGCTATTATTGGTCGATATTTAAGAAAATTAGTTAGACACAACTAAAGTTTGATTGCATCATATTTTTTTCTTGTTAATATACTTTGGGGTGTATGAGGAATTGCGCTTTTTCTGTTACGCCTGGGCAAGTCGCTTGTTTAGCTTAAAAGAGGAAATGTCGCGGATCTTTGGCACTAGAGTACTTACTAGTCGCAACATATGTGTCTCGACTTGTATCTTAAACAATGAGTATCTCTACCATCATCAGGTTGTATTTGTGGAGTTGAAGATTTACAATAGGGAAAATTCATTTTTAAGTTATTAATTTGAATATATTAATTCGCATAAATGGAATGAAATAATTGATCGAATGTAATATAAATTACGGCATGTAAATATTGTCCTAGTATTTGTTCGGTTCGGTGCCAAGCTATTTGTATTATTCAGTAGATAATAAATTTCATTTTTGACAGATGATAATACAAATTAATTAAAACAAGCTATCAAATTTAGACAAGATAAAAAGTATTAAAATAGTATATACCTAATATAAATATAACTTGAATGTTATAAGGTACTGTCACAGGGTCATACTCACAAGTAACATTTTACTACAAAATACAACGTCAAAATGGAAAGCATCATTACCACGAATACAGTTATTCCAGTGATTATGATTACGCCTAAAACTGCATGCTCGCTAACGCTGATTCCAGTGCATATTAGATTTAATGGACGCTCAGAATGTTTTAATCACTATTTCGGGGGAAACCCCTGCGACGCGAACACTCGGGGATTCCCCGAATTTTAAAATGTAAGTTTTATTTATATTTATTTGAGGTTAGCTTTAGTTCCTGGATAAAAAGTCGCCTGTGTGTTGTTCGGATGTATAAGCTATATTACTGTAAAGTTTCATCAGAATCCGTTCTGTAGTTTTTTAGTGAAAAAGAAACAAACATACATCCTTCCTCACAATTTTTCTCGTTTGTAATATTAGTAGGATGTTTATCAGTTCAGTTAGTTCGGCCTAGTTCGGTACTAAAATAGAATTGTGTGAAACCGGTGAGGTAACATACATAAAAAAAACAAACGAATTAATAACCTCCTTCTTTTTGAAGTCGGTTAAAGAGGAGGAAGTTATTAATTCGACTGTATGTTTGTTACCTCAGAACTTTCGACTGGGTGAACCGATTTTGATGGTTCTTTTTTTGTTTGAAAGCTGGTGCTTCCCGTGTGGTCCCATTTGGTCCAGTTCTGATAATGGCGTCCTTGAGAATACCATATAAGTTGAAGTCGTTTTTATACTTTTTAGAGTTCTATGTTAAATTCATCTCGTAACAAACCCGGCGAACATTCTCGAACGTTCGCTCCTCGCCCGCGCTCAAAGCGAATAAAGATATCTATATTCATTAAAATTTAAAACGCGCCCGCGTTATAAGACTCAAAAGGAGGGTGTGTGCGGTACGTACAGGTTACATTTTATGGTTATAAAGTCCATTATGAGTACGTGGTTTATTAGGGTACCCTTTGATACGGTTATATTGAGAGGTTAGGAAATTTGCGCCTACTCGTCGGGAATTGACGGATGCGGAAAGAAATGTAGATGTTTAGTTATAGTTAATTTGTGTAGTCAAAGAGAAATAAATAAAAATATATAATGTAACTCTAGCCCAATAGATAAATTGATCTAGGCTGTAACTAGGCTTTTAAATGTTAATAAATATTCGAAGAACATTCTCAGCTTCAATTATTATCTACTGTTACTAAAACTATTGCACTGATAGAAAGTGATTTGTTGCTGTCCAAGTTCTTCATCAGATCTTCACAAAATGTACCTATATGGGAGCAACCTGAAGATGTACTCCTTCATTATGTTTTTGACTATTTAACAGACTTCAAAAAGAAGAAGGTTATCAATTCGTCTGTTTTTTCTGTTTGTTACCTCAGAACTTTCGACTGGGTGAACTGATTTGGATGATTCTTTTTTTTATTTGAAAGCTGGTGCTTCCTTGGTCCCATTTTAATTTCCTCCAGTTCTGACGACGGCATCCATGAAAAAACCATATAAATTGAAGATTGAAGTCGGTTTTTTACTCTTTAGAGCTCTATGTTATATAAGTATACCTTCACGCTATGGAATAATAAATATACATTGCCAACTCTAACAAAAATACAATTGTCAGCTATCAAAACGATAGCCAGTGCCAAAACACCCAAAAATACGGAGACACTTTTGTAACCTTAAAACCGAACCCATTAATTTTTAACGAACGCGTCACACAATAACAATTACGATTCAGAATCACGCGCCGTCATTACACCGCCGCTTTATCTCGAGACGCAGCCTCCACCCTTTGCCGTCTAATCGTGAATTATACGGTGTAATAAAATTCTTTAATCAAAGAAAACAACCGAGGGCCCATTACCGCGCTCACGTCGCCACCTAGTCGTTCCGCCGAATATTTACATACATGTGTCATTACACCCTCGGGGGGAAACCCCCCCACAATAATTAAGCGTATAACGGAATCTTAGCGTCTTATTACACAAGTAAAGGTATCCCTTTAGAAAATTGTAGCCGCGTCGTTATGATCACCGAGGTGTTGTGCGCAAAAGTTTGGCGTGAAATATCAGGTGAAGACACACAAGAAACTTAAATGCGGATCCTCTAATGAATCAGACAATATTTTAGGGGGGCAATAAAACCACCCCGCCCGCTAATGTGTACAACACTTTGTCTCTAGGGACGGGGGTTTGGGTAAATAAATATCGATGTGGATAGTATGGGTGCGATTGTATCGATACTTTGGCGGTGATTGTGTGGGCTATAGCCATTATGTAGTTTAAAAAAAGTTTACATAAAGCAATAAAATGCTGAAATCGGCGGGCTATGATCGATGGTTATTAGGTGTTCAAAATCTTTAGATAGGCTACCTATTAGGTGGACATCAAAGATGTTCGTGTGGATTAAGCGCACAATGCCACATTCGCAAAATGCCACATTGACGCAAAATGCCACATTCGCAAATTGCCACATTCTCAAAATGCCACACTAACAAAGTGCCATACTTGTTCAACTCCCTTTCTAGCAGTATGTTCGAGTGTGGCATTATGCGAAAAAGGAATTTTAAAAATGTGGCATTGTGCACCTAATCCGTTCGTGGGAATTCCGAAAAACCATTTCCTATTTGATGTCTAAGTTATTAAAGCTTCCTACGTTCCTTATTTTAGCTTTTAAGGGACAGCGGTTAAGGCAGTGTGTTGTTAAGTCGACAGTCAGTTTCTTTATTTTCAGACTAGCCGTTCTGCGCGGTTTTACCCGCGTAGTTCCCGTTCCCGGGGGAACACGGGAATAAAATATAACTTATGTTACTCAGGGATATTCTAGCTTTCCATTAGTGAAAGAATTTTTAATATCGGTCCAGTAGTTTTCGAGTTTATTCGTAACAAAGATACAAAAATACAAATCTTTCCTCTTTATAATATTATAGTAAAAGGTAATATAGTACAGATGACGAAAGCTTTTTAAAATATCTCGTACTTAAAATGTGAGTACTTACGTACCCAAGTGACAATGTTAACCTTCTTTGTCACTTTTATCGTAAAACTAAGTTTAAAGCCATATTTGACTCAAAAAACAAAGAACCTTCGTCGTTTTAAATATTCAATTAGTCCCACGACTCGCTCTAAACATTTTAGTGTCGATAAAATGTTTTTATCGACAACATTCTTCCCGGCCATCACTAGCTGCTCAGTCATAGTCTGTTTTTGCGGAGGTCGAAATTATGTCAAGATGCCGATGTTATGTCTCCACAACGACTTAAGGAACTTGAGACGCACTTCTGCTAAAACTGAAAACTGCGTAACAGTTTTACCGTAAAATAAGTCTATTACCTACTTATTTTATAACTTTACTTATTACTCAAAGCGAGAATTTTTTCAATAGTGAGTATCTTGGTCTCAACGCATTATAATGTTAAAATTGCCATAAGTAATCATTGTTGTGTGTGTGTGTCTGTATTTCAAACAAATTAACTATTTATTTATATGCATAAAGTAATCACAGCTAATTTTCTGCAGTAGTTTAACCAACCTCCAATTATGTCATTCTTTCCTAGTATAACGTATTTCATCTTTATGCCGCTTATGCCTCATTATTAAATCCACACTTTTAAATTACACATTTTAATAATTCTTTTTCATACCATCTATTCGAAAAGTGACATTTTGGTCCTCAAAAAGAGGGATCAAAGTAAGTCTTTTCCGATAGGATTTTAATAAGTGCGAATAAAAGTGTTTTGAATTTGGAATTAAAAATATTCTTCAACATTCTTAGCCAAAGAGATTAGTAAAATAAGTTTTGCATCTAAGGGTGGCGCCACTGTAGTTTACATCAAACATTTGTATAACAAAATATTAGTTCCATTTTTAGCCGTATTAGGTTGGCAAGGCTGAATGGTATTCGGTGGTCGTGCAACACTGTCAGAAAAATTGCTGTGGAAATGCGCGCGCTCTCGTAGTTATTTTTCACAATACACATTTTATTTTTAGAAAAAAATTCAAATTCCAACGTCGAATGGTTTGTGTATTTTATATTTTCACATGAATTCAAGAAGCAGTGACTGCAGTGATAGTTAAACACCAAAAAGAAGAAGCAAACAATGCCATCAATATTTATTCTCATAGAGAGGTATGAAAAGCAGAGTGTATCATTCGGTCGCAAAATTATTTTTACCTTGGGCTATGTACTTTAAACCCCTCACTTCGTTCATGATTCTACATTAGAATCCCTCACTACGTTCGGGATTCTATCCTAGAATCATTCACTGTGTTCGTGATTTAAAAAAACGCCCTCGCCGTAAAAATATCGTTTTGCTCCCTTATGACACAATCTACTATTTCTTCATTCATTATCAGTTCATGGCAGAAAGAACTAGAATTTTATTTTGGCGTATGTGGAACAAATAAGTAGGAACAACTAAAAGTAATCTTCTGCTAAAAATACACCAAAAATGGTCACCACTCAGCATGTGCTACAGCAGTACAGGTACTGCTGCAGTGCTGGTCTTCCGTAAGAGAGGAACTGTGCCGTGATACGACGAGCGTACAGTATCGCTTCTTATACAGGTATACAAAAGTGAAACCGAAACATAAATGGTAATCATTTTACCAATATTCTAGACCTCCTCCATTAATATTACAAAGGGCATATGTTTGTAAGAAGTAATATGTAGAGCTAGTCATACATAATATTGTCTCAAAAGAAATAGAAAACATTCAAGACGAGATACGTCGCCTACCGAGTTTGGAAGACGAAGGCAGCATTGAACCATCCCTCGAGGACGTTTTGTGGTCGCCTCCGAGTGACTGGGAGCCTACAAGTCGGAGTATAGAAGTTTGGAAGACTAATACATTACTGACACACTGCCGGAGAGATTGACAAGTTTTATGATTTTTTTTTTTCAAATAGATTAGATAGATTTTTAATATTGAGGTTCAGAAATGAAAGCTTGTTTTCATCAAAATAAAATACAGACTATAATCATCAGGTATAATGCCGCTTATTAGTTAAAGATTTTTTAAATCAGCGGTTATGCAGTTTCAGAGTCTTACCCCAAAATTTATTTATTTTTTATCTTATTTTATTTTGATAGGAAAACAAACAACTGTCTTAACTAATTAAAATGCTTAACTAAAAGCCAATTATACTAAATTTTACCTTTTTATAATATTAGTATAGAATAGATTTTGAGAGAGCAGAGAAAGCAGTGATAGCCCGGACGGTTAAAGAGCCGGTCGAAAATCAGTGAGGCTCGGGTTCGAATCCTGGCATGTACTAATGAGTTTTTCAAAAAACTTACGTACTTACATATTTATCACTAGCTCGACGGTGAAGGAAAAACATCGTGAGGAAACCCGCAGGTCTCAGAATTAATTCTGAGACATGTGTAAATAGACCCAGTCCGGCGATGGGCTCACCACCTATCACGTTTAAGGGTCCAATGTATCTCGTGAAATGTGGGTATATCCAGTAATGGAATACCTCTGCCTACCCCCTCGGGGATGAAACGCGTGAGATTATTTATTTTATTTTATAATAGATTTTGAGCGGTGCGCGTGTCTCTGTAAATGCGATACTACTCTACAAAAAAGTTAAGTTTTGTAGCGGTGATTTTCTTTTTGTTTTTTGGTCTATTAAATTTTTTTGAATTAGAATTGACCTATGTAAGTGTTATAACTTTTAATGTTTTAATTATATTGTTAAGGTCACCCACATAGCTACTACTAAAATATGCTAACATACTTACATGCATACACCCAAAAACATTGGCTTCTTTAACTGCAGTCGAGTAAAAACGATAATGCTCGTCGAACATAAGTCGCTGTTGGCCGAGCAATCAAGCCGTGTGTATCAAATGTAAACAACCGCAAACAGTTTGAGATGCGATGATTTATTGATTCCAGTAGCGACCGCCTTGGGAGCGCCCGATTACACCCGCCCCGTTTTCATTATCATCCTACTAATTGTGTTTATGGGTATGTGTATTGGGCTTGAGGCATTTGGATGTTTGTGTGGAAGTTTTAATCAAAAATCTCGATTCAAAAAATCAACAAGACATCGTTGATTGCGTGCAGAATGACACAATTGTCTAAACAACGAAAAATTACTCAGATATATGATTGCGGTATTTAAATTGGTGCACACAACGATATGGTTTTCTGACAAGTAGGTAGTTGAAACACCAAAAAAGGCAGTTAAAATATTTAATTTTGGAGCAGTCGAGTAGTGTATTACACTGCGGAGATACAGACGAATCTAGTAAAACAGCACTTTAAAATCAAACAGGCTTTAGACTCATACCCCCAAAAAATATTACATTTCTTCTGGGAGCAGTGATAGCCCGGACGGTTAAAGAGCCGGCCGAAAATCAGTGAGGCTCGGGTACGAATCCTGGCATGTACCAATGAGTTTTTCAAAACTTGCGTACATATTTATCACTAGCTCGACGGTGAAGGAAAACATCGTGAGGAAACCCGCAGGTTTCAGAATTAATTCTGAGACATATGTGTAAACAGACCCGGTCCGGCGATGGGCTCACCACCTATCACGTTTAGGGGTCCAATATATCTCGTGAAATGTGGGTATATCCAGTAATGGAATACCTCTGCCTACCCCCTCGGGGATAAAAAAGGCGTGAGATTATATTTTATATTTTTATATATCTTCTGGAGTCAGGTAAAAAGTGATCGTATATATATCAGCCATTATAAATATGAAGTATCACCGAATCCACTCGAAGAACGAAACATAACCTCACTTATCTCCCTCCACAATGAGCCGCAACGCAAAACTGTAGCAACTCAAGTAATTAATATTTTAATTGGGCATTTCGTGCGTTGTTACTTAGCTGATATTGCGCGATAAATTCGGCGTCGCTAATAATGTCCCCCTTCTGTGCTTTGATGTGGTTTAGGCGATTTTCGCACTTATAATATTTTCGATTGAACGGTGGTGAACAAAATATTTTTTTGAATACTGAAAAGTTACTTTAATTATAAACATCGAGTACTCAAAATACTCCGTCCTGTTAATCAGTTAAAGTATTAGAATTCAGATTTATTATTTCAAAAACAAAGGAGACCCATTCAGATGTTTTCCACGGCAGCTTCCACTAAAATCACATAGATGGCGCACTCGGTAGAGTTAATGTATAACAAATCTTATCTTCATGGAGCCTTGTTCAAAGAGAAAATATCTTTTGGATACCTAGATAATATTTTTTCAAATGTCTAATGTGCTTCTTGCATTTTAAAAACTTTATTTAATTACATAGGTACCGTGTACACTATCTAAGTATGTGGTGATTTAGGTTTACAAAACAGAGCAATACCCCAAGTTTTGAAAGAAAAAACTCATTACAAACATCCCCGCCAACTCGGAGCGATCAAAAACCACCAATGAACTTCAAGTGTCAAAATCAAACGTTTGAAACACTTCAACCAGTAAGCTGGCAGCCTAATGAGCCGCTTGACGGGGGACACTTACAGACAGTTTACGATCGCGATTCGCGTTAAACGTGCGTTAAAAATGCGACGGGGATGTCAATTGCTGCGCGAATTTTCAAAAGAAATGTTTTTTGAAATTTTCCGGTTGGCGACTTTTACAGGTGGACGGAAGTTGGGAAATATTTTTTGTAATGATGTACAACTGCATCGTTAAAACAAACATATATTTTTTAGACAATTTGTAGGTATTATCTTAACGCAAGCAGACTGATGAAAAATTTAAACATGCTGATTATTTAATAAGTTCTGAACCATATTTGTATGTGTGTAGAGTAGAATTCGTAAGCTATATTATTATGTTCAAAATGGAGTATCTGTCTCCCTTCGGGGATACGGTGCGTGTGTGTAGTAGGCATTTAAATAATAAATATGGACACCAATTTAATACACTTAATACATTTCAGATATACTTATTTAAAAAAAAGAAACAAAAAAATATATACTCACGCTTTTTACCTTTATCTTCTACCCAGTATATTCTTTGACCTTTATGCGTGCTAGTGGTGAGCCCATCGCCAGACTAGAGTGTTGTTACACATGCCTGCGGGTTTTTTCAACGTCGCACTAGTGATAAGTACGTGCAAGTTTTTAAAAACTCATTGGTACAGGCTCTTACCAAGATTCGACCCCGAAATTAAGTTAGGTACGATTATCTTCACTAATATTGTACAGAAGAAATATGTTGGTTGAAAAAACTCCACTACTGGACAGATTTAAAAAAATACCAACAGAATGATTAGTTTACTTTTCTCGGATTAACATGGGCTATAATTTTCCCTCGGGAACGGGAATTAGGCGCTAAAATCATAAACATCTAGATTGTTTATAAAACATCGTTTCAACATCAACCATTCACCAAACAATGGGATACCGTAAAGCGAATGCATTTTAACCCCTTAAGCAGTAAATATTAAGTGTTAATAATGTCGTAGGCATCCCCCCGATCAAAAATTCAGCGATTCGTTAAGCTGGGGTCCCACGGTCCGCTATTCCACGGATCAGCCACACTCAGCCGACGAGCACGGACGGCGACGCACCGCAGGCAGGGCCGGTCCAACGGTGCGTGTCGGTGTGTGTAGATGTTTTTATGTTGTCATAATGCAAAGCGAAAGAAAGAGAGAGAAGAGCGCACCTTTGAAGTTACCGACTCACGATGGATACGGGCGCACCGCCACAGACGTTCTGTGCTATCACGGACGGCCCCACGGTGCGTCGTGCGAGCTGGTCTGCGTGCATCCGCGATTTTACGGACCGTGGGACCCAAGCTTTACGCGTAAGTTAGCACGGAAGGGTTGGGATGTTACCAAACCCGTTGCTTTCATCGGATATTGGGATGATTTTAATATTTGTCTATAAGGGTTATACAAATACAAATGCTTTATTGCTGTCACTACATAAAGTTGGTATAGCAAATGTATTTTTTGAAAACAAACGGTCATGTACGCGCGGTTTCATCAGCTTAGTGCCTGTTTCCGTTTGAATACGAGAACAAAATATAGCCTATGTTACTCAAGGATATTGTAGCTTTCCAATGGTGAAAGATTTTTTTTAATCGAACTAGTGGTTTTTAAGCTATTGCATAGCTTCTATCGAGGGCCTTGAGCGCGGGGACCGAACCCAGAAATTCCGTAACGAAAAAAAACCTCACGCTCCCCACTCCGACAGGCACGGAGGTGTGGCTTGAAGGCCGTGCATGTCTAACGTCGTTTCTTTTCGGCAGTCTTGTTGATACAAAATGCTATGCAATAGCTTTCCCGCGGCAGTCCCCGGGTGCCACACGTATTTTCAGTTTATTCGTTACAAACATACAAAAATACAATTTTTTTCTTTATAATATTAGTGGCCTATCTAGGCCCTAGAATTAGTGCGTAACAACATCTTGATCAAGCTTTTGCTGTCGCATCATCGTTTCCCCTTTGGGTATCTAGAAAAACTAGACTGGTAAAAATGCTTGCAATAGGTCGATGAATGCGTTCATCTGTTTGTTCTCTTAACGGATTTTGATACGTTTTTAACTAAAAAAGAAATTATATCTCAACATATTGCACCCGTGCAAAACCGAGATGATTTGATAATATATAATATTAAAAAAGAATAATAATAATAAAATAATATAATCTCACGCCTTTTTTTATCCCCGAGGGGGTAGGCAGAGGTTTCACGAGATATATTGGACCCCCAAACGTGATAGGTGGTGAGCCCATCGCCGGACCGGGTCTGTTTACACATGTCTCAGAATTAATTCTGAGACCTGCTGGTTTCCTCACGATGTTTTCCTTTACCGTCGAGCTAGTGATAAATATGTACGTAAGTTTATTAAAAAATAACTTTTGTGTATATATATGCCAACAAGATCAAATAAATCTGTAATTGCGCGGCAAAGACATCCATTCAAACACCCATCGGAATCAAAACAATCATTAAGTATTAAAATTAAGTTGTTTTTGTACCACCCCTAATCAACCTGCGGCATAATATACAGGATGCTCACTGAATGAACTTAAATAAAAACATTAAATCTTAAACATATGATTTTTGTAATAGCTGTTGCCCACGAATTCGTTCCTTTTATCTTTACAAGTATAAAATGAAGTTCTTGCGTCTGTAATCCTCTAACTCCTGAATACGCTACGAATTTTGATGTGGTTTTTACTAAGGTATATAACTAGCAGTGCCCCGTGGTTCCTGTTCATGTGGGAAAACGGGGATAAAATATAGCCTATGTGTTATTCTGATGTTTAAGCTATATCATTGTAAAGTTTCATCAAAATCCGTTTAGTAGTTTTGTGTAAAAGAGCAACATACATCCATCCATATAAACTTTCGCGTTTATAATATTAGGTACTAGGATTATATGTGTTATTGAGTTTTTTATCTAAATTGGACACCTTGTATTCTTAGTATTCGTATTCCTGTTAATGAACTCGATCAATATCTAATGCAATCAAAACACGTGATTAAAATAGCTTCCCTCCACATTTGCATATGAAAACGTTTTATAATTGATCGTCGGTGCCCCCGGACGGAGACAATGGAGGGAGCCCTATACAAATTAGGTCTCGGGAAAACAGAAGAAAAGGACTTATTTTAATAGGGGGATGTACATAAACAAGACTTATTGACAGCTTTTCTATACAACATCCTATCATCCTTGCATTGAAGTGCCCCCACGGAATATCACATGTGTTGGATGTATCTAATTATAAATACCAAAATGTACTCACCATGTGATTAGCAATATCTAATTATAAATACCAAAATGTACTCACCATGTGATTAGCAAAATAAAGAATTGAATTGAAATAAATCAACCCGTAACAGCCAATGAGTTATGGGAGTGTTACCGGTGGAAAAAATGTAAACCAAGATTGGTAGACTGAACGAAAAATTTTAAAAACATCATGCCGTTGTCGCAGAAGTCGGCAGTGGTATTTCATTCTGTGAAATATTAATTCGTCGAGCTCGGTTACAATAGACACCGTAAGAATTGAAAATCAATTGTGTTTTATTTTATCCTCGAAGGAGGATACTGAAAACCAGCATTGATGCTGAGGATCCTTCCTTTTCATCTGCGTTTGTATGAAATGTACCTACTCTTAGATTAAGTTAAAATTACAACATTATGTATCATTATGTACACGTGGGTGAATAAAGTGCTTTATTATTATTATTATTATTGGCTTGAGAGGACGTGACAGGCGGTGAATCTATCGCATATTAGCATCTTGTAGAATATATATTATATTTTATCCCGGACGAACGAAGTCGCGGGCCTGAGCTAATAATCGATGATAGTTTCTCTTCTTATTAATTCCTGTGGTATATTCTAACAGGGAAGCTCTATTACGTCTATAGATTCTGACGATGGGGCCATAAAACTCGCTAGAGATACAATTAGTTGTATTTTAATAGGGCTCGATATATAGTAATCTGTCTATACATACGAGTATAATAAAACTAACGGGGCCATGTCTGTACATGCATATAATTATCGATGTAGATACCACAATTTTTGTCTGTCTGTGTCTGTCTGGTTGTACACTCATAACGCAAAAAAAATGGTATGTAGGTGTCTTATATGAACCGGTATGAATGGATTTTTTGAAATTCCTACATTGGCATTGGGCATTTCAATTTGGTCCAGTTCTGACAATAGTGTCCTATATAAGTTGAAGTCGGTTTTTTTACTCTTTAGAGTTGTATGTTATTTATTTATTTATTTTTCGGAAAACTTACAGCTTAAATAACGTTATTAGAAAAAAATATTCACCCCGGTAAACTTACTAATACTAACTTAATAATAATAAATATTTGATGTAATAGGTACTTATGACTGAATTTGAAATGCACGTGAGTTATTGAATTGTATAATGTTAAATTTCCGACACAATTGTAAAATATTGTAAAATGGAATAAATAAATAAATAAAAATACTAAGTCGCTTGCGTCGCGGCCCTCACACAGCCTTGTCTGTAGCAGGGCGACTGTCTGCTCCGCCCGCGGCTCAAGAGCTTGCAGTGAAAAATTAATACATACCCCGCTTTATATGCTGTCTGTACGAGACGGCTGTTTGACGGGTGTTTTGGTGTAAATATACGGCAGATTTATCCTGCGCATGTCATAAAAGGCACAAGTAATGCTTCTGCACAGCAGACGGCTGGTATGGGAGCTATTTTTACCCGATCGCAGAGGAAGATACTGTTTTTCGGGGGTATGACGGATTTTGAAGTCCGAGGTGTGGCTAGGATAGACGGGCCGGCTCAATCGGTAGTTCCTTCTGAGTTGGAGGGCATGTGTATGATTTTAATCTTCTAATTACACATCATTCGAGAGAAGTCCATTTTTCCATGATTAGTTAGGTATATGTTAAGGGGTCCAAAGATTATACTGGTGAAATGTGGCTATTTCCTGAAATCGAATACCTCTTCCTACCCCCTTGGGGATAAAAAGGCATGAGGTTATATATTATTTGTTAAGAATTGCTTTATTTTATACTGAAGGTCCTTATTATATCGTGCTATCGATTTTGTTGTGAAGGATTGTACATAGCCTATAACCCTTTAACGGTCCTAAGCAGTTTAAATTTTTCATAGGTTTTGAATCTTATTTCAATAACATAGAGTTCAATATTTAGTGGTAACTATTTAGTCTCTGCCCGTTAAAGTGATAATATTACTCAGGGATATTGCAGCTTTTTATTTGTGAAATATTTTTTAAATCAGTCCAGTACTTTTTGAATTTAGTCGTTACAAACATACAAAAATTTAAATCTCTCCTCTTTATAATATTAGAGTAGATATATTTTGCTTTGATAAAAGGATGCTCAAACTAAATTTACGCAAACACATCTCATTCAACTCCAAAAACAACATATCGACCGATCAAACCTCCAACCAAGGGAGTCCATTCAAGGGTAACTATTAACTCCCCATAAATTGTTCTGAGGTCTCTCGATAACACCTTATCGGGTTGTTAAGAGCAATATCGGCCCTTAATAGTGCCCTGCGGGCGAACGGTGGCTGATCAAAACCTATTATAGTTTAGCAAAATTGCTTTCAGTAGAGATCGTGTTAGCGGGAACCCGGAACAGATTCTGAAGACAATTTTCGACAAGTAGAAACTTGATGATGTCCATACAATGAGTCGTAAAATAAATAGCTGCTAATTGTCGTAAGTACCGTTCCTGTTGGATAATTATAGCCCATTACTCCTACAAAAGTAAGATGTCCGTTGGTTAAAGAATATTTGAAATCGGTCCAGTAGCTTTAAAGACTATTCGCTACAAACAAACATATTAGTGTAGATCAAAAAGTCAAACAAAATTGTTTAACAGCAAGTACATTGACCAGTAGGTAGGTAGAATTTAAATTTTCTTTGTATCAAACGTGCATTGGAATTTGGAACTCTGTTTGTAAATTAAAACAAAGCTCATTTATTTCTTGTTTTTGACAGCTGTTTATAAACTCTCACGTTCTGTAAATAGTTAGTATTTCAAATTGTTTGACTATTTATTCTGAGAATTCTTATTTGGATCACACAGCTCGAATTGCTCCAATGAGTGGTACATATTGGTGCCTTGTAATTAAGGACCAGGATAAATTTTAATGTTACCGAAATCGTATAAAAACATGCACGCGGAACTCCGAGAATGAACCAACATTCACCGATACACGAATACAATTCGTTTGATATACTTAACCGTTTAATCCTCAAACGGACGCGTCCGATATTATTTAATTAACAGTCCAAACCCGAGCTATTCGACCACGCAACATCAAAGGACATCTTAATACGCCTCTAGCGAAATCGCCTCAGTCCAAACATTGTCATTAACCCCCCCCCCCCCCCAATGCCTTCCTGGAGGTGAAATTTTCACCCACGCTCCAATAGTCTATTAAAACCGTACCAATAAGACTCCATCCTTTGTTTATAATAAACACTTTCGTTCTCTCCGTTTTCACCTATCGTTTTCCATATGCGTTCGTCTCGTTCTAGCGTTTGTTTTGTAGAAGCATCCTAGTGCATATCTAGGGTAGGTCGCCGTAAGCACCCTCCGGAACGTTAACGACGCTCCCCGAGTTCGCCCGCGGCCGATTCAATTACTACTGTCGTATTATTCCGACGAAAATATGTATGTTTGTTGTGGTGTAAATTAAATTCTGTATAGAGTTTATTGGTCACGGTAGACGGCGTTGTTCCAAGGTTTGGGACACGTATTGGACGTCCTCGGTTGTAAATTTGCAGTGGATTCAGAAACAAATTCATTTGTGTTTGGAATGTTGATATTAGAACCCATATGTTTTCTTGTATATTCGTAGCTTACATTCTCGTACACAAGTTTTAAGGATTGGTACTCTACAATAACTGTAAATCTGGTGTAGGGTGGTATTTTACCTGAATGCAGTAGAATGAGGATAATATTAGATACGTCATTTCACGGTCTACACTTTTTTTAATTAAGTGTGTGTTTTTCAAAATATATGCCAACATTAAACTGAAAACTGCTATTGATTGTCAATGATGACATTAATTGATACCAAATGATTAATAACCGTTTTTAGAATTTTTATGTGGCTGACTCACTAAAAGTTTGTCTCAAATGAGCTCCCAAATGGCCCAATGAATATCAATAAAAAATTTAGGATTAAAACAGGAATTAAAGGGGCTTAAAAAATATATTCTGTTTTGAGAAACCAAAGCAAAGTGAGGTCTAGTCTCTACTGAAAAAATATCACAAAATTTGGAACGATCTCTTTCAAAAAATCTGTATTTCCTTATAACATTCCAATAATAATACTCAACACAATGGTGTGTCAAGAAAAATAATGGCCCCAATCGTTTCAAAGCACTCCAGCCTTGTCAAAGAGCAATTGTCGACGATTGAGCGATGGAAGCGAAAGACCATCGGGCAGACGCCCGATCCATCATACCTCCTTTTCGTATTCACTACTCCAACATAAGTAGACCTGCCAACCCTCTTATATTTCTCTCCAAAATGGCCAACGCGGTGGAGTAGCCAGAAGAATGAGAGGTCAAATGGTTTTGGTCAGGGGTATGGAATTATTTTCACTACTGGTCCGAGCTGACGTTTCGATCTGCTTCTAGATGGATTAATTTGATTAGCGAATAACAGATGGTACATTAAACGGGATATTATGGACTTTTTGTTTTAATATTGTACAGAAATTTAGGATGTACTCGTACCATTGAGATCGCGACATGTAGTAGATCTAAAATTTTGGGAAAATTCGGACTAATGTTTTTGTTTCCGAATTCAGAATTTTTTCAATGAACCCGAAGATTTCATTTTATTTAATTGGTGACTATATTGGAAAATTATGCAAAAAAGTGATTTTGTTTAAGCTAAAAACATATTTCGTGCCATTTGTTGCCGATTCGATGGTAACATTTGTAGCAGTAGCTTTATTATTTACGTTGCGTTGTAATTTCTTTAACATAGGTGCTTAGTAATAAAATTTAATCAAAATCTTATTACAAACAGATCACACTAAATCGCAAAGACGCTATAAATTATGAATAATCCAGATATACACCAAAAAAGTTACCGCGAATCCATCGCATTCGCAAATGGCATTAGGACTTATCTGATTCTGGAAACGGTCGGTCCGCTGGCAAATTTTATGGGACGCGGGACGCGGATCGGCCAAATTTAATTATACTATTCGGAAATGGCCTAGAAAATTGAATGGAAGGCGAAGATACCAGATACAGGATTGGACGGCCGTAAAACCTAATAGATTCACCCAGGAATTCTGTTCGTTATGGATTGCGGGTTTAATTAATTTTATAGCGAATTGGAAATTGCTGGGGTTTGTGGATGCAAAAGGACTGTTTTAAATAGGGTTGTGTCCTACCTAGTCAAATCAGTTACTTTTTACGATCTGTCAAAACGGAATTTTACTATGGAAAATGTACTGAAATAGCAAACCGTGACGTCATAGTTTGTAGTACTCAATTGCAGCACTTTTTTTGATTGTTTTATTATTTTTTAATTTGCTATAATTGTAAATTGAAAATCGAAATACATTTTTTGAGGTACTTTGGGATAATCTTTTTAATGTATGACTACTCGCAATTTAATTTCGATGCTGTCAACTACCCAATTAATTTCTGCTTTTACTAAGTTGTTCTTCGTTCTTACAACAACTGATGTAAAAATCTTACTATCCGGACTTTTTACCCGACTGCTACAGACATTTACATACCTATGTGATGTTTTTGGAACCAGCAACTCATCGGTGGAGATTGGCTGCTGTTTACATTCATCCAACCTCCATAGACGAGTATAGAGTACCTTGTTATGAGTATGTGAGTATGTAAGTAAGTAATGAAACTATTTTACCTACAGAAATAAATGCGTCTTTATTTCTTTTCAACAGTTTGACGGATTCTAAAATGCTAGATGTCGTTAAATTGGTCTTTTTTTTAACAATTCCGTCAGAAAGATCATGATTTTTTTTTAATCATTGCAGTGCATTTACACTAAATTGGATTTCATGGTTATTCTAATTGATAGGCTTGTTCAGTTGTAATATTTTGTTTGTCAGTGTTATATTCTAAAATGTCTGAAGAGCAGCGATAGCCCGGACGGTTAAAGAGCCGGCCGAAAATCAGTGAGGCTCGGGTTCGAATCCTGGCATGTACCAATGAATTTTTCAAAAACATACGTACATATTTATCACTAGCTCGGCGGTGAATGAAAACATCGCGAGGAAACCCGCAGGTCTCAGAATTAATTCTGAGACATGTGTAAATAGACCCGGTCCGGCGATGGGCTCACCACCTATCACGTTTAGGGGTCCAATATATCTCGTGAAATGTGGGTGGATCCAGTAATGGAATACCTCTGCCTACCCCTTCGGGAATAAAATAGGCGTGAGATTAAATATATTATATATATATATATATATTATTATATATATATAATTCTAAAATGTATATGCGGTACGGTATTCGCCGCCTTCATATAAATTCAGCGTCTTAATATCTGGCTCCAATCTTCTAGAAGCAACTACGATTACAAGCCATAGCTAACAAGACAGAAGTAGTCCGAGACAGCCCGGGGATGCGTTTGATTGCACTGCCGTAACCGCACGCCGGTTATTAGGCAATCGTCGAGAATCCTATCTCGCTGCCATCTTAAGATTGCCTTGCAGATATTTACTGCCACGCTGCGGATTGTAGTTAAGGAATTTTATAGAATCTCCGTGTAGTCCAGTCGAAGTTGAACTATTGAGGGTTAACAAGAAAATTACAAAATATAAATGTGGATCACTTTTTCAATTAAAATACAAACTCATTTACAAATTGCTCGAAATATACTACAATAATTGAATTTTAAAAGGAACATGTTGATTTGAATATGTATATCATTATTTGAGGCACATAAGTATTTTCACAGCATTTCTATGAGTCGTTAATAAGGTATTCTGCTACCGACGTGATATTGTTAGTCTGGAGTTTTTTTTTATGAATACGAGTACGTACTATATATACAACTTACTTTAATATTACATTTATATTTTTGTTTTGGAATTGCTGTAAATTATGACGTCAAAAGATACATTTCAATGCATTTTATCCTAACACATTTTTGTTTTGACAGATGATAAAAAGTTACTGCGTTGACTGGCAGTGAACTATCCTGTCGAATCAGTGGGTTGTCTATAACAAAGTGTTGTAATGCTAATTATTTGGCCCAAAGATTATCTGTTAACTCGATAGTGGTACAAGAGCACATGAAGCTTTACACATGTTGTGCGAGTTTGACCTCTAATGCGATTGTAATAAGAACGTTACAGAGTCCAATGTGTCAGGCTCCACGTGTTCTTGACTGTACGTGTTAGCATCTCGACTCCTGGCCTAATTGTTGTTGCTAATCTCTTCTGTGCTCCGGATTGGAGCTCTGGAAACATGACAAGACCGTATTCGACCTGTTGTGCTTGTTTCACCTAGTTTTGGTTAGAATAGATTGGCAGAATACTGGCAGATAATTTGGAAGTAATTACAACTACATAAAACTCAATTATTATTTTTACCAATTTATTAAAATAATTAATACGTTTACAGAGTTCTCACACCCGGTTTTCCTTCATCCTCTCTTCTCCTGCTTTGTGCTCCTGTCTTTCACTTATATTTTTCGAGTTCAACTTGTTGTAGATTTCTTTGTGGGAGTAGTAATAAATTATATTGATAACTAGCGGATGCCCAGCGGCGTTGCCCGCGCGGATTTCGTTTATTCCCGTTCCCGTGGGAATTTACGAATATCCCTTCATATGGGTTGGCTACGATGTATAAGACACCTTCACACCATATTTCAAGATTCTAGGTGTTATCGTTTCAGAGTAGTACGTATTTTTCTTTTTACCCAGTCTTTATATTTTCCCGTGGGAATGAGATATTTTTCTGAAATAAAAAGTACCCTAGATGTTGACCCGGGTACTCAGCTATCACCACACCAAATTTCATCAAAATCCGTCCAGTAGTTTTTGCGTGATGCGTGCACAACCAGACAGACAGACAAAAATTCCAAAAATTAGAGTTTTAGTATCTATATCGATAACTATATACACTACCGTTAAAATTTTCAAAAAATATTTAATGTACAGACACGGCCCCGTTAGAGTTTTATTATATGTATAGATATTAAATATGTAAGTTTTTGATATAATAATATGCCATCTGTAACGTCGATCTGCCAGACGTATTTCAAGAAGTTAATATTTGTAAAACTAAAGTATCTTTAACATTATTAATTTATATAATTAATATATGAATTTGAAAACAATCAAACGATTCAGCATTTTCACAGTGCCTTCCGAAAATTTAAATAAAATCCTCACCGACTCAACCGAATTCAGAATGGCGAAATTTCACAATTCCTCCGAAGACAATATTCTCATCAAACCCCGAGACCCTCTCAAGAAAAAACAATAAATCACAAACATGCAAATCCAGCTAATAACTTGCACAAAACCGAAAGCCATTTCACGGGTGCCGAAGCTCGTAGCGTAATCCACGAATATTTAATACAAGTACGCAATATATACGGGGGTGGTAGATACCCGCGGACTCTGGGGTGCTATTTCCATGCTGATGTTTAATAATTGATAATACCCCGCGAAAAACGCACGGGTGGGGGATGTGAGGATGTATATAGAGCTTGATTTACCGATATTACAAGTAATTTATGCGACACAACAGTTGTGTGATTGGTATTTCTTGGGTATCCCGTTTCATTTTGTCAGTATTCACAGTCGTCGGACAAACAACATCAAATATAAATTACAAAGTACGTAATTGAAAAGCTATGACAATTAGATGTCCACAAGCCTGACACCATCTTCAAATCTGCGGTAGGCTCGCGTGGGAGATATGGCCCACACTTCTTAAAATATATGAGGAAATAATCGTAGCTCAGTAGAGTGGGTCATATTTAAAATCTTAAATTTATGATTTGATACATAAATAATGCTTTTTACTACATTTCTTGCGTGTTTCAGTCCACATTTCATCTGTTTTCATATCCCTGTATCAATCTTCACCTATATCGTATTATTGATTTCTTTTATCTCCATGTTATTTGAACCAACATCCTTCTGACCTCCGCTTTTATCATCCATTACGGACTATTTAACCAGCATTTATTTGTAGCTGTAAATATAAATTACCAGAGGGTATATTTACTCGTGAATGTCGTCGACACATTTAGCTGGTAATCTTCACACAGAAATCTGAAGAGGTTACCAGACACACTAAAACAACCAGAGCACACTCCTAACTCCTCACACCACATCCTTGCTACCTGTACACTGGCATCGCATTATCAGCCTCCTCGACTTGTAAACTGAGCTACACAATCGATAATCATCTCGGATACAAACAAACTTCGCCAAGAAAGAGGGTACGCAGTTTGTTTATCTGGATGATATCATTACTGGTGGGAATTTTGAATGAGAATGTGTAGTTTGTGTTGAATGAATTTATTGGATTACATTATTTGGTTTTCTGTTTTGACAGGAGGTGTTTCTTCTTAGTTTTATGATGTTTTAAAAGTACAGGCTGTATTTTTAAATTATTTTAATTTGTAAGATCTTCAATTTATATTAGCTTGTTTAAAATTAATTGTGCTTTGAAACTATTCTTCTTACGGTGTGAATTGTCATCAGATGATATGGAGGATGAATATGTGTATCTTTTGCAATTTTGTCTTCTAGTTTTTTTTTTTCTTACATCAATAAATTATTACACAGTGGGTATAAGACGTCTATAGGCATGTTTTAGAAAGGAGAATCAATCCTACCTTCAATAATTAGCCTATCAAGTTCAAATTAGTTATATTCTTTAATAACAAAATTAACCTAGTCAATACAACAATCGAAACTGATCCCAGCTAACATCTGTACCTCCACGTAACACCTTATTACAATTACTGCACAGGTAATAAAATAAATGATTTTCCCTTTTTCATCATTCGCGGTAATCCAGAGGAGGACGGCTCACGTTTTATACCGCCGTCTCTAATACATCCATCTACATGTACATCGACTATTAGAACATGGAGGTTAGAAAGGAAAAATTTGCCGGTATCTGGCGGTTCTGTGCAGCTCTGTACACCTACACTCATCACTTTCATGCTTAGATGTTTAAAACTACCCAATGGATGTTGGTGCTGGTTTTTTAATAGATAGAGTGATTCAAGAGGAAGGTTTATATGTGTTTAATACGTGCATAATATAGCAGAGAAACAAAAAATCAGACCGGCCGCCTTGGCTCACGTACAATGGTCCGATTTAGGGACTAAGTGCGGATAGAGAAACACTGAAAATCTCTACATAGTATAAAACAAAGTCGCTTTCTCTGTCCCTATATCCCTATGTCCCTATGTATGCTTAAATCTTTAAAACTACGCAACGGATTTTGATGCGATTTTTTTAATAGATAGAGAAAATCTCTACATAGTATAAAACAAAGTCGCTTTCTCTGTCCCTATATCCCTATGTCCCTATGTATGCTTAAATCTTTAAAACTACGCAACGGATTTTGATACGATTTTTTTAATAGATAGAGTGATTCAAAAGGAAGGTTATAGTGTTAGCATTGCACCCGTGCGAAGCCGGGGCGTGTCGCTAGTATCATATAAACTGAAGCTAAAAGCGGGGGCGGGTCGCTAGTTAATGATAATTGTATTTATTAAGATTAACCAAATAATCTAGGAAATAAGTTGATCCTCGCTAATGCCGTAACGTAACCAATTCTTTATCTTTGCTCTTTGCCCGACCTACCCGGATAACCGGCTCCGTACCGCAATTGAAATGTTTATAGATACAATAATGCTGCCGGATCAATTCCGGCCGGGCGAGGTGGCGGTTAATTTATTTTTACCCGGGTAGGGTATACCCTCGCGTCTCGAGAGGTAATACCCCTTATTTGCAACAGTAAGACTTTATTTGTGTACGAATTTTCAGTGTTTATTCTTTGCGGTCTCTTAAGAGCTTGAGGTTGCTTCTAAATGGCTAGAAATATTTTTCAATGGGACATAAATTAGAAAAAAAATTGGCTGCATGTAAAAGGCACTAAAAATATTTTTTTTACTAGCGGGTGCCCAGCAGCGTTGCCCGCGCGGATTCATTTTATTCCCGTTCCCGTGGGAATATCCAAATATCCTTCATATAGGTTGACCTGTGGGTTTCCCACGATGTTTTACTTCACCGTCTATTATATGCTCACGTTATAATATTCATGTTTATTATATGTTCATAACTAATTGTTTGTTAAGAGCAGCGATAGCCCGGACGGTTAAAGAGCCGGCCGAAAATCAGTGAGGCTCGGGTTCGAATCCTGGCATGTACCAATGAGTTTTTCAAAAATTTACGTAAATATTTATCACTAGCTCGACGGTATAGGAAAACATCGTGAGGAAACCCGCAGGTCTCTGATCTGAGACATGTGTAAACAGACCCAGTCCGGCGATGGGCTCACCACCTATCACGTTTAGGGGTCCAATATATCTCGTGAAATGTGGGTATATCCAGTAATGGAATTCCTCTGCCTACCCCCTCGGGGATAAAAAAGGCGTGAGATTATATATATTATATATAATTAATTGTTTAAATATCTAGGTACATTAAATGTAAACTACGAGTACATAATATCTCCCTGGCATAGGCCAGGCAGATTCACCATGAGGGACACAATTTCAAATTCAAATTCGTATCGTTTATTCAACAAATAGGCCACATCGGGGTGACAAAATTACCCCGCGTTCCGTCAATAATGAATTTGATTACCCCACCGTTGCGAAATGACACCTGCTTTGTTACACCTACGATGGAAATACGTATCTTTTTATTATTGTGCCATTGCTTTCCTTGATTATTTTGTTGATGTGTCTACGTGTGGTTCGTGAAATGATCTCATAATACAAATTAAAAATTAGTTTAAAATACCAATTGTTGACAGATGATGACAAATACAGCGACACCTTGCTTTTCAAAATAAATTAAACCGTAGCCTACAGGCTGTTATAGGCATCGACGCAGAAAGTCGGACACGCAAAATGACCGTGAAACCAGAATGTCGAAATACATAAATCCATCGGAAAAAACATTGCTCTCTTTCTAGTAAACAGAAACATTTAAAACTTTTGTAAGTTACTTAGAAAAGTTAGGTTTATTGTAAATTCTCTAGTGTTGCTTTGCTGTGTTTTTACTCGGACTGTACTAGAACTTAGGTAATGTAAAATCTAAGCCTACCCAAGCCGTAACAGCCCGCTGCTGAGCTAAGGATCTTTCCTTACACACGAGGAAGTAGGCTATACCCGGGCCACCGAATTGTCAGATTTTTTCATGCCACCCAAGGGTATGTGACATGGCTTGTATGTATGTATGTATGTTAACGCGGGCTTGTTTCCGCAACTCGACATACTTTCTGCGCCTATTTTGCGTGATGATGGGAATGGCTCTATGTAACATGGCTTATCGACAACGAAAACCGGGACCAACAATTTAACGTGCCTACCAAAACATGGAAGCGCTCGTGATAAAAGTGCCACTAAACGGTTTGATGCATTTTAAGTGTGACTTTTTAACCTTGTCAGTGACTTTTATACGCCGTCTATATTTTAATTAATGTCCTTGCTATTAAATCTATTTCAAGTTACTCAACATGTGTATGCTTGCGTGAAAGATTATGGCCTATACTTCCTCATGTAGATAGACTCTTAGCCCAGCAGTGGACCGGCACGGATTGATAATGTGATATACAATAAAGACTTATTA
Organism: Ethmia dodecea; assembly: GCA_963855545.1. NCBI lineage: Eukaryota > Metazoa > Arthropoda > Insecta > Lepidoptera > Depressariidae > Ethmia > Ethmia dodecea. The sequence continues at coordinate 2,182,824 of OY979453.1, forward strand.
AACACATTCTAACAACAATTTAAAAATAACTAGAGAACATAAAAAATGTGCCTGCTACTCTCATTCCACCTAATCGTTGCTCACCTGAAAACGCTGAAAAGGGCTCGTTACTGAAAAAATTGCAAAGTAGCCACGATACGCCTGAAGCGGACGATGAATAACTAATGGCCGGAGCGACCTAATGACGTGGAATCATGAAGTTTCAGTTTCATGATTTTGTCATGAGTCTCGAAGCTGTAAGATTTCTTATGCAGAGTATTCTAGTGTACATAAAAAAATATTTTTTTATATACAATTCACTATTTTATTCAATACATATTCACTCACACAAAAACTTTCTTATTAGTGCATGAAATTCTTATACATCGTGTGTCACTTCTTCAATGCCCGTCAAAGCCAGTGTACAAATACGTCATACGTCATTATGTCATAAATAATAGTTTACTAAGCGATACTGAACGCACCTAATGACGTATTTGCATCAGTAAATTATTCAGCATACCTACCTATCTACACGAGTTAAACCGCATAAAAACATCACTAGACAACTTACACCCACTAATAGTAAAGTGGACGACATAAAAGTGAAATAGAAAATTCTAGAGCCCGCCCTGAGCTCTTTAGTTATCAAAATGGCGGCAAAACTCGGCGGGAAATCTTGTCACGGCAAGCGCGAGACGGACACTCATGTCGAAACGTGTAACTTAAAAATAATAAAATAAAACATTTTAAAAGAACATTCTGGAAATGAGTTCGCTTTTTGGAGAGAGCTCTGCTTTTTTTTTTTGCAGTTCATTGCTAGCTGTTCCCGCGTATTATATGTACTTCCGATCCTTATTAACAGTAGGTATTGTTAATGTGTATTGAATAAAAAAATAGTTTTCATTTTTCATTTTGCACTCCTTATTTAAGAATCTGTAAATATTGTTATAACATGACTGTTTATGACCAAAATAAATAGAATAAAAATAAATTTTCTTACAATGTTTTTGTCTGATGCTGTTTCTATGTTATAATCATTCTCCTGTGAACTTCGAAAATTAGGTATTGTTACTATTTAGTGTAGTCAAAATACGAATATATGGTTTGAGAGTCATTTGTTATGCCAGTTAAATAAGCGCCTAACTCAGTTTCTAAACATTGCATCGAGAAAACATACCTCTGCATTCAAAAGAAATAATATGCTACCAAATAAAGTTATACGATATTTTTCATATTTACCTACAAGCATTATTTTGAAACGAAAAGAAAAATACACAAAATATTTTCCTATACTAATTAAACTACAAAAATTCTTGTACTCGACGTACCAGCTGAACATTTTCGCAACATTTTTGCCTTAAAAATATCGCCAAACGACTGCCGATATTTTAATGATACCGCAGAACATCGCGTGTTATTAAAATAACAAGTGGCTTATTACTGCGAGACACTGCACGACAGACTGAACCGAATTGCTGAGTATTAAAATCTGTACGAGGACGCCGAGGTACTCCCATTAGTGAGATATGTCTCATTTGACGTGTAGGAAAGACGGGGGCTGTATTACGTATGTCTTGTCACTGATATTGCTATTCAGTTGCCATTGATATTTGATGTAGGTGGCGTTTTGTACATATCAATATTTATAGGCGTGGGCGAGCTCCTTGCTAGAAGGTAATCTAATATCAATCTATACTTTTCATCACTAGGCATTATAGCGACAGCTTCTAAGATTTTAAAAAATTCTTAGTGCGTAAAAGATGTAAGGCATGGTGATGACTTTTTGAGTGATACCCAAAGGTATTGGATATTTACTGAGTATGGAATATGGCGGTAACCTACTACTGCGAGTGTCTAAAACTGCTAGGTATAGCGTGTCTTTAGCTCAAAAAGTTAAAGAAATTAAAACACAACGGGCATACGGTTAGTTAGTCCCCACACAGAGCTAGTTACAATGAATGTTAAATATCCATGCTATGCTAATGTTTATCACGTGTGAGAATCGAACCCGCTACTTCTCAAATTGTGAAATCTCAAACACTAGTAAGATTTTTGGATCCTATAAAGAGATCATGTTGGCATAACATTAAAATACTCTAAAATTAATACAACGATAGAAACTGATTCCTTTGACACCCATCAATCTTATCAACACACTTGCCATCAAATCACGTAATTCAACCCCGAGTATCGTGTTTTTGCGTAACAAGCAGTCGAAATTACGACAATTATTCAATGTAGCTGTGTTATCGGCAGTTATAAAATCGGAGGGTTGCTCATTAGGGGGGAGGGTAGAAGGGGGGGGTCAAAGACAATGTTGGGAAAAGGAATTCGTCGGCGGTTGATATTTTTTACAGTCGTTATGCTGAGAGAAATGATAAAAGGTGAATTTGACGATTCTTGGTACGAGTAGCTGTCTAATTTGCTTAGTTCTTTCAGCGATATCACGACAGTAGTGTGATAGCATTTGTATTGTACTCGAATGAGCTTCGATGCTGAATCTACTATGTTTATGGTACTGACACTGTAGTACTAAGAATCCAGAGGCATAATAAAAAAAAACGTCCCTTCCAATTTCGGTTGCTGCCAAATCTGCCAATACTGACTGAATGGCATGTTATAGCAGATTTATTTTAATGATAAACCTAAGCTGACTCTTGCAGATGAGAAATACAAAAAAGCAGCAATACTAAATAATATAAAACTATTCTAACTTGTATTTAATACCAATGTGGAACGTCGAACAAAAAAAAGAAAAGAAAGGGATACCAAAAAAATATACATGGATTGAGTATAGGATCATATTATTATGTGAACTAAACGAAGTGAGTGCAAAGGCGTACTGTACGTAGCCCAAGTAATGGTAAAGATAAAAAAAAATACATAATGAACTAGTAGCGCCCCGCGGTTTCACCCGCGTAGTTACCGTTCTCGTGGGAATAGGTACGGAGATAAAATATAGCCTATTTGTTATTCTGATGTATAAGCTATATTAAATGTAAAGTTTCATCAAAATCCGTTCAGTAGTTAATGCGTGAAAGAGGAACAAACATCCATACATACAAACTTTCGCGTTTATAATATTATTAGGATAGTAGGAAGTAGGATTAACCTAAAAACCAACGCAACCAGACTAAAATGCGATCCGGAATCCCCTCACGAATTCACACGCCATCAACAATTGAACCAACGATCTGCAACTATAAAACTACTGAACCAGAAACCGGTTCCGTCCAGATACAGCCCGACCCACTGCCTCCCACATAAGCAGATCCGCAGATCCGCAAAGTCAAAGACCCACGTCAACGCATCCGCAACTATTAACATCAAAGTGATCCGTCGGCTAATTGACCGGCTGTGTTCCGCCCCAATTCCGCTTCCACTTCTGATTCTGATGTCTAAGTTATTCGATTATAATATTTATTTGATCATCGTGATAAGAGGGAGCTCGAAACTTCATGAGGCAAGAGCACATGAAGTGCGAGTCTGACCTCTAAGGCGATTGTAATAAGAACGTTACAAAGTCCCATGTGTCAAGGACACACACACGACACATCTCGGGAAGAACTTTTCATCGATTAGCATCGGTTTATAAATAGAGCGTAAAGGTTGATGTGAACTGTAAGGGAAAAGGAAAATGTCTGGACAAGTATAATTACAATAACATAAATAATTTATTTTTTATTTTTTTTTTACTAAAAAATGGGCTTGCTCTTGACCCCAGACTAGCCCGAGAGCAAAGACGGGGCCTACGTTGGGACGAGCTTGCCCAGAAGATGCCTGTTCACTCGATCCTTAAAGGCTTGTGGGTTATATGAACTCGGAAATACAGACGCCGGCAGGTAGTTTTATTTTACGCACAGGATCCCATAATTTTATTAATAAAGCCTTTCGGAAACCAGGGGTAAGTAGTCAAAGACGTTTAAAGCAAAAGTTAGATTTTCTTCCAACCTCTTTGTAAGTAGTATTGACTAGAATTTGAATCAGAATAAAATTTGCATTCTTGCGTAGTTTTTGGACAATTAATATACGAGTACATAAAATATACAGTCGAGTGATACATTCGTCAATGGCATAAGTCTCTCATATTCTATAATACACAATAAAAAATGCCACAATACATAACTCTTTGTTGTATACCAAAAACAATACAAATAAAATACAATAATAAAATAAATACAATGAATGGTCTAACCGCTTTTAGTTCTCTCTTCGAGACAATGTAGTCTGTTTACGATTGCGTTACTTTATGAGTCTTATGAGTAACAAACATGACCGGCTGCAACGATAACAGAGAATATTGAAAATACAAATTCATCAAAATTAGGCTTCCTTTAAATTCAATACCCCCATTTAACACTATTATTCCACCGCCCCAACTGGGGGCGCAATAAGGCGTGCTGGTCCTCAGCCGGATGCGCCCCCCTCTTTTATGGTTTCCATTAATGAAGATGGCTTTAGGGCTGATCATTCAAGCCAGTATTGAACCGTGATCATGGGGTGACTTTCAATTTTATAGTCTATGATTTATTTTTTAATTTCGAGGTTACTTTGACTGGTGAATCGGGTAATGGCATTGAAGATTTTGAGACATATATATAAAACGTACTAGAAGACGACACGATTGTTTCAAAAATGGTAAAGAAAATGGACGAAATTACTATTGTATAGGACGACCAGACGACACGCAAAACTAAGTTTTAGCTTATTCGAAAATTCCCAATATCTTATTAAATCATGTGAAATAATGTTATTATTTGTGTTATTTGTTGTGCGACTAATTTCTAAATTGCTGACCTCAAAAATGTTGTAAGTAATCTGTATGTGATAAAGACTTAATTATAATGAAGTGAGCAAAATTTTCGAACATGTGTAACTTTTGTCTTTATACTTCATTTTATTTTTCATTATTAGAATCATATTACAATACTAAAATCCAATCACATGTTCGAGTATCAAGCATGTAGCCTATGGTATCTGGGTAGCTAACTTTGGTTGCATTATGATTGTAATACCTACTCTTGTCGGTTTCTTAAAATTTGGTTAACCTATCAACATCCTATCAAGCTAGGCGGATGTATGTAAGAAATTCGGAAAATATTCATAGATTTGCAATTATCCAGCTAGCGGAAGAAATTGACTCAAAGAAAACTCCGACCCCAAAAATCGAGTGCGGCATTAAGAAACCGAGTAAAGAATTAAGCGTTTCAATTATGCGATCGCTCGCCTCCAACTCCAAACCTCACTTCCTGTCCATTCCTGCCGTTCTTTATTCAAATCGGATATCGCGCCATTTTCTTGCACGTTTGAATTACAAATCGGAAGACCGTTTCTTTTCGAATTTAAATTTGGACTCCCTACCAAATTGCCAGTTTGATTGCCGTTTTAATGCTGAGTTATCCGGCCAGGATTATTTTATCAATATTTTTACAAGGAACAATGCTGATTATTACAACATAAAATCTCTATCCAATCTTCATTAAGTAAAATTAATGATTATTTTGTGTGTTACTTTCCTATTCCTTTCGATACTTTGTATAATAAAAAAAGGCAAAAGAAGATTTGAGTTTGCCTGAAAACATGTTTAATACATGTGTTACCAGTACTTAGATCTGATTGGATCAGATTACCTTCAACATAACTCAATACGACTCCAAAAAATAACCCTACTATGTAACACAATTTTGTATTATAAATTGGCTGTTGAAAACATACAATAATGTGATAGGAAGTGTTCTCATGGAGTTTCTTGCGTCGCTTCTTCTATGCTAGAACACTTTCCAAAACCATGGCAGATAACTATTAGTATTGACCTCAAACGCCTCGCTATCAAACGTAAAAGTTTGGCGATGTTAGAATTAAGTAACACCACTGTATATTATAAATTTATTTAAATAAATAAAAAATATCTCGGCGATGGGCTCACCACCTATCACGTTTAGGGGTCCAATGTATCTCGTGAAATGTGGGTATATCCAGTAATGGAATACCTCTGCCTACCCCCTCGGGGATGAAAGGCGTGAGATTTTTTTTTTTTTTTAAATAAAAAATAAAAAAATAAGTGTATACATTCCAATAAAATTGTATTTTGGCAGTCATATTTTTTCTGTTAGTTTCGCAGTCCAAAATGTTGTCGGTCATTTTGAATATCAAATTAGGAAATTAGGTAACGCCAATTGCTGGCGTTCGGGTAGCCAATACAATAATAACTTTCTGTTTATGTGTCTTCCGATCCACCCAATTACAGTGTCGGTTTGATGAGTAATTACGACAGTAAGCGCCCGGCACCTTAATAATCTATTCCGTTTGCAATAACTAATTAATCAAGATCAAACGGAAACAACAATCGACCACATTCATCTTGTTGGTAGAAAAACAGCATTTGTTTTTTTTTATTATATTGGTTATTTTGCCTTTTGGATAGATTATGTCGACCACGTCCATCGATGCCATATTTTTCCGTAATTTCTTAAAAAAAAAAGACTTCAAAAAAAGAGGAGGTCCTCAATTCGACTGTATTTTTTTATGTTTGTTACCTCAGAACTTCCGACTGGGTGAACCGATTTTGATGATTCTTTTTTTATTTGAAAGCTAGTGCTTACCGTGCATGCATGCATGCATCCTTAATCTAATTTAATTTCTTAAAGAAGCTTAATTCAAACCGACTTCATTTAATGAATAATTTAGGTAATGGATGTTTAATATTCATTGGCATATTAAACATCCATTACCTACTGTTACTAAATCTTAGGCTTTTTGAAGTCTGTTAAAAATTTGCAGTAAACACGCTTGATATGCTTAAATTTTGGGTCCGAAAAAATATTAAAAATACTTAACCAAATTGTCACGTCGAAAGAGTCCCGCGGCGAATATTATCGCCCTGCCTAGGGTGGGAGGTGGCAGTTTTTTTTTTCGACTCCTCAGATAGATTGGATGACACTCGATCTCCCCAAGACGAAATTAAAACGGCGGAGATGAGCCAAGTCAAATGACCAGGGAATTATTTTCCGTTGAGTGATTCTTGCCCATAAAATTTCTGATTGATCAATTCATCCCGTGTTTCCATTCCGCGTTAATGAAGAGCACGTTCGAAAATAACAGTTTTTTTTTGTCTTTTTTTTCTTTCGACAGGGGACTATTTTTCCGCCTGTTTTGCGCCTTAGTGGATGTTTTATTAATTTCCTTTGCCGTTTTTTGCACGATTTGCATTCTGGGGTTTGTCGAAAACAGATTTGTTTTAATCGAATCATTATTTCGTTTGTTTTTTGCGATACGCCTAACGATCGGCTTTTTTGCTTTCGCAATCTGAATCTTATACTCTTTATTATTATATACTCGTCCTATTATTTGCTAAATACTATACATATTTAACTCTGCTTCAAAAATGATATTATATGCCATCAACATTATTCCTTTCTGAGTTCTAAAAACAAATAATAATTTATAATACCTGTAGGCTCTTTTCGAACCTTCCCAGCGGGTAGATAGATATTTCAAAATATCTAAGTTTCATCAGTGTGTTTTTCGGATCCATAAACGTGACAAAAAATTTGCCTATCACTGGACCTAAATTCTAAAGCCTACGGGTTTCCTCGAGATCTTTTCCTTCTAATAAAAAAGATAATATGTAAGTTTTTGCAAAACTCATTGCTACATGGTGATCAGGATTCCAACGCAAGTCTCATGCATAAGAAGCGCTACTTCTAACAAGGATATCGCAGCTAATGATAAATTAAATTATCCAACAAATAACCCAACCACGTTTCATAATTGACTTTTTTACAATCGACTCCATTTTGATGTACTTTGTTTGTGACGTACCTACATCTGTCATTACCGTCAGTGTCTAAGAAAACAAGCTCTGATCACATCATAAATGCCATATAAATAAAGTTGATTCCGATTCCAATTATAAATTGACCATAAGGCCAAACAACTGGTCAATATAATCACCTCCGTCATCACTCGGCCCTTACAATAGCTCTTTCCTATTCTCCCTTCAAAGGATATCGATGCGAATTTAACACTCCTATCGCGGTAAGAGAAGAAGGGACTAATGGACGCGGTTCTCGGGCAACGCTACATTAAAACAACAATAAACGCGGAACGACGGGGGACAGAGTAGTGTTTTGGATATTTTATGAGACGAAGAACAGTTGGTCTCTGTATAGGTTTAGATCGGAACAGGATAATTGCTTAATCACTTATTCTGAAGAATGGCCAGGAATATCACGCTCATAATCCGCCAAAGAAAGAAAGGCTGCAGCACACCGATCTGTGTTACACGAAACATTTAAAATTAAATGTACTTTTGATCTTCATAACTCAAAATGTTTCACCGGCACATATTATGATATCAGGTACAGTAAATTTTTTTCAAGCTTATGTTATGTTGCTCCCTCGGGAACTGCGTGACCGAATATTGCGCCAAATTTAGTAAAAAAAAAATACATCTATACAGGGACAGACGTCTTAAAACATCTACTTTTAGCATCCACTGACTGACTGATTCACTCTCATCAAAAACCCATTCCAAAAAGTCATTTATTTATTTTATTTAGGATAACAACAGCTTATTACATTGGATAACCTTATTTTAACAATTTCAAAGCCAACTACAGTTATCCACAACTTATGTGACTAACAGAAAAAAAAAGTAATTTGTAGTTCAGGTATTCACTAGTTAGGTATACTCGAAACAAACCTCTAATAGTAATGAAGTACTAAACTACTTTTATAAATACCTATATAGATAAAAATATATAAGCATAAATATGACGGGCCTGTTGGCTCAGTTGGTAGTGACCCTGCCTTCTGAGTCGGAGGTTGCGGGTTCGATCCCCGCTCGGGGCCAACATTTGTGTGCATGAACATATCTGTTGGCTTCGTGTCTGGTCGTTTAATATTTATTTAAGTATATATGTTTATCAGTTGTTTAGTACCCATAGTACAGGCCCTACCTAGTTTGGTACTAAATAACCGTGTGTGAATTGTGTCCTACAATTTATTTATTTATTTATATTGGTTACATCTACAACGCTTCGCCACTAGGGTTGGTACGTTACACATGACTACGTTTCCTCAGCATACTTCTCACCATCAAGCTAGGCATCAATCGGTCCTATTGTACGTCTTTTCTATCCTAAGTGGGAATGACTCTGTATAAAACAAGATCTTACATATTCCTCTATAGATTCGCGTGTCTTTATAAGTAAATAAATTAATGCAATAGTATACCTATCATTTTCTCATACAAATGTTTCAAACAGCCAAGAAGCAGTCCTTATTAAAAATTCGATCTATCCACCTTCTAAATTCGTAATGTCAATCAAATGGGTACGCAAAATGCAAACAAAAAACTCAATAAAGCGATCTCATCCCGTTTTTAAGAGCCTACTTAATTTTAACGACGTCGTATTCCTCACCTTTGATGTAATCTATAATGCAGGGTCGATCTCCCGATAAATAACGAATCAACAAACAAAGGAAAAAAGACCCCCCCCTCTCGTCTCCCTCGTAGCATAATTTCATTAAGCGTCTATGTGAGCATCACTTTGAAATATTTTGGATCTATGAGATGGTCGCCATGTTAGGTTATGTTTTGTTTTCGATTCTTACATTTTTTACGTGACAGGAGTGTCATGTTTTTCAAGTACGTGAGCACATACCTACTCGTACCCTTGGCGCAGCATGTAGCCTCAACGGTTTAATGGATTTTTATTGTATCATCTTCATCTCTGGTGTGGCATAGGCTACATTTTATCTGACTGTAATGGTAACTACACTACACTAAACATAATTTTGAAATGACTTACTATTTCATTTGTAAATTATAACCTCAACGGAAACTATTGGTATAGATTCAACTTCGGATTCAGACAAAACTAATTTTAAAGTTTAGAGCATCAACCGCCACTGTTTGTCAATCACCAATTTCTGACTTCCTCTTTCTCATCGATCGGGCTAAGCTCCCACCTAAAGAACTTTCTTCAACTTCGCGTTAGCACCTTAATAAATGCAAAATATCCAGGAATGGACATCCCTAGTCCCCCTTAGGGGGTTGCCCCCTCTTTCAGATCAGGCGGCGAAGATGTGTTTTTGTCGTGTTTTTATTAGTGAAAAACAATGATGAATTTGCGAAGATTCTGTTTATTAGTCGATCGTGCTGTATTTGTCTTAATTTATTTGCGGTGGTCTATAAACACATAGGTAATATAAGATACTCAAATAAGAGGTTGTTGTGTTTTGCAGAAGTTTTAAAAGTCAAGTTTCAGAAGTCTATTTATAGCGTTACACAAATGATTTTCGTCGGCGGAGACCTCTTCGTGCTGTGATAGACCAGATCGTTGTTAGTGATATTCAGAGGTCTCCCGTGCTTCCTTGTTCAGGACCGCCAAAATCGCTTACCTACTTATACGATGTCAATGTGGGCATTTATTTTAGACAGGGCAATACATAATGAAAATAGTTATTCATAGTCAGTTCGATCATCGGACTACTGGTAGGACAGGATGGAACAAACGACTTTATTGAGCAAGGCTATAAAGTTAATAAGAGAAGCCAATAGTTACACTAAGAGTAGAATAGTCTATAAGCTCAAATTACATAATTGGGTAGAATACTATTATAAAATATATTGTATTATATAACATTTAATCCTGGTCACCACAGACACCAACGTGTAAAGAAAAAGTTCATCGTGCAACACAGCGAGCGATGGCTTGTGAAAATTTGTATTAACGACGTCCCGGAATGTACAATATCGGAGGTGTCTGCCGTTCGCAGTCTTGTAGTAAATTAAATTGTTCGCGCTCCGCTCAGGTGCTTATAGGGGCGTACCTATTGACTTGGGAAAGTTAGATGACTAAATAAAAGCGTAAAAAGTAAGCATAAAGTAATATAATGCACTAAGGAGAGCTATTACGAAGAGACGGATTATAAACGCAGTTGTCGGTGTTCACGTTACGGACCCACTAGTACTTTTTTTTTAAAAGCAATGCGACATCAAAAATATTTTAATTTCTTTTGTGCCTGGGTTTTATATGTATGTCTAGTTATAAAAATATTATTTACTTACAGAAACACAATGTTGTTATAATGATTAGGTATTATGTAGGTCTTGATGTGAGTGATGAGCTGGCATAGTTTGAACACAATAAAATTGTGAGTTTTATCTCTAATTTCATTAATTTTAAAATGCAATCTAAAGCTATGTAATAAAATGCATAATGCAAAATCGTCACCTTAATAAATATGTCTTTTTTTAAACTAAATTTAAGATTAGTCTCTGAACAGAAGATTTCGTTAACCAGCAAAATTACGAGTAATATGTAAGTTAATTTATATTACCATCTATAAGCAACTGTAAAACACTGAAGATTGACTAAAAAGCTTTTCAAAAGCCACATCTATGTTTTTAGTAATAAAAAAGCGGAACAAATTCGACCTATCGCGGCGTCCATCTTTCCATTTTCGCAAATTACCGCGAGAGGCCATCGCTAAATGACGTCACGTATTTAATTACGCAGCCTACGGAACCTCAAAAGTGTCGCGTTAGAATTGAAAGCCAACATTATGATACATACCGGCTTAGAGAAAATACTATTGTCCGTATGAAAATAGCCATTTTTTATCATAGCCATTAGTGATAAAATATCTATTCCTACTTATTTGTCTGGTGGTCCGATCTTCATGAAATTTAGCAGAACGATAGTTTCATTTGAAAAAACATACGCTCTTATTACAAAACATTATAAACACGGTTTTAAGTTTAGACATTGTTTAAAGCAGGTGCTGTCGCTCTTTAATATTGTTATTTTATTTATTATGGTGTACACCTACATTTTCTCCAGCTCAAAAAATTACTAAAACTGGTACTTTGTATTGTATTAATTGTTTAAAAGAATAATGTGTCGAGGATTTTCTTGACCTTCTCAACTGTACACACCGAAGCGGTGGAGTCGCAATGACTTTCAATAAGTGGACTTATACAACGCGTCACAGAATAAGCGCAATTCCTCATACACCCCAATTAGTTTATTAATATAAAAAACATATGATGCATTCGTATTTTATTCCAACCAAATGTCTTAAATAAAGATCAATATTATTGTTAATATATATTTTTATATATATTTTTGTTAACGAATAAATAAATGAAATGAAATAATAGTACGGTTTCCATAGATAGCCCTAAATTTGGTCATGCTACATTCTGAAATGAAAGCATAGCCGATCTCCTTCGCCAACATGCAAGCTTCAAGAACAATCAGAACAAATGTTCATTACAACATTAGTTAGACTGAAAGGTTGTCCGTATGTAGTCGCAGCCTTAGGTCAATCGGGTCGGCCGCCGTAATATTTGCTGATAAAAAGAAAACCAATTTGGCCCTCCCCACCGCACCACAAAGGAGCGCTATCTAGCGATAAATTATCGAAATTATTGCATTAAAAATTCCATCTAGTAAGTCAAAGCGAGCCATTATGGCCGCCGCGCATTCCAATTTCAAACACAAATGCCGTAACCGACACAGTTCTAGTGTAAGTTGCGTCGTTTCGTTTTTGAGACGCCATTTTTCTCGGTAAACGTTATGGGAAACCGTTTTTCTCTTGAATCTCTGTTCAGGGCTTGCGTTTAGTTGTTTATTACATTTTCGAATTTAATTATTAATTGTAGAAAAACTTGTACTTGACCCATCTAAGTTTTTATCTTAGATAATAAATACATATATCTACTCTTAGAATAAGCAAAATAAAAATATATTGATTGTCACATATTCATAGTTATAGAACATTTTTGACAATGAAAAGAGTACTATTACCACCTCAGAAGAATTCCTTTCCCAATGGAAAGCTTAGTTATTGTGTTACTTATTGCATATTTTTATTGTTGTACAATAAAAAGTGGTAACTTACTTTTCTGCCTACCTATGAGCACTGAATTTACGCGATTGAAATCTCGGTAAACAGCTAGTCTTTAGCAGTTTTATTAAAACAAGTAAATACCTAATAATCTCACGCCTTTTGTCCCGACTTTTCACGAGATATCCTTGGGACCTCTAAACGTGATAAGTGGTGAGCCCAACGCGGACCGGGTCTGTTACACATGTCTCAGAATTAATTCTGGGACCTGCGGGTTTCCGCACGATGTTTTCCTTCACCGCCGAGCTAGTGATGAGCATGTACGTAAGTTTTGAAAAACTCATCGGTACATACCAGGATTCGAACCCAAGCCAACATCAAAACAAACCTTCCAACTTTAAATACAAAAATATCCAATCCTTTACACCACAGTGTGTACTCGTATCAAACAATATTCCCGTAAAACGAGTGTTGTATTCCGGTCACAGTCCGCTCCGTTCGCTGGCAGACACGTTAGTTAATATGAAAATTAGCCGGAATTACCTGCCACGGGAAATTGGCTAGTGCACCCAAGGCATCCTTATGTGCTATTACGGCCCGTCTTGGTCGGTCTGTGTAAAGGAATTCCTCGTTGATGGAATATTAGTTCTTTTCAACCAAAGAGATTAAAATATAATAGGACATAGAGGGGATTTTGGGAATATTTTCATACAAAACTTTGAAGCATGTTTGAAGCTCAAGCGTCATGTCAGTTAGTATGATCGCGAGCTGTCATTCGGTCGAAATTGTACTAGACTTATTCCACTTGGAATAACTTTTGGCTTCAAATTTTCCTCCTCATTTCACGAGATATATTGGACCCCTAAACGTGATAGGTGGTGAGCCTATCGCCGGACCAGGTCTGTTTACACATGTCTCAGAATTAATTCTGAGACCTGCGGGTTTCCTCACGATGTTTTCCTTCACCGTCGAGCTAGTGATAAATATGTACGTAAGTGTTTGAAAAACTCATTGGTACATGCCAGGATTTGAACCCGAGCCTTACTGATTTTCGGCCGGCTCTTTAACCGTCCGGGCTATCACTGCTCCTTTATTTATAAATTCTTTCAAAAAGAAATCCTATCTAAAAGACACTCTTTTAGTTTCTGTTTTTAATTCTAAATAATAGGACGGAATCTCTTCTAAACGAATATATAACTTCTCTCTAAACAGTAAATACAAAATCTGTAGTAGTAACTGCATTTCGGCAATAGGAAAGGTTAATAAATTATCTTAGATACTACTATTGACATATTATGTACAATTTATTACAAGTCGAGCATGTATGAGTCGATTGATGGGTGTGGATGAAGCGTGAGAGGTGTGTCAAGATACTAGCAGGTGTTGGTCTATTGTCTCTGCCTACACCTTCGGAAAAAGTCATGAGGATATGTCCGTAAGTACTAATACCAGCGCCGGTTGTACCTGGCGCACTCTGAACGCTTAGATATCTCAACGAAAACCAAACAAAAGCAATTTTTCTTCAAAGCTGTACGCCAAAGAAAAGGGACCATTATCAGGGCGTCTCCTGACTTAAGCCTGACTTTGCCCACCTGTCCGGCAGCGACATCGAACCGCGAATAGTTGCCAACTCCACGCATAAATCAACCAACTCGCCTCTCTCCTGAGCCATTAGCATTTTTTATGCATAGAAATCGATCCAGCTACCGTCTAATGCCTCCCGCGATACATTAATATCTTACTTTTTATTACTCTTTCGTAACAATTCGTCTCGTTCGCCGTGGCGTAAGAACCCGTGCGACTACCATCCAAGAATCAATCTTATTGCGAGGAAATAAAGTGGGTTTGCTTTGAAAAATCTTGTCTGGCTTCTGAGAGCTGCAAGTTGATAATAGGTGGTGCTGGCGATGGCGAATCTTCCATTTTTCTTTCACGGGCACTTTGAGATTAAAAGTTGGGACGTGGATTGGCAGTATTGGGGGATTTCCTGCAAATGTTTTTATTAGGAAGTTTTTTATAACCTTTTCACGCGCGTCAATACCTAAACGTAGCCTTTTTTCACTCTGGAATCTTTTGCTTTGTATGAGTGACCGAATTTTCTAAATCGTATTCGTACCTACTGGTTCTAGAGATTACATTTCATAACATACTGATAATCCGCATTTATACTTGCTTCTCGGCTGATCGCATCGGCATATCGGTCAATATAGTTTTAATTCTGAATTTTCTTTCCTAAAATTATTTGGATGAACATTGTTCGATGAGCCTTCAGTCGCTCATAATTTTTTTGGCTTTGACTATGTTGGTTGAATACTCTTTTTGGTGATTATCCTGATACTGGCAACGAGGCTGGTTGCATAGTTATTAAGTAAGCTCTTTATTCAATTCTTAATTATGTCCTAAATAATTAAATAAATATAATAAGTTGCTCAGTGTTAGTAACTACTATCATAATTATCCAAATATGTTTTCGTTTGGCCATGCAACAATTATAACTAATAAGTAACGTGTTCAAAGCAAAGCCTTCCAAATATTAAACTTAAATAACTTTCATAATCTTTTTATCAATAACGTTATTAAAATACATGCGGTAATGTAAATGAAGTACAAACCATTAATTTAAAAGCAATCTCTCGCGAACCATATTATTACAGAAAACCAATTAACCTTAAATTTTCTTTCTGCAATAAAATTTAAGTTATATTCGGAAATAACAGATCCGAGAGTCTACCGTAGGTTACCGTAAAATATTAATTCAGATTTTATGGCTTTTGATAAAACTTACGCTCCGGTAAGGAAAATGAGGAAAGCTTGAAGGAAATTCGAGACCGGTGACGCCATCTAGTATCGGGTAGCGTGAATCGTTATTCTTGTAGCGTGGGTTCTAAATCGTTGTTCAAACCAGCAGAGATGGAATTTTAAATTTTCGAAGTTTGTTTGTTCTTTCATTCGTATCGATAATATTGAAAATAATAATATATGGCTTTTAGACAACCGATTTCTATCGTAATGGATTTTAAACAATATTTTGGTAACATCAAGTTGTATAAATATATGACCTCAGAGATATAAAAAAAAACACGGGTTGCACTCCGGGAGTGCCGGCAGAAGTGAAAACTTGATTATCGATTTCGGTGTTACAACACTACTCTCCAACCGTCTTACGGTTTTTCGATCAGCACACGTGACCTGACGCGAGTTTCACAGTTCTTACCTATCCCACAAAAGTGCTCAACGCCGCTAAAGAAGTTTTCACTTCAAAAATATTGATTAATTCCGTACTCTATTCAATCAGTTACATCGCCTACAAAACCGGAAAATGGACTGCTACATACCTACATAAATAACTATTTTGGCAATCTATTTTTTTTTATTACAGCCTTTGTTCAGCAGCGGACTTCTTCCGGTTGATGATGATGATTACAACCTAGTACCCCTCTCGGCTTCGCTCGGGTACAATTTATTTCCGACTTTTCCGGTGGATATTCCAAAAAAAAAAATTCATACAAAACTCCTTACAATTACCGGTTTCGGTCTCAAGTTATATATTTTCATATAAGTATTCCTAATTTGATTTTACATTGGTAAACGCTATTTTAACCCTTAGCTCAGGATTTTTGCTATTCTTCTGAAAATAATTTTGAACTGGTTTTTCATTTTTATTATTGCTTATAAGCTTGCATAATAAGATAGATAATTATAGATCTAAATTTACTAAATATTAAATATTTAGACATGAGATTAAAAAGAGCTGCCCTTGAGTTTGTTGCTGGTTCTTCTTGGGGACTGCATGTTACTGCATTTGGAACCAGCAACTCGTCGGTGGAGATGGGCTGCTGTTTACATTTAGCCAATCTTCATGGACGAATTTAGAGTGCCTAGTTATTAGACTATTGTCTTTTCTAAGTGTAATTTTCAAGTAAAAATAAAAACATGCATTTTCATTTTCACTCATGATAGAGCTACATAACCTAGTTTAAACTGAAATCCCTGTTTCAAAATAACAACGCCGGGTTATTTAGCTAAATAATTTGTGTAATATCCTCTCCGTCTAAACAATTAAAATTCCAAACACATTTTTTAAAAATACACCAAACAAATTATTTGAATACATGCACCCGGAAATAATCTTTGCGAACTGCGTCTCTGGTCACGTAAAACAAAATGGCGAAAAAAATGTGGCGTAAAAAATATCTGTCCCGGACACCGATCGCGATACACGGACGGACGCAGGCAGAATATTTTAATTTTTATATTATTTTATTAAATATGGAAAATAACCGCACACCCCTTCAGGATGGCCGGTAGTGATGGGCAAAGAGTCGAGTTGGTCGATGTTTTAGACGATTTTAGAAATCTGAGGAATACAAGTTTTCTTTTTACTAAAATTTGCCAACGTTTTTTTCATCAATCTAGTTCTGTTTTTACTAATTTTAAATAAAGAAGTAAAAGGTTATAACTCCATCCCGTAACGGAATGCAGACCCATTACCGTTATATTTTGTCCTCGTCCGCGCATCTGATTCTGGACTGCTTGATTTGAAATTCATGTAATTATCAATTTGTAAGCAATTTAATTATATCACATGACACACTTTTACTTCGAATTAACTTCTTCTTCAAACCTAATATTAAACGTGACTCAAAGAATCGATTATAATGTTGATTACAACTGCCATCGATTATCGAATCGATATGTTCCGTAACAAGATACAGAGTTAACCCTTACCCAGCCACCTTGGTTTAATTGTGTGCGGCTTAAGCGCGCGTGGATCTCGAATTTTAATATCGGCCCCGGTAATCCCCGGCCTTTATTTTTATTGTACTTGTGCCGCCGAATTTGCATATAGAATTTTGTTTTATAGCTTAATGTATAATTTATGATTATCTATGGCCCATAAAAAGGGTAAGGAGAAAATATTAGAATTTTTTCGCGCCTTTTTTCAAGTTACTCAATGGTAATGCAAATCGGATTTTGTTAAACCAAGCGTTTGCTGTAAAATTTTGAATGTGTGGACAATTTTTTTTATAATTTCATTTTCTAAAGTTACAAAGCTGTTCCAAATTCTTGAGGTCATCTTTCAATAATCATCATGCTTCATAATGATCAGAACTTAGACATTCATAACTAAAATGTCGAAATAAGTAAATTGACGAAATAAGTAAATTGACGAAGTAGCAAAGCATTTGAGAAACCTGTTTGTCAAAGCTCAGTTGTTTTGCCTTCTTGAGTCAGAGGTCGCAGGTTTGATTCACGACCAGAAGCAAAATTTGTGAGCATAAACAAGAACATGAACAGGCTTATGGATGTGAAGGAAGCGATGGAAGTGTGCGGAGATCGGGCAAATTGGCGATCCATCTTGGAAGGAAGTCGTGAACTGTATGTATGTAGTATTTTTGTTAGTTTTGTGTCTGAGTGTTTATAATACGAGTATGTATTTTGTTTATGTTTATCAGTTGTTTCAAACCCATATAAGAGATTAGCATAACGTAAAAGACACAAGCAAAATGTCAATCTATCAGTCCATATAAATAGCGTATCGTACAAATCGCTACAAAAGTGACTATTTTACATTTTTCATTAAATATTGTTAAATTAGAATTAAGGAATAAAATAATCGTTACCCATTAACTGCTCAGCCACAATTCGAAATCGCTAGTCTTTCGTCGCTGGAATTTATTGAATTTATGCGCCTCCCAAACCGCAATGAGAGTTCGTTAAGGTTTCAGTGTAAGCGGATTGTATTAAGTTTAAAGAGAACTTTTAATTGGAAAACTACTTAAAAGGTTACACAGATCACGATTGATTGATAGAATAAGAATAGGATGACAATGCATGATTATCTTAGTGACGTCATTCAAAAACCAGTATGACGGAATACCCAAGATGGTGGATTAGTTATTTTGACGTGACAACGTCTTATAAATTGGTTTGCCGGGTGACACTTCAAGAAACTGCGTTACGCTCCGCTCACGTTATGCGCTTACAATGAGAGCGAGTGAGAGGCACGCGTCCCTTCCACTCGGGCATGGTTAGCCCGCCTAAGAGCGAGAGAGACAGACATAAAATCGTTGTCACGTAAAACTTTCGCCCGTATACCGACTTTACAGGCAACCAATTTTTTTTAATTCACTCCTACAATATGGGTATCAAATGAAAGGTGTTGCTGAGAATAACTCGAAGAAAGCTTGTTTTTGGAAGATAAGACCGCCCATTGCACTTTAGTTAATGTTGGTATCCATATTTTGTTGTTTTTGGTGTACAAAAAAGAGTTGTTGTATTGTATTTTAGCATCGTCTCTTTATGATTTTGACTTGATCAAAATCTATTTCGAAGTTTATATTATTTATTCATAAAATGTCGCGTCCAATAGCGCCCCAACCCTATCGCCCTGTCCCGAACGACCCCGCGTTTGGAAAGGGTTAACGCACTTTGATTCTTTCCGATAATCGCCGCTAATGTACTGCACTGGATTTGTCTGCGCTTATTGTTTCAATTCGGGTCGACTCGGCCCGAATGAGGGTTCGATTGTTTTGAGTACTGTTTTTGTAAATATTACGATGCTGCATTTTTGTGAAAAAAACTTATTTGGTATTTGAGAGCAATGATAACCTTACGGTTAAAGAGCCCGCTTCTCGTGATGATAATCCGTGAGGCTCGGATTCAAATCTTGGGATGTACCAATAAGTTTCTGAAAACTTACGAACATATTCATCACTAGCTCGGCGGTGAAGGAAAACATCGTGAGGAAACCCGCAGGTCTCAGAATTAATTCTGAGGAATGTGTAACAGAGCCGGTCCGGCGATGGACTCACCACCTATCACAAGATGAGGCGTTAGTGTTTATTTATTTATAAGGTTTTTTTTATCTTAACAACCTATAGAGGTAATCATACCATCACACCAACTATCTGTCGGAAGCCGCCGGGGAAATATGATTAAACAACTTTTTTAATCAATAAAACAACAAAAAGGAAGGCAGTGTCAGGTGCGGACTTAGAAAACGTCTTATGGGATCTATAACCATAAATAGTTATAGCGAACCCAAAATCTGAGTTTTAGCATTCAAGAATCTGTCTTAACATTTATATCTACTTCACTACATAGTATAAAACAAAGTCACTTTCTCTGTCCCTATATCCCTATGTATGCTTAAATCTTTAAAACTAAGCAACGGATTTTGATGCGTTTTTTTTTCTAAAGTGATTCAAGAGGAAGGTTTTAGTGTTAGCATTGCACCCGTGCGAAGCCGGGGCGGGTCGCTAGTAATTTTATAAACGGGTAAAATTTAGTGTTTGTTTATTGAGGATATTTTCTAGAACTACTTAACTAATTTTAAAAATTCTTATGAAAATAGAAACCTACATTATTCCTCTAAGCTTGTTAAAGATAAGTTTTGAGTTCCAATTCTCAATATTAGTAAATCAAATCTTTACAAAAAGTAACCTCAGCGTAGCGAGGGTGGTCGCTAGTATTTAGTAGATGAAACATTATATCATTTGCTATACCCTAACTGGGCGCTGGATTATAATATATATAATGTAACATCTCTGCCTATTATATATAGTTATATAATTTATAATTTTTTCATGTTATATTATGAGTACATTTATATATTAGTATATATAAATGTACTCATAATATAACATGCAAAAAATTATTTAAATTTAGTTTAACATATTTCATATAATAACAAAATAGATTGCTTACCAGGGTCATTGCTTACAATTAGTAAAATCCAATTATATTTGGCTTGAATGTTTGTGACACCTACCTAAAGCATATTGTGTAAAGACTCGTTCGCCAATCATTTGAAAAAAGAAGTTAGGTGTATTCGAAAGTAACATAGCCTTATAGTCGTTAAAGAAATAAATTGCGTGCATCGATTGACGTCTGTTATTTAAAAGTAGCATTTAATATTTTTTGACGTGAAAACGTCTTATAATTCGATGGAGCCGGCTGCATGCATGAAAAAGTATGACGTATGCGGCGTTCCAGTACAAGCGAGAGCGCGCAACGAGCGACAAAGAGGCACAATCCATTCCATCAGTATATTCTTATGACGTTTGTCACGTTCAACTATCGTCAGAAAACCGACTTTACAGACAACCGATTTTTTTTTAAATTAAGCAACAGTGATGCTCTTGCCTGCCGCGATGCCGTCCGTGCCTTCACGGAGTATTTTTATAATTTTATCATGGACGAGTTTAGAGTGCCTTATTATTAAACTATTGGCCTTCCTAAGAAATGTACTTTTTGTACCTACAGATGATAAACGATTTTTGACTATCACCATGTAGGATGCAAATTAAGTAGGTAAATAAATAACTTAACACCGCCGAAGATTACACCGAATCCGGCCCACGGCTATCTCCACGGCTTTTTTCGCTTTATTTCTCATTACAGAGCCTTGGCCCGCTTCCCGTGACGTCATACTTATAATCATTCATCGTTTGATGGCCGGGGGATTTCCTATTTTTAAAGGAAATTGAAAAAGTTCTGATCGCGCAGTGTGAAATTATAAGGGAATCGGGAAATTTCTCGTTTATCTCGTGATGAGGTTTGCTATGTAATTGTAATAGGACTATTGGATTTTGTTTTCGGACAATAATTGAATTGTGCTTTGAGAAGTTTTTTTTTTATAGCGGGTTCCCACCGGCGTTGCTTGCTCGGAACCCGTTTTATTCATTCCTGTAGGAATGCAAAAACCTTATTCAATATCTGCCTTGTATAAGGAACATACCCATAAATTTCAAGTTTATCTATATCTTTAAACTATTATACAAAGTGATATTATACAAATTGAGCAGTGATAGCCCGGACGGTTAAAGAGCCGGCCGAAAATCAGTGAGGCTCGGGTTCGAATCCTGGCATGTACCAATGAGTTTTTCAAAAACTTACGTACATATTTATCACTAGCTCGACGATGAAGGAAAACATCGTGAGGAAACCCGCAGGTCTCAGAATTAATTCTGAGACATGTGTAAGCAGACCCGGTCCGGCGATGGGCTCACCACCTATCACGTTTAGGGGTCTCCAATATATCTCGTGAAATGTGGGTATATCCAGTAATGGAATACCTCTGCCTACCCCCTCGGGGATAAAAAAAAAAAAGGCTTGAGATTATATTATATTATTATTATTACAAAGATATAAAACATGATTGACTGACTGACTCATCAACGCACAGCCAAAACTATAGAAGCTAGAGACTTTAGTTTTTTACAGTAGATTCCTTTTATGACCTAGGTGTTACTAGTTATTCTTAATATAAAAAAATGCTAAATTCCCATGACAACATCGCTGGGCGCCACTTAACTAGATGATTGTAGTTTCGGTGATTTCCTGACGAGTGAGTCAGCGGTATTTATTTTACTGGTGGCATTCCGAATATTTTCAAACTACATAGTTTTAGCGTGGTTTATAGTCGCGATTAATCTTGAAGAGTAATTAAGCGGAGCCTTTGAGAATAGAGTTTGTACTTTATTCAGAACGGAGTCTTCATATATGATTTCTATATTGCTGAAACTGTCCAACAAATTCTAATGGGAAAAGAACATTTGAATAACGCAGACTTTTATAAATTACATGTTGAGCTACTTTATTTGCTTTCTTTATAGTTTTTCGAAGTATATTTTCAATTAAATTATATTTTTTCTATAATTTACTATAATTTTTTTTTCTAGTCAGAAATGAATATATGCGTGATACATCACATTTTGTTGTTAATCATTTAATGATCGGTTTTATATATGATTTATGTGTGTACAGGTTTTTATTTCTTTCTTTTTGTTTGTATTGTACGTGTACATACGTGTGTTGTCCAAGCAAATAAATGTATTTCTATTCTGTTCTTCTATTCTAATACAAAATTCCATAATATGTACTATCAGCAACCGCTGAGCCTGATACATTTGGAAGAATTGTCGCTTGTAAGCTCAAATTTTATTACCTCGACCCTAATTAGAGGAACACAATGAGAAGCCAGTAACACTGTCTTTTTTTTCTATTCCGATCCGTTCATCGACACTAAATGGTCAAAAACATGAAAGAAACCTTTTTTTATAATTGTCATTGTAACTATAAGTGAGGGCTTTGTCGCCACGGGGTGGGAAACGCTTAAATGACACTTAGGTGTATCAGGCATAACTTTTTTTGATAGTACTAACCACTCAAAAAAAAAAAATCTTACACCCTTTTAACGCCGCCGCCGACCCTTAATTAAAGATTTTTCGCGCTGTTAATGATGTTAGTGTGAGATACTAAACGACGACAAGAAAAATACTAGTACTTTAGTAACTATAGGAGGCATGGAACTCGTAAATAACTAGACTCGGAATTTGAAACCGGAATAGATATCCTTTGCAACTACATTTCCAGTACATTAACTGCGTAGACTACTATTTAGCAAATATCGCAGTAGTAATGCAAGATGTAGCACTGTTTTAGTTTATAAGTTAGCTCTTAAGACTTCTAAGTGCTTGGACTGCATGTCTGTCCTATAATAAAGCTATTGATTCTGTACTATGAGTGTTCTGATATTTATAAACATTGTGTTTATTCCTGATAACCCAAATTTCGAGTTGATAATATCAGCAAGTAAAGATTATTCTCACGAAAAAAAAAACAATAAAAAGCAAAGCTACTCAATATGGCTTGTAGTGGCCAGTTCGATTTCAAATAAGTTCTTTTTGCTGTAGGTCTCTATGGAACAATTTTTCATACGAATTAATTAAAACCCGTCCGGGTCATAATATTGTATTGATCTCATTATGGTCTGGTTAATAATGACTTGCTTTAAGTAAGGTTTGCATCACTATCACTACATGGTATAAAACAAAGTCGCTTTCTCTGTCCCTATATCCCTATGTATGCTTATATCCTTAAAACTACGCAACGGATTTTGCTGCGGTTTTTTTTAATAGATAGAGTGATTCAAGAGGAAGGTTTTAGTATAAGCATTGCACCCGTGCGGCGTCGGGGCGGGTCGCTAGTGATATATAATTGGGCAATGTCGAGCATGAAAAGCAATAAAAAGAGCTGTCCTTGAGTTTATTGCTGGTTCTTTTCGGAGTACCGCATTTGGAACCAGCAACTCGTGGGTAGAGATGGGCTGCTCTTTATATTTAGCCTATCTTCATGGACGACTTTAGTGTACCTTGTCATTAGACTATTGACTTTTCTAAGTGTAATTCTTATTACCTACAGACTAAAATTCATTTTTTTTCATGTGGTGTGAAAAGATTTTAACCTAATAGCCTGTTGTTCCAGAAACTCCACCTTCTGTCGCCACCAGCGTTTGCAGTGGAGCGAGTCGCTAGCAGCGGATGTGGGGAGAAGATCTGCGTGTGGGGATCGCGTGGGGTCACCATTGCAGAACTGCCAGGTCGCTGGGCACGCGGCGGGCTGTTCGACTCTGGCAACCAGACCGTGCTGTGCAAGTAAGTGGCTAGTTCAGTAGTAGATTAGAGAACTAACTCGTGCTATGGGCTATGGACCTTCGAAAGAGAGTTTATGAAGAAGACTGCTGTGTAAGTGATGGTACAACGCACGAGTGAAGTAACTATCATAAAACTGCCTAATCTTTGCAAATGTTAGTATAACCACGTATAACTGGGTAGTTGACAGCATCGAAATTAAATTGCGAGTAGTCATACATTAAAAAGATTATCCCAAAAAACCTCAAAATATGTATTTCGATTTTCAATTTACAATTATAGCTAAAAATAATAAAACAATCACAAAAAGTGCTGCAATTGAGTACTACAAACTATGACGTCACGGTTTGCTATTTCAGTACATTTTCCATAGTAAAATTTCGTTTTGACAGATCGTAAAAAGTGACTGATTTGACTAGGTAGGACACAACCCTACTGAAATAGCCTTTAGTATCGCTTTTCAAGTCGAAATTGAAGGTACCTATAGTTTCACAACGCTCATAGTTTTTCCAACACCCATCTCACAATTTTCAATTCCCCAAGCGTCTACAGCAAAATGAGAGCTCAACGGTGTCAAGTAAAGAAAACTTAAACACCGCTGGATCTAATAACGGCTGATAAGTTCGCAAGAAAGCTGGCACGTAAGCATCGTGTATTTTCTACTATCACGGTAAATTTTGTAACCTATTAAGCTCCTCGAAGCGGCTATAATGTTGGCCTGAGGTAACGATTAAGACAAAGAATATTGTTTAGATGACGAGCTTGTAGAATTGAAATCTCTCTGATTTTTATGTTTGTATTATTGTCTCCAGTTCTTCAACATTCTTGCTAAGCGGTACTTATTAAACTGTGCTAAAGTCTTCATAATATATGACAATGTTATCGTGTGAATTATTAACGTGAAAACCGATACTGTGCTTTACTTGCGTTTAGTAAATAATAACGCATTTATTCACCATAAATTGTACAGTAATTAACCTTCAACTATCTGCAAAACGGTATTAAACAGTGTTGGCAGTAATAGTACTCTCCTCTTACAATTATTTTAAACTGCCTTTCATATTAATAATACCACTGACATGATATACGTATAAAGCATCCATGTTATCATGCCATGACCCAACCATTTTGACCAGGTCATTACGGTCAAGTTGACCTATTGGTATGACCACAACATGCACCATCAAACTCATAGAAAATGTTTTCACCAAGCTTCACAGAGACTGCCTACGCTTAGGCACAAAAGTCGGATAACCGATCCGTTTTATCTGCCGTCACTTAATCTATAGCTTTCGCGAGCTCGAGTCACCACTCTTTTGTACATGTTATTAGGCAGCTATATCTCGCCATTTGCATATTTCGGCAGTAAAATTAATTCGAAGATTTGCCCGCATCCAGACGAAGTCTTGGGGGGAGGTAATTCTTCGGATTTGTGCATTCGACGGTTGTTCCAATACGGATTGTGGTTGGGTAAAGAGGTTATTTGAAGTTATTGTTGTTATTGTCTGGGATGGTAACTCGCTCTCAGTCTGTATTTTGATGTATCGAGATTTAGAGATTTTAATCCAATGATACATTTTTTTTTGTAGTTGAGAACATTTTATAAAGTTTGTTAGTCGTTTCCGTTCCCGTGGAAATACGGGTATAAAATATAGCCTGTGTGTTATTCTGATATGTGACCAATAGTGTACTGTATAGTTTCAACAAAATCCGTTCAGTAGTTTTTGCGTGAAAGAGCAACAAACATTCACTAACAAACTCACAAACTTTCGCGTTTATAATATTAGCAGAGCTACAAAGCAAAGAGACTGATTGTGCTAATCGCGGCAGTTCTTTGGGACATTTTAAACATTCTGAAAAATAGTACCCAGAGTGTGACGTCACGACACAGTGTGATTCAGTAACCACAATTTGTTAAAACATTTCGAAAGTTTGTTGTATCATTGACTTAGTATATCCCATTGTTTTAAATCATGTTTGTAAATTTAAAATTCCACTAATACAATAAATACCGTAAGTGTATTTGTTTGTCCCTTGTCACGGTGCAACACAGCTCCTCATATACGTGATTTTTAGCACAAAGATTCGTAGAGGTCCGGGAAGTGACATACGCTAGTTTTTATCCAGAAACGCGAAAGGATCCGCTTGTTAAACCTAGTGTTTGTTTCTTAAAATTTACTCTCATGTAACACATCGCTTCCCAACTGTATCTCATATTACTTAGTAAACAAGCACACCTCACCCTGGCTATAAAGAGGTAAGTAGCGCTTAAACTAATGCATCGTTAATAACAATGAGCCAGCTTATAGCATCTTATAGCATAATGCTCGCAAGTTTTATGATTACGCAGAGGACTGAAAATTGTGGGTACTTTCTAGAAGTTCGGTAAATTTATTGGCTGGGCTAATATAGGCTCTTATCCGCTTCGAAGACAGAAACAAGCGGATAAAGGTAGCACATCATTGTCTCTTCTAATGGTTGTAAGCCTTTCCTCAAGGAACGGGAAATAAAGTTATCACTATAGGGTATCTTCTACTTAACATAACTGCGATGTGATGAGTGGTAGACAGCGCACAGCCGAAACCTCGTAATATTTTCCTAATATAACTTACAAGGACTTTGGAAAATTCCTTCCCTCAGAGTGTTAATTTGTATCACTTATCACATATTTGTTTTTGGTTGTAGTCTGTCGTGTACTACTAGTATTAGATAAGTGAATTTGTTCAGAAAGCTCTTTCTATAAAATCATGAAAAGGTAAAGTGTATTATCAAATCATGCACCGAAGAATCAGCTTCCCACGAGCGATTAATGATAATAAATAACTCTATGATGGTCTTGCGGTTCGATTGGTATCATAAACTTTCTTTTTTGAAACTCCAATTTCATTCAAATTTCTTTAGTCGTTAGGCGTGAAAAGATTTCGAACCTAATAAGCCAAAAAAATTAGACTCAGTTGATTTTTAATTGTTCTATCGCACACTCTAACCGCATGGTGCTTGACTGATCACTACATAGTATAAAACAAAGTCGCTTTGTCTGTCGCTATATCCCTATGTCCCTTTGTATGCTTAAATCTTTAAAACGACGCAACGGATTGATGCGGTTTTTTTAAAATATAGAGTGATTCAAGAGGAAGGTTTTAGTGTTAGCATTGCACCCGTGCGAAGCCGGGGCGGGTCGCTAGTAAATAATATTACTAAAAATAATAAGAAGGTTCAAAAGACATCACAAATAATCACAATGATCCGCAGCTAGAAAAAGTAATAATATGTACACAGATCGTTCTCAAGATAACACTCATACCGAAATATAATCTTTGACTTATCCAAGTACACCTCCATCATAAGAGGCAGTTAAGCGTCGTAACAGCGCTGCACCAGTAACTATTAATCCTTACAACTAATATTAGCAATAAACACCCCTTTTCAGCTAATTATGCTAAGATGTTCGGCTAAGTTGCCGTCTGCAGCGGGGATTTTAGTTCGTAGTTCAGTGTACGTCGACGACAGAGCGTCACAGACTAGAATTAATTTAAGAAATCAAAAACTAGACTGCTTAAAACCTATGAGTAAAGTAGAAAGTAAACATCTGCTGCACAATCTTACAACAATCTCATGCAGTTGGAGGCATATTCTCAATTCAACAATAAAGACATATTGCCTCTGACTGCATGAGATTGTTGTAAGATTGTGCAGCAAATGTTTACTTTCAACTTTACTCATAGGTTTTCTTCTTTGAATCTTTTCAAGCAGTTTGGTTTTTGATTGAACCCAACGCGGGACCGGGGGCCTCATTGTCTATTTATATTTGTAATCGCCAATATATATATATATATGTTACACATGCCAGACACTGGGCTATCACTGCACTTTTCTGCTTCTTTTTTTATAATAATAATAATAAAATAATAATATAATCTCACGCCTTTTATCCCCGAAGGGGTAGGCAGAGGTATTCCATTAGATATACCCACATTTCACGAGATATATTGGACCCCTAAACGTGATAGGTGGTGAGCCCATCGCCGGACCGGGTCTGTTTGCACTGCACATGTCTCAGAATTAATTCTGAGACCTGCGGGTTTCCTCACGATGTTTTCCTTCACCGTCGAACTAGTGATAAATATGTACGTAAGTTTTTGAAAAACTTACTCACTGATTTTCGGCCGGCTCTTTAACCGTTCGGGCTATCACTGCTGGTATTATAATACCAGCCTAGTATACCTGAGTAAACAAAAAAGCCATGAGTTACTTCATTTTCCTGCACTGTGTCAAATTACTTTGCTAATAGTGTGTACGCGCACAGAAGTAGCTGGCGTATTTTCTTTGATAACCCCTTATCGGGGCGCGGAGCGTTCGGTGCATTTCCTTATAGATCTACAGGAAATCTTCTTGCTATTTAAAAATATGTAATGGTTCTTTGCTGTGCTCCTTTTATTACGCTTCGGTGAAGGTTTAATGTTCGAGGTGGAACTTGGTGCATGTTTAAGGCGTATAATTGTCGTACTGCTAAGTCCTCGTTGTTTATGTACTCATGAAAAGAACGTTTAGAATGATTATTATTCTTATTGTTGCAGGCTATTTGATGGAATACTTGTATTTTTCATTTTTATTGGGACTCTTTAGAACAAACTAACGAATAGTTTCATTATTATTGTGGTTATACTCGTATCCATCTTAAAATATTGATTCTTAATTTATTTCCAACATTTCATTTTTCTATTGGTCTTTAAGGTTAGTTTGATATTAGGGAAATATTTCAATTATTAAGTTTTCACCTTACTCACCTTCGTTCACCTTTGAAAAAAATACATATTCTGATACTTTATTGCACAATAGCTCATCAGTTTTAAATCAGAAACTTCTCAGTCGAAGCTTAAACCAATCTGGACACTACCACGTAATTAAGTGTCCATTATTGTCTCAGACAGTTGCCAAACACCATCACATCCTGTTTAAATACAAATGGAACAACCGGAGACTTCGCACGGGAATCAAACGCGGTACCTCTCTATCTTTGTTTGCTAGAAAGTACCGGAATTGATTCTGAAAGGGGTTGAGGTGATGTGGGAATATGCGGTTAGTGTTCAAGAATGCATTGAAGGTGAGCTTTTATTAAGAGATTTTTAGATGTACGAGGTGGGAATGATACGATGGAATCAATTGAAGAGTAAATGAACTTATGAAAACCAGTTTCCATTATGAAAATATGTAATGGTTCTTTGCTGTGCTCCTTTTATTACGCTTCGGTGAAGGTTTAATGTTCGAGATGGAACTTGCTGCATGTTTAAGGCGTATAATTGTCGTACTGCTAAGTCCTCGTTATTTATGTGCTCATGAAAAGAACGTTTAGAATGATTATTATTCTTATTGTTGCAGGATATTTGATGGAATACTTGTATTTGTCATTTTTATTGGGACTCTTTAGAACAAACTAACGAATAATTTCATTATTATTGTGGGTATACTCGTATCCATCTTAAAATATTGATTCTTAATTTATTTTCACTTCTCATGCTCTAAAAGTACGCCAATGTAGCCCTACGAAGCGGGACTAAAGTGACCACTTTAGTCCCTAGGGAGTATAAAGTATTTTTTTTTTAATTTCCTTAATTAGAAAAAGACAACCTTAAACAGCCAGTAAATATCTGTAGAGTGCGGACCATCTTCATTGCGAAAATGTGACCGGAGACTTCGCACGGGAATCAAACGCGGTACCTCTCTATCTTTGTTTGCTAGAAAGTACCGGAATTAATTCTGAAAGGGGTTGAGGTGATGTGGGAATATGCGGTTAGTGTTCAAGAATACATTGAAGGTGAGCTTTTATTAAGAGATCTTGAGATATACGAGGTGGGAATGATACGATGGAATAAATTGAAGGGTAAATGAACTTATGAAAACCAGTTTCATCATGAACTTACCGGAGACTTGTAATATCGGTAGTCCCGTAGTGACAGTTATTCTGTTTCATAAATTACTAGCGACTCGCCCCGGCTTCGCACGGGTGCAATGCTAATACTAAAACCTTCCTCTTGAATCATTCTATCTATTAAAAAACGCATCAAAATCCGTTGTGTTAGTTTTAAAGATTTAAGCATACATAGGGATATAGGGACAGAGAAAGCGACTTTGTTTTATACTATGTAGTGAAGCCACATTTTCACTCTACTGAGGCTAATCGTATCATGTAAACCCGTGAACCAAGTGTACTAGAACGCCTGCAACCAATCAGTGGATCGGCCGGTGATCCATTGGCACATGCGAGCACACTCCGTCCGAGCGCGCTAGTACCGCAAGAACTGCCGGTAATTCAGCCTCTTCACTAATTACCACATTCGCAACCAAAAAATTACAAGTCATTTTAATGGACAAAAAACTACTTTATGAATTCCCGTGAATTCTTCCGCATTTTCGAAACTCAAACGAGCCAAAACGCTCCCCAACCGCACCCGCCCGTGTCAACCGTGGAAAACCAAACAACAACCGTTACGATCAATAGATAGCGATATATCGCGTAATCCTTTGACCGCCTCGACCCAAACCGAATGATCCTCTAAGACTCAATTACTGGGTTACCCTGATTCACCCACGACCAAACCAATTTGTAAACGGTGCCCGATCGCAGAAAACTATCCATGATTGCAGGACCACCGAAAATCAACTTCGTTTCCAACAAATTGGGTTGGATTTTCCCTGGCAGATTTCCTAGAATCACCTTTCCCGTCGATATTGCCTAGTCATGCGAGTGATGCCCATGAATTTGCTGGTAATGGAAATTGGACTCTGTCTCTGTGTTCGAAGGTCTGTGTTTGAAGAAGGCTAGTATTGACATCAGTGGGTGAAACCTGAACCTCAATTATAGGCCACAAACTATTTTATCTAACACCCGTGCGACAACGCTAATCTTATTAGAATCTATTGGAATTGAAAGCGGACGGAAAGTAAGGAGAGGGCATCTGGGATGTCTGTTTTGAATTTCTCCTTTAAAAAATTTTTTTTTTATCTGCCTAGTGACAGTCACAGTATTTGGCTAGCTATAGTTGAAGCTTATTGAATTACCGCGAACTATAATGTTATCGATCTTACTTTAGAAGTTCAGCCTCTTACGATTAGACCTTCTTGATTGACATTTGAACGCTGATGCTTAGCTAGTTCGGTTAGAACTACTTGAATAATTGCCTTTTCTGTACATGGATAGATAGATAGATAAGATAGATAAAAGATTTATTTACTTATACAGCACATAAACAGGTTCATAAACAATCGTACAATTTTTTCGATTTTCAAATTTCGTCTGTACATGAGCTGCTGAAGCAAAAAGAGTCCCAACTCGCAAGGCGCTGATTTTCTTACATGGCCTTATCCTGTCTATGAATTTCATCTTGCAGCTCATTGCGTACTTCCAATAACATAACCTCAAATCATTCGCGTTTGGAATAAATTTCCCAATATACGGAAGCATCCAACGAAATCTCGATTACCTATTCCACTCAATGCTGACTTCGGCGAAGCCAGCGATCAGGATTGATTCGTCGGGTCGGCCCGAACGCGGGGTTTGGTTTAAGCCAATTTGCCGGTTAATCCACGGATGCGTACCGACGCCTTCGAGATCCACACACGTATATAAATTCCCTTCCTTATGTTCTGTAGATGTTTGATAGTAAAGGGGATTTGTAAACGAATTACTTGGAGGCGGCTGTGATATTGAAAAAATAATTAGCAAAACTGTCACTCGAAAACGGAACCTACTTACGTGGAGGCGGCTGTGATATTGAAAGTTTGCAAAATTTTCACTTGAATACGGAACCTATTGCTTTTAAAACGATGCCTTTAAAAATACCTTGAACAGTTTAAAAAAAAATACAATACACCAACTCTTTATTGTTCACCCAAAAACAGCATAATGGATGGATAACATGGATACAAACATTAAACATAGTACAATGGGCGGTCTTACCGCTTAAAGATTGTAAGTCTGCGTACCAAAAAAAAACATACGCAACGAAATGAGAACCTCCTTTTTGAAGTCGGTTGAAAAGGGTGAAGTTATCTCTGATATCGTCTATCCCAAAAATCTATTTTGCAGAACTACGTTGATGATATAGTTGCAAAAGCTAATACTCGTAGTTAAGTGGTTTACCTACCGATGGCCACTGGTCAAGAGTCCTGAACAAACTAACTGAACACGATATTTGCATATTGGTCTCTTGAGTGTTTGTTATCTCTTCTATGAGATTAAGTCAGTTATGGTGCAAACAAGTCGCGTTTGTAGACAGAGGCTACATTACATTGCTTAATGTTATCTTAGGATTTGAAAACTATTTTTGTTACTTTAACATGTTTACCAATTAATGTTATGTTAGTACACAAATCAATGAAACGGTCCACAAAAGTGATTATGGATCCAGATCATTCAAATGTTTATTTAACATCTAAGGCCAGCTTCATGTAACAAGAAAATGTACATGGTGAAGTTAATGCTAGCCATTATCTACCAGTCAAATTTTTCGAAAACAATAAGTAACATATACAATAGGATTATCTATTGATCGCCCCTACGTCGCTGATGCTCAACTGGTATAAATGTAAAAGTTTGAATTTTGATGTTTATTACTCAATAACGCAAAAACGGCTTAACGGATTCGGACAAAAGTCGCACGAAAAAGTTACCTTCAAATTCTATCATATTGTATAGAAGCTTGTTTATCAATCATCTCAAAAACATCCACCGATTTATATTAAACTTTAATCCCGTCAAAAGCGGTAACGATAAAACCTAGTCAATCAAAAACCACACTGCCGCAGAATCCCGAAGAGAATTCCTTTCTCACGCCGGAATTTAAGAAGCCTAATCGTCCCCCTATTGAGTACACCGCAACGATTTGCGGGTAGATCGCACAAAGCTGCCCTTTTTTATCCCTTTACCTTAGGGAGGGGTTCTTGAGCCACTGGACTGTATTACCAGTATCGACAAATTGGGGATGTCAATTCTTGTAAGGAGGGCTTCTTAGCGTTGTTGAAGGGTTTTATTGGATCCAACTTTTTTGTTAAAAGGATTTATAGGATCGGCTTGTTGACTTCCAGTTTTGATTGAAAGGGTTCAAAAGGTGACGAGGTTTTAAGTGATATTATCGTGTTTTCGTTCGATGCGGTTTTAATTGCAGGTTGTGATTATTGATGTTTATTTGTCAATGATCATGTTTGATTTGATTAATAATTAAAGTCTAATGAAGAAGCCAGCTAAGTCATATACCTAATTGAGAGATTGAAAAGTAACTATTCGTGATAGTAAAACATATCAAATAGTCGTTCCGTAACAAAAAATAAGTTACCAAGACACCATAAAAACTAATTTCAATTTTAAATTACAAAGCGAAATTTAAAGCAAAATACCAGCCTTAAAAAGCGTCCACCAATAAAGAACGCCAGTAAGTTTTGTCTTGTAATTAACAGCACCGCAATCCGGCAGTTTAATTCCGAACAACGGTCCGCAATAAACGAAAACACCAAACCATCCACCGAAAGGGAATGTGATGAAAAAGGCATGACGTCCACACACACTTGAGGAGAAACGAAATTAGTAGTCGTGGCCGGTACCCGTAATATCATTCCACACGAGTCTTGAAAACAAAATTAAATTTTGCATGAAATGAAACAAAATACAAAGAAACTGGACGTAGCGGACAAAGGCCCAAGTGGCGCCCGCCGTGGGGCAACAAAGGAAAGTGGCGCCCACCGTGGGGCCCGCGGTTAGTTAGCCCCGCCAACCCGACTTATCGCGGTATACGCCCCGCCGTGTGTAATTTGTTTCTAATCATATTACATTTTATTTTCGTGTCCTTTTGTTACGTAGCCGCTCACTGCCTTGGAACGATTTTATTTAAATTCTTTACATGTTTCTGTTGTTGGTAATAAGTTTGGAGTATTAGTAATCTACAATTAAATCATTAATGAAGATAACCGATGCTTCTCTTTTTGAAACAGCAATGCAATTTGGGTTGGGTAGAGTAATAAACAATTCACAATTGGGTCGTTTTAAGGGGTAGCAAAGAATACTAAAACTACACATTTTGTTATGTATCGCGTCTATTATTAACCCCGACCGTCGGCCAGTTAATTAGGTCCTCCATTATGTACCGACGGTTACTGTATCCCTCAAAATCCAGTCATAAATACGTATGATCTCTACAATTTTCAGTTTTCGGCGGGAGACTTAATAATTCAAAACGTAGGCGCGGCTGTGAGCAAAAATGAATTCTCTAATGTGAATGGAACCTGGGCCCGGCTGGCAAAATAATTAAAGCATAGCATTAAAAATTCTTCCAGTGAGCTCTGTACGGGCCGGATACGTGATAATATTAATACGGGCCCGGCTTTGGACGTTCAGCGCTCACGGTCTTGGCTTTTCGTTTACAAAATCTGCTTATTACGATATGCTAATGAATATTGCAAGTGCACTGGACCGGCTATTCGTGTTGTTGCCGTCAGTATGTTTTATGCATTCTATAATTATGAAGATGGAGATGAAATAGGGTATTTTTTACACTCCAGTGCTACATGTATGAAAATATACCTTGAGCGAAAGTTATAATGATTAGTAACTATATTTTTTTTAGTTTTCGATATTAATACCAGGAGATAGGGTTCACCTGAATTGTTACACCTTTCAAATATTATTGTTACACTCTGTTTAATTGTTAATGGTTTTGTTTGGTTTCAATAAATAATTATTATTATTTAACATACATCTTCTTCAATTCAACACAAGTTTTTTAAATTTCCACGTCAATAAACATGTTTTTCACTTCTCATGCTCTAAAAGTACGCCAATATAGCCCTACGAAGCGGGACTAAAGTGACCACTTTAGTCCCTAGGGAGTATAAAGTATTTTTTTTTTAATTTCCTTAATGAGAAAAAGACAACCTCAAACAGCCAGTAAATATCTGTAGAGTGTGTACCATCTTCATTGCGAAAATGTGAAGAGTTTTAGTTCCATGGTTTTTCCGCCAAGAAGGTGGCGCCATGTGTTTTAAATTGTTTACCTGCAAAAGAGATTTAAATCTCTTTGTTAATCTGTGGCAGCCTGACAGGTTTAGAAGAAAAAACTGACCGCGAAAATTTCTGAATTTTTGTCGAGTGTAAATTTGTTGGGTTTTAAATAAATTTGTACTAAATTGACAATTTTTCTCGCACTCAAAGTGAAAAGTACAGTTTGCACCTCGAGACTAAACGCTAACTTAATATACCCTCGGTTTCATGACTCCATCGCAAGCTCGGGAGTCAAACAACCTCTGGTATATAATGGCTTCGTTTAGTCCCTCGATATAAAATATACTATAACTTGTCAAAAATCAACAAGCTCCCAAACTCTCAGTCCACTTATTTGCGAAAGTAGGTGAATCCCCTAATCGAGTTAGTTTATCGGCAGAAGTGGAAGATCAAAGAGACGGGATCAAACGCCGCATCGATGAAAACTTCGATTAATGCCAATTTATTACTTGTGTTAAAACCTTTACCTTTTTAAGGTAGATTTGTAATGTAGTTGAGAATTTACTTTCTAAAATAAGCTTATACATCACTGAAAGGATTTATAACATTATCATCATCACTACATAGTATAAAACCAAGTCGCTTTCTCTGTCCCTATATCCCTGTGTATGCTTAAATCTTCAAAACTACGCAATGGATTTTGATGCGGTTTTTTTTTAATAGATAGAGTGATTCAAGAGGAAGGTTTAGTATTAGCATTGCACCCGTGCGAAGCCGGGGCGGGTCGCTAGTATGGTACAATCCGGTAAAAACGTAGCTTATGACACTCAATATAAAGACTAATAATAGCATAGATTTAGTATACTTAGATTGGCATTGCAACAGAGAAAGAACATAGGTACTCGTGTGTTAGAGCGAGATAGGGAGACGAGACCATTTTTGTCAACTCTACGGGGTTCTACCGGGCCGACGACAGTTGTGAACAAAACAAATTTCGCTTATTTTAATTAATCTCGCGTATTAAAAGAGTAAGTTTGATGTTTAATAGACGTAAACAGCTATGGTTACGTGTGCAGTACCGGTTGTAATTCATCTAGGAAAGAAAATCCACAGAATTAGTCATTTTACATGTAAGTGCGATTGAAAGATTTAATTCTCTAAATGCAATGCTTATAGAAAACTGAAAAACAAATCGTGCACAAATGGATAGGTCATAACATTGCTTTTTATTATATAAATGTTCTGAATGTATAAGTATTGATTTAAGCGAAATATTAAATACATGAATTTCTTGTATTTCTAACCTAAATTTTATATTGATTGTCGCAATATCGATTAACCACATTTCGGTAACGTGACTGGCAAAGGTATTAACTACACAATAAACCACACGCCCATTTTTATCAAGAGCTACAAGTTTAGGGAGAGCACTATTTGTCTTGCACACATCCACGTTACACGCACAGAAATGTCACTTTTTTTGGTCTCGCCGTACTGGCTCCATTGCCAATCTTTAACGTTAGTATACTAAATCTATGAATAATAGTATATCGATTCCTCAGTTTTAAAATCTGCAAAACATTTACGCCATACTATACTCTACGCCAATACGTAGGTACTTACATTTTGGTGCAGTTGGGTAAAAACTAATAAAATTTGAGTACATAT
This sequence comes from Ethmia dodecea, assembly GCA_963855545.1. Taxonomy (NCBI): domain Eukaryota; kingdom Metazoa; phylum Arthropoda; class Insecta; order Lepidoptera; family Depressariidae; genus Ethmia; species Ethmia dodecea. The sequence continues at coordinate 2,219,763 of OY979453.1, forward strand.
ACTTCTTTACTTAAATATTTCTTTTTTTAATTAGTGAATAATCGAACAATCGCATACTCGAAAACGGTTGCCAACTATTTGGATACAATTTTAAAAGTTTCTAAACTTTTTAATAATATTATAAACTTATAATCTTATCGCATATTTATAAAATTAATTATTCACAAAACTCAAACCTTTACAGGTGAACTTAACAATCTCACAAAACCGTAAACGTCAAACGGGCACTTGGCACCATCTAGGTGCGAGTTCATTAAAGGGCCAGCGGAGGGAGAGCTTATCCAATATTTATTAACTTATTTCAAAGAAAATCGTATAATTAACACCATAGCGGGGGGAGCCACCCCTACCAGCCTTTAGTTCAAAGAGTAACTGGATATGCTGTAGTCTCTGTAGACTAGGCACACCTCTCAAACTATGCTACAATGAGGTTTTAACTCGTTGGAGATAGAAATAAAGAAATAAATGTTTATATGTCCTGTAATTTTCAACCGACTTCAAATAACATAAAACTCCAAAGAGTAAAAAACCGACTTCAACTTATGTTGTTGACCAAATTGAAATGGGACCACACGGGAAGCACCAGCTTTCAAATAAAAAAGAATCATTCAAATCGGTTTACCCAGTCGAAAGTTTTGATGCAACAAATATAAAAAAAACATACGTGTCGAATTGAGAACCTCCTCCTTTTTTGAAGTCGGTTGAAAAAGGACGAGGCTGTAATTTGGTCCAGATCTCACAATGGCATTTGCATTAAGTATGTGCGCGACACATGGACGAATAACTCAATATCACGCCAACCGATATAGACAAAGGTATTATATATAGAAAAACGTAGATATGTCACTAGAGCACGGAAAATTAGGCCGACAAATGTAGTTAATTAACCACATTTTATTTAGTCGCATTGTATTTCAAGTCGTATTTTAAGCGCAACGCTTAACAGATAGCTCTCTTTTTCTTTATTATTCGTTCCGTATCATCTTTCCCTGTCATTGTTGTATCCTATAAATACGCTAAGAAGTAAGTATGTACATGTTGGAACACACTCGTAGGGGATCAATTTTCAAACACAAGCAGTATGAATATAGCTCATCCTTACTTTAATATCTTTGGATATCGATTATTCTTTTTTTAACCGACTTCAAAAAAGGAAGTCGTTCTCAATTCGACTGTATTTTTTTAGTATAATTCGTTGAAGTCGGTTTTTACTCCTTATAGTTCTATGTTATAAACTATCATGTGTCGCGTTTGCACGCGCTACTCTTTGCCTCAATTAGTATTCAGTCTGACTCCTTACGTGTTCCAAAGTTAATGAGAGTGTGCTAGCGTCGTATTTTTGAAATTTAGACCCTTTGAAATAACATCGCATCGCAAAAATATGTTAATAGAACCTGCGGTGGGCTTTGAGTGAAATTGATTAACACCGGTCGTGAACGTGGCGTCTTAATGTGCTGAGTATTAGATTTAAATAAACTTTTTTTTTACATATCTATATATCCCCTTATATTCCCAATAAAGTTGGCAGAGGTATTATCTCCGGGTGCTGTTGCAGAAACCTTAAAATTAATTCCGGGATCGGGTGTTACGATGTTTTTCTTCTAAAAATATTGACACAATTTAGATCAAAAATAAAAAGTTCCGAGTCGCAAACGTCTATGATTGAAAATAAATAAATTACCCATCTAAGGCAGTGGTGTAAAAATCACAACCAAATCATTCAATGACATGACATGAGATTTCGACAATTTCAGTAATACTTACACTATTTTTTTTATTAATTATAATAATTTGCATGCTTACATGTAAACTGAATTCATTGTACATATCTACTGATTGGTGATGTATCAACGCACAGCCTGAACCGCTGGATATAGACTTGAAATTTTGCACATAGGTAGATAGCTTATACGGTGTATGCATCCACTAAGAAAGGATTTTGGAAAATTCAACCTCTACGGAGGTGAAATAAACGTGCGCGAGCCAAGCCGCGGGTAAAAGCTAGTTATATAATAAGATCTGAATTTACTGTATTATTGCAAATAAAGATATTTCTATTTATAAATGAAGCACCGTTGAATTGTAAAACGGTGATTGATTGTTTGAACATCTTTTTGATGCACAGCCCGACCATAGAATTAGTAAAATACCTACTACAATAGTGAAATTGTAATAAGCTTCTACAATAACCCTACGACACATACAGCAAATACGTCTGTCCTATTTATACGTAACCTGTACCCCACGTAAGAAACAACGGCGGCCACAATGTCAGTTTGTATGTCACAGACACAGCCGCAAACCGGCGCTCACGGTTTTCTGGACACGATAAATTCATGCTTTACTGTGAAGGGGTACGCCACGGTCTCTCAGGCACATGCACTTCGGGTTAGATACATTGCTTGTATTGTGAGTTGAGCATTTGTGTTGACATTAAGGCTGGTAGGGCCAGCGGAGACCGATTTTAGTGATTTTTAAAATCATCTGAGACACAGAAAATAGTATTTTAAATTCTGAAAAAAAGATATATATAACTTAAGGACATAGTCTAGTCAAAGTCGCATTCGGTTACACGATCTGATGAACTTCACTCTATAAAAAAATCACGAAGTTACCCCTTTTTAAGCTATTGCATAGCTTCTATCGCGGGCCTTGAGCGCGGGGACCGAATCCAGAAATTCCGTAACGAAAAAACCTCACGCTCCCCACTCCGACGGGCACGGAGGCGTGGCTTGTTTATTGGGCATAATCCAAAGCCAAGTTATGATAGTAGATGGACGGACGGACGGACGGACGGACGGACCGACCGACCGACCGACCGACCGACCGACCGACCGACCGACCGACCGACCGACCGACCGACCGACCGACGGACGGACGGACAGACCGACCGACCGACCGACCGACGGACAGACGGACGGATGGACGGACCGACCGACCGACCGACCGACCGACCCACCGACCGACAGACGGACGGACCGACCGACCGTCCGTCCGTCCGTCCGTCCGTCGGTCGGTCGGTCGGTCGGTCGGTCGGTCCGTCCGTCCCTCGGTCGGTCGGTCGGTCGGTCGGTCGGTCGGTCGGTCGGTCGGTCGGACGGACGGACGGACGGACGGACGGACGGATGGATGGATGGATGGATATTGCATAGCTTCTATCGAGGGCGTGTATTGCATAGCTTCTATCGAGGGCGTGCATTGTCTAACGTCGTCGTTTGTTTTCGGCAGTCTTGTTGATAAAAAATGATATGCAATAGCTTTACCGCGGCAGTCCCCGAGTGCCACACGTTTTTTTTTATTTAGTTTTTTCTATGTCATGCATGACCGAACTATTGATATTTTACATTTGTTTTTTGTACTAATAAGCTAAAGATACATATCTCTAAACTCTAAACAAATTCGCAGAGTTTGACTTGATAAAATGATTTTTACAGTCACTAATGTTGAAATACCTACAAAATGAACGAGCTGTCTTGGCTGGCGTGTTCAGTTGCGCGCTGGCGCTTACTAAATGCCTACTGTCTACTCACTGAGCAAGCAATCTCTACGTTACAACTGCTGCGGGAATACCTGGCCTTAATACTCATTGGAGTAGCAATAGTCGTTAGACGGTATAACTGAGTTAAGAAATAAATAACCTCACGCCGGGAAATACAATACAATAACTCTTTATAGTACACCAAAAACAACACAATATGGATACCAACATTAACTTGAGTACCTACAATGGGCGGTCTTATCGCTTTTAAAAATACCCAAATTTCAAGAGAATATTCGACCCCTGATAGGTGGTGAGGACCGGGCCTGTACACATGCCTCAGAATTAATTCTGGGACCTGCGGGTTTCCTCACGATGTTTTCCTTCACCATCGAGCTAGTGATAAAATATGCACGTAAGTTTTTTGAAAAACTCATTGGTACATGCCAGGATTCGAACCCGAGCCTCACTGATTTTCGACCGGCTCTTTAACCGTCCGGGCTATTACTGCTCTAAGTGATGAATATGTACGTAAGTTTTAAAGACTCATTGGTACATGCCAGGATGCGAACCCGAGCCTCACTGATTTTCATCATGTGAAGCAGGCTCTTTAACCGTAAGGCTATTGCTACTAAATCTAATCTTCGAGCAAACAAACAGCATAAATAACTCCGATCAATGTCAGGGGCGGGTAAGCAATCAGCTTCCTAATTTTCATCGTAATGAGTCTTGGGCGATGCAGCATTTGGGGAGGACAGTGTCAATTCTTGCGCTTAATTTCGTAATTTATATGGTACTTCAGAAACACAGGTACGTTTATAAAAGTTATACTTGTTTCTAACAGTAGATAATTGGTGCTGAGATTGGAAAGATGCGATTTAATAAAACCAACTTTAAAGAAAGAACTAAAAGACTACAATAATAATAAAAAAAATATTATAATCTCACTCCTTTTATCCCCGGGGGGAAGGTAGAGGTATTCCATTTCTGGATATATCCACTTTTCACGAGATATTACCTCTAAAAGTAATTACAAGTTTAGTAGTTTTTGCGTGAAAGAGCAACAAACATACATACGTCCACACTCACAAACTTTAGCGTTTATAATATTAGTAGGATTATACATTAATAGCCTATAGTATCTAAAAATAATCAGTCTAATGTCCCAAAGGGTTGACGACGAAATGTAAAAAAGTTAATAGCCTCTCGAGCCATCGAAAGAGAAACAATGTAGATTATCACCCCAATGACCCCTTTCATTATTCAAAAGAATACATCTAACCATCCGAACGTTGCAACCCCTACATTAGACATGACTTTCATAACCAATGCTTTGCATACGCGGAATAACCCTCTTTGAAAAATCTCCCTTTCTCACCAGTATTGTGTACAAAAGAACGGGATAGAAAAGGGCGCTTCATTCGATTCCAATGAGAAAAACGATCAGAATACGGCGCATGATTGCCATCTAAATAATTCAGGCATATATCCCGTACTTCTGTCTTTTCGCAACTTTAACTTTGCGTCAACTCAAGCAGACGGTGCCGTTCAATTCGAAGGAATATAGAATAAAATTCTCGAGTTAACAATTTTAAAACAGCAAATGTAAGTTGGCGGTTTCATATGGAGTTTTTACAAGCTCTTATACGAAATGTCGATTCGGATCGTTCCCTCTTTGTATGATGAAGCAAAAACAATGAATGTGCGTCATAAAGCGTGAATGACAAGACGTGGGATAAGGACAGCTAATAACCCGTCTCCGTCAATCATTGTTACTGTCACGGGATTGGTGTTCTTTACTCTTTCTTTTAAATTGGAAAGGGTAATTTGGGTGATGGATTTTGATCTCAATTATGTTTGGAATTAAATTCACATTGTGGTGCCGTGGCTAGGATGTATTTGTATGTGAGTTTGTGATGCTAAGTGGTTACAAAGTGGCAACTTTTCACAAAAAAAGGTGCTTACGCTAAATATCTAAATGATAGTTCAAAGTAATAGTAATTTGATTTATAATAATTATTGTCGATACTCAGTATTTATTGTTTTTCAACACTTTCCAGAAAGTTAATACTTATAGTAACTATCTACAGTTCTCTAGGAGATGAAATCCGATGAAAACCGCAAGTTAAATGAACATCAAAAATTTATAATCAAGTTAATATAGATATACAAAGAATTCTCAATGAAATGCAAGAAAATTGCACAGCATCAACAGCTCTTCCATACCTTGCTGTCGAAGGCAAGACATTTTTCCCGCACCGAGTGGCCAGCACCCTAAATTAAAATGTGAATAATTAACACCGACCTGCCCCCTCCACGGGTGCCCCCACCACACTCCGCCCAGATGTATTAGTTTTAAGCTCATTCGTGTGCGATTCGGGGTGGCGGGGTGACGTATGAGAGATTTTTTGAGATTTCTTTTGGAGTGTTACGAGTTGGTAATTATTTTAGTTTTAATTAATGACATAATGTGTATTGGATTTTAGATAAATGTAAGTCTGAGGATAAAAGTCAGTTAGATAACTATGATGACAAGACTTCATCTGAATTTAATATTGTATGACTCATATTTTTATGGCGCGGAAGGAAAACGTTCATCTAAAATCTTAACTTCAAGAATATGCTAATGGATAGGTCTCTATATACAACACCAGTTTATGTCCCGACTTCGACGGCGTTCCGGGGTACAAAAGTATGTCTTCTACATCTTGGTTGTCAAACTCTCACGTCGATTCGTTGCTTCATTGGTGCTTCAAAGACAGACAAACCAATATACGCACTTTCGCATTCATAATATTACTACCTGTCTCCCGCGGTTTCACACGTGGGAATACGGGAATAAAATATAGCCTATGTTATTCAGGGATATTCTAGCTTTCCATCGGTAAAAGAATTTTGAAAATGGGTCCAGTAGTTTTGGAGTTTATTCGTTACAAACATACAAAAAAACTTTTTTTTTCTTTATTCCCGTTCCTGTGGGAATTTCCAAAAATCTCGAATATAGCTTGAGCATTGATAGACTAGATTCTAGTTCCGGTCCCCTTTTCCCCTTGTCATTGTTCTTTTATACGATCACGCGGGTCTATTTACATCGGCCTGTACCTATCCAATCAACGGTCCGTCAGCCGCGAACCTTAAAAACGAGGACCCAAATTAACACCTAATCACCTCGGTCGAACTCATCATTTATTCCACAATCAACACCCCAAGCATAAGGCCCTGTTCAAACTACGACCCAAGTGTTGTATATCTATACTAATATTATAAAGAGGAAAGATTTGTATTTTTATATGTTTGTATGTTTGTAACGAATAAACTTAAAAACTACTAGACCGATTTTAAAAATTCTTTTACCGATAGAAAGCTAGAATGTCCCTGAGTAACATGGGCTATAGTTTATTCCTGTGTTCCCACGGGAACGGGAACTATGCGGGTGAAACCGCGCAGAACTGCTAGTCCTATATACTTTGTTAGTTATTATTTAATTGATAAAAACTGTTAAGAAATAACCCAACCATTTCCGGTGTTTGATAGAATTTTGAACAAAGTGGTAAAAAAATCTGTAGTAACCTGACTAACTGTATAACTAATGCAGGAAAACATCGTGAGGAAACCAAAGGAAAGGTCTCCGAAATAGTTCCGAGGCAATGTGTAACAGACCCTGTCCGGCGATGGGCTCACCACCTATCACGTTTAGGGGTCGAATATTCTCGTGAAAGTGAAAAGTGGGTATTTCCAGAAATGGTATACCTTTGCCTACCCGCTCGGGGATAAAAAGGCGTGAGATAATTTATATCTTTATAACTTTTCAGTTGCCTGGCTGTTCATGATGGGGTGTTGGTTCCTACCTTAATGTATGGTAGCGAGAGTTGGGTATGGCAGAAGAAGCACGAGAGTCGAATAAATGCAGTAGAAATGCGATCGCTAAGAAGCATGAGTGGAGTACGATTGATTGATAGAATGAGGAATAGTGTAATCCGAGAGCGTTGTGGCTTGAAAGAGGATGTAGTGACTAAAATTGAGAAAGGAATGCTTAGGTGGTTTGGACATGTCGAGCGGATGGATGAAAGGCGTCTAACGAGACAAATATATAAGGGGATTGTGAGTGGCCGAGTCGGCAGAGGGCGACCTAGGCGTACTTACATCGATCAGATCGGCGATGTATTGAAAAAAAGCCAGATAAAGAGTACCCGAAACCGACGAGCTTGTATGAACCGATTGATGGATGTGGATGAGGCACGTGAGGTATGCCAGGATCGTAGCAGGTGGCGGGCTGTTGTCTCTGCCTACCCCTTCGGGAAAAAGGCGTGAGCATATGTATGTATGTATGTAACTTTTCAGTATATTATAATTTTCTTTCCATACATAAATATACCCACGCCTTTTCCCGACGGGGTAGGCAGAGGCAATAGAGCGCCACCTGCTCCGAACCTGGCACACTTCTTGCTGTCCATTCACATCCAACAATCAGTCGTCGCTCATACATAATTTGACTATAAACATAAAATTACATATTAAATCCTCGCAGTGTGATCGAGACATAACTGAAAATAAACTGACCAATCAGATCAATAATGCAATCGGCGGGAATGCCCGAGCTCAACGGAAGGACCCGAAGCGACGCCGATCCGTTACAATATTGATCACCTTTATCCCGGATCGACGATTTAAACGAAAAAACTGGGGCCCGCATCGGTATACTCTTAATTATTAAAGGAAACAAGGATATATGGTAACTGGAAGTGTTATTAAAATTAAATAAAGTAACTTTTTGACGTGATAACGTCTTATAAATCGATGAACGCCGGCTGGACGCACGAAAAAGTGTCACGTTCCGCTTGAGCCGAGCGTGCAAGCGAGAGCGCGGAACAAGCGATAGAGACGCACGATCGGCCTAAGGGTTCGGCTTGTGACACATCTATCTCTCTTCCACTTCAGTATGCAATTATTCATCAATGTTTTCTTAAGACGTTACCACGTAAAATTATCGTCTGTAAACCGACTTTACAGACAACCAATACTTTTTTTATATTGCAAATATAATTTGCAAACTCAAAAGTCTGTCTTTATAGAAACGACCAAAGAGAAAAATTCAGTTAAATTCTAACGTTCTCATTTTTAACTAAGTATTATAATATTAATCACTTTACATTTGTATAAGTTAATTTCTTTCTGGTAACAGTAATTCACATTAGCTCCTTTTCTTTTTATACAAATAAACATGACTGAAAAAGAGTGATATTATGGGAAATATAATAAATTAAGAGTACCCGAAACCGACGAGCATGTATGAACCGATTGATGGATGTGCATGAGGCGCGAGAGGTATTCCAGGACCGTAGCAGGTAGCGGGCTGTTGTCTCTGCCTACCCCTTCGGGAAAAAGGCGTGAGCATATGTATGTATGTATGTAATAAATCTTATACTTTTATATGGCAGAGGTATTTTATTTCTGGAAATATCCAGTTTTCAAAGAATATTCGACCTCTTAAACGTGATAGCTGGTGAGCCCATCACCGGACCGGAATACCTCTGCCTACCCTCTCGCGGATAAAAGGTATGAGATTATTTTGACACTGCTTATCTACTTTGGGCGAATGCAGTCTTAGCGTCATTTTACTTTTGCTTATATGAAAGTTGTGAGAGAGGTAAACACTTTATCGACTAAAACCCCTAAATAAAACAAACCGATCGTAGTACGCTCGTACCTCATCCATTGAATAGACATCAGTGAGTTCCAATTCGCGGGAAAACGTGTTGTTTCCGCCGGCCGTAAAGTCGGTGGAGTCAATTTGAATTCGGATATTTTATTTTATATCCGCGGTACATCTGCCGTATACCAACTTTTCTAATATTCAAACGTCGAAAGGTGTGTAGTTAAACGTGTGTTTGTATAACAGACTAGCTTTTGCGCGCGACTTCGTTCGCGTCCCGGGATAAAAATTAGCCTATGTGTTATTCTGATGGATAAGCTAATTCATGAAAATCTTTACACTAAGAGGTAAGCAACGCACTTGTGACTCGAGTTGCAGGTGTGTTGCGATGGTAGTCACTTACCATCAGGTGACCCGTCTGCTCGTTTGCCCCCCATTACTATAAAAAGAGTTCAGTGTTTCCGTAAACGAGTAACCAACATCCCACCGTTTGTAATATTAAAGGATCTGTGTGTAGTGTGAAAATGTGAAAAAAATATAGTTTTTCGATTTTTAAAATCCCGTGGTAGGCATACAAAAGAATTAACATAAGAGGGCCACGGACAATGCCTTTATTTTCTTGTTTTTGATGTAATTGACAGTTGAAACCGACGAGCTTGTATGAACCGATTGATGGATGTGGATCAGGCGCGTGAGGATTGCCAGGATCGTAGCAGGTGGCGGGCTGTTGTCTCTGCCTACCCATTCGGGAAAAAGGCGTGAGCATATGTATGTATGTGACAGTTGAAATATAGTACCTACATATCGACTCGAAATGGTCTTTGCCTTTTGTTATTACTTCTCAACTGTTGGTTACTTATATGACTTCTGAAATAAATTATTTACTTATTAATCATTATTTTTCTCTTCTAAACTTATTTTAAACATTAATTAATTCTTTGTGCTCGCACACCGTCCAACCCGTTACCGAGTCCCCGGGGTCCGTACTACATCGCGTGCATATTAAATACTGCACCCGAATAGAATAAATTATTAATCCTATTTTTCTATTCAACCTCCCCTATTTATAAATAGCTACGGACTACCATTTTAACTCGTTGCATTCTCACTGATTCTTCGAATTCATAGGAGTAGCTGAAATTCAGCATAATTATATGTATTTAAAACTACTTTTTCCTCGCGATAAAAAGTAACCTATTTCCTTCCTCAATATGCGAGCTACAAATGGTAAACAGACAGTTACTTACAACATTTTGCACAAAGATTCCTTATATGACGTAAGTGTGTAAAAAGTTACTCGTTATCCTACCCAAATTTTTGCCATCTTAACTTCTTTATCTGGCCACATATTTTCAATTTTGAATTTGAAATAAGAATTACATGTATCTCTTCAATTTTTTCCGACGGAAACGTCAGTACTTACCTGAAATTCTAGCTCGACGGTTCTTCCGAGCTAACACCTACATTTTCTTAAATTAGCTGCTCTACATACATAAGCTCCTGGTATACTTAGATCGAATATATTGTATATTTTGCTACATACCAAATGCTACGACGACCAGACAAGTCACATCAGCTTTGACAAAATTGATTTTCCTTCATCTTCATGCTTCTTCATAAAATAAATCCCTTTGGTTGCTGAACTTCTCCTTTTTTTGTGCTCTCCATCTCCACATGCCGGCCGGTTGCGGCCGAGGAGTAGGCTGCACCAACGCTGCACCGCAAATAAACACTAAGAAAGGATTTTTAGACATTTCTGTCGGAACGGGACTAAACCTTAACGCCGCTGGGCCTTCGCTAGTTTAGAAATATATCTATCCAATGATTATTTTATTTTTCGAATACCCATGGTACCTCTTCCAAATCTACATCCTCGCCAAATTCGCCATACACCCTCAATATCTCTACGTGTGTCATAAAATCGCCACCGTATATTATATTGAGTTTGTTTAATTAAACGAGCGGTGATCGGGACCCTTGTTCAGCTCAATTTTTTACGCCGTTTGTAAATATATCGTAAATTTTTTCGACCTTTATTTATTTGTGCAAACAGCATTTTATGCAATAAGTAAATTATTTTAAATTTTTATTTAGTAAAAATGAAATAAATGTTTAGTTAATATATTTTTTGATTCAAGTAATAATGTTACTCTTACATAGAAGATTAAAAAAATCAACAACTTTTTAGTTTTTTGTACTTTATTAAAGTGGCAGACGAGACATCTTATTTTAAATCGTAAATTTGTGAAGATGGATGGTTCCTTTGGACATTTCCAACACCAGAAGAGTCAGCAATGCTTTGCCGAACTATGAGAAATCCAAAATTAGATTTTTTAGAAATAAGCTTTCCAAGATGGCGTCTTATTTATGTCAGTTAGTATATAAAGAAAAGAAATATAATTAGATATAGTCACGAAATGCATTATTCTTACCATGGCCACCATTATCAGCTTGCCACATTCATACATCACCCACATTTATTGGCGTTAGAAAAAAAATCGCCATTGTTCCGTTCAAATAATCGTAAATTCCGAACGGACAAAATATAATAAATTGCCGATGGAATCGGTGCTAACAATCTGACAAAATTTTCAAATTTGGAACGCAAATCTAAGAGCGCCCTTACACCGAACGGCTTAACGGTCAAAATTCGAAATTGGAACAGTGTGCCGACGACAAAAAGGGTGATTCTGTCTATATTTGCAGTCTGAACCCTTTGTTGTCGGCTTTTTTCGGTTGTTTCCCAGTAAAGGCTGATAGAACACGTTTTTCAAATCATTAAACAGTTTCGACCGCGGCCGCGGTTGGCGGGAAAAAGGAAACGAAAAAATTTGTTGTTTGAATTTCCTCCTGGACTGAGGGTCCCGCAGACATTCCTGTAGTATTCCTAATCATTGCATTTAGTATTGTCAAACTTCATTTAAAATATGAGCATCTGTCTATGTAATTGTTAAACTAGTCTGGTGCATTAATACCTTCATACAATTTATCCACTCTAACTGAGAGATTATTTTGAAATGAACAAACGTCACGACTATCACATATTTGATAATACCTATCCTACAGAGTCACAAGCAAAGTATCTTCTACATTTCTTTCTTGTGTGCCCTTATGATCCCTCTTCCTGGCGACGCTGGTGCGCCCGAAGATGGCTAATTTAGTTACACAGTTCACATAATTATAGTAAACAAAAATACTTAGTGACATTTACTCATAAGGCTTAAGCAATATAAATGCAGGACTCCAAAAGAGCAAAGGGCAAAAATGCGAAGCGTCGGCATGCGAGAGGACCGAGGCGATCGTTGGCCAGCAGTGATAATACTGCGGATTGGGAGTTTTCGATTTTTAAAAATGTTCGACGACGCGTTTATGCTCGAGTTTTTTTTGTGGCCTGGTGACAGAATTTTTGGGAGCTTTCAAAAATCGAATGCTTAATTTACATAAGGCCAGTCTTCTCAGATACCTTCTTTTTGTTACGAATACTTCTTAAAGTTGCACTGTAAGGTCAGTATATCGCGTAGTAACATTTTTTAACGGTCTCACGAGAATTTCTAAAAAATCTTTCTCTTGCAAAATTCGGCTTAAAAAATCCAGCGATTCAGACTGAAGAGTGGTCAATGAGTCGGGACATACATTTTCAGAAACCATTCCACCAACTGGCTTCTAATGTACCAGGGTACTCTAAAAATAATGCATCAAATAAACGGATAATATGTTTATTCATTTATTTATAAAACAGATAATCTGTGTGCGAAAAATATTATCTTAAAATTAAATAGCTTAAGATAAAAAAATACACAAAATAAACCCAAAATTTTTAAATTTCTTTTTTTAACACTTCAACTGCGTGCTTCCATAACCGTCCAACTGACACACGTCACTCCCATCGACATCCACCGTTTTGTTTTGCCAACTCGGCGTTCCACCGCTTTTCGCTTTTTTCGCACTTCCGCCCGATCTGTAAACACGGGCGACCAAAAATATGTGTCGTGTGAAACCATCGGAAATCAGGCGTGCGTGTGTCAGTCAGATAAGTGACTGGTTTTATTCAAGACTAGCTAGTTCCCGTTCCTGTGAGAATACGGGAATAAAATATTGCCTATGTATATACAGCTCACGCCTTCTTCCCACAGGGGTAGGCAAAGACGATGGATCGCCACTTTGCCCGATCTTCGCACACTTCCCTCGCTTCCTTCACATTCATAAGCCTTTTCATACACGCTCTTTTATTCTTCGCACTCTTGACCCCAGCTTTTTGAAGGACGTCACTAATTTGATCCGTGAACGTCCTTCTGGGGCGTCCTCTTGCCTTGTATCCTTCAACATTTGCACCATAAATCTCTTTCGTTACTCTTCTTTCATCCATTCGTTCTAAATGACCAAACCAGCTTAACATACCTTTTTCTATCCTTGTCACTACATCTTCTTTCAAACCACACTTCTCTCGTATATCCGCATTCCTCACTCTATCACACAATTTTACTCCACACATTGCCTATGTTACTCATTGATAATGTAGCTTTCCATTGGTGAAAGATTTTTTGAAATCAGTCCAGTCTATATGAGTTAATTCGTTACAAACTTCAATCTTTTCTCTTTATGATATTAGTGTAGAAGTATTTTTTACTAGACTACGGTGAAGCCGAGAGGAAGGGTTATTTTTTTTAGCAATCTTTGAATGTATGTTCCATCGTAGCGCCTCAACTACTGGCCGAATACCAAATTATGAAAAAAAGACACACATATTACTCAAAAAAGCGCTATAAACGGATATTTATTGATTTTAAAATCTCACGTAACAATAAACAAATAATTAGTGAAGAAACAAATTCATTCTGTACATGGCACCGCTCCGCAACAAAGCGCGTCACACACGGTGCAGATGCTATAATATTTTATCTTAAGATACGAAATATATATTTCCATATTTGCGTATAAACGTACTGAAGATAAAATATATATTAACTTCGTCGTGTGTGATGGTTCATAGGATTTCTATGGTGAGCGATATTCTAAAATATGCTCTAAGATAATATATATTTTATATTATCTTCACCGTGTGTGACGCGCTTTAGACAGGTCGTAAAATGTCAGCCGAAAAATTTTCTACAAATGAAAATGAATTTCCTTTTTTTTTTTCCAAGAGCATGCCCGAATTCGGTATTCGGTAAACAATTTAAAAAAAAATGGTGTATAAAAGATTTTAATGTGACCAGTACTTTTTGAGTTATTTAATTGAGTATGAAATATCCCTAAACCGTATTGATGTGTGTATAATTAGAATTCAAATAATATCCATACAACAATAACATTACTAACCTTTCTATGCAACTAACTCAACATATCGCAAGCTCAACTCAGCTAGAACGTGGACGCACATAAATTTCTACATACACCCCAGTACAATACCTCTCTCAGCTGCAACATGGACACTATAAATCCGTAGAACTTGGTGTTTAACTTTGGTGGTCCGCTGTACCGGCGATGTCCAATGAAAGTTTCGCGCCATTAATTCTTGTGCGCAGCCCACTGCACTTTTTCCATCGTTTTTCATAACCTATGTGGGTGGGTGGCAAAGAGATTAAAATATAATAGGACATAGAGGGGACAAAGCGTGGAAAATTTGAAGCCAAAAGTTATTCCAAGTGGAATAAGTCTAGTACAATTTCGACCGAATGACAGCTCGCGTTCTTACTAACTGACATGAAAACATGCTTCATAGTTTTGTATGAAAATATTCCCAATGCCCCCTCTATGTCCTATTATATTTTAATCTCTTTGGTGGGTGGACTTTTTTTGCCAGTTGGTTTTGTAGTTTTCTTAATTATTTGGGTGTTGAAACTTTTTGGTCGAACTCTATCGTCGTATTACCCGGTACAAATAATAATGAAAGTGTAATTACATATTCCATCCGGGACAAATGGTGAATACATTGGTGGACCAGGGTGCACACATTCCTCAGAATCAATCGTGGACCTGCTCTTTTCCTCACGGCGATCTCCTTCACGAGTTAATAATAAATATGTACGTACACTTTTGAAAATTCCATTGGTAAATGCCTTCACCAGGAGTCGAACCCAGACTTCATAAAGGCGTGGCCGCATCAAACATTGTATCACTGTACTGCACATTATACAATATAAAAAAAATTTCACGCTTTTTATCCCCGAGGGGTAGGCAGAGTATTCCATTACTGGATATACCCACATTTCACGAGATATATTGGACCCCTAAACGTGACAGGTGGTGAGCCCATCGCCGGACCGGGTCTATTTACACATGTCTCAGAATTAATTCTGAGACCTGCTAGTTTCCTCACGATGTTTTCCTTCACCGTCGAGCAATACAATACCTATTAAGTCTTTTTAATGTTTCGTAGACAAATAACCCTTATATTTTCCTCATGTCCGGCAGTCCCGCTGTCTATCTCTCTCTGACGTAAGCACGGGCACTCTCTTATTTAGGTATAACCATTTTAGTAATTTTCCAAAATAAAAGTCAAAAATCATTTCTTTTCTGTAGATACAAAAAGTACACTTAGAAATGTCAATAATCTAATAACAGGGCACTCTAAACTCGTCCACGAAGATTGGCTAAATGTAAACAGCAGCCCATCTCCACCGAAGAGTTGCTATTTAATAATAATAAGTACGATTTTTTAATATTTCTATGCCATTTATATCATAACTAGCGACCCGCCCCGGCTTCGCACGGGCGCAATGCTAACACTAAAACCTTCCTCTTGAATCACTCTATCCATTAAAAAAAACGCATCAAAATCCGTTGCGTAGTTTTAAAGATTTAAGCATACAAAGCGACTTTGTTTTATACTATGTAGTGATGTAGTCCTGTACTATCCAATGTCCATTACGCTGTCTCAAATAATTTGACAGGCAGAACTCTAGAACCAAATTGCTTTTCTATATGCAAAGCGGGGTATCTTTGCCCATTTCACCGTTATAATAGGATCATCTATACACTTTGAATTTCGAAAATATATTGCGGTTTTTCTGTGTTTTATTGGCCGGCGGGATTTCGGTCCCATTAAACTTTTTTCCAATTTTATTGTTCGGAAGATATTGTTCTTATTCGGGCTCTCGTAATGTATTGGTGTTATTGTTTTATGGAGGGGCTGTGGGGGTTGTATTGGGTTATTAAAACAACTTTTCGACGTTGTAACTGTTTTTACTTTTTTATTGAGATCTATGATTTCTTTGGAAATGTTGCTTCGGTTTTCGATTTTTGTAAAATCATTTACATGGTGACCTAACCTGGTCCGAGAGTATTTTTTGTGAAAACTACCAGATACCATTTTCAACAATAGAAATAAAACTACTTTGTGACAATAAAAGCACCTTTAAGTATTTATATAAATTACTTTTCCTTAACCTCTCACACCATGAAGCACAGACACAATAGATTTTTAATTGTGTCTCGGTTCCCATTGGAACCGGCGGTTCATAACTGAATAAATTCAAAATTACTGTGTTTTTTTATATAATATACTTCTAGCCCACAGCACACATTTTTATAGTACAAAACTTGTTCCCTCTGTTTTCTCAGTTACACAAAAATGACGCTTGAGCCAGTCTGGTTTCAAGGTCTTCACTATTTGCCCCAAAGGTTGTATGTATGTATTTTTAAATAATAAAATTTTCTTTGCCGAGTAATAATATAATTTTTTATTTACCTATCAGTATCAAGCTTCGAAACTAATTGGCGTATTCCGCCCCATTCTCTCTAATGGAAATTCATTTGTGACGGTTCCTCAAGTCAATTTTTCTCCGATTGTCATCGTGTCAGCCGCAAATTCTTAGAATAAAAGTTAATTGATGAAAAATTGCTCACGATATGATGAACATCGATCAAAGGACAATACCGGAGAATATTGAATAAAGCTGCACCGAATGCGGTTGCCACGATTTATTTTCATTTCCAAAGAAAAGTTGAGACGGAGCGGGCTTTTTTAATCGGTGAAAGTTTTTATAAAAATTAAAAAAATAAAGAAAGTGCTGGTACGATGCGGATGTTTCTACGCTGTCTGTGACCATTAATATCTTCGAAGATTCCGTATTATTACAAAATAAATAAATAAATAATCTCACGCCTTATATCCCCGAGGGGGTAGGCAGAGGTATTCCATTTCTGGATATAACCACTTTTCACCAGATATTCTTTGGACCCCCAAACGTGATAGGTGGTGAGCCCATCGCCGGACCGGGTCTGTTACACATGTCTCAGAATTCATTCTGGGACCTGCGGTTTTCCTCATGATGTTTTCCTTCACCGTCCAGCTAGTGATAAATATGTACTTAAATTTTGAAAAACTCATTGGTACATGACATGCCAGATTTTCATCATGTGAAGCAGGCCGTTTAATCGTAAGGCTATCTCGTATGTGAATTCCCTTGGCATTTAGATTTACCTATACTGTATATTTATTTATTAGGTTTGCCAAAAGGGTTTACTCTATAAGCTATGATTATACATACCTAAAGGAAGACATAACATGACAGAGAAACACAACATAAAAACTTTTAGCTTAGGTCTATTCTACTATTCTGTAATACATGTTATAATTTCAGTAAACCTAATTTAAAAACAAATCTTTTTTTTTTATAAAAGTTAACATTATTCTGTGCCTTCACCATTGTACTTTAGTTATCCGATTCACGGAAGATCCTAATACAATCCAAGACATATTTTTTTAATAAAAATGTGTCGTTAGATTTGTGTCAGTTGTGGGAGTAGATAACACTAGCTTAATGACGTCATCAAAAAAAACAACATGGCGGACATGTTGTTTGACGGATCTTGAAGTTCGAAGTGGTCGCTGTATGCAACGCCGTGAGTGAGCCAGAAGAGTAATTTTTTTATTGCGATCTGGTTTTCCGGTTCTTCTGAAAGTTCTAATTTCAAATATCATTCTCATTTCTTCCTGTTTCTAAAAAAACTCGAATATTTTTTAGCTTTTGTTTTTCCTGTAGTCAGTCACAAAGTTCTCCTTTCACCAACGCGCACACCCGAGGAAAAGAACAGCAGTCAACCGCAGACAAATCGCCTATAATTAATGATATGATATTTTTTTCAATAAAGGAACCCTTGCAGAACCACAACAGCGAGTGTCGAACGAAAGGAGAATTTATCATCTCCGCGGCAGCGACAGACCGGACCGCCAATGTCCATTTGGATAATGCCCAACGCGATTAAAAATATAAAAATACACCCACCAGCCCAGGGGGGGAAGGGGTTTGACGGAGGACACCGCACTGAGGACACAAAAGGATTATAAATGAGAAGGAATTTTAGATAATATTTGTACGTTGGATGTGGATTGTAACGTTGGCAGAGATCGGCCGGCAAAGGGGGCGCCCCCCACGCCCCACGGTAGGGTCGTCGCCTTCCGCGATCCTAATGAGTGTTTGTATCAATTTGTTAGTATTGTATCTGAATATTTTCGTGCGTTCGTTACGATTTTAATCCCTTGTGGTTGTGGCAGACGGATCGATGCTTTTGTTTTAATATTTCGGTTCGCTTTCGTTTTAATTTGGGACCGCTCGGGCTTGTGTTGATTGAAGGCGATTTTGGGCGTCCTATCTTAGCCGCAGGTGAGGTTAGCAGTTTTTTGCGCTTCGCGTGTAATTATAACAGCTCGCTTTTTTTTAAACCCGAATGGGCAGAGCATATTTTTATAAAGCGGAAAAGAAATGATAATAAAATTTTGAAAACAGACCTTTTTAATTCCATTACATGTGTTGAAAAAACCGTTAGGAAAACGTGTGTAGCGCGCGATAGTCCAACCGGCGCCCAGATAAACATGGCAGAAATAATTCATCGTCATAATTAATACATTTAAATTATTTTTTGCCGGCACTTTTGAATACGTAGGTTGAATCCGAATGAGGCGGGCGAGAAAAGAATAACAGTGTCCGCGACACCGGCGCGCCACGTGTTTTCTATTCATTATCTCGAAAACAAAAATTTCATTATCCCGAGATTCCTTTTTAAATTTAATTATTCATATTTAAATTAAAAATATACTAGAGCCCGCAGAAGCGTTATCGCTTATATTTTATTAACCGAATTCATAATTCCCGATTCGAGTAAATCCAGCTGGGGGTGGGGCGATATTTATGAGTGCAGAGCAGAAAAATCCACAATAATATTTCAGGGTGGACGTCCGGTGCGACGGTCTTTACTTGCCCTCCCTGATCTATTTAAAAAAGAGCCCCGGAAGGACAAAAGGGTAGCTCGTAAAAAAACTGGACACGTATAGAGGTTGCCCGCGCCCGGTGGCTTTGTCTAATTCTTATTTTTTACCGAATCGGAACCTTTTCGGTTTTTTATCTTTTTTTGTTCCGGAGACACCGGTCCCGTGTTTGCGGCGTTTGTTCTAATGTGCGGGCCCATTTGTAATTTTTTTCAGATCGTCCCTTTTGAGATTCATCGCGGCGGTGACCCTTCTCTTTGGTATGTAAAAATGTGTGATTTACGTTCTCAAATCTACCGTGGCGTCTTTTACTTTTTGCGGCGACCCTTTTTAATTGTAATAGCTGTGTAAATTTTTCTACGTCTTTTTGCTGGTTTAGGTTTGTCTGTGAATAATTTGCTAATTTCAGGAACGAATAGAAGTTCCTATTAGATTTTAAATACTATACCTAAGATCTGTATTCCTTCAATACCTACTAATATTATAAGCCAAGTAACCCTATCTGTAAGCTTTTCACGGCTAAACCACTGCACTGACCTTGATAGTTTTTGGCACGAGGTAACTTGTATCTCTCTCGTCTCTTACCGTTCGAACGATCGAACCAGCAACTCGTCGGTGGAGATGGGCTGCTGTTTACATTTAGCCAGTCTTCATGGACAAGTTTAGAGTGCCATGTTATTATAAACTATTGACGTTTCTAAATGTATATTCCATACCTAAAGAAATTAATGAGGTTTGAGTTTGTATTTCAAAATACATAGGTCTATGATTTCAAAGGAAGACATGTTAGTCATATTACTTAAAAAATAAAATAAAAAATAAATAATCTCACTCCTTTTATCCCCGAGGGGGTAGGCAGAGGTATTCCATGACTTAATATACCCACATTTCACGAGATACATTGGACCCCTAAACGTGATAGGTGGTGAGCCCATCGCCGGACCGGGTCTGTTCACCCATGTCTCAGAATTAATTCTAAGACCTGCAGGTTTCCTCACGATGTTTTACTTCACCGTCGAGCTAGTGATAAATATGTACGTAAGTTTTGAAAAACTCATTGGTACATGCCAGGATTCGAACCCGAGCCTCACTGATTTTCGGCCGGCTCTTTAACCGTTCGGGCTATCACTGCTCATATTACTTTTGATACCCGAATAACATCTCCTAAGTAACTCAATAACTTGAAGTTGAAGTGTTGTAAAATTCACATTAAGTTGATTTTCTTAGTAAATATAGGTTGATATTCAAAATTTCCCCGAGAGACATTCAACCGAAACAAACGCCACTACAACTTCGTATAGTTCTATCAATAAAAGCATTTAGTAGCCTACATGCTACACGTCCAATTTATGAGGTTAATCGCATTGTCCGACGTGAACTGCATCGAGTTACATCTCCAATGGCCGGATAATTACGCTAACTTTACACTATAGTGCTGTGGTAGTTAGCAACTACATACGAGTATCTTTGTGCGTCTGTTTAAATATAGATTTCGAAAGAACTTAACAAGATGACATTTTAAGGTAAGTTACAGGAAAAAATTAACATGATTATCCATTGTAATTTTTTACCCATTTATAGCCGATTTAAAAAAAATGAGGTTTTCAATTCGTCGCGTATGGTTTTTGTACCTTTTTTTTTTGTGTGTCACCGAGGCTTGACCATAAACTTATCTAAGTAATCATTTACTTGTATGTTTTTTCCTTCCATTTATATCTATCATACGTCATATCTATATTCACTTCCATCTTGCACATATCGTCCTTCACACAATCCATCCATCTTTTCGTTGGTCTAACCTTCCACATTCATATCAAGCACTCGCCTTACAACATTACTCTCATCCCTCCTCATTATATGTCCATACCAAAACAGATGATTACCTCTCAACTTCTCCATCACGGGTGCTACTTTCAGACTTCCTCTTATGTATTCATTCCTAATTTTATCAATTCTTGTCACTCCGCACATCAATCTCAACATTCTCATCTCCGCTGCATGCAGTCTCCTTTCATCCTCCTTGTTAAGGGCCCAACATTCCGATCCATACGCGACGACAGGTCTTATCATGGCCTTGTATACTTTTCCAACAACTAACTTTTCTAACCAACAAACTTATCTTAGTCATTATAAGTTGATTTTGCTTGTCTGACCTATTGGGCAGATATACAGTTGTATCCAATAACATAAGCATGGCTTGCGTTTCATTGCTATTGCAATCGTGTAAATCAAAACAAAACCCTCTGTCGGTGAAGTCGGGTAAAACAACACGTAAGGAGAGCCGTGTTCAGGTGCCTTCCAAAAAGCGGCCACTATCGGCCGAAAAAAAGGATTCATTCATTATTCCCCGTGATAAATACAGAGGATTCCGCGGTCTCGCCCTTACCTCCGCTTTGATAATAATTTGATTACAGCCGCCATTTTGTTTTTATTGGGGATCCGTGTCCGAACGGTCGAAAAAAGCCCGATATTCTGAAAAACTGATCATTTTATTTTAATAACCTAATAGATTCGTATTATCTTAAGATGAAATAAAGACTTTTGAGAGATTCAAAGTTGCTTTTAAGTTCAAGCTTTTGTCCTCAACTTCGTCCACGTTCCGAGGTAAATAGCTTTCACCAACATGCAAACTATCTTCCTGCCAAATATTGTCAAAATCGGATCAGCTGTTTAGACGCAAAAACGTAATAAACAGATTGATACACTAGTAGGTATAGCAGACGTAGTATTAAACGAAGTAAGTAGATAAAAAAGTATGTAGGTACTTCTTTAAAACTATAATGGCCAAGTGTTTATGTTATGAAAATTTAATGTAATGAATAATTCTAATGTGTCTAAATTAATTATTTTAATCTAAATTATTAACTAATTGTTTATCATAATATTATGTTACCCGCTTTGCTGCACCCATTGGGTAAAATTCTATTAAAACTAAATAGAACTCATAAAAACCAATTATGTTATGTATATTTACTAGTAAGACATGAGACTAAAAAGAGCTGCCCTTGAGTTTCTTGCTGGCTCTTCTCGGGGTACTGCATTTGGAACCAGCAACTCGTCGGTGGAGATGGGCTGCTGTTTACATTTAGCCAATCCTCATGGACTAGTTTAGTGTGCCTTGTTTATATTGACATTTCAAAGTGTATTTTTCATACCTACTGAATAAAAGAATTTTGACTTTGACTTTGTAGTACCTACTTACATACAATTTATGACAAATAAATAAATAATATAAGTATAAACTGTATTAAAACCGACTATATTGCCAAATACGGAACAGAACCCCAAGTGTAGATAGGTCCACTAACACTTGGCGACTTTTCATTTTTTGCGCGGGAAACGTGTGGCCGGGATTAATCGTGCGTTTAGAAGTCGGGTTTGTTGGTTTTCTTTGTATGGGTGCTAAATGTTTTGTAGCTGGATTCCCTCGCAGGGGGTCGTGCACTAGCTCTTGATTGCGACTTTCTCTGTTTAGATAATTTTATTGTTATTGTAGCTTTTGCCCGCTAGTACGTTCGCGTAGAATTTAGTTAGTTCCAATACCCCTTGTCTGTGTAAAGCTTGTGTAAAGCGATGATTTTTGAAATGTGTTGGAACAGCTGACTGTAAGACTGAAGATTGCTATGAATGGCATGCCTTGGGAGACGCCTATTTTCAATATCTCTCATAAAATTGTATAAATTTAATTCCAATTATAATAAACTTTATTCATAAGCCAAAATTACATGGGTGAGGTATAGTAATTTAACTTTTTGTTTTCTACTTTGTTTGTAGATGTATAATTTAATAGTGGAAACTTTACTGGTTGTATTCGTAATTACTTGTGTTAGATTAATTTATGTTAATATAACGTTTGTTTCCCAAATAAACAATAAATAAATATTGGATTAAGAGCAGTGATAGCCCGGACGGTTAAAGAGCCGGCCGAAAATCAGTGAGGCTCGGGTTCGAATCCTGGCATGTACCAATGAGTTTTTCAAAACTTACGTACATATTTATCACTAGCTTGACGGTGAAGGAAAACATCGTGAGGGAACCCGCAGGTCTCAGAATTAATTCTGAGACATGTGTAAACAGACCCGGTCCGGCGATGGGCTCACCACCTATTAAGCTTAGGGGTCCAATATATCTCGTGAAATGTGGGTATATCCATTAATGGTATTCCCTACCCCTCCGGGGTAAAAAAAGGCGTGAGATTAAATTATTATTATTATTTTATAAATATTGGACTGATGTGAACTGATGATAATCACTCCTTGCCTGATATGTCACAAAAGGGATAAGACTGGACTGAAGATTGGTATGAATAACGTGATTTTAGAGAATCATATCTTCATTCAACAGTGGACTGATGTGGGCTGATGATAATAACTCTTTGCCTGATATTTACACTTTGTATTGTTTCTTTTGCAGAAGTTACTCGTTAGACGAGAAGTTCCTGTACTCCCAAGCGGAGGTGCGAAGAGTGCACTGGCATCCGAGCTCGCTGTCTCATCTCCTTGTCTTGGTCTCGGACAATACTATCAGGTAAAAAACTAAAAACATACCTCATAGTCAAAGTCGATTGGAACAGCTTCTTATTGAGATTCAAAGTGTTTTATGATTTTTTGAAGTTTATTTTTAGATAAGTTCGGGTTCCAATCCAATCCTGGCATGTACCAATGAGTTTTTCAAAACTTACGTACATATTTATCACTAGCTCGACAGTGAAGGAAAGCATCGTGAGAAAACCCGCAGGTCCTAGATTTAATTCTGAGACATGTGTTTAAATAGACCCGGTCCGGCGATGGGCTCACCACCTATCACGTTTAGGGGTCCAATATATCTCGAGAAATGTGGGTATATCCAGTAATGGTATACCTCTGCCTCTCGGGGATGGGGGGCGTGAGATTATTTCTATTTTATTTTTTTAGTTAAGTGGGAATGGGCAGGCCTCGTTTGTGGTATGCAGTTGGTGCATATTTTCCCCCTCTATTCGACAGAGGGGGAAAATATGCACCAACTCGGTCCCAACGCCATGTCGAGACTACTCGAGACACGATAGCTGCCGTTACATCAGTTGGTAGTGACCCTGCCTTCTGCCAACTTGTGTGCACGGATATGTCTGTTGGCTTCGCGTCTGGGTGTTTAATATTTACAAAAGCCTGTTTATTGGTTGATTAATACCCATAGTACAGTCTGCCTAGTTTGAGACTAAATGACCTTGTGTGAATTGCGTTCCACAATTTGTTTGTTACGAGTTATGTCAACCTCAATAACTCTAATAACAGATCTAATATTAAGTACTTAAATCGTCTACCCTAGTTTTAATTTCTCAGTTTCATCCATCGCAAGGTGATAAGACCCCATTGTACTTTAATTAAGGTTTATATCCATACAATATTGTTTTGCGTGTATACAATAAAAAGTCAGAGCGCGTACCGACGGACGCGTTTTCCCCCATGTTATTGCAATGTGGGTTCTATTCTAATTCAATAAAACCTATTTTAAAATCTATTCATAAAACACCGCGAACGCGCCGCAACCGCGCAGCCACCGTGCAGTCTACTGATGAAAACATTTTAAAATAAGTTTTATGTAATAAGAATAGAACCCACATTGCAATAACCTTGTCTCGCGTGACGCGTTTATCGGCCCTTTACTGTATTGTAAACATTTCCAGACTGTACAATATCGCTCTCAAAAATGGTCCGAAGCTGGTCAAGATCTTCACGATCGGCCCCAAGCCGCACGGGCTGGGGAGGACCATTCTCGACAGCCTCGGGGAGACCGCTGTGGATTTCACTGCGACCCCGGACGCGGAGGCCCTGCTCATACTGCGCGGGGATGGGGATGTGTATATGATGCCGTGTGACCTGGAGAGCAAGAGGTAAATTCTTTTTGCTCCAGTTTTTAAACGAACTTAAAAAAAGGAGCAGTGATAGCCTTATGGTTAAAAAACGTCCGAAAATCAGTGAGGCTCAGGTTCGAATCCTGGCATGTACCAATGGGTTTTTCAAATACTTACGTACATATTTATCACTTGCTCGACGGTAAAGGAAAACATCGTGAGGAAACCCGCAGGTCTCAGAATTAATTCCGAGACATGTGTAAATAG
The DNA here is from genome assembly GCA_963855545.1 of Ethmia dodecea. Classification (NCBI taxonomy): domain Eukaryota; kingdom Metazoa; phylum Arthropoda; class Insecta; order Lepidoptera; family Depressariidae; genus Ethmia; species Ethmia dodecea. Next base: position 2,245,201 of record OY979453.1, read on the forward strand.
ACCCGGTCTGGCGATGGGCTCACTACCTATCACGTTTAGGGGTCCAATATATCTCGTGAAATGTGGGTATATCCAGTAATGGAATACCTCTGCCTACCTCTTTGGGGATAAAAGGCGTGACTTTTTTTTTTAAAAGGTTGTTTCTCAATTCGACCGTTTTTTTAATGTGTGTTCACTTCGTCATTTATGAACCGATTTTGATCAAAAAATCTAAAAATTGTTTAGGTGCAGTACAAATTATCAATGTACTTACCTATACAATTTTAAGTGCTACCTACTCGTCGATGTCGGTTTTTCAACCGACTTCAGAAGAGGAGGTTCTCAATTCGACACGTATGTTTCTTTTATGTTTGTTGCCTCAGAACATTCGACTGGGTGAACCGATTTGGATGATTCATTTTTTATTTGAAAGCTGGTGCTCCCAGATTGGTCCCATTTTAATTTGGTCCAATTCTGACAATGGCATCCATGACAAAACCATATACTTATGTCTTAAATTTGCATTAAGTATGTGCGCTACAAATGGACTAATAACTCAATATCACTCCAAACGATTTCGATTATTCTTTTTCTAACTTCAAAAAAGGAAAAGGTTCTCTATTCCACTGTATTTTTTATTTTTATATTATTTTTATTATTATTCATTGAAATCTGTTGTATTGTATGTTATTGTTACTTAAACATGTTTGTTACCAATTAATGCTACCTGGACACCCTACAATCTAAGTAGTAGTACGATGCGGCTAAACGTGGCCCGCCTTGTTGAAAAACATATCGCATTGACAATCCGGCTAATCGTTGAACCGCCGCATTTCAAAACGGCCCTGTTTTTGATAACGGCTAGCCATAATGTAATACGGCGGATTATACAATCCGACTGCGACATCCATACTATATTGTTTTTGGTGTACAATAAAAAGTTAGAGCGCGTACCGACGGACGCGTTTTCTGTGCGTTTTCCCCCAGGTTATTGCAATGTGGGTTCTATTCTAATTACATAAAACTTATTTTAAAATCTATTCACAAAACACCGCAATTAATGCTACCACTGTACTTTTTTAGTTATGTACTATGTTATGACTTAAAGTTCTTTATTGTTTACATGAACTATACCTACATTATTATTTACTCGATTGCATTGATTCCGAAGTACATACTTCATGTGTTCTTCTCAGCCCTCTAAAGCCGAAGTTGTCCGGGCCTCTGTCGATGTTTCCTCCGGCTGACGACAACTACGGCACTGATTCCTGCTCCATCGTCGCTCTCGGCGGGCAGGATGCGCCTGCGCTGGTGGTGGTCGCCACGTGCTCGGCCACGCTGTACCACTGCCTGCTGTTGCCGCTGCCTGCCGTGAGTACTTTTATTTTTAAGCTATTGCATAGCTTCTATCGAGGGCCTTGAGCGCGGGGACCGAATCCAGAAATTCCGTAACGAAAAAAAACCTCACGCTCCCCACTCCGACGGGCACGGAGGTGTGGCTTGAAGGCCGTGCATTGTCTAACGTCGTTTCTTTTCGGCAGTCTTGTTGATACAAAATGCTATGCAATAGCTTTACCGCGGCAGTCCCTGAGTGCCACACGTCTTTTTTTTTTTTATTAATTGTGGGACACAATTCACACAAGTTATTTAATCCCAAACTAGGCAGGGCCTGTGCTATGGGTACTAAGCAACTGATATTATAAACGCGAAAGTTTTTATATACAACATGTAACAGAATAAGCGCAATTCCTGAAATTAGTTTGTTCAGTATCGACTACTTATTCGATTTCAGCTATTTTTAATGCGTTAAATTTTTCCCAAAAATGAATTAGCATAGCTGAATTTAATGCTTTCTATGGAAATCGTGCTATTATTAATCGATATTTAAGAAAATTGGCTAGCCACAACTAAAGTTCGATTGCATCATATTTTTTTTTATAATAATATACCTACTAATTGGGATGTATGAGGAATTGCGCTTTTTCTGTTACGCGTTGTATAGATGTTTATTGCTCTTTCACGCAAAAACTACTGAACGGATTTTGATAAAACTTTACAGTTGTAGCTTATACTTACATCAGAATAACACATAGGCTATATTTTATATTCCCGTATTCCCACGGGAACGCCAACTATGCGGGCGAAACCGCGCAGAACCGCTAGTAATATTATAAAGTGGAAAGATTTGTATTTTTGTATGTTTGTGTTTGAATGTTTGTTACGAATAAACTTAAAAATTACTGACCCGATTTTAAAAATTATTTCACCAATGGAAAGCTAGAATATCCCTGAGTAACATAAGCTATATTTTATTCAAGTATTCCCACGGATACGTGAACTACGTAAGTGAAACCGCAGAGAACCGCTATTAACTCTATAAACTTCACTTATAACTATGTAAACAAATCTTGGGAGTTGAATTTTACCTTCTTTTTTCATGTTACTTATTCGTGTGACCTCCTATTGCCTATTAGGCGGATTATTTGTAACAGTCGACAGACGGCGAAAGCGGCGACACCCACGCCCTCTACGTGGTGGAGACAGTGGAACTCAACATCGTGCTAAACCCGCACGATGTGCATCTACACCACAGCTATCCAGTGCATCTGTACCCGGTAATTACTGAAGTTTTTAACCGACTGCTCCAGTTGAAAGTCAGCCATTCTCGACGAAAAAGAAGAAAAGCATTTATATTTTTGGAACGAAGTTCCTTATCGCGCGAAAGGGGTCTAGACGGATGATGATCGTCGTCGTCATCATCATCATCCGTCTAGCCCCCTTTCGCAACTTTTTCAAAATTTACGTACCTACATATTTATCACTAGCTCGACGGTGAGGGAAAACATCGTGAGGAAACCTGTAGGTCTCAGAATTAATCTGAGGCATGTGTAACAGACCCGGTCCGGCGATGGGCTCACTCACCACGTGTCACATTTAAGGGTCGAATATTCTCGTGAAAAATGGGTATTTCCCAGAAATATCCCTTGGGGATAAAAAGCGTGAGATTATTAATAATTATTACGGGTAGATTAGTGCTGTTGTTGTCCTTTTATGGTAGGTACACAACAAACTATAATGCAGTTTGGCGATACCTAATTATAATGTTTTTTTTGTACTCTGTGGAATATATAAAATTTAAATAGTACATTATGATATAAGTGTGCTAAGTTGACCATTACATACAAGGCGATATTGTGTGCGCACGAGCGAAAGCGAGTGCGCCATAAGAAAGCCGCGTATATTATGGTCACAGGCACACGTGTTTCATACGACGTTTTTCAACACACTTGCTCAACACGACGTTTTTCTGTGAAAGTGTTAGGGTTAGTTATTAAAATCTTATTATAATTTATATTTCATTTATTTAATACATATTTTCATGTTTATATTAATATAAATGTACATACATCATATACCGGTGAACCAAGGAAATGCTTTGTTTTTACGCTCTGTGATTGGTTGACGTTTACCGACGTGAACCAATCACAGAGCTTTATTTTTCCCGCTAAAAAAGGCGAGTTCGGTGGGGAATTTTGGTTGGCAGGGGATTCGGTCACGGATTGTTGAAGAGTAAAGTAGTGTTGTGTTCAGAAAATAAATCATTATAATCATATACAAAAAGAGTTCAGTCATTTAAGCACCCGCTCTACGACGTATTTGCTTCTAAGTCTCACAAAAGAATGAGCGTTCTTATCGGTTTTCCATTTTAAAAATTTTTCATAGGCCGGCCGCTAAATACTTACATTTCACTCGATTTTGATGGCAAAAGACTATCGCACGTTTTTTTTTTTTCGCGTTGTTACGTATGTCCGGCGGAGTTAATAATAGGTTTTCTTCATTTTCTTCACTTGAAGTAGACATTTTCGTTAATATTAAACTTCACAATTAATCCAAACTTCGTCACAGCCGACAATTATTTACGAAAAATGGCGCGTTGTTTTTTTTTGATCGATAAAGATGCGCGCGCAAGGCTAAGGTGCGAACTAGATCGGCCAACAGCCAAGATTAAAAATATAATTAAATTTAAATGTAATGTTTAAAACAGAAATTACAGAAAATTTTGAATGAATTTAAGTTATTTTTTAATAATAAAGCTGGATTTACCATTTACTGTTATTTTTCGCATAAATACCTACTGTTTGTTGCTAAAATAAAAAGTTATAACCCGACTAAATTATATCGCTTCTTCTTCTTCTTACTTACGACTTGGTACAAGGTTACAAATGTAAATTGGTCGGGTTAATAAACTAAAGGCACTCGTTCAATAATATACTGAAAAAGCACGCGTGTTTAATATCTAGGATTATGAGCCAAAAATCGGTGGAATAAAAACGTCGTTTTGAGCAAGTGTGTTGAAAAAAATATTATACTTTCCTATTCCAGTGCACCAACAACTCGTACGCGTGCGTCCACGCAGGTGGAGTCCACGCGGTCTCTCTCCCCATACTCCGGCACCTGAAGGACTACGCTTTCGCCGACGACTGTACGTATATTCATTTAGGTCAGGTCATTCTAAATCAAGTGCACTGTATTTTAAGGGTAGCTACAAATATGTAAGAGAAACAGAAGTAACATATAAGAAAAGAAAAAAAAGTTAGTTTTTTCTGACATTTTATTTTTGAGCATGCTTTGCATAAACCTTCATTACCGCACTAAAACGCCATTTTTGATTGGGTAGTGTGCATGTATTGTGTACAGCGTGTAAGTTTGTTTATAATTTTTTGTATAATCGATGTTATCTTGTAAATTAGCGTATGAAAAATTAAAAAGGATGCCGAAAATAGTTTCTTGTAAATTTTTTGACCTACCCTAAAATATTTGCACTTGATTTAAAATGACCGTGTATAATTTGTATACTGTAACTAGTTGGTCGGGCAGACGTTGTCCTGTTATAGACAATAGCGCCCCCTACCGGGTCCAATCGTGAGTCTGAATCATCCATGGCCACTCGAAACCACACAAAAAAAAAACGGTTGTCTGTAAAGTCGGTTTATACTGACGATAGTTGAACGTGACAACGTTATAAGAAAATATATGTCAAAGATACGACACGACACGAAACGACACGACACGTCGTAAGAAAATACCGATGGAATGGATTGTGCCTCTTTGTCCCTCGTTGCGCGCTCTCGCTTGCACTGTAACGCCGCATACGTAACACTTTTTCGTGCATGCGGCCGGCTCCATCGAATTATAAGACGTTATCACGTCAAAATCGGTCCAACCATCGTCGAGACAAAAAAACAGCTATTGATTTATATGAATATAGATATATATAATATTAGACAATAAACACAAGTACAGTGATATACACGCATCAACTCAAGAGCTTCTAGTGTATTAATAAATAAATAATAATAATAATAGATTGTAAAAGCTGACAAAGCCATAATTTTCTTGAAGAAGACCTCTCGAACAAAACCGAGTTAATAGATAAAAATATGTAATACTAGCGACCCGCCCCGGCTTCGCACGGGTGCAATGCTAACACTAAAACCTTCCTCTTGAATCACTCTATTAAAAAAAACGCATCAAAATCCGTTGCGTAGTTTTAAAGATTTAAGCATACATAGGGATATAGGGACAGAGAAAGCGACTTTGTTTTATACTATGTAGTGATAGTGAAGTGACAAAATGCCAAAAAAAAGTACAAAGGGTGTTCTTATAGAATTAAGTTATTTCTTCCAGACAACTTTAGGATGAATGTAACTAAGATAAACAGATAAAGATATAAGTACACGATATGACCAAAGGCACAAGATTTAATTTATTATTAGACTCTTTAATCTGCTTTTAAAAATTGTCAGCCAATAATAATAATTATTATTTATTTCAGACATAATCCACAATGGGTTAGTAACAATAACTTACGTGCTATTGTTAGTATTTAAAAAATTTATTTTATAACAGTAACATATTATGTCGTATTATGTCCGAGGCGAGAGACAACACACACGTAAATCTTTGCTCCGTGATTTTAAATAAAAAACCTTACTAAAATAGATTGCCGCAAATCGTACAATACATCTTTCGAAAGCTGCTGTACAGAGCTGTGAACTAGTGAAAATTGTTTTCCAAAATCTTTATCGGTTTGGAAATCACAAAGAAAACAAAATAATCAAATTTCGAATATTACCCTCAACGGTCGGAACGCCCTGACCTACGACAACTCGCGCGGCGCTCGATACTGGTGACTCATCGGACAGCGGCCGAACGCAGCTTAGCGCGCCTACTACGAGCGACAACTCGTCGGTGACGGTGAGTCACATAAAATCTCAACTTAATCACTATTCAAAATGAGAAACTGCGCTGCATGTGGTGAACATGTTAATATAGGAGAACTATTGGACTGCACGAAATGTAAAGGACACTTCCACTATACATGTCTCAATATGCAAAAAGAATATTTTACAACGAATAAACAAGAACTAAATCGATCATGGGTGTGTCCTGGATGCGTAAACCTAAATCGTAGACAACGTAAAGACGACACGCCAGTGCGCCCCGATAAAAATAGTACAGTTATAGAGCCCGAGGATCCAGAAGCGTCATTTTATGAGCAGAGCTTAAATGACACATCAATACTTGGTAATACCGGGCGAAATACACCTCTACTATTAGAAGCCTCCAAAACCTCTACCGAGGTAAACAAAGGAAACGATGTCAATTTAGATCAGATTAACGCACTACTTAAACAGCACTTTGAGAAAAACAATAAATATATTTTATCAGAACTGCGTACTACGATACAAGAACAAATTGAAATATCTTTACTTGAACTTCAGATAACAATAAAACAAACCACAGATAAAATGAAAAAAGAACTAGACGAGAAAATAGAGGAAATGGACTTGAAATTCCAAAGGCTGCAAAAAGACGTCTTAGCGCTACAAGCTGAAAACAAACAGTTAGAAAAGCAGATCAACAATACTATGATACCCCAACATTCAAATGACGACACAGAAAAAAATGAAAAGACATTTGTTCTTCATGGACTTATGTACAACTACTGGGAAACAGAGTACGATCTCACAGAAAGAATAACACACATTTTTCACGATATACTAAATGTAAATATCACAGGATATATAGAAGATATGTCTTTTATAGGAAAAGCTGGAAAAAAAAGACCCTTAAAAATTGAACTTATAAGCAAAAAAATGAAAAAAATCATACTAGAAAATTATGAATACTTCAGAAATACGGGTCTAAGTGTCACAGACTACCTTAACGCAAAGGCACTGAAGGAAAAAAGAGAACTACGGCAAGCCCTCCAGATAGCAAGAGAAAATGGCCAACATGCAATAATACGAAACAATAAACTTATTATAAATGGCAAAATATACTCAAATGAAAACGAAAATAAAGATGAATCAAGTAAGCAATCCATTTCAACTTCAAGGCTGCGAAATTCCTTTCGAAAATAACACCTGTATACTGTACCAAAATGCACGCAGTATTAACAATAAGACTCACATCCTAGAAGCCTTAATTGAAGATAAAGACATCCATGCAATATGCATCACGGAAACATGGTTAAATGCAGCGAAACTGGAACAGTTCAACATACCTAACTATCATATAGGATCATCGTTCTGTCGCAAATCGCAGGACGGGGGCGGAGTTTGTATACTACTGAAAAAATTTATTCAATACCACGAGCGTAAAGATATTGACATGCTGTCAATAGAATCGACATTTGAGATATGCGCCCTAGAAATACCAAAAACAAACCTACTACTGATTAATTTATATTGGCCGGATAGTAGCAAAAATATCGAATTATTTTACATAAATCTAGAAAAACTACTAAAGATTACATTAATGAAAGATAAGAATAAATATATAATTATAGGCGGTGATTTTAACGTAAACTTCCTTAAAAACAATAAATCAAAAAGAACCCTACTAAACTTAATGCTTTCCTATAACTTCCACCAACTAGTAAACGAAGCTACACGAGTTACCCCAAATAGCGCAACCTGTTTAGACCTAGTTTTTACAAATTTTAAGCAAGATGTCAAAGTAAATGTACAGGAATTTGGCTTCTCGGATCACAAAGGGGTAGAGTTATCTATCCCAATAACCACAAAAATTCCTAAACACTTCATTATCACAAAACGAATATATAGCGAAACAAATATTAACAAATTCAAAAAAGAAATACAAAAAATAAATTGGGACGACACACTCAAATTTAAAAATGACGTAAACAAAAACTACAACAACTTCAACAACACACTACAGAAAATTCTTAACATATGTATACCACTAAAAACTATGGTCATAAAAACAAACTCAAAAAAGACATATTTAACACTGGGACTAAAAACATCGTGCCACAATAAAAGACTTCTGAGACTGCTGTTATCACAAACAAATAACCAAATTTTAAAAGACCATTACAAAATGTATAATAAAACTTTAAAAAAAGCTATACAAAATTGTAAAAAAATAAATAACGCACACAAATTTAAAACTTCATACAATAGTACAAAAACAATGTGGCAAATCATACAGAACGAAACAAAAAGACCCGAAAAAAATATAAATAACATACAACTACAAATAAATAACTCTATCATAAGCGAACCAAAAGAAATAGTAAATACTTTTAACAACTTTTTTACGACAATATGCAATACTCAAACAAGCCTAGCAACTAGTTATTATAAAAAATTCATGAATAAAACAAACAATTCCCTATTCTTAAGACCTCTTAGCCCTACAGACATAAAAACCATAATAAAAAACTTAAAAAACAAAAACAGCTGTGGAATAGACGAAATTCCACCAAAAGTAGTAAAAGAGTGTATAGATGATTTAACTATCCCATATACAACACTTGTAAACCAATCGTTCTCAGAGGGAATATTTCCGGATGCGCTTAAAATATCATTAATTAAACCGCTGCATAAAAAAGGCGAAAAATCTAATCCAAATAACTATCGTCCGATAGCACTACTTCCGACATCATCTAAAATATTTGAATCAGCAATGGCAAAACAAATCTACTCCTTTTTCGAAAAATATAAAATATTCAATAAAAATCAATATGGATTTCGTAAGAACCGTAATACAACATTAGCAGTGTATAAATACTCACAACAAATTCTGGAATACATAAATGATAAGAAGTATGGTGTCGGGATGTTGCTCGATATGAGCAAGGCTTATGATAGGGTCAGGTACGATATTCTTTTACATAAACTTTACGAATGTGGAATAAGAGGAATATCACAAAAATGGTTCAAATCGTATCTAGAAAGTCGCTCACAATACACAGAGATAGAATATACTGATTACACAACAAAAACAATTTATAAAGTTAGATCTGAACAAAACCAAGTAAAAGGATCAATCCCACAAGGCAGTGTATTGGGATGTATCTTGTTCCTAATTTATATCAATGATCTCCCGAATGATATAGATCATCAATGTATATTATTCGCTGACGATATATCAATAATAATACCCTGCTCCACCGCAAGTGAAATAGAAAATTGTCTCGGAAAAACACTACAAAAAATTGAAATATTTCTTACAAATCACAACCTAGAACTAAATTTAAGTAAGACGAAACTTCTACAGTTTAGACCGTACCAGAGAAACCCACTAAACATTAACTTTACCTATAAGAATGAACCATTACAATTTGTAAGGTCAACCACACTATTAGGAATCGAAATAGACTCAAATTTAAATTGGAAGCCCCATATAGAAAATCTATCAAAAAAGCTATCGTCTTTTACTTACGCATTATATAATTTAAAAAAAGTAACCAACTTCAAGACTGCCCTCTCAGCTTATTATGCATACGCACACTCACTGCTCTCCTATGGTATAATTCTTTGGGGAAATTGTACTGAAATCCAGGATATTTTTATTTTACAAAAAAAGTGTATAAGAATACTAACAAATATTGCTCAGACAGATTCCTGCAGACCCTACTTTATAAAGCATAGTATTCTTACACTCACATGTATCTATATATTTGAAACATGCAATTTTATAAAGAACCACATGGAAATATACTCCCCAGTCAAAAATGTCAAGCGAAATAATCGTGGTCTAAACACCCTCAAAAAACCGTTCTCTAAACTAAAACTAGTTACATCAGGCCCACACTCTATGGCTATTAAAATTTATAATCACATCCCAAACTATATTAAGAACACAGAATCAGCAACAGCTTCGTTTAGAAAATTATTAAAACAATTTCTTATATCAAAATGTTATTATAATATAAGTGAATTTCTCAATGATAAACCAGACATTATTATGAAAGATAAATGATATTTATAATTTGTTATACAATGAAACCACCTATGTACATGACTTATTATTATTATTAATGTTATTATTTTTATGGTAAACTAGACATCGTTATGGAAAGTTAATTGTAATATAATTCTATTTCATTATGTATGTAATGAAAACGCAATATTAATTCTTAGAAATAAATTGTTTGGGTCGTTGTTGGTAAAATATGTACAAACTATGAAAACTTAAGAATAAATTAGAATAAAATTGAATTTAATTAGATAGTAACTTGCATGGACATTAATTATATGTGTCTCTAATATTGCCACGCCCCACCGGGGCGCTACATTATATTTTTAACACCAATGTACCTACCTACCTGGAAAATATCTATGTACCTGTATAATGTGGCACGCAATAAATTATTTTGTATTTGTATTTGTATGTTACTCAACAGCGGACACAGAGACAGCATTATCAGCTATATGCACAACCCCCAGCGCCGCTCGGCACCTGATCTGCACGAATGGGGGGAGCAACGACCCCCTGTCCCCCCCAGCCGGAGCCTGCATCACCCCCCTACCTTTGCCCAAGCTCATCGTGGTCTGTGACGACGCCACTGTACTTATCAGGTCAGAATAACATAGAAATCTAAAGAGTAATAAAACCAATAAATAAATGTATATCCAGAGCGCTTCCGTGTTTCGGAAGGCACGTTAAATTGTTGGTCCCGGTTTTCGTTGTGTTTACGCACAAGTTAAGTCGTTAGGCCATGTCAGATATCCTTGGGTGGCTTGAAAAAATCTGACTGTTAAGTGGCCACTAGCTTAACACCATCTCCCAATCCGCGGTGGGCTCTCGTAGGAGATTAAAGCCCATACTTCTTCATGTGTGAGGAAAGACCCTTAGTTCAGCAGTGGGCTGTTACGGGTTGATGATGATAATGATGAATAAATTAATAATAATCTCACGCCTTTTATCCCCGATGGGGTAGCCAGAAGTATTCCATTTCTGGATATACCTACTTTTCACGAGATATTCTTTGGACCCCTAAACGTGATAGGTGTTGAACCTATCGCCGAACCGGGTCTGTTACACATGCCTTAGAATTAATTCTGGGACCTGCGGGTTTCCTCACGATTACTTCACCGTAGTACAGAGATATTTACAGTTTTAGCACGTAATAAGGATTATAACATATAAGTCTAAAGAGTAAAAAACCCGACATCAACTTATATGGTTTTCTCATAAATGCTATTATCAGAACTTGACCAAATGGGACTACACGGGAAGCACCAGCTTTCAAATAAAAAAAAGAATCATCGAAATCGGTTCACCCAGTCGAAAGTTCTGAGGTAACAAACATTTTTTTTAAACATGCGGTCGAATTGATAACCTCCTTTTTTGAAGTCGGTTGAAAACAACCCAGAAAGATTTATAGCCCTGTTAAGCGACTCGTCGAATTATTTATTTGTTTTTTAACCAGCATTTTTAAAACAAGCATAACTCATCATACCATGTCTATTTTGCAGGACTCTGGAGCCATTTGACCTGGAGGAGCAGCTCTACAAAGAACTCCAGCTGAAGAACCCGGCCTTGGAACAGGAAGACATCAATAATATACTCAAAGAGGTAACTATTTACGTTAATATTACAGACTAGCGGTTCTGCGCGGTTTCACCCGCATCGTTCCCGTTCCCGTGGCCTATGTTAGCCTATGTTACTCAGGGATATTGTAGCTTTCATACAATAACATAGAACTCTAAAGAGTTAAAAAACCGACTCAAAAAAATACAGTCGAATTGAGAACCTCAAATTTTTTTTATGAAACTCCGAAAAAACTGAGAACTATATTTTTTTATTTATTTTTTATATTTGTTACCTCAGAACTTTCGAGTGGGTGAACCGATTTGGATGATTCTTTTTTGACGTGACAACGTCTTATAATTCGATGGAGCCGGCTGCATGCACGAAAAAGTATGACGTATGCGGCGTTACAGTGCAAGCGAGAGCGCGCAACGAGCGACAAAGAGGCACAATCCAATCCATCAGTATTTTCTTATGACGTCGTCACGTTCAACTATCGTCAGAAACCGACCGACCGATAAACCGACTTTAGAGACAACCGATTTTTTTTTATTTGTAAGCTTGTGCTGCCCGTGTGGTCTAATTTTAATTTGGTCCAGTACTGAAAATGGCATCCATGAGGAAACCGTGACAAATCTACGAATAACTCAATATCACGTCAACCGATTTCGATGATTTTTTTTCGGTTTCTTTAGTCGGTTACGACTTCAAAAAAGAAAGAAGTTCTCAATTCGACTGTATTTTTTTAGTACAATTAGTTGAAGACGGTTTTTTACTCTTTCGACTTAAATGTTATAAAATTTTCCATTGCTTTTGAATCTTATTTCAATTACATAGAGTTAAAATTAAAGTGGTACTGGTACTGGCTAAGGGTTAATATAATTGGATTTTATTAATTTCCAGAGGCAGAAGCTATCGTTTACGTCAATCATCCAGGAGATCCTCACTCGGGATGTGTCGCAGCCGATCCTGAACGTCAACAAGAAAGAGGAGCCCAGTCCCAAAGAGTGTCTAGAGGTACATATCAAATACACTTGCTAATTTCCACTCCTAACTCACAAGAATGAGTTGCAAATTTAACTGTATTTGCAACTAGCGGTTCTGCACTGTTTCACCCTCGCAGTTCCCGTTCCCGTGGGAATACGGGAATAAAATATAGCGTATGTTACTCAGGGATAATGTAAGCTACATTATCACCGAGTAACATAGGCTATATTTCATCCATGGGTAATAGAATTTTTAAAATCGGTCCACTCTTTTTTGAGTTTATTCGTAACAAAGATACAAACATACAAAAATACAAATCTTTCCTCTTTATAATATTAGTGTACATTTATAGCATACAGACAGAGCCAAAAAAACTATGCAGGGCAAAAGAGAAAAAAAAAATCAACATAAACACACAAGATAATACAAATAAAAGTAAAACAACAAAGTGTGGTGTATGGTGGTGATGGCTAAATTGCCAATGCCCTAAAAACAGTAGTGACAACGTTACAGTCCATGTTTACAATCATCTTCCTAGGGTTTTACAGTTAGAAAACTGTTTAGCTTTTACGAAAAACATACTGAGTGCCTACTGGAAAATTAGGTATTTAACTGTATCAAAATTAAATTGTAAGTAATCATTTATTAAAAATATTATCCCAAAACATCTCTGAAAATGTATTTCGATTTTTATTTCACAATTGTTACATTTTTTTAAATAATAATACAAAAAAAAGTGGTACAATTGAGTACCTACTAAATATGATGACGTCACTCTTCAGTACATTTTCTATGGTAAATTTTTTAGACAGATCCATTTTCCATAGTAAATTTTCGTTTAGACAGATCATAAAAAGTAACTCATTTGACTAGATAGGGAGTCAAATACCCTATATCGCTGGGTGCGAAGTAGGTGGTGGAAAACCACGAATCGATCGCAGCGCCCATGGTGGCTAAAAAAGGAACTCGGGGTGGACGAACTGTCACTTTTTACTAGAGAATTTTGCGTATTCGTGCATTCTTAGTGAAAATAAATACTTGAACATGGGTAACGAAACCTGCTGCGTAATCAACTGCAAGAATAATGGCGAAAATACTGACCGCAAATTCTATAAATTTCCAAGAGCAAGTTGGAAAAAAATCAACAACTTCAATGATGTTTTGTATGGCGTTGATGTCACCGAAGTTTGTCTAATTCAAAGAGATTTAAATATAATAGGGCATAGAGGGGGCATTGGGAATATTTTCATACAAAACTTTGTAGCCTAAGCGTCATGTCCTTGTCATGTCAGTTAGTATGAACGCCTGTCATTCGGTCGAAATTGTACTAGACTTATTCCACTTGGAATAACTTTTGACTTCAAATTTTCCTCGCTTTGTCCCCTCTATGCTTTATTATATTTTAATCTCTTTGGTCTAATTACACTACCTTCAATGGTGTGGCTCATTTGATTTTCACATTTTATTTCTTTTACATCTTGCACATGTTGAGAAAAAGCTAACTGTTTGCCTTTTGTGGTGGTTTGTGGCTGGAAAATTATATTGTATGTTATTGTCCGGAATCCAGTTTTTATAATCAATTTGCCATGTTGAACTGAAAATACACAAAAGTCTGTATTATTACGACAGTAGGTACTATTATAGATAATCGTCGACAAGATACATGAAACGCTCTAGTCGATTAAATTTGTAAATTTCTTTACTTATTTCCCGTGAAGCCCTGAGAAAATCTCGCCGTGTAGGTATACTGCCTGAAATTTAGTGATTGTGGCATTTTTGACGGGGAATAAAAAAGTTGACCTTTTTTATTCCCCGTCAAATTATTATCGACGCTATAGACTTACAATATCCAACAGGACCTAAGTAAATAACGTTGTGTCACTGAAATTATTTTTGTGTTTACTTACTTTTACGTACGTAATGACAGCCAGCCATTTGACATTTCAAAGTCCGCCCTAATTGTTACCACTAGTTGGCGCTGTCATCGCGCACCCAGCCAATAGTCTCTCTGAATTCATACTTCATAAACATTAATTGTAATCCAATTATATTGATTAGTAACAAAATAACAAAATAAACCTAGACAATGTGAAATTTAAATTTTAAGTTATCATAATTATGGGATATGTTTTATTCATAAGCTTTTAATAATATTTTCATACTATCTATTCGAAAAGTGAAGTTTTTGTCCTCAATAAGAGGGAGCAAAGTCAGTCAGTCTTTTCCGATAGGGTTTTAATAAATGTGTTTTGAATTTGGAATTAAAAATATTCTTCAACATTTTTAGCCAAAAAGATTAGCAAAATAAGTTTTGCATCTAAGGGTGGCGCCACTGTAGTTTACATCAAACTTTTGTAGAACCAAATATTAATTCCATTTTTCGCCGCATTAGGTTGACAAGGCTGAATTCGATGGTCGTGCAACACTGTCAGAAAAAATCCTGTGGCAATGCGCGCGCTTTCGTAGTTATTTTTCACAATTTACATTTTATTTTATGGCTAATTTTCGAATTCCAACATCGAATTATTAGTGTATTTTATATTTTAAAATGAATTCAAGTAGCAGTGACTGCAGTGATTGTTAAACACCAGAAAATAATATAAAAAGAAGCAAAACAATGCCATCAATATTTTTTCTCATAGAGAGGTATGAAAAGCAGATGTATCATTCGGTCGCAGAATTATTTTTAACTTGGGCTACGTACGTACTTTAAACCCCTCACTTCTTTCATGATTCTACATTAGAATCCTTTCTATCCTAGAATCATTCACTATGTTCGTAATTTTAAAAAAACGCCCTCGTCGTAAAAATATCGTTTTGCTCCCTTATGTTATAATACAATCTATTATTGTACACCTGTATACAGTTGTAGTAGATTGAACGAATTGTAAACAACATCTTGTAAGTACTATGTACTTAGCAAATAAATGGTTCTATTCTCGTTCCCCCCCCCCCCCAGTTTTTGACGCACGTTGCAGTCTGTACCCCTCCCCCCCAGTTTTTGACTCACATTACAGTCTGTCCCCTCCCCCCAGTTTTTGACGCACGTTACAGTCTGTCCCCCCCCCAGTTTTTGACGCACGTTACAATCTGTCCCCCCCCCCAGTTTTTGACGCACTTTACAGTCTGTCTGTCCCCCCAGTTTTTGACGCAAGCGACGTTGAAGCTCCGCGGCGAGTACCTCTCGAGGCAGCAGCGAGCCTCAGACGCGGTCGCCAGGAAGGTGCACGCGCTCACTTCCCTCAGCCGACAGCACGGGGGCTGGTTCAACGACCTCCAGGTCAGACATACACATTATTTTATTTATTTATTTTATTTATTAGGATTACCAACAGTTAACAACACTCTTAATACTACTTATTACTTAAGCTTACAACTAACAAAGTTCAGTAACTACTAAAAAGTAAGCTTAATTATAGTACACTAGCTTTTGCCCGCAGCTTCCTCGAGCACGTATATTTCACCCCCTTAGGGGTTGAAATTTGCAAAATCCTTTCTTAGTGGATGCCTACACTATATAAGCTGTCTATGTGCAAAATTTCAAGTCTCTAGACCGCTGGGTCTAGAGACTGTCTGGTCTGGTGGCTTAGGCTGTGATATATCACCGATCAGTCAGTTTATTATTTTATATATATAGAAGATAGATGTAATTTTAATAATTGTAATGCTTCAATACTTACCATCAGGTTCTCCCCCCCTAAAAAAACATCCCTCTGTTTTCCTCTCTCCCACATACATACACACCCACATAGGAAGTTTAAATAGATAAAAAATAAAATATTATAATGTTCTGAATTTGCTATATACTACGTAGCGTGTCGCACATACACGCCGGCGCTCATTGACCTCGTGCAGCAGTTTTTACGAGTATACGCTAAAACTGAAGATTTTATCCTTTTTAATTGAAAAAATTATGGTGTTTCTTATACAAATGCCTCTCATTGCCACTTCTTTAGTTATTCTTATATGATAATGAACTAATTGAGGTGTTTAAATTAATTATTTTTTAGATAGAGAAATAAACCTGTATTTTTTTTTTAAATATCATGTCCAGTATTTCATGGTAAATTAAGATGAATAAATAAATCATTTTTAGGTTTTTTCAATCATTTTTCCAGAGAGACATCGACGAAGTGCAGTTACAGTCGACAGTGCTGAAAGAAAAAAGCGCGTTGGCTGAAAAATTCCAAGATGACATTAAGTATAGGTAACACAATTAATTATACCTATGTGTGTATTTTTCGCAATATTACGATTCTGTCTGTACGTTACAAAGGAATCACATCTTATAAGATCATTTAACTCTATGTGCGCAGCTAAAACTATTTAACGTAGCGAATTGTTAAGTCGCGGATATTAGTGTAATTCTTTTATACCTACAGAAATAAATTATTTTGAATTTGATGATGCATACATTGACACACCTCAATTAATTGTTAAGTTTAGTGCACCACCTACCTTCATATATTTATCTCAGTTACATCTATTCTAAGGTGGTTTGTATACAAAATTTCAGCTCAATAGGTTGAAGACATCTGCTTTAAAATTAAATTGCAAGATTCCACCCGAACAACAATATAATTTTGATTATAATCGTAAAAACGTATTATTTTGCCTTTTTTGTAAGATTCTGTTTATGAGTGGCGGGATACAGCTAGTATCAATAAATGTGTAACTATTACAGCAAGAGAGTAGTGATAGCCTTACGGGTAAAGAACCCGCTTCTCATGATGATAATCCGTGAGGCTCGGGTTCAAATCCTGGCAAGTATCAATAAGTTTTTCAAAACTTACGTACATATTGATCACTAGCTCGACGGTGAAGGAAATCATCGTGAGGAAACCCGCAGGTCCCAGAATTAATTTCCACCACGTTTAGGAGTCGAATTTTCTCGTGAAATGTGGGTATATCCAGTAATTTAATACCTCTGCCTACCATCTCGGGGATAAAACGCGTAAGATTTTTTTGAATACTAATACTATACAGAGGAAAGATTTGTATTTTTGTATGTTTGTATCTTTGTTACGAATAAACTCAAAAACTACTGGACCGATTTTAAAAAATCTTTCACCAATAGAAAGCTAGAATATCCCTGAGTAACATAGGCTATATTTTATTCCCGTTTTCCCATGGGAACGGGAAGTTATTAATATTGTTACTAACAATCTTGTCAGATGCTCTGCGGTGATCCGTAACCTTCGGGCTTCGGCCAGCGCCACGCCAGCCGAACGCGCTTTGCTCTCCGAGCTTGAGCAGCACAAACAGTCCGCCGAGCGGCTCGCCGAGCAAATAGACATGCTCAAGAGACACGCTAAAGACAAGAGTTTCGAGGTGAGATGAAAATAAATAATAAAGAAGAAAAAACTTTTTCAAAACAAGTCAATAAAAAGAATAAAAAAAATATATACTAATCCTACTAATATTATAAATGTGAAAGTTTGTATGGATGGATGTCTGGATGGATGTTTGTTCCTTTTCACGCAAAAACTACTGAACGGATTTGGATGAAAATTTACAGTTATATAGCTTATACATCAGAATAACATATAGGCTATATTTTATTTCCATATTCCCACGGGAACGGGAACAATAAAATAATAAAAGAAGAAAATACTTTTTAAAAACACGTCAATAAATATATATTTTTTGTTTAATTTTAAATAATTTAAAAAAATAAAAATTTTAAGAACATTTATTAACTACTAGCAACCCGCCCCGGCTTCGCACGGGTGCAATGCTAATACTAAAACCTTCCTCTTGAATCACTCTATCTATTAAAAAAAACCGCATCAAAATCCGTTGCCTAGTTTTAAAGATTTAAGCATACATAGGGACATAGGGATATAGGGACAGAGAAAGCGACTTTCTTTTATACTATGACGTAGTGATTGTAAAGGCGTCCTATTATTATTAAGTACTTAGATACTTGTGCCAGGATACCCCACCCAGGATACCTAGGTGATCCATAAACACAATTTTTCTTTGGTGGTTCACTTTACTGGTTATTTGTGACCTCTTTCTTTGATTAATTGCATATGTTCTCTTTATATCTATCACTAGCAGCGCCTCGCGGCTTCACCGGCGTAGTTCTCGTTCCCGTGGAAATAAGGGGAAAAAATATAGCATGTGTTATTCTGATGTATAAGCTATATAACTGTAAAGTTTCGTCAAAATCCGTTCAGTAGTTTATGCGTGAAAGAGGAACAAACATCCATCTATACAAACTTTCGCATCTATAATAGTAATAAATATTAAGTAATCTATTTTTTAATAGTAATAAATACATATTTTATGTTGTCAATGCCATAATTGTGTACATATAACATGAAAGCTTCTATAGAAATATATACTTTTTAATTTGTGTTTTTCTGTTTTGCTTTTCAGCTTAAGAAATGGCAGGATGAATACAAGAAGAAAGACATAGCGCTTGGCAAATCGCACAGTGACACTATCTCATCTATTTTACAGCAGCAGTGAGTTTAATTTAATTTAGTTTAATTTAATTTAATTTAATAATTTAAGTTCGTTTGATTTAAAAGAGCTGCCCTTGAGTTTCTTGCTGGTACTTGCCGGTACTGCATTTGGAACCAGCAACTCGTCGGTGGAGATGGGCTGCTGTTTACATTTATCCAATATTCATGGACGAGTTCGAGGTCAATAGTCTTATGACAGGGCACTCTACCCTTGTTATAAGACTATTGACCTTTCTAAGTGTACTTTTAGTACCTACAGAGAAGAAATATTTTTTGAGTTTAATTAAATCGAAAGAGCAGTGATAGCCCGGACGGTTAAAGAGCCGGCCGAAAATCAGTGAGGCTCGGGTTCGAATCCTGGCATGTACCAATGAGTTTTTCAAAAACTTACGTACATATTTATCACTAGCTCGACGGTGAAGGAAAACATCGTGAGGAAACCCGCAGGTCTCAGAATTAATTCTGAGACATGTGTAAACAGACCCGGTCCGGCGATGGGCTCACCACCTATCACGTTTAGGGGTCCAATATATCTCGTGAAATGTGGGTATATCCAGTAATGGAATACCTCTGCCTACCCCCTCGGGGATAAGAAAGGCGTGAGATTATATTATTATTATTATTATAAATCGAATTTCAAAATTTCAGGACCTCACAAATTTCTACGCTGATAGAAGAAACGAAACTACTTAAGGATCAACTCAGCATAGTTTAGTGGCCCTGAATCTGCTTTACAGCGACTAAACATATTTTAGTTTACTCCTGTCATTTTCTTTCTCCTAGAAAAGAAAGAGACG
The DNA here is from genome assembly GCA_963855545.1 of Ethmia dodecea. Lineage (NCBI taxonomy): Eukaryota > Metazoa > Arthropoda > Insecta > Lepidoptera > Depressariidae > Ethmia > Ethmia dodecea. The sequence goes on from OY979453.1 coordinate 2,265,287, forward strand.
AGAGATATTTATTCGTGTCAAATTAAAATTAGTCATGTCAACTAAGGCATTTCATAACGTGTTTAATGCGTAAGTAAAGAATTCACGACTAAAATACAGCCTCTGACAGGGCTAAATTCGGTAGGTTATCTTCTATCCCTTTTTTTTTTTGAGGTAAGACAAAGACAGGCTAAACTAAAATAAGTTTAGTCGGTGTAAAGCAGAATCGAACCCAATATTTGCCTTAAAAATATTGTATTCTTTGTAAAACGTTTCAGATGAATATTTAGAATGCCTACAATGTTTTTGAAAGATAGTTTGATGGATTAGGCGCAAAATGCCACATTCTCAAAATGCCACATTCGATTTTCGCAAAATGCCACATTCTCAAAACGCCTCATCCTCAAAACGCCACATCGCAAAACGCCACATTCTCAAAATGCCATTTTTGCATAAAGCCACACTCTCGAACATACAGCAAGAAAGGGAGTTGAACAAATATGGCACTTTGTTAGTGTGGCATTTTGCTACTGTGTTATTTCCTGTGTGGCATTTTGCTAATGTGGCATTTTGAGAATGTGGCATTTTGCGCCTAATCCAGTTTGATTAGTCAATGATTTGATGGTAGAATTAGAAGCTTGTTTGTTTTGTCCTCTATACCAGTTATGACCGATTGTCATTTGCTTATTTTTGTGCTCTACTCTACAACGATAGGTTATGAGAGGTTATGATTCTCTGACTATGTATCTGAGATATAGTCAGTCTCATATACATGTCTAAATTATATACTCTGAGTCAGAAAATAAATTTAGGTTTGCTTATCCTCATTAGAAACCAGTTAAAGTATTTGTAAATAAAAAGTTTTTTAATCAAATACTGGATTCGATTCTACAGACCAGGTAAAATCTAATTTTAAGTATTAGCCTATTCTTCTCCATAGAATACGGAAAAAAAGGACAGAAACAAACCATAGATGATAGAGTAATGTCAAACATGTAAAAACCAACTAATTTGATGTCTTATCTGTCACTTTCATCCATGACCTTCTTACATCGTTGCTAAAATTGCTAAATACGTGTATTTGAATAAGATGTGAATGCGTTCATAAGGTTCAATTTTGACATTTGTGACATTGTAAATAAATATGGCGCTTATTTCAGTCCCTTTCCTTTCCAAAGCGGTGGAAAAGAATAGAGCTAACTTAAAATTAGGAATTTTAGCTGGTCTGCGAAATCGAGTCCACTGTTAAGGAAGAAAGAGTGATAAGTAGAACTAGTTGTCAAGAAAATTTTCTTTCCTCATTTGAGCAAAATGGTACTAAGATTATGACAGGACCAGGTCAAAACTGTTTTTATATTTTGACGTGTTTTTGTTTGCATCAAATGATCCAGCCTTTACTTGTTAAATGATTGGTCATTCTGGTTTAGTAATTACTTAATTATTTGTTACGTTGACTCACTTTGTATTTTTTTCTAATAAAGATTGTAGTTCTTGTAATTTTCGTTTAATTTTAGTATGCTGCAGTTGTAACGACATCTAGCGATTCTACATTTAACTAACGAAATCATCATCGAAACACAAGCCAAGGCAAAACGCCTTATAAGTTAATCATCTGTTATACTATACTCTTTGTTCTAAATAAAGAAATACTAATTCCATGGTCTAGCTATAAAGTAGCTTAGTTGGCAACACTGGAATATCAGTTTTTTTCTTTAAGACTATTTCTAAGCTGCGCTATAAAAATAAAATAAAAACTTAAATTTTCAACATAATTTATTGAGATTCATAACGTACATAAGATTCATGTTTTTACATTCTCTAATACCATTCAAATATCGAATAGTCACAAATCATACTCCTGCTTTTAATTAAAGGGAATCCTTTAATATAAAAACTTGTATAATTATAGACTAAAATACACTCAATTTTTAGGGTTGAAATATAAATGTCATTCTTAAAATTATTATTTAAAAATACCTTAATTAATTCAGTTCTGCTCATCATAAGGGTCCAACAACAAAACTGTTACAAAATGTAACAAGTCACTTCTTTATATAATGAGGAAAAGTCTGATACCTACAGTCTCTTTCAATTTTACCAATATATCAAACTAGCAACCCGCCCTCGCCTCGCTTTTACCCGCGGCTTCGCTTGCGCACGTTTATTTCAACCCCTTCGAGGTCGAATTTTGCAAATTTCTTTCTTAATGGATGCCTACACTGTATAAGTTATCAATGTGCAAAATTTCAAGTCTCTAGACCCAGAGGTTTAGGCGGTGCGTTGATATATCACCAATCAGTCAGTCAGTTTATCATTTTATACGATTATATACAACATGTAACAGAATAAGCGCAATTCCTGAAATTAGTTTGTTTAGTATCGACTACTTATTCGATTTTAGATATTTTTAATATGTGTTAAATTTTTCCCAAAAATGAAGTAGCGTAAGTTGCTGAATTTAAGAAACTTGGTTAGACACAACTAAAGTTCGATTGCATCATAATTTTTCTATATTAATATACTAAATAGGGTGTATGAGGAATTGCGCTTTTCTGTTACGCGTTGTATAGATTTTCAGTGTTGCTCTACTGTATTATGCATGTATTATATACATATAAACCTTCCTCCTGAATCACTCTATCCATTAAAAAAAACGCATCAAAATCCGTTGCGTAGTTTTAAAGATCTATGAACGGATTTTGATGAAACTTGATAGTTATGTAGCTTATACATCAGAATAACACATGCTATATTTTATCCCCGTATTCCCACGGGATCGGGAACTACGCGGGTGACACCGCGGGGCGATGCTAGTTTGCTACAATTGTAAAATAAAAAAAGAAATGCATTTTAGAGGTGATTTGGGATGATCTTTTGAATTCGCAATTTAACTTCGATACCGTCAAATACCCAATTTCATACTCTAACCCTTATTAATAAGGTTTCTTATTCTCCACATCAAATCCCACAGCACATTTGTTTAATCTCAAAGGCTCAAAGATGTGGTTCAAAATTTTGTGTGTACCACTATACAGGCAATCGTAGATGTGTCCTTGTCTAACAATTAACTTAAAAACCTTAAATGTGACCATCTATACATTGCTTAGGGGTCCCCAGAACATTTTTGAAACCCTCGTCTCGTCTTCCGTGAAGAAAAACTCTTTTCCAAGCTTCACAAACTCTTTCAGAGACAACTTTCCGTCCTGCAAATAAAACAAATCAATATTACTTTATAAATACTAGCTTTTACTGCAATAATAAGTGTACAGTCAAGAGCAAGTCAAGCTTGACACTACCAGTTTAAGCTGAGCTCTGATTTGTACTGCGCGCCATAGAATACAGGGCCGGGTCAAAGTCCAAAGTGTCTGTGACGTATGTCATTATTATGGAGGAGGGTAGTTTAAGGCAGTCTCTCAATAAACGTTAATGTGTAACAGTCGCTCCGTATTTATTTTAATAAAGTTCCCGTAGGATAGCTCCATAGTCCCGAATTCTTCAGTGTCAAGCTTAGCGTGCTCTTGACTGTACAGTAAAGAGCAAGTCAAGCTTTGCACAACTAGTTTAATTATAATTAAGTATTCCCACGGGAACGGGAACTACTCGGGTGAACCGCGCAGAACCGATAGTTTCGTGATACAATGAGATTATAGTCGCACTGCTTACCCCGTTAGTGTCGATGACCGCAAAGGCAACGGCCGCGTGCTCGTTGTTGAGACCGAGGCATTGGAAGAACAACTTGAATTCATTCACCGATATGTAGCCCGACTTGTCCTTATCGACCGCCTGCAAACAACAAACTAATGAATAAAATACAAATAATTCACTTAATGACTTAGAAAATGTAACTTTGGATGGAAATGATGGAATTAAGAGTGTCCAAGTGTCCAACATAATGACATAGAACTCTAAAGAGTAAACTACTTCAACGAATAATACCTACTATGCAGTCAGATTGAGAACCTTTTCCTTTTTTGAAGTCGTTTAAAAAAAGAATCATCGAAATCGGTTGGCGTGATATTGAGTTATTCGTCCATTTGTCGCGCACATACTTTATGCTTTAAGACTTATATGGTTTCCTCGTGGATGCCACTGTCAGAACTGGACCAAATTAAAATGGGACCACATGGGAAGCCTTCACATACAAAAGAGCCATCAGAATCGGTTCACCCCGTCGAAAGTTCTGAGGTAACAAACATAAAAAAATACAGTCGAATCGATAACCTCCTCCTATTTTTGAAGTCGGTTGAAAATACAAAAATAATTTACTTTTTAAGGGATTTTTGGATGGAATTGGACACTCATATGTCCAACAAAATTAAGAACTCATCTAAGAAAGTTATTCTGCTCAAGAAAATGAAAAACATGAGGAAAATGGAAATATTTCTAACGGTTTAAAATCATCTTCCTATACAAAAGGGTGCCATATCACTAGGTAGGTACCCACCGCTATCCGTCCGTCTGTGACAGGGCCGCCGAACAGCTTTTAAACCGTGAAAAGTGGACACTTAAAATACCTATTTATTAGTACGTATGTGACAACGGCCGAACTGTAACCTATTATTATTAAGTAACTCATTCATTAGTATCCGAAGCTTTTTTCCTAACTGACTTTATGCTGTTCGCCCGTCTTACAAACTACTAACTACAAAAGAAACCACTGGCCTAAAGTCTAGTTCGCACTATGCACGTAATTTAGTAGAGTCCTTGTTCGTACCTAGTACACACACATACACACAACTCGACAACATTAAGCTCCTTTGCTACTACTCCTGCACTACATACTGAACTCGACTCGAGTCGAGGACTCGACTAAATTACTGGCCTAGTGCGAACTAGGTAAGAGCGGCTAAGTATCCAGAGTGAAGCATTAACCCCAGTGGCGGACTAAGTCTGTCGGGGGCCCGGGGCGGACAAACTGATTGAGGTCCCCCCCGGTCTTAGAACTTTTAGATTTGGAGGCCCCCAGACTCTGGTCCTGGGGGCCTCCAAACTTAGAGTAGCTTTAATTGTATTTGTATCTATGAAGCCTCCAACCAACACCCAACGGCCTCTTATCCTTGTTTAGGATTTGATCAAAAGAACTTTTTGCTAAATTTGGAGGCCTCCCAGGACCAGAGGCCTGGGGCGGACTGCATCTTCCGCCCCTACCTTAGTCCGCCAGTGAGTAACCCCACCGCAACTTCCCCCTTAAGAAATTTCGTTTTACCTTGAACAAGTACGGCAGCCAGCGGTGCGCCTTCTTCTTAAGAGTCTTGTCATTGAGCACGTGGTTCATATCATCTAGATACTGCTCCACTGTCACATAGTTGTAAGGGTCTATCTCCCCCCACTGCTCCTCCCATGTGAACTATGGGTAGACACAAAATGTATACGTTAGTGTGGGATTTGTCAAGTTTCTGCGTGATGTACAAACATAAAGATGGACAGATAAACTATAAATTCTGACAATTCATGGTTTGGCGTCTTTTCATGTCATAAAGACCCTTCATATTAAGTTTTCTTAGGGCTTGTACACAAAACTGCGATGCGTCGTCGCATCATAAAAATTGCTATTTTTGTATTGCAATCGCGTCGCATCGCAGTTTTGTGTGCAAGCCCTTAAATCTACAGTCTACACTAATATTATAAAGAGGAAAGATTTGTATTTTTGTATGTGTTCACCAATGTAAAGCTTACTTTTCTGGGAGTAGGTAACATAGACTGTAATTTTCCCACGGGAACGGGACTTGCGCGGGTCAAATCGCGCGGAATAGCTAGTAAGTATGTCATATTTACAGACATCATCCAGTTACAATTTTATAAAAAAGTAATAGATTTACTTTAATAATAGCACTAAACTCCTTCGCCTGCTCGTCGTCGAGGTGCCCCAACGCCTGGAAACGCTTCGCGAGCAGCTGGAAATCACTGAACGATATAAGGCCGTCCTTATCCACGTCCAGGATGTTGTGGACTGTTCGCATTTTCCGGCGCCAGAAGTCTGACTGTAAGAATTGTTTTTTTATTCTTTCGTTTTTAAGAACTTAATTTATTCGGTCTCGAGATTCTGTTGAGTGAAATCGAATTACAAATACATTTTTTTCATCACGACAAATAATCCTACTACAAATATATTTTATTTATTATAACTGAACGCGTTATCAGATTCAGTTTCAAAATAATTATTCAACGGACATCGAGATCAGAGTAGTATAGTTGCGCACTACTAGCTGTTAGTGAAGCCAACTTGTGCTAAGTTATTGTTATCGTTATTGCACTCAAATAATTTGTTTTTGGTGTTTACCAGCAAAACTACCTACTTATATTTTCTTTTTTATAAAATAAAATGTCTTATCGAGATCCTATTCCACTCGACAATGGATCTCGAGAACTAGAATAAAAGTTTATCCATAATTGTTTTTGTTCTTTCTTGAATATTAAATCAAAAAGTTCAATTTAATATAGGTCCCTATTCTCATTTAATTTATCGATTAAATTAGCAGATGGCAAAATCTTTATATCTAGTTTTTCTTTCCAAGCACATAATTTGCTCCTCGTTTCACATTGTGCAATTGTTTAGAGATTTCTCTATGCCTCTCTAACAAAACATGTGTTCGTATCACAGACTTGCAATAAACCACGGACAATTAACAAACGGTCGAGAAAGACAACAGACAGAATTTAATAAATTCTTGCATATAATGCGTCAGAAAACAAAAGACCCAACCGTCGTAAAATTACTTCTGAAAAACATTTTTTGAATATTGTCATGGCATGTTTAGACATAGTTATGTTTATTAAGTAGGTAGTAGGTATAAAAAATTATATCTATAGGTACTAATATTATAAAGAGGAAAGATTACTGGACGGATTTTAAACATTCTTTTATCAATGGAAAGCTAAAAGATTCCTGAGTAACATATATTATTTCATTCCCGTATTTCCACGGAAACGGGCACTACGCATGTGAAACCGCGCAGAACCGCTACTTTATTATAAATACGTAAAATTATATATTTATATGTTGGACATAATCTCTCATCTCTGGAACTAATAAAATAAACTAAATATTTTAATTTAATTCTCAATCAAAGAAACTCACCCTCTCAAGTCCTTTGCACTCAGTATCGGAATCTGAGTCGCTGTCCGATTGCTCCCGTCGGTCGTGGCGGCCATGTTGCTTGCTGTACCTTCTGATGGTGCTGGTTGATCGTTCCACCATCTCTTCCCGTTGTCTGTCGTTTAGGTAGCATACTGTCCCGTTGCAGACCGGTTGGGTGTGGATGAGCTGAAGAAGAAAGACCTACTAAGTATTTTAATCTCCTTAGATCATCATCATCATCAGCCTATCTTAGTCAACTGCTGGACATAGGCCTCCCCTAATCAGCGCCGTAGCGCCCTGTCTTCGGCTTGGCTTAAATCAGACAATTAGAACTAATAGAGGCTTTCCACCACTTCCATGTGGTGCTGGTCGTGGACGAATTATCAGCCCGTAGTTTATTTTACCTTGATAATTTAACTAGGCGATCTCAATGTCACTGAATCAGCTTAGTGAAATTATAATATCTAATCGAAAATAATTACATAAATTCAAAACTAAATATGCACTCCTGCAGCCCATACGTAATGTCGATAAAAATCACTACATACTTAGTATAAAACAAAGTCGCTTTCTCTGTCCCTAAATCCCTATGTATGCTTAAATCTTTAAAACTACGCAACGGATTTTAGTATAAGCATTGCACCCGTGCGAAGTGGGGGCGGGTCGCTAGCATATAATAAATTACCCTCTACAATTAAAAACGAAAAAAAAATCTAAAAATTTACAATTAGTTTAAAGAAAATACTAATAAACAAAAGCTATACTACTACAGTGTTAAAGAATATTTTGATGATAAATTATTTACCTAACCTAAATAAAAACTTCAACATTAACATAAATCTAACTAAATAAAGCAGTGATAGCCCGAACGGTCAAAGAGCCGGCCGAAAATCAGTGAGGCTCGGGTTCGAATCCTGGCATGTACCAATGAGTTTTTCAAAAAACTTACGTACATATTTATCACTAGCTTGACGGTGAAGGAAAACATCGTGAGGAAACCCGCAGGTCTCAGAATTAATTCTGAGACATGTGTAAACAGACCCGGTCTGGCGATGGGCTCACCACCTATCACGTTTAGGGGTCCAATATATCTCGTGAAATGTGGGTATATCCAGTAATGGAATACCTCTGCCTACCCCCTCGGGGATAAAAGGCGTGAGATTATATTATTATTATTATAACATAAATCTATAAAGTAGTCCTCTCTTCTACTGTTGCTGTGCCCTGTACAGGGTCCATAAATTGATCTCACTTAGTTAAAACTATCTTTTATGTAAACTTATGGGATGCAATAAACGATTGAGTATTGAGTAAATACAAAAATTAAATTTAATGATTTTTGTATTTGCATGTTGGCAGTACAACCAACATTCCGATAAGCACTGGATGCACAGAGGTCATCGCCCGCAGCTCGGTTGTACTTGACAGCAATGTGCAAGCCACATGCATTTTATGCGCTTGCGCTTAGTATAGAAACCGGGTAACATAACCTCAAAAACTGGAACTTGCACCTTGCGTGTTGAATTGTAATGTACTTACTAACAAAGATCAACTTTTTCTTGATATTATTATTATCGTATCGTACTGATATTAACATAAGCACTTACATAACTATTACATTAGGTACTACAAGAGCAGGACAGCCTTACGTTCAGTGAGCATGTAGGTAAGAATGATTTTTTTTAAATTTACGTATATACCTATTCATCACTAGCTCGACGGTGAAGGAAAACATCGTTAGAAAATCCGCAGGTCTCAGAATTAATTCTGAGGCATGGGTAACAGACCCGGTTCGGCGATGGGCGCACCCACCTATCACGTTTAGTATCATACCTACTCAATGATGTTAAATATAAAAAGACGTACCTACTCGTGAAAAGTGGGTAGGTATTTACAGAAATGGAATACAAAAGCCTTGCCATCCAGTGCGACCAATCACAAAAGACCTTTGTTCAACTTGATGAGACATGGATTTGTAGATGGCCGTCCTAAATACCTAGAAATAGTTATTTCGTTGGTTTTGCCAATACTTTTTTCCGCCATCGACTGTCAGTTCTACAATACAAGCTATGTATCTGCCACTTCAATTGATAATCCCCTCTGTTGCTGTCAGTACTAAGGTAGGGGCGGAAGGGGGGGTCCGCCCCGGGACTCTGGTCCTGGGGGGCCTCCAAATTTAGCTAAAACTTCTCTTGATCAAATCCTAAACAAGGATAAAAGGCAGTTGGGTGTTGATTCGAGCCTTGGAGGCACCATAGATCCAAATACGATTAAAGCTACACTAAATTTGGAAGCCCCCCAGGACTACAGGCCCAGCCCTGGCCTGAGGAGCTTCCAAATTTGACTAAAACTTCTCTTGATCAAATCCTAAACAAGGATAAGAGGTGTTGGTTGGAGGCTTCATAGATACAAAAACGATCAAAGCTGCGCAACATTTGGAGGCCAGGCCTGGGGGAGCTCCAAATCCAAAAGTATTAAGACCGGGGAGCCTCATTCAGTTTTGATAGACTTAGTCCGCTACTGGCTACTGAACTTCAGATTTGTTTTAAAATCCCCTTAGTAGTAGGTTAAGTTCTTAACACACAGAGAGTTTTCCGGTTGTTCTGTTCTAATGTTTGGTTCAAAAACTTATATTGATGGTAATAATGTATTACAATTACAATTTCAAAGTACAAAGTCATGGACATCAACATTATAAGTATGTTGGTATAGACATACTATTATTTATTTATTCAACGAACCTTAATCGTATGGGAAATTTCGCAAATCGATAGCTCAGGCATTAAATCCGAGGTTTATGGAAGGTTGTGCCAATGCCAACCATGACACTACCCTCATGTAGATTAATGGCCGATTATATTCAGCCTATTAACCGACTTATAAGAGGTTGTTATGTCTATATCCATATCTACACTAATAAGATATAGTATATCTACACTTTTACACTAATATTATAGGTAGGTACAGAGGAAAGATTTGATATTTTGTATGTTTGTAACGAATAAACTAAAAACTACTGGACCGATTTAAAAAAATCTTTCACCAATTAAAAAAATATATTAAAAGTTTAAACTGCATATTTCAATTAATAATACCTTAAAAACTATCATTGTGGGGCTTATTAATCTTAAATATTAAAGATTGTGTATTGTTAGGCCTCAACATAGAAAGAAAGAAAGAAAGAAAGAAAGAAAGAAAAGTGTTTATTTGGCACCTATTAAAATTAAAATATTACAAAATAACTTAAAACTTAAAAAACTAGGTACCAAAAGGGTGGCCACTCAGCATAATGTCGTGGCTCGACGCGAGTAGCGCAGAGCCAGCGACGCTGGTATTCTGTGGACACCCAGGGCGCGCATCTGCACCGCACAAGCAAATAACATACAAAACACTATTACATAAACTACATAATACAATAATGTAAACTACTTCCACATAATTAGATACTTAATACATAATACAATACATGAATGTAATACATATCCATACAATATATAGGTATACCAGGTACATTTTAAACACATAAATATTATATTATATCTCCTACACCTAACTCATGTCATTCACACACAGCCTACCCGATAAACTAAACTATTTGTAAACCTAATAGAAATATTTTATAATTTAACCTAAAGGAGCGAATTGTTGAACATAGGTTTACACCATTATAATATCTACTAAATTACCTTACAATGGAAAGCTACATTATCAAGGAGTTATAATACGGCCGTTTTAACTTGGCTTCTCTGAACATAGGCTTCGCCTGCGCAAACCCCCCCCGTACCGCCAAATGGTCCGCTAAAAATCTTATTGCGCAGCCATTTGCGCAACTTCAGAGTGGTCAAGTTATAACGGCCGGGGTGTACATAAAAGGAAGGAACGGGAACAACGCGAGTGAAACCGCGCCGAACAGCTATAGTCTACACTTCTAAACTAATATTATAAAGAGGAAAGGTTTGTAGGTATTTTTGGATTTTTGTATGTTTGTTAAGAATAAATTCAAAAACTACTGGACCGATTTTCAAAATTCTTTCACCAATGGAAAGCTAGAAGTTCTCTAAGAAACATAGGCTATATTTTATTCCCCTATTCCAACGGGAACAGGAACTACGTGGATGAAACCGCTAGTCTATTATATAAAGAAGTAAAACTACTTATGTGTTTGTATCTGGGGGCAATCTTTGAGACTACTGGATTTTAAAAATTATACGATTTATACCTACTTAAAACCCAATGATACGAAGACACCTTATCCCAGAATAATTTAAAAAATACTTTTAGTTCAAAATCTCAATATTCACCGCAAAGCACTCATCAAAATGGGTGTAAAACTCAAGTAAAACCTATATCACCTAGTTTCGAAGGGGCGTATTGCAGGAGTGGACAATATAGCTACTATTAACAAGACCCAAACTGCAACTGGCGTGGCGTAAAGTTTACAAGCAGAGCTTTAAAAAAAAAAAAAATTTTAAAAACTGCTTTATGGCTGTTTCCTTTCGCGACCGATAAACTATGTTACATTGGTTCGAGTTGCATTGGTTCATTGGCCTAAACCTGACCAAACGTTACCACAAAACCAGAATGGTGATTTGTTTACATGCTTTGAGAATTCACTGTCTAATATTTCGAAATTCTGCTTTGATATTTTTTTAAAAAGAACGCAAGGGAACGGAACAATACAAAAATCCTTCCTACTTTATATTTTTAAGTATACCTAGTTCTCTTTTTTATGTGTGTGTGTGTATGCCAGTAATACTGGCATACCTCTTCCTAGCCCCTCAGGGATAAAGGGGTGATCATGTTAATTTAATTATTATTTTTAATATTACGAAAAAAACACAAACTATAGTAAGTACCTACCTACATACTTACTTAATTCACCGGTGAAAGTAAATAAATCACGAAAGCTAATAAGTAGTGCAGTTACTTTAGGTTCAGTAGGTATTGTATTCAAATAAAACATGGCAGTGTTCGTGTTACATCACATTATGGTGCTACCACACTTTTACTGGCCAAGCGCTTAATGTTTTTCTTGGACAGAACTCCAAAATACTTTGGTCAGTCGTTTTTGTCCTACAATTTTTTGTAGTGCAGATATTTACTTAGCATCAGCTCTTGGTGTTTCCAATTAAGCATAAAATAACAAACAATTTAATTACATAGTACAAGAGATGGTTTACATTAGTCTTAGTTTCAGCTTAAAGCTAGCTAGCATCTAAAAGCTAAGGATATTAGTAGGTCGAGTCAAGATCCCATGAAGCTTTAGATACACTTGTAGTGCAAGTCTGACCTCTAAGGTGGTTGTAATAAGAACGTCACAAATTCCAATGTGTCAAGCGCTTTTGATTGTACCTATAAATATTACAAACTCAAATTACAAAAAAAAATATTTCAATTAGTCCAGAACTAAGTAAGTAGGTATGTCTCTCTCGGTAAATCTAGGATTTGATGTTTCTTAAATTTGTATGATTTCTTCTACCAGCCCGAGATGATGCGGTTAAGAAATTACTTAAAATTCATAAGAAAAGGAGTCCTATGCAAACGGCCTACAATAAAATAATTCCGTCTTTTTTTTTTGCTCTGAAAATTGTCAAATAACATTATTGACTGACGATTGACATGTCATTGTCATCCAACTATAACCGTTGACATTTAGTGGATTTGGGCCCCTGACCGATTGACAATTGGTGTGATTCTAATTTGATCGGCTGACCAAATGGTGTGGAATTACCTTTAGTTAGGCCAACGGGCAATGCCCTCAGCCCCTATGCCCTTGCGCAGCGGCGCATACCGTAAAAGTAACATAAATATAGAAGCACATAGAATTGCAGAGCTTGTCACGTAGGCAAGAGATTTACAAATTGGTCAAGAAGTAACTGGCAATAATATTGGTTCTGTATGTTTGCCACTTACCTAACTACAAACTTAATATCCAAAGAGGTTGGAACAAACACATTCTCTTTCCTGAGAACTTTTTCTTTGAACGTCTTTGTAAGTAAATCTCATTGCGATAACGTTTTTAAAAAAAGATTCTAAAGAGATATAATTTCTTCCCACCTCTGTCATTTTAGCAATATCGTTAACTGGTGAGATACAAAATAGGTACTAGACCAACCAAAGAGATTTAAATTAGGGCATAGAGGGGACAAAGCGAGGAAAATTTGAAGTCAAAAGTTATTCCAAGTGGAATAAGTCTAGTACAATTTCGACCGAATGACAGCTCGCGTTCATACTGACTGACATGACAAGGACATGACGCCTTATTAGGCTTCAAAGTTTTGTATGAAAATATGCCCCCTCTATGCCCTATTATATTTATATCTCTTTGGTACCTACCTACTTTTTAATACCCTTGCGCTTGGGTTTCTTGCTCTGCCCTAGTTTCTTGCTGGTTCTTCTTTCTTGCTCTGCCTACTGCATTAGGAACCAGCAACTCGTCGGTGGAGATAGGCTGCTGTTTACATTTAGCCAATCTTCATGGACAAGTTCAAAGTGCCTTATTATTTAGACCATAGACTTTTTTAAGTGTAATATCAATTACCTACGAAAATAAATAAATTTTCAATTTACCAAAAATCCATTTTTATTTAGGTACCTACAGAAAAAATTACTAAAAATGATCTCTGATCATGAGGAATTGTAGGTACCTAACTAATAGTAGGTATCAAGAAGAAATTCTATATTTTCTCTCAGGATAAAAGCTAGGCTGGATACCCAAGAAAAGAAACTATATTTTTAAAGACAAAAAAGTAGGAATGTGTTACCTATTTAATTTCTTATTTTTATATTTAGAAAAGCTTGTGAAGTAGAATTGGTATGCATATGCAGGTATCATGAGAATAATTAGCAATACTTAGATTCTAGTAAAGATTACCGTGACACTGTTGCCGGGGAAGTTATAATTTAATACCGTAGTTGGGTTGGATTCTGCTTTACACCGACTAAACTTATTTTAGTTTTGTTCTTTGTCTTACCTCAAAAAAAGAAATGAGATAGAAGATAACCTACCGAATTCAGTCCTGTCAGAGGCTGTATTTTAGTCGTGACTTATTTACCTATGCACTAAGTCACGTTATGAAATGTCTTAGTTGACAGGACTAATTTTAATTTGACAAGACTAAATATCTCTCGTCTCTTTTCCTTTCTAGGAGAATGAAAATGACTAGAGTAGGTAAACTAAAATAAGTTTAGTCGCTGTAAAGCAGAATCGAACCCACTGCAGGTATGTAGCTAACCTAAGAATCTAGGTACTTACTCATTCAGTCATGTTTTCTATTATACCTACCTAAGTCGTTTTGTCTGGCTATTTATTACCTAAATTGAATAGTTTTCTAACACGAGTTCAGTCACTTCAATTCGACAGTTTGCACTCATACAATATCTAGGTCTAATTCGGACACGACAGGACGAGCTTGTCAGCATAACCTAAGTCTAACCCATTATTTTATCAGCCTAGCCCCTCTACAGTCTTTAAATAAAACAAGAAACGGCAATTTAAATGAGAACATCTCTTGTATGACCTATCTATAACTCAGAGGGACAGATAAGATACATAAGAGCTTATCTCATAACTGTTACTTTAGAAGTTGCAGTCGGTCAGTTGAACTTATCAGCAGGATAGGAATTAGGTAGGTAACTCGACAAAAAACAATACAATACAACAGCTCCTTATTTTACACCAAAAACAACATAATATGGATACCAACATTAAGCAAAGTACAATTGGCAGTCTTATCGCTTTCAGCGATCTCTTCCAGACAACCTTATTATTAACCAGACAATGTGCCAGACAAATTATTCTTAGAAACTATCCTAAATAATATTAGTAGGTATTAGGTAATTCAATATCTATTTGTTTTATTCCGAAACGCAGACAAAACCGCGGGTAGAAGATAGTACTATTGCTTGTAAGATGTAACATTAATTAACAAGTACAACAAGTATAATTTAGGTATTTCTCATTATAGGTAGAGTCTGACATTTTCGATATTAAAGCATTAAAAACATGACATGCAAGTTTTATTAT
The DNA here is from genome assembly GCA_963855545.1 of Ethmia dodecea. Classification (NCBI taxonomy): domain Eukaryota; kingdom Metazoa; phylum Arthropoda; class Insecta; order Lepidoptera; family Depressariidae; genus Ethmia; species Ethmia dodecea. The sequence continues at coordinate 2,280,370 of OY979453.1, forward strand.
GAACTAGCAGCGCCCCGCGGTTTCACCTGCGTAGTTCCTGTTCCCGTGGGAATACGGGGATAAAATATAGCCTATGTGTTATTCTGCTGTATAAGCTATATAACTGTAAAGTTTCATCAAAATCCATTCAGTAGTTTTTGCGTGAAAGAGGAACAAACATCCATCCATACAAACTTTCGCGTTTATAATATTATTAGGATTAGGATAAACGAATTGAAATTGCATTTGTACTGAGATGCAAGAATCATAGGTAAATTAACATGACATTTGTCGTTACAAAATGTTGATTTGAACCCTATTCTCGCGATTTTCGTACCTACTTAAACTGTAGACCTTAGACATTTTAATTGCATAGTTGCATGATCTTATAATCTTATAATCTCAAGTTTACATATAAGGTGGTCTTAACTAAGTGAGATCAATTTGTGGACCCTGTACGGGGCACAGCAATAGTAAAAGAGAGGACTACTTTATAGATTTATGTTATAATAATAATAATATAATCTCACGCCTTTTATCCTCGAGGGGGTAGGCAGAGGTATTCCATTACTGGATATACCCACATTTCACGAGATATATTGGACCCCTAAACGTGATAGGTGGTGAGCCCATCGCCAGACCGGGTCTGTTTACACATGTCTCTGAATTAATTCTGAGACCTGCGGGTTTCCTCACGATATTTTCCTTCACCGTCGAGCTAGTGATAAATATGTACGTAAGTTTTTGAAAAACTCATTGGTACATGCCAGGATTCGAACCCGAGCCTCACTGATTTTCGGCCGGCTCTATCACTGCTTGCATGATGCATGATGTTAGACGTATTTTAATTAGACCATTGATAAGGGGTCAACGCTTATCATTGAACCAGTGTGGTTTTGGAGTCAAATATTCTCGTTAAAAGTGGATATTTTATGGAATGGAATACCTCTACCTACCCCCTCGGGAATAAAAGGCATGAGATTGTTTATTTTTTTTATTTTTCATTTATTTATTATAGAAAAACTCGTACCAAAGAGGTTGAAAGAAAATCATTCTCTTAACTTTTTCTTTAAACGTCTTTGACTCGTACACGTTGTGGGTCCTATTTAATTTAATTCCTTAAATTCGATTCTGCGCGCTAGAAAGGAAGTGTAGACACTTTTTTTTAAAACCGGTTGTGGACCACTTTTATGGGGTCTGGCATTTACTATACTGCCATCTGCCATGCTGCGTCTTACATATCGACAGTAAGTACCTAGGTAGGTACCTAGGTAAATCGAATTAATAATCGTAAAGGGTAAGTTAATTTTTTTTAATCGTGATCGGCATCTTTAACGCATTATTTGGTTCGTTTAGATCTATTCAGTAGGACAAAAAATAAAAAGTTTACGTAAAAAATGGTTTAAATTTTTTTTTAGCGATTTTTAGAATTATCTAGTGTACCTACTTACCTACATAGAACATTTAATGTAATATAAAACACATAAACTTGTCTTTGCCAAAGTAAAACTAAATGGTAAGTCGTAATGGTAAATGGTGTACAATAAATTAGGGCCTTATCGCTTTTAGCGGTCTCCTCCAGACAACATAAGGATGGATGCGACCTATATTTTCGCAAGTTTATCCATGTAGCGTTACCCGGAAACTCCACACATCTTAAATATAGATTTAGTTAGAGAAATTGTTCTACTGCAAGTTATGCACCCTACCATGACCTTACCCAACAATTACTTATTGACTACTAGCGACCCGCCCCGGCTTCGCACGGGTGCAATACTAACACTAAAACCTTCCTCTTGAATCACTATCTATTAAAAAAACCGCATCAAAATCCGTTGCGTAGTTTTAAAGATTTAAGCATACATAGGGATATAGGGACATAGGGATATAGGGACAGAGAAAGACTTTGTTTTATACTATGTAGTGATGTAAGAAACTCTCTAAATTAATAGTCTAAAATAAGCCTGGTAATATTTCGTAAAATAAAACAGGCATTAAGTTAAAAGATTCAATAGTAGGTATGTATTATTTCAATAATAAATAGAAATTATTTAGAAATCGCAAACTATTATTATAATTTTTATAATATAACTTTTTGAATAGACTCGAGATTCAGTCTTTTGACATGCGAAGACAGCTGTTGAAGTAAATACCAAATTTTAAAAATATTATCGTAATGAAATACCTACCTTCAAATGATTTTGTGCACTGGTACAGGACAGAATAGCCGCTCTCTCCAAATTCATAGCGGCTCTAACTCCGAGCCGCATCATGGAAATCGCCATTTTCAATTTAAAAAAATGTCCTAAACACTCACGATTCCGAAATGCCTTTCATAAAAGTCAATATCACACTGGCATAACGCCGGGAAACAACAAAAATAATTAAAAACAAATTATGAAAAACAAAGTGTCACTTCGAACATGGAACGCAACAGACTGGTTTGGATTTAGAACGCGCGTTCAGTTTTATTCGAACGTTTGTAGTGGGGTCTTGTTTTTAACTGGTAGGTACCTATCTCGTGTACGGGTTCTTGAAAGCCCGTAAGTAAAATTATTGCTAAATAAAGCAAATAATTTATACTGTATGTTCTGTAAATAAATAAATCTATTGACCTAATGTCGCTAAGCGTGCCATATCAACGCGTTCTATAAATACCTATGAAATTTTGCATTCGCGGTAGGCTTTTAAACAATGTAAATGAACTTAGTTAAGTGTTAAGTTGAGGGCAATTGTCACAATGCAGTGTATAATATTTGTGCGGTTTGAAGTAGAGGCCTATACCACGGGAACCCACCCGAGGTAAGGCAAGACAGCTTATCCAAAGACCAGTCAACGCGTTTAGTCGAGGCTTTACTGACCAGAGGGATCAATCAGCTTAGCTATCCTAAGCAATGATGTTAAATACCAAGATGGCGTATAGTCATACGACGCTGGTTTAAATAATTGTTCCGCTACGAGTGACTACGACATGTACATACTTACCTCTTAGCGTATTTATAGGATACATCAATGACGGCGAAAGATGATACGGAACGAATGATATAGAAAGAGACAGTATCTGTCAAGAGTTGCGTTTAAAATACGTCAACGCAACATAGACTAGGTGAAAAATGCAAACAGTAGGGACATTAAATAAAACAAGCTATTGGCTTACAATCACCAACTTTCTTTCTTTCTTTGGTATGTTTGGCTTTTTGTAGGTAACCAATCATATTCACTTCTTTCCGCCTGTACTATGCTGACTATTGCTGATCCATTTATGTCGCATAAGCTCGTCACTTGGAAATCTGGATAACATTAAAACATAATAGTGGCTGCTAGTTATAATACTTACATAATATGACACGATTATATTCGTAAAATTATTAAAAATATAACCAAAAAATGTGTAAAAAAAACTTGAGAGGTGTCAAGGGACACCCGGATGGAACGAATTTCGGTCATCATCATCATCTCATCTCATCATCATTATCTCATCATCAGCATCATCAACATCAACACCATCACCTCATCATCATCTTATCATCGTCATATCATCATCATCGTCTCATCATCATCTCATCATTATCATCTCACCATCATCATCATCTCATCATAATCATCTCGTCATCACCATCTCATCTCATCATCATCGCATCACAATCAACCATCATCATCATCAGAAGCAGCACATAATCATCATGACATCATCATCATCTCATCAGCATCATCATCATTTCATAAACACCATCATCTCATCATCACCATCATCATCATCACCATCAACGAAGTTCCATCCGGGTGTCACTATCTTTCTGAGAGAGAGAGAGAGAGAGAGAGACACGCGCACGCCGCACGGCTTACAACTATAGCAAAATGTGTCGTTATAAAAAGTGTCGTTACAACTTTTGGTCTTAATTTTTTTACAACGCGCGTTAAGGAACTTCTTTCCAAAAACTCTGTGTGTTTTACACATGTCTCAGAATTAATTCTGGGACCTGCGGGTTTCCTCACGATGTTTTCCTTCACTGTCGAGTGTTAGTGATAAATATGTATGTAAGTTTTCAAAAACTCATTGGTACATACCAAGATTCGAACCCGAGCCTCACTGATTTTAATCATGTAAAAGCTGATTCATGTTACACTGGTTTCAATTTCAATTATATTTATTCCACAAACAATAAACACTGTGTAGGAAATTAGTCACAAGAATACATAATATACAATTATAAAAACCTTAAATAAAATTAATTATATGTTAAGAAATTCATTTACATCATATGTTTTAATTTGTAATATAACATACATGAATCAGCCTTAAAGCAGGCTCTTTAACCGTAAGGCTATAACTAAGTACATGATGTTGTAAATTGTGCCTACGACTTCGCTTCTGATTGAATAATCTATGAATGGCGGACGTGCTCGCTATCTGGCCTTATCGCACTGCAGTTGCCGTCCATTTTCGCTATCCCTTTTCAATCATAATTTCAAATATTTAATAATATGATGTAATTTTGATAAAATATTAAAATATGACGACATTTTTATGTATTTACGCGTGGTATGTAACTCCTTGGTCCTTTTTTATTTTTATACCATAGTTTTTGCATTTTCGCAGTACACAATGCGGCATTTTGAGAATATCGCGAGTAGTTATGATAGGCACATTCGGCACGCGCTTACTCATGCGCTGCTATAACGCGACTAAACAGTATTGCGCTAATTAGCAACATTTATCGGCCTCAGTTATCGTGCTGTAGTACGAAATCTACCTCTTTTTATATTTAACATCATTGATCCTAAGAGTAAATGTAGCTAGTTAGTCTTCTTTTACTCTTGAGGGACTTTTATCATCTGTAAATATTGTAAAACTGTTTTTTTTCTGTGTAAATAAATGTGAAAAAAAAAGTAAATAACTATAAAATTAAAATTTTAAAGTTATTACATTTTCGCCTGTGTTAAAATTACTCGTTGAAGAGTATCACGTGCGGTATACCACAATTGATTTTCATCTCTACTCCGTAGTAATAAAAACTATCTTACACAAGCACAAGTTAGGCGATGTTTTGATAGTTCTGTGGTCCTATTGACTCTCATTATTGCCGTAATGCAGTTGGCCAGGGACGTAGCAAGGAAATTTTACGTATTTTTTTTTTGTAGAGGCCTTAAATAAATGAGACAATGCTACCTACTATTGAACAATAAGATAACTAAAATAAAAATAAAAAAAAGACGTGTGGCACTCGGGGACTGCCGCGGTAAAGCTATTGCATAGCATTTTGTATCAACAAGACTGCCGAAAAGAAACGACGTTAGACAATGCACGGCCTTCAAGCCACACGGGTGTTATTTAAATGGTTAGCAGAGTATTCGTAGTGGTGTGGTGGTAGTGGGAGTGGTGGTGGTTGTAGTGAGGGTGGGTGTGGGTGTGAGGGTGTGTGAGTGGGAGTGGGGGTGGGTGTAGGGTGGGAGTGGGAGTTGGAGTGGGCGTGGGAGTGGAAGTGGGGATGGAAGTGGGGTTGGGGGTGGGGTGGGAGTGGGAGTGGGAGTCAGAGTGGGAGTGGGACTGAGACCGGGACCCGGACTCGGACTCGGACTCCGAGCGTGAGGTTTTTTTCGTTACGGAATTTCTGGATTCGGTCCCCGCGCTCAAGGCCCTCGATAGAAGCTATGCAATAGTTTAATAAATATTCTCACGCCTTTTATCCCTGAGGGGGTAGTCAGAGGTATTCCATTTTTGTTAAATACCCAAGTTTCACCAGTATATTCTTTGGACCCCTACACGTGATAAGTGGTAAGATGGGCTCACCGATATGGGCCGGACTTGGTCTGCTTGCTTCAGAATTAATTCTGGGACCTGCGGGTTTCCTCACGAAATCCTTCACCGTCGGCCGTCGAGCTAGTGATAAAATATGAACCTACGTAAGCTTATTTAAAAAACTCATTAACTTAGTAGGTAAGTAGTAGCCAGGATTCTAAATTGAACCTCACGAATGACAGTCGGCTCTTTAACCAATGGGCTATCACTGCTCCTTAAGTATTTAAAACAATAACTACTAAACAAAACTTTTAACAGCCAGTTACATATCTATACAGAGCAGTCGACTCCTGGCAGTCTAGCATGAGCGCTGTGACAAAAATTTTTCGTCGTTCATCTCGTGCGTTTGTCTTGTATTTGCACTAGAAAAAGCGAGACGAAACAATGTCCCACGATTCAAAAATACAGACCTACTAACGACAGGCCTGTTGGCCCAGGTTTTAGTGACCCATACTTCTGAGTCGGAGGTCGCGGTGTCGATCCAAGCTTGGAACCAACATTTTGTGTGAGTGAACATGTCTGTTGGCTTCGTGTCTGGCCGTTTAATACCTGTTTATTTAAGTTTATCAGTTGTTTAGTACCCATAGTACAGGCCCTGCCTAGTTTGGGACTAAATAGCCGTGTGTGAATTGTGTCCCACAATTTACTTTATTAAGTACCTCTCTGTAGGAGGCAACTGGCAATACGCATACGGCCACACGTAGGCCCTGCAATTGCAATCTAGGTTAACGAGGGCCCTGACAACACTGCTGTGATAATGATAAAGACATAACGACCTACAAGTTTTTCCTTATTTACCAAATTCAAATTAAGTAACGATTAGATTTACGAACGTGTTGGCGATCACGTATTACTGATGATATTTTTTTTAATCCGGCCAAGAGCGAACCGGGTTTACGGTTTGTATGTTCCGTGGTGACGCAACTTTCGTTCTACAAAGTTTAGTTTCAAGTACAGTCAAGATCACTTGCAGCTTGACACATTGGACTTTGTAACGTTCTTATTACAATTGTTATAAAGGTCAGACTCGCACTGCAAGTGTAAAGCTTCATGTGCTGTCGACTAAGTGTTTGAGAAGTTGTGTAGGTAAAGGAGACGTTTCATGAATGTATGGAAACTGGGCCTGCTTTTTGAGATAAATGTAAATAAAATAACTATAGTTTAATTCATGATTTTGTATTTGTCTAGTTTAGTTGTACAATAAACTTTAATTTTCATTAAACTAGCATCGCGGCGACTAAAAAAAAAAATTGCGACCTGGCCGGTAAAATGACAATTGACATTATTTTGATGTTTGTCGGACTAATTCACAATAACATGGAAATTGGGCATAAGAAGTTGGAAATAGTATTATTTCAATATGATTTCTTGCGGATCCATTGAAATTTGAAGTTTAATCATTTTTGTGCAAGTTAAATACCTAGATGGAAATGATTTTTAAAAATATTTTTCTGTTAATCACTAGATCTTTCACGCTGGTGTACAATGTGCAGGCCCAAAATGGAACGTCTCCTTTTACTCAATCTCACTATAGTGGTAGATACCTACAGTAAAGAGCACATGAAGCTTTACACTTGCACTGCGAGTCTGTCCTCTAAGTCTTAGAGTCTAAGGCGGCTATAATAAGAAAGTTACAAAGTGTAATGTGCCAAGCTCCACGTGCTCTTGACTGTACCTAGCAACAGGTGATAAACTTCACGCTTTTCTCAGATAATATCAGTTCCTTCCATTTATCATTCCATTTCATAACGTTCATGATCAAATGGAATTACATATTAATGACGATTATAGAAAGTCAATCGCCTGCAATTAAATAAGTAACAACTCTTTAAAAAAACCCGGGTTGCACTCCGGGAGTGCCGGCAGAAGTGAAAACTTGATTATCGATTTCGGTGTTACAACACTACTCTCCAACCGTTTTACGGTTTTTCGATCAGCACACGTGACCTGACGCGAGTTTCACAGTTTTTACCCATCCCACAAAAGTGCTCAACGCCGCTTAAGAAGTTTTCACTTCAAAAATATTATAAGTAAGTAATGATTAAGGGCTGATTTTTCAATCGTCAGATAAATCTTATCTGGAGAATAAATTGATGCTGTCACCGTCTGACACAATAGAAAGGAAAAGTGACAGGTTATGTTTATTCTTCAGATAACTTTTAACAGACTATTGAAAAATCAGGCCTTAGTGACACAATCATACTATGGGCGGTTCTATCGCACGCAATCCAAAGGCTTAGCTTTTATTTAAATTTTTCAGTCACATTCTAATGTAACATTTCTGCAATATTGGGTCCGATAAAACGATAAATAAAAAAAAAACCGGCCAAGTGCGAGTCGGACTCGCGCACCGAGGGTTCCGTACAACCTTGCAAATTTATGGTTTTCGTAATTTTTCCTTTATCTATGCTATAAGACGTTGCTTTGTACCAAATTTCAAGATTCTGAGTTCACGGGAAGCACCCTGTAGGTTTTGATTCCCTTCCAAGTGTCGAAAATTTGCGGCATAAACGGCTGTATCTTTTGATTGCGTTGGCTTAGAAGTTTGATTTTTTCACAGCTTCAAGGGACAGTAGACCTGAGTAATTGATATAAATTTCAGCTTCATACCTCCACGCGTTCCTGAGAAAAAGGGTCTTGACAGACGGACGGACAGACGGACAACAAAGTGATCCTATAAGGGTTCCGTTTTTTCCTTTTGAGGTACGGAACCCTAAAAACATTAATAAAACACCAAAAACCCCGACTTTGTGTAAAAGGCACAGAAAAGTTTTAAAATTTTCCTTTTTCTGGTAACTACAGTTTTATATACTTACTTTGACACTCCTGACAGCTACAAGAGGTCAAAAATTAAATAAACTAAGTATGAACATATTACTTATTCTGTAATAATACACACGATAAACTAAATAGAATGGTTGCGTTATTTCGGATTAAAAACATACCTACTTGAGGCTTCATTTCGTTCGAGACTTTCAAGTACGGAACCCTAAACCGTGTTACGGATAAGAAGGTCACATCCGACAACATTAATAAAACATATTTTTATAGGAAGTTAATACAGCCCATACGGGCACACTGTAAAGGTAAAAAAACAATTTAGAAAATTGAAGAGGATTGTTTAATTTTGGAATGTTAAATAAATATCTGAGCAGTGATAGCCTAGTTACGGTTAAAGAGCCGGCCGAAAATCAGTGAGGCTCGGGTTCGAATCCTGGCATGTATATACCAACTACCAATGAGTTTTTCAAAAACTTACGTACATATTTATCACTAGCTCGACGGTGAAGGAAAACATCGTGAGGAAACCCGCAGGTCTCAGAATTAATTCTGAGACATGTGTAAATAGACCCGGTCCGGCGATGGGCTCACCACCTATCACGTTTAGGGGTCCAATGTATCTCGTGAAATGTGGGTATATCCAGTAATGGAATACCTCTGCCTATCCCTTCGGGGATGAAAGGCGTGAGATTCTTTATTTTTTATTTTTATTTTTTTTAAATAATTAATATCTGTGCCTTTAGAAACGTTCACCTGTACCAAGTCAAGATATAGGAGATTAAGGAGTCGTAGGGCATTGATATATTGTGACAAGCTAGGTACGTAGGTTTAGTTAATTGGAAGTTGTTCTCGTATTGAGAGTTGTTTTGTTCATTTTATCAGTGCTTTTACTCCTAATAGTATCACTGCTCTTTCAAATCGATAATATTTGTATAAGTAAATTGTTATCGTCACTGATACCCTTCACGTTATAAGAACAAGTACCAAGCACAATTAAGCGAATCCTTAGTAAATTGTTGTAATAAAGTGGTCTAATTCATTAAGTAATTTGTTAATTGATAGTTACAAAAATAGTTTTTTTTTTATTGCACATGCTTCGTAGCAGGTGGCGGGCTGTTGTCTCTGCCTACCCCTTCGGGAAAAAGGCGTGAGCATATGTATGTATGTATGGATGCTTCCAAAGTAAATAAAAAAAATAGGCAGAGATATTAATTTTCTGGATATAAGTACCCACTTTTCACGAGATATTCTTTGGACCACTATGCGTGATAGGTGGTGAGCCCATCGCTGGACCGGGTCTGTTACACATGCCTCAGAATTTATTCTGGGTCCTTCGGGTTTCCTCACAATATTTTCCTTCACCGTCGAGCTAGTGATGAAGAAAGTAAATAAAGATACCAGTATATAAATAGATATCTGGAGCATACATTGTTTACGTAGGTATATTATATCTTCGTGACTTAAGTAATGTAATAAGTAATTAAATAAGTGGGTAGGTAATCGGTTATTTCCGATAAACGACTACATAATACTTAGATACTTACATGATCGTTGCAGACAAAGAGATTTAAATATAATAGGGCATAGAGGGGGCATTGTGAATATTTTCATACAAAACTTTGAAGCCTAAGCGTCTCATGTACTTGTCATGTCAGTTAGTATGAACGCGAGCTGTCATTCGGTCGAAATTGTACTAGACTTATTCCACTTGGAATAACTTTTGACTTCAAATTTTCCTCGCTTTGTCCCCTCTATGCCTTATTAAATATTTTAATCTCTTTGGTTGCAGAACACACTTTAAAATACAACATAATTGGTGTTAAAACTATAGATTCGAAAACATACCTGTATGTCTATAGCTATAAATAATTTGGCTAAAAATACCATGGAACTTTGCTGCACAAATATACCTAAGTAGGTAGACTTATTTAATTGCTAATGCAAATGCATTGTAAACTCAGAACTAATTTGAATGCCCTGCCTTGTTGGTTTAGGTGCCTACGCCCGTAGTATGTTGGATTACTTATTTAATCTAATAATTATTATAAACGCGAAAATTTATTAGAATAGATACCTACCTACCTACTTGTGTTTTTTTTTACTTATGTAAAAGTCAATTATGAATCTATTTTAATGATTCTTTTTTTGTTTGGTAGATTATACCTACTTCAGAGGTGGTCCCATTTAAATTTTATCAAAATCGATCCAGTGGTTTTAAAAAACTCAACAAAAGTCTAAAATAATAACATTAGAACTCAAGAGTAAAACAGCCGACTTCAATCTTCAACTTATGTACATGTTTTTCTCATAGATGCCGTTGTCCAAATTGGACAAAATAAAAATAGGACCAATCTGGAAGCACCAGCTTTCAAATAAAAAAAATATCATTTAAATCGGTTCACCCAGTCGAAAGTTCTTCTGAGGTAGGTACCCGTAACAAACATAAAAAAAAACAGACGAATTGATAACCTCCTCCTTTTTGAAGTCGGTTAAAAATACATAGGTACTTTTAGTGCTGTTCGTGGAAGTCGGTTTTTTTTTCTTTATCAGAATCGCGGGCAAAGCGTAATAAAACAGAGTGTCGGAGACACCGTGTGTGTTAGTAACCTACCACAATAAAGAAAAGTAAACTCCATTGGCGCGTAACTATTATGTCAATGAACTGACTTGTTTCTCGGCCTTGAGCTCATATAGAATGAAATAACTTGACCGTAAACAATAAATAACTGTGGAAGAGAGCGGCCGATACTGCGTCTTGCTCTCTCGCTTACGACGATTCAAGGGGAATCGGGATGGTACCTATATATAATCAAAGGGTATATATAAAACAAAGTCGCTTTCTCTGTCCCTATATCCCTATGTATGCTTCAATCTTTAAAACTACGCAACGGATTTTGATGTGTTTTTTTTAATAGATAGAGTGATTCAAGAGGAAGGTTTTAGTGTTAGCATTGCACCCGTGCGAAGCCGGGGCGGGTCGCTAGTTATAAATATTGTAAGAATTATTGGTCTGAGATTCTAATTAAGGGCAAGTCCGTAGAAACTGGGGATAATCACGTTTAGGGGTCGAATATACCTAGGTACTCGTGAAAAGTGGGTAGGTAGTTTTTGTATGTACCTATTGCACGCCTCAAAAAAATAAAACGACCCCAAACTAAAGGGGTTTACGAGTAGCCATTGAGGAGTTGCGATATCTATCCTCCTCCTGGCTCCATCATCAGATCAGCTAGGTGGTAGGTACCATAATATTATTGCATTGTCGCCGAACTTACGTAACTAGGTACCTAAGTATGCCGAATTTCAATCGGTTGAAGATATCCTTTAAAATTGAGTTGCGATTAGGTACAGGTTGCAAGATTCTTCTCGAGCTATATGAATACTTACCTATGTAGGTACGTAAGTTTAAAAAGCAGCAAAATGGACATCGTTAAAATTGAAATCATGTCAGATACCCTAGGATCATGGGCGTTGGAAATCTCGTAGAACATATTTTATGAACTCGCCTAATTACTGTGTAAACGGGGCCATAAATGCTCACTGACAAAATGCACGGTGCAATTGCCAAAAAACCGCGCGATTACCGAAAGAAGAAAGACTACCGTTCGAACGCTCGGCTGTATTCTATGCTATCTTGCGAGCTGAGGTTAGCGTTTAAGAAAAAACTTGTAAACAGTATGCAGTATGGGCGATTCTTTCAAAGTAGAAGCGATTTAAATAAAATTAAAATGCAAGCAGTCAAATTTACTTTTATTTATTTAAAGCAGCTACCTATAAAGCAGGATCATTTGCGACTGTTGCCCTACAAAATACACTACATTTAAGTAGGTACCTAATTTTCATGTACAGCACGGCCGTTTTAACTTGACAGCTCTGAAGTTGCGCAAATGGCTGCCCAGTAACATTTTTTAGCGACCATATGGCGGTAGGAGGGGGATTTGCGCACGCGAAGCCTATGTTCAGAGAAGCCAACTTAAAACAGCCGTACTGTAAGTTTGTGTAGTGTGACAAATCATTCGCGGACGATCCGACCTAAAAAATCTGACTTGCCCCCCCTAGGCCAGAAGCTGGGTACGCCCATGCCTAGGATTGTTTGAAAGTCTGACGGGTGACTGACCACTAGCCATCGCGTAAGAAGGGCTCCTTCCTTTTTCATGCGTAATGAAAGACCTTTAGCTCAGCAGTGGGCTGGCACTTGGCTGTTACGGGTAGATGATAATGAAAGCATGAAGTATATGGGCGTAGCTAGGGGGGGTGGGGGGGGGCCGGATCCACCATAGAAAGCCGTTGGCCCACCCTAGAAAAATACCCTTTCTCTTACATAAAATAACTTCATCCTCAAATACCGAAGATTAGCTACTCATCACTTGCTCTTCTTTACTCTAGCTCGCCAACCTGCGATCCACAGATACAAATGAACAATCTGCATTTAATTTTACAATACACGGATGATGATTGATTTACCTTGTTGTTGGTAATTTAAGAGCGGAGCTCTTGTCGGTGTATACCTACCTAGCTGTATTAGCGACTTAAACTACATAGTTTTGGTCAGCACACAGATAAAAGAAAAAGAATTGTATAATAGGATAGGATAACTGAAATCCATACTTGATACCTATCATGCGATGTATGTATGTATGCATGCGCCGATAGTCGTGCTGTGCAGTCGGCGGATTCATGTCTGGGGCCATGGCCCCCCCTAGGAAAAATCCCTAGCTACGCCAATGCTCTTATAAGTACCAACATATTTATCACTGGTTCACTGGTTTCACTTGAGAAAAAAATGTATAACTACTTATAGAAAAAATAATCCACTAAGTAGGTACTTCAAACAACTTTGCCATAGGTTCATATTGCAACTAGAATTGTTTCTTGAACTTTTTGCTACGGATTTGCTTGGAAAATCTAAAATAATACGAATTATTATAACAAAAGTTTTTTATTTTAAACAGGCATTGACAATGCCTCTTGAGATTTTATTTACACAAATACATAATATAAACACTCTTATACAAATGTTTTCATACATACACCTTTTATTAGTGACTATGTAATCTCCATAAAAATAATAACAGAAATACATTTTTTTACTATTTGTAACAAAAACTATTTAAAATACAAAATGGAACGTATTTATATGACAATGACGATATTGTTAGAGCTACCAATGTAATATTTTTTTCACAGATTTAGAAGATGGATATCCACTTGGTATATTTATTCCACTTATAACATGAAGATATTGACCGTTTCAGCTAAACACTTCTTTAATCTTTTGAGTTCTTAAATTTAGTTTTTTTTTGTTAAGTGTATTCGATTTGTATTAAAATAAGTATATTAGGTAAGTATACAGTTTTGTACACGTCTCACATATTTTTATAGAAAAAATTAACTCACGTTTCCTTAACAAGAACCTGTAACTTATAAGTAACTTAATATTTGAATCGAAGTCCGTTAAAAAAATGTAACAAGAGTTGTAGTAAGTTCTAATCGGATGAAATTGATGTATTTCATTTCGTATTTTGGTTTTCAAATTCATATTTTTATACATGCTTCAATGTTGTTTATCGCACTCAAGCTAGGTTTTAGGCAGAATGTGCACTTCTAAAAACGTGCACTTCCCTTCTGCGTCAAGCCCACGTGTATAAATGTAACAAAAAGTGCACATTTTCTTCGCAAAAAGTGCAAATCTTTCGAAGTGCGAATTTTGCATCAAACCAGCATGAGAATGCATGCTAGTCTAGAATTAATATTTAGAAACATTTCGAGTATCAACTTATCCATACACTAGATAGAATACTTAGATAATATACAATACACATTATACGCCTATATTATGCCTTTTTATACTCGATCCTCTCAACCTTTACTTCGTCTCCGAGCAATTTATAAACGTATGTCACCACCGTGGAGCTCTGGATGTCCATCAACACGAAAGATGGTGTTGGGTTTCTGAAAACAATAATTTACTTTAAAAAAAAACTCACCTCTTATACCCGAGGGGGTAGGCAGAGGTATTAAATATTTTTGGAAATACCCACTTTTCACGAGAATATTCGACCCCTACACGTGATAGGTGGTGGGTGATCCTTACACATGCCTTAGTATAATTCTGAGACCTGTGGGTTTCCTCACGATGTTTTCCTTCACCGTCGAGCTAGTGATAAATATGTATAAGTTTTGAAAAACTCTTTGGCACATGCCATTTAATTTATCTACACTCATAATGTATATTATAAAATGGGGTCTAGGATGTCTCTAAAGGAAAAATTCAAGGAAATTAATATACTGACACTGGCGTCACAGTATATTTACGAAAACGTATTGTATGTTAAAAAGAATATATCACTTTACAAAAAAAATTGTGACAGACATTGTGTAAACACTAGAAATAAGAATGAACTGGCTGCTTATGTTAGTCGATTATCTAAAGTTACCAAATCATATAAGGGTCAATGTATACGCTTTTACAATAAGATTCCTATTGCATTACAAAATTTGCCTCTTGACAAATTTAAAACAATACTTAAGCAAACATTATATAAAAAAGGCTACTATAATATTACCGACTACTTAGTAGACTAAAATGCATGGGTTTAACCGACTCAGCGCTATGTAAGGCTATTCATTATAATTATTATTGTGAACCATATTTACTAGTAAGACATGAGACTAAAAAGAGCTGCCCTTGAGTTTCTTGCTGGCTCTTCTCGGGGTACTGCATTTGGAACCAGCAGCTCGTCGGTGGAGATGGGCTGCTGTTTACATTTAGCCAATCCTCATGGACGAGTTTAGTGTGCCTTGTTTATATTGACATTTCAAAGTGTATTTTTATACCTACTGAAATAAAAGAATTTTGACTTGACTTGTAATATTCGAATTATGATCACAAAATTTTAGACATAAGAACGATGATTATACACATAAAAGCGTAAAAAAATAAAAATAAAACATTACAATACAGAATTTGTATGGGATTCCCTAAATACCGATTGTGTAATATAACTTTCCTTGTCCCACAATTTACTTACGGACGAGCGCCTCCGTGTTTCGGAAGGCACGTTAAAACGTAGGTCCCGGTTTTCGTTGTGATTACAACAATGGAAGTCGTTAAGCCATTTCGATACAGTTGGGTGGCTTGGAAAATTCTGACAGTTGGGTGGCCACTAGCCTAACACCATCTCCCAATCAGCGGTGGGCTCGCATGGGAGATTATGGCTCATACTTCCTCATGTGTGAGGAAAGACCCTTAGCTCAGTAGTGGGCTGTTATGAGTTGATGATGATGATGAATAAATTAATAATGAAGTCTACCTGAACAGTGGACTGTAAGCCCCCGTAGCAGATCCGGGGTTTATATAAAACTTGTTCTCGTGCTCGTACGCTTCGAACCGATGAGTGTGACCAGATATGAGAATGTCCACGTCTAGCTGCCTCTGCACCAGAGCCAAGGACTCTTCATCTCCCCATGGGACCACCTGATGGCCATGGATGAGGCCAATACGGAATTGCCCGACTGTTATCACTTTCTGTTCCGGGTAGGTTGTGTTCTGGAATTTGATTAAAAGGTTTAATTGGTACATTTTTAACAATGTCAAAGAATTGTTAGCGTAAACTTGTAAAAAATTATGAGTACATATTTTTAAATTGTTTTGAAAAAATATATATTATATATATTAGCGGTGATAGCCCGGACGGTTAAAGAGCCTGCCTAAAATCAGTAAGGCTCGGGTTCGAATCCTGGCATGTACCAATGAGTTTTTCAAAAACTTACGTACATATTTATCACTAGCTTGACGGTGAAGGAAAACATCGTGAGGAAACCCGCAGGTCTCAGAAGGTCTCTGTCTCTTCTGAGACATGTGTAAATAGACCCGGTCCGGCGATAGGCTCACCACCTATCACGTTTAGGGGTCCAATATATCTTGTGAAATGTGGGTATTTCCAGTAATGGAATACCTCTGCCTACCCCCTCGGGGATAAAAAAGGCGTGAGATTATACTTATACTTATATTATTATTAATCAGGCAAGCAGCTGATAAATGCCCGTATCCAGGTGTTCTCCAATCATTATGTAACAAATTCTATGGTAATTAATCATTATCAACTACCCTAGTCATATAATATGCCATGCCAAGTATTGAAATGGAATGATAAACCTATAACAATATATTTGTAACCAGCAAGCTACTATCAATGTTTGTTAACTGCCTAATCAAATCAGTTACGTTTTATCATGTCACAGCGCAAATTGACAATGAAAAATTTATGAAATACTAACACTGGCCTCATAATTTTTTACACTCAATATTGCTTCAGTCATAAATTGTTTTATTAATTAATTTTTTTTGTAAAATCAAAATCGAAATACATTTTCATAGGTGCTTTGAGACAATCTTTATAATGAACTAGCGGTTCTGCGCGGTTTCACCCGCGTACTTCTCGTTCCCCTGGGAATACGGGAATAAAATATAGCCTATGTTACTCAGGGATCATCTATCATCAGTACGCAATAAAGAATTTCTGATTTCTGATTTCTAGCTTTCCATTGGTGAAAGAATTTTTAAAATCGGTACAGTAGTTTTTGAGTTTATTCGTAACAAAAATACAACTTTTTCCTCTGCATAATGTTAGTATACATAATTAGACTGAATTTAATTTCGATAAATTTAACTACCCTCTTATGTGTAGTTAGTTAGTTTAAGAACTCTCTGAAGAGTCTTAGTTTAAGAACAATACACACCTCATCAAAATCCCCTCGCACAACATGAACATCACTGGCTAAGGTCTTCAAGTAATCATAGGACTCCTTCGTACAAAGATTCCCCGTGCACAATATATGCTGGATACGTCCCGGAAGCAGCAGCTTTTTGAACTTCGGAGGCAGGCTGCTGCAGCGGTGCGGAATGTGCAAGTCTCCGAGGACTAGGACCAGCTGAAAATCAGAATTATGTTGTAAATTATTTGTTTCAAACAGTGATTTTATGATCAACCCGTAACAGTTAATTACGTAAGGTTGTATGGAAGAGATAACTAAAAGTGATAACATCACACATTTGACATATTTTGTTGCCATTTGTACGTATGTATGTCTTTGGTATTGTATTTTGAGTACAATAACAAGTTTTTGTATTATAATTACAATAATCCTAAAGCTTTTTATTTCTGCTAAGATTTTTTAGTAGTAAAAACTTAAAATAAAATAAATAATTTCACGCCTTTTATCCCCGAGAGGGTAGGCAGAGGTATTTCCATTTCTGGAAATACCCATTTTTCACGAGAGTCGTTGACCCCTAAATGTGATAGGAGGTGAGCCCATTGCCGGACCCGCCGGATCGGGTCTGTTACACATGCCTCAGAATTAATTATACGGGTTACCTCACAAATTTTCCCTCACCGTCGAGCTGGTGTTGAATATGTATGTAAGTTTTGAAAAACTCATTGGTACATGCCAGGATTCAAACCAGAGCCGCACTGAATTTCATCATATGAAGCAGGCTCTTTAACCGTAAGGCTATCACTGCTCATATCACTGCACATAAGGAAGTATGGGCCATAATCTCCCACACTAGTCCACCGCGGATTGGGAGATGGTTTTAGGCTAGTGGCCACCTAACTTTCAGAATTTTTCAAGCCACCTAAGGGTATTTCTGACATGGCTAAACAACTTCCATTTCGTAAACACAACGAAAACCAGGACCAACGGTTTCACGTGCTTTAAATTCTCATTAAATCTACATTAAGTTATACCTCCTACTATTTCTAGAGGGGGAGGAACAAAATTTTATCATGATTGTTAGTTGTGTATACTTGGCTCTACAGAGCTTCGAAGAGCTTCGTTCTTCGATCACACGATTAATAGATTGATGTAATGTTTTCCATAACAACTATAAAGTGTACAAAATTGTCCTAAACCATGAATAAACTCGTTTACTACAACTGTGATTGCTTACCATTATGGGTGAGTGTATTTTGTAAATTTACTTCTAACAATCGAGGTTTTAAAGAGATGTTTCAGCACAAGCCTTTGTTTTAGATACTTAACTACAGTAAAATGGTATTTATTGAAGATACATTTAAACAATTTCAGGAAAATACAGCATTTATAATCCGTAATTTCTGAGGATTAAAATTACACTTGATTGACATTGACAGCTCATCGTCAGTCCGTCCCTCCGTCCCTCCCTAGAACTCAGTCTGATTCATTCGTTCGACAAGTATTCATTCATTCAGTTCAATCTGTGTCTGTGGTTGACTGAGTGGATTTACTGCACTACCACTAAATGCTAGCAAGTAAAGAAAATCTGCTGCCCATTCAATATAATATTTATAATCATATGAATAATATAATGATGCGCTGCTTTGCGTGCTGTTTTTATAAATTAATAAAATTATTCGTGAACTGTACAATGTTTTAGGAAATAGGAAAAGACATCATCCAAAAACTCAAGGTTATTAGTTAGTAAGTAGTGTAAAAAAAACGATCTTAGATTTCAAAATTAAAAAGAGGTATTTTAAAAACAACATGCGCTGGCAACTTACTCAATTCATTCTATTTCACTCATTCTTTCACACTCCTTCACTTTACTCTATTGTCTTTGACACCGCAAGAAAAGAAAAAATTTCATGGTGTTGTGGGTGACACATATACGTAGAAAAATTTTAGCGTAAGAAACCACATTGGCACCAACTGCAGGGTAATGGAATCAATGGAATATGAGCTCGCTAGGAACCTCACTCTGTTGTTTTTCGTGGAACGCCTGCTCGACAAAGGCGAGCCGCGGACGCTGCACGATCTTTCCTGTCAGTTTGGTGCCAAGGGTTTTACGAAGGAGATGCGACAGATTGCTGGCGGGTCGCAGTCGGGACTCAAGAAGTTCCTGGCTCAGTACCCGGCGTTGTTCAACATAGACGGGGACTATGTCGATATCAACACTTTCCAGAAACATCTCAGCGGTGTGGGCGCTTCTTCCAACAACGATTACATTGAGGAGGCCAAGGAGTACTTCGCCAGCAAGATGATCCAGTACGGCGAAGGCACCGAGGTGCCCATTAAGAGTCTGCTCGGCCACCGCAGCCAGGCCTCCCCGCAGGTACGTCACATCTCCGGACAGCGGATCAAAGAGTTCAAGGACTTTCTCTTGAAGCACCCCGACACCTTCCAGATTACAGACGACAACGTAGTTCTAGTCAGTGAGAATCACAGGCGAGGTAACACACACAGCAACTCGGAGCAGTTTCACAATCTTCCCGTAGCTAATATTAACACGGACACTGCCCAACAGTTGCTAGATTACGTCGCTCAATGCATTGAGGCCAAAGGACCAGTGATGGTCGATCAGCTCTTCCATTTGATCGTCTCACGTTTTCCACAAGAATACTGGTATCAGATGTTCAAATCTCCCGCTGACTTGAACGCGTTTCTAAAACTGTTTTCAGACAGTTTTCATGTTCAGTCCAACCTTGTCACACTTATTAGCAAACCAAAAATTCCTGTAATGTATCTAAATGCAAAAAACATAAAAACCAAGACTGATGCACCAAAGTTGGTTGAGGAAAAACCAGCTTCGCCTGTACCACAGCTAGTGGCCAGTCCGACTCCATCAGATGGCACTAAAAGCCCTGCTAATAGAATACTCAGCCCAACCGAATCTCCCCGCGGTCCACAAGGCAACATTGCCAATCAAACTCTAAAACAAAGAATCAATTCTATTGTTATAAAAAATTTGGCAGAGAATATGGTTAGAGACAGGGTAAATAACCACTTGAATGCACGCAGTGAAGAAACCAACGGCACTCCGAGTTTGAGAAGCAATCTTATGGGAGAAGCATGGCGTCAGAAAGTACTCCAGTGTACTACGGTGATTGCAAGCATAAGGGAATGTGCTGCTTTGATTGATAGTATTATGAATCCGAAACGTAATTCTAAAAGCATTGTCTCGTTTGATTGTGAAGGTATAAACCTTGGCTTAAAAGGAGTGTTGACATTATGTCAGATTGCTACCATGAATGGTGAAGTTTACATTTTAGATATCATGGCCTGCCCCGGTATGGTTCTTGAAGGTAAAATAAAGGAGCTACTGGAGAGTGAAACAGTTGTTAAAATTATCCATGACTGCAGGAATGATTCAGTTAATTTACACAATCAATTCGAGATAACTTTGAGAAATGTTTTTGATACTCAGGCTGCCCACGCTGTGTTGCAATTGCAGCAACAATGTGTGCCAGTTTATAAAGTGAAGAATTTGAGTTTGAATGCCTTGTGTGAGCTGTATAATGCTCCGATGAACCCTATGAAAGAGCAGCTGAAGAATGTATACCGCAGAGACCAACGTTACTGGGCTAGGAGACCACTTACAAAGGACATGATAATTTATGCAGCTTCTGATGTACTGTCCTTGGTGAATCCAGCTATTTATGCATTCATGTCTTCAAACATTAGACTGGAAAACCAGCAGCTTTTTGAGGAACTCAGCAATGAACAAGTATTCATGCATATTCAGCCAACTGAGGTGAAATTGCGTAAAAGACAAAGAAAAATAAACACTGAAGTGGGAGAGTTGAAGCAGAAATTGGCTGAAACTACAAAGAATATAGTGTTGAGCAACAGGGAGATCAGATTACTTCGATATTTAGAGCTCACTGAAGAAGAAAAGGAAAAACTAAAGGGCTGCCACAAAATATCCAAGAAGTTGGAAAAACTGGAGGCTATTGGACAAGAGAAAGACTCTGATTCAGAGGATGATGAAAGAGAAAATGAGATGGCAAGCTTGGAGTCTAACCCTTCTGACTCTATCTCTTCTCCTCACTCAACTCAGCCTCCAAGTCTTACTGAGTCCATGCAAATGATGGATGAAATTTTGTCAGACACAAATATGGATAAGGTGGAGAAGATCAACCGTTTAGAAGCAATTCTTTCTGCTGTCGCTCCGCTAAGTGGCGAGTTGGAGGACAAATTTTCCCAAACAATGGAACAAACACTGCCATTGCTTAAAAATAAGGATTGGTCCAACCTAAGCCAGATTCTAAACATAGACACAGATAGGAAGAGTTGTTGTTGTCGATGCCATAATACTACTTTCGATGATGCAAAATGCAATGATCTCAATGAAACTAAGAAAGTTGAAATTGGTTCTCAAACTCTCAGCACAGGGGATATCGTAATCACAAGAATCCACTTCAGGGAGGAAGATAAGGCAAACGAAAGGATTCTAGATGCATCCCCGATGAGCAAAAGGGTTGGAATCAACAACATGTCTTGATCTACTTCCATTTATCTGAGTGCCACGGCTAAGTTTCGGAACTTCGTCTGATTTTGTGATCAATCCGATTTTTTTTACGTAGTTATTTAAGTTCGAAGCGATCACCGCGCTGTCTGTAGCGGTACGCGAGATAAAATAAATTAATATAAGAGGTCGTGCATTACCGAGTGTGTCTAACGCGCCTACGCTATTTGTTCATTTGAGCGGAGAGGAGCATATACACTCGAATAAATGCAAGAGTAATTCGCATAATAGCACGGCTACTTAATTCCTTGAACTGGAATAGACAGTATTTGCTGTTGCTGTCTTTTTTATATTTATTTATTTATGTTGGCTATTGCCCATTAAGCAACCCAAACTTGAATGTGATACTATCATGGCTTCTAGCTCGATCTGCTTAAATTGTAAATAAGATAATGTTGGATTAGCATACGGTAATCTTTACATCTCAAAAATTACGAGTGATTGAGCGCTTTTTCCGATAGTGATAGTAAAGTGTATATAATATTTATTTAACTTTACATTGAACATATTTTCGTTTGGTAGCCTGTTGCTACTAAATCCATATCGAAAATGGCAATAATAGGTATACAATAAAGTTTTTTTACTGTAAAAATATTTATCAAAGTAACATTTAGATGTAGCATTTTAATCATGTTTAAAAATAATAAAAAACGGTTTAGGGTTAGTGGTTATTGAAAGAGATTTTATATCAAGGAGATGAAGCATAGTGGTGCTCGGAGAAACTTTATTTGAATAATCATTATGTTATTGAAACATGCCTACTAGACGAGTGTTGTAGGTTGTGGATAGATTAGTTGTAAAACTTACTTTTGTTTTAATAAAAATAATATTTTGTGCCTTCAAGTCATATCCAACGGTTGCCTTTATATTGAAGTGAATTTGTAGTACTTTTATATATACCTACATGTTAAGTTAAAAATCGTAGCACGAACTTAGATGGTGTTTATTATTTATTAAGTACATGTAGTTCAAGTTTTATATGAAACTATGTACCACTAAAACACTTAAATGAATTGTTCTCTGACCACAAAGCAAAGGTTTGATACATATCTCAGATACAAACACGTTTTAAAAGGCTTTTGTATATCGTGAATAGTATTTCTAAGCATGTTGAGTACTTTCCAATAGTTTATTTTTGTGTTAACATTATATGTTAAAAACTAAGTGATAATGTATGATGCTTCTTGCTTAATCACTAGCAATAATTTTGCCTTGTATTTTTACTCATTTATGTATTAAACAACAGTATTGTATCCAAAATATTGTAGCCTTTTAAGGATTAGCGAATCATACAACATACTTACGGAGGTAAATATTTATAAATCATATGAAGTATATTACATGGATTTTTTTTACATACAATCATATAGACAATCAAAATTTATATAAGATTAATGAAATCAAAATTTTATTTATTTCGGCCATATTGTTTTGTATAAAAAAAATATTATTTAAAATTTTCGTGCCTTATTCTCTGCACAACTTACAAAAAGTAGATTTTACACTATTGTATTGTCTTCTGAGACATGGTTTTAGTGCCAATGTAATTTATTTATCTAAATGAGATACATAATATGGTTTAAAAAATTTTAATTTTTGCTTTTTATTTTTAGGAAATTTTTTGGATTTTGTATTAGTTAGTTAAAGTAAAACGAATAGCAATATTTTCTAACGATTCGCATAGGTAGGTAATTTGCGCCTATTTTTTTTTGTTTAAGAAGCATTTTCTTTAGTCAGTATTTTAGGTTGATGCCGTTATTTTTTTTACATTACGAAAATGTTAGAAGTTTATTCCCTCTACTTATCCAATAACTTACACGTGACGGTAATTTTGAATGTGGCAAGTTAACTATTTGCACATTGTTTATGTTTATTATAAATAAAGTTGAAAAATTAATGTTCGTTTTATTCATACTTATAAATAGCGCGCGAGTAGGTAGAGCTTACACACACAGTCTCATACCCATTCTTCAAAAGGCACAATAGATTTCCAGAGATCCAGTGGAATTATCATTATTGGATTTTGCAATTAAATTCCTACAAATGAGAAGAATGTGTTACTATCAAAATACATGCCTTCAACAGCTGGTTAGGTAGGTATTATGCTAAAAAATAAACGAGTTCATAGTAATGTAAATAGAAAGTGAGACTCTAATGGCTATGATTTGCAATAGCTCCTGCATTGCATGGCGAAAATGAACCGGTAGTGGACGTGTCTTGCATAAATTATTGACAACTATTTGGAACTGTCTTACCCTCATTACTTTAGTAGGCAAAGAGTCGGAGAAGTAAAATAATATGAATATTTTTACAAAACAAATTACTGACGAAAAATAAACTGAAAAGGCAATGATTTTATTGTAACGGGATCAACCAGACGACCTATAGGTAGGTCACTAGCAGACTAATCAAGGGGCGGTCCGTCCCGGGCCTTTGGTCCTATAGGGCCTCAAAATTTTGCGAAAAGATGAATTCTAAACAAGGTTAAAAGCCAATGGGGTGTTGTTTGGAGGCAGCATAGATACAAATACGATTAAAGCTGCCCTAAATTTGGAGGCCCATAGGACTAGAAAACCGCCCTGGGCCTGAGGGGCTTCCAAATTTAGCTATTTCTTTAGATAAAATCCTAAACAAGAATAAGAGGCAGTTGGTTGGAGGCTTCATAGATACAAATACGCGCTTTGATTATTTATTAAACCAATTTAATACTCAAAGATCGTTACGGACTCTAGCATTTCGGGCAATATCAGGGTTTCAAAATAAGTTAACCCCATGTATAATTTTTCGTATAATGGAACGTAATAATTAGTCGTGTTTTTTTTACCAACAACGTACCTACTATTAACTGGAGTAAGCGAGTCAGAATTAGTCACAGAAGCGAACATTTTTAAATGCGCCATCCTTGTCAGTTCTATACAATGTTGTGTGTGCATGATGATAAAATGCAACACAACAACGGTTCCTTTCTGTCAAATTAGATTTGAACTTAATTGTTTTTGATCATTTCAAAGTTTTGATTTTGAACGAGAAATGGAAGATTTCGACGTTTTTACCGATGAAATTAAATTTACAAAGCCATTGTATCTGAATATAATTAATAAGTTTGTTAAAGATGTTCCTGCCACTCCAAACGGTCCAAATTATGAAAGTAAGTTACAGACCCCTCGGCTGCTGCGAATTTTCATTATTGTTTCCGAATGTCTTAAATAATAAGTTTTTGAGTTTTTTAGGTTGAGTATTTGTAAAAAACTATTTGGTCAGTGATGCTGTAACGTTTTAACGGCTCTTGTAACTTTTTATTTATATTTTTAGGTGGCAGAAAGCTCTTAGCTGAAGAGAGTTTAGCTCTCAACAATGATTTGGAATGTGCGTTCCATTTGAGTGAGTCTGTATCTGCTACGTTGAGGACGATGGCTGTTTACAGAGATGAACAGTTGAAGGCTGCAGGTAATAGGTATATGTTTACGTTCAGCGAGTTACCTTATTGATTTTATGTTCAGGGAGTTACCATAAAGATGGGGTTTTTTATTTTTCTTAAGGTAAACTTGTGTCACTGTAAATTTACACAGTGATGGTCATATTTATATCGGGCATAAAAACGCAGGCCACTTTAGATTGGTCACTCTGGAGTACAGTGAAGTCTGTATTCAGCAGTAGATGTATGTAGTTCATATAGTATGTAAACCTAGGCAATCACATTTCAATATGTGGCAAGTATATACTGTACTATAGGGGTTTTATTTTAGGATTTACCTTTTGTATGTAATATTCGACATATTTGATATATAACTCAACATTACATATATTTTAAATAATCTACAAAATAAAGGTAATTCAAAATAGAGGTATTCTGTTTATAGAAATCCCCACTTTTTACCAGCTATGGTGAGCTCATTTATGGATTAGGGTACTATTCTTACAATTAATTCTGGGACCTGCGGGTTTCCTCACAATGTTCATCACCATTGAACTGTAATAAATATATATTTAAGTCTTTTGAAAGAGTCATACACACAAGCCCTCACAAGTTTTCCAACCCGAGCCTCACGCATGAGAAGCAAGCGCTTTAACCATGGCTATCACTGCTGCTGAAATAATAATAAACAATTTTATGTTTTATTTCAGATAATAAGTTGCATAAAATTACAAGTTATGTAAAACCCGTGAAAAATTTGATTGACGCCAACCCCATGTAAGTTAATTATTTTTGTGTTTAACCAGCTCATACTAAGCGGCGTTGCCTGCGCGAATCGTGTTTGTTCATAAGATAATTTCCAATAATCCCTTCTTAGAGGTCACTTATGTAATTTAAGGAACCTCTGTCCAATATTTCATGCTTTCCGAGTCCCGACCCAGTGGTTTTGGCTATTTTTTGATCAATCAGTCAGTCTGAAAACACATACCTATTATACTGAATGTATTATGCATCACTTTCAAGAACTATATAATATAATAATAATATTATTAACCCCCCCTTTTATCCCCGAGGGGGTAGGCAGAGGTATTCCATTACTGGATATACCCACATTTCACGAGATATATTGGACCCCTAAACGTGATAGGTGGTGAGCCCATCGCCGGACCGGGTCTGTTTACACATGTCTCAGAAATTAATTCTGAGACCTGCGGGTTTCCTCACGATGTTTTCCTTCACCGTCGAGCTAGTAATAAATATGTACGTATGTTTTTGAAAAACTCATTACCAATGAGTTTTTTAAAATGCCAGGATTCAAACACGAGCCTCACTGATTTCAAGAACTATAAAGTAATTATAACTTAGAACTCTAAAGAGTAAAAATCCGACATTAACTTATATGGTTTTCTCATGGATGTCATTGTCAGAACTCTACCAAAATAAGTGGGACCACACGGGAAGCACTAGGTTTCAAATAAAAAAATAATCATCAAATTCGGTTCACCCCCCCCGAAAGTTCAGAGGTAACAAACATAATAAAAAAACATACAGTCGATTGAGAACCACCTCCTTTTTTGAAGTCGGTTGATAATACTAGACCTTATCTTACACATCGAAAGAAGAGTGAATGCAGGAAACTTGGTGAATGGAGCTTTGCACTCCTTTATGAGCAGCCGGAATGTGTCTAACAAGGCTCGTTTGGCTGTGCATAGGGGGGTGTTGGCTCCGACACTCATGTACGGAAGTGAAAGTTGGGTATGCCAGAAGAAACATGAAAGCAGAATAAATGCAGTTGAGATGAGAGCGTTAAGAAGAATGTTTTAGGAGTTAAACTGAGTAACAGGATAAGAAATAGTGAGATAAGGAAACAATGTGGTCTGAAAGAAGATGTAGTGAAAAAAATTGAGAAAGGTATGCTGAGATGGTTTGGCCATGTCGAGAGAATGAATGACGAACGATTGACGAAAAAATTGTATAAGGCGAGTGTGAATGAAAGTGTGGGAAGGGGTAGACCTAGGCGGACGTTTCGAGACCATATTGGGGACGTCTTGAAAAAAGGCCAGGTCAAGAGTACCCTAAACCGAAGAGCATGTATGAAAGGAATAATGAAAGTGGACGAAGCTAAACAAGTATGTAAGGATCGTAGCAAGTGGAAAGAAGTGGTCTCTGCCTACCCCTACGGGAAAGAGGCGTGATTATATGTATGTATGTATGTTATCTTACACAACTAGAAATATAATTTACTGAAAAATGTCTCTTGAGGTTTTTAACTATTTGGGGACAATATTGTTGATTGTATAGCTAATTAATACTACCTTAAGCTTATATCATTATACAACCTTTAGTACTTATGTCTTTTAATAGATTTTTGTGCTGAATAAATAAAGGTAACATACATTAAATATGAGACACAAGATTAAAAAGAGCTGCCCTTTAGTTTCTTGCTGGTTCTTCTCGGGGTACTGCATTTGGAACCAGCAACTTGTCGGTGCAGATGGGCTGCTGTTTACATTTAGCTAATCTTCATAGACGAGTTTAGAGTGCCTTGTTATTAGACTATTGACTTTTTTAAGTGTATTTTCTTTACCTACAGAAAAAAAATTATTTTGAGTTTAAAAAAAAAAAAAAAAACTCACGCCTATCATCCCCGAGGGGGTAGGCAGAGGTATTCCATTACTGGATATACCCACATTTCACGAGATACATTGGACCCCTAATCGTGATAGGTGGTGAGCCCATCGCCGGACCGGGTCTATTTACACATGTCTCAGAATTAATTCTGAGACCTGCGGGTTTCCTCACGATGTTTTCTTCACCGTCGAGCTAGTGATAAATATGTACGAAAGTTTTTGAAAAACTCATTGGTACATGCCAGGATTCGAACCCGAGCCTCACTGATTTTCGACCGGCTCTTTAACCGTCCAGGCTATCACTGCTTTTTTTTTTTATGTTTTAGAAATAAAGAACAAGAGAAGTTGCTCGATTTTTTTCTGGAAGATACAGACGATATCACATCTGTGCTCAAGACGTTTGAGATTAATGAAGAACTGCCTCTATACAAGAGATACCTGAAGTTTAGTTCTGAAAACAATGTAGACAACTTTCAGAAGATTCTCGGGGAATTGCCTAAAGGTAAAATATTATAGAAAACAATACAATCATATTACTGCTTATACATGAGGTCTTCTATACTATCTATACTTCTTTACTAATTTTATAAAGAGGAAAGATTTGTATGTTTGTATCTTTGTTACGAATAAACTCAAAAACTACTAGATCGATTTATAAAATTCTTTCACCAATAGAACACTAGAATATCCCTGAGTAAAACATAGGCTATATTTTATTCGTTAGTACTGTCAGCCCTGTTATATACCCACTTTTTACCCTCGCACTCTTAGCCGTGGTGCTGATATCTGTAGCTCAGGTTTTACCTATTTTAGATATCAGCTGTTCCTTCCTTCTGCACATAGCCTAACTTTAATACTTGAATAGTACTTATGGAAAAATAACAAATATACATGTATAAATTTAGGCTCACGTTAATAAATAATTAGGTACTTACTTACTATTCCCGCATTCATACGGGAGCTACGCGGGTAAAACCGCGCAGAACCGCTATTAATTAAATACTTATATTTTAATTTTATTTAGCGTATGTTAGATGCCCTGAGCTATGTTTTACGTAACTGTCCTAGTTGATACTTTTATCAGTGTAACAGCGCATTTGGTTATGGCCTATAATTAGTTACGCATTTACCAAATTATTTATTGCAAGAAATGTTTTCTTTTGCTAATGTAGTAACTGTTGGCGAACCAAATAAATAATAGTACATTATGATATAAGTGCGGTAGGTTGAAAATTACATCCGAGGCGATATTGCTAGCCCGAGCCGTAGGCGAGAGCTACAAGTAAGCAGAGGCTGTAATTATCAAAGCGCACGTATGTCATACGACGTTTTATAAGCGAGGAAATAAAATAAAACTCCGACTATGGTAAACGAATAAAAACAATACAGCGTTAAGAAAAAGCGCGCGGCGCGCATCATCATTTTTTTTAGGAAAAGGCACAAAAAACAGCCAGTACTTATTACTAATAAAGTAAAATAATATTTTTGTGTTTTTGTTAGAGGTTGGTTGTAATTTACTGTCAAAATTAATTAAATTAAATAATTATGTACATAAATATTTCTTTAATATATTTTATCTGCCAAAGTTAATTTTAATCATAAAATGTTGACAACTTTTTTGACATAAAAACTCTTTGCTGAGATTTTAAAAAGTACCGTTCGTGTTAAGACGGAGTATCTTGATAAACCGTGCGTTTTACTTTACACTTACCGCACTTGGGCGTAATGAGATAGGTAACGATATTAAAATTGGTGAAATAAGACACCTTTTACGAGCAAATGTGTTATAAATAAATATAATAAATGCTTATTGTTTCTACTTCATAATGTAAAATTTATTCCTTACTTACAGTGACATCTGTTTTAATGAGAAACTAGCGACCCGCCCTCGCTTCCCTTCGGTTTATACAAAGAGATTTAAATATAATAGAGGGGACATTGGGAATATTTTCATACAAAACTTTGAAGGCTAAGCGTCATGTCCTTGTCATGTCAGTTAGTATGAACGCGAGCTGTCATTTGGTCGAAATTGTACTAGACTTATTCCACTTGGAATAACTTTTGACTTCAAATTTTCCTCGCTTTGTTCCCTCTATGCCTTATTATATTTTAATCTCTTTGGGTTTATATGATATTATCAGTGTTTCTGTACTATATTATGCATATAAACCTTCCTCTTGAATAACTATCTATAAAAAAACCGCACCAAAATCCGTTGCGTAGTTTTAAAGATCTACGGATACATAGGGACAGACAGACGGAAAGCGAGTTTGTTTTACACTATGTAGTGATAAATAATTTTTAAACTTAAGTATGTTAATAACACTTGAAAACTGGTGAAAAGTGTGTTCTATAAATTCGAATCGACTGCCGTGAGTGGCTGACCTCAAAATACAAATTAATTTAGATATTTGAAAAAAGAATTGTTCTCTATTTTCAGAATGGACGATAATCCAACTGACCGCTCCATACAACCCTAACGAGAACTTAAAGCCGCTCGACGAATACAGGAACGAGATAGAATCCATATACCTGAGCATGTTTACCAATGACTACTTGGATAACACTGGGCTAGGGCCTTTGACTATTAACATACCTCCTAATGTTACTAAAGGTAAGTCAGGAATTATTGTTTTTAAAATAAAAAATAATTAATCTCACGCCTTTTATCCCCGAAGGGCAGGCAAAGTATTCCATTTCTGGATATACCCACTTTTCACGAGACATTGTTTGCACCCCTAAACGTGATAGGTGATGAGTCCATCGCCCAGAATTAATTCTCCAACCTGCGGGTTTCCTCGCGATGTGTTCCTTCACCATCGAGCTAGTGATAAATATGTGCGTAAGTTTTGAAAAACTCATTGGTACATGCAAAGATTCGAACCCGAGTCTCACTGATTATCATCATGTGAAGCAGGCTCTCTAACCGTAGGGCTATCACTGCTCTTATTTTTTTTTTTTTATATTTAAAATTGTATTACTAACAAACAATATTTGCATGCTCGATTGAGGGCTGAATACGTTCCTAACCCATACATCTTAAGATAATAATAATATATATAATCTCACGCCTTTTTTATCCCCGAGGGGGTAGGCAGAGGTATTCCATTACTGGATATACCCACATTTCACGAGATATATTGGACCCCTAAACGTGATAGGTGGTGAGCCCATCGCCGGACCGGGTCTGTTTACACATGTCTCAGAATTAATTCTGAGACCTGCGGTTTTCCTTACGATGTTTTCCTTCACCGTCGAGCTAGTGATAAATATGTACGTAAGTTTTTGAAAAACTCATTGGTACATGCCAGGATTCGAACCCGAGCCTCACTGATTTTCGGCCGGCTCTTTAACCGTCCGGGCTATCACTGCTCATCACTGCTGTTATCTTAAGATCTTTAAATGTGAAAATGTATTCTTGCAAATAAATATTATTTACTTACCTACTTATTTTAAAAAAAATAACTTATAAAAAAATACTAATATAATAAATAATACTTATATAAAAATAACTATGAAAGATTATTCTATCATTGTAAAATCCTCAATATTTACGACAAACTAAAAGTCACAATTGTATCAGAATATATAGACAAAATTGAATTGTTAGAGAAACATAATAGACCTAGTAACCTGCGTCAGCTGTCCAACCTACCTATATATAAAATTCCTAAGTTTAACAATGTATATGGAAAGAGACACTGGAGGTACATCCTTCCCTTGGTAATGAACAACCTACCCATAGATATAATCAATAAAATATGTAATTGTAAAAACACTAAGCAAGCCCATTCCATTCTAAAACTGAACCTCATAAAACAACACGATGGGGACAACGTACCTTCTGCGACTCAAATGTAACTACAATCAATAGGTACCTACCGCGTCAACTTGTTAATCAAGCTAATAATAACTACCTAACTACCGCGCTGCAAGCGGAACACTGGGAGCACATAATCTTTATATATCTAGATTAAGCACCCAGAAAGGGATGTACTAGAATAAGTTCTTCTTACAATAAAAATAAAAAAAATTAAATTTTTTTTTTAAGCTATTGCATAGCTTCTATCGCGGGCCTTGAGCGCGGGGACCGAATCCAGAAATTCCGTAACGAAAAAAACCTCACGCTCCCCACTCCGACGGGCACGGAGGCGTGGCTTGTTTATTGGGCATAATCCAAACCCAAGTTATGATAGTAGATGGTCGGTCGGTCCGTCCGTCGGTCGGTCGGTCGGTCGGTCGGTCCGTCCGTCCGTCCGTCGGTCTTTCGGTCGGTCGGTCGGTCGGTCGGTCGGTCGGTCGGTCGGTCGGTCGGTCGGTCGGTTGGTCGGTCCGTCCGTCCGTCCGTCTGTCCGTTCGACCGACCGACCGACCGACCGACCGATCGATCGACGGACGGACGAATGGATGGATATTGCTTCTTCTATCGAGGGCGTGCATTGTCTAACGTCGTTTGTTTTCGGCAGTCTTGTTGATAAAAAATGCTATGCAATAGCTTTACCGCGGCAGTCCCCGAGTGCCACACGTCTTTTTTTTAATTTGACATGCCTTGTTAGTCTCTCATTGCATAAAACTTGCAATGAGAGACTAAGTATATACTTAAGTTTTGAAAAACTCATTGGTACATGCCAGGATTCACACCCGAGCCTCACAGATTATCATCTTGTGAAGCAGGCTCTCTAACCGTAAGGCTATCACCGCTCTTCGATTTCAACAAGACATTTTACATCTTTCAGAAGGGGAAAAACCGTTGTTCACAGAGCTATACTCGCTTTTGGATGATAACTACAAAACAATTGACAACGCGCAGTTTTTGAACAACAAACGGTTGGTACAGAACTATTGGAGTCGGCGCGAGGATATTGACTTGAGGATGAAGGTACATTCGAGCAAAATCTTTTTGGAGTTTAATCCAATCGATTTTAAGGCAAATTTGATCAGCAAAATCGATCGGTAAAATAGCGTGTTTTGTTAGCGCTTAGAAAAAAATACTATAACGGATTGGTATTAAAGTATATCAATATGTACTTTAAATGAGCAATTGTATTTATGTATGTATCTGTAATGTAGGTATATTGAGAATAAGTGCGGGTGGTATTAGTTTTAAGTTCCTTTGTACGCCAGTCTGCCAATATACGTGTAATAGCTCAGACGCTTGTTTTATTTCCGTTACTAGATCTAGATGTACAGTTGTGGTCAGGACTACCTAGATATTCTACAGTGGCGACGAGACTTGAAGGACTTACGTGTGTAGTAAATATAGTGCGCGTAGTGTATTTTGCTAAAAATGTCAATCGGTAAAATATCGGAGTATGACATTCACAAGGATGACTGGCAGCTTTATGCAGAACGGTTGGAGCAATATTTTATTGTTAATAAAATAGAAAGCAAGTTGCAAGTGTCCACGTTGATTACTGTCATGGGATCTGAAAGTTATGAGCTGTTAGTAAACCTGTGTACTCCCGACAAACCGTCTACAAAAACTTTCGAGGACATTAAAGAAGTGATGACTAAGTTTTTGAACCCGAAACCGAGCCCACTCGCCGAAAGATACAAATTTCGTCATAGAAAACAAAAAAAAGGCGAATCAATTTCGGAATATGTCACGGTTTTAAAAAAAATGTCTAAAACATGCGAGTTCGGGTCCTGGCTGGAAGAAAGTCTACGAGATCAGCTGGCGTGCGGGATTGACAGTGAGGCAATACGTCAGAGGCTATTCGCGGAGAGGGGACTCAATTTTAGTAAGGCCTACAGCTTAGCGGTCAGTATGGAGGCGGCTGAAAAGGATGCAGCGTTAGTGCATAGAACGTCATCGAACGTTTCGGCCACGGCCGATTGCCAATCCATTGCGGGGGCAAGGTGGCGGACCTCGAAGGACACGGCGGCGGCAGGTGAGATGGCGCGCGGCGGTCATGGCAAGGCGCAGGAGGCCGGGTCGCGGGCCGCGGCGCACGGGCAGCGGGGCACGGGAGGCACGGGTGGCGCAGGGCGCGCGCGCACCGCTCCACGTGGCTCATCGACGCGACCGGGGCAGTGCCGGGCTTGCGGCGCGGCGCATGACGTGTCGAGTTGCAAATTCGCTCGTTACGTCTGTCGCGTATGCAATAGGGAAGGACATCTACGGCGCATGTGCCCTAACCTAGCCGAGCAACATTGTGCGGCGGCTGCGGTGATGACGGGCCGAGAGGATAGTGAGTGTGCTAGCGACGACGGAAGCGACGAGGTAATTATTATTGAAGTTAATGACTTATCAATAAACAAATGCGAACCGATAATGATACCAATAAAAATTGAGAATAAAGTGTTACATATGGAATGTGATACCGGTAGTGCAGTGTCTTGCATAAGCGAAAAGACTTTTAATAAACTATTTTCTCATTTGCCGATGCTTAAATGTAAATTAGCGTTAAGATATTATACTGGGGAGATAGTGTATCCACTGGGAGTTATACGACCGTCAATATGCTATGGAAATATAACGAAACAGTTAGACTTATACGTGATTAAAAATGGGAAAACGGCATTATTGGGTAGGCAATGGTTGGCAGAGTTAAATGTTCGTTTGCCCATGTTTAATTACGATTCAGTGAATGTTATTTGTGACAAGTTCGATGTAGACGCGTTCAGTTCCAGATACTGTGACGTGTTTGCGGACGGGTTGGGCCGTTGCACCGGTCCGCCGGTGCGCATTTACGTGCGCGAGGGCGCGCAGCCCGTGTTCCTGCGCGCGCGTCCGCTGGCGTACGCGCTGCGCGAGCCGGTGGAGCGCGTGCTGGACCAGCACGTGCGGGACGGCATCCTCACCCCCGTCGAGCGCTCGGACTGGGCCACGCCCATCGTGCCAGTCGTCAAGAAGGACGGTAACATCCGAATCTGTGCCGACTATAAATTAACGTTGAACAAGGTTCTAGAAATTGACCGTTACCCACTGCCCAGAGTGGAAGATTTGCTGTCGCGGTTGCATGGTGGTCAACGTTTCAGTAAGATTGATCTTTCGCAAGCATATGCCCAGCTCGTTCTAGATGAATCTAAGAAGTATACTGTGATAAATACGCATAAGGGTTTATTCGTTTATAATCGCTTAGTGTACGGATTAGCATCGAGTCCCGGAATATTTCAGCGGCGCTTAGAAGAAATGTTCGCGGACCTGCCGCAAGTAGGCGTATTTTTAGATGACGTCATAATAACCGGCAGGACGACGGCGGAACACGTTGATAATTTACACAAGGTTTTCGATCGGTTACATAATAATGGCCTTCGAGTAAAAAAATGTAAGTGTGAATTTTTTGCAGAATCCATTACTTACCTAGGGTATGTAATTAGTAAAGGCGGAGTGCATACGTGCCCAAATAAAGTAAAAGACATTTTAGATACACCCGCACCTAGTAACGTCTCGGAGCTCAGATCGCTATTGGGTATGATTATGTACTACGCAAAATTTGTAAAAAATGTAAGTACCTTATTAGCACCTTGGTATGAGTTACTAAAAAAGGGGGTGGCATTTAAATGGAGCGATGCATGTCAAGGTGCGTTGGTGGAGGTTAAATCGCGATTAGCTAGTACTGAGGTACTAACGCACTACTCGCCGGAGCTGCCGTTAGTGCTGACGGCGGACGCGAGCAGCGTGGGCGTGGGCGCCGTGCTTGCTCACGTCACGCCGGACGGCGAGCGGCCCGTGGCGTACGCGTCGCGCTCTCTCACGGCCGCGGAGCGACAGTACTCGCAGATAGATAGGGAGGCCCTCGCCATCATTTTCGGTATAAGAAAGTATCATCAGTACTTGTATGGCAGAAACTTTACACTTAGGACAGATCACAAGCCCCTCACATATATTTTTGGTAACAAAGTAGGTATACCAACAATGGCGGCGTCGCGCTTACAGCGATGGGCGGTACTGCTTTCGGGTTACAAATACGACATAGAATATGTGACCTCTAAAAAGAATTGCGCAGACGCTTTGTCACGATTACCGTCGAAAGATAGCCGTAGTACCGTCAAGGAGATAACATATTTAAATTTCGTGGAAGATTTTCTGCCAATCACGAATGAGCAAGTAAAGAAAGCGACCACTCAAGATAGGGTACTAAGTAGAATTAAGCTGTACGTCGAATCAGGCTGGCCGTCTGTTTGTCCCGAAGATGAAGTAAAACCCTACTTTGCAAGAAAGAACGAGTTGTATGTCGATTGTGGGTGCGTTATGTGGGGCTATAGAATGTTAATTCCCACTGATCTTAGGGAAACAATTTTAAAACAATTACACAGTACTCATATGGGTATTGTAAAAATGAAAGGTTGGGCGCGCAGCTACGTGTGGTGGCCGCGCATCGACGAGCAGCTAGAGGCGCTGTGCCGCGCGTGTGAGACGTGCGCTCGAGAGGCGGAGGCGCCGCCGCGCGCCGCGCCCCGCCATTGGCCCTACCATGCGCAGCCCTGGACGCGACTGCACGTAGACTTCCTGGGCCCGCTTAACGGTAAAACTTATTTTGTGCTGATCGACGCGACGTCCAAATGGCTCGAAGTATATGAAATGAAATCCACGAATGCTTCGAGTGTCATTAAAGTACTTCGAGCATGTTTTGCACGATTCGGTTTGCCGTTGGAGTTTGTTTCTGATCAGGGTCCACCCTTTACGAGTAGTGAATTACAAGAATTCTTAAAAAGCAATGGAATTACACAGATGTTATCACCGGCTTACCATCCGTCGTCCAACGGGGCCGCAGAGAACGCGGTCAAGTTGTGTAAACGAGCCCTAAAGAAAGCGATCCGCGACAAGGTGGACTTGGAGGCGGCGCTGCAAGCCTTCCTGTTAGCATACCGTAACACAGCACACAGCACGACTGGCGAAACGCCAGCCATGTTGCTGCAACGGCGGGCGTTGCGTTCACGTTTAGACCTGCTACGCAGTGACTGCACAGTAAGGAACAGAGTACGCAACGCACAGAACTCGCAGTCTAAATATGCAGGCGGTGCTGAGCGGGACTTCATTCCTGGCGAGGGGGTATGGGCTAGAGGTTTTTGTACGCACGATAAATGGCTTAAGGGTAGCGTGATAGACAAAGAAGGTTCTCGACGATACTTACTGGATAGTGGTAACGGTCAATTCATACGTAGACATGTCGATCAATTACGGCGTAGGTCGCGGCTATCGGATGTTAGTTGTCCTGAAGTTACAAATGACGTTGGCACACCCAAGTCTGGCGAGGGTGGGGAGGTGGTTCTTCCGGAGGAGGCGGTGGTGGAAGGTAGATCATCCGGTCTGGAGACGGTACAGAGGGAATTCAATGACAGTTGCGATAGTCGTACAGAGCCGAATGAAGACCTACCACAACCGCCACCAGAACCCCTATGTAAACGGGAACGCAAACCTGTCATTCGATATGGATTCGAATTCGATTAGTATTTAAGGTAATCCATATTATTTCTGTATAAGTTTTAAAGATTAGTTCGTAGGCTTAGTAAATGTAATAGTTATATGTATAATTAAGTTAAATTAATTAGTTGTAATTTACGGTGGAGGTGTAATGTAGGTATATTGAGAATAAGTGCGGGTGGTATTAGTTTTAAGTTCCTTTGTACGCCAGTCTGCCAATATACGTGTAATAGCTCAGACGCTTGTTTTATTTCCGTTACTAGATCTAGATGTACAGTTGTGGTCAGGACTACCTAGATATTCTACAGTATCTATATTTCGGGTATCTCTTTCGTCTCTCGGCTTTATCGACTTTGATGAAATAGGGTTGTGTTCTACCTAGTCAAATCAGTTACTTTTTACGATCTGTCAAAACGAAATTTTACTATGGAAAATATACTGAAATAGCAAACCGTGACGTCATAGTTTGTAGTACCAGGTAGTACTCAATTGCAGCACTTTTTTTGATTGTTTTATTATTTTTAAATTTGCTCTAATTGTAAATTGAAAATCGAAGTACATATTTTGAGGTGTTTTGGGATAATTTAATTTCGATGCTGTCAACTACCCAATTCTGTATACAGATACAGTTTGGCATTTTAAGTAACTGCGTAATTGCATTTTCTGTTAAAACGCAATTGTTCACATTTTTTTAAAATAGTACCGCCACTCACTGGCAGATGGCGTTAGCGACACTGGAGTTAGAACGAATGAAGTTTGGTCTCCCAGGTCAAGAGCAAGTCAAGCTTTACACTACCAGTTTAAGCTGAGCTTTGATTTATACTGCTCCCCATGGAATACAGCGCCGGTTCAGTCTAAAGTGCTTAGCGTGCTCTTGACTGTACTATGTCTATACTAATATTATAAAGAGGAAAGATTTGTATTTTTGTATGTTTGTTACGAATAAACACACAAACTACTAGACTGATTTTAAAAATTCTTTCACCAAT
This sequence comes from Ethmia dodecea, assembly GCA_963855545.1. NCBI lineage: Eukaryota > Metazoa > Arthropoda > Insecta > Lepidoptera > Depressariidae > Ethmia > Ethmia dodecea. Next base: position 2,318,616 of record OY979453.1, read on the forward strand.
GGAAAGCTAGAATATCCCTGAGTAACATAGGCTATATTTTATTACCGTATTCCCACGACCGCGTGAAACCGCGCAGAACCGCTAGTATAATATAAATCTATTTCATTTATCCTTGTCACCGTCTCACATTATCAGTATTTTATCTACTATATAAAAATAAGTCGGGTTTTCCTTCCCGACGCTATAACTCCAGAACGCACGAACCGATTTCCACGGTTTTGCATTCGTTGGAAAGGTCTCGGGCTCCGTGAGGTTTATAGCAAAGAAAGTTCAGGAAAATCTTATAAGCATTGCACCCGTGCGAAGCCGGGCCGGGTCGCTAGTTATGTATATGTTTTTCTGATGTTTATGCTATATTACTGTATTTCATAACAATGCGTTCGGTAGTTTTTGGGAAGACTAACATACATTCATCCATCCACACAAACATATACACAATAATGGTAGGGATATTAAAAATACGATCTCTTTTCTTCCAGAGCGTAATAAACCTGATGGAGAAGGAATGGCTTGGCGGATGGGCTTGTCTGCTCAGCGGAAAACTGGTTGACGCGACCCTTAAGGATAAAGTAGTACGATTGGTCGACAATACTATTAGCGATTGGGGGTAAGACCGTAGAAATACATTTTACTCGATTCTGGCTGCCAGCTAAAATTCCAATTTTTTTTTCCACCGCTTTATTTATTTATTTGTTTGGCACACAAAACAGTTAATGATACTTTATATCCAAAAAGATTTAAATATAATAGGGCATAGAGGGGGCATTGGGAATATTTTCATACAAAACTTTGAAGCCTAAGCGTCATGTCCTTGTCATGTCAGTTAGTATGAACGCGAGCTGTCATTCGGTCGAAATTGCACTAGACTTATTCCACTTGGAATAACTTTTGACTTCAAATTTTCCTCGCTTTGTCCCCTCTATGCCTTATTATATTTTAATCTATTTGTTTATATCTAAAATTTACATAATATTCCTAAATCTAATCATTAACCTAAACATGTGAGCACAAATAAGCTTTGGAAAGGAAAGGGACAGAAATAAGCGCCATATTTATTTATAATGTCACAAATGTCAGTAGAGAGCAGAGATAGCCTTACGGTTAAAGAGCCGGCCGAAAATTAGTGAGGCTAGGGTTCGAATCCTGGCATGTACCAATGAGTTTTTCAAAAACTTACGTACATATTTATCACTAGCTCGACGGTGAAGGAAAACATCGTGAGGAAACCCGCAGGTCTCAGAATTAATTCTAAAACAAATATTGTGTATATAGGCCCGGTCCGGCGATGTTCTCACCACCTATCACGTTTAGGGGTCCAATATATCTCGTGAAATGTGGGTATATCCAGTAATGGAATAAAAGGATAAAAGGCGTGAGATTATTTTATTTATTTCACAAATGTCAAAATAACAAATACACGTGTTTAGCAATTTTAGGGACGATGTAACATTGTCATGGATTAAAGTGACAGATAAGCACATTCATAAGGTTCAAATTACTTGGTTTTTACATTTCTCTTCAATCTATGGTTTGTTTCTGTCCTTTTTCTTCCGTATTCTATGGAGAAGGATAGGCTAACTTAAAAATCTTAAAATTAGGAATTTTAGCTGGTCAGCCAAAATCGAGTCCATTATAGGTCCACCACTTAACCGAGAGGGTTTCTATAGTAGATGCGCGTTACAAGAAGAATAAAAAAAGACGTGTGGCACTCGGGGACTGCCGCGGTAAAGCTATTGCATAGCATATTGTATCAACAAGACTGCCGAAAAGAAACGACGTTAGACAATGCACGGCCTTCAAGCCACACGGGTGTTATTTAAATGGTTAGCAGAGTATTCGTATTTTTGTAAGCAGAAAAATATAATCTGTAAGCAGAAATAGCTAATTGGTCAGCAACTCATGGCCAGCAAACATTACAAAACCTATCAGCGTTTTATGTCATTCTGGATGGTTGTAATTATTTTTATGTATCTAATATCAATGTATCTCGTGAAATGTGGGTATATCCAGTAATGGAATACCTCTGCCTACCCCCTCGGGGATGAAAGGCGTGAGATTATACAATACAATTATTTTTGAGCTGCAATGAGCTGCTACTGTTTAATAAAATTTTGGTAAGCACTCAGAGGGGAAGCCAAAAAATATTTTTTGAGCTGCATATTATAAAAGGGGTGTAATTTAAATGGTTAGCAGAGTATTCGTATTTTTGTAAGCAGAAAAATATAATCTGTAAGCAGAAATAGCTAATTGGTCAGCAAGTCATGGCCAGCAAACATTACAAAACCTATCAGCATTTTATGTCATTCTGGATGGCTGTAATTATTTTTGAGCTGCTACTGTTTAAAAAAATTTTGGTAAGCACTCAGAGGGGAAGCCAAAAAATATTTTTTGAGCTTCATATAAAAGTAGCAAAAATAATCTCAGCAAACTTGTCATGCGCAAAATGGGCGCATTTCTTACATAGATTAGGAAGGAGTTTGGATTATGCAACATTTATGATTAATGATTATGATATTATTACGTTTACAAGTAGTGGTGGTGGTTGTGGTGGTGTTGGTGGTAGTGGTGTGAGCGTGGTAGAGTGGGGGTAGGAGTGGGGGTACGAGTGGGGATAGCAGTGGGGGTAGGAGTGGGAGTAAGGAGTGGGGGGTAGGAGTGGGGGTTAGGAGGGGGGGTAGGGGTGGGGTGTAGGGGTGGGGGGTAGGAGTGGGGGGTATGAGCGTGTGGGAGGGTCGCGCCACACGCTCCCATAAGCTCCCACACGCTCTCACACGCCTCAGCACGCTCCCACACGCCCCAGCACGCTCCCAAACGCTCCCACACACCCCAGCACGCTCCCACACGCTCCCAAGTGCTCCCACACGCTCCCATAAGATCCCACACGCTCCCAAGCCCTCCCACACGCTCCCACACGCTACCATAAGCTCCCACACGCTCCCAAATGCTCCCACGCGCCCCAGCACGCTCCCACACGCCCCCACACGCTCCCAAGCGCGCCCACACGCTCCCAAAGGCTCCCACAACCTCCCACACCCTCCCAAACCTCCCCAAATCCTCCCACACACTCCCACATCCTCCCAAACCCTCAAACACACTCCCACACCCTCCCACACACTCCCACATCAGCAAGACTTCATGATTGAACAGCAGAGAAAACATGTAAAAATTATACCACTCCCACTCCCAAGCTCCCACATGCTTCCACATGCTCCCACACGCTCCCACACGCTCTCACACGCTCACACACGCTCCCACATGCTCCCACACGCTCTCACACGCCACACGCGGTATGAGGGTGCGTGGGAGCGTTTGGGAGCGTGCTGGGGCGTGTGAGAGCGTGTGGGAGCGTGTGTGAGCGTGTGGGAGCTTGTGGGAGCGTGTGGGAGCGCTTGGGAGCATGTGGGGGCGTGTGGGAGTGTGCTGAAGCGTGTGAGAGCTTATGGGAGCGTGTGGGAGCGCTTGGGAGCGTGCTGGGGCGTGTGGGAGCGTGTGGGAGCACTTGGGAGCGTGTGGGGGCGTGTGGGAGCGTGCTGGGGTGTATGGAAGCGTTTGGGAGCGTGCTGGGGCCTGTGGGAGCGTGTGGGAGCTTATGGGAGCGTGTGGGAGCGCTTGGGAGCGTCTGGGAGCGTGCTGGAGTGTGTGGGAGCGTGTGGGAGCGTGCTCGGGCGTGTGGGAGGGTGCTGGGGCGTGTGAGAGCGTGTGGGAGCGTGTGGGAGACTGTGAGAGCGTGTGGGAGCCTGTGGGAGCGTGTGGGAGCTTATGGGAGCGTGTGGGAGCGTGCTGGGGCGTGTGGGAGCGTGCTGGGGCGTGTGAGAGCGTGTGGGAGCGTGTGGGAGCGTGTGTGAGCGTGTAGGAGGGAGCGTGTGGGAGACTGTGGGAGCGTTTGGGAGCCTGTGGGAGCTTATGGGAGCGTGTGGGAGTGCTTGGGAGCGTGCTGGGGTGTGTGGGAGCGTTTGGGAGCGTGTGAGAGCGTGTGGGAGCGTGTGGAAGCGTGGGAGCGTGTGGGAGCGTGTGGAAGCGTGTGGGAGCTTGGGAGCGGGAGTGGGAGTTGGAGTGGGAGTGGTATAATTTTTACGACATGTTTTCTCTGCTGTTCAATCATGAAGTCTTGCTGACCAAGTAGTTATTTTGCGGACCAAGTAACTATTTTGCGGACTGAATGTTTATTATGCAAACCCATGTTATTGTAAGCTGCCTATTTCTGATTTAATTTTTGACCATTATCAAAATTATTTGCCGAACAAGGATTGCTGCCTGATTTTTTTATTTGCGAACAAAATCTTTGTATGCCGACCAAATGATTGAAATGCTGTTTTATTGTGGCTAACCAAATTTTTTAATTGCTGCCCATTTAATTACTTCTCTTATAAAAGTAGCAAAAATAATCTTAGCAAACTTGTCATGCGCACAATGGGCGCATTCCTTACAAAGATTAAGAAGGACTTTGGATTATGCAACTTTTATCTCGGACTCGGACTCGGAGTCGGAGTCGGATTCGGACTCGGACCCGGACCCGGACCAGGGAGCGTGAGGTTTTTTTCGTTACGGAATTTCTGAATTCGGTCCCCGCGCTCAAGGCCCGCGATAGAAGCTATGCAATAGCTTAAAAACCGGCCAAGTGCTATGATGCTAGGTGCGATTGGGTGGGACTCGCGCACGAAGGGTTCCGTACCATTGTCTATAAAAACGGCAAGAAAATCACGTTTGTTGTATGGGAGCCCCCTTGAATATTTATTTTATTCTGTTTTTTTTAGTATTTGTTGTTATAGCGGCAACAGAAATACATCATCTGTGAAAATTTCAACTGTCTATCTATCACGGTTCATGAGATACAGCCTGGTGACAGATGGACAGACAGCCTGGACGGACAGCTTAGTCTTAATAATAGGGTCCTAATAGATCCTAGAAACGCCACTGAACGAATGTTAATGTAATTACTATAAAAAGGAATGCTATTGTATGACACTTAACCTCACATTTTTCAGGTTCATAAAACTGACGACCAAACAAAAAGTACTCCTATACAACCTCATCGAAAACTGCCAGTCGTTAACCTCAAACCAAACAAAATCCTGTATTAGGAGGATATTAACTGAACATATGAACACTGAACACATTCGAGAACATTTAGACAGCGATTGTCAAACTTGCAAAACTGATTTCACTTTCACAAATGAATTGTGTTTGAAGTGTTTGTCGAAGTGTTTCGAGAAAATCCACCATTTTACATTGGTCGATGGTATAAGAGCGTTTTCGGGGGCAGCTAAGGCGGTTAAGGAGGATGATGAATGGGCGAGTCTGAAGAAAGCTAAGAGATACCCCGTTATATTAATCGTGGATGCTGTAAGTTGATATTCTGCTAATCTAAAAAAAATCGAAAATTAAAACCAACTTCAATAGTACATTATGACATAAGTGCGGTAGGCTGTAATTATCAAAGCGCACATGTGTCATACGACGTTTTATTACACATTTGCGAGGAAATAAAATAAAACTCCGACTATGGTAAATGAATAAAAACAATACAGCGTTAAGAAAAAGCGCGCGGCGCGCATCATCCTTTTTTTTAGGCAAAGGCACAAAAACAGCCAGTATTACTAATAATAGTACATTATGGTACAAGTGAGTAAAGTTGGTGATTACCGCTGAGGCGCCATTGAGACCCGAGCCGTAGGCGAGGGTCATAAGAGAGCCGAGGACGGTAATCATCAATACACACGTGTATCATACGACGTTTTTCAACACACTTGTGAATAAATAATACTAAAAAATCATTTTAAAATAATCATTCGCAATGGCGGGGAAAATTAATTGGTTTTCCAATTTTTTATTTATATAATTTGGAAAAGGCAAAAGGATCTAGGCCCATACAGCCTCGTTTTCCTATGCGCTCGCATCTTACAATGGCGATCGGCCATGGACTAAAAAAATTAGGTTTCTTTTTCTTTGGTTTGTCGTGGATAGCGTTTTAGCCACGTACAAAATGGGGTATTTAAAGTTTTTACAGAGAAAACCAAAGTTATATTTGAGTGAAAGTTTTGTTTATTAAACACGTACAAGTTGAAATGATCTATTTAAATACGAAGTTGCATGAAATGAGCAAGCCATATTTGTGTATTAATTTATTAGTACGATTGAATACGATCTTTTTTGTATCGAAACTTTTTTAAGAACAAAGCAACTCTAGCAACAAAATTGAAAAAAAAAATCTATAACTCACTAGTGAATAATAGCAAACAAAAAGTCTCAGTTTGATTATAGGTGTCATTATGTGCCTAATTGCAGTGAAATTAGAGCCACTTTATGAGCAAGTGTGTTGAAAAGTAAATTAATATTTTTGTGTTTTTGTTACAGATTAATTGGTTGTAATTTACTGTCAAAATTAATTAAATTAAATATAAAATAAATATAATCTCACGCCTTTTTTATCCCCGAGGGGGTAGGCAGAGGTATTCCATTACTGGATATACCCACATTTCACGAGATATATTAAATTAAATAATTATGTACATAAATATTTCTTTTGTATATTTTATCTCCGAAAGTTAATTTTAATCATAAAATGTTGACAACTTTTTTGACATAAAAACTCTTTGCTGAGATTTTAAAAAGTACCGTTCGTTTTAAGACGGAGCATCTTGATAAACCGTGCGTTTTACTTTACACTTACCGCACCTGGGCGTAATGAGATACAACACGATATTGAAATTGGTGAAATAAGACACCTTTTACGAGCAAATGTGTTATAAAAAACATTACAATTATTCAATGTTTAACTTGATGTCTTGAATATATTTATATTTATTATTTAAAATAAAAAATATCACGCCTTTAATCCCCTAGCTAGGGGGTAGACAGAGTTATTACATTTCTGGAAATACGTTCCATCAGTATATTCTTTGGACCCCTAAACGTGTTAGGTATTTGTCGCTATTTGTCGTAATGTTTAAGTCAAATTTTGATCTCAAAAGCAGTGTTGTATCCTCATAGCACTGTACTTACATGCACTTTTAAATTGTAGCTGTTATCTAGAGATCAGGGTATCCTATTTAAATATTGGCTGTTTACTTAATAAGCACTCCGCCCTTAAACATTAAAATTTATAATCCTTTTACTATTGTATTTTAAGGTTACTTATGAACAATAAAGAACTATTATTATTGTGTAATGGAATTTTGGGATTTTCTTACCAGATGCTTGACACGTTCCCGTGGGAATCACTCCCCATACTGAACAAGCACCCTGTATCGCGGATGGAGAATATACACTTTATATACTACCTGTATAAGATACACGAAGAGAATATACAGGATGGATACTTCTCGGCGAAAGCTGATTGTGGAAGATATCTTATTAATCCAGGTTTGTTATAAAAAAATATATTTAATTTTTTTTTGTGGATGCAAAGATTAGATTCCAATGCACTTGGCAAGTTAGTGATTGTTTTATTATTTTTGAATTTTATATTGTCACCTAGAATTTTTGATGACAAAGTAAAATAAACCGGAATAAATAATGATGTGAAATTTGCTATATTCTGGGTTTGCTTGTGATTGGAAATAAAATAAACTGAATGTGGGGTAATGACTGTTGCTAAGTATTTATTTATCTTTTATATCAGTTGTTGTACATTAACCGTTAACACTATTACAGATAAGTTGTAACTAAAGTTATACCAGACTAGTTAATCGGCAGAGCCGGGTTCACGGGGCAAATAAAATAACTTAACTGTAAAATCCTAACGAGGTTATACCACCAATCAGGTTAAATTTATCATTAATATGTTGAAATCTAAAACACCTACTTGATCATGGTGACTTATCTTAAAAATAGCGAGAAGCGCTACACCATTGGTGTAAAAATTTTAATTTTTTTTTCTTTGCATAATTTAATTATACGGCTTGACATAACCCGAATCAATGGTTTTCGATTTTTTTTTACGATTTTTTTGCGTTTGTGAAAAAAAATCGTAAAAAAAAATCGAAAACCACTGATTCGGGTTATGTCAAGCCGTATAATTAAATTATGCAAAGAAAAAAAATTAAAATTTTTACACCCTGTATACACTTTTAGTGAGTCATTTTTTTCATAAAATATTTTTGTGTGGTATAACCTTAACAATATTTGCTGTTTATCACTTATTTAAACTAAACAATAAAATATTTATTTAAACTTTAATATACCTAATAAATTTAAACTTTGAATTCCCAATTAATAAATTTTTGTAGTGGTTTTGTTTATACACACTATAAACTTATATCTAAACCTGAAATAGATCAACACAGTTTACTAGTTTTTTATATTTGGTGATATAACCTTTACCAAAAAAAAATATATCACAAGCAAACACCCAAAATTCACAAAATTAAACAAAATAACATGTGGGCGCCATTTGTCACCTAGAATTTTTGATGACAAAGTAAAATAAACCGGAATAAATAATGATGTGAAATTTGCTATATTCTGGGTTTGCTTGTGATTGGAAATAAAATAAACTGAATGTGGGGTAATGACTGTTGCTAAGTATTTATTTATCTTTTATATCAGTTGTTGTACATTAACCGTTAACACTATTACAGATAAGTTGTAACTAAAGTTATACCAGACTAGTTAATCGGCAGAGCCGGGTTCACGGGGCAAATAAAATAACTTAACTGTAAAATCCTAACGAGGTTATACCACCAATCAGGTTAAATTTATCATTAATATGTTGAAATCTAAAACACCTACTTGATCATGGTGACTTATCTTAAAAATAGCGAGAAGCGCTACACCATTTTTAAAAACTCGGAGAAACTGGCACGGTGAGAAACACCGTAGTCATCGAATAAATTTGCAACGGAGAAACTTAAGGACTGTAGAAACCTGCGTATCGTAGAAATTTGCGTATCGTAGAAATTTGCGTATCGTAGAAATTTGCGTATCATAGAAATTTGCGTATCATAGAAACCTGCGTATTGTAGAAATTTGCGTATCGTAGAAACCTGCGTATTGTAGAAACCTCCTGCAATTAACAGGAAAATATTATCTACATGACTTTACTCGGAGACGGTTAAAAATTATTTATAAAGTTGGAAAACAGAACCTAATTGGAATTAGCAATTTCACATTTACATACCTTGTGGGGGAGAAGAGTCAAGCTTGAAGCATCAGGATCTCATGTCAACCCCGGAGGTTTCTTACAAAAATGTGGGTATATCAACCCATACTGCAATAAAATAAATTCACTATAAACCACAATATTTATGGAATTCAACCAATGCAAATGGAGAAGTTACAAACTAACAGCTTACCAAATTGGAATATAGAAGAATACTTCAGGAAACATTCTTTCTTTAACAATGAGTTTCCTAATAAAAATTTGAAGTAGGGTAGATTCTGCAACGAAACACAAAATGTTTGAAACTAGAGAAAATCAAGAAATCATCATGATCTAACATCGTTTAAGTGTTGAAAGATATATCAAACTCACCAGGATGTTCAAGTTTGAGCTCAAAAGCATTTGCTTTTGTAAAATGTCGCTAGCCAAGTTATTTCGACGACATCACGGCTAAGAAAGAACGAAGTCAACGTTCTGTATTTGGAAGACCATCTCTCACACACTTCCCGAAAAACACGGTAACTGTAGGCTATCTTGACCTCAAATTCACAAGACACAATTGTGCAAAAATCATAGTTCAAAACTGTTTGACATTTAATTGATCTCAAATATAATAACACAACACTATTTTCCCTATATCATTAGTATTTAAAACTTTACAATGCATTTAAATTGAATAACTCATTTTTGTCAACAAAAGGAAATTCTGTCGTAGGATTCCTACGACAGAATTTCCTTTTCGAGAAGTCGGTGTTGTCAATTCCTACGGTAGGAATTTTTTTTTTTTTTGTTTTTTCACCCCTTACAGGGTAGGCAAAGGCATTACGCCATGCAGCCTCGTCATTAGTTAATGATATCCTTATGTAAATGGCTCTGCTTCAGAGTCCATGCACAAAAATACAGTGTCTTTAACACTTTCTACAACCCTAACGTGCCCTAACTTGGTTATCAGTAAAATGATAGCACTTTTACTGACGACTTTATTGTGACTTTTTGAGGCAATCCAAAAATGTCCATATCTCGCATTTTATCGAATTTTCCATTCACTGCACACTTTCACGGACACTTGCCACATAATAAACTATCACTATTATGAGTCAAAACCCGAAATACACAGCAAAATGAAAATTAAACAAAAAACATGACGTCCCTCTTCGGATTCCCGCCAAAAAGCCTACGGTAGGAATTGACAACACCGACTTCTTTTTAAATTGAAGTTTGGCAAAGGCAAAAGCATCATCACATTCTGCCTATTTTTGAGTCACAATATTAAATGTTTCAATACGAAAGTACAACGTTACAATATAATATATATATAATATAATCTCACGCCTTTTTTATCCCCGAGGGGGTAGGCAGAGGTATTCCATTACTGGATATACCCACATTTCACGAGATATATTGGACCCCTAAACGTGATAGGTGGTGAGCCCATCGCCGGACCGGGTCTGTTTACACATGTCTCAGAATTAATTCTGAGACCTGCGGGTTTCCTCACGATGTTTTCCTTCACCGTCGAGCTAGTGATAAATATGTGCGTAAGTTTTTGAAAAACTCATTGGTACATGCCAGGATTCGAACCCGAGCCTCACTGATTTTCTGCCGGCTCTTTAACCGTCCGGGCTATCACTGCTCTTAAATTTTATATTATAGTAAAGTGAAAACAGAAATCCATGTTTAAAGGTGTTTTGGGATATTTTTTTTTATGAATGACTACTCGCAAGTTAATGTCGGTATGTCCACTAATTGACACACCTACAGATTTATTCAAAATCAAAGAAATTACCCTACATACAACTTATTTTAAATCTTTTCATAGGTAAACTGCGCGGTTGCTGCGCTTACGCGGTGTTTGTGATAAATTTAAACAAAAAAAACCGACTTCAAACAGGAAACTAAATAAAAGTAAAAAGCACTAGTCTCCACTATGATTTTTAAAGCTTCTCCTCGATTTCTCTAGGATGCCATAATCCGATCCTGGTTTCCTTATCATAGTACCACCGTTGGAATATCACCTTTTAAAAAAAGAATAATTAAAATCGGTTCATAAACGACGAAGTTATACGCGAACTCACATGAAAATAAAACGCTCGAATTGAGAATTTGAGAAACCTAATTTTTTGAAGTCGTTTTAATCAGTTATGAACCGCCGGTTCCAATTGGAACCGAGACACAATTAAAAATCTATTGTGTCTGTGATTCATGGTCTGAGAGGTTAATAATATTTAATTAAAAATAAATAATAGTTACGCAAAAATTACATAAAAAAAGGCTACTATAAAATTACAGACTACTTAGTAGACCAACATGCATGGGATTAACCGACTCGACGCTATGTAAGGCTATTAATTATAATTATTATTGTAAACGATATTTATTAGTAAGACATGAGATTAAAAAGAGCTGCCCTTGAGTTTCTTGCTGGCTCTTCTCGGGGTACTGCATTCGGAACCAGCAACTCGTCGGTGGAGATGGGCTGCTGTTTGCATTTAGCCAATCTTCATGGACGAGTTTACAGTGCCTTGTTATTATAAAATATTGACGTTTCTAAGTGTATATTTAATACCTATAGAAAATAAATGATTTTGATTTTGTTTTTTTTTATTTTTGAATTGGTTAATTCTTTGCAGAGAAAAATCTGAATCGTATGGAGGCGCGGATGAGTTCGTTCGTCCGCTACTGGTGCCCCACTTGGAGGGGGCACATCGGGGAGGCGCCGGAGCCAGAGGACTTCTTGCAGGCCCTCAAAGAAGCCGACGTGTTCCTGTGAGTTTTTCTACTGATATGGCTTTGTGTATCTTATATTACCAACTAGCGGCCCGCCCCGGCTTCGCACGGGTGCAATGCTAACACTCAAACCTTCCCCTTGAATCACTCTGTCTATTAAAAAAATAACGCATAAAAATCCGTTGCGTAGTTTTAAAGATCTGAGCATACATGGGGACAGGCACAGAGCGGAAAGCGACTTTGTTTTATACTATGTATTGATTAGGTTTGCCAACAGGTTTTATAGTATAAGCTATTATACATAACAAGACAGAAAACCCAATTACAGGCAAACACAACATGTACCTAGGTAAACACATTTTATATTTATGTTTATCAGTGGTTTAGTACACATAGTACAGGCTCTGCCTAGTTTGGGACTGAATAACCGTGTGTGACTTGTGTGTGTCCCACTATTTATTATTATTTTTATATTACGGGTATCTCGGAAACAATAAGAATATCTGGTGAAAAGTGGGTATATCCAGAAATAGAATATCTCTGGCTACCCCCTCCGGCATATAAGGCGTAAGATTATTTTCACACCACATGCTCGACAAAGCCGGATTATATATCATATAAACCTCTCCGAAAGCAAGACATTATATCCCTTGGCTTTAGCCGGGTTATAATGTTGTATGGAATTTCATTATAACCAAAGAGATTAAAATATAATAAGGCATAGAGGGGACAAAGCGAGGAAAATTTGAAGTCAAAAGTTATTCCAAGTGGAATAAGTCTAGTACAGTTTCGACCGAATGACCAGCTCGCGTTCATACTAACTGACATGACAAGGACGTGACGCTTAGGCTTCAAAGTTTTGTATGAAAATATTCCCAATGCCCCCTCTATGCCCTATTATATTTAAATCTCTTTGATTATAACCCTAGGTCAATAATGTAATTTTCACTATTCATAATCCTTATTGCTATGACGATAAAGTCTAATTTCGTTAAGCTAAATGTGGTGGTCGTGGCCAACTCGATTTTCGAAAACCGAAGCCGCGACCAACTAGATTCATACGATCTTCAATTGTTAAATCAAGTAGGTCACGCCGGCAGAAACAAGTTGCTGTATCCATTTTATAGCTTTAACATTTCAAAAAGAATATCGAAAATGTCGAGTGATGAAAGTACTTTGACTCCAGAGTCTATTAAACTAGATGCCATAGGCATTGTCAATAATCATTCAGTAATCTACTACCATGCAATTGCATTTTATTGTCTCGCATAAGGTGAGAAAAGTAGAGTATATAACTCGGGAATAAAACTGTTTTTGTCTTGGGCGCTTAAATCCCTCACTAAACTCAAGACTCAGTCTAAAACTGGGAGTCCTTCGTTACGTTCAGGATTCAATGTCGCGCCGTGACATAAAACAGTGCTTTATTCCCTTGTTGTATAATCTACTATTATCTTATTTATATTCTCGGAAACGGCTCCAACGATTTTGATGAAATCTATACTAATATTATAAAGCTGAAGAGTTTGTTTGTTTGTTTGTTTGAACGCGCTAATCTCCGAAACTACTGGTTCGAATTGAATAATTCTTTTTGTGTTGGATAGTCCAGTTATCGAGGAAGGCTATAGGCTATATAACATCACGCTACGACCAATAGGAGCAAAGATATAGTGGTAAATGTGTAAAAAACGGGAGAAATTATTTCATCTTACGGGAACTACGCGGGTGAAACCGCGCAGAACCGCTAGTTTTGTATACAGGTGCAGTTTTGCGTTGCATAGTTGTATTTCCCAAAACTTAATTTTACACTCACAAAAAATATTTTTAATAGTTTGGCCACTTACGGGCACATGGCGTTAGAATTGAATGAATGAATTTCGGTCTCCGAGGTACTATCCTACTAATATTATAAACGCGAAAGTTTGCGAGGATGGATGTATGGACGTTTGTTGCTCTTTCACGCAAAAACTACTGAACGGATCTGTGATGAAACTTTACAGTTATAAAGTTTTTACATCAGAATAACACAGGCTATATTATATCCCCGTATTCCCACGGGAACGGGAACTACGCGGGTGAAACCGCGGAGCTCTGCTAGTTAATTATTAATGTCCGACCGAAACTGGTTTTCCGGCCGATACCGAAGCCAAATATTCGGCCGTGGCTTCAGTTTCGGCCGAAACCGAAACCGAACTTTCGGTCGGACACTATTAATCTACGAGTATATATATAAAAATGAATCCCTTTTTCCCTTGGTCACGGCATCACGCGTTAATGGCTGAACCGATTTGGCTGAAAGTTGGTGGGGAGGTAGCTTAGAACCAGGAGACGGACATAGGATACTTTTTATTCCGATATTCCCACGGGAACGGGAACTACGCGGGTGAAACCGCGGGGCGCTGCTAGTTATCCTACTAATATTATAAATGCGAAAGTTTGTTTGGATGGATGTCTGGATGTATGGATGTCTGGATGGATGTTTGTTCCTCTTTCACGCAAAAACTACCGAATGGATTTTGATGAAACTTTACAGTTATATAGCTAATACATCAGAATAACACATAGGCTATATTTTATCAACGTATTCCCACGGGAACGGGAACTACGCGGGTGAAACCGCGGGGGGCTGCTAGTTAATAATAATCCCGGCTCTTATTGCCCATAGGTACTGCGGTCACGGCGACGGATGCAAGTTCGCGAACGGCGCGGGTGGCGTAGAGGGCGCCTCCGGGACGAGCGCCCTCTGCCTGCTCTCCGGCTGCGGCTCGGTGAGGCTGCAGCGCCCGCCGGGCAGGGCTCCGGCACAGGCCGCTCACCACCACCTGCACATCGCCGGCAGGTGAGTGCGTGTCTCTCTGCGGCTGCGGGTCTGTCTTCGGCTGCGGGTCTGTGTCTTCGGCTGCGGGTCTGTGTCTTCGGCTGCGGGTCGGTCTCTTCGGCTGCGGGTCTATCTACGGCTGCGGATCTGTGTCTTCGGCTGCGGGTTGGTCTCTTCGGCTGCGGGTTGGATTCTTCGGCTGCGGGTCTGTGTCTTCGGCTGCGGGTTGGTCTCTTCGTCTGCGGGTCTATCTACGGCTGCGGATCTGTGTCTTCGGCTGCGGATCTGTGTCTTCGGCTGCGGGTCTGTCTCTACGACTGCGGGTCTGTCTCTTCGGCTGCTGGACTTCTGTCCACCACCCTACCCCCTCTGGAATACAATAATAATAATAATTTATTTGTTAACACCATGTTACACAAAATTGCGTAGGTTTTGACAATCTATACACTGTAATCACTGCTCCACTGCAGCAACTTGTGCTTCAATACACCCATTTTTTCTGATTATTTCTCCTGTAACTTTCCAGCCCAATGGTGGTCGGCATGCTGTGGGAGGTGACTGACCTGGAGGTGGACAAAGTGGTCAGCACTCTGGTCTCGCTGTTCGTGCCTTCACAAGCGGCTTCGCCCTGGCACTGCGTCGGCAAGGCCAAGTGGAGCCAGGGGGTCTTGGGTGAGTACAAATGGTAATAACAAATTTAAAACAATAGTTAAACAAAATTTACATAAAAAAGGCTATTATATAATTACAGACTACTTAGTAGACCAACATGCAAGAGATTAACCGACTCGACGCTATTTAAGGCTATTAATTATAATGATTATTGTAAACCATATTTTACTAGTAAGACATAAGATTAAAAAGTGCCCATGAATTTCTTGCTGGCTCTTCTCGGGGTACTGCATTTGGAACCAGCAACTCGTCGGTGGAGATGGGCTGCTGTTTACATTTAGGCAATCTTCATGGACGAGTTCAGAGTGCCTTGTTGTTAGACTATTGACTTTACTAAGTGTATTTTATATACCTACGGAAAGTAAATGATTTTTTATTTGTAATATTAATTTAAAAGTAAATAAAAACCGGTATGCTGAAAAAGTGAACTTTTATAAAGGTCCTTTTATAACAGAACTCTACTGAGTAAAAAAACCGACTTTAACTTATATGGTTTTCTCATGGATGCCATAGTCAGAACTGGACCAAATTAATCCTGGACCACACAGGAAACTCCAGCTTTCAGCAAAGAATCATCAAAATCGGTTCACCCAGTCAAAGAAATTCAAGATTTTTAGCTATCCTTCAAAGTCTATGCACAAAAATACATGTGTTTCTTCAAAAAAAAAAAACGACCTCCCTCTTCGGATTCCCGCCAAAAAGCTCCATTCGGTCATTCCTTCACAGAAACGGAGGTGGATCAGAAAAGCCAGTTCGATCCCGAGCCGAACCTTCTGAAGGCGATCTGCCGCGCTCGCGCATCCAGCAACTTCGTCATGATCGCTAGCAGCGTTGTCGCCAGGGGACTCCCCATTAGAATAGTCGACAGAACGTGACGAAAAATGTATAAGGCAAAGAGATTAAAATACAGGGTGACTGTTTTTACCGTCTGGAAAAAAATGTGGTGTGATAGGTAAGTGTAATAAATTCATTTGGCAATGTTACTTAAAAAAAAATGTTTTTCTTTAAAAAAAATTTTAGTGTGTGTTATTGACTACATTACTCAATTGTAGTCAATAATACACACTGAAATATTTGAAATAGTATTTAAAAAGAAACAGGCTCGTAGCTTCCATTTATGCGCGATTTACCTATAACCGCCAGCAGCGCGTAGTACTGTGCGTAGTTTTCTAGATTTTGTAAATTGCATTAAACATGACTATTTAACAATTAATCTAGTGTATAACTTCGGCTCTAGATACCTTATACGTCATATTTTTTTCCAGACGGAAAAAAAATCACCAGTATAATAGGGCATAGAGGGACAAAGCGAGGAAAATCTGAAGCCAAAAATTATATATAGTCCATTTCACATCACATGGGTTCGGTGACAGTTCACTGTTGACAATTGAAGTGATGTGCTCTAATCAAATCCAAACGATTATTCTAAAGTTTCTTGTAAGTTTCCAAAGGAAATGGAATCGTTTTTCAAAATTACTTTTTATTGAATATGATAAAATTTCACAGGTTATATACTAGATGATTTTTTTTACCGTCTGGAAAAAAATATGACGTATAAGGTATCTAGAGCTGAAGCTATACACGAGATTTTTAAATATCCTACTAATATTATGAACGCGAAAGTTTGTATGGATGGATGTATGGATGGATGTTTGTTCCTCTTTCACGTTAAAACTACTGAACGGATTTTGATGAGACTTTACAGTTATAAAGCTAACACATCAGAATAACACATATTTTATCCCCGTATTCCCAGGGGAACGGGAACTACGCGGGTGAAACCGCGAGGCGCTGCTGGTAGTAATGATAAATGCAATTTATAAAATCTAGAAAACTACGCACACTACTATGTAGCAGCTGACGGTTGTAGGTAGATTGCGCATGAATGGAAGCTACGAGCCCGTTTCTTTTTAAAATACTATTTGAAATCTTTAAGTGTGTAATATTAACTACAAGTGAGTAATTTATATTAGTATAATGTTATTAAACAAGATTTGTTAAAAAAAAAGATTTGCTGAGAAAGGAATGCTCAGGTGGTTTGGACATGTCGAGCGGATCTATGAAAGGCGTCTAACGAGACGAATATACAAGGGGATTGTGAGTGGCCGAGTCGGCAGAGGGCGACCTAGGCGTACTTACATCGATCAGATCGGCGATGTATTGAAAAAAAGCCAGATAAAGAGTACCCGAAACCGACGAGCTTGTATGAACGGATTGATGGATGTGGATGAGGCACGTGAGGTACTATGCCAGGATCGTAGCAGGTGGCGCGTGGCGGGCTGTTGTTTCTGCCTACCTCTTCGGGAAAGAGGCGTGAGCATATGTATGTATGTAAATTGTTAAAATATTTTTTTTTTAAGTAAGAATGCCAAATGAATCTATTATACTTACCTATCACCATATTTTGTTCCAGACTGTAAAAAAATCAGGCGGTATAATAGGGCATCGAGGGGACAAATATTTGCACTTAATGTTTACATGTGTAGGCTATGTGTAGGTGTATTCGCTCCTATGTTGGTTGAACCCCGACTAAATGTGATTGTAGATACTGTTATACTTGTATAAATAATGAAGTGAAATACAAAATCCAATTCCAAAGTTATTTATTTTTATTTCCATATCCAATTGTGCACGTAAAACACTTGAACACATTTCACAAACTTGTGTAGTGTCTGTAGATCTCAGTCGGTACACCTAGATTAGTATAGAAAAAAGTGAAATGCCACTAAATATATCGTACCGAAAAAACGTGAGGTGGGGTTCAAGATCGAAGGATTCTAATACAGTGATCTAAGGATTCTAATACAGTGATAGCTTGAGTCAAGCTCATTCCGCCTTCCCCTTTTTACCATCGGACTTCCAGAAGTCCCATAACACGCGCACTAGTTTCTTTGCAAAAAAGTCTGCCAACTTCTTTCTTGCAAAGGGGGACGAGGAAACGCACACAAATAATGTTAACACAAACGCATTTTTTGACAAAACAATTTTTGTGTGATAAACGTGTAAGATAGTATAGTAAGTTGAAGAAATCATCATCATCAGCCGGAAGACGTCCACTGTTGAACAAAGGCCTCCCCCATAGAACGCCATAACGAACGACAACTTGCCGCTTGCATCCACCGGTTACCCGCGACCTTGACGATGTCGTCGGTCCATCTGGGGGGCAATTCTACTAAATTTCAACGGTTACAGTTGGATGACAATAACAATGACATGGTCAGCCGATGGTGTTATTTGCTCTGAAAAGTGTCAAAATAACACCATTGTCTGACCATTGATATGGTATAGTCATCCAATTAAGACCGTTGACATTTAGTAGAATTGGCCCCCTGGTGGGAGGCCTACCAACGCTGCGTCTTCCGGTTCAAGAAATAAATAAAAACAATTAAACACTAGCTTAACTAGATGCACACAAATACATTCACACACAGAAACAACCCGAGCACTCCGTGAACTCAAGACAACTAGTTGTATATAACAGGTATAAGCGTTGCTCATAACTTTTTTGGCAGAGGGGAACGCCTGTCAGTTGCGTCACCGGTTGGTTAAATACTCAAAGCCCCAGCACGAAGCCATATAAGAGCGAACTAGTAACTTTTGGGCAAGCTCGGCCCATCGTAGGGCCCGTGTTTACCTTCGGGCTAATCTTGGGTCAAGAGTAAGACCATCAATATCAATACATAGTTTAAAATAAAGTCGCTTCCTCTGTCCCTATATCCCTTGTCCCTATATATGCTTAAATCTTTAAAACTACACAACGGATTTTGATGCGGTTTTTTTTAATAGATAGTGATTCAAGAGGAAGGTTTTAGTGTTAGCATTGTACCCGTGCGAAGCCGGGGCGGGTCGCTAGTCATTAATAAATTGGTTTTCTGTAAAGTCTCTTTACTGATAATTATACATGATAACGTCATAAGAAAACATTGATGAAAAATCGCATGCTGGAGTGGGAGATAGATGCGTCACAAGCCGAACGCTGATACCGATCGTGCCTCTATCGCTTCATCCGCGCTCTCGCTTGCACGCTCGGCTCTGATGGAACGTGACACTTTGCGTGCAGCCGGGGTTCATCGATTTATAAGACGTTATTACTTCAAAAAGTGTAGTGTGTATGGTGGTGGAGCGAAGGTGGATTGCTACTCCATCGTGATAAGGGAATATCTTCCGCCAGGCGACGTGATCGTGTCTAATGTTGGACAGTTGTATTTATACAAACTCATTAGAAAACTTCGATAGCGCGGTTTAGAACTAGGCCGTCTATTGGCGCGTTCTATGTACCCAGTGTGACATTGATTGAAAAATAATCGATTATTTTTTCACATTCTTAACATAAAACTTATTAAATTTCTCCATTCGTCACACAGATGGTACTGTTTACAAAAATCGATTAAAATATATGAAAATGGAATCGATTAATAACTCTTGATTTTTTTTATTTTCAAAATCGATTATTAAAAAAAACATTATTTTTTCACAACCCTATTTAGAACTCGGCCGTCTATAGGCGCGTTATGCGCGCTATGCTATGAAGTTCTACGTGCTTAGTGTCGCTACATGTGTAATGTGGGTGGTTCAGGCTTGCGAGGTGAGCATCGAGGCGCTTTCCCTGTGCGTGGCTCTTGTTGGCCTCGGGGAGGGAGGGGGCCGGCGGCGACGCCTCGACGAGGGCGGAGTGCGTTCCTTCAACTCCGCCGCACGGGTCAGCGCCTATAGGACATTTCGGTGGATCACATTGGCGGCCGATTTTAATAACCACTCTAAAGAGTAAAAAAACCGACTTCAATCTTCAACTTATATGGTTATGCCGTTGTCAGAACTGGACGAAATTAAAATGGGACCAAACTGGAAGCACCAGCTTTCAAATAAAAAAAGAATCATCCAAATCGGTTCACCCAGTCGAAAGTTCTGAGGTAACAAACATAAAAAAAAAACAGAGTAATTAATAATCTCCTCCTTTTTGAAGTCGTTTAAAAATAAGAAATCTGTATTTGCTTTAAACATAGTGTAAAGATGTTATAAATATGAAGAAATGAGTAGGTATGTTATACATGTTGTGATAGTACTTAAGTGAAAGTAGGGGTCAAGCAATGGATTGTAGACATTATGATTGTCTTTTGTCCTTAAGCGGTCGTTGGACGCTGATGCTTGACGTGAACCTAATATTTTTTAAAATTTTTTCGATTCAAAGATTTCGGAAATGCATTATTTTGATCATTCATAAATAACTCATAGTCGATACTGAATCCGCTTAGCATCCATTCGCTTTGTTACCTCGTCTATCTTGATGAGGTCCACCATTTCCACAACCTTCTTCTCCAGGCCCTTGATGTACAAGCGAGCGTTCGTCACGTTGATGTCGAAGGATTTGCCCAGCAGACGTAAAAGCGGCAGGGAGTCGCAATCCGATGACCTTGAACGAATATTCTAGTCAGAAGTAGACCTATCTCTCTCTACTAGCGGTTCATCCCAATACTGACCTAGTTAAGAAAACACTCTGTATAAAGTTACCTTGGCATTGGCCAATTACATTTTTGTTGTACACAATATGTAACAAAATAATCGCAATTCCTGAAATCAGTTTGTTCAGTATCGACTTATATATAATATACTAGCATCGCCCCGCGGTTTCACCCGCGTGGTTCCCGTTCCCGTGGGAATACGGGGATAAAATATAGCCTATGTGTTATTCTGATGTATAAGCTAATAACTGTAAAGTTTCATCAAAATCCGTTCGGTAGTTTTTGCGTGAAAGAGGAACAAACATCCAGACATCCATCCAAACAAACTTTCGCGTTTATAATATTAGTAGGATATATATAGTCAGTGGAGGACCTGTTGGCTGTTGCTTCTTCGGTGTTGGCGTATATGGACCATCCCGGAAACGGTGAGCCCACTGACAAGGGAATAAAAATATAATATAATCTCACGCCTTTCATCCCCGAGGGGGTAGGCAGAGGTACTCCATTACTGGATATACCCACATTTCACGAGATACATTGGACCCCTAAACGTGATAGGTGGTGAGCCCATCGCCGGACCGGGTCTATTTACACTTGTCTCAGAATTAATTCTGAGACCTGCGGGTTTCCTCATGATGTTTTCCTTCACCGTCGAGCTAGTGATAAATATGTACGTAAGTTTTTGAAAAACTCATTGGTACATGCCAGGATTCGAACCCGAGCCTCACTAATTTTCGGCCGGCTCTTTAACCGTCCGGGCTATCACTGCTAGTTTCGACTTACTTAATCGATTTCAGCTTTTTTTTTAATATGTGTTAATTTTTCGGAAAAATTAATTAGCGTAGCTGGATTTAGTGCTACCTATGGAAATCGTACTATTATTGCTCTTAAAAAAAATTGGTTAGACACAGCCAAAGTACGAAGGCATCATATTTTTATTATATTAACTTACTAATAATTATAAGGAATTGAGCTTATTCTGTTACGCACTGTATACCTATAGATTGGAATGCAAAATTTACCTAATAAATGTCAATATTAATAGTTATCTACCAAGCTTCAGAAAGTGAGGAGCGGGGCAAGAATTTCCACAACAATATTAGATACCTACCACATTAAAAAACTACATACATACCTACATACATACAGCTCACGCCTTCTTCCCACAGGGGTAGGCAGAGACGATGGATCGCCACTTTGCCCGATCTTTGCACACTTCCCTCGCTTCCTTTACATTCATAAGCCTTTTCATGCACGCTCTTTTATTCTTTGCACTCTTGACCCCAGCTTTTTGAAGGACGTCGCTAATTTGATCCGTGAACGTCCATCTGGGGCGTCCTTTTACCTTGTATCCTTCAACATTTGCACCATAAATCTCTTTCATTACTATTCTTTCATCCATTCGTTCTAAATGACCAAACCAGCTTAACACCCTAAAGTAAAAAACTAAACTTATTAACATTATTAACATTACAAATAAATCCGGTCTCGAATCGCAACCGATTTGCCGCCTTACCCGCTTCTGTGGGTGCCTTTAAGATAGAAGTCTAGACTTACAGTGCGATTGCTTGCACCTTCTGCAGAAGTCCGTTCAGTACAGCGTCACTCCTGTCATACATGTCTTGAGCTCGCTCAGTAGCCGCTCTCCGCTGGTCCAGAGTGTTCTTTAGAGACTCGATGCTGTCCTGCTGTTTGTATAGCTTCGCTTGATGCTTGACGTTTTCTTCCTCTGGCATTGGAAAGGTCATTTTTGAATGGTAATGATATGGCTTCTGATGCAGATCGATGGTAGATAGACCCATTGCTAGGTGAACTGATGAGTGTTTGATATTTCGACGTATGTTTAATAAGAATGCTTAGACCTTATATTGGTAACAAAACAACCGGTAGGTACCTACTGTCAAAGTTCGCAGTGTGTGTGGGGGGGGGGGGGACGATTTAGTCTGTGGAAAAACGTTGTGTGCAAGCTTTATCAAACTGAGCTCCGACGCTGAATTAATTTGGGCACTCTATTCGGTTAAGAAAACTCAAGCCGGACAGCCGGTCTTCTGTTGCTGTGGCAATCAAGTCAAGTCAAGCAAGTCATTATCTTAATGACAAAAAACCTTGTTGCTCATTCTTCTCGGGGTACCTACTGCATTTGAAACCAGCAACTCTTTAGTAGAGATAGGATCTGTGGATAAGCTGCTGTTTGCATTCAGCCAATCTCGATGGACGAGTTTACGAGACCCTTGTTATTAGACTATTAACGTCCATTTGTAAGTGTTTTTCTTACTACGAAATAAATGCATTTTGGTTTTATTTGATTTTATCTAGCCCTTAGCCCTAGCAAATAGGTCAACAAAAGGCTCTCAAGGGTTGCTGATCAGGATGATCTAAAAACAGCTCTATTTCCCATCAACATAAAATCTAAAATCTCGCATTATTCTCACCAATACTGGCTCTCAACATCCTAACGCTGTCACTTAAGTTCTTCAGCTCTGTGTTGACTTCGTTGATGTAGTTGAAGAGAGCGTAGTTCTCCTCCTCTCGTCGCGTGAACTCCTGAATTAACTTGTCCACATCGTCCTCTTCAGCGAACTCCTGATGAAAAAATATGATGCATGTGATTTATTTATTTAATAAGAAGATGTAGTGACAAGGATAGAAAAGAGTATGTTACGCTGGTTTGGTTATTTAGAACGTATGGATGAAAGAAGAGTAACGAAAGAGATTTATGGTGCGAATGTTAAATGATCCAAGGAAAGAGGACGCCCCTGAAGGATGTTCATGGATCAAATAAGTGACGTCCTTCAAAAAACTGGGGTCTGGAGTATGAAGCATAAAAGAGCGTGCATGAAAAAGCTTGTAACACCCTGTCCCTAATAACAAATATTAAATACTGAAAGAATATAAAACAGCTTTGTGGGGCGTAAACATGTAAACACATGTAAATATAATCAGAAATAGAAAATTATCAAAACTTAGGAAAAGTTTAAAAATAATGAAAAATCAGTAAAGTAGAACTTTACTGAGTCAAAGGGATGTTAAGATAGCATAAAAGTTTCATAAAAGTAGTTAGAATTAGGTTTCAGTAGGGTTTAGGAAAAGTTAAAACATCTTCCCATGGAAGGAAATGCGAAACAGGTCTCGTATTGAAATAAACCATTAATCGGTTATTGCTCCGGAACTAGTGGAGTTGGAGAGATGGGAAGCATGTCGTTGTGGTGCTGTTGACGGACACTACGATATGAAAGAGGTTTCATCGAAATCGGAGATGGTCGGGGTTTTCCAATTTTCCGCTGCGGGACACGAAGATCAAGTCCTGGCATATATGGTGAGGGAGGGTGCGTAGCCGGGATGCGAGGCTGCCACCTCACCCATAGGTTGGACTTAAGATGTATGATACATAGGTCGGTCTGTTGAGCGATGTTGAGCAAAATGGCAAATAAATATATAAATATATAAATAAATAAATGAATAAATTTATAAATAAAATAAATTTATAAAATTTTCATATGGCGTTATTGGCTGGAAGGTTCGTTAATAACAGAAGTTATGAGGACAAGGCAGGTAAGGGTCCCCTGTCTGATTAATGGAATATGATAGTCTTATGCGATATTCTAGACGATCCGAATATATGAAAGCAGGGCAGATAAAAGTAAATAACAGAGCTGGACCTATAATACATCTGGTTTCTCTCCCGCTTATAGGGCAGCTAACGCTGTCCGCTCGAATTCAAATATCGGGACAAGGTAGGGGTTGTAGTGTTTGAGTTATTGAAGGAGTGTGTAGTACTGCCCGAGTGGTGCAGCGGTTGTGTTAGTACGTTTCGCCGTTCCATGGTCGGTGTTATGTCAGCACGTTACACCGTACCGCGGATGGTGTTATGTCAGCACATACCAATGTTAGCTTGGCGGTGGCGGCACCTCTGATCTTTAAATTGCATTATGACTTCTTTGTGATGTAGAGGCTTACGCTTCGACACAACGATCTTGTTCAACACTGTTTGGCGACATAGTACGAAAAGGTAAAAAGTCCGTGCCTCGATCACTGCCTTACGGTACGGCAAGGCTACGTTATATAGACTTAGTTTTTGGACATAGTCCATAAGCTTTGTTGGATGTAACGATCGCTCAAATATTACACATTGGGGCTAGTAGTGGAATGACTGACGACGCACCTCTTAGCGCTGTCTTGTGGTTCACAGTAGATACCCCGGGACTGCTTCTGAGCTTCTTGGTGCTAAGTAACGGAGACGATGGTATCGACTAACACTTAATTGATGGAGGTTGATTTTTTTTTTTTTTTTTTATAAAAAAAAGGGGGCAAACGTGCAGACGGGTCACCTGATGGTAAGTGACTACCGTCGCCCATGGACACCTGCAGCTCAAGAGTCACAAGTGCGTTGCCGGCCTTTGAGGTGGGAGTACGCTCTCTTCTTGAAGGTTTGAAGGTCGTATCATTAGATGTGAAGGAAGCGAAAGAAGTATGCAGAGATCGAGCAAAGTGGCGATCCATCGTCTCTGCCTACCCCTATGGAACGATGGCGTGAGCATTATGTATGTATTTATGTATGTGGTTTATTTAGATGATAATAGCGGTAAAGCCAAACGATGAAATATAGGCTTCTTTTAGGTGAGCTCTTCAATCATTGTCCTCATCTATGTGTTCTGGGCTAGATTGAAGTGTTGAGCAAGTCTATAAATAACTAGCGACCCGCCCCGGCTTCGCACGGGTGCAATGCTGAATTTTCTTTGCTATAAACCTTGCGGAGCCCTAGACCTTTCCAACGAATGCAAAACCATGGAAATCGGTTCGTGCGTTCTGGAGTTAAATCGTCAGGCAGGAAAACCCGACTTATTTTTATATAGTAGATTTAGGAAATTACGCAGCAGAGCAAACATTTGTGAAATTCATTGTGTCTATGTTTAAGCCGTTAAGCGTCGAAAAGAGGACAATCTAAAAATATTTTGTTTTACAACTTAGAAGCAGGCCTCCTAAGTTTAATTGATGTTCCGTGTTCCAACAAATCTTTCGAATTATTGTCTATCTATTTATAATTACTTTTGCAAATGTTTCTATTTTAAATTTATGGAGGAGCGGAGGTTGTATACCTACTCTTCCGTCGTGAAAAGGGAAGATCTTCCGCCAGGCGAGGTGATCGCGCCTGGGGAACGCGGTCCAACGGCTGATGTTGGACAGTTGTATTTATAAAAACGCATCAGAAAACTTCGATAGCGCGGTATAGAACTCGGCTGTCTATTGGCGCCTTCTATGTAGTGTTGCTTCTAAATCGAACTTAAATCGCTTTGTTACAATGCAAAACCCCACTTATTTCACAGCTAGTTTATTGTAGACACTTGAATGCTGGTCATTCTTTTATGGGTGCTACTATCCATCCTCTGATACTTTTGGTAGGTTATCTGCTACAGCCGTGAGAAAAACGAGATTTAAATTATTTACTTGTACGTCTTCACAACTAAACAGACGTTGTTTTCATTGACATACCTTGATGGCATCCAAGATGTTTACATAGTTATTATAAGCTCTCATCTCTTCCTCTTGTTGCTCCAAGCGTTTTGCTTCGGCCTTCGCGTCTGCCGCTGTCAGCCTTACCGTGCCCTTTGTACGGAGAAACTCTTCCAACTTCATACTGTGATCGAGTTGGCGTTGTAGTTCTCTTACTTCCTGAAATTGTAGAATAAGGCATACTGTCGTAATCATTGTGGTTAGATTTCTTATTGTAGTTTTCTTCTTCACAAAATTTATATTTCAATGTATTACGGAAATTAGAATCATCTTCATCGTTCTTTAAAAAAAAACACTTAAACTTACGATACATGTCAATAGAATGAATGTTTTGTACTTTCAAACCTCTTAACAAACGAATTGTCGCTTTAGGAAACTGAACCACGTACCAAGCAATGTTTCCTATAATCAATAGCAGCCTTTTCCTTAAGAGCTTCGAGCTTATTGCACCACTCCTCGCGTTGGTCGTAGGTGGTGATGGCCTGCTCTACCAACTCCAGGATCTGTGCCTTCCCGTCCATCAGTCGCTTGATTTGATTTTTCCAGATGGAGTTGAAGAACTGTCTGAAATAATAAGACGCCTCTCCATTATGAAGAACTGACGTAAGAGAGATGACAACATGGAAAATAGGAGGTCTTTCTTTACCCAACAGTAGTATGACTCAGGCTGGCTAATAGTAAAAATAAATTGAACAAATCTGGACTGTCTTTACCTCTATCTATGTAGGTACTTTTGTTGGGTGTTTTTTTGTTCGTGAATTGTAGATACTAGTCGAGTTTACAGTAGAGTTTAGTGTTTTAATTATAACTAGCCTTTACCCGCGGCTTCGCTTGCTCACGTTTATTTCACCCTCTTAGGGGATGAATTTTGAAAAATCCTTCCTTAGTGGATGACTACACTGTTTAAGCTATCTATCATGGGCGTAGCTAGGGGGGGGCCAGGGTGGGCCGGGCCCACCCTAGAAAGCTGTGGGCCCACCCTAGAAAAATACCCTTCCTCATACATAAACGAACTTCATCCTCAACTACCGAAATCGAAAACCATCTTCAAAAAGCTAAACACAGAAAACTTAGAATAGTTTGAAAATATATTTTTCTGATTTCAAGGTCGTGGAGTGGACCTATTTATGTGCACTTGGATTGAGGGCCCATTTTCAAAATATTGCGAAACGAAATGACACTTACAAGGCATTTAGTTAAAATTTGGTAAAACTTAAAGCAAAGATTCTTAAATTTCTTAAACGTGAAACAAAAGAGTTATGGTCAAATAACTTGGGCCCTCAATCCTGACGCCTGCATAAAGCGGCATAGCCTAATCTCAGAAAGTAGGTACTATCCCTGGGATAATAAATATAATTTGAGAATTCAGTTAAGATTTTCTTAAATACATTGAGAAATTTCCAAATCTTAAAAATGCGATAATACAGATTTATGGCGGTTTAGCTTGGGCCCTCAATTCGTGGATATCTGTACTGAGGAATCAGCCAAACAAAAGAGTTTATCTAAGGAAAGAGATTAATACGACTTTAATAAAGTCGTATTAATCTCTTTCCTATGATAAACTCTTAGATATTTTTAAGCTATTGCATAGCTTTTATCGAGGGCCTTGAGCGCGGGGACCGAATCCAGAAAGTCCATAACGAAAAAAACCTCACGCTCCCCACTCCGACGGGCACGGAGGTCCGAGTCCGAGTCCGAGTCCGAGTCCGACTCCGATATCGAGTCCGAGTCCGAGTCCGGATCCGGATCCGGGTCCGAGTCCGAGTCCGAGTCCGAGTCCGAGTCCGAGTCCGAGTCCGAGTCCGAGTCCGAGTCAGAGTCCGAGTCCGAGTCCGAGTCCGGGTCCCGGTCTCAGTCCCACTCCAACTCGTGACTCTCACTCCCACCCCACCCCCAACCCCACTTCCACCCCCACTCCCACGCCCACTCCAGCTCCCACTCCCACCCTACACCCACCCCCACTCCCACTCACACACCCTCACACTCCCACACCCACCTTCACTACAACCACCACCAATATAATTCTGCTGCTTACAGATTATATTTTTCTGCTTACAAAAATACGAATACTCTGCTAACCATTTAAATAACACCCGTGTGGCTTGAAGGCCGTGCATTGTCTAACGTCGTTTCTTTTCGGCAGTCTTGTTGATACAAAATGCTATGCAATAGCTTTACCGCGGCAGTCCCCGAGTGCCACACGTCTTTTTTATATTTATATTTATATTATATTTACGAATTGAGGGCCCAAGCTAAACCGCCATAAATCTGTATTATCGTATTCTTAAGATTTGGGAATTTCTTAATGTATTTAAGAAAATCTTAACTAAATTCTCAAATAAAAATTATTATCCCCGGGATAGTACTTTCTGAGATTAGGCTATACCGCTTTATGAAGGAGTCAGGATCGAGGGCTCAAGTTATTTGACCATTACTCTTTAAGAAATTTAAGAATCTTTGCTTTAAGTTTTACCAAATTTTAACTAAATGCCTTGTAAGTGTCATTTCGTTTCGCAATAATTTGAAAAATGGTCCCTCGATGCACATGCACATGATCTATTTATATATTTTTGGTTTCTTTTTTCCTTACTTCAATGTCGATTTGACCTTTTGTTATTGGTAATTTGTCAGTGTATAGGTACCTACTTAGCTATATTAGCCACTTAAACTACATAGCTTTGGCCAGAATACAGTTAAAAAAAAAGAATTAGTATAATAGGATAGGATAACTGAAATCCATACTTGATTCCTACATACCATCTTGCCGCGCCGTGGCCATCCGATTCATGGCTGGGGCCATGGCCCCCCCTAGAAAAAATCCCTAGCTACGCCCATGCTATCTATGTGCAAAATTTCAAGTCTCTATACCCAGCTGTTTGGGATGTGCGTTGATACATCACCAATCAGTCAGTCAGTTTATCATTATAATCTACTATATAAAAATAAGTCGGGTTTTCCTTCCTGACGATTTAACTCCAGAACTGA
Source organism: Ethmia dodecea (assembly GCA_963855545.1). Taxonomy (NCBI): domain Eukaryota; kingdom Metazoa; phylum Arthropoda; class Insecta; order Lepidoptera; family Depressariidae; genus Ethmia; species Ethmia dodecea. The sequence goes on from OY979453.1 coordinate 2,347,885, forward strand.
CGAACCGATTTCCATGGTTTTGCATTCGTTGGAAAGGTCTCGGGCTCCGCAAGGTTTATAGCAAGAAAATTCAGCATTGCACCCGTGCGAAGCCGGGGCGGGTCGCTAGTTTATATATATAGATAATAATTCATTTATTTGCGAGCAATATACAGCATAACAATGTACAAGAGCAATAGTGGTGCAGGGTAAGAGCAAAGAGATAGCGACCTCTGCACTAGGCACGCCTGTATCGCGGAGGTCAATCTTTGTTTATTCTCTCCAATTACATAATCAAGCACTCGGATCAATTATTGAGACATGCTCTACCTACATACTTATATTATCGGGAACTAAATTAAAGTGAACAAGCGAAAATCGTTTTATTGCCAACAATGATAACCATGATCATAAAAACTTTACCGATCTCTGATCAGCCTGTCAATTTCGAGCCTCATATTGTAGTTCTCGCTGTTGACTCTGTTGAACTTCTTAGTTGCTGTATCCAGTCTATTCTCCAGCTGACATACGACCATTTGCTTCGTTATAGGATTGGTGTAGTCCTAGAAGAATAGTTACCACAAAATATTGAACTCTATGTAATTGAAATAAGATTCAAAATCAATGAAAAATTTAAACTGCTGGGCCCGTTAAAGGGTTAAGGGATAACTGCTTGATGAAATTGTTTTTTTTTATATAAGAGAAGGGGGCAAACGAGCAGACGGGTCACCTGATGGTAAGTGACTATCGTCGCCCATGGATATCTGCAACTCCAGAGTCACAACTCGCCGGCCTGTTACTCATGATGTACGTAGGTACTTTAATATTTTAGCAAGAATTGGCGTACGATGTTATTACTTAGTCAATTTAGAAGCTGTGCACTGTGTGAATAAATTATACCTTGATAATTGAGCTCTCTATCTATCATTGTAGGTACCTATTTGAGCTCACTATAGTATTTCGTAGTCGGTATTGTACCTTATCTCTAGCGATAGTAGCACTGCCACTCCTAGACTTGAGACCCTTGATCTCCTTCTGGACCTGTTTAAGGAGGAAGTCGAGCTCGGTGATGTTCCCTCTGTGCTCCCTCACTTCTGCCGAGCACTTTTCGTGATCTTTTAGGAGTTCAATCAGTTTCTCTCGCGTTTTAGCGTTCTCAACCACGTTCGATGTACTCTTTGTCAGCTGTTGGATGTAAATTATTAAAATATTTATGTACGAGTTACTAGCTTTTGGCATGGCTTTCGTTAGCGTTTCGGGATAAGTTATTAATTAGGGGTAGAAAAGAAAAAGAAAGAAAGTAGGTGCTGAGGTGGTTTGGTCATATTGAGCAAATATACAATGGTGTTGTGAATGGGCGACTACATCCCATTTGGTAAACTTCCCATTTGGTAAACCTCAAACTGTACCTACTAAAAAGTTGCGTTTGGTAAACATTTTGTTACTTCATACATTTAATCCCATTTGGTAAACTATGTTAGTATTGTTATTTTAGTACGGTACAGTCAGGGTAAAATTCATATTGAAATTAGTTATAGGTTTTTTAAAGCTTCAAAGTCTTGAGATAGAATCTCGATCATCAAAAAGAACGGCTAATCAAGGAGTAGTACCTAAAGAAAATCGTAATAAAGTCTGTCAAAATACCACGTGCCGCAAAAGAAGCACCGAGCGGGTTCTCAGGTAGAGGGAATAGTTGTACTTAGGTACCATCGTTTTAGACAAAAGGTGTGAAAGAGATAGACATAAGTATGTGAAAATTATATCCATAATCGGGTTTCGCCTTATCAGTTTACTCGTTTTATGCTTATTTGTAAGCGCCACTTTTTATTTCTGTTTTTAAATATAAATATGTCAAATGATCAAAAATTGCTTGTATCACTTTATAATAATTTTTTTATTTTTTACTTTGTTGTGTAGTCTATTTTTTATGTTAATGTACCAAATCTGTGATTATTGTTTATTTTTTATATTTTATAGTTGATTTTGCATGTAGATGTCTTATGTTATAAAAAAATAAAGAACTAATATGAAAAATTTGTCATTGAAATAGTCAAATCGAAGGGTGATTTTTCTGAATTTTTATAAAAGTTGATTTTACTTTGGGTGTTATTTAAATGGTTAGCAGAGTATTCGAATTTTCGTAATTAGAAAAATATAATCTGTAAGCAGAAATAGCTAATTGGTCAGCAACTCATGGCCAGCAAACATTACAAAACCTATCAGCAATTTATGTCATTCTGGATGGCTGTAATTATTTTTGAGCTGCAATGAGCTGCTACTGTTTAATAAAATTTTGGTAAGCACTCAGAGGGGAAGCCAAAAAATATTTTTTGAGCTTCATATAAAAGTAGCAAAAATAATCTCAGCAAACTTGTCATGCGCAAAATGGGCGCATTCCTTACATAGATTAGGAAGGACTTTGGATTATGCAACTTTTATGATTATGATTATTATTACGATTACAAGTGGTGGTGATGGTGGTGGTGGTAGTGGTGGTGGTGGTTGTTAGTGGTAGTGGCAGTGGTGGTGGTTGTGGTGGCTGTGGTGGCTGTGGTGGTTGTGGTAGTGGTAGCGGGAGTGGGCGTGGGAGTTGGCGGTAGGAATGGGGTGTAGGAGTTCGGTGTAGGAAGGTTATGAGGTAGTGGGAGGTAGTAGAAGGTAGTAGGAGGTAGTGGGAGGTAGTAGGCGGTAGTAGGAGGTAGGAGGATGTAGGACGAGGTAGGAGCTACTACCTCCTACTACATCCTACTACCTCCTCCTACTTCCTCCTACCACCTGGAGGAGGTAATAGGAGGTAGAGGTAGGAGGAGGGAAAGGGGGTAGGAGGAGGTAGGAGGAGATATGAGGAGCGAGGAGGGGGTAGGAGGAGGTAGGAGGAGGTAGGAGGAGGTAGGAGGAGGTAGAAGGAGGTGGTAGTGGGTGGTAGGAGGTTTTAGGTGGTGGTAGGAGGATGTAGTAGGAGGTAGTAGCACCTACCTCCTCCTACATCCTACTACCTCCTACTAAATCCTCCTACCTCCTCCTACCTCCTCCTACCTCCTCCTACCACCTCCTAAAACCTCCTACCACCTCCTCCTACCTCCTCCTACCACCTCCTAAAACCTACCACCTCCTCCTACCTCCTCCCACCCCTCCTAGCTCCTCCTATCTCCTCCTACCTCCTCCTACCACCTCCTACCTCCTCCTACCACCTCCTCCTACATCCTACTACCTCCTACTACATCCTCCTACCACCTGGAGGAGGTATGAGAGGGTAGGAGCGGGTAGGTGGGAATGAGAGTGGGAGTGGGAGTGGGAGTGGCTATAGTATAATTTTTTACGACATGTTTTCTCTGCTGTTCAATCATGAAGTCTTGCTGACCAAGTAGTTATTTTGCGGACCAAGTAACTATTTTGCGGACTGAATGTTTATTATGCAAACCCATGTTATTGTAAGCTGCCTATTTCTGATTTAATTTTTGACCATTATCAAAATTATTTGCCGAACAGGGATTGCTGCCTGATTTTTTTATTTGCGAACAAAATCTTTGTATGCCGACCAAATGATTTAAATGCAGATTTTTTGTGGCTAACCAAATTTTATTATTGCTGCCCATTTAATTACTTCTCTTTTACTTTATTTTATAAATAGTAAAACTGCAATGTCTTATATTGTAAAAGAATTAAAAAAACTAAAAGTGTAGGTAAAATTATCTGTAAGCGCCACTTTTTTTTTTAAATATCAATATGTTTTATACATACACATAATCCGACTATTGTACCTGTAATTAAAAATATTTAAAAAAAAAATATGACAATGTTATCATTAGTTACCTACGTGTTTTCTTTTTTACTTGACTGTACCCATTTCAACTGAAAGTTTACCAAACGGGATATAATACATATAATTACTGAAATGTTTTCGAAATGGGACTAAATGTATGAAATATATAATGTTTACCAAACGCAACTTTTTAGTAGGTACAGTTTGAGGTTTACCAAATGGGAAGTTTACCAAATGGTATGTAGCCGAATGGGGGCTTGGCGAGTCGGTAGAGGACGACCTAGGCGTACCTACATCGACCAGATCGGCGATGTATTGAAGAAAATTCAGATAAAGAGTAACCGAAACCAACATGAATGCATGAGCCATTTGATGGATGTGGATGAAGCACGAGAAATCTGCCAGGTTCGTAGCAAGTGGCAGTCTATTGTCTCTGCCTACCCCAATAGGAAGTACGCGTGAGATTATGTATGTACCTATTATTTTTGACTGTATTCATTCATTTCTCTATTTATTTCAACTTTTAATGTCAGCACTGAATTACGTATTCAATTCGACTTTTAAGATTCTTTAGCCCATTGTAATTACATACATCTATGCGTGAAGTTAATAGTGGATAAAGCAGTGTCTTATGTCACGGGCAGCATATTGAATTCTGAACGAAATAATGTGGTGAGAATCCTAAATGAAGCGAAGGATTTAAGTCTGCCCAAGGCTAAGACACTTTTATCCCCGAGGAGCATACTCTTCTTTCTACCTACACCTACTGCGAGGTTAAATAAAAGAGAAAGTATAAATTCAATTGTAGAAAAATATTCTTTTCCTTCGATATCACGATTAACATGTAGGCATTACACAAAAATAAAACAAATAGTACATTTATCTACAAATTTTATTACACTTATCTTTAAAGTTACATCATTATCATCTTAATAGTTATATCATTAGTAAGTGTATTAGTACAAACAACAAACAATAACATTATTATCAGCACTCAGAAAATACAAAGGTTGATAGAATGCAAAATTCAACGCAACAGCAAAAATCCATTATCAGTGGTAAATATAGACCCGGTAATTCCTTTAGCCTTATCACCAGCTAAGTATAAAATCATTTCAGCCACCTCCTCTGATTCTGATACCCTATTCAAAGCAGTCGTGGATTTTAACTCATCCCATGTGAAGGGAAGGCCACAGTTCTCAAGCATATCGGTTATAACTGGCCCTGGTCGAACTGCGTTGACTCTCACACCTTTACTTGATAATTCCAGTGCTGAGCCTCTTGTAAACTGCTCTAGACCAATCTTGGAAACGCTATACGATATGAATTCTGGAATTGCAGGAGTATACGCACTGTCTACAGTTGACACGTTTACTATATTACCCTTAGTTTCAACTAGATACGGCGCAGCTAAAGCGGTAAGGTGAACGACTGCTCGCAGATTTACATTCATCACTTCATCGTAAACTTTTAATAGTCTCCCGTCTAATATAGTCCCCAATGTCGTCATACCAGCGTTGTTGACTAAGATATCTATCTTGCCGTATTTGTCAACGGTTTTCTGAACTATATTCTTCGCATCTTCATCTTTGGATACGTCGGCCTTCACAATCAAAGGCTTGGGGCCGTTCTGTTCACACTTCTCGGCGACGTTATTGAGTTTTGTCTCGTTTCTTCCCACTAGGACGACGTTAGCTCCCTCTTTAGAGAAAAGGATGGCAGTAGCTGCGCCTATACCTGAACTAGCACCGGTCACAATGACAACTTTATCTGCAAAACTCATTTTCACGTGCGATCTGTGCTGAGAGCGCGTGGGTATACTGAGCGAACTCATAAGGTGATTTGATTTTACAAAGCATATTTCAAGCGACGATATCTAGACATTTTAGTGGTCTAGCAGCGCCCCGCGGTTATACCCGCGAAGTTTCCTTTTTCTTGGAAATACGGGAATAAAATACTTATAGCCTATGTTATTCCCTTATAATGTAACTTTCCATTGGTAAAATAATTTTTAAAATCGGTTTCGTGGTTTAGGTCCGTTCCCGTGCGCAGCGGCGTTCATATAACATTAGTGACCAGCGGCATTCCGGCGCAGATCCAGTTTATATTTTCCCATATATAGGCATGAGATATTTTCCTGCAGTAAAAATTACCCTAGATGTTGACCCGGTTACTCAGTTATCTCCACGCCAAATTTAATCAAAATCAGTCAAGTAGTTTTGCGTGATTTGTGCAGACATACAAACAGACAGTTTTAAAAAACCCGGCCAAGTGCGAGTCGGACTCGCGTACAAATGGTTCCGTGCCATTATCTATAAAAATGGCAAAAAAAGACGTTTGATGTATGGGAGCCTAATTAAATAAGTATTTATTTTATTCTGTTTTTAGTACTTATTCGTTATTATAGCGGCAACAGAAATAAATCATCTGTGAAAATTTCAACTGTGGACGGACGGACGCCGGAATCTTAGTAATAGGGTCCCCTCCCGTTTTACCCTTTGGGTATGGAACCCTGAAAATTGGTGTTTTGGTATCTAAATCGATAACTATCTACAGTGTAGATAGTGTAGATTCTACACTCTCACTAAAATAAAAAAAATAAAAAATGTACAGACACGATCCCGTTAGAGTTTTATTATATGTATGTATCTATAGATTACGTAAGAAGAGCTCATAATTTTAATCAGTCATTTACCTATCAGTTCGATAGGTACACTGAAGTGCAAGGCCATTCCAGGGGGTCAATTCCACTAAATGTCAACGGTTACAGTTGGATGACAATGACATGTCAATGGTTAGTCGATGGTGTTATTTGCTCTGAAAAGTGCTAAAATAACACCATTGACTGACTATTGACATGACATTGTCATCCAACTATAACCGTTGACATTTAGTGGAATTGGCCCCCAGCTCTAGCAAATAAAGCAGCCGTTATCTCTGGGCCGAGCTTGGAAGCCCCTGCATTTTATCCCCATAAACAGCACGTAGTAAATTCAGTAATTTTGAGGTACCTGGCTTAACTTGCTTCCTAGAAATTAGCTGAGAAAAATACTTCCCCAGATTCTTGAAACTCGAATTTCTTTGAGGTTTGTTTTGAGTGGTGCAAATAACCTATCTATAATATCTATCTATACATACGTGTAGGTACAATAAAACTCTATCTGTACATGTAATATTTTTTGAAAATTTCAGCCGTAGTGTAGATAGGTGTCGATGTAGATACCAAAACACAAATTGTTGTCTGTCTATCTGGTTGTGCACGTATGACGCAAAAACTACTGGACGGATATTAATGAAATTTGGTGTGGGTAACCGGGTCAACATCTAGATTAATTTTTACAACGGGAGAATGTCTCATTTCCACGAGAAAATTTTAAAAAAAACTGGGTACTACATACTCCGAAACGATAACACCTACAAACTACAAACTGGAAAACAGTACCTCTGTAGGTGTCTTATAATATATCGTAGGCAACTGTTATAAAGGGATTTTTGGGCACCCGCTAGTAAAATACAATTCGTCGGTAAGCTAGGTATTCACTTGATAATGACGTGATTCATTTAATATTTTCGTAAATACGCAACTAGTTAACAGTTTATTAAAAAAAATGAAAAGATGCTTAATGCAATTTTCCACCACTTGGCTCAGTGACACACCTACGGAGTTAGAAGCCGCGGTTTCGATTCCCGCTCGCGGCCAACATATGCGTGAACATGTCTGATTTTTTTCACAGCTTCAAGGGACTATAGACCTGAGCACCTATAATTTTAAGGTTTAAATTTCATCCCGATATCTCAACGCGTTCCCGAGAAATTGGTTTCACATACTGATAGATAGACAGACGGACGACAAAGTGATCCTATAAGGGTTCCGTTCTGAAAAAGTAAATAATTTCACTCATTAAAATCAAAACAGTGCTTAAGTCATAGATCCACACTTACCCTCAATTCGAGCATGATCTTCTCCAGTTCAGCGTTGAGAGTCCTTATCATGTTCCTTTGCACCCTGAGGGTTGGCTGTACGCTGCTCATCACCGTCGCCCGATCGATCTCCATAACTCTGAACTATTAATTGTATATACCTCATTATTATCCTCATCAAACCCGTAACAAACATGGATAGGATGGGCTTAAGGGCATGGGTACTATGGGTGAGTTTCGCGTACTTCACGATTACCTAATACTTACGTCATGAGCTTTTTTAATTAAATTTAAATTAATAATCTCACGCCTTTTATCCCCGAGGGGGTAGCAAGAGGTATTCCATTTCTGGATATAGGGTATCTACCCACTTTTCACGAGATATTCTTTGAATCCTAAACGTGATAGGTGGTGAGCCCATCGCCGGACCGAGTCCAGTAATAAATATGTGCTTGAGTTTTGAAAAACTCATTGGTAGGTACATGCCAGGATCCGAACCCGAGCCTCAAGCAGGCTCTTTAACCGTAAGGCTATCACTTCTATCTGCTGCGTCATGAGCTTGTGTTGGTTAAAAAAGTTATTTATTGTCCATGACACCAACCTGTCTCTGCAACTTAGCAAGCTCATCTTCTGCTATTTTCTCCAGCTCCATATCATCTGGGTTGGACAGCATTTCTGCTTCTTTCCTCGATTCTTCGGTCAATCAATTCTGAAATTAAGATTTTATTTTGAAAGCCGGTATAAATTATTCTTGCCTAGCTTTTGACAGGGATGCCGTCTTTTTTCGGGAATAAAAACCGTCACTTCCTTAAGGTCCTCCAAGTCTCTGTATGCAAAAATTACATCGACCTGTTTGTTACGTAAAAGAAGGACTAAACCAAAAAAATCTTCTGCATTCATATTAGCATTGAAATAGTTGTAAAAGAGTTTAATTTTCAATATTCTAGCACTAGCACTATCTTTGTTTCTAATAAATAATACTTAGTTCTTAAACACATTTTCAAAATACTTAGGTATTAATATAGTCCTATAACGTTGTTAATATTTTTGACTGGTAGTCCAAATTCTGGTGAATTTACAATCTGGTGGTCAAAAGCGATGCAAACATCTATCGTAGACACTAGTTTTCTTTATATTTTGTTAATACATACCTCTGTATTCTTCAATATTTACAACAACGTACGTATTGGAAGATTCCGACTAAACTACGTTACGTATTGGATCGATGTAGCTAAGCAATGGAACACATTCGTGCTAACGAGGTTCCGAGCATCCTTCCTTGTTTCCTGCTACCGGAATTTTAGAACGCGTCACTTGTTACCTGAGTATCGTGTTCTATTACACAGAATTAGATTTAATACGTCGACTTAAATGAAAGTGAGTAAAGTCGTCACGAGGAGATATAAGTAAAGGAATGACCAAACATGTATGGAACTTGGTCGAAATTTCCACCACTAACGAGACCTATACAATATGTAACAGAATAAGCGCAATTGCTGAAATTAGTTTGTTCAGTATCGATTTCAGCAATTTTTAATGTGTTAATTTTTTCCGAAAAATGATTAGTATAAATCTTATAATACATTGCGGCTTCGCACCTGGGTCGTACGGTGAGGACCGCTGGTGCAGCTGCAGAAGCGGCGGCTCTAAGGAAGCACGACAAGTATGCGGCCCTTACAAATTACTTGTTTGTCCCTCTGGCGGTGGAGACAACGGGGTGTTGGGGTGCCGAGGCCAAAGCCTTCCTGAGTGAGGTTGGGCGGCGGCTGAAGGAGAGGGGACACGACCCTCGTTCCCGCTCATTCCTGATGCAAAGGTTGTCCGTTGCGGTTCAACGCGGTAATGGTACGGGGCGGGCTCTTTGAATAGAGATGTTTTATTTATTTTCATAGTGTCTATGTAAATTATTGTAAATAGATTTAGAGTTGTATGTTATTTGTTTAAGTTATATAAATGTTTTTTTATTTAGGTAGTGTTAAGTAATTCAAACTGATTTATTGAATAAAGAAATATTTAAGTACGTTTTAAAAAATAAAAAATAAATAATACAAGGTGTTTATTAAAAATTATAAAACACACATAATATTTACAAACTAAACTAAAGACAAAATATGTCCTTCAGCTCACTATGTTGAGGTGAGGCACCCAAAATGCTGGCAGCATTTCCCCTCTGGACAGACAAGCTAATCCTTTGGGTGAAATAGCTATTAGCCCTTGGGTCGCCAGTGGCCTCTATTAGGCGTGCTGACAGGCTTTTTAAGAATTGACTTGCTTCAGAGCCCCATGGGCCCACCGTCCCACAAAAATATAGGTGTCCCCTAAACCCTGGTATACCTCCTACGCTTTACTGCTTCTCAGATACGGCTGCGGCACCAGCATCGTTGGAAGTTGACGGGACATGGGACAGGGCTAAAGTGTTAACTAAATTTAGGGTTACCTATGGATATACGAACTATAACAAAGGGTGGATATTTTTCTTTTCTTTCTACCCGGAATTGAATTCCTCGTGGTCAAATCCGTTTGACCATTAATTTTGACCACGAGGATTTTATAGTATCGCCAGGATTCGAACTCGAGTCTCAAGCATGAGAAGCTGGCCCTTTAACCATAGGGCTATCACTGCTCTATACCTATGTACCCATGCTTAGATAATTTCATATATAAAACATCTTCTAATATATTATAAAATCTCGTATCACGGTTTTTGTGGTTGCACTCCTCCGAAACGGCTCGGCCGATTCGTCGGTGGGGATGGGCTGCTGTTTACATTTAGCCAATCTTCATGGACGAGTTTAGTGTGCCTTGTTATTAGACTATTGACTTTTCTAAATGTAATTTTCAATTACCTACAGAAAATAAATACATTTTTATTTAATTTTTTCCAATTATTCTTTTAAATATAGGTAGGTAAAGACTTCATTGTATTTTTCACCCTCCTACAACGTTTGCCGCGTCACCTAGTTTAAGTAATTTGTATAAAGTAATACTTTACTATGTATCGATGTTGAAGTTTAATAATGGGTCGGTTAACGACTGAACTATGATTAATAAATAATAAAATAATAGATCAATAATTGTACATATCCGATCCGACACCGTAGAATAAAAGTCAAGGATATTTTTTTGCTAGACTGTTTTAAATTTAAAATTGTATTTTTATTACTATGAGATCATTTCCTACTAAGTTTAGTAACAATAAAAATAAAAATTGTTTCAACATTTCGACCGCTCTCTTTATTACCTTGATTGTGTATAGCTGTCTCTGTCTGGCGCGAAAGGTTCTTCGCGTACCTGTTATAGCTGTCTCGGTCAGTCGCACGTGTTATTTTGGCAAAGAATAGTTGCTACAGAAATGAGAGTTGATAGGTCGAATCATTGGGTCCTCTGAGAGACAAAACCTACTTTTACAGTTTTTGTATCACCTCTTACTCGTCAAGTTTCCAATATGCTTTGAAAGTACTTGCAAATTAACCTTTCGTCCATTGCTAGTGCTTGGCTTGATGAAAGAATTGATATAAAAAAGGGAGTACGTAATTACTTCCATCAATTATTTAGTTGAATAGGTACACTCCAATGTCATTTATTATTTAGTCTTAGACATGAGACATGTGTAAACAGACCACTTATCCCGTTTAGGGGTCCAAAAGAATATCTGGTGAAAAGTGGGTATATCCAGCTACCCCCTCGGCGATATAAGGCGTGAGATTATTTTTTATTTAATTTTATGTTAATTAGTAAGCGTTCTCATTATTAAAAGTTACCTCTGCAACGCATTTCTGCAAATGCTATACAAAAGTTTTTAACCATACTTAATGTTTCGTAATTCCTCTGTAGTACTATCATTCTCCGCTTCTGCATCACCAATCTAATCTATGGCGGTTATGCCTCGGTCTACCTCCGAGGTTTCGCATCACTCTGTTGTGTTCCCGCCGTTGTCGGAGTAACGTCTGTGTTGCCCACCGTACGCGAGTGTGTATCGACAAAATAAATATTATTCCCGTCGAACGTGTGCTGTGAAGTGGCCAGTGACATGGTGTAGTGTCCAAAAAGTGTTATAATGGCATTAAAAAAAGATTTCGACTTACCAACAAACATTTTCAAAGCGGTCAAACTGCCTAAAACGACGAAAATCCAACAAGCCATAGAGAAGTTGTTTAAGAGAAACAGCTACACCAAAATAGTGCAGAGCTGAACACCGTTTTTTGAATTTAGAACAGTCTAGTTAAATGGCCGGTGAAATAGACAACAATATAAGTAGAAGTAGAAAACATTTCACCGACACAGATCCGCCGGACCTCACTCCCCCAAATTCCCCGAACTTTTTGACGACCGAAACCGAATTTGTAGGCAAAGGGGATATCAGGACATCCACACCTAAGAAACATAGAAGAAGCCGCAGTCGCAGTGGCACAAGAATAACTCCTTCGGTGCTGAGTCTATCTGATGAGACTTTTTACGAGGATTTAGACGATTACGTGAAAGAAATGTCAAGTAATATCGGAACGAGGATGGATAACGGGGAAGATGTTTGGACCCAGCTGCAGCAGAAGGAGTCCGACTTACTCCTGGCTGCTGAGCTGGGGAAGGCGCTTTTGGAGAAGAATGAGGAGCTGAAGAAGGAACAGGAACGCGTCACCGACGAATTCTCCAAGAAACTAGAGGTAAGTGATATGAAGTAATTTAACTGCATCTAAATACGTAACGGATTTTATTTAAGAAAAGAAAATAGAAGCTTGTAAAAAACTAATTAGGTACGTGATAAATTCGTAAGCGAATCGCCTGCCTAGTTTTATGCCGTGGCTGTATATGCACATTCTGTGCCAAGGCGAGAAATAAAAGACTAAATAACAATAGCGCCTAAATTCGGAAAATTAACATCGCCCGGGACGATTAGAGATCTGATTAATCGAGGTCAATCCTCAAATAAAAGTTATGGCCTGCGAAATATTTTGTGTTTTATCTTTTTACAAATTTCTAGAAATGAAATGTTGAAGTAATATTATCGCCTTTTTAACCCAGTAACCAGTCTACTCATTTGTTTTGTCTGTAGCGGTATTAACCAGCATATTTTCAAACGGTTCCTAAGTTTCACTTTTCAGCCGATTTCGCGAACGCGCGTTATTTACAAATTTAAAATTTGCAGCTCCTATGTCCATCTTCACAGGACGTTAGGTCTTATTACTTTTGTAATACGACTCTTGTTTCCTTCGTCACTTATGTTTATATTTGTCCGAGTTTATAGCATGTAATAAAAGCGAATTTTTGCAACTTGCTTACGAATAGGACCCGCCCATTTGTTAATTAACGATATTAATACAGTTTATTGCAGCAACAGAGGTTTAATGAATGTTATAGTTACCTAGTTGATTCCGGCGGTGAATCATATCTACCTAGTAAGTCTCTGTATCTACCTACTATGTTTAAAAACTCATTATGATAACATCAACACATACAAGCGAGAGTTATCTAACGACGAAAAAATGTAAATAGATTTTCATTATGTTTGTTTTTGACAGGACTGAGAATAATTCTGTTATGGTTTGATGGTTGTCCTAACGATTCCATGTCCAAGTCAGGATTTTTCTTATTACGTTAAATAATTCTTAAAGTAATGTAATTTGTATAAAGTGGTACGTGTAACACAGAAAGAGAGTACAAATGACACACATTAAATGTAGGCAGGTGGTGTTTATGCAACTGGAGGTAAGAAATATGTAGACGAATAACATTTTCGTTTAGGCACATACTTTCAAGATGAACAATCTTATCAATTGAAGAATTCTTGTTGATAAACGAGTTATCAATTTGAGATACAATTTAAGAAAGAAAAAATATTAATACAACACCGAAGATATAGAGTAGGCTACATTTCAACATGAAACCTTTAATTTGAATAACTATAACCGTAATATAGACACAGTAGGATTTATTGTCTGATGCTTGACTTGAGATTTTTGTGAAAATCAGACAGGCAAGCATTCGCGTCCCGTCGATCACAACACACCCATACACACACCCTTACAAGCATTTATGTAGATAAATTTTCCTATACCATACCTTTTCTACTGAATATTTAAACTTACCAACCGTTGGATAGACCGACCCCATGACACAGGATCTACCTAGTTTGGGTTCCTGTCTCCACTAATGTTCTTCCTGACATCTTAATAAATGTATCTACATTAACGCATTGGCTGCCAACGAAAATATATAACAATGACTATAACGAACTAGTGCCTACGCAATATTGTGTAGCTGGCCTTCAATGTGTTAATTTGATCTAGCTATAAGGACTGTGTGGAGAAAATAAACAGTTTTTTCATTTTTTTTCATCTAAATCAATATAGAATCCTACTGTGTCGCGATCATGTGGTTTGAGGGATCTACAAGTAAGAATTTAAACAATCTAGTAGGTACCTAAGGACGAGGCATTCGGTTATAAACAAAAAAAAAATTTTACTTACATACGACAAATCAATAATTCATCTTACATTGTGTATGTCTGGCGAACTAATTACGACACGACAATAGAAAGAACAAGATAAAGAGCACTTAAGAACGAAATAAACAGCTTATCGTTGTAAGAATTGTCACCATAAACAAAGATTAAGCAATAAAATCACAAAAGATTAATACAAAAACTGATCCATTGTCGCGGAGGTGACGTCAAAAGGTACATACAGACCAAGCTGAGACCGACAATAGGTGGTACGTTTTTATAATTTTTTCTTTGGAATAGAGTTCGTTTTCCGCGTTATCGTAGAAAGCTTTTACTTTCTTCTAATGTTTTTCTTTCTTACGATATTTAATTTTCAGTTTCACTTTCGCAGCGACTGTTTATAACCTGTGCTTACTTTATACTGACGAGTGAATTCAAAATAGAAATCCGTGTTATATTGTATAACCTAGTTAACTGTTACTTACTTAGTTGTGAACGACCAATCAGAAGCCATACATCTGAATCTGGTGATTGGGAACTGTAGTTTTAATTGTCTGACGATGATAATCATGCATAACAATCGGCTTACAGTTAGGAATGACAAAAAAGAGACAAATTGAGGATGCAAAAAAGATGAACAGGGTCAAATTGGAAAACGGTAATTTTTGTGACAAAAATATCACTGGTTTGAGAAATGGAGACCTTGATTTTGTATTTGAGGGCGTTAAGGTCGTAGATCACATGTTGGATTTGTGTATTACATTAATAATATTAATACATTACACCCCTCATAATTTTATAGACATAATTACCATGCTTGCAGACTTGTAGCCGGATGTCCCGTCTCTGATGACTATTTTGGAGAAGAAATTTTATAAAATGGTGAAGAAATAGTAAATAATAAAGTTACATGTATAATAAAACAAGCACGATGATGAAGTAAACAAAAGACTATAAGAGGAGTGTTTTAGCAAAACAAATTCCATGGAACTTATCATTATAGTGCTCGTTTCACGATAAGCTGATAACGCGGTTGATATCACTCGATCACGACGACTCATAGCGATGGAAAACACATAAAATTTATGGTTTTCATCATTACCTATAAAATGAGATTGTCGGACTTTCGATTGATTTAAACTAAAATGATTGGCATAATGTCTTTTAGGTAGATTCAGCGTAAGCCGTTAGCAGCCTTTGGTCTCGGTATTACGCTCTGATTAAATCCTGTAGGAAGATGGACAATATTTATTTAATTTTCTCTTTTTATGATTAAGTAAAATTGTAAGTAGGGGTAAAATAAAGGGATATATTTTTTTATTAAATGTAAATGCTCACTTACCTACTTAGTTTACATATATGCAGAAGTACATTCGTAAAAAGTATTCCCCTTCTTCTAGTTCAGTCGGGTTATCTACTATATAAAAATAAGTCGGGTTTTCCTTCCTGACGATTTAACTCGAGAACGGCCGGACCGATTTTGATGAAACTTTTTGTGTGGGTTCGAGTGGGTCCAGGGATGGTTTATAGCAAAGAAAATTCAGCATTGCACCCGTGCGAAGCCGGGGCGGGTCGCTAGTAAATCTATAGATGAATTCACCTTACTCTAATTTTAAATATGGCTGCCATAATAGGTTGTCCTATACGCAAGGTGAATCAAATTTCGCTTCCGCGTGGGTCTGTTTACATTATGCATGAGTGACTCCACTCCACTCAAACCGTTCAAATCGTTGCAAACTTTGGTTATAATTATAACGTAGTACCTACTGACTTATTGACTTAATTGTGAAAATAGCCTGACGGATTAAAAATAGTGAACTTACGATTTCAATTATCAACTTTGAAGAAAAGCTATGAATGAGGATTCAAATGTAATCCGAGCATAGAACCCTGTGGTACACCTATGACAAGGTTACTTAACCTGAGATATGTGATACTATAATATTTTCTTGTGATATAGCAATATATAGAAAATTGGGTTACGTAAGTCAATTACTTACTTGGTTAAAAGCAAAAATATAAAAGTAACACTCAATGATATTTGGATAAAAATATTTAACTTATAATTTTATTGTAATCATTTTAAAATACTTTGCGGTGCCCCTAGGGGGTATTACATGTATAGCACTTAAAATTATTGTAAGACCTAGAATATGAATCTATGTGACATGCAAATAAATAAATTGAAATTGAACACCATACTTCAAAGAGGTCACTTTAATCGCGATTATCTTGAACAGACCTCAAAAGCTCATTGTTCTGTAGTTAACGAAACTGTGACAGCATTGTTCCACCAATGGGAATGCGGTAGATGTGATTGTCTTGTTTCTTGACAGCTAACTTGGTATTGTTAGGATAATCATTGTAAATGAATGTACTTACACCGTTCGGCACGGCAAAGGGTGGAATTTTTCACTGTCGTCTCTTGACGCCCACATGATTCGAGTGTCAATAGCTGTCCCGCGATAGAACAAGTGACAAAAATGGATAGAATAAGAATGGTGAATGAGAACTAGCCATAACAGAAGGAGTATATCGGTTTGGTATAATAAGCAGATTATCTACTTAGGTTGACAAAGGAAATAATCTAATAAAGACAATAATAATTGAACTTAAAAAAATACAAATTAATCGGACTTATCTTTAACATTTGTAATTTTCTTAGATTAGACTCTACTCATTAAACATTATCTTTCTGTATTACGTCATAGATTATCTGTGAATCAGGTTTAATGTTACATGAGTCATTAATCATAAATATATTGTTTCGCAATTAAAAATAGACATGACTGGCAAAGACAAAGCCAAGTTTTAGTAGCAGAACGGCGAGCAGCACCGTGTTTAGTTTTACACAAACCATTTGGTTTATATTAGAGAAATGTATTATAATACTAAGACAGTATTCGGGGCTACGTCTATTAAAAGAGTACAGATATACAAACAAATAAGTTTTTTTAATCTGATATTAATTACCACAAAAATACTTTAGCATGAGTAACAGGGTAGTTTCCCATCTAATTATAATAAGAAAAATAGTTTTCTGAAAAACCGAATTTAACAGAATTATTTTCCTTAAAAATGCAGTAAGTTTGACGAACCGTGCAAATTAAAGAGCACACAAAGCATTAGCTTCGTGGCAAATTTGCAGAACGGCGGCACTTATACCGTTACAATGATTCATTATATTCTTATGGGCTTTAAAAAGGAGTTGGAGGATCAATTATTTGCCTTTTTTTACCTGTTTCGACCATTGCTTTCATCACCATTAAATGACTTAATTCTATTTTGATCGTAGAATGTTGTTTATTACCTGCATTAGCAAAAAAAAAACTTTGGTTATATCTATGTTGTCTCCAGTGAAAGATCATCTTTTATTTGTCACATATTATAACATAGACAACTTATAGTTGTATTTCTTCTGTATTGATTAGAGTGATATCTTTCTTATCGTATTTTTTTTTCTTACTCTAACTGTATTGCAACAAAACACCAAGTTATTTACAATTTCTATATTTGTTTCTCTTCATATTTCTCTAGTGGTCACTTTCGTCCGTCAGTTTCACTTACACCGCCAACATAACCGGGTGTTATTATTTCACAATCGAATTAAGCCAAAGCCACGGTCATAACTAGTCTGTCAAAGCAGCTCCATAAAGTTGTTCTCGATATCTTGACCTCATCGGAACCGGTTCTGCAATTATCGGTTGTAAGCAACAGTCTACAGTATTTTGAGCTTCCTGGATTTCGGGTCTCGTTTTTAAAATCTTTGCTGTAGCTTAACTTATGAATGTAACATTGTTCGAAAAAAATCGATTAGCTAAAAACGATTTTTCTTTTTTTCATAATAAATTAAAAATCGATTAGGTATAAGAAAAAAAAATACCAATTAATATGAAAAATGATATTTTTTCACGTTCTTTATCCTTTTAACATAAACTTTGTTAGTGAACATACTTCAAATTTCTTTATTCGTCGCAAAAACAGTATGTTGTGTAAGTAGGTACTAATACTTAAAAGAAAAAAACTCACGCCTTATATTCCCGAGGGGGATACAAGATCTGTCGAAATTTTCCAATTTTTAACCTTTTATTCTTTTTATTGCATGTTTTTTCTAATTTATTTGTGTGAGTGCAGGTCTATATCTATCTTTCTTTTTTGTAACGGTGTTTAACACGAGAAATATAATAGGTATGTAAAATGTCGTCTAATTATCATATTATTTTTGTAGTGTCGCATTATGCAAGTATAATTTTAAGGCGTTCTATTGCTATCTTCAATGTCAAGTTCAAAAATCTTCACCTAAATTAATTTGTTTAAAGCATTGCAAAATATATAAGTATGTTCAATTTATATGATAATTCGTTTCACAGATCAAATATCTTTCGCCTTTCCTTAGCATCCATAGTTTTGAGATTGGGATGATATGATTGGATAATTTTGAACTCACGTTGCTTGCATTTTCCACTACAGGCTGTAGTGGAAAAAATACAGCCACAGCAAATTAGTGTTCTTGGCTATCTGTTCACATAAAACAACTTTCATCAGTGTCAAAATACCTGCAATCTTTCACTGTCAAGTTGAACATTGTTGACATTTGTTTTTGAAACAATTTTACTCCGGGTAACCGTGTTAAATCATAACCTATTTGCTAACAGCCGGTTTCAGGTTCTAATAGCTAGTATCGGTAATACTTACCATCAGTAAATGTTTGTAATTCTTTCTCTGGACTATTTATGCGCAAGATGTCAAATGACTGTCATTTGTTTCTGTTGGGTTGGTTTCGTAGATAGGTATTTATTGAATAGTCATCTCATAGTTGTACTTACTTAAAAATAAGAGTTACTCTGCTGAGTTTAGGTGGATTATTCGAATGGCTGTCAGTTTTTGTAGGCAAGTACCTATGTAGTGACGTCACCCTACACAAAGACTGACTCGGTTTAATTTTGTTTAAAGTTTCTGTTGGCTTCTCTAGTTGTACGTAATAATTATCATAATACATATCTCGTAGCGTCTAAGGGTGCTATCGATTTCAGGTCGATTTATCGCTTTGTCTGGTTAACTCTTGTGCAAAGAAGACTGAGAGAATCGGTCCTACTACCTACTTACATTAATTATTATAACTACAAAAAACACGACGTGTCAAAGGCACTGAATAAAACATTACCCTCCTTCTGATGCAGTCGGGTAATAGTATAGCCTATGTAGCTCTGGATATAAAGATACTTCGCATATTTTAAAATGCGTCAAACCGTATAAACTACAGACGACGAAATAGTTCACATACATATACCAAAAACATTAGCCTTCTTCTGGTGCAGTCGGGTAAAAGTAGTGCATGTGCTAAAACATTATGCAATTGAAACTTTACACGTAATACTCGTAATTGTAGTACATACTGAGTTATGGGTACCAGTTTTAATTGACAAATTATTTGAACAAGTGCTAATAGGATCATCAACTTAGGCAATACTTGTTAGCTGGCATTACTAAATTAGGTTGAGTTGAGTACTTGTCGTGAGGCTGAAAGTAACTTGTAAAAGAAAAAAAAAGTCAGTGTTATGACGCCTATTACGTTTCCAATGAAGCGAATAACGGTCAAGACGCCGACCTAGGCTGTATGAGGCTGCGGAGTGTGCATCTGGATTGAGGGCCCACTTTTTAAATTATTGCGAAACGAAATGATACTTACAGGGCATTTACTTATAATTATGTAAAACTTAAAGCAAATATTCTTAAATTTCTTAAACGTGAATCAAAAGAGTTATGGTCAAATAGCTTGGGCCCTCAGTCCTGACGCCTGCATAAAACGGCATAGTCGAATCTCAGAAAGTACTATCCCTGGGATAATAATTTTTATTTGAGTATTTAGTTAGGAATTTGTTAAATACATTAAGAAATTGTCAAGTCTTAAGAATGCGACAATACAGATTTATGGCGGTTTAGCTTGGGCCCTCAATTCATCAATTTTGATATTGTAGAATCAGCAAAAAATAGTAGTTTTTCTAAGGAAAGATATTAATACGACTATAATATATTTGAGTTCCATATCTCGGAAAATTTGTTAAAAAGAAATAACGACACAAAAGTTAATTGTTAAAAAGTTATTGAAATTCGTATTTTTTCAAAACGTCTGAACTGAGGGCCCAAGGTTTTTGTCAGTATTGACTAGGCTAAGCCTTCTACAATACCGCACTTTAGGCTAAGTATTTTAACAAATTCTTAACTAAAAGGCTACAAAGCGTCCATTCTTCTAAATGCCGTACTTTAGAAGAAAATTGATTTTCGATGTTTTATATGAGAAAATTCAGTAGGGTGACCATAATGTTTATCGTAAGTATAAACAAGTATTCGTTGTGATCATGTAAGTAGTATTTTGTAAAGCGCAGATACAATATATATAATTATACAACGCGTAACAGAAAAAATTATGACCCTGTATATTAACAACTAGCAGTGCCTTGCGGTTTCATCCGCGTAGTTCCCGTTCCCGTGAAAATACGGGAATAAAATATAGCCTTTGTTACTCCCTGATAATGTATCTTTCCATTGGTAAAAGAACTTTTTAAATCGGTTACGTGGTCTAGGCCTGTTCCCGTGGGAAAATTATAGCACATGTGACTCCCAGAAAAGTACGCTTTCCACTGGCAAAAGATTTTTTTAAATCGGTAAAACCGATAGTATCGGAGCCTTTTTAATACAAAAAATCAAAACATTCCTCAATCCAGTATATTCCAGTTCCCTTGGGAATATCAAAAAAATCCTTCATAGCGGTTGTCTACGACATAGAAGACGCCTATATAACATATTACGCCCATCGGCGTTGCCTGCGCGGATCCGGTTTATTCCCGTTCCCGTGGGAATTCCAAAAATCTCTTCATAGCGGTCGACTACGATTTCTTTTTTCACCTGTTTTTATATTTTCCCGTGCGAATGAGATATTTTTCTGGAATAAAAAGTACCCTAGATGTTGACCCGGGTATTCAGTTATATCCATACCAAATTTCATCAAAATCCGTCTAGTAGTTTTTGCGTGATGCGTGCACAACCAGACAGACAGATATAGACAGACAGACACAAATTTAAAAAAATGATGTTTTGGTATCTATATCGATAATTATATAGACTAGATAAAATAGACTCGTTAAAATTTTCAAAAAACATTTCATATACAGCCACGGCCCCGTTAGAGTTTTGTTTTATGTATAACATTTTTACATATTTAGCTTACAAATAAGGGTAACCTTAATTTGTTTTGAACAAGAAAATAAAAATAATATGAAACCCTGACAAAATCTTTATTCTTTTACATTATAATCTGCCAAAACATATGAAATAGTATGTATATAATTATATTATACTATCACTAATATGAGTCAAAACCCGAAATACACAGCAAAATGAAAATTAAACAAAAAACATGACGGGGACGCGTGTACGTCAGGCGTCAAAAATACGAATACTATGATAACCATTTAAATAACACCCTATAGTAATTATAGGAATTATAGGATCACACAAAACGTAATCGCTTCCGACAACAACTTATGAAATATCTTATATGAGGGTACATGCTGATTTGTCTCAAAAAAGTAACAAAATCATATACACCCTACTGAATTTTGTCATATAAAACATCGAAAATCAATTTTCTCCTAAAGTACGGCATTTAGAAGAATGGACGCTTTGTAGCCTTTTAGTTAAAAATTTGTTAAAATACTTATCCTAAAGTGCGGTATTGTAGAAGGCTTAGCCTAGTCAATACTGACAAAAACCTTGGGCCCTCAGTTCAGACGTTTTGAAAAAATACGAATTTCAATAACTTTTTAACAATTAACTTTTGTGTCGTTATTTCTTTTTAACAAATTTTCCGAGATATGGAACTCAAATATATTATAGTCGTATTAATATCTTTCCTTAGAAGAACTACTATTTTTTGCTGATTCTACAATATCAAAATTGATGAATTGAGGGCCCAAGCTAAACCGCCATAAATCTGTATTGTCGCATTCTTAAGACTTGACAATTTCTTAATGTATTTAACAAATTCCTAACTAAATACTCGAATAAAAATTATTATCCCAGGGATAGTACTTTCTGAGATTCGACTATGCCGTTTTATGCAGGCGTCAGGATTGAGGGCCCAAGCTATTTGACCATAACTCTTTTGATTCACGTTTAAGAAATTTAAGAATCTTTGCTTTAGGTTTTACAAAATTTTAAGTAAATGCCCTGTAAGTATCATTTCGTTTCGCAATAATTTAAAAAGTGGGCCCTCAATCCAGATGCACACGGCTGCGGATTGCAGCTTTAGAAAAACAAATTGCGGAGAATAAGATGTTTAGAGATAGCCCATTATTACAGAAGCATACTAATTTATAATAAACTTTCAGACTCTATTAAATTATTAGATTCTCAAACTTAAACATATACCTACTAATGAATATATTAAAGCTACTATAAAATAGAAGAGTTTCCGAATGATAATTATTTACCTAATCACTACATAGTATAAAACAAAGTCGCTTTCTCTGTCCCTATATCCCTATGTCCCTATGTATGCTTAAATCTTTAAAACTACGCAATGGATTTTGATGCAGGTTTTTTAAAAGATAGAGTGATTCAAGAGGAAGGTTTTAGTATTAGCATTGCACCCGTGCGAAGCCGGGGCGGGTCACTAGTATTAATAGATTGCTACACCCTGACAGGGTCTGTACATAGGTACTTTTGTTGTAATTACAATGTGCAATAAATGAATAAATAAATAAAGCTTAATTTATTATGGCTAGAAAGATCTTAAATAACTGTATCGAAACGACCGACACACATTTGGGGGCAGCAAACGAATTTCAAAAAGGGAAGGCTGCAGCGTCTATAAATCACTCAATGATCAGAAATCTCTTACCTTTAGCCACGTACGTTCTTCCAAGACCTAAAGGGGGAGCTCCCATGCGGCAGGCGTAGGCAGGCTAGGTTTAGCACGTCACAAAAGCACCTAGATTTTAGTCTTTAGCCGCACAAATGAAGGACACAGTTCAATGCACAATTCAGAATGTTTATAAGTAGTTTTTACACGCGAAAGGGGATGGAAAACCACCTTGGCGATTTTTAAGGATTCGCACGGCTGTTACAGCGATGCCGGCGACACGAGTTCAATTTTGCCAGTACGTCTGCCCGAAGATGAAGATGCAGACGTCAGTCACGAAGACTTGTGATTGGACGGAACGTATGAGCGTAATATTTGCGCTCTGCTATTGGTTCGAAATTCCCATCATAGAATAATTTACAGAATGCTGCTTTCTGCCCACAAATGGAGCAAATATTTGAATTCAAATATATTCTAACATTATAGATTTCGGTTACGAAACATTCCGCCCACCAAAATACACTTGTGGATTTTCTATTTTAGAAAATGAAATTAAAAGATATAAATCCCTAACCTAAAGAAGGCATAAAACTAGAACACTTAAACTAAATTAGTTGAAGCTAACGAAAATGAACGAATTACATATTACTCGATTTGGTTAGGTAAGGGACAAAGCTTCGCTAAAGGTCTCGTTAGGCGAGAACCATCACCGGTCCGAATAGTTGCGATACGCGCTACTCCGTCGGGGCTAGTGTGCAATTTCTCCACACGCGCTAATGGCCAATGTAACGGTATAAAGTTATCATTTTTCAAAATAACTACGGACCCTACGTTTAACGGTTTCGAAAGTTTCGTCCACTTTGCCCGCTGAGTCAGACTTTGGAGATATTCCAGTTTCCAACGATTCCAAAAATCTTGTTGGAAACGTTGTATGAGCTGCCAACGACCGAGGCGATTAATATTGATGGAAGTCAGATCTTCATCTGGGACGGAGGTTAATGGTTCCAGTGTTAAGAAATGACCGGGTGTGAGGACACTCAAGTCGTTTGGATCCGAACTGAGCGGACACAGAGGCCGCGAATTCAGCATTGCCTCGATTTGAATAAAGACGGTAGACAATTCTTCGAAGGTCAGAGCCTGTTCGCCAATGATGCGATACAGGTGCGATTTAACAGACTTGATCTGTATTTCCCAGACTCCTCCAAAATGAGGACTCGAAGGCGGATTAAAGCGAAATTCGATGTTTTCAGTCTGAGCAGCAGATTGCATGAGTGAATTGAGGTAATTACTCGCGCCTACGTAATTAGTTCCGCAATCGGATTGGATGATGCTAACCCTTCCGCGACGAGAAACGAATCTGCGAAGAGCTGCGAGAAACGCTTCAGACGACAGGTCCGAAACAGTTTCGAGATGCACAGCTTTTGTGCTAAAGCAGACAAAGAGGCAGAGGTAGGCTTTACCAATCTTAGCACCACGATGTTTTGCGAGTTTAATGCGGAATGGACCACCGTAATCAGTACCAACGATAGAAAATGGCTTCACTTGATTAACGCGAGTAGCGGGTAGATCGCTCATGTATGGCTCAAGAGGGATCGGCTTCGTTTTATAGCACTGCACACATTTTGACAAGCATCTACGAATAGCGCGTTTCGGAGAGAGAATCCAGAATTGCTGTGTCAAAAGGTACTGCATAGTGTTTACTCCAGCATGACAGTTTTCACGATGAATGGAGTCGATGATCATGTAAGTAAGTCTAGACTCACGAGGCAGCAGAGCTGGGTGTTTATGTTCGAATTCGAGTCCAGATCGAGCTAACCGACCGCCCACCCTGAGAACTCCATGACGGTCAAGAAACGGATTTAGCTTTCGCATTTGCTTGGACAGAAGATCGCCTGCTTTCAGTTGACGAATTTCGGATTCGAAGTGCGTAGATTGAATATGCCTCACGATTACCATGAGAGCATTATGAAGCTCTGTATGATTTGGAATGGGATCAGAGCAGCAGGTACGTTTATTACGAATGAAGTCGACGAATTTAATCCAAACGCACAATATACGTTGAATTTTACGGATTGACGAATAACGTTCGAGCAATGTGTCGATATAGGAGACAGGTTGGGTTTCGTGGGTGAGTAGAATATGCGGACTTTTCTCTTCAGATTCAAGTGAGATTTGGTCAAGGACTTCATCAGAATGAGGCCAAGAGGAAGTTGGCTGGGAAAGCCACGACGGGCCCGCCCACCATAAACGATTGTTAACAAGAGCTGTCGGAAGCTGACCACGAGATACTATATCCGCCGGATTATCTTCAGAGGCCACGTGAGCCCAGCGAGCACCTGGAACGACATCGAGAATGTGACCAACGCGGTTCGCGACGAAAGTCTTCCAGCGGGAAGGGTGAGAGCGAAGCCACGCAAGCACGACGGTGGAGTCGGACCAAGCGAAAATATCAGCGCACGGGAGAACAGGTAAGTATGTATCTTGTACAAACATCAATAGATCGGCCAGGAGGACTGCGGCACATAATTCTAAACGAGGAAGCGATGTCGATTTAGTTGGAGCAACGCGACCCTTGGAGCAAACGAAGAACACTTGGACGTTGCCATCCTCGTTTGTCGTTCGCAAATAAACCACAGCACCGTACCCAGCTTCCGAACTGTCAGAAAAACCATGCAATTCGCAAGATTTCATGTTTTTTACAGAAAGACATCGAGGGACCTGCAACTGTTTCAAGAGAGATAGCTCACTCAAATACATATTCCAATAGTTTATAACGTCCTCAGGAGGTTCATCATCCCACCCTATGCCAAGAAGCCAAAGGCGCTGCAACAGAGCTTTAGCGATCATCGTCAGCGGCGAAAGAAAGCCCAAGGGATCGAATATGCGAGCGAGTTGACTTAGAATATTCCGCTTGGAGCATTTATTCTGCTGAGGAATCACTTCGAAGAAGAAACAGTCACTGCGAGGATCCCACTTTAGGCCCAAGACTTTGAGCGAGGGGTTATCTTTATCGTCTAGAGTGACTGGAGCGGTAAGACAATGTTCTGGCGGTAAGTCGGCTAGTAACTCAGGCTTATTACTTGCCCATTTTCGGAGATCGAAATTTCCTCTCTTGAGGAGTGTGATGACTTCCGATTTTGCTTGTAGAGCTGTTTCAAGACTCTCGAATCCGGTTACGACGTCATCAATATACAAATCCGAAGATAATACCTTGCTAGCGAGCGGAAGATCATGACTTTCGTCTGCGATGAGCTGCTTGACGGTGCGGCAAGCGAGATATGGAGCAGAAGACATCCCATAGGTAACAGTATTAAGATGATACTCTTTAATTGGTTGCTCCGAATTGAAACGCCAAAATATTCGCTGATAGTCGCGATCCTCCTCACTAACAGCGATCATCCGGTACATTTGCCGCATATCGGCTGTGAAAACCACAAAATGGATCCTGAAATTTAGAAGAATTTCAACAATGTTTTTCTGAAGCTTTGGGCCGATTAAAAGCGTGTCGTTTAGAGAAATGCATCGCAGATCCTTGGAGGATGCATTAAACACTGCCCGAAGCTTTGTTGTGGTAGACTCAGGACGAAGAACACAATGATGAGGAATATAATATTTTCCTTTTTTAAGCTTGTCGGTTGGAACAAGGCTCATGTGACCACTATCCAGATAGTCCTTCATGAAATCAGCGTATTGTTTGTATAGATCAGGATTTTTTTCCAATCTTCGTTCGAGTGAGTTGAAGCAGCGTAAAGCAATTTCACGAGATCCTGGAAAG
This sequence comes from Ethmia dodecea, assembly GCA_963855545.1. Classification (NCBI taxonomy): domain Eukaryota; kingdom Metazoa; phylum Arthropoda; class Insecta; order Lepidoptera; family Depressariidae; genus Ethmia; species Ethmia dodecea. Next base: position 2,374,625 of record OY979453.1, read on the forward strand.
AAATCATGACCTTCCTTATGCTTGAAGGGCAGGGTAACCACGTATTGTCCTGTGGGTTTACGATAGTGTTGAGTTGTAAATATTTCCTCGCATTTTCTTTCATCAGGAGTCAAACGTTTAATGGTCTCGAATGATTCCAACTCCCAAAAGCGTTTCACTTCTTCGTTTAGCGTGTCATCTTCTTTTATGAAAAACGAATTAATCTGCTCTTCTTTACAGCCGACACTTCCAGTAAGAAGCCAGCCAAAAACAGAATTTAAAGCCGAAGGTTGCAGTCGTCCTCCACCTACGCTTCCAGGTAGTAAAAGTGAGGCGAAGACTTCTGCACCTAGAAGAAGATCAATAGGACCTGGTAAATGACAATCTGGGTCTGCTAATTTGAGACCATCCAAGTGATGCCATGAGGATTTGTCAATACGGATAGATGGCATCTTGGAACAGATCGTAGGTAGCGTGAATGCATCGATTTGAAAGAGATTTTTGCCATTCACACCAACACCAATAGAAACCATTCCTGACACAGCCGAAGATGATTGGCCTAAACCAAGAACACGGCGAGAAGTCAACGTGCGATCAACGCCTAAACGTTTAGCAGCACGTTCAGTAATGAAATGCCCTTGACTTCCAGAGTCTATAAGAGCGCGGATCGGCTGAAAAATGCCTGAAGAATCACGAACCTGTACGAGTGCAGTGGAGAGAAGTACAACGGAATTGTTACCAAGGCTAGTCATGACACGAACATGGCTATCCTTTTGGCTGCCAGAAGCCCCTTGAATTGGGACTGCGTTAGCTGCCGTATTCTCACTCGACTCTTGATGAAGAAGAGAGTGATGACGGTGACGACACTTTTGGCATCGAAATATAGATTTGCATTCTTTGACACTGTGAGACGGTTTCAGACAATTGAAACACCAGCGGTTGTTCTTAGCATGTTCAATTCGTTCAGTGACGGAAGTCTGTGCAAACCGTTTGCATTGGCTGACAGAGTGATTTTCTGAACAAAATGAACATTTTACGAGTGGATATGGCGTTCCAGATGCTGAAGACGATTGAGATTTCGATTGATCGGATTGAGGTTTATCTTGATCAGACTGAGGCTTCGGTTTGGGTTCATTTGTGTTGGAAAGAAACACCGACGTAGGCTTTGACTTGAAAGATTTATTAGTCTTTGACGGAGTTTGAGACTTATCAGTTGTACGATTACTGCGACCGTTAAGACGGTCTTGCGATGAGAAGTGCGTATCCCGAACGAGAGCTTCACATTTAGTGTATAAATATTTTAATAACTCCTTGTACTTAGGCATCTCAGAGGAAGTATGTGACTCCTCATAATCACAGCGAGTTTTTGAGTCTAATTTTGAAAGAATGTGGTAACAAAGAATAAAATCCCATTTGTCAGTCGGTAAGTCAAGTCCCTGTAAAATTTGTAAGTTTTCACACATTAGATCCAGAACACGGCGAAATTCTAATGGTGAGTTCGATTTGAAGTTAATATTTAATATTTCTTTCCAGCACAAGAAAGCAAGCTCACGCTTATCCTGATATCTCGCGATTAATGTATTGTAAGCCTCCTGATAAAAAACACCCTGTATAGGATATGTACGTATAAGCGCGTGAGCATCTCCGGATAAGCTCGATACAAGGTAATGCATGCGCTCGGTATCTGAGATAGATTCATTATTGTGAACCAACGAATTGAAAATGTCATAAAACTCAGGCCACGCTTTGAGAGACCCAGAAAATGTGGGTATTGTGATTTTAGGCAACTTGACGTTTGAAGTAAAACTACAATCATGATTTTCATGATCATTGCTTCGAATTAATTGCCTATGAATAGTCGCAATGTTAAAATAAATATTATCGAATTCTTCCCGAATCCAATCTTCTTGTATTTCGGATTCGCTGTCGACTACACTGAGAATATCAAAATGCGCCCCCTCGAAGTCAGCACTGAGTTTCTGCACAACAGCATAATGTGCTAGAAAACATCAACCTGAGTACGGTCCTGCTTTGCCAACTCAGCCACTTCCAGCGTCTTCTTAAGGCGGTTGAATGCAATAGTCCGCTTGCGTCTCAAAACAGGTAAGTCAAGAACGGTAGGACTATCATCATCCACCGATTTGCGTAACTTAGAAGAAGGTCCCGCCTTAGAACGTCGTCTCGTATTATAAGACATCTTTACGGATGAAAATAAGAGTGAACCACTAAACGCGAAAGTAGGTAGGTATTGCTTATACAATACTTAAATACGTATCAAAGCGCTAGTAGGTAACTCACAAACGAATAAAACTCGGTTGTATTTACAACGCGAGCATAGAAAGACACGAATTGTATGGATGTACCTATAACTATACAAGAGAAGTGTAAGAACGAATTGTTGTATAGTACCCGAAGTCCAAACAAAGTAAACACCTTATTATTAGAGAAAATATTGTTGCACGGATTCGATAAGGTACCTACTTATATCTTAGTTATTAGATACTACTGCTTACTACACAAGTGATAAATAAACGATTTGTTGTGTAGCACAATAATTTTCAATATAACTAACCTTACCTACTTAACACTACACGAGAATATTTGTACGTATAGGTATAGTGTAAGTAGGTATGCGCAAAACAACGTTTAGCTACTATAACTACAAGAGAAAATAACGATTAGTTGTAGGTATAGGACGAGAATTTCTAACTATAAAGGTACGAAATAAAGTTCATACACTTTACGTATTAGGAATTATGCAGGAAAGATTACGTCTACGTGTATATATATTAGAAAGCGAACAAAGTGGACGATTCGTACGTAAAGAATTCACGATAAAATAGTAAGTGATAGGTAATTGTAAACAAAACAAACACGATTTCGTCCTCCGGGTGAGAATTTATCGAATCTACGAAGGACAAACGAATGAGAACCTTAAGTAATTAACGTATGGTCGATCTCGCCGATCGAGTGAATTATTTATTACTTAGGTAGAATTATCGTGCTTGCTTGACAATATCACTTTCTATTTCTATATTTTTCGCGTGTAAACCGATTTTTATTATATTGTGTTATTTCATTGAATGTGTAGGTAAATGATGGACAATAGTCGTAACGAGTTTAAAAGACTGTCACATACATAATATAACTCCGACAGAAAACAATTCTACCTACACCCGTTGAAGGTGGTAGGAAAGCTATGAAGAAGGAGCGGTATGCGAATAGTACGGCTAAAATGTGTAGGTGCGCATCGGATGTAGAATGAAGCGAAATTCTTAGTAATAGTGTAACCAACGTAATTTTACCGAGTAATACGTTTTCGTTAATTCTCGCTATAAAAGATCTTGTACTTAATGATATAACTATGTAAATACGCTTATTTAACGAATATTTATTGAAATAGTTATATGCCTTCAAGTAGATCTAAGGATTGAAACGAATTAGAGAATGTTACCACGCGTTCACAATGGCGGGTTACGCTTGGTAAAATCGGTAAAAGTGTAAAGAAATGGTTATTTTACTGAATTTAGACCACAAATACGTGGGAATAACGTAAGAATATGAATATCTAAAGAGAATTAAGCCGAATTAGATTGGATTGATTGCTTAATTCCCTGGTTTCGGCACCATAAAAATATGTATCGAAACGACCGACACACATTTGGGGGCAGCAAACGAATTTCAAAAAGGGAAGGCTGCAGCGTCTATAAATCACTCAATGATCAGAAATCTCTTACCTTTAGCCACGTACGTTCTTCCAAGACCTAAAGGGGGAGCTCCCATGCGGCAGGCGTAGGCAGGCTAGGTTTAGCACGTCACAAAAGCACCTAGATTTTAGTCTTTAGCCGCACAAATGAAGGACACAGTTCAATGCACAATTCAGAATGTTTATAAGTAGTTTTTACACGCGAAAGGGGATGGAAAACCACCTTGGCGATTTTTAAGGATTCGCACGGCTGTTACAGCGATGCCGGCGACACGAGTTCAATTTTGCCAGTACGTCTGCCCGAAGATGAAGATGCAGACGTCAGTCACGAAGACTTGTGATTGGACGGAACGTATGAGCGTAATATTTGCGCTCTGCTATTGGTTCGAAATTCCCATCATAGAATAATTTACAGAATGCTGCTTTCTGCCCACAAATGGAGCAAATATTTGAATTCAAATATATTCTAACATTATAGATTTCGGTTACGAAACAATAACTACTTTCATCCCCTAATTAAGGAGATGATTTTTCGAAAATCCTTTCTTAGTGGATAAGTAGATAATTTAGTGAGTCCGCCTCGCAAATCCTGGCGAGAGCCTGGAATAGAAATAGGTAGGTAATTAATAGACAAAACAATTGAGTTATACCTAAGTACATATATAATAAAAACAAATTTTATATCAGGTGACCATTTAGGTAACAACCATATAAACCTTCCCAAAAAAAATTAGGCCTTTAATTTGTGTCGTGATTTTTTTTAGAATCTCTAGTTAAATTGAATTTCAGTATTCTTTTGCGAATTAGCCGATTGAAAGTGATCTAAGATCCATATATCTGCAAAAACAAGTTAGAGGCCGTAAGCGCCTTACGAATTGGTTTCGAGGTCGAATCATGCGTCAAGGCAGTAAATCAAAGAAATGTGGGTTAACACACTTTGCGTCTGCCGCTTAGTACTTACTTTCTTTTCTTTATCAATATCTGGTTTAATTGTCAAACTTATGGTGTCGTCAGCAAAATAAAAGCATTCAACTTGTGTGATTTACATATATACCTACCTATACAATAAAAATTGTAACTTAATATGATGGTCTGAATATGGAGTCTTTATAACGGCATTTGGAGCCAAAACATTATTTTTAGTTCTTTTGTCTGTTTGTCTGTCTGTCCGTATGTTTGTACACGGATCACGCAAAACTACTGCATGAAAGTGAATGAAGTTTTCACATATGTATTTTTGCAGATATATAGTATGTAAAGATAAATAATATTGATATGTAAAGCAATTAACACATTGTTACGCGTGTCGTAGCGATTTTCAACAGCGCCCTTGATATTCACCATTGTCGCGTGTCGCTCCGAGTTGCGACATTACGTGATTCGCCTAAGACGTGTTTATTTAGATTACCAGAATTCATTATGATTGTATGTATGTACTTAATTTAAATTAATATGAATACCATACAATGTTGCGTGCGGTCTCAATGTATGTTAATACAATTAAAATTCCATGTGGACAAACCCGGGGGCCAGCATAGTTTGTATTTATAAGATACCAGAAACAATGGGAGCTATTAATAAAGTTTACTTTTAGGTCCATACGTATTGAAAAGCTTTAGAACAATAGGCAGGTAAGAATATTACAAAGCTTATATTATGGGTTCAAAATACATAGTAGGTAAAGCCAGTATCTGTTAGGTGCTGGTGGTCATTCTGCGTTTTGATCATATCGTGTTTTTCAGGGTTATGATCAATTGGTCATTGTACGTAGAGAGCACAGCAACGAACGGAGATGTAATTCTATGGTCTGAACCCCACAACACAAAGCCCGCATCGTCGGTGGGACTGTTAATATGGACGCTTTTCAACAGACTTCAAAAAGGAGAAGGTTATCAATTCGTCTGTATGTTTTTTTTTTTATGTTTGTTACCTCAGAACTTTCGACTGGGTGGACCGATTTGGATGATTTTCCAAATTGGTCCCTTCCAGATTGGTCCCTTTTCAATTTCGTTCAGTTCTGACAATGGCATCCATGAGAAAACCATGTAAGTTTTTTTTCGGTTGTTTGCTCTTTATTTTAGAATGGTACTTTATTCAACAACAATTTGGAGATTTGATGTTTTTAACACCATATTTTATTTACAGTTCCTTTTGTCCTTACTTCAAGAATTTGTGCTGATATTCTGTAAATGGTTTGTGATATATATATTTTTAACCGACTTCAAAAAGGAGGAGGTTATCAATTCGTCTGTATTTTTTTAAAATGTTTGTTACCTCAGAACTTTCGACTGGGTGAACCGATTTGGATGATTCTTTTTTTATTTGAAAGCTGGTACTCCCAGATTTCGTCCAGTTCTGATAACGGCATCTATGAGAAAACCATATAAGTTGAAGATTGAAGTCGGTTTTAACTCTTTATTAATTAGGTAATTAATATCTTTATCTCTAAGGGTCTATAACAGCAATAAAAACTAAAACAATTTAACTAAAATTTAGAACTTGTACAAAATATAAATACATTATAAAATTTCATGCGGTTATTCATATCGGTGTCAGAGGTAGGGCACCGCGGGAAGGGCAGCTCCGTCTTCATATGTCGTCAGTTGCCACCTGTGGCGGGTGCCACGGATGCACATGCTGGTAGCTCTAATGATTGCTATTCCAATACGTGCGCGCAGCCAGCCTATTATTGTACATAGCGGTCGGCCCCAGCGGCCTGAGAGTACCTCGGCGAGGTGTCTTACAAATGCTGTCGTCTGCGGGGCAAATACTCCATCAACGGAAGTTACTAGCGGAGTGAAGGTGGCGTGGCGACTTTCGCATGGGCCGCAATATTTTCTTTTCTTCTCTTCTTCGGTAGAGTGGAGTACGGCGGCGACGGAGCGAGATGTGTAGGAAGGAGCGTCAGTGTCTACGACACGGATATCGAATAACGCCTCCCTCTGTGCAATCCATACTCCGCGGCAGGCCAGGTCCCCGCGTAAACCAGGGTCGCCATCAGATATGACCGGTTCTTTTGTTACATTGCCCCATGCTTGCTGGCAGAGATCGCCAAAAAGGTCTCTGATCTCATTATGTCTGCGTGTGATGAGACCGCCCGTCTTACAGCATAGGGCGTGGTCTATGTTAAAGTTGTCGCTGCCGCAGCCATCGCACGACGTGGGCATGGAGACTGGTGTGCGGTGATATCTGATTGCAAGCGCGTCTCTAAATTCGTGGGGTGATAGGTCAAAGTTGTCTTTTCTTGTGGGTATTACAGAGAGCCAGGTGGAAGTTTTGGTGTTCATTTTAGTAGCGATTGATCTTTCTATTGCTCGTTTTTGTTTAGGTGGCAGTTTAGTTAGAATGGTTTCCATATTTTCGTTTTCGTATTCCTCTTTTAGTTTATTTCCATCTCTTTTTGCCTCAATTAGGGACTTGTGGTGTTCGGCCAAATTTATCTTAGAAGAGTTTATTAAGGCAGTCGCTAATGCTGATGTTCCTTGTCTTGAGATCTGGTATGCGTGGTTCGGTGTTTTAAAAGGGTCATGAATGGCTAGTCCGCCTTTGTGAACGGGGAGGGAGAATAGCTGGGCTTCCAAATTTGTTGTTTCACCTCCTAATAATGTTGGTAGGAAATTTTCGTGCAAAATTTTTGTTAAGGGTTCGAAATGCTCTTCAGCATTCTTTATTACGCGAAGTAGGAAGGACCATTTAAATTGAGCTGCTTTGGTTAGGGCACTGTAGGCAGCTTGAGGCGAGTCTTTGCAGATTTTCGTTAATTTCTCAATGATGGATGACCATTTGTTAACATTATTTTGAACAAAATCTTCCTTTCCTGTACCTATGTAGCCCCCCAGAAAGCGGGAGCCGGTTATTATGGAGAGATTTGTGCCCAGGAATGTCTTTTCAGCGATTGGTTTGTCAGCTTCTGACACTATTAGAATCGATTTCTTCCCTTGTGGGAAGTAGCCGTATGCTGGTCCTGTTGTGTTGACATTGTCCCACCAGAGACGTAGGTCTTGTATGTTACCTTGCGCGGACGAATCATCGGCGTACCAGCATTGTGTTACTGTGTTTTCTGTTTTGAATTTGTTTATTAGTGGAAGTGTCGCAAGTGCATATAGTGGCATGGCAAGAGGGTCTCCTTGGGTCACTCCTTCTCTGCTGTATAGTCTTGTGTCGGAGTCGCGAAATACGAGTTCGGCGTGACCGTTATATGTATTATAGAGGAAACGGGCACAGTGAGGCCAGTGTATTCTTGCTTGCCATAGGGCAAGTTGTCTGTTTACGGCGTTGAATGCGTTATTCGCGTCGACAAGAAGCATCCCCCAATTTGAGCCGGGTAGGCATTTATTTTGGAATTCGTCGTTCATGGCGTGAATGGCGCCTTCGATACCAGAGCTTAGTCCACTACAGAGTTGTAGCTGCCCGCATGCTTCTGTGACTTCGGAGCCAGTAGCTTCAATCATACATTTAGAGAGTATTCTGCGTAGACATTCACCGATGCCTATCGGTCTTACGCCGGGGCACTTGTCTAAGGCGACGAGACGGCTTGACATGAGAGCCTGTATTTGATTCCAAGGAACAGTTTCATTGCTCAGTTTCATAGCAAGCTGTGCTACCGCTTCTCTTAGGTGGGTACTAGCTTGGCCAAAGCGGAGGAGAAAGTCACTCCAGTTCTCTGATGTGGATCCGGTTGGGCCGCCCCCACCGTGCAACTTTCTGGCCACTTTTACGACGTGATCACAAGTGATATCAACTTCTAGAAGTGGAGGCAGTTCTGTTATATTTTCGGGAAGAGTGAATAAAGCTGGGTCTGGACGTGTTTGTGGAGGATGTTTTTCTTTTAGTACTTCGCTTACTGTTTTACCAGTTGAGTCGACTTCAGCATCTGGGCTTAAAACTTTGCTTGTGTCTTTGGTAATGAGCCAGTTGAGGGCTTCGCGTATCTTTCCGCGTAGTATCAGCCTGGTGAATGTTTTTGTTTCATAGTCGTCACTGGTATGCTTTTTATTGTAAACATTCGATAGACTTGTGTCGGCTTTGATGGCTTCAGTGATTAGAATCTCGAATTGTTCGTTAGCCCATAGCTGGAGGCGTCGATCTAGGAGTCTGATGATGTCTTTGGTTTTTCTAATGTTCTTATCCCTTTGCAGAATCACAGCAACAAAGATCAATGTACGTTCTGAGGGGTATGTTGATTTGGTGAGTATTTCAATTTCGTCAGCCAATGTATGTATGAATTTTTTACTGGCGGTGCCGCTTGGGAGATCGTAAAGCTTACCATGGAGATTACAAACTTTGTCCCATCGTCGTTGCCAGGGGCCGGACTTTGGCCCAACGGCGTTGAGATAGGGAGCACCAAAAGCTTCTTCCAGGGTGGAGGTCGTGGAGCTGTTGTCATGGGGGGTACTGGCGATGATTGTCGGTGCAGAACGGTTGAGATTGGCGTCATTCTGGTGTGCGGCGCGTATGTGGCGTTGCAGCCCGGTTTTTTTAAATCGTTTGCTGCACTGCGGACATTCGACGTCCGCCTGTGACATGAGTGTTAAACACTCAGCACTGGGTAAAAAACAAACTGGATTTGGTAATTCTAGGTTTAGTATACTTAAAACGGCATGAAATTTGTAATTTCACAATAATTTTGATAAAATATGCCGAGATTGAGTAGAAAATGTAAATAGAAACAATTGTTTTTGAAAAAAGTTGACTTGACGTGACAGATGTCAATCTATTTTTTTAACTCTTTATTAAAGTTGCATATTTGACGTTGTTGTATTTATTTTCATTTATTTATTTTATATATAAATGTAACTTACAGAATTCATCTACGGACTTACATTTATCCTACTTGATACAAGGAAAAGTTATTGAAATAGACATTTAAGTTTCCTAGTAGGCACAGCTACCCTTAACTTCGTAGGTACACCTAAAACTGGGCATTAATGACACATAATCCTCACTAACATTTAAATACGGAAATAACCCGTCTGTTTGCTTGTTTGCTCAATCGCTGAACCGATCTTGCTAAATTTTTGCAAAGAGATGGCTTGCATATTGAGCAAGGACAGGCTACTTTACATCGCAAAACGCGAACGAAGACGCTTGAAAAAACTAGTTTTAAATAAAGTTGAATGAGGTCATAGTTACCTATCAATCATCGGTGCTATTTCCCCAAGGTATACTCGTAAGCCTACCTCAACTAAACTTAGTAGGTTCTGTTCAGAATACAAAACCAAATGTAATTGTGATTCATACAGCATTGTATTAAAGTTTTGCGGCGAAGTGTCGTAACTGACGCGATGACGGTTTGAAGGTTTTCGATTACTTACCATTGTTAATGGATTGGTTTACCGTTGCTTATGGCCAGTTGAATGGGGGATGGTGTAAGAATACACTGGTTGAGTAAATCAGTGGTTTCTCTTGATGATTTGGAGATGTACTTAATTAAATTGCTAAATTATTATTTTTAGAATTTTATTACTGTTCGTATATACCTATTGACGGGCCTGTTGGCTCAGTTGGTAGTGACCCTGTCTTCTGAGTCGGAGGTCGTGGGTTCGAACATCGCTCGGGGCCAACATTTGTGTGCATGAACATTGAACATGTCTGTTGGCTTCGTGTCTGGTTGTTTAATATTTATTTATGTATGTTTATCATTTGTTTAGTACCCACAGTACAGGCCCTGCCTAGTTTGGGACTAAATCACCGTGTGTAAATCGAGTCCTACAATTTATTATTATTATTTATTTATTTATATTGTTTAAATTGCACATATTTTGAAGGAAGAGGTAGGTACATACTGGTGGGAATTAAAAACATTAGATACATTATTTGTCAGTTACCCTTGGGTGGCCTGAATAATTCGGACAGTTAGGTGGCCACTAGCCTAACACCATCTCCCAATCTGCGGTGGGCTCAAAGATTATTACCCTAACTTTCTAATATGTGAGGAAATACCCTTAGCTCAGCTATGGGCTGTTACGGTTGTTGTTGATGATGATTTATTAAAACGCCTAACTCCTGCGCAAAAGTAGATACTTGTCTGTGTCAGATAAAAGCAAACAATACGAAATCAAAAACTAGTCTACGCTTTAAAGATTAAACACGTTACTCCTTTTAGTGCAGAGCTACTGATTGGTCAATACAAAAACTTCAATAACATGACTGTGGCAATCGTATTGCATTAAAATAATTACCCTTTTATATATTAATTACCAATATACAATATCCCTCAATGTCAACTAATCACTCTAGCCTCGGCGACAATACAAAGAGACGTTACAAAATTGCAAAGTTCCAGTTACCATCGTTTGCCATCGGCCCGTAATGAAGTAAGAGTGCCGTGATTGAGGCCGCGACCTTGCGCCGGGCTGTATGATTCCGGTGCAACTGCGCCACACTTTTTATTTATTTCTGGCCCAATTAGTTTAAATATTATACTCTTATAGTGTTCTGCTGATGAGCTTCGGCAAATTTAGATTGATGGTCTTAAAATGTAGAAATAAGTGGGACCGATTACTGAGAAAAAAGGTCTACCTTATCTTCTTGAATATTACAATACAATACAACAACTCTTTTTTGTACACCAACAACAACACAATATAGATAACATTAAGTAAAGTACCTACAATGGGCGGTTTCGGAATATTATGCATGATTTGGAAGTTTTAATATTGTAGGTATTTAATTATACAAAACAATATTGGAACACATCGTATGAGGAAACCCGCAGGTCTCAGAATTAATTCGACCCGGTACGGCGATGGGCTCACTACCTATCACGTTTAGGGATCGAATATTCTCGTGAAATGTGGGTATTTCTAGAAGTGGGATAGGTACCTCTGCCTCGGGGATAAAAGGCATGAGATTATTTATTAATTTTATTGGAACACACAAGTCCATACCTAAATTAGAAAAAAATATGTTACCCATAAGTGGTCTAGTCCGTAAACAAATTTAGCCCATCATACACATACACTCCGGGGATGAAGATGAACCTTGACTTTTTCTAAGTTATTTTCCTAAATAAATCCTAAAATTTAAATCCAACGCCTTATAAACTTATAATCTACAAACTTTCCTTCTGCTCCAGTCGAGTAAAAATAAAAGTGGATCCATTATTGTTCCTAACGGATTGTATTCCCGAAGGTAAACAGACTTAAATTGATGTAGGCAATGAAAAAACTTGAGAGGTGTCAAGGGACACCCGGATGGAACGAAGTTCCATCATCATCATTATTAGATTTATCATGGAGCTTCAACTATAGCAAAAAGTGTCGGTCGTTACAACTTTTGGTCTTAATTTTTTCCGTCTAGCCCCCTTTCGCAACGCGCGCTAAGGGACTACGTTACAATAAATAAAAATATACACTAATGCCTCAACCACAAGGGCTTATCCATAAACGTAAAAGGTGTAGCCGATCGTCGTACCAGGTGCCATGCTGTCAGAAATTTCTTAGTACCGATTCTGGGGCCTACGGTTTCTTGGTCTCCATGGGAAAGCAATCGGAAACTAAATTACAGAAATTTCGCTAAAAACCAATCGTTCCTCCGTTAGGACCGTTAGGTACCACAGTTAATCCCCGTTCCCCCATCGAGGCGAACGGTTATTTATTAATCAGACTCAATGATTACTTTTCTTGTTAAACAAGCTGTTTATGATGTACTAGCTGTTACCCGCTATTTCACCTGTGTAAATCCCGCTCCCTTGGGAAAATTATAGCCCATGTTACACCCAGAAAAGTAAACTAGCCATTGGTGAAAGAATTTTTAAAATCGATCCAGTACTTTCGGAGCATATTCATTACAAACAAACAAACAAATCAAATATTCATCTTCATAATATTACTAGTAGTTACGCGCGGTTTCATCGGCGTGGTTCTCGTTCCCGTAGGAATACTAGAAAAAATATAGTATATATCACTCAGAGATTGTAGCATTCTAATGTTAAAAGAATTTTTAAAATCGGTCCAGTAGTTTTGAGTTTATTCGTTACAAACAGAAAAAACTACAAGTTTTTCCTCTGTATAATATTAGTATATCTCCATGTCTATACCTAACTAGACAGATCTTACAAAGTTAACTCAAGATGGAAAATTGTTATAGAGGTACTTGATGTAATCGACGCAAACGCAGACCACTAAGTAAGAAAACCGATAATAGACACTTAGCATAGAACCAATCACTTAGGTACAGCATGTGGCATATGCGTAAGATAATCCATTAATTCCCCGTTTTATGTGCTACGCTGATAGTGGTCACTCCTTCTTACTTGTTTCGAGTTCCAATCTATACTAATATTATAAAGAGAAAAGATTTGTATTTTTGGATTTTTGTATGTTTGTTACGAATAAACTCAAAAACTACTGGATCGATTTTCAAAATTCTTCCACCAATGGAAAGCTAGGAGATCCCTGAGTAACATAGGCTATATTTTATTCCCATATTCTTACGGGAACGGGAACTACGCGGGTGTTATAATAAGACATTGAATACGTGAATTGATTTGCGAATGATGGATAAACAGTTCTGCAAAGGCACACGCAAAATAAAAGTATTTGGATTTTTGTTGGTTTTTGGTGAACCTTTACAGTACAAGTCGCGTAGAACAATGTCCAGGGCGTCAACTAGTTGAGACATAGATACGTATTAGTCGTATTACGTTCGTGAAGTTAGTAACCGAACTAAGATTATTCTTATTACGCATTTAATCCACAAAACCAGATGCAATACTGATTCACTTTTTGCTCTCAAAGTTATAAGCTGCTTTTTTACAAGTGCAGCAACAAATGTTTACGGTTTACATAAACTCTTGATAGACGGTGTTATCCAATTACTGGAGCAGTTGTATAACTCGCGTGCCGATCTTATATTGTCCATAAGTGACGGTAAGGCATACACTTGTTATGTGCTCTTACAGAAACATTTTAGTGTCTTTAAACATTGCAAGAAGATGCAGACATCATAACAACTTAACGCAACCATTCGTTGCGTTGTTGTTATGTCTGTCTTGTAGCTTTAAAAGCATTTGATGTGTTCAATCCTTTATTACCCGACAGCGCTAGTTTTTAGAGTGCATGTAACTATGTGAGTTGATTTTTAATAATAAAATACCATTTAGCAATGAATGTCTGTGCCTAGCAGGCAAAGGGACAACTCAGTGTGTAGTTTTGCGAGAGCAAAACACTGTTTTTCTGCTGCGACCAGAGAAAAGGGAAGCAGCATCGTGTATACACGTTCAGGGCAAAGAAAACTCAAGTGACTGTTTTGAATTTACAATAAGGAAAAATCAAAAGTGTAATTAGGATAAGAAATATCACTACATAGTATAAAACAAAGTCGCTTTCTCTGTCCCTATATCCCTATGTCCCTATGTATGATTAAATCTTTAAAACTACGCAACGGATTTTGATGCTGTTTTTTTTAATAGAGTGATTCAAGAGGAAGGTTTAAGTGTTAGCATTGCACCCGTGCGAAGCCGGGACGGGTCGCTAGTGTAACAATAAATCAAGAAAGCGTGGTAGTACTCACGACCGTTAAGTATCTCATCAATTGTTAATTCATTATTATATGATTTGGCTTTATCAATAGGACATAGGTACACCTTTAAGAAAATAAATTCCTGATTTGTTATTTCTGAAAGCTACTATTGATTCGGGGAGGTAAACTCATAAACAAGTCGATTCGCGTTATTTATTCAAACGCAACAACCTTCCGTTGGCTCATGTCGTGTGACCTCACCCTTGCGACCGCTACAATGTTACTGCGCCCTTACAAGCTAATCTCATCATTATAAATACCTATGTACTTTACATACAGTAGTAGCATTTCTATGCGTGCAAGTTTATCATCATCTATGTCAACTACACGATGATCTCTGCTGAATAGGCTGCCCCATTGTTTTTCCTGTAGTTTAGATACGATTACCTCAAAAAATATGTAGGTACTCGTACTAACAGCGAGTGCCCAGCGGCGTTGCCCGCGCGGATCCTGTTTATTCCGTGCCCGTTTGAATTTCCGAACTTCCTTTTTTAAGACCCAGCGATTCCGGCTGTGCCTTGATCGATCAGTCAGTCAGCCAATCTGCCAGTCAGTTTCTTATTTATAAATATATAGAAGATAAAAATTAAAAAAAAAATCTCACGCCACAGAATATGCTCAATTCCTCATACATCCCAATTATTAAATAAAAATAAAAAAAATAGAATGCATTCGTACTTTAGTTTTTTCTAACCAATTGATTTTAATAAAAAAATAAAAATAAAATCTCATGCCTTATATCACCGACGGGATAGGCAGAGGTATTCCATTTCTAGATATACCCACTTTTCACCAGATCTTCTTTGGACCCCTAACCGTGATAGGTGGTGAGCCCATCGCCGGATCGGGTCTCTTTACAAATGTCTCAGAAATAATTCTAGGTTTCCTCACGATGTTTTCCTTCACCGTCGAGCTAGTGATAAATATGGACGTAGGTAGGTAAGTCATTATTTTTATTATTATACTAGCGACCCGCCCCGACTTCGCACGGGTGCAATGCTTATACTAAAACCTTCATCTTGAATCACTCTATCTATTAAAAAAAAGCGCATCAAAATCCGTTGCGTAGTTTTAAAGATTTAAGCATACATAGGAACATAGGGACATAAGGACATAGGGATATAGGGACAGAGAACTTTGCTTCCTCTCTTTCTGTTATATGTAGTGATAGTGATATATATTTCATGTACTGCTATGTGTCTCTTCCAGGATGTTGTTAGTCCACTCTGTGTCGGAGGGAAAATGCATTTAAATAAAAACTGAGTTGTATGTTTTTTGACATCAACCGTTGGACGTTTGGCCGTGCCGACGGAGATTAAAGCGCATGGAGCTTTATGGTCTCTTCATACTGCTGGCTTAGTAGTCTGGTATTGCCTCAGTTGTATTTTTTAACCGACTGACTTCCGTGTTTCCACCCTTTCGTCCACGCTAGCACCACTGTTTTGTGAGTAGGTACATCCTTTTGTTTTATTTTACTATCTGGCATTCTAAACAATACCTTTTTCTTTACTCTCTTACTTATTATCTTCATCAAACTAGAATTAATCTATACATATAATAAAACTCTAACGGGGCCGTGTCTGTACATTAAATATTTTTTGAAAATTTTAACGGTAGTGTATATAGTTATCGATATAGATACTGAAACACCAATTTTTGGAATTTTTGTCTGTCTGTCTGTCTGTCTGTCTGTCTGTCTGTCTGTCTGTCTGTCTGTCTGTCTGTCTGTCTGTCTGTCTGTCTGGTTGTGCACGCATCACTCAAAAACTACTGGACGGATTTTGATGAAATTTGGTATGGAGATAACTGAGTACCCGGGTCAACATCTAGGGTACTTTTAATTCCAGAAAAATATCTCATTCCCACGGGAAAATAAAAAAACTGGTTAAAAAGAGAAATACGTACTACTCCGAAACGATAACACCTAGAAACTTGAAAAATGGTATGAAGGTGTCTGATATGTCATAGAAATTGGTATGAAGGGATTTTTGGAAATTCCCACGGGAACGGGAATAAACTAAATCCAAGCGGGAAAACGCCGCTGGGCACCCGCAATTTGAAATATGGTATGTAGGTGTCTTAAATATGTCGTAGGCAACCACTATGAAGGGATTTTCGGAAATTCCCACGGGAACGGGAATAAACGGAATCCGCGCGGGCAACGCCGCTGGGCATCCGCTAGTAATAAAATATGATTGTAGCTATCTTGAAACTGACTTACTGGGAGAGTTTATGAGGCGGATGAAATTTAACGGATTTCATTCCATTGCTCCAAATGCAACCACAAAATACATTAGCGAAACGAAAGCGTACGTGTTAAATATTCGGCAATATTGCACCACTGAATTCAATACCAATACAATCCACAATAAAACTTATGTCATCGTATTCAAGAGTTATAATCGCCTGCAATGCTGTTACTTAATACAGTATTCTTGGTATTGAAAACAAAAGTGAAGTATTATAGCTTATTATAGTTACAGTTACGTGGAATAACGTTGGACTAAAAGGGACGCGGTCATGCGTAAAAGATTCTGTGCAGTGCAAGTGCCTTAAAGGGGAAATATAGGTTTGTAGAAGAAAAAGATAAAAAAGAAGAAATGCCTCAATTAAAGAGACTTTTTACAGCATATAAGAAAAGGTAAATTTTCATTGTAATTTGTATGTTGAAAGGAATAAATGCACTGACAGACCGTAAAACATAAAAGTATACTGTTGAGACCTTTAACAAAATTTAAAGATTAGACGATAAAAAGATCATGATAAACATTTTGCTCTTACAATATCAATAGATTATTTAACTGATAAAATTATCGATTTATGGAAACGACTCTTCTGAGATAACTTTATATGCATGAGTGTATCACGAACGGTTCATCTGGGTTGATATGAAATCCTAAATGACGTAAAATTTTGATTAGACAACAGTTTCTAGGTCTTTGAAACACTTCTGTTGGCATTTTCAATTTTTTCGCTCGATATTTTATGCAGCCAACATATTGTAAAATCAAAAGTATAATCCTGTAGTTTTGAAGCCCACTCAATACAAATAAAAGATCAAATTGCTCCTCTTTGTAATATTATTGTAAGTAGATCTAGGTATCTTGTATTTTTAGGTTTATATCAAATCAATATGTAGTGTGAACAATTTAATCTCGTCGAAAAAAAAAAAATGAAGCCCCGTAGCTCAAATATGATATCTGCGTTTCCTCTCATATATTATAATAATTACCATTCTTAAAACTACGTTTCTAAACATCATATTTAACGACTCAACTGCCCGTATGTATAATTAATAGCTTGTTATATGTTTACACTTGTACTTAGTCTTTGTAAATTGTTATAAAATCATACTTATCGTGACGATACGGCTCTGGTTTTATGGTCACGTCTATTTGCATGCATGTTTCACAATGTAAATACTACTTTCGTTTATATTCATTTATTTTATCATGCTTTTATTATTAGCATTCGTCGACATTCAGGCAATAAGTTCATTTGAACTAGATTAATTATCACTGTTAGCCTAAAATTCACTCTTCCATATAGGTTTTACCATAATATTATAAAGAATAATCCTGTAAAAGCAGTCACGATTAATACTCACCTCTGTATCGTAATACCATCTTTGTAATACACATTTCTCAATATCAACAATAGTAGGTACTTGTCTCCGTATGGCCGAGGACCGTCCCCTGTGGTACACCACAATCTCCGCATACACAATCATTTCAGAATGCAACGAATGGTTAAGCAAATCGCTCGCGTGTCAACCGACGTGTTCTACCGGCGTTTCACCGCGTTCCCTACATGGCTAGGGGCCGTGAAGCCAGTAATCGCTATTTGATGCGTGTTTGTTACTCTGGAAAGCTTTCGATAGTTTTGGTAGTTTGACCTCCTTGCTTTTTCCGACTTTGCGGCAACAACTGAGTAGTGGTTTACAAGAAAGTCTACAGAAAAGTTTGTCTGATCTTGATTCGGAGGAGTTTATCCAATGGATCTATACCTATTCCAAGTGTTCTTAAGTTTTTTTACGGCACAGACAGAATTTTGAAAATTGGTATTAGCACAAAAACCAAACATACTTAATATTTAGACTTAGCTTAAGATAATAATTATGATGTAAGCAATGATTCTTACGATTGAATAATTTTTGTATGTTTACCATATTTTATGAATCATTGCAATTAGAAACTTCCTTACTTATCGGGTTGTTGACGTGCTAATGATATTCTCCATTTACATACCGATTAAGATTTGAATCGGTAAACGGTTCGATATTATCGATGCAAATGTAATTATAGCTTGCGATGAGTGTTAATTAATTGGAAATGAAAAAAATAATTTAATCAACATCTAACGTGCGATGAGTTGATGACCCATGGCTAAAATTAGTTGTTTGAATAAAATGTCTTAAATGGTAAGTACTTTTACATCGCTTAGCCTGACAAGTAACGGAATCTAGACACTCCTGTCCTTGAGCGTCTGTGGTAGGCTGACGGATATGTATAATTATTATATTTGAATAAATTGGCTTACCGAATAACGCTAGAGATTTATTTACTGCTACACTTTTTTTGTTAAGAGTTCCATTTTGTGTGATCTTGAAACATATTCGAAAAAATTATCTACGAATATATATAACAGAATAGAAGCCTTTTATGGGTTGCTAATAAGGTAGATAATGTTCGAACTTGTTCGCAGTTCAAACTAGTTCTAGTATTGGGTGTGTCCACATTCCACATTGTATCAGTGTTTTTCGTGCTGTTTAAATGCTAGTCGTAATGGCTGTTTAAGTGATACAAAAAGAGTTTATTACAAAGCAAAGACGTTTGTTGCATTCGACTATCACGTATGCTTCTATTCAATTATGACTTATAATAATACTTAACCTTTTACGTAAAGGTCGGTTTATTTACGCATGCCTGCCAATTACTGATCAAGTATCTATAAAGTTACACGAATTTCGGGGTCGTCATCAATTAGATAAGCACAAGACACGCTTGTTGCTTATATTTACTATCAGACAATAAATTGTTCGATTAGATACGTTAGCAATGCCATGTTGTTGCAAATTCATAAAATAAAAATTCATAATTCTGTTCTTCCATCAAAGAAAGATTTATCTATTGCTTATGTAAGCGCTACCGAACTATTTAAATAGGTAATTATAGTTATTAAAACTAAAAAGCAAACCTTTATAAGTAAGAGTACCTGCCTATAGCACTCGTCAAAACAATAGAGTACTACTAACCTGAGGGGTTTACGAATTACGAGTAAGTAGCCGTTGAGGAGTTTCAACATCCACCTCGTGGCTCCATCAGATCAGCTGGGTGGTGCTTAATTGTCACCGAACTAACATAAGTATAACAGCGCAATTGGACGCATGTAAGTGTAAGATCTAAAATTCGGTCGATCTAAGATTTGACTTAAACTAAATTGAACACCGGGACACGAAACCAGCAGACATGTTCATGCACACAAATGTTTGCCGTCAGCGGGAATCGAAACCACGACTTTCGAATCAGAAGGCAGGGTAGGGCATGAACTGAGCCAATGCAAATTGTCAGGCGATGAGTCGCTATTTATACTAAGGAAAGGATGTACACAACGGTTCCTTTTGAAACTCTTTGGGTGCCTATAACATAAAAATAAATAAATAAATAATCTCACGCCTTATATCCCCCAAGGGGTAAGGAAGAGGTATTCCATTTCTGGATATACCCACTTACCCACTTTCCACGAGATATTCTTTGGACCCCTAAACATGATAGGTAGTGAGCCCATCGCCGGACCGGCAGACGTATTCACAGAGACTCGATACCGTTTCCGTTCGATTCGAGTCGAATCTATCGACATCGGAAACGAATCTATCGAGATGGGCTGATGTTGGTATCGAAAACTAATGTCATATGTGACACCAACTGTCATTTGTGACATTAGTTTTAGTTGTACCAACATCAGCCCATCTCGATAGATTCGTTTCGATGTCGATAGATTCGTTTCCGATGTCGATAGATTCGACTCGAATCGAACGGAAACGGTATCGAGTCTCTGTGAATACGTCTGCGGGTCTGTTTACACATGTCTCAGATTTAATTCTGGGACCTTCGGGTTTCTCACGATGTTTTCCTTCACCGTCGAGCTAGTGATAAATAAGTACCTATGTACGTTTTGAAACAATCATTGGTACATGCCAGGATTCGAAACCAAGCCTCACTGATTTTCATCATGTGAAGCAGGCTCTTTAACCGTAAGGATGTAACGGTTTAGGCGCAGAACGTTCTGGGGTGCTTATCTGTATTGTAACTACATACTACTAAGTAGTATCAATAGATTCCTTACTTTCCTTTTATTCAAATTGCCAATATGTTATGGACTTTATAAAAGACACCGATCAATAAGGGTGTTCGAGGCGTCCTTGAAGAGTACCATTTACGGTTAGGGTTGTCAATGCCAAGTAAGTATGGGGCAGAATATAGTAACCAGCTGTTCCAAGCGATTTCACCCACGTGAGTCAAGTTCAAGTTCGTGGGAAAATTATATCCCATGTCATTCTCAGAAAAGTAAGCTTTCCATTTGGTCAACGAATCTTTAAAATCGGTCCAGTAGTTTCGGAGCCTATTCAATATAAACAAACAAAAATTTTATCTTTCTTCTTTTTTTTAAATGATGGGACACTTTATAATATCGTTATAATATACTATCGTTATAATATAATATCGTTATAATGCACTTTATAATATTATATTACATACATAGCGAATGGAATTTATAAAGAGGTAAAATAGTTTGTTTGGTTATACTTAAGCCGCATACAGAAAGAAAGCTGAAAACTTATCAGCGCTGACCGGCGCCTGTCGCACTTATCGGCGCTTATAGGCGCCGGTCTACGCAGGTAACCGGCGGAGGCATTTATATGAACAAGCGTTGATAAGTGCCGATCGGCGCCGACTCGCGCCGGTCAGCGCTGGTGCTGCCCGCCAATCATCGTACGACATTTTGCTTGCTCTGCTTGCTTTCTGTAGAATGGACCAGCGCCGTCGGCGCTGATAAGTTTTCAGCTTTCTTTCTGTATATACGGCTTTAGGTTGCGGATAATCTCAGCAAGTGAACCGATTTCAAAAGTTCTTTCGCTAATTCTGGATTATTTCTGCAGGACCAATATACGAGTAGACCACGTTTAATTTATTTTGTCAAAATCTAATCTCTAAATATTACTTATTTAAGTTGTGAAAGAAAGCGCCGATAAACAATTGGTCGCTAGTAAATAATAACAAAACTTATTATAAAGTGAATCCTATTTATTATTTTTTACTATGATTTAAGTTTAAAAGAAATAGAAGATCATATAAAGCTGTAAGGGATTTTTATCACGAGTGAACTCGTTTTAAACATGGATACATCTGTTAAAAAAACTCGTGACAACCCTGATAATAGAACTCGCTACATCAATAACAACTGATGGTAATGGTAAAATCGATCGAGGTCACCTGTGTTCGTATGATACGTCACAATTCCAACTCTTTACTGTTACGGCCTTTGGGATATGATTCATGGTATACCGAATTGCAAATTGATACTAACTGGATCCCGGGCCATTCAATGGACAACAGTTACGTTGCTTGCCTATCTATACCAATCTATCTATTCACATTATAAAATTGTGTCTGGCTGATGTTTGCACGGCCTTTTCCTCAGGGCCTAACTATTTGGTACCTACTAACGTACCTATCCATGGCCAAACTCGTGTCAAAATAGGCAAATACAGTTAGGTGTGAAAACCATGGACGTAGTATACAATATGTAACAGAATAAGCGCAATTCCTGAGTTAGTTTATTCAGTATCGACTACTTAATCTATTTCGGCTATTTTTCATATGTGTTAATTTTTTCCGAAAAATTAATTAAAATAGCTGAATTTAGTGCTACCTATAGAAATCGTACCATTATTGCTCTTTATTTAAGAAAATTGGTTAGACACAACTGAAGTAACGAAAGCATCATATTTTTTTATATTAACATACCTACTAATTTGGGTGTATGAGGAATTGCGCTTATTCTGTTACGCGTTGTATGTATAAATACATAAGGGACCCAATGCTCCTATGAAAGGCGAGGCACCTACAATAGTATTTTGTCTCTATCTAATAGTGCAGCCAACCACAATTTTCTTCAAAACATCTCCATGGTAAAAACTTAATAAGGGGTCGTTATGACAGCAACGGAAGCCAATAAATGTGTTTAGAATTTTTGGCTGTCGGTATGTTCGTAACCTGTGGACATCTTCATCAGTTCCACTTCACCAAACCCTACATTCTGAATGCAAATGCTTAAAATGTTGCTGAAAATATCAAAATCACTATCATCCTACAATGCCTACAAAATTTTAGTAGTAGGTACCCTCAATTCCCCCTGGATACAATCATCAGAATTTTATTTTGATAAAAACAGGACCAACATGAAAGTATAAAAAAAAATTAAATCGTTTTTTATGTGGCGCGGTTCAATAGTCATTTTATTTTATGATGTGAAGCCCTGCGATGTCATCAGATATAAGCTTTCAAATCTCATCAAAACGTCAGCATGATAGTAAGTTCATGGCATAAAATTTGTGTGTTTATTTGAATTTCTTTTGTTGATGACACTCTCATACCAATCCAACAGCCATAGTATCCCTCTTGTTAGTTTAGGATTTACACGAAGTTGTGGATTTCATTGTCTTTTGGGTTTATTTTCTGCTTTTTAAGACATTTAATAAAGGTTTGTTTCCAACAATATGTTTTAGCTTTAACTTATTGATCGTATAAACAGCGCACATCAAGCATTAAATGTAATTTATTTTATGCATGGCAAAGGTATCAATGTCTTCAGCACGTAAGTAATATTAATTTAAAATATACAATACATAGATAAAATAATATTGAAATTAGTTGCTTCAAATCAACCGTACCTAATACCAAGTGAATGTATATTTTCTTTGTAAAGACTTAAAAATGTTATATATTTCATTAAAAAAAACAAATACCATAACCTAATTTTTAAAACAAAAACCACCTAAAAATCTTTACCTATCGAATTCTCGCAACAGCCTACGCTATAGAATTTGGCAATAGGTATAATACTACTTCTTAATTAATAAGTCTATCCGCAATTTCATAATTTACAATATCTCACAGTCATCTGCCGATCTGCAATGCCCATTTTGATCTGCATACTCAATTCAGAATTTTATTTTACAGATTCTCGTGATGATATCATTGTCCAGTTTGACTGGTTTTTCCTGTAGTTTTAGGGTTCCTTTTCATTGGAAACTGAGTCATGTTCATTCTGTCCTGTCCGTTTGTCCTCTACAACTGTTTATAGTTGACAGGGATAAGTGTAGCATAGGTGCCTACAGTAGTTTTGATTACCTAACCGGTAAAATGACAATTGACATTATTATGATGTCGGACTAATTCACAATAACATGGAAATTGGGCTTAAGAAGTAGAAATAGTATTATTCAATATGATTTTAGGCGAATCTATTGAAGTTTAATTACTTTTGTGCAAGTTGAATAGGTTTTTTTTTTTAATATTTTTCTGATAATCACTAGATTTTTCTCTATCTTTCACGCTGGTGTACAGTGTGCAGGCCCAAAATGAAACGTCTTCTTTGTTATGCTTAGTAGATAATTACTAGCGATTCTACGCGGTTTCACCCTCCTAGTTTCCGTTCCCGTGGGAATAAAATGTAGCCTATGTTACTCAGGGATATTCTAGCTTTCCATTGGTGAAAGAATTTTTAAAATGGGTCCAGGAGTTTTTGAGTTTATTCGTTACAAACATTCATAGAAAAATACAAATCTATCCTATTTATAATATTAGTGTATTTAACAAAATAAGTCAAAACGGAATCAGCTTATTAAAGCTTAATAAAATTATAAGGTTACGAAACCCTCAGCCATTCGGTCCAACGCGCACTTGACCGGGGTTTTTGTTTGACCGTGATACCTGTCGCAGATGGATGCGCGTGAGTGTGATGTCAGGGACCGACAGTGAGATCACTGATCGCGGATTATAGATTTACGGTCATTATGACTAGTCAGAGTCGCCGCGCACGGCTGCGTTTGCATAAATAATAATAATAATAATCTCACGCCTTATGTCCCCGAGGGGGTAGGCAGAGGTATTCCATTTCTGGATATAGGTACTTAATTTTTACGAGATATTCTTTGTACCCCTAAACGTGATAAGTGGTGAGCCCATTGCCGGACCGGCAGGCGTATGCACGGAGGCTCGACACCGTTTCCGTGCGATTCAGATCGAGTGAAAAATTTTCCGAAGTTGATAGATTCGACTTTGGAAAATTTTTCACTCGATCTGTCACTGTATTCTAGTCGTTAGTCGTCGAATATCGAATATCGAAGCTCCGTGAATACGCCTGCTGGTCTATTTATACATGTCTTACAACTAATTCTCGGACCTGCTGGTTTCCTCACGATATTTTCCTTCACCGTCGAGCTAGTGATAAATATACAATGTACGTTAAGTACGTAAGTTTTGAAAAACTGATTGGTACAGTCAAGAGCACGCTAAGCTTGACACTTGGGACTTTGACCCGGCCCTGTATTCTATGGCGCGCAGTATAAATCAGAGCTCAGCTTAAACTGGTAGTGTCAAGCTTGACTTGCTCTTGACTGTATATGCCGTTTGCATATAATCTAGTCAATCTAGTCTTGCATCTTGGCAATGGTTTTTATGGCCCACTTTGTTGGTATATCGATGAATAGTCCATAATTAATTTATGGGGTCCATCCGTCCGTCTGTCTGTCTGTCAGTCAGTCGGAAGACCTATTTGTTCATCAGATTTCCTATAATCTTGAAAAAAGTTGGCATACGTAGGTATTAGAGTGTAGACATCCCAAAATCGTCCGTTTAATTAAAAGAACAAAGCCCAAAGCTATTCAGTTAATTACAAATGTAATTTGGAGGAAATTTTATGTCAAACTGGCACATGCGCATTTTGTAAGCCCCAAGTGCCAAATTAAATCTTTTTTCCACCAGAAAGACATCTCAAACGTTGCAATTTCCGAATATTCCCGCGGACCGACGGCTGCGTATGCACACAATTTTAATACTGTTACCGTTACGGTAAACTTAAATATCCAAGCAACTTACTGGTACTATGTGTCAACTTTATTCAGCGATGATAAAGACCATTTTCGAAGCAAATTAAACCTTTAACACTAATAGCAATTATCTTACTCGAGCACCAACCTTATTGCATTGAAATAAATCTGATAATTGAAAAGCAAATGAATAACCCAATGTGCTGTAGACCGTACGGTTGAAAAACCATCATTAACCAAAAGAGCAGGTAAGAAAGAACATATGACGGAAACAGATGTACCGACTCCGTGTGTGGCAAAGCGTGTCGGCATCTGTCGTATGCTGTATGGAAAAGGAGGGTTAAGGGAATTGTGTAGGAGACGAGGGGTAGAACAGGAGTTCCACTTAAAACTTTTAATAACAGGGTCCTTATTGTCTTTATTTGACATTTGTTATGCAATCAGTGCTTGCTCATGTTTCACTGGCTGTATTGACAGAAGAAGTTGAAGAAGATTGTACCGAAGAAGCAACGTATGTCAAAATCAAAGAGATTAAAATATAATAAGGCATAGAGGGGACAAAGCGAGAAAAATTTGAAGTCAAAAGTTATTCCAAGTGGAATAAGTCTAGGTAGTACAATTTCGACCGAATGACAGCTCGCGTTCATCTAACTGACATAACAAGGACATGACGATTAGGCTTCAAAGTTTTGTATGAAAATATTCCCAATGCCCCCTCTATGCCCTATTATATTTAAATCTCTTTGATCAAAATGAAGACGATTGCGATTACAATTATGAATAGACAATAAGACCCTAGGACGTCTGTCAACGTTATAGTAAATGAGATAAACGATAAATGATCAGATAACAACATATCACTACTTAGTATCAAACAAAGTCGCTTTCTCTGTCCCTATGTCCCTTTGTATGCTTAAATCTTTAAAACTACGCAACGGATTTTGATGCGGTTTTTAAATAGATAGAGTGATTCAAGAGGAAGGTTTTAGTGTTATCATTGCACCCGTGCGAAGCCGGGGCGGGTCGCTAGTCAACAATAAAAACTGAACTCTAAAGATAAACAATAAAAGATTCGATCGCTAATAAAAAAACTAGTTACCGAGCCACAAATAAAACCATAATATCTTACTATCTACTTCAACCTTACCAAACTTCAACGTTTCTAAAGAGTTCAATAGTAAGTATTATTAAGAGGCAAACTTGTGTGTTCGTTTGTTTAGATGTTGGGGATAATTTCTAGACCTACTGTATGTACTTATTGTTAAACTAAAAGTGAGCTTCTATTAGTCTGTCAAATAGAAAGAGAATGTTTAAATAGTCTCAGTTCTTGCAGAGATTATACCTAACATACAAACAAATAAACATAAAATGTATTAGTATTAGTATAGGTAAGGTCTTATTATCCAAAAGAGATTCACAGAGTTTTATTCTCATTCCCGACATAAGGGATCTATGCCGGAACGGACCGATAGCTATCTTTCTCTAACGCGTATTTTGAAATCGGACACCATGACGATGTTAATCGGAATAAGACTTGGAAAGTGAAAACTGCTCTCTTTAATACCTACAAGACAATGTCTATAATAAAAACAGTCTAATTCTGGATACAACCTTCTTCTGTAAGGAAATTGCCATAAACATATCACGTTTGCTATTAAGGTGAGTTAGTTCTTAGATTGACGCTGCCTGCTACAAAAGGGTCAGAAGTAGCTCAAAATGGTTCGTGTTGCTGCGTCGCCAGTTCTTTTTTTTTTTAACTTGGCTTTGATACGATACCGCGTAGATACTCCAAAAAGAAGGTTCCTAAACTCCTCCATGGATGATGGCTGAATGTTAACAGCATAGGAAACAGCCAATCTTCACCGACGAGTTGCTGGTGCCAAATGCAGTCTCCCGAGAAGAACTCTGAAACAGATTTACTCCAAATGTAGTTCTACTATAAGAAAACAAATGGTTGCTCAAATATTGCAAATTTCCTAGCAAATCAGATGTTAATCCGTGAACATGGTGTCGCAAGTTATCAGCGAAGCGGCGATGATGAAAATACCGCTTGAGAAACGTTCCAAACCGTTTTTGGGATTTCTTATTGTGTTTTGATTTCGAGGTTCGTTGTACAAATTTGACAGGCGTTGATTTATTGAATGTGTTGGAACTGTTGGAGTAGTAAATACGTTTTCTTATTTGCAATGACTGACATAAACTACATTAGTCAAGCACCTTAACAATTAAAACTCAACTGTGTCTATGATTATTGGTATACATGATTGATCATTTTCACACTTTATCGTATTTAGGTGATTTGACAATCGTAACTAACTAACTTCACAGTAAAACAACCAAACCAATCTTGATAAAATTTGCCAGGGATATAGCTGATATCTTAGGGAGGACATCATTTATTAAGGAACGCGAAGGCAGTCGGGGGCAACAACTAGTTAAGATTTAAGTAATATTAACCGTTACCGCGAGTATTGTCAGTTACCGCTTCAACAATTCCTTAACGTTACCGTAACGCTTAATTAAAACAGTAATATATGGCCCTTGCTCGTTATAATTACACTTTCGCCGCTGCACTGTAAATAGACAAGGAAGTGATTTTTGTTGATGACGTCATTAATTGCTCCAAATTTGGCCCAAAAAATTATATGCTTGTACAGAATTATCCACAAGCACGGAACTCAGATGATCTGACTCCAAATCGATGTCAGAAGGAGATGCCACTATATGGATAGGATAAATCTGTCCTTTTCTAATTGTGCTGAATGAGAGCTTCATGCTTGAGGATTGTAATACGGGCCTTAATGAAAGGATGAAAGACATACGAATAAAGCTAGCTTTGTGGTGACTGAGGATGGTTTATCTATCTACTGGAAACTTTCAGGGGTTAACGTAGATAATGATATAACAACAAGTAACGAAAAACATAACTAAGTAGTTCATAAAGTCACACATAAGTCCTTTATAGTTATACACTGACTGGTTGTACCGGAGACGCCACTGACAGGCGTTCCCGTCTGCCAAAAAAAAGTGTGGTCAACACGCATACCTGTTATATACAACTAGTTTTTATGAGTTCACGGAGTGCTCGGATAGGTAAATGTATTTGTGTGCATCTAGTTCAAGCTAGTGTTTAATTGTTTTGTCAAAAAATGCGTTTGTTTTAACATTATGTGTGTGCGTTTCCTCGTCCCCCGAGCAGAAACTGGCAGACTTTTGACGTGACAACGTCTTATAAATTGATGGAGCCGGCGGCATTCCCGAAAAAGTGTGACGTATGCGTCGTTCCAGTGCAAGCGAGAGCGCGCAACGAGCGACAAAGAGGCACAATCCATTCCATCAGTATTTTCTTATGACGTTGTCACGTTCAACTATCGTCAGTAAACCGACTTTACAGACAACCGATTTTTTTTTTAAAAGAAACTCCTTTTGATTTAAGGTTGTACTAATCATAAACTACGAAAGCTTAAAATGACATCGTCGTAGATTTGTCTTGCCATTTACTACTAAAAATTTCTAAATGAATTGTGCCATCCAACTTTTCTCTATTGTTTAGTCGTGGCCAGAGTACTAGGTTGTCTGGCGCCAACCAAAACAATTAAAATGAAGCATAACGACCTAGAATGTTGCCCCTGAGTTAATTGGTGTCGCTGCAGGCATCCGATTGCTTAATAATTGGATCTGGCTTAGGGGTCCTGCGGGCGTATTCACGGAGATTCGATACTCGATATCGGAAAATCTGTCGAATCCTTATGTCAAATATGACATCTGTGTATTATAGCCCATCTCGAAACCTTCCGACAGATTTTCCGATTCCGAGTCGAATATCGAGTATCGAATCTCCGTGAATACGCCCGCTGGATTATTTCTATTTATTGATTACTAGCGGTTTTGCTCGGTTTCACCCGCGTAGTTCCCGTTCCCGTGGGAATAAGGGGATAAAATATATCCTATGTTACTCAGGGATATTGCAACTTTCCATTGGTGAAAGATTTTTTTAAATCGGTCCAGCAGTTTTTGAATTTATTCGTAACAAACATACAAAAATACTAAAATACAAAATTACAAATCTTTCCTCTTTATAATAATGTTGTGGTAACCTTTAAGTAAGACGACTCTTAAAATGTTTACAGATTTAGCGTTAAGATTGTATTAGTTTAGGTATGTCTTGTTAGTTAATAAATTATATTAAGTAACAAGTAAATACATAAATATCTGCTTTCTGTTTATGTTTAGTGAGTAAATAAAAGCTACGGGGCCCTTTTGATCACTTTTTGTTCCGTCGAGGTCAACGCCGTCTATTCAACGGGTCTGGCCTAAAATGTCATTGAATAGAGCTGGTTTGCGATCATTCACCATAGCAAATCTATAACGCATTGTTGCAGTAGGGAGTCTAATATATCCTATTTTTCAGGACTACGGACTGCCTCTCTTTCTTTTGTTTTTAAACGACTGCTAATAAGGAGGAGGTTTATCAATTCGACCGTATTTTTTTATGAGTTTTCGCGGATAACTTCGTCGTTTATGAACCTATTTTGATGATTCTTTTTAGTTGGAAAGGAGATATCCCAAAGGTGGTACCATGATGAGGAAACCAGGATCTGATGATAGCATCCCAGAGAAATTTTAGTGGCGACTGGTGCTTTTTTACTTTTTTAGTTTCTTGTTCAAAGTCGTTTTTTGTTTGTTTAAAATTATGTACTAGGGTGAAGAAGACGAGAAAAATCGGTCACCAATTGCTCTTGGAAAATTATCTTGTGTGCTAAATCCAGAGACTATAGTCTGCATATAATCGGGTTCGTCTTTTTTTACATCAAGCACTCTATTCTAGTTCATTCAATTGGATCTCCCCGTCGATAACTATAAACCTGTCTCGTAGATTTAATATCAAAAAAGTGAAATGGCACTACAAATATCATATGAAAATATCATACGCAAACAACGTGAATCGGGGGGCTAATCGGAAAGCACAGATAAGCAATTCCTATGCTAACTAAAATAATTTCTGATCAATAAATGTTGTAGACAATAGTTCTGGAGGACATAGAATATCGATCCGGAAAGTTTAATCATGTACATATTCAGTTGTTATTGATGGTGATTATTACACACTTTGACGCCCCGTAACGTTCGTCGTCCCGGTCGCTATTAGTTCTATCTCTTTAAACTTTGTTTTTTTTAAAGTATTACTTTACATACTTTGTTTAGTTTAGAAGTGAGTTCAGAAGTGAAAACAACTTGATTTCGAAATAGGTAGAGCCTATTCCGTGGCTATATTTCTCACGTTTCAATTCAATGAAACAAAGCTTATAATGTTACAACATGACGAAGAAAATTACTCAATATGTATGTACAAGAACTGTTCAGAAACTAACCTTAAAATCAGTTTAATAAGAAATAACATTTAATGAAAAGCTTTATCATTAGCATTGTAAGTAGTGGAATAATATATTATGCTAAAGCGAGTTGAGTACGAACTGAGTCCGGCTGTAGCGCGTGCCGGGCACGGGTTTGAAATTATGTATCCCACTAATATTATAAACGTGGAGTGCGTTTGTTGGTTTTTCCTCTCACGCAGCAACAAACTAAAGTGGCCGATACTTATGAAGATTATAAATAAATCCAGCACTGGTCCTTGTATAGTCAAGAGCACAGCTTTATATTTGTAGTGCGAGTCTGACCTCTAAAGCGATTGTAATAAGAACGTTACAAGTTCAATGTGTCAAGCTCCACGTGCTTTTAACTGTACGCCATTTTCCAAACCTCCCAGCGCGCATCTTGTTTCCCCCTTCAACATTCACATAAAGTTGTCCCTTTGTTAGCCTCAAGCAGAGCTCTGTGCTTGAGGATCATTCTGAAATATAGGCATTATAGTAGACACCAGGCAGGCTAATGCCTAACAGGGTTGAAAACCTATGCCCGCGCCTGCATTCACCCTTTCGTTTTTTCACTCAACCTGTTACATTCTATTCCTACAAAAAAACTATAGGTCGATAAACTTTAGATTTTACAATAATGGCAAATATATAAACAAATAAGTATATAAAACATTATTTCTGTCGGTGATTTCAAGGTCCGGTGATCGGTCAGAGCGCGTTCAACTGAACGTTAGTTCCGCGATTGACGCACGGTTGTGGCCATGAAGCCGGCGGGCTATAGTTAGGCTGACATTTAAAAGATATACCTAGAGTGTATAAGTAAAGAAGCAGGCACGATTTATGTAAGTTTCATGTTAGTAGGTACAAGGGTATAATGATAAACATATGCGGCGGTCCTGTTGGCTCCGTTGGTAGTGGTACCCTGCCTTCTAAGTCGGAGGCCGTGGGTTAGATCCCCGCTCGGGGCAAAAATTTGTGTGCATGAACATGTCTGTTGGCTTCGTGTCTAGGTGTTTAATATTTATTTAAGTATGTTTATCATTTGTTTAGTACCCATAGTACAGTCTCTACCTAATTTGAGACTGAATAACAGTGTGTAAATTGTCCCACAATTTATTTATTATTATTACTTATCCTCGAAGGGATTCGTAGAAAAAATCTAATTATGTAAGTAACCACTTTGCTTCCGTGTTTTTAACTAGGACCCCTGAATGTGCCAGTTTATTTATAGCGGTTCTACGCAATTTCCCCCCCGTAGTTCCCGTTCCCGTGGGAATACAGTAAAGTCTTTAGTAAAGTATATTATACAATTATATGGCAAAATAAATGTCATCTGCACGCTGTTCTCCTGGCCCCACTGTCACAGTGTGGGAAATGTCATGGCGTACCATTTCCCTTGTATGTCGTGAATGGCTTATAATTACCTGACGCAATCGCATTCGCCATTACTGCGTGAAATACATTCATAATACATTGTTGGGACATGATTACTGCGGCCCATAAAGCTACTGGGATTATTTGGTGGAAGTATTAAATTTTTATAGAACGGATTCAATGACCATGGATACAAGTCCTCTCGAAAATATTATGTATAGGTATTCAAACACCACATGATTATGGACAAGGTGAAACTCGTTAGGAGAAATGTCAATTTTGACTTTGACAGGGATAACTGGCATGAAAGAAAATGCCCGAAGAAGCACTAAAACAGAAAAAAAATGCATACTGATTAAAACTTTTTTAAGTTTTTTTCTTTTACCTTGACATTGGCATTGATTAAGACACTGTTAGATTAAAAACGACATTACATTAAAGCGGAAGCGTAAAGACGATCTCAAGCGCCTACATTTGATTAATACTCGTAGGTACTTCTAAGTGCAGAGGAGCGGAGGATAGAAAAGGGAAGATCTTCCTTTCGGCAAGGTGATCGTCCCTGGGGACTGCGGTCCAACGGTTGATGTTGGACAAACATCATTATATAAACTCGTGTGAACACTTTGATAGCGCGGTTTACAACTTGTGATATCGCGTGCTTTGCTTGCCGTGTATGGCGCTTTAGCTAGTTCTATGTAAAAGTGATAACTGTCGCTACTAAACTAAGAAATAATAAAAAACATAAGGCGATTTATAAAAACTATCAAATTGACAAACCGAGCATTGAAGGCTATAAAAAATACTCTATAATCAATTCATATGAAACATAATTTCTCACGATACCAATAATTAGAATTCATTTAGAATTGCATGAATTATTATAACTATGTAGGTAATATTCCCATATTCCATATTTTTTTCACACGATTGCAAGACTTATGTCTTACCTATATGGCATGTCAACATTGCTCTACAAATAAAATAAAGGAATATTGGTGGTCCCTTCTGTACCTTCTAACACAATTATTCTTCTGGGTTTTTATTTTTTTATTCAAGACTACCTGTTCGGTTTCACCCGCGTACTTCCCGTTCCCATGGGAATACGGGAATAAATGTTTGTCCTTAACAATGTAGCTTTCATTTGGTGAAATAATTTTTAAAATCGTTCTATTAGTTTTTGAGTTTATTCGTTACAAAAGGTAAACCGACATAAAACGTTGACGACAAGCAAATTATGTTTTAACCGCTGCCAATCACTGTATTATACGCACTTTATCGCCTAATCATTTTTCTGGCTGTTACGGAAACAATCAGCGGATGAAGTAAGGTCGTCTTTAACAATGTAATGTTTGTTGTACCCTTTACATGAGGCTCTACATAGGGTGATTCTGGATAATCTTGGACTAAGACTCCAGATACTTAGGACAGACTCCAGGGTAGTGTCCTGCCTTATAGAATCAGTTACTTTTATGATCTGTCAAAAATAAATTTTACTATGGAAAATAAACTGAAATAGCAGATGTGACGCATCATCGATAAAAATCCAACTTAATTTTAATTAAAATCGAATTGAATTTCAAAACCCTTCCTTTTCGCCGTCAGATAAGAAAGAAAATTTAAATCACAATCCCAAATTAGAGTGTGTACTATTGTAACCGGAAAACGAACTCGCAACCTCTGATTAAGAATGCAGGACTACTATACTAAGTATGAAGGCCTACCGAATTTTGGCTATACAGACAGATACGTTTCTGCTGGAAAAGTTTTGATACTTTTTTTCTTCCAACCTCTGTGGGTTGTAAGAGAAAAAAATATCAAAACTTTTTAGCTAGTTAGATGGCAATAACATGTTATATATTTTTTTACCCGGTCCGGTGATGGGCTCACCACCTATCACGTTTAGGGGTCCAATGTATCTCGTGAAATGTAGGTATATCCAGTAATGGAATACCTCTGCCTACCCCCTCGGGGATGAAAGGCGTGAGATTTTTATTTTTTATTTTTATATTTTTTTTCGGAAACAATTTTATTGTAGGTACATAAAAATGATTGCATTATTATTAGCACATGTTCGATACTCGTCCACGTCTACGGTACGTGACCGCTTTACGTACCTACAGACTATGTAAGTAAACTAAGTGCATTCTTTGCGAGGAATGGTACTATGCACAGGTATTATTTCCGGGTCTGTTTACATGTCTCAGAATTAATTCTGAGACCTGCGGGTTTCCTCACGATGTTTTCCTTCACCGTCGAGCTAGTGATAAATATGTACGTAAGTTTTTGAAAAACTCATTGGTACATGCCAGGATTCGAACCCGAGCCTCACTGATTTTCGGCCGGCTCTTTAACCGTCCGGGCTATCACTGCTCTTGTAATGTAATACGGACAAAACACGATTATCTATTTTAGCAAGCACACATATCGACAAGAGATGGACTACTCGTATTGTCTCGTATACTGTGTGCTCTAACCTTTAGCCATAACATGGTACGTACGTATTCATCACAAAAGTACATATACCAATGCATGCATTGAAAAATGTTTGAGGAATATCAAATTTCAGTATTCTAATTCAAAAAATGGAAATTAAATACGTTCGGATCGACAATTCGACGTGAAACCGGATCTCTAACTTTCAAGGTGAATTGACTTGCCAAATAGATATTTATAATACTATTTTATTTTCACATCTTTCCTTGTGTAGTGATTTGTTCGCAGTGATAAGTGATTGTTAATCTACACAACAAAAACACAGGCCTACTATCTAAGACAATCCTGACAAGATCAAATGGCATTTTTAAGCCGATTTAAAAAAACAGGAGGTTTCGTAATACGACCTTTTTTTAATGTATTTTCGCGGATAACTCCGTCGTTTATGAACCAATTTTGATGATTCTTTTTTTGTTGGAAAGGAGATATCCCGAAGATGGTACCATACCATGATAAGGAAACCAGGATCTGAAGATGGCATCCCAGAGAAATTGTGGCGACTAGTACTTTTTTACTTTTTTTAGTTTCCTGTTTGAAGTAGTTTTTTTTGTTCCAATTTATAACCATTGACGATTGCGATTTCAATTAGGACTCAAAATAGAATAGGGATCAATAGTCATTTTGGTTTATGATTGTCTATCGTTGCCAAATATATAGCGGCGATATATCACGTTATGAAAATTTTAGAGTATCTACGCAAAAACGTAGTCAATCGGTTCTACTAGTACTTACTTAAAAAGGAAACATTTTTTTATAGTTTGTTGGGAATAATCTCTAACCACCGAACCTATTTAAAACATTCTTTCACTAATATGAAGATACATTAACCCTGACTAAGTAAGATACTACGTATATACAGATCAGTAAAACAGTCAGTGCTACAATGACAAAGAAACAAAGAAATAACAATAAAACAATTACACTTTAGATAATCACACTCATACTAATTGATCTGATACTTTGACCAACTTACCGTTTCTGCCTTTTCACACGTACCGGTTTCCACCGGGCCGGCGCCGTCTACCCGGCGGCGTAATATATGGCCGATTGCCCGGTTGCCCGCCGGTACGTATGAAAGCCAACGTACATGGCCATATACTTATACGCTTATACGATTAGGTACGCCGGCCCGGCGGAAACCGGTACGTGTGAAAAAGGGCTTAGTCTAGGTAAAACTGCTCTAACAACAGACGTGCTAGTACAGAAAATATCAATGTCGTGGTTAATAGAGATATCATTGAAACATTTGGAGGTGCGTGGCAAGACTGCATTTTGTAGAGCGTTAATGTAATTGTCAATGTAATATATTATACTTATTTATTATATTCGTGTTACAGGAAAATAGTTATAAATCTTTGCATAATGCATAGGCATGTCGATCAGGGTCGATCTTACCGACACACTAATTGTATGTTAATCCACTTACTACCAGGAATAATAATTAACAACAATAGAGTAATGGATGTCGTGTCGTATGCGTTATTCATTTTTTAATACAAAAGTGGATACTTTTGTCTTTTTCCTATCTATAATGATAATAAAATTGAAGTGTAGGTCTGTCATCTAAATTTAAACAAACAAACAAAGAAATACTAACTTACTCAACATGAAAATTCTGGTAAACAACTGCTAGATCATGAAACATTCCTTATCGATGTAATCACCTGTTAAAAAAATAAAAAAATATTTTGCGAAATTTACACAAATAATTTTTAAATCATAATAACTATGTATTTCAAACATCGACACACAGACAAGATATAGGTACTATAGAACTTTAAGGAAATTTACGTCTCTTTCGTCGAACCTCTTTGGTCTTTGCTCCGAGCATTGTACATAATAGGTTATCTATGAATCAAACTGGCTGAAATGTGTTTTTTTAATAAAATCACTTTTTTGACGTGTTACATTATTTTACAAGTGTCAAGACTATCAAGACGTATAGGTAATGGAATTTTTTGGTCTAACTTATTACGGACCACAAAATTATGTAAAAGATATTATGAGAGAAGAATATCAGGAGCCTATGGTCAAAGAAGATGTTAAACCTATTATGGAGAAGGTTATGAAAAATTCGACGTGCCCCAAAAAAGTACCTATGTAGTACCTGCTTCTCATATACATAAGCTGGGTTTTCAGGGTACGAGCGAGCTCGGACAGAGTGATCTCGTACGAGTCAATAGGACTCCGTGTAATCCACAGATTTGATGCTGGATAAATTCAAATTCAAATTCAAAATAGTTTATTTTCTATTGGTACCTATAAGGTATACACTTAGAAACGTCAATATTTTATAGTAACAAGGCACTCTAAACTCGTCCATGAAGATTGGCTAAATGCAAACAGCAGCCCATCTCCACCGACGAGTTGCTGGTTCCGAATGCAGTACCCCGAGAAGAGCCAGCAAGAAACTCAAGGGCAGCTCTTTTTAATCTCATGTCTTACTAATAAATATCGTTTACAATAATAATTATATAATAAATAAACTCTCTTTGTGATACCAAACTAATCCAACCTACGAAATCCCGAAAAAGAATTAACTGGGTGTAATTTACAGAATATATTTCAGTTCCATTTCAGATTAAATTCCGTATTATTCCTTTATGCACACTTTAAAGCCTTATCCGACTAAAGTAGATAAGTAGATGAACATACATACATACATAATCTCACGCATTATATCCCCGAGGGGGGTAGGCAGAGGTATTCCATTTCTGGATATACCCACTTTTCACCAGATATTCTTTGGACCCCCACGTGATAAGTCACCCGTGATAAGAGCCCATCACCGGACCGGGTCTGATACACACCCCCAAACGTGATAAGTGGTGAGCCCATCACCGGACTGGGTGTCATGTCATGCATGACACATGTCTCAGAATTCATCCTGGGACCTGCTGGTTTCGTCACATTAGATGAACATTGCTTCTATAAATCGATAATATGAATATTAAACTTCATAGACAGCAAGCAATGTCCATCTTCTGACCCAATTCATCGAGTTTAGTATCCATAAATCATGTAACTATGTAACGGATGTAGATTTTTAACAAAATATCTAATAGAAGATTGGAATAGTTTCAGAGACCAGATGTCGATATAATCAGAACGATCGATTGCTATATGGGGCGGGTTAATGGCTTCGCCTACGGATCTACTCAAAGGTTTATCAAGATGAAACGTAAAGGGGTCATTAAACCTGTAGGTCCAGCTGATATGTACAGACTTCCACCTACAACATCTGTTGAAGTAATTATTAGTTTACTAATTTTATTAAAATAGGCAAAATAGGCAAAACAAGTTGAATAAAGAGTTCAAAAAGGGATTAAATTGTATTGTCACTAAAGCGCATAACGACTTAGTATTTCTCCCTGTATTTGCTTACAATTTATTTATTAAGATATCCAAAAGCTTCTTTCACATAATATAAAACTTATATTTACTTCTAAACTAATCATATAAAGAGCAAAGATTTGTTTGTTTGAATAGGCTCCGAAACTAACCGATTTTTAAAATTCTTTCACCAATGGAAAGCTACATTACAGTACCAGGGAGTAACATAGGGTATAGTTTATACCCGTATTCCCACGGGAACGGGAACTACGCGGGTGAAACTTAATGGAATGCAATTTTTCAGTTTGGTTGGTGGCAATGCGATCCTGTCCTAGCTACTGCAACGTGGCATATAACTGATCACAGATATCCTCAGCCTTCGTCTCCTAATACTCTGATTCTCGACAAAGTTAGGAAAAATAATAAATATGCCACATTATTCTGATTATATACTGGTGTTTTCATTTGATTTTCTATAAACTGAAACAACAAAATTCTATAAGTACTTAGAGTTTTTGCGAATTATCCTTGGCATAGGAAAATATGGAAAGTATAAAACAGCTATCTGTGACGTCATCTTTTATATTTTTTTATATTTTGTCCGTTTTAAAACTTGCTGTAATTGTAAAATGAAAATAGAAACACTAATAATAGAAATACATTTTAGAGACGTTTCGGGATAATCTTTTTAAATAATGATTACCTATAGCAAAATAATTAAAATTTTACAAATACCCCATTGAAATTTTATTGGAATCTTTTCCGTCGAAGGATTAAAAATTTAAATTGTCATTAATCCATCAAGTAAATATACAGAAATAAACACACACGGACACTGGACAGGTTCAAAAAATAACCCTCCCATTAGCTTTTGCGGTAAATAGAAAGGTGTACCTACCCTTTTAACGTAAAGGGCGATTGTACTAAAATAGCGGCTGTTGAGTTTAGTCGAAAGGTCTAAAAAAACGCAGGTGTCAGCACATCTGACGCAGACTCCATCTTTGACATTTCTATCAAATGTCAGATGGGCACCTTGAGGCACGTGGCACGCAGCTGCCAGCTTTAGGGTTCCGTATTTAACGAAATAAATCCATTTGGCACGTTACCCGTGCCATATTAGTTATCTATTTAGACATTAGGGTCTTTATAGATCTTCAACATCAAATATATATTTACAACAAATCAAGTAAGGAAATACGTGTTATGTATACCTATTTCTTTTAATAATCAAAGACCTATTTGTGATTGATTCAACCGTAGGCGGAAAAAAATATTCAGAGGCATGTGTCCAGATGGGTTGGGCATGTCCTGTTACATTAAGTGGTCTGAAAAATACACAGGAAAAAGTTATAATTCTTAAGAGTTTTCCATAGGTAAAATAATTTTTAAAATCGGTCCCGTAGTTTTTGTGTTTAGTCGATACAAAAATACAACTATTTACTCTTTATTGTATTAATGTAGATTAAACTTTCTTAAGAACATACCTAATAGATTTTGCTCATTTCTTTTACTCGTATAAATTAAGCTCACGTCTTACGGAACTCAAAACATAAATGTGATTTAAGTTCAGCCAGTATTTTTATGACTCACTATTTTTATCTTCGCACCAATATAGACTCAAGAGCTCCAAGCCGGATATTCTTAAAAAAGCTCAAGCCGGAAGCTGTGGGCGGAAGCTGGATACTTGAAAGCTTTGATTGTGAGCTTACCCCAAAAATGGCATACTTTTAACAGTAAAAAATTACCCTTAGTGCAATGGCAGTTAATGTGTAGACGCGTTGAAGTCTTACATGTTTTACTTAATTAATACCAGGTGTCGGGTTTTGCCAGGTGTTATAGAGTAATAATAGAAGATCTAAATTAGAATCGTTCTTCACAATCTGCTTACCGGATGAAAAGTATTTTTTAAGAAACATAATATTTGCCACGTCGCCTAATTTTGGATTTGTATTACTTATTCGGTTTAACTCAAGCACTTTACATGGATATCACCACAACAACAAAAATGCCCATTTTTTTGCGCAAGTCATACAAGATATTTTTCATATGTATTATATGATTCATGTGTATTACATATGTATTATATTAACTGATGAAAAACACTTCATCCGATAAGCAGATGGGTGAAGAACGCTTCTATATTGGGTCTTAACTAAAACACGATCGTTATTATATCTTAAGTTTGCATCTAAACTAAACAAATACATTTCCTAATTGCAAGCTCATATTACTTAGAGGGCCATCCATATTACCTATGGGATAAGCAATTACCTCGTATTTTATTTTCATTTTTTGCGCACAGGAAACACATCTACCTTATTTTTAAATAGAAAATCATTGCCCTCGTGTCGTATTAGAAAAAAAAACATAAGATCATAAACTGGGTAATGTAAGTAGTAGCCTCGATCTTAATTAATAAATCACATGCAGACATCTTGTTTTGCAAAGCCTTTAAAATCCGGTTCGTATGTGGGCTGCGTCCGCGCAGCCTGCCGTGAGTCAACTTAGGGGTCAGTGACATCATCGGTTACTCAGAGGTCTGGAGGGTGACCGCATCATCTTGAAGCATACAAATAAGAGGTATCATGTACAGAATCACAGAATCACCCTTGCAGAATATAATTGGGATTGCTAAAAAAAATCGGAGCTGTTTTTAATTTTTTTTTCAGAATTTGTCGCTCACGCAGGGTTTGCTCTTAGCAACTGCTAACATCATAATGATGTCAAAGTAAAAAATCATTTATTTTTTGTAGGTACGAAAGGTACACTTAGAAAGGTCAATAGTCTAATAACAATAGGCACTAAACTCGTCCATGGAGATTAGCTGAATGTAAACAGCAGCCCATATCCACCGACGAGTTGCTGGTTCCAAATGCAGTACCCCGAGAAGAACCAGCAAGAAAAAACCGGCCAAGTGCGAGTCGGACTCGCGCACCGAGGGTTCCGTACAACCTTGCAAATTTATGGTTTTCGTAATTTTTCCTTTATCTATGCTATAAGACGTTGCTTCGTACCAAATTTCAAGATTCTGAGTTCACGGGAAGCACCCTGTAGGTTTTGATTCCCTTGCAAGTGTCGAAAATTTGCGGCATAAACGGCTGTATCTTTTGATTGCGTTGGCTTAGAAGTTTGATTTTTTCACAGCTTCAAGGGACAGTAGACCTGAGTAATTGATATAAATTTCAGCTTCATACCTCCACGCGTTCCTGAGAAAAAGGGTCTTGACAGACGGACGGACGGACAGACGGACAACAAAGTGATCCTATAAGGGTTCCGTTTTTTCCTTTTGAGGTACGGAACCCTAAAAATGACTTCTTGATGTCGATGAAAGAGATCGGAAGTAAAAATTGTGAGAAACTTTCTTCAAATCGCTTTGAGGTTGGCCGGTAACGCCGATCTATAAAAACTCTGTAGGAAATTGACATCCTCTTATTAAATCTGTATTAGGAGATAAGTCTAGAACTTGGCTAGATTATTCACTCAAACCTGTTTATGAACTAGTTTTACTCGTATGGTACCTAATCTAGCATTGGCCTAAATATTTGCTTAAGTAGTTTGTGACTGTTTTTATTGAACATTCAAAAGCTTAGCAATGAACGCGAAAAAGTTTCATTTATTAGAGAAAATTAATCTGTTTGTCCAATGTTTGATCTATTTACACTAATTATTATAAAGAATAAATCTTTTTGAATGTTTGTTTGTAATTGACACACTACGAAACTATGGCTTTGTGGTCATATGAGCAGTGGCGTGACTATACCATTTGGGGCCCGTGGCAAATTCTTTAGATGGGGCCCTATCAGTAAAAATCGTCACGTTGTACTCAGTTTAATTTTAATAAACTTCGAGATTTTCAACGTACTCAATTACAAGTTATATTTATGTCCCACTAATGGCCATAGGCCCTCCTCTCTTAGGCGAGAGGGAATGGTCTGTAGTCCTCACGCTAGCCCAATGCGTATTGGAGACTTCACATTCATCCATAGAACATAATATCTCAATGCATTCATCATCTATTCGCTAGCTTTTCGGTGAAGGAACAACATCGTGAGGAAACTGCATACATTTACAATGAAATAAAAATAACAATTTAATTTCAATACGTACAGTCAAGAGCAAGTCAAGCTTGACACTACCAGTTTCAGCTGAGCTCTGAT
This sequence comes from Ethmia dodecea, assembly GCA_963855545.1. Classification (NCBI taxonomy): domain Eukaryota; kingdom Metazoa; phylum Arthropoda; class Insecta; order Lepidoptera; family Depressariidae; genus Ethmia; species Ethmia dodecea. The sequence continues at coordinate 2,416,679 of OY979453.1, forward strand.
TTGTACTGCGCGCCATAGAATACAGGGCCGGGTCAAAGTCCAAAGTGTCAAGCTTAGCGTGCTCTTGACTGTACATGTTACCCGTGACGAGTGATGTACACGGTGTACATCTCTTAAAATGAATCAACATCTTTGTGTTTAGGTTGGTTGAAATGTTTAACGATTAATTTGAAATTGTATTATGGTTTTTAGTTGTCTCACTTTGGATTTTAAGCAGAACTTATAAAAATGCTTTTCGAATAAAATAAAATAATCAGGTATAATGTAAAAAAATATTTTAGACGTCGCGGCCTCTTGGGTCGGGCCCCTCTTGGGTCGGGGGCCCGTGGCATTTTGCCAGCCCTGCCACCCTATTGTTACGCCACTGCATATGAGCCCACAGACCACTTGGCCCGCGGGCTAAGTTTTTTTTCGTAGGTGACTCGATCCACACTTACCGGATAACTCAGCCCGCGGGTTCAGTCGACTACTATTTTTCCCGATAGGGGTTCGAATTTTTTAATTTACCACTGAATAGATTACTTTTGTGAACGTAACATCCGTGCTATAACTTTCCCACGGGAACGGGATTTATGCGGGTGAAATCGCTAGTGACACATATTTAGTTTCAACTATTGGTCTAGATTTTCGTTAAAAAAAAAATCATTAAAATTTTTCATTGGTTTTGAATCTTATTTCAATTACATAGAGTTCAATATCTGGTGGTAACTATTTTCCCTCTGCCTGTTAGAATGTTAAGCCATGTTAGATACTGTTGGGTGGCATAAAAATCTAACCGTTAATCAAGTGCCTAACACCATCTCCCGTGAGGTTAATGGTCGTACGTGAGGAATACCTTTAGCACAGCAGTGAGCTGTTACGGGTTGATGATGATGAAAATTTAAATATTAATAATTTCTACCACAATACGATGTCGAATTAAACGAAAAACGTAAATGTGAAATAGTTTTTCTAACACGTGGTAGAACAAACGTGACTTAACGGCCAATTTCACAATTATTCCGATAACAATACATGTGGACCAGAAATTTTATTTGCGAGACGAGTTGTAAATGTTTGCAAGAAAGTAAACTGGACACTGATATTGTAGAAGCAATAACGCCCTTAACAGGTTTCTGATAATGATTATTTTCTAGAAATTTCTTTACCGGACGCTTGCGCCTGTTATTTGACGGAAGTCTAAAGGGCTTGGCTGGCCACAGTCCTATCTTACGGTATATTATACTTACACGTTACTGAGATGATTATTGGAATTGTTAAAAACTTATACCTAGCACTTCTCCGAAAATTCGACCGCGTAAGTACCGCTCCCGTGGAAAAATTATAGCCCACGTTTCTCCCTGAAAACTAACTTCTGTAGTTTCGGACCCTATTTTTTATATATACATACAGAAAAAATCTTTACATAGGTACATATGCAAATGCTCACGCCTTTTTCCCGAAGGGGTAGGCAGACACAATAGCCACCTGCTACGATCCTGGCATACCTCTCGCGCCTCATCCGCATCCATCAATGGGTTCATACATATTCGTCGGTTTCGGGTACTCTTTATCTGGCTTTTATTCAATACATCGCCGATCTGATCGATGTAAGTACGCCTAGGTCGCACTCTGCCGACTCGGCCACTCACAATCCCCTTAAATATTTGTCTCGTTACGCCTTTCATCCATCTAAACAAATCTTTTATCTTCATAATATTAGTGCAGATGTAAATACACCTCATTACGTGACAAAGTTCTTGTCTTTTGCTACGCAAATTTCTACAGTAGGTTACAGAAGCCTGTAATGCCTAGTCTGTCACACTTGACAGCTTATAAATAAATTTTGGGTCATTTATTCTCAAACCGCAAGCACTATGTCGCTAAGTAAATTACGTGCACTTTCGTAAGATCCAGTTATACAATGACCGACAATACGATTACAAGTTACGAACTGCGCTATGGGTTAAGTCATAAGATAATACACGTCTAAGAATAGGATTACCCATCTCATAGGTGTTGCAAGAAATACTTCTCTAGGAGACGGGTGGTAGCGTTTACATGACAATTTGCCATGTGTTGCTGCATTTACAATTTCTGTTGCCTCCTAAACGTTGATTTATATATATGGAAATTTTCGAATGCTGGAAGTTTCATTCATGAAGATTGCAGTTGGGAAAACTAAGGAATTTTTACTTGAATGTGAAATTAAAGAAAATTCAATTGTATTCCAACTACACTCAGTCCGATTTGATCTGTCAATGAAATGAACATCAAGTTCTGTGATTGGCTCATCCACCTGTCACTGTCATTTAGGGGTTCCAAAAACATGCTGGTGAAAAATGGAATCTTCCAGAATTTCAATACCTCTCGGGGATAAGAGGTTCAAAAATCAAATATGCCGTTCAACAAATTCTCGCGCCGGACCCGTGGTTACCCCGTTTTGTCACCCCAGGGTGACCACCAGTAATTTCACTTACTCGTAGTCACCCTGCATGGTGTGACCAACAGTAAATGATAAAAACAAAGGACTCGTGGTCACACTGGTAGTGTCGGGAAATAAGTAAACAAATTCATTCGTTTCCGCTCTCGCCACCGCTACCGCTTGTGACTTAAAGGATGCTTACAGGGGATCTTGTAATGCGTCTTACTGCGTTGCAGCAAATAATATCAAGAAGTTATTCTTTGTTTCATGAAGTGGATTTGTAAGCGTCTTTTCTTTGTTTTCAAATTACTTCCGCGTTGTAGCTTTGGATAGCTGTATGGTACTGATTCAAAACATTAGCAAGCTGAAGTGGCAGTGGGCTGGCCATATCTCGCGAAGAACCGACAACCGTTGGGGTAAACGTGTTCTGGAGTTGACACCGCGACTCAAACGTAGCGTAGTACCTACGCCCTCCGGCCAGATGGGATGACGATCTTCGAAAGGCTGCAGGCAGATGCTGGATGCGTCCAGCCGAAGACAGGGCGCCATCGCTCATTATGGGAGGCCTATGTCCAGCAGTGGATAAATATAGGCTAACCATGATGATAATGGTACTGATAAGGCGCTCGTAGTCCTGCAATGTTAATGTGTTTGTAGCGATCACACTGGATAAGCAAAGTTCGGCGCGATCAGTCAGTGAATGTGATATATTATGTTTAATTTTATTTATTGTGATATAATGTTTGCACGCCGATCTGGTAGAATACATGAACTAACATTTAGGTATTATAATAAGATCTATGATATACTGTATTCATGTAAATAAAAACTATTACCTAATTGATTGATTCAGTAGTGGGTTTATTTCACCCGCGCCTTCATAGGAAGGCACGTTGAATCGTTCGTCCCGGTTCGCCATGACAGATACCACTTGGGTATCTTGGTTACTTAAAACTTTTTGACAGTTAGGTGGCCAGTATCTATAAGATTATCTTCCAATCCGCGGTGGTCTGGCGTAGAAAATGATGGCCCATACCATGTTGGACCACGCGAAGACCACGCGGCACATACAACGTAGCATATAAACATATAAGTAATCAAACATTTGTGTCGAGTTATGTTTTTGTTATTTATGATTTAACATTGTTGTGTCTTTTGTTACAGGTAAAACATTGGATTCCACTAGTTATACAAAATACACCTCCATTCAAATTTAAAGGTTGGTACAGAGTATTTTCCGTTTATACCTATTCTTGTTCTTTCGATTGGATTTCACAGTCGATACTTATCCTACTATCCTACTAATATTATAAATGCGAAAGTTTGTATGGATGGATGTATGTATGTAATGATGTATGGATGGATGTTTGTTCCTCTTTCCCGCAAAAACTACTAAACGGATTTTGAGGAAACTTTGCAGTTATATAGCTTATACATCAGAATAACACATAGGTAGGCTATTTTTTATCCCCGTATTCCCACGGGAACGGGAACTACGCGGGTGAAACCGCGGGGCGCTGCAAGTACGTATATATACATGTATACTTTCATAGTCGATACTCGTTGGTGGAGATGGGCTGCTGTTTACATTTAGCCAATCTTCATGGAAGAGTTGAGAGTGCCTTGTTATTAGACTATTGACGTTTCTAAGTGTACTTTTAGTACTTACAAAAAATAAGATTTACCTCAAGAAGCTTCAATCTTTAGTAAAAGTGCACTATCGTTTTACTGTCGAAGTGACATTTCAAGAAAATTGTCCCACTGCTGAGCAACCTCTCCTCCCTCCTCTAGCTCCCTTCCACTTTTGGGCCTCCTTCGGCCATGTCCTCGAAGAAATTTTGAAAAGACTTATTGTATTACGGCTACCTTGGTATTCCGACTTACGAATTCTAATGGCTGGTTTACACACTGTAGATGAACATTGCTTGCCCACTATGAGGTTTGGTATTCAAATACCCGTCTATATGAGCAATTTAGGTCAACATGAAGCCGATTTAATTTACGGATATAGGACGTGTACTCTAAAGCCTGCTTCACGACTTCGCAGCCCTTCCTTTCCTCACGTTTTAACTGTTAAATTGTAATGGATCCAAATTCTTTATTACTCCATATCACGATAGAGATTAAGGTCAGCAAATGTAACTCCCATTGTTCTGACTTACATCATTAAGGAAATTAGAGCAACAAAACTCTGAAAGTTTAAGTCTAGTTGGTTTGTCTGTTGAATTTTGTAACATACTCGTAACTATACGCCCAGCGGTCTTGCCCGTTCTTTCCTGTTCCCGTGGGAACTTCGAAACATCCAGGTGTATACCTACCTACTACTAAAAGCTTTCTGAATTCCATCTTTCTTAGTGCCATTATTTCAGGGTGTGCGTTGATAGGTGTGAGTCAGCCAGGACATCATCAAATCATCAACCCGCAAGTCCCGTAACAGCCCACTGCTTAGCTAAGGGTATTTCCTAACACATGAGGAAAACAATAAAATCAAATTAAATATTATAATCTCGTTGTAGGCAGAGGTATTCCTTTTGTGGATATACCCACTTTTTACGAGATTCTTTGGAACCCTAAACGTGACAGGTGGTGACCACATCGCCACATGATAAATTATTGGCCATAATCTCCCAGACGAGCCCACCGCGGATTGGGGTATGGTATTCACTAGTGGCCACCGAACTGTCAGAACTATTCAAGCCGCCCAAGGGTATCTGACATGACTTATCGACTTCCACTGCGCGTAAACACAGCGAAAACCGGGAGCAACGGTGTAACGTGCCTTCCGAAACACGGAGGCACTCTTGATATAATGCCCTGGACGGTCACATTAAGTCAAGTCAGGACAAAGAAAAAATAAATAAATTGAACGTTTGAGATAAATATGGATTAACATACCAATAAAACATAATTATGTAAGTATTTGAATTAAGAACCTCCTTTTTCGGTAGAAAAAAGTCTGGTACCTATCTAATCAGCAGGAGAAAACTAAACATGAGAGTGAGTGTGTGGGTGAATGAAATTAATGAATGAACAAAGTAAAAATCTGTCTTCGAAATTAACCCACAAAAAATATGTCTAAACCATGAATGCAATTGTAAAGAATCTCCTAAACAATACAAACAATATGGTTCGTGAATATTTACACGATTGCTGTGTGAATTTTGTCTAATTTCTCTTTCAACTTTCCCTATCCGCTATAATTATATCTAGACAATAATTCACAGTGCGATGGTTCCGTACACCGTGTGAGATATGCAATAGCAAACTAATTAAAAGAAATGATGTAAGAACGATGTTGTTTTACAAATGTTGATGGTAATGGCGCGCATGTATTGCGAATTTAATTAGCTCTTGAATTTGAATTCGTCTGTGTTTTGATACCATAAATAACGATTTAAATGAGTAAATACTTAGTTATTTATTATGCAAGGCTTGGTCATGATCACGATTAGGTACTTGTACAAAAAAACTTACGTACATATTTATCACTAGCTCGAACGGTGAAGGAAAACATCGTGAGGAAACCCGCAGGTCTCAGAATTAATTCTGAGACATGTGTAAATAGGCCCGGTCTGGCGGTGGGCTCACCACCTTATCACGTTTAGGGGTCCAATAGATCTCGTGAAAAGTGGGTATATTCAGCAGTAATGGAATACCTCTGCCTACCCCCTCGGGGATAAAAGGCGTGAGTTTTTTTTTTTAGGTACTTGTATGAACTTAGGTACTTAGTCTGAGAAGGACTCCATCGTGAAAAGGGAAGATTTTTGGCCAGGCGAGGTGACTTGATGTTGGACAGTTGTATTTATACAAACTCGTGAGAACACTTCGACGTTGGTCTAGAAAATAGTATAAATGAATAAATGGTAGGACACAATTCACCACGACTATTTATTCCTAAAACGGGCACTAAAGAACTGATCATCATACTTATCTACTATATAAAAATAAGTCGGGTTTTCCTTCCTGACGATTTAACTCCAGAACTGACGAACCGATTTCCATGGTTTTGCATTCGTTGGAAAGGTCTCGGGCTACGTGAGGTTTATAGCAAAGAAAATTCTTATAAGCATTGCACCCGTGCGAAGCCGGGGCGGATCGCTAGTTATAAACATATAAATAGCCAGACACGAAACCAACAGACATGTTCATGCACACATAATGTATTGTGATTGGATAACATTTATCGGAGTTTTACCGTTTACGTCACACGTGTGAAATCTTTGTGAAACAGATCTATTCAAGTGAGCTTACGAAACGTTCGTGGCAGAATCATTCTATTTAATATCGACTTGCTATTAAGTAATTTCTGGGGTGCAGCCAGAAACCATCATCAGTTAGACGGTAAAGGACATCGTGAGGAAATCCACAGGTTTTAGAAAAAAATATTCTCACACTTTTTATCCCTGAAGTACGCTTTCAATTCCTGATGTTCACGCTGCCTCTCGGGCACAACCCTAGTATCAGGAGCCCCGAATATGTTTTTAAAATCGGCAATACTAGCGACGCGTCGGCGCCATCTTTTTGACAACCACCCACGCTCTGTCGCAAGCCTCCTGCACCTATTTAATTCTAATTATAGAAGAAAGGAAAATATACCATTCAACAACAATATAAGGTGACATTATTTAAAGCCTTGACACCTGGAAATACCCAATTTTCACCAGTATATTTTTTGGACCCCTAAACGTGACAGGTGGTGAGTCTAGCGCGGGACCCAGGTGCCTACACATGCCTCAGAATAAATTCTGGGACCTGCTGGTTTCCTCAAGTTTGTTTTCGTTCACCGTCGAGTTAGTCCTAAGTACTTACGTAAGATATTGAAAAACTCATTGGTACTCGCCTGAATTCGAACCCGAGTCTGACGCATGAGAATCGGGCTTCAAAAATCGTAATAGGAAATTCAGACATTACATTGTCGCCTTCTATCCGACATACATAAACACGAAAGCATACATAGCATCATTCCCATACATTTGTTTTCGCAGAACTTCGCTCGTTAACCGACGACGTTAACCCTAATTGGCTGCGTAACATGAGTATTTGTGACTTAACGACACAAGAAAATTAACTAATAAGGAAATGGGTTCGTTGTGAGAAATCATTAAGTAGGGAGCCAGTAGAAGCGAGGAGGGTAGGACGGATTATTGTATGCGGCGATGGTATAGGTACTGTTAGAATGGTTCAGAATAAGACATACAAATATTTCGATATCAATTTATATTCTTGAACAAAACACAATTCCATGACAACCGCCTTCAACCAAAGAGCATTTAGCTCCTTCCGGTCTCTCTGTTCACAGAACTCTATAACTCCTAGTGTCTTCATATTTTACTCTCTGGTTAATTAGCGTTATTTCATCGTAGCAGCGCCATCTCTTAGTTTAAAGCATTAACTCAACGACCAACGCCATCCATGGTCTGAGTGTAGTACAAATACATGCCGAAGAATAGAATGGCGCATACGTCGCTTCCAATTTCTTTCACAGTACATACTTTAGAAAGAATTAAATCAAATATTTTGATTCAACACTATAGTGACTTGAACTTGATTTGCTTCTATTTCTGAATATAACTCCGCAACAGTAATCTAAACCAAGAGAAGCAGAAGCAGCAGAGATTTAAGTTAAAACTCCTGTTTTAATACCTATCGACGAAATCCGTTTAGCTAAACATTCAGACAGACAGACAAAAATTTATAAAAGCGGTGATTTGTGATAAGTTTTACAAGGTGTTGTATATAGTTAATAACAATTTTCTATTTATTTATTAGTAAGACATGAGATTAAAAAGAGCTGCCCTTGAGTTTCTTGCTGGCTCTTCTCGGGGTACTGCATTCGGAACCAGCAGCTCGTCGGTGGAGATGGGCTGCTGTTTGCATTTAGCCAATCTTCATGGACGAGTTTAGAGTGCCTTGTTATTATAAAATATTGACGTTTCTAAGTGTATATTTTAATACCAATAGAAAATAAACGATTTTGAATTTTGAATTTTTCACTTAAATTTTGGCACTCATTTTGAAATTACAGAACACCTAGTTTTATTTTAAAAAGTCAGTGCATAGTCTTTAAATCATGAATTTACTGGTAGATATAGCTCTTATAATAATCAGGACCTCTTATAAACCATTGAAAACTTTAGTAATTATCCCCAATTAGAATATTTTGTACGTGCCAGCCAAGTCGACAGAACAGGTTTAAAGCGACGATTACTATTCTCGGCTCAATTAAAGCCATTTCTAGAAATAATCGCTCTGAAGTTGGAAAGTGGCAGTGATAGATGTACCTTAGCATTCTAATCCACACTCTCTATAATAGTAATGATATGGGTATGGGAGATAAACGTACGTTAAGACCTAGTTTTCATTGCATATGCGAAGAAAGTGATAACTACTTTTGTTGCAATGCGTTATTGCGATTATTGTTCTATGTTATATCTATTGGTTTTAAATGCGAAAGTAACTCTGTCTGCCTGTATGTCTATTAATTTCACGACTAAACCTCTTGAGGAAAGGCTTACGCTATTTTTCATATTTTATCACTTAAACTTTATATTAGTTAGGCTTCTACTCTTTTCCTCCACTAGTCAAAAAGGCCTCGACTATTTGCATGGAACTTTTTTTGTAATTGCCTCGAACCATTCTCAATAGATAAAGAGATCGAGGATCTTTTCCACTATTTGGTCTGCTTATAGGCTAAAAAAAATGACCACAATTGTTCGCCCTCGTCGTAAGTCCTAACCACTCTGGTAGGCTATAATCAGTTGTATCACAAAAAAAAAATCTCTCGCCTTTTATACTCGAGGGGGAATGCAGAGGTATTCTATTACTGGATATCACTTTTCACGAGAATATCACAAAAACTGCATTTAAAAATAAAATACATAGATAGTACATATGTACTGGCAATTGACAAGTACATAGCTATGAATATTAAAATAAGTTAGAATTACTCGTACCTATGTAATCTTCAAGTTAGCATAAAAACCAAAGTGCCTATTAACGTACAGTAACGCATGTTACTTAGTTTAGTATAAAGCGTAATCATATCTTCTGAGAGCTTATAAATTGGTTGTACTAGCAGCGAGTGTTGAAACACAACAATGGTTACTTTTTGCGGAAGCCAGTTGCTTAAGCTTGTGACCTTTATACTACGGTGCAAGTTACAGAAGATCAGTGAATTCCCCTGATAATCGCCATAACAAAACATTTATATTTATTTTAACCGACTTCAAAAAAAGGAGGAGGTTATCAATTCGACTGTATGTTTGTTATGTAGGTACGTTAGGATGATTATTTTCTTATTTGAAATCTGGTGCTTCCAGATTGGTCCCATTTTAATTTTGTCCAGTTCTGACAATGAAAACCATAAGAAAACCATATAAGTCTTAAATTTGCATTTAGTATGTGCGCGACAAAAGGACGTAAGTACCTATCTATACTAATATTATAAAGAGGAATGATATGTATTTTTGGATTTTTGTATTTTTGTTACGAATAAACTCGTGAGGAAACCCGCAGGTCTCATAATTAATTCTGAGACATGTGTAAAAAAGACCCGGTCCGGCGATGGGCTCACCACCTATCACGTTTAGGGGTCCAATATATCTCGTGAAATGTGGGTATATCCAGTAATGGAATACCTCTGCCTACCCCCTCGGGGATAAAAGGCGTGAGATTATATTATTATTATTATATTAAACTCAAAAACTACTGGACCAATTTGAAAAATTCTTTCACCAATGGTAAGCTAGAAGATCCCAAGGCTATATTTTATTCCCGTATTCCCACGGGAACGGGAACTACGCGAGTGCAAAACCGAGCAGAACCGCTAGTAGCTCAATATCACGCCAACCGATTTCGTTGATTCTTTTTTTAACCGACTTAAAAAAGGGAAGAGGTTCTCAATTCGACTTTATTTTTTAGTATTATTACATTTTAAACTTATCAGTCTATTATCAGTTTCGATGTTTTATATAGATCTTGATAGGTACATTATTTTGTTTCGATAAGAAGAATTATGTTAGTGGGTTATAGTAGTATTGATTTTGTATTAAATCACAATCGAAGTAGAGCATCATATACATATTTACAACTAGTGAACGCCTGCGGCTTTGTTTGATAGCCTATCTATATAAACACTTACTGTCTCCTAATTTATATACCTAGTTGTGTGAACAAAGGAATGCTACAAGTACATAATAATTTGTTGCGATTTTAACAAATGGATAAATCTTGGATTATACAGTAGGTACAATACAATTGCTCTTTATTGTATAACTAGCGGTTCCCGTTCCCGTGGGAATACAGGAATAAAATATAGCCTATGTTACTCAGGGATATTCTAGCTTTCATAGGCGAAAGAATTTTTAAAATCGGTTCAGTAGTTTTTGAGTTTATTCGTAACAAACATACAAAAATGCAAATCTTTCCTCTTTACAATATTAGTCTAGATACGCTTCATACGCTTAAGCTTATGAATTACAATTCCAAATGTTTAATTATATCGGCTGTCAGATTTTTATCACTGCTTAACCTTAATTGAAGTTATGGCAAATGTAGGACGTGAAATTTCTGCTTAGAGGAAAGTGTTCACAATGCGAACATTAGCAACTATAATAGTTTTTTCCCAACATCTACTCAAAATCTGTTGAAATAAAGCCTATTTTGTTGTGGTAATGTAGGAAAACAGCCTAAAAGGAAATTCGGTGGTTTTGCTTGGGTTGAATCTTACTCACAAATTTTAAAAATAATTTTACAAATATATTTACGAATGCAAAAGTTATAATACAATACAATAACTATTTATTGTACACCAAAAACAACACAATATGGATACCAACATTAACTAAAGTAAAGGTCTTATCGCTTCTAGCGATCTCTTCCAGACAACCTTAGGATGGATGACACTGAGAGATTAGAACTAGGGTAGACGGTGCACTATATATTATTGAACATACTATTACATAAATAAATATATTGGTAATAGTACATTATGATATAAGTGCGGTAGGTTGAAAATTACAGCCGAGGCGATATTGCTAGCCCGAGCCGTAGGCAAGGGTTACAAGTAAGCAGAGGCTGTAATTGTCAAAGCGCACGTATGTCATACGACGTTTTATAACACATTTGCGAGGAAATAAAATAAAACTCCGACTATGGTAAACAAATAAAAACAATACAGCGTTAAGAAAAAGCGCGCGGCGCGCATCAGCATTTTTTTTTAGACAAAGGCACAAAAAACAGCTAGTATTACTAATAAAGTAAATTAATATTTTTGTGTTTTGTTACAGATTAATTGGTTGTAATTTACTGTCAAAATTAATTAAATTAAATAATTATGTACATAAATATTTCTTTAATATATTTTATCTCCCAACGTTAATTTTAATCATAAAATGTTGACAACTTTTTTGACATAAAAACTCTTTGCTGAGATTTTAAAAAGTACCGTTCGTTTTAAGACGGAGCATCTTGATAAACCGTGCGTTTTACATTACACTTACCGCACTTGGGCGTAATGAGATACAATACGATATTAAAATTGGTGAAATAAGACACCTTTTACGAGCAAATGTGTTATAAAAATATATACATAATTATATAAATAAATTAACAACAATAGAAAATACTTACACACACTCACACATACTTAATGCATAATTATAACATAAATAAAGAAGAAAATTTATTTACCTCAATGCTTGCAAGATAGTGAGCCTTCAGTCGAGTTTTAAAAATGTGAATCGATTCAGCACTTCTGACATACAGGGGTAATGCGTTCCATAGCCGAACAGCCTTAACGGTAAATGAGTTACTGTGAAATTCTGTTGTATTACGAGGAAATTGTATGTATTATGTATTATAATTTATGTTTGTAAAAAATAATCTGGCTCTATGACGTTTTTTAACCTAAAGACTTCTTACCACATTTATTACGTCACTAACGTATCCAAAAAAATAAATAGTCGTATAATTTATAGTTTTTAAAGATATTCTGAATATTATAATGATAATAGTATATTTTGTATCAAGGGACTAAACGAAGCCATTATATACCAGAGAGCTCGGGAAGTCAATGAAACCGAGGAGGTTATAAGTTGGCGTTTAGTCTCGAGTTTAGTTTACTGTACTTTTCACTTTGAGTGCGAGTAAAATTTACAATTTAATACAAATTTAATTAAAACCGAACAAATGCACTCGACAAAAATTCTGGAATTTTCGCGGGCAGTTTTTTCTACTAAACCTGTATCAGATTAACAAAGAGATTTAAATCTCTTTTAAAACACATGGCGCCAAACACCATGGAACTAAAACTCTCAACATTTTCGCAATGAAGATGGTCCACACTCCACAGATATTTACTGGCTGTTTGAGTTTGTCTTCATCTCATTAAGGAAATTAAAAAACTAATTACTTTTTACTCCCTAGGGACTAAAGTGGCCACAGAGTGAGAAGTGAAAAAAAAATTGTGGGTCACCATTTTTAGACACGGTTATTCAGTCCCAAACTAGGCAGAGCCTGTAGGTACTACGGGTAAAACAACTAAATATTAAACACAGAGACACGAAGCCAACAGACATGTTCATGCACACAAATGTTGTATTATTCGGAAACTTTCGAATAACCTTAAAATATATGTATGTCAACAACCCTAATATGCGACAATATAGAGTAGATACTAATTACAATACTACAAATTCAACTAAGTAGAATCGGTCCACGAAACATGTGAATGAGGATCCGTAACGTTTTTAGTTGAGAATGCAGATTTATAGAGCTAAGAAATCCTTAACATACAGTACAAAAATTTTTGTTCTACGACAAAAATTGACAAAGTTATGACCGAATTCCTAGCGAAGTTCACCGAGTAGTCGCCCTCATTGTGACGTCATCACGCTCCCGCGATCATCGAGTGCCGGCCGGCCGGCCGTACTTGGTTCCCTCACAGTGACGTACACGCTCTCGCGATCATTGAGTATGTTTATTATTTAATATCTTCGTAAGTAATGGTCCGATTTGGATAATTCAAAAAGAGATATCATTCTTATATCATAAAGAATAACGTGGATAATATTTCTAATGGATTTGCTATAACTGTACTGATCCTCATTGAAATCAAAATTCACGAACCAAAAACGATCGCACAATCAGTAGCTTCGTATTCGATGCAAAATTTCATTAACACAAAAGTCACTAACAAGATAATTAAATATTTTGAAATTTGCCAAGTTACGCTATTCAAACGAAATATAATTCTTGGCTCGTAAAGTTTTACGCTATCCTTGGCTTGCTAAAGAGATGACTTTGAGATAGACACATTGCCTTGCACACGCTGATCTTTTTGCTTTTTTGCGAAGAGCGAACGTGATCTCTTTCATGGCTATCATTAATGAACTGGATGACCTTTTAGCTGCGATTAGTTCTCACTAAAGGTGAGTATAGACTACAACATTAACTTGTATCAGAACATCGAGCATTCGCTATTTATTTTTATTTTTTAACTCGTACCGCTCTTCGAACACGACGCTCGATGTTTTGTTACAGCCTTTTAAAAACCAACGAGCATATTGCTGTAACATTTCGTCGAGCCTTATAGCCGTATAGTACGCCTAACGTTCGTGGGAACGTTATACATTACATGGAAATGCTTAGGCTAACTGAGCTTTTGCCTGTATTGTACCATTCGTAAGAACGTTACATTACACCGAAACGCTCGAGGAAATGTTGTAGTCTATACTCACCTTAAGAAATATACGTACCTGAATGTAGTAAAGAGAACCAATGTTTTAGAAGAATCGGCTGTGAGATACGTTTGAAGTTTGCATTTCGATTTTTGATCGGGTGATTTGTCCCTCTAATGCATTCTGCTATTTCCTCCCTGAATTATGATATTCGCCAAGGACAGAACAAGTTAAGAGGATATGCTCTAGGTTCTATAATAAATAAGTTTAAAAAAAAAAACAAATAATTAATTTATTACTGACTTCTCTTCTTCTTTTTGACGAGACTGTTTGTCTGGAGTTCACACAAAAACCCCGCAAAAAATACCAGTATTATTTTTCCCTTTTATTTTTATTTTTAAGGGAATAAAATATGGCCTATGATACTCAGGAATATTGTAGCTTTCGGCCCAGTAGGTAGTTTTTGAGTTTATTCGTTACAAACATACAAAAATACAATTCTTCTTCTTTATAATATTAATGTAGATAAATAGATTACTAGCTGTTCTGCGCAGTTTCACCCGCGTAGTTCCCGTTCACGTGTGAATGAATGAATGAGTGAATACGGGAATAAAATATATGTTACTCAGGGATCTTCTAGCTTTCCATTGGTGAAAGAATTTTTAAAATCAGTCCAGTAGTTTTTAAGTTTGTACGCTACAAACATACAAAAATACAAATATTTCCTCTTTTTAACCGACTTAAAAAGGAGGAGGTTATCAATTCGTCTATATTTTTTTTTTTATGTGTGTTACCTCAGAACTTTTGACTGGGTGGACCGATTTGGATGATTCTTTTTTTATTTGAAAGCTGGTGCTTCCAGATTGGTCCCATTTTAATTTCGTCCAGTTCTGAGTGGTTATTAATTTTAGTGTAGAGTAGGATTAGTGGAGACGAGTACTCAAGCCAAATACCTAGTATTTGGAAAATCAAAAATATATGCGAATGAATCCGAGCTCACAGCTATATAATGTAGTAAACGCGATCGATATTGGCCAATAAGACCATGAAAGCTATGACACAGCTAATGTTTTAAAGTTAATGCGTCCATTTTGCATTCGCTCTCGTTCCTAAGAGCGTCCTTCCGAAGGTGATTAGGATGCGACGCGCAGAGGTATGCGCAAGAGTTGCTGTCACGATTTGCGATTGCGCCGCCTAATGTCAGAGCAGGGAGGGAGTCAGGAATACGGTGTGATTATTTTTGAAATTATTAGACTCTTTTAAAGATCAGTGATAGCCTTACAGTTAAAGAGCCCGTTTCTCATGATGATAATCAGTGAGGTTTGGGTTCAAATTGTACCAATGAGTTTTTCAAAAACTTAGGTAGATACGTACCTACTTACATATTCATCGCTACCTCGACGGTGAAGTAAAACATCGTGAGGAAACCCGCAGGTCTCAGAATTAATTCTGAGGCATGTGTAACAGACCCGGTCCGGCGAATGGGCTCACCACCTATCACGTTTAGGGGTCGAATATTCTCGTGAAAAGTGGGTATTTCCAGAAATGGAATACCTCTGCCTACCCCCTCGGGGATAAAAGGTGTATAACCGGCTTCGAAATATTCAAACTTGAATTTGTGGTCTTCTTCATCGGTTCCACTTAACCGAATAATATATTCTGAAAGCAAATGCTTCAAGCATTTATTTATTAACAATTTATTCGTTTCAGACTACAATAGGTCCGTACAAGTTAGTAACAATGATATTATAGATTATGTTAGTTACAAATTAAAACAGAGAAAACATATTCGATTGAGTGATTTTGATAAAAACGGGACTAATCCGAAGGTATGTTTTTTACATTTAGCCAATCTTGAACTAAATTTTCGGCTTCGGTCAGTTGGTATTTCGATCTGACACATCCCAACGCATTTCGGCCCTGGAGTCCGTGACTCAAATCGCGCATATTAATTCATCCACGACACACATAACCTATCACCGTCCTGTCTTACTTTCACTGCTTTTTGTTGTGCATAGCCCACTATTGAGCATTCAAAAACTTTTAGAAAACTTTATCAACTTCGTTGACATCAAGAAAAAAATCTTAAATTTTATTATTATCTCAATCAATGAGGTTTGGGTTCGAATCCTGGCATGTACCAATGAGTTTTTCAAAAACTTACGTAGGTACATATTTATCACTAGTAGCTCGATGGTGAAGGAAAACATCGTGAGGAAACCCGCAGGTCTCAGACTTAATTCTGAGACATCGGATAAAAGGCGTGAGATTATTATTTCATTTTTATTTTTTTATTATTATCTTTCTCTCCGTTGCCGTAGCAATTGAATAAATACCTCTGCCTAGGGGATAAAAGGGCGTGATATTTTTTATTTCATATCTTTCCTAAAGTTGTCTGGAGAAGGTGCTGTCTCTAATTTGACACTAATTCCAATTAAGACAATGCGTACCATACTTGACACGCAACATATTGTTTTAGAGTTTTCTCCGTCGCACGATCAGTTGACTGACGGGCTGAACAATAAAATTACTGCTTCCCATCACTCAAGCCGGAACAAGCAACGTTAAATCGAGATAATACACAAAAAGCTCTTTGTGACTTGTGACTCTCTGATGGTAAAAGTGACATACCAGAGACTGTTGTGCTTGTAAACACGGCGCCAAGTTCTGTGTCATAATGTATTCGATCGTGTAAAAATTTTGAAGCATTTGTGGTTTTGTTTGCTTAAACGGTATTCGTTCTTAGAGAGAAATACACAATTCTTTTCGGAAACAATTTACTTAAGAATGAAATGGATATACTATTTAAGTATTGAAATTTAGCAACTTAATGATAACTGATATTTTTATCATATTTTAGTTTACGTAATGAGATTTGAATACCTAAAAGTAGTCTATATTAGTCAACAATAATGTAAGTAAGGTAAACGCAGCTATCAACGACCCCTCGAAAATCTGCAGGTATTGCCGACCCATTCTGCTTATTCTTATTGTTATCGGTTTGGAACGATTTGAGTCACAAGAGAGTATAATATACACACATGTTTGTATGTTTCCTAATTAATTTACTGGTGTTAGTGTACGTAGGTACACGGGAATGTGACTAAATACGTTAGTTTTTGTGAACGTAGCGAGTGCGCCGATCGTGTCATACTAACCCTTACTTCCTCAAGTAAGTACTCAAATTTTTTGCTTAAGATATTTTATATATAAATATTTACGTTAAGTTTATTCTGAATAACTCAACATATTCCTTTATTTGTATATTCCACATTTCGCAACTAAATTATTATGTTTTAAGGGATTTTAAAAAGTATTTTTGAAATTAAAATGTAACGGCAATAGCTGCAGTGCATTTTAGTAGTGCAGTCATTACCGACCTAAGGATCGGCAATGGCTGAGAGGTTATTCTTTATTGTTTCCCTTTTTCGTTAATGCTTATAATAATTAAACAAGTTTTTATAACACCATTTCAATCTTAAGTATTCTAAAATTATATGCATCTATTAGCGACATACACCATGTTATATTATAAACTTGTTTTTCCGCGATGAACTGCCACGCTTTATTAAAACATTTAGACGTGGGATATGAAAGAAACTACTTAGAGTTTTCTTCGTATTTATATGAAATTGGTGTATTTTTTTTATAGTTTAGGTATAAATCAATAAATTATTGTATTAAATCGGATGGGGAAATATATTACAATTAATATCGATTATTTTTCGTGGCTCGGTAAAAGATTTGTAATTTTTTTTATTTAATTTTAATTACCGATCCATATGAATCGGTAATTGCAACAAAGAGAAGCTATCACCGATTCTATACCGATTAATTAGTATTTTTGGATTAACGGTATATAATGTCTAAAAGTAAAGCTACTAATTTGTTTCAATATAATGATTTGATTCAATGAGTTAGGTTAGGTTTAATCTCATTTAATGTCATTAAATTTAATTTTCATTTCATATCCATAAAAAAAATCTACTGAAGACTTGGCTGTATGTATAGTTCCCTTTGCCTACCCAGAATGGGTGAAGAAAACAAAAAAATCTCTGCTTTTAATCTTTTACGGTTGGCGCGATTTTCCAAAAATGTTAGTTGAGTTTATTGTATTTTTATTATTTTATTAAATTGCTTAATTTTTTCGCAACTGTATTAAAAATAGTTATTAAGTACACGTGCGGAGCCGTCATTGCAACTTGTTCCGACAGTCAACCCTCACCTTCGGCTGCGCTAAACTTGGGATGTTCGAAAAAAAATTATAGGCTTTTTATGATTTGTATGAACATATTTTTGTTGAATATATAAGAAATCTACATTAACAATGAATTTCATGTTGGTTCTTTTTATTCCTTTTTTTTTTCACCCCTTACAGGTTAGGCAAAGGCATTACGGCATGCAGCCTCGTCATTAGTTAATGATATCCTTGAGTAAATGGCTCTGCTTCAGAGTCCATGCACAAAAATACAGTGTCTTCAACACTTTCTACATCTCGAACTTGGTTATCAACAGTAAAATGATAGCACTTTTACTGAAGACTTCATAGTGACTTCTTGAGGCAATCCAAAAATGTCCATATCTCCCATTTTATCGAATTTTCCATTCACTGCACACTTTCACGGACACTTGCCACATAATAAACTATCACTATTATGATGAGTCAAAACCCGAAATACATAGCAAAAAGAAAATTATACAAAAAACATGACATCCCTCTTCAGATTCCCGCCAAAAAGTTTAAAGTCAAGTTTATCTCCATTTTCAGATTATTTTAGTAACTATAATTATTGTAATGAATCAAGTACAAAAATGAGAAGCAAATAAAAGTAAACGGGACATTTCGAAAACGGGATATTTTGGGAAAGGGATATTTCGCTCAAATTAATAATTATTTTAAGAATCGAACATGTAGGTAGGTATTTTGTGAAAAAAAGTATGTTTTATTTACTTACGGTCGGTGTTAGATTCATAAAAATCGGTAATAGCTTCAAAGCGTTTCGGGTGGGTCGGTAATAGAAACAATTGACTTCAACAATCCTATGATTATTTTTTCAATGAAAACATGCTATTTATAAACAAATGAAAATATAAATATAAAATATACAATCTACATTTAAATATAAAATAAAAAAATCTGGTGTGTTTGCAACCACTACCCTTATTTCTAATAATCAATTTCAAAACTTGCTTAAGGGGGTCGGTAATAGCTGCGTTTACCTTACTATTAATACATGTTTTATAATCGCTTCATTAGTTCCGTATATTATTACGAATATAAGTACCTTTACCTATTTATTTCAGTTACATCTCGACCACACACCACACAGCAGTCTTATCATGGTGTAGTATATTAAAAAAAAGTGCTACATTTACATTGATTTGAAACGTACTTATTTCCAAATATTATCCCCAATTGAAAATCAACATAATTTCACCTCTTTATAATATAACTTGCGGTTTTGCGCGGTTTCACCCGCGTAGTTCCCGTAAGGAATAAAATATAGCCTATGTTATCCAGGGATATCGTAGCATCCCATTAGTGAAAGAATTTTTAAAATCGGTCTAGTAGTTTTTGAGTTTATTCGTAACCAAAGAGATTTAAATATAATAGGACATAGAGGGGGCATTGGGAATATTTTCATACAAAACTTTGAAGCCTAAGCGTCATATCCTTATCATGTCAGTTAGTATGAACGCGAGCTGTCATTCGGTAGAAATTGTACTAGACTTATTCCACTTGGAATAACTTTTGACTTCAAATTTTCCTCGCTTTGTCCCCTCTATGCCTTATTATATTTTAATCTCTTTGTTCGTAACAAACAGACAAAAGTACAAATCTTTCCTCTTCATAATATTAGTACCTATAGATAACTTGGCTTCCACATCTTCCACGGCCGTGCACGCCAAAGGACGGTCTTGTGAAAACGGCCTAGTTATAACCTATTACTGTCACTATCAGATTATTCTTTGCGATGCGGTTCATGCCTACGGATGACAATATGCGGAGTAGCAGAACAACTGGGGCGCGCCGGGTTCAAACAATGACTTTCGACTGACTCGCGTTTCTAATGTCAAATGTTGGGAAAATTTAAAAAGAACTAGCTTTATGTTTGTAATTATTAACAGCCTTTATTATGTTTTATATGTATCATACAATATTATTTGACTGTAGCACATGTTTTTTATTTCCACGGTTGAAGCTTACAAGTAGTTATGTAGATTAATTAGAAACACAATAATAAACTACTGCGTTTAAAACATTATCGCTCTTATGACGCAGCCGGGTAAAAATAATGTTAAATTCTAATTAAACATAGGTGATATAACTATTGAATAGTCTCTAAAGAGGTAAAGTAGGTATGTGTGCTTGGTTCTTAAAAATCATTTCGTTTACTTAAAGCTACATTATTCCTGACTAACATAGGCTAAGTATCTAGTTTGTTTTCATTTGAAATGTGACTTGATCGAGAGTGTTATAAGCTGTGATTCAGAAAATCTGTTCAGCCGTTCCATAAATAACGTCACACCATCCCTAGTGTGACGTCACATAAATTAAAATTTTACAACTAGACATTAAAACAGCAGTTTCGTAATCAGTTTTATTTCCATTAATTTTTTTTAAATAAAATCAACAACAAATCGAAACATGAAAAAAAGAACAAAATATTAGAATTTGAAATGTGAGGTCACAAAATGTATGTAGGTATGTGTGACGTAAATAATGGATGGCCCCTTTGAAGATCACTTCTTGCTAGTGGATAAAGGGATTTGAGCAACTTCCTCAGTTATTTCACATTAAAGATTTTTTTCTTATGTTGGAGGTCTTAATTCTTAACCCACTTAATACTACCGTCGTTTTAAAATAACACATAGGAACATAAAAAAATTAAAGAAGATTTAGGTAGTTTTTTATTTTTTTATTTATGTTGTTTGAAAGTTGACTGCTTTGTCGACTTAGTCTGTGTGGCAATAATATATGATTCATAGGTTCTCCTTATTATTTACAAGTTTATTTAGCCGTGTTTTCAATGATGAGTTTATCAAGGTAAGTAATAATAATAAGTTGCACAATTTATTGAGATAATTTATATAAATCGAAATGTTAGTATCATAAACTACAAATAAACATCATATCACACTGATTCAGAACCTTTGGTAAGAAGTTATAACGAAAAATATCTAGTGTTGTTTATAAACGCCAGTAGTAAAATGTACTACTTTATCTTTCGCACAAGAAATTATTATTTTATTTTTTATTGTAGGACAAAGTTTTTGAATTTTGGTATAGACGAAGCGATGGTGCTTTACTACGGTGGTCACCCTTGTAAACAGTTCATACGTGGAAAACCCATCAAATGGGGATATAAATGTTGGGTGGGTGCTACTCGTTTGGGCTATGTCAACTGGATTGAACCCTATCAAGCACATTCTGGAGAAGACTTGAGAGCCAGTACAAAAAACTGGGATTGGGAGCCAGCGTCATTCTGCAGTATGCTGATGGTTTGCTTGACCCTCATGCCAACTTTTATCTATTTTTCGACAATTATTTTTCGTCTAATATAAAAATCTATAACGAGAACATGGGGGTCGTGGTCGTGGGTCGTGTCGCGTCAACAGGTCTGACCAGGATATATTCTTGTATAAAACGTCAATTAGAGGCAAAAAAAAAGTATTTTCTCTAATTGCGCACTGCCTGGATATGACTCTGCATAATGCATGGCAGCTTTATAAAGCCAACAAAGGTGAATTTGACCATCTGAAATTCCGCAGGAGCATAGCCACTGGAATATTACAAACATTTAGGAAGGATCAGCGGAAGCCTGGCCGTAGCCAGGCCGTACGTCTGGTGCCTATCTTGAGTCTTCACGATATCATGGTATCGGCCACATAATAAAATACAGAGAAGGGCTGCTCTTTTTGCCATAAACATGACAACGTTTTTTGTAAAAAATGCAATGTTACACTACACGCTAAAAAAGGGTTCGAGTCGTATCATAGCACTCCCATGTGATTTAATTATTTTGCCATATTATTACTTATTTTTGACGTAAAAGCCAATTAAAATAAAGGATTGAAATGAAACTGTTTTCTTAATGCAATGCATACCTCATAGTAGTGCATTTTACTAGTGTTGTTTAAAACCGACACCACTTTTCCGAATTTTCACTGGACAAATATTTTTTTTCTTATTTTTCCCATGTTTTTTGTCAGTTTTTAAGCCTCATATACAAAAATTATTCAGTTTGGAGACAGTAAAATGTTTCAGGAGTATCTGGGTTAATTTATGTTTTATGATTATGATAAACAGAAGCAAACGAGGGCGGGTCGCTAGTTATCAATATGTATTTGGTACAAAGAAAATCCACATAAATATAATACCAGAAAACGTCTGACAAAACAGTGAAAACCTCAATTATTATTATTTCAACATTTTCATTGCAAAATACGGCACATATAGTTTTATTTGAACAAGTGCATTGGTGGTAAACATTTTCGATGACGTATAAATTATTATCCTTTGTCTTATACAATGGGATACCTTTACCAAGTCTGGTTTTATTTGCGCTATAATTTAACACGTATTGTTAAATTCTTTGGAATAAGCACCTTTTGCGTATTATGCATTTCATTTTGACGTGTGCATTTATTTAATCACTAGAGAGTAGCGACCCACTGTAATCGCATAAATAAATGTTTTTACGACCGACATCACGTTACAAATATTTGAAATTCTTGGATTTCCTTTACTATAATATGCATGTATTGTATACATATAAATAAATTGTCGGTCACAATTCACACACGGTTATTTAGTCCCAAACTTGGCAGGGCCTGTACTATGGGTACTAAACAACTAATAAACATACTTAAATATAAAATAAAAAATTAAACGACAAGACACGGAGCCAACAGACATGTTCATGCACACGAATGTGGGATCCAACCCGCAGCTTCCACTAAGGCAGGGTTAGTACCAACTAAGGCCCGTCACCTCATAAACCTTCCTCTTGAATCACTCTGTCTATTGATGGAAACCGCATAAAAGTCCGTTGCGTAGTTCAAAAGATCTAATCAGAAGGGTGGGAAGCGACTTTGTTTTATACTAGTATGTAGATATGTAGAGAAATGATGTTATTTCCTTTTGAGTTGCTGTGGAAGTTTTGGAAGCGCCTAGAAAAGTGTCAATTCGCTTCAAAGGTCTTTCAGGAGTGACGAAGACCTGGATGAAAAGGAGTGGACTTGAAGGCAAAAAAGTTATTTAAAAAGTTATTTTGTGTATTGTGACTAGTATTTTATCTAGTAAAATTTTCAGATCTTCTTAACTGCAAAATGCAAATTTTATAAATGGACTTTGAAAATTCTTTCGGTACATAATGCTTCCATTTTTTTATAATTTCTGAATATTATTCTAAGATTCAACCCTATAAGCTTAATCTTTACGTATCTACCTATGAATAAGTAAGTATACTCTTATGTAGAACATACACATACTAAACAATCTTGGTTTACAAACAAATGGAAGTTAACTAGATTTCACTAATGCCAGTATCAAATATGTTCCCCACGCTTTTGAATGACGAATAGTAGTACCCACGTCAGAAAGCGACATTAATTTTTTAATTATTACATTGTCTTAAACCCATGAATTATCTCAATTAGCTCCGGAGAATTCAATTTGTTTCGGAATGGGCAAAAAGTACAACCAGCGGTTCCGCAGGGGTCTGTTTCCGTCCTCGATTCTACGAGTGTGTTTCCCTTCTATTGTCTTTGGTACAAGAAATCTTAGTTTTTTGAAGGTCTGTCTTGTTTTATTACAAATATTTCTGTATTTACCTATCACTTGAGAAACGGATATAATAACTCTTGAAGTTGTTAATACGATAAAGCTCTTTTTGAAAAGTTTTTCGTCCCTCTAGCGGGTGTTAAGCCGTACCAGTATTTCCCAATACCGTTGTGATTTCGAAAAAAATATATATTTGTGATGCGTACATAATTAGTTTAAGGAACCCAGACCTAACGCATAAGACATAGGCTCACTTTCAACAGGACTGACACTGCATCAGTGGGATAACAATATTAGGCTTGTATCTTAATAAAATGTTCCCTGACCGGATAAGTATCTATTCCATGCAAGTCACAGCAAATGTAATAGGTACAAGCAAAATTTTTTGTAGCGACATCTATTGCTTCTACATAGAACTAGGCATAGATGGCAAGCAAAGCGCGCGACGTCACAAGCTCTAAACCGCGATATCGAAGTGTTCATACGAATTTGTATAAATACAACTGTCCAACATCAATCGTTGGACCGCGGTCCCCACACGATCACCTCGTCTGGCGGATGATCCTCCCTTTTCACGATGAAGGAGCATTCCACCTCTACTCCCCCACAATTCTATAAAACTTCCACAAACAATTTGTACGACACAGAAAAGTTGCTACTTTGGCTCGCTCATTGTTTGACATGCCCACCTGAATGCCTAGATCAAACAATAGGCTAGATCTTAGGTCATTGTACCGGTGTGTCTGATTCCTATAGGTATTGTGTCTTGTTTAATAGAAGCACTATGATATGAAATCGAAATGTTTTAGCGTGTTGTTAAGAGGAAAATAAAATTAGTCATCTTTTTGGAAAGTGAAGGTTGTTAGTTCTATTTTGTTTTTTTTTTGACACTATTCACACATAAAATGGTAGCTATGAAACATGAACTGAATACCTCTTTCTGTCCTCAGGAATTGGAGCAAGAGAAGCACCTTCTCCGGCGGCGACTAGACACCGAGCAGGGGGAGTATGAGGCCAGGATACTGGAGCTACAGAATGACATCAAAGAACTCACTACCAAGATCGGCTCCAGGGATACTTCCGTCAAACAGGTGAGATCTATATAGCCTTTATAAGCTATACGCGTGTATTTTTTGCATCGTAGATAAGTAGCGAAATCAGGTACATTTATTTTCAACTGGTGGGCAGAAAAATCATGGTCCTGCCACACGTAACAGCGCCACCTATCGGATCCCATTGTGAATCTAAAGAGAAACAATGTAAAGTACCTATTGGCCAGGAGACTGACCGTATTTTATCTCTGGATAGCTAGGCTGATCCTTTGTCAGCAAAGAGATTAAAATATAAGGCATAGAGGGGACAAAGCGAGGAAAATTTGAAGCCAAAAGTTATTCCAAGTGGAATAAGTCTAGTACAATTTCGACCGAATGACAGCTCGCGTTCATATTAACTGACATGATAAGGACATGACGCTTAGGCTTCAAAGTTTTGTATGAAAATATTCCTAATGCCGCCTCTATGCCCTATTATATTGAAATCTCTTTGTTTGTCAGAGATAAGCTGGATAAATTGTTTACTATCTAAGATAAGCGCGCTTATACGAGTACAGTAACATTGTTTATTCTAAAGGCTTAAAGAAGGGATCTTCTATAACGTAGGTCTTCTATAAAGGCACTAACGCACGAATTTTTTGCTTCGGGCTACATAATTGCAGGACCCAGATGTGATACCTAATTTTTACCATAGCAAAATCTAGTTTTTAGGGTTCCGTACCTCAAAAAGAAAAAACGGAACCCTTATAGGATCACCTTGTTGTCCGTCCGTCCGTCCGTCTGTCAAGACCCTTTTTCTCAGGAACGCGTGGAGGTATGAAGCTGAAATTTATATCAATTACTCAGGTCTACTGTCCCTTGAAGCTGTGAAAAAATCAAACTTCTAAGCCAACGCAATCAAAAGATACAGCCGTTTATGCCGCAAATTTTCGACACTTGCAAGGGAATCAAAACCTACAGGGTGCTTCCCGTGAACTCAGAATCTTGAAATTTGGTACGAAGCAACGCCTTATAGCATAGATAAAGGAAAAATTACGAAAACCATAAATTTGCAAGGTTGTACGGAACCCTCGGTGCGCGAGTCCGACTCGCACTTGGCCGGTTTTTTATACCTAGTATTAAAGTGTCAAGTCGATAAATAAGTCGATGACGGGCCTGTTGGTTCAGTTGGTAGTGACCCTGCCTTCTGAGTCGGAGGTCGCGGGTTCGATCCCCGCTGGGGGCCAACATTTGTGTGCATGAACATGTCTGTTGGCTTCGTGTCTGGTCGTTTAATATTTATTTAAGTATGTTTATCAGTTGTTTAGTACCCATAGTACAGGCCCTGCCTAATTTGGGACTAAATAACCGTGTGTGAATTTATTGTGTCCTACAATTTATTATTATTATTATTATTATAACTTATTAATTTAATTACTTTAATTATACTACCTATACCAAAATTATTGAATTAAAGTGTCTGGCTGTGGTTTCAAAATTTGTGAAAACTGCTATTTGTGCTAATGATCATTTTATAATTTTTGTCTGTGTGACAGTTTGTTTCGAATAGTGTTACATAAAAATGTTACATTTCGATAACTTGCCAGGTTCAGAAGATATAAGTACCTACTTTATTTTTATAAATCGAAGCGAAGGGAGGACTTGTGACTAGTCCACCAATAAATCCGTTAATTAATCGTCCGACAAATCTGCCTTATTTCTCGCTGTCAGCTTGTATATTTGGCTAATAGATTACATTGACAAGACACTCTAGGCGCATGTCAGCAAACGATTGGGGACACGCAACAATCTGTTTAAAGTGGTTCATTTTGTTAAAAGCTTCAGTTAGATTAATACGAGCCCACAATATATTTATTATTTACACTGATAAATCGATATCGTCACTAATACTAGCTCACCCGATAGACGTTGTGCTGTTTATATTTCAAGTTATTTTCTTGAGTTCTTACAAAAATCGCATAGAAAAAGGGACTTTTCCCCCATTCTCAAATTTTCCTTTTTGTATTAATTGAAGTCTCAAGTGAAGCCCTCACCAATAAACACGATTTAATTTTGATTTAATTAGTGGGAATTTAACACGCATCTTAGGACGCTGGGTCACACATCAAATAAGCCATCTGGTTCTGGGACGAAAATGTTTGTATAGGAGGAATTACTTCTTCAATCCTGACACACTTCTAGATAATATCTCATAAGTACAGAGGGCACATACAACCTTTGTTTATAGCAAAAAACTGGAGTGCGTAACCAAATACACTGTATTTAGGTGTAATTAACATTGAAAATGGACCTTACCTCTCGAACTAAGCCAAGGTCAAATGTGGGGCTCCACTGACAGCGAGTGGGCCGACTGGACACCATGACTTGCAAGTAAAGAAAATTTCAGCAAAGATGCCAAACCTATTCATCCCTCAATATCTTTAAAGGGGAAAGCAGATACAACCTTATGGCGTTACATATTATACAGCTTTCGATGTAATTACTGTAAATATTCCTTGCGTTTTGGAAAAAAACGCCCAACGCCCACGGGCCCATGTTTCAAAGATTTTCTGATGGTGGTTAGGTAGACAGTGGTAGTTCTTTTCTTAATAATATAGACGGTTACTGCTAGGAGCTCACTTAATAATGTGTAATTATTTTTGCCCGCCAAAAGGAGGGTTATGTTTTTCGAGAGCATGTATGTATAATTGTTGGGCACGCTCTGCAGCCTGAACGGCTCAAAGCATTTTAGCTTGAGAGGTGTCCTTAGATTCGTATCTACTGTGAGAGTGACACTGGGTATATAAAATAAAATAAATCAAAATGGCGGACATTTTAGACAAATTGTGAAAAAGAAAAAGAATTTCCAAATGAGGAACTCGGGAACTAACTAATGTTAATCCAAATATAAGTATAGGTACTATCTTGATATAGAGAGTTATTTGTATAAGCTACTGACCAATCTAGTAAGAAACAAACGACTACAATCTTTCTTATTTAAAAAAAAACATTAATCCCGCCTTCTCTCGCACCACACCCTTCGGAATGAAACCTTACTATTGTCAAAATATCGTGGCTACAAATTCAACGTGCCGCTTACTTTGGTGACTGTTTTGATCCTATTTGTGGATTTAATTGGATTTTATGCACGTTTCTATTAAGGTATCTATTGTATTTCATTCAATCTTTTTACAATTAGTTGTTTTTAAACTTTCCGCAACCAGAGGGCAGGACTCTATTATTTAGCTTACGCGTGTCCTACTTTTCTTTTGGATATTATCGTATTAACAGGTATTAGGTAGCCGGCTGATAGAAAAAAAAATAGGCAATAAATAAGGTACCTACCTAAGAGTATATGTGTAAACAGACCCGGTCCGGCGATGGGCTCACCACCTATCACGTTTAGGGGTCCAAAGAATATCTGGTGAAAAGTGGGTATATCCAGAAATACCACTGCCTACCCCCTCGGAGATATAAGGCGTGAGATTATTATTTGTTTATTTATTAATAAGGTACCAACTACACACACAAAAAACGTGTTTTCAATTAGGTAATAAAACTCGCCAAGAGTGAGTCGGAAGGATCCCAAACTGAAACACTATTTATGATATACACAACACTGATAGATAAGTGTATAAGTATTAAGTATAATGTGTGGTGGTACTCCTTGGTACGGAACCTTCGGTGCTCGAATCCAACTCCGACTTGCCGGCTTTTTATAATAATAATTAGTTAATGTGCTTCTTATAGAATATATTCGTTTTGTGTGTCCGATAGATGTTTGTTTTTTGAAATTATCCAGTTATTATTAATAAAACCAACAACTTACATAATGTAGGTATAAGTAATTAGCCATGAAAGTAATTGCTATAGATTTACGGGCTTACGGGTTGGTAGTGACCCTGCCTTCTGAGTCGGAGGTCGCGGGTTCGATCCCCGATCGGGGCCTCATCTGTATGACATGTCTGTTGTCTTCGTGTTTGGTCGTTTAACATTTATACAAGTAGGTATGTTTATCAGTTGTTTAGTAGGTAAGTAGTGTGCGGATATACTAGAGAAGTGTGGTTTGAAAGAAGATGTAGTGACAAGGATAGAAAAGGGTATGTTAAGCTGGTTTGGTCATTTAGAACGAATAGATGAAAGAAGAGTAACGAAAGAGATTTATGGTGCAAATGTTGAAGGATACAAGGCAAGAGGACGCCCCAGAAGGACGTTCACGGATCAAATTAGTGACGTCCTTCAAAAAGCTGGGGTCAAGAGTGCAAAGAATGAAAGAGCGTGCATGAGAAGGCTTATGAATGTGAAGGAAGCGAGGGAAGTGTGCAAAGATCGGGCAAAGTGGCGATCCATCGTCTCTGCCTACCCCTGTGGGAAGAATGCGTGAGCTGTATGTATGTATGTTAGTAGGTACCTATAGTACAGGCCCTGCCTAGTTTGGGACTGAATACCTGTGTGTGATTAAAAAAAACTAGTTATAATTTTCAATAGATACCTCTCTTTAAGTGGATTATGTAGTTTACAAATCCCTTAGTTCCAAAAAACATAGTAAACCTTCTAACAGAAGCTTTTTTTTTATTATCTGCGTCACTCAATTACGCATGTAGCTAAAAGCAAAGGCTGACGTAGTACCTTTTTGTAATATCCATTTTCCACGAATTTATGGCTGCCGAGCCCTCATAGAAAGCATCCAAGGTCCACTGTAATTAGTTACGCACCTAGACTAGTTATTAGGTTTCTGTTGCCTGACATTTTGTGGAATTGCTTACTGGGAGTCTACTTAATTATAGAATGTTGGCTAAAAGTTTACCAGAGGAATATACCTGACATAATATAACTTATAATATGTATACCTACTGAGTTTCAAAACTTACGTAGGACTATTTATCACTAGCTCGACGGTGACGGAAAACATCGTGAGGAAACCCCTGCGGGTTTCCTCACCGTCCACGAACAAATTCTGAGACATGTGTAAACAGACCCGGTCCGGCGATGGGCTCATCACCTATCACGTTTAGGGGTCCAGAGAATATCTCGTGAAAAGTGGGTATATCCAGAAATGGAATACCTCTGCCTACCTCTCGGGGATGTAAGGCGTGAGAAATATTTTTTAATTTATTATAAGTCGTGTAGTGACATCACCTATATTAAAACAGCTCAAAACGTTTAGGAGACCAATTGTCAAGTTGTATCATATTTAAACGATGAAAATTCACAGTTAATGATATCATTGTCATAATCTTTTTGGAGAAAAAACGTCGACAACGCATTTTCTGCTTTGTTATTTTGCACACTTGCAGAAACAAAGAAACAATCTAAATTGCACATTATACTTTTTTTAAATTACCAACCTCTAAGCCTACCACCTAAAACAATCTTTGAATATCGGATAGCAATGGCATTTACTTACCACTTAATGTTTAATTTGCCGTTTGCGATTTGAATTATGACAAAAAATGGCGTCGTCAATATAAAGAGGTTATTTTCTTTGCTATATTGTCGCCAAATTAGATCCCTTATTGAAACTTGGGTGGAAGAGCAGCAGATTTCTTTGCCAAAGGTCGAACCACAATCATTCGAACCATAATCAAAATTTACAAGCCTCTGCCGACCTTAGCGATAGTACTCTACTACTCATTAGATACAGCCACCATGTCGTAATCCATAGACCACACAACACAAATTATTGAGGATGCGGTTGACGTAAATAAATGATGAGAACATCCTCCGGCGCTACGGACTTGATAAAATAATGGCCAGGTGGTCGAATTTGTAACCGTTAACTTTATTATCAAGGTATAAGATATTCCGGATTATAATGGGAATGGTGATGCATAACATATCTACACGCTAACAGACGAAAACGGCTATATAAAAGAAACTAAATCAAACAGTGCCAAAAATTACATAATTATGTAAAATTTTAAAATTAATTTACTGACACTGGCGTCACAGTATATTTACGAAAACATATTGTATGCTAAAAAGAATATATCACTTTACAAAAAAAAATAGTGACAGACATTGTATAAACACTAGAGATAAGAATGAACTGGCTGCTTATGTTAGTCGATTATCTAAAGTTACCAAATCCTTTAAGGGTCAATGTATACGCTTCTACAATAAGATTCCCATTGCATTATAAAATTTGCCTCTAGACCAATTTATCAGTTCACGTGGGAGGATAAAGCCCATACTTCCTCATGTG
The DNA here is from genome assembly GCA_963855545.1 of Ethmia dodecea. NCBI lineage: Eukaryota > Metazoa > Arthropoda > Insecta > Lepidoptera > Depressariidae > Ethmia > Ethmia dodecea. Next base: position 2,447,784 of record OY979453.1, read on the forward strand.
TGAGAAAAAGACCCGTAGTTCAGCAGTCGGCTGTTACGGGTTGATGATGATGATATTAAATTAAAGACTGAATTATGAAAAACTTATTGAAAAATGCGAGAACCCGCAATATTAACTCCAAACAATTGGAATAAACACTTACAAATATTGGACCCCATAAAGTACAATTGAAAGTCTTATCTCTTGCTTACTGAATAAATGAAATTAAAGATACTTATTAAGGGAAAGGTAATAAATCACCAATAGACAAAATACTTGCATTGCAGGCACTTGTACTTGCATAGAAGATAATCTCAACTCTTGCGTCAAGTTCCATGTTGTAATCTACTCATCGTCACGGTACCGACGTCCTTCCAAAACCTTCTCGGAAAAACTCTTTCGTAAATAATCTTGAACAATATTCAGCTCTAAAACCACAAGTTTAAGCTCACATTCGAATGGTAAGGCTGGATGAATTCGTTACAGCTATTAACTAAATTAACCATGCTTGCTGTTTGGTGTTTAGACCAGTGAGATTTGTTGTTTGGACTTTTTGAAAGCGTTAGACTGTGTAATTTCAGGTTTATTTGGATGTTGTTGGCGGTGACGTTTTTGCGAATTATTGTAATGAAAATGTAAATCACTTCACAGTAGCGTAGCTTTACTTGTAAAAATATATTAGATAATGCAACTAAGAAGCCTAGAAAACTGTTAAATATGCTTGTAATGCTAATAAGAGTAACCAAAGAATATAATTTATCTTTCCAACAGCGCGATGAAGAAAAGGCCAGTCTTATTGCAGAGCTGACAGCACAGAACTCCAGGTTGACCGCCCAGCTAAAGGAGTCCTCAGCAATAGAGGCACAACTGATGGCGCAGTTAGAAGGCCTCAAGGACCAATGCTCCATAAGGAAGACTAGTTTACAGGTAAGCAAGAGATAATTTGGAGATTAAAAGATAGGTGTATTTAGAATCACATTAATATTATCATTTGCAAGGTAATGAGTATTTAGACAATACGTTTGTAAGCGCTAATTTCCAGACAGTGACCATGTTATGGTAATAATGATAATTTGTTCTTAAAACAGGTTTTGTACTTTTTAGATTTGTGTCTCGAGATGAGATGATACAATAAAGATTTTTCTATGTTTTTTTTATAGGATCATGTCCAAAGTCTGGAGTCGCTTAAAGCTGAGCTGGCTCTCGTAAGTGACAAGAAAGCAGACCTAGAAAGAAGGCTGACAGGATCCCTACACGATAAAGACAACCTCATGCAGCAGTTAGATGAAGCCAACGACAGGATCGTGGCGCTAGAGAGACAATTAAAAGAACAGGTAAGAAGAAATAAACACCTATCTATTCATCAATTAAGTAGTAGAGAACAATAGGTTTTTTAATTTTCGACATTTAGATACGTAACCGTATCAGTGTTTCTCTCTATGTATATAAACTTGTTAAAATGTAATAACTGCTACGGAATGACATTTATGCATTTCTAACTATGCCATTTACGATTAAGTTTATTTCCATTTCATAGCAGCTCATAATCGAAAGCTTATTACTAATTTGACCATGACTTGTCCCTTCACCAGTTTATTGGGTCTAATAATTGCTGGTCAACTGCAGCCAATGATTCATAGGCCTTCGGGATTGCAAGTTGCAAGTACTTGCATGCACATTATTGAAATGGCTATTAGTCATTACGAGATCCTTGTTGATCTTGCAATGTGATAATGTGCCTGCAGCAAATGTAATGACGTTATGTAGAAACTCGTGTCGTTATAGGTACTAACTTGAACATAGTACAAATATGTGTCGTTTTAGTTATATTTGGAAGTTAGCCTGACATTCGTCAATGAGATGCTAATATTTTGCAACATCTTGTCAATACTTTGGATAAGTGGATCCTCAAGCCACTAATTTTCTTAATCGCAATGCTGTTGCTGATCGTATAATACTTAACAAGTGTATCTTTCACATACATGTAGTGGTGATTTATATCAACAACATTATCATTTCCAGCTGTCAGTTTAATTAATGCATTGAGTATTTTTATCTGATCATTCAACGTTTTATCAGATCGGTCAACGTTATCAGCTATCTTGGTATTCTGGATCTACTGTTGAGTAATGTTTGATAAATGTTCTTGTTAATTTCATAATGTAAATATTTGTTTTGGTACATAATTCAATACTTACCTATCTCTTTTTTTCAATCTTTTACTTCTTACTAAAGAAAATATCATAATGGTGGACGACTCTCAATATTTATTTTTTCTTTTTTAGATTTTTTTATTAAAAACTTATGAAGATCTTTGCTATCTTTTCTACAGGAAAATGAATCTCCTATTCAGTAAGTTACAGAGGCATTTAAAAATCGATTAGTTCGTATTATTTACCAAAATATTTCAATTTGTCTAATTTGAAACAATAAATAATGCAATCCTCATAACACTTGATATACTGTGTTACATTACTATGTAATTGTTACGTCCTTATAAATGTCGTCAAAAGGACCGTCCTCAAGTTACATAACTTCCTCATAAGTAACTCTGGCTTTGCACTTACAGAGTCTAAGGCATTATTTCTTCGTGTACTTCCGCTTAAACAACACAATAGGTTCTAATTAGACACTCTTCCCAAGGAGGATTCGCTGTCTAAACAATCGCGTCTCCATCTCTGGAACTCTTTATCGTCTTTAGTTCTATGTAATGTATTTAATTGAAGGGTAAAGCTATTAATAATAAGCTTTTAATCCTATATAGAATGCATAGTTCCTGTGATTATGATGTTAAGATTACTAAGATTACGTATAAATATTATGGTTGGAAAACATAGAGAAAACAGTTGTTCACATAGAACCTAAATTGAGTAGGAAGGAAGAGACAATCTGAAAATCGTAACGGTTTTAATAATAGTTTTAACATTTATTTGACAGAATCGAATGTATGATTACGGACCGAAGAAAACTAAAATCAACAAAATGATTTCGATCTTGAAAGGTTATTCGTTAGGAGCTCAGATTTAAAAATGTTAGCCATCTACCACAACATATTTAGGTGTCGTCTACCTAACCCACATATGTATAGTAGTAGGCAGTCCTCTTCCTATTATTGACCGCACCTTAAAATCAAATCGCTTCAACATTTTTAATGCGAACGGCTAAGGAATGGAACTCCCTGCCTGCGGATCTGTTTCCGGAACGCTATAACCTGGGCCTCTTCAAGGCAAGAGTGAATAGGCATTATCTAAGCAAACATGCTCCATCGTCGTCTGCATCATCACTTTCCATCAGGTGAGATGGCAGACAAATGGTTTGCCTATTATTAATAAAAAAAAAATACAAATGCAATCATTTATTTTTGAGTCACTAATGTTGTCTAAGTGTTATACGTGGCTTTTAACGGCTACTTACTCTTTGTTATGTAGGTATCAAGATCAGTTGTATATGGTATCACCGAAAGCGAGACAAAAACTAGAACGAATAAAATTTCTATATCGATTCCTCATGCTTTTTCCAAGTGAATTCTCAACACAGCTATGCATTAGGTTTTTTACACTCCCTTAGTTCGTGGCCCGGTTCTACGCCGATCGCCGTTTTTGTTAGACGACTATAACGCCAAATTATAAGTATGTGCTGCAATGTACTAGTAGTATGTCGAAGCAGTGAAATCGGGTAGTGTACACGCTTTTTAGACGTTACAGATAGTATGTCCTATCCAATCATTCATTTTTATCATTTCCTCCAGGAACACCTATACCAGAACACACTAAAAGAGTTAGAGCGTCTCCAACGATCGCACGACACACTCGCTGAGAGAGTCGGAGCGCCCGACTCAGCCGACACGACCGAATCGGCGAGGTCACTACACGCCGAGATGGAGACCGAACCAGAAGACCAGGATGACAGCTGGCTGAGGAGCGAAGCCGTGCAGGTCTACAAGCAGCTGAGGACGTTGGCGTTGCAGCTCAACACTGGACATGATGATGATTCAGGTGAGATAATACTATTAAACCTTAACAGTTTACTTCTGAGCTATAATGTCTTCCCACACATATGAAGAAATATAGGCAATGATCTCTCACGCGAGTTCACCGCAGATCGCGAGGTGGTGTTAGGCTACCTGATTATCTGCAGATCGAAACCGGACGATATCTGTCGTGGCTTTGCGACTACCATTGTGCTTAAAGACAACGAAAACTGGGACCCACGGTTCAACTTACCTTTCAAAACAAAAAAGGAACTAGTGATATAGTGCCACCAAGTCACCCGTTTACTTACTAACCACGCCGAACATTCCTAAACTAGTTTAAAAACAAACTGGCAGCGAAGGGCTATAGCATGATGTTATAATATAACCCGTTGAGAGCTAGGTCACATAGCTACATTACTAGTACGCTGCCATGTACGTGAACCACACATTGTGACGTAGTTGCAGCTAGGTCGGAAGAAAAACTTTGTTGACGTGATAACGTCATATAAATCGATGAATGCCGTCTGCAAAAAGTGTCACGTTCCACCTGAGCCGAGCGTGCAAGCGAGAGCGCGAAACAAGTGATAGACAGGGCGCGATCGGCCTAAGCGTTCGGCTTGTGACGCATCTATCTTTCTTACACTCCAGTATGCAATTTTTCATCAATATTTTCTTATGACGTTATTACGTTAAGTTATTGTCCGTAAACGGACTTAACAGACAATCATTTCTTTTATTGTAGGAGCAGCTTGTGTCCGATTCTTAGTGTTTGTTACATCCCGGTACTTTCAACAGTCTTAACTATTTCAATGCTTAAAATAACGTCGATCGGTTGCTTATTTTCTGCGTGAAGAAAGGACAAACCAACAAAAGGCACTTTCGCAATTTTAATATTAAAATTATAGTACGATCTAAGATTGAGTAATAAGCAAGAGTAGTGTTGTTATTTTCAAATATAATATTATGATTTGAGTTCGATAAGTAAATCATAAGGTTTAAGAGTGCCCTATGCAAGTTTATAAGGCGAGGGACCAACGTTCAAAACGAAGTCATGGGAATGCAAGTACACTCAAATGAGTGGACTACTTACGATTCATAAGTAGTAGTCAGTGTATAAATAACTACAACTAAAACAAAAAGAAAGTAAATCCGTCCGTGATACGTCCGTACATGACTGCTGTAACCCAAATTACTTTAGTTATCACGCGAGCCGATCGATGTGGTATAAGCATTAGGTTTGAATGAGTTCAAGGGATACGGTGTTGGTAAGAACTTGTAAACGTGTTCTATTTTCAAAATACTGTTGCTCGATGGAAATTTTAGATGATATTTTTATGCTTAATAAGGTATTGGCAACCCAGCCATCGGCCTAGTTCAATCGAATCAAATTAAAAGAATTTTGATTCTGCTAGTATAGTTTATCGGGGGGATTACCGCACTCAGCCTCCAAGTTGGGTCATTGCACGTGTATTTGTCTAATCCAGTTCTTCCAGAATGCCACGAACCTACTCAGATTGCCGCAAGCTTCCAGGAGCTCGTCTACACTACATTAGTTTCTTCAACACTCTTCGTAAATATCAATTTGTATTCGACAGCATAGTGAAAACTAGAAGTGCATTTATAAATTAGCGGGGAATTACGAATAATCTTTCGATGTCTGCAGTTCAGAGTCTACCTATTTCAATTTCCTGGATATTACTAAAAGAACTATAATAGCTTTAGTAAGGTCAGATCGGCAATTCTTTGTTACTAGTAAATTCGTAACATCGCAGTTGCCCTACAAAGTGGTCACGCGAACTTTTCGCGTTACAAACGTTTGCAGGAAGTTGTATTTATTGGTTCACGATTTGAGCTGGGCCATTAGAAGTTGCACAATAAATCGGCAGCTGCAAGCGGTTATCTGGTACAGGTTTTCTAATGTACACCTGATTTTATAGGACTGTTGTTTAGAGTATCTAATTTACAATAACTACAGCTTAGCTAGCTTATAATTTTAGAGGCAGCAAGCCTTTAAAATTGTATTGAGGTGAATTAGGTGGATATGTATGTAGGAAATAATACTTATCGTGTCGTAAGGGTCGTGGATTTCATGTTGGAAACACAAAATAATGAACTTAATGTACATCTTGTATGAAGGAAACAATAGAAAATAGAAAACAAAAGACAGGTTAAGTACTTGAGATGATTGATAGAAAAACTATAAGACACTAGCAGCGCCCCGCGGTTTCACCCGCGTAGTTCCCGTTCCCGTGGGAATACGGGGATAAAATATAGCCTATGTGTTATTCTGATGTATAAGCTACATAACTGTAAAGTTTCATCAAAATCCGTTCAGTAGTTTTTGCGTGAAAGAGGAACAAACATCAATCCATACATCCAGACATCCATACATCCAGACATCCATCCATACAAACTTTCGCATTTATAATATTAGTAGGATTAGCGGACATACACTCAGATAGACTTACAGAAACACGCAAAGGAGAATAACATAACTTAAGACTCATCTGAATGGATATCTTGCAACTCGTCTAAGAACGATTTAAAAGCTTAGCTCATTAAGTGAGCTAAGTCGTGACTAAGTGATGACTTAACTCCATCTCGACATAAGTGCAAGTATCCATCTTGTTAACAGTTAGTTCCTGCTTATTGTAAAAACTTGCGAGTGTGTCATAATTTCGTGTTTTTGCTAAACTTAAACAATTTCTGTTGAGTTTCTTGGGATTTACGTAGGTACTTAGTAAGTAGTCTTTTGAACAGTTTAAAATGAATGAACGAACTTTTGATAGCGACGCAAATCTTCCACTTATATGTACTTATTAGTAAAAGATTGTTTCTAGTACTTTTTAGAAATATTTATTCGTTTATGTCTATGTTGTTTTTGATATTTTGTTTTAAAAGTTTATAACGTCATGATCCTACTTACTATTTATCTAAAGTAAAATCGGTATTTTTTTTATTTTCTGATGAACAATACCTTCATAACTAGTAAATAAATAAATAAATAAATCTTGTTTGTCTTGCATATGCTATAGTGATTTAACCCTTTCGCTTGAGAGAAACAACATAATTTATCATACTTAGCTGGCAAGCGCTCGTAGAAGTAGTTAACGACTTAATCTATCTTAAGCTTGGGTCCCACGGTCCGTAAAATCGCGGATGCACGCAGACCACGCTCGCACGACGCACCGTGGGACCGGCCTCGTCCGTGATAGCACAGAACGTCTGTGGCGGTGCGCCCGTATCCATCGTGAGTCGGTAACTTCAAAGGTGCGCTCTTCTCTCTCTTTCTTTCGCTTTGCATTATGACAACATAAAAACATCTACACACACCGACACGCACCGTTGGACCGGCCCTGCCTGCGGTGCGTCGCCGTCCGTGCTCGTCGGCTGAGTGTGGCTGATCCGTAGAATAGCGGACCGTGGGACCCCAGCTTTAGTCTCAGTTCCGGGATAAAAGGTAAGTTATTCTGATGTTTAAGCTACATTACTATCACTAGCCTCACTAACACTTATTTGCTGTGGTCTTTTCCGAATTTGCGGTACGGGGTGTCAAATGTTATAGTGCTTTTCAATATTCGTAACACCTTTATCACGTGACCTGTAATCATCATCATCATCATCAGCCTACATTCGTCCACTGCTGGACATAGGCCTCCCCTAATGAGCGCCATAGCGCCCTGTCTTCGGCTCTACGCATCCAGCATCTGTGGCCTGTAAATTTACGAATAAATAAATCACTAAAGTTTTATCAAAGCCGTCAGTAGTTTTTGCATGAAGAACTAACAAACATCAATCCATAAACTTTCGTGTATAACATTAGTAGGACACCCCAAACCTGAAGATAGGTACCACATAACCTAAAGGAATGAAAGGTCACGAATCTTTTCTTGCATCAAACAATAATGGTGAAGAGCATAACAGGCAACAGGAGTTATGATGTCATTGTACATCGCGGAGTCACGGCAGGGATTGGCACGACGCGGTACGGTACGGCGCACGACTTTCCGTTTGGGTACAGTTAGGTTAGGTTAGACTTATGATGGGTAGGTATCGGTATGTTTTGCAATGTTACCCGACTGCTCCAGGAGGGAAATGTTTTTCAGGTCCCCTCAACCTCTTAGAGGTCGATAACTATTGTTCTTTAACTATATCTATGAGAGCTGAGCTCATATAGATATATTGTAGTAAGTTTATTGAGTTGTCGAGTTATCCGAAACGGTTTGACGGATTTTGAAGTGTGACGCGTTGTCAGATTCGTCGAGCTATATTTTTACTGGATTTCATAGGAGGGTGATATTTTAAATATTTTCGTATATAATACCTATTGAAGGTTTATTTACAATTTACTGTAAAATACTATTTCAGAAGCTTACTACAGGTTTTCCTTTACCACATTAATATGAGCTCGACAAGACTTATCGGACAAAACAGTTTGGAAGAAAACGCGGTTGTGGACACCTAACAACATGAAAAATAAAACCGAGGGTATGAGATGCAGAATGCTTTCCCAGAATAAAAAGTAAGCTTCCTAGGCGACCAACTGTCAAACAAATAAAAACACTTTCGCATACATTAAAAAAATATATATGTCACGCCTTATATCCCCGAGAGGGTGGGCAGAGGTATTTCATTTCTGGATATACCCACTTTTCACGAGATATTCTTTGGACCCCTAAACGTCATAGGGTGGTGAGCCCATCGCCGGACCGGGTCTGTTACATATGTCTCAGAATTAGTTAACACTTTCGCATTTAGGTACGAGTATTTAGGATTATTATTCAGTTGAACGGAAGATTTTAATTGAACGATACAAGGTTCTTGTGTACTTAACATTTCTGAAATTGATTCGGTATGGCCTCCATTCTTACATTTGCAGTTAAAACATAACTGGAAATGAGAGTGGTTTGCGAAAACATTGCTCGGGTTTTAACAGTATTTCTCAAGATGCAGCTAATAAAAGCACCTAATTCATTATAGTGTGTGCTTTGGGATTGTAAGATATTTTTTGTGTTACCAAGAACAATGAATTAAGTGGTCTTGTGGCGAAAGTTATTATAACAATAATCATCGGATGAACATCCATAGTGTTAGTATACAAAAAAAATAAATATAACTTATTAATCTTATTATGAACTAGCTGTTCCCCGCAACTTCACCCTTGCAGGTTCCGTTCCCGTAGGAACATTATAGCCCATGTTCGACCCAAAAGAGTTACCTTTCCATTGGTGTAAGATTTTTTAAAATCGGTAGGTACAGTAGTTTCGGAGCGTATTCATTACAAACGAAGATACAAACCTTTCCTCTTTGTAATGTTATTGTGGATTAATAAATAGCCATCTCCGAGGTGGTTGACAGATGTGTTTCATTCCTAGAAGAAGTAGTTTATCAATTCGACTGTATGGTTTTTTATGTTTGTAACCTCAAAACTGTCGACGGGTGAACCGATTTTGATGTTTTTTTAAAGCTGGTGCTTCTTAGGTGGTCTATTTTAATTTAATCCAGTTTTAACATTAGCATCCATGAGAAAACCATATAAGTCCACCGATTTGGATTATTCTTTTATTAACCGAATTTATAAAAAAAAACAAGGTTTAGGACTGTATTTTATAAGTATTATTAGTTGAAGTCGGTTTTTTACTCTTTAGAGTTATCACTAGTTCTGTTTATCACTAGTAGGCGCTGTTACACATACCTCAAAATCATTTCTGGGACCTGCAAGTTTTGTCAAGATGTTTTCCTTCACTGCCGAGCTAAGGATAAATTGTATGTACATCAGTACTAGTTCTAACGAACGCCAGAGTGCCAAGGTTACTTTGCAAATATGTAGGTACGAAATTTTTTAGGAGAATCTAGTTAGGAATTATTTTTGCAGAGAATTTTAAAATGTTCATTACATTTTAATGCAAATTTAAATCTATAATGGCTTTGCCTAAAGATTCTCTTAATATCTCTCATTTTATGGAGTCTTTTATAAGAACGTCTGCTTATTTGCATAATTTGTAAATAAAATTGCTATAGGTATAATAAAGTGAGCAAGTTGTTAAGTAGTTAGCAAGTTGTCAAGACTGCTTTAAAATCCTCTACTTTTTAAATGTAAACGTAATTTACGAATGCATAGTTGTTTTGTCACAGATCACTACCGAGTCTAAGAAATTACCGTGTAACAAACCGAATAGACGATCTGTCTTGTTTTGTTTCTTTTTTTTTTTACTGTGGTCTGAGTGTAACGCAACGAGCACGTTTTTACAAGAACTTCCTAGCGTACCCAATCGATTAAGTATACCTACTTACCCAAGCTCAATACAATCGCCCCCCCCCCCCAAATAAAAAGACTGTATCCACTGTCGTATTCTATTCAGCAAATGTAACAATATCTATTTTAAACCCACACTATAAGCATCTCTTAACTTTAAACTCGGTGGTAAGGCCTAATACTGTTTAGTGTCGCAATAGAGCAGTTCAAAAATACTTCCTAAATCAAGACTTGAATAGTCAGATGTGGAAATACTTCTACACTAATATTATAAAGTGGAAAGATTTGTATTTTTGTATGTCTATAACGAATGAACTCAAAAAATACTAGGCCGATTTAAAAATATCTCCACCAATGCTGCAATGGAAAGCTACAATATCCCTGCGTAACATAGGCTATATTTTATTCGTATTCCCACGGGAACCGCGCCGAACCGCCAGTCTAATAAACTCATTTCTTCTGTTAAATACCTAAAACTGGCGTCATAACTTTAGAACCTATTTTGAACCTTTTAAAAATTATCTTAAAGACGAGTTTGACACAAAGGAATATGTTTAGCGTTCTCCACAAACTGTTCAAATCGATCACACTTCCGTATGCGCTGATGTGGCGTGATCAATGCGTGAAATCACGCGCGTTACAGCCGCCATGATATAATAGTCGCCGACGGGTTCGCTTGGGAAAGTGTCGTTGATGATAGTGAAAGCACCGCTTTGTAGAGAAGACCAGATTGTAGGGTAGAAGTGATCACGTAGTCACTTATGTTCCGAACACAATACAAGTACTTATTTTAATTTATGCGAAAGTTTCCGTTGTTTCAATATTTAATTTTATTACTCCAAGGAAATGGACTAGATTTGAAAGAGACTAGGTAAATGGATTGTCGGTCTAAATTCAGGAGTCAAAACTATTTTATTGACACCAAGTTTTTTAGTCAAGTTCGTCCAGAGTCTACCTAAATCTACACTACTATTTATAAAGAGGAAATATTTGTGTTTTTATATGTTTGTAACGAATAAACTCAAAAACGTATTCACCGATTTAAAAAATTCTTCCATCAATCCAAAGCTTACATACTTTTCTGGGAATAACATGGGCTATTTATTTCTCATGGAAACGGTAATTGCGCAGGTAAACAGTCTGTTACCTTTTCATTACATAACCGCTGAACCGATCTTGAATAAATTTGGCAGGTCTTCAGGAAGGACATTCGATTATTTTTCATCCCAAATGGGCGTCCGTGAGCTAATGCAATTTCTGCCTGTCTGTTACCTTTTTTCGGCTATCGATCGCTATTAAATGTGGGAGTTACTTTGCATCTTGAAGCACAGGCTTCTTTTTATGCTGCTACTGTAAAGAAATTCTAATGCATATGAACTCAGGTAGCTTTGGCTTTACAACAAATCCAAGATACTTTATCATCATCATTTACTTGCCCATTTCCCAATATTTGGGGTCGCCGCAGTATGTTTTTCACTTCCATCTTGCACATATCATCCTTCACACAATCCGTCTAACTTTTCTTTCCAAGACACTTTATCTTGGACCCGCGAATTGTCTTACTGACACCCCCGAGTCATTGCGTGATTGCTGTGGTATACAGAATCCGGAAGGCAAAGTTGCTGGCAATACAATAGTTTCCTTCTTCATATAAAATGTACTATCTCATTACGTAACAGTGTGAAATATGATCCAGTAGCTAAGCCGGCTGCCCCACGGGTGAACGGACATCCCACATCCTCTTACGAGATCGTAACTCGATATACAAGAAGGCAGTACTGTACTTACACCAAGTGATGCAATAAGGGCTACCAATTATGAAGTATCAGATAATAAAGCTTTTAAAACGACATTAGTCTCATTAACAGTAATGATATGTTAACACCGTAGGTAGGTACTCGGACAGTTTAAAGAAACATACAATAACTATTTATTGTACACCAAACACAATACAAAAGAGACGCAAACATAATCCTCGCATCCATATTAGAAGATTTCAAGAATGCAAATTAAATAACATAAAACTCTAAAGAGTAAAAAACCGACTTCAACTTATATGGTTTTCTCTTGGATGCCATTGTCAGAACTGGACGAAATTGAAATGCGATTACACAGGAAGCACCAGCTTTCAAATAAAGAAGAATTGTCAAAATTGGTTCACCCAGTCGAAAGTTCTGAGGTAACAAATCTAAAAAAACTCCTTTTTTGAAGTTGGTTGAAAATAATAGTTTCGCTTTTTACTTATCCCCAAGGGGCTAGGCAGAGGTATTCCATTCCTGACAATACCCAATTTTCAGTAGTGTGCGAAATCAACGTCACAAATACCATTCGCAAAAATAACGTCATCTAATTCAAAACTAACCTCCACATATTCAACGTCCGATGTGTATTGAGATAATAAATAAATAATAATTAACTTTGGGACACAATTTACACACAGTTATTCAGTCCCAAATCAGGCAGAGCCTGTACTATGAGTACTAAACAACTGTTAAACATGCTTTTATGAATATTAAACACCCAGACACGAAGCCAACAGACATGTTCATGCACATAAATGTTGGCCCCGTTGAGATACACTTATTCATTATAATTCAGGAATATTGTTAATCTGCATGTATTCATTTGCTTGTGTGTTTCTTCACAACTGGCTAAAGATCCATGCAGCTAGTACAAGGTATTTACTATAGTATTTACGTAGTACAAGGTATAATAAATTGTGCTTGAATTTTATGTGTCAAGCGTATGCCCACTATTGCCCACCCCGTGCAGACAAAGAGACATGTCGTGATTTCTAAACCAATTCGATTCATTTCACGTTTCGCCACTGCTATAAAATTTAATAGTAATGATGGACAAGATGATTTTAATGTCAATCATGCATCCAAAGCAAATTTAGCTAATGCATCTGATGAAATAATATTATTGTGTGAAAAAACACGTGTCACAATGAGAGATCGATATGAATATTGCCTAACTTAAAGTAAATAATTAAGCAACTGAAGACCTTGGCTTTAATGAAACACCTAAGTGAATAAGTTATTAAGAAGTATTCAGTTTTTTAGATTTTTGAAGAATTGTCTTCATGTTTGGTCAAGGCTTTTAGTGTTTTGGTTGAACTTCGTGAGACATCTAATACAGTAAATGCTTATCTTTCTATTAAGGAAATAGTGCCAGCCTTTTAGAAAACGATTTGTTATAGGTCTCAGTAAGGACATTTCAAATCATTTTAAGTTTTAAACATTACCATACCATAAGAACAGTTTAGCCCTGTTGTTTAGTGAGGTCGTCTCACATGCTTAACGTCTGTATTCTGATGAGGGCATGTCCCAAAGAGTTTTACAAAAAAAAACTCAAGTACACCACCACCACGTATACCACCAGCTCGACGGTGAAGGAAAACATTTCGAGGAAACCCGTAGTTCCCAGAATTGATTATTTATTTATTTATTTATTTATTTAAACATTATGAAGCATGTGTTACGTTTAGGAGTCCAAAAATATAGGTAGGTACTTATGTGGTTATAGCATATTTCCAGAAATGAAATACCTCTGCCGATCGCTCGGCGTAAAGCGTAAGCATATTTTTGCAATGTTTATATGAAATTGGATAACGGACATTAAATTGAAAGTTTTGCAACACGGGGCGCATAAAAACTTATTACAATGCATTCTAACATCATCATCAAACGGTTATTGAAAGTTATTGTTCTGAGGTTAGCGATCTTAGAAAACGTATCAACTTTAACTGATGGTACACTTTATAATACGATCACTTTATACTATTTTTGTATTATTAGCAATATTTTATGTACCTAGTATGTCTCTACTTTTGTCTAGTATTGTTATGTTTATGTCAGTAACGACTTATCTAATGTTATATCAGATTATTTGAATTTTTTCTAAGTTCATTTTAACCCACTGTGTCATACTATTATTCTTTGGCTATTTTTACCATACTGACTACTTTCTTAAACCTCTAAATGATAGGGAGCTATATAAATTGCAAATTGCCATGAATAGTAACTATTAAATATTTACTGTACTTATTTGTTACCTCAATAACTAAAATATTCCATATCGGTAACACCAAAACTCTTCCACGGTCAGTCTTACGATCCATTGTTACCAAACACCCGCTATTGTATCACAACGAGATGAGATATCACATTCTGATTCATGTTCATGTCGTGTGAATCAATCGGGCGAGCGTTGATAGATCATTGTTTCGTGTCGAATGACATAACATTTTGCATTCAGTATTACAGCAGGAGTTTTGAGTGTGTCTCAAACTTGTCTCAAAGGAGACACACTACGTAGCAAGTCAGAGTCGCGTGACGTAGCAATGTCGCAGATACAGATGGCGGTATCGCTGAATCAGGCGTCAAAATATATATACTAGCTGATCCGCGCGCATATGTTTCTCTGGGAATACGGTGTTAAAATATATCCTGAGTTTCTCCCCGACAATGTATCCAATTGTTTTTTTTAATCGGTCTAGTAGTTTTTGAGTTTATTCGTTACAAACATACCAAAATACAAATCTTTCCTCTTTATAATATTAGTGTAGATAGATAAAGATAAGGCATTGTCAAAAGTCTGTGTTTAAAGCGATTAATCGGTTTCGTCTTTAACGAAATAATAAGTGTTGTCTATGCTTTAGTTCAAGTAATTATTTAGCCATGATATGGTTTTTCTTTTTCTTTAATAAATTAATAAAAGAATTGTTACATACTTTGTGTTGTTCAAATTCATTTTGATTTATGGCCTATTTTTATCTTGTCTATCAGTATTCTAAAACCGTAGGTATTCCTTACGATGCCATGGTTTTTGGACCGCATGGTTGTCTCTACCTACAAGCCAGTAGTAGAGCCACCATCACAGACGTTATTACTATTAATCGTACGTGAATAAGATTTAAAATCCTGTGGACTTCTCGGTACGAAGATATCTTTCCTTCCCCAGGTCTACATTCTGATCTCTCCCTCACATCCCTCGACGGCGACGAAGGGGAGACGCTAAGGCGAGGTGCTCTCGCCGCTGCATGCGCCGATGCAGTCGCAGCCTACGCCACTCTAGAAGGTTCTAGAGTGAGGGATTCGATCGCCGCTCACGCACGCCGCGCGCTGGAAAGAGAGCGGCAGATCGATGAGAAGAATGAGATTATTGCTGACCTATCTTCCAAGGTGAGTCGCTGTTTTTAAACGACTTCAAAAAGGAGGATGTTATCAATTCGTCTGTTTTTAACGTGACAACGTCTTATAATTCGATGGAGCCGGCTGCGTGCACGAAAAAGTGTGACGTATGCGGCGTTCCAGTGCAAGCAAGAGCGCGCAACGAGGGACAAAGAGGCACAATCCATTCCATCAGTATTTTCTTATGAAGTTGTCACGTTCAACTATCGTCAGAATTAATTCTGGGACCTGCGGGTTTCCTCACGATGTTTTCCTTCACCGTCGAGCTAGTGATAAATATGTACGTAAATTTGAAAAAACTCATTAGTAGGTACTTACATGCCGGGATTTGAACCCGAGCCTCACCGATTATCATCATGTGAATAAAAAATCACTACTGATAGAAAGAAATTACGAAAACTAGTAGTATGTAGGTTACGTAGGAACGATATAATCTATTCCAACCAATAAAAATACATAAATATGTATGTGTCTGACCCACAACGCACAACAGCAACGCGAATGGCTGTAGAACCACACGTAAACTCCAATTCGATTTAAAAACGTTAACTAAATCGATTCCATTCGATTTAACGCCACAAACGGTATTCCGATTGCCGTGAACGAGCTAAATCGAATCGGAGCGTAGTTAACTGAAATGATACAACAGCGGTTCTTGACTGAGATGCTAATTCTAGCATGGAGCGTGGATATTAACTTGTTAGGACTGAAAGAGACTACTTACAGAACTGTATGCATGCCTACTGTTTACCGCATATGCAGTGTTGATGAATGATGTGTTGATGAAATGCAATCGGCTTCTCTTTACGTACCGTCAGTTATATAATTACCGTAAGTGTTTAGAGAGCTCGTAATAAATGTCAAATAAACACATTTCCGATTTTAACTATAAATATTATAGACATATTTATTACTAGCTTGACGGTGAAGGAAAAACATCGTTGAGGACACCCGCTGGTCCCAGAATTAATTCTGAGACATGTGTAAACAGACCCGGTCCGGCGATGGGCTCACCACCTATCACGTTTAGGGGTCCAAAGAATATGTCGTGGAAAGTGGGTATATCCAGAAATGGAATACCTCTGCCTACCCCCTCGGGGAAATAAGGCGTGAGTTTTTTTGGAACTTAGTTCCTTATCGCGCGTTGCGATAGGTGGCTAGACGGAAAAAATTAAGACCAAGTTTTCTTTGCTATAGAGCAAAATGTGTCGGTCGTTACAACTAGTTGAAGCTCATGATAAATCTAATAATGATAATGAGATGATAATGATGATGACGACGACGATGACGACAACAACGACGACGACGACGAATATGATGATGATGGAACTTCGTTCCATCCGGGTGTCCCTTGACACCTCTCAAGTTTTTTTTATCTAACTAGTGAAATAGCGGTTTCTCAATTACGCAGTCAACATTCTTAGTCTTATTGTTACCTTTCCAAAAGGTCGTGCGCGACGTGTACGTGACTATATGATGCGGCCGTGATTGTGACGATATCGGTTATTTTGGTTTCCTAAGGAAACTCACTGGTTTCTCACCCTTTAAAAGGGAAAACTACTACTATTGTTCGGAAACCCTTTTTCCAGCTAAAAGTTTTAGTACCTACTGCCATGTATGATAAGCAAGAATAAGTAGGTACTCACTTAACTACATCACTACATAGTATAAAACAAAGTCGCTTTCTCTGTCCCTATATCCTTATGTCCCTATGTATGCTTAAATCTTTAAAACTACGCAACGGATTTTGATGCGTTTTTTTTATAGATAGAGTGATTCAAGAGGAAGGTTTTAGTATTAGCATTGCACTCGTGCAAAGCCGGGGCGGGTCCCTAGTAATATTATAAATGCGAAAGTTTCTGAGGATGCGTGGATGGTTCTTTGTTCCTCTTTTACTCAAAAACTACTGAACGGATTTTAATGAAACTGTACAGTAAATAACTTATACATCAGAATAATACATAGGCTATATTTTTTCCCCGTATTCCCACGGGAACGGGAACTACACGGGTGAAACCGCGGGGTGCTGCTAGTTATCTATAAAAACGGCAAAAAAAATCGCGTTTGTTGTATGTGGGCCCCCTTAAATATTTATTTTATTTTGTTTTTAGTATTTCGTGTTGTAGCGGCAACAAAAATACATAACAGCGAAGACAGCGAAGTCTTAGTAATAGGGTCCCGTTTTTACCCTTTGGATACGGAACCCTAAAAACTATGTTTTAGAGACTCAAAATTATAATAATAACATTTTCTTTTAATCGTTCGAGGAACATAAATGAGAATAGAGTAAGTTACAGTAGTAAGATGGTTAACAGCCGCTGATAAGGATCAATACGGTTTATAAAACTTGGAATAACGGAATAAATGACTCTTATTCACTTTGATATTACAGCTTTAATGGTGAAATGATTGCTAGGTTGGCAGTTAGCCAAACTTAGCGTAGTTTTATGTGGTTCGTCCTAACTGCCATGATGCAGTCATTTTTAAAAAGGTAGATAAATGACTACATAGTATAAGACAAAGTCGCTTTCTCTGTCCCTATATCCCTATGTCCCTATGTAAGCTTAAATCTTAAAATTTTGATGCGGTTTTTTTTAATAGACAGAGTGATTCAAGAGGAAGGTTTTAGTGTTAGCATTGCACCCGTGCGAATCCGGGGCGGGTCGCTAGTATTTGATAAGTTAAATTCCGATACTGATACTATCTTATACCTGAAAGTATCCCTGCCTCCTGAGTCGGAGGTCGCGGGTTTGATCCCCGCTCGGGGCCATGTGCAACCATTTCTTTGGAGAGGGAGTCGAGCTATAAATACATTAGTGATCAAATAAAACCAGCTACGTTTAAAATTCAATATTTTTCCAATTTCGAAACTGCTGTTTCAATTCGATGTCTAGCTGTAAAATTGCAAAATATGTGACATCACACTAGGGATGCAAGCGTTTCACAAATATGACAACTGTGACAAAGACGCGGGGGTCAAAATATCTAGAAAATTGTGTGACGTAATTTATGGATGGCCCTTTGTACTCAGCAGTGGACGACCGCAGTTGAAAAATGAAGATAAATTTAAATAAATTATAATTTATTGTGGACCACAGTTTACACACGGTTATTCAGTCGAAAACTGTACAGGGCCTGTCCTATGGGTACTAAACAACTGATAAACATACTTAAATAAATATGTGCATGAAGCACACAAATGGTGGCTCCGAGCGGGGATCGAACCCGCGACCTCAAACTCAGAAGGCAAGGTCACTACCAACTGAGCCAACAGGCCCGTCTAATGAAGATGATGGTTATTAAGAAAATATTTGGCAAGAAAACCTTGCTGTCTAATTACTTACGTTGAAAACGTGACAAGCTCCTAACAGGCTTTGGTGTGCGTAATCTCTTAATCCAATAAGGTATATACTATTGCTTGTGGCTTATGATAACGTCGTGTAAGACGCCGTCAGCGTCTACTTGGTGTTTAAAACTTCTTACAAAACGTAGTCTTATTAGGGGTATTACAGAAAAGTTACACCGTTTCTTAATTACCTAGTTACTCTAATAATTAATTTACTACGGGGTATTTTTATTTTCAACCGACTTCAAAAAAGGAGGAGGTTCTCAATTCGACTGTATGTTTTTTTAATTTTGTTACCATCCTCAGAATTAAAACTGGGTGATCCGATAATGATTAGTCTTTTGGTTAGTTCCCGCGTAGTTCCCGTTCCCGTGGGAATACGGGGATAAAATATAGCCTATGTGCTATTCTGATGTATAAGATATATTTAACTGTAAATTTTCATCAAAATCCGTTCAGTAGTTTTTGCGTGAAAGAGGAACAAACATCCATCCATACAAACTTTCGTATTTATAATATTAGTAGGATATATATCAATATATCGGAGCCTATTCATCAGAATAGGCTCCGAAACTACTGGACCTATTTTAAAAATTATTTTACCTTGGGAAGCTACATTATCAGGGAGTAACATAGGCTATGTTTGATCCCCATATTCCCAAGGCGAGAACTACACGGGTAAAACCGCGCAGAACAGCTAGTTATTGATATAGTGCACTAACGAATAACGATGCAATTTGCAAAATGCATTATCGTTACATAACTTGAGGAACCATTGTTATGTAAGTAGGTATCGTATCTGGGCCGCTGGGGTATCAACAGTTTGAGTAATGTTTGCCTCAACAAACCGGGTACCTATTAACTGCATCGAATTCATTGATGTCATATTTGAAGACCAGCGGTCCCCGTTCCCGTGGGAATTTTGCGATGATATCTATCAGGTGACCTATAGAACAGAATAGTCTTTAAAGGACGTTAACTAACGTAAATAGCTAAAAATTTATTTAAAATTTTAGCATTTTTTTTATTCCAGTTACCTACTTACAAATGTTCTGCAAATTATTATAGAATATTTTTGTATTAACAAATTATTTTAGGTAGTGGAGATTGAAACCAAAAAAAAAAAAGATGAATGAATTTTGTAAAGGATGATATTCACAGAATTAAGTTAATGTAGATAAGACGACAGTTGATAGCCATAAATGCAAGAGAACCATATTGGTACAAGCTTTTCTTTACTTTTCATCCCAAAACGCAGGACAGCTGCGAGCAGATATCTACTTAAAGATTTTCTGCTAATCAACAATTTTTACTCATTGAAAGAATTTTTTGATGAAAATAATGATAGAGCAACTAAAAAATTATAACCATTTTTTAAGACCTACTTAACGTTGTTTTTAATTTTTGTTTTTGAATTTCATTTTGTATTTTTACATTGCTGCGCCCTTCCAGGGTTAATGTGTGTACCTACTGTATTTTTACCTACCATTTGTATAACCACATTTTGCAATAAACGATATGACTATGACTAGTTCTGTAGGTATAATTTATAGGCGTTCAATTTGAATGGTCCATGTCGAGTCAGCAAAGTTGAGTAAATACTTTTCAATTCCAGCCTCTAATAGCTTCAGATTCAAACACATTTACTAGGTAATAAAGTCAAAACCTTGAAATCAGCAACAAACAAATCTAAAGCAACGATGAGTAACCGATCCCACGCAATATTCAAATTTCACAAACTTGGTTATCCTTTAGCCAATCATGGTCAAAACACATTGACCTAAACCATATATAACCGTAAGACCATTACGAAAAACCAGTTTATAGTGATACTGTTATGGATAGCCTAGGCGTTGTTGGTGATCTCATGTTGGCATTTGGAAAGCTGGAAGCTAACCTTTTAGTGTTTTATTTATGACAAAGGTGTGTCCTCCATTTTTGCTACAATAATAATAATAATTTATTTATAAAAACCTTTTTCTTACAGCTAGTTACAGAGTTTAACAATTATACAATAGATAAAAATTACAAATTAAACACTACCTAAATAAAAATACTTTTCATGACTTCATCAAAAGGTGGCCTAAAACTTCTAAATCCTGTCTCCTAAAGTACCTAGGTGTTCCTGTATTTTAGGAGACAGCTATGTAAAGAAAGAAGCGGAGAATTGGTTCTCAGGCATGTGTAGCACTCCGATCCGCCAATAGAGATAGGTACCACCCAACGTTTAGGGGTCCAAAACAATACTGGTAAAAAGTGGATATTTCAAGGAATGGAATACTGCGCCTACCCTCTCGGGGGTAAAAGCCTGGAGCATATTTATTTATATAAAAGCAAAACGCTTATCAGTAATTTCTTTATTCCCGTAATCCTACAGGAACGGGTACTGGTGGTGAAACCGCGCAGAACCGCTAGTCTATCTATACTAAGATTTGTATTTTTGTATGTTTGTTACGAATAAACTCAAAAACTACCTGACCGATTTTAAAAATTATTTCACGAATGGACAGCTTGAAGATCTCCGAGTAACATAGCCTATATTTAATTTCCGTATTCACATGGGAACGGGAACTACGCTTGTGAAATCGCGCAGAACCGCTAGTTTTCAATTTGCGGGATTTAAAGCTCTTTTTCTCCTAAAATGTCACAAGTTCATAACCCTTAGGTTATTCTTGTACACTTAACACGAGTTAAAACAATCTCTGCATGAAATCTAGCAGCAAGCAGACCGCAGTGCCCTCTGACGTCACAACGGTCAGCCAACTGGCTTGGGGGCAATGACCTAGGTTTTACAGAGTCTAGTTTGCGGAAAATTTTGTAATTAAGGATTTGAGGTTATGAGAACAAAAGCATTTTTCTTTGTCTGAATTTAGGAGGGAACAGAATCTATGCTAGTAGCTTTATGGTATGTCCGGATTGTTATTGTATTTCGCATGTAGCGGCGACTGTGGCATCACTACATTTTGTCGCATGACTTTGCGACACCGTATGTAGGTATAGTGGATGTTAATAAAAGAGGTAGTTGACTACGAGATATCATTAATTTAAAAAGATGAATTTTTAAATTACTAAACCATCAAGAAACTAACGATTTTTTATAATTTTATTCTAATTTGAATATCAAAATTACGTGTATTTGTAAAAAACGCGGTACCTAGTCTATAAAAATAATAATCTCACGCTCAAGGACTGTTATCCCCGAGGGGGTAGGCAGAGGTAGGTACCTATTCAATTTCGTATAGGTGGTGAGCCCATCCCCCGACCGGGTCTGTTACATAAGACTCAGAATTAATTCTGGGACCTGCGGTTTCCTCACGATATCTTCCTTCATCGTCGAGCTAGTGATGAATATGTACGTAAGTTTTAAAAAACTCATTGGTAATGCCAGGATTCGAACAAGCCTCACTGCTTATCATCATGTGCAGCAGGCTCATCACTGCTCTTCAAATTTCAAATGGAACGTTAAATAGTGACAAAATGCAATTTACGCTGTTGCATATTGTAAAGATGGTCTTATGGCTAGAATACCCACTGTTTAGTAAAGTTGGTCAGTAAATGAACATTGTTTTTATAAACAGGTATATGAATACTGTGCTAGACAGTATGGTCTCAGCAGTCAGCACAGATGTCAGGAATGTCAGGCAGCTACGGCGGGATAATGGGTAAAAGATGTCAATATAATAATATGAAAACCAACCGTACCTAACTGCAGAGCGTCTTATTACACTACTCTGATATCTAGGTTGCGAGTCAGCAATACTTAAAATACAGAGCGAAAACACTACGTTTGACTCGTACAAATACGAAAATTCATAGGGGCAAGAGCAAATGTTCACCTACAACTTAATTCAACTGTGTAAACCAGCCATTAGCCTGCAGCTCTTTACTTAGTAAACAACTTGCATTGACCTTAGAACGACGAACAAGATTGCCAATGTACCTAATGTCTATGACGTAAGGTCTACCTACTACTTTCTCCGTGGTGACCCGATCGATTATCAGAGCGAGAGTTGAATCGATTCCGATTACTTAGCTCGTCGCCAATTAGCGTATCGATTATAGTTTCATTTTAATTCAATTTAGACCGGCTTGTTATTAATTAGATACTAGCTGTTTAGTAGAACTCAGTTAATCGTGTCTCCTAGGTGTTTTTTCGTGATAAAAATTAGCCTCTCATTTCTCAAGATGTAAACTATCGTCCGTCTAAATTTCATTAAAATTGATCCACCGGTTTAGCCAAAAATATTATACTGTATATAGAAAGACGTAGATATGTTACTAGAGCGCGGAAAATGAGGCCGACAAATGTGGTTAATTAACCACATTTTATTTAGTCGCATTGTATTTAAAGTCGTATTTCAAGCGCAACTCTTGAAGATATCTGTCTCTTTCTTGATTATTCGTTCCATATCATCTTTCCTCGTCATTGTTGTATGCTATAAGTACGCTAAGAAGTAAGTATATAAATGTTGTAGCCACTCATAGTGGATCAATTTTCAAACGCGCGCATAGTATGAATATAACTCATCCTTACTTTAATATTTTTGGGTTTAGCCGTGAAAAGGTAACAGGAATATACAAACAGACAGACAGAGCTACTTGCCTTACTGACTGTGTGTAAAAGGACCTGAAACACAACTCCTTCTGCTGTTGTCGGGTAAACAGAAATGTAATATGACGTCACCTAATAACAGTTGACAATCATTTTGCTTTATATAGGACCACTCGAGGTATATTTTTTTTTTGTCCAAATCGAGCGAATTTATTGTAAAACGAACTGAATTCTATCTATTAAAAGACAAAGATAAAAGACAAACAGCTGAGCATAGTAATGGGGTCCCGTTGGCTCTTTACCCGTGAGTACGGAATCATAAAAAAAGACTGCCAAATGCGAACAGTGGGCGTATTCACAGAGATTCGATACTCGATATCGGAAAATCTGTCGAAGAAAATATAGGAGATGGGCTATACACAGATGTCATATTTGACATAAGGATTCGACAGATTTTCCGATATCGAAGCTCCCTGAATACCTACGCAGAACGGAAATAAAATTCTACCAAAGCGCAATCACTTCAAAACAATTTCCCGCCTATTTAAAGAGACCTTTTTGAAAGCAAAGGCATTAGCATCATACAGCCATTAAAGCCACCGTGAAAGTTTTAACCTTGTGGTGGCTATCTTGGAAAACCTTTTGTGTCTCCAAGGTCAGCTTTATTTGTGCTTACTCAGTATTATGCGGACCGAAATTAAAATAAAGTGAGTAAGTGACCTCCACGTGGGAACAACTGAACCAAATCGGGGACTACGTTACAATGTTATCTCTCTATCTACTGATGTAATCTCGTATTGAACCTATTATTCTTTTTGAAAGAAATAGGTTATGCGGAACAGCTTACTCTACACTTTTGTATGATTAGTCTCCACATAGGAAACGCATTTCTAACAATAGAATAATATCTCATATGAGTTTTAAAGTTTATCTTCGTGTAATTTTCAACCGATTTCTAAAAAGGAGGAGGTTATCAATTCCACTGTGTTTTTTTTATGTTTGTCACCTCAGGTGGTCTAAAAAGGCCGTTTCGGGTGAATCATAATATGATTCTATTTCAATTCATATTCGAAATTTTCACCAAATACGAATCTGCTAATGAATTGAATTGTCAGTGAATCACTAAAATGAGCGACCATTTTACGAAATTTAGAGGAGTTGCTAAGTAAGGATTAAGGATTTGCTGGGAATTCATAAAAGGAGGAATTGGTCAGAGGAATTGCTCAAAGTGGCCATTTTAGACCCACTGAACTTTTGACTAGATAAACCGATTTTGATTTTTTTTTTATTTGAAAGCTGGTGCTTCCTTTGTGGTCCCATTTTATTTGGTGCAGTTCTGACAATGGGCTCGATTTTGCATTACAGCGACTAAACTTATTTTAATTTAGTCCTGTCATTTTCTTTCTCCTAGAAAAGAAAAGAGACGACAGATATTTAGTCCTGTCAAATTAAAATTAGTCCTGTAGTAATATAATCCTTATAGCAACGACGTTTAAAGAAAAAGTTTCTCTCTCCTAAAGAGAATGATTTTCTTCCAACCTCTTTGCCTTAAAGATTCGTCAAGTCGGTCTGTAAATGTACCTACAGCCATTTTAATAAGAGAGAAGTTTATTGATGTCTGTAAAAACCTGGAATATATAAGTATTTTGACATAGCGTTGCAACAACTGCTACCTACATTGTTTTTTTTCAAAAAGCGGTTTTTCAGGCGACGCGTATATATTTTTTTGAAGTGAAAACTTCTTTAGCGGCGTTGAGCACTTTTGTGGGATGGGTAAAAACTGTGAAACTCGCGTCAGGTCACGTGTGCTGATCGAAAAACCGTAAGACGGTTGGAGAGTAGTGTTGTAACACCGAAATCGATAATCAAGTTTTCACTTCTGCCGGCACTCCCGAGTGCAACCCGTGTTTTTTTTATGGATTTTTATTACAGTGGTCCGATTTTGACGATTCTTTTTTTTATTATCTAGAGTAAGTATACCTACCTCGAAATAGATTCTATTAAATTTAAAAACATCTTCGTTTTTGCTTTTGTATTTTCGTCAGTAAATTTTGTTGTTATAGAAGTTTTATATTATTTTGTCTCTTTATTATCTATGTACTTTTTATACGCCCTCATCTACTTTTAACAACATACGTTTATAAAAAGAGGTTCTCGTAGTCTTGTTTCGCGTCTATGGACAAACGGGTGTATGGCACGCTATGATCTACTTTCTTTTTTTTTCTGAGCAAAGACATGCGGTGAGATTATGCTAATCGTATTTCATTGCCATTTTCAAGGTCTAATTTAAATAATACTGCGTTTTTAATTTAATTAAAATACGTACGCATTTAAACGTATTGTCTGAGTGTTAACAAACCTACATAAAATATATGTAAGTGTTACGGGGGCTTATGGATTCCGTCTAGAACAGCTATACTCAACCTGCGGCCCAACGGACCTTTGTTATTGGCCCATCTGAAGTTACAAATTTATTGTAAAACATTTTAAATTTCGCGCTCATCAGAGAATGGGTGTATCAGAACGGGAATGTGAGCCGAGCGCTATTAGCTAAAGCTAATCTCGCCCAGTAATTGCAGTTAATTGTGGTTTTAGTGTCAATATAATGTCAGGAGTGTCTTCTAAATATAAAAGAAAAATATCTAATCGCCAGCCAGACCTTTATAAAGTACTGAAAAAGTGTTCACAGTATCAAAAATCGTAAACATCTTTGTTAAAACTTCTTTTTTAACTACATCGTTAACTTGGAATCACGTTTTTTTAAATAAGACCTAAATAATTTTTGCTTGCGGCCCTCGACACCATGACTGTAACGTGTTTGTGGCCCCTATAAAAAAAAGGTTGAGTATGGCTGGTCTAGAATTTCATTATAAAAGAACAAACGAGCGTGAGTAATCACAATTTAAAGAAAGGTTTTAAAGCGTTTTTTTTTAATTGGTCCAAAGCGTTGTTTGTTTGTTTTACAAAGCAAAGTGATAGCCTTTACGGTTAAAGACCTGGTCGAAAATCAGTGATGCTCGGGTTCGAATCCTGGTATGTACCAATGAGTTTTTCAAAAACTTACGTAGGTACATATTTATCACTAGCTCGACGGTGAAGGAAAACATCGTGAGGAAACCCGCAGGTCTCAGAATTAATTCTGAGACATGTGTAAACAGACCCGGTCCGGCGATGGGCTCACCACCTATCACGTTTAGGGGTCCAATGTATCTCGTGAAATGTGGGTATATCCAGTAATGGAATACCACTGCCTACCCCCTCAGGGATCAAAAGGCGTGAGATTATATTATTATTTATTATTATTATTATTATTACAAAGCAATTGAAAACGAATTCAAAGGCAATGCTCACTTTAACAGATTTTAGTCATTGTTCTTTCTCACAATATGGTTCTTATTATTTTTGAATGTTATAATATGTTATGTTTCTGTCATAGAGTTTATTCCAAAAGCATTGATATTGAGTATAAATTTCACTAGTGGCGTTATAATGGCACGGAATTTTCTGAAACATTTCCATTTTTTATACAATACACTTCACAACGTTCATTAGATTATAATTTAACTAAGCAGATTTAGTGGCATTGTATTTACCCTACTTAAATTATCGGTAGGGTACCCTTGATCCGTTTTGATTGGTCGAATCACCGTCAACCGTGCCATGCTGACCAATTAGTGACCGTTGTACAATTTATTGGTGCATATCATAATTATAAGCGAAGTTATCAAAATCACATTCATCCACAAAGTCACTAAATGCGCCCAGGGAAATTTTAATGTTACTAAGATTGTCCCGTTATATTAAATGAAGAAATGGAGACGAATGATAAAAGTCCATGAAATAATAATCACTGCTTTTAGAATTACACTAGAATATTTATAAAACGACGAAGTTTACAATTAGGTAGGTACTTAGCTAACCATTTTCACCAAGGTGCTAAATTTAAATAGAGCAAATTTTTAAAAACATATGAATCTGAGTATAACACGAATTTTATTGTTTTTAAACAATCTTTATACACAAGTTCTGACATTTAGCTTAAAAGTAATCGACCCAGTTTCAGATTTTACAAACAATCGCAGAGCAATAAAAGCTTACCTACTGCATGCCGTGGAAAATGAGCCATTAGTCAATACATAATGCTTTCTTCTTGCTCTGCCGTAATCTGCGGAAGTATTAGTATGATCGTGGGACCTCTTTGGAGAAATCTCATAATGTCATACTTACATATGTTTGAAACATCGATGGGAACATGAAAGGCAGACTCATCTTAAGGCTGTGATACTATCTTCAAAACAACAACGGTGTCGTATCTAGATCTAATACGATTATACCGTACCAAAATGTCTTATCTTCTTCGTCCAAATTAAGCGAAACGGTGTAGAATTCGATTCTTTGGTTCCAATATCAGCTTTGTCCTGGACCCTATCTAAACACCAGTCTCTTAATCTCAGCATCAGGAAACCATCTTTGCCAAAAACCAGGTACCGAAAGAGTTTGGGTATTATCTTGTTCGTAGATCGGTAGAGAAACTTTTTCTTCAGGCGTCTTTGCATCAGAATCAGATGAAGAACGTAAATAAAAACAGTCAAAAACTAATCTCAACTATGTTTAATTGCAGTTATCAGTAGCAGACGTGGAACTACGCGCAGCAGCTGAAGAGAGAGACAAACTGCTCAACGATGCAAACTACAATAGTCTTCAGAACGACGAAGCTGTGACCCGAGCTAGGCAGGAGCGAGACGAAGCTATTGAAAGGAAGAAAGCTGCTGAGGTCTGTTGTCTCTTTCACACTGGAAGTCTCATTATTTTCTTAGTTAATTGGCTCTGCTTCAGAGTCTATGCACAAAAACACAGTGTCTTTCAACACTTTCTTTATTCGCTATTATGTCAACGACAGTAAAATGATAATGTTCGACTTTTACTGAAGTCTGCTTCGTGGCTTCTTGGGGCAATCCAAAAATGTCCATCCCACGTATTTTATCGAATTTCCTCTTCACTGCACACTTTCACAGACACCTGCCACCTATAATATACACAATTATGAGCCAAAACTCGGAATATAAAAACACGACGTCTATATATTCCAATTTCCAACCCGGAACTAAATTTTATGAAACCGAAGTAAAGATATTATATCTACAGGGCCATTTTAGTAGGAACTTTAAATGATTCACAGATACCTATAATTATTGAATTATTCTTCTCATCAACTGTAAGATAATTAAAGTCTGGACGTTTTTTATGATCTGCCTTATAAGTTTCGACCATACGTTGCTTGATTACTAAGACAAAAGATTTCCTAGCTAAGTCCTCAATGTTTTATTACTTCCATCAAGTAGCATTGATTCATCAGCACTAAAAATATCGCATTTTATTACATTCATATCCAATTAGACCGAGGTTTAATTACTGTATTATTTATTCTGAAATCTTTATAATAAATTTCAGGTGGCCTTGGCTAAGACCCGCGTGGAGCTGATGCAGGCCAACAGTCAGCTGTACGAAGCAGTACGACAGAAGGTGGACCTTGGACAGCAGCTGGAGCAGTGGCAGGTCTGTAATCATATTTATGTTCACAAAAACATAAATATTGGTAGAATAGAAACGACTTTCGGTTTCTGGTGCTGTAGGTAGAAAAAGATTTGAACAAAGACGTTTAAAGAAAAAGTTTCTCTCTCCTAAATGATTTTTTTCCAACCTCTTTGGATTTGAAGATAGTAATCCTGTTACAGTTAAAACCTTACTCTTGATAGTCTGTAGCTTATAAAAAGTGAGATATAATCTATGAATTCATCATCATCAAACTCCTGTAATGAATTCATTATTAGTAGAAAATTAAAAAGATACTTCGAATATATTACCCATCATCAATGTTTAGAAGTAAAAAAAGAAGTATCACTGATGTGATGTATCTACTTGTTGCGACATTTCTGAAAATATAACACCTACAATATTGAAATTTTGCTGGTAGGTTCCTTATAGGACGTAAGCTTCCGCTAAGAAAGAATTTATGGAGATTCTCGCGGGATCAGGCAAAAAACCATCAGCTAGTATTATCATAAAGATTTAAAAATAATCAGTTGTGTTTCTTGCAGATGGACATGCAAGAACTCATCGACGAACAAATGAAACACAAGCTCACCAGCCAGGAAAAGCGAAGGAAGCTGCCGGAGCCAGTCGCCCCCACCCGAAAGTCACGGATCCTCGGATTTTTTCAGCGGTGATCTGCTGTACCTCACTCTTGGTGCGCCTACTTAAACAAGCCATAGACATAACTACGATATCGATATACTTAATTACAATAAAACAACACGATGCAGTCTCTTTATCGGTCGCATGTTTAATTCTTATATTGTACAAACAACATTTTAGGTTATGCGCTTTATGGAGCGCCATTTTGTTTTCCACGGACGCGTTCACTGTAACCGAGGTTTTTGGATGCATTCTAATTTTATTTTTTATACCGTGTGATTTGTACACTATAGCAGTGGTAGTTAGTGTCTTAGTTAGAATGTTAATAGTAATTTTACGACTATTTTTTAATGTCTTACTGAGCTTATTTTAGAGAGATACTTTGTAGAGGTAGAATTTGGTTTCAGTTTGGTAACAAAAGAAACCAGCATTGGTTTTAGATCCCACCATTTTTCTATAATGAAATATGTTATTCTGAAATTAAACTGGTTTTCTCATATTTTATATGAATTTTGAAGAAACACTAGCTCAAAAAAATATCAATTGTAAATTTTGGGCATTCTGTACTTAAGTAAATCACTGGTTTTAAAACATTGCGGATTGGTTAGGGCGGATTTGGTACAACAGATTACATCTCAAAGAAATAAAATCCAAGAGTTTACAACTTTAGGTATCTTTCATAAGGTTTAAAATATTTTGTAAATATGCATTTTATGTGTTGCAATGAGAATAAATATTTTAAAGTTAACAATAACACTAATTTGTAGATAAATACTGCGTGCTTAATGCTTAGTCTGTATTATAAAATGTTTTATAATCGCTGTGTTTAAATGGACACTCTCTCTTAGCTTGTCAATTATATTTGTGACCATATCTGTTACTAACCTTTCCAGTGCTTGTAAATAACACATAAATAACGTAATACCGTAAAAATGAGATTATACACTTCTTTTGTATAATAAGAAAATATAGTTTTCACTTAGTGACTTTTGGTGCACCTTACATATAAATTAGGATTAAAAATGAATACTATAAATAGGACATTAAAGAAACATATAAATAGCCATATTATTTACAGAAAAAGAAAAACGATCTGCTACTTTTTCAAAATTCAATGAATAATTTATATGTTGATACTTTTATTTTAAGGAAAATTAAATGAAAAACGTATTGCAATAAAGTACCTAGTGTAAACTGTGCCTTAAAAAGTACCTGGCCTTTACAAAGTGCCTTTGCCTTTCGAAAGTAAAAAAAAAAATTAGTATAATACACACTATTTGTATTAAATATTTCAAGCACAGCTTTGGTGTTAGAAATATATTTTGAATTATTGTCGTCATTCCTACAGTATTTGTAACATACAAAACCGATTATGTAGGTACATTTTTATTTTTTATAAAAGGAAAATGTTTATTACTCTGCAAATAAAATTTGCATAGTTTGATTAAGCCAGTTTCACCATAGTGCTTCATGACGTCACGTAGCACTTGAAACTAGGCGTAGTACTGTCATTTTGGAATACCTACATTTGATTTCAAATAGAGTTGTTACTCGTAAAAACTGAACAGGCACTTTAGAATTTATAAATACATACATATTATATATATAATCTCACGCCTTTTTTTATCCCCGACGGGGTAGGCAGAGGTATTCCATTACTGGATATACCCACATTTCACGAGATATATTGGACCCCTAAACGTGATAGGTGGTGAGCCCATCGCCGGACCGGGTCTGTTTACACATGTCTCAGAATTAATTCTGAGACCTGCGGGTTTCCTCACGATGTTTTCCTTCACCGTCGAGCTAGTGATAAATATGTACGTAAGTTTTTGAAAAACTCATTGGTACATGCCAGGATTCGAACCCGAGCCTCACTGATTTTCGGCCGGCTCTTTAACCGTCCGGGCTATCACTGCTCTTACATACATATTATTACTATAAATATAACATTTTATCAACAAAAGACATTTCGAAATATAATTTAATTAATTTATTGTTAAGACTGAACTAATTATTGAATTTTAAAAGTATTAATAATGCAATATTGTATGCAAATATGCAATCGTAATATATTTTTCATTTCTTATAATTATTGCAGTACTTCACGGTTGTTTAACAATGGTATTTTTATTTCTTAGCACAAATATGTTTTAAAAACAAGCCAGAATGCGAAATGACTTTTGGGGCGTTACATTATTCCATATAGGTAACTGAGTATAAGAAGCTATTATACGAGAAAGTAAATATTATAGAAATTCAAATTAAAAATCATTTATTTCCATAAAATACAGTTTTAAACGTAGTCTAATAAACAAGGCACTCTGAACTCGTCTATGAAGATTGGCTAAATGTAAACAGCAGCCTATCTCCACCGACGAGTTGCTGGTTCCAAATGCAGTTCCAATATAGAACTTGACATCTAACTTTGCCAGTCTGAACATAGCGCAAGACTTGCATTTCTATCACCAATAGTAGCCAATGGCGGTAACGTGCTTCAGGATTAGTACTGACACGCGAATATATTCATCTCTATTCTCTATCTCATTAGGTTTTCAATAGGTGATTGCGGTTAGCTATCTTACTTTTGTTTACTGACCCGCATATTAATAGGATAGTTCACTGTATAGAAATTAAATTAAAAATTAACTTCGATTTTCATTTTAAAATTTTACGAATTTATAAAAAAAAATGTGTACTAACCTAACCTAACCTAACCTCACAGGGTAGTATTTAGTACCCACATTTTAAATTGTATTTTATTTAAACTTACCGCTACTGATTTGTCTGGGCAGTCAACTACCTTATTATCCGGTTTGATGCCTTTTTGTTTCTATTTTTTATACGGAAATTGTCTATTTTATATTTGAGTGTTATAGTTAGAAAGTTTACCTGTCCGCGCCACTAGGCCCTGCGACAAAAGTTGGAACTAAATGCGATATTAATTAGTGATGTAAATCCATATCTCACTGGCAGCATAGTTCTGTGTGATTGTGGTGCCACCTCTATTAAGTGGTGGTCAAATCTGCTCCTTTACCAATATTCTTACTAGTGGTTTCCGTAATATTTTACTCTACAAACCGTGAAATGAAAATAATTCTCGTTTCGCAATCTGGCATTGTTTGACATTTGTTATTTTTAATGGCGAGTATAACTTCTTAGTCATTCCATTTTATATAGTCTGGGTTTATTTCATAGTATGTACAATGAGAATGTATTTCAAATACCAACTTAGGTACCTATTGGAAATGTACGTAATTTTTCATCATGTGATGTTATAAAGATCTCAAAATTTTGTGCTACCCAAATGCTGCAGTGTGCGTGATTTATTATATCTTTGAAGAATTTAGTCTGTTTATAAAGCGCCTGGGCGTATTGAGTATTTTCAAAGCTATGTAAAAATTTATAGTATATCTCATCTTATTTAGATAAGAGAACGGAGTAGCATTTTTCACTAATATTCAATTTATTAGTGCAGTAGTACACAATGCCAAAACTCTTAAAAAGTTATACGCCTAGGCGCCTTGTAAATAGACTAATTTAAAAACAAATCTGATAAAAATTATGAGACTAATTTACTTAAATATTTTGCATAGGGGTATAATATCACACAGCGACAGAAGGGGAATACTAAAATTGTAATTAAAAGCATATCATTTTTCATACTATACAAACCCAAGAAGATCTACTTATGTATCATTAAAGTGTACTACATAATCATCGATGTACCTATCTGTAAAGTGCAGGTGTACTTAATAAAACATCTCTCTTATGTACTTAAATTTAAGATCTAAACATGACTAGCTACTTACCTAATTTGTTTGTGGAATTAATAAAGTAAGAATTTGAATTTGACGTTTTTCTGTGACTACCCTCTTTTCGCTTTGCCTTATTTTAAACATCCGTATTTATAAGGAAATTCACATACCGTACCAATAATTTACAGACTTATAAACATTACACAATATTCCTGATAACACATTGAAAGAAGCTGACTGGAAATAATTAAAAATGCTATGAGGACTTACCTACGTCCAAAGATATTATATATAGAAAGACGTAGATATGTTACTAGAGCACGGAAAATAAGGCCGACAAATGACAACATTATATTTAGTAACCACATTTTATTTAGTCGCATTGTATTTCAAGTCGTATTTTAAGCGCAACTCTTGACAGATAGCTCTCTTTTTCTTTATTATTCATTCCGTATCATGTTTCCCCGTCATTGTTGTATCCTATAAATACATGTACATGTTGTAGCACACTCGTAGGGGATCAATTTTCAAACGCAAGCAGTATGAATATAACTCATCCTTACTTTAATATCTTTGCCTACGTCACAATCTTTTTCGTTAGAAAACCATGAAAGCCGAATTTATGAAAAGAAAAGAATAATCATTTTTGAATATTGAAAATTGTTCTGTCACTAGTAATCGACTATTGTGAACGTTTGGATTGGTTTATTCTGATATATTGTTTCTTTTATTGTTTTGTATCTGAGAAGATTTTCTCGAAATGCCGGCTCAAGTGGAGGTGAAGGTCATCGACCCCGAAGCGGAACTCAGCAATGTTCAACGGATGGTAAGCATTGATTGATCTTAAATCGTCATTCAGGCCACAACGTTCTCGGAATACACTATTCCTCACCTCACTAATCTATCAATCGTACTCCACATAAGCTTCATAGCAAGACAGAGGTATTCCATTTCTGGAAATACTCACTTTTCACGGGTAAATTCGACCCCTAAACGTGATAGTTACCGTGGTGAGCCCATCGCTCGTCTGTTAAGCCTCGGAAGCGGCGGCAAGTACCTATATGGCCATTACGTTCGCTTTCATACGTACCGGCGGGCAACCGGGCAATCGGCCGTACATTCGCCGCCGGGTAACCGGCGCCGGCCCGGCGGAAACCGGTACGTGTGAAAAGGGGCTCACCGTCGAGCTAATGATAAAAATGTGCTTACCAAAGAGACTATTATATTTTAACCTCTTTGGTGCATAAGTAAGATTTTGAAAAACTCAGTAGGTACACGCCCAGATTCGAACCCGAGCCTCACTGATTATCATCATGAGAAGCAGGCTCTTTAACCGTAAGGCTATCACGTCTTGCTAGTTTACTTATCCAAGCAAATGTGATAGTAGAAAATAAAATTTCAGTTCAAGAAGCTGGCACCGATGTGCAGCGTGGAGAAGCGAGCTGGTGGGATTCCGCAGCTGGCACCTCAGGAGAAGCAGCTCGGCATCCTCGCGCATGAGCTGAAGGAGACCCTGCTATGCATCAATGCAAGTACAGTAGAATCCGGTTATAACGACGGCCAAGGGACCGGTGATATTACGTCGTCGTAATAACCGGACGCCGTACTAAACGGACTATCTACACTGTTCCACTAATTGTGATCAAATGCCAATATTATTGAACTGGGAAGTCCAGCGGGTCTAAAAAGGCCGTTTCGGGTGAATCATATTAGAATTCTATTTCGATTCATATTCGAAATTTTCACCAAATACGAATCTGCTAATTAATTGAATTGTCAGTAAATCACTAAATTATGGGACCATTTTACGAAATTTAGAGGAATTGCATAGGATTTGCTGAGAATTCATAAAAGGAGGAATTGCTCAGGAAGAGGAATTGCTCAAAGTGGCCATTTTAGACCCACAGATTACTAAATAAAATAAAATATGTTTTGTTCTCTAGCTCGGAAGACAAGGCCAGCATGCTATCAGGGATGCTAACCTAAAGATGGGGACCCGCCAATCGATCATTGAATACGAGCACCTTGAACTGGTTCTTCGCGACGAGAAGGCACAACAAGATGAACTGGATTGCCTAAACTATCTCGCTGCTAAGCAGATCATCGAGCTCTTCAAGAAAGTTCCGACTGAAGCCGATGTAATTGGAATTTTACTCTTTTCCTACAGCTTTACAATGTGGCACAGAATAAGCGCAATTCCTCATGTACCCCAATTAGTATAGGTATTGATATAAAAAAAATATGACGCATTCGTACTTTAGTTTTGTTGAACCAAATTCCTTAAATAAACAGCAATAATAGTACGGTTTCCGTAGGTAGTCCTAAATTTAGTTACTTTCGCATTTACATTAAAGATTGGTAATTATTCAATACCTCTAGCTCTCTAATATTAGTTCATAACAACCTTCTTTCAAGGAACTGGCAATGATTGAAAACGCTTACAACCGCCTTCGTCGTATGGAGAATCGTCTCGATCTTGCCACGAAACGTTTCTGCGTCGTCAATACCGAAAACAAGCAAGTGAGGGAGGAAATTCATCGACTCCTAGTTGAAAGGTATTTAAATAAATTAGGTAGGTACATAGAAGTATGAGTAAATCGCCAATATTTTAGGTCTTCTTTACTTTATATGTAACAAAGCGCCAAAGTGAAGTGCAGTCAGCTCTTGACCCAATTCATACTCGAGGTTCAATCAGGACAGTAATTCGACTACAATAATAAATCCAAATTAAAAAGAAAACATATACCTAAATAGTCGTATTGTGCGTAGTTGCCGTCTACGATGATACGAAGTATTTTTTTACTTATCATGGAAATTAGAAAAAGTATCAGTGGTCGAACATACATCTAAGTATTCCAGGCTTCATAAAAATAATAATAACTTTATTTCGGACTTGTTTCCATCCATATTTAAGGAAATACTATTGTCTAAACGTTCCTATACTTCTAGCTTAGGCTCCAGATTGGACTACAGAGGTTATCGCCTTTAAACCCACAGGAACGACTTCAATATCCAATGGAACCGCACCATCGGGAAGCTGGTGAAAGGCAAGGAGTATCTGATGGACATCCTAGAGATAGCAACCGGAGCATTCTCTGATCGCGACGAACTCTGCAGGAAACTGGAGACGCTGAAGTGGAAAGGGCTGTACCAGCTGAATAGAGACATCTCGGTATGCTCGATTTGAATTATTCGCTTTTACTTCGTTATATAACACTTATATGGAGACAAATAAATTCTTTATCTGGTAATTTGACTTTGGAGACTAATTTTTAGCAAATACTGTGTTTCCTACTGACCCAGCGATGGTCAACCCTAAATTATCATCATCATCAACAACCCGTAACAACAGACTGCTGCGCTAAGGGTCTTTTCAAAAGCGTGAGGAAGTATGGGCTATAATCCCATACCGCACCACCGCGTTTTGGGAGATGGTGTTAAGCTAGTGGCCACCTGACTGTTGAATTTGTGGCTTAACGACTTCCACTGGGCGTAATGACACCGAAAACCGGGACTACTAACGGTTTAACGTACCTACCTTTCGAAACAAAGAGGCGTTCGTCATATAATGCCACGGGTTGGAACACTTTCTTGCCACTACAGGAGATGCAGTCATACGAGGGTGAGCTAAACCATCTGGCCAAGTTGGAGGAGTTTCTCCGGGTGAAGGGCTCCAGGAGAATCTGCGAGGCTGATGAGAAGGAAGAGATGAAACGGCAGGAGGAGATCCAACGCTGCGAGCAAGAGATCGCGAGACACGATGACCTGCTAGAAGCGATCTTTGTAAGTACTTGAATCTTAAACAGTTTATTCACAACAATTGAGGGAGGTAAATCTATTTAAACTACAGTATCAGCCCTAAATACTGTTCGATAAGCCACGGTAAAGTGGCGGATGATTCTCTTGTAAGTTGTCGTACTCGTACGTTTTTCTCAAAGACTTTGATTTACAAGTAGTAGAGACATTTTATTGAAAGTAATATATAATAGAGCAGTGATAGCCCTGACGGTTAAAGAGCCGGTCGAAAATCAGTGAGGCTCGGGTTCGAATCCTGGCATGTACCAATGAGTTTTTCAAAAACTTACGTACATATTTATCACTAGCTCGACGGTGAAGGAAAACATCGTAAGGAAACCCGCAGGTCTCAGAATAGACATGTGTAAACAGACCCGGTCCGGCGATGGGCTCACCACCTATCACGTTTAGGGGTCCAATGTATCTCGTGAAATGTGGGTATATCCAGTAATGGAATACCTCTGCCTACCCCCTCGGGGATGAAAGGCGTGAGATTATTTATTTTTTATTTTTAATATATAATAATCATTACCGTTACCGTGAAAATAGCGTTGTTAAGAAACTTTAAATCGATTGTATCAATGGTCTGATGGTTAGGTTTAGTGTAGGGTAAGTAAGTGTCCCGTGGGGTGTCCGGGCCAGAATAGCACCCACCCACATCATCCCGAGGGTGTCGTAGAAGGCGACTAAGGGAAAAATCCGGAAGTTGGGCAGCAGCAGCTTCCGTGTACTTAACAGTTATACTGCGATCCCCAAGACGCCTGCCAAGCGCGGGGATTATGGCAACCCCCCCCCCCCCTCCCACACACCATGACAGACAAAAACAGACCACGGCCCCCAGTCCCCGGCAGCTCCGCTATTCCTGACCTCGGTAGCGGGTCAGGTAACGGTGGAGCAGGGGGTGCGAAGAATCTCCGGCAGATACCCCGCTACTACCCCAAACGGACTTTGGCCCTGGCAACACACAACATTCGCACACTGAGGACTGACGAAAAGATTGTAGAGCTGGAGGAGGAATTGAGCAAGTTGCGATGGGACATACTGGGATTAAGCGAAATAAGACGAGAGGGACAGGACACGATAATCCTGGATTCTGGCAACATGCTCTTCTTCCGGGAAGGAGACCAAAAATCCCAGGGTGGTGTTGGGTTTCTCGTCCGTAAGCCCCTCGTTAACAACGTAGTAAAGGTCGATAGTGTGTCGAGCAGGGTAGCGTACCTAATACTCAGAATCACCGATCGGTATTCGCTGAAGGTCATACAGGTATATGCGCCGACCTCGACACACCCTGACGAGGAAGTAGAGTCTATGTATGAGGATATATCGAAAGCCATGCATACCTCCAAATCATACTTCACCGTTGTAATGGGGGACTTCAACGCAAAGGTGGGCACACGGAATGGCGATGAGTTGAGAGTGGGGACATATGGATATGGACAGCGAAACCAGAGGGGCCAGAGGCTGGTTGACTTCATGGAAAAGGAAGGACTCTATTCGATGAACTCCTTTTTCCAGAAGCGCCCGACTAGAAAGTGGACCTGGATAAGCCCCGATGGTTCCATCAAAAATGAGATCGACTTCATCATGACGACCAAGAAGCGAATATTCAATGACGTCTCCGTGATCGGCAGGGTGAAAACCGGTAGCGATCACCGGATCATCAGAGGCACATTGAATATCGATGTTAAGCTTGAGAGGTCACGTCTGGTGAAGTCCACGCTCCGCCCTAATCCTGCCCAAATCCAAAATCCCGAAGACTTTCAACTCGAACTGCATAATCGCTTCCAGTGCCTAACAGAGTGCGAAACAGTGGATGAGATAAACAACGGGTTGGTGAAAACTGTCCATGCAGTGGGGTCTAAGTTTTTCAAAGCCCCACGCCGGAAAAAGCCTCAAAAGCTCTCGGAAACTACTATTAAGCTAATGAAAGACCGGTCTGAGATGAGACTGCAATCTTCAGTTGATATGTCGGAATACGGTAAACTCAATAGACGTATCTCAAAGTCCATGCGACACGACTTGCGGTCCTATAGTACACAATGTATTAAGACCGCAATTGAGCGAAACCAGGGCTCCAAAGTGTTCGCAAAAAATGCGTCTATTGGGCAAAGCCAAATGACGAAACTGAAGATCGAGGACGGCAGTATCATCTCATCGAAACCAGAGATCCTGAAAGAGCTCGAGAGGTTTTATGGGCACTTGTACACCTCAACACGACAACCCGTTGGCAGCTCCGCTCAGGACACTAGAGCGAGACTGACCCGACACTACACTGAGGATATCCCAGACATCAGCCTGTATGAGATTAGAATGGCCCTCCAACAGCTTAAGAATAACAAGGCGCCGGGAGATGACGGAATCACGACAGAACTCCTTCGAGCGGGTGGAAAACCAGTACTTTTAGTCCTCCAGAAGTTGTTTAATTCCGTCATACTCGAAGGTATAACGCCAGAAGCATGGCATAGGAGTGTGGTGGTGCTCTTCTTCAAAAAAGGTGACAATACCTTGTTGAAGAATTATAGACCCATCTCACTCCTGAGCCATGTGTACAAACTGTTCTCGAGGGTCATTACAAATCGTCTCGAACGTAGGTTTCATGACTTCCAGCCTCCCGAACAAGCCGGTTTCCGAAAAGGCTTTAGCACCATAGACCACATCCATACGCTCCGTCAGATTATACAGAAGACTAAGGAGTATAATCGGCCATTATGTTTAGCGTTTGTGGACTATGAAAAAGCCTTTGATTCCATCGAAACCTGGGCAGTGTTACAGTCCCTTCAGCGATGCCGTATCGACTATAGGTATATAGAAATGTTGAAGTGTTTGTATAGAAACGCCACTATGTCTATCCGATTGCAGGACGAGAGCACGGAACCAATCCAATTGCAAAGAGGCGTGAGACAGGGAGACGTCATCTCTCCTAAACTGTTCGCGAACGCATTGGAGGACGTTTTCAAGCTCTTGGATTGGGACGGATTTGGCATCAACATCAATGGCGAATACATCACCCACCTTCGTTTCGCCGATGATATAGTCATCATGGCTGAATCGCTGGAGGATATGAACACTATGCTTGGAGACCTCAACAACGTTTCTCAACAGGTGGGTCTTAAAATGAATATGGACAAGACGAAAATTATGTCGAATGTACATGTTCCACCCATGCCGGTATTTGTTGGAAACGTTGCTATCGAAGTTGTCGACCAGTACGTTTACCTTGGACAAACTGTTCAACTAGGTAAGTCCAACTTCGACAAAGAGGTCGCCCGAAGAATCCAACTCGGATGGGCAGCGTTCGGGAAACTACGCGATATATTTTCGTCCAAAATTCCACAGTGCCTGAAGACGAGGGTTTATAACCAATGTGTGTTGCCAGTGATGACCTATGGCACAGAAACGTGGTCCCTAACTGCTGGCCTCCTAGATAAGCTCAGAGTCACCCAACGAGCCATGGAGAGAGCTATGCTCGGAGTTTCTTTGCGCGATAGAATCCGGAACGAGGAAATCCGCCGAAGAACTAAGGTCACCGACATAGCTCTCAGAATCTGCAAGCTTAAGTGGCAATGGGCAGGCCACATCGCTCGAAGAACCGATAACCGATGGGGAAGAAAGGTTCTCGAGTGGCGACCACAAACCGGAAGACGCAGCGTTGGTAGGCCTCCCACCAGGTGGACCGACGACATCGTCAAGGTCGCGGGTAACCGGTGGATGCAAGCGGCAAGTTGCCGTTCGTTATGGCGTTCTATGGGGGAGGCCTTTGTTCAACAGTGGACGTCTTCCGGCTGATGATGAAGTAAGTAGGTATTGTAACTCTTTCACAGTATGAGATGATCTATTTTTAATTAAAAAATAATTACTTGTAAACTGGGTTATCGGACAAACTAAATACCAATGAGAAATTCGTATGCCATTAAAAACAAAACTTGTCAAAAACCCAAGCCTCGCAACTCAGTTCTTCTACCGTAAAAAGTTATGAGATCCATGTAATACCAAGTCGGTTAATTTATTCAGTCCCTACTAAGGGACCTACTATCTTAAGTAGGTAATTACGCAATTATCTAACCTATCAACATCTTATAGTGACCATAACAATATTAAAAATCTTTTATGTTCTAAATAAATAGATTGACTTGGCCATTTATTTATTGCAAGACACAAATTTTCATTTTCATTTCGTGTTTCATAGATACAGGACCTTAACCTTAACACAAAAGGTCAGATATTGATCATAACAGAACTTATGAAATTACAGGAATACGCGGGGTCGGAGAAGGTTGGAACCATAATAAACAGGTTCAAGGCGACGGAGATTGAAAACTTCTCCATTTTCGTTCTTCTCTGCGAAGTGATGCAAGAATCTATCATCATGCGGAGAGACCTAGAGATTCTTAGGCAGAAGATCTGTAAGTCAATCTACAAAAATAAAAAGAAGAAAGATTTGTTGGTAACATGTAGTTGCACATGAGAATACACTTTACACTTGTAGTACGAGTCTGGCCTCTAAGGCGATTGTAATAAGAACGTTACAAAGTCTAGTCCAATTCTAGCTCACAAAAGCAGAATTCTAAACCACCAAAATAGACTTGCCAAGAGACTGAGTGAATCACTACCCGTAAAGCGAATACATACTTGGGACAAGATCTAGCTGCGGTGCTAAATGCAACATAGGCACCCTGACACTGGGAGGGCAAGCCTAAAATGCAAATATACAACACCCATAGATAATAACTGCTTATGGGTCCGACCGCATGTTTGGAAAAAAAAGTCCAATGTGTAAGACACCAGACTGTACCTACTTACTTTATTTTTCCCACTATGCAACAGTCATATCAAATGACGAATATTTGATGTTTAACAGTGGACCAGCGCGATTTCAACGAAGCTCGGGAAGAGAGAGAGGACAAGCGTATAGCAGACTTGACAGCTGAACTGGAGGAGAAACATGCGAATACCATAGAGATGAAAGACTTGAACGACGCTGCCGACCTTACCATCAACAAAGTTTTGAGGGGCATCAATGAACTGGTCTTGTTAGTTTTATTCTTTACTAGCTCATACTAAAACCTTTCTCATCACCCTATCTACTAAAAAAATCGCATCAAAATCCGTTGCGTAGTTTTAAAGATCTAAGCATACATAGAGACAGACAGACGGGAAGCGAATTTGTTTTATACTATGTAGTGATAGTGAAGCTTTTGCCTGCGGTTTCGTCCATGTACAGTCAACAAAGTTGTTAGGGTTACATGGCCAGTAACTAAGAACTCACTTTTATGGGGTAGTCATAAATAAATCTTATTGATTAATGTTTATTTCGAAAGATATCTTTGATCCCTATAATTTCCAAAAAAAAACGATAAATACATTTACGGCTTTAAGAGAAAAGTGAATCTTAGTTTCTGGTCATTTAACACTAACAACTTTGTTGACTGTACCTACTGATCACTGAGTCACTGTAGTTATAGGCATCTCGGCTTCCAGGCAGCGTATCAAGATGAAACATGTAGGTATCTACACCAGGTATTAAGGTATACCTACAGGTATCAATGCAAGTGTGAAAACCGCATTCAATCTCGTGCAGCAGTTTTTGTGTGACGTGCGTACTAAAATACGGACAGAAAAA
This sequence comes from Ethmia dodecea, assembly GCA_963855545.1. NCBI lineage: Eukaryota > Metazoa > Arthropoda > Insecta > Lepidoptera > Depressariidae > Ethmia > Ethmia dodecea. The sequence continues at coordinate 2,490,453 of OY979453.1, forward strand.
AAATCAAAAATGTTTTTTTATTTGTTTTAACGTCGTTTAGTCTTTTAACTTGAAATACCTAAATCAGGGGGATGTGAAATTGTGCTCCGCCCCGGGTGGCTGACACCAACGCTATCCCTTCGCAACACATGTTGTATGAGTTTATCTTACTTACGAAATCTTCTAACAGATTGGCGAAATGCGACTGCACACCGCTTCTGTCTCTCCTTGGTAACCACAAAGAGACCACCAAGTGGAACGTGGTCAAATTCCTTAGGATCCTCGCAATTGAAGTCCAGAGTCTCGTCGAGGTCGCCTATGGAGCTGTTAAGGTTAGTTTCTTCTGTAGCGCCATCTATCGGTCCTACCTTTTAGGATGGGGAGCATTTCCCCTCAACTAGTTTTTGAAAGTACTTATCTCGTCGAAATATCAAATGAGACCCGAACTCGCGGTGCTTACGCGTCGCCATTGAGGTTTTCTACCTGCTATCTATATTTCTATCTGCTCTATCATCAGAGCTCGATGGTACAGTCAAGAGCACGCTAAGCTTGACACTTTGGACTTTGATCCGGCCCTGTATTCTATGGCGCGCAGTACAAATCAGAGCTCAGCTTAAACTGGTAGTGTCAAGCTTGACTTGCTCTTGACTGTACCATAATATTGCATAGTTTCATTAATATATTTATTAGTTTAATTACCATAATATTACAGCTCATTCGAACGTCAGTAGTCTAAAATTCACTTGCAAGATTTAAACTAACACACAACTTGGAATCTGAATAAGGAATTATTATTAATATCCTATCTTTCGGCCAAAAATCAGTGAGGCTCGGGTTCAAATCCTGGCATGCACCAATGAGTTTTTAAAAAACTTACGTACATATTTATCACTAGCTCGACGGTGAAGGAAAACATCGTGAGGAAACCCGCAGGTCTCAGAATTAATTCTGAGACATGTGTAAACAGACCCGGTCTGGCGATGGGCTCACCACCTATCACGTTTAGGGGTCCAATGTATCTCGTGAAATGTGGGTATATCCAGTAATGGAATACCTCTGCCTACCCCCTCGGGGATGAAAGGCGTGAGATTATATTATTATTATTATATTATTATTATCCTATCTTTCCTTTAGCCCCCACCACCAACTCCTAAAGCTCCTCGGAAGGGCGCCCCGCCGCCAGAAGCAACTACCAAGCTGGTGGCAGACCCTCATGTGGAGCCATTGAGGCCCAACAGGGTCGACAAGCTAGTCCCGTACCAGCCCTGCGCTTAGTAAGTACCTGAAACCGACCACTTACAATAGAACAAGAAAATGTTTGCCTTCCTGAAGCTAGAAATAGGTACCTACATTGAATCCAGGAATCTATCGGTTTCATACATTTAGTATGGTAAGAACTACATTAAAATTGGACCAGCGTGGCGACTCGGAAGTGTCTCCGTTTCTTACAAAGTCAAAGTCTTAATGAAGTTTTATTCGAAGTAGGGACTTATAAGTCAACTAGCGACCCCAGCTTCGCATGGGTGTGTAATGCTGATACTAAAACCTTCCTCTTGAATCACTCTATCTATTAAAAAAAACCGGCCAAGTGCGAGTCGGACTCGCGCACCGAGGGTTCCGTACAACCTTGCAAATTTATGGTTTTCGTAATTTTTCCTTTATCTATGCTATAAGACGTTGCTTCGTACCAAATTTCAAGATTCTGAGTTCACGGGAAGCACCCTGTAGGTTTTGATTCCCTTGCAAGTGTCGAAAATACACGGCGGCATAAACGGCTGTATCTTTTGATTGCGTTGGCTTAGAAGTTTGATTTTTTCACAGCTTCAAGGGACAGTAGACCTGAGTAATTGATATAAATTTCAGCTTCCCCAGGTAGCAAAATGACGTAGAAGCGACGGCCAATTAAGGTCCATCTTGAAATAGATGACGTCAAAATTTGACGTCTGTAGGATCTTATAGTGACGTGGATTTGTCTTATCCCAATGACGTCTAATCGAGACGTTGGTGACACGTCACACCAAAACGTCTGTGACACGTCACACCATAAACGTCTGTGACACGTCACACCATAAACGTCTGTGACACGTCACACCATAAACGTCTGTGATACGTCATACCATAAACTGATTGGGCGGATTCTGGCTTGCTGTGCGACTGCTGCTGCTGCTGACCTTGAGTGAAGGTGTTGTGGGTGTGATGAGTGATGACGATGTGATGATGCTTCTGAAGTTTTCGCTGAAGTCCAGGTGTTCCAGAAGGTTATGCTGATGTCCAGGTGTCGAGGGGTCACCAGTATGGAGGAGCGGAGGTGGAATGCTCTTCCATCGTGAAAAGGAAGATCTTCCGCAAGGCGAGGTGATCGCGCCTGGGGACTGCGGTCCAACGGTTGATGTTGGACAGTTGTATTTATACAAACTCATTAGAAAACTCCGATAGCGCGGTTTAGAACTCGGCCGTCTATTGGCGCGTTCTATGTAGTGTCGCTACACGTCATACCATAAACGTCAGTAGAACGTCTTATGTAAGTGTCGTTAGGACGTCTTCTTGAAACTAAGATTGGACTATCAGAATGACCTTAAAATGACGCCTGCCTGATGGCATCAATAAATTAAAAATAATCTAATTTAAACGAGTCTTGTTAATTATACCTGGACCAAACTAGGCGTCTTGTACAACTTACAAGTTTAGTGACACTTCAGCTTGCAGCTATGAGGTTTGAAGCCGTGAATTGTTTTGTTAAACCTATAGTAGCTGCTGTTCAGTCACTTGTAACAGCATAAAATAACTGTACTGAAGGAAAAATATATTTAACAATACAAATAATATTAAACAGTTACTCCCTTTTGTACATCAGTTTTGATTGAAATTGTTTTTATTTAATAAGCGAAATTCACCTTAATTCTCTATAATCAAATTTTTACCAAAATTCATGAAAAAGTTTCTTATTCTGGCAGCCCTAAAAATGACGGTTGGTTATTGCGGGGGTAAAAATGACGGTCAATCAGGGAGGGGGCCAATTCTACTAAATGTCAACGGTTACAGTTGGATGACAATGAGATGTCAATGGTCAGTCAATGATGTTATTTGCTCTGAAAATTGTCAAAATAACACCATTGAATGACCATTGACTGACCATTGACATCAAACTATAATAACCGTTGACATTTAATGGAATTGGCCCCCAGGTCAATGACATAGTATCTGGACTCTAGACAACATAACCGAACTACACCATCCTACAAGTTCAAGCTTATTCAACTTATAATAATTGTTTTTTTAATGTTATGATATCCGCCGAATTCATTCTTCTGGTGCAGGACAGCACTCACAAGCAACTGAGGGCTGAATTTGACTAATATAAGTAGAACTCCTATTAATTGAAAATTGTATAAAGTGTAGGTAGTTCAAGTTGTGTTAGTTATCGGATTAACTTTTTAGATAATTAATCATCCTACGTTACATTTTTTACTAGCATCACAGACTAACTTATACAATTCATTCGGTTACTCGAACGGTAATGGTTGGTTTTACAGTATTCTATACTTTTTCGGATGGTTCCAGAAAGATCTGTTGCGTACGTCATAAAGACGTTTACAGATTCCTGTTCTAGAAACGTTCTTTTCTGGTCCTAACCAAAGGATCCAAAAGACGTCACGTAAGTACGTCGTTGGTACGTGCACCAAAGACTGCATCTGGAATAACTTGTTGCCGTCGATAACCGTACGTCAGTAGGACATACATCCACGACCGTCGCCGGACTGACCTTATAATGACTGGTAAAAGACGTCATTTTAAGGTTGGCGTCTGAAATTGCTACCTGGGTCATACCTCCACGCGTTCCTGAGAAAAAGGGTCTTGACAGACGGACGGACAGACGGACAACAAAGTGATCCTATAAGGGTTCCGTTTTTTCCTTTTGAGGTACGGAACCCTAAAAACCGTATCAAAATCCGTTGCGTAGTTTTAAAGATCTAAACACACATAGGGACATACAGACAGCTGAAAGGGACTTTGTTTTATACTACCCTATATACCCTAGTGATTTATTGAAAGTGTTTTCAACTCCACCGCTTCAGCGTGTGTGGTTGAGGAGAAGAAGCGGGGAAAGAAACTCGTCAACTGATTATTCTTTTAATTTCTTACTTAGATAATACTAAATTTGGTTAGGTATGTAGGTACCTACATCATTTGGTTATTTTTCGCTGCCGTATTGCGCTGTCCTGGAGGAAATCTGTTCCAAGCACAGACTTAATGGTCTGTGGTTCCAAGCGTCATTGTGATTTATATAGTCATCTAGTTTATGAAACGCCATTTTGCAAAGTAGGGTACCTTCTTGTTTAACATGAGTTTGACTTTGGAATATACTTTTAGGCAAATTCAAAATTTCATCTGGAAATTATAAAAGCGTATGAACATGCAAAGTAAATGTATACTTAAAAGAGATAATATAGCCAGGAACCACAAGACCCGTCATTGTGGCGATGCTTGGTTGAGGCCTACGTACCTACAGCCGTGGACGTCTTTCGGCTGATAAGATGATTCTTGTTCTAGTTGTGTGGAAGACTACATAATGAACCTGCTATTCGAGACACCCGCCGTGCCGGCCGACTTGGAATACATCCAGACCATATTCCACTTGGAAGATGCTAACACGAAATTCGGAATATTTACTCTCACAAATCCAGCGTAAGTAGTGTAGTACAATAGCACATAAGGCCGTTTTAAATTGGCAGCTCTGAAGTTGCGCAAATGGCTGCGCAATAACATTTTTTTGCGACCATTTGGCGGTACGACGGGGTTTGCGGTTTAAAAAAATATATTCAATTTTGATTGCAAAGACGTTTAAAGAAAAATTTTCTCTAGGAAAGAGAATTATTTTCTTCCAACCTCTTTGATTGATTGGTTACCAAACTCTTTCTTTTTCAGTAAACGTCACCCGTACCGAGACTTGAAGAAGGATTAGTGTTTATTTTTTAATAATAATGTACCTACTCCTTTGTACATACCATAATATTAACAGTGGAATTAATGAAGTACCTACAGTGAAATGAGAGATGTCGAAATCAAGCGAAATCAAGCTGTTTAAAAAAATGATATTTCAGGGATTCTGTAATGAAGTAAATGTAGGCTGAAATACTCGTATATTAACGACTGCAATATTTCTTTGAAATAATTATTATTTATCTACTGGGATATTTAGGTACCTACCTATTCAGTCACTTTATACTTGTATAATTATTAAACCTTTTTAGCTATTCTTATTAAAATTTATTGTTCTAACTTGAAACCTATTTTGAAATAAGTAGTAAAATAAAAATACGAGTACATAGGTACAACCTACCTAAAGAGTTTTATGGGCTTATTAGATACTATGTCAAACAAGTTATGGTGATCCGCATAGTTTCCAACATGATTTTACTGTGAGTAGGTATTAAGTTACCTATTTGGTGCCTAAATATGAATTTTGTACAAAATTTTAGAAAGCTATTAGATCGTAAATAAATGCTATGTTTGAATCTTCTTGTTTTAATCTCCCGAACTGCAACCTGTTTCGTGGCCAAACTATTTCGTCTAACTGATTTGGCTACGAGGACTAACATCGAAAACCCGAAATAGGTCCATTCGTTGGTTAATGCCTTTCTTTGCCCAAGATTTCCCTAACCCTTCATCCTTCGCCAGAGTATTAATATTCTGTGCCTTCATCTAACTAACATCTGACATTACCGCCCAGTGTCTCTAACAAACACGTTTAATGTGCCATTTACACGAGGCCATTCCATTAATCCACTAAGACAGTCCACTAATGGCTTCGTGTAAATGGAAAGTCAACTGCAATGGATTGGCCTCAAGTTTTTTTTTGCTTCGCTTAGTGGATTGTCTCAGTGGAATGGCCTCGTATAAATGGCCCGAATGAGCCATTTACACGAGGGCAATCCACTAAGACAATCCACTAAGACTGCATCCAAAAAAAACTTGAAGACAACCCATTCCCTTGTCCTCAAGTTTTTTTTGTATGCAGTCTTAGTGGATTGTCTTAGTGGATTGCCCTCGTGTAAATGGCCCATAATAAATGTCAGTTAATACCCTTCGTTACCCTTGTTACAACCCATCTTACTACCAGTTTTACATGGAGACATGGTATATATTATACCTTCTCGGGGTAATCGTAAAGGTACCTTCCGGCAATAACGCGTATTTCATAGCTTACCTAAGTTAAAAATTTAAAAAGTAACGGTCAGTTGTTCGATAGTGACCTTCGGTAATGTATCTAGGTATGTGAGTGCCTAAAACAGTGACATAAATAGACAATCTCACAGAGATCAACCATTTATTCAATAAAATAAACTGTTTATTCTAGGAGAATATTCCCACGGAGTAAAAGTGTTCTGTGATTCCCACAGACCATTAAATGCCGAAACCCCATAGACAATCACTACTTTACCATAGACAAAATCGTAGTAATTTTAATTCTCTGTTGGCAACACTATGATAGCCTAGAGTTGCCGTAACTAACCATTACCCTAAAGTGCAGTAAAGATATTACTATCATGGTAATGCTTATAATAATTTGTTCATTTTGAGTGAGCATGTGGTCCTCCGTACCACCTCTTAATTCTTTTCGAAAACCACCTAGAAGTAATGTGACGATGATTGTGACGCTGATTTCTGCTATCATTTTGATTGTGACGGCTTCCTCGCAGAAGGATGGATCAAAATAGGTGGCACGGAGGTTCACATGCTTTGTCTATGGTTTTCAGACAAATCGTCGAATTCCAAGAGAATCACACCATGTACCGGCGAAATTAACATTTTAAACCAATGTGACGGAATATGTGACAGCTACAAACACATTCTTTACAAATGTGACGCAATAGGGACAGAGAAATAAGCGATCTCTTTTTCAGAAGCATGTCTTGAGTTTGGCCACCATTTTAACGTCAAAAATCCTAGTGAAACATACATTTAAATAAAAACCTAACAGGAATTCGAAACTATTTAGTCAAGACAAAACAGCTCATAATATGATTTCCACGACTACTTCATTATTTTTTAAGAAAAACTTGAATGAATTTTTCATATACACGAATTAGGGTGACCAATGTCTTAGATCACTTTAGGACATTCATCTATAAATAAAAATAAATGAACTCTCATCGGCTCTAAATTCAAAAGAATGTTTGCTGTCAGTACAACGAATAATAATAATTTAAAAAACGAATAAACACGCTGTAATGGTAAACTGAAATAAAGCTAAAGAAATATTTATAAAAAGTATAAGAATTAATGGAATCCCTCTGCCTCTTTGGGGATAAAAGGCGTGAGATTTTTTATTTTTATTTATAAGAATTAAATAATTAATGACACAATTTATGTTATCGTAAATAACACTGGATAGACATTCGCACATTTCGGTTTATTAGTAATAAAGTAATAATCTCTCGCCTTATATCCCCGAGGGGGTAGGCAGAGGTATTCCATTTCTGGATATACCCACCTTTCAAGAGATATTTTTTGGACCCCTATACGTAATAGGTGGCGAGCTCTTCCCCGGACCGGGTCTTTAACACATGTCTCAGAATTAATTCTGGGACCTGCGGGTGTCCTCACGATGTTTTCCTTCATCGTCGAGCTAATGATAAATGCGTACGTAAGTTTTTTGAAAAAGTCATTGGTACATGCCAGGATTCGAATCCGAGGCTCACTGATTTTCATCATGTGAAGCGGGCTCTTTAACCGCAAGGCTATTACTGCTCTTGAAATTACATTAGATTAATTACTTTAAAAATAATTTTGTAAAGTTCATATTTTGAAATAAGTATGTTTATTTTTTAAATTATAATCAAAATTAATAGTTAAAAAAATAAAATAAAAAGACCCCAATCCGATTTAAATAATAGTTTAAAATAATCGTCATATGAGCAGTAAGATGTATAGACAAAAGAGAGGGTAGATTCTTTTTATTTTGTCTATGTAGGTATTTTATATAATCTAAGTATAATCTCACGCCTTTTTTATCCCCGAGGGGGTAGGCAGAGGTATTCCATTACTGGAAATACCCACATTTCACGAGATATATTTGGACCCCTAAACGTGATAGGTGGTGAGCCTATCGCCGGACCGGGTCTATTTACACATGTCTCAGAATTAATTCTGAGACCTGCGGGTTTCCTCACGATGTTTTCCTTCACCGTCGAGCTAGTGATAAATATGTACGTAAGTTTTTGAAAACCTCATTGGTACATGCCAGGATTCGAACCCGATGTAGGTATTTTCATCTTTAATAATTAACCTATCACGTGTAGGGGTCCAATATATCTCGTGAAATGTGGGTATATCTAGTAATGGAATACCTCTGGCTACCCCCTGGGGTATAAAAGGCGAGAGATTACATATATATTTTTTAAATAATTAGCAATCTTTTTCCACCCTGCTCCGTGGCGACAAAGCCCTCTTATAGTAACAATGACAATTACAAAAAAAAAGTATTTCTTTCATGTTTATAACCATTTTGTGTCGAATGGGTGGGAATGGAATAAAAAGACCGTGTTACTGGCTTCTCATTGTTTAACTATAATTAGGGTCCTGGTAATAAAGCTTGAGCTTACAAGCGACAATTCTACCGAATGTATCAGGCTTAGCGTTTGTCGTAGGTACATGTATCATTACAAGATGTTTCAATAAATATTATAATAAAAACTTACTATCTTTTATTGAATTCCTTATTTTCATTGAAATTTTCGATTCTATATAGTTATTGTAAATAAAACATACTTAGATATTGGTAGGTAGACAATAAACACCCCTCCTTTACCATTTGCGAAGTGCCTACCGCACTTCAGTATGAAGTACTTTCAGTCAAGAGGGTCGACCCTGAATCAGTCCCAACAAAATCATAGTCACCCTATACAGTAACTTTCCATAGTAATGGACAAATCCAATTTTCTCTTAAACGAATAAAGTAGTCGTAAAAATAATATTATGAGCTATTTGTCGTGACTAAACGGTTTCGAATTCCTGTTAGGTTTATATTTAAATGCATGTTTCACTAGGATTTTTGACGTAAAATGGTGGCCAAACTCAAGACATGCTTCTGAAAAAAAGATCGCTTATTTCTCTGTCCCTATTGGTCACATATGTAAAGAATGTGTTTGTAGCTGTCACATATTCCGTCACATTGGTTTAAAATGTTAATTTCGCCGGTACATGGTGTGATTCTCTTGGAATTCGACGATTTGTCTGAAAACCATAGACAAAGCATGTGAACCTCCGTGCCACCTATTTTGATTCATCCTTCTGCGAGGAAGCCGTCACAATCAAAATGATAGCAGAAATCAGCGTCACAATCACCGTCACATTACTTCTAAGTGGTTTTCGAAAAGAATTAAGAGGTGGTACGGAGGACCACATGCTCACCATTTTGAATGTTAATTTTATATGAAATAGATACATACCTGCTTCAAGAATTTGATTATTCTAAGTATTTCAATATTTAAAGTAAGCGTATTTCAATACCATAAACAAGCATTATAATTTTATAAGTAAACTGTTTTATTTTTATACTTTATTACTTTTAGACATTTGAAAGGTATCCAATGAAGTTAATAAACCTTTATCTTGAGATACTTACCCAAACAAAATAACAATAATTTCAAAGTATAATCTATGAGGAGGTGAGCGTCGAGCAGCTGGAAACACTGGTGATATGTTTCTCTTGTTGCGTGTGTGAGTGATGTCTCCGCCATTGAATTTCATATTAGCCGAGAATTGAAATAGGTTGTTCCTTATAAAATCGGCAAATATCTTAACAATCCCTCTTCTTTCACACGTTATATTTAGTCATATTCCGTGCACAAACATTAAATCCGATGGCAGACAGAGATACAGATGAGTTAAACATCGATAACGTAATAAAAAAATTACTAAAAGGTAAATGTTGATATTTGTTAAAGTTAACTAAAATACAAGTGTTTTACGATAGCTTCAGTGATATTGCGGCATAATTATAATGTTACGTGTCATAATTTAGTGAATAAAGTGTGTTATTGAGTGTTTGTGATATGTTTATATCAAAGACAAATTTTAATCTCTTTGGTTTATATTTGGTTGTTTTCAGTACGGGGCGAAAAGCCTGGTATGAATGTTCAGTTGACGGAAATAGAGATAAAAGGCCTATGCTTGAAATCCAGAGAAATATTCCTATCACAACCGATCCTACTTGAATTGGAAGCACCTCTGAAAATATGCGGTGAGTTTATGCTATGTCCACTTACATGCCACTTTCCAATCAACTTTGTGCTAATTTCGGGATAATGCAACGTTATGAAAGTTTAAGTGTATTAGTAAAAACACACATTAGGTATTCATACTTCTTAAAATAAATGTTGTACGTAGTGAGGGTACATAGAGATTTTCAAATTCTTAGGTTGTCTGTAATTTTTCAAGAATGTAGTCATATTTCCATATCTTTTCTGTAGCATTTGCTAAGCTGTTCATGTCGAAATGGTTCATTTTTTAAACTTATCTACATAAGTAACTCAAAATTAGGCAATTTTCAGTATCTAGTAACTAGTAGGTACTTAATAATATTCAAAAACTAAGACTGCACTGACCAAAAATTAGAAATACTATGTGCTCGTTCTCTGAAATGTGTAATTCTGATGTTTATGCTATATTTCTGTAGTTTCATCAAAATCTGTCAAATTTGCATGAAAGAGCAACAAACATACAATAGATAGTAGTAGTATGTGATTTTTAATGCCAAAAACAAACATTCATTCAAAAATTATAAAATGTTTAGAGGTGTAGGCCTCTAAGATAACTGAATAATGTTTTATTCCACTGTAAAATTTACAGAATATTTTACAACATTATGAATAATTTATAATGTCATCCCATTTTCAGTGATCCTTTTGTTATAGATTTCACTTTGCAGTCTTATTTATTTATAAATGTTAAACTAACCTTATCCTTACTATTGAGGCTAAAATATGAGGATAAAATGTTCATTAATATTTTAATTTATTTATTTCCAATTAAAATGTTTAATAACTTTAAAACTTCTTTCGAAGCTCTTATTTCTAATAATTAGTGGAATAGATGTACTTCATTGTCACATTCAAAGTTGTTTGTGTTTACCAATAGAAGAAGTGTTTCAATACTCAATAATTTTAACGCACCATAATGAAATATCATACAGATAAGGGGTCAGTGATAGCCCGGACGGTTAAAGAGCCGGTCGAAAATCAGTGAGGCTCGGGTTCGAATCCTGGCATGCACCAATGAGTTTTTAAAAACTTACGTACATATTTATCACTAGCTCGACGGTGAAGGAAAACATCGTAAGGAAACCCGCAGGTCTCAGAATTAATTCTGAGACATGTGTAAACAGACCCGGTCCGGCGATGGGCTCACCACCTATCACGCTTAGGGGTCCAATGTATCTCGTGAAATGTGGGTATATCCAGTAATGGAATACCTCTGCCTACCCCCTTGGGGATGAAAGGCATGAGATTATTTATTTTATTTATTTTTATAAGGGGTCATTATAAACCCTGAAGGGTACAGCAAAAAAGATTTTTCCTTGATTAATTTTATCAAAGAGATTAGAAAATTTCTCTGAGTTCAACCTAAACACACCCAGGCCCCTAAGTTTCCCCCCCCCCCCTTTTTTTGGATTCACCTTGCCTCTTTTACATGATGGGCAGAGAACCCAATGGCCGGTTTTGGTGCTGTTACATTCTAATATGAATTCTGGGGCCTGTAATTTATTCTAATCATAAACTATAATCCACAGGAGACATCCACGGACAGTACTACGATCTTCTAAGGCTGTTTGAATATGGGGGATTCCCACCGGAGTCAAACTATCTCTTCCTCGGAGACTACGTGGACCGCGGCAAACAGTCGCTGGAGACCATCTGCTTGCTACTAGCATACAAGATCAAATACCCAGAAAACTTCTTCCTTTTACGAGGGAACCATGAGTGCGCTAGCATCAACAGGATTTATGGGTGAGTGCATTTTTTTTTTGAGTGTTCTTCCTATTCTGGTCCAGCATTTGTGACCATAAACAACTGGTCTATGTTTCTAGGTGTTAATAGTACAGGCTCTGCCTAGTATGGGACTTAATAACAGTATGTGAATCATGTCCCACAACACTGTTCCGTAAGAAACAAATAGATTTTGCCCGCGAGTTTAGGAAAGTAGCTACGTCCTTTCTCAAGGTGAAAGTTGTCTTCCTGCCGAATTTCGTCAAGATCGGTGCTGCAGTTAAACCTTGAAAAGATAACAAACTGCCAGACAGAGATACCTACTTGCTCATTTATAATATTAAGTGAGGATAATTTCCATAGGAAATTTTAAATTTTCGTTTTGACAGCACAAAGTAACTGTTTTGACTACCACCACCAAAACTACAATAATATTGTAGTGGTGGTGGTGGTAGTATATTATACTAATGCGAAAATCCTTGAAAAAAACCATGAATTGCTTTATTTATGTATTTATAGCCTTACATAAAAATTTAATAATATGCTTGCATCTTACTACAAATCTACGGTAAACAGAAACTATCTGTATGCTTTCGGACAAAGGCCTCCCCTAATCTCCTCCACTCTCTCTTGTCCAGAGCCAATCTAGTGATGAATTGCTATAACAAGCGGCAAAAATGCCGAAATACTGATTAAACTTGTTTAATTTGACACAATTGCGATCTGGAGGGTCTAAAAAGGCCGTTTCGGGTGAATCATAATCTATTTCGATTCATATTCGAAATTTTCACCAAATACGAATCTGCTAATGAATTGAATTGTCAGTGAATCACTAAAATGAGGGACCATTTTACGAAATTTAGAGGAATTGCTTAGGATTTGCTGGGAATTCATAAAACGAAGAATTGCTCAAAGTGGCCATTTTATATTTCGTGTGCACTGATGTATGTAGAAAGGATGCACTGTGGTCACTTCCCATGACGACATACCCTGTTTTGAGAAATGCAAAGTTACTGGACTGATCATTTGTTTCTGCTTGGGCTGAATGAGTAGAATATTTTTGAACATGGGTTCTCAAATTCTAAAGACTAGCACATATAGGCTTCCCTACAGTACAAAATTAGTATATTTCGTATTGAGTTGTTTTATCATTTTAATTTGGCAAAAAACTGACTTCAAGAAAAGGAGAAGGTTGTGTTGTTGTTTGTTATTTTAGAACTTTTGACTGGATGAACCGATTTAGATAATTCCATTTTTTGCTGGTGGTGCTCGGTGCCATGTGGTCCCATTTAAATTTTGTCCAATTCTGACAATGGCATCCATGAGAAAACCATATAAGTACATAAGTTGAAGTCGGTTGTTTTTATTCTTTATAGTTCTGTGTTTTTGGGATAATCTTGTCAATTAATTATTACTGGCAATTTTATATTAATACAGTCAAATACCCTATTGTGTCGTTTCTATATCCCGAACCCACAACAAAATACTCTCATGTTTACATATCAAAACTTAGTATGACTCATTGTTGCAAGGCCAATTACCCAAGTGTACGCGTTCACGTGAGCATCTTCCCTAATTAGATCATTTCTGCTCCAATTATTCCGTTTTTACACACAATGCTGAGGAAGTTGGTCTAGGCTTGCTACTTACCTTCTGTTTTGGTTATCGCCCTATTTGGTTAGTCATTTTTTTGTGATTCATCATGTTTGGTTAGTCATTGCTGTGGTCATGGGCACGAGTTTTATTTCATCAAGATTGGTGCACTGGTTTAGCCCTGAAATGGTTAGTTAACTCAAACTCAAAATTCTTTTATTTCAGTAGGTATAAAAATACACTTTGAAATGTCAATATAAACAAGGCACACTAAACTCTTCCATGAGGATTGGCTAAATGTAATCAGCAGCCCATCTCCACCGACGAGTTGCTGGTTCCAAATGCAGTACCCCGAGAAGAGCCAGCAAGAGTTACAAACAGTTACTTTCGTATTTATAATATAAGTAGTCATCGCTAATGTTGCTTTTTTGTCACATATACGTTCCTAAACCATTCATTGATTGAGAAGACACTGAGTTGTTTTCACAAATTTCAAGAGGAACGAATTTCTTTTAATCGAAAAACTTAATTTGTGACGGGTCTGCTATTAAGAAACAAGGTGTTACTAACATAGTCCATGTTTCGATAAGTGGTTTAGTTTTGAACTCATTGTATAACCCATTTTGCTGGCTAATATTGTCTGATATCAAAAGTATTATATCATTCTCGGCTATATTAAACTATCGTGGCGTGGTTTGACGTGACGATACTGTCTTTCTCTTTCTAACCTTACTAAAAACTAGGTCCTTCCTTATTGATACCAAATATAAAAATACTATCTATGTAAAACATAAGGATTGCAATAAACTATTTGATTTGATTTAAATGAATTTTCAACCAATTTAAAAAAAGAGGTTTTCAATTGGACTGTATGTTTTTTTTTATGTTTGTTACCTCAGAACTTTCGACTGGGTGAACAGATTTTATTTATTCTTTTTTTACTTGAAAGGTGGTGCTTCCCTTGGGGTCTCATTTAATTTGGTCCAGTTCTGCCTATGGCATCACTGAGAAGACCATACCTATAAGTTGAAGTCGGCTATTTACTCTTTAGAGTTTTATGTTATACTAGCGATCCGCCCCGGCTTCGCACGGGTGCAATGCTAACACTAAAACCTTCCTCTTGAATCACTCTATCTATTAAAAAAATTCGCATCAAAATCCGTTGCGTAGTTTTAAAGATTTAAGCATACATAGGGATATAGGGACAGGGAAAGCGTGCACCGTGTGTGACGCGCTTAAAGCGCGTCACACACGGTGCAGATGCTATAATATTTTATCTTAAGAAACGAAATATATATTTCCATATTTGCGTATAAACGTACTGATGATAAAATATATATTAACTTCGTCGTGTGTGATGGTTCATAGGATTTGTATGGTGAGCGATATTCTAAAATATGCTCTAAGATAATATATATTTTATATTATCTTCACCGTGTGTGATGCGCTTTATACTATGTAGTGATTATACCTATAGCGTTATGAGTGTCACGCCACACCAAGCCATGTCAATGTATATTTCTAGCTTGAAGATGACGTTACTTCGATTATCGAAGCCCACAAGTGCCATGTTTTATCTACTATTCCGCTAAGGAAACTATCAAAATACGTTCAATAAGAATTCGAATAGATGTTATAATAACTACTGTATAAACTTGTATAATCTTTGAGATATATAAAGATCAAAGGAAATATTTGTTGAAGAGCAGTGATAGCCCGGACGGTTAAAGAGCCGGTCGAAAATCAGTGAGGCTCGGGTTCGAATCCTGGCATGTACCAATGAGTTTTTCAAAAACTTACGTACATATTTATCACTAGCTCGACAGTCGACGGTGAAGGAAAACATCGTGAGGAAACCCGCAGGTCTCAGAATTAATTCTGAGACATGTGTAAATAGACCCGGTCCGGCGATGGGCTCACCACCTATCACGTTTAGGGGTCCAATGTATCTCCTGAAATGTGGGTATATCCAGTAATGGAATACCTCTGCCTACCCCCTCGGGGATGAAAGGCGTGAGATTATTTTTTTTATTTATTTTATTTGTTTATCTGAGATATTTTTGTGTAATCTAGGTACATCACATTTTTCAGGTAAAATTTGAAATTTGTTTATAAGTTTTCAAAAATACTTAGATACCTCAACTGTTTTATGATAAGAAGAGTATTTCGAATTTAATATTTTCAATCAAGAACACAGCTTCCTGGTTGAATATTTTGTTTTAAGAAAATATGATGAAACTCTTTTGCTCATAGTGATTTGATTTGTACCGAACATTTTACATTTATCAGCATAGCCAGTTTAGTCTGAAAAAGAAATTTTAAGACTCCGCTATACAGAGTCATTGCCCCTTTCAATCATGATACTCATTCTTTGTCAGCGCAATGCGAAAATCACTAAATCTTTTCATGTTGCATCTACGATTTTTGTAATCATGACATCATCCAGATATATTACAGACTAGCGGATGCCCAGCGGCGTTGCCCGCGCGGATTCCGTTCCCGTAGGAATTTCCGAAAATCCCTTCATAGTGGTTGCCTTACGACATATTTAAAACACCTACATACCATATGTCGAATAGCGGGTGTCCAGCGGCGTTTTTCCGCGTGGATTCAGTTTATTCCCGTTCCCGTGGGAATTTCCAAAAATCCCTTCATACCGGTTTCCTATGACATATAAGACACCTAAATACCATTTTTCAAGTTTCTAGGTATTATCGTTATGGATTAGTACGTATTTCTCTTTTTAACCAGTTTTTATATTTTCCCGTGGGAATGAGATATTTTCCTGGAATAAAAAGTACCCTAGATGTTGACCCTGGTACTCATTTATCTTCATACCAAATTTCATCAAAATCCGTCCAGTAGTTTTTGTGTGATGCGTGCACAACCAGACAGACAGACAGACAAAAATTCTAAAAATTGGTGTTTCGGTATCTACATCGATAACTATATACACTACCGTTAAAATTTTCAAAAAATATTTAATGTACAGACACGGCCCCGTTAGAGTTTTATTATATGTATAGATAAACCGAGATATCTTTGGATGATAGAACTTATCAAGGCAAAGTTTGCTTTTATCGTATTTTACAAAATTCCACAGAGATACTGTCAATGATTCTTACGTTGCGTAATTTGATTCACTTATGTCAGGGCTTTCGTCCACCTACTTACATATGTTATGATTTAGTTGGAGAAATTGACGAATGATGTAACTTGGACTTGTAAATTGGAGACAGGAATTTATGCTAACATGTTTGTGTGCCCCAGTTGTGTTTGCTCGATTGGACCATCATCTACCCATAGCAGCCCACTGCTAAGTATGTTTCTTTTCCCACGGGAGTCCACTAAAGATTGGAAGATAGTTGTGTGTTGTTAAGTGGTTTAAGAGCATTGTACTTAACACAACGAAAATCAGTGCGAACGGTTTAATGCGCTAGTGATCTAAATCATTAGGAGGCGATCAAAATCCTCTTACTGCCGGTGAAAACGTTGACAACCGAACCATTGTTAACCAAATGAGTGTGCTAACCTAACAAAATAAATAGTAAAGATATAAACAGTGGCGTAACTATACCATCTAGGGCCCGTGGCAAATTCTTTTGATGGGGCCCTATCAGTAAAAATCGTCACGTTGTACTCAGTTTAATTTTAATAAACTTCGAGATTTTCAGCGTACTCAATCACACGTTGTATAATATGTCCCACTAATGGCTATAGTGTGTACCGAGTGATGTACACGGTCTACATCTCTAAAAATTAATCAACATCTTTTTGTTGAGGTTGGTTGAAATGCTTAACTATTAACTTGAAATTGTATTATGGTTTTTAGTTGTCTTACTTTGGATTTTAAGTAGAACTAATAAAAATATACTTTTCAAATAAAATAAAATACTCAGGTACAGTGTAAAAAAATATTTTTGAGCTCGCGGCCTCTTGGGCTTGGGCCCGTGGCATTTTGCCAGTCCTGCCACCCTATTGTTACGCCACTGGATATAAAATACTCTGTTATGATAATATTACCTATGAGTTAATAATATAAAGATGGAACACAAACAAAAACATGTTCCGAATCTCGCCATTTAAGGCGCGAATCGAAGTCGAAAAGGTTAACGGACTTGTTTTGTCGACAAGACGCGCCTTCGGGCGATGAGATATTGAATTCCATCTTACCTTATATGATGTACATATTATATGTAAGGTTATTTTAAATCAAGTGCAAATATTTTAGGGGTAGGTAGAACTATGAGAAATAGAATTAACATATAAAAAAAAACGTTAGGTTTTCTCTTGTTTTTTTTTTTCTAACAAAAACAATATTGCTTAAACCTGGTTTGAGGGTTTATCCTCATTACCGAAATCACTGAAATCCACTTTTGTCGGTTTTTTATTTAGTTTGTTATTTTTTTCTATAAATAAATAAATTAGTTGTGGGACACAAATTTACACATTCGATAATTTATTTATTGCGTAGCGTGCGTGTATTGTTTATGTACCTAGTACCTACTGTTACTTGTAAATATTTTGATGTACCCTTTAATATTTGCACTAAATTTAAAATGAGCATGTATGTAGGTATAACCATCCACCTTGTAAGTGTAGGAACACTGCGGAAATTAAGCGGCTGAAGTTCGGCCTGCTTACGCTTACATTGTTCTTTACTCGACGTTACTAGAAGGAGGGTAATGTTTTTACATTACCAGAAAGATACACGTAATGCTGAAATTACGTTGCATTTTTGGCGCACATTAAGATCAGCCGCGTCGTGTTCTGTCATCTTACTAAATAATGTAATAAAAAACCGGCCAAGTGCGAGTCGGACTCGAGCACTAAAGTTCTGTAGAGGATACGGAACCTAAAAACTACACCTTCATATTATCCAACGTCTTCCATTTCATTGGTATACTAATATTTGTGTACATATTGTTATTGTTACGAATAAACTCAAAAACTACTGGACCGATTTTAAAAATTCTTTCACCAATGTAAAGCTAGTATATCACTGAGTAACATAGGCTATATTTTATTTCCGTTTCCCACGGGAATGGTAAATACCCGGGTGAGGCCGCGCAGAACCGCCCTTCTATACTAATATTATAAAGTGGAAATAATTGTATTTTTGTATGTTTGTTACAAATAAACTCAAATAGTAATGAACCGATTTTTAAAAATTTTTTCACCAATGGAAAGCTAGAATTCCCTGAGTAACATAGGCTATATTTTATCCCCGTATTCCCACGGGAACGGGAACTACGCGGGGGAAACCTCGCAGAACCGCTATATCATAAACCGAAGCGAAGCGAGGGGCGGGTCGCTAGTAACGTAACATAGTATAATCAAACATCCACGTAGTTCTGCAAAAAATGTTGACAATAGTTTTTCTGTTATCTCGAAAGGCAACGACCTCGGAATTTTAAGCTAACAGCCATGCAGTGACCGTAATACCCAGTGTTACAGACTGAACTGTAAATGGCAGACGTGAATGAATGCTTAGCTTAGAAGCCATGTTGACTGAGCTCGCCTTATGCATAAGACACGGGTTGGAGAGTTGTAATTTATGAGTTTGTAATCCAAATGGAAGGGTAATGTTTTAACAGGCTATATGTGTTTGTATTTACGAATGGTAAACTATATATTTTTTTTAAATCACGCCTTTCATCCCCGATGGGGTAGGCAGAGATATTCCATTACTGGATATACCCACATTTCACGAGATACATTGGACCCCTAAACGTGATAGGTGGTGAGCCCATCGCCGGACCGGGTCTGTTTACACATGTTTCAGAATTAATCCTGAGACCTGCGGGTTTCCTCACGATGTTTTCTTTCACCGTCGAGCTAGTGATAAATATGTACGTAAGTTTTTGAAAAACTCATTGGTACATGCCAGGATTCGAACCCGAGCCTCACTGATTTTCGGACGGCTCTTTAACCGTAAAGGCTAGCACTGCTGGTAAACTATTCAACCCGTTTTAATAATGCGCTATCGAAGTGTTCTTTCCTACGAGTTTATATAAATATGTACAATTGTCCGACATCAACCGTTGGACCGCAGTACTCAGGCACGATCGCCTCGCCTTGCGGAAGATCTTCCCTTTCACGATGGAAAAGCATTCCACCTCCGCTCGTCCACAGACTACATTAACGAATAGCTTTGCTTATTTGATTTTTTCTCGCAAATTATACTAGTTCGATGACACAGATACTATACGTTGTCATGTTATGTAAATACTTGGGTTTAGAATATAACTGACCTTATGGGTCTATTCAGATTATATAATTTTATACATGTCAACAAAGATTATTAAACCGATTTCAAAAAAGAAGAAGGTTTCTTAATTCGACCGTATTTTTTTATGTGCTTTTGCGGATAACTTCGTCGATTATGAACCGATTTTTATGATTCTTTTTTTGGCGGAAAGGTGATATCCCCACGGTGCTTCGATCGATGATAAAGAAACCAGGATCTGATTATGGCATCCCAGAGAAATCGAGGACAACCTTCGAAAATCGAAGTGGCGGCTAGTGCTTTTTACTTTTTTTTATTTCCTGTTTGAAGTCGTTTTCTTTTTGCTTAAAATTATTATAGACAAACACCGTCATCAGTTCTCTCATATTGTAAACAAACTGTGGTCCACGGCTCCGTCCACATGAAACTTAGGTTATGGTGTATCCTTAGAAATATGAGTCTTTCCGGGAAACCGAGTAGACTATGTCATCAAAATTTCATGGAGATCGGTCCACAAGTTTAGCTTTGAAAAGGATTAAATCACTTTCGTATTTACAAATAGCGGTTCTGCGCGGTGCCACCCGCGTAGTTCCCGTTCCCGTTGGAATACGGGATTAAAGTATAGCCTTTGTTGCACAGGGATATTGTAAATTTCCATAAATTAAATAATTTTTATAATCGGTCCAGTAGTTTTTGAGTTTATTCGTTACAAACATACAAAAAATACCAACGTTTTCTCTTTACAATATTAGTTTAGATATTAGTAGGAATGGAATGCGTATTTGATTTGGAAAAACATGTGTACAATGAATAGAGAGTACGTACTTCGAATTTAATATATTATGTATGAATAAATAAATATACCGGGCATGTACCAATGAGTTTTTCAAAAACTTACGTACATATTTATCACTAGCTCGACGGTGAAGGAAAACATCGTGAGGAAACCCGCAGGTCTGAGAATTTATTCTGAGACTTGTGTAAACAGACCCGGTCCGGCGATGGGCTCACCACCTATCACGTTTAGGGGTCCAATATATCTCGTGAAATGTGGGTATATCCAGTAGTGGAATACCTCTGCCTACCCCCTCGGGGATAAAAAAAAAGGCGTGAGATTATATTTTATATTATTATTAAATAAATATGTACATACATAATTAATTAAGCACAGATGTTTCTAGTTTCCTGTTCCATCTGGCACTTGCTTCTTTACTAATGACTAGCTGCGTAGTAGTTCACCTGCGTAGATCCTGTTCCCGTGGGAAAACGGGGATAAAATATAGCCTATGTTACTTTGGTATAATGTACCATTCTAAACGTGAAAGAATTTTCAAAATCGGTCCAGTAGTTTTTGATTTTATTTCTTACAAAAATACAAATCTTTCCTCTTTATAATATTAGTGTGGAAATGTGGATGTATATGTATTATACGATCTGTCCCTGTCAGACCAATAATGTTACCTGTTAAACATTATTATTATGTGTATCATTATTAGCCAGCGCAGACGACGGACTTTGTCCCCCGAATCGTAAAAAAATATGTCCGTCTCTTTTTGTCCTGTACCTGTCGGTGTCCGCGATTATTCGGTGGACTTTTTGTACGAATCCCTCGTGTGCGTTACTCGATACAGTTGTAAGCGTTCTATTTTGGCGGACAAAAAAATACGGGGACAAAGTGCGTCGTCTACGCAGGCTATATTGGTAACATTATCTGCAAAGTCAGATTGTAATGCCCCCTGACGTGTTAAAGTTACACCTGACCGATAACACGTGTACAACTCGGTTTCAGCACACGAACAGAATGTGATGGATTACGTAAGTCGTAAACAATTCATGCGAATTTGAGAACATGTGTATATTACAGAGGTTTGATGAGGGTTCTTTGGAATGCTCGAATGTTCCGGCATTCTTGCGTCATTGTAGTTTCTTGTTGAGGTTTTTCACCTTCTATGAGGCATACTTTCTGATGTCCGAAACATGCTTGGCATACCCCGAATATGTACTCACTTCCCAGAACCTATTGGCTCAGATGGTAGTGAACCTGCCTTCTGAGTTAGAGGTCGCGGGTTTGATCCCCGATCGGGGCCAATATTTGTATGCATGAACATGTCTGTTGGCTTCGTGTCTGGTCGTTTAATATTTAATTAAGTATGTTTATCAGTTGTTTAGTACCCATAGTACAGGCCCTGCCTAGTTTGGGACTAAATAAAATAACCTTGTGTGAATTGTGTCCCACAATTAAAATAATAATAAGTAATATTATTTGGCATATAAAACTAGCTGTGTCCCATTCCCTTAAAAATACTGTAGTTCATATTGCTCCCAGAAAATTAAGTGTTCCATTGGTAAAACAATTTTTATTTGTCCTTCTTTTTCGGAGCTCCATTACAAAGAAAATCTTTCCTCTTCATAATATTAGTGTAGCAAATAAAAATATGTGAGAGAGGTGTATATTTTAACATGAAATCCTAACCATAAACTGATACTCGGGCTTGTTAACCGAATACAAAAAAATCTAGTCAAATTAGAGTAGGTACAATAGTTGCCAATGAACTTAAGGTTGTCGTTTTGGCGCATTTCCAAGGGATAGTTGATGCTAAAGACAGTTATAGAACTAAATACTGCAGGTGTGTTGATGTGATAATTATGCCACTGCGTTCTTATTTTTGCTGTCCATGTCTAGTAGTTATGTAGTGCTGTGATCGCTCGTATCCCTGAAGTGCCAGTGTGTTTGTAACGATCACACTAGTTAAGCAAAGTTGGGTGCGGTGAGTCAGTGAATGGGTGACCGCTTAGTGGCATTTATATCACGATCGCTTCCGTGTTTCGGAAGGCACATTAAATTGTTGGTCCCGGTTTTCGTTGTGTTTACGCACAATGAAAGTCGTTAAGCCATGTCAGAAGATACCCTTGGGCTTGAAAAATGCTGACTGTTAAGTGGCCACTAGGTTAACACCATCTCCCCATCCGCGGTGGGCTCGCGTGGAATATTATAGCCCATACTTCCTCATGTGTGAGGAAAGACCCTTAGCTCAGCAGTGGCCTGTTACGGGTTGATGATGTGATCGCCTTGTTAGAAGAGACTGGCCACAGTCGTACGATTCGGCGTCAGGGCATGTACAGTCAAGAGCACATGAAGTTAAAAATACTTAGAAGAATAGACGTACATATTTTTTAGTTCATTAATCAAAAGCTATCACATGCTAAATGGAACCACTAGAATTCGCCAAGTTATAAAGCAAAATACATCATGCCAATAATTTCTTTGTCCACAGATTCTACGATGAATGCAAACGGAGGTACAACATCAAGTTATGGAAAACTTTCACAGACTGCTTCAACTGCCTACCTGTAGCCGCCATCGGTGAGTACATATATGGGTTCCACTTAACCATTTATGGCGATATTTCCACGGTATATATCTCTGAAATATAGTGTGGCTGTATGAGAACATAAACTTGACAAGGTGACACAAAATTAACTAATAAAATTTCGTTAAAATTAAGATAATGAAAAAATTATGCAGAGAACAAACTTTATTACTACTTGAGAGGTACAGAAAAAATATTATCTTGTAACCTTCAATCTTTAAACCAAAATATTTAAGCCAGTGTCAGGTATGGTATTTACCAAAAAAAATATCGTTCCACCATTTATTTTTAAAATCTTACTAATATTATAAACGCGATAGTTTGGATGTATGAAGAGTGTTTGTTGGTCTTTCACACAAAAACTACTAATCGGATGTTGATAAAACTTTACCGTAATATAGCTTATACATCAGAATAACACATAGACTCATTTTTATCCTAGAATGCGGACAAAGTTGCGGGCAAAAGCTAGTATGATTTTAAAGCGGTTAATCAAATTGAGAAATTTGAATCAAGAGCACCATGAAGCTTTACAGCTTTGTAGTGCGAGTCTGACCTCTGACGTGATTGTAATAAGAACGATACAAAGTCCAATGTGTCAAGCTCCACGTGCGCTTGACTGTACATTTCATATCTTGTAATGAGTTATATTTGCACACAACGTTCTGAAGTTCGATCGGTCTAGATAGCGGAAACATCCGCTTGTGTAGACCTATCTTCACCCATACAAAGCGATCTAGGACGATCTATAGGAAGCCGAGTTGCTTACTAACTAGTTTCCTTGTCGAATTAAAAGTACCTTTACTTTACCTTTTGAGGGTACGGACCCGTTTAGAAAGAGACAGGAATAAGTGGAAAACCTGCTTCACATTATGAAAATCAGTGAGGCTTGAGTTCGAATCCTGGCATGAGTTTTTCAAAACTTACGTACATATTCATCACTAGCTCGACGGTGAAGGAAAACATGGTGAGGAAACCCGCTGGTCCCAGAATTAATTCTGAGACATGTGTAAACAGACCCGACCGGCGATGGGCTCACCATCTACCACGTTTAGGGGTCCAATATATCTCGTGAAAAGTGGGTATAT
This sequence comes from Ethmia dodecea, assembly GCA_963855545.1. NCBI lineage: Eukaryota > Metazoa > Arthropoda > Insecta > Lepidoptera > Depressariidae > Ethmia > Ethmia dodecea. Next base: position 2,514,703 of record OY979453.1, read on the forward strand.
CCTGTAATGAACTACCTCTGCCTACCTGCCTGGTATCAAAGGCGTGAGATTCTATTATTATTATAGTACTATCGTGTCTGTTTTACTCAATATATTTTGTAGAACATTAAAAAAACACGATCAGCAGTCAGGTTGCTATACATTTGTCGATAGGAAACAGATCAGTACATCAAGTAACCAATTGGTATCAAATCTAATTTGACTTTCTGCTTATAATCCAATCCGCGTACTTTGCAAATATTAATTTGTAAAATATGACACACGTAATATTATGTTTGCGTTTGATATCTGTCAAAATAGGTACAGGTGAATGTATTTTTCAAGTTGCACTGGATTTCTAAATCTGAAAATATGAGGAATATCGAAAAGTACTCAAAAGAGTCTCGGACCCGATTTTGATGAAAACTAAAACTGCTTTTTTGGATTTTTGAAAAATCTGTATATTCGTAAGTTTTTGTACATGCCAGGATTCGAACTCGAGCCTCACTGATTATCATCATGTGAAGCAGGCACTTTAACCGTAAGGCTATTACTGATGCTGCATTTTTGTATATTACCTAGATTTACCATTAGCGGAGTTTAGCGTCTACAATATTCGAGCAGCGTGCGACCAAGCCGATTAGACGCTCACTGGAGCGTTATGTGCTAACACCGTTAATTTCCTTGCTGTATTCGTCCTACTAATAATAACTTTTTTGTTAGCGAAAATCCTAATCATAAAACCTACAGGCCGTATGACCATCTTTTAAAGAACGTTAGTTTCAACTTATAATAAGTTTACTCCGATTTCAGAAGGAAACAAGACTAAAATAATACCGTTTAAAGAGAAGATGTAGCCTAAATAGTATCTCTTCTCATAATGGTATAAAACAAAGTCGAAGTCTTAGACTGTCTGTTTCTCCGCTTACTTCTTTTATACCACGGAACGCATTTTGATACGAGTTTCAATAATTAAAAGAGGATAAAATCCGGAAGCTTTTTATATAACCCGTGCGGAGCCGGGGCAAGCCGCTAGTTATAAGAAAATTTCGTGTAGAATTACTAGTTGCTAAGAATAGCTGCTAATACTGTAGATTAAAACAAAAGAATATCGCAATCGCCAAAGCAATGTTTATACGTGATTCTTACTGTTTTTCCAATATGAATCTGGCTCAAATACTACGTTCAGATACCGAAGCTTGTGATATCAGCAACAAAAATAATCTACGTTCAGATATCAGCAACAAAAATAATCTTAGCTTAAGAATAAATTGTAACAAACATACTTCCTCGACTCAAAGAAAGGATATAGCAGTCACAAAATCCACGCTACATGTCCCTACCACTGTGCAGTTGCACAATTTATCCAGTGTCTCAAGACTCTCATGAAGTCATGAAGTATAAGTAATTTAAAAAATCATCAAATAAACCTGACTGCGCCCTATACAGTAGTCGAAAAGAAAAAAGCTTCTATCTGGAGATCTATTCTAGTGACATCTACTTCTTTAAACGAAGGTAACAGGTCCGCCATATTGTTTTTTTTTTGGACGTCATCCACCGTGTGTCACCCACAACTAAGGCCAGACAATACATTAATTAAAATACCTATATAATGAACTCGTTTAGGGTAAAGACTGCGTCAAGCGAATAAGACCTTCAATAAAAATACGAAATATATGTTCTTCTTTCTGCAGTCGGTTTCGTTATAAACTAGTTTTCCTGGTACTGACGTCTAATCGAAAACCGTTTGTAAACATAGGCGGGATACTTTTAGATCTTCTGTTGCTGTCCGTACTCGGCAAAGGTCAGATCCGACTCTCCTATATAAAATTCATGCTTACATAAACAGTTTGATTTTATTTTTAGATCTCTTAATACAATTTTGATGAGTGATGTTTATAAGGTGCTTTCTAAAAAGTTTTATATTATGGTTTGGCCTTCATTTGTAAATGTAATGTTACTTCGAGATCATCTATTTCGAATTATGCTACTAACAGATGCCTAATATGTATATAAACACGCCTGTCCGTCTGAGGCTTGCCTTGCCTCGTCGACACAACTAATCAGTCACACCCTCGTCTACACAACTAATCAGTCACACATTTGACCCCAAATTTAACTTAAAATATCTCAATCATTTTCCGTTAAATAACTGAAAGCAGACTCAACAGGATGCTTTAGGCGCACAATGCCACATTCGCAAAATGCCACATGACGCAAAATGCCACATTCGCAAAATGCCACATTCGCAAAATGCCACACAGCAAAATGCCACAGTCAGTAGCAAAATGCCACACTAACAAAGTGCAATACTTGTCCAACTCCCTTTCTTGCAGTATGTAGGCCGAGGATTTATAAATTAGAAAATAAAACTAATTTAATAATTTTAGTATATATCTATGTATTTAATCACATTATTTATTAATTTCCATTTATTTTAACACAAAATAAATTGAAAATGTTAACTGAAATTATGAATGCCGCTGAGAATATAACAAAATATTATAACTTTTTTTCAAAAAAGCATATTTTTTTGTATTTACATCATTCAGCTGTTTTATTGTAATATGTACTTATAATAGTATTTAATCACATCACACAGATTAGTACGAGAGTGTGGCATTATGCGAAAATGGCATTTTGATAATGTGACGTTTTGATAATGTGACATTTTGCGATGTGGCGTTTTGAGAATGTGGCATTTTGCGAAAATCGAATGTGTCATTTTGCGAATGTGGCATTATGCGCCTAATCCAATAGGATTTTCTATTTATCTTGTGCGGCCGTGGACATCTGATGCTTGACTAGAGTTGTATAGGAAACGTTATTACATTTAGGTGTTGTGTAACTGTTTATCTTAAAATGCATCTAGTTTAGGGTCACGCCTCCTAAAGAAGGTTGCTCCAAATTAAGAGGCTCCCAGCCAGGTCCTTGGACACCATACTAAAAATAGATCAATAAACATAAAACAGTTACCAAGTACTCATTTTTGACGAAATGTCTTCAGTTTTCTATGGTTTTGTACCACAAAAGTTTACACTTAGAATTGCACTCACAAATCCAATGAAATTAAAGTAAATGAAATTCTTGTTACAAATAATTTTTGTACCATGAAATTTTTCGAGTACCTTACCTTTACCTGAACTTTGTACCGTTTACCTGGCCGAAAATGGTACATCCTCGAATGTTAAAAGTTTACTACTGAGATTAAAAGTAACCTATATGTACAAATACCTATTATTATTTATTTTTCCTGGAATCCCTTTAACTTTTAACGGTTGGGAAATACGTGACACATTGAAATATTATGTGACTTGTAATGAATCACTGATATCGAGGTCACACATCAGATCAACAGCCGATCCGATGAATAATCATTATTGCAAATTTCACTTAATTTGCAAACGTATGGGTTTGCATGTCTCTGATTACTCAATCATGCATGGAGTTATATGGGGTGCTTTAATTTATGGTGCTGTGAGTTGTTTAAATATGAAAAAACCGGCCAAGTATGAGTCGGAGTCACACACGAAAAGCTGCGTACCACCGTGCAATAAAAACACGTTTCTTGGATTAGGAGGTAGTCCCGCTAGGGAGGGGGGGCGGGGGGGGGTTCCACTTACAATACAATATCTTTATTTTACACCAAAAACAACACAATATGTATACCAACATTAACTAAAGTACAATGGGCGGTCTTTTAGCGATCTCTTCCAGACAACCTAAGCACTTAATTTTAAATTTTTTTTTTAATTTTATTAGCTGTCCCGCTAGATTTCACCCGCGTAAGTACCGTTCCCGTGTGAAAATTATAGGACATGTTACTCCCAGAAAAGAAAGCTTTCTTTTGGCGAAAGTATTTTTAAAATCGGTCCGTCGGTATCGGTAGTTTCGGAGCGTATTCAGTACAAAAAAAAACAAACAAATAAATTAAATATTTCCTCTTTATAATATTAGTGTAGTTCATTTTGTTAGTAGGTATACCGTCTCCATGGTAACGTGCATGTGAAAGCACTGCAGTGCTATAGCGGGGTCATTGACCCATATTTGCAGCTGTTCGCAGAGGGAAATGCAGGTGCATTTATGAACGTTGAGCTGAGTTCTTTGATGTTATATGAAAGTGGAAGGTTTGCAAATAATGTTCCGTTATAGCCGTCTGCCAGGTTGGATTTAGGAAAATGACGAAGAAATAGTAAAAAAATTGGTTGTCTGATAATTTTACGTAACGTCATAAGAAACATTGATTAAAAATTGCAAACTGTAGTGGAAGAGAGATAGATGCGTCACAAGCCGTAAACTTAGGCCGATCATGCATCTCTATCGCTTGTTCCGCGCTTTCGGTTGCACGCTCGGCTCAGGCAGAACGTGTCATTTTTTCGTGCGTGCAGCCGGCGGTCACGTTATGACGTCAAAATCTTTGTCTGTGAAATGTGACAAATCCAATTATGTATTTACAACAAAAATGATTTTAAACTAGCAATAATACCTATCCCTATCTTAAAGCATAAGACAGACAAAGACAAACAGACATCGTTGGGTGGCGAGTCACGGAGTCACACTTACGATGCAGACTTTCGATTTCTTCCGCTTCTCAAACTAGGAAGCGATGCGGCTCGCATAATTTATTTAAAACATGAAAAACCAGTTGAATTGCAGGTCAATAAGGTCTTATTTATTTATTTATTATGGAAGTCGTTAAGCCATGTCAGATACCCTTGGGTGGCTTGAAAAATTCTGACTGTTAAGTGGCCACTAGCTTAACACCATCTCCCAATCCGCAGTGGGCTCGCGTGGGAGATTATAGCCCATACTTCCTCATGTGTGAGGAAAGACCCTTAGCTCAGCAGTGGGCTGTTACGGGTTGATGATGATGAAGGTCTTATTTGCATTTCGATGGTATATAACATAAACATCGTTTGTAGTAGTCTTATTCTTATCAAAGCTTGATATTAAAGTATTATGTAACATCTCGATAGAGCACATCTTGAAATCATGAAAAATGTTGAAGCCTTATTCCAACTTTAGGCCTGGAAGCCTAAAAGTAATTTGTTTGGGTCTCGGTGAACATTCCTTGATGCGCTACAAGTAGTATTATTCTTAGCAAACCTTGATATCAAAATAGGTATTATGTAAAATCTCGATAAAGCACATCTTGAAATCATGAAAAATGTTGAAGCCTTATTCCAACTTCAGGCCTGGAAGCCTGAAAGTAATTTGTTTGGGTCTCGGTGAACATTCCTTGATGCGCTACAAGTAGTATTATTCTTAGCAAACCTTGACATCAAAATAGGTATTATGTAAAATCTCGATTAAGCACATCTTGAAATCATGAAAAATGTTGAAGCCTTATTACAACTTCAGGCCTGGAAGCCTGAAAGTTATCTGTTTGGGTCGCGGCGAACATGCACTACAAAATCGAGGCAGCCCCATCAAGCATCAACACCCTAAACCAGCTGTTGTATTAATTGGGTATTTGACTGTATCAAAATTAAATTGCGAGTAATCACTCATCAAAAAGATTATGCTAAACCACCTCTTAAAATCCATTGCGTTTTTAATTTTACAATTATAGCAAATTTTAAAATAATAAATTAATCAAAAAAAGTTATGCAATTGAGTGCTAAAAATGATGACGTCACAACTCAGTAGTCAGTACATTTTTACATAGTAAATTTTCGTTTTGACAGATCATAAAAAGTAACTCATTTGGCTAGGCTGCAGTCAAATACCCTATTGTACGGGCACTGTGAGCCCTTTGTGTATAATTAAATTAACCCATATGCTGCATCTATAAAATGATTGCCAATAATCCTTCAACAAGTTACAGTAGTTAGCTTTAATTATTTTACATAACTTGTTTACATTTGTAAACAAGCAAAACACACTCAACTTTGCAAATCTAAATTCAGTCGTGCCGAGATGCGTGGCTGATAAACGATAAGGCAAATATATATAAATAACCATTATCAGTTTATCGCAAGGCGTGGTGCTAGAGTGCTATCAACAATGTCACGAGGAAGTGAGCAGAGCGCTTAAGAATTCTGCGGCCTTCGTATTGTTTGTTATAGAAGTACCGACGTGCAATACAATACACGTACATACAAACCCCCACACACGCCTATAGACAATAATGTACTCACTCACTTCAGGCAGAACGTTCATAATTTCTCCTCTCAATTTTCTACCTATGTCGCGTTATATATTCTGAAGGTTGTTTTATTTATTTACATTTTTGACGTTGAGTAAAAGAGCAGTGATAGCCATTCGGTTAAAGAGCTTCATAAAAATCAGTGAGACTCGGATTCGAATCCTGGCATGTACCGATGAGTTTTTCAAAACTTAAAAAAAATAAGAAATGTCTTAGATCACATGTAATTGTTGACCGAGCCGAAGCCGAGGTCTACAAACATGTGATCTGAGGCTTTCTTCTTTACTTCCCGAGGTGTGTATACTTTTTTTCTTATCGACGGAGGCGGAAACGGCAACTTCGTTTAGCGCAGCGGGCCGAAATTTGCCGCTTTCCGCCCGAAGATATGAAAAATATTTTATCTATCTATCTTTAATTTTTTTTTGCTGTTTCATAGATATAACAAATTTGACTGAAATATTATTTAATTATATTAACATACAAAAAACATACTGATCGGAATTTTCGGAATCTACCAAAACATTTCTGAAGACGTTTATTCATTTCACAAACTTTTTTATCACCTAAACATTCGGAAATGTAATTTCCTCTGTATTCTGCTCGTTTACACGAACCGAAAGTTGTGACAGGGTGTGTTTGCTGACGCAGTTCAAGGTCTTGTGCCACGCAATAGGTGTTATATCATAGAATGTGCATAGGTGTGTGTGTTACATACTCCATTACTGATCACCGTAAAAGCTTTACTAAGTAATGTTGCACAAACATTATATACCTTTCGATTTTACAGCGGTTCTGCGCGGTTTCACTCGCGTAGTTCCCGTTCCCGTTTGAATAGGGGAATAAAATATAGCCAATATTACTCAGGGATATTCTAGCTTTCCATTGGTAAAAGAATTAAATTGGTGCAGTAGTTTATAAGTTTATTCATACATAACAAACATACAAAAATGAAAATCTTTCCTCTTTATAATTTAGTATAGATTTAAAAAAGATAAATACCGTAAACCGGGGTTACTTTCAAACTCGGGATGACTTTGATCAAAACTTCCTGTTCACATAAAAATGCGAATTGCATAAAACGGAACGGTTTTTGGCAGTTTTTTTTTCGGAAATGGCAACACTAATGAACTGTCAAATCCTTTTCTGTAGGTGGGCTTGAGGTTGCTGCTTTAGATTACATTAAAAAAAGGTAATTTTCCGATTTCAATTTTTTGTTTTATTTTGAAATCTTTTTTGTGGTTACTTTCAAATGCAATGATAAAAAAGGGGGATATCAAAGTAACCCCAAAATCATTATAACTTCGATCACGCTATTTTTATTTTTTATCTTAAAATCTATAAATGTTTTATTTTTCCTATAAACTTAATCGAATGAACTACTAAAACCGATTATTATATATTTTTTTAGTATTTTTAGAACCACTGGTTAAAAAGTTATGGGCTATCAAACTTCAAAATTGATCAAAGTAACCCTGGTATACCGGTATCCACTCTTGCCTGAGGGGGCTGTGTGCCAATGTATTTTTGGACCCCTAAACGTGACAGGTGATGAGCTCATCTCTATACTGGGTGCTGTTACACATGCCTGAGTATCAATTATGCGGGCTACGGGTATCCTCACAATGTTTCCTTCTCCAACAAGCTAGTCCTACTAATATTATAAAAGCGTTTGATAGATGTTTGATACTAGATGTTACTCATTCACGCAAAACCTACTTAATATAATATCGCTGATACGTTTACATAAAATTTGGCGAATTGATGAGAGCATGTCCGGGAAGGCTAAGAAAAAAATTAAATTCCCACGGGAACAGAAAAAACGGGATCGCGGTCAACACCGCTCACGGTCTAGCTAGTCTATTAAACTACCAATTTAAAAAACTCTTAGATGTGACAAAAGACCCATTGCATTTGATGATATAAAATACCTACATATCCATCCACGGATTAGGCGCAAAATGCCACATTCGCAAAATGCCACATTGACGCAAAATGCCACATTCGCAAAATGCCACATTAGCAAAATGCCACACTAACAATGTGCCATACTTGTTCAACTCCCTTTCTTGCAGTATGTTCGAGAGAGTGGCATTATGCGAAAATGGCATTTTAAGAATGTGGCATTTTGCGAATGTGGCGTATTGAGAATGTGACATTTTGCGAAAATCGAATGTGTCATGGGATGTGTGGGCGATGGGCTCACCACTTATCACGTTTAGGGGGTCCAAATAACATCTCGTGAAAAGTGGGTTGATCCAGTAATGGAATAAATCTGCCTACCCCCTCGGAGATAAAAGGCGTGAAATTATTATTATTTATTATTACACATTATATCCATACACAGGCAACATTTTCCTCAAAGTAGAATCGCTGTTTCCCTAAACTTTAGAGCCTAAAGCAGTCCTTGACATAGAATTTGCAAATCTTGTAGGTGCTCAAAGTATACAAACTCGCCCGGGGCTTAGTTGTACATTATAACCTGTTTTCTCCTCATTTATTCCTCTTAAATTATTTTTCAGTCTACTCTCTGAAGCTTGTATAAGTATTGCGAAATACGGCCGGGAATAATGTTTGAAATGTTGGTGAATTGGGTCAATACGATGGCGGAATACTCGGTGGCGGTTAGTCACTGGAGCGATTCAATTATCATTTATTTTCTGTAGATACAAAAAATACATTTAGAAACGTCAATATTATACTTGAACTGTTAGAAGTATCGCCGCTAGGTTACATGAATAATACCTACTCTGTATATCTTAAGCAACATAATTCAATTAATGAGTTTACAAAGTGTTACACGAAGAACCTTTTTGAGATTGTGTGATAGAGTGAGAAATGCGGATATACGAGAGAAGTGTGGTTTGAAAGAAGATGTATTGGTCATTTAGAACGTATGGATGTAAGAAGAGTAACGAAAGAGATTTATGGTGCGAATGTTAAAGGATGCAAGAAAGAGGACGCCCTAGAAGGTCGTTTACAGATCAAATTAGTGACGTCCTTCAAAAAAACTGGGGTTCGGAGTGAGAAGAATAAAAGAGCGTGCATTAAAAGGCTTCTGGATGTGAAGAAAGCTGGGGAAGTGTGCGGAGATCGGCCAAAATGGCTTTTCATCGTCTCTGCCTACCCCTGTAGGAAGGACGCGTGAGCTGTATGTATGTGTGTGTGTTATTAGGTATTCTAAAGAGTCGCACGGTATGATTCCTACGTTATTTTTGAACGTACTTGAAAATAATATAGCAAGTCTACCCGACTACGTTAAAATTGAATGAAACGAGATACACAATGCTATTATCTTTATTGGGCTATAGTGGTACATTAGGCTAATTGGGAATACGTTTGGCAATATGGCTGCCGAGCAAATTACTGGTAGCAGGCATCAGTTTGTGTGTGCTATGTCGGTAAACCAACATTTGTATTGACCACTGTAGCGTGCACCATACCAATGTAAATCAAATGTAAATTAGTAGTAATAAAGTAAATAATGTTCTGTGAACAATAAACAGGTTGGTTTTGATATGTTAAGGGGATATTAATTACTTGCTTGTTTAATCTGAAACATCGAACTTATTTACCAGAAAGGGGATAATGCATGTAGGGGAACGGGTTTCGATAATCCATACTAAACAAAAATAATTTTATAACATTTATATTTCAATTCGACATAGTCAGTTTTCTATATAAATAAAAGAAAAAACTAATTGCCTGATTGGCTTATCGATCAACGCACAGTCGAAAGCTAGAAGCATGACATTTTTTACAAAGGTTCTTTAAAATGCTTCGAAATTCGCGCGTGATGTCCCATTTCAATTTGGTCCAGTTCTGACAATGGCATCCATGAGAAAACCATATTATATTAAGTCAGTCTTTTTCAGTATATGTGCGACAAATGGACGAATAACTCAATATCACGTCAACCGATTTCGATTATGTTTTTTTTAACCGTCTTCAAAAAAGGAGGAGGTTCTCAATTCGACTGTACTGTTTTTTACTCTTTAGAGTTCGTATGTCATTCTTCCAAACGCATGTTGGTTTGGAACCACTCGCAGCTCATAACGGTTCAAGGCCGACGAAGGTTAGTGCTATTTGCGTACTCACGTGCGCACTCCCGCGCAACTGTCTGCTGCTAGATCCGAGCTTATAAGGGGAACAGGTGGTAGGCAGGTGGGATCCATCGAAACGACCGCAGAAGCGAGAAGAGATGAGTAGACGTACGGAAAACTTGGTTGTGTATACAGAGCTTTATATCAGGTAGATTTTTAGTAAGCGCATTTTAACAGGAACATTAGTTAATGCGACTGCGTGTAAGAGGCACCTACTAGACTGAAATTATAAATAAATAATAATTAAATTAAATAAATTGTGGGACACAATTTACACACGGTGATTTAGTCCCAAACTAGGCAGGGCCTGTACTATGGGTACTAAACAACTGATAAACATACTTAAATAAATATTAAACGACCAGATACGAAGCCAACAGACATGTTCATGCACACAAATATTGGCCCCGAGCGGGGATCGAACCCGCGACCTCCGACTCAGAAGGCAGGGTCACTACCAACTGAGCCAACAGGCCCGTCAATTATTACCATCCATTTGGTACATCGGCTTATAATTTAGGCTGGACATTCCGCAGAGTAAGACGAATCGAATTTGTCCACGCTATATAACTATTTACGTTAAGTTTTGTACTCGAAGGATTAATAACTACGACAAATAAAGATTTATTTCGTTCAAATTACACCTCGCACTTCTAAATCCGTCAAACCGCATTTGATGTAGACTGTAGGTCACATACATACACCCGAAAAACATTAACCTACAAAAAAATATATCAAAACAGAGCGAAAACATTTCAAAATGTACTTTGTAAAAGGTAATGTGAGCATTGAACGCTTGAAACTCATGAACGTCAAAAACTTTGCACAAATTCAGGCTGTTTTAGTCAGCTTGTATACGTGCCACAGAATTAATTCTAGGGTGTACTCAAACATAATGTTCAAATTATATGACGAATAAACAAACTCTCTGAATACCAAACTCTGCAAGAACAATAATGGTTTGAAGGATTTCGTTTGCTAAGATAATACAGCGGTTTTTGACCTAGTATTTGTACTAGATTGCTAGTATTTGTAATAAATCACTCAGCTTACATACTTTATATTGCAATAACAAAACGCAGAATATTTAAAAACTTTTTAACCGACTTCAAAAAAGAGGATCTCATTCGACATAATTTTCACACCATAACGCATAAGCGATAGCACCTTATGGTTGGTCTCATGTGTATAAGTTTTTAAAACGACTGTATTACGCTTAAATCAATCCAGAACATGATTCTTTCTCATGGATAACTACAGTTTCTGTCTGGTACGCGGTTTATCGTAATACGTGCGTACGTGCTGTTAGTAATACTAGAATAGACTTTATTAAAACCAGTGAAAGGTCATTTTACATGTAAACCACAGCCGTCCTTCAAGAAAATAAGTGAAAAGAATATAAAAATGATCGTTTACGTTAATACGCAGTCTCGAAGTAAACATTTTCTGGCGAAATTCCAAATAACGTCAGCTAATATTGTTAATAATGAACTTTATCCAGTTGTCACTCGGTGATATATTATTTCCTCTTTCATTTAATAATTGGCTAGAAGAGTCCTGAAGAGTCCCCTGAAGAGTCCCGAAGTCCCAATGCTACCGAATTCTTCACTCTTTTCTTGAAAAAAAATTGGTGTTTCTGTTGTTTTTGATAAACTGGACTGGAACACACACAAATCCGCGCTCAAAAGTTTTATTATAAATGTAGTAGGAATATGCAGACGGCCGTTCCCGTTCGAATATCGGAATAAAAAGTATCCTATGTCCGTATCCTGGTTCTAAGCTACCTCCCCACCAACTTTCAGCCAAATCGGTTCAGCCGTTCTTGAGTTATAAATAGTGTAACAAACACGACTTTCTTTTATATATATAGATAGATATAAATAGAAAAACATTTATACGTATTCTCTCAAAAACTGAATCTGAATCGGACAGGGATTTTGACTTATTTTAAGCCTTATTCGTAGATCTAGCTATACAGCTGGAGTACAGAGTAGAATATACGTTACATTTAAGTTTACTGTGACTTACAACTTACAACACAACAATTTTTGTCGGAGTTATTTAACTTTGCGTGAATCGTGCCACTCGTACAATCTGACAAATACAGTTTACAGTTGATCGAGCAAACGAAATCCCAATGCTACTGGTTACGAAATTGTCACGTACAAAAAATAGAGACGGTCAATTTGCTGAACTAACAGATTTTTATATCACCATTCAACTAGTGATTTTGCTTAGCCATACGAGTTTGACTAAAAAGTCCGCAGCGGATTTTATGGTTGTTATTGCTGTTTGAGAAACTTGGCTTGCTGAACTTACAGAAAGCAGCACAAGTAGGAAACTCCACTTGAGCACGGTTAGAAGGGGACAGCTTTATATGACTCATGTCTCACCATCTCTTTCTGACTGTTTTTATCAGAGAATCCATTCCATTGATTCTATTAAAAATTCAAGAATCATTTAGCATATTGTTGCCGCTATGTGGTGGCACCGCAGTCCTTAACAAGCTTTATTGCAAGCGAATGATAAGCCTCAAGGACAGACCAAAAAGTACACTCCCTTCAGCAAATGTCAGGTGGCATTAGGTCACCTCGCTTGCCCTTTCTATTGTTATGCTGATACATATATGTAGATATTTGGTAGGTATACCATGTTATCTACTATATAAAAATAAGTCGGGTTTTCCTTCCTGACGATTTAACTCCAGAACTGACGAACCGATTTCCATGGTTTTGCATTCGTTGGAAAGGTCTCGGGCTCCGCAAGGTTTATAGCAAAGAAAATTCAGCATTGCACCCGTGCGAAGCCGGGGCGGGTCGCTAGTCTACTATATAAAAATAAGTCGGGTTTTCCTTCCTGACGCTATAACTCCAGAACGGCCGGACCGATTTCCACGGTTTTGCAGTCGTTGGAAAGGTCTCGGGCTCCGCAAGGTTTATAGCAAAGAAAATTCAGCATTGCACCCGTGCGAAGCCGGGGCGGGTCGCTAGTCTACTATATAAAAATAAGTCGGGTTTTCCTTCCTGACGCTATAACTCCAGAACGGCCGGACCGATTTCCACGGTTTTGCAGTCGTTGGAAAGGTCTCGGGCTCCGCAAGGTTTATAGCAAAGAAAATTCAGCATTGCACCCGTGCGAAGCCGGGGCGGGTCGCTAGTCTACTATATAAAAATAAGTCGGGTTTTCCTTCCTGACGCTATAACTCCAGAACGGCCGGACCGATTTCCACGGTTTTGCAGTCGTTGGAAAGGTCTCGGGCTCCGTGAGGTTTATAGCAAAGAAAATGTTATACTTAAGCATTGCACCCGTGCGAAGCCGGGGCGGGTCGCTAGTTCATCATATACATGATGACCCAGCAGCGTCGTTTTGATCCCATTCCCGGGAATGTCTTTTCGTTAGGAAGCATTCAGTTAACCCTATAGTAAAAAAATATCAATATCGGTGGGGCCGTTTAGGAGGAGAATTACGAACTCATTAGGATTTTATGTTGAACTAGAACCCGACAGACGTCCTGCCCTAACACACCGCCACCTGCTGGGTCCAATTGTGAATATGAACCATCCAAGGGCCCACTCAAACACACTCAAAAAAACATTAAAATTCTGGCCATTTTCGAGTTTTTGCTGGACTAAAGCTCGGCAATGTTTTTTTATAAAAATATATAAAAGATGTATTTCCGTCGAAAAACTACATCAATCATTGTTTGGCTTATCCTTTTTAAAGCTTCGTACTTTTTTGGCTTTTAGCGTCCAGCTTTCACTGAACATAAAACCATGGTCCGGATTTTATTTGTATCTGGCAACTCTTAGTGCACTTGGGGATGCCTACGTAACGTCTTGACCTTGCCAAAGTGTTCGGTCGATAAGGTGAAAGGTCGCACACCCATTGTAAAGTATAATTTCGCCGTTTCATCCCAAATGTGAGATAGCAATATAGACGTCTTGTATATTCCTTCGGCAACGTATATTCCGTGGGGAATGTCCCTAGCGTCAGTTAACAGAAGTCATTTCAAATCTTAAGAAAACATACATATTTATATGTTTTTCTTACGATTCGAACTCTGTAGTACTAAAATTCAAAATCAGTTCAGTATATTTAGCCATAGTAATGTTTACCCGACTTCCGTTCCGTAGCCAAACTGTTTGTTGTAGTTATCGTGTAAGCGATTAATAACAAAAACTTCAAAGTTTTTTTCTAAATAGAATAACTAAATGTCTCATTGAAAGTTTACGTTGTAAGAAGATAAATTTACTTGTAAGAAATTTGTCGAATCCGATTCTAGAACAGCCCCCCTAGCCAAGTGGCATTGTACAATCTAATCGAATGTTCTTTTAGTTAGATTGACATGTATGGTATTGACATAAGCACTTGCCAACGAGCGCTAACGCTAATGTCAATCCCATTGATGTAAATCTAGAAGAACATTCGATTAGATTGTGCAATGCCACTTGGCTAGGGGGGCCTAAAATGGTAAACAAACAAAAACAAGTACTTAATTTGGCAACACGGCAAACAAGTACATGATCAAACAGATACTCTTAGCTTCAATCTAAAATGGCCGAACACAAGTCATCTTCCTAAAACTAATTAACGGGAGCAAACCAACCTTTTAATTACTAAAGTGCTTTGAACACTCCCGCAGCAGTACGTACGTACAATTTTTTCTTATTCTTAATTCCAGCCTCTAATTTTAGCCTTAGCAATTAGCAAAGCTATTTTTGGTTTCAATGAAGATCAATTTAAGTCCTGAAGGCAATGACTGCGCATGTATAATATATTTCCATTTTTAATCGGCGATATATATATATATAATCTCACGCTTTTTTATCCCCGAGGGGGTAGGCAGAGGTATTCCATTACTGGATATACCCACATTTCTCGAGATATATTGGACCCCTAAACGTGATAGGTGGTGAGCCTATCGCCGGACCGGGTCTGTTTACACATGTCTCAGAATTAATTCTGAGACCTGCGGGTTTCCTCACGATGTTTTCCTTTACCGTCGAGCTAGTGATAAATATGTACGTAAGTTTAATAAAAAAACTTTAATAAAAAGTACTTCTGTACTATCAGTAAATTAAATAAAAAAGTTGAAAATTGAATTAATAAGTTATTGGTTGAATTAAAGTTGAAAAGAGATGTACAATTGAGTTTTTTAGTTTCCACTAACCCCTAAACGTTACTTGAATCCACGCTAACGTTGTAAATGCAAAAATATATATTTTTTAAATACAATTTTCACACTAATGTTCAGTCCCAAACTAGGCAGAGCCTGTACTATGGGTATCTACTAAACAACTGATAAACATATTTAAATAATAACTATCTCTTCTAAACGATCTGTAGGTTCGCAGGGCGATATCTTCTTGAATAAAGACAGGCTGCAGTTCCAACGCGGCCGCCGGTTATCTAGCTTAGTTATATGCAAGTAAATGTTTAAAACTCATAACAAGCTCCTTCAACACGGTTGTTGCGAAACAGAAATGGAGATAAAACTACAAACATGCCTGTCGCGAACTGGGTCACGTGTTCCGACAAAAACTTGTCGTGATGGTTTGTGTTGCTGACGCTCCCTCGGAGCTGAGTATCTTTGGGACTGTTTTCTTTTTCAAAGGGTTTTTTAATAATGGAGAAAACGGGCTGTGGTACTGACATATCATGGATGAGAGAGAACCATCGCAGAATGTCAGAAATGTATGCAATTTTGCGTACTTGTCGGATACGAAAAATTATGGATATGCACAATGTCAGAATTCCGGCACTCTGCTTATGTTGGTTTGCGTATCTGATATTCTGCGATGGTTCCGATGAGATTAATGTAATAAGAGTGCTAAATATTAATGTGGAAGGTTATATAGAAAGGCCAAAGAAAAGATGGATAGCTTATGTGATGGATGATATGTACAAGATGGAAATAAATGTAGCTGTGACGGATGATAGAGATGAATGGAATAAGAAGACATAGACCTCGGACCCCAAATGGTCGAAAAATTACTAGAAAACGAATATGAGAAATCAATAATGTAGGTAACTATCTCTTTTAGTTTTATTGGATATAGGAGAATGAACTCGGGCAACAAAACTGTTGTAGTTTTTCGTTGTCTAAAATCTTTTCTATTTACATGAATCAACCTTTGGTTGGCGAGCCCGGTATTTCGACTTAGGAGAGGCTGCCGTAAATTGATCTATATTGTAAGCCAAAGTTCAAAATTAGGGGTTGTTATATAGGGCCGGCAGAGCAAACTGTGTTTGAGTCTCCGGGGAGTTCGATAGAAAACTAAGCACAACCTGTGGCACAACCTAACCTAAACCCGTAGTGAAGAGAAATTGTAACATTGTGGACATGCTAAAATGTCGTGGGTGTGAATGTGTCTCATGGAACTGTTCAAAGACATAAATATCTTTAAAGTTTCACTACACTTAATGAAAATATTGTACCTACATAAATATATCTTTCCTTACCAAAAACTTTGAAATAATTGTAACCTTAAAATTAAAAATGAATTAGAGCAACCTCATTCCAAATTAAGTAAATTAATGATTTCTTCGTCAATCTTATATACTATTCTGTATAAGTTTTAGATTTGTCTAAAAACATGGCCGAAACTCAACGTGTTAAACAAGTACAGTCAAGAGCAAGTCAAGCTTGACACTACCAGTTTAAGCTGAGCTCTGATTTGTACTGCGCGCCATAGAACACAGGGCCGGGTCAAAGTCCAAAGTGTCAAGCTTAGCGTGCTCTTGACTGTACCTCACAAAATAGCGCAGCACATTGAGCGCAATACAACCATGAAACATAAAAATATTTTTTTATATAAACTGATTCATTTAAACAAAATGTTGTAGTTGTTATGGAGTCTTGTGGCGCTTCTTCTCCTTAACTAGTACTCTTTTCGAACCGATGGTACCTACATAGCAATTAGTATTAACATTCAAGTGAATTCCAAATTTCAATGTCGTAATTCAATTAATTTTAAAATCGAATTGATTTTATGATCAAATTCCTTAATTGTCTTTGCACGACTCTTATTAATTACAGAAATTCGTGATAACAAGTATTTATTCAGTACTCGCATCTGTCAAGGTTTTCAGCGAAGGTTGGGGACATTAAACGGATTAGAATTCGGCAGAGTCAATATTTGCCAGACCTACATTCTACTAGGGATGAGAAAAAATTATCGATTTTTAGAATAATCGTTTTTTTTATAATCGATTTATCTACTATATAAAAATAAGTCGGGTTTTCCTTCCTGACGATATAACTCCAGAACTGACGAACCGATTTACACGGTTTTGCATTCGTTGGAAAGGTCTCGGGCTCCGTGAGGTTTATAGCAAAAAAAATTCAGGAAAAATTTCAACAGAAAAGCGGGAAAATCTTATAAGCATTGCACCCGTGCGAAGCCGGGCCGGGTCGCTAGTTTAATATAAAATACTTAAATAGATTTTTAATAAATCGATAATTATTTCACACATTTTATTAGATTTTTCTAAACAACAACATCTGTGCGACAACTAAAGATACACACACCGGCACAATTAGCGGAACAGAAAAAAAAGGGAGTATTTACGCATTTTTGCGTGTTACTGGCCGGCTAAACAAGCTTTTTTTAAATTTGGGTTTTAATTTAAAAATGGAATACTAAGCGACTGCCCTTTTTTTCATTCTTTTGTTTTAATTTTCATTGATTCATTTTTTCCACCGCTTGTCCGTTTTTAGAAGGTTCGTGAATTCCATTTGAAAAGCTTTGAATTGCAGTTTTTGAGGCTTTTGAGTTTTTTCGCATATTGATAATTTACGAGCATCTAATTATGCCTGATTTAACGCCATCAGAAATCATTAGGGCAGATCAAATGAGGAGAAATGGTCAAACCTACAGATCGATTGCCAGAAGCCTTCGTCGATCGTTATCAACGATTTATCGTAGCATCCAACGATACAGATTGACGAATGCTCTAGTGAGAAGGAGAGGACAAGGCCGGAAAAGGTGTACTTCAAGGAGGGATGACCGTTTTCTCCAACTTCAAGTCCGACGGAACACGAGACTAACGGCGGTGCAGGCTCGAAATTTACTGGAAGAGGTACGAGCAGTAAGGATGAGTGAGCGGACAGTTCGTAGAAGATTCGAAGAAGTGGGTATAGGCTCGTATGTGCCCGCCAAAGCCCCAAAACTTGAGAGACATCATCGCACAAACCGTCTACACTTTGGTCGTGAACATCGTGATTGGGACTTCGACGACTGGGGACAGGTTCTTTTTACTGATGAATGCAGAGTTATGTTAAATCAAATTGATGGAAGGCAGCGAGTATGGAGACGCAAAGGAGAACGGTATATCCAGTCTAATTATGAAAATACAGTTGCATATGGCGGCGGTTCAATTATGGTCTGGGGAGGAATATGTTTAGGAGCTCGTACGGAGTTAGTAGTGGTCGATGGCGGGAATCTGAATGCTGATCGGTATATCAGGGAGATTTTAGAAGAACATGTTGTGCCATTTGCCCCCTTTATTGGTAACAACTTCATTCTAATGCAGGATAATGCTCGGGCTCACAGTGCTCGCACAGTACAGACATACCTAAACCATGTTGGTATAACGGTGATGGAGTGGCCAGCACGGTCCCCCGATATGAACCCTATAGAACACGTCTGGGACTTGCTAAAGAGGAGTGTAAAGTCAAGAATGCCCCCTCCCAATAATCTCAACGAGTTGCGAAACGCATTACTTGAAGAATGGCAGAGGTTGCCCCAAGAAACCATTGATAACATCATCCGCAGCATGCCCAGACGGATGGAAACCCTCATCAGAGCACGAGGAGGAAACACTCGATATTGAACAGTCATTGAAATTGTTGTTAAACTTTGGAAAATCTTGAATTTTCTGCTGTTTCTCTATAATTAAAAATCGAAGAAAAATGCATTTTGTTTAATTTAATTTTTATTTTTATAAAATTTTAAGTATGGTGTTACAAATGAATGTCAAAACATGTTAATTTAATTGTTGTTTCATTTTAAATAATATATTGTTTAAAAATTACATTCATTGTTCTAAATTCCCTCTTTTTTTCTCCTTTTTTTTTCTGTTCCGCTAATTGTGCCGGTGTGTGTATATTTCACTATTATATTATATTTTTATAAAAGAAAATTTCACTAACAAAGTTTATAATAAAAGTATACCTAAAGAATGTAAAAAAAATACAATTTTTCATATTAATTGGTGGTTGGTTTTCGTATGATCAATTTTTAATAATCGAATATTTTTAATAAAATTAATCGTTTTTTTCGATCAATGCCACAACCCTACATTTTACATTACGGTGTACGTGTAGAGGAAGTGCTTCCATTTGCAGTATTTACTATGTATTTACTTTGTGTTTTCCTTGTTGGACATTTTCCTTAGTGTTGAGGTTGTTGTTCGTCTTTTGAAGTACCCATCAAGCAACAACTGTATTTAATTTTAGGATGCTTTTACCCACGACCTAATGGAGGCTTGGGGCAAGAGGTTGTGCTCTTGTTTGTGCATGTAGGTACAAGTATGGAGCGATTTCGGTGAAGTTTCGGGCACAAATTCAGAAGCGGTTCTTAGTGACTTGACTTTGACATATGATCCTAGATGGGGCAGAGGGCATCAACAGTGACTCGCCATCGCGTTCGCTCTTGAGCTTCTTGCTTGATTTTGCTCCAAGTCTTGCCGATCTTCTTCGCTTCATCCACCACAGCGCCGGCCGCCAGGTTCGTTTGGGACGGCCCCGCTTCCCGGTTCATAGTAGGAATGGTTTGTTTCATGAGTAGCATGTGACAAACCATATGAACGTAACTTTCATACGTCGCATCTGTTACTCTCCTTCGACTAGCCTTGTGAAAGCTAATAATGAAATCGAAATCAGCCTTACACAATTAAAAGATCAGTTATACCTATATACCTAATATTTCATTGGTAATATTAAATATTTTACTTGTTGACTGTACTTTTTATATATTTAGAAAATGGGAGGAATACGGAATCCAATATCAATGTGAGATGAAACAAGAATTTTTTGGAATGTGGGACGAAAGATTGGGACCAACAAGAAACAAACCGAATTTCATTCCACTTTTCACAAAAAGAAACTCACAAATAAAAGTTTACCCAAAGGCACTAACTTTAGAAAAACATGCCCCATTTTATTTGCCGTGTTCTAGCGGAAAACATACGTCACTTGACGTCAACAATACCTGTAAATAGCTCGTAGTTGTTACCAACATGACGTCATTAACGTCATAAGGTGGCGTTTCACCGACTATTACTGGACACGGAACCAGCTTTCTAGTCTTGATTAGTTTGCGAACGACATAGTTCGAAAGAGCGCTCTTTTAGGTGAACTATGCGAACTAGTTCGTCCAGTCTCGTCCGTAGTTCTTTTGACATGTCTTTTTCTGACGTCCGCTCTATTATTGAGTGGCGCTGCATGGGTAACTGACAATTTTTTTTTACTCTTGCCACTTACTTTCTTATTAAATCATTTCCTTATTAAACTATCTCCATATGTAAAAAAATAAAAAAACGAACTAAATGAACGAACTAGTTCGCTGTAGGACTGCGAACTAAATTGAGAGCTCGCAATGGCAAACGACTATGCCCAAGACTACAGCTTTCCCTCGCGTGGGAGGCGGGTGCAAACATTCATTTCCGCACACCAAGGCTATTGCCAGATTTGCCAGGGACCGCCTATTCGTAGTGTTGATAGATGGGAAATTGTTACCAAATTCCACTAACTCACAGAACAGTAGATAGAGATAGAGCAGTATCTAGATACTGGTGTAATATACGTTGTCTAGTAATCTGCTAAACTTATTTTGACTGCCAGCTGTTGTTGAAAAATTTTGCATTTTTTTCCGGCTACAACAGGGGTTCCCAAAGTGGGCGATAACGCCCCCTGTGGGCGCTGCAGGCCTAAAGGGGGGCGGTAAGAGACCTAGAAAAAATAGGGGGTGATTTGTAATTTCATTTAGCTAGGAGACCTCTTAGATACCGACTGTCAAAAGTGGCCACTGGCCACTTAAGGCAAAAATCCAAAGTTTGGTTACTTCTTCGGTAATAACATACACCACATACATCTCAAAAAATTGCAAATTCCTGTCTCTAGTATTCTTAATCAGTTAAGAACCGCCGGTTCCAATTGGAACCGAGACACAATTAAAAATCAATTGTGTCTATGATTCATGGTCTGAGAGGTTAAAGAGATTTTTTTCAAAAATGTCTTGTATTCACCAAGATTATTACTTACTTATTCTATAAAAATCATCGGTGTCGCTAGTAGACGCCGGCGCTTACCAGGGCGCACTCTTCATTTGAAGTTATAGTGGTTTTTAAGTACCTAGGTGAAAAAACGGGGGCGCTAAAAATAATTTATTCTCAAAGTGGGCAGTAGACAAAATAAGTTTGGGAACCCCTGGGCTACACAGAGCAGCTCAAAATGTATTTTGTCAGCAAACAAAGTGAATTGAGTTTAAATGTATTTTGTCAGCAACAAAGTGAATTGAGCTGCTTTGTGAGGAGCTCACCAAACCCTCTTTAATTAGCTCACCTTTTAAATGATTAGCCGATAAATTCGTCTTCACATTAGCGACACCTCGCACTACAAGCGTAAAGCTTCATTTGCTCTTGACTGTACGTCACAAACAAATGAATGTCAAAGCGGATTGCGATTAAGGTTGTAAATAGAAGAAGCTGCCAGTAGCCGCCAGATGGAACTCGAGTTGCGCATCTCTGCGATCGATTTGCACGCGCCACGCACGTGGTGGCAAACGTGACTACGCAAAGTTGTAACTCCTTACCACTTCCCATGTTGTAAAGCTGCGTAGCCAAAGACGGGATCTTATAACTGATTGCGGCGTTCTGTCTGTTTGTTCTACCTTTAAAAGGCTATCTTTTAAATTGTAACAGGTGGATGGTTAAAATTTTCACACAATGTTATGTTATGGCGACAATCATGCATGTATACCTCACGCCTTCCTCCCGACGGGTCAGGCGAATATTGTAACAATTTTAAAAAAGAAAATATGTTAGGCCCTATACAAAAAACGAGTTTTTTAAGTAATAAAAATAAAATAATCTCACGATTCATCCCCGAGGGGATAGGCAGAGGTATTCCATTACTGGATATACCCACATTTCACGGGATACATTGGACCCCTAAACGTGATAGGTGGTGAGCCCATCGCCGGACCGGGTCTATTTACACATGTTTCAGAATTAATTCTGAGACCTGCGGGTTTCCTCACGATGTTTTCCTTTACCGTCGAGCTAGTGATAAATACGTACGTAAGTTTTTGAAAAACTCATTGGTACATGCCAGGATTCGAACCCGAGCCTCACTGATTTTCGAGTTTTTTCCATAGGTACTTAGTTTTTGCTCTATCATAAGAACGGTAATACACACAAGCGTCAAAGTGTATTAATATTGCTGACTCTAAAGTAAAACAGCAAATAATAAAAACCGGCATAGTTTAAGTCGGACTCAATTCGATTCAAGAAGAGGAGTTTTCGGTAATCACAGAAAACTTCTCCTTATTAAAAATGTAGCCTACGACATGTCCCACTTTAAAATCCGTCAAACCATTCGCTGCTGGCTGCAAAAAACATACTCGTACATGCACTCCTTCTGATGCAGTCGGCTAAAATGAAACTAATCCTTTTGCGGTCTATTAATGTCACATTATAAGGCGGAAAATCGGCCTCCGCGATACGCGACCACGAGCTGATAAACGTGACTCGTAATCTGTGTAATTGATGGTGTCGGCAGATTAGTCAGGCGTGTAGGCAATAAAAACATTGGCTATGTACAGAAGAGGCGCTTAGCTGGTTTCTTCACTTTTCTGTCGTTTCGCTCTTTGCAGAGCGGTCGTGGTCACGTTGAGGCGTCCATATTAGTGTTGGAGGCGGACACAGCTTTCTTCACGATCTCTCGCCATCTCTCTCTCTTTGCAGACTGTATGGTGCAGTCTGACACGCCGGTTCCTACTGCGGATTTCACTTGATCAGTCCAGCGCATAGGTGATTTGCCGCGAGATCTGGCTCCCTCTACTTTTCCCTGTACGACTAGCCGTTCTATAGAACTATTATCACGTCTAGATACGTGGCCAAAGTACTGCAGTATGCGCGTCTGTACTATGGTTGATAGACGGTTTGTGATGCCGAGTTCCTTAGCTGGTTGGCTTAGGAGATTATGCGCGGATCCGCCACTCGCATTGAGAGATCCCTTACTGGAAGACGCCCTTGTGTTCCTTGCTCCTTTAGCGGAGATTGGGGGGGTTCGCTGGACCCCCCCTCGAGGAAAGCCCGCAATCTGTTGCGGGCGGCCGTGACCCAGCTGCGGATAAAAAACCGCGTTGCCATGGCTGGGTCCGAAGCGGCGCGGAGGAACACCCCATGGTTTTTAGTGGGTATGACAGTACTATGCTGCAGAGCCCCACATAATCGGTCGCCCCGCAAGGGTCGGTTGGTATGCAGTAATGCATTTTCCCTGGGCAACAAAAAAAATTGGATTATGCGCTGAATGTCACATCCGAAACACTACAAAGTCACTTATAGTTATCGTCAACAACAATACATTACAAAAACTCTTTATTGTACACCAAAAACAACACAATATGGATACCAATATTATCAAAAGTACAACGGGCACTTTTATCGCTCAACAAAATCATGAATATGTCAGAGGTAAGAAACAAAGTACCCTTTATTGAACCAATAGTATGTGGTAGTAGTGACACAATGATAAAAAGAGTACTATTACTATAACGTCTATAAATTATAGCACTTATCGTTTTATAATAATATGAGCTCAGCTGTCATGTAGGTACTCAAAGGACAATAGTTATCGACCTCTAGGAGGTCCGCCGACACTTGAGGTAAATCAAAAAAAAGGTAAATCAATTGGTACCTTAGTCTCCCTAAAACGAAACGACTACCCCCCTTCTTTTAAAGTCGGTTTAAAAAGCGATAAACAAGGTTTTTTTTATATATATATATAAAATGATAAACTGTGACTGATTGGTGATGTATCAACGCACAGCTTAAAGCGCTGGGTCTAGAGACTTGAAATTTTGCACATAGATAGCTTATACAGTGTAGGCATCCACTAAGAAAGGATTTTGGTAAATTCAACCCCTAAGGGGGTGAAATACACTTGCGCGAGCAAAGCTAGTATCATATAAACCGCAGCGAAGCGGTTCTCTAGTATTATTATATTGGTAGCTATAGATTACAGTGTCTTTATACGTCTTTGTAAACACGGGCATTCAATAATTAAATGGTGATAGGAACTATCGTCCGTCAGTTCAATCGGAACTGTCTCACGCCGTTTTAAACTGGTTTATTATTGCTTCCAATAATCAATTCTTGGAAGTGTTTAGCTCCACACAATGCATTTTCACATGATTGAGTTCACTCCACGTGCTGCACACGTGAATGATAAATCTTGTTTATGTAGGTACTTTTACTGAGGCGCAGCGGCGATGTCCGCATGGAATCCATCGAATTTATAAATTTCCTTAGT
Organism: Ethmia dodecea; assembly: GCA_963855545.1. Lineage (NCBI taxonomy): Eukaryota > Metazoa > Arthropoda > Insecta > Lepidoptera > Depressariidae > Ethmia > Ethmia dodecea. The sequence continues at coordinate 2,539,469 of OY979453.1, forward strand.
TGTTGGCTACGTCTTGAAAGTTCTTCAATTTTAAAATAGTTTCAATAATTTCAGGTTTATATAGCTGCCGGGTGAGGCTGTATATTGATCAGTTGGTCATTGTCTTTTATCTGTATACAGTGATTTATGTTTTCAAACCCGCTGGAGTCGGTAATGCTAAAATATTTATTGTGTCTTAAGTCGCGGCTGTAAGAGTTTAATTAACGAAAGCTAAAATATTTAGAATCGTTCGGTTTGATATTCTTAGGTAGGTGTTTTTAATACGAAAATGTATCAAGTTGCAGATTAATTAAATTATTTCTAAGCTTGTGGGGGATGCTTGTGTATAAAAGATAGCCTAATAACGAAATGTTACATTTAGGGCTTAACAATATTCAAATATTCATAAAAACAACAACAACATAAATCGGCACTAAGAATATTCATGAAGCATTATTACTAAACAATCAAATACATAAAAATAAATAATTGGTTGTTGGTATTTTAAGCGTTCCCTTGCATTCATACGTTTGGAATGTAACTTTGATTATTTTAATTGTAGAGCAAACGCTCGGAACAATTAGGTTTTTGTTTACTAAATTTATTATTGCTTGTAGTTGCGTAGTTCCCGTTCCCGTGGGAATACGGGAATAAAATATAGCCTGTGATACTCAGAGATATTCTAGCTTTCCATTGCTGAAAGATTTTTTTAAATTGGTCCAGTAGTTTTTGAGTTTATTCGTAACAAAAATACAAATCTTTCCTCTTTATAATATTAGTAGAAATAAGTACAGAAAAGATCTCGAATAACATTGTTAATTAAATGAGAATCATATTCCGAAGAGATTCGAATAACCTATTTTCCTTACTCCAAAAGGTCGTGTAAAACAACACTGGGTATTTAGAAATTCATCCCAGGGATCAACCAATTTTTTTAGTAAACCCATAATTCTAAAACTGGGTATCTATACATACCTATAATAAAACAAGAACTTGCTGTCTATACATAGGAAATATTCAAGAAAAACTTATTATGAACAAGAGAAGCCAAAACTACATATTTTTTTTTAGAATTGTTATCTGTTTGTTTGTACGGCGTCACGCACAAACGACTGCGAAATTAGACGACAGTTGCATTGTTGCAGGGGGCCAATTCCACTAAATGTCAATGGTTATATTTGAATGACAATTACATCTCAATGGTCAGTCAATGGTGTTATTTTGGCACTTTTCATAGAAAATATCACAATCGACTGACCATTGTCATGTCATTGTCATCCAACTGTGACGTTTAGTGGAATTGGCCCCCAGGTCTAACTTAGGTTAATTTGGTACATGTTTCATTTTGATTAGTCGCATAGAAGCCGATTTCTACATATTATATAGGTATACTATACTGAATGTAAGTTAACTGGTTCAGTACGGGATGAAGTCGCAGGCAAAAGCGAGTTACAAATATGCGTAAAATTCCTACGCATACTTCTACGGTCAAGGTAAATATTTGTTCCTCACAGGTAAAATAGTACCTTTGGTCTCAAAGCCTGTTAAAGGTACGACAAAAATGAGGCTCCATTTTGCTTCTGAATAAACCAACGATACGATCTTTTTTGCTCAAATATTGCTATTTTAGCAAAGTGAGCGTTGCTACATAAGTGCTTAGACTCAAGATCAGGTGCCACTGCTCATCATGATAATCTTCAATTTGAGGTAAAGAACAGCAAGATTAGCTCAAGCACATTATTATAAGATGACACTTACGGATCCGCTTGAGGATGTCAGAAAGAGATGCCGCTATATGAGTCGCATAAAGCTGTCCCCTCCTAATTGTGCTCAAGCAGAATTTCATGCTTGGTGATCATACTCTAATAATGGTGATTAACAGTGACATGGTTTTTGGCACCTGATTGTTTTACCGGGGTGTGGCGGCTTTAGTGGCAGTCGCAATACTTCAGTATTGCGACTGCCACTAAAGCCGCCCACCGCGATTTTGTTTTATACTATGTAGTGAGCTACATAGTATAAAACAAAATCGCTTCCCGCTGTCTGTCTGTCCCTATCTGAGATCTTTAAAACTACGCAACGGATTTTGATGCTGTTTTTTTAAAAGCTTTTATTTAACTTGCAATGTAAGTATGTATGTAACTATGTATGTTCGGGTGGAATCTTGCAACTCAATTTTGAAGCAGATATCTTCAACCGATTGAGCTGAAATTTGGTATACTTATGTAAGTGCGGTGACAATGCAATATTATGGTACCACCGAGCTGATCTGATGATGGAGCTGGAAGATGGCCTCGGTAATTAAACGACACAACCCCATTTAGTTTGAGCTCGTTTGATTCATCTTGACGAGTACTTTGGTACTAGATGGTAACCAGGGTCTGATGATGGAGCTGGAAGATGGCCATAGGAGGAACTCAGTAATTAAACGTCATATTCCCATCGAGTTTGGGCTCGTTTGAGTTGTCTTGACGAGTATTTTGGTACTAGATGGTAACCAGGGTCTGATGATGAAGCTGGAAGATGGCCATAGGAACTCGGTAACTAAACGACACAATCCCATCGAATTTGGGCTCGTATGATTCGCCTTGACGAGTTCTTTGGTACTAGATGGTAACCAGGGTCTGATGATGGAGATGGAAGATGGCCATAGGAACTCAGTAATTAAACGACATAACCCCATCGAGTTTGGGCTCGTTTGATTTATCTTGACGAGTACTTTAGTGGTAGATGGTAACCAGGGTCTGATGATGGAGCTGGAAGATGCCCATTGGAACTCAGTTATTAAACAAGATAACCCATCGAGTTTGGGCTCGATTGATTCGTCTTGACGAGTACTTTGGTACTAGATGGTAACCAGGGTCTGATGATGGAGCTTAAAGATAACCAATTGAGCTGAAATTTTGTATACACGTTAAGTTTGGATAACAATGCAGGGTTAGCCATGTGACGCCCTTCTAAATCCAACTAAAAAGTATAAAATAAATTAAGTAAAAAATAATTTTTAAAACAAGCTTTTATTTTAATGCGCTAAAAAGAACAAAATTAACTTTTCCTTTAAAACTGTCTTAAAACGTCATTACACAATTTATTATGTAATAAAAGCTTGTCGCGGGATTAATTAGGTAACTACCCATATTAACTTAGTCTGAAAATTCTAAAAATTTAATTCAATCAGTTAGAGTTACTTATATATTTACTTAAATATGAGTACCAACTCAGATCTCGCGCAAATTATTTTTTACTTAATTTATTTAATTGCACCCGTGTGAAGCCGGGACGGGTCGCTAGTTAGTAATATTTTAGAAAAAAGACAGGAGTCGTGTTTTCGACAGGAAAAACAAAAGAAGGTATTTGAATACTCCATTCTCCCAACTTATAAAGGTCGTGAACTCTTAAGCGCATCACACACGGTGAAGATAATATAAAATATATATTATCTTAGAGCATATTTTAGAATATCGCTCACCATACAAATCCTATGAACCATCACACACGACGAAGTTAATATATATTTTATCTTCAGTACGTTTATACGCAAATATGGAAATATATATTTCGTATCTTAAGATAAAATATTATAGCATCTGCACCGTGTGTGACGCGCTTTAGAATAATACGCTGGCGCCGGAAATTCAGATTTCCATAGAAATAATAGTTCTGGGAATACGAAGTGGGATCTTATGTTTATTTTCTCTGACGTTCAATAAAGACCGATTGTTTGGTCGACGGGCGGATACAAAGGTAGCTAAGGAATTATGCACAATTTTTCATCTGCTCGTAACAGCCCTTCTAACTATGAGTCTCTTACGAGATGAGGATTGAGAGATCATGTTAGGCTGTAGGCCACCAAGCTGCTGTTGTTCAAGCCATCCACGGGTATATGACAATTCTGACATGTCTTAACGGATTAGGCGCACAATGTCACATTCGCAAAATGACACATTCGATTTTCGCAAAATGTCACATTCTCAAAACGACACATTCTCAAAACGCCACATCGCAAAATGCCACATTCTCAAAATGCCATTTTCGCATAATGCCACACTCTCGAACATACTGCAAGAAAAGGAGTTAGTGAGGCATTTTGCGAATGTGGCATTGTGAGCCTAATCCGTCTTAACGACTTCAAAATAATCATGTTACTCCCAGAAAATTGAACTTTTCATTGGTGAAAGAATGAATAAAATCTCTCCTCTAGTTTCGGAACGTATTAGGTATTACAGACACGCATACCAAAAAAATATTCCTTCCTTGTAATATTAGTCAGTGCATGAACACCAAGATCAAATGATACCGAAATTTTTAACATTTGTTGGAACCTTGACGCGATTCATAGACAGTCATTCCCGTTCCTCTGACTCAACTCAAATCATCCATTAAACTATTAACTTAGATAAAGTATTAATAACTTAAAGCAATCGCGGTAAGCGCCTGCTATTATAGCGATAACCTTAGGTGTTTGTTTACAAGTCGGCGTTAGATATTATTATAGACTTTGTGTCCGACCTTCTGTCACGTGTCACCCTCGCTGAGCTAGTTGGGAGGTGTCTTGACACTCAGCATCTGAGAGATGGGTATAGACCTCGTTGAATGGGTTGTTTGTATTTGGGAGATCTTATATGTAACGAGAACCAACATTGGTAGCAATTCTGTACGTACGTCAGAAGAAAATGGATTTGTTTCTTGCAACATTCAATGTAAAGATTTTCGGTATAATGTTATACATTTGAAGTTTTATCTAATCGTTCATCGTTGTCTTGTCAAATGAGTCAGACTAAGATACCACTTATCCTTTGTTTCGAATTTATTTCTGTACTTACTCAACTATAATCGGAGAAAATTGATCTTATAGATTATCAATATTATCATCCTGGTTTTAATAAATAGGACTTGTTGCTAAGTATTTTTTTCTGTACACTTACAAAAGTATTTTCTGAGAGCTTAAATAGAGTAGGTATTTTCTTATGCATTGTTGTACTAACTAACCAGCTCTTCTCAAGAGAAAATGTTTCTCGATCTAACGTATAAAATTGATGACAGAAGTTCAGTCTGTCGTGTAACTGAGTTAGATCCAATCACGTATGAGTCAGCGACAATCGGGAAATTGGCAGAGTAAGCCTGCATTGGCGACTGGCGTATATCGGATAAACCTATGAGATACTGGTATAAAAGTGTATTTCTTAAAATATCTGTACTGTATATGATTTCCGTAGTGAAGTACTGATTTTATGTAAAACTACAGAGTACAAAGTTAAAGTCTTAGTTTAATATGCAAAAGTACAAAGCAATCAATTGGATATTCGTAGGTATATGGTCGCTCCGCTCGCTGAGCTTATTTCACTCAACGCGAGTGAGAAGGAACTAGAATGTAATGTTAGCTCAAAAATATTTTTTACTGGTATTTGCCCTCGACTGACAACTCCGTCCGTGTTCCAGGATAAAAAGTATCCTGTAGTCCCGGAATAGTTTCTGAGGCATGTTTACCACACGTTTAGGGGTCCAAAAAAAGTCTTACTCTTCGTTGGATGACTCCCGCTGTAATAGGATGACTTTAGATCGCAATGCGGTATTTGAATAATCTATAACCTATCTATACTAAATTATAAAGTGTTTTTTTGTATATTTGTATCTTTGTTACGAATAAACTCAAAAACTACTGGAACGATTTTAAATATTCTTTCACCAATGGAAAGCTAGAATATCCCTGAGTAACATTAGCTATCTTTTATTCTCGTATTCCCACGGGAACGGGAACTACGTGGGTGAAACCGCGCAGACCCGCTAGTGATTTAATATTTAGACGACTAAAGCTAGTGACTCTTTCTTTCAGTAAAATAAATCCATTTGGAATAGATATTGGAATTTTGAGCTTCAATATCGCTTGAACTCGGCGCCAGATGAGCCGATTATGATAAGTAGTCGTCGTTCTCGCCCATCGCGAACGATTATGTTGAATTATGGACGCTACAGTATAATTTTGCTGAATATATCGCGCTTTTGGGATCACTAAACGTACATAACACGTTATTCATTTTCAATGTGAGCTCGTTTCATGACTTAGTAGGTGGACATGAATGTACGAATACTATGGAACTATTTATTATGTTTTAAATGTGGAATCTTAGTAACCTCTTCGATAAACAGTGCTGTTGGGCCTGTTGGAATTGAGCCCGCCTCGTGCGTGAGCCCATATGTGATTTAAAAAACTTAGTTTGTCGCTAGCTCTAGCGCTAGCTCAACTGTGAAGGAAAACGTAAGAAAAACCACAGGCCCCAGAATGGTCGTCCCATTCTGGCGCCTGCAGTTTTTAAGTCGTCTCTCTCTCTCTGTCACTTTTTGAGGTTAATCCAAAAAGTGGGTACTACCTCTGTAGATCGCCTCATACATAATAATTGACACTCTTGAAAGCATTTACTAACATTGAAGCAGCGTTTGTACATTTATAGTTTCTGTTTATATCTGGTTGACTGACAAACTTAAAGAGTTCCACTTTTATACGCTTCACTGCCTCAGTAGCAATTAGGCTAGCGAGCCGGGTAAGCTCTTCTACTCGACAGCAAAACGTTATCCTCATATCAATGCATGTATAGCACGGAATAAATTCTCATAGCGCATGTCTGTTATTTATGGCGCCTCCATTATTTACCTCGAAGTGCTTCCCTGTAAGTCGACTGAACCGCGGCTTGCTACATTTATTTTTATGTACCAAGCTGTTATTTCTCGCCCATTCGCCAGCAAGGCCACAGAGGGGATGTTCTGGCAAAACTATTGTAGATGGCGCCAGGAGCAACTGTAATAGTTTAGGGTTAGTTTATTGGACGACCATTTTGATGGAATTGCTATTTGATTGGCTGAGCCAGTCGATAGAAGATTTCTTCTTCGATTCGTCATCCTGCATTTTCCTCTTTATTTGAGCTCTTCTGCAAAAGCTTTCGAAGGTTTTTTTTATGTTTGCCCGCCTGCCTCACGCCTAAACCATTAATTGTTTTGTTGCTAGGAAATTCTATTAATATAATTAGTTGAACTTAAAAATTGCAAGGAACACTATCAAAAATAAAACGCTTCCAATTATTCAACAGAAATTTCAACTGTTAGGCTAAAAGTTGCTGCTTATTAGATATAGTTTGTATGTTTAATTCCTGTCGTAAATAGAAAATGAACTTAGGTCAACTAAACAGTACCTAACTGTCTAGAATCTAGAGAGCCATGTTATTTCCAAAGTTCATTGCCTCCACTAAGGCGGTCTAAGCCAATAGTCTTGTCTAGTCTGAGCTATAGTAACTAAAGTTCCCCATACACGGGAACGATCGGTCTGTACGATCCGTCGCAACAGATAGATCGTAACGACGGATCGTCCGTGTATGTGAAGATCGTTAACGATTTACTTTATCGCAAGCGATATCGCAGATCGCAACAAATCGACTGTGTGTGGGCACTCGACGAACAACGATTCGATTTTTTCGTGTTGCCAGACTGGGCAATTTTACCACCTTTTATTTAATTTGCAATGTATGTATATAACTATGTAAGTTCGGGTGGAAACTTGCAACTCAATTTTGAAGAAGATATTTTAAACTGATGTATGTAAGTCCGGTTACAATGCAATATTATGGTACCACCAAGCTAGGAGGTGGATATCGCAACTTCTTAATGACTAGACAAAGATAACCAATTGAGCTGTTTTTTTTTGGTTTGGATGTCAATGCGTTGTAAGCCATGTGATGTCATTTTCAATCCAACACGGGGGAACATCCAAGGTGACGAGTTATTTTTAATACACTCTTACAAGATGGGTAATAAATAAAAGGGCCGAACTATACTATACGTGACATGGAATTTCTGCTTCTTAATTTTTTTGTAGCTTATACCTCTAGGTATATAAGAGGGATTATTAACCAAAATATCAAAGCTTCCGAGATATAATTTTTTGAAATTACAATAAACTAACCTCAAAACTGTACAACTTAAACGCGTTAAAAAGAAACTACAATGCACCCATCACTACATTACTAGATTACTCTTAATTCCTTATAATTACACACAACACACTTAAAAATACACTAACACACTTACAAACAGATATACTCTCACACATAATTACTTACACACAATCATTCACTTAAATAATATTAAAGAAAAAAAATTTCAAACTGATACATAGGTACACTAATATTATATTTATCCTATTTTAATTTAATATAATCTACCCATTAGCATACCTACTTTTATTGTTATTAATATGTGGTTATTGAGATTGACTATACAATTACCTATCACCTATCCATGTTTAGCCCTAGTATAATAATTTATTGTGTAACTGTTTTTTAACCCAAATAAAAGAAAATAAAAATAAAATAAGACATATTATTATGTCAAACGTCAATGCGTTTCGTTTAGTCTATTTTACATGTCAAATTAGAGTGCAGTCTGATAAAGTATTATCGATGTAATTTTATTGTACTAGATAAATTAAATTTAGTTTCTTCATTTATTTCACTTAACGTTATTGCCCATATTTTACCGATTCAAAGACCTTTCCGCCCTTCTTTAAAAAAAAACTAAAATTGCCCATGGCTTGGGTAATTGCCCACGGTCTGGGAACACGACAGATCGCTTGCGACCGATCGTACAGACGGATCTCACAGACGGATCGTTCCGTGTATGGGCGTCAATGAGGATCAGTAAAGTTATAGCAAATCCATTAGAAATAGTATCCACGTTATTCTTTATGATATAAGAGTGATATATCTTTTTGAATTATCCAAATCGGACCATTACTTACGGAGATATTAAATAATAAACATATGCCGCTCCTGTCGCAAAACTCAATGAGCGCGGGAGCATGGTGACGTCACTGTGACGGAACCGAGCTCGGCCGGCCGGCCGGCACTCACGATTTGAGGAAGCGGCGTGTAATATTTGTGTTGTTAGAGTGTAATTTTGTGATATTTAAGTATAAAACAAAAGTACTTACATAATATGAGTAAGTACTAATAAAGTAGAAGCAGGTTTTGTGCAAACTCAATTCTATAACCTTCCAAAAGTGGATTCTTTCATGGTATTTGATTACCTAGGTAATCATTCTAAGTTGGTTGGTCGTTGGAAACTACAAAGGTAAGGGTGCTGCTTATTTATCTACGATTACGTACATACGTACTTATTAGTACTCTTAAATTTGGTAGTGGTTGGTAGGTGTAAGAAAGAATGAATATAAAGTGTAGGTACAGAGACGTATTTAGAACTTATAAATTTTGTTTACAGTATCTTGATAAACGAAAGTTGTTTTTTGTTTATTCATACGTAGGTACATCATTACGCGGATGGCTTTTTAACCTATGTACTTGCACTTTATTTAGTGATCTACACTTGTTGATCAAGGTATGACAGAAACCTGAATATTTGTTGACAACAGCTGGTTTTTTTGCCATCTCGCTTTTTGTTACAAGTCAGTCGCTCAGTATGTACTTAGGAAGGATGACTTGGTATAAAGCAATTTTTTAGCATTTCTTACCTCAAAAATAAAAACGGAACCCTTATAGGATCGTTTTCTTGTCCGTCTGTCTGTTAAGAAAATCTACTTCCCATTGGTCTAGCTAGAGCTATGAAATTTGATAAGAAGCAGGGCCATATGACACAAGTAATGGAATAACATGAATGCACCCCTGTTGAGTAAAGGATGCTAGGTGCGGACTCACGCACGAAGGGTTCCGTGCCATTTATCTATAAAAACGGTAAAAAAACATGTTTGTTTTGTGGAAGCAATTATTTAAGATCTGTGAAAAAGTACAAGGAATCGTATTTAAAAAAATATATGGGAGTACCCCCTTAAATATTTGTTTTATTTTAAATGAATTATTTATTTTAAGTGTATTATAACTAAATATTCTGTGAATATTTGAAGCAGGTAGATACCTGTTGCCGTTATCAATATCGAGCAAACATAAGCAAAAAATATTTGTTGTATGGGAGCCCCCTTAAATATTTATTTTATTCTGTCTTTTAGTATCTTTTGTTATAGCGGCCAGAGAAATACATCATCTGTGAAAAATTTAACTGTGTAACTATCAGGGTACATGAGCTACAGCTTTGTGACAGTCGGACGGACAGCGGAGTCTTAATAATAGGGTCGAGGTTTTTTACACTTTGGGTACGGAACCCTATAAATTCACTTCGCTTCGATTCAGCTATTCACATAATATGCTTTTAGAACTTTTCTAGCTGCTCCGGTAGACACCGCACATACATACATACATACATACACATACACACGTAAATTTCGTTGGCAACAGCCCTTTCGTAGAATACGAATTTGCGCTAAAAATATTATTCACTCTTGATTTTTACCCGAGTACGTCCCTGTGTCATCGTATTATCCTTTGAATATTACACAGAAATGGGAACGAGCAAATAGATAGGTACCTACGTAGGTTTATCCACAATATTCAGGAAAAGTAAGGTATCTTTCTATAAATACAGCAGGATTAAAAGAAGAGAAGGTACACTACACGTACCACCTTATTTAAATGAATATCAACTAAATAATAGGTATATTATAGTTAGGTAGGTACGTACTTCGAAATGATCTTCAAAGTAATGTCTTGTAGCCTGGGCAGAGGGTGGAGTTTTAACATCTCTTTTTACAACGGAATACCATTTTTTACGAAGTTTTGGATCTTTCGGCACCTTAAAAATAGTTTTTCTGGCGTTTTTATAGAAGTGTTTGTACATTTCGGTACTATACAATATTTGCACATAGTTAAAAACTTGAATTAGATATAAATCAGACACTTAATTTCTTTTAAAAGTCCCAATTAAAGGAACAAAACACTTCGCGCCTTATCGCTGCCTACGGCTGACTCGCGGCTTCCGTCACAATGACGTCACCGCTACCGCGGCGGCTACTCGGTGAACTTCGCTAGGAATTCGGTCATAACTTTGTCAATTTTTGTCGTAGAACAAAAATTTTTGTACTGTATGTTAAGGATTTCTTAGCTCTATAAATCTGCATTCTCAACTAAAAACGTTACGGATCCTCATCTCACAGACGGATCGTTCCGTGTATGGGCGTCAATTTTGTTGCGACGGATCGTACAGACGGATCTCACAGACGGATCGTTCCGTGTATGTGGCCCTTTACACAGATTCAAATAGCATTCCAATAAATGTTATATAGCATAAAGGAATTTCATAGTTGTTGATGGATGAAATGTTGATTAAATTTTGTAAGAAAAGAGAATTTTATTTATTTATTTATTTATTCATATAACTTATTCTATTGTACAAATAATATTTTCGGCCAACTGCATGACAGTTTGTTGCCGAACTAACTCAATCGCCAAACGCCGGCCGCTTGTGGAGCTTTCTTTTAATTTATTTAATAAGTGTATTTTTTTTAATAATTATATAGATATAAAATAATGCCTTAATCCGCTCGCTTCCGACTACCGAAAAGCAACACGACACGATAAAAATGTAATTAATTTGAACGAAGATCTTTGAATCTCTTTTAACCGCACACATTTTCTAACGCTTCTCGTAGGCAAACACGATTTTGTCTTTTCCGCTTCTTGCGTGGCCCATGAGCAGATTTTGATTTAGATCGATCTTGACCTTCAAGGTCACATAAATCCGATATCAGTTTTATATACTTGTTTGTTCAAAAAAGTGAAGTTATAGTCTATCTGATTATGCTAGGCAACTCTGTATCACTTTCGGCAAGGCTGGCAGCTCGCCAATGGACTGGACGACTTCACGTCGCATTTCACGCTGAATTAGTATTATGAAACTTTGTTTTATGTGTTTACCTCAGCTCGATTCGGGCAACTTTGAAGTATTAATTGAGATTTGGCTAATCTAGAAGTTCGGTCGTGTTTTCTAGACTAGACTTAAAATAGAAGTGGATTACTATTCTTGAAAATCACATGACAGTAGCTTCCAGATATATGTTTGATATGATATTGTAATTGATGTAAAAGAATGAATGTTGGTAACTTCGTCATGTATGCGGTCATCCAATTATGATACAATTTAGAATAATTGTTGAAAGGAGAAATGGGGGGAAAAAACTACTGCAGGAACGAGAAAATAACGGATCAGCTTATTATTCCCCCGGAAAAGGGTGAAAAGTAAATCTGCACTGGCAACCTGGGAGCATAAGGCTCCCAGGTTGCCAGTGCATATTCCTTATTAAAAATATGCAAAAAGCAGTGATAGCCCTTACGGTTAAAGAGCCGGACCAAAATCAGTTAGGCTCGGGTTCGAATCCTGGCATGTACCAATGAGTTTTTCAAAAAGTTACGTACCTACATATTTATCACTAGCTCGACGGTGAAGGAAAACATCATGAGGAAACCCGCAGGTCTCAGAATTAATTCTGGAGCAATTGTAAATAGACCCGGCATGGCGATGGGCTCAACACCTATCACGTTTAGGGGTCCAATGTATCTTTAATATTCAGTCTACAAAGATTTTCATTAAATATTGTCCCCATTGTTACAGTGGACGAGAAGATATTCTGCTGCCACGGCGGTCTGTCGCCCGACCTGCAGGCGATGGAGCAGATCCGGCGGATCATGCGGCCGACCGACGTGCCCGACCAGGGGCTGCTGTGCGACCTGCTGTGGTCCGACCCCGACAAGGACACCGCCGGCTGGGGCGAGAACGACCGCGGTGTCAGCTTTACATTCGGCACTGAGGTACTTGACAGCCCTAAACAAGTATGTAGCTACCTGGGTAACTAATATCGACTATCAAGGAGCCAGAATTATATACGTCCTTTCGTTACTACGTTTATTCAAAAGAGAACGACACAAAGAATCAACCTTACAAACTAGAAATTTAAATCTACCCACATATATGACACTATCGACAAACGCTAAGCCTGATAGATTTGGAAGAATTGTCGCTTGTAAGCTCAAGCTTTATTACCCCGATCCTAATTAGAGTAAAACAGACAGAAGCCAGTAAAACCGTCTGTTTTTTCATCGAGATCAATTCATCGACACTAAATGGGTTTCCTTGTTCGACGAAGGTGACTAAAAAGGGATTTCTAAAAATTCCCACAAAGACGGGAATGACCCAGATCTTCCGCTAGTTTGTTCTGTAAGCACCTCGATTTTATTTATCTATCTATTCTATTCGAATCCACATATCGGATACAAACTATGTACAAGCACAATCAGTTTGTATGTCGAATTGGATGCCCACAATACCAGCGTCGCTGGCTCTGCGCTCTACTCGAACTCTCTTTTTTTTCGATAGGACGTTTTGCGAAACGTCCCTTCGAAAAAAAATGTCAAAAAGTCCTTTTCGCATATTGTCCCATTCGCATAAAGTGGGACGTTCTGCGCCTAAACCCTTTTGGTGCCTAGATTTTAATTTGAAGAGGTGCCAAATAAATATTTTTCTTTCTTTCTATCCCAGTATGAATTTATCAGAAGAAAGTAGAATTCCTGAGATACAATGAGTCAATAATGATCCCTATTGGTTTCTCCAATCAGTAAACACATCCGCATTCGTACGTCCTGACCTGTTTGTTAATCAGTTTGACCCGAACTTTCTCGACGTCTCAATTACACAAGTGACATAGACACCAGTATTTGTTTACGTTTCGCTTGTATTTTTTGTATCTGAAAACAGAATTTAATGTAGTTTTGTAGCTCGTGTTTACACTTAATGCAACAAATGTGAATTATGAATTTTATTTTTAAGCTATTGCATAGCTTCTATCGCGGGCCTTGAGCGCGGGGACCGAATCCAGAAATTCCGTAACGAAAAAACCTCACGCTCCCCACTCCGACGTCCGAGTCCCGAGTCCGAGTCAAAATGTTTTATTCAAAATTCAAAATTCATAATTCAAAATTCAAAATACAAAATACAAAATACAAAATACAAAATACAAAATACAAAATACAAAATACAAAATACAAAATACAAAATACAAAATACAAAATACAAAATACAAAATACAAAATTCAAAATCCAAAATAGGAACTTCCAAAAAAGGAAGTCCGAGTCCGAGTCCGAGTCCGGGTCCCGGTCTCAGTCCCACTCCCACTCTGACTCCCACTCCCACCCCCAACCCCACTTCCACCCCCACGCCCACTCCCACTCCCACGCCCACTCCAACTCCCACTCCCACCCTACAACCACCACCACTCCCACTTCCACTACCACCACTACCACCACCACCACCACTACTTGTAATGGTAATAATAAATAAAACGATAAAAGTTGCATAATCCAAAGTCCTTCTTAATCTTTGTAAGGAATGCGCCTATTTTGCGCATGACAAGTTTGCTAAGATTATTTTTGCTACTTTTATATGCAGCTCAAAAAATATTTTTTGGCTTCCCCTCTGAGTGCTTACCAAAATTTTATTAATTAAGTAGCAGCTCATTGCAGCTCAAAAATAATTACAGCCATCCAGAATGACATAAAATGTTGATAGGTTCTGTAATGTTTGCTGGCCATGAGTTGCTGACCAATTAGCTATATCTGCTTACAGATTATATTTTTCTGCTTACAAAAATACAAATACTCTGCTAACCATTTAAATAACACCCGTGTGGCTTGAAGGCCGTGCATTGTCTAACGTCGTTTCTTTTCGGCAGTCTTGTTGATAAAAAATGCTATGCAATAGCTTTATCGCGGCAGTCCCCGAGTGCCACACGTCTTTTTATTTATTTGTGTCAAAATAAATGCAGTAGAAATGAGCTCGCTGAAAAGCAAGAGTGGAGTACGATTGATTGATAGAATGAGAAATAGTGTGATTCGAGAGCGTTGTGGCTTGAAAGAGGATGTAGTGACTGAGATTGAGAAGGGAATACTCAGGTGGTTTGGACATATCGAGCGGATGGATGCAAGCGTCTAACGAGACATATATAAGGGGATTGTGAGTGACCGAGTCGTAAGAGGTCGCCCTCTTACGACTCGGTCCTAGGCGTACTTACACCGATCACATCGGTAATGTATTAAAGAAAAGCCAGATAAAAAGTACATGAAACCGACGAGCATGTATGAACCGATTGATGGATGTGGATGAGGCGCGAGAGGTATGCCAGGATCGTAGCAGGTGGCGGGCTGTTGTCTCTGCCTACCCCTTCGGGAAAAAGGCGTGAGCATATGTATGTATTTATGTCAAGTTATTCTATTATAGTGCAGTTATTACGTACCTAACTCTTTTCTGTTTAGAGACATTTGCACGCTCGCTCTTGACCAGTTTATATATATCAGTGGGCCCAGACAGATGTTGTCCTGCCACAGGCAACTATCCTATCTTTCAAGCTAGATCCAACCATAGATATTCACAAAACTCATTGAAAGCCTCTGGGCTGTTAGAGATTAGCTTGTACGAACACAGCGACACATGGTTTATACGTAACTATATACATATTAAAAAGATATATATTTTATTATCTGATATTATTCTTAATGTAAGCCGAGAGAAAACTGGTTTAGAATCCCACATACCTACTTAAAAATGTCATTACCAAAACCTGACATCTTAACAAAGAATGTCAGATTACACTTGCTTGTCAATGAGCCAATGTCTTTGAGTCATTGACCGAAAACTATTTATCAGCACTCGACGCGATAACAGTAAAAATATTGCCAAATACTTGCTCAATAAATAATATGTACCATTTACTCACGGCTGTGACTCGTTCGTTTATGTGAAATGAAGTGTCACGATAAGCGTCTAACAGAACAATCAAATTGTTGTAAAGTATTGTGGTTCTGATTTTGAATCGAATAGGTTTCCAATTAACTCACAAATACTAGTTTCGATTTTAAATCAAATGGGTTTCCAAATAAATTATCATTGTTTGAATTTCAAATTATATCACTGACACAGATATATGATTCTGTGTTTTTTTGACAGAATTGTTTTCGATATTCCCAATTAAATACGTCATCCACTTTCATTTAAATTTACTTGCGCTAATTTATTTTGTAAGAGCAATAGTTTTTTAAATCGCGGCCATTTTGACTAATAACATCTCAAGTTCTCAACTGCCCTACAGCGAAAGGCGACAACTATAACTGATTGCAACAAAACTGTCCGCTTGCAGGTGGTGGGCAAGTTCTTGTCGAAGCACGAGTTCGATCTGATCTGCCGAGCGCATCAGGTGGTAGAGGACGGCTACGAGTTCTTCGCCAAGCGGCAGTTGGTCACGCTCTTCTCGGCGCCCAACTACTGCGGCGAGTTCGACAACGCTGGTCAGTATCGTTCGTCTATCCATCCACTTATCGTACATAGAGCAGTGATAGCCTTACGGTTAAAGAGCCTGCTTCACATGACGAAAATCAGTGGGTTCGAATCCTGGAATGTACCAATGAGTTTTCCAAAAACTTCTTACATATTTATCACCAGCTCGGTGGTGAAGAAAAACATCGTGAGGAAACCCGCAGGTCCCAGAACTAATTCTGAGGCATGTGTAACAGACCCGGTCCGGCGATCGGCTATCACGTTTAGGGGTCGAATATTCGCGTGAAAAGTGGGTATTTCCAGAATACCTCTGCCTCTGCCTCTCTGCCTAAAAGGCGTGAGATTTTATTATTATTATCTATCCTTCCATCCAGTAGACCGGTCAAGCGTGGCTAGGGCAGGGAGAGGCGGTTGCCCCATCCTGGATTCCCAAAAAATTCTAGAATGTAAAAAGTATTTTTGTCTATTAACCTTAATCGGCTTCATTTTGACGTACGTTGCTTCTGACGTCTTTCTGTCATTACCGTCAGTGTCTATAGAGCATTTGCTGTCTAATAAATGTTAAATAAACACGATTTCCATTAAAATTTAAGATATTAGGAAAAGTAAATAAAAGGGCCTGTATTACAATTTTAATAGTAATATAAATGGACCAGCGAGATAGATAAGAGAGAATTACTGAGTAGTTGTCCTCATTTAAGAGGCTACAATGGATTAGGCGCACAATGCCACATTCGCAAAATGCCACATGACGCAAAATGCCACATTCGCAAAATGCCACACAGCAAAATGCCACACTAACAAAGTGCCATACTCGTCCAACTCCCTTTCTTGCAGTATGTAGGCCGATGATTTATAAATTAGAAAATAAAACTAATTTAATAATTTTTAATTTTATCACATTATTTATTAATTTCCATTTATTTTAACACAAAATAAATTGAAAATGTTAACTGAAATTATGAATGCCGCTGAGAATCATAAAAACGTAATAACAAAATATTATAACTTTTTTCAAAAAAGCATTTTTTTTTGTATTTACATCATTCAGCAGTTTTATTGTTATATGTACTTATAATAGGATTTAATCACATCACACAGATTAGTACGAGAGTGTGGCATTATGCGAAAATGGCATTTTGATAATGCGACGTTTTGATAATGTGACATTTTGCGTTGTGGCGTTTTGAGAATGTGGCATTTTGCGAAAATTGAATGTGTCATTTGGCGAATGTGGCATTATGCGCCTAATCCGCTACAATATTGTCTGGGCTGAATCAGTCAAAACAGAGGCCTTTTTGTATTTTTAATATAAAATCAATAAATAATCTCACGCATTTTATCACCGAAGGGGGTAGGCTGAGGTACTTATTCCATTTCAGGAAATACCCACATTTCACCAGTATAATCTTTGTACCCCTTAACGTGAAAGTGGTGAGCCCATCGCCAGACCGCGTCTGTAACACATGCCTTAGAATTAGTTCTGGGATCTGCGGGCTTCCTCACGTTGTTTTCATTCACCGTCGAGCTAGTAATAAATACGTACGTAAGTTTTTGAAAAACGGTCTTTAACCGCTGGGGTATCACTGCTCTTGAATATTCTATTTAATATCAAATGAAAAATTGTGTAATATGGATTAAATAACAATAATGCCGATTACTAATCTCAACCTAGTGTTCATATGAAATTGATATATTTTCCTGTGTCTCTGTGAACAGGTGCCCTGATGTCGGTGGACGAGACGCTCATGTGCTCGTTCCAGATACTCAAGCCGGCGGACAAGCGCAAGTTGTACTCCGGCCTTAACATGGGCAGGCCCAACACGCCGCCTCGCGCACAGCCCAAGAACAAAAAGAAGTGAGTTCCCACTACTC
This sequence comes from Ethmia dodecea, assembly GCA_963855545.1. Lineage (NCBI taxonomy): Eukaryota > Metazoa > Arthropoda > Insecta > Lepidoptera > Depressariidae > Ethmia > Ethmia dodecea. The sequence goes on from OY979453.1 coordinate 2,557,536, forward strand.
TAGTTTGTAATATAGATAATTCTGTAGACTAATATAAATTGACACGCCGTTAAGCATCGAACAAACAGAGGCGATCGAAGCGACTGCGAGGCGCGAGCGTGAGAGAAGCGGCTGAAACGACTTTGTTTTAAACTGTTTAAATTAAATTGTGCTTAAAACCCTGCTGTCATTTGGAAATAGAACCAGGAGTGCGATTTTTGAATCTCACTAGTGATATCAAAATCACCGGTGACTAAAATTATCACCGATGACTTATGTCACCATTTTCCAAAATCCGTATTTTTGAAAGTCACACGCTGTTTTCAATAAATCGTCGCAATCACAAAAGATCACAATCGAGCCCCGCTGCTAATTCTTCTGAAAAACATACTTTGGCACTTTTGGCAGATGTCACATACGTGAACTTTTAAAAAACCATCGCATGGTGATTTCAATTACGAGTGGGTGGGGGGCACTCGTAAATCGATATCATAGGTATGACAAATGTAAGTCACCGATGAGTTTCAAAAATACGAACTATCGGAAATCACTCACATCGGTGAGAATTAGTCGCTTGGTGAGATTCAAAAATCGATCCTCTGTACCAGTTCCAGCGATTATCTCCTACTCACAAACAACTTTACGTCTTTATATCATTAGTATAGACGTTATTATGCACAACTACGCGACGCGATATCAATGCATCGACATCTACACTAATATTCTAAAGAGGAAAGATTTGATTTTTAATTTTTTGCATTGAATAGACTCCGACACTACTGGCCCGATTTGAAAAAAGCTTACTTTTCTGGGCTATAATTTTCCCACGGGAACGGGATTTACGCAGGTGAAATTGAGGGGAAGTAGTTTAGTTAGTATAGAAACTGTAATCTAATATTTTTGCTAGTGCACACTGGATTCACGGCTGTCAATCAGCACTGTATAAATGGTATTTTCACATAATGTCACATCTAAACGTCAAATGGCAGTTGTCATAGATCTGACGTTTTGTCGCTCTCATCACTCACGCTCAAGTTACGCTACCGTTTCGCAGACGCGTAGTCGCTCAGGTTTGATCGATGCTTAAAGACCACGTTCGTTGAATACCAGGAACCTTATTGTCATCGTCTTCATTTGACATTTGTTACGCGATCAGTGCTTGCTCTTCTTCCACTGGCTGTATCGACAGATGTACGGAAGAAGCAACGTACGTCAAAATGAAGACGATTGCGATTACAATTATAAATAGACAATAAGACCAAATCTTCTCACACGTTTACATCACTTGGCATGTCAATTTATATTACGGTTACTTACAAAAACTATGCTAAAAGCATATTTTTAAATATGCTACTTAATACAGCGAAAGAGTTTTGTGTAACTGGCTATTAGACTTTCTCTGTAAGTTCTATAAATCATCTAGGAGAATTGGTTGATGCCAGGCAAAATAACTAGACAGAAATTGGTTATACTTGACAACCCGCGCTGCAGTTGGTTGAACCGAGTCCTAGAGCGATACAATCTTATATGTGTCGAAGCGATTTTGACAACGCAATACAAAAGACCATGTCCAAGCGACACCATAGGGGGTCGTAGATGCAAGTCAGGCTGACCGTTAACTTATGACTTTGCTAATTCAAAAGTTGACTAAATCTGTACGACTTGGAAGTAAAATGAATAAAATTTCACCATGTACTGTCAGCCAAAGTTCCGCGTGACACATCTAAGGGTCATTTTTGCGAGTCACGCCGGTATAGCGACCATTAATGTTGAGGCACCCCATGGTGACAGTCTTCACTTATATTGACAATGACAGTGAAGTTTATTTCATGTTTATGACCATTTCGTGCCGAGGAAAGCAACGGAATTAAAAAATTGTGTTACTGTCTTCTGGCCTGGCTTAAGGCTAATCAGAGACGCGATGGTAAAAATTGAACTTTCATGCGACAATTCTTCCAAATGTAGCAGACGGAACTTTCGTCGACAGTACATACATTATGCAATTCTTAAATCGCGGCAACACTGGTCGCTTCGACACGCGACGCAGGTTATCGCCCGAAGGTGCACTTTTAAATGATTATAGATACAGTGCGTTCATTGAACAGAAGCAATTCCCATAATCCAAATTCCTATTCAGTTTAATTACATTCATTTTTCACCGTATTGCTAATTATTTATTCTAGTTTTTGTTTGAAGTTATTAAAGTAATTCTTTATCGCTTCAAAGACATTTGAGGCGATAAATGAAGGTATAGAAATGTGTGATTGAATAATGACATCGAATTCCCGATATACTAACCTATAATAAGGAAATATTGAAGGAGTTCCGTTTCTATCAATCAAGGAAGTTTACAGACCCCGTGATTTAAAACATATACCAGAGATGTTAAAGTTCAATTTGAATTGAACGGGCAGGCGAGAAGCCGTCTAATATATTATCGGATTAATATACTTTTGGAACTAGATAATTTGATTAATATAAAATCCACAATGGAATGTAGAAGTGATTTATTGAATGTATTGACATTACCGTAACTGTCAGGCAACGCGGTTGGAGGAAAACTATGGAATTATTTTCGAAATTCCGACGGGTGAAAGTCGTTCGACATCGGTAGATTCAATAAACATTTTTTATCTCTTCGTATGTATCTGATGCTAAACGAAGGCCATGAACTTCCTTGCATTTCATGAGGGTATGTAAGGAACTCCTACAAAATCGTACTACACTCATTCCCCATTAAAGTTTTGAGAAGCTAACAGCTATTTGAACGCTGTTAAAAAATCTATATGCATGTCAGTCTAACGACTATCCTCTATTTTCTTTTTTGATAGGTTTCGGTGTATCTTAACTATGCGTAGAGATTTTGAGTGTTCATTTAAATGTATTTTTATAAGTTCAAAATTTGAATTCTCGGTATAATTTTTATTATTGATAGCACTCGAAATTTTTATACATCTACCTACATCTCATATTGTTTTACTCTACTTCTTTTCTAATGCTTGTTTATGCTAGTCTTGTGTATTTAAAATATAAAATCAACTATTTTATCAATGTCCAACACTTATTATAATAAAATACGTTTAATTGGGATAATCAAATCAAATCAAAGTTCGCTTATTTTTAGAGGTAAAATTACATTTGCAAAACGTTAATAGTTTTAATAACAAAGCACTCTAAACTCGTCCATGGAGGTTGGACGACTGTAAACAGCGGTCTTCACCGACGAGTAGCTGGTTCCAAATGGAGTACCCTGTAAAGAACCAGCCACAAACTCAAGTTCAGATCTCTTAATCAACCCACAATACCCCATAGCTAAGCTGTGGGTCTCACTTTTAAGGATGTACTGACGATCTCCCACGAGAGCACACCGCAGATTTGGAGATGGTATTAGGCTAGTAACCATCTAACTGTCACAATAGGGACTACCCTATTGTATTACCCTAACCTAGTCCTGCCTAGTCAAATCAGTTGTACTTTTTACGATCTGTCAAAATGAAATTTTACTATGGAAAATGTACTGAAATAGCAAGGTGTCATAGTTTCTAGTACTCAATTGCAGCACTTTTTAAATAGTTTTATTACTATAAATTTTGCTTTAATTGTAAAGTGAAAACCGTAAAGGTGTTTTGGGATTATCTTTTTAATGAATGAATACTCGCAATTTCATTTTGATGCTGTCAACTACCCCATTTCGCAAGCAATCCAATTTGTTGAACACAAGACTAGCAGAAACAAGCCGGACGCGACCCACCTATCTCACTGTATCTCACCACATTGTTTCCTTCCGCCGCAGCTAAGCGCCCACCACGGCAGCGCCGACACGTCGCGACTTGCATGGATTCCCGCACTATAGCTTACTGTACTAGAACGCTCCGTTGACTGACGTGACGGTAATATTACCAGGTAAGGGTAGTTTTTCATTAACGCTTAACCTCTACAGGCAAAATGTGAATGGCATGACGGAAAATTGAGTGATTGTCAAAACTGACAGTGACATTTGTCACTTAATTGACATTGGCAATATGACTCCGCTGCGTGACATATTATGCCTCTCATGTAGAATACCATATTTCTCACTTAGTATTCATGGCTCGCTGGTTTTAAAATTAGGTGACATAAATTGTTATATCCGATTCATGCCTGCATGATACGTAATCTTTCTATGAGAATTGTTGAAGAGTACCAATTGGTGTATTACGACTTTTCCGTACTTTCACTCTTTTCCGCAATTAATTTTCGGAACTGGTACTAGTCAGCAGTAACTCTAATCAAACGAAAGGGAGAGGTTGATTGAGTTCCCTTTTGTAAATGTTTCGTTGTCGCCTGATTTTAATGCTTGCGGTCATAAAACATTGTCATTTAGAATATTAGACAAACAGTCACTGTTAAGTAGTAAGGCAGTCCTGCCTATCTAACATGAGCGCATTGAGGCTATTTTGTCGACGCTTAAAGGCTGATTCAAGTTACAACGGGCCGTTCTCCGTCCGGGCTGAATCATCCTAACAATACGCCTCGACATTTCGACGCCGTGCCCCGTCCGGGCCAGCGCTTCATACAAAAAGTATACTATAGATTTTGACCGTGCCCCGAACGGGGCCCGGCCCGGACCCGCCCCGGTGTAACTTGAATCAGCTAACTCGTGTATTTGTCTCAAAGAAAGAGCGAGACAAAAAGGTAGACAAACAATTTTCACGGCGCTCATTGAACTGCCTTCGAGAAATGTATTCCAGTATTTCGCGAATCACTCGTTTTCAATGTACCCTTGGAGTTGGGCAATAATGTAAATGATAAAATGAAATGTAATCATCGGTACAGATTTTTTTACAATATTGGCAACAACTGTCAACGGAGCTAATCTTATTTAATGGACTTACGTCTTTTGTATGATTTTTACATGAAATTTAGCAATCAAGTGTGTATACAGTGCGCTCTCTTTGCCAATTGGTCACAGTAGTTTAAGCCGAGTCAGTTTGCTTGCTAATAACTAATGAACAGTTGCTGGGAATTTTTAAGCCTCGACTTTGAGCTCTCGAGCTCCGAAAATAACTGTTAAAGTCGTCACTCATGGGTTTTTAATTCAGCTATGTAGATGATGCTTTGGTATCTGCAAGTATAAAAAAATTGTAGGAGTTTAATTCGCAAAATGCTATAGTTTTTTGCAATAAACCCTACCAAATACAGTCGAATAATCCTTGGATATTTAGTACAAAAAAAAAACTTTTTTTCCATCTCATTATAATGGTAATGCTAAAACAAGACCTATGTGTGAAGACTCAAATGATAAATCTCCAATGTGGGAGGTAAAACATTAGCACCTATTTACGAAATCACCAATTTGTAAGCAAGCCAGTGTTGCATGTATAATTTTTTACAAACTTTTTTTTAACTTCAAATGCAGTTAGTATTGGCTCTGTGAGGTCCCGTGGGCGAGTTCTTAAAGCCTTTATATTCCATTTGTTATTTAATTGCGTAAATCTTTGGTTGTTAAATACTATTTTGTCGTTTTTGTGGACGAACAAATCGATAGATACCAAGTTAAGTGCACAAATATTCGTACCTAAGAAATTCGTACGCATTAGAACTGCGTCATATTAACCTTTAGTGACATATTCGTCTAAGTATTTAAGTAAGTTCGTAATAAAATTATTGTGACATGGTACTAAGGTGTGCACGTATTTTTAAGGTGACTGTAGATTATCCAGTCAGATATGTGATTGATCTGTTAGCTCCGGAATTTCAGACAATAGTTTTTATTCTGTAACACTGGAGTATGACAGGAAAGCCAAATATGAATCTTGCTTATTCTTTGTTGGATAAATCCAGGTTATATGGTTTAGTTATTTTACAAAAACTATATTTCTAAAAGTTTTGTAAAACTAGCATGTCATTGCACGCAATTAAACACTAAATGGAATATAGGCAATGTGGATGGATGCCTGAATGCGCAGTAAATATTTGTATGGTTGTTTGTATGTATGACTGCTCTCGTATGTTGGTGTTGCATTATCCAAGTCTAATATTAAGGTGTGTGGGGTTTCAATGCTGTATCATCGTAGCGTATGTACTGCGGTTTTTAGTCGCATTTATTAGTAGTTTTAAGATAAAAAATAGGGGTCATTTGTGGGAATTCTAAAAATATGTGTCAAAATGGGAATTGGATGATTCTGGCCAACTTGCTTAAAATAATGAGTTAACGAGATGCGAAGACATGGCTTAATAATAAAATGGAATGTTCTAAGCACACTGTCTTACTGACACACATGGTATTGACTGCCGGTGCAATCGGGACGTCTGACTAGTAATATTTCGAACAAAAATACCAACGTTGAAACCCCACAATATTCGCAGTTAAATTTTAATTTAATGACATTGAGATATAAAAGTAACGATAATATTACTTCGTAAATCATAAACTCCGTATAATGAATAAGTAGTAAGCATAAATAATGTAAACGCGTAGATGTTACAGAACAAAGTAATTTTAATTACCGTCCCATACAGGCTGGGCGAGTGTTAGGACACTAAAATAATGTAGATTGCTAATGCCGTGTGCTAGTACTTGTGTTGGAAACTGTACGTTATTGGTTTTAATTGCTGAATAGTTCAATGTTCGATCTCAACTATTTTAAGGGGATGGATTAATTCGTGAATTCGTACAAATATTCAAACAGTTACACAAAGCACTCTTCGTACGGCAAAGCCAAGTTCGTACAGCGAAGCAAAACTCGTACGCCGAAGCAAAGTTCGTACAAAAGAGTGACTCTGTGTCTGATAATGCTATGGCTTGGCTTTAATATCAAATCCTTTTAGAAATCTGTTCAAACATACTGACGTCTATTCAGTTTTCTGTTTTAGAATGGATGGATATTTATTTGTGTGATTGTAATATGTTCAAGAAATGCATTTATTATAAACCAATAAATACCATTATCAATTATTGATCAGCTATTAAAACCAATAATGAAGGTAAATAATAATAATTAAATAAATAGTAAATTGTATTAAGACAGCGCGCTAGGCAAAACTTGAAGGTTAATTTATTCGTTGATGTTAGACTGACCGACGGCCGCAGCCGACCACCCCGAATCAATCATTTACTGATGTATGAACAAGAGAATTGTATATTAATTTCGTAAATAAAATACTTTCTGAAAACATGTGTCGTTTATTTTTTTTTACATCAATCCTTTTAAATTACATTTTCTAAACTGTGCAAACTACGAGTATGCAGAAATCTGCAAACGAATGATTGTTTGTATTTATTTCTTCTCATTCACGTTTACCAACAAAGTGTAGTAGGAAAATGATGTCTTGATTACCTGAAATACAATAAATTCATTATAGTGCGATTAATTCTGTAATGTAAAATCCGCTTTTAACCCTGGTTGATAAATATTAAATGGCGAACTTGTATAAAAAGTTCGTAAATACACAGTTCTTCTTGCTTTGCTTCTGATTCCATATGAAGTTGGTTTTGTCTTTCCGTACGAAGTTCGTTTCGTCTTTCCGTACGAAGTTCTTTTCGTCTTTACGGAATTTTGTTATACATTGCTATACGTATACAAGGTTATTAAACAAATACATACGACTAGATAAGTGTGTAAGTCCATAGGCAGGAAGCGACCGGCTCGTATGACGGTGGGCTGCTTGTTGGCGAGCAGTAAGTTGAGCAGTACTCTGCGTGGGCGCGTGCCCGTTGCGTGCCAGGAGCTTTGGTAGCCTGCTGTGGAGACGCGGTCCGCCTGTGACATCACACGTGCCTTTTCATCCGACTTCAAAAACGAGGAGGTTATCAATTCGACACGTGTGTTTTTTTTATGTTTGTTACCTCAGAACTTTTGTCTGGGTGAACCGATTTTAATGATTCTTTTTTTATTTGAAAGCTGGTGCTTTCAGATTGGTCCAGTTAATTTCGTCCAGTTCTGACGATGGCATCCTTGAGAAAACCATATAGTTCTTAATTTTGCATTCATGCTGCTCGGGGCCAACATTTGTGTGCATGAACATGTCTGTTGGCTTCGTGTCTGGGTGTTAATATTTATTTAAGTAAGTATGTTTATCAAGGCGTGAGATTATATTATTATTATTATGTTTATCAGTTGTTTAGCCTCTGGCCTAGTTTGGGACTGAATTAACTGTGTGTGAATGGTGTCCCACAATTTATTATTATTATACTTATATAATTTGATTAGCATTTTACGACTTACTCTTCTACGTTAGAGGAATCCAGTATGAAGTGGTTTAATCTGAGTCGGCAGCTTGGCAGAAGAAACATATACGTACAATAGGTGTATGTAAATGTAACTTAATTTCATGTTACCTGTGAAATAATTTTATTCCCGAAATAGCAATACACGAACAGATCTAAGGCGACTGCTGCGATGTATTCCACGGTGATCGTATCGAATTTCTGGAAAAATCAAACGATTCTCAGAGACTTGTACAGTCAAGAGCACGCTGAGCTTGACACTTTGGACTTTGACCCGGCCCTGTATTCAATGGCGCGCAGTATAAATCAGAGCTCAGCTAAACTGGTAGTGTAAAGCTTGACTTGCTCTTGACTGTACTGTTGAAGCTTTACACAGTGCGATTCTGACCTCTAAGGCGATTGTAATAAGAACCTTATAAAGTCCAATGTGTCTAGCTCCTATGTAAATGAAATTTGGTACATAGATAGTCTGAGAAAGACATAGGCTACTTTTTAAATAGGTTTGAAATAGGGGATGAAAGTTTGTATGGAAATTACGTCATTTTTTAAGTTAGAAGCTCGGAGAAGAACGAGAACTAAGCGGGTTAGTACTAAATGATCAAAAGCTTTTTATCGATACACCGCCAGCATGGTGTGTCTAAAATCTAAAGCTTATTTCCAAAGCAGAAATAGCTTACTTTTGCTTTTCTTTTGAAGCTACTTACTCCAGTAGCAGCATATAGCAACATGCACAAGTACAAGGTGAGCTGCACGATTCGCAGCACGAGAAGCGGCGACACGAACGACTCAAACTTTTCCTTGTACGCTTTGATAGTTTGGCTGACAGCCGCGCAGTCGCTAAGGGCACTCATCGTCGCCTCGTCGAACTCTGGGCTGTATATATCTGCAGAAAAAACATTTCCTAGTAAAAAGTACTGGCAGCCTAACCAAGATACTTTTGAGAATTTAATGCTAAATGGGATGGCAACTGAAGCTTTAGAAAGCCACCAACGAATTGACGCAACTCACCAAAAAAGTGTAGTCATTGATACATAGTTTTTAATAATTACCATTATAGATTACATCTGCTTAAAAATAAAATAAATAATCTCACGTCTTTTATCCCCGAGGGGGTAGGCGGAGGTAATCCATTTCTGGATATACCCACTTTTTACGAGATATTCTTTGGGACCCCTAAACGTGATACCTGCTTAGGTGGTGGGTGAGCCCATCGCCGGGGCGCGGGTCTGTCACACATGCCTCAGTATTAATTCTGGGACCTGCGGGGTTCCTCACGATGTTTTCCTTCACCGTCGAGCTAGTGATAAATATGTATCTGCATAAATGGTATCCTAAAACGAACGAAAAACTACATACCGAACTGAGATGTTTTGCCGATATAATGAGTATTCTGAAACAAATTACTGTTAATATGTCATGCCGTCGGAGATATTTAAGGTTCCATGTTACCGAGGCTGCAACTTATAACTTGACCTTACCATTTTCTCATCGTAATGATAGCTGGTCTCCCTTAATTCCGCCTCACAGTACATGTAGTTGTGCTTCTCATCGTTCCTAATGTCGGCGTGGGAGGCCACCAGCGCGTTGTGGCGCACGCCATGACGCAACAACGCGGTGTAGCGCGCGTTGCGCAGACTGCAGCAGAGTAGATCCAGCTGTCCGCAGATCAGAATCGCGTTGGCTCCGAAGAATACTCCTTGAGAAAGGAAACTGGTAACTAAGATGAAGTTGGGATAGAACAATGATAGCCTTACGGTTAAAGAGCTTGCTTCTCATGATGATAATCAGTGAGGCTCTTGTTCAAATCCTTTGCATTTACATATGCATTAATAGCTCGACGGTGAAGGAAAACATCATGAAAACCCGCAGGTCTCAGAATTAATTCTGAGGCATATGTAAGAGACCCGGTCCGGCGATGGGCTCACCACCCTATCACGTTTAGGGGTCGAATATTCTTGTTACAAGTGGGTATTTCCAGATATGGAATACCTCTGCCTACCCCCTCAGGGATAAAAGGCGTGATATTATTTTAGTTTTTTTTTAAGTTGGGATATACCTGCTGCCTACTCAATATCTTACCCAGCTCTCCTACAGCAAGCCCCACAAAAATCTGTCCGATAGCCAGGCGGAGGAATGCGACGACGAAGAACGGTCTCCTTGTCAAGTCCATGTACGCCCACAGCAGTAGCGGCTGACCTGTCCAGACTAACGAAAATAAAATAAATAATCTCATGCCACGAGGGGATAGGTAAAGGATTGACATCAGAACCTTGGAGCCCCGGAGCTACAGAGCTGGCGAGTGGCCTAAATTATTGTAGTGAAAATGTAGTAGTCAAAAACACATCTCTTTGAATTTGTAGTTCTATAGTTCTGGAGTTATTCGACCTGAAAGCTAGAAATCATCAGGTCGGTGTGGCCCCGAGATCTCAGTAATTAGGGCAGTAACGGACGTTTGCTCTTAGACAAAGTTACTGTAATATTTAGGTAGTAGACAGAAAAACAAAGAATATAATTCGTAATTCGATATTTTGGCAGTAATTCACGTTTGAAGTGCGTGACAATCAGGTCCCTGTAGCCCAGTGTTTTCTCTGAAACGAAGCATCCTAGCATAGTATGTTGTTTGAGTAAGTTTCTGTAGTTCTCGATTTAGGAATTCGTATGGAGCTAGTTTTTTATGTAGTTCTACGGTTAAATAGAATTTTGCACTCTTTCTAAAAACAATCAGAACGGTGTAGCCCAGTGTTTTCTCTGCAACGAAGCATCCTAGCATAGTATGTTGTTTGAGAAAATTTTTGTAGTTCTCGATTTAGGAATTCGTATGGAGCCCGTTTTTTATGTAGTTCTACAGTTTACGAATAATTCAGGTCGGAAGCTCCGAAATGACAGCTAACCTCACTCATTACATCTTTGGAACCAAACAAGCTAGCGAAACAGAAACTTACACAACGATTTATTATCCATCGAATAATAAGTGTGCAAAATTTCATAGAGATCCATGCAGTATCTGTAAAGGAATTTAATATAAACACATTCGGTACCATTATCTGTATAATGGAAGAGGGTGACCATACATTTTATGTTAAAAAGGAAAAATATTCGAGCACTGAAATTTGATGGTGAAAGTAAGTATGATATGACATCAAATAGTAGGTATTTATTGAAATTTGCACTCCGGTTGTTTATTCGTAAGTTTTAACATTAAGTAAATAAATAACTAAAAATGGTTAACATGGTTTTTTATTGAATTATTATACCCATGGTGGTTTTTTCTAGATTGTGGTTTGGCTAATTGCTCGAACTAAACAAAGTCCATATATTATGGTACAAAGTAGTTACCTACTACCCACAGTTTCTTTTGTGCAAAGGAATAAAAAAGAGTTGTTCATCTGATTTTCTATATCTATACATATAATAAAACTCTAACGGGGCCGTGTCTGTACATTAAATATTTTTTGAAAATTTTAACGGTAGAGTATATAGTTATCGATATAGATGCCGAAACACCAATTTTTGGAATTTTCGTCTGTCTGTCTGTCTGTCTGTCTGGTTGTGCACGCATCACTCAAAAACTACTGGACGGATTTTAATGAAATTTGGTATAGAGATATCTGAGTACCCGGGTCAACATCTAGGGTACTTTTTATTCCAGGAAAATACCTCATTCCCACGGGAAAATATAAAAATTGGTTAAAGAGAAATACGTACTACTCCGAAACGATAACCCCTAGAAACTGGAAAAATAGTATGAAGGTGTCGTAGGAAACCGGTATGAAGGGATTTTTGGAATTTCCCACGGGAACGGGAATAAACTGAATCCACGCGGGAAAACGCCGCTGGGACCCGCTATATGAAATTTGGTATGTAGGTGTCTTAAATATGTTGTAGGCAACCACTATGAAGGTATTTTCGGAAATTCCCACGGGAACGGGAATAAGCGGAATCCGCGTAGGCAACGCCACTGGGCATCCGCTAGTTATAAAAATAAGTGTCGTGTGTAGCAGTCAATAATCTCTAGTATTTTTCTCTCCAGTATTTCAGTATTTTTTTCCTCCAGTATTTTTTTTAGAGACTAAAAAATATTTTTTTTAGAGACTCTAAAAAATACACGTGATTTTGGGTATGGGTTAGTTTAAACATTACCTCGTATCACGAGGTATTTAAATAGTTGCTAAACCATCACTTAATATATCAATGGCCCATATTTTTCAAATTAGTAGAACCTGCTTGAAGTTTATATTAAACCAGCGGCGCCTAATAATTTCACTCGCGTCAGTCCCGTTCCAGTGGAAAAATGTTACTCCCAGAAAAGTAATAAGTATTTCCCTTGGTTAAATTTTTTTTAAGACTCACATGGTCAACTCTTTTTATTTCTTTGCACAAAAGAAACCGTAGGTAGTAGGTAACTACTTTAAATACCATAATATATGGACTTTGTTTAGTTCGAGCAATTAGCCAAACCACAATCTAAAAAAACCACCATGGGTATTTGAATTCAATAAATAACTATGAAAACCATTTTTAGTTATTTATTTACTTAATGTTAAAACTTACGAATAAACAACCGGAGTGCAAATTTCAATAAATACCTACTATTTGATGTCATATCATACTTACTTTCCCCATCAAATTTCAGTGCTCGAATATTTTTCCTTTTTAACATAAAATGTATGGTCACCCTCTTCCATTATACAGATAATGGTACCGAATGTGTTTATATTAAATTCCTTTACAGATACTGCATGGATCTCTATGAAATTTTGCACACTTATTATTCGATGGATAATAAATCGTTGTGTAAGTTTCTGTTTCGCTAGCTTGTTTGGTTCCAAAGATGTAATGAGTGAGGTTAGCTGTCATTTCGGAGCTTCCGACCTGAATTATTCGTAAACTGTAGAACTACATAAAAAACGGGCTCCATACGAATTCCTAAATCGAGAACTACAAAAATTTTCTCAAACAACATACTATGCTAGGATGCTTCGTTGCAGAGAAAACACTGGGCTACACCGTTCTGATTGTTTTTAGAAAGAGTGCAAAATTCTATTAAACTGTAGAACTACATAAAAAAACTAGCTCCATACGAATTCCTAAATCGAGAACTACAGAAACTTACTCAAATAACATACTATGCTAGGATGCTTCGTTTCAGAGAAAACACTGGGCTACAGGGACCTGATTGTCACGCACTTCAAACGTGAATTACTGCCACAATATCGAACTACGAATTATATTCTTTGTTTTTCTGTCTACTACCTAAATATTACAGTAACTTTGTCTCAGAGCAAATGTCCGTTACTGCCCTAATTACTGAGATCTCGGGGCCACACCGACCTGATGATTTCTAGCTTTCAGGTCGAATAACTCCAGAACTATAGAACTACAAATTCAAAGAGATGTGTTTTTGACTACTACATTTTCACTACAATAATTTAGGCCACTCGCCAGCTCTGTAGCTCCGGGGCTCCAAGGTTCTGATGTCAATGGTAAAGGTAACCCATTTCTGGAAATACTTACGTTTCACCAAACTGACATTTATGAAAAAATGTACTTAGATGTTTATTTTTGCGGTGGTACGAAAACTACACAAGGCCATGATAAAACTTGTTTTTGTGTACCTGTGGATTGTTAAGGAGGATATCCTCAGTATTTACCAGCCGAAGCAATTCGAGCGGCTTACCTAGAAATTACCTTACCTAATCTTCGAGATGTAGTAGAGATACAGCAATCTCGATTCCGATAGTAGAGTAGCTGAGTCGTGAGAATTGCATTTCGCTAGTCATTCAAAATCGCAGACCATTTCAAAATACTAGGAAGGATTGAAAATGCGGGCTATTCCACTAGTCCCTACCAGCTGTCCCTCCTTGCAAGGAGTCGGCGCATGCACTAGGTAATGACTTTTCAAAAATATATTGTACAAATTCATAATTATACGGTCTGACCCAGGAATTATGAGACAGTGTACCTATAGGTATACACTTACACCAAATGTCACGCGTCACATCTGCGGAACGTACAGCGCCGAAGGTTCGGTGAACAACATACATTGATGTTTCACTTTAAAGATAAATGGATCAGCCACCCGCGTCAACCGTAATGTATGTTGTTCACCGAACCTTCGGCGCTGTACGTTCCGCAGATGTGTCGCGACCCTTAGGGGTGGGGAAATACAATGGTGAAAAGTGGATACCTACTGAAAGGGACCACTGATGAATGGAAAGTATCAGCTATTCAATGTATAATAACAGAATAAGCGCAATTCCTGAAATTAGTTAGGTATTTTAACATGTGTTAAATTCTTACGAAAAATGGATTATCATAGCTGAATTTAGCGCTACCTATGGAAATCTGACTATTATTGCACTTTATTATAGAAAATTGGTTAGACACAACTAAAGTAGGAAGGCGTCATTTTTTTTAAATTAATATACTAATTGGGGTGTATGAGGAATTGCGCTTATTCTGTTACGCCTTGTATAACGTATTTTATATTAGAATTATATTTATACTTACAGTGTATAATAACCGGTATAGTAACATACATCGTGATACTGAAGAGAGCACAAGCAGTATAAACATAACCAAAATTCTTCGCAGCTTTATAACTGGACCACATCGTCGAATTGGTAAGCCCGTTCGCGGAGCGATATTTGAAATTCGCATTTATATAATCCACTAACTCATACAATTCTTGCTTATAAATCGCGAAATAAACCACAATAGCCACAGATACCAATAAAGGCAGTCCATCTGCGATTTGTTCCAAACTTTCCATTATATCTGCCCCTTCTATGTATAACTGGACGAACAATGCCATGGACATACTACTCAAAACGAACAATACTATGCCCACATAAACGTAATTAATGATGATCTGATATTCATTTTGTGGTTTTGGATACCAATCCCAGCAGCCCACCATTTTTAAGGGCAGCACAATGTAGTGAAGGTAATCATGGACTTTTTCAGTGTTCAAAGTTGTCTTCTCTGTTTTAGACATGTCGAATGAAGGAAAGTTGAGTTATCACTGAGAATTCGAGATTCGTGAATTAATTTGAAACGTATCTCTATTATGAGTGGATGATTTGTCAGTTTGTGTCTACTATCTGTCTTAACACTAGGAGAGAAATTGAAAACAATTACACAGTATACTTGTAGAACAACCGTAAAGTTTTCCCTCAATAAATTCCCAAACTAGATAGAGCCTATATGCAATTGATACTAATCAACTGAAAAATATATAACTAATATATAATAAATAATAAAAATAAATTTATTTTAAAAGCAAATGACACTCTTAAATCGAAACATTTTATGTTACAATGATGCTCAATAGATATAGTTGCCTGGCTCCCAAACTAGGATTCCCTGTACTAATATGTAAATTACGTAAAAACAATCTTCTTTTTTTTAAATATAGGCAGATACCTATGTAATTATTATGTGAAGTAAGGGTGAATCACTAGTGCTACTTACTTAGTTAGTAGGCTAGCTAGGAAGAAATTATCAACAATAATTAACTCTTTCCAACTAGTTAAACAGTTTTGAAGTTGTTAACGATCATTTCCGAGCTATAAGGTATAATTAACCATTGGCAGTTAATACACAATTAACTTGGAGTTTAAGTTGCTGTAGTATTAAATAATTAAACCAATTCAATTAATTTTAAAACTTTAATATTAAGAACATACGAACTTGAAAATACATTAATCCAATAGGTAATAAATGTGAATAAAAATCCTTGGCCTTTTTAAGAGAAACATCTGTTTACGTTATTTATGTCGCTTGCGTTGTTTGTCCTACGGCTGCTTCCCTGAAATTGAATTTTTGAAGTTTAATTTTCGTTTCGTTCGTTTAAACGTAGTAGGTAATTTTCAAAAATGCTTTCAAAAGTACATTAATTAATTGTCTTGTCAAACTGGCGCCCATCATGGGGCGCTCATATGTTTTGATAATAAGGTAGCAATTGAGCAGACGAGCCATCTAATTGTAATAAATGGTCATCATCCGTGGACAATCAGCAATACCAAAGGAGTCACCGATGCGTTGCCGACTCTTGAGAAATTCATTAACACGCCTTTTGAAGAACCTCATGTCATAGAGCATGAGCTAAACTTTTCCTATCAAAACTTAAAGTTACAGATTGATATTTCCATAGTTCCATAAAACTATTTTTAAAGTATCCGACAAAAAATATCTCTAAAAAATAAAACAAGATAGTTAATAAATTTCAATTTAGGCCGTGTCAAGCACAGTCTATAATTTATAAAAGTCATGGTTAACTAAGTTACTTAGCCTCATATACGCCAACAAAAACCAGGCTCGTAACCTGAATAGGCTTTTTATAGATTACCAACCAACATAATTTTTATATACCTACCTACCTACTATCTATAGATTACGTCACTGAGATTAGACTTACTTCTCCTTGGATCTCCTGTAAGCGATCCTGTAAATCCTACGGAGTTCTAAAAGAGCTCTCATGATGACAACCAGCTGCTGCTCGAAGTCAGAGCGTTTGATGTCGATGGTCAACCCTTTGTGCTTGCATATCTTCACGTAGAGGCTCCAGATGGCCGAACGGACGTGGCAGAGTTCCACGTGACGCTTGGCTGCTGTCTCCTTGAGGCGGTTCAGGGCCAACTCCCATTTGATGACCCTATTCCTGACTTTGTCATAGCGCCACTGAAAGTTTACGAATTCTTTGAAGAGTAATGAAATGTAAGAGGGGCCCACTGAAATGATCGAGAATTGCGAGTACTTTAGACTGAGTTAGAATAAATATTTTTCATATCTCATACTCGGAAAGTAGTGTATGTTTGATCTGAGTACCGGGTCGGAAGCGATGATTCCCACCACAGAGAGATTCAGGGCTGTGATTCCCGCCATCGGTCGGGAAAGACTCATAGTAATTGCTTCCGGCCTTAGGGCGGGAATAAATAAAAAAAATAGTACTACATATTTTGGCAAAGACGTTTAAAGAAAAAGTTTCTCTACGAAAGAGAATGACTTTCTTCCAACCTCTTTGGGTACTTAGTGGGGATACGATACTTTTTACATCAATTATTAGAATAAGAAAAAAGGTGCGGCCTTGTGAGTGTACGCGTGTAGGCGGGGCGGTACGCGTTCCATATTTAAAATTAAAAAAAGATTAATAATTTGTTAAGCTGTTACGAAATTCAAAATCTTGTTTTTCATCGACACTAATAAGCACAGAACACTATAGGTGTTATTGCGTTTTTGCATGTTTAAATTTTTGTAAAATAGTATTTTTTTTTTTGTTTACTTTCCTTGAATTCGAAATGAAAAGTAGAGTGTTTAACGCGGGTGGAAGTTATCAATTCCTACTCAGACTATATCCGCCCTCGCTATGCTCGGGCGTCTAAATACCTCGTATGGGAATTGATTCCTTCCGACCCTTGTATAACAATCTACTATTTTTGTTACATCCGTACTGGCCACTTACAATCGTCATGGCGTTTTCACAAATAAAACATCATCAATTGTCTACGGTTCGAAAGATACAACCCTGTGACCTTAAGCCGTATACAGAAATAAAGCAGAAAACCTATCAGCGCCGACAGGCGATAGGCGACGATAGGTGCCGATCGGCGCCGACTCGCGCCGGTCAGCGCTGGTGCCGCCCGCCAATCATCGTACGACATTTTGCTCGCTCTGCTTCAATCTGCTTGCTTTCTGTAGAATGGACCTATACCCGACAAGCTTTCAGCTTTCTTTCTGTATACGGCTTTAAGCCTTAGCAATCCTGTCCCGTTGGCACCCTTTGGCTTTGGCTACAGAAAAAATAGACCCTTATCTGGTTGGTATAGCTACTTTCATTTTAATGGTAATTTCATAACGAAACTCCTCAAATTCCTCACCCGCAAATTGGCGAGGGTATTGTTCAAGCCCATCATGAACAGCTTCTTCTCCTCGGTGAGGTTGGCGATCTCTTGGCGAGCATTCTCCAGCATCTCCAGGTCACGCTCCTGACGCTCCGCTAGGGTGCTTTTAGCTGCCGCTGAGGGAAAAAACTTAAATTTATAATTCATCTCCGGGTGGAAAGCGGCGTGGGTCGACGAATTGTAATATTGTGTGACAAGGGGGTGGGAAAGGCCCTATATTTTGTGACGTCACATTTCAAAATCTAATACCTATTTTGTTATTTATTTCAAACTTCTGATTTGTTGTTGATTTTATTAAAAAGAATTTAAATGGAAATAAAACTAATTACGGAAGTGCTGTTTTAGTTCCACGTCTACTTAGTTGTAAAATTGCAATTTATGTGACGTCACACTAGGGGGGGGTCTCACAAATGTAACCACCTATAGGAGGCGGATCCGGGATTTGGCTCGGGAGGAGATTTAACTTTACACTGCTGTCGGGTAGGTACTAAGAACCTTATAGAATAGAAACCTACAGTACGTACCTAGGTACTAACTAAGAAGTCATATCAAGTCTAGTTTCAGATTTGTCAATAGTGGGCTTTGGCTGGAGGCTTGAGCCGCTACGGATCAGATGATGTTAAATGGATGCATATAAACAATAGTATATTCCCAAGATGGTTCTAGCAGAAGTTGATAAATATCTACCGAGTGCTTCGTAGCGATTCAATACATCCAAGGGCTGCTTGAATTCCGGATAGTTGTGCACAACGGCCATCAGATAATCCTGTAAAAAAGCACATTAAAATTTGCATCACAATCATTCATTTCAAAAATCGATTGTAAGAATTTGCGATCATGCTCATAAACGTTTTAATTCTTTTTGCGTAGTTGTATCTTGTGTCCCAATAGATATAGGACTGTAAAAAATCTCGTACAATCCTCACCCAGTAGGTATGGCATTTGTCACAAGACTGCTCTGACTTTAATAACAATAACTTGCAAGGTTCAGAAGATAACAACCTATACATTTAGATAGATAAATAATTATTTAGTAGGTATCCAGTGGATATCGAAGTTGGTTAAGCATTTTTTATTATTAGTATTTATTTACATCTACAGAAAGAGGAAAGATTTGTATTCTTGTATTTTTGTATGTTTGTAACGAATAAACCCAAAAACTAGTGGACCGATTTCAAAAATTCTTTCAGCATTCGAATGATATAATATTCCTGATTCGAGTAACACAGGCTAAATCTTATTCCCTTATTCTGACGGGAACGGTAACTACGACGGTGAAACCGCGCGGAACAGCTAAGTAGTGTCTTATATTTTTGTAAACCACTCTTTGTTGTCCCGAATAAATAAAGTATCGGTCTTACCTCGTAGATTGTGTACTCCTGAACCTGTTTCTCCATAAGCTGTTTCACCTCCTCCATCTCGGCGACGCGCTGCCTCATTGCCTCTGTCTCCCTGGTCTTCCTCTCCAGCACCTCGTTATCTTCCTCCATCTTCCTTTCCGCACGGTCTCTCTTCTCTTGGTTCTCTCTTATAAACTATATAAAAAATCAGTAATCAGAAAAAAACATTGATGTTGCGATTTCTAAACCGTTTGCAGATACATATTAGATTTCTCAACCTCATTTTGTGTTGTTAAAATTTTAAACAAACAAACAAACAGAAAAACAAACAAAACTACAAACCGACTTTAACATAAAGCACTAAAAAGACTTAGGTAATTGCATAGTCAACATCTATTACCTACTGTTACTAAACCTATTACGCTGATACGAGTGATTTTCTGATGTCCGTTCAGGAGTACCGTTCTCCACCTGAAGTTCTTCATCAGATTTTTACAAAACTTATGGGTATGGGACCACCCTTAAAGTAGGTAGGTACCTATACCAGTTCAAACAAAAACAGAATTTTCGAAATTGGTTCAAATTTTACGAAAATATACTTAACATATACCTGACGAATTGAGAACCTCTTCCTTTTTTGAAGTCTGTTAAAAAGTATAGTAATTATATATTTAGTATGACTACGTTAAACCTTGTTAAAGCTTATGAAGGATTCCTTCAGCAAGAGTTCCTTATCTCTGAGCTCCTTCCACTTAGCGTCCATGACGACGCGGTTCTTGTGCTCCTCCCCACGCTTGAGGGACAGCTTCTCGTCAGCGTCCATCAGGTCCCGACGCGCCTGCTCCATGAGGACTTGAGGGGTTGGTCGGGCCACATCCCACACTGGGTATTTTCTGGATTTATGTAGTAATATATAAATTACTTGTTAGGTAGGTACCTAACTAAAAACTTTAAAAATAAAATAGATAATCTCACGCATTTGTATCCCCGAGGGGGTAGGCCAAGGTTTCATTTCTAGTAGCAGTGATAGCCTTACGGTTAAAGAGCCTGCTTCACATGATGAAAATCAGTGAGGCTCGGGTTCGAATCCTTACATGTACCAATAGGTTTTTTAAAAATTACCTACGTAGGTACATATTTATCACTAGCTCGACGGTGAAGGAAAACATCTTGAGAAAACCCGCAGGTCCCAGAATTGATTATGAGACATGTGTAAACAGACCCGGTCCGGCGATTGGCTCACCAGCTATCACGTTTAGGGGTCCAAAGAATATCTCGTGAATAGTGGGTATATCCAGAAATGGAATAGCTCTGCCTACCTCCTCGGGGTATAAGGCGTGAGATTATTATTTTTATTTTAGATCTAGTAGATCTTTGGTCACAGAGTAGGACTCACTTCACCATATTGGCGCTTTCCATAAGCGACTTGAAGTACTCCGCTGTGGACTCGACCGGCGGCCCATGGGGGATGGCGATGGGCGCCAGGTCTTTCAGACATACTTTCTTCATTGTTCAGTTTTTAAGGACTATTAGAAAATATATGTATGTGATTGTGAAATGCTTCGGATAACGGCCGTTGTTAAACAAATCTGGTTGCTGCGCAACTGAAAGTAGATACCTACCTACTACCTAGTGTTGTGTTACATCGAAACCTTTATTTTATCTTTATCTTCAAAAGAGAATGAAAGAGATCGCTCAGTGGATGAGATTTATCCGATGATTGATCGCTTCATATAATTAATTATTGTGTTTAGATCTAAGAAAGATATTGTGTTGAATATAGACACTGACTCAGAAACTGCAAAGTTTAGACCATGTGCAAATATTTTGATGGTCCGCAGTGCGCTTCCCAGTGCTGGACGCTGTAAGCTTCGATCTTTCAAAAAATACCTACTACTTACCTACCTATGCAACGGAATAAAATGCCATGTTATTGAAAAGTGATTCAATTCAAGAGGAATATAATATAGTTAGGTACGTAGGTATAATTAATACATGCATATTATACTAGAGGAAATCCGAGAATTTTAGAGATGTGTTCGAGTGCTTTTTTTAAATGAATGAACAATTCATTTAAAAAAAGTTATTAAATACCGGTATGACGTCGCTATAGACGTCACTTTACACGACTATCGACGTCATCTTTTTTGTAGAATTTTGATTTTGCTGTGTGTTTTGGGTTTTGGCTCATAATAATGCTACTAGTAACGTGTATTATACTCAGGTATTATGAGGTAAATTTTAATGTATGTGATAGAAGGGTTCAATTCTACAACACCGCCTAAACCTCTTAATTTTATTTGACAGCTGCTAAAGCATTTTGCTATTCTAGGCAGTACTGTCAAAATCAAATGACAGGACTAAAAATGAATCTGACGTTCCTAATTTATCTGGCCAATTCAATTTAGGTTTAGCGATCTTAAGGCTATTCTGTGGACGCCATTTTAAGCATTTTAGAAATGTCATCCGACTAAACTTCCTAAATTTAGCGGCGATTAAAATGGTGTCGCTTAAATTAGAATAAAGGAAAAAATCCGACATATTTGTGTTTGTGTTATTTTTGAAGATACGTTGTTCATATTTTTAGAAATAGTCTAAAGGGTTTTTGGTGGGAATCTGGAAAGGGAGGTCATGTTTTCTTGTACATTTTTCATTTTGCTGTATATTTTGGGTTTTGTCTAATAATTAGTGATAGTATATTATGTGGCAGGTGTCTGTGAAGGTGTGCAGTGAATGGGAAGTTCGATAAAATGCAAGGGATCGACGTTTTTAGATTGTCGAAGTCTTATTGAAGTTTTTAGTAAAGGTACTATAATTTTACTGTTGATGACCCAAAAAGGGATGAAAGTGTTGATGACTCTTATTTTTGAATTGGATTAACAAGGAAACAAAGACTGAAGACGAGGCACATAGCCATTTAAAGATAACTGAAGACGAGGCAGAACGGTCTATGACTCTAGCCTGTCCAAAGAAAAAAATCTATTTGATAATACCTTTTTAGTTAAAACAAGAAAATATAAATTAAACCATTGTTAAAATGATAAAGATGGCATCGAAAGTAATTGTTGAGAATTTTGTTTACATTTTAAGAAATAGATACACATTTATTATTGTATATTTTTTAAATTTCATTCATTCGTTCACTCGGCTCTTTTTTTATTTGTAATCGCAACACTATTCAACTTAGCTATTTTACGCTGTGGTTAAAGACTATCTAAATTTAGTAACCATGGCGTTTTAGAATTGCATTTGGCTTAGCGGCTGCGTAAAACTAAAAATAATTTAAGAAATTTAGTTTTAAGCTATTTAGGCAGTGGACGCGTAGAATGGAACCCAGTGAATGGGAAATTAGTTATAATGCGTAGGATGAACGTTTTCGAATTTCCTCAAGAAACCGCTTCAATCTTCATTCAGTAGAAGTTCACTATCGTTTTACTGTCGATTACCTTGTTTTTTGTGCATATACACTAATCATATTAAATAAGACGAGAGGATAGACGGAAGCAGACTTAAAAAAAATCTTGGATTTCTTGTCATATTTAGTGCTGAGTGCGCCTGATGGCTAAATTGCCAGTGCCTTATAATAAGAAAAAAAAATTTGTAATCAACTTGTGTCAAGTTTTTGTCGAAGGCTTTTTGGCGGGAATCCGAAGAGGGACGTCATGTTTTTTGTCTATTGTTTGCTGTGTATTGACTGACGGGCCCGGCCCGTTGTAACATGAATCAGCCTTATCTCGGGGTTTGACTCATAATAGTGATAGTTTATTGTGTGGCAAGTGTCCGTGAAGGTGTGCAGTGAATGGGAAATTCGATAAAATGCGAGATATGGACATTTTTAGATTGCCTCAAGAAGTCACAATGAAGTCGTCATTAAAAGTGCTATCATTTTACTGATAACCAAGTTAGGGCACGTTAGGGTTGTAGAAAGTGTTAAAGACACTGTATTTTTGTGCATGGACTCTGAAGCAGAGCCATTTACATAAGATCATTAACTAATGACGAGGCTGCATGGCGTAATGCCTTTGCCTACCCTGTAAGGGGTGAAACAATAAAAAAAAAAAGTTAACCTAAAATCTCAGATCTTAGCAAGATTATTTTTAATTTTCTTCAATACATACATTATTGAATTAGTCACACTATAATCCCAGTCTAAGGATAACCATCATTTCGTCCAAAAGAAAAATGGAGTTCAATGTTACTTTCTGGTCGGGCTTAGGTTGCGGCATCTGTATTGGCATCTCGTTGTTTGCCCTCAAAAAATATCTTGGGACGTTTTCTAAAACAGCAGACGTTGTTAAAAAGGTTTCTCAAACACTTCCTCTTCCGCATTTACCGAAGATTACTTCATGTTTTTAGCGTAACCTAGAAAATGCCCATTCAATACTCAGTCATGACAATTTTACAACCAGTAGAGCGCTTTTGACTGCACTCCTATGTCACTACACTCTCACAATGTTATACTTACCTATAATATTTTCCTATCTCATTCATAAAATAACCTGCAACCCTATTGTGTAAATAAATAGAAACACATTTTCTTTCAGTTTGTCTCAGACTCCGAATACAAACTAGTATTAGTAGTTCGCACAGATTTGAACATGTCAAAAGGGAAGATCGCAGCACAATGCTGTCACGCTGCAGTTGGAGCATTCGAAAAGGCTCAAAAGAAAGACCCAGAGAGCCTACGCACCTGGCAATTTACTGGTCAAGCGAAAATAGCTCTCAAAACTGACTCCGTAGATGAAATAAAACAAATTGCTGAAAACGCTAAGAGAATGGGGATTATTACATCACTAGTGAGAGATGCGGGCAGAACTCAAATTGCACCAAACTCAATTACTGTGCTTGGAGTTGGGCCAGCACCAAAAGACATAGTGGACAAAGTTACTGGCCACTTGAAGTTATTGTGAATAAAGGATTAGATTTTTTTATTTTGGCTTTTTTTGGTATTTGGTCTTGAATGACAATGTTGATAGATGAAATGTCCAGGCATGTTATGGAGTTTACTCCTTAAGAATTGGTTTCCAGGTAGACTTGAAACCCTTGAGATTTTTTTAAGTTAAATGGAGGCTAGCGCATCGAAAAAATACTAAAAACATTAGGTAATCACTACATAGTATAAAAAAAAGTCGCTTTCTCTGTGTATGCTTAAAATCTTTAAAACGGATTTTGATGCGGTTTTTTTTAATAGATAAAGTGATTCAAGAGGAAGGTTTTAGTATTAGCATTGCACCCGTGCGAAGCCGGGCTAGGTCGTTAGTGAAGTATACAATTTATATCTAGTAAATTCCAGATGAGTGTCAATGCCTTTTTTACAACCTTTTAGTAGGATGATCTTAGGCTACTAACATTTTTAAATAGACTACCTATATCATACACAGAATGGTGGTGAAAGAGATAAAAAAACATATATTTTTTTAATCAAGTTTTATTCAGAACATTTTTATCTTTAAGACTATCTTCATAATACAAGGCGGGAATGTAAGAATAACATTTGGTACTCTTTATAATGCTGCATTTGCTAATTCACAAATTTTAATACGTATAAAAGGAAGACAATCTTCAAACCAATTATAAAATCTTAAAATACAATCGAAAGCCCTCCTAAGGCAGTACTAGAATATAATAATTAAAAACTAAATAAGGCACAGATGAAACTTAAAAGTATATTACCATAAGTTTTCTGGTTTTTATTCTATGCTTTTTAATATAATTTTAAAAACAATCAATGCTTGTGGAATCTTTACATGCACACATACATAATACAAAAGCAGAATAAAGTATCAGAAAAACTTTTTCCATAATATTTTTGTTTGTTACTAGACCATAAAAAATCGAATTAATAGATCAACATAAAAAAACACAAGTCAAATTGTCATTTGAAAGATAATAATTATTAATGTAATACGAATTTTAAAGATAATAAAAAAAAAGTAATAAAATATAAAAAGAATATTGCTTACAATATATTTAAAAAAAGTATAAATCAAAAGAAATGTACCAAAAGTAACCTTTTATACTAAATTAAACTTATAATTCTATACCAAGTTACTAATAAGTAAAAATGCTATCAAATTACGTAGGTGAAATAAAAAAACATTCCTCAAACGAAAATCAAAAGAAATGAACGTACCTAAAATTACGACCCTAAATTAAACTTATCATAATTCTAAAATTAAGTTTACTTTCTAGTAAAAAATGTACTAAAAAATTAAGTAAAAAACGAAATTGAGCCATTTCATCTGAACAATAAGTATAAATTTGTTCAATAACACTTTGGCTTTTGAAGGACATACATATTGTTGTTTTGCTCGATGTAAGTGTGAATGTGATGGGCTATAAAGGTATGACTTAGGTCTTTTACTCACTGGGTTATTTCTTAAGAGTTGCCCAGTTTATTACGAGTGTGTCAATTTTAAAATAATTATAAGATGGGTGGGTAGGTACTAAAAAATCGGTCACAAACAGCACAGCTAAATATTTATCCTTGTAAGTTATACATGATTATAAACAGAACATAATTCCAAAATGTACCATGTAAATGCATTCGCACTGGTGTGGCATTATAGTCTTAACATATATTTAAAAAAAGACTTCTAATATTTAGTTAATTAAAAGCTACTGTGCGACGAAAAACTAGAAATATTTTTTTTAAACAATAACATAATACTATGAGGCCCTATTGCCTATTTAAAATGGAATCAGAATCGTCTTTATTTCAGTGCTTGCGCTACATACACTGGCGGTAATTAAAGACGTACAGAAGAAGCAAAATGAAGACGATTGCGATTTTAAATAGGCAAAGACAAAATATAATAGGACATAGGGGGGCATTGGGAATATTTTCATACAAAAACTTTGAAGTGCAAGCGTCATGTCAGTTAGTATGAACGCGAGCTGTCATTCGTTCGAAATCGTACTAAATTTTTTTCCACTTGTAATAACTTTTGGCATCAAATTTTCCTAGCTTTGTCCTCTCTATTATATAATAAATAAATAGGTAATAAAGCCCATAATATGTAGTGTCATTATACTTTCTTATTGTATACAGTTATCGACTGAGAAATCCAATAGGAGCAGAAATACTCCTAAAATCGCTTTCGCTGGCATTCTGCACAGTAGCTCTGGTTTCGTGAGTATATTTGTCATTCAGATCAGTCCAAGTGAAATTGACTAAACTCGTTGAGAGGTAGTTTAGAAGGCACATAATCTTAAAGCTATCCCACAAGTGACTTGCTGTGGGGTGTAAAATACACAAATGAATACTTATTGCTATTAGACTCTTATGTTTAAGTTATTGTACCTGAAAATGGTATTTCGAGCTGTAATTTCTTAATTATCTGAAATAATAGATAGATAATCTTCCATTGTGTAGTTGATATTAAAATTTGCTGCGCAAAGTACATGATTGATATTTTTCAAAATCAATAACTATTAAAATTAAAAACACAATTTTTATCTGCTTTCAGTTATCACCATCAGATTCTTGTTTTTGAGTATTAGTTCACCCATGCATAGTCAGTTTTTCTGGCTTTTAGCCCAGAGGACTTGGATGTTTCACTTCGGCTTTTATACCATTCAACAAACAACAAAACATAGGTAATTCCCATTATTTTGTTATAAAATGGGAAAACAAAGGCACAATACGTAAGTACTATCAATTTTCCCAACATTAATCACATCATCATCGAACCGTAACAGGGTCTCTGCTTATGAGGAAGGACGGGGCCATGATCTCCCAAGCAAGCCCAGCACCAAAATGATAACCAACTTGAAGAAAAACACAAAAAGTCCACAAACTACTCATCACCGATAACAAAATATTGCTTTTCCCTGTTAAT
The DNA here is from genome assembly GCA_963855545.1 of Ethmia dodecea. Lineage (NCBI taxonomy): Eukaryota > Metazoa > Arthropoda > Insecta > Lepidoptera > Depressariidae > Ethmia > Ethmia dodecea. The sequence goes on from OY979453.1 coordinate 2,584,807, forward strand.
AATTCTCTGGCTACACTATACCATATGCATTCATTATTCGATCATATTAAAATAATGGAATTGCAACCATGAAACTGTCAATTTATGCGAGAGAGCATATGCACGAGTACAGTCAAGGGCACAATAAAGTTTTACACTTGTCGAGCGAGTCTGACCTCTAAAGCGATTGTAATAAGAATGTTACAAAGTCCAATGTGTCAAGCTCTATGTGATCTTGACTGTACTATAAATAATTACAAATTGCTTTCAAAACAATACTACGAATGGGTACGCTGCCTCGATGTGATGCTTTGGAGGAGGTATTTAATCTATAGTTTAAAATTTTATATTGTATTTTTAATTATATTCCCCAAAAAAAAAAAAGTAAATATATAAAAAAATAATACTGAATTTAAAAAAAACAGTAATTAGAAAAATTCCAGCTCGATATACCACTTCAAAATACCTAAAACAAGGTAAGCTATTCACTGTGTCTGTGGTTTAATGTTTCCCAGTTCTTCTATCTGGCTTTTGAGACTGGTTATACATTTGGTATACTTCTCTACAGCCTGGGGATCGTTCCTCTTGAGAGCGAGCGCTTGTTCCATCATGCTGAGCATCACTCCCAAACCGGTTATCACTGGCCTGACACCAACTACTTCCAGCTGCAGACAATAATATATTGTTTTTAATATTAAAAAAAAAAACAATTTAACTCCGTTTTTCCCTGATAGACATATTTAAATAACGAAGCCAATATACATGTTCATGCACAAAAATGTTAGCCCCGAGCGGGGATCGAACCCGTCAAATTTTAATTAACTATGCATAGTTATGTACAGTACGGCAGTTTTAACTTCGTTTCTCTGAACATAGGTTTCGCCTTGCCATTTGCACAACTTCAAAGCTGCCAAGATAAAACACAGTATATTTAAAATTTCATCTAATTAGAACCAGTAGTTTTAGGATTATAAATATTCAAAGCTTCCTAATTTTGTCACATTTTGTGTTGTGGCTTAGTGTATAAATCAAGAAAAAAACTCAAATATTTTTGGATCTCACAACTTTTTACGGTAGAAGAACTGAGTTTCGAGACTTGGTTTTTTGACAAGTTTTGTTATTCACTACATAGTATAAAACAAAGTCGCTTTCTCTGTCCCTATATCCCTATGTATGCTTAAATCTTTAAAACTACGCAACGGATTTCGATGCGGTTTTTTTTAATAGATAGAGTGATTCAAGAGGAAGGTTTTAGTATTAGCATTGCACCCGTGCGAAACCGGGGCAGGTCGCTAGTATTATAATTACCGGCGGCAGAGTGAAGACAGTGTCGTCGTTGGCGACCACCTCGACCTTGATCCTCTTGGTCCTGGCCTCGGCGGGGGTGAGCTTGCGCTTGCCCGATCTGTTCCCCCCCTCGACCTCCTCGTCGCGGACCATGTCCCTTCGAGGGCACGAACATGCGCGTGCGCCGACCGTCTGCCGTCCATACACTTTGCCCCTGCGGATGAGTAGCTTATCGAAAATTAAAAATGCATTCATTTCTGTAGGTAATTGAGAATTACACCTAGAAAAGTCAATAGTCTAATAGCAAGGCACACTAAACTCGTCCATGAAGATTGGCTAAATGTAAACAGCAGCGTCTCCACCGTATTCAATTGGATAGTCAATAACATATAACTCTAAAGAGAATCTTTGGGTATTTGACTGTATCAAAATTAAATTGTTAGTAATCAATAATCATGAATTAAAAAGGTTACCCAAAAACATCTCTAAAAATGTGTATCGATTTTTATTTTAAAACAATAAAAAAGTGATGCAATTGATTACTAAAAATGATGACGTCATAACTCAGCATTCAGTACATTTTCTATAAGTCAGTAAATTTTCGTTTTGACACATCATAAAAAAACTCATCCTGAGAAAAGAAAAGAAATAATCTCACGCCTTTTATCCCTGAGGCAGAGGTATTCCATTACTGGATATACCCACATTTCACGAGATATATTGGACCCCTAAACGTTAGGTGGTGAGCCCATCACCGGACCGGGTCTGTTTACACATGTCTCAGAATTAATTCTGAGACCTGCGGGTTTCCTCACGATGTTTTCCTTCACCGTCGAGCTAGTGATAAATATGTACGTAAAAACTCGTTGGTACATGCCAGGATTCGAACCCGAGCCTCACTGATTTTCGGTCGGCTCTTTAACCGTAAGGCTATCACTGCTCTACCCTGAGAACTGACAACAAAAAGAAAAATGACTTGACCATGATACGGGATACAAGTCCTTCAGTCTTTTATGTTTACAATTACGACTGATGGACTTGTATCCATAGTCATGGTCAAGCAAGTCATATTATTTTAAGTACAGAATATGTCACATATATAACTTGTTATTCCAGATTGCAACATAAAACAATACTGTACAAATTAGGATAACAATGTTATATAACCATTGTCTTATGTCATTTTTCAGTGCTACCCACACGATATGATACGAGAGGGCGTTGTATTGTATATATTAGTAACATATTTTATAACATTCCAGCGTCCACATTATCTGAAACATGTTATATAACAATACATAGTATAACATGTTATGTTCCATAGTCTGTACGCACTAAAAGCTAGTAAAAGTAATGTACTTACGTGGCATCCTCCAAAGTGAATATAATATCTATAGCCCGTCTATTGATGCCACTTGAACACGAGTTCTTGCAGACAAACTGAAACGCGTGCGTGCACGGCCCAGCGGGAATGGAAGGCAGCTCGACCAGAACGGAATACCACGAATCAGGCATATCCGGGACACCGCAGTAGTGCACGCCGTGGGTGCCCTTTTCGCGGGACGAATGCAGGACGTTTTTCACTATCGCCTGATTCATAACTGGAATTTATGGAAAATAAGGCTATTATTCATCATCAACCCGTAACAGCCCACTGCTGAGCTAAGAGTCTTTTCCTCACACACGAGGAAGTATGGGCCGTAATCTCCCACGCGAGCCCACCGCGGATTGGGAGATGGTGTTAAGCTAGTGGCCACTTAACAGTCAGAATTTTTCAAGCCACCCAAGGGTAACTGACATGGCTTTACGACTTCCATAGGCTATTATTATTAGATGTATAAAATTTTATAAACTACATAACTGAAAATATTCGAAACGCTGAATCAGAAAACGTTTTTAGAAAACTACCAAAAATGCACATTTTAAAACAAGAAAGTTAATTTTAATATTATTTAGCACTGTACAAACTTCGAACCTACAATTTTAGAAATAAATTGTATAATTATCCTTAAGTGAAATGTAAATTTTGTTGGAAATGAATGTCTTTAAAGGACTCGCTTGCTATATACTTTCAATGCCAGATGAAAGCAACTTGGGCCAGGGAGGTCTTTAATGGTATTATCAGCTCCCAAAGAAGTATTAATAAATGAGAGTAGCAAAACTCTCAAGAGTAATAAAACTGACTTCAACGAATAACATATTATCAATAGTAACATAAATTTATACTTATACTAATATAATAAAGAGGAAGTATTTTCGTATGTTTTTTACGAATAAACTCAAAAAGTACAGGACCGATTTTAATAATTATTTCACCAATGGAAAGCTAGAATATCCCTGAGTAGCATAGGCTATATTTTATTCCCGTATTGAAGTGAAAGAGTGCAGAACCGCTGGTAAAATATAAATTTGTAATAACATACCACAAGTGAGTCTTAAATTTTTTTACCAATGGAAAGCTTACTTTTCTGAGAGCAACATGGGTTAGCTAGACTAACATGGGCGCCCGCTAGTCGTTAACTGTTCAACGGGCATGGGCAGTCTACATTTTTCTTTGTTTTTGAATCTTATTTCAATTACATAAAGTTCAATATTTGGTGGTAACTATTTTCCCTCTCGGAAGCCAGTTACAATAGTTTTTAAGTATTATTTTACACCAAAATTGTGTTTTTAGTACATACTAGCTGATGCCCGCGACTTCGTCCGCGTGGAATTTGTTATTCCTTTGAGTTTAGAAAATATATCAAGAAGGATATTAAACACTATCTATCTACAATAATATTATAAAGAGGAATTAAGGATTTGTATTTTTGTATGTTAATAACGAATAAACTCAAAAACTACTGGACCGATTTTCAAAATTAATAATAATAATAATAATCTCACGCCTATTTCCCATTGGGGTAGGCAATTTCAAAATTCTTTCTCCATTACAATGTTATATTATCCCTGAGTACCATAGGCTATATTTATGACGAAAAATAATTAGGGATCCTTACTAAAACTTGACTGTACATGCCAGGATTGGAATCCGAGCCTCGCGAATGAGAGCAACTGGTGTATCATTGCTATTTATATATTTGTTATTAAAAACACCCTATATACAACGCGTCACAGAATAAGCGCAATTCCTCATACATACCCCGATTAGTACAATAACATAAAAAAATTGTGATACTTTAGTTTTGTCTAACCAAATTGCTTAAATAAAGAGCGATTACAATACGGTTTCCATAGGTAGTCCTAAATTTAGTTATGCTAATTAATTTTTTGGAAAAACTTTACACATTTTGAAAATAGCTGAAATCAATTAAGTAGTCGATACTAATTTCAGGAATTGCGCTTATTCTCTTACGTATTGTAAAGCCTAGGACACTCTTTGGATTATGATTTTTGAATTAGTTCTTGATATCAATGGCTACGCATGTGCTCATAATAACAAACAAATTTCCTCAAGGAACCCATAGTGAATACTCAAAAAAAGAAGTGGACTTTGTATGAAGACTATTGAAGAATATTTGTGCAAAGTTTCAAGTTGAAGATAAGGAAATCTTGTTGTTTGTTTTGAGGAGTATTTCTACAAATTTTCGAATAGATACACCCAAAAATGAAGGTTTTCCATGCATACCAAACTCAACCCCCTACTTATACACCTTTAGGGGACGATTTTAGAAAAATCCAAAAACACGTATCTCATAATTTATTTCTAAGAGTATTTGTGCCAAGTTTCACTTTGATAGACGTAAAAAACAACACGTCTCCATACAAACTCTATCCCCCTGTTTCAACCCCTTAGGGATTTTTTTTTGGAAAAACCAGAAATATGTGTCATGTTTTTTGTTGTGAGGAGTATTTTTACAAAGTTTCGAATTGATACACCCTAAAATGAAGGTTTTCCATACATACCAAACTCAACCCCCCACTTATACACCTTTAGGGGACGATTTTAGGAAATTCCAAAAACATGTATCTCATCATTTATTTATAAGAGTATTTTTGTCAAGTTTCAACTTGATAGACGTAAAAAACAACACGTCTCCATACAAACTCCATCCATCTGTTTCAACCACTTAGGGGGGGTTTTTTGGAAAATCCAGAATCACGTGTCTTGTTGTTTGTTTTGAGGAGTATTTTAACAATGTTTCGAATTGATAAACCCAAAAATGAAGGTTTTGCATACAAACTTTCAACCCCTTTTTCACCCCTTTAAAGGTTGAATTTGGAAAATTCCTTTCTTATTCCTAGTCTACATCTTCAAAATAATATATGTGAAAAAAATCAGCTTTCTAGGTGTAAGGGTTTAGGCTGGGCGTTGATGAGTCAGTGAGTCAGGACTTCTCTCTTTATATATATAGATAACAATTGTTTTTGCATAAATTATATATTAATTAGATGGATTAGGCGCAAAATGCAACATTCGCAAAATGCCACATTGACGCAAAATGCCACTATCTCAAAATGCCACATTCGCAAAATGCCACACTAACAAAGTGCCATACTTGTTCAACTCCCTTTCTTGCAGTATGTTCGAGAGTGTGGCATTATGCGAAAATGGCATTTTGAGAATATGGCATTTTGCGAATGTGGCGTTTTGAGAATGTGACATTTTGCGAAAATCGAATGTGTCATTTTGCGAATGTGGCATTTTGCGCCTAATCCGTTTCGACGTAAGCAAAACAGCAATTATTTGCTCTCTGCCCGTTAAAGTGTTAAATAACTTGGTTCGTTATTTAAACTTCACTGTATAGATATATTTGGTGCATTGTGGTGTGCACCTTTAACTTGTTGTTACATTTATAATGGTATGTATGTTGGTGTACGAATAAATAATTAAAAAATATGTTTCACCTGCGTTACTGGTGTCATGCGTGTGCTGAGTGCATCGTTCGACGCGCTTCTCTGCCTGCGACTGGTCGGAGAACACGACGCACGCTCTGACGAAAAAAGCGCGAGGCCCAAGGGCGTGCGTCCAGCGAAACTGCACGGGAAAGTTCACCTTCATGTCCACGTAGATGCGGTTCAGCTGGCTCGAGTACTGCCGGGAAACAAGTTAAATAAATAATAATCTCACGCCTTTCATCCCCGAAGAGGTAGGCAAAGGTATTCCATTACTGGATATACCCACATTTCACGAGATACATTGGACCCCTAAACGAGATAGGTGGTGAGCCCATCGCCGGACCGGGTCTATTTACACATTTCTTTCTTAAAAATCTCATTTTATTGTATTAAAGTAAACAATACAGAGACATAGCGAAGCCTCAATTAAAGTCCCATCTATCACGTATACCTAGACAATTAGTAATAAGCGCAGTGATAGCCTTACGGTTCAAGAGTCCGCTTCTCATGATGATAATGAGTAAGGCTCGGATTCAAATCCCGGCATGTATGTGTACCAATAGGTTTTTGAAAATCTTACGTACATATTTATCACTAGCTCGACGGTGAAGGAAACCATCGTGAGGAAACCCGCAGGTCTCAGAATTAATTCTGAGGCGTGTGTAACAGACCCGGTCCGGCGATGGGCTCACCACCTAAGTTTAAGGGTATATACAGGTGAGAAGTGGGTAGATATTTCCAGAAATGTATTACCTCTGCCTACCCGGTGATAAAAGGCGTGATATTATTTATTTATTTTATTTTACAATTAGTCAGGGAATAATCTATTGAGTAAAAAATTATTTATCACTTCAAGGCAATAAAAACATAGTAAGGGAACGTAAGGGGTTCCCTTACATCACCTCAACACTCCCTTTTAGGGTGAAAAGTGTGTTCTAGAAAAATGGAATAGCTTTGTCAACCTCTTTGGCTAAGAAACCACTTACCAAGTATTTTCTCTTGTTTGTGTCGGATGCATTGATCTCCACCTGAAAGTCGTACTCCCCGGCGAAAACGTTTCGATCCGGCGGCCCGAGCGGCGATACCTGACGATACGTAAAGGACATATAGGGTACATAATTTTTTTTTATGGTATAGTGGGCACAAATCTGCAACTGGGTACCCAATGAATGACTGACTGTGGGAGGCCTTTGCTCAGCAGTGGGACAACATATAGGCTAACAAAAAATAGGGGCAAACAAGCACACGGGTCGAGGTCGGTTCAAAATATATTATATGTACAGAGACGGCCCCATTAGAGTTTTATTTTATGTAATTTATAATAGATATTATCTTCCAACAAAACTTACAGGCAAGAACTCCTGAGACTCAAGCTTGGCCACGTCCATTGTCTCCTCGGCATGTTGCGGTGACAACTGGAGCAGATCTCCACTCAGAGACGGTATTATCTCACTCAGGTTAGGGAACACATAGTCCGGTGAGTGGTCGCTGTCGCTGTGGATGAAATTTATTAGAATTACACGTAGATAATAGGAAAAACCGATGGATACCGTACATTAAAAAAACTCTAAACTGGTTTTAAAAATTCTTTCACCAATGGAAAAAAAAAGCTACATCAGGGAGTAACATAGGCTATATTTCATGCCCGTATTCCCAAGGGAAACTTGAATTATGCGGGTGAAACCGCGCGGAACAGTTAGTCATAACATGGGATACAGCCCACAGACAGATGGACGGACACTGGAGGTTTATAATAGGGTCCCGTTGACAACCTTTGGTTATGAAAATCCTTTTATATACTGCATAATATTTATTTCGTACAATTGAGTATTCAGAGTAGATAGAGGGTTACGTACGATAAAAAAATGATTCAAAATAGGTTTTCTGTAGAGGGACCCTATTTTTTAATTTATTATCGATATCCTCTATTTCATTAAAAATTTCAACGGCTACTTATTGCGGTTCAAAAATATTTAAAGGAAATAAAAACTAGTACAGACGGATGTTAGGCTCCATCCTCAATAAACTGCACTCTAAAAAAGAAACGAAATACAAAGTTGTTTTTTATTCAGCATTAATCAACATTTAAATCCAATACTTCAAGATACAGGATTGTTACTAATTCAATGCTTATGCTGGGGTCAGTGACATCCTGTGACCTACTTTGGTATAGCCACGATTGCTTATTATTGCATCATCTAGATTTTGATTTTTTCAACCATAAACTTATTATCTTTAATTTATAATAGAATGGTTTTAGAACGTTTAATTGCAATTTTCATTTACATATGTATATACAATAAGCGCAATTCCTGACATTAGTTTTTTTAGTATCAACAACTTAAAGAATTTCAGCTATTTCTAATATGCGTTAATTTTTTTAGGAAAATGAATTAGCATAGCTGAATTTAGTGTTCCCTATGGAAATCCTCTATTATTGATCTTTATTTAAGAAAATTGGTTAGTTACATCTAAAGTTCGAAGGCGTCAATTATTTTTTTAATATACTAATTGGGGTGTATGAGGAATTACGCTTCTGTTAAGCGTTGTAGGTAGGTATATAAAATCCATAACTCTAAAAAACCAGATAGACCATACAACTAAACATTCCAACACAATGATGAAATATGAATTCTGAACTCACTTAAAAGGTAGACAGAAATCTTCTTGCTTGTACATTTTTGCCTGCAAATAAAAAAGAGAGATTAAATATTATTTCATTCTAGGAGCCGGCCTGCAGTACGGATCGCGTATCTTTTCGTTCCTGTAAGAATTCTACAACTTACAGTAAACTTCAGGATACAAATTGAAATATAGAGAGGATTATATGAATCACTGTGGTGTGAAAGATAACGTCGATATTCGTAAAATCAACGCGGCGACTTATTGGGACTGAGAACGCAATGGAAATGAAGGTCGACTATTCCGTCAAACCGAAACTCAGCTACACCAGGGCTAGACTACGCCTGAATTCTTCCCAACATAAAATAATGTTTACTCTGAGATTAAATCGCAAAACATCATATTGTTTGTGTCTGTAATTATTTATTACAATTAGAAATACATAAGTTATAAAAGATAATGTAAATTATTTATTCTAATTAATTGTTTGACACAACAAGTAACAACCCTCACAGACATTTCTTGAGCAACAGAGTGGTAAGATCTTAGAATAAGCTACCAGAAAAAGTAGTGTCAGCACTAAATGTTAACAGTTTCAAAATAAATTGGCTAAATATATATCCTGTAATGAGAAAGCTTGAGATAAGAACACCTGGATACAGGCTTTATCAGTTGTAAACTGCTTGCCTGATAGGTTATTCAACAAACTGTTATTTAAGCATGTTGCAATACTTGCAATGCAACATGTTGGCTTTGTGTCTGCTCATTAATATTTATTTAAGTATGTTTATCAGTTAAAATAAAAATTAATTAAAATAAATAATCTCACGCCTTTTATTCCCGAGGGGGTAGGCAGAGGTATTCCATTACTGGATATACCCACTTTTCATGAGATATATTGGACCCCTAAACGTGATAGGTGGTGAGCTCATCGCTGGACCGGCTCTATTTTTACATATCTCACAATAAATTATTTGACTTGCGGGTTTCCTCACGATGTTTTCCTTCACCATTGAGCTAGTGATAAATACGTACGTAAGTTTTTGAAAAACTCATTGGTACATGCCAGGATTCGAACCTGAGCCTCACTGATTTTCATCATGTGAAGCAGGCTCTTTAACTGTAAAGCTATCACTGCTCTTTATCAGTTGTTTAATAATAATAATAAATTATGGCACACAATTCACACAGGGTTATTTAGTCTCAAACTAGGCAGGGCCTGTACTATGGGTACTAAACCACAGTTAGTTGAGCTGTTTTTTTTTTTGTAGTTCATTTTTTTTACATATAGTTTTGATACATAGAACCAGCCAGGCAGAGAATGATTGACAGCCTAGTGATAGTTGGTAGAGACCCTCTCTTCTGGGTCGTAGGTTGCGCATTCAATCTCTGCTTGGTGCCAACATTTGTGTTCATGAACATATCTGTTGGCTTTGTGTCTGGGTGTTTAATATATATTTAAGCATCTAGGTATATCAGTTGTTCAGTAACCATAGTACAGGCTCTGCCTAGTTTAGGACTGAATAACTGTGTGTAAATTGTGTCTAATAATTGGGCTAATAAATTGTGTCCCACAATTTATTAGCCCTTCCATGTTTCAGACAATTTAAACTAGTTCACACAATCGGAATCGTTAAACCATGTCAGATGTTTGTGTTTAGGTGGTTTAAAAAAATCAGAAAGTTATATGGCCTACATAATCCCATCTCTTTGGCCATGGTGGATTCGAATGGGAGATTATAGTTCGTAGTTGCTCATGTGTGAGGGAAGAGCAGCAGTGGGCTGTTACGGGTTGATGATGATAATGAGTCACTCAGGAGCAGACCTAGAAAATATCCTTAGATCAAGAGTATCAGACAGAGTTAAAGAATAGAAGGTGCATTTAATTATTGAAATAAACCTGACACTCTTACATGTAATTCATATTTGTTTATCCGAAATTTATACGTCGGTTGGAAAGATACTTCTACAAAATCTCTGTCAAGAAGTTTCGAACAAACTTCAGTCATGTTTTCAACTTTTAGCAATTTTTTTTTTCTGTTTCGTTCTGTTGTTTCCTATTCAATTATGTCAATTCTTACCTTTATTTTCATGATATTTACCTATGTGAAGACAACTCACAGTATGATTTTTATGAGTAAAGAATGAACGAAAGAAACAGTAGATACTGTATGTTTCTGTGTTCATAAAAATAACAAACACTGACTATGACTAATAAACTTACCCATAAAACGTTTTGATTTTCTTTCAGAAAGAGACTAGGGAAGTAAAAGCTTGTAAAATAAAAACAAACACAAAAACGCACGCACCGCTGTCCGCTACAAAATCTCAAAATGTTTTTTAATTTTTTTTCGCCCAATTTTGTTGGAGAGTCCAGGATCACAGATCATACTGCCTTGTCTTCAGTGTTTATTTTGTTGGTTGAGTGTGTGAGTTTTTTTATTATTATCTTGATCTAAATAAAAGTGCGAGTAAAACGACAAACGTAGCGTCAAGTGGGTATCAAACTTGAAATGTCTTTGCTCTTGAGCTCAAATGAGCCATGATCAAGTGTGTGTGTGTGTGTCTGTCAAACGAGGTTGCCAGACAAATGTTTGTATCATAAAACAAAAGGAACAACAGACAAAAAAGCAAGAAAAATGTAGTCTTATTGGGATCCGCACTTCAAAAAGAAAAAAACGGACCTTGTAGAATTGAGTTCATCATTTACCTACAAAGTACGGAACCCTCGGTGGGTGAGTCAGCACTTTTTCGCACGGTTTTTTATTATTAAAAAAATATCATACGTGGCGTCTGAAATTTCATATCAGATATTTTATATTGGTCCATAATTTTATGTAGAAAAATATATTTATTTATATGTGTAGAAATTATAAAGCTTGACAGAAAAATACACAGTAATAACTAAGCTATGAAAAGGCGATGAATATTTTATACCTGTCATGGTTATTAAATCAGAAATTAATTAATTGTCTTCATTTCCAGTTAGCAGAAGATAGAATAATACCCCTTTCGGACTATTAACGAATATGATGTACCTATCTTCACAAATGTGCGGCTGGTATTGCCGTGTGCAACAAAAAAGTTAAAGAATGAGAAAAAAAATATACGAACTCCGCTTCACTTGTGTGTTTTTTTCTAATTTTTCTGTCATTAGACGAATAATTTGATGCATATTTTGTATGCAACAGTTCTTTTGACTCAATAAAGTGCTTTATTATGTACCCAACTATCGCGAGGAAGTATCCAAGTGCTTCTATTAACTAAAATCAATAACAATCAGTGAGCAACAAAGGTACGCTTCTGTTTGCATTATAACCTGTGTTTAGTACTAGCGTCCGGTTAGCGTCTGTCAGGGAAAACGCGAACTCTAATAAGTCTTATTTTGTGAATATTGGGGCGTAGAAATGTGCGTCGGAGTGTTTACAGAAGGTTCTACTAAGCGGTGGTTCTGTTTTTAGTTACCAAGATGAATTATGATGCCGAAAGAGCGATGAATCAAAAACGGTTGCGGATGGAAGCGGAGCCGGGGCACGGGGTTGTGCAGGGAAATGGTTTGCCGCTCAACTACATCGGTAAGTCGTAACTGCTGAAAGAACGTTTAATTTCACTCCCAGGACTTAGTGAAAGACAGTAAAACCACTACTTACGTTTTGTTGCAGATAATGGCCATCAAATACCGTATCAGCCGTATGCAGGGGCATATAACACGCACTATCCACCACCGGATGCGTTTGCGGCGTACGGCCCTCCGCCCCCAGGAGGCTATGCCCCTCAGAACCTTTCGTACGCACCGCCAGCGCATCAGAACTATCCGCATCACCAGAGTTTTCCACCTCAACAACCTCCGCAGGCTCAGTTGCATATGGCACAGACTCATATGGGTAAGACGTAACTTCATTCCATATTTTTAGATAGACACACATAATAAAAAATAATAATAAAAAATATGATTGAGGAGTGTGATAAAAATTGGTTGCCTGTAAAGTCGGTATACGGGCGAAAGTTTTACGTGACAACGATTTTATGTCTGTCTCTCTCGCTCTTAGGCGGGCTAACCATGCCCGAGTGGAAGGGACGCGTGCCTCTCACTCGCTCTCATTGTGAGCGCATAACGTGAGCGGAGCGTAACGCAGTTTCTTGAAGTGTCACCCGGCAAACCAATTTAAAAGACATTGTCACGTCAAAATACCTGAGAATGAATGTGAGATAAAATATTACAGAATCAATATATTATAAATAAACCTATATATTTTTTTATATATTATCAAACAATGTTGTGAACTATTATACCAACTTAGTAGTCTTATTATATGACCAAGTAGTCTCAGCATCCAATGTTAATCAATTTAAAAATAATCTGGACAAATACATATCCCGTAATGAGAAAGATTGAGTGGATAACACCTGGATACAGGCTTTATCAGTTGTAAACTGCTTGCCTGATTAATAATAATAATAACTTTAATGAAAAGTTTTCTGTATCATCACCGTTTGATATTATTGAAAACAATATAACAGTAACAGCCAGTAAAACCATTATGGTTATTTTAACAATGTGATTATTTCTATGTTTACGTATTTTTTACAGTGCTGGCAATTAAATCATTATTTCACTCCTTTTAGCCAGCCTTATGAGTAAGTTTACAAAGTTGTTAGACCATGAATATAGGAAGCAGATATTACTAAACTATAACTGCTTCTAACTCCCACAAACTTCTTAACATTAATTTATTTAGAAATCAATAAATTGAATCAACAAAATGCCAAGTTGAAGATAGGAAAGAAACTGTAGATATGATATCACCACCTATCACGTTTAGGGGCCAAATATTCTCATGAAAAGTGGGTATTTCCAGAAATGGAATACCTCTGCCTACCTCCTCGGGGATTGTGAGATTATTTATTTATAGATATGTCACATTTGTATAAGGTACATATTGTTGCAGTCCAAGGCTATGGAGATGTGGCAGCAGTGCACAAGGCAGCGTGGCCACCGCAGCCACACCTACTGCCTCCGTTGGATACCCAAAAGCCTCTTGACGTGAAGCAACCCAAACCGGAGATCAAACTTGAGCCTACTGATGCACAGAAACGGCCTCATCCAGAAGACATGATGGTGAGATTCGTAAATTATTTATCACTTGGAAGCCAATTTTTGTCGATGTGTTTATAGTTTGGGGTGGAGACAAATCCAACATATTAAACATCATAAAAATAGGTAAGGCCATTCTCAAGTTATAAATGGTTTCACTAACGCGACTTGATTTTATATTAGTTTAAACTTGAAAGATTGAAGAAATCATATGCAATGAACATATTTTGTTCTAGAGTGGAGACTTGGACCAGCCCAAAATAAAAATCAAGACGGATATATTCAAGCCCGATGATCTACCTCACAGACCTGACGTAGAAAAAGTTCATGGTAAGGCCACGCCTTTTCTATAAAATTCCAAATCAACACCTTTCCACACCCTAACAGAATGAGGACAGAATCGGATTATTTGTTACCTGTAGTCCTCAATCACCAGCAGACTCATTAGCTTGACTCAAAAGTTAGTGGAGTGTGGAGTGCAAAGTGTGGTGTGGTATGATTGGCTGTAATATCTGTCAAGTCATCTGTGATTGGCTAATCAAAGTCAAACGTCAGTGGATTGAACGACCAGTCTGTGGATGGCATTCCTTTATGGAACTGTAGATCCTGCGTGATGAAGGCTTCTTTTGTTGAAGAGTGAAATGCACACCTATCTAAAGCCTAGTGAGCGATAGAGATGACTATACTTTGCCGCCTCCGTCTTATCTTAGCGCTATCCCCTCCTGCACAGCCATTGACGCCTATTTATTAGTTAAAATGTAAGCTGCCCTTGTCTCGCTTCAGTTAATATGATATAACCTTGTTTACGCTCTTTACATTTGTGAAAAAAAGCTCTTGCCTTTTATCCTGGAGGGGGTAGGCAGAGGTATTCCATTTCTGGAAGTACGCACGTTTCACAAGTATATTCGACCCATAGGTGGTAAGCCCATCGCCGGACGGGGTCTGTTACACATGCCACAGAATAATTCTGATTCTGAGACCTGCGGGTTTTCTCAAGATGTTTTCCTTCACTTATTTGTGAAAACCACATAAAAATCCTTTGCGTAGTGCAGGAGTTAGCGGTACTTATGTAGATATAGATCTATGAAAAAATCAAGTCGATTAGTTGCTCAGTTGGCGCGTGAAGGAAGGACAAAACAACGAACTCACTTTCGTATTTATAGTATTCGTAGGGATACCATAATATTAAATATGTATATCTAGCTACATCTATTGTTTTAATGGGAAGGGGAACATTATTAATATTTTACTGGCAACAATTCCAGTGCTGCCGCCTGTATATAACTTGGGTACTGTAACTCGACATTGCTTCTGGCATACATGTTTGATACCTGTGATGATGTATACCTGTTGGCAAACCTTTAAAATAAAATAAAATACATCTGTGACTGTAGCTGTCAAATGAAAACTATTCTGATTTCGACAATAATCAGAAAACCATACTATTTACAACTGTCATCTATAATAAACCAATTAGATTTCGTTTTGATATACAGTCAAGAGCACATGAAGTGCGAGTCTGACCTCTAAGGCGATTGTAATAAGAATGTTACAAAGTTCTATGTGTCAAGCTCCACATTATCTTGACTGTACATTGCTTCTGACTAACTATCATGGTAGAGTATACAAAGGACCATAATGTCAAATGAAGACGATTGCGATTATAAATAGGAAATAAGGCCATGCAAGTTATAGTTAAATCAAAAAATATTAGACAGTCCTTTTTACACAACACTACTTAACTTTCACCGTAATATGGATAAGTACCTAATGAACTTTATTAATTTCAGATTCCTTGCCAAAAGCTCCAATAAACAGAAATTGGTTGCTTTCAGATGCTTCTCAGAAGGTTATGGATGTTCCACACAAGTCCACTGACTTGCAGAGTAAAGGTAAACTTCGATAAACACATATTATTTACAGAAACAATAATTAGAAAAAACAAAAAATCCTACAGCATGTATATGACACTGGCAGGATTTAAAAAAGATACCATCTGCTTGGTGAAGTGGGATAAAAATGTAGTCTATGGCACTCCAGAGATAAAGACAAATATAATCACACCTAGCACTTCAGAATCCGTCAATTTAGCATGAGACATGCTGCACACAGATTTGACTTATGATCCTAAATCCCCATCTATATCTATCAGAGGCTTTGAGTATTAAACCAACAGGAGACGTCACGCGCACTAGTTTCTTTGCAAGAAAAGTCTGCCAATTTCTGCGCGAGGAAACAAACACAAATAATGTTAAAACAAACGCATTTTTTGACAAAACAATTAAACACTAGCTTGAACTAGATGCACACAAATACATTCACCAATCCAAGCACTCCGTGAACTAAAAAAAACTAGTTGTATATAACAGGTATGCGTGTTGACCGACACTTTTCTCGGCAGAGGGGAACGCCTGTCAGTGGCGTCTCCGGTTGGATTAATACTCAAAGATCAGAGGGCATCAACAGTTAACCATTCCATTCGGTCTTCAGCTTCGCGCTTGATTTAGCTCCAAGTCTTGCCGATCTTCTTCCTTCCTTCCTGTTTTGGTGTATGTTCGGGATCCCTTCAGAGCGTATGGACAATCCAGTTCCACTTGCGGCGTAATCTTACGCCTTTTATGCCCGAGGTGGTAGGCGGTAGAGGTATTCCATTTCTGGAAATACGATTCACCAGCATATCCTTTGGACCCGTAAACGTGATAGGTGGTGAGCCCATCGCCGGACCGGGTCTGTTACACATGCCTCGGAATTAATAATTAAAGTTTTCTTCCACCGTCTAGCTAGTGATAATATGTACCTACGTAAGTTTTTGTAAAACTCATTGGTACATGCCAGGATTCAAAGTAGTGGCTCACGCATGAGAGGCGGGCTCTTTGAGCACTGGGCTATCACTACTCATCAATTATTGGTACACTTATAAATAAATATATAATTTTAAACATTTAATAGATTGTTATTTTGAAAGACCGATTTTATTGGTAGTGAAGTAGAGTTTATTTTTTTATAGATGAAGTGCAACCGGTAATTGGTATCGAAGGAAAACCTGCAGATAAGCCAGCAGGTAAGTTTTATCTGGACCTGCAAAATCGGTAAACCATAATCTAAGTACCGAACATCATTTATCGTAAAAATCTTAGGATAATACATGTAAACTTCATAATCAAAATTGGTCTGAGAAATTAAATCAAAATCAAGAGTTTCTAAATTAGAAAGAATAAGTTCATTTAAAAACATAAGTTAATCTCTTTGGTGTTATTAATAAGTTCAAGAACTTCATATGCATAGACAAATATAAAATTCTTGGATACTTTTTACCATTTATCACTTAGAGACGATATAAGAACTCCTTGGATGATACCTATATGAACAAAAAGTGACATTTGAAAATAAAATTATGTATATGGAAATTCGAAATAAAACGGGACTACATCCTTGAATTCTTATGTTGTAATATTTAATATTTTTAAACAGAAGCATCAAAACCGGAAGGGGCGACAGAAAGTGGTGACGTGCAACGCGTATCTGAGGCCAGCGCTACTCCTGAGAAAAGGTAAAATACAAAGAGATTAAAATATAATTGGGTAGTTGACAGCATCGAAATTAAATTGCGAGTAGTCATACATTAAAAAGATTATCTCAAAACACCTCAAAATATGTATTTCGATTTTCAATTTACAATTATAGCAAAAGAGAAGAATAATAGTGGTATTTTATTCCTCGTATTTTATTACCGGAACCATATATATATCATTGTAAAGCTAATTTACTGGGCTATTTGATAACATAATGAAATATTTTAAAATGCCACCCTATGTCTGAAAAATTCAGTAATATATGAGGGTTTAGGTCACTGAGAAACGAACGTCACCCTTTTGGTCTAGGGACCCAAAATGATTTAACCTGTGGGCCTATAATTATTTAGTTAAGTGTTCAATTAGGCTAATCGAATTTGTATAATTATTTTGTATTCCCTGAATTATTAAATTATAATTTTTTTGTTAGTCAAAGTGGTATGTTCGTTTCATGGTCCAAGGACTAATAGTGTTCTGTGCTCCATGTAGGTGAAGAAATGTCATATTGACATTGGCAGAATGGCAGACCGACAACATAATAAAAAAAAACTGTGTTTTATTTCACTACCGCATAAATGCTAATGACAGATAAGAGTGAGAAAGAAAGTAGAGCGCTATCTCTTTCACATAGCATATCAATCGCTACTTTCGTGCAAAAAAATATTTATTTCTTTTAAATATTTCTTTTTACGACTCTGGATTCAAGATTTTTTTGGTTTCATGTACAAAAATGTATGTTGGATGGGTTACCAGTATTTTGATAATGTTGCAAGCAGATTTTTGTATTTTGAAGAATTTTACAAGTCAGGGGGCATTCTGGGGTGTGTTTTGTAGGAAATATTTGCTTAAAATAATATCTTCTTACCGCTCTACTAAATCAGATCTCTATAGTATTTTTCATTTATTATTATACCACCCTCTATAGATTTTCTGGACATCACCTTTAAAAATAATAAAACAATCAAAAAAAATGCTGCAATTGAGTACTACAAACTATGACGTCACGGTTTGCTATTTCAGTACATTTTCCATAGTAAAATTTCGTTTTGACAGATCGTAAAAAGTAACTGATTTGACTAGGTAGGACACAACCCTATTAGACTATATCTATAGGACTTATTATATTTTAATCTCTTTGGTAAAGTATAACCGTCCCAATGCGAGTCAGACTCTTTGTACCTTTTCTATGAATATTTTTCATTTCATTTATTTGTTAACAATTTTTTTTGTGTTTTAAACTTAAAATTAATAATCGACCATAATATCATTTAATTAAATTAAAATTAATATTAAAATATTACACATTACATAAACCTTTACTAACACGTAATATTTAAGATTTGTGGTCAAAATTTATGATTCCTTTCCTATAAAGTCATACAAGCATTATTTAAAACTATTCAAAAACTTTAGATCTTCTCGTAAACTTTACTATAGAGTGTGTATTCACGTGAGATGTGTATTTGATTGACAATGATGTTTGTGAATGAATGAATGTGTTGCGGAGTTTCTTGGGCCGCTTTCTCTGAACGCCAATGCCAAAGCTGTGGAGTTTGCAACGACTTTGACGTGGACTTATTAACCCTTATGTACGATCACATCGCACATTTGCCGAATCTGCGTTATACTTTAATTATATTGTTTTTGCAACTAGACAATAAGTTAGTTCACGTTCATTCTCTATTGTGTGCATTTTATTACAATTAAATATTTTAAAAGATTTTCAAGAGTTTTTTCCTGTCTACTTCATCAAGTTATCAATTCTATTGCACGGAGCAGGCAAGTGACTGTACACCTTACATTTAATAAAAGCATTTTGTTTTCTAGCCAAGAGGATAGAAAACCGTTCAGTCCAGAGACGGCAAAGGCAAATATCACGCCTGGAAAAATATCCACTCCAGGTTCTGAGGTAAGCAGCTACTTTTTAGCAAGCCTCGTTTAAGATGTCTACCCACTACGCAGTATCATACTATGATCGTGCTATGAACGTATCAGGATCGGAAAGCAACACGATACGCTCTCTAGAGCGGACAAAATATTCAAAAATGGGTATTTACACTAATAATATCCTACTAATATTATAAACGCGAAAGTTTGTATGCATGGATGTTTGTTCGTCTTTCACGCAAAAACTACTGAACGGATTTTGATGAAACTTTACAATTACATATATAGCATCAGAATGACACATAGGCTATATTTTAAGGGTGCTGCGCGGGTGAAACCGGTGCGCTGCTAGTAATATTATAAAGAGGAAAGATTTGTATTTTTGTATCGAATAAACTAAAAAAACTACTAGGCCGATTTCAAAAATCTTTAACCAATGGAAAGCTACAATATCCCTGAGTAATATAAGCTATATTTAATCCCCGCATTCCTACGGTAAACCAGAACCGCTAGTGATTAAAGTAGATAGGATTTCAAATATGGAGCCCCAAAAAAGATTAAAATTAGTCTGAAGGGGTCGACGAACAAGCCCAAGCTCGCGGGGACTCCCCCCACGAAGTTCTCCCCCAACGCGGTGGCCGTTCGGTGTAAACCGCGCAGAATCTCTTGTAATATTATAAAGAGGAAACATTTGTATTCTTGTATGTTTGAAAAAACGGGCAAACTCAAAAACTACTGGACCGATTAAAAAATTTCTTTCACCAATGGAAAGCTAGAACATCGCTGAGTAAGATAGTCTATATTTTATCCCCTTATTCCTACGGGAAACCGCTTGTTATGAAAGTAATAGGATTTCAAATAAGGAACCCCAAAAAAGATTAAAAGTCGTCTATCTTTAAAGTTATAGTCTTTCAAACAAAGAGCCCCAAAAAATATTAAAAGTCGTCTATCTTTAAAGATAGACGACTTTTAATATTTTTTATTACTTTAAAGTAATAGTATTTCAAACTAGGAGCCCCAAATAAGATTAAAAGTCGTATATCTCTAAAGTATTTCAAATAAGGAACCCCAAAAAAGATTAAAAGTCGTCTATCTGGCAGCCGAAGAAGCGCGGGCGTCCGAAGGGGTCGACGAACAAGCCCAAACCAGCGGGGACTCCCCCCACGAAGCTGTCCCCCAATGCACCGGGCTCAGTGGCCGTCCGAGCGGCCGCCCCAAGGCCACCGCCGCCTCCTGGCCGCCCGAGGGTCGCCGGATACCAGTACTCCATACGGCCGTTCAGGAAGGACTTCTCGGGGATACAGTTCAGGAGGTGAGGCGTTTAAAACTGTATACAACATGTAACAGAATAAGCGCAATTCCTGAAATTGGTTTGTTCAGTATCGACTGCTTATTCGATTTCAGCTATTTTTAATATGTGTTAAATTTTTCAAGAAAAATTAATTATCGTTGCTGAATTTAGTGCTTTCTATGGAAATCGTGCTATTATTAATCGATATTTAAGAAAATTGATTATATTATTTTATTAGATTAGACATAACTAAAGTTCGATTGCATCATATTTTTTTTATATTAATAGATATACTAATTGGGGTGTATGAGGAATTGCGCTTTTTCTGTTACGCGTTGTATAGAAGAAAGAAATAGTATATGAAGAAAGATTAGTGTATTTTTAAAACATGCTTGGAAATTTGAAAATGACGGGCCTGTTGGCTCAGTTGGTAGTGACCCTGCCTTCTGAGTCGGAGGTAGCAGGTTCGATCCCCACTTGGGGCCAAATTGTGTGCATAAACATGTCTGTTGACTTCGTGTCTGGGTGTTTAATATTTATTTAAGTATGTCTATCAGTTGTTTAGTACCCATAGTACAGGCTCTGCCTAGTTTGGGACTGAATAACCGTGTGTAAATTGTGTCCCACAATTTATTTATTATTATTTATTAATTTAAGCATTGCTTAGACAAGCTTCTTCGAGATAAATCGAAATTGCTGTACTGATCAAATTCATGCGAGCAGCGGCCGGTAAAAGTTGTATGAAAATCCATATCTGTCGTGTAATTTAAAAATGGAACGATCTTTTATTCCTACACATGTCAACCAAGGAGGTAACTTGTCGAAAGTTTTATTTACGTTTCGTACTGGCTTGCAAATACCAAGCTGTTTATTGAAAAAACAAATGAACGTTCGTCGTTCGTCATTCGTCATTTTCAAATAAAAAGTTTTGCTTCGGTATGACATAGGTATTACATGGGTATACATAGTTAGTTTTAATTTCTGTGCATTATTTGAGAAAAGTACTTTACAAGCCTTGACCACAACTATTAGGCAGTGATGAACCTCGGCTTCGCCTCGGCCCACATCGCCACGTTCGTCCATCAATGCCTATTTTTCTGGCCACTGCAGTAATGTACTATTACATACTAGTGGAGACTTATAATTAGCCAGTGATGTGTTTTATTGATGTAATTTGCTGTAAGTTTTATTATTATTACTAGCGACCCGCCCTGGCTTCGCACGGGTGCAATGCTAATACTAAAACCTTCCTCTTGAATCACTCTATCTATTAAAAAAACCCTATTAAAATCCTTTGCGTAGTTTTAAAGATTTAAGAATACATAGGGATATAGGGACAGACAAAGCGACTTTGTTTTATAATATGTAGTGATAGTGATTAATAATAATAATATACTAGCAGCACTTAGTGCTGATACGTGTATACTATTGCAGGGTTGCTTGCAAATGAGGTCGGTGGTAGATTAAGTGAATGTCCCCTAAGGGAAGTAAAAAAAAACATAGGGAAGTAAAATAAGAAATGTCTTATCATTTGTTTGTATTACATGTGATCTGAGACTACCAGTGGCGGCGTAAGGCGTTGGTGACGTGGGCCACCGCCTACGGCCTAGGGGCCTCGCGTTGCGAAGGCCCCCGAACGCAAAAATATAAATATAATTACTTATCCGGCAATAAAAAATAAAACTAGATTCGTTTATTTGACTATTACAAATAGTTGGCCTCACTAAGGAGTTTTATTATGGAGAGGAGAGTTATTAAGTAGTTCAGTATGGCTAAGAGCAGCAAAATTTCTGTTTCTTAAATCGTTTGAGGTATACAAGAAAAAGTAATATAAATGTTAGTATCAAAAAAAAATTTCTTTAAAAGAAACCGTCCTCTCATCATCCATCAGGGGGCCTCGCAAAATGTATCTCGCCCACGCCAAATTTTGGTCTTGCCCTGCCACTGACTGTACGGAACCCTCTCGCACTTGGCCATCTTTTAATCCCCAGGCGATGGAGCGACGACTGCTTGGACTCGTCTCACATACCCAACGAGGTTTACTTCGGGGACGTGCCCGTGTCCATGGAGGTTCTCTTCAACTACTACGACGCGAACGCCGAGAGGGAGAAACTGGCTGCTCAAGCTGCTCAGATCGCAGCACAGAAGGCAGCCGCAGCCAAACTCGCGGCTGCCAAGCTGCAAGCCAGGGGGCTGTTGACCAGCGAGGTCAGTGACCCGCGATTCTATTTTCAACCGAATTTGAAGCAAACAACAAACTTGGAAAAAACAATTGAATATAAGCCTTAACGACTTGGAAATAATGTCAATAATTTAATGAAAAGAATAAATACGCGCGTGGCTATCGCCCGTTCTTTGTTCTTTTCATGCAATTATTGACCGTATGACTTAGTCTTTGAGGCTTATATTAAATTGTTGTCTTTCTAAAATGCGCTCCGCCGCGCTTCTAGCGGTATGAGCTGGCACAAAAAAGGAGGTTCTCAATTCGAATGTGTGTTGTTTTTTTCAACCGACTTCAAAGGAGGAGGATATTAATTCCACTGTATGTTTTTTTATGTTTCGACTGGGTGAAACGATTTTGATGATTCGTTTTTTATTTGGAAGCTGGTACTTCCCGTGTGGTCCTATTTGGTCTAGTTCTGAAAATAGCATCCTTGAAAAAAGCATACGTGTTGAAGTAGGTTTTTCAAAAAAGGAGGTCATTTTTTGGGGCAAACTATGAACCGATTTTGATATTTTTTTTGTTTCGTAGATAATACTTCAGAGGTAGTCCCATTTTAATTTTATCGAAACCGTTCAAGTAGTTTTAAAAAATCTACAAAAGTAAAAAAAATGCCATTAGTTGAACTCGGATTTTTACTTTACAGAGTTTTTTGTTATTTAGTCTTTCAGTTATGTATGAAGAGATATTTTTATTAATTATGCTTTAAGTATAGTGGTTTTCTACACAAATATTATACTAAACAGAAAAAAAAATATTTTTGTATGTTTGTAACAAATAAACTCAAAAACAACGTGACCGATTCAAAAAATTCTTTCACCATTACAATGCTACAAGATCCCCGAGTAAAATAGGCTATATTTTATTACTGTATTCCCATGGGAACGGAAACTACGCGGGTGGAACGGCGCAGAACAGCTAGTAACTGAAAAAAAAATGTTACAGGTGACGACAGTGGACTCATCGTCATCAGATGAAAGCGAATCAGATGGCAGCGACTCGGATGACAGCGACGAAGTGAGTTTGCTTTCAGTAACTTTTTATCAATAAACCAAGAGAATAACTTTGATACGGATGTGATAACGTCTTATGAATCGATGAAGGCCGGCTGCACGAACAAAGAAGTGTCACGTTCCGCCTAAGCCGAGCGTAACGCATTTTTCTTCAAGGTTTTCTTTGACGTTTTTGGAATTTTACATCTAGACATTGAATTAAATCAGAGTTCCCAAATTGGTTTTGTTTAAATTTTAAATATTTTTAATAAAATCATCAACAAATCACACATTTGAGAAAAAAAAAAATTTTGAAATGTTACACAAAATTTGGAGTCAGGCAATGTCACAATCCGTCGACTTCTGACTCCCAACTTGTGACGTAATTTACGGATGGCCCTTTAAAAACCTTTTCGCGTCAACTTTCGGCACGCTGCACTAAACGAAGTTGCCGCTTTCCGCATCCGTCGAGCAGAAAAAAGTATAGACACCTCAGGAAGTAAATAAGAAAGCCTCAGATCACATTACGTGTAATCTGAGACATTTCTTATTTTACTTAACTTGGTATGTAATATACTACACACACCGGCACAATTAGCGGAACAGAAAAAAAAAGGAGAAAAAAGAGGGAATTTAGAACAATGAATGTAATTTTTAAACAATATATTATTTAAAATGAAACAACAATTAAATTAACATGTTTTGACATTCATTTGTAACACCATACTTAAAATTTTATAAAAATAAAAATTAAATTAAACAAAATGCATTTTTCTTCGATTTTTAATTATAGAGAAACAGCAGAAAATTCAAGATTTTCCAAAGTTTAACAACAATTTCAATGACTGTTCAATATCGAGTGTTTCCTCCTCGTGCTCTGATGAGGGTTTCCATCCGTCTGGGCATGCTGCGGATGATGTTATCAATGGTTTCTTGGGGCAACCTCTGCCATTCTTCAAGTAATGCGTTTCGCAACTCGTTGAGATTATTGGGAGGGGGCATTCTTGACTTTACACTCCTCTTTAGCAAGTCCCAGACGTGTTCTATAGGGTTCATATCGGGGGACCGTGCTGGCCACTCCATCACCGTTATACCAACATGGTTTAGGTATGTCTGTACTGTGCGAGCACTGTGAGCCCGAGCATTATCCTGCATTAGAATGAAGTTGTTACCAATAAAGGGGGCAAATGGCACAACATGTTCTTCTAAAATCTCCCTGATATACCGATCAGCATTCAGATTCCCGCCATCGACCACTACTAACTCCGTACGAGCTCCTAAACATATTCCTCCCCAGACCATAATTGAACCGCCGCCATATGCAACTGTATTTTCAAAATTAGACTGGATATACCGTTCTCCTTTGCGTCTCCATACTCGCTGCCTTCCATCAATTTGATTCATCAGTAAAAAGAACCTGTCCCCAGTCGTCGAAGTCCCAATCACGATGTTCACGACCAAAGTGTAGACGGTTTGTGCGATGATGTCTCTCAAGTTTTGGGGCTTTGGCGGGCACATACGAGCCTATACCCACTTCTTCGAATCTTCTACGAACTGTCCGCTCACTCATCCTTACTGCTCGTACCTCTTCCAGTAAATTTCGAGCCTGCACCGCCGTTAGTCTCGTGTTCCGTCGGACTTGAAGTTGGAGAAAACGGTCATCCCTCCTTGAAGTACACCTTTTCCGGCCTTGTCCTCTCCTTCTCACTAGAGCATTCGTCAATCTGTATCGTTGGATGCTACGATAAATCGTTGATAACGATCGACGAAGGCTTCT
Source organism: Ethmia dodecea (assembly GCA_963855545.1). Lineage (NCBI taxonomy): Eukaryota > Metazoa > Arthropoda > Insecta > Lepidoptera > Depressariidae > Ethmia > Ethmia dodecea. The sequence goes on from OY979453.1 coordinate 2,610,369, forward strand.
GGCAATCGATCTGTAGGTTTGACCATTTCTCCTCATTTGATCTGCCCTAATGATTTCTGATGGCGTTAAATCAGGCATAATTAGATGCTCGTAAATTATCAATATGCGAAAAAACTCAAAAGCCTCAAAAACTGCAATTCAAAGCTTTTCAAATGGAATTCACGAACCTTCTAAAAACGGACAAGCGGTGGAAAAAATGAATCAATGAAAATTAAAACAAAAGAATGAAAAAAAGGGCAGTCGCTTAGTATTCCATTTTTAAATTAAAACCCAAATTTAAAAAAAGCTTGTTTAGCCGGCCAGTAACACGCAAAAATGCGTAAATACTCCCTTTTTTTTCTGTTCCGCTAATTGTGCCGGTGTGTGTATTTCTTCCCTCTTCAATGGGGATGGGCTCACCACCTATAACGTTGAGGGGTCCACAGGATATATCGTGAAAAGTGGGTATATCGAGAAATGGAATACCTCTGCCTATCCCTTTGGGGATAAAAGGCGTGAGATTGTTTATTTATTTAATTTATTATTTTCTCTTGATAACGAAATATGGTTGTAAGGATGCCCCCCTAAAGAAGGGCCCCGGGCGGCCGAAGGGCAGCAAGCCAGGCCCCCGCGCGGCCTCGGGGGCCCCCCCCACGCCGGGCAAGCGCGGGAGGCCCCCCGTGCCCCCCGAGCTGAGGGAGCCGGGCATCACCGACATGAAGAAGTTCTGCAAGGCAGCCGGGATACGGTTCGACTATAAGAAACTCGTTGAAGGTATAACTTTTTTATTAGTTTTTTAACCGACTTCAAAAAGAAGGAGGTTTTCAATTCGTCTGTACTTTTTTTTTGTTTGTTGTTCGTTACCTCAGCACTTCCGACTGGGTGAACCGATTTGGATGATTCTTTTTTTATTTGAAAGCTAGTGCTTCCAGATTGGTCCCATTTTAATTTCGTCCAGTTCTGACAACGGCATCCATGAGAAAACCATATAAGTTGAAGATTGAAGTCGGTTTTTTTACTCTTTAGAGTGGTTATTATTTTTACAGGGTATTTTGTCTACCTCAAAGTCTGACATTCTAAATAACAAAACAACAATCTCTAGGTTGCGGTATTTCGTTCACGAAGGACTAATCTATACTTATACAATATTATAAAGAGGAAAGCTTTGTAATTTTTGTATGTTTGTTACGAATAAACTCAAAAACTACTGGACCGTTGGCTATATTTTATTCAAACGGGAAAGGGAACTACGCAAGTGAAACCGTAGATTTGTAATATCCTATTTTTTTTTACTTATTTAAACTGTTATTAGACTATTGACTTTTCTATGTGTATTTTCTATACCTACAGAAAATAAATGGTTTTGACTTTTAAAATCCTTTACAGGATGCACGAAGAACAAAGAACGCGTCGGCAAAATGATGGACTTACTAGTGACGGCGGGGCTCGAAGGAAAGCCCACTTTGGAGAAGTGCAAAGCGCTCAAACAGGCCAAGATGGACAAGCGTGAACAACAGAAAAACGCCAAGAAGGAGGCCAAGGTCAAGCACAAAGACGAGGACGGTAAGTGTAATAATAATAATTTATTTCATTGGATTAGGCGCAAAATGCCACATTCGCAAAATGACACATTCGATTTTTGCAAAATGTCACATTCTCAAAACGTGACATTCGCAAAATGCCACATTCTCAAAATGCCATTTTCGCATAATGCCACACTCTCGAACATACTGCAAGAAAGGGAGTTGAACAAGTATGGCACTTTGTTAGTGTGGCATTTTGCAAATGTGGCATTTTGCGAATGCGGCATTTTGCGAATGTGGCATTTTGCAAATGTGGCATTTTGCGAATGTGGCATTTTGCGAATGTGGCATTTTGCGAATGTGGCATTTTGCGTCAATGTGGCATTTTGCTCCTAATCCATTTTGCCCATATAATGTTAGTAAGTATAGTATAGTAGTAATTTAAAACTTAAGAAAAAATAAATTACATTGTGTTACAATTTTGGTATGGGACTCCACCCAACTACGCAATATGCTTTTAGTGCATGATGGCTGCGAGGCCATCCACGTTCGCCTCGGTGAACATGCCCGAAGCACTACAGCGCACGACAGCCCGTAATGATTTGTTAGTCTACACTAATAACTAAAACCTTCCTCTTAAATCACTCTATCTATTAAAAAAAACTGCATCAAAATCCGTTGCGTAGTTTTAAAGATTTAAGCATACATTGGAATATAGGGACAGAGAAAGCGACTTTTTTTACCGTCTGGAAAAAAATGTGGTGTGATAGGTAAGTGTAATAGATTAATTTGGCAATGTTACTATTTTTTTTTTATTTTTCTTGCATAAACTAATATACATTACTCAATTGTAGTCAATAATACACACTGAGATATTTGAAATAGTATTTTAAAAAGAAACAGGCTCGTAGCTTCCATTTATGCGCAATCTACGTACAACCGCCAGCTGCGCGTAGTACTGTGCGTCGTTTTCTAGATTTTGTAAATTGCACTAAACATGACTATATTTAACAATTAATCTCGTGTATAACTTCGGCTCTAGATACCTTATACGTCATATTTTTTTTCCAGACGGTAAAAAAATCATCCAGTATAGATAGAGTGATTTAAGAGGAAGGTTTTAGTATTAGCATTGCACCCGTGCGAAGCTGGGGCGGGTCGATAGTATTATTAAAAGGAAAGATTTATATTTTGTAAGTTTGTAACTCAAAAACTACTAGACCGATTTCAAAAATTCTTTCGCCAACGTAAAGCTTACTTTTCTAGAAGTAACACACAATTCTCCCACGGGAACGGCCCTATATAGTAGTGAGATGTTATGTGTGTGTGTGTGTGTGCAGCGGCGCCCTTGGGCTCGGTGTCCCGGCGGATGACCCGCGGCGCGACCGGCGTGAAGCCCCGGCAGCGCATCGTGATCTCCTCCGACGAGGAGGACGACACGCCCGCCGCCCGACGGACGCTCTCCAAGCTGCGCTCCAGCCTCAACGACGACTCCGACTCCGACTAGGTAACGGCTCACTGGCTCCCTGGCTCACTCGGTGATTGGGTGACACGTGGCTCACTCGGTGATTGGGTGCCTCGTTCACAATCGGACCGGGTGACACCTGGCTCGCTTACTCTCAGGATAGGTGACTGGCTTACTGGCTCACTCGGTGATTGGGTGACACGTGGCTCACTTGGTGATTGGGTGCCTCGTTCACAATCGGACCGGGTGACACCTGGCTCGCTTACTCTCAGGATAGGTGACTGGCTTACTGGCTCACTCGGTGATTGGGTGACACGTGGCTCACTCGGTGATTGGGTGCCTCGTTCACAATCGGACCGGGTGACACCTGGCTCGCTTACTCTCAGGATAGGTGACTGGCGCACTGGCTCACTCGGTGATTGGGTGGCACGTGGCTCGCTTACTTTCAGGATGGTGACTGGCTCACTGGCTCGCTCGGTGAGCGGCGCGCTAGCTCACTCAGTGACTGGGTACCTCGTTCACAATCGGACTGGGTGACACTTGGCTCGCTTACTCTCAGGATGATGACTGGCCCACCGGCTCACTCGATGACTGGGTGGCACAAGGTGGAGCTCAGTAGGATAGGGTGGCACATGGATCGCTTACTTTCAGAATAGGTGACTGACTGACTGGCTCACTCGGTGAAAGGGTGGCACACGGTGGAACTCACTCTCGGATAGGGTAGCACATAGCTCACTCACTTACTGGGTGAAATACAATGGGAACTCGCGTATTCTCCGGCTAGGTGACTTTCTCACTGTCTCACTTGGTGACTGGGTTACACAAGGAGCTTATTCTTGGGAACGGGTGACACGTAGCTCGCTCACTCACTAGGTGACACGCAGCCGAGCTTTTTTTTTTTATTCTTCTATGAGTCCTACCCCTGTTTCCGAATGGCAAATTAAACTAAAATTACATGAGAGACTGTTAAATCTTATATTAGTTTAGATTGGATGAATAAAATTAAAACTTTTTTTCAACCGGGAGTTAGAGAGTAGGAAACCTTAGATTAGTTATGGCCACATATTAACTTTAACCCGTTTTTTGACGTGATAACGTCTTATAAATGAACGCCGGCTGCCCGCACGAAATAGCATGACTCATTGTCACGTTCCGCCTGAGCCGAGCGGGCAAGCTCGAGCTCGGAACAAGTGATAGAGAGGCACGACGGGCTTAAGCGTTCGATCTGCATCTATTTCTTATGACGTTACCACGTAAAATTATCGCCCGTAAACCGACTTTATAGACAACCATTTTTTTTTTTCAGGTAAATGTTTAACCCTGCCCGTAATCAGACAATAGTGATGTCAAGGCAGTGACCGGACGCGGGAACCTCTAGAAAGTGCTTCGGGGAGGTCGCGCGGACCGTAACAAAGTGATGTGGAATATCCTACTAAATTTAGGTTTTATACTCTGGGGCAGTGGTTTTGACGGTAGTTGTGAAAAAAAAAGAGTGGATCTCTTTCTAAAAAGAGTGTGTGAGTGATAGCTGTATGTTAGCGGGAAGAATTGTGTGGGTTAACGTTAATGAGATAGTAATCGAATATGTTTTGAGAGCATTTGATATGAATTATTTGAAAGACAGCTCAAAATTATCATTATAATACTTTAAATATTTATGTATTTAAAAAAACATTGAATCAACATGATTTAAGCAACTACGTCAAAACTGTTGGCGCAGAATCGAAATTGTAGTTTTGTGAGACTTGAAAAGTGTAATGGAAATCGATTATAGACTTTAATTTTAATAACTGGCAATGCAAAAACATTTATTCTGTGGCTGTCATCAAACGAGAGCATAGAGTATATTTTTTAATATTTAATTTTGCTATTTCTGGATAGATTTACTTTTAATTGTGTCGTATGGAAGTTAACATACATATATGTAGAATTCCGTGAATGTAGAGGCCTTGTTGTAGCAATAAGATATGGTCGGTCTTAGTACCGTTCTATATTGTCTTCGTGCCGTTTGTAAAAGAAATTTGTACTACGAAATATAGGCGTCGGCGGTCTTCCAAACAAAACTCTGCAAATGTAGACCTTATTACCATACAATACGGTAGAGCAATGAGTTTTGACGATTGCAGATGCCTATAGTAATATGCTTCGTTGTACTTTTATTTCTGACACATTCGCATACTCGATACCTTCAAATATTTGCTGCTTCTTTCAAGGGACAAAGAAAGTGATACGGGATTTATTGTGAATCTTATTTCAAGGACTTAAAGTTCAAAGTCAGATGGCGCTCCTTTTAAAGCCCGGCCGGGTTGGTCTAGTTGAATTCCGGCGGCTGTAGTCCAAAAAATGTGATTAGAGCTCTCGGTGCCTAGACATAAGACTCAATTTCGTGCTCTTCTGATAAGTGAAATCACATAGAGCTACCTGTGAAAAGCGGGCGAAGTTATACGGAGTTATTTTTCTGTTATTACTGCAACATAATTACTAGCTATAGAAGGATTTAAAACATACAATTTCATTGCTTTCTTGACATTGAAAGTTGGAGGTTGAAAATGTCATTTTGAAGGTTTTGAGTATTCAAATAATAATCCTAAGTTGTAAAAATACCTTTTTAATGGGTCTTATCAATCTAATCATAGACAGTTTTTAATCGATGATACAACTCACGTAGGTGCAATACATAATACATGCGAATTTTTGCAAATTTTTCTTTGAACATTATTATTGTCGCGCAAAATTTAATTTTAATTAATGATTGACGTTTTGTGACTAGTCAAAATATCGGTGAGTTTCTCTTATGAAGTTTCTCAGAAGTTTTAGTTCAAAAGAAATAAAAGGTCGTTTGTGGATAATATTTTTATGTGATATTCACTGGTTGAGTTTTGGGAATCATCTTCAGTTATTTAACGGATACGTATTTATTATTTAACACTTTAACGGGCAGAGGGCTACTAGTTACCACCAAATATTGAACTATATGTAATTGAAATAAGATTGAAAACCAATGAAAAATTTAAACTGCTTATGCCCGCCTTAAGTTTTAACGGTGTTTATCGAACGCTTTAAAACTAAATACTCAAATAAAAAACATTTTTTTTTAAATAAGCACAAGATGTTAGTAAAGCCTCGCATTTGATTCGGTTACGTCACTTGGCGGTAAATCCATATAAAAGAAAGAAACGGAAAAAATTACAGATAAAAGTACTGGCATGTGACGTTTTATCAAATCTACATGGTTTTCTATAAAAAAAAAACACCTTCCCTTTTGTACCTTTTCGTAACCGGCCTGTCACATTTTGTTTTCATTGGTTATAACATTTTAATATAACAGTTATGGACCATTTACACGAGGCCATTCCACAGAGCCAATCCAATAATGGTCTCGTGTAAATAGAAACAGTCCACTGTTGATGTAGGCAGTTTGGATTGGCTCAGTGGATTGTCTCTGCCATTGGCCTCGTGTAAATGGTCCATTATTGCTTCGCAATAAAATGAATTAGAATCCATATGAATTTCTATTTTCTTTCTATTTTTTTTTCATAAAATAAAAACTTTTTGTTTTTGAACTAAGAACTTTGAGACAACTGCTATGGAACAACTAACATATAGATATATATCTTACTAAATTGGCAGCTTCGAGTAATTCTCAAACCTTTATTTGCATAATAAAAACACTGGAAATGTTTTTAGGGTTCCGTACCTCAAAAGGAAAAAACGGAACCCTTATAGGATCACTTTGTTGTCCGTCTGTCCGTCCGTCTGTCAAGACCCTTTTTCTCAGGAACGCGTGGAGGTATGAAGCTGAAATTTATATCAATTACTCAGGTCTACTGTCCCTTGAAGCTGTGAAAAAATCAAACTTCTAAGCCAACGCAATCAAAAGATACAGCCGTTTATGCCGCAAATTTTCGACACTTGCAAGGGAATCAAAACCTACAGGGTGCTTCCCGTGAACTCAGAATCTTGAAATTTGGTACGAAGCAACGTCTTATAGCATAGATAAAGGAAAAATTACGAAAACCATAAATTTGCAAGGTTGTACGGAACCCTCGGTGCGCGAGTCCGACTCGCACTTGGCCGGTTTTTTTTTTTTTGTGAGGATCGTAATGGAGGTTTGAATAGATATTGTAGGACTAAAACCCCTCGCCTACTTGTAAGTAGTTGTAGACGGCTTATTATATAGGCACCAATAATGTTCATCTGCGTGCCTAATATACAGTTATATAACGTATATATCATTTAAAGTATGTGTGTGAGTATATTTTGGTTCGATGGTTTGAGTAAATCGTAAATGGTAGAAGTAACTTTCGATTTATACTTCTGAATGAAATTCTAGTTTATTATTCAGTTTGAAACTGACGAGCGTTCGCCTGTAATGTAACATAGAATCGATTTTCAGCGTTTGGTTGATTCCACGAGTGTTGCGCATTGATGTTACAAGTTGTATCAACATATATTGTAATATTTGTAATGCTCCTCCCTCACTGATGTAATGTATATATATTACAGGCGAATGCTCTCGGTGAGGGAGTACCTTTAAATGTAGAAGTAGTACCCAATTATGAACCCCCCCCCCACATTGGCGTAGCTTAGGGATTTTTCCTAGGGCCATGGCCCCAAACATGAATCCGCCGACTGCACAGCACGACTATCGGCGCATGCGCAACTATGAAAGGTATCAAGTATGGATTTCAGTTATCCTAAAATAAATCAATCATCATCCGTGTATTGTAAATGCAGATTGTTCATTTGTATCTGTGGATCGCAGGTTGGCGAGCTAGATAGACACAAGTGATGAGTAGGTGATTATTTTAGCTTTATAAGACGGTTTTCGGTTTCGGTATTTGAGGATGAAGTTATTTTATGTAAGAGAAAGGGAATGCTAGGGTGGGCCAACAGCTTTCTAGGGTAGGCCCGGCCCACCCTGCCCCCCCCCCTAGCTGCGCCCATGCCCCCCCCCCCCATTTATTAAAGTACTTACTGTTACGAGCGGTTTTACCCGCGTAGTTCCCTTTCCCATGGGAATACGGGGATAAAATATAGCCTATGTACTCAGTGATATTGTAGTTTTCCATTGGTAAAATATTTTTTAAAATCGCTCCGTTAGTTTTTGAGTTTCTTCGTAACAAAAATACAAATATCTCTTTATAATATTAGTGTAGAAATATAATAATGGACGGACCTTTTGCTTATATACGAAGTATGTTGGTAAAATTATATTCTCGAAAAAAAAAAGGATTGTTGGAAATTCCCCAAAATGTTTTTTTTTTGTCTATGGTTCGCGATAGTTCTTGTGTGTCAATAATAAGGTACTTGACCTTATATGTCCGATTTACTCAAACCGTAGAACCTGTTCTATCATATAATTTACTTTCGTATAGCAGAATATAGGATGTTGTATTTTAGGCGGAGTCAAATTTTTTATACTCTAGTTTTTAAATGGATAATAAAAATTATTATTAGAGATATCAATAAATTCGTAACACCAAGTTTTCGGAGTGTAGCTCTTGTATATATTATGAAGAATACGTATATACATATTGTGTGTCCTATTGTACGTTATTTTTGTACAGTTTTGAAATTCGGAAAGAGTAGTCTGATCGGCTTTGTAAATATGCTAGAAGGGTTTTTTTTTATTTTGACAAACGGAAGCGTTTAGCTATGGGCTTGGAACTGTGAAAGATAATTTGAGATATTTAAAAGACTTTCAAAAAAAAAACCTGTTGGATTAAAAGATCTTTTGAATAACTTTTTTTGACTTGAATTTTTTATTGAATCTCAAATGAAATGGTTTGAGAGTAAATATTAACGCAAATAAATGTTAGCTATTTCTTTTAAGACATTCCTCCATGTAAACTAAATAGTGGCCTGTATCTACAGATTAAAAATCGTTGCCTCAAGAATTCCTTCGCTATACGAGGTGTGACTAACTTGGCTGAAACTTCTTTATAGAGCGAATATATTCATGAATTACAATCTTAACCTGTAAAATTTCACGAAAAAATAATTTGTACAACTAATATTTTTCCAATATATCTCGTGAAATGTGGGTATATCCAGTAATGGAATACCTCTGCCTACCCCCTCGGGGATGAAAGGCGTGAGATTATTTATTTATTTATTTTATTAATATTTTTCCGTGTATTAACATACAAAATTACACGTCTATTTTCCATCGTGGTATACAGAGACAATACATCGCCATTTGCTACGACCCTTTCAGATCTTTCAGAGTATATTCTCCCTACAAAGTTTCAGTAAAACTTTCTGACCATATATTTTATTTTTATACAGTCGGCAGCGTATTTTGCGAGTAAATGAGTAGGTACTACATTATCTAGCAGTTTGAACTGTTTTCTGTGTAAAGCTTTCCGTAAGTTTACCGATTTTCAACTTTACGTTCACACTGAACCAAATAAACCTTAGTTAAACAAAAATATACCTACACCGTTCCTGCATTGAACCTGCTTACATTTGGCGGTTGACTAAGCGGTTACTGTGAACGCGGCCTTACAAATTAATGTCTATATATTAATATTTAATACGTGAAGCAAAAACTTTGTACCCCTTTTTACTAAAATTGCGCCGACGGAGGAGTATGAAATTTCGCAAACTTATGGTTTATATAGAGAAGGGGTGCAGAATGCTAATATAAAAAAAAAACAATAAAAAACTTATAATTTAAATTAATTATGGCCGAATTTCGACCACTAGTAAATAGGGTATTCGGCTGTATCGAAATTAACAAGCAATTAATCATGCATTAAAAGTGCATTGCGGTTTTCATTTTACTATTGTAGCAAATTTTAAAATAATAAAATAAGCAAAAAGTTACGCAATTGTGTACTATGAGTTTATAGTGCCACAGTTCAGTACTCAGTACATCTTCCATATTAAATTTTCGTTGTGACACATCAAAAAAAGTAACTAATTCGACTAACCAGTCAAATACCCTATTGGCCTATTGTGTCCCACTACCAATTTATTTATATCTGCTCAAAATTATAACAAAGTATGTACTCATTTCCTCTTACACTAGGCGTTGACAAGAAAAAAAAGAACAGGATAATATTAAATTAAAGCTATAATGCATATATGGATTGGCGTTGGATAATTCCCTGAGTTTTGCCTAATAGAATTTACGTTGGCAGACTTTATGGAAATACTTTGTACAGTCAAGACTCAAGAGCACATGTAGTGCGAGACTGACTTCTAAGGCGATTAGAATAAGAACGTTACAAAGTCCAAAGTGTCAAGCTATACGTGCTCTTGACTGTACTATTTAAATACACGCATTGTGTGCAAAGAAATAGTTATATGTAATTAATAATACACTCAGCCGGTGTCAGGTCTTACAAGCAAGTCTTATTGTCTAGTAATCGTCTTCATTTGACATTTGACATATGTCAAAATTAAGTCGATTGCGACTAAGGTTGGGTTCGATTCTGCTTTACACCGACTAAACTTATTTTAGTTTAGTCCTGTCTTTGTATTACCTCAAAAAAGAAAAGGGATAGAAGATAACCTATTGAATTTAGTCCTTTCAGAGGCTGTATTTTAGTAGTGACTTATTTACTTATGCAATAAACACGTTATGAAATGGATTAGGCGCAAAATGCCACATTCGCAAAATGCCACATTGACGCAAAATGCTTACAGAATAAATTTTAATTTGACAGGACTAAATATCTCTAGTCTCTTTTCTTTTGTAGGAGAAATAAAATAACAGGAGTAAACTTAAATAATATATAGAGTAAACTAAATGGAACCCAATATATACTTTAAACTGTAAAAGTTAGATTAAATTACACTTCTGTTCACAGATAAGGAAAAAGGTTTTGGACGTTTTAGCACTTCGTCTAAGTACCTAATTCTTGATCTATAAATGTTACCGATGATATCCTGTAACATCTGAAACCGGACATAAGTTTATAATTTAAAGCCATATTGAAGTGGAATATTCACTTGACGAAATTTACTTTTCGTCTGTTGTTTTGTTAAACAATAAGTTAGATTTTGTTTTCCGTTGCGTTTTTTATTGCAACTGATTGATGAGTCGCAATGAGATAATAAATTGAGTGAATCGACATTATTTTTCTTATTTTATTTACACGGATATGGAAGTAGTGAATAATCCGTAAAAAAATCACAATATCATGGTTAATATGAAATTTGTACATATTAGTTTTAAATGAACATAGATTTAAGTTTTATTATCATTTTAAGGTATGATAGATATATCTATTTGTATACATAGACGTGTTTGTTTTACCATTAACAAAATGACCATTTTAAATTGCTAACACAGTATCTTACCTTACTATACATCCATACTATATTGTTTTTGGTGTACAATAAGGAGTTATTTTCTACCTGAGCAAAATAGTACCTACCAAGTATTGTAATGTTTTTAAATTTAAAGTATGACAAAACTGTATGGAAAAGTTTGGCGGCAATGTCCTTAGCCAATCAGAAATTAATGCAAAAAGGCGGTCCAATAAAGGCCTATTTAGACGTTTGGTCCACGGAAGACAAAGAAAATATCCTCTGGAATTGGGATTTTTATTTATTTTCCCATAAAATTAGAACCTATCTTGATGGTTCTTTTGATTCGAAAGTTTGCACACGGGTAATCTAATAATTAATAGTCTGAACAACTTCAGAGATACGAAATAGAACTCAAAGTATCTTTGTATCGGAAGTGAAGATAATTTTTTTTTAAATAAATCATTAAAAAAAAGGTGAAGTCAGTTTCCATATTTTTAAAGTTAATAATACAATTATAATCGAAGGAATGATAAAAATAAGCTTCCACAGAAGATATTTTATTAAATTAAATTTTGGTAACATTAAATTTTGGTCTGCCGTTTCTCACCCGTTCGCCAATCGTCAATCTTGATATTGTAAAAGCTTAATTTAAAGTGGTCATAATAAATTAGTCAACAATATATTAAAATATATAATATTAGATTAAGTGAAGATGCTTTCCGCAGACATACTGATTTTATTTAATGAACATTGGCTTCATATATTATTATTTTTCCTTGCCAATAAATGAGGCATAAATAGAACATATTTTTTATTTACTTCGCAATCCATTCCACGAGTGTACTCATATTAGAACGATTCACAGATATTGGACTCGATTTTGCAAACCACCTAAAATTCCTAATTTTAAGTTAGCTCTATTCTTTTCCACCGCTTTGGAAAGGAAAGGGACAGAAATAAGCGCCATATTTATTTACAACGTCACAAATGTCAAAATATCAAAATTGAACCTTATGGACCCATTCAAATACACGTTTTTAGCAATTTTAGCAACGATGTAAGGAGGTCATGGATAAAAGTGACAGATAAGACATCAAATTAGTCGGTTTTCACATGTTTGACATTACTTGATTATCTATGGTTTGTTTCTGTCCTTTTTCTTCCGTATTCTATAAAGAAGGATAGGCTAACTTATAATTAAGAATTTTAGGTGGTTTGCAGAATCGAGTCAATTGGTAGTATTTGTGTTTCAAGGATCTATACAGGGTGACTTTTTTTACCGTCTGGAAAAAAATGTGTCGTGATAGGTAAGTGTAATAGATTCATTTGGCAATTTTATTAAAAAAAAAATTTTTTTTCTCAAAAAAATTTTTTCTTGCATAAACTAATATACATTACTCAATTGTAGTCAATAATACACACTGAGATATTTGAAATAGTATTTTAAAAAGAAACAGGCTCGTAGCTTCCATTTATTCGCAATCTACCTACAACCGCCAGCTGCGCGTAGTACTGTGCGTAGTTTTTCTAGATTTTGTAAATTGCACTGAACATGACTATATTTAACAATTAATCTCGTGTATAACTTCGGCTCTAGATACCTTATACGTCATATTTTTTTCCAGACGGTAAAAAAAATCAACCAGTATGTTGGGGCAGTATACAGTGTTCAAACAAATTAGAAGTCAATACTAGCACGTCTTGGAAATTCACTCGGGAACGCGAATAAACAGGGCACTAAATAGTACCTACCTAATAAACGACAGTGGACAGCGACAGGTCTCAGAATTGATTCTGAGAAACAGCACCATGGTCAGCCGATTGACTCGTGACCTAGCACATTATGTCGTTAGTCCAAAAAAATTCTATTTTATTTTATATTAATTGGAAGACCAAGAGTTAAACAATACATGGGGCCAATTCCACTAAATGTCAACGGTTATAGTTGGATGACAATGGCATGTCAGTGGTCAGTCAATGGTGTTATTTTGGCACTTTTCAGAGCAAATGACACCATCGACTAACCATTGACATGTAACCGTTGCCATTTAGTAGATTTGGCCCCCTGGATACAAACAGCAAGCTAATAGGTAAGAAAAAATATATAAATTATGTGCCATATAAGGTACAGATCTACTACTACTTACAGATCTTGTACTTGGTCCTAGTAACGTTATGATAAGGTACTAGCATTAAGCTAAGTTATTCATTTAAGTACTAATTCTAAAAAAATGCCTGAGTAAGAAACTGCCGCAACACTAGTGTTAAACAAATCTAAACTAACGGTTTTTTTTTTATAAAAAAAGGGGGCAACGAGCAGACGGGTCACCTGATGGTAAGTGACGTCCGTCGCCCATGGACACCTGCAGCTCAAGAGTCACAAGTGCGTTGCCGGCCTTTGAGGTGGGAATTGGCTGGGTGCGCGATGACAGCGCCAACTAGTGGTAAGAATTAGGGCGGACTTTGAAATGTCAAATGTCTGGCTGTCATTACGAAAAGTAAGTAAACACAAAAATAATTTCAGTGAAACAACGTTATTTACTTAGGTCCTGTTGGATATTGTAAGTCTATAGCGTCGATAATAATGTTGACCGTTTTTATTTCCCGTCAAAAATGCCACAATCAGTAAATTTCAGGCAGTATACCTACACGGACTTTCTCATGGCTTCACGGTAAATAAGTAAAGAAATGGACAAAATTTATCGACTAGAGCGTTTCATGTATCTTGTAGACCATTACTTATAGCAGTACTGTCGATAATAATGCAGACTGTTGTGTAATTTCAGTTCAACATGACCAAATTGATTATAAAAACTGGATTCCAGACAATAACGCACAATATAGTTTTTCAGTCACAAACCACCACAAAAGGCAAACGGTTAGTTTTGGCTCAACATGTGCAAGATGTAAAAGAAATAAAATGTGAAAATCAAATGAGCCACACCATTGAAGCTAGTGTAAATAGACAAACTTCAGTGACATCAACGCCATACAAAAGATCATTGAAGTCGTTGATCTTGTTTTCAACTTGCTCTTGGAAATTTTTTGAATATCCGATCACTATTTTTGCCATTATTCTTGCAGTTGATTACGCAGCAGGTTTCGTTACCCATGTTCAAGTATTTATTTTCACTAAGAATGCACGAATACGCAAATTTCTCTAGTAAAAAGTGACAGTGCGTCCGTCCCTAGTTCCTTTTTTAGCCACCATGGGCGCTGCGATCGATTCGTGGTTCCCCCACCACCTACTTCGCACCCAGCCAATACGCTCTCTTCTTGAAGGTTTGAAGGTCGTTTTAGATAGTGTGTATTATATTTTTATATATTTTTTTTATCTTCGAAAGTATTACATAAGTGGTACTGCTCGATGAATAACCTGAAGGAATTATGATTCACTAGGAAACTATTAGTTTCAGCGATAAATCACACACGGAAAATTACAACTAAATTACGTACTTATCACTCGTTGAAAGTGCGTAAGTTGCTTTGGTTTTCCCGTTTCAGTGACTAAATGAATACTACCCTAATATAGGTCTAACTAGCGGTACCGCGCGGTTTCACCCGAGTAGTTCCCGTTCCCGTGGGAATACGGAAATAAAATATAGCCTACTCGGGGATATTCTAGCTTTCCATTAGTGAAAGAATTTTTAAAATCGGTCCAATAGTTTTTGAGTAAGTATATTCGTAACAAAGATAGGTGCAAACATACAAATCTTTCCTCTTTATAATACACACACCGGCACAATTAGCGGAACAGAAAAAAAAAGGAGAAAAAAGAGGGAATTTAGAACAATGAATGTAATTTTTAAACAATATATTATTTAAAATGAAACAACAATTAAATTAACATGTTTTGACATTCATTTGTAACACCACACTTAAAATTTTATAAAAATAAAAATTAAATTAAACAAAATGCATTTTTCTTCGATTTTTAATTATAGAGAAACAGCAGAAAATTCAAGATTTTCCAAAGTTTAACAACAATTTCAATGACTGTTCAATATCGAGTGTTTCCTCCTCGTGCTCTGATGAGGGTTTCCATCCGTCTGGGCATGCTGCGGATGATGTTATCAATGGTTTCTTGGGGCAACCTCTGCCATTCTTCAAGTAATGCGTTTCGCAACTCGTTGAGATTATTGGGAGGGGGCATTCTTGACTTTACACTCCTCTTTAGCAAGTCCCAGACGTGTTCTATAGGGTTCATATCGGGGGACCGTGCTGGCCACTCCATCACCGTTATACCAACATGGTTTAGGTATGTCTGTACTGTGCGAGCACTGTGAGCCCGAGCATTATCCTGCATTAGAATGAAGTTGTTACCAATAAAGGGGGCAAATGGCACAACATGTTCTTCTAAAATCTCCCTGATATACCGATCAGCATTCAGATTCCCGCCATCGACCACTACTAACTCCGTACGAGCTCCTAAACATATTCCTCCCCAGACCATAATTGAACCGCCGCCATATGCAACTGTATTTTCAAAATTAGACTGGATATACCGTTCTCCTTTGCGTCTCCATACTCGCTGCCTTCCATCAATTTGATTTAACATAACTCTGCATTCATCAGTAAAAAGAACCTGTCCCCAGTCGTCGAAGTCCCAATCACGATGTTCACGACCAAAGTGTAGACGGTTTGTGCGATGATGTCTCTCAAGTTTTGGGGCTTTGGCGGGCACATACGAGCCTATACCCACTTCTTCGAATCTTCTACGAACTGTCCGCTCACTCATCCTTACTGCTCGTACCTCTTCCAGTAAATTTCGAGCCTGCACCGCCGTTAGTCTCGTGTTCCGTCGGACTTGAAGTTGGAGAAAACGGTCATCCCTCCTTGAAGTACACCTTTTCCGGCCTTGTCCTCTCCTTCTAACTAGAGCATTCGTCAATCTGTATCGTTGGATGCTACGATAAATCGTTGATAACGATCGACGAAGGCTTCTGGCAATCGATCTGTAGGTTTGACCATTTCTCCTCATTTGATCTGCCCTAATGATTTCTGATGGCGTTAAATCAGGCATAATTAGATGCTCGTAAATTATCAATATGCGAAAAAACTCAAAAGCCTCAAAAACTGCAATTCAAAGCTTTTCAAATGGAATTCACGAACCTTCTAAAAACGGACAAGCGGTGGAAAAAATGAATCAATGAAAATTAAAACAAAAGAATGAAAAAAAGGGCAGTCGCTTAGTATTCCATTTTTAAATTAAAACCCAAATTTAAAAAAAGCTTGTTTAGCCGGCCAGTAACACGCAAAAATGCGTAAATACTCCCTTTTTTTTCTGTTCCGCTAATTGTGCCGGTGTGTGTATTTAGTACCTACCTATAGAAGTACAGATCCCTGTCACTTTGCACGCTTCGCATCAGTTTATGAAGCGTGATTAGGGCTTCCAATACCGGGATCCCGGTATTGGCTAATACCGGGATCCCGGACTTTTTTTGCCTTTTTTCAATACCGGTATTGAAGTGTCTAATACCGGGATCCCGGTATTGGTTATTTAGTTTTATTTTTAGTATAAACTTTACAGTTACACATACAAGAGCATATTAATAATAGTTGTACATATTTTATTGTACTTATTTTGTATAAATGTAGGCTTTACACCAGTTATTCAGTTCATATCAAGGTTTGCACGCCCATCCTCGTTGTTGCTAGGCATAATCTTTTGTCTAAAATGATTCTCCTGAAGAAAACAGTTTATTCTTACGGTATAACCTATCTGTTGTTCCCTTTCATATTTTTAAGGGGTCAGATTTAAGTAAAGTTAGTGATTCCACAATTCGTGCCTCTTATTTTATTTGCTTTTATCAGTAGTTTAGTAGTTCATTCAACATTTTGGATATGAAAATGAAACTTACCTGAATAAATAGATACCTAAAAAATATATATAATATACAAATTAGGATATTAAAAACTATAGTTCCACTAAAAGTAAAGTTTCAGTACAAAGATAAATATGACAAATTGTTTAATTATTGCAAAGTAATGAACGTTTATGACAAGTTAAAGCTGGAAATTGTTTCTCAGTATAAATCTAACATTGTACAATTAAGTAAAAAAAAGAGACCCGATAATCTACGCAATGTCTCCAATGTTGCTCCCTTTTGTATCCCCAAATATAGTAATGAATATGGAAAAAGAGCCTGGAGTTGCACCCTACCCCTTGTATTGAATGGTCTACCTATAGAACTAATTGACAAAATTGAAACCAACCCTAAATATGCAAAAAACCATATGAAACGTTACCTTAATAGCGAGAGGGGGGATGCCAATTCAGACACTTTGCAACAGTAGGTAATAATAATTTAGGTAATAAAATATGTAGCTAATGTGAATAGTGCTGTGAGTTATACGACGCCATAGGTGCACATAGTCCTACTTTCTTGGATTTAGCGCCTTTGTTTTTGTCATCATGTGTCCTTTATTCATGAAATAAACAGATTTTTTTTTTTAATGTAATTTTTCAGTCATACATTGTACATAAGAGATGACACGTATAGTGATTTGGCCGAATACCGAATAACCGGTCACGGTCTTGACCCAAGCGCCGAATATTCTGCTTTGATGGAAATACCTACATTCTCTTTCTAATGCATGCGCTGTGCAAGCAACACAAATAGGGCGTGCAGAGGGGTTTATTTGTTTCATTTAGGAATTAATCATGTCACACACGCATTATTTCTTTATTTCAGTTCGTCCAAAGCAAAACATCGTACCATTTAATTGATAATTTGCTATTCGGCAACTTTGTTCATAATATTCGACCGAATATCGAATCTTAAACAAAATTACCAAATACTGAAGATTAACTGAATATTCACAGCATCTTTATTGTACACAATACTTAGCAAATTATCATAAACGCAAATAAAAGAGATTTTTTTCTTTTGTTATATTTTCTACGTAGAATACGATTAATCATAAAAAAAAGACATTAATTCCTGTTGTGACTAATCCTGGAATAGGTTTTCGTTTACATTTAAAGTGATATTATTAACAAAGGGTGATTTTCAGTAAAACAACTGATACCTAGTTTGTGTTATTTTCTTCATAAAATTTGGCATTTGCTGCTTGAAAAGAAAAAAAAATCTGAACACAATTTCAATACCGGGATCCCGGGATCCCGGTATTGGAAAAAAACTTTCCGGTATTGATACCGGTATTCAAAAAATCCGGTATTCGAAAGCCCTAAGCGTGATGATGATATGACGAAGCCCTCGAAGCCCTGCGCTGAGGTACTAGTGTGTTATTGTAACGATCACACTGGTTAAGCAAAGTTGGGCGCGGTCAGTCAGTCAATGGGTGACCGCCTAGTGGAGTATATCACGAGTGATTCCGTGTTTCGGAAGACACGTTAAATTGTTGGTATCGGTTTTTGTTGTGTTTACGGACAATGGAAGTCGTTATGCCATGTCAGATTTCTACCCTTGAAAAATTCTGACTGTTAAGTGGCCACTAGCTTAACACCATGTCCCAATCAGCGGTGGGCTCGCGTGGGAGATTAAAGCCCATACTTCCTCATCATATGCGAGAAAAGACCCTGGTACTAATTGGGTAGTTGACAGCATCGAAATTAAATTGCGAGTAGTCATACATTAAAAAGATTATCCCAAAACACCTCAAAATATGTATTTCGATTTTCAATTTCCAATTATAGCAAATTTAAAAATAATAAAACAATCAAAAAAAGTGCTGCAATTGAGTACTACAAACTATGACGTCACGGTTTGCTATTTCAGTACATTTTCCATAGTAAAATTTCGTTTTGACAGATCGTAAAAAGTAACTGATTTGACTAGGTAGGACACAACCCTATTCTATTTTCTCTTTCGTTCTACCTTCTCGACAAGTCTACATTGCGAAGATAAAAAAAATATACGGATGATATACAAGTACCAAGCCTTTATTAGGGTTCCTTACCCTAAGAGTAAAACGGGACCCTATTACCAAGACTCCGCTGCCCGTCCGTCTGGCTGTCTGTCCGTCTGTCACGCTAAATCCTATGAACCGTGGTAGACAGTTGAAATTATTGCCGCTATAACAACAAATACTTACTAAAAACAGAATAAAATAAAGGTACCTTCCATACAACAAACATGATTTTTTAGCCGTTTTTATATTCGTGCGCGAGTCGGACTCGGACATGGCGTATTTTTTTAAATGTACCATACTGAATATGAATGTGCGTTAGTGGACGTAACTCAACAAAATTTAATCGCAAACGTATGAATTCAAATTCAATATTACCTAGTTAATTTAATATTAGAGTTAAAAAAAAGTTTAAAACGTTCTAAACGTTCAATAATGAAACATTAACTTTTATGTGTAGGTAGTATATAAATAGAATAGGTATGTAGGTACATTGATTTGGTTACCTATTTTAAGTGAGTAATTTGAAAACCCATGGGATTTACGGGTTTTATTTACTTACGAGCACTTTCAAGTAGTTTTCGATTGGTTGCTATTGTTATATTCATCGAGGTGACGCAGAATGTGCACTTCGCAAAATGAGCACTCGACAAAAAAGGGGCACTTCTCATAATGTGCACTTCCCAAAATGAGCACTTCTCATAATGTGCACTTCGCAAAATGAGCACTTCGCAAAATGTGCACTTCGCAAAATGCGCACTTTTCTAGGGTATGAGCCAATGGTTAGTAACATTATGAAAACAATATGATTTGTATTTAAAATAATATAAACACTTTTACAAGTAATCATTTATTTAAAAAATATTAAGTCAAGACCAAGTTTTGATCGTCAAATAAATATTTCTATATATATTACTTGTATACAGATACTTTAAACGTAATGGAATTAGTAAAAACTACTTTGTAAAAGTTTTTATTTCATTTTAAATACAAATCATATTGTTTTCATGTTACTAACCATTGGCTCATACCCTAGAAAAGTGCGCATTTTGCGAAGTGCACATTTTGCGAAGTGCACATTTTGCGAAGTGCTCATTTTGCGAAGTGCACATTATGAGAAGTGCACATTATGAGAAGTGCCCCTTTTTTGTCGAGTGCTCATTTTTCGAAGTGCACATTCTGCGTCAGAGCCATCGAGTCGATCAAGTGTGTACTGCGAACGTAAAACCCCACTGCAATGCATCCGGCGTGAACATAGATAGTTGTACTTGTTATGAGGATTTTGCCTAGCGAACTGTCAATCTTTGGGATCTATCATTGTATAATAGTTAACAATTTTGGGCTTACAGTTTACACTCAGTTAACTCAGTATGGTTTTAACAGTTTATTATCAAATGTCTGGATTCGGAATGTAGGTAGGTGGTGGAGCAAGAGTCGTGAGTTCGATTTCCAGTTCAAGACAATACGTTAGGTAGGTACATTTTAATCTTAAGGTTAGACGCGTTCTCGGCTTTTGATTCCGAACAGTAACAAATTATATAATAACTAGTAGATTCTTATTTGCTTGTTCAATGTAGGTACATGTCAAAAAACATGTAATTTGCCTTATTATTCGCAAATGTATGAGATCACTACTTATAATACTTACAGGAAAAAGTATTAAATAATAGAAATAATATGCCATTAAATTATGATATATCATATAACAACCTTTAAGTATGACGACTCGACTCGACCACAATAACGGTGATGGTGAAGGAAAGGATCAAGGATAACATGAGCCAGAATTAATTAATTTATACATAAGTACAATAATTGGTACTGGCCAATGTCTGTAGAGAGAAGATAATGAAGAAAACCAAATAGGTATGAATCAAAGAGAGAAATATAATAAGGCGTAGAGGCGACAAAACCAGGAAAATTTTATGCCCAGAAGTTATTACAAGTGGAACAAATCTAGTACGATTTCGACCGAATGACAGCTCGCGTTCATACTATAAGTAACTGACATGACGCTTGAGCTTCAAAGTTTTGTATGAAAATATTCCCAATGTCCTATAATATTTTATTTCTTTGGTATGAATGGTCTTTATAACTAAAGAAAGAGGCTTCTTTGCTACAGCGCCTGCATACAGCAAACGTAACAACAGCATTCTGAAAATGATCGCTGCCAGACTAGACTGCCCCTTTCAGAGACACTGGATTTAGACAGTCATAGGTCTAAGAAAATAAATAGTTATGTAAATAAAAATAACAATACATAACATAAATACATAGGTACCTAAGCACTATAAAATACAGGCAAAATATCCACATCAGGCATTGTTAAAGCACTATTGTTTATGTATTGTATTGCTAGTGCAGGATTTTACGTGATTTTACTGTTACCTAGTAAAAAAAACTTTTTGTGCTACGTATAGAGCAGTGATAGCTAGCGGTTAAAGACCCCGCCTCTCGTGCGTGAGGTCTCGGTTTTGAATCCTGGCATGTACCAATGAGTTTTTGAATATATCTGAAGCTCGACAGTGAAGGAAAACATCGTGAGGAAACCCGCAGGTCCCAGAATTAATTCTGAGGAATATTAACAGACCCGGTCCGGGCAATGGGTGCACCACGCTATCACGCTAAGGGGTCTGAAGATTATTCTGGTAAAACGTGGGTATTTCCTGAAATGGAATACATCCTAAAGACGTGAGTTTGTTACGTAGGTATTGTAAAACGTAATAGAAGTACATCTAAAACCGTTCTTTTTGCAGTCAGTAGTGGCCGCCTACTAAAGTTCTATTCTCAAGAAGAGTAGGCACTGGTCTGGTCTGAAGGAAGAGGATCCTGCACGATACGAAAGACAGAAGTCTATTAAAAATATATTACACATTAAAATTTTCAAAAATCTCAACAAATCGGGAAAACTATTCGCATATTGCTTAGGTGGAAACTTTTTACCGAGCGAGTCAGGACTGTGGTTTAATTAATCGTAACGGCGCGGCGACGGCAGGGTTTATGAACTTCGCTTGACGCAAAGCTAGTACACCTAAAGATGCAGGTCTTTGGCTCATATATAATATAGCTAAGGGTTGACCTAAATCGGTCCGTTACGTTACGAGAAATGGAATACTTGGAGTGGAACGAGTACCTAAGGGATTCAGCCCATTCAGGATTATCTTTGTAAGGAGTTTGTAATGTTACGAATCTCTAATCGAAAGGTGCCCTCACCCAATGGCGACGCGCACCGGCGACACACCTCCCGATTTAAAATTGGAGCGTCTGCGCGCGCAGCCAGTTGTTGGCCAGTTGGTATCGAGCGTCACGTCACGTCAGTGTCAGTTGTCAGTTGGCAACGGGAGACGGCAGACGCGCGTGCCGTAACACACCGTTCGTGACGAGTGCGCGGGGAGAATTGTGAAAAGTGCGTGCTATGGCTTTACTTAGAAGATTGTCGGTAAACGCACCGCGAGGCATCCGCGCCTTCGCCTCGTCATCGCCCCGCGACGAGCTAGACCTGACCTTCAGTAGCCCAAAGGAGGCTTTCAAGAGTAAAAAGACAAGCGAGCTCGTACGAGCTTACCTTGTCTACCAAATATGCTCGATCAATTGGGTTGTGGAGAACAACGACATGGTGAGTCGATCGATAGTCCAGCATATCTTACGTAATGTGCAGAACGCAAAGCAATGCCGGTAGCGTTAGAAATAGCGCAAGTTATTACAACGAACCGCGTCCTTGAGTTTCTCGCAGCGTTGAGTGATGTCCGACTGAAACATTTGTCAGGTGCTGTGTGTTCACTCGAGTTGCAGTGGGTAACGAATTTTTCAATTCGTTTCGAAAATCAATAACTATACGCGGTGCTGTTATGCATCAAGGAAAAATGGCCGGAGACGTTATTGAGGAATGAATGGGGAAGTGGAATGGATATCGGATCGGCAAAGCGCATGCGTCCAAGGGCAGACGGTGTCTCAGACACCTGTTTTTCCGTAGAAACCAGTTTCGCATTAGTGTATAATACTTTTAGTCCTACTTTGGGTAGAAGTTGATCTTCTCACTTTTTTAACGACTTTTAAGTTTAACGGTCTTAAAATAGGCGCTAACAGATGGGTAAAAACATCCATCTAGTTTCTAGCATAACGAGACAATATTGTTTCATATAAGTAGGTAAGTAGTTATCTACTTACATTTACATTCTCATATAGGTATTTACAGAAACGGTACAATTTTACAACAAAAACCGGCCAAGTGCGAGTCGGACTCGCGCACCGAGGGTTCCGTACAACCTTGCAAATTTATGGTTTTCGTAATTTTTCCTTTATCTATGCTATAAGACGTTGCTTCGTACCAAATTTCAAGATTCTGAGTTCACGGGAAGCACCCTGTAGGTTTTGATTCCCTTGCAAGTGTCGAAAATTTGCGGCATAAACGGCTGTATCTTTTGATTGCGTTGGCTTAGAAGTTTGATTTTTTCACAGCTTCAAGGGACAGTAGACCTGAGTAATTGATATAAATTTCAGCTTCATACCTCCACGCGTTCCTGAGAAAAAGGGTCTTGACAGACGGACGGACGGCCGGACAGACGGACAACAAAGTGATCCTATAAGGGTTCCGTTTTTTCCTTTTGAGGTACGGAACCCTAAAAACAGTACCTACCTAGTTGTAGGTAAGTATTCTTTTATGGAAACAAAATTTGGAAGGATTAAATGTGCCTTGGCCGAAAAAGATTCACACCCGTGCCTTTTAGACTAAGACTTAGTCGACTCTGATAGATAATTAATAGGTACCAAAATATTAATGTCCAAATCCCATGGAATAATGAAGACTTTTCATGTTTTCTTTTCCTAAAAACTTTTTGGACTCAAGGTAGGTACTATCGAAAAAAGTTCTGCCTGATACACCTTAGTGTCATTTTAGCGCGCAGCTATCTTTGCCCACCCCGTGTCGACAAAGCCCTCACTTATAGTAACAATGACAATTACAAAAAAGTGTTTCTTTCATGTTTATGACCATTTAGTGTCGATGAATGGATCGCAATAGAAAAAAAAGACGGTGTTACTGGCTTCTCATTGTGTAACTCTAATTAGGGTCGGGGCAATAAAATTTGCAAGCGACAATTCTTTCAAATGTATCAGGCTTAGCGTTTGCTGATAGTACCTAAAACCTACCTATCTACTATCTACCTACTTAAAACGAACTTCAAAAAATAGCCGATTCGGTCCAGCTGTTTTCGCTCAAGAGATGCGCTTACCATTTTTAGAAGATAGTCCTGTGCTACAGAAGCTACTAAAAGCTGCATTTAAAGGGACGTCCGAATCTTATGGTTATGTTGACTGCCAGTCAGTTGTTGTACGAAATAAAGAAATCTACTATATAAAAATAAGTCGGGTTTTCCTTCCTGACGATTTAACTCCAGAACGGCCGGACCGATTTTGATGAAACTTTTTGTGTGGGTTCGAGTGGGTCCAGGGATGGTTTATAGCAAAGAAAATTCAGCATTGCACCCGTGCGAAGCCGGGGCGGGTCGCTAGTATAATAATAATTGTGTGACACAAGTCACACACGGTTATTTAGTCCCAAACTAGGCAAGGCCAGTACAATGGGTACTAAACAACTGATAAATATACTTAAATAAATATTAAACGACCAGACACGTAGCCAACAGACATGTTCATGCACACAAATGTTGGCCACGAGCGGGGATCGAACCTGCGACCGCCCACTCAGAGTGCAGGGTCAGTACCAACTGAGCCAACAGACCCGTCAGATAACTAAGTATTTATTTGGTACCAATGAAACTTAAACTACAATTACCAATGTTACTATTGCTCCTTTCAATGATTTGTGATCAGAATTACATTTTGCGAGTAGATACAGATACACACATACATATATGCTCACGCCTTTTTCCCGAAGGGGTAGGCAAAGACAACAGCCCACCACCTGCTACGATCCCGGCATACCTCACGTGCCTCATCCACATCCATCAAGCGAGTAGATACTTACCTAAAACAGTGATTTGTCTTTAGTTAATACCTACTTCAATAACTTAAGAACAAATACACATAAATCTACAAAGATTACGATGTAATGTTAGTATAAAAGACTGTTTAGAATGATTAAACATAACGAGTCGCAGTTGTACAGGACAAAAGCTATAATAGCGTTAATCTCGTGACTTGAAAACGGATGTATTATCCAAGAGTTGAATAAAATTAAATATATAAATAATACCATCCATTATGCAAAATGTTGTATCGTATAAATCCAACGTGAATGAGGAAAACCAACAGTAAACCCAAGTTGGGTAATTTGTAAGAAGCCTTTTAAAAGCAGATTTAGTAGATCTGCAATGTCCAGACTTTTTTACACTAACTTAAACACAACACATTATTGGTAAGTGTTTTTTTCCGATGCTTTTCCCATTTCCAGAAATCCTTTCTCAATGAATGTCTACACTGTATGTTTAATCCTATCTGCCCAATTTCTAATCGTTACGTGTAAGATTCCGTAATGAGCGAGTGTATACCTACATGTAGCTATGTGTGTGATTAATTGATTAACGAGTTATTTGTACCTACTTACAAGTAGTAGTAATATATTTATAGCTTTCCTTTCCTTTCTTTGCTTATGTGCTACTTAATAGGTGACTTATTTAATTCCGAAATTAAGTGTTCCAAGGTTTAGGTCACACAATAAAAACTTGAATTATCAAGACTACATATCGTAATCTAAACAAACAGGTACGCAAATTTCGTCTCGGTGTAAAAAAACGTAATCAAAACGTAAAGTTCCATGTAACGCATCCGATTTCAATACAGCCCACGCTTCAGGACAAATGGCTTGATTCGTAAACAAACCATGTTCAATAGAAAATGCTGCAATTACATTGAGTACATCATCATCATCATCAGCCCGTAACAGCTGACACTTTAATTAATGCACCAAAAATATGATTTACCATTTACCCCTCCTCAAAAACTACTGGACGGATTTTGATGAAATTTGGTATGGAGATAACTGAGTACCCGGGTCAACATCTAGGGTACTTTTTATTCCAGGTAAAAAAACTGGTTAAAAAGAGAAATACGTACACTCCGAAACGATAACACCTAGAAACTTGAAAAATGGTATGAAGGTGTCTGATATGTCATAGGAAATTGGTATGAAGGGATTTTTAGAAATTCTCACGGGAACGGGAATAAACTAAATCCAAGCGGGAAAACGCCGCTGGGCACCCGCTATTTGAAATATGGTATGTAGGTGTCTTAAATATGTCGTAGGCAACCACTATGAAGGGATTTTCGGAAATTCCCACGGGAACGGGAATAAACGAAATCCGCGCGAGCAACGCCGCTGGGCATCCGCTAGTAAATAATAATACTGTTTAAGGCTGATTCCTGTTACACCGGGGCGGGTCTTGGCCCGCACGGGCCCCGTCCGGGCAGGGTCAAAATCTATAGTATACTTTTTGTATGAAGCGCTGGCGCGGACGGGGCACGCCCGGGCCCGGCTCGTTGTAACATGAATCAGCCTTTTTACAAGCGATGCTAAAGAAATAGCTCACATACTTACTTCCGTAGTAACTTACACGTAGATACACACAAAAACATCATCTATTCATCACCTGTAATATTTGGGTCGGGAATATTGGAAAAACCAAACTGCGACAAAGAGGCAAAAAGGAAATGTTTTAAAAAAGTGGCCCATAATACTTCGACCGAAGATAGCTAATATAGCGACATTTAACACTTTAAAATCCATCAAGCCGTTTAGGCTACGGACTGCATAAAGGAATTGAATTGTCCTACTGTACCAGAACAAGGGTAATGTTTATTTTGTCCTACAATTTGTAATTCAAAACGAACTTAACTCTCTCCTCAGCTGTATAACATAACAAAACGATGGAGTCGCAATGACTTTCAATAAGTGGACTAAATTGAATAAAAACATTTTGTTTTTGATTGACTGCAAAATTTTATTTCCTTCGTCATTCTGTAAATCCGATTTATCCGCGAACCTAGACGTTATTCAAATATTCACTATACTTACTAGTTCCAACAAACATTTACCAGCTTTTGAGTGAGTAAGAGAAATATCCAGCCCACACCCGACTCGTGCTAATTTTAGCTAAACGAAATTACCTACATGTCTTGTTAGAACTAGCATTCAAAGTTGTTCTGTTATCGCCTTCAATTTGCTTAAGTTTTTAACATGCTCATTTTCACAGATTTTGCCTATGACAAGGTTGAGACACATTTATTGTAAACTAGCGACCCGCCCCGGCTTCGCACGAGTGCAATGCTTATAAGATTTTCCCGCTTTTCTGTTGAAATTTTTCCTGAATTTTCTTTGCTATAAACCTCACGGAGAGAGACCGAGTCACGAGACCTTTCCAACGAATGCAAAACCGTGGAAATCGGTTCGTGCGTTCTGGAGTTATATAGCGTCAGGAAGGAAAACCCGACTTATTTTTATATAGTAGAAGATGGCCATTGAAATCATCTAAATTATGTAATCAAAATCTAAATGTTTTTATTCAAAATCATTGCGATTCCACCGCTTTGGCACGTATAATTGAGAATAAGCGGTGCTATAACTCCTTTTTAATCAATTCATAGAATATCTGTACAAACTTGGTTTAAATAATACTATTTATTTATTATGGTCGTATTACGCTGTGCTGGAGGAAATCTGCTTCAAGCATCATTGAAATTCGAAATTCGTTTATTTCGGTAAGTATATAAAATACACTTTCAAACGTCAATATCGCCATCTCCACCGACGATTTTCTGGTTCCAAATGCAGCCGAGACGAGCCGGCAAGAAACTCGGGTCGTTCACCTAAACCTCTAGTTTCTAATACAATTTTTTGTAATTAATTAATCATATCTAACACACGTACTAAAAATTCAAGACCCGAATCTCGTCGCTTTTCCTCCTTTCCCACCTCCCAGCCTCTGTGGGCGTTGACCTTAGTAGTTTTAGTCTAAATTGCTAATTCTAGAGGCGAAAAAATATTATGATCTAGATTTTACAAAATTCGACTCCGAAGTGGTTTAAAGTAATAAATAAAAGTTGGTCATGCAAAAATACTTTTGCTGGTAATTTCATGATAGGTACTTATCATAAAAACTAAACTAGAAATTAAGAAAAGGACTATAAGAACTTGAAAACATTAAATGTTAACCCAAACCTGTAGATGTAAATTGATCACAAAACAGATACTTTTTTGAGTTCACATTATCCTTGGTAGTTCAATATGGCTCCAATATGATCTTGGCCTCTATCCAAGACACTTTAACAATTGATTGTAATACAAGAACTTACGCAACAACTGCAGTCAATGAACTACGTTTTCCGATAAAGATTGCGAACAGGTTTTGCGAAGGGAAGGAATTTTAACTAGATCGGAGCGTCGATCAATCAAATGGCCAAACGATATACCTAATTTAAATTTAAATTGATTTAGAAATAGATACCTAATCTAAGACTTGTGTAAAAATTCTGCGTTCCGATACAAACATTATATGTGACCATGATGAATACGAGTTATATGCGTACAAGAATCACTATTTAATTAATAAAATAATAATTTCTAAATATATATATATATAATTTCTGCATAACGTAATAAAAACTATACCCAGACTTCTTAGTCACAAACAAACCAAAAGATAATCTAATTAAAACACTATTAAAACATTGCAAGCCGAGAATGCAATAACTTTATTCAGTTCAATATCCAATGCGTATTCGACTTCAGCACTTGAATCAACATTGATACAACAAGAACAATGGCCATGGAAATTTGTTCTATTTGCGTTTAGGACAGTTATGTGGGAGGATCGCGATAGGACGACGAAATAACAGGTGGCACTGACCTTGAATTTGCAGAATCACATTGGCGGTCATTGAGGCAATAATCTAACGGCTTAAACTATGAAATGAAACCTTTATAATTTATAAGTCAGCTACATAGTTAGATTTAGTAAGTAAAATAAATTACTAAATCTTACTATGATCAACTGACGATGGATTCGCTTTACAAGTGTTGTAATTATACTGATTATCTATACCTACACTTCTACACTTGGGCTAAGCCTACGTTGGAAGTATAAGAGATGCTAGTGTATACTAATATTATGAGGAGGAATAGGTACAACAATATTGGGTAGTTGACAGCATCGAAATTAAATTGCGAGTAGTCATACATTAAAAAGATTATCCCAAAACACCTCAAAATATGTATTTCGATTTTCAATTTACAATTATAGCAAATTTAAAAATAATAAACAATCAAAAAAAGTGCTGCAATTGAGTACTACAAACTATGACGTCACGGTTTGCTATTTCAGTACATTTTCCATAGTAAAATTTCGTTTTGACAGATCGTAAAAAGTAACTGATTTGACTAAGTAGGACACAACCCTATTATAGAGAGATTTGTATTTTTGTATGTTTCTCTATATCTATTTATTACTAATATTATAAAGAGGGAAGATTTGTATTTTTGTATGTTTGTCACGGATAAACTCAAAAACTACTAAACCGATTTAAAAAAATTCTTTCACCAGTGGAAAGCTACAAAATCACAGAGTAACATAGGTATTTTATGTATTTTATTCCCGTATTCCCACGGGAACGGAAATGCTAGTAGTAGATATTTCCATTCGGAAGTTTCAATAAGATAGAGTTATATTAAATTAGAGTGAACAGGCATCTTCTGGGCAAGCTCGTCCCAACGTTGGCCCCGTCTGTCTTTGCTCTCGGGCTAGTCTGGGGTCAAGAGCAAGCCCATTTTAGAGTAAAAAAAAAAAAAAAAATTAATGTTGCAGGCGAAAACAACTGATTTTTACACGCTCTAAATTAGATTCACTTTCTGCGTATTCAAAGCTATAAATGAAATTTTCGTTTTGCGCATTGGGCGTAGAGAGCGTTAGTTTAACTGTCTACGTACTTATGTAAAGAAATTGTAAAATTTTGACGGGCCTGTTGGCTCAGTCGGTAGTGACCCTGCCTTCTGAGCCGGAGGTCGCGGGTAGAAAATGGAAATATTGTAGGTATATGTAGGTGTCCTAATGTCGTAGGCAACCGCTATGAAGGGATTTGGAAATTTCCACGAAAACTTAAATTGGATTGGATCAGCGCGGACAACGCCGCTGGGCACCTGCTAGTAAGTTAATCTACTATATAAAAATTAGTCAGGTTTTCCTTCCTGACGATTTAACTCCAGAACTGACGCACCGATTTCCACGGTTTCGTATTCGTTGGAAAGGTCTCGGGCTCCGCAAGGTTTATAGCAAAGAAAATTCAGCATTGCACCCGTGCGAAGCCGGGGCGGGTCGCTAGTCTACTACCTATATAAAAATAAGTCGGGTTTTCCTTCCTGACGCTATAACTCCAGAACGCGCGATCCGATTTCGACGGTTTTGCATTCGTTGGAAAGGTCTCGGGCTCCGTGAGGCTTATAGCAAAGAAAATTCTTATAAGCATTGCACCCGTGCGAAGCCGGGGCGGGTCGCTAGTAACAATAATAAATAATAAAAAAGTTTATTTCTTACCACAAACCAAAATATTATATTACTAGCGACCCGCCCCGGCTTCGCACGGGTGCAATGCTAACACTAAAACCTTCCTCTTGAATCACTCTATCTATTAAAAAAAACCGCATCAAAATCCGTTGCGTAGTTTTAAAGATTTAAGCATACAAAGGGACATAGGGACATAAGGACATAGGGATATAGGGACAGAGAAAGCGACCTTGTTTTATACTATGTAGTGATGATACAATAAAATTAAATAAGCTATATTTAAATCTATTTGGGTTGTGGATTGTGGATCGCTGGTACATGCCGTGGCAGGTAGTAAAACCTGTATTAGGTACAGGGGCATTATTATCTATTTATAATCGTAATCGTCTTCATTTGACATTTGTTACGCGATCAGTGCTTGCTCTTCTTCCACTGGCTGTATTGACAGATGTACGGAAGAAGCAACGTACGTCAAAATGAAGACGATAAGGCCCCAGGTCACCAGGTCTACACCACTCGGTAAAAAAAATACAATACAAGAAATCTTACAGCTAAGACGAGTATATGAGGTATATGTATATGTCACCGTAAAATTGCAAACATCGTTAGATTATAATCTATCTCGCAAGATTGTGGACTGTCGAAAGATTGTGAACCGAACATACTGCTTACAATTTATCGCATTATTTTTCGGTAGATTATAATATATCGAAGTGAAACTGATAGATCACAATCTCTCCAGCGTTAAATTGTCATCTGTCCAAGGACTGTCCCTGATTGGTCGGTCTTGTAGCACGTTATTTCTGTGCCCATAGAGTTGGGTTGTATAAATAAATACAAAATACTTAATGCCACATTTTTTTAATGCTTTTATTTTGTTTGACTGACATCTGTGGTTGTTCCTAACTATATGGGCACAGAAATAACGTACTGCAAGACCGACCAATCAGGGACAGTCCTTGGACAGTTGACAATTTAACGCTGGAGAGATTGTGATCTATCAGTTTCACTTCGATATATTATAATCTACCGAAAAATATGCGATAAATTGTAAGCAGTATGTTCGGTTTACAATCTTACGACAGTCTACAATCTCGCGAGATAGATTATAATCTAACGATGTTTGCAATTTTACGGTGACATATAGGTACTTACAACGCGTAACAGAATAAGCGCAATTCCTCATACACCCCAATTAGTAAATCTACTATATAAAAATAAGTCGGGTTTTCCTTCCTGACGCTATAACTCCAGAACGCACGAACCGATTTCCACGGTTCTCATTCGTGGGAAAGGTCTCGGGTTTTGTGAGGTTTATAGCAAAGAAAATTCAGGAAAATCTCATAAGCATTGCACCCGTGCGAAGCCGGGGCGGGTCGCTAGTTAATAATAAAAATATATAATGCCTTCGTACTTTAGTTGTGTTGTGTCTAACCAATTTTCTTAATTAAAGACCAATAATATGTAGTATGATTTCCATAGGGGATCACTAAATTCATCTGTGCTAATTTATCTTTCGGAAAAATGTAACACATTAAAAATAGCTGAAATCGATTAAGTAGTCTATACTGAACAAACTAATTTCAGGAATTGCGCTTATTCTGTTACATATTGTACAGTTAATAATATTAATTTTTCATATACCTATTCGATTAAGATAATAATTGTGTGTATAAATTACTTTTTTTTTAAATAACTCAATTTCAATAACGAGATATTAGCGGGCGGAACATCGAACTTCATTTCTCAAGGTCGTTGCGAGGCTTGTAGTTCCAAATCCGTGAAGACTTACACGTGCCAAACGTCACGTTACGTCATTAGCTATACTATAAGCGCTTAGTATAATGGCGTTCTCATTCCAACTTCATACATTGTATGTATGAAATGTTTTAGAATAGCCAGAGGTAACATGCTATTTACACATTATCAGGAAGTAAAATAGACTACAGTTTATCCCCGTATTCCCACGGGAACGCGTACTACGTCGGTGAAACGTGGGGCATTTTCAATGTAACATCATTGGGCATTATGTATAGAAACTCCCTTTAGCTTTTTAGTAATAGGGTCCCGTGGGCCCAATTTGGGTACGGAACCCTAAAAACCCCTTTTACCTACCCACTTTTTGCCAGAGTGTTGTTCTATTATCCGTAGCCGCCTACACTCAGGAGGTGGGTGGTACTATTATTAACTGAGTACACGGCATAACAGTGCCGTAACTAGCCCTTTATGAGCCCGATGCGAGCTTCTATATATGACTGCGCCCTTCCGCCAGTCACCTCTCCAGGCAGTACATATATATTACTGGATATATATATCCAGTAATGAAATACCTCTGTCTACCCTCTCGGGGATAAAAGGCGTGAGATTATTTATTTATATTTTTTATAGCAACATCTAAACTGCGCTATCGAAGTATTCTCCCACCCAGTCACCTCTCCAGGCACGATCACCTCGCATAAAGAAAGATCTTCCCTTTTTACGATGGAGGAGCATTCGACCTCCGCTCCCGCACAGATGCATGACCTAAAACATATACCTAGTCCTTTATTTCTGTGCCCCTGCTAAGTCTAGTCAAGACAGGCTCCAATTCGATTACAATAATTAATCTATATTAAATAAGTAATTATAGTTCATGAAAACTAAAAAACAAGCTTGTTTATCTATGGCACGTGTCATAAAAAATTAAATGAACCCAGACTCGAGAGGTTTACGAGTAGTCAAGATCAGCTCAGTGGTACAAGGTTCCGCCCAAACAAACATACATTGCAAGTTCAATAAAATCTTGTTAAACACAGCTCATAGTCGTTTATGCGTGTCGTTCGATCATCATCATCAGCCTACATTTGTCCACTGCTGTGACATAGGCATCCTAGGTATCCATAGGTATCTGCCTGCAGCCTTTCGCAGATCGCCATCCCATCCCATTACAAAATTTATTTTCCACAGAATACAACAATTATCCTTATAACTAAGTATCGCCAAACTGCATTACAGTTTTTTGGCGAAGGTTTCACTCATGTAATAATGTTGGGTACCTATACCTACCATAGAATGATAAAAACACCACTTATGTACCCTTAACCACATTTAACAACATTAAACTGTGACTTTCATTTTACATTTACATTAAAGCATCGAATAACTTAGCTTTGAGTTTGTTTTTAAGCATCTGCTTGCTAATACATTCATCCTCCGAGACAATGTTGTTGTAAATTCTTGGTACTATATTTTCGCGTTCTCTCACCAACAACAGTATCAGTGATTGACATAGACCCCCCGCGGATCCGCCCTTGGTTTCGGCGATGGATGAGCGAGCTGGGCGGGCATATAACGTTTGTTGATAGAGGGATATTACATTATCATATATCTCTGATCATTTAAATGATCATATATTTGATCCAATATAATTGACTATTTGAGTCATATCTCTGTATTACACTATCAAAGTTCTTTGATGCTATTTTACGTCATATGTGGTTGCAAGTCGGTGGTGTGCGCTACTATTGCTTCGGCAGGTATTGACGTCGGGGTTACCAGATCTCAGAAAATTCGATTTGCCAAATGGCATCGTCATTTTTAGTATGGCTTGTTTTTGTTATTTCAGCAAGATTATGCAAGTATATAATTAGAAAAAGAACTACATTGCATTATTTGAAACATTTTCACGAACAAGAAATCAAAAACTGTCTTTTTATATTTGCTTTTAAATACCTAGTGGAAAAAAATAAAAAATAGCTGGCAATACCTGTTTCTATGACCGTCCGTATTGGATCCAATCTCTCAGCAAATGTCAAAAATCTATGATCAAGGAGAAAATGAATCATATGTCTATATTACATTATCCAATAACATTGACTCATAGATCTATGATCCAAGATAAATGATAGTGTAATATGCCCCATACAGTGATACTGTTTGTCCGGTTTTATCAGCGGGAAGTGATACCTACTCGCCGCCCCATACCCCTGTCAACACTATAAACCGTATTGATTGTGTACACTCTCCCCCTAGGTAGGGGAAGAAATTGGTCGTAAATGTAGTAGTACAACATTACATTATAGTGTAGTACTTGAGACAACCGAACTTCACTAGTTTTTTTTGTATACCTAATCGAGTTTTTCAAGAAAGATAATATACTAATACAACGCGTAACAGAATAAGCTCAATTCCTCATACACCCCAATTAGACACCCCAATTAGTATTTTAATATAAAAAAAATATGATGCCTTCGTACTTTATAGTCTATTTCGCACCAAATGGGTTCGGTGACAGTTAACATTTTTCCTTTTTACGCATACAACTTTCTAGTAAGAAAAATAGATGGTTCCAAAAATAATGAATAATTTATTATTATGTCATTGCTAAAATACAATAATTGTCGCCTCTAAAATTCTAAATTAAAATCTCAGACAATCAAAATCAAGAAAAATATAAAAAACAATAGATAAATAAGATATCCTAAAAATACGTATTGCGTGGAACGGAACTTTTACTCATAGAGATTGTCACAACTTAATCTACATTAAATCGATGAATCGAAGCGTTTTGGCGGGAATCCGAAAAAAGGTGCAATGTTTTTGTAAAATTTTCATTTTGTTGTATCTTTTGGGTTTAAAATAGTAAAAGTGTATTATGTGGCAGGGGTCTGTGAAAGTGTACAGTGATTTGTAGATTCGATAATGTATGATTATTTTCGTATTGCATCAAAAAGTCGATGACATTTTTTTTTATTTTACAATGTTTTTCCCTTATATAACCTGAGAAATTTAAACATATTCAATAAAAAGTAATCTTGAAAAATCATTCTACCAATAAAGTATAAAATCGATTCCATTTCCTTTACAAACTTACTCGAAACTTTAGAAAAATCGATTGGATTTCATTAGGACACATCACTTCAATTGTCAACAGTAAACTGTCACCGAACCCATTTGGTGCGAAATAGACTATAGTTGTGTCTACATATATAACCAATTTTCTTAAATATCGATCAATAATAGCACGACTTCCATAGGTAGCACTAAATTCAGTTACGCTAATTTACTTTTCCGAAAAAAATAACACATTAAAAATTGCTGAAATCGATTAAGTAGGTAATCGATACTAAACAAACTAATTTCAGGAATTGCGCTTATTCTGTTACATATTGTATAACCTTATCTAAACAACAAATTTGATTCAAATCGTTAGAACCGTTTTCGAGATACACGAAATAACAATTATACATACAACAATTAATAGCTAGGCTCCCAGTGGGGTTTCAAACAAATCTTGTCCAACAACAAAAGTAGCCCCATCGGTAGATAGCCGTTCTCGAATTTGGCGCCTAGCTACACATTTAGTCATTGATTTTTATTTATACTAGTAATATTTACCGTGCCGCTTTTTGCTCGACTTGGCGGGGGCACTGCCGTGCTCCCAGATTATACGATTATTTACTTAGCTCGGAAAATACTCCTTAAATTTATGCTATAGTTTTAGTATTCATTAGTTCCAGTTTCCTGTAAGCAGTCAAGTGATTGTTCATGAGATTTCACCCATTGTGAATATTTATTTCCTCATCTGCGGTGGATGACTACATAAATCCACATCATGTTATTGGGAAATATGTATGATAATAATAATAATAATTGTGGGACACAGGTCACACACGGTTATTTAGTCCCAAACTAGGCAGGGCCTGTACTATGGGTACTAAACAACTGATTAAACCTCTCAGCAGACCACCACCACCACCATGAATAACAGACACAATAGATTTTTAGTTGTGTCTCGGTTCCAATTGGAACCGGCGGTTCTTAACTGATTAAACGACCAGACACGAAGCCAACAGACATGTTCATGCACTGCACACACGTGTTGGCCCCGAGCGGGGATCGAACCCGTGACCTCAGGCTCAGAAGGCAGGGTCACT
Organism: Ethmia dodecea; assembly: GCA_963855545.1. Lineage (NCBI taxonomy): Eukaryota > Metazoa > Arthropoda > Insecta > Lepidoptera > Depressariidae > Ethmia > Ethmia dodecea. The sequence continues at coordinate 2,646,901 of OY979453.1, forward strand.
GCCAACTGAGCCAACAGGCCCGTCAATATGTTAGATAATAACCAGGACTCTACAGCTGTCGTCAAGATGTTTTGCTTTACTGTCGAGCTAGTAATCAATGTCGGAGTTCTAGTTGCAAACCTCCTTCTATTTTTGAAGTCCTAATAAAAGATGAACCTTGCCTACAGTTGATGAAGAGGGTCCGCCAAGTGGTCGGCAGAAGGCTCTTCGAGGCGATCATGAAAGCGACCTTCTACGGGCAGTTCGTCGCCGGGGAAGACGAGAAGAAGATCAGGCCCATCGTCGACAGGTGATTCAATTCAAGCATAGAGCTTATTTTTGTAGGTAAAAAAGATACACTTAGAAACGTTAGTCTTCTTATCCTACTAATATTATAAATGCGAAAGTTTGTATGGACGGATGTTTGTTCCTCTTTCACGCAAAAACTACTGAACAGATTTTGATGAAACTTTACAGTTATATAGCTAGCTAGCAGTTATAGCATCAGAATAACACATAGGCTATATTTTATCCCCGTATTACCAGGGGAACGGGAACTACGCGGGTGAAACCACGGGGCGCTGCTAGTAATATTATAAAGAGGGAAGATTTGTATCTTTGTGTCTTTGTTACGAATAAACTCAAAAACTATTGTAAAGATTTTGAAAATTCTTTCACCAATGGAAAGCTAGAATATCCTTGAGTAACGTAGACTTGTTTTATTCTCTTATTCCCACGGGAACGAGAACTACGCGAGTGAAACCGAAAAAATATTTCTAGAGTTTGAAATCTTAGGCGCTCACTAAATAAGAAGCATACTTACCGAATAAAATATGACTCAGAAGTAATTTTGGCCTTGCTAATTTACTCACGAAGTTTTCCTGCACCGTCGAGCTAGTGATATTTGTACATATATTTAAAGTAACTTGTTGCTACCTATAGAGTGTATGGAGTAGGTAGTTTACCCAGAAGTTTATAGTTTCACATTGACACGTCTAAAGAGTATAAAATATTTATTTGCTAGTAAGACAAAGATATTACAAAATGTAAGTTGTCTTTTTACAACGCACCACAGTCATAACCACTCTAAAGAGTAAAAAAACAGACTTAAATCTTTAACTTATATGGTTTGGTCATGGATGCCGTTGTCAGAACTGGACGAAATTAAATTAAATGGGACCAATCTGCAAGCACCAGCTTTCAAATAAAAAAAGAATCATCCAAATCGGTTCATCCAGTTGAAAGTTCTGAGGAAACAAACATAAAAAAAAAAAACAATACAAGCGTATTGATAACCTCCTCCTTTTTGAAGTCGGTTAAAAAGTGAATCCAACAGCATCAAAGCAGAAGAGTTTCTTAAACAACGAAAGTGAGCACTAAGAATGTTTTTTTAATATATCCCCTAGTGGGTTAAATAGATGAAAGTTTGTAATATTTCCAAATCCTAGCAACTGAAAATACTTAATTGTACTACTAACAATTGAAGATGATTCGTTTGGTGTTTCAATTTAACATTTGTAAAAACTAAAAATTGAATTGCAAATACTTTTTGCGCGCTACAATTTTAATGGTTTTAGCGAACAGACATCGTCGACTTCTGAAATGAATCCATAGAATGACATAGTCGAACACTCATTAGCCCAAGGCTAACCATTTTTTTTTTACACGCTTTATATTAGCTTCTCTTGTTATCATGTAATCAACTCTTGGAAGTAGATTTTAAGCTACTTTAAATTGACGTATTTTTCTTAAAATTTTTAAAGTGTATGAAGTTTGGATGACAATAACATAATTTGGTATCATCGAACTGATCTGATGGAGCCAGGTAATGGAACTCCTGAAACCCTTCGAGTTTGGGATCATTTAATTTGTTTCGACGAGTGTCATACACACAAAAGCGATTTTTGTAGTTTTTCTTAATGATATGTTAAAATACAATGTGATTAAAAGCAGAAATACATTTAAAATTTTATAAATTCGGGGTCATATTGAGGTTGGAGCTTTGGAAATGTCTTAACGTAACGGGCTTGACGCTGACGCCATTTTCTTGGCACCAAGAAAATAGCGCCAGTTCGTCGACGAGGCCAATGTAGCTTCATTTCTCTTAAAAAAAACATAATAATTATATAGGTACATGCGTGAGAAACATTCATCAAACTCTTTGGCAAATACGCAAGTCTGTCATGAATGTGACGAATACAGGTCTATTTTCTTGCATCGCGACTTACTACTTTAATTGATTTTGGATTCTATGATTGTAATCACATAGAGTTCAATTTAAGGTAGGAACTGTTTTCCCTTTGCCCGATTACTGAGTCTGATGCCCGTTTTCACCATTGAGCCCTTAAAAAGGATCCCTTAGCAATATTTTAGGAATACCTAATTAGGAATTCATTTTCACCAACATTTAAGTGTCACCTAAATCCTGCAATGGTTTAAGTAAGTATTCGTTTTAGGGAACTCTTAATCTAAGAAACACTTCCGTAGAATTGGTTTAGGGGCTTGTTGGTGAAAATGGGCATCAGTAACTATACTACGTCGTGCTATTGCCGATTAATAAGATTTGCAATCTGCTAGGTGGGTATTGCTTTGTGCCGATTGGGTGGGTTCAAGACGATTGAGGCTTTGGTGTACGAATGCCAAAGCCCTAATTGAGGAAACTTCGGGGCACCTCAACGATGCAACTGGCGACTGCAGAGCTAGCGGAGTCTACGCATAGCGAATTAGTTTAGCTATACATACAGCAAGGGGATGCTGCAGCTCTGCTGGGCACCGTACCTCGCTGATACCCTTCTGGCCACGTGGTTCGACCTCATGGTTCGATTAATCGAACTACGTGACCTTTTTTCCAGTTGGTTCGATATGTATTCTTGAGACTCCCGATAGTTTGATCACCTTACACATAAATATGCCAAATTCGACCTCAATCGGTTGAAGATATCTGCTTCAAAATTTATTTGCAAGATTCCACCCGAACAAACATAATTGCATTGCAACTTGCAAGTTGAATAAAAACTTGTAAAATACGGGTCCACTATAAACTATAAACTGTGCAGGGCATCATCATAATTATAATATATGTGTGTAATATCTATTTATTGTTGTTTCCAGACTGCGCTCATTCGGTGTGAAGTCCATCCTGGATTACTCGGTGGAGGAAGACCTGTCTCAGGAGGAGGCTGAGAAGAGAGAAGTCAGGTAAGAGTTCTAATAGGTCCGATTTCTTTGTTTAAAGTAATTCGGAACACCTTTGAAACCAAGCAACTGATCAGGGTACTCTAGCGCCTACCGGTATATAGATATAGTGGAGCTTGTTGGTAATGGATGTAGTTAATTTAATAAAATGTATGAGTGACACTCATTTGATCATTTTTATGTTGTTCTCTGAGTGTAGGTACGGTACGTTCGGTAGTTTCTTATAATCAATGGGCTAAGCCTACGTTGGAAGTATAAGAGATGCTAGTGTACACTAATATTATGAGGAGGAATAGGTACAACAATATTATAGAGAGATTTGTATTTTTGTATGTTTCTCTATATCTATTTATTACTAATGTTATAAAGAAGAAAGATTTGTATTTTTGTACGTTTGTTACAAATAAACTCAAAAACTACTGAATCGATTTCAAAATTTCTTTAACCATTACAATGCTACACGAGAACTGCGCGGGCGACACAGAGCAGAACCGCTAGTCTTATATCATTTTAGTATACTTTAACAACCTGACTACATTGCCAAGAACGAAATACGATTATGCAAACCGGATAACAACAAGAAAGAAATTCGTCAAGGCCGGTCGCCAACGGGCGTTGGACATTTCGTTCTTAAGTTTTTTTTTGTATTTATAACCTATTAATTTTTGCCTGCGACTCCGTCCGCGTTTCTGACTAAAAGTAGCATAATATGTCTTTCCTCAAGATGCCAACTACCTACGAACAAAATTCCAATAAGATCAGCATGAAGGAGCGGAGGTGGAATGCTCCTCCATCGTGAAAAGGGAAGATCTTACGCCAAGCGAGGTGATCGTGCCTGGGGACCGCGGTCCAACGGTTGATGTTGGACAGTTGTATTTATACAAACTCATTAGAAAACTTCGATAACGCGGTTTAGCCGTCGACTCGGCCGTCTATTGGCGCGTTCTATGTAGTGTCGCTACATCGGTGTAGCTTTAGCCGGGGTAATGTGTCAAACGGGCATATAGACAGACAGAGACACTAAGAACTTACGAGCAGTTAGGTGTGTTCAATTACCATAATTCGCATGATAATGTTGTCAACGTTATGGACAACAATATATTGTAAGTACCGCTGTATTATGTCAACAATTGTTTTAAACGAGTCGTGATTTTTTAAAGTTCATTTGTAGAACACGAGCGATGTCTTTTGTCATGGTAATTGTGGAGACGCGGCCTCGCCTCGCAACAATGTTGTTGTCACATGCCATCTTACCTCAATAAGTTATACGGCATACGTATTAGGAAAACCGCGAATTTTCAACTTTATTAATTGACAGAGTTGTTTTCGAAGAAGAAACCGTGAACGTGGAAGTCTTCTGGGCACTGATTTCACGGTTCCTCTAGGAGCTGCAGTAGGTAAATCAGAAAGCATGCAATCCGACTCCTCTATAGGGTGGATTTTTGAGATGGGTCAGTGAGGGCAGGTACCTTAATCGTTATAGTTACAGGAAAACGTTCCTAGGAGACCATCCCTAACATTTTAAGATATTATGAACTGCATTCACAGATTTTGGAGAAAATGTACAGTCAGCGAAAAAAATGCTAACATACAAAAAATATATTTGGGGGATCAAAAGACTCTATGGGACAATTTGAGGTATGAGTACTAGAAATGATAGAAATCGCCAAAAACTTTTTTCATACATTTTGTACTGAACAACGAAAATCAACTCGAAATTATTCTTTATTTTGGAAATCATATCTCTTATTGTGATCAAAAGATCATTTAAGTCCAACTAAAATTTAAATACAAAAACTACGGTAATTCACAACAACTTCGTTGTAACTTCGTTTTTTAGGTAACACAAAAAAAATAGTAGGCGTTAGATCGTGCCTGCTGTGGGGACACCTAAAAACGATGACCACCAAAGAGAATTATTATTAAAATTCTTAAATAATGTGACTTACCGTAGTTTTTGAACTATGTTTCTTGTTCATTATTTGATTTACCCTTTAAATATTTGCATTTAATTTAAAATGAGCATGTATATTCTGTTTATAGAGATGTAACACACAACGCAACAAGAATAGAACGAATGATCAATCGGCACGGTGACTGATTGAGTGCTGATTGATAGATCTATGACGTACGATAGTGATTCGCCAATGGTCTGAAGCCGTATCGTAGTGACATTGAACTTGTAATGACTACTCTACATCAGAACTTGTTTCACCAAGTCTATTAACATCAAACAAAAATAAGTTTAAAATTTTAATTGAAAAATATTTTTTGGAGACACGCAGAAATAATTAAAATGTAAAAATAATATTATACCAGAGACTCATACCTGCAGACAAACTGTCATAAACAGTTTTTCAGGGGACTGTATTAGTATTTAAGAAAGAAATTTGTTTAATAAATAAATAATAATAAATCTAAGAGCAGTGATAGCCCAGTGGCTAATGGGTCCGCTTCTCATTCGTGAGGCTCGGGCTAGAAACCTGGCCTGGATATTGTGTTACGTATAGAGCAGTGATAGCCTTACACTTAAAGAGCCCGCTTCTCATGATGATAATCACTGAGGCTCGGGTTCAAATCCTGGCATTTACTAATGAGTTTTTCAAAAATTACGTACATATTCATCACTAGCTCGACGGTGAAGGAAAACATCGTGAGGAAACCCGTAGGTCTCAGAATTATTCTGAGGCATGTGTAACAGACCCGGTCCGGCGATGGGCTCACCAACTATCACGTTTATGGGTCGAGTATACTCGTGAGAATGTGGGTATTTTCAGAAATGGAATACCTCTGCCTTCCCCCTTTGAGAATCAAAGGCGTGAGATTATTTTTATTTATTTATTTAACTAAATAAATACACATTTCAGTGAACACATTGTGTATAAATCCGTTATGTATTTTCAAGGGCTCTGTCAAGCACAGCATCAGACAGCAAAATTCCACCGCCAGAATTACACTATCCCCAAGTCCGTGCAAGAGACGTTAAGTATGTATGTGACCCTGTGTGTGAGGTGATTGCATGCCCAAACATGACTTATTTACCCAATGAAGGCTTCGTACATCAAAGAACCATAATAATATAGAATGTGTGCATTTTAACTAACTGCATAGTGTGTAAAATGGAGGGTATACGTTCATAATGTATATTTCCCAAAATGGCTGCCGGTTTCTTCGGTTTCGGTTTCTGTTCTTAGAATCTCCCTTTATAACCTTCATCGTCATCATCATCAACTCGTAACAGCCTACAGCTGAGGGTCTTTTGTCACACATGAGGAAGTATGGGCAATAATCTCTCACCCCACAACCTTGATTTTCTAGAATCTTCCTTTCCCATAATCTTGATTTCCCAGTAGGTATCTCAAGTTTCTAGATACAAATAAAAGGTATAGCAAAAGAGTTAGCTAAGCGGGGTTAGTGGTAAGAATTTAGTTTTATCGTAGAGTCGATATTGGTTTTTTTGCAAACCCTTCACGGTTTCAAAATACAGTGTGAGTCTCCATAAAGTGCACATATGAAAATGGGTGAAACAAGACACATTTTTATCGACGGAAAAAATGATGAAAAAAATCTGAAAATTTTTATTTATTTTTTATAAATATTTTTTCTTTTGATTACGTACTGTTGACTTAATGAAAATAAAACGTTAAACTTTTTAAGTGAGAAGTATATTGTGATAAAATAAAAACAGTTATGATGTAAAGTAACAGAAGATACTAATAAAATATACGTTTTCTTTACATAAAGTCAACAGCAAGTAATCAGAAGAAAAAAAAATCTATAAAATATAAAAAAATAAAATTAATTTTTTTTTTTAAATTTCCGTCGATTAAAATGTGTCTAGTTTCACCCATTTTCATATGTGCACTTTATGCAGACTCACACTGTATATTTTAATATTATGGGTATTTTGTGAAAAATACATTATTAGATACTTGCTCTGCAAATATTTTGTTGACTTTACCTACGAATTACATTATTCGCATTACCTCCCACTCTCCCTGGAATCACCTTGTCATATACATACACCATTGCTCTACTCACACAAACAGCCGCGTGTACATTTGTGGTGTGAAGTGCGTGTACTAACTCGGGAACGATGTTTTCAACACATTTGCCCATAAAAGCCTGTATTATTCGAAAAAAATTACGTAATATACAACGGAACGTGCAGTAAAATAGGTACTCTCACCTAAGTACCTATTTCACCGCACCTTTCGTTGTATAGCCACAGAGTAATAGTGTATAGCGCCGGTTCCTTTTTTTTAAACTTATCTTAACATAAATAATATAAGAATTCCACCAAGGAGTTTCACATTACCAGAATAAATAAAGTGAATGATCGAACCTCCTTGGAAGCGTTTTTTCTCACTACGTTTGTCTCACATTGATACTATATAGAAAATAAGAGGAAATATGTCGTTTTAATTTTCGCCGCGCGCACGTGGCGCTACTTGCTCATTCGCAGCCTTTGTACAGTACGGCCGTTTTAACTTGGCTGCTCTTTTCAGTTTACAAATAAAATGATTGCTCTGAACATAGGCTCCGCCTGCGACCGCCTCGTACATCCAAATGATCGCTAAAAAATGTTATTGCGCAGCCATTTGCGCAACTTCATAGCTACCAAGTTAAAACAGCCGCGATATAGGTAGGTACTTACTATTTTCTCGCAAATGTGTTGAAAAACGTACACACGTAAGGAAATTGGTATTAACAAACTTACCGCACCAGTATCATAAATAAACAGACAACTATTCTATATTTGGCGGTTCCCAGTTCTCATATACTTCTTACTCCTCAGCGCATCGACGTCCTCCTGCGGTGACAAGAAAGAAGAGGGTTCCCTTAAGCAGTATCATGTGGAACAGCGGTTCGCTGACCGCCGGTACAAGGTCACCAGTGCCAGGACATACTTCTACCTCAACGAGGCGTCCTGCGAGAAGAATATGGAGCACTTCTTGAAGAGTATTGACGCTGTCCACAGTGAGTCCTTAACATTGTCTTCTCTATGTTAGGTAAACGAAGGCCTCCCCATAGAATGTCACAACGAACGGCTACTTGCTTGCATCCACTGGTTACCCGCGACCTTGACGATGTAATCTGTCCACCTGATGGGAGGCCTACCAACACTGCGTCTTCCGGTTTGTGGCCCTAGAGAACCTTTCTTCCACATCGGGCATCGGTTCTTCGAGCGATGTGGCCTGCCCATTGTCACTTCCACTTGCATATTCTGAGAGCTATGTCGGTGACCTTAAGCCGTATACAGAAAGAAAGCCGAAAACTTATCGGCGCCGATAAGCGCCGATCGGCGCCCATCGGCGCCGGTCTACGCAGGTAACCGGCGCAGGCATTTATATGAACAAGCGCCGACCGGCGCCTATCGGCGCCGACCGGCGCTTGTCGGCGCCGACACGCGCCGGTCAGCGCTGGTGCCGCCCGCCAATCATCGTACGACATTTTGCTCGCTCTGCTTCAATCTGCTTGCTTGCTTCAATCAAAAGAAAAGGGATAGAAGATAACCTACCGAATTTAGTCCTGTCAGAGGCTGTATTTTAGTCGTGACTTATTTACATATTATGCTGTATTTTAGTCGTGACTTATTTACATATTATGTAAATAACAACAGGCAACCAATGAGTTCGATTCTGCATTACAGCGACTAATCTTATTTTAGTTTATTCCTGTCTTTATTTTACCTCAAAAAAAGAAAAGGGATAGAAGATAACCTACCGAATTTAGTCCTGTCAGAGGCTGTATTTTAGTCGTGACTTATTTACATATTATGCTGTATTTTAGTCGTGACTTATTTACATATTATGTAAATAAGTCACGACTAAAATACAGCCTCTGACAGGACTAAATTCGGTAGGTTATCTTCTATCCCTTTTCTTTTTTTGAGGTAAAATAAAGACAGGAATAAACTAAAATAAGATTAGTCGCTGTAATGCAGAATCGAACTCATTGGTTGCCTCTTGTTCCAAATTATCATGTCATAATTCTAACCTGTAGCAGCAATGCATATTGCAAAAAGCGAGTTACGAGTATATCTAGTACCGAGCGGTTTCAAACGCGTAGTTCCGTTCCCGTGGGAATAATATATAGTCTATCTTACTCAGTGATAATGTAGCTTTCTATTGGTGAAAGATTTTTTTAAATCTGTCCAGTATTTTTTGAGTTTATTCGTCAACTAAGGCGTGTTTAGAGCGACGATGTAACAAGGTCATACATAAAAGTGACAGATAAGCACGTTCATAAGGTTCAAATCAGTTGGTATTTACATGTTTGACATTAACTCTTCAATCTATGGTATGTTTCTGTCGTATTTCTTCCGTATTCTATTTTATGGAGAAGGATAGGCTAACATAAAATAAGGAATTTAACTGGTCAGCTAGAATCAAGTCCATAGCTATAATACTTAATACGCATATCAAGAAACAACACTCCGCGCCAAACTCGTTCAAGTTCACTACCGTTCTAATGTTAGTCGCCAAGGAGTGCCACTTCTATACCTACATAGTAAGCACTATAAAGGGGGCCAATTCTACTAAATGACAGCGGTGATAGTTGTATGACTGTGGTCACTCAATGGTGATATTATGTCAAATTTTGACACTTTTCGTATTCTGTTAACTGTCAGTTTTCACAATCATTCAACTATCATTGTTGACCACTTTTGGTATTCTACTATTCCTACCATGGAATGGCGCTGTCCAGTGATTGCTTTTTTCCCCTTATTTTAAGGCATTGGCAATTTAGCCATCAGCCCTAAACACGACACGAAATTCAGATTTTAGCTCTGCTTCAGAGTCTATGCGGAATATTATAATGCGGAAACCACATGAAATCGCATAACGAAACTCCTGTGTGTTAAATATTATCTTTATCTTTCAGTGTGGTTATAAACAGTCTTGTATTAATTTATTACTAGCCGATTTCATGTTATTTATTTATATACATATTAAGATATCCAACAGCTGTTTTTTTAAATGCGCTACTCCCCGCTTTTTGGGAGGCCTTTGTTAAAAAGTACCTACTGTTTTATTATTTTATTGTCTTCATTCATATTATGCTCTTTGGCTATTATGCAATGTTCTTTTGATCCAACAGCTGGTTTACATGAGTTACGTTATAATAATAAAGCACTTGATTCACCCACGTGTACATAATGATACAGATTATGTTGTATTTTTAACTTAATCTAAGAGTACATTTCGTACAAACGCAGATGAAAAGGAAGGATTCTCAGCATCAATGCTGGTTTTCAGTATCCTAATTCGAGTCGCTTCGTTGGGAAAACATTCGAAACAGTTATGCGCTCATGCACCAAAAATACATTAAAAGAAGAATAAAAAATAAAATAAAAATATAAAGAAATAACAAATAACACCAGTAAATTACATTAAGGCTCTTATAAAAAATCAAAGAAAAAATATACTACAATATATCTAACAGATTTAGCCCGGTAACGCTGCTAGTGTAATGGGGTCCCCATTACATTTGGGCCAGGAATAGCCCAGGGGGGATCTTAGATTAATTTGACGAATTTTGTTACGGATTTTCAGCATTTCTCGTGCTGAAAAAACCTTTGTGTGGATCATTCTTATTGTAAATATTACCGACGAAGCATGTTTCGGATATAACTAGATACTTATGTTTATCTACCTATTAATTCAAAATATTATTTGACGAAACCTGTTGTAGATATTATTTTTGTACTTATTGTTATCATTATTTTCATAGTTAAATGAATATTAATATATCTATGTAAATTTCAAACATAAATCCAACTTTGTTACAAGTATTCTAGCAAAATTAACACATATTTTTTTTCAGATGCAACTAAAAGTACCGGTCTCATGGCTGTGAAACTGACTGCCCTTGGAAGGCCGCAGCTGCTTGTAAGTCTATTACTGATAGTACTCGTATAAAGAGGAGAGATTTGTATTTTTGTATCTTTGTTACGAATAAACTCAAAAACTACTGTTCCGATTTTAAAAATTCTTTCACCGATGGAAAGCTACAATATTCCTGAGTAACATAGTATTTTATTCCTGTATTCAAACGGGAACGGGAACTAAGCAGATGAAACCGCATCATATAAACCGAAACAAAACGAGGCCAAAACTCTATCAATCTTATTTTATTATTTTATCTTAAGTATCATAATTTAATGTTTACAATTCGTTTCAAGTTTAAATCAAATCAAATCAAATCAAATTTATTTATTGTAAACACAGTAAATAAATTTGATTTGATTTGATTTGATTTAAACTTGAAACGAATTGTAAATATTAATATTATGTTCTTTTTTTATAAGAGGCTTAATAAATTATTATTATTATTTATTATTAAAATCTTTTCCAGTTGCAACTATCTGAAGTGATTATGCGCGCCAGAAACTACATGCAACAGATCGGTGGGGGCACCGGAAACGTGCTCACCCACCACAAGACCATCGAGGACTTCCAGAGGTACTTCACGGAACACAAGGACAAGCCGGAAGTGCAGGATTTCATGAAGAAAATCACTTCCGACAACAGAGGGTCAGTTTATTTTGATTAATTAATCGACTTCAAAAAAGGAGGTTTCTTTGGTTTTGGTATACTTACAAAAAAAAAAAAAGTAAAAAAGAAACATGTTAATCCATAACTCTGTCAAATCTCAAGCGATTTAGTTTTTTTTTATTTACTTTTAGGAAGACTTGCAGCACTTTAATCAATAAAATAAAGATACAATGAAAAATATCACTAGCTAATTATTATAAGTCTCCACCATTAAAAACTATATTCAAAATGTCTAGAAAATGGCTGATTTTAGTGGTTTTTCGGGCGATTTTCTGAACAATCGGCTAAACATTCTTAAATGATAAAATATTTTATATTCAAAAGTATGAAAACTTGTTGGTTGCACTCATTATAGTACGAAATCCGACCGCAAAATTGTGTAGGTATCGAGTACACGCTACAAAAAAATTGTTTTTATTGATTTTTGTAACGAAATTTCATTTACTTACTTGTTTTTTTAGATAAAATATCGTCCAATTCACGGCAATATACATAAAGACTCTGGAAAATCATGAAAAATCAGCTGATTTTTCAGAGTCACTATGTATATTGCCCCGTTATGTATATTGCCCCTTTTATGTATAAAAAACCTGAAAAACAAGCTGATTTTTCAGTCTTTATGTATATTGCCGTGAAGTGGACGATATTTTATATAAAAAAACAAGTAAATAAAATTTCGTCCCAAAAATCAATAAAAAAAATTTTTTTTTTATACTTGCTGCCATTTTTCGACCCTATTACCCTGATAAATATATATATTCTTCTAATCATAAATATGCGTAAAAATTTGGTTTGTTGCGTGTACTCGATACCTACACAATTTTGTGGCCGGATCTTAGGCTATTATTTTCCCGCAAATCTAGCTGCGCTGTGTGTGGACTGCGCATGTAGGTAATAGTATGGCTAAATTCCTGAAATTGACGCGCTTCAAACGTAAATACGTCCTTAAAGTAACAGCATCTGCGGCGTATTGAAAAAAAAAATTTTAACTGTTTAGTCCGTAAAACAAAAAAAAGGCCGTTAGTGTTTTGTCTCCGCAGTGCATCTAACAATAATTTTAAGTAAGATATTTTTAGAATCGTTTGGCTTAGTGTCACGGTCGGCGACGAAGTCTGAGTCATCTATTCAACAGCTAGATACTTGTCTAGGTATAATAAGTATCTTGCGTCTAATAATACCAAAGAAAAAAATTACCCGTCTAAAAATACATTCGCGTGCCAAGCGCGCGAAACATTATTTTATTTGTCTACGACTCGTATTAATCACCTGTCGAGAGTTAAGACCGAACACGGGGTACCTACGTGTTGTGTTGTGCAATTAAATCACAATGAAGTTTGTTTTTATCCAAATTTAAATGAAAATAACAAAGTAAAAAGTAAAAAACCGACTTCAACGAATAGTAGATACTAAAAACTCAGTTTACATATTTTAGACTTTTGTAGATTTTTTTAAAACCGCTCAATAGATTTTGTTAAACTTTAAATGGGACCACATCTGAAGTAAGTATGATCTACCAAACAAAAAAGGACTTATCAAAATCGGTTCACAATTGGCGGAATAACCGCGTAATAATACAAAAAAACCACAGTCGAATGGAAAACCTCCTTCTTTTTTGAAGTCGGTTGAAAAAATTACGATACAATGCCTTGCCAATATTTCCCGGAAGTATTCCATAACGACTGACTCAAGGTAAAACGTCAACTCTTACTAATGTCCAAATTGTCCAATAGACAGTTGAAGCACAGTTTAACAATCATATAAACTGTGGTTGAAGTCGCTCGATCGATCGCGCGCGACTGACGCGCGCGGCTGATACGACAAGTCAATGTATGAAAATGCCAGACGTCGGTCGCACGCGTCTGTCGCAGACTTCGGAAATGGCGCCATACATTTTCATACGTTGACTATAATTGTCGCATCAGCCGCGCGCGTCTGTCGCATGCGGCCGATCGCAGCCTACCTTTAGGTTGTATTAACTAGAGATCTTTATATATCTGACGAAAGCTAAGAAACACTTGGAGCAGTGCCATAGTTTATTTGATCATATTTGCTTTATTTTTTTTAGAAGCTTTTATAATAACATCACCTGTTAGTTGGATAGTTAATTAGTTAGTTAGTAGGTGTGGGTCAAATCTTGTAAGTCGAATAGTTTCCTCTTGAAACTACGAAGATGAAATTTTACAAATACTTAGTTCTGGTGAGATGATCTCATACTATATAGGTTATTATGATAGGTAAAGCGTGTTCGATTCCCGCCAGGGACCAACATTCGTGTGCATGAACATGTCTGTTGGTTTCGTGTCTACGTTTTTGTACGAATAGGTGCCACTTTAAATTGAACTAAGTATGTATACGTAATTTAAATAAGATTTAAGACCAATAGAAAATTTAAAAAGCTATGCCTGCCTAAGGGTTAAATTTATTTATTAATTATGTTTATCAGTTGTTTGTTTGTGTTACACAATTTATTATTATTTTATTTGTTTCAAAGCACTATTATTTTCAGCGTGGTGCACCTTTTCCCTTGGGACTGGTCAGTGGCGCCATCTTTTATTGTAAGCGTTCCGTAAATGTCGCTAGTTTCATTGTAGATGTCACTAGAGTCGAGTCTAGAATCATTAATTGTTATGAGAAGTACTTTGTATGGTAAGGTTTGGATTGGATTGTGACGTTTGGTGAATCTGACATTTGGGATATCTGAGAAAACATCTTCTGATAGTTCCTCAAGTAACATATTATAATATAAAATTCAGCTTTTATAAAACGACGAAAGTATAACGTTCATTCACCGTGATTTAAGGGTGTCGGACAGGGGGTTTCCACCGTTATCCAAACATCATATTTGGGGATCGTTTTCACCTGTATATTGTAGGGATATACACAGACAAACTTTGAGGCTTTACAAAATGACGAAGGTCTGATCATCGCGGGCTCTCACTCTATAAGTAGTCTATTCAAAACAACCGTTAATATATGGTGGCGGAGGCTAAGGCGGTAGGTAATGGATATTTAACTTCCCTTCCCAAGGGAAACTTCGTGAACTTGACTTCGGTGGTTATAAGGACCCCTATATATGTCAGACCAAATAATTTTTATTTGGTCTGACCTAGGTATACCTACCTAGTGTGTTTTTCGGGACGAAGATTATTCTATGTCTTTTCTTGACATGTAAACTATAGTCCAGCGTAATTTCGTGAGATCTGTCCATCGTTTTAGCCGTGTAAAGGTAACAGAGTCGTTTTAGTTCATTAGAAGATTCGCTATCTTTATATCCGCATTAATAAAAAAACAATTCTGTATATTGAGTAGGTACCTAACGAAGTTTTTGTATCTTTTGAATGATTATGTATCTTATGTATGTGGGTAGTTCTCATTATGAAGGAATAAAACTGGACCTTTTTCGTTCCACACTTTTTTTTACTAGATTTAGTATACAAACTAGCCAGACATCAAGGATATGACATAAATAAGCTAAATTATTGCGGGTCAGACAAAATATTTGCAAATTATCAAATTATGGCCGTTTTAAGATTGATACATGACAGGCAAGTGAGACGTGGCGCAGGAAAATTAAATCAGTGGTTTAAAATGTTTCAAAATGCATAATAAGTTAATAGCATAGTACTTAACATATATGTTTTATCCTTGGATTGAAAACCAATATAAAATACCACTATAACAACATTAATTTACTACCAGGAAAATGAGGAGAACCAGGAAAGTGAAATTATCACACACAGATGTCCATATTTATTGTTTATTTAAAAACAAATAATCACAAAGAGTAAACAGTGGAGTACTAGCAATCATCAGCGTTTCAAATAAATCTTTGTTTAATAAAAATTCACTCTAGAGCAAAGAATCTGGGTCACTTAAAGATACTTGAAAATCTTGGAAACTAATACACACACCGGCACAATTAGCGGAACAGAAAAAAAAGGGAGTATTTACGCATTTTTGCGTGTTACTGGCCGGCTAAACAAGCTTTTTTTAAATTTGGGTTTTAATTTAAAAATGGAATACTAAGCGACTGCCCTTTTTTTCATTCTTTTGTTTTAATTTTCATTGATTCATTTTTTCCACCGCTTGTCCGTTTTTAGAAGGTTCGTGAATTCCATTTGAAAAGCTTTGAATTGCAGTTTTTGAGGCTTTTGAGTTTTTTCGCATATTGATAATTTACGAGCATCTAATTATGCCTGATTTAACGCCATCAGAAATCATTAGGGCAGATCAAATGAGGAGAAATGGTCAAACCTACAGATCGATTGCCAGAAGCCTTCGTCGATCGTTATCAACGATTTATCGTAGCATCCAACGATACAGATTGACGAATGCTCTAGTGAGAAGGAGAGGACAAGGCCGGAAAAGGTGTACTTCAAGGAGGGATGACCGTTTTCTCCAACTTCAAGTCCGACGGAACACGAGACTAACGGCGGTGCAGGCTCGAAATTTACTGGAAGAGGTACGAGCAGTAAGGATGAGTGAGCGGACAGTTCGTAGAAGATTCGAAGAAGTGGGTATAGGCTCGTATGTGCCCGCCAAAGCCCCAAAACTTGAGAGACATCATCGCACAAACCGTCTACACTTTGGTCGTGAACATCGTGATTGGGACTTCGACGACTGGGGACAGGTTCTTTTTACTGATGAATGCAGAGTTATGTTAAATCAAATTGATGGAAGGCAGCGAGTATGGAGACGCAAAGGAGAACGGTATATCCAGTCTAATTTTGAAAATACAGTTGCATATGGCGGCGGTTCAATTATGGTCTGGGGAGGAATATGTTTAGGAGCTCGTACGGAGTTAGTAGTGGTCGATGGCGGGAATCTGAATGCTGATCGGTATATCAGGGAGATTTTAGAAGAACATGTTGTGCCATTTGCCCCCTTTATTGGTAACAACTTCATTCTAATGCAGGATAATGCTCGGGCTCACAGTGCTCGCACAGTACAGACATACCTAAACCATGTTGGTATAACGGTGATGGAGTGGCCAGCACGGTCCCCCGATATGAACCCTATAGAACACGTCTGGGACTTGCTAAAGAGGAGTGTAAAGTCAAGAATGCCCCCTCCCAATAATCTCAACGAGTTGCGAAACGCATTACTTGAAGAATGGCAGAGGTTGCCCCAAGAAACCATTGATAACATCATCCGCAGCATGCCCAGACGGATGGAAACCCTCATCAGAGCACGAGGAGGAAACACTCGATATTGAACAGTCATTGAAATTGTTGTTAAACTTTGGAAAATCTTGAATTTTCTGCTGTTTCTCTATAATTAAAAATCGAAGAAAAATGCATTTTGTTTAATTTAATTTTTATTTTTATAAAATTTTAAGTGTGGTGTTACAAATGAATGTCAAAACATGTTAATTTAATTGTTGTTTCATTTTAAATAATATATTGTTTAAAAATTACATTCATTGTTCTAAATTCCCTCTTTTTTCTCCTTTTTTTTTCTGTTCCGCTAATTGTGCCGGTGTGTGTAGTACCAGCTAAATGATTTTTTTTTTGTTTAATAGACATTTAAATACTCCTTAAATTAAGGTATTAAACCATCTAAGTAATACTGAAGTTATTTCATAGAAAATCAAATTTGAAAAAGGGATACTTTCGAAGATTTGGTACTGGCATTTGTTTTTGCTTTTGTTTCTAATCTGTGATTTAAGTGGGTATATAAACCATGTTTATAGTGTTCAAAATTTATTATTCAAGCTGTAATCATGTCGCTTATACCTGAATAATGCACCAGAACTGTCACAATGCTGGAAACCAGCCGGAGGCAGCGCAATACAGCCATGACTGTCGGTGTGTCACTATCAACAGTACAAAGACTTCTCTGACGTTTTGAGGAAACTAGCTCTAACCTACGCAGACCAGGAACAGGTAGAACCAGGTGTCCCACAGCACGAGAAGATCGATACTTTGTGAACTCCATGCTTCGTTATCGAAGAACTGAACTTACATATAATGTCGACGCCTTGGAGGAAGTAACCCAAGGACAGTAAGATGACCACTTGCTGAAGGTAACTTGAAACCACTTACCCTAAGCTGGAGCATGGGTATCGTATTTCAAGACTAAGATATGCTTATAACCATTTAAATTGGAGTGTTGAAGATTGGTCAAAAGTTATGTTCTCTAACAAATCAAAATTTATGTGCTACAAGCACGATGGAGGACACAGAGTGTGTAGAAGACAAGGGGAACGATTCAAGCAAGCATGCATCCAGGAAAATGGGTCTGTACTTGATTGCTTCTGAGAGTCACACAAAACTGGTGTTTAAAGAAAATGGCTCTTTAACTAGCGAAAGATATGTGGAAGAAATCCTCAATAAACACGTTGATCCATATATGGTCAATTGGTGAGGATGCTATTTTTATGCAATACATGAAATAAAATCTAGTGACTCCGAAATTTTATTACTTTCATTTAAGGGGTATTATATTGTCTATTTAACACAATTTATTTCATTAAGCTAGCATTCTTAGTTTCCGAAATTTGATTCATTTCTCTCGAGTGTCTAAAGCTTATGCAGTAGTTCTTGACTACTATTACTAGTTATTTCTTCCCGGCTCTTCTTTTTCTTAGGTGGCATTTTAGTTTCTGTGAAAAAGTCCTCAATAAGTTAATAATACTCAACCACACAAACTAGAAGACAATTGGAATCTAATATATTTGTTTCGTCCCGGTAACTAAGTAATAGACAAATAAAACAATAACAACTATACGTATACGTACTTTAAATTCTTTAAAGTACCTAATTTTCATCTCTCAGGTACGTTATTACATACAGGAACAACAAATTTTTATCATTTTCCTGCAGTGTTATCATTCTCCTGTCTAAGTGGATTCAGACAAGTGATATACAGGAAAGTGGTAATTTTAAGGTTTTTCATGAATTCTACAAAAATGCTGTCTTTGATTGCAATTTCAAGGCTTTTTATTATATTTACACTAGGTATAGTAGTTAAAATTATTAAAAATATTTAAAAAAATTAAATATTGATTACGTAAGTACTTACCATACGAGTGAGAACTTGTCTGACCCGAACACGTTTGCGCTAGAAGAAAT
This sequence comes from Ethmia dodecea, assembly GCA_963855545.1. Lineage (NCBI taxonomy): Eukaryota > Metazoa > Arthropoda > Insecta > Lepidoptera > Depressariidae > Ethmia > Ethmia dodecea. Next base: position 2,665,709 of record OY979453.1, read on the forward strand.
CTCCGTCCCGACTGGCTGATTATCTAATTGGCTGCGGATTGAGCGGCAATGGACACATTGAGGTAGGCACTTTGCATCGAAAGTCTGGCAACTTCGCTTATCGTTTAAATTGTTGGTGTTTTATCATGTTTTTTAGCTCACAGGAATGTGATACGAAATTCTTGTCGCCTCTATTCTCTTATGGAAAAATTATTAAAAAGAGGGAGTTACGTATATTTTTTTTATGTATTAGCAAAGTTATATTAATTCTTACTGTAATTTGTTGCTAATCTGTTTGATTATGTTCATATTTTGCTTATTATTCCGGTAGAAAGCTTCAGTTTTGGAAAATCGCCCCACAGGAAAGTGACAAATTTGATCACATTTGGGCTTACTTTTGCAAGAAATAAGTTTCTTACAGCTCTGAATTTTAGTGCCCAAATAGTAGACCATTAGTTAACTGTCTCAGATGAAAAACAAATCAGGAATATTTAAAACTTTAGAAGCTACGAGCTGAGCCCACCAAAATTCCTTCACTGTAAGAACTACCCATGTACTATCGAACTCTGCTGATTGGTCTTTTGTCCAATTTCCTTGATCTAAACTATTTCATGGATTCATACAGTGGAAGTTTGAGTTTGATGAATATCTTAAATCACTCATATTTAGTCACAGTCTTTATACCTATCTAGCCTAGTTATAAGTAGGTATAAATGCGTCCGCTGTGTGAGCAAGCACGGTCTCAGGCGATCCTTCATTACCCCCTAAATGTCTTTCAGGAATCATTTAATATTCATCGCATACGCTTGCTCGACATGGATTTTGACATTATCCCCTCCTTTCAGATAATCACATAAAGCTAGGGTTGCGCATGCGTGTGCGATTTGCGAAGTGTATTAGACGTAGGGTTGATCCACTGTTGATGTAGCATTCGATTCTTAACGACCGCTCTCTCACTGACTTGGTCAGCGTGGCAATCGAATTTTTTTTTATGATTAAAAAGGGGCCAAACGAGCAGACGGGTCACTTGATGGTAAGTGACGTCAGTCGCCCATGGACACCTGCAACTCAAGAGTCACAACTGCGTTGCCGACAGTTGAGGTGGGAGTAGGAGGAGGGGAGGGGAGAGGAGGGGAGAGGAAGGGGGGATTGGGGTCTCCGGTTACCTCACTCACTCAACGAAACGCAATGCATTGCTTTACTCTGGTTTTCTGTGAGGCCGTGGTATCACTCCGGTCGAGCCGGCCCAAGCGTGCCGAAGCATGGCTCTCCCACGTTCAAATTACTTATGTCTCGCGATAAATACTCCGGAGGCCGACCCAGTCGCCATTTTGACGTGGAGCCCGACATCAAAATGGCGACGTATTCTTCGCATGAGGGCGAAGATTTCCATCACGATGGTTTCCTTCTCCTTTGAGGTAGTGAATAGTGATATCATGCAGGCAGGCTCATTTCAACCAGTTTCGTCACTGCTAAATAGGTGGAATTAATGTCTAAACAATTACCTCTGTCCTCCTTGGTCGAGTAACTTCGTATGCTAGTTGCCACGCTCACCACCGGTGATCGCTCGAGTCGGTCTCAACATCACAATCTCAAAGTTAGAGGAGTATTTCAATGAATTGTCATTCATTGTATTGTACAAATTTCAATTTACATGGTGTTTTGCTGAGGTCGAGAAATTTGTACAATTGTTTAAAAGAATAATGTGTTGAGGAGTTTCTTGCCCCTTCTTCTCCTTAACATACCGAAGCGGTGAAGTGGCATTTATTTTACTTTCAATAAGTCGACTTATACTACATTGAATAAAAACATTTTGACTTTTGACACGTCGCTATAAGAACCGAATGCTACCTACCATATCCAAGCTATTCTAATTTACCTACAAATCAATTATATAACAATTAACCCTATTCCCTTGCAGTATCGTCCATCTGTTCCCGTGGTCGAACATCTTGGATGACGACATGAACCTGTCGGATACGTTCCGCGTACCAGACCCGAAGACCGGGCAGATGAGAAGGCTCATCTCGCAGATATCTACGCAGGAGGAAGCTATGTTCCGTAACATGCTGCGGCGGTTGAACCACGTGATCCAGGTGAACCTAACATAAACCTAACATACATCATAAAACCATAGATACTTAAATGAATTGTGGGACATGCATGGTTATTTAGTTTCTTGCTGGTTCTTCTCGGGGGCATTTGGAACCAGCAACTCGTCGGAGATGGCCTGCTGTTTACATTTAGCCAATATTTATGAACGAGTTTAGAGTGCCTTGTTATTAGACTATTGACCTTTCTAAGTGTAGGTACTTTTTGTACTTAAAGAAAATAAATGTCATTTTTTACTTTTTGAGTCTCAATCTACCTAGGTTGAGCCTAGAAAAATGGTAAGTAAATGTTTTTTAATGTAAAATGGCATACTTATTATAAATTACATGAGCATTTGAATGAATATTTGAATGCACAACACTCAAACCATTTAGTTTGTATTGTATTGATTGTTTAAAAGAATAATGTGCTAAGGAGTTTCTTTATCCCTAAGGGGTTGTGTAGAGGTATTCCGTTCCTGGAAATACTCTCCTAGGGGCCATCCATAAATTACGTCACACAAATTTCATGATGTTTGACCCCTGTCCGCGTCTGGTCACATTCGTGAATTTTGACTGTACCATATAATCAACTGATTGTTATAATCGCAGGTGGCGAACGAAGTGGACGTCAGGATCATGATCGACGCAGAACAGACTTATTTCCAGCCGGCCATATCTCGGATCTGCCTCGAGATGATGAGGAGATACAACAAAGTGAGTTCATTTGCAGTTTATTTTATCACTAGATTTATATAGGTGTTAATTTTAATGTTAAAAATGAAGGCATTTAACATAAAAATTGTGTTTAAAGTTAGACGCTTTCTAAAACAGGCTGTAATTTATTTACCCCCGACAAAAACCGAGGGGTGTTATAAGTTTGATGTGCGTTTCTGTATGTATGTAATTATGTGTCCGTTCGCTCGTATCCCTAAAGCACCGATATTGAATAAGTTTTTTTTAGTGTTCTTAGCTTAGAGTTCAAAACATAGAACTCTAAAGAGTAAAAAACCGACTTCAACATATATGGTTTTCTCATGGATGCCATTGTCAGAACTGCACCAAATTGAACTGGGACCAGCTTTTAAATAAAAAAAAGAATAATCAAAATCAGTTCACCCCCCAGTCGAAAGTTTGAGGTAACAAACCTAAAAAATACATAGTGGAATTGATAACCTCCTTTTTTTAAGTCGGCTGAAAAGTGACAGAATCTTTATATATTTTGAATAATCACAAAAACACCGGTGTGAATTGATGTATTGAAATCTGTATCACACAAATTATCTAATGTTTTACAATTTTCTTACGATGTTTTTCTATTTCCATCTTCAGGACAAGTTCCTAGTGTTCAACACGTACCAGACCTACCTGAAGAACACGTACAACGAGATTGTGACAGATCTTGAGCAGGCGCAACGACAGAACTTCTTCTGGGCGGCCAAGTGCGTGCGCGGTGCTTATATTGAACAGGTAAAGACGAGATGATAATCTTATACAAGGTGAATTCTTCAAGTGGGTGGATATCTAAATCAGAAACTATGAGGAATAGCAAAAAGTACTCAAAGGAGTCTCCGGCCCGATTTTGATGAAAACTAAAACTGCAACATGAATCGAACACGTTGATTTAAAAAAAAAAAACACACTATTATTACACCATTCGATAGTGTTGCTAATAAGGATCGAATTCTGGGAAGAAATGACATGTACGGCAAACTTAAGGAAAATGTTGGATTTTAATAAACTGATTCATATTTTAAATTAAAGTAATGCTTTAATTCATACCTGTATTACCTGTATCTTGTCGAAAATGATGCTCAATAGTTTTTTCAACACCAGACAGTCAACTACTCTTTTGTAGGGAAGGGTGGAGTAGTAAACATTGTACCCTTTAAAATATTGGTATACTTAGAAAATAAATTTAAAACTTAGAAAATGTAAAATTCGCGTCTGATTGTCTGTCTGTTTTCAATCTTATACATTTAAGGGTTATACTTTTTAAATTCACTGTTAACGGTTGAAACTGTATCTGATTCTTGAAATTAATCTGACGAAAATATCCAAGGTTTCCATATTTAATTGTCAATGTAGCCTAACTTGTATTTTGGGGTACAGGAGCGAGCCAGATCCGCTGCGATGGGCTACGAGGATCCAACCTGCGAGAGCTACGAAGCCACGACCGCTTCTTACCACAAGTGCCTCACTGAGATCCTGAGGCGAGCCAGCGTAAGTATTATCCCAGTGTAAGCCTGCGGCCTTCATCCAGTTTATTTCCGTTCCCGTGAGAATTCCCAAAAAATCCCTTCATAGAAGTTGCTTTCGACATCATATAAGACTTACATACCATATTTCAAGCTAATATATAGAAGATATTTTCCGAAATCAGTTTAATTTCCATTCCATTCCATGTAAATTAAATAATTTTTTAATCAACAACAAATAAAACATTTAAAGGAATTAACAAAATATTAGATTTTGAAATGTGTCGTCACAAAATTTAGGGTCCCTCCCCCTTGTCACACAATGTCACCCCCCCCCCCTCCCCCTTGACGTGTGACGTAGTATATGGATGGCCCCTTATCTCCGTATCGCAGGGCGACATGAAGGGGCGCGTGGGCATAATGGTGGCGTCCCACAACGAAGACACGGTCCGGTACGCCATCCAGCTGATGAAGGAGTACAAGATCGAGCCGGAGCACAAGGTGGTGTGTTTCGGACAGCTGCTTGGGATGTGCGACCACGTCACCTTCCCGCTCGGTGAGTTATACAATACTAGCGACCCGCCCTGGCTTCGCACGGGCGCAATGCTAATACTAAAACCTTCCTCTTGAATTACTCTATCTATTAAAAAAAACCGCATTAAAATCCGTTGCGTAGTTTTAAAGATTTAAGCATAAGTACATAGGGACAGAGAAAGCGACTTTGTTTTATACTATGTAGTGATGTAGGTACTTAATACAATAAGCGCTATTCCTGAAATTGGTTTGTTCAGTATCGACTACTTAATCGATTTCAGCTATTTTTAATATGACATGTTAAATATTTTCGAAAATGAATTAGTATAACTGAATTTAGAGCTACCTATTTTATTTATCTATTTTATCTACACTAATATTATTATAAAGAGGAAAGATTTGTATGTATGTATCTTTGTTACGATAAAAACTCAAAAACTACTGGATCGATTTTAAAAATTCTTTTATGAATGGAAAGCTAGGTAAAATATGTAACCGTAATAAAATATAGCCTATGTTGGCTATATTTTATTCCGGTATTCCCACAGAAAATGGTGATCGTTGGAAAACGTGGGTAGATAGGTACCGGTTTATTTTATTACTTTAAAATCTTTTATAAAGTTTTATGTAGGTAGTGTTAATTGTGTTTTTTTCCGCCCTGCCTTAGGTCAATCCGGATATTCAGCCTACAAATACGTTCCCTATGGCCCCGTATTGGAAGTTCTGCCGTACTTGTCTCGGCGGGCTAACGAAAACCGCGGCTTCCTCGCCAAAATCAAGAAGGAAAAGGGTCTTCTGCGGCGAGAGATCTTCCGTCGCATTTTCTCCGGCCAGATGTTCTACAAGCCCGAAGGAAAGTACACGCCAGTGTAGGTAAATATTTAAGTCACTGTAGTATTTTCTGTTGCAAGCATTCGGCAAACGGGAGGCGGCCATCTTGAAGTTGAACTGTCAGGCGGTTTCGTTTTCGCTCCAAAATACAATCGATATTGATTGGAGGTTATGTTGCAACGCTAGTCGTAGAGCGGGAAGAAAAGATTTCTTTCTAGGATTCTATGGATATGGTTGTAAACCAGACCATAGGAGCCACCTCTAATTGAAATGAATTATTAGTTCAATGGATTTTGTTAGTGTTTTACTTTTTATATACTATTTAAGCGAAAAGATTTTACTCCGTTTTTATTTCGAAACATTTTAATTTATTAAAATAATACTACATCAATTCGCGATCATAATATCTTAATTGAAAGGCAGATCTTAATTTTACCAAAATCAATACTACACAACGACAAAGTTCTCTTATTTTTTAAATATTTTACAAGTAAGTAATGTAAAGATCTTTGGAATTGTTCGTCTTATATGTATATTTATGTAAGTACCGATAGAAATTTAATTTAATCGATGTCACTATAAAACATGTTTTAAATTACTGGGTTGTGCGAGTTACTTAAAAAAAATCACACAGTAATTTAAAATATTAATATTTTTTAGTGTACCTATTTATGATTTAGTTGTCATGTGAGTAACTGTAAAATGCTTCAGTATTGTTTAAATAATTACCGAATTTAGATAAATAGTAATGAACGATTAACTTTAGAGTAGCACAGAACTATGGAATATAAAATTGTATGTTAAAAAATTATGTATGTTAAAGTACCTAAGTGTTATAATAACTTGTCTAATGAATTAAATCACACGTTGCTAATAAATATTATGAAATGAAAACTATACGTCTAGACATTGTTTCATTAAGTGATTATAAAATCATAATTATACATAAATGTTAAATATGAAATTATGTAAAAATGTGGCCATAATTATACAACTTGATAAGTTATATATTTATTATAACATAATTCTTTTTAGAAACACCATCAGTGCTTATGAAAAAGTACCTTTATAGGTTCATTTTTTATCATCAGCATTATTTTCTTGGCCTTTTCCCATTATTAGGGGTTGGCGCATAAATTAATGAATGTATATATATATATATATATTATTTGACAAATGTCAAAATGATTTATACTGTAATTAATTAAAGTAGAAAGCAAGTAAATAAGGTGGAAAAGTTATTTTTTGACACCTCTACGAGAATTTTGGGCAGAGAGGATTGAATCACTTCGCCTTCGCAAAAATACATTGTTTTGTTTGCGTGTGAAGTACACTGAGATTAATTATATTTGAAAACTTACGTACGTATAGTAGCTCTTGGTTGGTTTAATAAACCAAATCAGTTGAATCATTGATTTTGTAAAAATATAATTTTTGATTGAGGCAAGAATCTATTGTGTCATTATATAAGTTTTTAGTAGAATTTTGTCACTGGAATCGAACAATTAGGTACTTTGTAATACTTATTTATTTTTATATTGATGCATTTTTGTTACAAAATATTAACTTAACCATGGTCTTATTGAGTACCTTAGGTAGGTACCTACAAACCACGGTTAGAACAATAGTTTGTTTTAATCGTAATATTTACTTACCTACTGCAGAATTTAAGGTAATCATAAACAAAAAGATATTTTTTTTGTTCTTGTTGCGCCGCTTTTTTTCTCTGTGTGCGGAGAACTTTACCTAGGTGTTTCTATTAAGTACTTTTTATGTGTGGTATTATGGTCAATGTGAACATTTATTCGGTTATGGACAATTTACACGAGGGCAATCCACTAAGACAATCCACCAATGGCTTCGTGTAAATGGAGAGTCCACTGCAATGGATTGTCCTCAAGTTTTTTTTTGTATGGGCTCACTGGAATGGCCTCGTGTAAATGGTCCATTATTGAAGCAAAGGTATTGAATCCCTTTGCTGCCTATCTTTGCTCTACTTAAAGTTTTGAACTAGATCTATTCCAGTCACAGTATCGTACCGCATGTTCAGTTCCTAATCCTCTCATAATCAAGTGTTTTTAAATTACATAAGTACCTACCTAACCTTCTTAAATATACAATACCTCAATTTTTTTTCTATAAACTTTTGAATAAGTTGTGAGAATTAGTTATTTTATTTTTTGTAATCACTGTTAGGTCCTTACTTGTGAAATTGGCGATAAATACTAAAAAAATGATTTTAGTTTGAGTTTAATGCTTAATAAATAAGCTAGAAAAGAGGTCGTCTTATATTCTCAGATTAATTTGATTATTTTATTATATTTCTTTAATTTTACCAACTATTGTTGATAAATTTAATGATTTTTTTCTTTCATAAACACTAAATTTTATTAGATTTGAATGAGTCAATCGCGAAAAAAATGTTTATACGATTTTTTAAAATTCTTTAACGATACCAAACGACAATTTCATAAGTACCTATAAAAGACCCAATATTTTGTCATTATTATGTTTTTTTTTGTACTAAGTTATAATATCTTATTCACCGCGAATTAATGTGATGCTATTTTTAGATCATTTTATGAATAGATAATTAAATAAAGACAATTGTTTTATATTTTCTCAATTTTATTATCTATCTCCTTCCTTTACCTTACCTTACATAATATCCATTCAAAGAGAAGTAAGTAAGTATACATATGTTAAAATTCTGTAAATGATTTTTTTTATTTAAAATGGTAGAAGGTAAAATACATACATACATAAATGTTATATTATTATTGTATGTTAGATTTTAGAAACGTAGTAGATAATAGCGGACCGTAAAAACAGCTAGAAAAAGTTTTTTAAAAAAACTAATGAAGAAAAAGAAAAGAAAAAAAAATGACAATTATTTTAAAAATGTGTTTTTTTACAAAACTAAACAGGATCGATTTTTTTTAACTTACCAACACAAAGTCTAGATAAGGCTTGTGCGGTAAAAATTACGATAGACAATAAAATATATAATAGGTATTAGTAATATTTGTATGTATCTTACACGTTCATATCGTCTCATGTACCTACTGCCCTTTTTCACAGCCATCGAATAAAAAAACTGTAGGTACTAAACTAAAAAAACCACAGCCAAAATATACTTAGTTTAAAAATGAAATCAGTCTTCTAGAAGCAAATCAAGATTTCGCAATCGCAGTTTCGAAGACAGTGAAATAGGGCTCCAAAATACATGGAAAATAAAGTGTTAATGTTGAAACAACGTTTTCTTTTCAAACCCGACAAATAATCAGTTTTTTATTTCAAACCTAGTAAATATTCTCCAAGTGTTTGAGTACAAAAATTCGTACTTCATAGCTTAAAAGATGAAACTACAATACCCACTAAGAACACCTAACGCTGCTAAAGCAATCAAGATCACTGTTGCTATAAAAATACTTATTGAGGTCTTGTTTGCTAAACCAGCATTTAATTTGCACTCCTTAGCCCGATGGTCGGGTATCAATGGTTTTAATATGTCTTTTAATTTGTGCAAAGGACACCGTACTCCACAGTGAGGCCAAGGAAGTCGAATCAGGTCGTCATATGGACCGAATCTGTACCAAAGTTGAGCGTGAAAGCGACCTTTGACTTCTCTAATTTCTACTATTACAGCAGACATGAAATTTGGCGGCTCTGTCAAGTTAAAATTCAATGCTCCTAGCAAGCCTCCTATGATACTATCATGGGTGCAATACAGCTTGATTGGACGTTTCAAATCAGAGTGATTAAACTCAACGATTTTCTTCAAAATCGGACCGATTCGAAGCCTCGAAACTTCCGTGTTTCCGCTATGAAACGATTTAGCTGCTTCCATTTTCATCGCGTTCATCACAGGATAAGTCCACAGAGGTAAAACTAGGAAGGCTTGCTTCTGTATTTCCAGGCATGTGTAGATGTTGTTCAGATTAGATGGGGTATTGATAGTCGTCCCGCTGTGTCTCTTGACGTATTCGTACAGCCGCTTCGTTTCCGGGCCGGGGTTGAACGTTTGGTGTTTCAATAACCAGCTTAGTCTAGGGCAGTGGTAATGGGTGGAGAGGGCTCGGTCGGAGTATAGCGGTGCAGGTTGCCAGTGGATATAAGACCATTTGTCAATGTCTGCAGGCGGAATTAACCCGGCTAGGACCACAGCGCTGCTCATCAATGTTCTAGCGGAATCCGAGGACGTGGCTCTGACAGCCTTCCACGCTCGTTCGTCGGGCAACATAAACGAGTATCTGTTCCTGAGATTTTCACCGAAACGGTATGCTTGCTTCCGTCCCAGAATGGTCAGCTGTCCTGGGCCGTTTGTCCACGCTTCTGAGTTGGAATGTGGGTCTTTAGGGTACCCGTGTAGAGGCTCTCTGTGCCCGTGGCGGTAGAAGACGTGGATTTTCCGGATCTGCCCTTCTAGCATTGTGTCCTGCGTCGCAACGTCCCATTGACCCTGGGAGGAGCACTCCGGGACGAAGACCAGCGCCACGACGCAAAGCAACATTTCAACTGGTAATTTTAGTTGTTATTCCATCGTTTCCTTCACATTATGTTTACTTTGTGGAAATGTAATTTGAAAATACGTAGATGTTTATTGTTTGTTTCCGCTGTGAATATGAGTAATTGAATTAAAATGTCGCTGATAAATTAACGGTCGGTTGCACGAACGCCATTTAAAAAGTATGTTTTTACCATAGATTTAGTATACTAACGTTAGTTTTTACGTTATATCTACAACTCTCTCACTTTGTTAAATCAATAAACATTAAATTAAAAGACTTATTAGTCTAGTCCAAACATTATAAAGACTAGGACACGGAGCCAATAGACATGTTCATGCACACATTGTTAGCCTCGAGCGGGGATCGAACCCGCAACCTCCGACTCAGACGGCAGGGTCACTACCAGCTGAGCCATCAGGCGCTACAACTGTAGGTACGTACAATTCCTCTGAATAAAATTGCATACAAAGGAACACGACAAAATTACCATAGGAGGTTCCTTGTTTGACTAAGAATCCCAGAAAAGCAAGAATATTTTTAATATTGCTTATTTTAAATACAAGGTAGAGCTACCTTGTATTTAAAATCTCTGCTCTCTCCGTCCCCTTATGTTTAGGCCGTCCCTGGATAACTATCGATAAAAAATATACAGGCACCTACCTGGTATTTTCTTAAAGGGGGGTTACTCGAGTTCCGTAAGTATCTCCGTAAGTAAACCCCAAAAAATATATCCTATGAATTAAGTACCTACATATTATGAGTTTTCTGAGTAGATATTTCGACGAGTCATCTTATTAATAGCGTAGATTCGGAATTACAAAATTGAGAAAAAAAATCAAAAAACAAAAAGAGTAAATAGAGAGATTTTTTATAATAATGAATCTATCCTTCCACGATTATGGGATATTTTCTATAACCTCTAGTCCTGCACTGTATGTTGAAACCAAAGAGATTTAACTTATTATATTTTAATCTCTTTGGTTGAAACACAGATTTTTAACTAGTTCGACGGCAGATGTTCTGCAAAAATATATTGTCTCCTATAAACCAGCTAAAATAATGCTAAAACTATGTACCTAAGCATCATTAATGTGTTAGCAAAATCTGACATCTGACCGTGCATCTGAATAAAATAATATGAGACTGAATAAAAATGCTAAGTCAGTCAACAATCAATGCTTTAATAATTTGTTTTTTCATTGTTAAGTACAACTAACACATTGAAACATGAAATTATATTTTACTAATTCATACATTTCTAGATTTAATGTTGAAAAAATCTGATATTATTATCTACACACAGTCACTTATATAACTAAATTAATGGAGATAAACTAATATAATTAAGTACCTACATAAATTGTTTTAAATAATTTGTCATTATTTCGAAAAAAAACATTACAGCTACTTTTTTAACAATCACAACGGACAATACTTAAGTAGGTAAGTAAGTACCTACCTACATATTTTTTGGAACATATTGTTATGGTTCGTAGGAAAATAAATAGGTACATTTGCTTAATATTACACTACATAATGTATTCATACGTATAACTCTTCTCACACAAACACAAGGATAGTACAGTACAGGCGTTTTAACTTGGCAGGTCTGAAGTTGCGCAAATGGCTGCGCAATAACATTTTTTAGCGACCATCGGCGGTCTGAGGGGGTTTGCGCAGGCGCGATTTTCAGAGCAGCCAAGTAAAAACGGCTGCACTCTAATATAAATAAGCACAGTGTGTTATTAATTAATACAAATTATGTGAAATTAGTAGGTCCCAAGCAACCATACCTATAGCTATGTAATGAACTAAGTATTTAGATAAATAATGATCTGAAATGAAATAAAGTTATAAAACGAAACTTTTAATCATTCAAGACCAATGTTTAAGTTATAGAAGTAGTGGTCGTAAAATGATGATGAGTTTTGTCTAAACAGTTTTTACCCATTCCCGATTTCTAATGTCAGGTTTGTGTTGTGAGTCTTATTTTTGGGATTTTTTTTAATATTATTATCTTCATAGTTAGGTACATACATGGCTCTGCATAAGAGTCGATGCACAAAAATACTGATTTTTCTATTAGTAAGTACTTTACTTATATTTTTTTTGTTATCGACAGTAAAATCGTTTTCGGTTTCTACTGAAGACCGCATTGTAGGTATATTTCTTGTACCTAAAAAAATTTCCCGCCACAAGTCGCAAGACGTACCTATTGATTGTATAATAACAAACGTAATCACAAGCCGTGCGACGCCAAAAAAAAACCTAATTAATCGCAATCGTCTTTGTTTTGACGTTTGCATATGACGCATCTTTCATTACCTACCGTAGACAGCTGTCTACGTTCATTAGTCTACTCATTAGGTAACGTCAATGTCTGTAGAGCAAGCAATGGAAGGGTAATAAAAGTTAAATAAAAACGATTTAGGGTGAGGCCAAACGAGCGTAATTTTGTGAGTCGTGAGTAGCAGAATTTCGGTCGCTGAAATTCTGCTGCATTCGATTTCATACAAAAGTCCTATTTGATTCACACGGCGACGCAAAATGAGTTGTCTGCCGACTCACATGCATTATGCGGACCGAATTTCAGTTCGCGGGGCGATGGGGTAGACATAGACAATGTGTGAAAGAGATACTAGAGTGGAATGTGACGGATCACTCAAGAGGGAGTGAGAAATAAGATATATTCTGCTACTCACGACTCACAAAATTACGCTCCGTCTGGCAGCCCAACAGAATTTCTGTCGGGCAGAATTTCTGCAACCGAAATTACGCTCGTTTGGCCTCACCCTTAGGGTATTTGACTGTATCGGAAAAAAAAATCGTAATTATTAATTAAAAAGCTTATTCCAAAACACCTCTAAAAATGCATTTCAATTCTAATTTTACAATTAGGAATAGAAAATTATAAAATAATAAAAAAGTGATACTATAGAGTACTGTGAGCTATTACGTCACTGTCAAAGAGATTAAAATATAATATTTTAATCTCTTTGGTCACTGTTCAGTACTCAGTATATTTTCCATACTCAATTTTCATTATGAAAGATCAAAAGCAACTTATTTTACTATGCAGTCACATATAGAATAAAAAAATACTGTATTGACAGATATCAACGCGTTGATGTTTTCAAGAGCGATACCAAATTACAACACATGATTTGGTGTGGATCGTGAAAGTTTTCTATTCACAGTTTTTTTATTAACATACCAAAGTAAAGATTTAAATCAATGTAATAAACACATTGTGCCTATATTTTTATTTTACTAAAAACAAGGTGACTGAATTTTAAATGTGAAAATATGACGGGATTTTTGTTTGACAAATTATATTGTGAACAGGATATGTATTCATAGTAATTAGTTTTAAGTATACAAAGTTTTTTACTATAAATGTGACAGAAAGGCATGGTGTTTCAATTAGATTAAATATAAAACATTTCATTGTTAATATTAAGATTTTGAAACAGGTTAAGATTATCTCAACATTGCAACATTTGAAGACACTTCAAGTTAAACATTTTTTAGACAATAATTTTACTAACACCTTACAGTTTGCGTTGGGACAAATTAGGTCTGCCAATATTTTTGTACTTAGTAGGTAGTAAAAGGTAAATAATAATAATAATAATTTAAACGTTATATGTATGTATCAGTAGATATATATTCATATATGATAAGTATATATACTTATATACTTTTCGGCACACCTTCTCTGCTTATCTAAGAAAAATAACCTATAACCAAAATAACCTATTAATATTGACCTTGGGATTTGTACCTACATGTTTGGTACCGAACCGATAAAGCTGGCATAATTTCGTAATCAGCAGAATTTGGCTGTCAAAAGTACCTACTTTCAATCGTTATCACATTTTACGAACTTCCGTTGCATGTGACATTGTATCATTATCATGTAGAACGAGCAATGGTCGCGGAACAAATGTCAAATAGTAACTATACCTACCACAAATTACAAAAAAAATTACAACGTCCAGAAAAGGCTGTACACGCATTCGCCGTTAATTTATCAAAACTTATAAAAACATTTTACGAAGCCATATAACTAATAATAATAATTAGTAAGTAATAGGTACATTTTCGACTTACGTCCGGTGAGGTTGCACAGTTCTGTGTAAATTCATTATCCAGATCTAAAATAAATCACGGCTGTCAGCTGCGTCCTATAATTCCTTATGACAGTAAAAAATGTCCCCACGCAAACATTAACCTATCACTAACCACACGCTGCGCACACGTCGCATGTTGAGAATTATACTATTATGAGATTTATGAAGAGAAAGACAGAACGACAATATTAAGAACCGATTGTCGCGTATAGGATTTTTTATACCGTGCAGAGTTTAATCCGAGTACGATCATGGCAGGGACGATGCAAGGTTTTGATTTTTTTAACTAACTTATGTCTACAATATTTAACCCGGTCCCTAGGTAGGTATATATATACAATATCCCTACGACTGAATGGTACTCTGTCGGATTTCTAACCCTTTTAAACTTCACTTTTATAATATTTCGTAGGTAAGTAGGTATAATATAATATGTCGCAGCGTTGTTGCAAAAGCTGTGATATTATAATTTCACTAGTGGCATTATAATTTTTGTCAAGAGTCTCTACAATTTCACGGAACAATGATAAAATAGATTCATTTCACTAACCAGATTTCACAATGTTAGTCACATTCATTCAACTAACCAGATTAGTGATATTGTAATGAGCCTGGTGAACTTTTGATATTGTATGAAATGAAGACGATAGACAAAAGTTCGTCCAGGGGGTCTTAAAAGACCGTTTCGGGTGAATCCTATTTCGATTCATATTCGAAATTTTCACCAAATACCTACGAATCTGCTAATGAATTGAATTGTCAGTTAATCACCTCACATGAGGGACCATTTTACGAAATTTAGAATTTAGGAATTAAATTTCGAGTAGGTAATCATTAATTGAACAGCTTATATTAGCTACCTCTAAGAATGCATTTCGATTTAAATTTCGCAATGATAGCATTTTTTTTTAAATACAATAAGAAAAGTGATGCAATTGAGTATAATAATGATGACGTTACAAAGTCAATAGGTACTCAATAAATTTTCCATAGCAAATTTTTGTTTTGACAGTTCATAAAAAAACTTATTTGACTAAGCAGTAAAATACCCTATTATACATAATACCCCTGGTGAAACTCTAATATCGCGGTTTTTACAATAACACTGTGACGTATACAAGCCATGCTCGCTGTATGAACATGACACGACTTATAGGGAGTTCTGTTTTTACTATTATGGCTGTTGGAGTGCGAAGGCGTGGCTCAAATACCGGGCAAAGCACCTTGGATCCCCGAAGCCTGGACCTCAAGTCGCTGACGGGCTTCCTGGAGGAGCTGGAGTGGCAAGGCAAGAACCATTCCCACCATCACGCAGAATAGGCGCAGAAGAGTCGTCGAGTTGCGGAAACAACCGCGCGTTAACATACATACTAGTATGGCTGATAAGTTGATCTGTTTAGCTGATGACGTGGCAATTGGCCTCGTCGGGTTCCTCGGGTTCGACGTCGCGCGCTGGCGCCAGCGACGCTAGTTGCGTCGCCGTTGCCCTTCGCTAGGACCTGTGGCGGGCTGCTTCCGCGCCTGTGTATGTTTTCAAACATTTTCAAAACTCATACTTCATTTGTTTATGTAAGAACACTAGTCTAATAAAAAGGGAAACTGAACTCGTCCGTGGAGTGGGGTGCAAACTTTTTTTTACGAGAGGGTAGAAAAAAAAATTTAATCGGTCCCAACTTAATTACAGCCAAAGAGATTAAAATATAATAAGGCATAGAGGGGACAAAGCGAGGAAAAATTGAAGTCAAAAGTTATTCTAAGTGGAATAAGTCTAGTACAATTTCGACCAAATGACAGCTCGCGTTCATACTAACTGACATGACAAGGACATGACGCTTAGGCTTCAAAGTTTTGTATGAAAATATCCCCAATGCCCCCTCTATGCCCTATTATATTTAAATCTCTTTGATTACAGCTAAACATTTTTTTTTAACTTAGCTAGTATCTTGCATGCACTAAGTATATGCAGATTTCTGAAGAACTTTTCTTGAACGATAGCTAAGAATACTCGCGATCAAGTCAACTTCCAAAACTAAATCAAAATCAGTTCAATCGGTTTGAGAGCTGCGAGCGAACAGACAGTTTTTCGTTGGGGGTTAAAAATAGAGCACCTGGTCTGGGCTAATAGTATAGTGCGAGTTACCTCTCCTGGGCTAATAGTATAGCGCGAGTTACCTCTCCTGGGCCAATAGTATAGTGCGAGTTACCTCTCCTGGGCCAATAGTATAGTGCGAGTTACCTCTCCTGGGCTAATAGTATAGCGCGAGTTACCTCTCCTGGGCCAATAGTATAGCGCGAGTTACCTCTCCTGGGCCAATAGTATAGTGCGAGTTACCTCTCCTGGGCTAATAGTATAGCGCGAGTTACCTCTCCTGGGCCAATAGTATAGTGCGAGTTACCTCTCCTTAGCCTGAGCTCAAGCGCGGCGTGAGCAGCTAGCGCGACGGCCAACGCGCCGGCGAGTGCGGCGAGCTGTTCGCGCACGCAGAGCAGTTGGCGCGCCGCACACGCCAGCGCCAGCCCAGCGTGACGCGCCGACAGTGTCAGTGCCCACGGCCCACGCCAGCCCGCACCGCCGACGCATATTCCCGCCTACCCGCCGAATCACATTATTAGTGGTGCAAGTCCAAGCGAATCTTGTTTATTCCCATTCAAGCGGGAATTTTCAAATATTCTTGTTAGTGGTAACTTACGCCTTTAATTCATCATATCCCGGACTGAAATCTTTCAGCCAAAACACTCGCGAATATAAAATTTTATATATAAGCTACTTTTCATCTATTAACCAGCTCGGTTAATCGATCTGGTTAAGGTCGCGGGAAGTTGCTGGATGCGGGCGGCGCAGGACCGGACGTTGTGGAGAACCTTGGGGGAGGCCTTTGTCCAGCAGTGGACGTCGATAGGCTGACATGATGATGATGATGAACCAGCTCGGTTAAGGTCGTCTTATACTCGTATCTTAGACTATGATTGGCCTGAAAGAATTACCTGGAGGACATCCCATAGGGCCGCACAGGCTCCCCAAGCGGCCGCGGCCACAGCCGGCAGTGCGAGGTCCGTCCTGGCGGCCCTCCAGCGCAGCAAGGCGAGCATGAGCGACGCGTGCGCCGCCGCCCCACCTGCCGCTAACGCCCCGCGACGCCCCCGCGCCGCCGCCATACTGAGCGTCACCGCAGCGAGCGTCTGCAGTGCGCCAGCGCCAAATAACGCCCGCCACGCGCAACCCCACCCGCCCACGCACACCCCGTACCACTGAGGCAGACAGGGCACGATATTTTGTGACTGGAGATAGTATTCAACTTAACTAACGACCCGCCCCAGATTCGCAGGGTGCAATTTATATATAAAAGTATAAGTATAATTTTAATAAAAATTTTATAATTTTATAAAAATTCTGTAAAAAAGACGCCCCGGGGACGCCCCCGTGCTGCGGCCATGCTGAGCGTCACCGCAGCGAGCGACTGCAGTGCGCTAGCGCCAAGTAACGCCCGCCAAGCGCAACCCCACCCGCCCACGCACACCCCGTACCACTGCAGCAGACATGTCTACTTCATGACTGGAGATAGTATTCAACTTAACTAACGACCCGCCCCAGATTCGCACGGGTGCAATTTACATATAAAAATTCGGTGAAAAAAGACGGCCCCGCGTAGCCGCAATGATGAGCGTCACCACAGCGAGCGTCTGGAGTGCGCCAGCCCCAAGTAACGCTCACGCACACCCCGTACCACTGTAGCAGACAGGGCGCTCTATTTTGTGACTGGAGATAGTATTTAGACGGACGGAATGGACGCCCCGGCTTGGCACGGGTGAAATCTACACTAACAATATATAGAGTAAAGATTTGTATTTTTGTATGTTTGTAACGAATAAATTCAAATAGTACTTATTAAACCGATTTAAAAAATTATTTCACCATTAGAAACTATCCCTGACTAACGTAGGCTATATTTTATTCTATAGTATTCCCACGGCAACGGCAACTACGCAGGTGAAACAGCTAGTTATAAATAACTAAATTATATAAATATAACCTATTTTGGAACTAGTATTTTAATTTTTTACCCAACTCTTGGCGTTGGCCCGCCTTTGCTCACCTTAATATAGGAAGTATAAATGAATCCCTGCTGCAGTCCAATGAACAGTCCCATGGGTGCTCCGAGCAATGCTCGCGGGTCCCGCACTATTGACCTGGCGTCAGGTGGCGGTGCCGGGGTGGATGTCGCCCCGTACACGCCCAGGCCTATCGCGGTCACAGCTAGAGCTGCCCACACCGCCACTAGCACCCTACGGCCCTCCGCGTTGAGTGCTGTGCCAGAGATGGATTGGGTGTCCGGGCAGCCTGCCGCGCCGCACGTCCGTTCCTGGGGAGATGATCAGATAATCGTCTAGCTAGGTCGTAATAATAAAAGCTTTATTTTGTGTTCTGTCCTCGACTCGGCTGTGGCAGAATATCAGCAAGGTATTTGGTTACTGAGTGTGTGTTTGTTGTAATCTTGGCTTAAGGAAAATCGATGAACGGCTAACTTATGACTTTCTATACAAAGAGAAAGATGAAAATATATCTTTAAATAATTACCAATTACCTCATAATCATCCTCCAAGTACTCTTCAGACGGAGGCCACTGCGGCACGGACGCGTTTGTCGGCAAGGGAGTGAGAGCGAGCGGTGTCAAGTCCTCCGGCCATATCATGAGCGCTCCGCCCAGCAGCAGCGCCCCGCAGACCAGCCCCAGGTCCTGAGCCGCACGGAGCGCCCTCAAGGCCCTCCTTAACGCCACCTTCCTCCTGGCCTCATCGCCCGCCGCTTGCGCCAAAGCGGTCGCCGAAGCCGACAACGCCAACAGCATTGGAGACAACGTAGCCCCACACACCCCATACAAGGGCAGGAGCACCGACAGAGGAGTCGCCACGGTGTGAGCCGCGAGGAGAATCGACACTGACAGGTGAGCTAGGGTCACCACTACCCTGGTTCCTGTCTTTTGGATGATTAGGGGGGAGAAAGGGGCGACGATAGCGGCCGCTGTGTGCATGATCGCTAAGGGCGTGGCCCCAGCCTCTGCGCCCGCGAACGCTGTGAAAGGCAGCAGGGCTGTGGCGCAGAAGCCGCTGGAGATGCAGAGGAGGGTGAATCGGGTGACCACTGGCTTGGGGACTTTGGGGGGTTGTCGCGCGATGAGCCGGCGGACTGACGCGGCGCCGACAGAGGAAGCAGCTGAATCCCGTCTGCGACTGGCAGCGACAGGCGCCTTGAGCGGCTTCGGCTTCCGCCATAGCCAATCCTTTTTGGCTATCGTGTTGCCTGGTATCTGAACAAGTACTTCAAATAGATATAGCAAAAACACTTCGTGGAACGCAATGAGGGCTACCATTTGTGCTCACCAGTTGGCGCCAGTGTCGAGTGAGGTCCTGAAGTATAACTGTCAAATCATATTTAATGCCTTTAAATGGTACCGTAAAAATATCGAGCATCCCGCGTGGAAAAAAAGGAGGACATAAGTTTCCGGAGGATATAACTGTGAGCCGTAGTCCGTACCAACTGATATTTGCTATAATTAATTTCAGGTACCTATAGCAAAATATTCACAACATTATTGTAATTAGAACGTATGGATGAAATAAGAGTAACGAAAGAGATTTATTGTGCGAATGTTGAAGGATGCAAGGAAAGAGGAGTGGCGATCCATAGTCTCTGCCTACCCCTGGGGGACAATGGAGTGAGCATTATGTATGTATGTAATTCGACACACAAGTAGTGGTATTTGTTATTTGACATTTCGGAGACCTCACGCTACACTAGCACTAGCGGCGAATTCAAACGCGATAGCTTCCATCAAGCCATGACTTGAAGAATTCTGACATTGGCCAGGTTTAGTCAGTAGGTATTACAATAAATGTAACTATCCATACAGTTGGGAAACGGATGAACTTGTGCAGAGAAACAGGGGCTTACGGGGAACCGGGCGATGCGGGCTGCTTACTGCAATCACCGAGTCTCTAAGAATCACTCGATGTATTGAGTACAGTATGTACTGAGTTTGTGAAGTCATAATTTTTAATACTAAATTGCATCACTATTTGATTTTTTTTTCTTATTTAAAGGTAAAAATTTGCTATTTCATTGTGAAAAATAAAGATTATCATAATGTAAATGTATTTTTAAGAGGTGTTTTGGTATAAACTTTTAAATCAATGATTACTGGCAATTTAATTTGGATACAGTGAAATAGGGTAAAACACCCAATTAATTGACACCCCAACAGCTTTCTTCAATACATATATGTATCGTAATTTAGTATATATATATATGAATAATCAAATAAATGAATAAAGAACTTGACCGATAGGTGTAAAAAAAAATTTACAAAAAAAAATAAACACCAATCAAATATATTTATTCTAAACGTAACTTTAACTGTGTATCGTAATTTGGTTAATTTTGAAAAAAATCTGTTGGTGTGTCAATTTAATTGGTAGGGTGAACTTAGTTAATAGTGTTAAAGACGGGGGACCGTATTAACCAGCGGGAAAGACTCCAATAATTGGGTGTTATGAAATGAAATTTTTATTGCATGTGGAATTCAGGTGTACCATACCCTATTGCAAAATAGTGAAGGGAAGGTCAAGAAAAGCTGAGGACCTGCGTGACGACGGCGCGGTGGCGGTGCGGGTCGGACACGGTCCGCGCGGCGCGAGACGGACGCGCGCGCTCCGTCAACTCTGGCAAGCTGCCCATGCGCAGCCTTGGCGCCGCTCACCTCATAACTGCCAATAGGAAATAACAGTAATAGCCTTACGGTTAAAGAGCTGCTTCTCATGATGATAATCAGTGAGGCTAGGGTTCGAATCCTGGCGTGTACCAATAAGTTTTTCAAAACTTACGTACATATTTATCAATAGCTCGACGGTGAAGGGAAACATCGCGAGGAAACCCGCAGGTCCCGGAATTCATTCTGAGACATGTGTAAAAGAGGCCCGGTTCGGCGATGAGCTCACCATCTATCACGTTTAGGGGTCGAATATTCTCGTGGAAAGTAGGTATTTCCAGAAATGGAATACCTCTGCCTACCCTTCCAGAAATAGCCTTCTCATATAATATTAATGACCATTTCGTATCGACGAACAGGTCGGAATATTTTTATGATAATATCATCATCATCATTCATCAACCCGTAACAGCCCACTGCTTAGCTGAACTGAGGGTCACTGAGGGTCAGCCCACTGCTGAACTTCTTCCTCACACATGAGGCAGTATGGGCTATAATCTCCCACGCGAGCCCACCGTGGATTGGGAGATGGTGTTAAGCCAGTGGCCACTTAACAGTCAGAATTTTTCAAGCCACCCAAGGGTAACTGACATGGCTTAACGACTTTCATTGTGCGTAAACACAACGAAAACCGGGACCAACAATTTAGCGTGCCTTCCGAAACACGGAAGCGCTCGCAGCCCTGCGGTGCCAGTGTGTTTGTGACGATCATACTGGTTAAGCAAAGTTGGGCGCGGTCAGTCAGTGGATGGGTGACCGCCTAGTGGCATTTATGATAATATATTTTATAACACATTTGCTCGTAAAAGGTGTCTTATTTCACCAATTTTAATATCGTTACCTATCTCATTACGCCCAAGTGCGGTAAGTGTAAAGTAAAACGCACGGTTTATCAAGATGCTCCGTCTTAAAACGAACGGTACTTTTTAAAATCTCAGCAAAGAGTTTTTATGTCAAAAAAGTTGTCAACATTTTATGATTAAAATTAACTTTGGGAGATAAAATATAATAAAGAAATATTTATGTACATAATTATTTAAGTTAATTAATTTTGACAGTAAATTACAACCAATTAATCTGTAACAAAAACACAAAAATATTAATTTACTTTATTAGTAATAAGTACTGGCTGTTTTTTGTGCCTTTTCTTAAAAAAGAATGATGATGCGCGCCGCGCGCTTTTTCTTAACGCTGTATTGTTTTTATTCGTTTACCATAGTCGGAGTTTTATTTTATTTCCTCGCAAATGTGTTATAAAACGTCGTATGACATACGTGCGCTTTGATAATTACAGCCTCTGCTTACTTGTAGCCCTCGCCTACGGCTCGGGCTAGCAATATCGCCTCGGCTGTAATTTTCAACCTACCGCACTTATATCATAATGTACTATTATAAAACATTTGCTCGTAAAAGGTGTCTTATTTCACCAATTTCAATATCGTATTGTATCTTATCTCATTACTCCCAAGTGCGGTAAGTGTAAAGTAAAACGCACGGCTTATCAAGATGCTCCGTCTTAAAACGAACGGTACTTTTTAAAATCTTAGCAAAGAGTTTTTATGTCAAAAAAGTTGTCAACATTTTATGATTAAAATTAACTTTGGGAGATAAAATATAATAAAGAAATATTTATGTACATAATTATTTAATTTAATTAATTTTGACAGTAAATTACAACCAATTAATCTGTACCAAAAACACAAAAATATTAATTTACTTTATTAGTAATACTGGCTGTTTTTTGCCTAAAAAAAATGCTGATGCCGCGCGCTTTTTCTTAACCGCGCTGTATTGTTTTTATTCGTTTACCATAGTTGGAGTATTATTTTATTTACTCGCAAATGTGTTTTAAAACGTCGTATGACATACGTGCGCTTTGACAATTACAGCCTCTGCTTACTTGTAACCCTCGCCTACGGCTCGGGCTAGCAATATCGCCTCGGCTGTAATTTTCAACCTACCGCACTTACATCATAATTACTATAAAATGATTGATCGGAATCATCGATCGATCGGTAACTTACTGGATTTAGGGGCACGGGGGTAATAAAATCTTTAGCTAAAGCGACAATTCTTTCAAATGTATTATGATGAGGCTTAGCGTTTGTCGGTAGCTTGCGAGTGCGAATGCCTCGTTATCCCCCCAGGGGAACATTACAGGGGACCACGAGTTCGGAGAGTCCCCGTGCAAGGTTGGCAAAGGTATAAAGGCGTAGAGTAGGTACCTATTTAGAATCAGATTTTGATTATGACTCATAAAATTATGAAAATTGTATTTTCTTTGTATAAATTATGTAAAATATACACAAAGGTACTTCATTGTTCCTGATTTTTCATTTTCACATGCTGTTTCCTTAGTAATAATAATATAACAAGGGGCCTGTAAAATATGAACTGTTTGTTATTCTTTTATTAATAATTAGATTAAATTCTTATTTAGCCTTTTTTGATATTGCTAATTATTTGGTTGATCTAGAGTAGGCTGAATAGCAGTTTAATAAAAAAAATATACCTAAGTACTTATCAAAATCGTTTTTTCCAAAGAGATTTAAATATAATAGGGCATAGTTTTGCATGCCAGGGGGCATTGGAAATATTTTCATACAAAACTTTGAATGAACGCGAGCTGTCATTCGGTCGAAATTGTACTAGACTTAATCCACTTGGAATAACTTTTGACTTCAAATTTTCCTCGCTTTGTCCCCTCTATGCCCTATTATATTTTAATCTCTTTGGTTTTTTCTGAGATAATAAGTGTTGACACCTGTTGACACCCCAAGAATTTTTAATTTGCCGCCATTCTTTGTACCTTGTCACACGTTTCGTTGGTCAGACTCAGACTCTACTAACTACTATATCCATGCCTTGCTGTCGAGGGATTACCCGCAACGTTAAACATAAATGAAAAGGTTTGCTATCACAAAAGTGTAAAATCGGTATATTTTCCATGTATTATCTAAAATCATGGAAAAACCGTTGCGTTTCGGTATTTCGGTAGGACAGAGCCCATTTCGATAGAAATACCGAAAAATCGGTAGGTTCGAGACCACTGGTACACAATCAAAGAGATTAAAATATAATAGGACATAGATGGGGCATTTAGAATATTTTCATACAAAACTTAGAAGCATGTTTGAAGCTCAAGCTTCATGTCAGTTAGTATCAGTGGTCTCGAACGTCATTGTACGAAATCGGTAGAGCTGCCCAATAAAATCGGTATATTTGTACCCAAAATCGGTATAATATGACAAAAAAAATCAATATTCAATCAAATTCGTTCATTTATCAAAAATAATCCTAAAAACTAATTTAGATACATAAAAACACACTTAGAATAACTTTTGGCTTCAAATAATCCTCGCTTTGTCCCCTTTATGCCTTATATTATATTTTAATCTCTTTGGTATTAATAGCTTTCCCAATCGATCGATTCGTGTTTCTATGATATTTCTGTTGTTTTTTTTTTTCCTCTTATTCAATCTGCAATCGGCTGTCCAGCCATAATCAGATGGGATGGATATTATGTCTGTCTTGAATGGGTGATACTCCATTGAGCATCATACCCTAAATTTTAGTTTAGATGTCATCATCATGTTCTCTGATCAAGGTCTAGTATGTGCCATCTCTTCAGTCTTTTATCCACTGGTAATAAGGGTTGGAGTAGGTTCCTTGCTAGCTCATTGCTATGGTGCTTTAGGCGATTTTTATATTTGGTGCAGTAGCTTTGTACTTCCAGTCTCACTGTTGGCATTTCCAGGTATGCATGGATCTCGTCATTTCTTACGAACCAAGGCACGTTGCAGATGCTTCTTAGTACAATATTCTGGTACCTCTGCAGTATCTCTAAGTTAGAGTTGCTGGCTGAACCCCATAGTTCTATTCCGTACGTCCATATGGGTTTCAGAATGCACTTGTACACAAGTAGTTTATTCTGTAGGGATAGTGGTGACTGCCTTCCTATTAGCCAGTGTAAGCTTTTGTAACGTAGGTTTGCTTCATTTCTTTTGGCTTTTATATGATTACGCCACGTGAGTCTTCTGTCTAGGTGTAGGCCCAGGTATTTGACGGAGTCTTTGCTAGGTAGAAGTTCGCCATTCATTGACACGGGTGTACACTGTCCCTTTCGTAGAGTGAATGTGATATGTACAGATTTGGTTGTACTGGACTTAATTCGCCATATGTTTAGCCATTCGTCTATTTTGTTAAGATGTACCTGTAGCTTAAGTGCCGCTCTCTGTGGGTCGGTGTCGCTAGCTAGGCAGGCTGTATCATCAGCATATGTAGCCGTGACAACTCCCTCTGTCTGCGGCTGGTCCGCGTGTAGATGGAGTACAGCACAGGACCCAGAACTGAGCCCTGTGGTACTGATGCATGCACTTCATAGACTTTCCATAGTTCTTCTCCATATTTAACTTGGAACATTCTGCCAATTAGGTAGGACTTTAGGATCATGTAGTAATCGTTTGGTAGCATGGTTTTCAGCTTGTATAAAAGGCCACTGTGCCACACGCGATCGAATGCTTGTTGGATGTCAAGGAAGACGGCAGAGCAATATTCTTTTCGTTCTATACTTTGTCTGATCTTGTTCACAACTCGATGAACTTGTTCTGTTGTGCTGTGTTGCTCCCTGAATCCAAATTGGTGATCGGGTATCATACGTTCTTCCTCCAGAATTGGCTTGAGTCGTTTTAGTAGTATTCATTCAAACAGCTTTGACATTGTTGGTAGAAGACTAATGGGTCTGTATGAACTTACTTCAGTCAGAGGTTTGCCAGGTTTAGCTATCATGGAGATGTGTGATACTTTCCAGAGTTTAGGGTAGTGATGTATCCTTATTATGGCATTTAACAGCATTGTGATATATACAAGCACTTTTCTCGGTAGGCGTTTTAGTACCTCAGCGGTTATTAGGTCATATCCAGGTGCTTTTTTGTTGGGTAGTGCTCGTATCTCTTTAGCTAGTTCTGCTGGTGTGACTAGCTTTATGGGGGGGGATAGTTGTTGATCGCTGTTTATGACTCTCTCCACCTCAGTGTCAATTTCTGGCACAGAGGATGGATTTGGTGTGAAAACTCGACTAAGGTGCTCGGCTAATAATTCCGCTTTTTCTTTGGGTTGTCGTGCCCAGGTTCCATTAGGATTTTTAAGAGGCGGGATTGGTAGTTGTGGCCTCTTAAAGGACTTTGTTATTTTCCACAGTGAGTAGTTGTTTCCCTTGGTTGCGGATAGAGATGCGATCTGCTGTGTGAACTTCTTATTTTCATGTTCTTGCAGGTACTTCTTTAGATCTCTTGCTGCTCTATTAAATTCAGTTTTGTCTTGGGTTCGCCTACTGTTGTGCCACTGTCTACGTTTGCGCCTTTTGTTGTGAATCATTTCTTTGATCTCTCTGGGGATAGTTCTGTTGCCTTTATTGGGTTCCAGATAGGGAGTGGAGAGCCATCCAGCTTCTTGTATTTTATTGGTAACATAGAAGGTAGCCTCGTCAATGTCAGATTTGGTTTTGAGTTTAACTTTCAGTTCTATTTCTGTGGTAAGATACTCTGAGAACGCTTCCCAGTCTGTTCTGTGGTTGTATATTGTAGGTGGGGATTTCCTGTGTGTGGTTGATACGCTGTAAATTGCAATAACCGGTGAGTGGTCAGAGGAAGTGTCCAGACAAGACTCCAGGCTAAGGTCTGCATGCGAGAGACCTTTTATGATAAAGAAGTCTAAGAGGTCTGGTATCTTGTTAATGTCTGTAGGCCAATATGTAGGTTCCCCAGTTGATATGGATCTGAGATGTAAACTGGTAATGCACTTTGCAGCGTTCCGCTGCGGTTTTCAACCTTATCTTCATCCTCTTTTATCATTTCGTCTTTGATCATCCTCATTTCGCTTTTAATTCTCGCCTTCTATTTTCAAAATTTCACCGTTTCGTTTTTAATCATCCCCAATTTGCTTTTAATCATCTTGACTTTCTATTTTCAAAATTCCGTCGTCCGTTTCTGTTCCCGTTCCTGTCAAAGTATTCATTCCTACTCTAGAGTTCTTGAAGAACAAGTCTGCAACGAAGAAAGCACCCTAATTTTTATAGTTCCACCTATCATGGCAGTATAAAGTTTCCCCAGAACGCAAGAGTTGCGTTGGATGTGTTTCTACAAACCTTTCTGCGGCACGCCTAGTGTCCTTTTCATTTGGTAAGTTATTTTCACATATTACTGACCTCCGCACCTTTCCCTAGCGTTATTCCCTATTGGTCCCACGCTGTGGATGTGCCCTAATCATCGGCCCCTCTTCCACAGCATGTTCCCCCAATAGCGGGCTCACCCCTGGGAGCCTCAGCTCGCCTCTGGGAGCCTCAGTTCACCTCTGGGAGCCTTAATTCACCCCTGGGAGCCTCATCCCAGCCCTTACCAGCCTCTTCTATGCGAGGATCCATCCTCCGGGTCGACAAGCTCACCATCGCGATCAAGAGCCCCGCTACGCAGTTCGCAAGGGGCTATCGTCGCTCAAGACAGCTCTTCCACCGCATTTGAAGATCCGCAAGTCTAACACCAAATGGCATCATTGTAGTTAAAAGACCCCAATCCCCAAATTTTCCTAAACCCAAAATCTCATGTTCAGGGAAATCTTCGACTAAGGATTATTACGTTTAGCCGACAGTCTTAAACCTTTAATCAAGAACTAAAACACCTATTTCCTATAACACACGGTACCGTACGTTGAGGCGTAGGATGTCCCATTAATTTTATATTAGCGGCTCTTAGTCTCTAGATCCACCTATCTAAAAGCCCAGGTTTAACTTTTCCTTTTCCTTACAATTGACTTCCCAAGAACCTTAGTAGGAGTAGGAACATATATTTCTATTCGTTTACCGTGTTTTTAGGCTTTCCGTTTGTTACCGATAAATTCTATCCTATAAAACACGTTGACTTTTTATTTATAAAAATCCTAACCCCGGTTAGGTGGTCATCCTGAGTTCCTCCTCTGGATGGTCTAATCGCGCGTGACAGCTTCCCCGGCTGAACCGCATAATGCAATGGCACCCGGATAAAAATAAGGTAAATCTTTTATCATATACTAGTGATATACTTTTATCCTTTTTCTCTTATCTTGTCGGTGGGTTACGCTACCAGTAGCTCTACTAATTTTATTACTATATTTTTCCTTTGTTCTAGAAAACACAGCTATCTACGGATTAAACCTGAGCTGAAGAAGCCCAGAATATCGTAAACCCTCGAATAAATATTGAAGACTTCTGACGTTTGACATTCGACGTCAACTGGTTGAAAAACATTCTTCCAAGGATCCTTCCAAAAGGTCGTACTACAAAACAAACATTTGGAATGTATATTCACAGTTTATACGTTCAAACAATAACAATTAATAAAGTTATTCGTTAGGTTGTTTTATTTGCCTATGCTATTTCTTCAAACGTCCAATCCTAAACGTTAAACGAAAGGTTGTTTGCCTAACAAATTTTGACTTCCAGCATTTAAGTTTGAAGAAGTTAAATCTAGTTTTTTTTTTCTTTTATCGAATAACTCCAGTCGCGTTTATTCTAGGAATTTTATCGATTTTTTAATGACAGTCGGTTCACAATTCTTAATCCATTATTCTTTATTTTACTTTCACATGGTGAATAGGTTGTTACATTTTAGGCGCTTGCTGTCCACAAAGATGCGAGTGTTAATGCGTTTGGTTGGACACGATAATAAACGCCATTTTTATTTCGGCATCTTGGTAGATTTCTTCTAGCTTTTTTTTTATTTTCTTCCACCTAGGACAGAAATTAGATAAGTTATTTGCCTAATTCCAAGGTTCCTCAGCGATCATTTTGGTTACTTTCCATTTCTTCAGGTTTCGGAGTGACATTTATGCCCTAAGTTATTCTTCTTCTATGGTCAGTTCGTTCACGTGGAAGTAAATAGAACTAACACACATTTTGCAATATTCATTTCACCATAAATTACCAAGGTAATTTATAGTGAAATAACCACTACGTCATACCATAGACTGAATAGTAATTTCGGTTGATTTAGTAACGACGTACGGAATCAATTAGTAAAAGGTCTACGTTACTACAGGACTCACTTATTTTCGAAAACATTAGCGTTATCGTAGTTTTATCGATTCGACAGTTTATTGTGTAATTTATTACACAATTTTTTTTGGAATTTTGTCCATTTTTTCTTCACAATCGACATAATTGACATGACAGGTTTGCTTTTCTAGATTATCAACTTTCGACGTTCGAATAAAGGAGTTTTTTATCATTTCCCATTGATACTATAAGTGTCTCTTTTAAATTAGGTTTGCTTTGTACTGAAAGCTACCAAAAAGGCCCGATATCTTTTTCACACGGAGTTTAATACTTTTGTCTACTTATTATTCTCTTATCGTACAAGCGCATCGTACTCCCGAAGGAAAAAGTACGTGACGTCATTTGGGAGACACACAACGAGTTCCCCCAAATACATCCAGGCATAATGAAAACGTATCTTCTAATTAAAAAGAGATATTATTGGCCCGGAATGTACCATGACGTCACAGAAATCCTCAACGAATGCGAAGTCTGTAAATCTTTCAAAATTTCTAATACACAGCCCCGTGGCCAAATGCTTTACCCTAAACCAGTTTCGGCCCCCCTTCAAATGCTATCAATAGATCTTATCGGTCCTCTTCCCTTGGCTTATCATGGCTTTAAATATATTCTCTCAATAGTCGACGTTTTCTCAAAATACGTTTGGCTGTTTAGCCTTAAAAAGATCGACGCTAAATCTATTTGCGTCCTTTTGGAAAAAGAAATATTTTTAAACTTCGGAGTTCCCCACAGCATTTTATGCGACAACGCAACTGTATTCAGAAGTAATTATTTCAACAATTTTCTAATAAGATTTAATTCCCAACCCTTTTTTACCCCATATTATTCCCCACAAGCCAATACAGTAGAACGATATAATCAAAGTATCGTGATTTGTTTGAGCATTTTAGTCGGTGAAAACCAAAGACAATGGGCCCGTTTATTACCCAAAGTCAAACTTTACCTTAATTCTTGTATTATGAAGATAGGTGTACTCAAGAGGAATTTATTATTTGCTGTGACTTTTATTTTAGTTATTACCCTACATATTACTTTTTATTACGTTAATACCCTGAGATTGTTTTATTTAAGTGAAATATTTCATATTTATACTCTCTTCTTTTTAATATTTTTGCGTAAATCTACGATTCCACACTGTCGTCGCGTATTTATTAAACTCATATTGTTAATATATTTTAGACTTTTAAATGGCTGTAGCACTTAACATATTCTATCAAAATGCTCGAGGGCTGCGGACTAAAACTAGTACTTTTAAAAGGAACGTCTGCCTTAATAGTTACGAAATCATATCGTTATCTGAAACTTGGTTAATCGATGGCATACTAAGTACAGAGCTCTTCGATAATAGGTATCTAGTGTGGCGCCGGGATCGTAATTATGATCTCACGGGTCAAAAATATGGCGGTGGCGTTCTTATAGCAGTACGCCGGGAATTTGTGGTCACTGGCAGACCAGAATGGCAGTCATCTGCTGAGGATGTGTGGGTCTCAATATCTATGAGAGACGATAGAAGAAACGCTTTTAAAGTCCATATATGTACATTATACCTTTGTGCCCAGACTAATGGAAATAGTTTTACGACACAACTCGATAATTTTTCTGAAAATTTAACCTTAATTGTGAACTCCTGTCCAAATGATAAATTTATTATTTTAGGTGATTTTAATTTGAGTAACTTAGATTGGCGAACTGTACAGGACCATCTGGAGCCAATCGGCATGATGCCTGAAAGTCAGGTTACCTTTTTCGATACTCTGACACAGTGTAACTTAAATCAATACAATTACTTACGTAATTCTACGTATAATCGAATTCTGGACTTGGTGCTTTCTAACGAATGTGTTACCGTTTCGCCATGTAGTGACCCTCTTGTACCCGAAGATCAACACCATAAATCATTAATAATCTCATTCTCCCTACTGTGTATCCCTGCGTTAGAAGTAAATAGTAGAAAAAAGTATTTTTATTCATCGGGTGACTATGAAGCGATCTCCATTCAGTTACTAGATACCGACTGGCAAACTGAGATGACTAACCGCTCCTTAACCGAAGCAGTTGACTATTTCTACTCATCCCTGTTCGAAATGCGCGAGAAGTACATCCCTTATAAATATGTTAAGCCCAGCAAATTCCCACCTTGGTATACTGCGGCCCTTAAAAAAGTCTTAAACGAAAAGTTTAAATATTTCAGCAAATTTAAGACTTACGGTAACTTAGATGATTACCAAACCTATTCGTTTCTTCGTGATCGTGCTAAATCATTAGAGGTCAACTGTTACAAAAAATATTTAAAAACTACCCAAGATGCGATAGTAGAAAACCCCAAAACATTTTGGTCTTTTATTAAAACTCTTAATAAGGCCGGGAGCACTTTTCCCTCACAGATGACACTTGATGGTAAGGTTGGTGATAGCGGAGAGTCAATATGCAATTTATTCGCTACATATTTTCAATCAACATTCTTAATGCCAGACTCCAATGATTCAACTAATATTAAAGAGCATGATCGTGATATTAATAACATATCTAATATAGAGGTAGATGTTCAAGAAGTCCTTAAGTTGCTTCAGACACTGGACCTCACCAAAGGCGCTGGTCCCGATACTATACCTCCATTATTCATTGTGAAATGTGCAAAGAGCTTAGTTTTCCCGTTAACCATTTTGTTCAAGAGGTCCCTCCTCGAAGGTCAGGTCCCTAGCGTTTGGAAATCTGCTTTTATTACTCCGATACACAAGACCGGCAGCAAGAATGATGTTAAAAACTACCGGCCAATATCCAAATTATGTGTCTTTGCTAAAATATTCGAAAGAATTGTATACAGCCAGGTGTATGCTGCGTTGTCATCCTCCTTTATTCCGCAACAGCACGGTTTTTTGCAGAAACGTTCCACTATTACTAATTTATTAATCTCCAATGACTTCACAACATCTAGTATGGATTCTGGCGCTCAAGTTGACATGATATTCACTGATTTCAGTAAGGCCTTTGACCGTATAGATCATTCACTTTTGCTTAAAAAATTGTATTACGCTGGGATTCATGGCAACCTTTTTAGATGGTTCACATCTTACATACAAAACAGGCTTCAAGCAGTGGTAGTTAATGGTTTTATTTCTTCTTGGTCGTCAATCCCTTCCGGTGTCCCGCAAGGTTCATTATTAGGACCCTTATTATTTGTGACATTCATTAATGACATTCGAGACTGTTTTAAACACTCTCAATTTTTATTGTACGCTGACGATACGAAAATCTACCGTAAAGTCATCCATCTTGAAGACTGCTTATTACTCCAGGAAGATTTGCATAGATTTGATAAATATTGCACAAATAATAGACTCGATTTAAATGTATCTAAATGCTATAGTATAACTTTTTCACGAAAATCTTCAAAAATTAATTATGAATATTGTCTTAGAAACCAAAAACTAAATTTAGTAACGTGTATGAGAGATCTTGGTATTAAACAAGACTCCAAGCTTATCTTCGACGAACACATTAACTACATAATTAAAAAAGCTTATAAATCCCTTGGATTTATTATGAGATCTACGTCTTCCTTTAACTCGATCAAATGTATCAAAGTATTGTACTGTTGTTACGTCCGCAGCATCCTCGAATATGCTTCTGAAGTGTGGAATCCTCGTTATAATGTCTACATTAACAGAATCGAAATGATTCAAAAAAAGTTTTTGAAATACATACAGTATAAGAGTAAAAAAAAATGATATAGATTACGAAGCTCGTTGTGTTAGACATCACTTCCTTCCTCTTGAAACACGGAGAAATATAGCTGATGTTGTATTTCTCACAAAAATCGCAAATGGGTCCATAGACTCTCCTCAACTGTTGGAGAAGATTGGCCTGAATGTACCTCTCAGACAGCTCAGAAAGCATTCTCCTCTATTCACAGCACATTCAGTTAAAAACTATCGTCTCAACTCATTTTTCCCAAGAACCTGTGCGCAATACAACCTTCTTTCTCTTGAGTATCCTAATCTTAGCTTATTTGAAAATAGTGCCCGATACATTAAGCAGCTACTAGGTAAAAAATTCTTTGAGGACAAGAACCTACTGGCTAGCAAAAAGCAGTTATTATAATATATATTTTTTGTGTCTAATGTATTATTACTAGTTTCTTTTACATATATTGATAGGTATACCCTGTATCATATTTAACTAACCTGTTTGTTACCATGTTCGCAATTATATGCGAAAACATATAATTGGCCTTTAGATAAGCATCTGTATTTATGTTAACTAGTTAAGACGGCTGTTTGTTTTCCTATCAAAATAAAATAAAATAAAAAAATAAAATTAATCTCGCCACTTCGTTTTCTCCAAATTTTCTAATGTTCGGAAGAGACGTAGTCCTAGATACAAGGCATGGACACAACCAGACTCAATGCAACAATTTGGCAGAAAGTCGGGATTCCCATGCTGCGAACCTAGCATCTTTGGACGAAGTCTACGCCAAAGTGGCAGATAATCTATCATTGTCTTTCTTACGTAATTCTAGATATTATAATAAAAATAGACGCCAGGTCATATAAAATGTAGGCGATATCGTTTGGAGGCGTAATTTTTCACGTTCTTCTGGAGCTGACTACGTTTCCAGCAAGTTCGCTCCTCGTTTTATCAAAACAAGAGTTCGTAGGGTACTTTCTTCCCAGGTATATGAGTTAGAAGATTGTGATTCGCCCCATATAGGTACATACCACATCAAAGACATTTTAAAATAATGTTTTTGGGTCGTTTTAGGGTGGGTCCGTGTCCACACAGACCGAGTACCACTCTCGTACGTGTTAGCACGATTTCAGTGTTCACTTCATTAGTTAATTGCAGAAGTTAACACCCTTTATAAAACCTACTTTTTAGAGCCTAATTAGCCATACAAATTTTTTTTGGCTAGACTTACTCCTTGACTATGACCTTTTTACATAGCCGAGTTTTAAAATATATTTTTTTTGCGCCCAATTTTTGCGAACTTTTGCTTTTGACGTCTGACATTTTTTAAAGGTCGTCGCCCATCTTCCGACATTAAGGTCGATACTCACTAGACTGACTGTTCCTCATATGGACTTCAGTTAATTTTTTATCCCCAAGGATAATTTATTTTATTCTTTCAAATCCCAACCCACTGGGTTAGGTATATTGAGCATAAGGACATTGTACTTACGAGCCATTTGTCCCTCTATACGCTCAGCCCTATAGACGGCAAATTTTGGCGAACCGTGCGTTTCGCGAGACGTACATTTCGCGAATCGTGCCTTGCTGCGACTTGTTCCTTTCGCAAACGCTTCCTTTTGGGTAAAGTGTAGTTTGCGAGAACATCGTCCCCTAGGAATCTTTTTAATTCATTCTCAATGAATGCAATTAAATTTATAAAGCCTTTGCGCTTTTGCACTCCGCGATCAACCTAGCTTATTGTAGTTAAGTTATTTATGATAGTTTAAATATAATGTAACATATTTAGGGATTGTGTTGAAACGTTAGACTAGTCGCCATCGTGCATATAATAGACCACTCGATTGGAACCATCGTTCTCGTTGGTCGAATTACTTGTTAGTCTACGTTAACCATTAGGTTATATTAGTTTTAGGTCCCTTATTAATAACTCTTTAAGCTAGGGCTAATTTAGTTTAACTCTTGGTTAATTTTAACTTAATGCTAATTTAGTTTAACTTTTGGTTAATTTTAACTTAATGCTAATTTAGTATAACTCTTGGTTAATTTTAACTTAATGCTAATTTAGCTTAACTTCCCATTAATTTTAACTAAACTCTAATTTAACTTAACATCTTATTAATCTTAACTTAATGTTAATTTACCTTGACTCCTAACTATATTATTTCGACTTGATGCTAATTTTTAGCAACTCGTTGATTAGGATTTAAGATTTTCATTACTTATCATTTCACATTGGACCTCAGGTGCATGCAACCGTCTGCAGTCTCAACACCTTCGCGTCGGTCTGAGAGTTCCAAACGCCCATTTTACTCCTTGGCCGGTTGATGGTTAGCCATGGCATCACATTGTTAATCATTCCACTCGTCAACTGCTGTGGCGTTTCACCACTTTAGATTGTCATCCTTTTTATCTACTCTCCTTCATCTACCTTTTCTTTACACCGGCCTACCCCTTTTTGTGTCGTTTGAGGGTACTGCAGCGTTCCGCTGCGGTTTTCAACCTTATCTTCATCCTCTTTTATCATTTCGTCTTTGATCATCCTCATTTCGCTTTTAATTCTCGCCTTCTATTTTCAAAATTTCACCGTTTCGTTTTTAATCATCCCCAATTTGCTTTTAATCATCTTGACTTTCTATTTTCAAAATTCCGTCGTCCGTTTCTGTTCCCGTTCCTGTCAAAGTATTCATTCCTACTCTAGAGTTCTTGAAGAACAAGTCTGCAACGAAGAAAGCACCCTAATTTTTATAGTTCCACCTATCATGGCAGTATAAAGTTTCCCCAGAACGCAAGAGTTGCGTTGGATGTGTTTCTACAAACCTTTCTGCGGCACGCCTAGTGTCCTTTTCATTTGGTAAGTTATTTTCACATATTACTGACCTCCGCACCTTTCCCTAGCGTTATTCCCTATTGGTCCCACGCTGTGGATGTGCCCTAATCATCGGCCCCTCTTCCACAGCATGTTCCCCCAATAGCGGGCTCACCCCTGGGAGCCTCAGCTCGCCTCTGGGAGCCTCAGTTCACCTCTGGGAGCCTTAATTCACCCCTGGGAGCCTCATCCCAGCCCTTACCAGCCTCTTCTATGCGAGGATCCATCCTCCGGGTCGACAAGCTCACCATCGCGATCAAGAGCCCCGCTACGCAGTTCGCAAGGGGCTATCGTCGCTCAAGACAGCTCTTCCACCGCATTTGAAGATCCGCAAGTCTAACACCAAATGGCATCATTGTAGTTAAAAGACCCCAATCCCCAAATTTTCCTAAACCCAAAATCTCATGTTCAGGGAAATCTTCGACTAAGGATTATTACGTTTAGCCGACAGTCTTAAACCTTTAATCAAGAACTAAAACACCTATTTCCTATAACACACGGTACCGTACGTTGAGGCGTAGGATGTCCCATTAATTTTATATTAGCGGCTCTTAGTCTCTAGATCCACCTATCTAAAAGCCCAGGTTTAACTTTTCCTTTTCCTTACAATTGACTTCCCAAGAACCTTAGTAGGAGTAGGAACATATATTTCTATTCGTTTACCGTGTTTTTAGGCTTTCCGTTTGTTACCGATAAATTCTATCCTATAAAACACGTTGACTTTTTATTTATAAAAATCCTAACCCCGGTTAGGTGGTCATCCTGAGTTCCTCCTCTGGATGGTCTAATCGCGCGTGACAGCTTCCCCGGCTGAACCGCATAATGCAATGGCACCCGGATAAAAATAAGGTAAATCTTTTATCATATACTAGTGATATACTTTTATCCTTTTTCTCTTATCTTGTCGGTGGGTTACGCTACCAGTAGCTCTACTAATTTTATTACTATATTTTTCCTTTGTTCTAGAAAACACAGCTATCTACGGATTAAACCTGAGCTGAAGAAGCCCAGAATATCGTAAACCCTCGAATAAATATTGAAGACTTCTGACGTTTGACATTCGACGTCAACTGGTTGAAAAACATTCTTCCAAGGATCCTTCCAAAAGGTCGTACTACAAAACAAACATTTGGAATGTATATTCACAGTTTATACGTTCAAACAATAACAATTAATAAAGTTATTCGTTAGGTTGTTTTATTTGCCTATGCTATTTCTTCAAACGTCCAATCCTAAACGTTAAACGAAAGGTTGTTTGCCTAACAAATTTTGACTTCCAGCATTTAAGTTTGAAGAAGTTAAATCTAGTTTTTTTTTTCTTTTATCGAATAACTCCAGTCGCGTTTATTCTAGGAATTTTATCGATTTTTTAATGACAGTCGGTTCACAATTCTTAATCCATTATTCTTTATTTTACTTTCACATGGTGAATAGGTTGTTACATTTTAGGCGCTTGCTGTCCACAAAGATGCGAGTGTTAATGCGTTTGGTTGGACACGATAATAAACGCCATTTTTATTTCGGCATCTTGGTAGATTTCTTCTAGCTTTTTTTTTATTTTCTTCCACCTAGGACAGAAATTAGATAAGTTATTTGCCTAATTCCAAGGTTCCTCAGCGATCATTTTGGTTACTTTCCATTTCTTCAGGTTTCGGAGTGACATTTATGCCCTAAGTTATTCTTCTTCTATGGTCAGTTCGTTCACGTGGAAGTAAATAGAACTAACACACATTTTGCAATATTCATTTCACCATAAATTACCAAGGTAATTTATAGTGAAATAACCACTACGTCATACCATAGACTGAATAGTAATTTCGGTTGATTTAGTAACGACGTACGGAATCAATTAGTAAAAGGTCTACGTTACTACAGGACTCACTTATTTTCGAAAACATTAGCGTTATCGTAGTTTTATCGATTCGACAGTTTATTGTGTAATTTATTACACAATTTTTTTTGGAATTTTGTCCATTTTTTCTTCACAATCGACATAATTGACATGACAGGTTTGCTTTTCTAGATTATCAACTTTCGACGTTCGAATAAAGGAGTTTTTTATCATTTCCCATTGATACTATAAGTGTCTCTTTTAAATTAGGTTTGCTTTGTACTGAAAGCTACCAAAAAGGCCCGATATCTTTTTCACACGGAGTTTAATACTTTTGTCTACTTATTATTCTCTTATCGTACAAGCGCATCGTACTCCCGAAGGAAAAAGTACGTGACGTCATTTGGGAGACACACAACGAGTTCCCCCAAATACATCCAGGCATAATGAAAACGTATCTTCTAATTAAAAAGAGATATTATTGGCCCGGAATGTACCATGACGTCACAGAAATCCTCAACGAATGCGAAGTCTGTAAATCTTTCAAAATTTCTAATACACAGCCCCGTGGCCAAATGCTTTACCCTAAACCAGTTTCGGCCCCCCTTCAAATGCTATCAATAGATCTTATCGGTCCTCTTCCCTTGGCTTATCATGGCTTTAAATATATTCTCTCAATAGTCGACGTTTTCTCAAAATACGTTTGGCTGTTTAGCCTTAAAAAGATCGACGCTAAATCTATTTGCGTCCTTTTGGAAAAAGAAATATTTTTAAACTTCGGAGTTCCCCACAGCATTTTATGCGACAACGCAACTGTATTCAGAAGTAATTATTTCAACAATTTTCTAATAAGATTTAATTCCCAACCCTTTTTTACCCCATATTATTCCCCACAAGCCAATACAGTAGAACGATATAATCAAAGTATCGTGATTTGTTTGAGCATTTTAGTCGGTGAAAACCAAAGACAATGGGCCCGTTTATTACCCAAAGTCAAACTTTACCTTAATTCTTGTATTATGAAGATAGGTGTACTCAAGAGGAATTTATTATTTGCTGTGACTTTTATTTTAGTTATTACCCTACATATTACTTTTTATTACGTTAATACCCTGAGATTGTTTTATTTAAGTGAAATATTTCATATTTATACTCTCTTCTTTTTAATATTTTTGCGTAAATCTACGATTCCACACTGTCGTCGCGTATTTATTAAACTCATATTGTTAATATATTTTAGACTTTTAAATGGCTGTAGCACTTAACATATTCTATCAAAATGCTCGAGGGCTGCGGACTAAAACTAGTACTTTTAAAAGGAACGTCTGCCTTAATAGTTACGAAATCATATCGTTATCTGAAACTTGGTTAATCGATGGCATACTAAGTACAGAGCTCTTCGATAATAGGTATCTAGTGTGGCGCCGGGATCGTAATTATGATCTCACGGGTCAAAAATATGGCGGTGGCGTTCTTATAGCAGTACGCCGGGAATTTGTGGTCACTGGCAGACCAGAATGGCAGTCATCTGCTGAGGATGTGTGGGTCTCAATATCTATGAGAGACGATAGAAGAAACGCTTTTAAAGTCCATATATGTACATTATACCTTTGTGCCCAGACTAATGGAAATAGTTTTACGACACAACTCGATAATTTTTCTGAAAATTTAACCTTAATTGTGAACTCCTGTCCAAATGATAAATTTATTATTTTAGGTGATTTTAATTTGAGTAACTTAGATTGGCGAACTGTACAGGACCATCTGGAGCCAATCGGCATGATGCCTGAAAGTCAGGTTACCTTTTTCGATACTCTGACACAGTGTAACTTAAATCAATACAATTACTTACGTAATTCTACGTATAATCGAATTCTGGACTTGGTGCTTTCTAACGAATGTGTTACCGTTTCGCCATGTAGTGACCCTCTTGTACCCGAAGATCAACACCATAAATCATTAATAATCTCATTCTCCCTACTGTGTATCCCTGCGTTAGAAGTAAATAGTAGAAAAAAGTATTTTTATTCATCGGGTGACTATGAAGCGATCTCCATTCAGTTACTAGATACCGACTGGCAAACTGAGATGACTAACCGCTCCTTAACCGAAGCAGTTGACTATTTCTACTCATCCCTGTTCGAAATGCGCGAGAAGTACATCCCTTATAAATATGTTAAGCCCAGCAAATTCCCACCTTGGTATACTGCGGCCCTTAAAAAAGTCTTAAACGAAAAGTTTAAATATTTCAGCAAATTTAAGACTTACGGTAACTTAGATGATTACCAAACCTATTCGTTTCTTCGTGATCGTGCTAAATCATTAGAGGTCAACTGTTACAAAAAATATTTAAAAACTACCCAAGATGCGATAGTAGAAAACCCCAAAACATTTTGGTCTTTTATTAAAACTCTTAATAAGGCCGGGAGCACTTTTCCCTCACAGATGACACTTGATGGTAAGGTTGGTGATAGCGGAGAGTCAATATGCAATTTATTCGCTACATATTTTCAATCAACATTCTTAATGCCAGACTCCAATGATTCAACTAATATTAAAGAGCATGATCGTGATATTAATAACATATCTAATATAGAGGTAGATGTTCAAGAAGTCCTTAAGTTGCTTCAGACACTGGACCTCACCAAAGGCGCTGGTCCCGATACTATACCTCCATTATTCATTGTGAAATGTGCAAAGAGCTTAGTTTTCCCGTTAACCATTTTGTTCAAGAGGTCCCTCCTCGAAGGTCAGGTCCCTAGCGTTTGGAAATCTGCTTTTATTACTCCGATACACAAGACCGGCAGCAAGAATGATGTTAAAAACTACCGGCCAATATCCAAATTATGTGTCTTTGCTAAAATATTCGAAAGAATTGTATACAGCCAGGTGTATGCTGCGTTGTCATCCTCCTTTATTCCGCAACAGCACGGTTTTTTGCAGAAACGTTCCACTATTACTAATTTATTAATCTCCAATGACTTCACAACATCTAGTATGGATTCTGGCGCTCAAGTTGACATGATATTCACTGATTTCAGTAAGGCCTTTGACCGTATAGATCATTCACTTTTGCTTAAAAAATTGTATTACGCTGGGATTCATGGCAACCTTTTTAGATGGTTCACATCTTACATACAAAACAGGCTTCAAGCAGTGGTAGTTAATGGTTTTATTTCTTCTTGGTCGTCAATCCCTTCCGGTGTCCCGCAAGGTTCATTATTAGGACCCTTATTATTTGTGACATTCATTAATGACATTCGAGACTGTTTTAAACACTCTCAATTTTTATTGTACGCTGACGATACGAAAATCTACCGTAAAGTCATCCATCTTGAAGACTGCTTATTACTCCAGGAAGATTTGCATAGATTTGATAAATATTGCACAAATAATAGACTCGATTTAAATGTATCTAAATGCTATAGTATAACTTTTTCACGAAAATCTTCAAAAATTAATTATGAATATTGTCTTAGAAACCAAAAACTAAATTTAGTAACGTGTATGAGAGATCTTGGTATTAAACAAGACTCCAAGCTTATCTTCGACGAACACATTAACTACATAATTAAAAAAGCTTATAAATCCCTTGGATTTATTATGAGATCTACGTCTTCCTTTAACTCGATCAAATGTATCAAAGTATTGTACTGTTGTTACGTCCGCAGCATCCTCGAATATGCTTCTGAAGTGTGGAATCCTCGTTATAATGTCTACATTAACAGAATCGAAATGATTCAAAAAAAGTTTTTGAAATACATACAGTATAAGAGTAAAAAAAAATGATATAGATTACGAAGCTCGTTGTGTTAGACATCACTTCCTTCCTCTTGAAACACGGAGAAATATAGCTGATGTTGTATTTCTCACAAAAATCGCAAATGGGTCCATAGACTCTCCTCAACTGTTGGAGAAGATTGGCCTGAATGTACCTCTCAGACAGCTCAGAAAGCATTCTCCTCTATTCACAGCACATTCAGTTAAAAACTATCGTCTCAACTCATTTTTCCCAAGAACCTGTGCGCAATACAACCTTCTTTCTCTTGAGTATCCTAATCTTAGCTTATTTGAAAATAGTGCCCGATACATTAAGCAGCTACTAGGTAAAAAATTCTTTGAGGACAAGAACCTACTGGCTAGCAAAAAGCAGTTATTATAATATATATTTTTTGTGTCTAATGTATTATTACTAGTTTCTTTTACATATATTGATAGGTATACCCTGTATCATATTTAACTAACCTGTTTGTTACCATGTTCGCAATTATATGCGAAAACATATAATTGGCCTTTAGATAAGCATCTGTATTTATGTTAACTAGTTAAGACGGCTGTTTGTTTTCCTATCAAAATAAAATAAAATAAAAAAATAAAATTAATCTCGCCACTTCGTTTTCTCCAAATTTTCTAATGTTCGGAAGAGACGTAGTCCTAGATACAAGGCATGGACACAACCAGACTCAATGCAACAATTTGGCAGAAAGTCGGGATTCCCATGCTGCGAACCTAGCATCTTTGGACGAAGTCTACGCCAAAGTGGCAGATAATCTATCATTGTCTTTCTTACGTAATTCTAGATATTATAATAAAAATAGACGCCAGGTCATATAAAATGTAGGCGATATCGTTTGGAGGCGTAATTTTTCACGTTCTTCTGGAGCTGACTACGTTTCCAGCAAGTTCGCTCCTCGTTTTATCAAAACAAGAGTTCGTAGGGTACTTTCTTCCCAGGTATATGAGTTAGAAGATTGTGATTCGCCCCATATAGGTACATACCACATCAAAGACATTTTAAAATAATGTTTTTGGGTCGTTTTAGGGTGGGTCCGTGTCCACACAGACCGAGTACCACTCTCGTACGTGTTAGCACGATTTCAGTGTTCACTTCATTAGTTAATTGCAGAAGTTAACACCCTTTATAAAACCTACTTTTTAGAGCCTAATTAGCCATACAAATTTTTTTTGGCTAGACTTACTCCTTGACTATGACCTTTTTACATAGCCGAGTTTTAAAATATATTTTTTTTGCGCCCAATTTTTGCGAACTTTTGCTTTTGACGTCTGACATTTTTTAAAGGTCGTCGCCCATCTTCCGACATTAAGGTCGATACTCACTAGACTGACTGTTCCTCATATGGACTTCAGTTAATTTTTTATCCCCAAGGATAATTTATTTTATTCTTTCAAATCCCAACCCACTGGGTTAGGTATATTGAGCATAAGGACATTGTACTTACGAGCCATTTGTCCCTCTATACGCTCAGCCCTATAGACGGCAAATTTTGGCGAACCGTGCGTTTCGCGAGACGTACATTTCGCGAATCGTGCCTTGCTGCGACTTGTTCCTTTCGCAAACGCTTCCTTTTGGGTAAAGTGTAGTTTGCGAGAACATCGTCCCCTAGGAATCTTTTTAATTCATTCTCAATGAATGCAATTAAATTTATAAAGCCTTTGCGCTTTTGCACTCCGCGATCAACCTAGCTTATTGTAGTTAAGTTATTTATGATAGTTTAAATATAATGTAACATATTTAGGGATTGTGTTGAAACGTTAGACTAGTCGCCATCGTGCATATAATAGACCACTCGATTGGAACCATCGTTCTCGTTGGTCGAATTACTTGTTAGTCTACGTTAACCATTAGGTTATATTAGTTTTAGGTCCCTTATTAATAACTCTTTAAGCTAGGGCTAATTTAGTTTAACTCTTGGTTAATTTTAACTTAATGCTAATTTAGTTTAACTTTTGGTTAATTTTAACTTAATGCTAATTTAGTATAACTCTTGGTTAATTTTAACTTAATGCTAATTTAGCTTAACTTCCCATTAATTTTAACTAAACTCTAATTTAACTTAACATCTTATTAATCTTAACTTAATGTTAATTTACCTTGACTCCTAACTATATTATTTCGACTTGATGCTAATTTTTAGCAACTCGTTGATTAGGATTTAAGATTTTCATTACTTATCATTTCACATTGGACCTCAGGTGCATGCAACCGTCTGCAGTCTCAACACCTTCGCGTCGGTCTGAGAGTTCCAAACGCCCATTTTACTCCTTGGCCGGTTGATGGTTAGCCATGGCATCACATTGTTAATCATTCCACTCGTCAACTGCTGTGGCGTTTCACCACTTTAGATTGTCATCCTTTTTATCTACTCTCCTTCATCTACCTTTTCTTTACACCGGCCTACCCCTTTTTGTGTCGTTTGAGGGTACTGCAGCGTTCCGCTGCGGTTTTCAACCTTATCTTCATCCTCTTTTATCATTTCGTCTTTGATCATCCTCATTTCGCTTTTAATTCTCGCCTTCTATTTTCAAAATTTCACCGTTTCGTTTTTAATCATCCCCAATTTGCTTTTAATCATCTTGACTTTCTATTTTCAAAATTCCGTCGTCCGTTTCTGTTCCCGTTCCTGTCAAAGTATTCATTCCTACTCTAGAGTTCTTGAAGAACAAGTCTGCAACGAAGAAAGCACCCTAATTTTTATAGTTCCACCTATCATGGCAGTATAAAGTTTCCCCAGAACGCAAGAGTTGCGTTGGATGTGTTTCTACAAACCTTTCTGCGGCACGCCTAGTGTCCTTTTCATTTGGTAAGTTATTTTCACATATTACTGACCTCCGCACCTTTCCCTAGCGTTATTCCCTATTGGTCCCACGCTGTGGATGTGCCCTAATCATCGGCCCCTCTTCCACAGCATGTTCCCCCAATAGCGGGCTCACCCCTGGGAGCCTCAGCTCGCCTCTGGGAGCCTCAGTTCACCTCTGGGAGCCTTAATTCACCCCTGGGAGCCTCATCCCAGCCCTTACCAGCCTCTTCTATGCGAGGATCCATCCTCCGGGTCGACAAGCTCACCATCGCGATCAAGAGCCCCGCTACGCAGTTCGCAAGGGGCTATCGTCGCTCAAGACAGCTCTTCCACCGCATTTGAAGATCCGCAAGTCTAACACCAAATGGCATCATTGTAGTTAAAAGACCCCAATCCCCAAATTTTCCTAAACCCAAAATCTCATGTTCAGGGAAATCTTCGACTAAGGATTATTACGTTTAGCCGACAGTCTTAAACCTTTAATCAAGAACTAAAACACCTATTTCCTATAACACACGGTACCGTACGTTGAGGCG
Source organism: Ethmia dodecea (assembly GCA_963855545.1). Classification (NCBI taxonomy): domain Eukaryota; kingdom Metazoa; phylum Arthropoda; class Insecta; order Lepidoptera; family Depressariidae; genus Ethmia; species Ethmia dodecea. Next base: position 2,710,357 of record OY979453.1, read on the forward strand.
TAGGATGTCCCATTAATTTTATATTAGCGGCTCTTAGTCTCTAGATCCACCTATCTAAAAGCCCAGGTTTAACTTTTCCTTTTCCTTACAATTGACTTCCCAAGAACCTTAGTAGGAGTAGGAACATATATTTCTATTCGTTTACCGTGTTTTTAGGCTTTCCGTTTGTTACCGATAAATTCTATCCTATAAAACACGTTGACTTTTTATTTATAAAAATCCTAACCCCGGTTAGGTGGTCATCCTGAGTTCCTCCTCTGGATGGTCTAATCGCGCGTGACAGCTTCCCCGGCTGAACCGCATAATGCAACTTGTACAGTTCTAGATCGCAAGTGGTAGTTAGTCGTGAACCCCAGCTGGTATGCTTGCTATTCCAGTCTCCTGCACTAATGTATCGGGGACCCAACATGTTAAAATAGCGCTCAAACATATCTGCTTTGATATTAGGTCGTGGGGGGAAGTATACAGCACTCACATTGAGGGAGCCCGTTCTGTCTTCTACAGTCACTGTTGTTGCCTGTAGGAAGTCTTCTTTAAACTCACTGTGGTAGTGGTGATGTATATGTCTTTTTATTATGACAGCCGTTCCTCCATGGCTTCTTCCATCTGGATGGTTTGTGTAATAGGTAGTATAGCCATGCAGTTTAAATGTTTTGCTTTTGTTGAGGTGTGTTTCTGAGATGAGTATAATATCAATATTGTTTTCTATGAGCATAATTTCCAGTTCATTCTTATTGGGTGTTAAACCATTTATGTTCCATGTGGCAATCCGTAGCATGCTGCTGCCTTTTATGGAAGCTTGGTGATGAGCGTAGTTAGCAAGTTCATTAGTGTACCCATTTGTGAAATTAGTTGATCCATTTTTTCAGCTTGCTTCAGGTGAAGTGTGATGATCAGTTGTTCAAGAGATTCAGGACTTTTAATTCCATGAGAGTTGTTGTGCTGTCTATTTTCAGCGATATTATGGTTGTAATTGGTTGGCTGTGACTTGTAGTCAATGGTGTGCTCTTGGTTGGGAGGGGGCTTAGGCACATTCAATGGGCCATGCTTGACTACAGTGCTATATTGCATACTTTGATGCATTAATTGGGGTCGTGCTGATTGGGGGGGGCGCTGAGGTACTTCTTGTTGTGTTGCATAGGGTAGTGGTTGGTTTATTGCAGTTGTTACATGCTGTTTCTCATTATATTTATTTCTAGATAGCAGTGGTTTTTTTCTAGCAAGTATTTCTTTATATACCTGACAACCTTTGTAACTGGCTGGGTGGCTGCCTGAGCAAAGCGTGCAGACTGCAGGTGTATTAGGGTCTTTAGTGCACAGTGTTGTTTTATGGTCACCGGCGCATTTTACACATCGATATGGTCGCATGCAGTAATTTTTGGAGTGTCCGTACTGTTGGCAGCGGGTGCATTGCACTACTGTATTTTGTCTTTTGGGATCTTCAATCACAACTTTTTGATGATATATGTAAGCTATATCCTTTATAAATTTATTGTTCTCGTGTGGTTCCACATTGATGAAGAATATATTAATAGGAGTTTTCGTGCCCCTTTTACGAGCTGTGACGATTTCTCCTCTGATTGAGTTACCGGTTTGTTCTACGGCTTCAATTATTGCTTCCTTAGGAGTACTTGAGTGTAGGTTTTTAATGACAAATCTGGGACAGCGATGTTCTTTCCGGACAAAAGTATGACCAATAAGGCCACAGCGTCTAATTAAATCAATCATGACTTTGTACTTTTCCACAGTGTGGGCGGTAATGTTAATTTGGTTCTTGGATATTGTTCTGAGAGTGTAGTCACCTTTGGTTGCAACGGGACTAAGTAGTTCAATGAGTTTAGTGAGGTCTGTTATTCCGTATAGCACTATGGGTGGTGGTTTGGGTGGGCTACTTTGTTTGGGCTTAGTTGAGTTTGGTGGAGTGGTCTCAGTCTGTTCCACGTTGTCCACACCAAGGAGAGAGAAGGTATTCGAGACCTCTACTCCATCAGTAGGTATTTGTTCGACACCTCGGTGCTCGTCACGCGCTCTGTCGCGCGATTCTGTGCGCCTGATTTGAGGCGGCGGCGCGCGAGTCTCGCCACATCTTGGCTGTTTGGACGTTGACGGCTTCTCGTCAGGTGAGTGGATTCGCTTTTGATTGGATTCAGGGTTCACATTGGGTTTATTTTGCGGCCTTGGTTCAGGCAATTTCTGCCAAGGAATTTTAGGGTTATACGGGCCGGGTTCTTGTTCTTTTGCGACAAACATGCTTTTAAGGAAGGTTTGTTGCATATATTTAGGCTGGTTCTTCGGTTTTCCCATCACTAATCCAGGACTATTAGCGATTTGATCGTTGTTTTGGTCACAACTCATTTTGAGGTTATGTCCCAAATATGAGTATACACTTTTCTAACGATTTCACATTTTATTTCACAAAAATAACAATTGTGCAAATATAACACACTTTGAACTTAACAATGGGCATATAAACACAGCAAGTAATATGTTTTTGTAATTATCTTCGAGATTTTCGTTAAAATCAAAGAGATTAAAATATAATAGGGCATAGAGGGGACAAAGCGAGGAAAATTTGAAGCCAAAAGTTATTCCAAGTGGAATAAGTCTAGTACAATTTCGACCGAATGACAGCTCGCGTTCATACTCACCGTAATGACGCTTGAGCTTCAAACATGCTTCAAAGTTTTGTATGAAAATATTCCCAATGCCCCCTCTATGTCCTATTATATTTTAATCTCTTTGGTTAAAATACGTATTGTAGCTTGACAGTGTTGCCAATTTCTCCCTGTTGTATGTTGTATTTGACTCAATATTTCCAACTGCTAGATTAAATTAAAAATATGGAAAATTTCGACTTGTTATGAGTCAATAAAACAAGCATAGTGTGATACTCCGTGGGTGTCTGTTTCAGTGGGTACCAAAGCTGCCGATGTTCTTTTCGTTTTTCATGTAATCTTCCCCTTTTTTTCGATAATATTGTAAATATTTCCTACTTCTGTACTTGTTTCTCGTCAGAAGACATTTTAACTTAATAATTAGCAATTCGTTCGCTACTTTAAACTTTCTCTTCGAAGTTTAAAAACTTACCTATTGAAAGTTAATTTTTTTAATGTATTTTGGTACCTATTCCACATGAGTAACTTGAGTAAAGAAACGGGACCTATTCATTATGAAACATAAATAAGCGAATTTCTGATTTTCCAAGCGGGAAACACCTTAAAACATCGAGATTTAGGATAAAATTCCCCAAAATATGAAACATTTCCGCAATAACCAACCAACCAACAACTTTATCCATCCATACCTTGCTGTAAAAGGGTTATTAGCATAAATGTGTAAGATCGGTAGAAAAATCGGAAGAATTTCCATATATTCTCTAAAACGTGGAAAAAATGTTGCATTTCGGTATATCGGTAGGACAGAGCCTATTTCGGTAGAAATACCGAGAAAAATCGGTAGGTTCGAGACCACTGGTTAGTATGAACGCGAGCTGTCATTCGGTCGAAATTGTATTCTCTTTGATTTCCACTTGCATTAAATTAACTTTTGGCCTCAAATGATCAAATCTCAATCAAACAAAGAAAAGTCAAAGACATTTTTTTTTCGGCCGTTTTTGTTGAACAGGCTAGGATCAAAGATCATACTGCCTCGTCTTTTACTCAATATTATTATAAACTTCGGGAAAATAGAGTGTCTTCAACACTGTCTAAAGCTCTTTTTTTGGTATCGATAGTAAATCGATTTAAACGAAACTTTCACTAAAGACTTCATTGTGACTAAAAATATCCATCATACGCACATTTTATCGAATTTCCCATTCACTGCACACTTTTACGGACACTTGTCTAATATACTTACAGCTACTAAAACCCGAACTATACCGTAATACAAACTTACAGCAAAACGAGAATCTGCTTTAATAATAATAATATGTAATTACATAATTTTTATCTCAGTGTAGTCAGCAACCACAATTTCGGTAGCTACATCCTCAATGCCTGCTGCAGCCACTGATTTGAACAATTTTATGTTCGCCTCCAGGCTTTAAGTCAAATATTTTAAATGCCATATCTAGGTATTTATGTAGATTTTTTACATTGAAGCTTGTTTTGGCGTCTGTTTAAAAAAGTATTTCAGTTAAAAGTTTATTATGAACTATTATAGGCATTATATGAATATTTCATCTTCTACAGATTGAGAAAGATCTATTTGTTAGCGGTCAGTTCGTCTATTGTATGGCTGTATGAGCATATTACTATTGCCTTAATAAAAATAATGAAATAGTTGTGGTCGTGTCTTCATTATCTTTGGACGGTACAATCGGAGAGATTGCGCGATTTCTAGTGAGCATGTGGTCCCCTGTACCACCTCTTAATTCTTTTCGAAAACCACCTAGAAGTAATGTGACGGTGATTGTGACGCTGATTTCTGCTATCATTTTGATTGTGACGGCTTCCTCGCAGAAGGATGGATCAAAATAGGTGGCACGGAGGTTCACATGCTTTGTCTATGGTTTTCACACAAATCGTCGAATTCCAAGAGAATCACACCATGTACCGGCGAAAATAACATTTTAAACCAATGTGACGGAATATGTGACAGCTACAAACACATTCTTTACATATGTGACGCAAGAGGGACAGAGAAATAAGCGATCTTTTTTTCAGAAGCATGTCTTGAGTTTGGCCACCATTTTAACGTCAAAAATCCTATTGAAACATGCATTTAAATAAAAACCTAACAGGAATTCGAAACCGTTTAGTCACGACAAATAGCTCATGATATTATTTCCACGACTAGTTCATTATTTTTAAAGAAAAACGTAAATGATTTTTTCATATACACGAATTAGGGTGACCAATGTCTTAGATCACTTTAGGACATTCATCTATGTATAAATAAAAAAAATTAACTCTCATCGGCTCTTAATTCAAAAGAAATGTTTGCTGTCAGTATAACGAATACTAATAATTTAAGAAACGAATAAACACGCTGTATGAAATAAAGCTAAAGAAATATTAATAGAAAGTATAAGAATTAATGGAATACCGCTGCTAGTACAGTGAATAGAGACCAAATAAGGGGGGTTACCTTACAAACGGTCCGGTAGTTCTAAATTTTTTATATGTTGTCTAGGATGGTTGTTAAGTGTTTAAAATGCAAAATGCACAATTCCCCCCCCTCCGCGCCCGCCGCCATTTTGAAAAAACGGAAAAAAATCGGCACTTTTTTTAGATTTTCACTTATATCTTTGTTTCGGTGCATTTTAGCTACAAAACAGTTCTTTTCAATGTTGTAGAGAATGAAATTCCCTATAATATACGTGTTAAATTTTGTTTGTAGGGCAGATAGTTCACGAGATATGATATTTTAAAAAAGTTAAAAAAATACGCATTTTCCTGAAATTTTTCAAACTTCTAACTTTAGAACGCTGTAATTCAATTTTGGCCTATTTGAGAAAAACAAGTATAAGAATAAAAATTGTAGGGAATTTAATAACCTACAAAATGGATGTATATTTTTTTTAACCAACCTTACGGAGGGGGCAGTAAACATTAAAATGAAAACAACGGCATATTGCGTTTTTTGTTTTGTTGTAGCAATTGTTACTCCACAGTGTATTATTTTCCAGATGTGGCTTGAATTTGGAGTTTATACCAATCTTATTTGGGTTTCTTACATGTATAGCGCAATGATCATCATAAAGGTACTATTTCACTTGAATATTTCACTATTTCACTGGTGATAGGGGAATTTCAAATAAGCCACCAACACAGCAGATACATTTTTTAATATTCATTTATTTAAACATAGTGAGAACAAAAAGCAGTAATTATCATACAATAATCATTAGTAATTGAACTAATTGGTGAAAAGAAAAAAAATTTATAAGCGCTTCGCTCGGTTTGTAGGTGGTGAGTTCATGAAGTCGGGGTCTTCATTTTCGTAACATAGTGAAATTACTTGATCGGCGTCGTCTTCGTCGTCGACGATCACTTCATTCCTGTTGTCACATTCTTGGCCAGCACAGAATTTGCAAAGGGTGGAACAATTAAGGCCCGCCTTTCTACAGCCACACATCGCCATACAGCCAGTTTTACATCTGCATGAAATAGTCTTGAGCAGGTTTGGGGGAGCCGCGTCTCTACTCATCCTGATAGGCTCCAGTCTTCCAGCTTTTCATTCATTCATTCATCATTGCTGGAGCAGGCGGAGAGGTGCAGCAGGGTCACTGAACCTCTCCGCCTGCTCCAGCAATGATGGGTCTTTCCTAAAAAGTTGGCAGAGTTTATTCAAACCCAAAAATGTTTGAAGTGGTGTCACAGCCCGATATTGCGTGCATCATGAAGTGGATGGGGATTGTCAAAGACCCTATCGAGTGGGGCTGGAGTAGAAAAGCTGGAAAACTGGAGCCTATCAGGATGAGTAGAGACGCGGCTCCCCCAAACCTGCTCAAGACTATTTCATGCAGATGTAAAACTGGCTGTATGGCGATGTGTGGCTGTAGAAAGGCGGGCCTTAATTGTTCCACCCTTTGCAAATTCTGTGCTGGCCAAGAATGTGACAACAGGAATGAAGTGATCGTCGACGACGAAGACGACGCCGATCAAGTAATTTCACTATGTTACGAAAATGAAGACCCCGACTTCATGAACTCACCACCTACAAAACGAGCGAAGCGCTTATAATTTTTTTTTCTTTTCACCAATTAGTTCAATTACTAATGATTATTGTATGATAATTACTGCTTTTTGTTCTCACTATGTTTAAATAAATGAATATTAAAAAATGTATCTGCTGTGTTGGTGGCTTATTTGAAATTCCCCTATCACCAGTGAAATAGTGAAATATTCAAGTGAAATAGTACCTTTATGATGATCATTGCGCTATACATGTAAGAAACCCAAATAAGATTGGTATAAACTCCAAATTCAAGCCACATCTGGAAAATAATACACTGTGGAGTAACAATTGCTACAACAAAACAAAAAACGCAATATGCCGTTGTTTTCATTTTAATGTTTACTGCCCCCTCCGTAAGGTTGGTTAAAAAAAATATACATCCATTTTGTAGGTTATTAAATTCCCTACAATTTTTATTCTTATACTTGTTTTTCTCAAATAGGCCAAAATTGAATTACAGCGTTCTAAAGTTAGAAGTTTGAAAAATTTCAGGAAAATGCGTATTTTTTTAACTTTTTTAAAATATCATATCTCGTGAACTATCTGCCCTACAAACAAAATTTAACACGTATATTATAGGGAATTTCATTCTCTACAACATTGAAAAGAACTGTTTTGTAGCTAAAATGCACCGAAACAAAGATATAAGTGAAAATCTAAAAAAAGTGCCGATTTTTTTCCGTTTTTTCAAAATAGCGGCGGGCGCGGAGGGGGGGGAATTGTGCATTTTGCATTTTAAACACTTAACAACCATCCTAGACAACATATAAAAAATTTAGAACTACCGGACCGTTTGTAAGGTATCAGCTCTCTATTCACTGGGTTATGCCTCCTCGGGGATAAAAGGCGTGAGATTTTTTATTTTTATTTATAAGAATTAAATAATTAACGACACAATTTATGTTATCGCAAATAACACTGGATCGACATTCGCACAATTTGATTGGGTATATCCAGAAATGGAATACCTCTGGCTACCCCCTCGGGGATAAAAGGCGTCAGATTATATATATATTTTTTAATTAACCAGCCACTTATTACTTAAAACTTTTGCCTGATACACCCAAGAGTCATTTTTGCGAGAAGCAATCTTTTTCCACCCCGCTCCGTGGCGTCAAAGCCCTCTCTTATAGTAACAATGACAATTACAAAAAAAAAGTATTTCTTTCATGTTTATGACCATTTTGTGTCAAATGGGTGGGAATGGAATAAAAAGACGGTGTTACTGGCTTCTCATTGTTTAACTCTAATTAGGGTCCTGGTAATAAAGCTTGAGCTTACAAGCGACAATTCTACCAAATATATCAGGCTTAGCGTTTGTCGTACATGTATTATTACAAGATGTTTCAATAAATATTATAATAAAAACTTAGTGTCTTTTATTGAATTCTTTATTTTCATTAAAATTTTCGATTCTATATAGTTATTGTAGATAAAACATACTTAGATATTGGTAGGTAGACAATAAACACCCCTCCTTTACCGTTTGCGAAGTCCCTACCGCACTTCAGTATAAAGTACTTTCAGTCAAGAAGGTCTACTCTGAATCAGTCCCAACAAAATGATAGTCACCCTATACAGTAACTTTCCATAGTAATGGACAAATCCAATATCTCTTAAACGAATAAAGTAGTCGTAGAAATAATATCATGAGCTATTTGTCGTGACTAAACGGTTTCGAATTCCTGTTAGGTTTTTATTTAAATGCATGTTTCAATAGGATTTTTGACGTTAAAATGGTGGCCAAACTCAAGACATGCTTCTGAAAAAAAGATCGCTTATTTCTCTGTCCCTCTTGCGTCACATATGTAAAGAATGTGTTTGTAGCTGTCACATATTCCGTCACATTGGTTTAAAATGTTATTTTCGCCGGTACATGGTGTGATTCTCTTGGAATTCGACGATTTGTGTGAAAACCATAGACAAAGCATGTGAACCTCCGTGCCACCTATTTTGATCCATCCTTCTGCGAGGAAGCCGTCACAATCAAAATGATAGCAGAAATCAGCGTCACAATCACCGTCACATTACTTCTAGGTGGTTTTCGAAAAGAATTAAGAGGTGGTACAGGGGACCACATGCTCACGAATCGATTTTCTATAAATCGAAACGTCAAATAGGTACTTTTCTAATTAAGAATGAAAAAACATGTAGAAAAATTCAGATTTCCCAAAAATTGTCTTGTAAACATAAAGTCTTTAGTTATATAATAAGTTTCTAAGTTTCTGTGCAATGTTCGCCGTCTGGTCCCGGAGCCCCGCAACATACCTACCAGCGATGCACTGTGGCAATTGCTGCAGCACAAGCTGAGTGGGGTCCGATTATCCACAATTGTTACCGTTTTGTTAGGGCATATTACACTATCATTTATCTTGGATCATAGATCTATGAGTCAATGTTATTGGATAATGTAATATAGACATATGATTCATTTTCTCCTTGATCATAGATTTTTGACATTTGCTGAGAGATTGGATCCAATACGGTCATAGAAACAGGTGTTGCCAGTTATTTTTTATTTTTTTCCACTAGGTATTTAAAAGCAAATATAAAAATACAGTTTTTGATTTCTTGTTTGTCAATATGTTTCAAATATTGTAATGTAGTTCTTTTTCTAATTATATAATTGCATAATCTTGCTGAAATAACAAAAAACAAGCTATACTAAAAATGACGATGCCTTTTGGCAAATCGAATTTCCTGAGATCTGGTAACCCTTACGTCAATCCAAAGGCCAATAAACAATTTCAAAAAAAAAAAATACCTGCCGAAGTAGTGATGGGACTCGAATCGAAAATTAATATTCGAATCGATTCGAATAACCTGGCGAAAAATTCGAATCATGATTCGAATAAACCTTGGATTCGAATCGATTGATACATTCGAATCAATACGAATTTATACGTTGATTCGAATCAATAAAATCGTTCAATAGATAAAAATATACTAGTCAACGTGTTCAAATTACTTCTGAAAAATTAATTAACAAACCTCTATTATCCACTTTGACCACTTTCTAAAAAAAACTAAGGATGGAGTTAGAAAGAAATATAATATACTTACCTAATATCACTTTTTAGTTTTCACTACAGGTACTTTTGAAGAATAATTATCTACTATATAAAAATAAGTCGGGTTTTCCTTCCTGACGATTTAACTCCAGAACTGATTGAATGAACCGATTTCCACGGTTTTGCATTCGTTGGAAAGGTCTAGGGCTCCGCAAGGTTTATAGCAAAGAAAATTCAGCATTGCACCCGTGCGAAGCCGGGGCGGAACGCTAGTTACCTATATATTTAAACTAAAAAATCTTTATAGAAATGCAAAAAAAAACGTGAACGAATTTTAATCGTCTGATCTATAAGGTAAGCTTACCGCGCAATATAAGATTGTAATCATAAATCATATATCTTTATCGGACTCGTACCGGTTGGAGTGTGGGGTGAGACAGGGGGGTTTGACCTCGCCCACACTTTTTAACCTTTATATAAATGAGCTTCTCGAGGCGCTCGGCAAAAGTCATATCGGCTGCCATATCGACACAGTTTGTCTAAATAATTTGAGTTACGCGGACGATATGGTTTTGTTGAGCGCATCGGCTTGTGGTTTGCGAAAACTTTTGAATATTTGTGAGACCTACGCCATCCATCATGGGCTCAAATACAATGTAGGTAAAACACAATACATGGTGTTTGAACCAACTGGTTATCGGATACCCAAAGTACCACCCATCAATCTAAATGGTAGTCCACTGGAAAGGGTGGGGACTTTTAAATATTTAGGCCATGTTGTCACATCAGACCTGAAAGACAACGCGGACATCGAGCGTGAACGGAGAGCCCTGTCGGTGAGGGCAAACATGATTGCGCGTAAGTTTGCGCGCTGTACTAGGGAGGTGAAATTAACTCTTTTAGAGCATATTGCACTTCCCTCTACACGTGCAGCTTATGGGCATACTACACGCAGCGGGCCTATGGGGCCCTCCGGGTCCAATATAACAACGCGTTCCGGGTCCTGGTGGGGCTGCCCCGCTTCTGTAGCGCATCAGGGATGTTTGCTGAAGCACGCATAGATTGCTTTTATACAACTATGCGCAAGCGATGCACATCCCTGGTGCGCCGGGTGCGGGCCAGCCCCAACCCCATCCTGCGTTTGATAGCCGAGAGGTTTGACTGCCCATACATGAGGCATTGTGACGGCATGCATGTGTCTAGAAGTACCTACTATGTCTAACCGCTGCTTGGGTGCTTCTAGAAACATAATCATAATTTTAATTTTTGTAATTGTAATTTATAACAATTGCATACCTAAATGTAAGCACTAACATAGCTATAAGTACGTACTAACAATATAATGAGTCTAAGTTACTTGAAATAAATAAATGATTATTATTATTATTATTATATATAAATGTTAATTCGAATCATCGTGTGATTCGAATTGTAAAGATGACTCAACGAACGAAGAAGAATCAACTTTGAATCTCATTCGAATCAACTTTTCACCTTCATCATTCGAATCAAATGTGATTCGAGTCCCATCACTATGCCGACGTAAAATAGCATCAAAGAACTTTGATAGTGTAATACAGAGATATGACTCAATTAGTCAATTATATTGGATCAAATATATGATCATTTAAATGATCAGAGATATATGATAATGTAATATCCCCCTATTTCATAATGTTGTGTCTAATAATTTTTTTTTTTCTAAATATCGATTAAAACAATGTTTTGAATAACCCAAAAAGAATCGATTGTTCGATAAATCGATCTGAAACTCCAACTCCTTGGTACAGTATCCGGTAATTTCCCTGATTAGTTCCAGAATGTTCGCTGCCAAATGCGAAATAATATTCTACTTTGCACTTTTGAGTAGGTACCTTTATACCTACAACACAAGTTTTATTTAATTATTTAATTATGTTATTCAATTTATGTTTTGAAATAGGAGTATGATCCACGTAAAATCATGATCTTGATTACAGTACAGTATAATTATTTATAGGCTTTTGCCTACCCTACCCAACGTTATGGTCTGATGATAGAGCCGGAGAAGAGTAAATCCTTGAATATTTATTTTAGTTTCTTAAAACAAACAAAAATGAACGGCTTCGAAAAAGACTATTGTTATAGATTTATTGGTGACACAACTCACAAGATATATGTACCTAGTGAGTAGATATATATGTATATAAATTTATATATTATAGGTAGTATATACCTTATAAGTTACACTCCCACTTTTAGAACAAATGAATATTGAATTTGAAACAATAAATGACCCACTCTATTTTAAAATCTATATCTCACACTAACACTAACTCCTATTTTTTTTCTTAGTTTCAAATTACTAAATTTTTTCCCCTGGACAACTTGTAGCAGTTTACATATTATGTAGGTATATCAAACCTTAAATTAGTAACTTTGTTGGGGTGGGACCCTGGTGACCTAAACCACAGGTGCTTCTTGTAGGTACAGTCAAGAGCAAGTCAAGCTTGACACTACCAGTTTAAGCTGAGCTCTGATTTGTACTGCGCGCCATAGAATACAGGGCCGGGTCAAAGTCCAAAGTGTCAAGCTTAGCGTGCTCTTGACTGTACCTATCTTAGGCACCAGTCTGTCACGCTTATAGGTTTTAGTATAGGTTTATCTCAATCCTGTACCTATTTTAAGCTACCTGTAGGCTTAGCACGCTAATTATTTTCCCGCTCTCACCTGTCACCTTAGCCACAAAACAGTATTAAGATGACGTCACATAGATGTATCTCATGTATCTCATCTATGTGACGTCATCTTATTACTGTTTTGTGGCTAAGGTGACTGACAGGTGAGAGCGGGAAAATAATTAGCGTGCTAAGCCTACTGGTTGTTGAGAGAAAATAAAAAATATTATTATTATTATTATATTATATTATATCTAAGCACCAATACTTTAAATTGTAGTTTGTCTGTCTGTGGATGCAATACGCAAAAACTGCTTGACAGATTTTGATGAAATTTGCTGGGGTGATAACTTTAGTGCTTCTACATCATAGGACATTTTGCTACTAGAGAGAAAATCTGTCATTCCAACAGAAAATACAAAATTCCACGCGAACAAAGCCGGGAGCAACAGCTAGTTTTATAGAACCTGAATATTCCTCCAAGGGTTATCATCACAGACCTGAATCATCACCTAGAATATAAATAAAGAAAAGATACCAACAAAAAAGTTGATTGCACTCTCCTGCGTCTTCTAGTGTAGACCACGCTCTGTACTACCTAGGTAGGTATGTTTATACTCTCATTTGGGAGAGGCTTGTGTCCTTCGCTCGTCTTATATAGCAAAATTGTCTATTTAATAATAACCTCCTTTATGTAATTAGCATGAAAACTGCAAACATATACCTATCTAAGTGCCGCATGATGGCCGTCAAAGAGTATATGGCCGTCACCAATTTAAATCCTAGTTGTAAGTGGAATACAACTATCTCGTTCTATAATTAAAATATACGTATGGATATCTGCATTTTATCGGTATAAATATATAAATATTTTATCGGTACCTATATATATAGTCGGTCCCTCCGTTGTTTCAAATACAACTCGTTATATCATCCGTTGAATGATACAAAGTACACCTAGCGCCTCCAAGGTATACTTGCAACAATAAATCCAGTTTCTGAATCAGAATTTTGCTTTTATCTAAGATCAGAATCCAGTGTTTTTGAACCAGGGACAATTGATTGTGAGAGGTAAGTGTTTATCATTTACTAAGCTTAGGAATTTGAGAATGGAACCATTTTATGCACAATTTACATTAAACTAGGTACCTACTTATGAGCCATTTACACGAGGGCAATCCAGTAGGTAAGACAATCCAATGGGCCATTTATACGAGGCCATTCCACTAAGACTGCATACAAAAAAACTTGAGGACAATCCATTCCATTGTCCTCACGATTTTTTTGTATGCAGTCTTAGTGGATTGTCTTACTGGATTGCCCTCGTGTAAATGGCCCGTTACTCGTCTCAATATAGTAAGACAATCAGGTATTTTCAGAAATGGAATACCCCTGTCTACCCCTTCGGGGATAAAAGGCGGGATATAAATTTTATTCAAGTACCCAGTAGTTCTTCTAAGCCGCGCAATTATCTACTTGCACAACTCAGGGGAGTCACAAAGTCGAGGTCCAGTCCAATTTCCTCGTTCCCGTGGGAAAATTATAGGCCATGTTGTTCTAAAAAAAGCTTTTTACTGGAAGAATTTTTAAAATCGGTCCAGTTCATAGTTTTATGGTATTCATTACAAACAAAGATATGTACAAAAATAATACCTACTTAATCTTACCTCTTTACTTACATATACCTAGGTTTAATTACAAGTAGGTACTTATTAGGTTTGGTATATAAAGAGAAAATTTCTCATCAGAACGTTAAAATTTAACATTCTGTCGATTAAATATATTATTTATTTATTATTTGTTGTATTCACCATTGTGAAAAGTGGGTACTTATATCCAGTAATTGAATAACCTCTGTCGACCCCCTCGGGTATAAAGGTGTGATTATTATATTTATTTACTTTTTTGTAATCTACAATCGGTTTGATAGCTGATGGTCCAACATGTGATTAGTCTACATATTATACAGTTAATATTTGGACTATAATCGACGCTTGGGCTATAATCTCCCCGTTTTTATTACTTCTTCATATGTGAGCAAAAGACCCATAGCTCAGACATGGCCAGTTACGATTTGATGGGGTTAACAATTTAATACTAAATAAATTTAATGTTTTTAGAATCTACGGTTTTACAGGATACTAGCGGTTCTGAGCGGTTTTAGCTGCGTAGTTCCCGTTCTTCGTTTCTAGCTTTCCACTGGTGAGAGAATTTTTAAAATCGGTCCGAGAACAAACATATAAAAATACCAATCTTTCCTCTTTTTAGTATTAGTATAGATTAGGAACATGTGCTTACGACTTCCTCCCGACGGGGTAGGCAGAGTCAATAGATCACCACTAACAATGTCTTGAAACAATTATTATTATGCACCTACTTGATAATATTATATTTTTCTACTTTCAGTTTTAAGATGAGGATCCGGACTTTTTGCAAATTTATTGACAATGAAGCCACACAGGAACATATTCTGAACAATTCCACCGTTGTAATTGATGGACAGAACTTCTTCTACTCCCTGTACTACAAAAGCAGACTGCAGTTTGTATTTGGCTGTGAAAGTGACAAGTACGCAGAGTATTTGAGAAAATATCTCAGCATGTTTAAGAAAGCTAATGTCAAATGTTACTTTATATTCAAAGGTGGGCATCAAGATATCTCTACGAAGTTCCGGAAGGGCACTGATTGCTTAGATGGAAGGGAATTTGTAGTTGGTCAAGTATATGATAATATTGTGCTACCAATTTTTATGAAAGATATCTACAAACAAGTGTTAGATGAAATGGGCTTTGATTATACCATCTGTGAATTCGAGGCGAAGAAAGAGTGCATAGCATTCGCTCAGAAGCACAACTGCCCCGTTATCAGTTACGATATTGAGTTCTGCTTTGCCGGAGTAGATTATATTCCCTACTCTACTCTAGATTACGACAAACACCAAAACATCCTCCACTGTCGCTTGTTCAAATTCCACGATTTCTTAAAAAAGTACCGTTTAACAGAGGAGAAGTTGGCTACATTCATAGTATTAACAGATCAGAAAAGATTTCCTGAAAACCACTTCATACATTTCTATAAAGCATGTAAAATGCCTTTGTTCTTTTACAAGCGGCATATCAAATTGCTTTCATGGCTTTCAACTACGAGCAGGGCCAACGCCCTGAACGTAATTTTCAAACATATTAGCTCAGTAGACAAAGAGAAGTTTCTGGTAGAAGAAACCCAAGTGAAAAACATGATATGCAGACAAGAAACACCTGGGGTCCCTACAGAGTATTTAGAAAACGGAAACGAGTTGCAGATTTTAGATAAGGACCCACTGTGGTTCGAAAAGGGCGTCGCATCGAAGCATATTGCCATACCGTATGTGAATTTGTACCGTTCCTTTATTATGCTCGGCTCTTGGGCCATAGCTGATTATGAGGCTGATGACGCTTTGCTACTCTCCATGGATATAATTAAATACGCATTCAATCTTCTAACAGACTTCCAAAATGATATGCAATTTACATTCATTAACAATGATGAAAATATTCCAATGACAGTGACAGCTGTCGTTCAGAAACCGAACTATCAAGCTATCAAGAGTGTATTTGAAAACGGATGGAATCGATTGAGCTCGCTCGGTTTGTTCGATCATTTTTTGAATGAAACTCTACAAGGATTCGATCTCGAGCGCCTTGAAAAAATACCTGAAGATGCAAGACTTCTCATGATGGCTCTGGTATACTTTTCACGAAAAAAGTCCGTCGACACCACAAATGAAATATACAGTATTATTTTGTCGTATGTCGCACTAAGTCTTGTATTCGATAAGGAAGACAATTATGACAACAATTTTTGTCAGAACTATTCTAGTAAACCAATCCTTGATTCAACAACAAATGAAGATGATGTTTTCGATTCCGACAAAATGATTGCAAAAGCGATACTAGTAGAGTATTTTGGTAAAGTAGACCACATAGAGGCTAAAAAGATTTTTAATGCAAAATTGATTCACCCCTTGGTTGAATTTCAGCACTGTTTCCAACATCTTAATTTCTTGAACAAGCTGTGTGGAAGTCCTTTCAGACCCACTGATTACAGCAGAACGTACAACGGCACTTTCGTGTACAAAATTCTGTACACCATCAAGGAAGAGAACTTGGGTAGAGGAATGGATTTCTTGAAAAGGAAACTGAATCCTGCTGCCACAGTTCTTGCGTATCTGAACGGTTTCATACAGTCCTATGAAGAGATTATGTTCACTTAACTGGTTGCCACCTTTTTAAATTTTAGGTGACTACCTTATTTTATTTTCATTGATATCTACTGTTTTATTTTGTCTTAAGATATTTTTTTCTTGTGTTTTTCAAATATATTTTTTAATCTTTGTTAGGTACTTGTATTAGTAACACAATACTTTCTAATATTAAAGGGAAATATTATGTGATACTGAGGTACTTTAAATAGGTATTTTTTTTAAAGATAGTTTATAATACAATAATCAGTATAAATTTCGAAAGAGAACTGTGGCAGAGGACAGGATTTCTTATTAAGGGAACTGGGGCCTTATTGTATATTTATAATTGTAATATCAATTGTCTTCATTTTGACGTACGTTGCTTCTACCGTACATCTCTCAATACAACGAGCAAGTACTAATAGCGTAACAAATGTCAAATAAAGACGACTGAGATTACAATAATAAACAGACAATAAGGCCTCTGAATCCTGCTGCTGGCCGATTAAGCCTTTGTTTAGTCAAGTACTTATACCTACTGTTTAGTGTATAGTGTTAAGTAGGTGATGTCCCATAGTGCTTAACGGATCGGATGTTTATTTAATTTTTAGAAGTCAGAGCGATGTGTACCTCTACGCAGCGGGACCCTCGGCCTTAGAGACATATGGTTGGTATATATCTATAGTACCCTCGCCCAAACTTACTGAACGTGTATTGAAATAATTTGTACCCCGATGGTTTTAGAGTAAATTAAAAAATAAGAAAGTCTCTATCCAGCGGGGCCCTCCGTAAGTATGCATTCAATGGTTTTTTCAATTGCATTTAAGTATAGTACCCCAAGACCGGTTTTAAATATAACAATTACTTTTCATCTAAGAGATATCGCCGTTATACTGCGAAAACCAATTAAATCAAAAAAAGTAGTTTTGAGAAAAACGATTTTGAAGTTTCATCAGTAACTAATACACAGTAAAACACGAATCTTAAGACTGACTCCTGGCAATTATAACTCCTTAATTCATCTTTTTTCAGAATCTTCATCCATAACTTGAAAAAAGTAGTAATTTGATCAGAAAACTAGGATTAAATCCAAAAGGGGGCCTATTTAATTGGTTTTACCTGAGAAGTCATAATTTGTCATTTTAAGGGGAACTAAGTACTCTGTATAGCCAGAATTATTATTAAAGGCAAGGTTTTTATATAATATAAAACGATACTAAGATCACTTTTAATAATGTCACACTAAGTGCGAGATAAAAATAAAAATGTATTTATATACTTGGTTTTACCTGGAGGTTTAATTTTAAACCTGTTGAATTTAACTTTAATTGGTTAAGAAGATTTTGTTTTTATTTAGTAGGGGTTTAATTGAATTAAAGCGAAAAGATTCAGTAGAAATTACTTATTAAAATGTCTTTTATGACATGAAAACTCAAAAATAAGTACAAAAAAATCAAAAAACCCAGACCAAAACCATCAAAATGAAATTAATACATACATAATCTCAAGCCATTTTCCTATTGGGGTAGGTAGAGACAATAGACTGCCACTTGCTACGAACCTGGCAGATCTCTCGTGCTTCATCCACATCCATCAAACGACTCATGGATCGTCGGTTTCGGGTACTCTTTATTTGGCTTTTCTTCAATACATCGCCGATCTGGTCGATGTAAGTACGCCTAGGTCGCCCTCTACCGACTCGCCTATTCACAACACCCTTGTATATTTGTCTTGTTAAGCGCCTTTTATTCATCCTCTCAATATGACCAAACCACCTCAGCATTCCTTTTTCAATCCTTGTCACTAAATCGTCTTTCAGGCCGCAACGCTTTCGAATCACACTATTCTTCACTCTATCTGTCAATCACAATTAATTAATAATAGATGCAATATAATAAGTAATAAATAATTGCAAAGAATATCATTATTATAGAACTTTCTTCATCAGAAACGGTGTAATCGGGTAAACGATCTTTGCATGCGTCACCTGTGAACCAGGCGTGATACTCATCTAGAATAACACCTTTACAAGAAGGTATCACAAAGCTGTAAGAAATCATTTTTATACGGCTTTGAATTTTTAAATTAAAATTCTTATCCACCTGGTAGTCTGGTTTTTTAGGATCCAAACAAAGGATCTGGTTCACTTTCACTTATTTTGATCAACTAAAATACTAATTTTTAAGGCTAAAATAATGAAACAATCATTAGAGAGCCTGTGTTAGAATTAATTGAGCCTACACAGACTGATTTAACATCTCCATGGGTGAGACAGGGATGTGTAGCAACCTTCAACCTTTTCATGGATAATTGTTTGATAGATTTGAGAGAGGGGTAATGGTCAAATGCCTATGTACGCTGATAATCAAGTTATAATTGAACCATCAACGCATGAGTTGCAGGACACGGTAACTATCGTGAACGAGGCATTCAAGAGAAAAGGTTCGAAAGTAAAATAATGTAAGCAAGACAAAGTTTATGGTTGTGGAGAAAAATATGGACATTTCTGAGTGAGAAAGTAGAACAGGCGTCAGAGTTTGTGTATTCAGGAAGTAAGTTTAGTAGAGACGGTAAGTGTGATAGTGATATTGAAAGGAGGGTGCATGCAAGCAGAGACCAGTTTTATTTAAACTGGTCTCTGATGCAAGTAATATGCTAAACGGTGCATTACACGCCTTCATGAAGACCCCGTAAGTGACTAAAAAAGCACACCTTGATTGTTCATGGTGGTGTGTTGGTTCATGTATGGTAGCGAGAGTTAAGTATGGCAGAAGAAGCATGAGAGTCGAATAAATGCAGTAGAAATGCGCTCGCTAAGAAGCATAAGTACGATTGATTGATAGAATGAGGAATAATGTAATCCGAGAGCGTTGTGGATTGAACGAAGATGTAGTGACTAAGATGACAGACAAGCTTAGTGATAAGATTGAAAAAGGATGCTTAGGTGGTTTGGACATATCGCGCGGACGAATGAAAGGCGTCTAACTAGACAAATACGAGTATATAAGGGGATTGTGAGTGGCCGAGTCGGCAGAGGGCGACCTAGGCTTACATCGATCAGCTTACATCGATCAGATCGGCGATGTATTAAAGAAAAGCCAGATAAAAAAAAAGTACCCGAAACCGACGAGCATGTATGAACTGAATGATGGATGTGGTTGAGGCGCGAGAGGTGTACCAGGATCGTAGCAGGTGGCGGTTTATTGTCTCTACATACCCCTTCGGGAAAAAGGCGTGAGCATGTGTACGTATAAGTATGTAATTGTTAGAAAAAACAGTTCAATAACGACACCATGCGGCACTCATCAGTACGAATGCGTTACGCGGATATAATCGTTTTTCCCTGTAGGCATTTTAAACGACTTCACTTTATTAACCCTCAGTGAAAACCAAGTATCACGATGTACAGGTTTTTAATACTGGAGAATACTTTCGTTTGCATGACTTATCTTGTCAAGGAAAACAGTTTAAGTCTTTGTAATTGTTTGTACCTGGATAAATTATCACCTTTAGATGGCTTAAATGTTAATAAGTGATTCTTTCTGAGGAAATTCCCTGTCATCTAGAATTCTATTTGTCGTAGTAAAACAGATTATCTCGTTTTAATGTGAATTCCTTGCCTAAAAGATATTTAAGTGCAAAATTAAACCAGGATATTCTTGTTTACCAGAAGCAAAATGTCTAAGAGTTAGATTTAATTGTTTTTCCCATTCTCTATCTCGGAAACTATAGGTACTACTTAGCAGATAACCGGTTTTACCAGAAGAAAGAACTCGAAAAATTGAGTAGGTATGTGCAAAAATCTCATTTTTACATTAAATCGATTTAATTGGTTTTCGCAGTATAACAGCGATATACCTAGTTTTTACATAAAATCAAGTGGAAGTTGTAATCCATCCAGCGGGGCCCTCCCTGGATTGGCATTGAACAGCCGTTTTGTATTTTTTTTCATTTAGTACCCTTAGTAAAAATAACTTTTAACAAATAATATGTTTAAAAATACATACTAAAAAAATAATATGAACAAAATAAAATGCTTACGGAGGGCCCCGCTGGATAGAGACTTTCTTATTTTTTAATTTACTCTAAAACCATCGGGGTACAAATTATTTCAATACACGTTCGGTAAGTTTGGGTGAGGGTACTATAGGTATATACCAACCATATCTCTCCAGGGCCGAGGGTCCCGCTGCGTAGAGGTACACCAGAGCGATGACAAACATGTTTTATCAAATCGCTTAAATTGTATTGTACAAACACACTTATTGTACCTACGTATAATTCCATTTTTTTATGTCCACCTACACCAGACAATTATTTTTAATTACAAAGACAAACAAAATAAAAACAAGGCTTGTTAAGTAAATACCTCCCTAAATTAAGTGTCTGAATTTAAAAAAAGCTAGTTAGGAAGCTAATTAGAAGATTTTGATCACAGTATCCTAAATTCAGTTACTTAATCAGTCATGTCTTGTTTGTTGGGCATAATCCAAACCCAAGTTATGATAGTAGATGGATGGACGGACGGACGGACGGACGGACCGACCGACCGACCGACCGACCGACCGACGGACAGACGGACAGACGGACGGACGGACCGACCGACCGACCGACGGACGGACGGACGGACGGACGGACGTACTGACGGACGGACCGCCGGACCGACCGACCGACCGACCGACAGACCGACCGACCGACCGACCGACGGACAGACGGACGGACGGACCGACCGACCGATCGACGGACGGACGGACGGACTGACGGACGGACCGCCGGACCGACCGACCGACCGACCGACCGACCGACCGACCGACTGACCGACCGACGGACCGGCCGACGGACGGACGGACAGACCGACCGACCGAGCGACTAGCTTCTATCGAGGGTGTGCATTGTCTAACGTCGTTTGTTTTCGGCAGTCTTGTTGATAAAAAATGCTATGCAATAGCTTTACCGCGGCAGTGCCCGAGTGCCACACGTCTTTTTTTATTGTATTTAGGAATTTAGGAAGGTGTAATAAGGCCTTTTTAACACTAAACTTAGCTGCAAATGAGGGGTAAAGATAAAAAAAAATAACCCGTTTGTAAACACTGTACTTCGCTAATCACTAAATTCTTAGGTAACACTAAACAGAGCTGTCCGAACGCGTTTCTTACTAATAATTAATAAACAAGCCACTCTCACTAATCAAAGTGTGTACCAAACTTCAGGCTTTTAAATATGTAGCTAGATGTCTACCTATTTTTTAAATAATATTTGTGATTCTACATACATACTAGTTTATTCTTTATTTGTTAAATTTTTCTACTTTTTTCTCTAATTATAGCTTTGTATTTTATCCAAAGAGATTAAAATATAATAGGACATAAAGGGGACAAAGCGAGGAAATTCTAAACCCAAAAAAATATTACATAAGGTCATTTAAGTCTAGTGTGATTCGACCAAATGACAGCTCGCGTTCATGCTAACTAACATGACGGTTGAGATCGAAGTTTTTGTATGAAAATATTCCCAAAAAAATATTCCCCCTCTATGCCCCATTATATTATCAGTATGTACCTAACCTATAATACCTACTTTTTAATTCTTAATATAGGGAACTACACACACCGGCACAATTAGCGGAACAGAAAAAAAAGGGAGTATTTACGCATTTTTGCGTGTTACTGGCCGGCTAAACAAGCTTTTTTTAAATTTGGGTTTTAATTTAAAAATGGAATACTAAGCGACTGCCTTTTTTTTCATTCTTTTGTTTTAATTTTCATTGATTCATTTTTTCCACCGCTTGTCCGTTTTTAGAAGGTTCGTGAATTCCATTTGAAAAGCTTTGAATTGCAGTTTTTGAGGCTTTTGAGTTTTTTCGCATATTGATAATTTACGAGCATCTAATTATGCCTGATTTAACGCCATCAGAAATCATTAGGGCAGATCAAATGAGGAGAAATGGTCAAACCTACAGATCGATTGCCAGAAGCCTTCGTCGATCGTTATCAACGATTTATCGTAGCATCCAACGATACAGATTGACGAATGCTCTAGTGAGAAGGAGAGGACAAGGCCGGAAAAGGTGTACTTCAAGGAGGGATGACCGTTTTCTCCAACTTCAAGTCCGACGGAACACGAGACTAACGGCGGTGCAGGCTCGAAATTTACTGGAAGAGGTACGAGCAGTAAGGATGAGTGAGCGGTAGGGGTGTCCACTTAGAAAATACATCGATGTTTTTTTTCGATGCAATACATCGAGACTATGCATCGATGTTTTCCGATACATCGGATAGAAACATCGATGTTTTCCGATACATCGGATCAGTGGTCTCGAACCTACCGATTTTTCGGTATTTCTACCGAAATGGGCTCTGTCCTACCGAAATACCGAAACGCAACGATTTTTCTACGATTTCAGAGAATACATGGAAATTATTCCGATTTTTCTACCGATTTGACACTTTTGTGATGGTAACTCTATTTATTTATGTTTAACATGAATGTTTCATGTTTTACGGAATACTCTAGACTCCTAAAACTCGTTTTTTTTATTGTAGCCTAAAACTGGATGTTTTATGGTGTTTCCGGGAATTCACTTGTCTATATAAACAGAAATTCTGGTAAGAAATTTTGTTTCATAATTGAATACCTAAAATAGGTAAATACATAAAAAAATTATGAAACTTTAATTATTTTTTATAAACGCAGAGAAAGTGTCCTCAAGTTTAAAGTTGCGAACGAAGTGCTACTTAGTTAAAATGTCTTCTGACGAGGAACCAAGTAAGTACAAGAGCGAGTGCTTAGAAATTAATGCAATGATGACCAAAGAATATTGGTATGATCCTAAATATTGTAAAAAATAATTGTACCTATCTAAGTGTGTTTTTATGTACCTATCTAAATTACTCCTTAGGTTTATTTTTACAAATAAATAAATTGGATTGAATATTGAATTTTTTGGTCGTATACCGATTTTTGGTACAAATATACCGATTTTAGTGGGCAGCTCTACCGATTTCGTTAAATGACGTTCGAGACCACTGCATCGGATTGAAACATCGATGTTTTTTCAAAATCGAGTATTTTTACCTGTTACTAACAAAAAAAAATACTTTTCATGCAAACCCGCGTTGATTCAGTTGTTGTTAATTAATAATGTTGTTTATTAAATGCATTGGGAATATTTTCATAAAAAACTGTTTGAAGCTCAAGCGTCATGTCAGTTAGTATGAAGGCGAGCTGTCATTCGGTCAAAATTGTACTTATTCCACTTGGAATAACTTTTCGGCTTCAAATTTTCCTCGCTTTGTCCCCTCTATGCCCTATTATATTTTAATCTCTTTGATTCCACGCATTTTATCGAATTTCCCTTATTCGATGTTTTATGAAAATACATCGATACATCGAGTAAATCAATACCTTTTCAAAACATCGGATTGATTCGATGTATCGTATTGTAAACATCGAATGAATTCGATGCATCGATGTATATCGAATATCCCTAGTGAGCGGACAGTTCGTAGAAGATTCGAAGAAGTGGGTATAGGCTCGTATGTGCCCGCCAAAACCCCAAAACTTGAGAGACATCATCGCACAAACCGTCTACACTTTGGTCGTGAACATCGTGATTGGGACTTCGACGACTGGGGACAGGTTCTTTTTACTGATGAATGCAGAGTTATGTTAAATCAAATTGATGGAAGGCAGCGAGTATGGAGACGCAAAGGAGAACGGTATATCCAGTCTAATTTTAAAAATACAGTTGCATATGGCGGCGGTTCAATTATGGTCTGGGGAGGAATATGTTTAGGAGCTCGTACGGAGTTAGTAGTGGTCGATGGCGGGAATCTGAATGCTGATCGGTATATCAGGGAGATTTTAGAAGAACATGTTGTGCCATTTGCCCCCTTTATTGGTAACAACTTCATTCTAATGCAGGATAATGCTCGGGCTCACAGTGCTCGCACAGTACAGACATACCTAAACCATGTTGGTATAACGGTGATGGAGTGGCCAGCACGGTCCCCCGATATGAACCCTATAGAACACGTCTGGGACTTGCTAAAGAGGAGTGTAAAGTCAAGAATGCCCCCTCCCAATAATCTCAACGAGTTGCGAAACGCATTACTTGAAGAATGGCAGAGGTTGCCCCAAGAAACCATTGATAACATCATCCGCAGCATGCCCAGACGGATGGAAACCCTCATCAGAGCACGAGGAGGAAACACTCGATATTGAACAGTCATTGAAATTGTTGTTAAACTTTGGAAAATCTTGAATTTTCTGCTGTTTCTCTATAATTAAAAATCGAAGAAAAATGCATTTTGTTTAATTTAATTTTTATTTTTATAAAATTTTAAGTATGGTGTTACAAATGAATGTCAAAACATGTTAATTTAATTGTTGTTTCATTTTAAATAATATATTGTTTAAAAATTACATTCATTGTTCTAAATTCCCTCTTTTTTCTCCTTTTTTTTTCTGTTCCGCTAATTGTGCCGGTGTGTGTATTATAATATAATGATACCAAAGACGTTTGTAGAAAAAGTGATAGATTTTTTTTTTCTTAAAAACCTCTGAACCCTCTTAATACCTCTGTGTTTCAATTGTTATTAAAATAATGTCAATGTCACACATATTTTTATTTGCCTGTATATTTTCGCTCCGGACTCGTGGTCCCCCTGTAATGTTCCCCTGGGGGGACCACGAGGCATTCGCAATCGCTTGTAGTCCCCCCAATTCACTCTTGACCTTAAATACCTGGAAGACGTATGGTATGTAATTAGCTAAATAAAATAAAATAAAATAAAATAGAATGGAATGGAATGGAATGGAATGGAATGGAATGGAATGGAATGGAATGGAATATAATATAATATAATATAATATAATATAATATAATATAATATAATATAATATAATATAATATAATATAATATAATATAATATAATATAATATAATATAATATAATATAATATAATATAATATAATATAATATAATATAATACACACACCGGCACAATTAGCGGAACAGAAAAAAAAAGGAGAAAAAAGAGGGAATTTAGAACAATGAATGTAATTTTTAAACAATATATTATTTAAAATGAAACAACAATTAAATTAACATGTTTTGACATTCATTTGTAACACCATACTTAAAATTTTATAAAAATAAAAATTAAATTAAACAAAATGCATTTTTCTTCGATTTTTAATTATAGAGAAACAGCAGAAAATTCAAGATTTTCAAAAGTTTAACAACAATTTCAATGACTGTTCAATATCGAGTGTTTCCTCCTCGTGCTCTGATGAGGGTTTCCATCCGTCTGGGCATGCTGCGGATGATGTTATCAATGGTTTCTTGGGGCAACCTCTGCCATTCTTCAAGTAATGCGTTTCGCAACTCGTTGAGATTATTGGGAGGGGGCATTCTTGACTTTACACTCCTCTTTAGCAAGTCCCAGACGTGTTCTATAGGGTTCATATCGGGGGACCGTGCTGGCCACTCCATCACCGTTATACCAACATGGTTTAGGTATGTCTGTACTGTGCGAGCACTGTGAGCCCGAGCATTATCCTGCATTAGAATGAAGTTGTTACCAATAAAGGGGGCAAATGGCACAACATGTTCTTTTAAAATCTCCCTGATATACCGATCAGCATTCAGATTCCCGCCATCGACCACTACTAACTCCGTACGAGCTCCTAAACATATTCCTCCCCAGACCATAATTGAACCGCCGCCATATGCAACTGTATTTTCAAAATTAGACTGGATATACCGTTCTCCTTTGCGTCTCCATACTCGCTGCCTTCCATCAATTTGATTTAACATAACTCTGCATTCATCAGTAAAAAGAACCTGTCCCCAGTCGTCGAAGTCCCAATCACGATGTTCACGACCAAAGTGTAGACGGTTTGTGCGATGATGTCTCTCAAGTTTTGGGGCTTTGGCGGGCACATACGAGCCTATACCCACTTCTTCGAATCTTCTACGAACTGTCCGCTCACTCATCCTTACTGCTCGTACCTCTTCCAGTAAATTTCGAGCCTGCACCGCCGTTAGTCTCGTGTTCCGTCGGACTTGAAGTTGGAGAAAACGGTCATCCCTCCTTGAAGTACACCTTTTCCGGCCTTGTCCTCTCCTTCTCACTAGAGCATTCGTCAATCTGTATCGTTGGATGCTACGATAAATCGTTGATAACGATCGACGAAGGCTTCTGGCAATCGATCTGTAGGTTTGACCATTTCTCCTCATTTGATCTGCCCTAATGATTTCTGATGGTGTTAAATCAGGCATAATTAGATGCTCGTAAATTATCAATATGCGAAAAAACTCAAAAGCCTCAAAAACTGCAATTCAAAGCTTTTCAAATGGAATTCACGAACCTTCTAAAAACGGACAAGCGGTGGAAAAAATGAATCAATGAAAATTAAAACAAAAGAATGAAAAAAAGGGCAGTCGCTTAGTATTCCATTTTTAAATTAAAACCCAAATTTAAAAAAAGCTTGTTTAGCCGGCCAGTAACACGCAAAAATGCGTAAATACTCCCTTTTTTTTCTGTTCCGCTAATTGTGCCGGTG